>CM062571.1:56504419-59004419 GCA_031468815.1 Morus bassanus
TTAGTCCCAGCCTATTTTTTTATCAGGTTTGGCATTTTGCCAGGTTGCCTGACCCTGAGTAATTCAACACAGAAAGTGATTAATTCAGAGTTGGGGACTAGATGCTTCAAAGGTGGAATCTGTAAAGGGAAGAAGTGAGGTGTGGAACCCCTCAGAGGGATTGCCTTGCTCAGCCACAGGCATGGGAGAATCACTTGGTTCATTGAAGCCCTACTTAATTACATATTCCCTCACTGGATTCTGGGGAAAATGTTATGTGAAGCAGTTAGCTGAAACTATAGGAGGGGATGGAGATGGACTCTTAACTTATCTCCATAGGTTCTGGAAGCAGAACTGCTAGAAACAGTGTGTTGTCCAGGAAAGCCAAATGCCAGAGCATCAAGGTTGTTGAATCCCTGGCACCCAAACAAATAAATTCAGAACTTCAGAATTTTATCTCATGTGCCACTGTATCCATGATCTTGCAGATGAACTCCATCGCATTTACACTCCTCAGGATCACCTATTTATTCCCATGTCTTATCCTGACACTTTTTAAAATTGTTAATGCCTCCCAATGTCACAAGCATATTTCATTAACAGAGAACTGAAGTCTTGAATTTTACTAAAATCACACTTTTGATATCATATATTTATATTATCTCCTTTCCTCCCTTGTGGAAGTATAGACACTGTAAAAAATGTCAAGAAAAGGAAAATAGTCAGTTACTGAACATTTAGAAGCCATCAAATTGCTGTGACTGAAAATCCAAAAGTGCTTCTAGGATGTCTCAATACTTAGTTTTGGTCACTGGTGTTTTGTAAAGAACCATCCAAATGGGAAAAAGCAGAAAAGGGTCAATAGAAAGATCAAAGACAAGGAGGATCTGTGTTACAAGTGGAGATTAAAAGAATTTAGCTGGTATAATCTGACAAAATACAATTGAATGAGGATATAAATGCATGTTGGGAGTAGCTTTGCAAAGGAAGAAAAGAACTAAATGTCAGCACAAAAATACCTGGGTATAAAAATTTCAGGAATAAACTCAGGCTCAAAAGGAGAAAAAAAAAAAGTCAGACCAGAAGAATGAGATCCTAGAACAGTCTCCCAGTATCACATTTGTAAGTAAAAATTCCTATCGTGTTTCAAGATGTGTTTTGAGAAGTTAGTGAAACACAACTGTCCAACATGCTTGTTGTCAGACAGGAGAGACAGCTCAGTAACCTAGGTGGCTTTTCTTCAGATCCTGTATCTGTACACCTACAAGGCTTTGATGGGGTGGCCCTGTCCAAGTGCTCTGAACAAACTGCAAGACAGCTGGCTTCTTTTTCATTTCCTAAACTGGACTTGTAGGTTTGTTTAGGTCTCAGTAAAATATATTTCCTTCCCCGCATTGCCTCATTTATACCCATGGCTTTTTATCTTCACATTTAGAATGGCAGCTTTTCTGCTGGGCTTTCTTACCACTCAGGCTGATTATTCTTTGCTTTAGAAATTCAAAGAGGCATAATGCACTGCAAGCTTCCACTGTCCAGAGCCCCTTGGAGAGCTTGAGGTTTACAGATAAACTGGTGTTACCCATTGCTAAATACAACCCTGTTGCATGCTTACCTGCCTGGCAGTTGTGGAGCCCATCCTGCTGCTAGCAGGAGTCTTTGAGCTCCAAAGAGCCCTTTGATAACTGTGCCAACAAAAAGCTACTACTGCTTCATCCTTACCTAGCTATTCTGATGACCAGATATGTGGATGTAGGCAGGCAGCCCAGGATCTGGCCATTTCCTGTCCACTTGGGAGAAAACAGTCAGGGCTTCATTTACTCCTCTACACCTGAGCCTTAGGTTCAAAAAGTCTACTCAGTTCAAGATAAAAGGTATTCCAAGCTGTAAGAACAAGTATTGTTCTTTTAATAAGTGTATAAGATGGTCACCAGTAACAGTGTTTGGTGAAATCTGTGTGGATAGTTGGTTGATAAAGCATTTTAAAACCTGTCTGTTCCTATACAGCACTCTATAATGTTATACTTCACAGTATTTGTTTTTGGAAGTCTGCACAGAGGCCAAAGCTGCAATATACTTATGAAGAATATTCAATAAAAGAGAACTTGAGTATCCTTGAGAGCTAGGTTCTGCCTCACAGATGTGACCTGCATTGTGGGACTGTGTTGCATCACACTCCAAGGTTAAATTAAAGTTGGCCTTCCACCTCACTATTGCCGGTTAAGGTGATTCTATCACAGGGATTTTATTGTACGTCTCATGATATTTCATATTTTTCTTAATCCCTGGCTCCTGAAGTCATACAATTCACTGGGGCTTAGTGTTTTCATTAAAAGGAAAAAAGTTTCTAGTCCTTACAAGGTAGAAGGCAGCATGAAGACTGCAAGCCTGAGAATACCCTCACAGTTGGATGAACGAAAAGTAGCCTCATTTTGTATTTATTTGCTATTTACATCCCACAAATTTCAAGCCTAGCTCATGAGTCTCATGATCCCTGATTGATGATTTTTGAAATTCTATCATCTTTTGCTAATTGTGATAATCTATAATAATTCACAGTATGGCAAATTGTCCTATAGTTTATCATGACTGTTGCAGTAATGATACAAAAAAACCTGTACCTATGTATGCAATTTTGAATATATGGATATATAAAATATAACACCAGAGAATTTAAGTATCTGTGGGCCTATACAGACTGGACATACACACAAAACAAGAGAGAAAGAGAGTGTCTGAGAAAAATAAGGACTGTTTTGCAGTAATACTGATCAAGACCAGGGCTTTCTGCCTCATGCACATGCTCTGCCTCACAGAGCGACTACAGAGTATGTAAGTGTCTTCAGAAATCTGCTGTTCAGTGAGGGAATTAATATGAAAAATCCCCAAAGACTGAAAACTAGTGTCTTCGCTGGTCTAACTTTCTAATAGAATATCACCTGAAAAAAACCCCATCAGCTGAGAGATGACTTCCAAAAAGTGCAGAGTGGAGCACTTTAGCATGTCTCAGTGACATATTTTACTTTAATTGTCCAAATATGGACAGAATACAGTAACACGATTAAAAATTCTCTGCTTATGATGCCAGCAGGAACAGTCTACTAATGTGTTTACTATAGAAATCCCCATGATGGTTCCAACGGAAAATTTCACCCACTTCAGGGAAATGACAGAAAGATCAAGGACTATGGCTACATCATGTTGGCCACAGCCAGCTGCCAACTCTGTCAGCTTTGGCCACTGACAGTACTTTCAGCCAGTACACTCCAGCCATATATTACACTTATGACATCTCCTTCCCGCTGGGGTTATTTAATCCAATCTAGTCCTATTGCACTTGTCCCACTTACTGCTCTCTTCCCCTTCTAGGTCATGTTACCTATGCATTGCAGCTTTGTGTTGCATCTCACTCTTCCTTCTTTGGTCAGGAACATGTTGCTCAGGCACTCCAGCTAATTTTTCCTCATATTTGCCTGCTGTAACAAAGATATTTCACTCATAAAGTACACACTAGCTGTCACTTGTATCCAGCACTCTATTCCTCTGTGGAGGACATGTCACCCATGATAGCTAAGCCAGCTGTCATTCATGTACAGCACTTCCAACCTTATATCTAGGGCATGTCACTCATACACTTCAGCTGTCCCTTACACCAGATGTCCTTTAAATCTAGCACACCATTCCTCTATCTACTACATGTTTGTGTTCATTACAGCTGCCCCTTTTCTCTATCACTTTCCTCTCCTGTTTAGTAAATGTCATTCAATCGTTCACTCCATCTGTCTTCTTCACTAAGTAATCCCATTTCTGTCTATATACTAGCTCTCTTAAAAACTCTATTTTACTTGTACGTTATGGCTGCCTGCTGTACCTAGCACTTTGGGGTAGATTTGCAAGAGTGATTTAGAGGCCTTAATGAGTCTCTAAGCATGTAGTTTAATACTTAGTCATCATTAGCACTTAAAATTCCCTCAATTCAGCAGGTGTCTATGACAGACTAAGTTTTCTCCAGTGACGCCCTTTAGGTATTCAAGTTTCGATAGGTGTGTATGAGCAAAACGTCTCTTGCCTAGGTAGTGCTGAATTTCTTGAAGCTCCAATTCATACTTTGATTCACAAGAGATTTACAAATCATGTGCTTCTCCACCTTTTTTACTTGACAGATCTATCACAATAACCATTTTTAGAGCATGCCTACCCAACAAAAGGCAGTGAGATTCTTTTTCCCCTTCAATGAGAGACTGGAAAGTATAGATTAGATTTAAATTAGGCTTATATTTAAATTCTTCTTCCTCCTTTACCTTCTTCAAGCTGTGATTTAACATGAGATCTTTCCTGCAGTGGAAGAGTACCCTAAACAAGGGATGATACTGACTTTTAAAATATTCTCTCTTACTTAATCCCCCACCTTGGTATTTTTAACAGAACAGCAACTGCAAGTGATAGGGTGAGATGTGAACTTCTGACTTGCAGATAGCCTTCTGGTTATATCTTTTGTGAGGAATGTAAGCTCAGATGAAATAACGTTTTGAGAACGGGTGTCTTGGCTGCATGCCCTCATCATCGAGTGATACTAGACTGGGTCTGTGTATTTTGTTTATGTTCTTTAATCTCTTTGTGAAAAAGAAATTATATCATTTAAGTACTTCACTACAGGAGACAGTTCACAGCTAAGAAAGTTGTGAGCAAACAGATATCTTATAAGAAAGGACAATCGCTTCAGCTCCACTACTCTTCTCACTGTTTCCTACTATCTAGCTTCTGGTTCAGTTTTCTTCCATTGGCTTATAGCATAACATGGCTTGGGGAATAAGGAGAGGTAAGTGGCTGGCAGTTTGCTTGAAAATTAGATATCACAGTATCAAGCCCTTCTTGAGAATTTAACCCTTCATCTGTGGTGGGAAATGCATAGCATCAGTGAGGCTAGAAATAAAGAATAATGGTTTGATACACCATAATTTCAAGTAACACCCACTTCCATGCTGATGATCCTTTGAGTCTTTAGCTGTATGTTTCTCTGTCCACAACTCATCATTTGAGCTGTCACTGTGGTTCTGGTCTTCTGTTCACCAAACCAGAACTTCATTTAGGTATTGATATTATCATTTAGGTACTTATATCATCATTTAGGTACTTATATGATATCATTCTGATCTTCAAGACCCTTGATGAAAACTTCAATCCTAAAGTCTTGTTTCTCTAAGTTTTTCAAGTGTCTCCTCTCACCCCTTTTGTTAAAGTTTTTCTAATTTCTTTAAATGTTATTAAAAAGAAATGCCTTCTTTATTGGAGTACTGGGCAGAAGTTGTAGTGTTTTGACTAGAGACTGCAGAGTGACCTCTGTGGGAGCAGGCCACAAATTGCCTTGTGTTGTCAACAGCTGGACCCAGCTGCCCTGAAACAAGTGTTAGCACTGCATCATGTGCCAAAACTTCAGCCAGTTACAGGAGCACATAGTGCCTCTGCTAAAACACATTTAAGAAATAGCATCTGCTGCTGTGGGGAAGAAGAAATGGAAGAGGTGCGTGGAAGGAGATATTGCTGGAAACACAGCTCAAGATGAACTCTTGGAAGGAGGAGCTCTACACCAGAGGATGCCAACTCTGAGGGACTGAGGCCTATAGGTAACTCATGCCAGGGCAGGGAAACACCTGAGGAATTGCAGTTATGGGTGGCCTATGCTGGAGCAGGGACAGCCCCGAGGGACTGCAGCAGTGGGCAACTGGAGCTGGAGCAGAGCAACATCAATAAGAAGCAAGGATCTGCTGAAAGTCTCTATCAGTGCCCCCAACCTCCTCCGCCCCTGAACAACTCACCAACGGAACTGAGATAGACTAAATGTAACCCACAGAGAAAATAAGGGGAGCCAAGGCTAGCAAGGGAGAAAGAGGGATGTTTGACTGAAGATAAGCCTGCTGAAAGGGAAGGGAAGGGAAGATGTTTACTTAAGTGTTTCTTTATTTGTTTATGCTGTCTTTTTTCTCAATATCCAATTCAATAATGCAAAGTTTGTGTTTCTTGTCAATAAATTAAATTAATTAAAGTTCCCTGAGTCAAGACTGTTGTTCCTGTGACAAACATTAATGACATATTTCTGTGGCAAAGACAAGTCCACAGTAAAAACAGAGAATGAAGGTCGATCTTTCCCCTTTCTAAGGGGAAGTATCCTTCTACATTAAATAAGTCATCAATTTTTAAGAAGTTACCAAAGCGTTTAGTACAGCCAAGGTGTGGGTTCCTCTGGGCCATTTGCAATTGCAGAACATTATATACTTAAAGGCAGTTGGTAAAAAAAGCACATGTGCTGTTAGATACTAATAAACATGTATCAGTGGGAAGGGATCTTGTGAAATGCTCTGACAAATGTAGATGCCTATGTTCTTCCTGAAATGAAATATTCCCTTGATTGCTTCATGAACCTGAACTTTCCTCGGTGTTGTCTGCTGATTTCTATAGAAGTGTAACCCATATGAAGGCTATGTGCTTCCATGTTGCTGAAACTACTTTTGAGGATTTGAGTCTAGATTGCTAGTTCTCAGCTCTGATTTTTCCAAGATGAAGCTTCCTGCCATACAGAAGCCAGTGCCTGTCCTAGTAAGGCATTATTTTGACATCTGAAGCAGTGAAAAATCTTTACACTTGCTTACTGCTGGTAGCTGAATGTGTCTTTTCATGAATAAACCTTCACTTATAACACAGAACAAAAATTTATCCTACAAAAATTGCTTCAAGATTTTCCAGTGAAAGCACTTGCTGTGTAATCAGGTTCCAAAAATTCCTCAGTGAACACCTAAGAACTGGGTGGTGTCATACGTCTTAACATCCTCATAAATGGATAACATCAGAATTATTTCACTGAATGTGTTTATAGAGAATAAGGTCACCTACACCTGGGGCGGGCTCTCAGAGGTGCTGACAACACTACTGAAGCTGATTGCCTTAAAAGCAAATACACATGGTTTTAGTTTATATCTGCCTGTAACTTACCAAATATATTTACAGGCTTAGTCTTGCAACCTGCTGTGTGAGTACAATTGTATCCATGTGTGGACTATGGCAAAGCAGAGAAGTCAGATGATCTTCCTTATATGGACTTTTCCCAAATACGTACTAAGCAATTAGAGATGAAAAATCATTGCCCCCGTGTTTGTCTTTTCCTCACACTGCAGGTCATTGCACTGTCTGCTGTTGATCTGCAGGGGTTATGATCTTTGGCTGGCTGTCCCTTGCAGACAAGAACGTACATGTCTCGCAGTGATTTTTGCAGTATTCCTTCACGTATTCCATTTGTCACCACCAAAGATGACTACTTTCCTGGAGAATGCTCCTTGTTGACTGAACCCAGAAGTGAGCTCCACTTAATGTCAGAAGCTCCTAAAGTAGCCCTTGTCAACAAATCAAAAGGCTTGGTCATTGTCCCAGAGTCTCAGCCTTGGTTCTGCAAGGGCTTTTTTTCCTAAGGAAATAGCCTTTTCTTGGCTGTAAAACTTCCCTACCCGGCATCTCTGCCAAATTAATGAATTGGCCACATGCCAACTTTTGGAATGAGCTTGAGCCTGTTGAGAAGGGCTGTTTACTCCTCTGTATTGTACCAAGCACAACAAGGCCCCTGTCCTGACTGGGGCTAGATAATTTGAAAGGATAAAATCAGTCATAAGCTTTGTTAATACTAATAAAAATATGCAGATTCTAATTGTAGGGCCAGTTATTGACCCTGCAGGTTGCAGTTCACTAATTTGTCCACCTTTGATAATGGTCTCTCTTACAGTGTCCTGTAATAATTTCTCTGCTTCCTAAATACTATTAGACAAAAGTAAATAAGATGCATCTGGATGTTTAGAAATGGTGAACCTGAATATTTTAAGGAACTATCTGAAGGACTTTTTTGAACTTCTGCAGATAATGTTCATCAAGCTAGGGATTCAGGGACTAAAAATAACCCTATACAGCAGGAAGGAAGAACTGGGAAAATTCTGGCCCATTAATTTTACATAGATTCTAGGTATAATATTCAGACATACAAGGGAATCAGTATGCAAATATTTAGGGAGATTCCAATGAATAATTAAGAGCAAGCTTATTAAAAATAGCCAATGCTTAAAAAAAATCTAATCACTTTCTGTTGTAATTACTGACCCAGATCTCACCATTTATCCATGCAGATGGAGTCTTTGGTCCATATGGAATGGTGCTGGAGTCCAAGGGACTCTGCATGAACAAAGGGTTCAGTCAACATGCAGCAAATCTCAGGAATGAAGCTTGCATAGATAGGATGGAGTACTATGGATAATGGACTGGAATAAGATGTTAGGCAAAGTGCTACCTAATACAGATATACTGACTTGGAGATAAATACTCATTAAAAGTGATAGATTTCAAATAGGTTGACAAAAGGGAGAAGAAAGTAATTACTAGGGTAAGGCTCCTCAGGGGAGAGCATTATCTAGGAGTGCCAGGCAGCATCACTATGGTCACTACTGGAATCCACCTTATTTCTGATGACAACTTTCTTATCTCAGCCATGGAAAGTACAGAAGATTCACTAATTGTGCTTGGGCACCAAAGCCAAATTTTTAAAGGGATTAAAGAGACTGGTCTTGTCCATTATGCAGATGTAACAGATGTTTTCAAAGTTAAAGGTGACATGCCAACAAATGCTTCTCCCTTGCCACCGCTGCTGCAGTACTGAACTATTTATAAACACATTTCTGCCAAGAGGATTTTCAGAGTATTGATTCTGTGTTCCTGTGTTCAGACAAAATATTGATGCTGGCTAAAAATTTGCTTGAACCTCTATTTCAACCTGAAATTCAGGAAACCCATGAGTGGGATTTTTTAAAATATAGGGAAGAGCGTCCTTTTGGTCCCAATACTGCAGATATACCCCGATCCTGCTTGCAACCTAGTATGTTTCAAATTCTCAAGGAGACAGCTAAGTACTGGAATACACATATTTTGGGGCAGTACAACACCTATTCAAAAGCAAGTTACTAGGTCTTGGCAATAAAAGTGTGACATAAGTATCAGGTTTCTGAAGCGTGTAGATCCAAGAAAACAGGTAAGCACCTGAAGTGCAATTGATGAAGAATTTCGGCATTTATGTCCAAAGTGAAAACTATGAAAAATTGTTCTTTCTAATTTCTAATCTGAAACCGATTAGATTGTTGGGTGTTAGTCAGAAAATTCATGTTTATACCTCAAGTATTATAATTGTCCATGTGCACAACTGTGGCCAGCTTGGGTGGACTAAATATGTTGGTCCATAATGCTGACCTAAAATTCAAAAATAATGAATAAATAATAAATCAGAGTGTGCCAAACTCCACATTGGCCTAATTCAGAGCAGCCCTCGAAAACATCTGCGCATAACGAAATGAACCATGACCATAGATATTTTCTATGAAAAATATGGACAGTGGAAGGGAGCTGAGATCAGAGGAGCATTAAATGATGTTATAGGCACAAGGTGGTTTATATAAAATGCTTATGGCTGCACTACCATCTGCAGTCCTGCTCTCGCAAGAAATTACTGTATAAGTTTGATACCCAATGGAAAACTGTGCTTTGGGGTAGGAGGAGAATTTCAAGTTGTGACTGCCAATCTCACATAAGCTCTAGAGTCAGTGCCTAAGCTGAGATGGGGGAGGCACTCCAGACACAAATGTATTTCCTATTAGCTGGCTTAGTTTTGGTTTGTTTGTTGTTTCTTGGTCCTCCTCTTCTTCAGTAGTCCTGCAGTTGTGGATATAATTTTTAGTGTCTAACTCTGAATTCAGGCACCAAATGTGGACTTAGGGATCACTTCATAAAGGATAGGTATAAGATAGGTGTGCAATGTCATGCCCAATTGAAAGAGCACGTGATAGAATGTGATTGAGTCATTGCAGCTGAAATTATAACAGTCACAACTGACACTGACATAGTTCTCACTAAAGTTTAAACCGCTTTGAATTACTTTGTGATTTGATCTAGTCAAACTCAGCTGGATAGTGCCTATGTCTTACTTAATTAACAGTAACTTGTTATGGCTCAAGAATGCATTTGTGTTTGATGTTTTGGCCATTTTTCAATCCCTTTGTGCAGCTGGGGAAGGTACTGCTTAACCTAAAGCCTTCAGAGTGTCAGCTGTGAAGATACAGAATGTAGCTATATAGAGGATATGGGCCATAAGAGTACTTGGGTTTTGTAAGGCTTCATAATACCATGTCTAAGTGCTATCCAGCTGTATGAAGACCTTGATCAATGAAGCTCCACATATCCCACCAGTGCATGTGCAGGAAGAAACTTCTAAATGTAGGCAAACCTGCAGGATGCTGAATGAACAAATAGAGGGGTCCTGTGGGGATCATTCAGTAATGTTTTCACATCTGGAAAGTACCCAAATGCCATTGCAGATGTCACTCTTGGGCATCTTTCTGTTTAGGACTCAGAGTTAAATCCTCACAGAAGATGGATGTTCCACATTGCAGCTCTTAGTCTTTTAAGTACTATGTTACATATACTGAAATATTGGGCTTCAAGTTAAGGATCCAGAGCTTTAACACAGACTGGTGCTGAAATCACTGTACACAGCATGCTGGGTAGAAAGCTCTTCTAGTTTAAAAATGAAACGGAAAATGGATTGCCAGGATATAAGTTCTTCTAAGCATATCCAGAAACCAGTCCTTGCAACCATGAAGAAATTTACATGTGATAACCTCAGCAGCTTGAGCATTAAGTGCTAAACCTTAGCAAGCAATCTGAGAATTCAACTTGGAGTTAGGTACCTGCAGTGGCAGTTAGTGCCGGTGTCTTTTTGTCAATCTAGGTCTGAGTCCCTGAAAGAGTGTTGGCTTAAGCCAAAACACATCTCTTGAGTTATTTTCATTGGCCAGTCTAGCTCCAAACATGAAAATTTTCAGCAAGCCTATTTGCCATGCAATGCAGAAGGTTTGGCTGTTTAACTCACAGCTGAAATTTCCATCATGCAAAAAGTGGTTTCCACGTCAAAGCAGGAGGGACTGTATCTACCTGCAGTCAGGGTTTAAATTATATCTAGCATGCCCAAAGGTGAAAACTGAAGGCAGAAGGTGAGCAAGAGTCAGATTTAAAGAAGCATAAGTGTCCAGCTTCTTTACAAAGCAAATACCTCTTCAATCCTAGTGAGCACTTCTTGTGCTAATTAGTGTGGAGCAACGAGTGGGGCATGAGCTGGGGAGCTGGAACAGACATGATACCAAACAGGAACAAACGGTTGAAGTCTGTTCCACATGTCAACACAACACAGAAAATGTAGGGCCAATATCTCTGAAGTAGTTTCATTTGAGGGGAGAGTGAATATAGTCATCAATCAAAGGAGACTACAAAAAAAAAGTAGATGACAGCTATCTGAAAAGTAGCAAATCTAAGAAAGAATGGGGGTGACAAATATCCATAAAAAAATCACAAGAATTAATAAATAGGTTAGTTGCAAATGGATTTGTGTCTTGTGGTTGATTGATAATTCTTAACTGAATTATACTAAGATTGCAGCATAAACTCATGCCTTATTACACCATAGAGAATCCCCAGGGAAGAGCTGCCATTAAGAAAATTAGGCATTGGAAAAACTTCATTTGTGGGGTTTGCCTTATCAAATACTAGAGAATCTGTGTGTGAGAGAAACCACCAATGCAGACTAGATTCTCTGATGTCTAATAAAACTGTGGTCATTTATTGTAAAGCTCCCTTCTGTGTGAAGATAGTGTTAGTAACTCTCTCCATCTTTTCTACCCAATCACTCATTTTCACCAGTCTTGTAGAAATCGCATACTTCTCATGATTCTAACCCTTTCTTAAATGTGGCTGAAACTGAAATTGCCAGCAGTTTAGAGAATTACTGGACAGGAGCAGACAGACAAAGGAGTGCAGACATGTGGAACCTGATGGGATAAAATCCATTCCTCAGAAATCCAGGTAAAAAAAATGCTATAAACAAATTACCATAATCTATGGACAGATTTACCTGTTTGTAACTTTCTGGAAACCACTTAAGGATTGGAAGGAGTATTATATATATACTTACTAGGTTTTCCACTCTCTGTGGTCTTTCAGATAAATATTAGCCTGGGAGATGGAACATTAGCTGTACTGAAATTTAAAACTATTTAAATTTTTTAAAAAAGATTGAGAGGTGTATTCGGTTTGCATGGCAAGGTTTTGGTAGCGGATGTGGGGGGGCTACAGAGGTGGCTTCTGTGAGAAGCTGCTAGGAGTTTCCCCTATGTCCAATACAGCCAGTGCCAGCCGGCCCCAAGATGGACCCTCCGCTGGCCAAGGCCAAGCCCATCAGCAACGGTGGTAGCACTTCTGTGAGAACATATTTAAGAAGGGGAAAAAGACTGCAGAACAACAACAGCAGCAGAGAGAGGAGTGAGAATATGTGAGAGAAAGAACTGTGCAGACACCAAGGTCAGTGAAGGAGGGGGAGGAGGTGCTTCAGGCGCCAGAGCAGAGATTCCCCTGCAGCCCCTGGTGAAGATCATGGTGAGGCAGGCTGTCCTGCAGCCCTTGGAGGATCCCATGCCAGAGCAAGTGATGTGCCCAAAAGAGGCTGTGACCCCGTGGGAAGCCTGTGCTGGAGAAGGCTCCTGGCAGGACCTGTGGACCCGTGGAGAGGGGAGCCCACGCTGGAGCAAGTTTGCTGGCAGGACTTGTGACCCCATGGGGGACCCACGCTGGAGCAGTCAGTTCCTTAAGGACTGCACCCCGGGGAAGGGACCCACGCTGGAACAGTTTGTGAAGAACTGCAACCCGTGGGAAAGACTCACATTGAGAAGTTCATGGAGGACTGTCTCCCATGGGAGGGACCCCACACTGGAGCAGGGGAAGAGTGTAAGGAGTCCTTCCCCTGAGGAGGAAGGAGTGGCAGAGACAAGGTGTGATGAACTGACCACAACCCCCATTCCCTGTCCCCCTGCATCACTGCGGGGGAGGAGGTAGAGAAAACTGGGAATGAAGTTCAGCCTGGGAAGAAGGGAGGGGTGGGGGGAAGGTGTTTTAAGATTTAGTTTTTATTTCTCATTACCCTTCTGCCTACCCTATTGCCTGTTGATTGGCAATAAATTAAATTCCATTTCCCGAGCTGAGTCTGTTTTGCATGTGACGGTAATTGGTGAGTGATCTCTCCCTGTTCTTATCTCAACCCATGAGCCTTTTTTTATATTCTCTTTCCCCTGTTCAGCTGAAGAGGGGGAGTGACAGAGTGGCTTGGTGGGCACCTGGCATCCAGCTAGGGTCAACCCACCACAAGAGGAACTTTCACAGAAATTTTTAATGTAAAAGTAAACAAATCTACATGTTAAATGCAAACAAATGTTGCAAACAATGGCAGCAAGAGCATTACACTGGCCAAAAAGATGTGAGTGAAGAGATGAGGATTCTACATTTATATAGTTGAGAATAGGGAAGATTAGTGCAGGACATAACAGTCTATAAATACCTTCAAAGAAAGATTATAAAGAAGGGATGTAGGTATTCACAAACTAAAGGAATAGGTAGGGTAAAGAAAAATGACCTGAAAATAAGGCTGAAGGTGTTTACCTGAATATTAGGAAAAGGCTGTGATCTGTAAAAGAAAAGGACATCAAAATCTGAGTTAAAGTTGGCTTGTGTTTGAGGTTCTGTAAGTAGAAATATTTTCTAATGAACTAGAAAAACAAAAGAATTTCATATATGAAATGGCCCTGTGAAATAAGAGCAAGCAGAGAGGCAATTCTGAGAAGGCAATGAGAGTTGGTTTCTAGCACTGAAGTTAAAAATCCATGTCAACCTGTGAAGTCAGTTCAGTAAGACTAAGTATTGGACAGACATGATTTTTTCAGCAGAAATTCATTATGTTTGGAACTAAGAATGTATTCATTGCCATGACATAGCCAGGGTAAATTCCTTCTAGTTTGAGGAGAACCTGCATAGAAGAACATTATTCCCGTAATTAGTTAGCTAAAACATAGAAGTGGGAACTCTGGTTTCTGAAATCTGTTCCCTCAGCTATCATGGGGAAAAACCCAAACCCCAAACCAAAAAACAAAGCAGAAACAGTTTTGTTAATATGTAAGATACAGTCAGTAGCAGTTGTGTTTGAAAAAGAAAAAGGGAATTTTGTCAGCAGCCTGACCATGTCAGAGAATATTAGGGGAGTCAGATTAGGTTCAAAAAGGCTTTCTTGGCAGATCTAATCATTCAAGTGGGGAAGACTCAAATGCACATACTCCAAGCTTATGAGGCAAGAGTAAACTGTAGTTTACAAACCATTAATTTAATCCAACTTTAGATGTATACATCCAGATGCACTGCTAGAGCACATATTCTGATTTATTTTCATTTGAATGGAATGCAGCTCACATGCTCCAAAGCCACCCCATGATGCCAACCAAAGTGCACTGTGTGGGGATAACTGTGAGGTTATCCTCTAAAATGCACTCCCATTTTGGACTAAAAGACTTGTGTAGCCACAGCCTTAGATGCCTATCTTAGGTACCTTAGATATCTAACTTTCAGATATGTTAGCATTGGGATATGTCACGCTTGAGTAAGGCAGATCAAAAGTTAGGGGGGAGGCAGGAACATTGCAGCTGTGCGGGGCAAGGTGGCTCTGAGCATGCACGCTGGAGAAACACAGGTATTTGGGGAACTTCAAAACTCTAAAGGAGATAACTGGTGAGTTTAGATATCTGCAAATTACTGAGCAAGGTTTTGTTTTGTTTTGTTTTTCTAAACTGTAAATTTGAATGTGTATATATTTTCAGTGCCATTGTAGGCATTACATATAATTTTTCCATCTGAAGTATAGCTTCACAGTTAATTTTATTCACATGCCTTAGACTGGTTCATACAAGCATTTGATACCTTGTAGTTGGATAGGTTTTTTATTATTTTAAAATGTAAGATCCACTGATTCTTAGGTACTCTCATAAAGCCTTTATTGTTTTCCTAAAATTGGCTTGAAAGCATTGTTTTAAATAATGTTTCTTTTCCAGAGGTCATTTGACCTGAGGACATTTCTGCTCCATCTCTGAAAAAGCACACTACATGACACTCACTCATGCAGATGCACACAAGCAACCGTCATTTTCACGTGTATTCTTATTTGTTGATAAGCCTTCGGCAAGTATGTCTCCTGTCAACTAATTAGTAAGAACACTATACCAATGTCACTGTCTCAAGCTTGTTGACAACAGAAACAATAAAAAAGATCTGATCGTGGCAGTTGGTAGCCCATGATTTGGAAAGACTGCCATTTAACTGATTCAGCTACATATCTCAATAAATTCAGAGCTGAAGTATGGAGGATTTCTATCTTTGACTGAATATTTATCAGCTTATATAGTTTTAAGCTCTTGAAGGTGTGGAAAAACTAAACTACTAACAGATAAGAATCGATTCCTGAAATAGACATGTCCTGCATGTGTTGTTATGGTCTCAATCGTTGCAAAGAGCAAACACTCTTACCTGTAATATCCCTAAAGTACAATACACCTACCCTAGCAACTCCTAGTCCCCGCTTCAGGGCCCAATCATTATATTACATTCTCCCCAATCTTCTAAATCTTTCGCAGTTCCACCTCATATTGAAATCTGTTTGGATAGAATAAAACAAAGAGACTATATTGAGAGTAGGCAAGAAGTCATTTTATGGCAACTAGAGGCTTCTGAAATTATAGATTAAAAAAGAAGATCTGTATTTTAACATAAAAGGTATCTGAGGCCTTTTTCTCTGAGAAGCCTGGGGAAATCAAAAATACCATCCTTCTTCTTGGGAAGATTTTTTAATGTCTTTGAACAGTTGTTTCAGTGTAACAGTCCCACAGAACAAGCAATGGTCTTGTGGTTAGAGCAGAGAAGGATGCCATCTGGGTTTCATTTGCAGCTGTGCTGCTGACTTGCTTTGACACCTTGAACAAGGCATTTAACATCACTATGGCTCAGCTGTAAATGATATTAATTACAGTTGTGTCCAAAAGCTCCAGTCAGGATGAGGCCCAAACATGCCTGCTACTGTACAAACCAGGTCTGACAGCGTCACTGCCCCAAAGAATCTAATTTAAAACAAGATGCAGCAAGCAAATCTGGCACAAAAAGAAAGAAGGGAATATACAAGAGGAGGGTAATGGAAATAAGATAATGAAGCTACTTAAGGAGCCATTATAGAACTTGAATGTTCCAAAGAATTAATTGATAAATTAATTAATTGAAATTAGCTCTCCCTAACTGCACCACAACATTTCCACCATGGATTTTGTGTAGATGCCTTTGCAGAAGAAAATTCTGAAAAAGTACCTAAAGGAGAGTAGAGGTCAAGGCCTTTGGTGAGGTCTGTCAGGTTAATCTATACATCAGAGTAATACCGAAAGAAGTGCAGAACTGATTGACAAATAGAAATTCAAGCCTGTAATCCCTAGGGAGAAGAAGGAATATATAGGTAGTAATGTAGAAAGGGATAATAGTTTTCATTAATTTTTTCAATTTGTAAATAAAAAGCATGTTACTAAAGGGCATTTGCTTTTTATGTTATTGCAAATGTCATAACTGGACAGTATAATACAGATGTCAGATTGAACTTTTTCATTTCACTTGTTGAATTGTGTGATTTTCCTTTCCTCAAGTAGCCAATAGCAAGTGAAGATATTGAAAAAATAAGCAGCACGTCACCAACAACTTCTACCTTTTCTTTCACATATCATTGCCATCTTTTTCCTTGCAAATGAAATGAAAACCAAGGACTTTGCCATCAGCAAGAATTTATTTCTTTCCCCTATGTCTGTGTTCCACCTGTTATTCAAGCAGCTTCTGCTCTTATGGGTCAGCTCATACTCCACAGAAATAAGTATGTTTTCCTCCTGTTCCCATTGCCTGTTTCAAATACCATTTTCTTCCTCTGAATTGCTCTGACTTCTCTAATTTGCCTTCCTTCCTCCATTTTTAATATTCTTTTCTTCCCTTATACTCCTTCTACCTCTGTCTTAGTTGGATTTGAGATCAGAAGATTATCTACTTTGCCCAGGCATATGAAATAGGCTATACAATTTCATTACAATTATGCCTGCAGAGGGGACCAGTACAGCAGACAGATATAAAAAGCAGAGAAGGAATCCAGGCATACCATGGTGCTGATTTGTTATAGGTAACTGGAGCAACAAGGAATCATGCACACTGGCAGAATAGGAAAATCAATTCGGAAAGGAAAGGGTTTTCTCCCATCAGCAGTTGTTAAACAGATATAGCAAAGTTTTCACTTTCACGGGCATAGCTAGACAGCTAGGTCTTTACTTAACGTACAGCAAGGTAGATTCAGATGATAGTCTGTAGAAATGTAGACAATAGAGCTGGCTTGAAAAAAGAATTCTCTTGTTCCTAAGAATTTATTTTTACTTTCACTTATTTGAGATTTTGAGGCAGAACAAAAAAAGAGAGTTTTCAAAAATATTCACAAGCTTAGAGATGGGGAGTTCTTTTGGGAAAGCCAAAGCTGAGTGCTAATCTCCTTGATGCAGGCTAGAGGCTGATCTCAATTTCTCTTTGGGAACTTTGTCCTGTATGCAGTCATTCAGTGACATTTTCAAAACTGAATACATTCAGTGAAACAAAATTGATTTCTAATTAAGAAGATTTTTTAAAGTGGGAAAAGATGGTGTTTCAGTCTGTGTTAATAGCTTGTATCCCTGCTCACCTAGAGGTGAAGTCAATGGCAACATTTTGCTGACTCCAGTATGACAAGATTTCAACCTAAGAATCTAGCTCATTTTGCTACCAGATGGGAAAACACAGTTTTGAAAGATCTCAAAGGATCTACTGGGTGAAATTCATTGACTGAGAATCAGGCCACAAACAGGCAGAAATGTAACTTTCCTTAATTTACTAACAGCAATATCAGATTTTTTTTTTACTCCCTACACGAACCTTTTAAACAGCAACTTTAGATCTGCTCTTTCCAACTTCCTGTTCTGGTTGTTATTATTTCTTTGAGGGTGTTTACAATTACATGGCGGAGAGGGGAATGAGAAATTAATAGACCTTGTGATTTTGGGAAATCATTTAGTTATGTAAGAAACACCTTTGCTGTTTATCCTGAAAAATATTTTGTGGGACTTCATTGTATTGAAGCTAATGGGAAATATTTGAAAAAATATCAAAGTGTTACAAAACATAAGAAATGGATCCAGTTGTAAAGAAACATTTCTTCATTAAGCTTTACACACAGTTTTGCCATATTGCTTAGTTTAATTAGAGCAGAACTCTGGCTTCTGCTCATTGGTTTAGCGGGTACCATAAAATGAAGTTTATTTAATTTTCTAAAATAAGAAAAGCAGGGTAAAGTTAATTAAAAGTTAATTACAGTATAATGAATCATTTACACTCACTGTGGCAGTGTTGCCCAGATGATTACTGATGTCATCCTTCCTGAGCACTCCTACCCTTTCTGTTGTGGGTTTTTCCCTCCAACAGTGTGGGATGTCTCCCACATGCTTTTTTTTAGTTCCACCAATATTTTCAGTGCCTAGATCAGAATGAAGACTGAAAGGGGAGAAAAAAAAAGCCCTTCCTCATTTCTTTCTTTCCTTCTTTCTTTCTTTTTTTTTTTTTTTATACATTCCTCAGGCATAATTTTCATTTAGACTTCTGATTGCCTTTTAAATTTGACAGAATATACCTATAAAATTTGTTAGTAATTGTTTCATTTCCTAGCCTGGCATGTGTAGTTAACCTTGAAAGACTGATTGGATGTTGCCTGCACTGAACCCAACCTTTACTGGCACCACAAAGGTCGTAGAACAACTCTCACTGAACCTCTGCCTTTAAATACAAGGTTCTGTACATATTGGAATTACAGTGCTTTTACTGCTCATTAATTCATCATTAAAAAGATGTAACTAATCACCCTCTATAAGACTCCAGTTTAAAAATCTCTCTGGCATGAAGTTCCCTGTACCTGGCATCTAGAAACCTAAAACCTTTCTGGAGTAGCAGAGTATTTGTAAAAAACATGTTCAACGTGGTTTTTAATGAAAAAAATTTATGGAGAAGAAAGGTGACTTTCTTTACATTTCAGTTTGGTAACACCATCAGTAATATTAGTATTCTGCACCTATATTATGGGAATCTCCCAAAATTCCACATGCAACAACAATCTTTATTTTTCTAACTGTTGCACAAACAGAGAATTCTTTATAGAAAAGCTCCTCAGTCTACAGTGATTGCATGATAAAGTACTTATGAGTACTATTAAAACAATACAGCTCCCATCCTGAGACACAGCACTACATACTTTTAGTGTCACTATAAATGTTGGACTGAAAAATCCAAACTGAAAAAAAAAAGAACAAGAGAGAATTAAGACATTATGAGAGCATGTCACCTGTTGTTGTTAATGCTCATATTATTTTGGAAAACAGAGCTCATTGCCATGTACTTTACTACATGAAAGTAAATGCATGATAGGTTGCTTATATTGGAGAAGTTCTGATGTTTCACAGTTTAGAAGTGCTATGAGACTTACAGAAACACAAACCTTAATCTGTATGCAAGAAATAGAGACATGGGTGAGAGATATTCAGGGCAGCAGTGACAGAACTTCCTGGTAACTCCTACAGGCAAAAAAGCGTCTTGATTGGGAGCCTCACGTCCACACATACATAATTACCAAAACAAGATTAAAATGTCCTTAAAATCAAACATTTAAAATCAGTGAGTTACTAGAACCAGAGCTACCAGGAAAGCCCTGTTCTATTTCTTTACATGTCCAAATTTAGATATGGTCTAATTGTGAGTACATTTATTTCTTCTGCCTGCCTTTTCACTGGGGTATGAAGATAAGATCTTCCAACCCCTGGCATAGATTTTGGCCACCAGACTCAGAGAAGTAGCAGACACGAGCTATTACCTATCAGGCAGATGGCTCTCTAGAGGAGGAAACAATGTACATTTGTTCTGTGGTTTGCAGCTGTTCAGAAGATAGCAATGAGGTGCTGAAATTTGTCCCTCACAAGGGGAATGTTGATCTAAGTCTGAAACAGTACTTAAAGACAGCTTAGTCAAACACATATAATTGGCAGATGTTTTTGAAAAGCAGTACGAAGTGGTTTACATTTCAGTCTATCACAGAAATTTAGGAGCTGCTCCAAATTCTGAGACCTTGTGTGACATCTCAGTTATCTGGCTTGTCAAATCAGAGCACTGGTCGTTGCCTGCTTATGAGTGCAACCCTCATTTACAGTAAGGTTATTGTTACAAAAATATAGTAGTAGCACTTGGTGGGCTAGACAAGAAGGAATTCTTTCTTTTCATGATACAGATCAACACACAAAAAAACCCAGACACTTTGGCAGGTATCACATTTTCAAAACTTAATGGAATGCACTGTATCCCCTTGCACTCACTAGTGATTAGCAGCAAAATGGAAATAATTATTCACATGTAGTATTCTGTGACAGAGAAGTGCTGTGATATTTATTAAAGATAGTTATTAAATTAAAATTTTGAAAGCACTCCGATTATAACAGCACAGAGTTTAGGCTTGAGATCAGTATTACCACCCCCATTTTTGTAACCTGAAAGGGGGCATGACCTAACAGAAACCAAGACTTCCAGAAACAAGGGTGTTGGCTATGGTATAGGTATTCTCAGTAATGGTAACACCTTTCAGGAAAGTCGTAGAAACGGGTTGTGGGACTCATCCATCCAGACGTTGCTGTCACCAGAACAAGTCAACTAAATCCTTCTCAATGGAGTCAGTGGAAAGTAAGGTTCTCTCCCAGTACTGTTTTGCTGTCCTAGATTAGCCATATATAACAGGGCAATGGATTATAGCATAAAAGTTCCTCTGATAATGAATGGATGCTTGGGTTGTTAGCTCAGCTGTAGAAGGATTCTGGATAGGTGTTACAGTGCATCTGGAACATCTGCCTGGAGCTAGCAGGTGTGCAACAAATCTGATAGGAGTTCTACGGCTTTCTGGAGGGGCAGCAGGAGGTTGGGAAAATTGGAGGAATTCTTAAATTGCCATCTAAACAGGTTGTAGATGATCATACTTTGGGAGTCTAATCACTCAGCTGAAATTAGAAGGAGAGTCTTAGCCATGCTGTCTGCCATCCGTGCAAAGACTGGGGGCTATGTCTTCATTAGAGTCATTGGGGCATTTGCAGGAATAACTGGTTTATCTGTAGGCCTAAGTTTTGTTTACTTACCTTTTCTATAATACATAATTGAGTCAAGTGAGAACAGGCTGAGATCTCTGGTAACTGAAAAGCATTTGGGGCTGTTAGATTGGTAGAAAGCCCAAACTGCTATCCTTCCCTATGTGTTGTCTCTGAGTACGGCAAAACCCATTTGGGCTGATGTTGTAAAACAAATGTTTCATTCAAGTGACTTATGGCCTCAGACAACGAGCACTTGTTTCACAAAAAATGAGCGAGGCAGGATGTTTCAGGAAAACAAAAATTATGCAACATCAGGCACAAATGTATTCAACATTGCCAACTAAATGAATCTCTGCAGGGAAATGTAAATACAGAAGCCATTAAAGACTAGTCAATGTACAGTTTAGGTCTCAAAACAATAACACTGAGCAGATCAGTAACAGAGCCCTTCATAATTTGCAGTCTCTGCAGAAACAAAGAACTTCTGTTGTTTTTATTATCAGATGGCAGCATTCCTTTCTTGAAATCCAAATACAACAGAAACTCCACTGCCCTGTGCAGTTATTTTGGCCATGAATAGGGGCTCTGTTTAAGATCAGCGGGGTACGTACACCTAGGAGGACACTATGCTTCTGAAAGTTAACCAAGAAACTGTTGACTCAGGCTCTGCTGATGAACATCTCATGGCTTCAGGCTTCAAGTCTCTCCATTTGCTTTTTTATATTTTCTTCAGCAGAGTTCATTTAATTTCTAATATATCCAGAGCGTTACTGTGTCCTCAAGTATGACAGCACACATGTAATAAATAATAGAGTATGATTGCTAACTTTTGCAAAAAATATTTTGCTTGGGACCACGAATGCACGAGTTCATTTCTTTAGGTTGAGTATTTTAAATAGGTATTAGTGGTGGTTACAGGTGTTCATTGTAGAACAATCCACCATTGCAATATAATTATAGCCTTTTTAAAGAAGTTTCTGAATTCCGTTTGAAAACAAATACATGAATAAGCTAAATCATAAATGAAACAATTCATAAAATACATTAACAAGTCAGACTTTTAACTCTACATGCAAACATATACATACATATATATATATGTACATATATGAAAAATACCTGGTAAAATAATTCAATGTAGTAAAGCATCATGGAGATCAGATTGCCATGTCATTAAAACTAAATTATTTTGGGAATTTTTTTTTTACTGTAGAAGGAAACTGCAGAACAATCCCTACCTAGTAACTAAAGGTGAGTGAAGCACAGGGAGGTGAACAAAAAGATTCCCATGGAATCCAGCTAGCTTTGTCTCTAAGGTGCTGAAACTTCAGTAAGTTTCATGCAGAGAGGAACCACCAACCTCCTAGGGTGTATAGACCTTCCAACTCTCCTGCCAGAGAGAGGCCAGAAGACTGAGAAAGTATGGGGCAGAGCACCTCGGTGCTGGCTGTATACAAGCCAGCTCAGGGCTGGATGCAGGATGACTGCAGTCACATAAATCCTGACAGCCTGCATCTGTCTTGAAGCAGGAAGCCAGCACAACATTGCACATCCTCCTATGGACCTTCCATTGAAATCCCTCTTACCTCAGGCATCCCTACATCTAGCTCCATTTCATGATGAAGCCATGCTTCCGATGAAGCAGTACTGCACAGAATCACACTTGGAAGCTTGATCAGCTCGTTTGGTTTTTCACTTTCTGGTCTGACTAATCAGCAAGTCCAAATGAATACTGCTCTGTCAGTTTGTCCTGGCTAAGGTTCTGATTCATTATGTCTTTGGCTCATACTCCCGTGGCTCTCCAAAAGCTTAATGCCATTAGGATGACCGACATTTGTGGGTAACAGCTTGTAAAATTAGGACCTTAATTTACTGCTGGTGTTGTTCTTTGATCAGATTATTTGCATTTGTAAAATAATTCCTTCATATGGCTGTTACAGTACATTTTTCCTCATATCATATTAAAGATCCAGATTAATAAAAGACTTATTGTAGTGTCAAACTATAAAGACATGCCCATTCTTTTAAATCATTGAAACAATTGATAAATTTACCAAATTTGGACGGAATGTTTCCCTCATGTATCTCTTGCAATATATCTTGACTAAAACTTTTGCACTGTTTCTGAAAAGGGAAAAGAAGGCGAAAAAAAAGGAAAATTAAGCAATTTGTTCATGCTTGAAAAAAAACCATGATGTGTCAGGTTGTGGTTTTTCTCCCCAGAAGCTCTGGCTTTTGAAAAGTTGAGGCCCTCAAGTCTTGCCATGAATGACATAAATTAAAACCATAACTATTGAACAACTAAAATTTGGACCAAGACTATAAAGACACTACATAGGAAAAGTACCGAAAGGCTGCAACCAAGAGAGTGGCCCATTCCCAGATTTTACATTAAAGACTTATTGGGTATAATGCTTCTTACACTTCCGTCATCTCATGTGACAAAGTGGGATCCATTTCATTCTTTGACAGAACAACCACAGGTGCCCATCCTTGCAGAGGAATGCTGGGGATTCATGTGCATAGAGGCCTGTTGATCCTCCTGGTGGCCTCTGGTTGTTTATACAGGGGGTGTCTACATTGTATTAGAAGAAACTTACCAAAATGATCCCACATGCCAAAAACACAAATGCATTTACAATCAAAAATGTACAATACATGCACACTAATACCCTGATATACAAATATTATTTATTTAACACAAGTAATAGTCTTGGGTTTCTAAATGAATGTGTCATGGATCACTAACTTTGAGCAACATGAAATCTATCACATGACATACATATGAAAGCCAGAATAAAAAGCATTCATTTATTTGAGGAAAAATTTCTGTCTGTAAGGTAACATTCATCCACACATTTTATGGAATAACTCTTTGCCACCTGAAGTTTTAAAAGGTGAGTAAAGATTGACAGATACTGTTTGCTTCTACTCATAGAGAACAATGTAAATACATATTTCAAGTTTTATTTTCTCAATTAATTCTATTTTTTTCTGCAGATTATTTACTTTCTGTATTGCCACACTGTACTCTGACATGCTCAGTAGTAGCACTCAGTAAAGGCAGAGTGGGATTTTGAAGTCAATCCTGTTTGTGAAGCACAGCAGTTGGTGCCCCATCTATGTGGTAGGGATGCAAACATTCCCATATATGCCATCATTCTCCTGAAAGCTACCTAGATTTCAAAGCCAAAATCTGGGACAATATTTGTTGATCTATTTATTTTAGTTTTTATAGTGTGCTCATTACCATAATATCTGGGGACACAGATATATTCTGGAGTAGGGTGATGAAGGGAAAAGAATAAAATGGTATTCTTCCATCAGTTTCTCTCTTGCATACTGGAGAAAGAGAATCCACTTTAAAGTAACAAGGAGGGTGGATCAACACTTTTCTTTTTACTTCCTCTGTTCTTTTATGTTTTTATCTTTCCCTGCCTCTTTATCTTTCCTCTCTTCCTTTCACAAATTGCATACACTCCTACTCACAAGTTGCTATCACCCAATCTACACTTGCTTACTCACAGCCATTTTCTTTTCCTCATCTGTTTATTCTCTTCACTAAACAACAGCTAGGTCTTCTGAGCCATGCCCTCCCAAGAGCTACCAGTCCAGTCCATTTGACTCCCAAATCCTTTCTCTGCATTACTGGATGCCCTCTGCCCAGCCCATTTCTGTATACATATCCTTGCCTTATCATCCATCATCTGACACCTTCCCCTTAGAGCACAAATGCAGTCCATTTTTCAGTGTAGAAGCTCTCTGCACACATGCATAAAATCTTTCATTTAGCCAGGTTTCCCTCACCTGTCACCTTCATTCCAATCCAGTCTCCTCAGAACTGCTGCCACTGGCTTCACCCAAATCCTTGTATATAAACCTCCTGTCCTATGCTATGCTATGCTATCCTATCCTGAACATTATGCTGGGGTCATCACCATAACATTTAACCACCTTGTGGAGAACTAAAACATGAGTTATATTTGTCACGTATTTGTTTTGCCAAAGGAAGTAAGCACATACTGTAGAGCTTGTTCTGGTAAACTTTCTTCTTTTAGGAATAAATTTCTGCTAGATCAGGAGGAGTAGAAGAAGCAAAACCAGGATATATATAGCTGTAACTACACAAATTCACAGAACTCTGTGATTTGTTCCCCCTAATCATAAGCTTGCTCTGTTGCAATTTCATTAATTCCCTGAGCCCCTGCTGATAGTCCACTCTAGTATTCCTCTCACAGCAGCTGTTGCATTAGGAACTGAAACCCTGCTAATAGACTTCAGCATCTCTTGTCCTGCTCTATCAGCTTTTAAAGTGCAGGAGTCTAGCTGTCACTGCATTTGTTGCTCAAGAACACTTCTGAGAGCGGTTCTTTTCCTGTGGTAGCTGGCTGGTGGGTTTTCCCCCAGGTCTTCCTCCTGTCTGATACAGAAGTTCCTAATGAAGTGTACAACAGACTATACAGGAGAGTGAAAGTGCTGTCCCTGAACAGACTCTATCTGGAAAAGAAACAGGAGACTACCTGAACAGAACAAACAGAGAGAATCTGGATGAAGGTACATGTATTTCCAAGTGATTTCTGTTTCTAATATTGACTTGTGTTGGAAATACCTTAATAGCACAATAATCTATACTATCCTGCTCTCCCTGGCACCAAAAGACATAGCTGTAGCAGTATTTATTTATTTATTTATTTATTGTCTGTAAGATCAATCAGTACTAGTTTGTAGATTGTATTTCCAAGAAGCATTCTTAACCTTTCCATCACTTACTTTACTCTGTAAGGTTAGACTGTTTGGAGTTGCCACTGATGCCAGAGGAACCTCCAAGTACAGGGACTGCATGGAAGTCTTCATAAGTACAGCAGCAGCATTGTCAGCAATTCTTCCTTTTCTTAACAAAAAAACCCAAGCAATGTGTAAAAATTTTTTAAAAAAAAAAACAAACAAACAAACAAAAAAAGGCTTGGCAATGAATCACTGGCTCATTTTCACTTAGTTTTGTTTTTGTCTTCCCAAGCTAGTCATCAGCATTCTCTGCAAATAATGAATTGATACCTGGAAGTTGACAAATGTAAAACTTGATTAGCTATTCAGATGAAGGTATCCTGCTACTGCCATAGAACAGAATGTGTATCAAAATGTATACCCAGCAGTTTCTCATATGAATCATAGAATCATAGAATCATTAAGGTTGGAAAAGACCTCTAGGATTATCAAGTCCAACCGCCAACCCAACACCACCATGCCTCCTAAACCATGCCCTGAATTGCCACGTCTACATGTTTTTTGAACTCCCCAGGGATGGTGACTCCACCACTGCTCTGGGCAGCCTGTTCCAAGGATTGACCACTCATTCAGTAAAGAAATTTTTCCCAATATCCAATCTAAACCTCCCCTGGCGCAGCTTAACACCATTTCCTTGCATCCTATCACTAGTAACTTGGGAGAAGAGACCAACACGACCTCACTACAACCTCCTTTCAGGTAGTTGTAGCGAGCGATAAGATCTCCCCTCAGCCTCCCCTTCTCCTGGCTAAACATCCCCAGCTACCTCAGCTGCTCCTCATAAGACTTGTTCTCCAGACCCTTCACCAGCTTCATTGCCCTTCTCTGGACACGCTCCAGCACCTCAGCGTCCTTCTTGTACTGAGGGGCCCAAAACTGAACACATGGAGTTACTACATAGGACGTCATAACAAATTCCTTACCACTGCAAGAACCAAAAGCAGCAATGGCTTCCTTGGTTGCTTTTCTTCTTTTCTTTTGACACTCTGAAGTTCTGAGCTGTTTGGATTTTTTTTGCACTCACCAGTTCGTATGTGCTTAGGGGATAGATGAGTGCTATGTGGCTTACAAGAGAGGTGAAAGTAGAAGTACTCTTGGATTATTTATTGTGTCATGGTCTGCTATATACAGGATGGGACTCTGTGACCCGTATGGTTCTTGTCATGTCATACATTCCTATTCAGATAGGAAGAGAAGAAAAATAAACTATTTCATTTATTTTTTGCTATCTTTCAACCTTACCTCACCCTAGATAGTTGTGGGTTTTTTTTCCCCTTATAAAAACTGAAAAGCAGTGATTAGCTTCAGAAAAGGCAGAATTACATCATCACAAGACAGAAGCCTTTGCCTCCCAGATAGCAAATATTCTATTCCTGTCTCAAAAAAACTTGGAAAAAAGTTGTGTTAGATTATTGCTTCGCTGCCTATTTTTAATATCGCATTCATATCTAAGATACTCAAGAAGCTATGTGTACTACCTTAACCTGATGTGCAAATCATCCTTTCAGCAACTATATTATTCTGTTCTGCACTCTGATTATTTCAAACTCATTAAATGGGTTCAGATTAACATTTGAATGGAAGATGGGAGAGTTTGTATATACTCATTTGGCAGTTATGTATATATGTTGGGCAGTATAACACAGGCCAGTCCACTGTTAGCACTAGGCTATTTGTGATGTTATTTCTGGATGTAAACAGAGATTTGACCACTCTTGTTTAACAAGTCCTTTTCTGTTTCTCAAAACAGTTAACTTTTACATTCTGAACAGTTTTAGCTCTGGTAATTATTTTTGGATGACCTATATTTTAATGAATTTTCAGGTGCCTGTGATACTCCACTTATTTGCTTGTCTCCAGTGAGAGTGCAATACTTCTACAGTCTCTTAAAATACTGACCAGGATACCAACAGAAAGCTTAGGGACTTTAGTGGTTGATGAGGTATTGTATGTTTCCATTTTTAAATGTAGCATCGTGATATTACTATTTGTTATTGTGGTGGTTGACTGATTAAATAAACTATAACTCCTTAGAAATATAGCTGAGAAATTCAAATTAATCTCCTAGCCTTAATATTTGTCAAAGAAATCATCAAGAAAATTATTCAAATCAACGTGAATAAAATAGTAAGATACTAAATATAAAAATGGGCTTATTCAGTTAGAGTGTTCAGATATTTTTGATACACTTCTGCATTCTACATGGTTATTTAGACCACAGCTGAACCAAAGGGCATGTTATTCCAGAATTCATATACATGTCCCACTAGCACTTTCAACAGTACAATATTTACATTTAAAAGAGACTAAGAAAGTTCATAAGTTTGCAACTGTCCCAAATTTTACATTTTTTCTGCTAGCAACTTTTGCTAAAGCCATTTAAAGTTAAAATGTAAATTTAAAGCGAAATTCCCTGGTCCCCCAATTCTCTCTAGACAGATAGCATTCACATGTAAGAAATGACTTCTACTCTGAAGTACTCCATTACTATTGAAATAATGTTGCAGAAAATAGAATTGTATATATCAAAATGGGAGAAATATGTTAAGCACAACCACAGCAAGCAGGCATATTACGCACATGCACTCATACACGAATATCTGTATGAAAGATAACCCGAAGGTGAAGAATGTCAACTGAAACTGCATATTCAAACTTTTGAGGCTTTAAAAAAGAAAAGCTAGCTGTAAAAAAATCACTGACAACATCAATTTGCTTTACTTTTTTCTAATGCCTCGATCTTTAATTTTTAACTGAAAACACTTTAATTAGAATGGTCTGCATTAAAAAAAAAACATCTAAATAATAGACGTTATTATGGGAGTTTTTCAGTTTCCCCTTTTGATACTCAGATAGGGCTTCTGCAGATGCCTGAGAGAAATAGCATAAGATCACTTCCCTTTTCTTTCTTTTTCCTTTTCTCTGGATACAAAATGCCTTTCTGACTGTTCTTTGGTTTCAGTTCCACAGAGACTTTCTGTTGTGCCATGAACCAAACAGCAGAAGGAAATATGTAAAGAATGAAGCAAAGAAAGCCAAGAAGAGAGGGGGAGTAATTCTAGAATAATATAATTCTATATTATATTACACTGGAACAGGCTTCCTAGAGAAGTGATCAATGCCCCAAGCCCAACAGTGTTTAAGAGGCATTTGGACAATGCTCTTAATAACATGCTTTAACAATGCCCTGAAGTGGTCAGGCAGTTGGACTAGATGATCATTGCAGGTCTCTTCCAACTGAAATTCTATTCTATTCTATTCTATTCTATTCTATTCTTGGACAGAAGACAAAAGAGACAAATTTTCTCCTATAAACCTGTTTTTCAGTGCAAAAAATCTCTAAGACCCAGCCAGATTTCTAGAACTTCAAAGGTAGTTAGTCCTTGTCCTAATCTTTCTATACATGGTCATTGCCATGCCAAAGGAGCAGGATGTGCTCTGCAGGGTCATTGACTGTCCAAGTGGCCACAGGGTGTAAAGCAGTTTAAAAGAAACTCCAAAAGCTCACTTACATTTGCTTGGAAAGTTTGCATTTTGTTCATAAAACACTGAATTTGCTAGGCAGAGTTTTAATGAAGGTCAAGGAAAAGGGCCTGGAAACAGGGTTTATGAAAGTGTTGTAAGGTTCATTATTGTCATTGTGCAGAAAAGGATAATTTCCCTAAGAGAAATGGTGACATATACATAATAAAGTCCCTGTCCCTGTCATGACAGCTCAAGAGCATGCCATCGTTACCACCTATGTCACACTGCAGGTGTGCCTGCCATATGGGTGACAGCCGCTGACTTCTCTGATCAACACATAATTATCTCTGAATAAAAATGCACGTCGGAGTGGCTGGACATAATGGATTGAGGACCCAGGGCAAAATGCTCTTTGCCGCGTCCCGCAGCACCACCTGGGGGTAGGAGGGGGCTGAGGGGAGCTGCAGGAGCCGGGGCAACCTTGAGAAACCTGCAGCGACCGGGCCGCCCCGAGGTTATCGTGTTTATCCTTCCTGTCTTCTCTTGGATAGGAGAGGTCACTTGGTTAATGGTAGGATGCCCCTGATGGAAAAGGTCCTCCTGATCAGGGTTATTCTCCACTGATCTAACCATATATCTCTCTCACAGCATCTGGATAGTTTCCATTTGCAGAGTCCCCTTCCCCCATAAGATAATAAATATCATATCACAAGGATGGCAGTGCTCCTTCATGGAACACTGACTGTTTATTAGAGGCAAAAAGTTTAAGAGAAATGCTAACAATGTTCATTAATGGCCTGCATCCAGGTTTAATGAGGCATGTCAATATGCGGACTGGGCAACATCAGTGGCATAATAGTGGTGGTAAATGGGAGTAATTGTATCCAATTGTACGGCACAGCTTCCAGGAATGAGCCCGAACTGCCAACTGACAATGACAGAGCAATTATGGGAAGGCAAGCGAGCTGTGTCAAATTAGCACTTGGTGAGAACTCATTTTTCAGAGATGTGCTTGCTCTACAACACCACAAGTGATAGCTACTTTATTGTGAGTGATAGGAAGACCAGCACTTAGACTGATGTTCTGATTTGTCAATAGCTGTATTTGAAAGCTTAGTGTCACAAATATATAGAGATATTCAGGGAGAGAGGCACACTGCTCATGATCCGAAGGATAAGAACGTCGCTGAGAAGGTCATCTGTCAGTGTGAGCTGTCAAAGAGAGATCACACTCTATGAAAAGGGAACATTCAGCCGACTTAAGTAATTACCTTTGACTGAGATTTGAAGATGTCTTCTTTTGTTGGCCTACATTGACTGCATAATTTATAATTTACTGCAATCAGTGAAGGGCCAGGAATTGTAACTAAGAAAATCCTTATTTTATTTCTCATAATTACTTTTTTTTTTTTGCTCCCTTAGTGCCTTGGAATGAAAAAGTAGGATATCAATTAAATCTTTTTTAGTAACTTTCTCAAATCAGCTTTATCTTTTCACACATGATACCTAAATTGGAAGGTTTGGTTTTTTTGGTTTTTTTTGACCACAGATATGAGCCATACCCTATGCCATCTTATAAAGCATACTACATTCCTAATGTGGTTTTACATGCTTTGTAGGATTACCAGTTGAAAGGATAAAGGAATAATTCAATTTTGCCTTTCTAATGTAGAATAAGGAAAAAAAAAAGATTTGGAATACTAAGCACTGAAATTGTAATCCACATCCTATTCAGAGATAGAGATCAGTTTGATATAGTTGTCAGAACTGCAGAGAGATAAGTATTGTAGCAAATATTTTAGAACTTTGTGGATTAATAGAATTTTCATTGCTTGCTGTCTTTTTTTCCCAGTAATCTCACTGGATCAATGTTTGAAAAGTAATTTCTTAGCCTTTAATAATCTTAAAAACAAAAGATAGTATATGACCAATTATGCTCTGGGGTATAACAAGTATTACATTTTTGTTTTTTATCTTAATAGGAAAAAATATCTACTTACATTTTATTAACTAAAAATATAGCATGAATTGTTATCAATGTAGCTTTTGAATTTTTATTTTCTCAGTAAAAAAGACATTTTGGGAACCTTTCTTTGGTTTTTCTTATTCTATTTGCCACTGTGGGCTGTTTGGTGTATCAAACTTTCTGCTTCAAACAAGGAAGCAATTTTATTGGGAGTGGCTGAATGATCAATGAATTGTAACAAAAAGAGACCGGGGATTAGCATGCCTTCTGGCCAAAAACTGTTGTTTAATTCCACGTGTATTGATTAGCTGTAGAGTTATTGACAAAAGAATTAATTTAAGTACTTTAAGTCAATGTTACTTTAGTTGAAAACTCTACCTTTAGGCACAAGGAAATGCCAGTACAAAACTAGTCAATTAATATATTGTCAAAGTAGTATCACATGAAAAAGGCTTTATGACTTCATATCTTAAATTTTAGGTAAGATTTTTTATGTCATGCTAATTTTCTAAGATTCATCAGAGTCATATTTAAAATTCGTAATTGTGGGTTTAGTGATGTTTGCTAATTGTTTAATGTTTCCTCTGAACTTTAAAGATTCTTCTAAAATATACTTTGTTTTCTTTAGTTTGAATTTCAGTACCTGACATTATTTTAAATTATATGCCTTGCTGATTCTGAAAAGCATTTTTAATCATTATTTTTTTATGTTTCAGAATTCTTTAGGCCATTCAATTTCCCCCATTGTTGAAAGCTGTTTAATTCACAATGCCTTGAGTACAGGCCCGTCATCTATTCTATAGTGACTATACCACTTAATAATGGAATAGTGCATCAAAGTGCCACTTAGGTCTCAAATTGTTATGTATGACTGTCAAAGCGGTGAAAAAAGCAAAAAGAAAAAAAAAGAAAAAAATGAAAAAAACCTTGATTTGTCTTTACGACTGGAACGTGAATTTGTCAGCCAGGTTTTGAAATCACAACAGCATTGCTTGCATCCCCAGCGAGATGTCGAAAACTTGACAGGTACATATTTTTTAAACTACAAGCACTTCTATAATGAAAACTAAATACACAAATCTTATTTTTTTTGCTCTTGACAGATAGTTGTTGCCAATGGGATTTAATGTTCAGGTTTGAGTTGTCAAGAGAAATAACCAATAAGCAATCCAAGTAGTCAGTATACAGATATTCAAAAGCAAAATGCCTGGCTTATGTGATATACTGGGAAGATTTGAGTGTATAATTAACTAACTGAGGAACCAAGGACACTTAATCTTCCCTCTAATGGCAAGTTCAACCCATCACTGTCTCTCTCTGGGGGACTAACTGTAGCTTGTTTTCTGGTCACCAGGGCCTTTGGTTGTCATTTTGCTCTTTCTTATTCATCATATCCTTGAGTTCTGGCACTGTTCCTTTCATCACTACTCAGACACAGTAAGAATTAACAAGATAAACTATGGTTCATTTCTGAAACTCTATTCATCATCTTATGTATTTTTAAATTGGGGCTGTTTATCTGTCTGCCAAATCTGTGTCACAAAATTATCCACTTCTCTTTCAGAAAAAGAATACGCATTTGTACATTTATTGCTTGCATAAACACAGGTTTACAATATGTATACTGGAAACCATTAACAATATCTTAAAAAATGCTCTGAGATCAGTAATTTACCTCCAGGCTATCCACTCATTTACATGGCACGGCATACCTATGTACATGTGTGTGTGCATGCATATGCAGTATTTATGTGTATGGGAGAGGGTGAGAAAAAGCAGGATAATGGTAAGGGGGAGACTCAGGAATGGGGTGTGGAGGAGGCCAGATGTGTTTTGCATTGAGCAGCTCCCCCTTCCAAACCCGCACTGGGGCTTTCAGCAGTCAGTAAGAGCAAGCCTGGAGCAGCAGGCAGGCCCAACAGAGAAATGTTGCTGAATTCAAGCTCTGCATAGAAGTGACTACATGGTCCCAGATGTGAAAGCCCTCTTGCACTGATCCTGTATCCCCTGGGAAGCAAAGGCACCCTAACATGGTGGGAGCAAAGCAGGAAAAATTTCCATTTGCATAGGAAGCTCTCTGCTCACAGAAAACAATTAAAATGGCTGCCATGTACCATGCACCAAGAGTTAGAATAAAAAAAAAAAAAAAAGTTACTTTTAAGAGGCAGGACATAAAAAAGGATGTAGCACAAGAAAAGAGTAGTATGTCTAATGCTTTCCAGGCCACATGCCAAGCTTGCGGACCAAGAATCAGGGACATCCAATGGCTCTGGGTTGCTGATCTCCTCTGTGCATGCAGATGTGGGACATCGCACACAACTGATCCAGAAGCCTCAGGCCGTGTTTATGTTCTCAATGTACCTCTCATAAATATTCACATAGCAGGGAATGTAATGTGATTTTGTAAACCTGTCACTACAACTATTATGCTTACTAAACTACTGATTGTTTACTCAGCAAAATTATTACTTGCCAGAAAGAATTTTGCAAAACTAGATTATACATAGAGAAACAGAAGAGATCTCAACAGAAAAACCCAGAGCTTGTGGTACATAGATAAACACAGAGCTTAAGGTATACATTGTGAGCAAGGAGAGTCAAAGTGAAGGCTGACACAACTTCCTTACTTATTCTTCTTAAACAGCTACTATTGCTTGGGTATAGTAAATCTTAGTTCATGGATCATTGACACCATAGACGAAAACATTTAAGGTCGCCAATATCAAAGTAGCTGGTGTGTTTATGCATTATGGACTTGAACCTGGAAGGTGCTTGGTCCCTGCCAGCCAGCTTCACTGGAGCTCAGACTGCTCAGCATCTGGCAGGATTGTACCTCTAACCTGTGTGGTAAAGACCTTTGCCATTTTGCTTGAAAAAGATTGCACTTGTGTAGTAAATCTACTTTCTGAACAGGTAAGCTGTGTCATTCTTCAAGTTAAAATATTAAATAATCTTGAATGTCTAAAAAGTCAATTTGTGTGCAAATTTTCTGTTTTAAAACAAATAAATTATTGAGCTATCATGAATAGCAAGAGAGAGCGGAAAAATACTTGAGACCACTCGTTTTGATAGTCCTTTTTGATATGCACATTTATAACATTAAAACATCTATTTTCTCCAGTTTAGCAAAATAAAAAAAAAGTTCATTAGCCCTATCCAAAGGGATGAAAAAGGATTATAATGTAATTACCAACAGACCCTTAATGCAGTGGTAGAAGTGACTGATGTTATTATTCTAACACTGGAAAATTTACTGTAGATGCTTTCGAGTCAAAGTATACATACTTGTCTGTTTAATGCAGGTACTTTCAAACATTAATTGTACCTGATGAAAACCTCACACCATGGCTAATATACATGTTAGGGGTACTGTGTGTTGTCATCTGCAAGTCTGGATAGCTCAGGGTTATATGACTGGGTTAATAGGATGAGATTCGTGGTTTAACACTCAGGCTTCTAACAGACAGCCATAAAGATGCTGAATGAAATACAATTGGCTGTCTCCTCCTAGGAAGCAGTCTGCAGGCCTCTAGTGATTGTTTCAAAAGTTAGAGACTCTTAAACGTCCTACATTTCAAAGTGTCTCATTTGTACAAAGACTTATAAGTGAAATAGCATGGAAGAGACACCCACATGAAGGAAATCTGTGTTTAAATATTTATCTGATTATTTTTATTTTAAAAAACATAATTTTTTGTACAAGAGAAAAAAGATAAGAGAATTATTTTCATGAAACAACTGATCTGTATCTAATCTGTAGAGACATATTAATATCAAAAATAGAGTCTCTCAAAAATCAGGCATACCAAAGATTTCATAATATATTTGATTAATCAAAACCCAAATGGAAAGTTCTGATCTTCCCAGATGCTGATAAGGCTTACAACTTGCTTCAGGGCATTATAAACCATGCAGCACCAAATGCTTGCATATATTTCATAACACACCAAGCTCTCAAATATTTCCATAAAAAAGATCCATCATTAAAATCTTACTGCTTCTTTTCCTGGGCTGTGCTGTACGGACAAAGTTTCATGCACTAATTTCCAAAGAGACATTTCCTTTTTTTAATTCCTTAGTCTGCCAGGCCAGCATATTAGATACAGAACAGATAGCAGGTGATTTTTTTTTAGCAACTGCAAATAAGAAACAGGAGCAAGGTTCCTCAGCCCTGATAGCTGAATGGTTAGTGAGGCCCAAGGGAAAGAATACAAACAGTTTTATTGTGTGCTGCTTCAGTCCTGGATCCATTCTAGTCCAGCCTATTTTGCTGACTTAAATGACATTTGAGAATTATTTTAACTTGTATTAAAGGGGTATCCACAGACTATGGGATATTCTCTGAGCAACACTCTGTAAGAAAGCAGAGAGAAGATAGAAATTATGAGAGAAGAACTAGTGACTCTATTTCAACCAGAGGTTGTATCTTTTGCATCACAAACTACCAGAAAAACAAGATCATAGGAGTAAGGATGCTAATAAATGTTTATGATGCTCAGTCAGAGCATAAGCATCATTTTATCACTAGGTGCAATAGCATGAGCTACTCAGCATCCATAATCCTCTTCCTGGAAACACTCACATCTTGCAGATGTTTTGTCATCATTCTTTGCCACCCCTGTGTATACTGAGTGGGGACTAATATTTCAGTGTCATACATACATACATCAGTGGCAACATTTTGGAGGAGGGAGGAGAAAAGGAAGGGGGTTATGAGCTGACCTGAAGAGGGCAAATCTGTCCATCATTCCACCATTTATTGCCAGCAACGAAAGAAACCATCCAAAGGACCAGCTTACATCACAGCATTGAAGAAAAAAAAAAAAGGAATGTAGAAAAATAAAGCTTTTCTCCTTATTTGTCTTCTTCTTGTTTAAATATGGTGAATAAGCTGGGTGCTGCACATTGTAACAAACTATAGCTAGTGTTCCACATTAATAATCTAAAATATTGAGTCAGCTCTTTCTTAAAATTAGTAATGAATTTATTTTAAGTTTTATATTAATACATGATATATTTTGACACTTCCCAAGAAGGGAAAGTTGCCTCAGGTGCCAAGTTAACACCACAGAAAAATTAAAGCGAAGGCTAAGCACACTGCCACTATTGCCCTTGTATTGCATTTACATGTTGCATACACCCCAAAATTAGCCTTTCTAAATATTTAACTGCCTAGACTGTATTAGTTTTAAAAGGCAAAAATAAAAAAAGAGAGAAAGAAAAGCTGGAATAAAAAAGTAAGGAACTCAAGGAGGAGCCCAACCTTTCACGGCATCAGAAATTGTTCACATCTTTTGTCAACACCAATGGTATTGCAATTAGTTACAGAAAAAAAAAAAAAGTTGTAATGTACACTGAAAATAGAAAACAAGGTCAAGGCTGATATTTTAGCTAAAATGTTTTCTTCATGTGTAGACAAATTAAAACAAGGTTCATGCATTCTCTCTTGTAACCCCCTAGAAAGCCTGATAACCAAAGTTCTGTTTCCCATATTTTTCATTTTTATTCATTATTGTTCACATGAGTGTCCAGTTAACCCTTTCTTATGGCTCATTTTAGACAATGGAAGAAACCGCCAGCTTTTTTCAAGTTATGAGCAACACCAGTAAGAGGGGCAGGATTTACAATGCTGACTTTGAGAACAGGGCTTGTACCTGTCATGCCAAACTCTAAACAAGCAATATTAAGGGAGGTTTAGACTTTGATAAAAGTATCCAAAAGACTAAGTGTATTTCTTAGCTCTCTTGTTTGCTGACATCTTTCTCTTCCTGTCCCCACCTTTCTGTCCCTTTTCCAACCACATCTGACTTTATCCACAGCTGAAGAATGTGACCTTGGACTCAAGTTACCCTAAATGAAGTAAATTAATGCAAGTCCAGTGACTACAGTTTATTAGTAAATCTGTAATTAATCATTCTGTGCCACCCAGAATTATTGTCATTTTTATCTCCTTCGACATACCTTTTTATCCTTTTATAGTCCCTCTTCCTCACACAGTTTTTCCTTTGTTTCCAGCGACTGATCTGGATACCTTTGGGGATATTCCAACTTCAGAGTGAGTTTTACATTCTAACCTCAGATCCTACACGCTGGAGATACGGGATTTCTGTAGCTCTCAGTACAGTTTGCCTGGGAGACTGCTAAATTCATACTATGTAGACGAAGAAATCAGATTCGCACTTCTAAAACAGTATTTCATGCATAACAAGATATTATTCCGATAAGAAAGTCAGAACGATCTAGTGGAAGTTAGAATTAATGTTGAAAGTAGCGATCTGATGTTTAACGGGAATGAGCGTAAGGAAACACAACACAAACCTTGACTGTTGTTCCCAGTGTATGCAAGGGAGTTGCAATCTTTATCAGCTGCTACATAAAATTGCCATTTAGAAGGAAAAGATAAGTGCAAAAATGCCACAAAGATATGGGACATACCAGAGAATTCTGAACTGGGTCATAATTTTAAAACAGGAGCATTTGAGCAAGATGCAGAAAAACCCAGGATGCAGGAAAGGAAAGGAATGAAACAATGGACAAAGAAGGATTTGGTCAGAGGAATTGGTTAAATTCTAGAATAGGTGGAATAAAAAAAAAATGTTTTATTTTTATGGGGTGAACAGAGGATATTGATGATTATTTTATTTCATTTTATTGCATGTTACTTCATTGGAGGGGTGATATTTTCTTTTTGATAACAACTGATCCAATCCAAAAGGACTTTTGACTTTGTAAAAACCTTTGACTTTTACTTTTTGTGATGTAAAGACTGGTTTTTATTTACACCCATCCCTAATCAGCCCCTACAGGAAAATTTAAGGATAAAATGTCATCAGCCCTTCGAACTCAGTCAGGTGGACAAGGGGATACAGTTCATTAACTCAGCTGCAGTATGAGGCTGGTGTATTCACCTGTCTCTTCACATCTACCTTCCAGTTACTCCAACTCTTGTACCAAACTCACATGAAAGAATTATAAAGACAGGCACTATACATAAGGCATCACCATGAGAAATGTTTTCAGACACACCAATATCTGAATAATGATGGTGGGAGGCTGCAGTGTTGTGGAAACTGAATTCACAAGTCTGCTTCTGCATGATGACTAAGCTGAAATGTTGTGATGATGGAGACATTAATTCATCAAAATTCATCAATGTTCTTATGGGAAATACAAGGTGCCTGTGTGAAATAATTTTCAAAACTTGAGGTTGAAGTCCTTGCTCCAGTTAAAACTAAAGTCTAATGGGTTTAAAAGGGGCAGGATTCCCCCACAGCTGCTTACAGACTGACATCCAGGCAGCACTGAGTACCCCCAGCTCCCTGAAACAGGGTGGTTCTTTGTGCTAATCCCGAATGACCACATTACAGTCTGTCAAGTTGATCTGTGTTATGACTATTATGGTGAGCAAGGTTTAGCTCTGCAAGATGGAGAAAAGGATCCCTAATCATGTACACTAGTTTCTCCTGAAACATTTCTAAAAATTCAGAAAGGAAGAAAGCACTGGCATGCACAGACTTTCACTCTTCCTTCCTTCCTTTCTTTTTCTTTCTTCCTTTCTTCCTTCCTTCCTTCCTTTCTTCCTTCCTTTCTTCCTTCCTTTCTTCCTTCCTTCCTTCCTTTCTTCCTTCCTTCCTTTCTTTCTTTCTTTCTCTTTCTTTCTTTCTTTCTTTCTTTCTTTCTTTCTTTTTCCTTCTTTCTTTCGTCCATTCTATCCTTCTTTCTTCCCTTCTCTGTCTTTTTCTTCCTTTTCTAATGGATACTGCATATATAGGGGTTGAAGAGAGGAGAACACAGATTTAATTCCTATAATGTTTCTATAATCAATGCTTTGTATCTGAACAAAAGTGTAAAGAAGGGCATAAATGCACTAAGCTGCATTTCAAAAATGACATTGTAATTGCTGGGACTGCCTATCTTACCTTGGCCTCAAGCATTTACCAGGATTCAAATTTATTTCAAACTGTTCTCCCAAGTCTGCCTAATTTTTTTTTTGTCCAAATAGCAGCAACTCACAGTTAGTGAACAAAGCTTCAAGATTTTTTTTTTACTTACAGCTAAATTTAACTTTACCCATCCAATAAAAAAGAAATAAGGGAGCCTTTATTATCTCCCTGGATTTCTGGGTATGATACCACATCATAGAGAAGTGGTTATTAGAGACAATGGCCTACCAAGGTGAAGTTTGTAATAAAGCCTATTATGTGGTTTCACCATTGACACTAATGGAATGTAACAGTGATTTAGAATGATTTAATGGCTCCCAGGTTGTGCTCTAATAGTGCTCTTTATATTATGATGTATATCACAAAACCTAATGTGGCTGTTGTGATATATTGACAGTATTCATGCTGTTTCATTTTTTTAGAGGAATTTTAAAAACTGTCAAAGAAGAAAATTAATAGGCTGCAACTGCTTTATTTTCAAGGGGTCTGTTTTTTAAATGTATGTGCATAAATTTCTATTTGGTGCCATGCTTAAGCTAATAAATTCATTTGCATTTTTATTCCAAAGTCATAAAAGTAGAATGCATGCATGCATGCATGCATTTGTGTGTGTGTGTCTGTTTGAAGCCCTGTTTTGAAAAGATTGCACTGTCATCTCAAAATCTGTTTACAAAATGGTACTAATGGTTTCAAATGCTCCTAAAAGGGGCGTGCAACAGACAAGTTTTTTCTTCTCATAGGCTGCAAAAAGACACTAATTTAATAAGAGGGAGACAGCAGGGGGTATGACTACAGATTCACTTAAAAAGCATCCAGACCCTTAGGGGTCCAGGTGGCTTTTAGACTTGCACTTAAAGTCTGGAATTTAAATAAAAACACAATCATCCTGGAACAGACACAAAGGAAGATGTATTATAGCTGAGATACCTGCATTCTGAAACAGTTTGTGGGCATCTCGGCAATGCCTGACCTATTAGCTCTAAGGTGTTTCTTATTTCAAGTAGGTAAAGGAACAGCAGGAATTTTCTTACATTTTCTGAAAGTTTTTTTCCCCCTCTTCTTTTAATTTAAAAACATAGCTCATGAAATATCATCACTCTAAAGATCATAATTCTGAGCACCTCCCAGGCATTCCAGGCCCATTGAGTGACAGGGAAATGGTCAATGGATTGAGGTCGTGACGGTGAGTTGCCACAAATACCCACAGAACACAGTTCTCTCCAAAAAAAAGAGTTTCATACCTGGCTACATTTACCCTGTGAACGTTAGAGCAAAGGTCCTAACCTTTTTTTCTGTTAAGTGTTTTCTTCCCCATTCGCACAACTTCACCCTTTTTAAAATGAGTTTCTCACGCTTTCATGTTGAAACCCAGCACAGCTCTTATGGAGGGCATAAGAAGGGAGGGACCATGCAAACTTGATTACTGCTACTTAGATTGCCTCATCACACACTGCAAAGGGAACAGATCTTCTCAATCCCCACTCAGGCTGAGAAGCTGTGGAAGATGTCGCCCATCTCTGCTCCCCCAGTAATGAAGAAGGGGAAAATGTCACTCCCGGTGAGGACGGGAGAAGGACAAGAGTACCAGCCCTTACATGTGCAGTAGAGGGGAAGAGGACAGCAAGAAGGACAGCTGCCTAGCAGTGACTGCGTCATGTCACGAGAGACTGTCCTTCACTTGTGTCAGGGGAGGCTTAGGTCTCTTCTGCTTCTTCTGTCCCCGAATAATCTGTGCCTTGTGTTGTGTGCTGCAACTGGCACTGACACAGCAGGAGGAAGCTGAACCTGGAAAGGATGGGGCCCCTGAGTCCCAACTGGTAACAGTGACCGTACACTCCCTTTCCTCCTGGAGGGTGAGCACTGGTTCAAGCATTTTCCACACCAGCTGGTAGGTGCTGCTGTGGCACTGCCTGCACTGCTGAGGTGGGCACAAATCCGTGTGGATTCATGCTGCACACTCCTTTTGGAGTTGTAAAGGAGAGTAATCATTTAAATCACCCAGCTGAATTTACCCCAGATGAAGTATTTCTTGGGTGACCATGCTGATGTAAGTATTATCACTTAAGGGAGAGAGAGACGTCGCAATCTGGGAGGAAAAGTGATGTGAGCGCGGGCTCAGAAAGAACACGGGTAGTGGTGAGCACATTTTTTGGTCTGTCACCACCATATCAAGTGCTTCCAAAGCAAAGAAGGAACTTGTTCCTGTGGGACCCTGCAAAGAGCCTGCTTTGCCAAACTGTAGGCTATAGCCATTTACATGGCACTGACACTCACTAATTGTTCTGTTACAGGCCAATAACGTGGCACTTTTGTCATATCCTGCTTCAGGTTAGCTTGCTTGTAGCCTTTATTTTTTTCCTGTGAAAACACCAGCTTGTGATAAAACTGACTGTGAAGAGATCCACTGGAACACAGCCAGCTGTCTCCTGATGGGATCACAGTTTGCGTTGCATGTGCTTCCATCCTCATGGCCGGGGAATTCAGTGAGCACAAAAGGACAATTTTCCTCTTTCTCCAATTCACCCCTTAAAACTGTCCACAAAACCATAATTTTTCAAGTGTAAAGAGTATGTACAGGCTGGAAAATGGTTTTATAAATAGAACCTTACATTGAATAATGACTTTGGGGCACTGAACTGAGAGAGGACAGGCAGAATTTTGGAGAAAGTCATTTGTTTTTGACACTGAAGTTATTTCAAAGTTATAAGAAAGATATTTCTCAGGAGATGTTCTCTCTTTCTTTCCTTTTTGTACTGTATCATCCCTATGGAGAGCTTTATGGAATCATACCGAACAAAATTAGGCAAAGTGCCTGTTATATAACCTCCTGGTTCTCTAAAAATAATAGGAGCATCACTATCACCTGAGCTTCTCCCTTCCCAAAGTTTATGTACAGCACATGGAAAGTGGGATCAAGAAATAGTCGAGATCATATAATGAAATATAAAGATCCTTTTTACAGCAATGCATTGAAATTTGCATAATTGTTATCCCATTTTGACTTTTTAACTTTAGAAAATCTATGTGGGTCAGTTTTCCCTGTTTTAATTAGCAAAATCAAAATAACAAAAAATGGCAATTTCCTTCTTTCAAGCTCAAGTGGACTACTCAGCCTGTAGCAATAATTATATTTTTCAAATGTGAGGTGCCTAATTTAAAATACAAGATTCCCAGTAGTTGCAGAATTTTTAAGGACAAGAAGTGACAGAAGCAAGTGAGCCTTTTGTTCTTATTGCTTTCCAGCTAAAAGTCCTCTCAGCATCTAAACTTCATAGGAATCGTGTCACTCGTAAATAAATTTCTGTGTCAATATTATTTATTGTAAAATATTTTACCCACTGGGGTAAATGGAGAGCAAGGCTTTACTAATCAGATTACTAGCACGCTTATTCTAATTTATACCTTCCACGGTTAGCCTTTAAGCCACAGTTGACCCCTTATTTTTTATATTAACTGGAAACAATTCATCAAGTGAGTTACCCCTCTCCTTTCAAATCCACTTGTATTACTAAAAGGTTGAGTAAAGACCTCTGGGGAACAAGGGCAATTTTTGACATGGATCTCAACAGATTAAACTATGCAGGGACAATATAGAATACATTGGAGGAATAACATTATCACATCATAGCCTGATTGAGAGGCATTTCCTTGCATTTTTGTCCTTTTACCATAAGCCAATAGTAGCCACAGGCATTTGACTGGAGAGCCCGGAGGATTGACAGGCCTGGCAGTCATTACACGCTGGATTGAATACTAGATTACTCCAAAGTGGCTCAGGGTCAAGGATCAGTGTGTTCCCTTTTGGCACTAAATGACTTTAATATCCTTACTGTATTAGTCAATTACTTTAAAGCTGCTGCTCTCTGAGCTCTCTCTGCCCCCCTGCAGTTTACTATGGACATTTGAATTGCTCCCATACTTAACCCACACATCTGCTTTTAGCTGTCAAAAGAATAGTGCTACCACTGGAGCTATTGACAATGCAAAACGAACAGAGATACTTGCTGTCAGTGTCAAGTGGCACTTTCTTCCCATTGTTTGTTTTAAACAACTCCTAAATAACTCCACAGTGAAACTGTTCCTAGTTCAGGAAGAGTCCGATCCCGTTCTGCAGTCTACCTTTAATCTAATCTCAAGCTGACCAAACCAAGCAGAAGTAAGTTATCCTGTCTTCAGAGTTAATTGTTTTGGGAAAAAAAAAAATGTTGTCCAAAGAGCTGAAGTACTGTGGTAAGACACAAAAAGAAGGGTTGCTTTAGACGCTTGCTTAAATTTCACAACAGTCACTGTGACTATAGCAAATTACACTGCACTTCTGAATTTATTGGTGCAACACGGTGAAGAATTTTATATCATGGCCACTGAACATTAAAAGGTCTGGCTTGGCTTGGTGTTAAACCAACATGTCTAGATTAAATATGAGCAGAACTGATCTGAATTTCAAAACTGCTTGAAAGTCATGTCTTTAGTGTTTTAGTGAAAGTGATATCACTGCACATGAAAGCACATCTGTGCTGTGGGGCCCGACTTGTGTGTGGTGATGTCATTGGGCTGAAAAAGCAGCTCAGGGCTTCACAGCTAGATACATACAGAAATAATTTTCTCTTACGAATATACCTATTTTCATCTGCGTGAGGACAAATGGGCACTGCATTTTACTGGAAGAGCTGTCAACTGTGTAGTCTGGTGAGCCCATGTGTGCATCACTGGCATGTAGGCAGTCACACTTCTTCCTCTTTTCTTATTAACTTATCATGTGGGTATAAGGACTGGTTGTTTTGTTATTCTTCTAAAAATTACAACCAGTGTTTTACAAGGAATAGCACCATGCATATTGCCACGTGCATCAAATTGATTTACATTGTGGACAATCCAAGAAGGATCTGTCATGTCAATGTTACCTTTCTTATCCTTCAGAGAACTGTTATATAGCCTAATGAGCACGGGCTTCAGACTCTTCATTTACTGCATGAAAAAAAGCAAATTTTGACAAATTTTGACACACATGGTAGATTTAACATAGGTCGTTACTATTGGGAGTTCTAAAAGATCTGATATCCAGGTTGCTCAATACATTTAACAGGGAAGTGTCCACTCAGACCTGTTTGCTGATGACAGGGCCAAAGGAAAAATGAATCCACTGCATACCATAAGTTTCTGGAAGGATTAGGCAGTATCAGAGACATTCTAGCTCCCAGCTTCAGCAGTCTTTGCATTTCACTTGAAATTAAAATTGCTGTGTTAGGAAGTAGATGAAACAACATTTTAAATAAAATACTCAGTCTCTAAGTGCCTGACCATGTTATTCAGGATCTTTGAGGGTAATAAATACATTTTAGGTAACAGAGCACTAATAAAAAATGCAGTAACATCATTAGTGCTAAAATAGATGCACACTTGTATGTCTTTCAATACACAAAAACATTTTATATGATGAATTCTGAGTTTTGCCATTTCAAGTAGATATTACATGTGTTCCTACTCCAGGAAGGCAGACAGACATGTGGACAGTAATATATATTTCTTTTGCAGTGTGCCTCAGCTCAGCGGCTAAGCATAATGAATGGTGCCTTGGGGAATGCTCTGAATAATTGTGCTAATTTAAAATTTAGTCAGCAAAGGACCTTAAAAAACTTGATACCTCTTGGTAATGATGCATCATTAGCACTTTTCATTCATTTATATTTTGTTGTGTTTAGGGATTTGGGTATTCAGGAGAAGAAAGGTAGCCTGACAAGAGAGTGATTGAATCAGCCCCCTTGATACCTGGGAGTGACAGAAGGTGAAGTACTGTAGCTGCAGTTGACAACTACTTTAATATGAGCCACTTATAAATATTTACAATTCATAAGTCAATGATGAGCTTGCGTATAGCACATAAATAATACCATAAGTATTTGGCATATTTATTTGGAGCCTGATCATTAGTTTGGAGACAGCTTAGTGTTAAAGAGTTATGGAAACATTTTCAATTAAAAGAGCTTCATTTTGAGACTGCAGTGCACAGCTTTGAAGAAAATAATAGACATGAAACAGGTGAGTTCACACTTCTAGAAAACTGCCATTCTGAAGAACCATTCTCACCTTAATCATGGGAGGAAAACATCCAACTTCAGTGCAATAACATACATGAGTAAGACTAACAGGAACTGGCTCTCGATGATTTATTTGGCACAGATACCACAGCACTTAACATGTGGCCTTTTTGCGGTACAACAATAAGCATATCGGAATCTAGTCATAAAGCAGTGAGTCCTATTTACTGCACGAGGCATAGTTTTGTTGGGGATATAATTCCTCTTGTTAAGGAATTCTACTAATAAGTTGATTTTGTAGGCTAAATGAGACACCTCAGGTGCATGATTTTGATCTGACTGCAATAAAAGATCAAGCTCTCACCAGGCTGACGGGTTGAAAATGAAGCACCTATTGACTGAGAGATTTCAATAGTTTTTGTTCAAGACAGACAATTATATGCAAACACTTTTTGTTTCTCATATTAAATGTTGTTCATTGTTCATAAGGGGGGAAAAAACCCAACAGCCCCACACTCCATAAAACAAAATCAAATAAAATGAAAAGGCTTACAGAGAATGCATACTTTTTTTTTTTTTTTTGAAAAGCTAAAATATCTGTACTTTCCTGAACTACTTTAGGCAGAGTAATTATCTGTAGCTTCTGTCTCTTAAATATGAGTGCAAGGTGCAGTGATGAGTGCTAAATACATTAATCAGGAGTGAAAACTAAATTGGAATGTTCTGGAGCACATGCACGGGTACATAAAAAGATAAAATAATCCTCTGCACAGGTAAAACATATAATAACTTGTTATGTTTGTGTGTCTAATTTTCATGTTTTCTGGATTTTGTCATCACTACTTTTTTAATATAACAACGAGGTTTTAAATGACCATTGGGGACGGATAGATACTCCTTTCTTTCCACCCTGGTGGGTAATGAGAGAGACAACACCTCCAGCCATTATCCATTCGAGTGCTGAGTAGGAGTGCAGTTAACTTTGATAGCATAGAAGTAAGTACATTTTTTATTGCATAGAAAAAAAATGTCGGGAATAACCTATTCAGTTTAACATTTTCACAGAGTAATTACACATAAAATTAGCTAACCATTAAACTTTTTAGCTACTTTTCCCCATCATATTAACTGAATCCATACACATTTCATCTTTAAGCACAGAAAAATTATTTTAACAGGGTAATAACCAAAGAAACAATCTAGTTTTTTTTTTTTTCACTTTTTACTTGTTGATAATTTTGCATTTGCCTCTCAAACTATAATTAATTTTTCAGATACTAGTGTAGAAAAATCAATCTGCGATGTCTCTCTCGTGTTTGTACAATGCAATCATTCATTAATGCAGTTTCAAATATCAGAAAAGTGTCTGTTTTTCTGTTTAATTTGTATGCTCTTTTGTAATAGGATTGTCAGAGTCTTCTTGTCATGGATCATCCTCAGGTATGTAAACAACATACGAACTTACTTTGAATGATAGACAATCTCATGATTTTTTCTCATAAAATGACATATACAAATCAAGGAGCTAAAGCATGGAAAGTAACATATTTTGGTCTTGTGACTAATGGTAACCTGGTGCTATTGAATTACTGAACTGTGTCTGAGAACTAATGAGAAAAATTTCCCAGGGGAATCTTTATCCAATGCACTTGGAGAGCACCTTGGGGACTCATTCCGTGTCTGTCACCTTTCCCGTCTCATTGACACTCAGCTTCTTTACCACCATTACACTGTGCAACCATTTCACTTTACACCTCACGATTAGAATATTAAAAGGAGAGAATACTACACTACTTGCTCTAGATAGCAGAGTTGTTTTTGACACTTAAAATAGAAATTGTCACTGAAATATCACAAGGACATGACTGTCTCCAGCTCCAGAGCTCGAGTAGAACATTTTAAAGCTCAGAGCTGTATTATTTTGCAGCTAATGATATCTTTTATCATATTTCTTAAATGGCTTGTTCCTTAATTTCTTAATTAACAATGAAACACTTAAGGATACATCATGTCATGTAGACCACACAAATGATTTCTCTTAGGTAAAATTTGTTCCTGTCATAGCAGTGAAGACTGAGTCACTGGTATTGATTATATAATTATGAGTTTTAAAACTAAGGAATAGAAATGCCATTAGCAAAAACGTAGCATTTCACATGTGATAAACATTTGGTGAAGATTTGTGAAGTCTGAAAACACAAGGAAAAATCTTCATTGCCTGTAAATGGCTTTAGCTTCATTGATTTAAGAAGAACACTGCTGATTTCCCTCAGTGAGGATTTGTCTCATATATCTTACATCTATATTTAGAAGAGCTTTGGTACGTCCCGTTAGGGCCAAAACCCTCCTTCCTCTGAAAAGCTTCCTTACTGAAGTGCACAGAACTACTCTCATGAGTAGGAGCAGGGAGGATTTGGCCTCAGGGAATAAAGCTCAACTTAAAAAAAAGTTTGAAAAAATCCAACTGCATTTTTTAAACTTAAAAAATGCTCTAATTTCACCTGGTTGGTGATTTCAGAGAGAAGCTAATTAAAGCCAATGGAGAATTTTAAAAATGAAGTAAAAAAAAAAAAAAAATAAATTAGAGCAGCAGGGGAAAATAAGTTTTCTAATTATATATAATGAGGATATCTTCTGCATAGTGCAGCAAATGTTCATCTTTTCTATAGTATCGAGAGTGTTGATTTCTGTTGGTGGCCCAGGGTGCTACACGCACAGTTGCATGTGCCCATCACACAAGTATTTGATTTTATTAAAGCGTCCTATTTAGCCAAACGTCCATGGGGGTCACACACTTTTTTTGTGTAGAGACAGAGAAGGACCAAATATATTTGACTTTTGATTATATTAACAGCACAAATTGCCTCCATTGGCTATTTCTGTCACTTTGTTTTGTTGGCAGATTCTCAAGCTTCTCTTAAAAGTAGGGAGGTGTGGGAAGAGGAGATTATTTTGGCAAGTATTAGGAAGAAATAAGGCTATACTCTGAGTTTGGTTTTGTCTTCTGCCAAAGAAGATCTTTCCAGAAAATTGGAGAAAGTGTGCTCTCATCCTATCCTGCTTCTTCTGAAGCCAGTGACATTTCTGCTGCAGACTCCCTGAGGACAGGCTGAACGTGGTATTTTTTTTTTTTTTCAGTACTGGGCAGCCACTGGTGTGTTAGGGTAGGTCTACTATTTCTTGAAAACATTTGAGTATACCTGTCCCAGCCTTGCATTACCAACAGTTCAGCCTTTCATTGTTGACTCAGCAAATATACTTTGCTGTAAATGAAATGAAAATGCACTCTTGGGGTTGTAGATTTTCTAGAGGATTCTGTCCCCTCCCCATGAATCCTGAATTTCAGAGGAGAGGTAAGGGACAACTGGAAGACTGACTTAAAAATTACAATATTACTGATAACGTTTAGGGAATGAAAAAGACCTGAAGAACACACTCTGACAGGAATTATCAGTCCTCTGATGTTTGATGTAAGCCATTGATGATGTGAGAATTACAGTGATGAGGATGAATAGGAAAATAAGGCTTTGATGTTCTCTTCTAGAGTTACTCTGAACCTACTGAAATCACAAATGTTTTAAGTCTCATTTGTTTTACAGGACTGAGTTTAATTAATTAGAACTAGGAACAGTCATGCATGTCTGTGCAAAGTGAGGACGAAGCACTTCTGCTCAGATGATCTCCTTCATCTCCACTGTGCATCCATTCTGCACAGGGGGAAATAAATGAATAAGAAGCAAGGTTATGAGGATAAGATCTATATTACCAGCTCTAGCCTGTTCACCTTTACCTTTCTTGTTTGAATTTCAAGTCACTATACTTTATTCCAAGTTCAGACCAAAATTCCTTTATCTATGCTGTTGCTTTAGCTGGTCTGAGATCTACCATGCGTGAACAGAATGTCAAAGAGGAATATAGTTTATGATTATTTTAGAAAAGTTTTTGCTTTTCACAGCAGCATGCATAATCTTAAAAAATAAAAGCCTGTGAATTGGTCTATTTAAGCTTCCTCTACTATTTGAATACGTTGATTTAAGTCAAAACCTGTGAGGGGTTTTTTTTAAAGCATTAACATATATTTTACACATTCTTGTCTCCTCTTTTAAGTGGCAAAATACAATTCTTTTGAAAATATATAGGGGAAACACTCCACGTCAATACTTACAATATCAGCAGACAGGTTGTGAACTGTATTTCTTTGTCTTTCTCAGAAAGATAATTATGAAAGTAGCAGAGAAAGAAATCCTTAGACTCAGTTTTGCAGGAACCACATGAACCAGGTACTTGATTCAGTGTCATGCTAGTGCTGCTATGGGCAACAAGCCATTTCAGTAGAAGTTGGGATTTAATATACGTTTAAACTTTTTCTCTGTGACCTCCCTCCCACCCACTAAATTTCTTACAACTGGCTCTTATCAGCTTCTCAGGGATAGTTTTTGACTGGGAGTTGATGAGGCTACATTAAATCTTCCCAATGCTTTGGATACCCAAGCCTATGGCTTTCTTACACAGCAGAACATTATAACTAAATCCTGAGGGCAACTAACATGTATGTAAGCACTACTAATTTCATGAATCTTTACTAGTACAATGTAGATTTGCATTAAGTGAAATTAGACAAGTTTCATCATCTATCATTTTACTTTGCCACCTTGGACTTATGCAGGCATCAACTCTATTTAATTTCTATGTAATTGTATATATACATAGATAGAGAAATGTGCACTACAGAATGGGTCTCTTAAGGCCAAGAAAGTTCAAATGTAATCCTCCCACTGCTACAGATCTGCGTGCAGTTTTCTTTAAGTTCAAGTAGAGATGCATAAGTAGAAGCAGCAGAGCATCTGACCCTTTACTCATATTCAGGATGGTTTCTCTCTTTCGGATGTTTTTGCTAAAGTTACTCAGTTTTGAGCAATTCACATTTTCTTTTGAGAAACTGTGAAGGCATAAAGATATGAAGACCTGCATTATATGAATGTCCATAGAGAAAGGAAAAAAATTAATGCAGAACCACTTTCAACATCTCAGTGTCTGTCTTGCAAAACTAATGTTATGGTGGACAGCTGAGACAAAAATATACCCTGTGTATTAATGAGACAAAAATCTCACTCTGAACTTTTGCAGACTTCTGAAAGAAAAATATTTTATTTATAAACAGCTTTTTTTGGGAGGGGGGAATTTTGTGGTGTGTGTATCAGGTATCTACTTTTGCCTACCTAAATGGAGTGCTTCGAAGGAAGCAAATCATATCTGTCTAAGCCCAACTCATGCCTCTCAAAATCTTTCTCTGCAGCCCCCAAGGTCATGTCTGAACATCTGCTTATTCTTCAATATATGATTGAGAATGTGCAGGGAAACACTACTGTAACTGCTTTTTAGTGCCATGAGTGGGCAAGTCATGAAAAGCTGGCCAAGAGGGTAAATAAAATTAAAATGGTATTGTTCAAGGGCCTGATTAACACTATTTATCTGTCACTTCCTTTCAGTTTTGGAGATTTTATTGCACCGAGCTTGGAGCTTAACATTTACTGTTTGGATCATTCATCCTGGTCTAGTTTGTCACAAACATCTGAAAGTTCTGCTCCAGATGACTTTGATGGTGTCAGCTCCACCAGCGCCAAAGCAAACGCAGGGTATATGTTTACAGTCTCCTTTTTATATATGTCTGGGGCAGAAGAGCTATTGAAGCAAATTACTTCTCACCCACACGGAGGGTATTCCTTCAATGTCACAGCGGAGGTCATTGACAGGGCAACACGGAGAAGACAGCTTCTGAAGAGTATGCTTAAGTTTTCCATAATGCCTATCCAACATTTCTCAAACACTCTCAAGAAAAATATATTTAACCCTTTTATAATTAGAAAAAATGAATGCAAAAATATATCTTTAAAACTTTTAGCATCTGCAATATTATATGAGGTTTGCAGGAATAACCATCACATGCCGTCGTAGTCCCACAGTTACAGTAACAGCCAGAAGGATACAACATTTTTGCATTTTAAAAATAAATATTTGTGACTGCTAATCTATTCAGTGAAGCTATGTAATTTCTTGTTGATGTTGCTATACTGACCTCTGCAGGCTTTGGAAGTTTGGAACATTGTTTACCGCAGTGACTGCTGTGACCCAGTATGCAGCTAAACGAGCCTGTAGTACTAAAACACTTGAGGGCTAACAGACTTATTTGAAACCTTTCTTTCTTTTTAGTTTTAAATAACAAACTGTAAAAAAAATTTAAAGTAATTATTTGAAAGTAACTGTTCATGTTGTTCAGAAAATATTATTTTAGGAAGAAGTAAATTAAGTGAAGAGATCAGTATTTAAATGAGCACTTTACAGATTTGGAGTTTTAAGATATGACCTGGTTATTAAGAAATACAACCATTTTAGATGAAAAATATTATTCCTATTAATGACTGTGGAAAGCTTGTCTGTTAAAAAAAGAAATTCTGCTGTATATTTAATCCAATTTGATACAGTCTGCTATTCTGCTCCTAGATCTAGTTAAATTAAAAGTTACGTATGTTCAGTACAGGTTTTATAAGTATAAGCTTCCTCAACTAGGACAGACACACCAGTATGAACAGTGTTACCTAAATGGTGTAAACTTCCCCAGTTTCTGAGTTTCACTATATTGAATTAAATTAATTTCACAGATACAGTATAATGCATGCATTAATTTAATCCGGGTTCTTTTCTGTTAAATACTTACCGCCTTTCTGGAGTTAAGTGTGTTCCTTATATTTATTCATGTCCAAATACAATTTTTCAATTAGGGTCTGACACTTCTTTTATACATATATATCATTTTTGTAACTTATAGTCATGTTTGGCTGACATACAGAGCTATGCCCTATACCTTGTTTATGTTAGAAACAAAGACTCTCTGAACTGCAGCTCTGTTTATAACTATTTGTGGTTTAACAAATGACAAAATACAGAAGACTTAAAAATCTTGGTCTGGAAAAAATATCTCAGTCTGGTTTATGTTTTCATCTACTTTCCCCACATTTATTGATTTTGTTAACTGTTTCAGCCATTCACTGTACACTTCTCTGACCACATCGTATTTATGTTGTATGCAGGTAACTGACATCTGAAGAAAAACAAAACATACAGGATGAAGTCCTGGCTCCTCTGAAAGCTCCCATTGACTTTAGGAAAGGCAAGAATTTTCCCACTGCATTTTTGTCTCTCTTGCTTCATCTTCAGAATTAAATGCTCTCCTGAACAAATTCAAAGTTCATCTAATTAATCTTATTCTGTAATAGATTGTCTGGTTATACTGTGAGACACACAGACATATGAGCATTCCTATCTCCATTATTTGTTGAAAAAACTGTGCATTTGGGGATGGATTATCATTCACATTGGATTATATTTTCTGTAATCCAGTACTGGTAACTGAGTTGCCAAAAGCTGGCTAAAGCAGGGAACATTTGGTGGGAGAGGAAAATACACACGGGAAGCTCCAAGGTACTTCTTTAAATATTTGGCTTAACATTCACTCCCTCAGTTTTATTTTTTTCAGTTTTCAGTGTTGTCAAAAAAAATGATCTGAGATAACTGGAGATTTTGTCTGAAAGAAGAAAGATTTTTGAGATTACTATTCCGCTTGTCTGCTGCCATTTGCATTACCAAAGTCTCCAATTCATGATCTTCTAACTAGTCCAAGTGCTGATCATCCCCTCGTGCTGATCCTGCCGTTCACCGCAGTGCTCAGAGCCATGGATGAAGGGCTAAGTTTTTGTGCATTTACAGACTGCCTAACCCAATAGTTCTCACTCAGATTAACATCAGTGTCAGCAATGATAGTGAAGTTTCTACAGAGCAAAATTCTGACTACTACCATTCCTGTGAGGTTCCTTCAAAGACTATATAGCTTTACATGGTACCCCGAGATGCATCCAAAAGCACACCTAATGGGCAGTCAACCCATGACATCAAACTAGGGCTAATCTGAAGCAAAAAACACACAAGTGTGTATAGTGAAGAATTTAGGTCCTCAGAATCAACTGTTTTACTCTAGAGATCTGCTTCTTTTGCTCCACACTATTTGCTGATGTTAACATAGCCACATTGTCTTGCTCAGTCACATAGAAAATATTGACAGAGTTTGAGACTAAACCCCCGAGTCTCAACCATCAGGGGGTAGCCAGTGAGAATGAACAAAGGAAGACTCACTGCTGGTTACCAGCAAGTTTGTATAGCCTGGTAAAGTAGGAAAGGGCAACTGGAAAGGGAATGGGATTCCCCCCTTGCCCCTCCCAAAAGGAAGCACTAGATAATTGCATGCAGAGGTGATACAACAGAAATGACGGTAATTGTCTGTCCATTCCCATACTCAACCACACTGTCTACACTGCAAACTGAAGTGCTGAGGAACATGAACTGGCTTTATGGACATTTTTATGTTGTCATATGGTGTAGTGCAGAGAGGAAAGGTCTAGGCTTTGATTTTTTTGTGTTCTGGCTGTTAGACTCTACGCCTACAAAATACCTTTACAGCAATGACTGTTCAGGGCATGTGCCTGGCCCAGGCACACACTGTGCATGCATAGGGACCTGAATGTTGGAGGGTCTTGTGTCTACATTGCAATGGGGCATGTCAGAGGGCTGCCCCTGGACATGGCTTCAGCTGCGCTTCCACCAAAAGGGAAACTGCTCAGAGTCTACCAGCAGTGTCTCTAGTGCATACTGCAAGTCTCCAGGTATAAGTACAAAGCAAACTGGAACCATGAACTCCACCACACACTAAATTAATAATTAAATTATTAAAAATTAAGGATGCACCCTAAGCACAGGTACCAAACAGTTTAGCTATGGCAGCATAATTTACCAGAGGAGTTATGATGTGACTTTTTTCCAAGGACTTTTCAGGACTGTTAAGACATTCAGTATACAACTGACAAATTAATCTGGAATATAGGCTGGAGGACCACTGAAACTTAAGACAAGAGTTTGTTTTTTTTTTTACTACCTGTTGCATCTAGACCACATAGGAAATTCCAAAGCTCTATAGAAGCACAGCTCATAGTATTTGAAGTATGTCTATTTCTGTGCTGATCCCAGATTACAGTACCTGGACAACTGATTCGAGCAGCCACTGAAGCCTTCTCCTGACCATCAGTCTTGATCGCTTGGTGTTCATGTCAGGCCTATACTGTAATGTGAATAATCATTCAGTGTTACATTCCCACACTTTTCTGTTTTGATGGAAATTTTGGGGCAGGATCATGGCCTCATTCTGTCAGTGTAAAGACCATAGTTTTGCTTTTTCCCTAGAAGTTTCTAATTTGTGCACATTTCTCTGTTGGATCTCTGTGAAAGCAGTTAAGCAGGATGTCAGCTCCTTTTTATTTTACTAAGTGCAAGCCTCGTTACGTTTTGCTTAATCTCTGTCCATATGGTGGCATATAAAACTGAAGCTTGACCATTTAAGAGTTTGGCAATACCCAGCCTCCCAGCAGGGCCCCCCAGGGCACTGTGTCAGATGGTATTAGCAGAAGAACCAAAGCAAGTGTCCCTGCTGCACTGCTTGGATACGTATAACTAGAGCACTCAGGAATCACAGAATACTCTGTCTGCAACAAACTGTAAGCTCCCTTTAGACCATAGTATAGCTTTCCACACATACCCGTACAACTCAATTGTACTACAGTAGCTCTAAGAGGTAAAAGTAAAACAGTAAAGCAGTAAAACATCATCTTTGCCTATTTCCCTGTTGTGGTTTAACTCCAGCTGGCAACTAAGCACTACACAGCAGCTCGCTCACTCCCCGCCCCCAGCAAGGTGGGGGAAAGAAAATTCGAAGGGTAAAAGTGAGAAAACTCATGGGTTGAGATAAGAACAGTTCAATAATTGAAATATAATAAATTAAAAATAATAATAATAAAAATTGTAATGAAAAGAGAGAGAAATAAAACCCAACAAAGAGAAGTGATGCAAATGAAAACAATTGCTCTCCACGAACGGACCGGTGCCCAGCCAGTCCCTGAGCAGCAGCCCCCTGGCCAACCTTCCCCCTAGTTTTATTGCTGAGCATGACGTCATATGGTATGGGATATCCCTTTGGCCAGTTGGGGTCAGCTGTCCCGGCTGTGTTTCCTCCCAACCTCTTGTGCACCCCCAGCCAACTCACTGGCAGGACAATATGAGGAACAGAAAAGGCCTGGACTCTGTGTAGGCACTGCTCAGCAATAACTAAAACATCCCTGTGTTATCAACACTGTTTACAGCACAAATCCAAAACACAGCCCCAGCCGAGCTACTCTGAAGAAAATTAGCTCTACCCCAGCCAAAACCAACACATTCTCGTATTAAACTCTGTTTTCTGACAGGGATGTAAAGCTGTCAGTGTAGTGCCAGATACACCTCATTGTGTACTACTACTCCTACAGAAAACTTTAAGTTTTTTTATGTTATTGAGGTGGCAGAAAGCAGATGTAATAGCAACTGTGCTCTGCCCTTTTTTGAAGCATCTGTGGTGCTATTTATGCAATAAGCTATATTTGTACCTCATTACTGATATAAGCAGAAGCATCACCCATCAGTTGCGAACAGTTTTTCCTTGTTGTACCTCAGAGGCTGAACTTGATCCAGTACTTCTGAGACATTGGGTATAAAGTGTTTTTCCACTGATGTTCTTTGATTTGCAAAAAACCCCACTATAGGATGTGTAGTGTTCAAATAGACTTTGCACTTTACTGTAACTATCAGTAATGGTATGCAGGCTACAATTTAAGGAGAACTATTAGCTTTCTGAGATGTTAAATTACTGCAGAGCGTGCAATAATAATAATATGGGAAAAGACAGCACCCTAGTGGGTTGAAACAAAGAACACTGTGCAGCCTGATCATATGCAGCCCCTATAACAACACTTCTTTTTCACACAAAAAATTTTCTTCCTGGGGAGCATGGTTGTTATACACTGACACTGTATTCTTCTTGCACAATGGCCTTGATTCGGTGAAGTACCTTATTCACACACAAGTCTCCAAGCAATTGAGCAGTCTCACCTGAGTTAATACAGCTGTTCACGAGCTCAAAGTTAGGTCCATCCTTAAGACTTTACCTGAATGCAACCTCTACAATTTAGTTGGCTTTCACATTTTCTGACACAAGGATTTGGATCTACTTCAATTTCATTTTTTAGTTTTGGCTTCATTTTTTTTATTTTTTTTTTTATTTCTTAACTGATCTTGCTTATGTTTTAGATCTTCAAAGTAAAGTATTTAATGCAGGTTTTTTTAGTTTAGTGCTGTCAGTGCCAGGACTTTTTTCTTTTTTTAGCACAGTTTACAACTCAACTGAGCACATTGAGCATCCAATTTTTTGAAAAGTGGCTGAAAAGCGGAGTAGAAAGAAACCTATATTTTGTGAAATTCTCCTGTGCTTATTTAGACCAGGAAAAGGAACTGATCCAAGATTAAAACCAAGTTCAAAATTAAACATTTTAACCACAAAAGAAGAGAAAGATAAATGGCATAATCTGGAAATATACTTCCAGGGTAGTCTGACCCATTGGTATATAATGACTTGAAGTCTTGGCCAGGCTGAGCTTGTATCTTTCCTTTAAATACTGCTGGGGTGCTGCCATATTTTCTCGAGTTCCCTGTCCCTTAATAACATAAAAAGAAGTGAATGGCCAAAAAGACAAAAAAGGAAGCATTAGAAACTAATAATCAACCCATCAAATTAGCTTTCTTTTTGTGCCTTAAGAATCATTTATGCATTTTTTTAAAAAAAAAACATTTACATAAAGTGGATGTATTTTGCAGATGAGAAGTGAGAACCTGAGGTATCTTTCTTTGAGGTAAAGGTCTTTGGCCACAAGGTTAGACAGCCAGATAATTTCTTCTGGTTCATGGATAGAAAGAAAATTGAAGGCTTACTGCCTTGAAAAAAAAGATTGCCAATGTGGTTTTATGCCTTTGTATGCACATAGGGCAACAGAGCCTCTGCTATAGTATCAACAGTAACAATATAGAACAAGTTGTGTCTTTCAAACTAATGGTGTGTTTAGCAAAATAATTTGTTAACAACTGTCATCTTGTTTGCACAGAAATAAATAAGGGCCAGCTTTATATTGCAATACCTAGCCAACAACAGTCTGGCTTTCAGGGGAGCATATTATAACAGTGCTTTGCCCATTTCTGTTCCCTTCCCTGAATATCCTGGCAAGCCAGCTTGTTAACTGTAGCCCTCACATACTGGTGAATTCTCAGCTGATGTTGGCAAGTGGTCAGTGCTCTTGGCTTCATTAAAAAAACTCTGCCCCTAATCTACACAAATTAGCTGGAAGAAACTTCTGGATTTGTATTCACTGGTCTTTCTTCCAGTAGACTTATATTTTATCAGTCAGGAAAGAGTATTGCAACCTTCATAGACATTTGTAACTAGCCTTACTTCCCATCCCAATGTCTGACTAAACATCTACAGATATTAATACATTTGTATTGTCATATCTTATGTAGATTAATATTGAATTAATATTAGTTGATAAAAGCTCTCTTCAGTGATACGAAACTTTCTGATATTTTTGGCTACTCATTTGCCTTTGTTGATCTTACTTTTTCAGCAAACTGAATATTCTTTTTATCTGCCTATTTTGCTTCAGAACTGATATAAATGTTGCCAAGGAACCTTGACCTTTACCATAGGAGATGAATGTTGCATAGATGAGAATACTTGGAAAATATGGGACTTGTAGAGTTGTGTGATTAGGTGCATAATATGAGCACCACAATTGGCAATGCATTGTACAGAGAAATAGCAGACTTCCATGATTTAACAAGAATTGTGCAAATATGCAGCCCTCAACACCATTTATGAATTAATCAAGTGCACAAGCACCTCTTATGAGGACTTCATATCAAGTAAGGAACTCGCCTAGGGACACAATACTAAAAGACCCCTACAAAACTCATTAATAGAAATTACATCTTCCAATTTTTAATTTAAAGATATAATAGAAAAAGAAACAAGCTGTATCAACTTAGCACTGGACTTGAATTAAAAATAATATAATGCGGGAATTACAAAAGTTTGAAAAATGCTGAATAAATACATATTTTATATTTAGATAGCACCATTCCACCAAGACATTTCAAAAAGCAATTTTGACACTGATGCAAATATTGTTTTGTCAGGCACTTATTTTGGGTACAAAAAGCTTCATTTTGTTGTCATTACTGACACATACTTTTCTCAGGAAGCACAATATGCTCCAATAAAAATGAGGGAATGGTTAAGTAGGACAGGTCCATTGTGACTCAGCTGCCTGTACATCCAGTTCTTATACAAGGGGGGAGCAAGGAGTTTAGCTTAACCTTTGAAACAGGAGCAAAATTAGGTAAAGTTGTGTGAAGTCACTGTATTTTTACCTGGCTGTTATGGAAGTACTTTTAAATGCTACCAAGCAGTTCAGATAATATAAAAATTCCAATACTGCCTTCGACTCGAGTCAAGGGTACACTTAAAGAGTTATTAGCACCCAGCAAAGTGTGTTAAGTCTGACATTCATGATGTCTCAGTTATTAAATAGATACTAGTACACGTACTGATTTTCTTATAAAACTTAATAATGATAATGACCTTTCCATTTAGAATCAGGCTTTCAATGCTGAAAACACCAGCAGATTTATAGAATTTAATGCTAGACGCAAATTACAGGTCATTGTCAGTTTTTCACATATACAGAACTTGAAATGTATTTTTCACTTTTCGTCTTGAACATTCATGTGTCATAATGACCATCAAATGTATATATTTCTATGCATAGCTAACATAATCGATGTTACACTCAATTTATCATTTGATTTAGTGCTCCTCTGCACCAGTGCATTATTCCACTGAGATGATCTGCGCACTGTAGTGCCTCTTAATGTTAAAAAAAGATTAAAAAACTGTGCCAGGGACTCTGCTGCTGTTACTAAACAACCGAAGTGATGTATGGCAAAACATCATCCTCAGACAAACTAGTAAATAAATCGTTTTGGGCAAAGAGTGAAAGCAGACACTGAGGTTGTTGTTTTGCCACTCACTGTTATAACACTACTGTAGGGATTTTTCTTTTTAAGTACAGTGAATGGCAATAAGACAGACTTGTAAAGAAAATGCCAGACATTGCTAAATACTGAAAATAATTTGATCTGGCGTGCTCAGTCAAAATTACTGCATTTCAAGGACCAGGTTTTCATCTACTGAAAAAACAATGCATTTCCACTGACTCCAATACAGCTACGCCAGCTTATGTGAGCCCAGGATCTAGCCCATTTCAATAATGAATGAGAAAAAGTCCAATGGGGATTATAGCAGCTGAGAATTTGACCCCTGACTCTCTGCTACACATAGAAGAAAAGGAATAATTCTTAGAATACTTAATATATTTTCTTATGCACGAACCAGGGGTTATTTCTAAAACAAACAAGCAAGACTCTGCTTCAGCAGAGATGATTATAAGCAACAATGAATACGATGAAGGGAGACCATATTTCTTTTTTTTTTTTCTTTTACCAAACAAGTCCTTTTCCCCAAACCTCTGTGCTATGCTTCGTATACCTTAATAACCCCTGTGCTTCTGATTAGCCACTGCATCCGTGTCTGATTTTGACTCAGTTATCTGAGGGGGTCAAGTTACATGAGGAACTATTTTTGAATACTGGTACCATTAAAGGGTGCAATTTATGTAAGCACAAGGTTATTTACATGCAAAATAATAATTTTTGCAAAATTTGCATCTCTGACAACTTCAGAAGTCCCTACTTAATGCTGGTGATTTTAGGGCAGACTATATAACTTTAAGGGTGGAAATTATCCACCTAACTTCAGGTGGGATCTGAATTAATCTGAACTTGTCCCAGGGGGCAATGGAAGGGGAGAATTCACTTCACTTACTTGAGACCTCTACCTAAGGATGACATTAATTGCAGGCCAGAAGTGCCAGTTTCTCTCCACTGACTATAAAGGAAGCCAAAGAGGACTTGCACAGATGCAGATGTCAATATTTGTCAAAGTCCAACATAACTTCTTCTTTCCCTGCAAAAAGGAAAATTCCCTTATCTCCCCCAGGATGACCCAGTCTTAAAGGACTGAATCCTACAGGATACTCTGTGATATTCTTTTTAACAGCATTTATTCTCAATTGCTTTATGATCAAGTGTCAAAGATGAAACATGCTTGCTATAGATTGGGCAAGATTTCTGAGGAAGGGGTAAAGAGATAAAAGGAAAGGGTGAAAAATGTTGTCTCAGGAACTGGATAATACCATGCCAGCTATTTCCTTTTGTGGAGAAGACAGAGCTTGTCATTTGGTTCCCACAGGGAGTTCACAAAGCAAATTTAACTTGTTCTGCCCACAAATTTTCTGAACAATGAGTACCTACTCCAGGAATTAAAGCTTATACCTTATTCACATAATGTAACGTTAACACAAGAAGAAAGGAAGGTTCCAAGGAAGTGATTCTGAAAGATCGGAGCTTTTTCTTCCCAGATACAGCACCTCAAATGACTATTAAATCACCTAAGACCAGGCAGTGAAATGAATGGCATCCTTCCCCTTTTTGAAAAACAACACGCTGCTGTGCTGTTTAGCTATCCTTATCTGATCCAGAAAATTTAAGTCTATGTGTGATCCTAGTCTCAAAGCAACCAGTTCAGCTAAAAGCTTGCAAAATTGCATTTCTTGAGCATGTTTATACAATTACATAAAAAATAACAGAGTTAAGATTTTTTGGGGAAAAAAAAAAACCTTAACACACTAACACAGTGAATGTAAGAAGAGAAGCACAGTTAATACTTTGACTTAAAGTAACTGGAGAGTGTAAAAATACTGAATTTGTTATCTTTGAGGAGCCAATTTTTCTTTGGCTTTACAAAGAAACATGTGAGTTCTCTTTTTACAGACACTGGAAACTGCTAAGCAGTAACAGGCAGGAGTGGTTTACACAGTGATTGATATTAGCCAATTTTACAAAAATATGAGGGTATTACTTGTGCTCTACTCCATCTAATTATTTTTATTATTTTACCATGGCTGTCGTGAAACTCAGCCCCAAAATTCCAGATCTGGATTAACTGTCCCATGAAATTTATAAGGGAAACAATTTATGGTGGATTTTTGGTTAGTTAAAACCAGAAATGTATTTAGAACAAAATCCCAGTTTTGAACACTGCTGGACAGGTGGGAAATTTGATTGTGGATGCCAGCTTATGGCCAGGATTTTTAATACATCAGGATAACTGTGTAAAAGAACACTTCAGTGACTTTATTGCTGTATTTTTGCAGAACATACTCATTTTGAAAATATTACATTTAAGTACTAACCATCTCTGAGGAACTAATATGTTTATTATCAGTGGTTTTGTATAATTAATGCAGAGTCAGTCTTTAATACTAAAGAAAGAAGGTAACCTAAACTTAGAAATTCAAAGTTAAAGATGACATTCTACATTCAATTCATCCTCTGGTGCCTTGTTATTGAAGAACATATAATGCTAACATCACACACAGATCTGAGGCTCCACCATTACCTAAGCACAACAGGGTAAGCTAACGACAGTGTGTCAGCCTTTTGTTGGTCCGTGTCACAACCTTAACGTTACTTTGTGAGAAGAACTGCTGTCAGGGCATTTCAAGTTGCTTTTGAAATAGAGCCAAGAATGAGGAGGCCCCACTGTCCAATTGCCTTTCCAGTATTAACAAACTATATAGGGGGAAAAAAATGAAGAAATTGCTCAGTTTGCATCTCAGTGCATGAAAAATCCTAAAGTGTTGCAGGGACAATTGATTATCCAGAGGGTACTACGCCATTTCTGACTGAAAAAGGCCCTTTCTGGCATCCTACTGGTTATCTATATGAACATTTCTTTTGTATTTTTATTTCAACAACTGAGAAATGAACAAGGGGTAGAAAATGAGGTTATGGGGAAAAAAAATCAGGAGAAAACAGTATTTCGTAAGTTTGTTAAGGTTTTCAGCCCCTTGTCTAGGCATAACCATTTTGTCTTCTCAGCAATACTCATCATATTACCTACAGCAAATGTTTAAATATTTTTTCATTTGTTCTTTAGGAACCTTGTTGCAATAAACCACACTCCATATTTTAAAAGTATATTGTCTGAATGAGAATAAAACGGCCTTAAATGTAGCCAAGATGTTTTTAGGGAGGTGTTAATTATCCAGTAAGAGTTCCACGATCTTTATTGTGATTCATGAGCCTTTGTCACAATAAACTGCTAGCACTTACAGAGACAATAACATTGGAACAGTTTGTTCCCATGATGGGACTGTTCACATGGTTAAAGAGCAGTTCATACTTAAGTGATATTCTGGTCTGAAGCTTTCAATGTACAGTTATTTAGTGACTTCTGAACTGTAAAACTGTTGAAGATACCTTTTTAACTGCACAGGACAAACAATTTACAGATGGGTATAGGTTTCATTGTTTTGGTGAGTCATAACATATATTTAAATAAAGAAAAAATTAGAAGCCTAACAGCCAGTCAAACAACATGCAGATTATTCTTTAAAGCATGGTATGCATACAGTAACTAATTCCATAATATATAATATATAAATACCCTCAGTCCCCAGGTTCTTTTCAGAGGGGTTCAAGCGATGACTTGGCCTTGCTGGGCAGTCTCCTGTCTCTTAACACAGGTTACAGAGTTGTGGAAAAAGTATCTGGGATACTGGGGAATTAAAATTGTCTTTAGAAACTTAGGGAATTGTTCCCATCATTATTTTAGCATGTTTAATAATAACTGTACCACAGACTATAACCTAAAATTTAAAGATTCAGTCCTCAGTGTATGAAGAATTTGATGTTTATGTAGAAACCTGTTAATTTAATGGTGGGAACTGTCACCCGTATTTCTAAAGCAAGATCAATCTAAAATACAAGCAGCACTCACCTTATATTTTTGCAATTGACAGTGTGCTGATATAACCGCTGAAATGAACAGTTGGAAGTACCTCATTGTGGATATTAGCACACAGCTTTAACTTACTCTGTATCACAACATCAAGCCAATGTCAAATGTGTTGTATACTTCCTATCGCTTAGGTGAGTAAACAGGCAAAAGTATATTCCTTTATATAGTTATGTATATGTAAACATAAATATATACATAGATGTACATGCACAAGAGGAAGGCAAAAGTAGATGCCTCTGGAGGAGGCATTACATCTTATTTTTAGTGGTTTCCCAGGACAAGATGATGTGTAATTCAAAACAAGTATCACAAATCATAGAATTCTATTCCTAAATAAGCCCTTTACCCTCAAAAATGCATAAAACAGATTGTCTCTATTGGGTAGAATAAAAGATTGATTGTCATGTGTAATTAATCTGGACATTTGAAAAAGTTTCATATGATAATCCTGCAGTTTAGTTTGACAAGAGTAAAGATTAGACCATTCTAAAATCATCACAAACGTATTCAGTTTTCAGGGCCCAAGTATGGCAGTGAGTTGCAAGTCAGTTTAATTCTGTGCTGCAGAACAAAGGGCAATTTCTGCTGAACACTTCTCAATGGATATGTAGATGAGAGATGAGATGCAATGTTGCTGAAATATTCAGAAGCTGATAGCCATACCAAGAGAAATTCTGTAATGTAAAACATATCACCGCCTTATTTTATTTTTTTTTTTAATTTCTTGCTCTGGGGTTTCTCCCTCAATAAATTACCTCCTTGACTGCCAGCTTGTGGAAAATCCTTGGGTCTGCTTGGTTTCCCAGCTGCATAGGCTATTCCCAGTCTCTTAACCATAAATAAAAAGAGTTGCCTGTAGCTCAACCTAGCCTGATTGGCACATATGGCAATTGATTAACTACAAGTGACATCAGGGGACTGCCATCAAATATGGCCCTTTTTCTGAGTTCCTAATGAAACGATGGACTCTCCCCTTCAGGGCGGAATCATCCATTAGGCCCATGTAGACTGAGCTGAAGGCTCCGTAGGTTCCCACATAGCAATGTAACAATCTTAAGGTTCTTACATAGCAATGGCAGAGACTTCTCTATGAGAGGAATGATTTAAAGAAATTACCTGCTTTGTCTTACTTAGAAGAGCAATTTGGAAGTGGTTGTGTCGGCAGCTGTCTACCTTCCTTATGACACTTCTGCTCCTCCCCTCAAATTTCTCAGTGCAGAATTGTTCTGCCCACCAAAAGTGACATTCCAATGAGAACACTTTCCACTTCTGTAGTATCTTCTCTCAGAATAACTTCATAAGATACTTTACGAAATGTAGTGAATTTAGCATTGCAGTATGCTTGCATGCTCCATTAGGAAAGCAGCAGGGGCAAAAAGAAGTTCAATGACTGGCTGTGCAGGAAGAAAAGCTGAATATGGTCTGATAATTGCAAGCTACTGAGTTAAAATAGTTTAAAAGTGACTGATGGAAATTTCCACAAGTCTGCTGAGATGTAATTTTAATTTCCATGAGCATTCCAAGTCTCTTGCAAAGTGGGAAAAATAGATCATGTTAAATTTGGGGGTCAACGCTAAACAGAACCAGCTGATACATGACAGAAACTTAAAGGTATGGGGGAAAGTCAGGTTCAGGAAGCATCACACACTAGTACATCAGTGAGAATTTCCATTGAACTGCATCCTGTGAGAGTGACAACCAACTTCCCTGTAAACAACTGAATAACCCTTTCATAAACATTCAGGAAGCCACATATTGACACATATGGTAAAAGAGTTTAGTAATAATGTCAACTGATGTTGATTTTATTTTGAGGGATTTTTTTCTGAAGGCCCAGAAAAAGCTTTGCGTACATGAAACCTCTCAGTTTTTTCCAGCAACAAGTGTGATAAAATCTCTGTTTGCCAAGTTTGGCTCTTTAAAAACAAGCGTGTGGTTGTGGGCTGTTGAAATGAAGTCTGTTCTGTTCTTTTCCCCATACGTGCTACCTGGGTGACCTCTGTATTGAGACCATGTTTCAAGTCTATATAGGGACCTCTCAAGTCTGAGAAACTTGATGGACAAAATACTCAAAGGTTGCTGAAATGGCAGGTTTTTCATTCAGCATCACTACAAGTACTGATGGCAGGATGGACTTGCCTCCTACATCTCTGCATATGTCTCTGTAAAGAGAAAAAGGAGTAAGATAAAGGATTGTCACCATCACCAGCCATGTAGAACTAGTATTCTTACTATAGAAGTAAGAATAGTGAAAAACTATTCTTCAGAATAGTAGAACTGTGATTATATTCTTATTGTGGTACCGTAGAGACAGATTTTCAAAACTAGGCCTAAGAATAGGTGAAAACGTTTGTTGGGCTGTAATACTTTATTCTGAAAAATGCAGGTCAATATTCTCTGAGTTGTTGAGGACCTCTAATGTTTTGCCAAGTATCTGTAACAAAGAACAGGGGAACTAAGTCCTCCTGGCCCTCCCTGACCCTGCTTTCTATAAGCTACATTTTCTTCAAAAAATGAAAAGTAACTTGAGCACCAGAAGGACATTTGCATTAGATAAGCCTAAATGTAGGCAAGGCAGTTATTATTCCCCATTTTACCTTGGGGTACTCCTGTTTCTGTCAACATAACAGCTTCTTCAATCTACTCATCACCCTTTTTTCTCTTGTTTGAAGACAAACCTCAAAGAAATTCATCTTAACTAATCCTGGCCATGTAAAAGTTAGGCATGTAGTCTAAGCCATTCAATAGTGACATAAATGTCTTGTGTGCTTAGATTCTTAGTCAGACATTTAACTTCCAGCCTGATTTTAGTCACTTATGCATAATCAACGGCTTCTGTCATCATTAAATCCTTAAAAATCTATCTTTTCCTTGACACTCCTATTCTTGAATGCCAGAGGTCAAGGCCCATGAAACTAGTCCTGTCCCTCTGCACAGATCCATGTGCACAAATTGGATCAAGTCTTTACCCTCTAATAGACCAAGTTCACCTTCAAATTCAAGCTGTGAATGAAATAAAAAGCCAAGGCTTTGCTTCAAAATCCTGATGCTGGATATTGTCCTGCTCATGGAACAGGTGGAGGATGATGCAGGAAGGAGTCTGACTTTGGCAGGGGTGGTCCTGCCCTCTGCAATTCTCATCTCAGATTTCCCGCTGACAAGAGTGGGGAATACACTCCCAAACATTTGGATCACTATTTTTTCCTAGTTAGGCAGTCCCTAGATGGATGCTGGGTGCATAACTCAGTGCCTGTTTGAATAGAAGCTTGATAGCATGTTCTGCACTTTCCTGTTCAATGTACAATTCAGACAAACTCTCTTCAGAGACTGGGAGGGATACATGGCAAACAGAGAAAGTCTTGGAGGACATTTCACAGGACAGAGCTGCTTTGCTGGGAATCGGAAAGCTGGGGCGCAAGCCCATATCAGCTTTTTTTTTTTTTTTAATTCTTGCTTCCTCAGAACAGTTGTATAAATGATGAGGGAAACAAAAACATCAGTGTGAGAGTTTTCATAGACTTCAGTGGAGTCAGGATTTTCAAGTAAATACATACTGCAAAAGCCAGACTTAGAGAGATTTCACTAGTCTGTATGCATTCATTTTCCTCCTAACAAGGATACCAATCTCTTTCAAGAATCCTAATTGTTCCTACTCAGAAGCCATTAAAAATTATATGTTGTATTATATTGAGAGTTCATCTAATTTAAATGTGAAAATTTTGTAAACATCAGTATTATATTATGTTCCGTTCATTCATTTGATTCTCTAGTACATTAGAAGGGGAAAATATACATGCATTGCATTTTGGAGATTTTATTTTAAGGGCTGCTTTAATGAATTCTTAATTACATTATTCAAAAGATCCATTATTCAGCATTCATCTCACTTCTAAATGAAAGTCTTTACCTGACATGTGAATGAAATGAGTCTAAATGCTTTCCATGCCACCTAGGGATTTGTAATAGACTTCTTGCTGAATGGCAGCAGCAGGTTTTCTTTCTGGTTTAAATATTTGTGGATTGTTTGTGGAGATGGACAGGTATGAAATACTCAGCTGTCCCAAGCATCCGTGTACCTTCTAGGTGCACTCAGTCTCATCTGATGTAATGCAGCCACAGTGCTTCAGGCAGGTGAAAGAGATAAAGGCCAGATAGAAAAACATTCATAATATTTCAAAGGTTTTCATATATATTGATACTCACTAATTTTATTTTGTGTGGAAAAAGCTTATAGCCCCTTGATAAAGGTTGTGTTGCGTTTTTTTTTATGGTTCACTGTGAAAAAAGGCGGTGAACATTGTAAAAGGAATTGAGATCTATCTTTCCAAAAGCGTAACTTGTTACTTTTTCTCATTCCCCATTCATTTCAATAGGACTAATATCTGGCATTAAATTTGGGAAAGAGCTTAAAAGCTCAAAATACTATACTGCATTTCAGCAGTGTAGTCAGCAACTTGAAATGAGTACACGCATAGCTGATCAGGATTATACTGTCATTATATACATTGGGCCAAATTCCTCCATCACTCAGTCCACTCCTGATCCTGGTCAGCAGCTGGATCATACGCAAGGGCTACTTGCTCCAGACTGAGTCTATATAACAGAGGGCTGCCCATCTCCTAGAAGCACGGAGGTAGTTTAAAAGGATAAAACTGTATAGTTATATTTAAAACCCTGGGAACATCTTTCTGTAAAAACACATTTATTGGTTTCAGTGAGACTTTTGCCTACATAAGTAATGCAGAATTTTCATCACAGAAATTACCTGAAAAAAATCCTAATTACCTGAAAAAAAATCCTGCTATTGCTTTGCCAGAAAATACTAAATGTAACGTTAATACCAGGGAAGTGTGCATACTGTATGTCTGTATCTGATTATTTGCCTACCTGTTAATTCTAAATATAAAATTATTTCTTTTGGAAAGAACATTATTTAGAGCATTGAAGTTATTGCTGACTAGATACCACAGTATAATCTCAATTCCTTGTGAAAGGATTGAAATATTCATCTCCCATAGATTAAGATTGTCTGTTTCATTTGCACTAAAAAGATGACAGACTTGCTCATTTCAGATTAACATGCCATAGATAAATTATTATATACATTCTGTTCTTAGATATGTATGTTTTATAGAACCACTTTCACAAAAGAATGCATATTAAAAGACTTTTTGAATGCTTTTACAGTCCTTAGATCAATTTTTTAAAGTACATTTCTTAAACTACATTTTGTTGCTTTTCATACATATAGATGGAGCTTTGCTAGTGTCAAGGCATTGGTGGATGTATCATGACCTTTCACCCTACCTGATTATGAAGATGACTGCAAAATTTAATATGCTGCTTTAATTTCAGACCATTATTTAGGGCTCAGTACTGGAAGGTGCTGAGCATGTCTCATAAAGTGCCCAGCATCACCAATTCCCACTGGCTGCCTTCCTTAGCACCATGCAGGACTGTTAATAATATAAAACCCACATCACTTGTGTGATGCAGTCAGGCATTGGTTAACGAAGCAGCTGCAATGTCAAGCAGGCTGAACAATCTACTGATAAAAAAGCAACATTTTAGAATGCCTACGAATTCTCAGATGAAAAACCACATTATCTACTCTTCTGACGGGCAAAATATGTGAGTGCTGTTCACAGGGACTTCCATTCACCCAGCCTAAAACTCCCCTCTCTAGGAGTGATTGAAGTGCACTCTTGAGGACTCACATCACATTGTGCATCCTATGCAGAAGCGATCCTTCAGCACGGACCAACAACTGACCCAGCCTTTGTAGCTGATTTCTCAGTACATAAAGTACTGGTTTTGTCCTGGTAAAACTAAAAAAACCCACATAAATCACCATGTTGAAAATAATAAAATGAAACAAATACATCCAGTGGCACTTATGATGCACTAAGGTATGTGTATTAAGTCACCACTTCCAGATTTGTTCATCCAGCCAATTTTATTTGTCTTTTTTGTTGTTTCCCCCTCTTACCCCATTTACCCAGCTAGCAACTCAGTTCTTCAGGTTTATCTTTGTGCATATCATTAGGAAAATGAAATCTCATATTCTCTTTAAAGGTTCTGGAAGGAGACACATCTAATTATCAAAACATTTAAAATATAAGCAACATCTCCAGGGTGAAATATATCCCCCAAAAAGCAGGCCCCAATGAACATACACTAAGCGTCAATGCATAACAGGTACACTGGAAAATGAAAAGGTGTGAGTCCTGCAAGCGTCAGACCAGGCAAAAGTCTCCCTAATCTCACTGAACTGTATCCTCTATTAGTTTAATAGAAATCATCCAGGGCTACTGCCTACCCATAATACTTAGGCTGCAGCCCACTGTGCCTCACAGTCTTTAATATATGTATTTCAGCAATGCTTCAGGAAACTATGGGAAACTTGGGAGCAGTGAAAGATTAAGGGGCAAAATCCACAAAGGCACCTTAGGCAGGGAGACAAAGAAGCCAAAAATGCAAGATTCATAGAGCCAGTGAGGGAACAAACGAAACAGAGCATGACTTCATGAATGGAGTTAAATCCAGGTGGCAGCCAGTCACAAGTGGTGTTCCCCAGGGCTCAGTGTTGGGGCCAGTTCTGTTTTATATCTTTATCAATGATCTGGATGAAGGGGTAGAGCGTACCCGCAGTAAATTTGCAGATGATTCCAAGTTGAGTGGGAGTGTCGATCTGCTCGAGGGTAGGAAGGCTCTGCAGAGGGATCTGGACATGCTGGATGGATGGGCCAAGGCCAACTGTATGAGATTCAACAAGGCGAAGTGCCGGGTCTTACACTTGGGTCCCAAAAACCCCATGCAATGCTCCAGGCTTGGGGAAGAGTGGCTGGAAAGCTGCCCGGCTGAGAAGGACCTGGGGGTCCTGGTTGACAGCCGGCTGAACATGAGCCAGCAGTGTGCCCAGGTGGCCAAGAAGGCCAACAGCATCCTGGCTTGTATCAGGAATAGCGTGGCCAGCAGGAGCAGGACAGTGATTGTGCCCCTGTACTTGGCACTGGTGAGGCTGCACCTCGAATCCTGTGTTCAGTTTTGGGCCCCTCAGTACAAGAACGACATTGAGTTGCTGGAGCGTGTCCAGGGAAGGGCAACGAAGCTGGTGAAGGGTCTGGAGAACAAGTCTTATGAGGAGCAGCTGAGGTAGCTGGGGTTGTTTAGTCTGGAGAAGGGGAGGCTGAGGGGAGATCTTATCGCTCGCTACAACTACCTGAAAGGAGGTTGTAGTGAGGTGGGCGTCAGTCTCTTCTTCCAAGTAACAAGTGACAGGACAAGAGGAAACGGCCTCAAGTTGTGCCAGGGGAGGTTTAGATTGGATATTGGGAAAAAATTCTTCACTGAAAGGGTTATCAAGCATTGAAACAGGCTGCCCAGGGAAGTAGTGGAGTCACCATTCTTGGAGGTATTTAACAGACGTGTAGATGTGATGCTCAGGGACATGGTTTAGTGGTGGACTTGGCAGTGTTAGGTTAACAGTTGGACTTGATGATCTTAAAGGTCTTTTCCAACCTAAACAACTCTATGTTTCTATGATTCACTAAATCTAATTGCAAGAAGATATTTAATAGAAATATGTGGAAACATCTTTTATGCAACTACTATCAAAGCTGTTTCAAATATGTAGCTCTGATCACGTTTGTGGAGCCACAGCACAGTGCAAAACTACTTTTTCTAAGCAGGAACACGAAAATTTTTTTCCACTGTCCCAGTATATAGTTTGTATAGAAGCTAAAGGGTAGTTCTGAGTGCCTAAAGAAATGCAAGGATGAGTTTCTAACAACATTATGTTCTTTTTAAGTCTTATTTGAATCACTGTGTGATCATAGTTCTCAGTCAAATATCCATTAGCTTTTCACTAACACACATCAATAAGATAGTCAGTGCCCTGAAAGCTTATATGTACAAAGCAAACAAAAAATCAACATCTTTCCTCTCTTTTTGATGGCTAAAAAAGGAAAGCTGGTGATATATTTCATCAGATATTTTTAATATTCTAATTTTTAAAAACATTGTTCCCATTTTTCTGAAGTGTTTTTCTGTATTTAATATATGTGAGATTATTAAGAAAGCTGCTGATGTTGATGAAGCAGGATGCAGTTGTGTCTAAAACATTCCAAGAGAAAATGTTTCCTGTTTTCAGTCATTTCTAAAAGTCATCATAGCAGATTTGACACGTTTCCCACCCCTTCAACTTTCCATTTAAGAAATTAAGTCCATTTGTATTATATCTTGCCGGGTAGATAGAAGATACGGGTGGTCCTTCTATCAATCAAAATTGTAATTACCTTTCCCAATTGTCTCTGATATTTTATTCAAAAAGTATTATGACTCCTAGGCATTACATTAATACAATGATGGTTATTTTTATTGTTAATAATAATATTAATGGGATTTTTGATACAGTGTATGCAATCCTATATGGCCTTTTCTTCATTTCTTCATTCCTTCTCTGTCTTTTTAGAGTTTTTTTAAATTATTTTAGGGGTAGTTCTGTGGGCTGATGCTAATGCTAATATAGGCTATGTAAAACTCACAATAAATTGTCTTCCGTTCTTTAAGAATTCACAGCACATGTGTTACCCTGAATTCTTTGCAGAAGATTTGAGGTACAATCATATAATGCAGAAGTAATTCTTTATTAACCGGGCTCTCTGACTGCACTAATAATGGTAAACGTGAGCAAAAAGAACTTAAGAAGAACCACTTGATATGATAAAGGATAGTTCTTTTACTATTATGATGTATAATTTCCTGTCTTCCCCTGTAAAAAGAAGAAATTTATAGCCATTTCCTGCATGTACCTTTTTCATTTTAGTTTGACAATCCTCAGCTTTTTTACTTCAGCAGTACCTTTGTCACTGGAACTGAGCATTTGGAACTTCTTTCTAATTTGATAAAATATACATATGGCATTAGCATGCTAGAGGTAAAAGGTACTAACATCAAAGTCTGCACAGCTCACATTAGAATGATCTTAAATGGGCATTATATATTTATTTAGCAGGGAAAGAAGGAAGACTCTTAGAAGCAGTTTAAAGGATCTTAATTTTACTAGATGTTTCAGTAAAGAATTTTAATTAATCTTCTTACCAGTAACTTCACTTTAGTAAAGCAATTTAAAAACAGCTGTCATGTATTTAGCAGTTTGGATGCGGTTACAAAACAGGTGCATTTTTGCGCTGCAACCCTTAAGGAGTTAAAGGATGTACATACATACAATATCTTTAAACTTTCAATTTAGAATTATTGATGGATGTAAAGCTACTCACTCAAAATCATCTAACCTTCTTAACTAGTTAAAAGAGTATAATCCTCTCAGTTATTAGGAGACCTTTGAAGTGAAACAGTGAAACTCACTCCTTCTGCCTGTTTTGAAAATTCTCATTGACTGTAGACTAAATCACAGGGAAGTTTCGGCTGCAGCACTTTGTCTGCAGAGTGAGCTGTGGATTACTTAGTTGAACTTTGCTCCAGTCAAGACTTTGTAGTGCTTATAAATCTTGAATCCATCTAAGTTCACCTTAAATTAGCCTTGCAAAAACAATCTCTAAACTTCAGCTGTCTGCTTGGTGGCTTCTGGCTAGGTGCCATGCAGAAGCTGAGATGCTGATTAATTGTCTTCATTTCTTAAAAATACCTCACATTTTATTAAAAATAAAATATCATGGAATACACACTTTTGCTTTTCACTTCATAAAACAACAGTGTCGGCTGGTTCTGTGTAGACCATTGGCAGATACATTGCATTTTAGAAATTAAATGGAAGAGAAACTTGAAAGCTTTACAAGTCCTGAAAGCGTTATTGCACAATAATGCCACTGCTGCATGAACAGCCTGGGACAGGGCCAAACAAGCATGCCAAGATACAACAGATTTTTCAATTTTCCAGCAAATAGAAACAAATTCTGGTTTCAGAAGGTGTACTCGACAAACACGTCTCAATGTGTTTCTGATTTGTGGTAAGAATGTTTTTACTGCTGGTGCCCTGTACTTTTGAGACATTTATTTCCTAAAAGAAAGATTCCTTTCTATAAACCTCAACTGTCTGTTTTTCAAAGCAATTTAAAATCAAACACACAAATAAAATTTTTAACATATGGAAACCTTCATATAGAGACTTACGTATTCCAAGTTAAAATTGTTTTATAAACTGTAATGCTTTGCAGATGAAAACACCGAGAAGATGACTGTTTTTAGCAGTAATGCTTTTTGACAGCGTTAAACCTTGTTTTAGTAATTGACATCAAAATGTTTGGTGGTTTTAAAATGGACCATTAATAAAAATGGCATGTTTTAAGTTTTAAAAATTTTACTTAATACTGTGAAGTTGTATAGAATTACAAATATGATATGGTATTTTTTTTAAAGAAAATAATCTTTTATGTCTCTATGTTAAAAACAGTGCAGATGCATCTTTAAAGTATTATGTTGGCTCTTTATTGTAATAAGTATCCTAGGGTTTGGAGTTTGAGTTTGGGTTTTTTTTATTTCTGTATCACATCTATTTTTTCTTTTTCAAGTCATTACTTCTCTACTGGCTGACTTTTCTCATCAGCTTTTACCGTCTTTGTTTCATACAGGGTGAAGTCTGAAGACTGCTGTACATAAAGTAGAGAAAATTATTATTTAAACATTAGCAGACTATTAGCTTGCACACTGAATACTTTTAAGATGTGTACATTGACAGCTGTAAAGTATTTTTGGAATAGTAAACATTAATTTAGAGGAATGTTGCAATCTTAAAAAATTGTTCTTAAAGAGGATCTTTTAAAGTTTTTCTGGTTTAAAGAGGCTGTAGAACATTTAATTCCCCCACTTTAAAAATAGGCAATATTTCTGCGGGAAATTTTGCTTCCAAATCTACTGTAGTTTATTAAGTTTTGAGGTAAGTTTTGCTATCACATTTTGTATAAACAAGATCTGAAAGGCTTAAATTTTGATGCACTAGTGTTGAATAAACATTGGGCGCTAGTGTTTTTCACTAGTGTTCTGTTTACAAAGGAATTAAGTGAATGCTTACTTTCAAGCACGTGTTTAAATCTCATTGACTCCTGCTCTGAGAGTTCTGTATGTTTTCAAGAGCTCTGAATGACTCTGCAATGAGTCATAAATTAATTTGCATCTTCCTGCAGGCTAACTATGTCTGTATGGACAATTAATAACTTTTAGAAGCCAAAGGAAATAATGAAAATGAACTGATGACGTGATGAGACAATTTACATGGAAAATACAAGTTTGATTCCATCCCTGTGCTCAAACCTTATGATGGGAAGAGCGTGCATTCCCCATGCAACAGCTACCTTAAGCACCAATGGTCTGAAAGAAAGAAAAGATGGTAAAGAACAACAAAAACAAATCCCTGACATATGTCAAATAGAGAGCACCAACTGGCTCTTTTCTAAAGGAATTCCAGTGACAATTTTTTATTGCTGCCAGAGTAATGGTACTGCTCAGTCACTGACCATGAGAAAAAACAGAAGCAGAAATGCAGGAAGCAAACACAGGTGCCAAGCGACTGATCTGCCTCAGTAGGTAAACAGGCAAAAGGAAAGTTTCAAAAGGAAATCATTTAGAGCACAGGCATGATCAGAGAGCCACCGAGGCTGTGGTTACACATGCAGCGGCAGGGCTGCTTAAGCTTACTTAGACTCGGTTCCTGCTGTCCACCACCCGTTCACTCCCTCCTCCCCTTCCCTGTGCTGGCACCACTGTTTGTACAGCTGCATCGAGAACAGAGTCAGGGACCTGGTCCCAGTGAAAAATGACCCACCAGAAATGGATCAGTTCCCTTTCTGATTTACTTCAGAGCCTCACAACTGGTTGTGCTGGCATAGCAGAGGTTATGACGTGGGAATGAGACTGTGCAGCTGAGGAGAGGAGAAGCTGTTGAAGGAGGCCCTGTCAGCGACACAGGGGGGGTCACATCCCAGGGTTCAGAAGGGTTTGCGTGGCTGTACCTCCAGCACACTGCCCTCTCCCTGATAACACTGTCTTTGCTACTGGGAGTCTTACTCTTTTTAAGATTAGGACACCTAAACCAGCATTCAGTGCCTACAGTGTGAAATTTAGGCTTCTAGGTTGCCATCATAATCAACAGAGATGTAGGACTTCTTTCAGTTGCATAAATGTAGGCCTCTAGTGACATCTGAAACTGCCTAAGGTAACCTGCCGGGCCTCCACCAGCTAGCTCCAGAAGGGCGTAGATCTACCATGTCACATATACCAGCCCTCTCTGGATGTCTCAGGCACCTTTGATCCTCAAATGGCACTAGACATCTGTTTATGCAACTGAATTAAGCTCCCAAGGTGGCACCAAGATACTGAAACAGAGATATTTAATGTAGATATCTACAAGCGGAAATTCCCATAAGTCAACAGCACCATTCCATTGCTTAAATATAGGGATTAGCTGCTTTTTGAGGTGTCTTGAGACATTCTTATGGGGCTGGCAAATTCTCCACAGGGCCTGGGTAATACCTGTGCTATTTTGAACAGTGGAGATCAGACAGGAAGTCCTAGGACATCCCAGATGGCATGAGGCCCAAGTCAACTGGACTCCACTCCCTTTGTCTCTGTTTAATATTTTGTTGGTAGTAGGTTGGGGTCAGTTTGCATTTACTCCTCCCCCAAATACTGTCAGCTCTTATCAGCATCTCCATATTTATTTATGGTTACTGCAGATGATCAACCACACAACAGGCATTGCATGGGCTGGCTTATGGGATTTGACTAGATGGCTTCCTTCTGTTCCAACAGTACATGGGTTTTAATAGTCTTCCTCTGTGTTTTATGTGTTTCATTGAAAGAGCACTGAAAAATTCCCCTCAGACATGCTGAACTTTAAGGCATAAGAAAGAAAATGGATATAATCTGTTTCACCAGGTTTCTTACGATTAAATTAAGATGATCGTCCCTTCTTTATAATCTGAAAGAGCCCTTAGAGAAGAAAGCAGCACATCCAAGGAGCTGCTTTGTCTGCTAGTAAAAACAAAATAAAATAAAAAAGCACAGTAGTTTTGTCACCTGTGTGACTGTGTCACCTTCCCATTACATTTAACAAATAGTTTCATAAACCCATGGATTATGATCTCCTTGTAATGAGACCTCTGCTACCAAAAATAACTGCAAAAAAGGGTAACCACATCATGAAACATTGATGTGCCTTTCTGAGGACCCACAGTATGACTATAAGAAGACAAGCTGCACTGATTCTTTTGAAAAGACATGGGAACACTTCCTATAGGTATCTAATTTAGGTGTCTCAAACATGTTTAACTAGTGACTGTAAAGAGACCCAGCAATTTTGATCACTGGATAATGTCTATTCTGACTCTTTTTTTGTTTTACTGAATTTATAAACCGCAATCACCTCAAAACCTGAATTAAATATCCATAGAACACAAGCTAAGTATTGGCCCCAGCATACTGAGCTTTCATCCCACCTAGTTTTCACTCCTCACCCCTTCCAATTAACCTGAATATGGGATTTATTGAAGGATCCAAATTTTACCTTTTTATCTCAAGAAATAATTCTCCCACCACCACCAGTGCACACAGAGGAAACAATATGCAGCAGGAAAACAGGAAAATTGATATAATGTAAGATGAAGAATATCAGCTATGGGGAATCAGGACAAAAGAAGATGTTTTCTGCTACAATTCAGGCTGCTTTTAATGAGGGTCTTCTGAAATAGCTCATTCAAAGATCAGCATGGACAAGACTAATGCAGCTTTCAGCTACTTGCAGGGTGTTCAGAGGCACGTTGTCTCTTTTCAATCTTTAGTAACAAAATTCAAGTGACCTAAAACTGATTAGTTTAATTCTGCATTTAAATGTAATTGTAATTTTATTTTATTTGTTTTTATCTTTTCTAAAGCACTCTAAGAGGTCCTACAGAAAGGTGTTACACAATTCTAAGTGCTAGAGTGATTGACAGAGTATTTTACAACTGGCACTTATTATTCCTTTTATTAAGAATAAAGTGGCTTTTAGACTAAAAACAATAGGGTGAAAAGGGGTCTTTTATGCACTCATTATAAGTAGAAAATTGAAAGGAAAAAGTTGTAATAAAAACTAAATGATTTTGGCACGATGTAGGTTTCTTGCATTGTATGTTAAGTTGAAACCGCTGGACATACAATAGCCCTCTAGATATGGAAGAAAAAATGGAAAGTGTAGATTAAAATTGCCAAAGTAATACATGTAATAACCATCTTTTCTTATTTTTGTTATGAGTAGAAAGAAGTCTTTATGCAGCAAAAATGAATAACATTGTTATATTTTCCCTTTCAGTTTAAATTTGGGGGAAGTGGCAGAGGGCTTGAAGCAGATTGTCTGTTACATGCCCTGTTCTAAGATGACAGGTGATTGTTCCCTCAGTTGCTGTAAGGTTTTCTCTTCTGTTTTATTCAGAGCAATCCTTTTTTCCCTAAAAATCAGTGTGTGCTAAATGCCTATGCATCTTCAGTCATTTTTGTAAATGGGATGCAGATTCACAGAGTCAATTTCAAAATTTCAGAGCATTACCCAAGACAGCAGGCCACAGAATCTCCTCGGTGAAACCCACACTGGATGGTGGTGCTTTAATTCTGGATCACACTATATATTAGTAAAAGCAACTGATTTTTTTTTTCTTTTAAGCTCTTGAGCACAATAATAAAGTCACAATCCCTGGCTTGCAACTGGCTTATTTACAGCCCTCTACTTTCTCCATAAGAGAGAGTTTCACCAGGGTTTTGTGGCTCTGTGTCAGGTGCAGAATCTCTGTTTAGCTCTTTCTAAAAACACTGTCCCTGCAACAGTGGAGGGTACTTCACACTCCAAGTTACAGAGTCCTACGGTCCCTGATTCTGCAGCAATTTGACCAATTCAAGCACTGTAAGGCTCTTTCAAATCAAAAAAGCCAAGCATGGATACCCATCCTGGTGAGAACTTAGGCCCTTCTCCTAAGCCATATGCTGAGGTATGTGGCTCTCACTGAAATCAGTGGGCATCTCAGTGTTTTATGTGTGTGAAGTGAGTACACATATCAAGCGAAGGTGAAAAAGGAGCTTTGGTGCCTGATCAAGAGGCTTTGAGTATAAGCCAGCTTAAAATAACTTCTCTAGTTGTTCACACCCAGAAGGCTAAATTTGCTAACGAATCCTTGGTATTGTGCTGTTGTTATGGCACAGCATTGTTTAGGGCCTTATGGTGCAGAGCTCCTCGTGGTGGATCTGGACTCTGCTTTCTCAGCAGCTGATCAGTTTCATCTTCTGATGAAATCCAGGGAGTAATGAGGGAAAGGCTACTAACATATTAAGCACAACCAATAGCAGAGACCTGAGATCAATGCCTAGCATGATTTACCCTACTTAACCTTGGCAAATTGTTGAATGTGTCCAAGGGCCCTATTTGTAGTGAAATAGGGATGATGATTCTTCCACCTCTTACATTCTGTCCTGTTTTGTCTTTTTAGAGCATAACCTCAGGAGAACATAGATCTTGTGGCACAGATGTACAATAACCAAGTAAAAAAGACCCAGCATTATTGTAATATAAATAGCATATCATGTAAATAAGAAAAGATCTCTCAAATCAAAATTCAGTTCTTGTCACCCATTAAGTAAGTTTGATATAATAAAACAAATTTTCTGAAAATTCAAATATGCAAATGTTGTAAAGAGGGCAGATTTCTCTCATATAGTCACATTGGAACCAGAGCTGACAAGCTACCTTATTAAAAATTATATATTCTTAGATACTTAAAAATTCATACTATGCCACAGAGATAGACCTCATGGGAGCATAGGAACTTGCATAGTAGATAGTTATTGTGCAATGCTAACCTGATAGAGAAGAAAAGTTAGGAGAAAGGAATAACCCAAGTGGATGTTCAAAAGCCTATGATGGTTCTGATACTTCAAGTAAAAGCATTGGGCAGTATTTTCAAAGACATCTAAATAAAAAGAAGTTTAAGTGCTGGTTTTATAATTTTGGAAATTATGGCCTACTGAAATATTTAGATACTTAAATACCTTTAAAAACCTGGCCTCTCAAAAATGTTATGTCTTAATATAAATGACATTTTACCACAAAATTAACTCTAGTTTTTCATACCAGCAGGAAAGATCAGCAAATGAAAAACTGAGTGTTAAGTGAAGAAGCAAAGTATTTCTAATATTTAACATGGATCTTGTGAAATATCTCCTCCAAGAATAGTGGAATGGTCTGAAAGGGGAAAAATTACAGAGCGGGGCAGGAAGACAGGGGGAAGATTTCACTGTAAATTCTAGGTCTTAAAACACAGTGAAAAAGGCCTTTCCAAAACTTTCTTTGAAATTGTTTGTGGATTTTTTTTAATATTTTGGATTGGGAATATAAGACCTACATTAAACCTCAAGTATACTCCCTGTGGAGGAGGAAAGAAAGGAAAGGGGAAAGAGAGCAAAAGAGAGAAAGAGCCAGAGAGAAGGAGAGGAAGTAAGAATGGGAGGGAGGAAAGAGAGGGGAAAAGAGAGAAAGAGTGAAAGAACAGAGGAGTGAGACAAAAGAGAGAGAAAGAAAGGAAGGAAGAAAGAATGAGGGAAAGGAAGAATAAGCAGAAGTTAAAATGTCAAGCCAATCCATCTATCTATCAATCAGGAATGTCAGGACTCCTAATTCATAGGAAAAAAGAATGGATGACTACTGTGTATATAAGCCCTCTCAGCTTGAAAGGGTAGCATTTATATTTCTGTCTTCCAGGAACCTTAATTACCTGAACTGAAACACTCTAAAATTTTTCTTGGCTGTATGAATCTGAGGTGCTTTTCATCTTCTGACAACAGATCAACAAGCACAGCATATTCATTCAAAGGAATAACAATAAAAAAAAGCCCTCATGACCAAAATTTTTGTATAAACACTCCAGGGCACTTTTGTTGGACAAGTTGCATAGGGAAGAAATTACTCTAAAAATAAATAGCACAGAAAGCAAATTATTTTCCACAAGAGTTTGTCTTTCTTATTCTTCATGTCAACAGCTTCATTGTTCTAGAGTGACTTTAGTAATATAAATTTCCCTTCTTTGGGTAAGATGTCATGTCTTAGCAACATACACCAGATAGTCTGTATTTCAAAGGCTGCAGATAGCCCAGTAATATCTGCCATATTAGTCTATTCTGTCAGTATATTGCATTTATTTCCTAGGTGTTAGCAGACCAAGAGGTTGACACTGTCACTGTCTGAGTTTTCATATCACTTCTTGCCACAATTTCAGTTACTTTTGATAATGTTTCATGATTTAGTCCTAGGCAAATATCAGAGAATGAGAAATGTGCTGAAGGGATAAAGGGAATTCCCTTAATGTAATATGCCACAATAAATATAAATAGTTAATTATGTAATTTTAATTTTTTTAAAAAAATCTCTCTATAAGGCAGTTCAGTTTGCCTGCAACATAATGAAACCACCTAAATTGTAATAAAAACATTACAAATTCTAAACACTCTCTTAAAATTTGAACAGGTAAAACAAATTGACATTTGATTCTCAAAAGCCTTTGGATAAAGTACCTCATAAGAGTCAGTTAAGAAACTTGATAACCACAGGGTTAGAAATACAGTACTGCCATGGATTAAAAACTGCTTTCAAAATGGGAAGGCAAGAACAGGAATAAATTTTGAGTTCTTAGTGGAATGAGGCTATTCATTAGTGGCACTTCAGAGATCAGAACTAGAACCAGCATTGTTCAATACAGCTGTGAATAATCTAGAGGAGAAGGTGAATGCTGAGACAACTTCTTGCCTATCCCTGTTACCACTTTTTTTTTTTTTACATAGCAAAACTTTGCTGTTTTATTCTGGAAGCCCTCTTCATTCTCTTTTCTCCTCTACTAATTCTTTCTTCGGTGGTCAGGGGTTACCAGTTACTATTAGTTGTACATCACAACTGGGCTTACCCTTATCGAGGCTTCTTGGCACGATTTCAATACGCAGCATTAGTAAGCACTATTAACTTTGGGCCATTAGCAAAAGCAACTCAGTACCCATCTGAAAGAGCAACTTGTAGTACTTCGTAGGAGTAAGTCTTCAGGTTATTGATAAAAATATGACAGAACCAACTACTGAAAAGCACAGAGTAGGAAAGTATTAAGATACCATTTACAAATTAATGGTTAAATATATATGAATTCTAAAATTACTCTAAGTACTGTGTCAGGTCTAATTTTTTGTGCCAAAAGAAAAAAAACAGCTATAGTAGCAAAAGATTACATTAGGAACAACAGAAAAAGAGTCTTAGGTTTGGGGAGGAAAATTTCACCGAACAGATATTCCCTCCTAGGCTGACCCTGTGAGCTACTATTAAAGGACAGTAAAATTTTAGTAATTAGCCAGATGGCGATTTTCCTAGGTCAGAGTAGACCTAACTATGTTAAAGTTTCTGTGTTCCAGCCAACAGGGAATATTAGAACAACATCTTTGGAAACAGTAATAGAAGAGCTGAATCTGTATTCCTGGTGCACATGAGCAGAACCCAGTAATTCCTCTTATTAGCACATGTGTCTTAAAAATACATCTTCACACACTGCTATGATACCATTAGGTCTTCCAGGAAAGTAAAGCTTCTAATGGATAAAGCTTGTCAATGTATCTTGGCATTGGCATATATAACAAAAGCTATTCCTAGAAGTAATGATTTATGTCAGCACAGGACTCTACGGAAAAAAACAACTTGTCCAACTTTGGACATTCCAAAGTTCAGATACATCAAATAATAGGAAATATTCACAAATCTTATAATTTAATTTTTTCCTGTTGAACCTGGTCATGATTTCCAACAATTTCCTCTCAACAGGATTTCATAGGGAATGTAGTGGGTTTTGAGTTGCTTATGTAGGTGCATGGAATTGAAAAACTTCATTGTTTCATTCATTAAGGAACTTAATGAAGAGGCTCTTTCTATATCTGACTGTTAACCTGGGCATTTTTAAACTGGGCTGTGCACCCAGCAAAGGACTTCACTTACATATAAAGAGTGTATCTTCCTTTCTGCATATTGTGCCACTCACTCCAAATTAATTATCACCACTAGACCCGCATGACTTTCTTTACTCGCATGATTTTCTATAATATTCTTGTATCATGCTAGCAGGAAGTGTCCATCAGTTTACCTTTGTGCCCACTTTCATATGAAAAACAGGGTGTTCTGAAGTCAATATAGTACTGCCATCAGTTGCTGGAGATGTGGTTTGCATTCAGCTGTGAACAATGAGGGACTTTAGAGATGACTGTATATGTGATGGATGTTTAACAATTAAGAATCTTAAGTTGAATGTGGAGGAGCTGGGAAGAGAAGCAGAAGTCCTCAAAAGGATAAATGAGTGTAAGAGATTTATCAATGAAACTTTGTTAGTTTTATATGAAGAGAATGAGAAGCAGCAAAGAGGCCAGTGGGAGAGAGCTGAGAACAGCCTATAGAGAGGAAGAAGAGGAAGAGGAAAAAGAGATAAGTGAGATATGTAAAGAGACAGAGTTAAAGTGAATGACAAGTGAAAGGAAATGTGCAGCATGAACAAGACTGCAGAGCTTGTGGTAAACCTTGGCTGACAGAACATATCAAATCGCAGAATGGTGACTGGACAACAGTGATGGCAATGAAGAACAGCCCAGCAAATGGAGACACATTGGAAAACACACTTTTTTACATGCACTTTTTCTTATCCTGACTTTTCTTCCAGGAATACAGTTCATTGTGATGGAACAGATGCATATATGTAGAATATGCTGTAAAAGAGTATCACCTCAGTTGGTACGCATCAGTGGCATAATAGAGGAAAGATTCTTGGTTTGCATGATAACTCTGAAACATTTATAATGGCAAATGTAGGTGACAAACTAATCATGATTTTGGGGGGAATGAGAAATTTTGTCAATGTAGCTAGGCTGGGTGTGTGCAACCGGTGGGTAACAGATAATCTGCAGCTAATAAGGAAACTAGATTACTTATTACAGGAAAATAGAAGATGGGACTGCATATAGGAAAGCAGTAACTATTTAAAAGTGTGGTTGATAAAGAAATAATAACATCATCTTACCATAAAGATCTCAGTTTCCTCAAAACAGCTTTTTTTTAGTGAATCTCTCCTATTTTTAAGTGAAACAGTTCTTTTGGGAAATGCTGAGGGCTACACAGGGAATTGGTTTGCAAAGCTTTTCACTCTTCTCTGGGGAATTCTTCCATTACATAGCCGCCTACCTCTCTGGGAGGATCACCACAATGCAGGATTGGTAAAGGAGACTACAGATCCTGGCCCAGATTCTACTACAGGGCAGAGCATCCATCCCTCTGACTTGCGTAGCTTCTGTACAGATATATCTAGACAAGATATGGTTTATTTAGTGGCAAAGATCCTCAATGGTTTTATATGACAACTACCTTTCCACGTTCCTGGAGATAAGCTTATTTACTGCAGAATAAAATCTTGTCCATTAAATCATAGGAATACAAGAACACAACACCGAATCTAATAAAAAAGCATCCCATATTTGGGAATGCCACAAGACATCAATGCCAATACTATTGCTTGTTCAGGACATTATTTAAAATGTATCTCAATGAACTGTTAGGACAACAGCAATATACAGAGTACTGCACTGTCAGCCAGTCAATGGCTTACTCTTTATACTGAAACATTTTCCAGGCATCTGAGGAGGACATTTAAAAATCAGTTTTCTTAATCTCCCATAAATATGAAAACAATAAAGAACCTATGGATGCATAAAATATTTGAGTGCAGTCCTCTAAGGCTATCCAGCCTCTTCAGTGTTCTAAAGAAATGTAGGTCAATGAAGGGCTTTGAAAAATAAGTATTTTATTTTATATTTTGGAAAATAGTGACTAGCAGAGGTGTTTTAAAAAGCTTCAGATAATTTTAACAGAGAAAAAAAGTGTGAATGAGCATTTTAAAATGTACCTCTTACTTTGGGACAGCATTGTAGCATGTGTGGTTAGTTAAAGCAAGATTCTTATATTTATATTCAACAAATAAGAAACATGTAAGTGTGCCACTGTGCTGTCTAAAAGATTCAGCCTCTGTCACAGGAGACATGGGCTCAGCAGAGTAAGATAAGGATGTCTGCAAGCAAGTCTAAGCCTCACAGATAAAGAGAGAAAAAAAATATGCTCACTGGAAAAAGTATTGCTCTGTTTACTAAGAGAAGGGAGTTTGAGTCAGTGCAGTGACTAAAGCCAGGTTTGAGCACAACTATTTGTCTCTGTACCTAAAGTGAAATGCACTGGACAACTAGGATGGGGTACAGACAGTGTCAAGTTCCGGAGGTGTCCTCTTTCTGTGGTTTTTTACTTTGGGTGCTTGTTCTGTTTTTTTTCCACCCCTAGAACTACATTTGTGAGTCTGTGACCCCTAGAAGGGTTGGAAAGGACATATGAGCCCTTGGTGTCATGTGCAATTGGGTCATAACTTTTTTGTTCTCTAATTTGGCCCTTCCTTTTCCTTGTTATATCATCTTTATAGCAGCAAACTCTTTCTCCCCCTTCATTTTACCTGTTATAGTTAGGAAATAATTTTTAATCATTTTTCATTCCATTATGTAGCTGAAATTAAAAATATAGCAAATTGAATTGGAATTTGAATAGTGATGCTAGAGGAATTTCCATCTAAATCAAGAGAAACAGAATTATTCTTATTTAAGAATAATTTTTGCTTTTCAGACCCTTACCTTGAGTAATTTATACAGTGCTGGCCACTATATCTTTGTAAAGGTTTAATTGCTCTTCAGGGGAGCAGTGTAGAGCAATTATACAAATGATACCAGATATCAATGATTTAAGTTATGAGGAAAGACTGAGAAAGTTGAGCATATTCTCAGTGGAAAAGAAGAGACTTCATGTAACCCAATTGAAGTTTTAAAAATTATGAAGAGGACTGATAAAATTGATCCAAGTAAGCTCTTTCCACTTACAAGACCACAGAAGCTAGAAGACATGATCTAAAAATTAGAAAGTTAGGAACAAGCAAAGAAATGCTAAGGCAAAACTATTTTACACAGAGGGATTAGAAGTGTATGGAATAAATTACTAAAAAGGGTCCCTGAAGCCAGAAGCATCATTGAATCCAAGAAGGAATAGGATGCATTTCTAAACAAAAGGAGCAGATGGAGGGGTGGCAGGAAATAAGGGAAACAATAAGGAACAAACAAGAAGAGCATGAGAGCCTTTTCCTCTTATTTCTTTGGTTCTTCTTGCTGGTACTGCTCTTTGGGTATTGATTTAGTATTACCTAGTAGCACAGGTCAGTCAGTCTTTCTTCAGAGATGATTTACAACATTCCTAATAGCAAGTTTATGTAATTAAGAGGTTCCTGGATTTTGGCCCACAGTCATCTTAGATCAAATGTTGAAAACGAACCAGTTACTGATCCTAGCCTAGTTAGTCACATTGGACAACTATATATCAAGGAAACCCCTGCCAAAGAGACATGGTGCTACAAAGCTATCAGAAGGACTTTTCCCTCCCACAACTCCAGCTACTGCTGGCAAGTGCAAGTGGTTGGAATACTCAGCACCCTGCTCCTGGGATATCCGTCTGCTTAGGAGCTGGAGTTTTCAGAACTGGCTTTTACTAATAGACACAGAGGATGTAGTTACATTAAGATTTTCTCCAGTGAAAAAGCCAGTTTATGAAGTTCCAGCTTCCAGCCACAGCTACTCATTCCAGTCCCCACACCATAATTTACTCTATTCCCAAGAAACATCACCAGAAATTTGAGGTGATTTTACAGATTCTGACTAAATATGTTGTTTTAATTTTCCTGTGACTGTCCAAACCAATAAAGAACAGCAAAAGCTCTGAAGCTGTGCATACTCAGTAAGACAAGATTCCATTCATTTACTTTCAGACAGGTGTGTTCAGAATCATAGCTTTAATTACACAGGAATGAATGGCTGAAAAGCCCATGCACACCTGAGAAAGCTTCTTGGGTTTCATTGTTAACTACTACCTGTGTCCATTTTTGAAAACCTAATCATTCCTCAACAATATTAAATATTTAAAACCTAATTATTGCTCAGTTGCTTCATTCTCTTCTAGTCCCCCTCCACCTGTTGTAGTTTTTATATATCAGGCACATATTATCAAGTCAAAAAAGAGCATATGGACAATAATATATTGAAATCCTAGTCCTAACCTAATTAATTTCCCTATAGCTTTCAGAAATGCACCAAAAATAACAAAAAGCTTGGTATATATCTTAAATAGTAGTAATATCATCTGTTTTGTTTCCTTGGGAAGTGGGGAACATTTGAAAGGATTATGCAGTTTCTCTCAACTTAAAGTCGATATTTTATTTTCTTGAAGAAAATGTATTATTTTTTTCCTCCACATTTTAAACATTAATTTCCAAGGTATCAACAGCTAATTATTCAGCAGTTACTTTAATGTTTCAGATAGGGAATAAGTAGCCTTGGGGAGAACAGATCACGTTTTTAAAGTAAGTCTAGCTATAGTAAAGGATTATTACTAGAAGACATCCACTACATATAGTGACTGTTATCTCTTTCTTTGTTCAAAGATGGAAGCAGAGTGGTAAAATTCAATATCATTTGAAAAAAAGAAAACAAATCTAGGTGTTGCCTAATAGCAATAGCAGTTGGGGATCTGAAAGATGAGCTCTGGAGAACAGAAGGATTTGCTGCCATCAGCTGTTGGCCCCACCTTCTCTGGTTTCAGTGAAACCCTGATCTATGAGCTGGCCAACTGGAAGTAGCACAGTTTATCCTCCTCAGGGAAGGCTCAGAGCTCATCAGTCACACCCCCAATGCCAGAGCTCCTCAGCCTTGTCTTCTGCAAGTTCTCCAGGGCCAGGAGTACCAGAGTGGATTGCAGATAAAGAAGAAAATTGAAATGATATCTCAAATGAAAATTAACACTTTCATGTTGTTATATCTTTGGTGACATCCTTTGGGAACTTCCTCCCACAACAGTAGGCAGGCAAGGAGATCCTGAGCATAACGTGCCTGTTGCAAAACTGTTAAATGAGAAGTAACATGCACTTAAAGTCTGTCCAACAACAATCCTATCTGATTGTTTCCATATGAGAAAAGGTATGTCAAGTGACAGAGACAGCAATCCTCGCTAGGAACTGGAATAATTTCTCACAACCCCTGTAATGGACCAGCTCATGTCCTGTCCTCTCTGTGGCTCTCTCAGAAAGAGAAAACAGCATGGAGCAGGACCCAGCCTTGGGTTAAGCGGTGCCCCTGACTCCACTTCTACTACATAGCTCCTGGATCTCCTCTGGGGTCACCAAAAGCCTTAGCCATAAGACATGATGATTATCTGGGGCGTGTTTTCCTCTGTTCAAAGTTCATGAAATAATATGAGGATTCCTTTGCAGCCTGACTGACTGGTGGGTTTTTAGCCCAAAACCAATGATTTGTTTGCACACCTTAATGTGTGGGATGAGAACATGTGGGAGTTTGGAGAATACAAAGAATGTTGGAATTGTGGTGGAGGACTGTGCCATGGAGAAGAAGCTAGATATATTGTAAACTTGTTCATACTATCTTTTGTAGAGTGGTCCCTGACCTGTGCTCTTCCACAGATTGTGTCTGGAGGTATCTGGGAAAGTACTAGATGGCAAAGGCAAAAAAATGTACATGAGACTCATGCTAACAGTCAATGTCATGGGTGATGGCAGGCCACAACCTAAACCTAAACTACTATAGGAGTTACTACCATAAAACCAGGCATAGTTCACTCTTCCTGGAATATTTCTATGTATTCCACTTTCATATATTGTTTCAAACTTGCCTCAGCATCCAGTATTGTGTTACCACAAACTTTATTGAGGTATTTCGGTTAAATATCTATAAAAGGTAGAAAGAATTATAAGTTTTATTAATCAACCATATTGGTGGTTCACACTTCTAAAAACATATCTGTACCTGCTTTATCGTAAATGTGTTCCTTACATTTAACTTACTAGTATAGACATAGCCTCTGAGTTTGAGATAGGAGTTCCAGCTGAGGCAAAATCTCTGTTCAGTGCTCTGGTTATTCTAACCAGAAATCTGTCCAGATTTGGCCAGGAATTTTTAAGTCAGGGCTGGAGCCTGCTTTTTCACCCTGCTAGAGTTTATGACATGCTAATATCTAAAGCGTTACAGCTTCTGGGGCTGGTGAAGCCTCTTTTCATTGGGACAGAATTTGCAGAGGACTGCAGGAAGGTAGCAGGACCTCTGTAACCCTCCTGTGATCCCCAGACAGCAGGAGGAACCTCCAAGGTGTCATCCAAGTAAGTGCAGGTAAGAGCAGCAGCAAGGGTCTTAGACCTGATATGAGGAAACAGACTAAGACTGCTCCCCTGGCTTCTCCTCAGCCCAACCTGCCCAGACTTGGGTAGATTCATAGATCTTGCCCTAAAATTTGAATAGAAATATTATTTTAGGTTTTCTTTTCCTATTTTTTCATACCCATTCCCTCTCCTCTTATAACCACTTATTATATTGTAGATCTGCCCAGATCACCAGAATTTAATCAGCGGAGTACCATTCTAGTCTTAGGAGTTGACATAGTGATACATGTTAGTGTGTTTCTCTTTAATTACCTGGGAATAAGGAAAATAATGATACTATAAATATAGAAGATATTGAATTTTTAGGAGTAGTAGTTCTTCAACCTATTGTTAAGCAGCACATACAAGTGTTTTGTGTATGCTGAGATTAATTTTCAATACACAGTTTCCCTTGGGATATTTATATTCTTCAAATCAGCATAGAACTGTCCATCAAAAGTAACTTTATAAATATATATATACCCAAACACCACACACCACACACACACACAATCACTGCCGCAAACTTTTTGGGGTTGCTTCTTTAAAGACCTGTAAATCTGAGTAACAATTTCTCTGCACAATGACCTGTTCAGGTAAGTGGGTGTTCATTTCAACAGACAATTGGAACAGAAGTACTTGTTGGCTTATTTCTTTTTTTTTTTTTCCTTCCACTTTTCCAAAGAGTTAACTTAAAAATTCTCTTGTCTGAGAGGTAGAAATTATTTATGCAGAGGGGGAAAAATTATTTCATAAGAGATGCTTTGGAGTCCAGCCTATTTTGGTTTTCTTACTCAAACCATTTACTTCTAATTAGATAAGAGAACAAAAAAAAAAAAAATTCCAAAGGGGAAAATACATTTTTTTTCAACAAATTGCTTCCATCCTTTCTGAACTCTGCTAAGCATTTTTAATAGATATGTGCCCTTAGCTCATCTTTTGCATGCTAACAATTTAATCTGAATACCAATATAGACACAAAATAAACGATTGTTTCCTGCCAGAGGTATCTGCAGAAGAAATCTTGGAGTAAAACATTGTCTTTGCAGCTCATTGTGTCTCTAATTAGACTGGAAGGAGGCAGAAGCTTGCTGGTGTCAGTCTGTGTTTAGTATGCCCTGGAGCTTCAAGCTCCTGTGGGTATCAAAGTGCACTAATTAAATGAGGGGTCCACAATACCGCACTAAACATCAGAGTGAGAGAAAGAGTCCAGTGTCCTCAGTGCCTTTGAGAATCCATGGCCCACGCTAATTACCCATTGTTGAATTGACTTCCCATTCTACAAGGAATGAATGGTGCCTCTCTCCCCCCCTTCCCCCGGCCTCCCCCCCCCCCGCCCTCAGATTTTACCATCTTTGCTTTGGCCGCCTAATTAATCTTATGGAAATCTCCCGAAGCCAGATTCCAGCAAGGTTGCCCCGATGTTTATAATTTGATTTGTGATGATAAAAGTGAAGACACCCGGTGATGGAACAGTGTCATTTTCAACACTCTTGAGAATCGAAGAGGCTATCAATCTTTCCCACGTGCATGGCAAACTGATATCCTAGAAAATTAACTTCAATTAATAACAGAAATCCCCAGACGCTCAGGGAAGTAGAGATGCTTTGAAAGAGAACCTTCAAAGATGTCTCTGGATTGTCTTTTATATGCAGACTCTTCTTTTTGTATAGAAAGGATTCTCAATAAGGGAATGTGTGGCAATGGGGGGAGTTCCCCCTCTCCCCTTTTAATCCAAGCAAGATGAGGTAACATTTTATATTTAGTTTAGCAAGAAGTTAACCAAAGTCTGTAGGTTAAAATCTGTTTTTATTTCCTCCCCATAGATAGCATGACTTAAAGAGTTATGCTACGCATTTCACTGAGGAAAAGAAATTTAAAATAAAAATATGTTTTTTACCATGATGCTCGCATCCCCAAAATGCTGGAAAGTTAAGGGTTGGGCTGCTTGTCATTGCCAGCCTTCTTTGCCTTGACAAGATTTGTGATCTAAAGCTGAATGTTCTATCAGGAAAAAAAGACTTAAGATTTTACATGTACTAATAACTGCAATGACACAGGTACTAAAGACCCTTATAAAAGCAAGTCTTGTTCCTGTGAAACCTTGCAACACATGAATTTTACTCTACAAAAAATCTGCCATGTCTATGTTTGTGAGTGGCATTTCTGTGTTGCTATTGTATAGGGTAGCTGGTTAGACAACACTTCAGTTAATTACTAGCAAAATAGAAACAGATGTAACTTTTCACCACTTGTGATACCAAGAAATTCCTTGCTGAACAGACAAACAAAATTTAAAAGATGACCCAGTAATAATTTGTGGGTTGGGTTGGGGTATTTTTTACATAATATACCATAAACAACTATTTCAAAATTATGATTAACAATTCGAGGTGATGTATAAACAAAACTTACTGTCAGTATCTTACTTAATGTTTAGCTTCCAAGTAATTTTCAAGGTAGCTTGAAACAAACCTAAGTTACAGTCTTAGCTTAGCAGCAAGAATGGGTTAAGTTTATTGCATTTCAGGTTCTTGTTATAATCTCTGTCACGTGAATGAATTCATGTTGTGCCATTTCTTGCTCTCATTACAACCTTTGTTACGAGAATGAGGTATTAGGATTTTAATGCCTCATATATTCTGTGAATTATGTTAGTGTGCTGTACTACTTTGACCTTTTAAGTATTCTGTAATTTGATTGGCTGGTAATTCTAGTCCTTTTCTTGTTGACAGCCTCAATAACCTTTCAGACAAAGGTGGAATGGCAATCCAATCAAAATACAGAATATTTAAGAGTTCAAAATACGTAGTATAAAGGATGGCTATCGTTCATTGGGGGAAAACAAAATTTTAATTCTTTTAGTGCTTAAAAATTGGGACATAAGTAGAAAACAGAAGAAATAATTCATTCCAAAGATAAAGCTTAGGATAAAAAATGAAAGTGATAGGATTTTTTGTTTTTAAACTTACTTTGTGATAACTTGTGATATTCTCTTGGCTAACTCTACTTGATATATACACAATTATAATTTTACCATCTTTTTTAATATTGCCATATCATATGAAATTTTATTAAATGAAAGTTTGATTTTATGTCTTGGGTATCTAGACATATTTTTAAACAATTTTATCAAATTGTGAATACAATAAATAAGCACACACTAAGGGGCACCTGAACACCTTTGTGAGGATTATTAGTAGTAATAGTAATCCATATATCATATGCTGGATGTACAAAGTACCATGAAAATATAAAAATGAAAATGTCTTATTATTTGGTACTATCATCTGCATTATCACTTTTAATGATTGGAGAAGGATCTCTATTTGTCAGAAACTGACATCTAGGTTTGTTTTTTTGAATAATACATTTGGTCTAAAAATAACCCTCAGTGACGAACAATACTGATTAAAATGAATGCACAATTACTATATTTTAGTATTCCACTGTATGTACAATGGAAAGCAAACTAATTTTACAGAACCTAGTAAACTTTAACCTAATTCAGTTCTTTTCTGCAAATGAATTTTTTCACTGAAATCTCTGCTTATTAAAAATAATGGGTTTTTTTAAGTTTTTCTGTAATAATTTTTCCTTTTTTTTCATTTTTTTTTTCTTTTTTTATCTTTCATAGAATTCTATGTGGAAAACCCATGTAAAGAGTAAAAAACTTTCAGGAAGGTTTTTGATTTAGTATCATTTGAGATCTCTGGAAAACCCCTCTTAAGGATGCTGTGCAAAACTCGATATAATTTGGGGCTGAATTGCTGTAACTATAGCTATAGGTAGGTATAGTTTACCCTTTTTTGTTTTGTTATTTCAAATTCAGGTTTTCTTTGATTAGAGGTTGTTTTGATTAGAGGCCTATGGTTTTGTCTATAGACTCCCTATGAGGGTTGAAGTGGCATACAATCTTAAGGCCACTTCAGGGAATTCTTCCTTTTTCAATGAAGGAAATGAAAGAATGGATTCTTCCTTTTTCATAAGACCACATATTCGGTATATTTAGAGGAGGAAGGATCCTTTCAGGATTCCTACTTGAATGGAATATGCATTTCCAGCCAGGTGAATTTTTAGACTCTTCTACTTGGCAAAGAAGCACCTAGGTCAGATCCACAGACTTTAGGTTAAAAATTGTAGGAATCTTAAAGAAGATACCATTGATTCCTGCAACATACTTGTATGAACAGAAAGACTGCAAGATGTATACCACTTTTAGCATATCCCCTTAATACAATGTAGCAGTTTTCACACAGCATAATATGAAGCTAATCAGCATACAAAATAAGACACATACGCAAGCTGTTTGATAAAGTTTCAGCCCCAATTTTGTACAGTTGTTGGGAATCCTTTGTATCATGAGCAGAAATATTAGTAAAGTACCATATTTTCAGTCTGTATATGCTGATGGCTTCTAACAGGCCATGGAATTTAAAAAGCCTGGTCAATAGTTTTATGGCACGCTGGTGAGCCTGAGAAGTGTCAGAGAAATTATATTCTTTCTATTACCACATAATGTAAACACCATGTCCAATGTATACCTGGGTCTAGAGTGAGCCTGGAAACCATCTGTAAATGACCAAGTGAAAAGTGTTTTGTGTTTTTCAACTGAAACTGCAATTACATGAGTGTAATGGTTTCCTGTATAAGTCTATATGTCTTGGGGTGCATTAAAAGGAGTGTGGCCAGCAGGTCGAGGGAGGTTATCCTCCCCCTCTGCTCTGCCCTGGTGAGGCCACAGCTGGAGTATCGTGTCCAGTTCTGGGCTCCCCAGCCCAAGAAAGACAGGAAACTGCTGGAGAGAGTCCAGCGGAGAGCTACGAAGATGATCAGGGGACTGGAGCATCTCTCATATGAGGAAAGGCTGAGACACTTGGGTTTGTTCAGCCTGGAGAAGAGAAGACTGAAGGGGGATCTTATCAATGCTTATAAATATCTGAAGGGTGGGTGTCAAGAGGATGGGGCCAGACTCTTTTCAGTGGTGTCCAATGACAGCACACAGGGCAATGGGCGCAAATTGGAACAGAGGAAGTTCCACCCAAACGCGAGGAAAAACTTTGAGGGAGACAGAACACTGGAACAGGCTGCCCAGAGAGGTTGTGGAATCTCCTTCTCTGGAAATATTCAAAACCTGCCTGGACACAGTCCTGTGCACCCTGCTCTGGGTGTACCTGCTCAAGCAGGGGGGTTGGACAAGGTGATCTCCAAAGGTCCCTTCCAACCCCTATCATTCCGTGATTCTCTCTCTCCCACTGATATAAGTGTGTCTTTATTAAGACAGTTGCAACCATGCAGGTGTCTACTGTTTGAAGCGCCCTGGATTATCTAAAACATTCAAGGCCGGTAAAAGTCACGCTGGAGTTGTTCTCTAGATCACTAGATCAGCAGTTGCTGATGAGAAACTGCTTAACTCCACATTGCTTATAATGATGTGAGGCACCCTCTGTTTAGTCAACTGAATTTTAACCCCAGGGTGGAATTCAGTGAGATTCATCTTCTGGATGAAGATACTGAAATTGTGGTCTTCACAGAAGGATGGTCTTATGTGAGCTTGGTAGATGTCTGCTCTTGCAGTCAATGGATTCAAGAGAATAGTTCAGCTCCCCAAATGCAGGTTGCAGGGTGAGTAGAGTGTCTAATGGTCTTTGCTGATTGTTTTGGCTAGGAACTCAATTCAGGTGCCAAAACACGGGTATCACCAACGGTTTCAGATACTTACTTTGGGACTGACATTGACAATAGTTTTATATTTGCACCTAGGATCAGATTTGTGAGAATGCAAGGAGTAATGGAGAGGAGTTTCCATTAGTTTTTTCTTATCATCACCGTTTTCACACAGTGACTACTTTGACTTTCTTTCATTGAAGAATTAGGTTATCACTTATCAATATACAAATCTTCACACATGGACAGTTTATTCTAATACGAATATGTTCACATTATTACATAATTTAATACAGAAATTTTGAAGAGAATTCTAAGAAGATGGATGTTAAATGTTTTGCATCACAAAAGTATCAGATGTGATTTTATGAAGATACCAACGTCTTCAATGACTATGTTTTCCAGTATTGATGGAAGTGGTTCTTCTAATCTAAAACCTGAATTTTCATGTCCAAATGCAGTGGTTTCACCATTTTGCCAGCAGTAGGTCACCTCCACTGGAATTAAGGCTGTTTAACATACTGAAAATTAAATAAAAAGAAAGAATGTGTTGTAGTAAAAGGCTTTATATTCAGTAAGATAATCACTGTACTTCATGTGCTCCTTCTTAAAGTGCTTGTTCCTGTCCTTTGGAGGTGACCTGCAAGTAGCCTGGAATTTTAAGTTTCATGCTTTGCTCGCTTTACCTATTTTTCTGTTCTGCTATGTGATAATGCAAATCAATTTCATGAAAGTTGAGGGAGCCTGGCAAGCAAGTCTGGATCAAGCTTTCTTCTCAAAGCCATGACTGTTGAAAGAAGGACTTAGGGTGAAGCCAAGCAGTTTAGAAGTCAATGATGGTAAGGGCCTCAAAATTGAGAAAGTGGCTAACAAGTCCAGGTGGTTCAAATCTATTTCCTCTAACAGAACTCTTGCTTCATTCCTTTCTCATTTAAATTAGGAACCACTCCACTAGAGTCATTAAAGTTATACTAAAAAAAAAAAAAGAAACCAAAATCAGATTTGACCTTTTAATTGGCTTCAAAGTGGGCCCTAAATTAAGTAATTTATTGGGCTAGGGAAATGATCACCTGTGTTTGCATTGACCCATCTGAAGGATAAGTAATACCTCTTAGGAAAGAAAGGAAAGGAGGGAAGAAAACAAAACCAAATACATTCTGCATTTAATAGGCATTGGGACCCAAGTTATGCTCTTAGTTTTAGATAATAATATGGAGCTCAGAGGACTGCCTTTAAATTCAAATAGTTCAAATGAAAGATGAAGTTCCTAGACCTACAAACATGTTACCGGGGGTAACAAATTCCTGCATATGCACTAACCTATGGTAACTATGAAAGTTCGTGCCCCTGGCTCATTCATGCATCATTACTGCCTTCAATTCACCTTCTTAAGGTCTGATTTGCTAACGTGCATCATTCACAGCTGTGCAGAGGAACACAAGCAGCATCCAAAATGTGAACAGTCAGGAAGAACTGGTTCAGTGAGCTTGTGTGCTTTCTCAGGGTGTTCTCCTTAATGTACAGAAAGCACTTTTATAATTTAAATGGTGACGTATTCAGAAAAGATACACAGTGGCTCCATACATAACACATGCTTCCCTGCCTTTCAGCAGTGAGTGGAAAACCTGGGGCTATGATATTGAAGCACTTGCCCCCCGCCTCTTTCACTGCTCTCCTCTGAAGACGACTACCCCTGCACACAGGAACTGCTCCGATGGGAACAGCTGTGTTTCAGCACGTCATGGTACTATGGACAACTCAAAAGCACTCTGTGAGATTTCTCGGTTGTCCCTGCATTCAGGATCCAGGAGGAAAGTGGCTCATCAAAAGTTAATAGCTAAAACTCAGTAAAGGTGGTTAAATTTCTCTTCCATCTACCCACTCATAGCAGCACAAAAGTGCCACAATGTCAGAAGTCACACACCATTTTAAAAATAATGGAATACATGAGTCATGACAGCTGTGGCAGATATTTTCACTTGCACTGATGAAGAATTAAAAGACTGAAAATGTGGTTTTCTGAGTGTTTAATTCACATCCTTTTTTTTTTTTCCACAGCGCTTTTCAGACTATTTAATACTCTAGAAAAAGCATTGCTCAGAGTGTTCAAACTGGAGTACACAGCACCAATGGATGCCTCACAAATAACTACATTCTTGACAGGACCCATAAAGAAATTCTCAGAAGTAATGCCTGTGGGAGGAGAAATAAACAGAATTTTGTCAAAGAAACAATCAATCATTTTGGTTAGAAGTTCTGATGCCACTCCTTGAAGTATCACTTTCAAGGAGAATATTCCAAAATCAAAGATCACAGCAGCTACAAGTTCAAGTGCTTCTCATGGTCTCCAGGCATATTTATTCCTGCTCTCATGTCAGTATCTGTGACCCTCAAGCTCCAGTGCATGCAGGCAAATAAAATTGTTTTCAGAATCAGATAATTCAGTGACCTCATTTTGATCATTACTTTCATAGACTCCTGTATTTGAAACAGCTTGACATTTTTTATTGCTGACCTGATTTCTACTTCTCCATTGCAGGTCCAAATGAATCATGTTGAAGGGAAGTATTCACTTTTTCTTCCGTCAGGAAAATATCTCATCTGATTACAGCTGTAGATCAGATCAGATCTGGCAGAACTAAATCAGTTGGCAAGACCATTTTCCCTGTTAGAATTAAAAAAAAAAAAAAAAAAAGAAAAAAATTTAAATTAACAAATCTATATTTAAGGTCATCTCAACATCTGTTGGATACTATACAGAGACTATAGAAGGATCATGCTGGGCCGCCTGTATATTGCACCTTACATTCAGAACACCAAGATAATAAGGTTAAAACAATCTGCTTTATGCTGATTCAGGCTGGACTTTAGAAAGTGATAAACTAGCACTTTTATCTTCAAGCAATCCTTGATAAGACCTTTATTGCATAAGCAAACAAAGCAGTTAAAAAGTCTCAGAAGAGCAATAGCCATACATGCTGGCAGGAAGAACAATGATACGTGTTTTATTCCTTTCCTTATGTAGAGTACTAAAAAGTACCCCTTTTGTGGAAAATCTGAGGTTTTAATTGGGATAGAATAAAATACTTAACAGGAGACAATGACTTTGCCTCAAGATATTCTGCAGATGCAAAAGGGCAAATAAGGATTTTCTTCTATCAAAAACAGTTTCATTGCAACAACTCTGCTTTGTATTTTTTTTTCCATTGTGCCACATTGTAAGTTCAACCGCTTTGCTGTACTATCTCACAGTAGGTCCTTGCGACCCAGCAACTTTTCAAGTACTGTCCTCCTGGTGAATATCTCTGTTTCATACTATCTTCATCTCATAATAGCATTTTGCATTTTTCTGCTTTGATTCTCATCTATGTGAACTTATTTTCGCTGCATATTACTGACCTCCACAGTCCCCATATTATTTTTCTGTCCTCACAGTTACTTGCAACACTTCTTAATTTTGTATAATTTCCAAATGTGAAGTCTTGTTAATGTCTTTTATAAGAATAAAAGAATTAAACAGAATTAAATAGCCTGTATCTATAAAATATATCTCCAGATCGGTCAAATGACTCCATACTTATCCTAATGAGATTGAAGACCAGAATGAAACCTCCTTTGTCCCAAATCCAACATATAGGAGGTGACAGGTCCAGAATAAACAAAGCAAATTCAGAACCAGGAGCATTTTGACTTAAGCAATGAACTTGGAATATCCACCATTACTACTTCTTCAACACACCTCAATGAAACACAGTCATTTCACTGCCCAAGCATCAACCAGTAAAGATTTTTACCTTCAGCCCAGCCAAGCTGAAAGAGCCGTCAGGTTTCCAAAGACAAGCGGGCAACTTAAGAAAGCTGGTTCTGCATAGATGCAGCAGTCAACTCCCATCCACGTCCTAAACAAAGTAGCCCATAACTGAAGAAAAGGCTAAGCATAACACTGGTTTTGAGATTAGTTACATTAATAGTACATTATCACACTAGTAATTGTCGGCATATGCTTTTCAGAAAACAAAGTTATTACAAATGGCTTTACAAAGAATTGGAAAGAGAAAAAAGGATGTTTCATTCTGAGACTGTAAATTGATTGCAAAATATTCAGCCAATAATTTGTCTTTATATACTCCAGCTGTTTTACTTAACATACTGTGATAATAAATATCTTTAGCTCAACTTGATACAAATATGTCTTTCCCTTTGGAAACAAAAAAATAACAAAGCAAATGCAAACTATCCCACAGAAGCACAGTAGTGTTTGAACATCAGTTTGACAGGTACTATAATTTGCCTATTAAGGGGCTCCGAATATCATACAGGAGTATACTGCTGGAACACTATAAGAATTCTTCACAGAAGACATCTGAAAAACAAAAGTTTTAGCACAAGTCAGAGAAGATATTGGAAGATGGACTCAGGCTGATGAATTTCACTGATGCTCCAAAACCATGACCTTGACTTATTTCCATTTAACACACATCTATTATCACTAAACCAGTAACAAGTAGAACTGAAATCAGTATGAGGCAGGAGAGTTATCTCTGTAACAGATTTACTCTAAGCAGTGCTATGTCATCCACATACATTTGTATGCGACTGACAAGAATCGAAGCATGTTCAGTTCTAATCTATGCCTTCCTTACTATTTTATGTCTAGGGAAAAGATGACAGAGATGTGCACTACAGTCTTACCAGGACCCTCTGTAATAGAAGCCATGAATGCAAAAGATGACACACATTTTATTAATCTTCTTTCAACACCTTCTTTTATAATGTATTCAGAGCTTTGCTTTTCCATATTTAAATAGGAAAAAATGGTTTGGACAGTTAAGAAAGGGGAGGGAGAAAGCTGTTCATTCTTTACACAGAGATTTTTTCTTCTTGTTGTGCCTGATAGTGTTACTAAAAGAGAAACTCATGAAAGACACAAGCATTTGCTTCTTCTGTATCATATCTCACTACTGAAGGAATATGCCTTTGACTTAATCTTCATCCTCAGAATACTCACCATGGATGGATATTGAGATTTTTACAGTATTATATATATACACACACATCCCATTTATTACTACCAGAAGTTTTAACCTTGTGTTAAACCTCATGTTTGGACCTGCCATAGAACGGAGCACACAAAAACTCCATAGGCTTTGCTATTCTAACTCTTAAGAGCCAGGCAGAAAATGACAGGGTCTCTCCATGAAGGGTCTCTTGCTGCAGAAGGCAACAGCCCATTTTTTGGCAATGCAGTTCCCTGTGAACACAAATGGTGATCTTTGCATGCTGGCCCTCTCCTTCCTAAGACAAAATTCAAAAATAAATGCCCATCCTGACAGTCACAGACTCCTCCAGGAATGTGGCAATAGCTGCCTGAGAGATTCTGCTTTCCATTTCAGAAATAAAGCTCTTTTCTTACAAACAGAGTCTTACAAGCCCAGGAAACTGGGCTTTTAAGGGATCATGAAAGATCCTGTGAATTCATTCACAATAAGCATAGAAATAAAGATTTTTTTTTTGTTAGAACAAAGTGCACATACTTTTTCAATTCATCTCTCCATAATGAACCCCTTATTTTACACAGTTATGCATCCATAGCTGAACAACGCACACAGACACACACACAAACTTATCAACAACTTCAAGTCTGAGAAAAAAAGCTAACAGAAATTGGGGATCTTTAAATAACTAGAAAGGATGCTCAGGGGTGTATGAGCCATAGGTGCCTAGACAGACCAACAGAAGTTTTACAGAATCTAAGAGGGAGACTTGTCTATTTAAAATCATAGAATCATAGAATGGTTTTGATTGGAAGAGACCTTTAGAGGTCCTCTAGTTCAACCCCCTGGGGGTTATATATTAGATAATATCCCTGGTGCTTTCCCTTCTTCTTGCAAGACTGAGACAAAAACACCATTTAAAACAACACCAAACTTTGCTGGGTACAGAATATGATAACAGTTGCAGCTGATCATGCTTCTAGCTGCTTTTAAAACTATAGGTCTTGGAAAGAAAAAGGAAATGTTGGCTCAGACAAGAAGTAACATATTGGGGTTTCCCCTGTAAATTGTCTTTCTGAAACTGGCTAAACATTGCTGAGGATTGAAAGCTTTTAAAAATTTAATTTTTTGCATGGTTTGTGGAAATGAGTTAACATTCCCAATCACATTTCTTTATAAAGTAGGCACATGGTAAAATTAATACGGTGCAAAGGAAATCTGGCAATGTTTAAATTGCATTTTAAGGGAAACAAAAAATGAATGGGCACAGAGAACAGCTTCTAGCGTCTCAGGCCCTTGTAAATTAAGACTAAAATATTTTTTGAAGATTATTTAGGAAGTGTGCTCTTCTGCAGGAACTTCACCTAAGATTAAGAGTCACTGCTGAGCACCTTTCAAGGTCCCTAACCATAGACATGAAGGGGAGTATCCCTTTAAGCCACTGAAATACTGTTCAAGGGGAAAAGCATACAAAATCTGTGTAGTAGCAATTGTTTTTTGCTTGGGTCATTCATAATGATATGGATTTTTAGGCAGACAATCCCAGAAGAGAATCTGCTGAATCTATTCTGTCTTTCCCCAGCAGTTCAGACAAAGAGCAGAAGTATTGTGAAATGTTTTCTTTTTCTTTCCCTCCCTCTCTCTTTCTCTTCCACCTTCCTTCCCTCCTTTCATCCCTTGCTTCCTTCCCCTTTCCCTTCCTTCCTTCTTCACTTTGAATTTACAGAAAGATCTTCTGGCCCTGAGATGAAAGAGAGTAGGACTCGAGGGAGAATCCTGGCTCCACTTCAAAAGGCACGTTTACATCAGTTTGGAGCACTTGCTCTAGCACCACTTGGATTTCCAAATAACAGGAGAGTTGGTGACTCTGAACTGTAGTTTAAAAATACTCCTCTGCATTTGCAAGCATCAGGAAGGACTGGAACGTAAAGCTGATCACATATCATCTAGATATATAGAATATATGTTTATACTCTTCTTTTTCCTACTGTACTTTTATTTTAGGATACAAAAATCAGAGAAGAACTTCCCTGGGGCATCAGGTATTGGGCAGCTTCTGAGCGCTCAGCCACAATATCTTCCCCAGTAGAAACACCATGCCAAGCTTCTTGCAGACAGTTTCCAGATTCTTTGACTGGTTAGAGAGAAATAGAAGGCTTTGCATCCTGTCAGATCAGCATTAGGTTTATGAGATTTTTGCTAAAGTAATCATTTCCCTGGAATAAGGATAAGCCACTATGGCGGAGACATACCCTGATAGAATCATGGAGTTTTTTGGGCCATGAATCATAAGACTTGTATCATATTACATATATCTAATAACTCACTGTTTCGGAGCAGAACAGAGCAGGACTAATTACCTTATAATACTTAACAGTTGATATAAATACTATTCCACTATATCGAAGGTGAATTCATACAGCAGTTAAGTATATGAATGACTTCTAATAAAGTGGTAATTTTTCTGTACTGTATAAATGCAACCATATTAAACTCAAATCAGTGAAATGCTAATTTCCTTTTTAATGAGCTCCTCTCCAATTTCTGATTTTTTAAGTAACTTTCAACTGAGTTGGCTAAATATAGTTAATAAGATGAAAACAGTGGTTTTAATTAACTTAGACAAAATATTCCATTGTATATATGTGACTTTTGAGGCAGTATGTGTTAAGCTCAGAATTCAGATTTTACTCCTGTGAGCTTTGAACTTTGAACACAGCGACCTGAGGGGTGGAGAAGAGATATCCTATCCCCCTCTCTGAAACTTGTGTTTCTGAGAAAAACTCTTAGTTTTCCTTTTGAATATGCCTGCAATATTATTGACCAGGACATGTTCTTCTTTCTGATACACAAGAAAACAAAATGATTGCAACCCTTAAGCCTGGTTATCCCATAAAATCTAAATGGGTCATTATGAGCTTCTGCATTGACTCTGACATTGTACAAAAGGACAGGAAATTATTTTTGAGGCCCCTTTAAGGCCTGTGTCCTAATTCAGAGATACTCTGAATAAAACTGATTTCCCCAAAGCTTACGAAAAATAACTTATACCCTACTCACCTCCGCCTGTTTGCTGTCTGCAAGCCTGACTGAAAGCTGGCCAGAACCAGTGGAAATCTTGAAGCTGATTTCAGTGGAATATGTGATCAGGGTCCTTGAATGTGGGATTATATGACCATTATCAATCTAGTAATGAAAAAAACATGGTCATTAATTCCCATTCCATAGACACAAGAATGGCTTTTCTCATATGCCATTCAGATCAGGTCTCAGAAGGATATTTACTCCTGATTTGCTCTGGCGTAACTGAGCTCTGGACCTGGTCCACTATAGAAATTGCATTGCGCAAGAGAGCAGTAGCTCTTTCTTTGTTGTTGGCAGGTTACTGCTGTTGCCAACCATCAGACGGTTCATTAGAGAGAACAGAATCAGGGTATCAGAGAGACCTGACAGTATGCCGTGTCTTACTATCTTTTACCCAGCACAACTCAGCTGAAAAATTATTCAAAATAAAATGTAATACATTAGAGCAAAAACTTATTTTTCCATGCGCCTGATTTTCTCATGCCATTTGTGTATTAAGATTTAGAATCACTGATTTAATTAAGCTATAGCTTTTATTCATATTTTGCAGCTACTGGAGCTGAATTTGAAGTCCTCCCTGGTCACCAGTTAGAGAGTTTTAATGATTGGGAGTTTGAATGAAGGTCATTATATCATATCCCACGTTACATGCAGGTAATAAAATTCCTTTCCTGCTTTGATTTTAATTGAATACAATCTTTCAAGTGAAACACGATATCAGAAAGGCTTGCTTTGTCTAGATAGTAAAGTAAACGTGGCCTATTATTTGTCAATTTTATTGTCATTAAATGCTTCTTTGTTACAGAAACTCAACATTGTTTCATTCTCATGCTCTCCAGAAACAGGTCAAAATGTTTTGGAAAATCTTCAAAACTTGGAACAGTTTGCCTGCAAGATGAGAGTCAGGATTCATGGTTTCTTTACACAGCAACTTAACTTTGCAAGCCAGGAAACCTCAGTATTTTCACTAAGTCCCAGCTTCCCTCCCTCCTTCAGTCCTCGTAAAACACTTTGGTACAAAAACTACCTTTCAGTCCAAAATGTTAGTATTCATTTGTTTTAGATTCTTGCCTAATTCTGAACAGACGGACATCTCACAACACCAGTGGCATAATGACACCACTATTTGTAGAAACCCTAACAATCGTGATAAGAAGCTCTTCAGAAATGGCTGTTTCTGCTGCCACAGACAGTTCACCCCAAGCATCTGTCCCCCAGAAGCACCCTGGCTGAGTGTTTGGGTGGCACTCTTCAGCAGGCAAGCAGGTGCGATAACGTGCTCCCAGAGCATCTGCAAAGTATTTGTCAATCAGATCTTTTGTTACCTAATACTTTTAGCTAAACCTCAAGGATTGACAGCTCTAAACCTAAGCCTACAACTTAGGTAATTCCACATCCACTTGATGAATAATGATGCAGAGCTCCTTGTTTATTTGCTTATTCTGAAATCAGATCTTGTTTATTCTGTGCCCCTTTCTAGTCCTGATATATAACTAATTGTTGGCAGATGTGGCAAGTATCTAGGGCCAAGATATATTTGTTTGCACAGTCTGATTTTTGAGTCTTAACCAGTATCAGGCAATTGCAGCTGGTTTTTATCAAGACTCTGTACACTGTAGACAGTCCACCTGGCAAAACAAGATTTGCCCATGTGACCTTCATATAAAAGCTTTAAATACAGGAGTTCTACTCAAACAATATTTAAAAATTCTGCAAATGCCTAATTAAATTAACAAATTGAAGTCAAATGCTAATCAGTGTTTATACATGTAAAAATTGCCCTATGGTTCATATACAATAGCATGACAGTCTTATTTGTTAATTTTGATTTAAAATCTGAACCATATAATAAGGGTGCTAATTCTCTGAGACAATCTTTCCTTTTTGCAAGCTAGCCAGTGTCTACATTTAATCACCTTGTTTGAAACAAAGCAGAAAGCTAGCATTTGTCTAATGTTTGGAAGCAAAGGAAAAACAACGGCAGCAGAAGCAACTAAGAACAGCATGAATCCAGTTTAGCTGACTAATATCAACACTTCTTTCTTTTCTGATGAGGATCTCACTCCTTCAATATGCCCAGATGCCAAATTCTTCTTTGTGAGTTGTTTTTATGACCTTCTTCAATTTTTAAAAACAAATAAAGGATTAACATTGGAGCTAACTTGTTTACTTTAAGCTGTAAATTCTCTGAGCCACTGTAGTACTTGTGTTTTCAGCTTCTCATGCTTTTCTATCAGTGGATGAAGGTAGTTGACTTGTTTCATCCATCCAAAAATATTTTAGGGAATTAACACTGTGGAAGATTGTTTATTTGAAGTGGTAGTCAATAATCTGCAAACTCTGTGGCTACATGGCACTCTTCCCTAATAAAGTAAAAAACCTGTATTCATCTGTTTTCTGTATTTACTCTGTCACTGTCAAAAGCAAACCTGAGAAGAGGTACAGGTTGTTTAGGATTATGTCAGCTCATAGAGTGGAAATCCTTCAAGCTAACATGACTGAAAACTATGCAATTTCTCCTGATTTTAATAACACCTATTATTTCACTGATTATTGCCAAATTCCCAAATGAATTAAAATACCACAAGTGGGGTCCCAAAATCACAAAAGCAAATAAAAATGGGGTATTAATATAAGATTTTCTTTTTTATCTTGTACCTTTGACTCGGAGAACAGTCAATATTCCTAATTTCACTCTGGAAAGATTTTATCTTCCCTTCCCTTCCCTTCCCTTCCCTTCCCTTCCCTTCCCTTCCCTTCCCTTCCCTTCCCTTCCCTTCTCCTTTCCTATATGGAGGGGAAAAAAATTAAATACTCATGTTAAAATCAGAAAACAGACCTTTGCCAGAATATTCCATACATTTCACAACACCGCAATGTGAAAGAAATGCCATGGAAATTTCATAGGGTGGAGATCAGGTAGAAAAGTAACGAAAAACAGGCTAACAATTTAGACTCTTTTTCAGTTCACCACTCTTCTTCACTGATTACAATACCTGCATTAGTTTTCCTCTAACATTAAAGCACCACATAAAAATTGTGTTACTTTAGACTTGAGTAACTTCCTACAGGATCCCACTAGGTAGGTCTGGAGTGCATCAGAGAATTGTGATTTTCAGGGATAACTAAGTCCCTGTACACTACCACTCATATTGGTGCTGCAAAAGAAGGAAGAATTACCTTCTCCTGAGCCTAGTAGCATAGCCTAACACATGGGTGTTTGCCATCTGCATACCAGAAAGGAGAACCAAGACAGTCAAAAGTCCACAGTCCCAAAACACTACAGAATTTCTCTTTGGAATGTTTCCATCAAATCATTCCCCAGGTAACAGAGGTCTCTCCTCCCTCCTCTCCCTCTCACTACAGAGCCAGGAGCAGGCTTTCCCAGCTACTGCCCAGAGCCAGCTGGCAGCATGGACCTGTCTGCGGAGATAGGGGATCCTCCATTGTGGCTCTGGGACAGCTGCAGCTCCTCTGCTTCACAAACCCATTTCCTCTGCCTCTGGTCGGCTCCTCACTTCAGCACAGCAGCTCTGCAGAATACGTACTTTGTCCTTCACGTCCCTTTCCCTTGTAGAACACCCCATCCTCCTTGAAATTGCAATAAGTGCTGCTGAACTGTGGACTGAATCTTTCTTCTATTGCACATTTACAGCAAAAAAGATGATCTGCCATGATCTGCAATCCACCTCAGTGTCAAGCCCATAGTAAGGGAAGAAATATTCTGAAATATGTGCTTGCAAGGAAGCATGTTTGTGAACACAATTCCAATATGATGTACTTTTTGAATTTCGTGTACTTTTTGAATCTGATAAACTTTACTTCTCATTTCATATGTCTGAGGAAAACGGGAGAAGTGAGCTTCTCCTGGAGGCCTGAACATATTTGGGATGTTTATGTGCATAAGCTGTTCACCCCTGGGTGGCTTAGCATGTCTGCCCAGAAGTACTTGTTATAAGGTGATACACTAGTCTGTTTCTAAACCATTAAGTATGATTGTAATACCACAGCATGTATCTTCACTTTTAATAGATATGCCCCATATATTTCAGCATGGTTTAGAGAATTTTCTCCTTCTCTGAGACTAAAAAATGAACATGGTTCACTCTTTTGCTAGAAGAAAATAATACAGGACCTCAGTAATTAAGTGTCTGACCTAGTGAATTCCTTTTTCTTTCGTGTTTTGTCCACAGTCCATGAAAAATTGATGCTCTCTCAGGTAACATGCTTCTTTTTATCTACATGCAACACATTGATCCCCTTCCAATTTGGAGTTAGCTTGTTCATTCCACTATCATTCCCGAGGTAACAAATGATATTTTCATAGGCATGGTTAGTAATCAATATACACAAGGTACTGCCATTGATCTGAGTAAGACCCTTGATCTAGAAAATCACCAATTACAGCTATTTAAAACAGATTCAGCTGGATTAGGTGGAACCCAGAGAAAAACATTGTCTGGGCATTTTGCATAATGGTGTTAAAACTGAGGTGAAATGATATAATTAGTCGGTATTTACACAGTGAACTTTAGGCTTTTACCATCTTTAAAAAAGAACTCTCTAAAGAGTATGATATATGCCTTGAATTTTACTTATATATGTACAATTATTGTAACCAGATAGAGAAACCTACATAGAATGCAGTCCAAATTTGTTACTAACATTTTTCATTTTTACTCAATACAAATAATTTCATTTTAATGTTGATATAATTTTGGATATTACGACCTCCTAAACTGAGAAGTGTGAGCTTTTGTTTTGAGCTTGAGCCTCCAACACCACACTCCATTCTGTGTATTCCAGCTGCAGCTATCCTGCGAACACACGAGTTCCTTAGACCTGCATAGCTCAGGAAAATAGGACTAGACAACATATATTTCCATAACCCTATACAGCAACACAAGTTATGATAAATCAGCTGCAAGTATTTAACCATATAATTCACACTCACTTTAAAGACCCTTTGCCCTGCCAAAGATGTTTAAAGGGGCTTTAATATAGCAGTGAATCAAGCCCGGTGACCAGCTGTAGCTTGGTATTTCCAAGCTTTTATCAGTTTTCACCACAGCTTTCATGTTATTTTTAGAAACTGGCTGGAATCAGAACTCTAGCCTGAAGTTGCCTGGATTTGCAGTGACTGATTTTGGCTCTATTTTCATCATGGTTGCAACTAAATAAATGCCTCTGATTCTGCTCAGGCATCCATCCTACCTTTCTCAACTCCAGTGGGCTGCACACATTCTGTACCCATGGACTTGGTTCCAGGAAGGTTAATAGTCCCCATTTCATTCACCATGTACAGAAGCCACTTTCTCCTGTTTAACCAATAAATGGCTGCAAGTTTGGATGACACCTCTGTGATCTGTAGAGAGTTATACAGCTGGAACATCCACACACAGCATCCCTTACATGTGTTTCAGTATAAAAGAAAGGTACTTTTAGATTTCAGGGATATAAAGGGACCACACAAAACACACAGCACCTTGCAAGACAAAGAAGGATCTTTCAACAAAGAGGAAGAGGGAAGTTGCAGGGGAACAGGCAAGTGGTTTTGCAGACTTAACCACAGGAGATGTTTTCCTTTCTCAGCATTGCAACAAAAATTCCTACACAAAGCCCAGCAACAGGGGCTTTTTGCAAGCATGGGAATTTACATATTCTCTCCTTTGAGCATTGTAGTAATTCATTACTAGGGAGTGGCCACTGCTGACCATGACACTAGCGGTCTGACTGTGAAGCACGACCAAGGGGACGAGGAGGGTGTAAGAGTCTGAGAACCATTCCCGGCACTCAAAATATGAAGCAGATTGATATTGCCCAAAACAAATATTTGTTTCCAGCTGACAAACTAGAAAGAGTATTTCAGATCAAAAGTGTTAAAATACTTCTGTCAAAAAGCTGAAAATTTAGACAAATCTTTTTCTGCTGAATTTTTTTTATATTTTCATGGATTTTTTTTTAAAGAAAACAAGTAAAAATAGCAGAAATTATTCTAGATCCTCTGCATCTTTCAGCGATCTTAGGTCCTCTAATAATAGATGCTACCTCTCCCATTTACTTTGCCTCTCTTATTGTCTTAAACTATTACAGATACAACTGTCCAACAGAGCAAGTTAAACTCAACTTTGTGACTTAGACACAGGCACAAATTCTAAACTGGGCTGAGCAAGGCCTACAAGTTTCCATCCCAAAGCACGCTATGGGGGCTGAGAAGAAAACAAGAGGTATACATGGACTGCTTGTGGAAATGAGATGCACATCGTGGAAGTGATGCTCAATGTTTATGCAGGGCAAAAAATCTTCTTAGGAAAATCTGCTTGAACATTATCCCAAGTAATTTTACTAATTTAGTCTCACCATATCTGAATGAATTGAATGTAACCACCAATTAATTCAAAACTCATGAGTTAACCTACCTCTAGAGTTTTTCTGCAGCATGTCAGACTTAATTGTTTAGGGATGTTGCTACCCAAACAGCCCAGTCTCCAAGATGTTGACTTGCACTTTCTTCATTTCAAAGCTGTTGTTAGGTACATTTGTTCTGCTAAAAATCACCATCACGTGTTTGACCTGCCTATACTACTAGGGAGTTTATGAACGTTTCCTGTTCTGTCATTGCCACCAATGCACTTCCATTAGCAGTGGGTAGGAGGTGTGAGTGGGCAGCTGGTGGATTGGCATCTCTCTCTACCAGGGCTGGAACACGCTGAGGCTACAGCACTAAGCTGAAATACTCTAATGCTCCCAATTGCTAGATAGGCTGGTTGGGGTTTCACTGGTGTGACTAGGTAATTAAACGAAATTTTAGAAGGCAATTTTAACAAAAATGCTGGTTCACAAAAGGCCTTGGCCTCTGGCTCTGAAGCAGGGTATTAGCATTACCGATCAAGATCTCCGAAGTTTTACTATATTGCAATCTGCTTAGGCAGAAGATCTAATCTCTGAGTTTCCTTGACCTTGTGATCTTTTACCTCAAGAGAAAGTCTGTGTTCCATTTTAGAAATGTAAACATTATTAGTGCATATCTGAAAGACCACCTCTGCTTTACAATGGAAGATAAATAAATCCAGAAGAAAAGACCGAGGCTGAACCAGCTGCATGTGGTGTGAGCAACCAAGTTACCAGAAAGAAAAAAAGTTGTCTTTATTGGGTTATATGAAAACAAAGGATGGAGAGAGTTAAACTAAGAACACTGAATAGTTCAAAAATGTTTTATAAAATTTAACATAGATTTACTGCTTTCAAAAACCTCAACTGCTGACTTCACATATAAATATAGGTACAAATTACACAGTTTTTATACATATATATATATATATATAAAATCCTGTGTTTGGCCTGTCCTATATTAAAAAGTTTATTGATATTTCTTACTGCTTCTTTGCCCACCAATACGTTACCACTAATGTATCTGGGAAGTATGTATGTGCATCTATTTAGCTATCTAGCTGTCTGTTTACTGTAATGTAGATCTAATGATTGATCTATTTTCTAATAGTTTTTATTTCTTTACTCCTAAATGCATAACAGTATATAAATTCTGCTCAACCTCCCAAAAATAAGAAAAAAAAACACAGATAAAAAATGTCTTAAATGAGAATATCTCGTCCCCCAAACAAGGAGAAACTGCAGCCCCTCAGAGGAGCTGCACCACCAGGGGACAGGGTCCTCACAGAGGCCACTCACAGAGAGCAGCTCCCCCCAGCACCCTACACCTGGAAGGAGATGTTAGAGAATAAATAAAGGTGTCTCATCTCCCTTCACTTCTGTGCAGGCAGCACAGTTCCATCTGTGGAGTGCAGACATGTCAGCATTGCATTGCTGCTTTCTTCTCATCCATATTTATCTCCCATCCCCAGAGGTCTGAAGGAGTTGACATGTGACAGTGAAATGGGCCCTTGGCTGGAGAACCTGCTGTGCTCTCCTGCCCCTTCCCATCATGGTGAGGAGCCCTCACTGTGCACAGCACTGCAGCTCTTACACTGGCGGCACCTAAGTCATCGCTCAGCTCAGTTCTACTGGCCAGACGGGGTAGTCTGGATTTAAGCTGGAAAGAAAACAGTGACAGAAGTAACCATGATTTTTCACATGTAACAACTCCTCCTAAGGACTTTTTAATCCTAATTTTTCTGATACTCATCTCCAGTTGTATTGTACTTAAAGTACTCATTGACTTGAGTGACGTTGTAATGACTCCCAGCCATTAGGTTAAAAAGTACCTCCATTTTTATACCATACTTCTCACCATAACTGCATGGTAACTGTATCACAAATCACAGTCCATTCCACCAGGTTGGCCAAACATCTCAGCTTGGATTTATAGCACCAGTTTGTAATGGATTTACAGGATCCTTTTTTCAGTTATGCTGGGAAACACTGGGAAACATGCAGAATCCTGTAAATACTAAGGACACACTAAGGTATCTATGGTGACTGACCCACTGCAGATAGTATATGTAGTGCACAGATCTTGCTCATTGCCTCTTCATACATTTCTGAATGTATCATTTTGATGTTACCTCACTTTCTGTAAGAATTGTTTAGGTTCAAGTAGCATTTGTATATTTAATTATGTCACATATCCTTGGTGCTTTTAGATTCAAATTTAATTAGACAACATATTTCACCAGGGTATCTTTCCTCCACCATACAAAGCTCTGCTAATAAAAGGCATCAGCTTTGGAACCTGAGAATGGAAAAGTTGTTTTGGATTGAGTTTCTAACTTTTTTCACTGGAGAAATATTAACAAATTGCTAGCTGAAGTATGGATTTGAAGAACAGGAAAACTGACACAGTGGCCATCCTAGCTTATTTATTAGTTTCAGCTCTAATTGTGGAGGAGAAAAAATCAACAGTGCTGCTGTGTAAATGCAAAAGATTGCCAGCCAGGTAGAGACAGAGATTTTCTGTTTCCAGAAAGGTTAACTTCATAAAATATTTTACTCTTCCAAGTATTCTCTGGTCACTGGCAAGAACCAGAAATGTTGAGTCTTTTGCATGACATATTAATGAAGCCGAAAGCTTTGTGTGTAGAGCAGTGTGTGCTCTGAAATAGTTTGAAAGCTTAGTCCTGATACCCTGTGGTGCAAATTGAAACTGGGGGGAGGAAAGGCAGGCCACTCTCCAGTTTTAAAACTTGGAAATGTTTTCCTGAAACAATGTATGGAATAAACTACTTACACTAAATGACTGTAATACTATGGGAGCTTTCACGGATAGAGGAATGTGTGTAAGACACCCTGACATAAAAATAAATCAGCTTTGGCTTCAATTATTAAGTGCTAAAAGTAACATTCTCAGATGGAAAAGGGTGGGCTTCCTGCTTTTTAATGATAAATATGTATGAAAAAAAGAGAAGTGTCACCATGGAAACCAAAATCTTGCTATAGTTTTTCACACAGGCAAATGTTATAGTGGAAACTTGTGTTCATTGCATAAACAAACAGCTTGAGACTGAGTCAAATGTAGTATTACAGCATTCTCAGCCTCGTCAGCTTGAGCCCGTTTGCAGTTCATTTTCTTTTATCCAAGTCTTCCTGTGTTTCCCATCTGGATTACACTGTCATACTTCAACCTGCTGTCCAAGGTGAAAAGTTTAATATTTTTCCAGTTCAACAAAGGAAAAACTTTAATAAAGATGAAAGGAAGATAAGTATCCAAAAATGCTTCTCTTCACCTGTATTTAATCATAATGACAAAAACTACTTAAATCAATTTTAAATATTAAACAAACAACAAAAAAAGGAAATGAAATTAAGACACTAATCCTACAGGCACAGATCTTCATGATTTTAGACTCATGAATAACTTTACTGTTGTGACTAGTACCTTTGTAATCAAGGAGATGTTTGTGTAAGCGTTCATTAGCAAGCTCAGGAGTCGAATGTATGAGTACAGAAAATACATAGAAGCTCACAGATGTCATTAAATAACATAACGTACCAAGAAGGAGAAAATATGAGCAAATGGGACTGTTAACATACAAAAACTGCATCCCAAAATGCTGGCAAGGATTATGACCCCCTGTTTGCTACATTTGTTTGGTAAACAGAGGTGATAAAGCATGTGCAAATCTGGAAGCGGTGTACCGGAGCGGATGCCTTTCAGCATGTCTCATTTGCCAAAACTATATGCCAATTTACCAAAACACTTTACCACAGCTGGGTGGTGCAATGTTGCTACATCTCACTTTCTTGGAGTCAAATCAAGAACCCATTGCCCACAGGCAAGAAACGCTATTCTCCCAAGGAGTCCCTTTGGTTCTAATAGGACTCATTGTGTGAATGAATAACCACAGAGGAATGTGAGAAAGAGGCTCAAAATCTGGCTGCTTAATCACCTCCCTGATTAAGGTCCACTGCTGCTGAGGCATCATTCCCTACCCTGAGAACCCCCATGCTAGAGGGTTCTCCAGATATCTTTATGATAAGTTGGCTGACTTTCCATTATCAAGTATTCTATTTCTTCCATACAGCATAGGAGATCTTGGAATTATTATGGGTTATTATTTAAATGCATATTTAAATTCCTGTAGACAGGAGATTTTTTAACCCCAATAGACTACAACTGCTCCATTAAATCTGTTTCAGCATTTCATGTCTATTTGGCTGCTGCATATACAGAACAATCTGTGAGCAGTTATGAAATTTATCATTTTTAAAATAAGGCTGTGGGTGTATGTGTATATGAATGACCAGTTAGAAAAAATACTAGTTATCTGGCATTTTCAAAATAGCCCTCAACACTTCTCTGCCTTTCAAAGACTAATGACCTGCAAAATTTAATTTAAAAATATTTTAAGTTTCATAAGCTAAAAAAGGTATCTAATATCACACCATTCTTATATCTTTCATTTATGTGAAACAACTTGCTTCCACTTTTTTCTTAAGATTAGCTGCATTTGAACTAAGATCCTACAGTTTCATCCCAGAGAAAACTTCAGCACTGGACCTACACAATATGCCCAACCTTAATTTTATGTGCTGGGTTGTCCCATTGTAGCTAGCAGGGCTACTGAAACAGAGAAAACCACAGTACTGCATTTATAGCCACGCTTAACTTCGCTACCAGGACTACTCTCAGCAGTCAAGTTAAGCATATGTATATGTGTTTTTCCAGGACCTGGGTCTAAGTCTTTTTTACAGGACTGGACTCCTAATGGTTTCATCATAAAAATCTGAATCAAGGAGTTATAAATGAAAAATATGACATAAATGTACCCGGAGTGGCACAAATGGCATCATCATAGTAATCACACTAGAGACTTTCAGGGAGCAAAACAATATAAAATAATTCAAATCTTTCTACTGAGGAAAGAAAAAAAAGAGTTAATTGAATAAAGTACTTCAGAGGATTGTAGCCCACTTATGTTTTCATTTAAATACACATTAAGATTTTTCTAAAAAGGCCAAAGACAGTTTTTGTAACGCCACATATGGATGTCGGCAGCATATGTAAAATGGAGAGAGAACAGTTCATTCTCGTTAGGTTTAGTGCCGTATTTTTCTAGGTAAAATCAGCTGTAATAGTGGTATTTCATTGTGATTTTGAACCATTAATTTGCTCAATAAAAAGTGCTGGATTTTTAATAAATGGAAACCTCAGAATACATGCATGTTCATGGTCAGGTGCCAAGCATGATTTAAAGAAGGCTATTGTAAGTCTACTTTTATTGTTCTTCATAGACCACCGAGATCAAATAGTGTGTGGCCTACAAAGCAATTAGGCATTTACTTACTTATTAGGAATAGCATGCTCAGAAACAAAAGAAAATCCAATTTATAAACAGCAAATACTCAAGGCAGGAATCTGTGCTACAATTCTGTGCTCTTTATAGTCCATAAAAATAGATGAAGATTTATCATATGAAAATGAGAGTGGTTATTCAAATTTTCTTCAGGTCGCATAACAGTGGAAATTGTGTACTTGATCATATTATTTTGTATAGTGATGAATGCCTGGTCCTTTTGCCAGCTGATGACAGTGGGAAAGTTTCATCTCCCTTCCTTGCACTTCTGACCAAGCTCCAACATCAGGCAAACCAATCCAAAGCCCAAATGCCGCTCTCCTCCGGTTGACCTGGGTGGCTGTACAGAGGAACGTATGCTGCTCCTCCGAAGCTGAAAAATACATGTGGCTTTAAATTATTTGTTTATATTCCTCTGAATTTAACAGAAAGTAAAAATTTAACAGGCAGAATTATAGCTGTTATAAATCTGTACAGCTTCAGTGACTGTTCTGATTTATATCCACTAGGGATTTGGCCCACACTTTTGAATTGTCAGGAAAACATTCCGTGTTTTCTTGATTACTAAAACCAATGTATTTTTTCCTTATTTAACAACAAACTTTTTCCTTTCCTTTCCTTTCCTTTCCTTTCCTTTCCTTTCCTTTCCTTTCCTTTCCTTTCCTTTCCTTTCCTTTCCTTTCCTTTCCTTTCCTTTCCCTCCCCTCCACTCCCCTCCCCTCCTCTCCCCTCCCCTCTCCTCCCCTCTCCTCTCCTCTCCTCTCCTCTCCTCTCCTCTCCTCTCCTCTCCTCTCCACTTTGTTGAAAATTTCCAGGAACACAAAATGCAACTTGTAAATAATTTTTGACTTGGCAAGCTCTCCTCTGCACTAACGGTTTACATATTGTTCTGATTAGGCAAGCTAAACATGGTACTAAATATGCAGACGTGTTTCAACTCATGATGACAGCTTGTGTATGATTTACAGCACTGGCTGCTAAAGGCAATTGTTCTGGTTCAATATTCCTATTTATTTATGCCAGCATTTTGCTGTAAACAAAGCCATTTATGTATCAGATGGCTACTGACAAAGAGTTTTTTGAAAGCTTAGTCCCAACAAATGTGCAGACATATATCCACACTTTAAATAAGGATGCTGGTATTCTTTATACTTTTTTGGGTTGAAATTAAGCTTAAGAGAGATGTTTCTATGGTAATGCAGAGGTTATTTTTGTCTGATTCTCCTTCCTCATAAACAGAAATTTAATGCCAACCCAACAGACTGGTAATATCCCAAACACAAAAACAATGCAAATGTGGTGGCTAAGGAGTCTCCATAGTACAATTCATACAGGGAAAGAAGCCATCTCCAAATATTTCCTTTAAGTTAAAATTAATATTACCATGAGACTTTTGTTTTCTCAGACTCACAGTGGATCTCAGCTGTAATATTATTCTCTTACTACCTATGCAAACCTATACATAAACTGACTGATGGTTGATATGTCCTGGTGAAGTAGACAGACAAAGTTCAAAAGCCTTATAATCTGCTTCAAAATCTGTAATTATGTGACCAGAAGGCAATATTCTGGTTTGCATAGGCAGAATGGGGAGCTTCCCTTAACAATGAAGGGCAATGAAAAAAATCTACCTTAGTCAGAAAATGTGTGAAACTTTCAGCAAATGGGAGGAAAATAGACTCTCTCTCTCAAGCTCTCCATGGATATTGGATATGGACCTTTGATGGTTACACATGAACTATTACACCTAGTGATTCCTAGGCAAAGGAGTTACTATACAGACAGGCTTTTCCCTTTTCTGGGCTGGCAATTGTAAAGCTTAATCCTTATTTCAGTAAGAAAGTCACTGATGGATACCTGACCTGATCCTGCCAAACCAGTGACAAGACCAACAACTCTACCAGTCCGTACAGCAGTGAGTAGGCTACCAGCTTGGATCAGAAAGCACCAAACTCTACCAAAGAGCAGCATACACAAACTGAAGCCTCTGAAATTAATTTCTCTGTATCAAAACATAAGGATGTTTTCCCCTACCCAATATTATCCTCTTTTGAGCTTTTTAATTTGCAAACTTCTCCCCCCTCTTTTATTTTACCAGATGAAAACCTGTCTCCAGAGCACTCATATTCTCCACAGCATCTTGGGAGGGATTCTTCCTCCTACTCTGGGTAAAATGACCTTCTTGTGGTGCATGGTGGCCTTCTCCTCAGAAGCCATCCTTGGCCACTGGATTTTCTGACCATTGTGACCTTCCCCAGAGATCTCCACCAAAGCCATTGCGGGGTCTAACATGCAGAGAAACATCCTCCCCAAAAAGTAACATAGGATAACAATTTGGCTAGTACTGCTGCTAAAGAACATCACCTATAAACCTCCCACACTGACCATGTATTTTTTGTCCTACATGAATGCAAAAAAAAAAAAAAAAACCCCAACCAAAAAAACCCTGCAAATCACAGGAGTAGGCTAATTGAAAGCTGTAGCTACTACTGACACCAGGTGAGGGGTCTGCAGAACAAGGACACTTCCAGAGATAATACAATCCTTTCTCATCTTCCTAATTTATAGTAATAGCCAAGCCAGAGTCCAGGAAAAGATGAACTAAAAATATTGGGGTCATGGGTCTATTTAATGCAGCAGTTAGCAGCAATGGATTTACGGGAGAAACTAAGGGGCACATACTCTGGGTCATGAGCTGAAGAAAATGCTGCTCTCTCTGTATCACCATTACAGATGTATCCAGCTCCAGCTAAGGACGTGGCAGCCCTTCCCCATCACTTACTAGGCTGGGATGTTTCCCCAAACAGGCGAGGCAAGGGTTCTCGGCCTTAGCTGTCACTTTGCAGTCCCTACTCCAAAGCAGTACTGGGTCTGCTCTGCCCCAGGAGATGGTTAGGAGTTACACAGCTTATTGGACAGACACTTGTACTTAATGCATTTCTTACCCCTGATGCATGCCAAAGGCAGCATAGCCCAGTGGATACCCTGTGAATCGGGAAAAATGGGTTCTGTGTATGACCACTCTGTCTCTCTGGATTCATTCCCTCTCCCTTCAGTACAAATGAATAATGAATCTGGTCTTTCTTTCCCCTTCTGTAAACCCTAGCAGTAATGACAGCCCTCAGGCTACAATGATCTGTGTGGAACTAGTGTAAAGGATGGAGAAATTAACTGCATTGAACGTCTACCAGGATTTTGAAACAAAAATGTCTGCCTCATGCAGAAGGAGAGGATGAAGAAGGTTTCTTACCCCCACCTTCCTCCTACATAATGGAAAGACATTTGCAGCCAGTGGGCTCAGAGGACTGTGCAGCCTCCTCAGCCTCCCAGGATTTACACTAGTAAGGGAAGGAGGGACTTCCCTCTCCACACTGAGTCACGAAGATGCTCACTGCTTGCAGGAAAGCTCTGAGTTTAGTGATCTTGCTCCCCTACAGGCTACTGGTTTTACCTGCAGCATTGTCCTCTCTGACTTCAGAAACCTACTTCTTTCTTCGCTTGAACAACAGAATTTAAACACACAAGTTGGTGGCTGCACAATTGCCATTCCACTCTGCAGAGGTAAAACAATGGCGTCTCATCAGGTGCCAGCAGCTTTGTTAAAGTAGGCCAATAGTCCCACAATATGTATCAGCCTACCTTAGTGTAGTCAGGGTGTCTGGCTCTGCATAAGCCATGTAGTAGGAGTATCATGGTCCAAAGTTTGGTCTATTAAACATTTAAACAACATAATTATACTAAGAATTATGACTGCATGATTTTCTATTACCTAGCACCTGCATAGCTTTATGTGTTTAGGCAAAGTGAGTGCCAAGAGGCAAAATGGGGACGGTAGCATTCTACACCCACTCTGGAAAGGTGGGAACAGTGAGGGAGATGGAAATGGAAAATCAGGCCCTTTAAAATCTCTAGGAGAAAGATTTTTTGTTACTGAACAAGTAATTTGGAATCATGAAAGGAATACTGAGAACGTCTTTGCTTTTTAAGATGCTGAGTGTGATCTCACAGGACTGTAAATAAGCAGTAACTCCACTGAGATTTCCAGCTGCACTACAGTGGAAGTAGCGTAAGTGAAATCATAATCCAGACCTACACTATCATTTTAACAATCCCAGGAAGGGATTGTGGGGAATATGTATTTGCGTTGTAACTCCACTTCACAGTTTGTTAGTAGGAAACAGACTTCAGCTTGAATTCTTTCAGCACAGCCTGAATAGTGTGATTATTGCCCCATAATATTCTCTTAGAGTGCCTTCTTGCTCAGTTCACAGTAATTTTTGCTACAGTGTCTTTTGCCATAACTTTCTGGCTTTTTTTCATCTCCTAATTTTGGCCAGGTTGTATCACCCTACTGCAACTAATTCAAACCCCTTTGTTTCCCCCGACTCTTGCACAGTGCCTACCTCTCTGTTTAACAAGGAAATCTCCTCCCTTCTTCTGACTTCCTTCAGCATGATACTGGCATTGATTTGCTGCAGTATCATCTTCTTTTTCTCCTACATGCAACTCCCTGTGCTAAGATGCTCTCCATCTTTCTTCCACCACTGTTCTTGGAAACTGGAAAATTCTTTCTATCCCATGGGTATTTATACAGCCTTCTAGCTGATATCAGTGTGCTTCGCCATACTTTCTTCGAACATGGTTTGCTTTGTTTATGGGGTTCTGAATCTGTTTGCATTTTGTTCAATTTTCTTCATGTCCTTTGCTTTTATTAATCAGAAGAACATAACTTTACGCAAGTTGGATGATGTTGTGTTTCACCTGTGCAGCAAGTATAAGGAAAGCAACATCCTTCAAGAATTTAAAACAGTAAAAACACGGTAAACAAATAAGTTTGATGTGTTTTTTTTTTTTCATAATAAAGTTACAATAAAAAAGATGACTACCACAGTTAATATCCCATTTTTTATTAAAATAAAAATGCATGAAAAAGTAGAAATACTTATACACTAGAATTTACTGTCAACTCATATGGGAAAACATGCTTCATTTTTTTTTTTCCTCTAGAAGAAATAGAAATGAATGTAAAAGAGTTCACATTTGCAATTACGGGATCTGAGTATATACCAGATCCTAGGTGTCCTCAGGAGAGTTTGAAGTATCATGCTGTCTGTCTCTCAATAGTAAGACACTTTTTACCATAGCATATTGTTTTATTTGGCCAAATTTTCAACCTTTTGGAAGCCAAGGTGAAAGCTCAAATTTCTCAAGTATATCCACTGTGTATTAAAATATCTAGGATGATTCGTTCAGTGAACCCAACATCTACTCATCAGCAGGACAACAAGCTAAGGAGGCGTTATATCTTTCCCTAGCACACCACTTAAAGTGAGGCATTCCAAGCTAAAAGGCAGAATTGTTCCTTTGAGTAAAATAATTAACGAGCGCAGGAGCGGGAAAGCTGTAACGAGAGAGACCTCTAGTGGCGGGAGCACCGCGACCTGACCGGGAAGGGCCTCATTGTCCTCCCTCCCCGCACCGCGTCCCGCACGGCTCCCCGCCGCTTTCCGCGCTGCTCTCCGCCCCGCACCGCGCCCCGCTCCCCGCCGCACCGCGCACGGCTCCCTGCCCCGCACGGCTCCCTGCCCCGCACCGCGCCCGGCTCCCCGCCCCGCACGGCTCCCCGCTCCGCACGGCTCCCTGCTCCGCACCCCGCACGGCTCCCCGCCCCGCACGGCTCCCTGCCCCGCACCCAGCACGGCTCCCCGCCCCGCACGGCTCCCGGCACGGCTCCCTGCTCCGCACGGCTCCCTGCCCCGCACCCGGCACGGCTCCCCGCCCCGCACGGCTCCCCGCACGGCTCCCTGCCCCGCACCCAGCACGGCTCCCCGCCCCGCACGGCTCCCGGCACGGCTTCCTGCCCCGCATCCAGCACGGCTCCCCGCCCCGCACGGCTCCCCGCACGGCTCCCTGCCCCGCACCCGGCACGGCTCCCCGCCCCGCACGGCTCCCCGCACGGCTCCCTGCCCCGCACCCCGCACAGCTCCCCGCCCCGCACGGCTCCCCGCACGGCTCCCTGCCCCGCACCCCGCACAGCTCCCCGCCCCGCACGGCTCCCCGCACGGCTCCCTGCCCCGCACGGCGCTCGCCCCGGGGGAAAGGGCAGGTTGCGGGGCAGGAGCCGCGGAAGAAAGAGCTGCGCGTCTCTGCGGGGATGCCTGCCGGCGTCTTGCTCCTGCCAGGGGGACAGTTCGGCTAAATGGGCAAAAACTGCCTTTCACTCAGTTTCAGGCTTTAATTTACCGTGTTAAGCAGCAGTGCGCTGTGGGACGCGGTATTAAAAATTAAAATGTTGCTATAACTCCCACGTGACTTTTTTTTTTTAATATAAAATTTTTCGAGGTACAGAAAATTGGTTTTGTTTTACCATGACCATTTGTCAAGCCCTCTTTTACTTAGGTGAGTAATTTGGTAAAACACGGGATTCAGTGACGCAATTTATGTTCTTACTAACAAGAGCCTACCCTCTGCTGTCACACCTTAATAATTTGGTATATTAATGTCCTCTTACTTTACTTGTTTATAGGAAGGATCTTGATTTTTTTTTTTTAATTTCTCTTTCTATTTCATCCTAGCCGCCCAAACAGCAACTATTTATCTCAAGTCATTTGCAGCTACAATTGCTATTCAAAGCCTCATCTCACAAAGTCTTCTTTCCTCCTGGATGTAATGCTACTGCAAGTGGTCCCGCTGGTATCACGGCTGTTAGCACAGAGTCGTGTCCATGGGTCGGCTCAACCATCGTGCCCAGTGCAAAGAGTTTGCACAATTAGGCCCAAAGTGTGTGAAATCTAGCAAAAAAAAAATAATAATGATCAGGGCTATTTTTTATTTTAATAAGCAGATTCACAATATGCACGGGCAAGAGAGAGGGGAGACATGCAGTGTGTATTAAGTGCAGGTTCTCAAAAAGAAACTGCCTCTGGATTATGTACAGTTTCACTTGACTGAAGCTTCACGGAAGATTAAGCTTCTTTTGTTCTCTGTGCTGTTTCACATAGATCAGTTGATGATGTGCAGAATAATTTTAACCACATATTAAACAGTGGTTAATCTAAGATAAGGAGATGAGCAAATATGAATAGTGAATAGTGTTTTTAGTGTTAATGCTAATTAGAGATGGAGCAAGCAGTTCATCAGAAATTTAAACTCTTTGTGCAGGATACTCAAAAACGTATGTATAAAGAGAAGGCCTGTTTACTATCATAATGTTTACCAGCCAGTCTCCTGTGTGGTACACATAATTTATAAAGGAATCAATCACTCCTCTCTGATTTATGGAGAATAGTAGCACTGGGGTGACTGGCTTCTGGAACTGCTGCAGACAAGGAAAATAAAATAGGCAGAAAGTGTTAAAATCCAGGACACTGTGTCAAAGAGTTGCGAGTATTAAGCTAGTTGGGTAGCATTTTTAACAGGAGAGGGGGAGGTGGAGTTGTGGGGTTCTGCAGCATATAAAAATAACACATTGTATTCTCCTTAAATTATGGCATTTCCAAAATATTACACTTCAGACTTTTGCTGGCCCCACAGGAGACTTTTTCAGTGCCTTTTCTCTTGTAAAGATTTAATTGATCTCTTTTGAGGCTAGGAGAGATCTAATATTTTGCAGATCTATTTTTATTTTCAGCTTTTGCCTTAATCCCCTTCATACACCTTTAATTTCTTCATTTGAATTAATTAAGATCTCCTCAGATATATGAAGACGATGAGATTTCTTAACCCCATTCATCACACAGGTTATTCACAGTTCTTTCAGGAATTTTACTAGCAGTTCTCAGCAATTTGCTGAGGAAACCTGTTTGTTACTAGTGTGTAAGTATTTCAGCAAGCCCATGAATTGGACAACTGGCACTTTGGAATTTGCAGTGAGAGCATTTACCTTCTTCATTAGACTCTAGTAGCACAAAATTTGTTCATATAGCTTTGTTTTCTAGGTGACAATAGGACATCACTGGAGAAAGGAATAAGTACATAGTAGTTTAAGTAGGCAATGCAATGACATTACTAAAAAGGGGAGAAAAAGCTTGATTCCTTCTTTCTGAATTTACCTTTTCTTTTTTTACTTTTTTTTACTTGGGTTTTTTTTCTTTTTGGAAGACAAAAGACAAGTTACCAGCATAGGTTATATGCTGTATTATCTCCTGTCAGCCACCTGCTTTTGTGCTCCAATCACATTTACTCTTACATGGTGCATCCTCATTTTTCCTTTCTCATCCTTCAGACATCTATTGCATGAAAACAAGCCTTATCAATAAATTCCTTGAATATATTGCTGATGGCAGAAGAACTATGGGGTCTACTTTAGTGAATAACTTCATCACCTTTGCCTCTTTATCTCTGATCAGATAGGTGTCTAGGTTACATTTTCCCTGTAGGTGGACTCCTCTCTAAACATTATTTAGACTATTGCTAGAGGTGGTCTGCTGCAGAAATGTATTTGGCACTGCGATCATTGTGCATAAAATATGTGCTGATCTTTTAAATATGAAAAGATTCATTGAAGAACTGTACCGTATTAGGAAAAAGTAGAAAGAAAATGGTTAACCAAGTGCAATTTACCAATCATTCCTATAAAGAGAGACACATGGTTTCAATTTTCTTATTGAAATTGAATTATTGGTTTAGGACAGGTTGGCAGAGTAAAACCATTTCATATGTAGCCATCCAATACTCCCTCCCTTTCCTTTTAATCTCCTGAATATATCTGGCAAGTTCAGAGACTGTTTTCTGGAGTTAAGGGATCCCAAATTACAGAATCCTCTCACCGTGATATTTTTTCTGACTTTCTATTCTTTATTTGCTGATAATACAAACAGATAGGAGTTTCTAAACTTAAAAAGTCAGAGAAGTCTTTTCCCTGCTTTTTGAGTATACTTTTCTTAAACATCTGTACAAGCAAATAAACTCTGTCCCTATATCCCTCACAGGAGAGGAATATGTTTAGGAGTATACTTTTTGTTGGGAATTAGGTTAACCATGTGCATCATCATTACTTGAATTATCAGGGAAAACACCTAGGAAACATTTTATCCTTTTTATCACTATTACAAAGTACCAGACACAAATACTCCAGTGTAAATGTGAAAGAATTTCTCAGTAATCATTGAATTTATGTTAGTCTTACTGGGCACTTAAATTTCTCTTCAAACATCTAGGCAACATTTTGTGGCATTTACAAACTGCTGCTCATCTGTACCCCAGGTCTGTATGTGCACCGTGCTTGCACCATAGTAGTGAGAGATTTGCTTGCGAGATATCTGTAGCTGCTCTGTTTCTGACACTATTGCTGTTCATCTTCACTCCATCCTCTTTAGAGCTTGACTCAAGTGAACCTGTTTTTCCTTACACCAGAGTCCACCATTTGAGGGCCCAGTTATGAAACCTGAAGGGTGACAACTGATGACTGACTTGTGGTTGCATCTCACATTGCTGTAGCTGCTTTGCAAACAAGGTTATGCCTACACACAGAGTTTCTTTTCATGAAGATACACAAAACTACCAAAGTCCTGGAGTTCCTCAGTCACTCAGAGCATCAGATCCTGTCAAAACCCGTCTAGCAACCTCCATGTATTCCCTCTCTTCCACTTAACCCACCAGTGCCAATTTGGTATATGTCTTTAGTGCACATCTAAGCTGCATCAGGTACGCACAGCCAAGAAGACCGTACACAATAACTCAAAGACCCATGCTCTGGTGGGTCTTATGGGATGTCTGGACCCTATTGCCACGTGATCTGAAAGAGGAGCCTGATCCGATGTCTTTTGTTGTCAAAGAAGCTAGGCTGCTCCTAGCACTAGACTATTATCTACAGTTGAGATTTTTTAATAATCTCTCCTGATTGAAAAAATTTCATGTCCTTTTTAAAAACCAAAACAAAACCAAACCAAAAAAAAAACAACAAAAAAACAAAGTCATTGGGAACAGACCGATGCCTTATTTAAAGTGCTCATCAGTGACATGGATGGAAAAAGTGCTAAGCCTGACATTAGACAAGGCAAAGCAAGTATTTCAAAGCCAGGTCTCTTACCCTTGAGTGATTGTCTGAGCCACTCTTTTGCTGAGGAGGGCTTAGTGGTTAAATCTTTTTCTGAATTTTCATCTAAATGCCACTAATGTCTCATGCCAAGGAAGAATTAATGGCTGTGAGAAGAACAAAATAAAGTGCATCAGGCACACAGAAAAAGGTGGTTCTGCCCTTTTTCTGGCAGGTTCCTCTGGTGCTGGTCAGTTGATCCCTGGCTCCCTACCCTGGGATGCTTAATTCCCCCTCCTCTTGTTACAGTGAGTTTGAACTGAAGGCCTTGCGCACCTCATTGCAAAGTCCTGTGCTGGGTGCCAAGTCCAGAGGTGCCCCAGACTGCTGGGGAGGGAATAAATGATGCGGGGAGGCAAGCTGAAAAGTCACAGAGAATGAGGAGAAAGGACATTCAGTGAGAATGAACAAATAGTGACAGCTGATAGAGACTTCCCAGTTTGTGTCAACGTATCCCTTAAAAGGAAAAGATGTAGCAAACTTATTACTGCACGGGGGTGCAGCGAGCACCATGGCTTTATTCCCTTACTTTGTTGACTTATCACGACAAATAACATCACGGAACTGGTGTCTGAGCTCCAGAATACAAAAATAGACTTTTTAATGGAAATATACAAAACAGAGCTGGGAAGAAAATAAGAGCATGGCTCACAAACATTAGACCAAAGTCTGAAGAGCTATTTTTTTCAAATGGGTTTCTTTATTAACACCATTCCTTAATATCTACATGAACAGCTTCTTGTTCATAAACCAGGGAGTGACTGATTAACGACTTTCACTAATTCAATCTGAAAGCAGGAACAACACTATTATATTTTGGCAAACAATCATTGCCATGAAAGAAGTGTTGTACAGGTGAGGTAAAATGTGTGTGGACAATTGGCTGAAATATGTTTTGATAGTCCATATAAAACTTGGGAATTACAAATACTTCTGCAGAAATCAGGACTGTGAAATAATTCCCACATGAACAAAAGCTGGGAACAAATTTGTGACCAATTAAGCTATGTGATTGGTTCTAATATATATTATCATTTTCCCAGGTAGCTTTAAAAGTATGAAAAGATGAACAAAATGACCATTTCAAAATAACATACTTCCTTAGCATGATGGATAACATTTATTATTTATTTCATCAAATATTTCATTAACTCAATGAATGCTTCCAAGTTCCAAAAATAACATTTCCCAGGGTTAAAGTCTTTTAGACAAAGGATCTGAGAACAAAAGTGAGAGCAAGTACATTAAAAGTAGGAGAGAAAACCAAAAAGAGGGGTGGTGAACACAAGCCTTAATGCAAGATGCTCTCCCACAGCAGGTCCTGCCGGTTCTATGAGCCATTGCCATCACCCTAATGCTTTACCTACCAGGCAGCCCCTGCAGGGATTTCTGAGTGTGAGGGTGCAGACATGCCTTGGGGTAGGCTCTTCTTAATTTTTTTTTTAGTATTAGAAAGTATTTTTTGCCTTAGCCAGAAGACTGTATTTCTAGGGAACTATGTCAACATCTGTTATTTCTTTTGATTTCTATAGACTTTTGGAAATACTGAAGAATTCGTAGGTTGTTTACACAGGTGTATTTAAAAATTCATATTTTTTTCTGAATTATAAAGCGCCCCCTGGAGTAGCAGAAAATGAAATTATTTGTAAATACAAATTATAGTGCATATTTTCAGTGAAACTTAGAAACTTTGATCATATATGCTTTCAAAATCTTGAAGAGGGTATTTTCCTTAAGTGTGGAAGGAGTATATCTTATTTTAACCAAATGTATTTTCTGTTGCACTTTCTAAATTTAAATACACTTTATAATCCATTTGAATTGTGATGAATGTAAGTCTAAGCAGAAGTTGATCTCATAAACAATTCTGGTTCATAAACAGTCCTGTTCATGAAGAGGATGATGCAGACAAATAAAATGCTGTATTTGAAGCATGAGCAATTCAAAATCTGTCTTCCAGACCAACCCACAGAAACAAAGTTCTTTTCTGAGACCCTTAGAGGGAAAATGGCCACTTGTCATATTACAACCATGAGTATTTCATATTTTCCAGCCACTACTGAGCAAGTTTAAGATGCTCATGAGCTGTTTTGGCAGATACTTATTGATGCATTTTAAGTCTTTTGTTAGCTATAGTCTTTAGTCATTTTAGTACATTGAGAACTAATCTCCAAGTCTGTCAGTCCCATTTTGCATTACAAATCATTTGTAGTTTTATAACTGTCATTTCCAAGGACATCTGGAAAAGATGGATTTATGAAAGGTTATCGTGCATTCTAAGGAGGCCGGGAATTAGCATGACTTTGTAAAGGTTCTTGTAAATTGAGCAGCAGCCATCACTGGCAATAAGCTGTTTTCTGCTCTAGTCAAGTATCTTTATTTAAATATTAAGGAAGAGGTATGACCTTTGGCCTCAAAGATCACTATGATACAGCAATAGCACAATCTATTAGCTGTCAATGAAGTATTATGGCCCTGGCTCTCTCAAGACACCTATTTGTGGACAGTGTTATAATAACCCTTCCATTAGGCATCCCCAAGGCAAATAACCTTGGCTTTAACAGAGTCAGTTTAAAATTCCTTAGAGTAACATTAAGAGAATATCTGGTTTGTGTCAGTTTAGGATCAACTACAAGCATTAGTCCCCTTCTGTAAATTGTAAGTAGCTGTGGATTTATTAGAATTATTTTATACATGCCCACAGGTAAATATTAAATACAAAGGATGTGAAAACTCATATTGCTTTCTACTTCCTACATGGAATATATATATATTAATGGACACCTGACAGGTCTGAGCATTTTAAAACAGGATCCATTTTCTACTGTATACATTTCATTTATTTTGTTGGTGGAAATTACACAGTGCTACTAGAATTAAATTGCACCAAAAAAAAAAGAAAAGAAAGAAATAAAAAAAACAGTAAACATGATAAAAAGTGGTCTAGATAACATTCCTGTGAGTTGGTATGTCGTCCTATATAAATAGTTAGGTACAGCTACAATAAGATTTGGGGACTGTGTAAAAAGCTGAGAAATTTTCACAGCTGTGTCTTGTTTGTCTCCACTGCATTTCCTGCTCTTCAGGTGTCAGTATATATAATACTCAAAGTTAAGTCCAAGACCAAGTATTTTTAAACTTGTGGAATGTTCAGAACAAGTCTTCTTCAGGTTTCCTCTGTTGTTTAGACAACATAAAACTGATTATGTTCCCCTAATATCAGCTGAAATGCTTTGAAAACTACAGGAGTTTCCCTACATATATAAACCCAGCTAAGGTTGTTTTTTTGCACCTTCTGCAAGAAAACAGCTCTAAAGCTACCTTCCTTCAGAGGTAATAATCAAGGTCAAACTCCATTTAAATATTTGAAAAATCAGAGGTATCAGCAAGTATTAAAAATAAACTACTAAAAATCCTATTAACATTTCAAAGATTTTGGCCAGTATACTGGTCATAGTATTTCTTCTGAATCCAGCTTAAATGTGTAATACAAATGGCTTTTGTTGCTGAAACACAGCAAACAATTGAATTGAATGTTGTGAAATCAGAAGTTTAGCTGGTTCTACAAGTACAGCTTCTATACAACTTTATTTTCTGTTGACTTTTAGCCATAGTAGATCATTCCTTAGGCAGGAATAAAAGCATTTGTGTGATGGGAAACTACACGAGCAGTCCCCCAGCGAGGTTCAGTGCCTCCACACCACCTCCCTGTCCCCAGAAGGGCTTTGATGGAGCCAAGACAGTGATGGATCCCCTCCAGCCACTGCCCCCAGGACTCCTCTGCTCAAGGAAGGTTTACACATTGCAGAGGAAGAAAGCACCTGAATTAAAGTAATTCAGTGCTAAATTGGCCAGTTCTCTCTGCTCAGTTTTGAAAAGTTCCCTTTCCACCCCCTCACCACCTGCAGTTCTTGACCTCCTTAGAGGGTTTTATAGGAGGAAGACAAATAAAGAGAAAAAAAGCTGTGGAAGCAGTAGTCTACCATGCTGTGATCCACCTCCTAATGGCTGCATTGGGATTTATCCCCTTGCCTAACAAAGGCAGAAGAGACAACTTCTACCTGGGTCATGACTGGAAATATTTAAAACTCCGATGCAGAGCCAAGCTACAGCCAAGGGTATTTGGCTGCTGTACAAATGCCATCACTACCCCGGGGCAACTACCCTTCAGGACCAATCCTTTCAGCCAGGGAGCTCTACTCTTGACCAGCAGGTCCTGGCATGGCAGCCAGCCCCTTACAAGAGAAAGAAGCTCCCGAGTCAGACTGGACAATACCAAAATTTTGCAGCAGCTCTTGGCCCTGACATTCTCAGAGTTAGAAGCTGTGGGTCCAAAAAGTACAGCACAGTGAAAGACGGCTTCACCTTTATTGTGACCCTGACAAGCTTATTTCAAACCTGTGCTAGGAAACTCCACAGTTTCAAAGCAAACAATTAAGTTGAGGATTACAGCAGTTGTTTTCAAGTGTTCAGTTCTCACATATTGCACACTGTGAAGGCAATATTCACTGTCAATAAAGGGCACTTGACTTTAGGTTCATTTGCCCTTTAGCACTCCTCTTTCAGTGATATTGGATACAAAGCCATTTTCTTTCATAGGGCAATACATGGCAGAATCTAGGACGTAATTTAAGGGGCTCCATTGATAACATAAATTACAAGAAGTCTGCTGAAGCAGTTTATGAATGGCAGTAAAAATCTGGAACTGAATTACATCATTAGAATCATGCACCACATACATGTATTATTATTTATAATACAGACCTAAGTATCCTTATATTTTATAGATGAGGAGGATACCATAGGACCTTGTGCTAAATAGTAATAGGACTTCCACAGCCTCTTGTTAGCAGATGTGCTCCAATAATGGAATAGAAAAGCGATGTTTATGAAGTTACTTCATAAAGGAGGAAAGACACCCAGGTCTCTAAGCCTGGGAAAGTGCAATATCACTGCAATGCTTTCGACAAGATCAGTTCCTTGTGCCACTCTCTGAGTAACACCTTTGCTCCACATACCAGAACTAAATTTGAGGAGGACACTGAGGATCTTAATTATTTTGGTACACACAGAATCTGTGTCCGTATTTCAGAGAACATATATAAATCTGATTTGGGCAATAGCTGTCAATCAGATTGCTGCCTCTGTGCTTTTAAATTCTGTGGCAGGTACCATGGTCTAGATCAAGCACTTTAAAAATACAGTTACACAAAGACAGAAAGAATAATAAGAAAGCTGTAATCTCAAAGAAACAGTCTGTGAACAGTTCCAAATCACTTGCTCTCAGTTCGCTTAGGAATTTAGTTCCCCAAAACAAAGCAAAGCGTGGCCTATATTGAGACTCCAGACATCTCCTTCAGAAAATGGGCTTTGAAGGGGAAAGACCAAATAGACACATTTTTACAAATATTTTCATGTGAAAGGTACTTACTTCTCTGCCTTGCTACACTGACAAAATAGGATACGAGGCTGCTGGCTGCAATAATAAACATATTTTTATTGGCCTATCAAAAAGATAATTTTGTAAGCTCAAGCATAAAAGCCCATATTTAGAAGAAAGTCCCTAGTAAAGCCAACAGGCCGTTGATGTAAAATCTGCTCCCACCAGCAAGGTTATCAAGAGCAAGCCATGTGCACCTCCTGGTAACACTGAAAACTGCTTGGAGCCAACAGTCACCCAGTTTGGGATTTCAGGGGCCTAAGGGAACCAAACATATATTTATTACTGAATTTCAATACACTGAGCATCAAAACTAAGTTAGTTCCTCTGAAATGGCAAGGCTTAAAGGGCAAATAAGTTTATTTTCATTCCCAGGCTTGGTAATATTGAGGATCAAGATATGTAGAAAACCATATCTGGCCTTTTAAATTATCATATAATAACTTGTCACCAGTAGCGCATTGGCATTGTTTCACAGCTACCAACCTGTTAAAACCACTGACTGATCTGCCAGGTTCAGCTGAGGCAGCAGCTGGTCTCTGACAAGCAGGAGGAGCTGATTCTCCTCACACTTGCACCAGCCTCTGGAGGAGGAAGAACAGTAAGGATTGGAGGAAGGAATATTTGTGGTTTATCCTCCAGAATTTGGCACAGTTTGAAAAGGGAGAGAATGATGTGAGAGAGAGGTGGGCAAGGAGATGTACTTGTAACTTACCCCACTGGAAGCTGCAAATACCCTGAAATAAGCTCCTTCCTTTTTCTGTGGGAAGGGACAGGCTCTGCCAGAGCCCAGACCAGTACTCCTCTGCCTTCTTTTCAGGATGATATTTGCCCTTGAGTAGAGATCTTCCTTTGGGTACACCAGATCCCATTTGTGATATTTTGGGATCAAGAATGTACCTTCTTTTGTTTTCCATGCTTCTTAACCTCAGTTGTCTCAGGCTTTGCTTTCACTTGCCCAAAGGATGCTCTACCCACTGCAAAAAAGCAAGTCAAATTTAGTATAATTTAGAGTGTAAATTCCCAAGTGGAGACAATGCCCCTTGAGTGTTTATTGCAGAAGTCAGTTCTCTGGTCCATGCTTACGGCTGACCGTGCTTACTTTACTTTGCAGTAAGACTGAATTGCTTTGCGTCAGTTTGTTTTTATAGCAAGCTGGCTGTATATATTAGCTGTCCTGCAGTAGAAACTGTTTTCCAGTGGAAATGATGGAATGGTATTTCTGCAATGGCTTTGGGTATTCACTTTACTTTACTAATGGGTCTGTAGAAATGCAGGATTTTTTCTTGGGTTCCTCCCCCTAATGATAAGGAAAGATGCCCATGCCACAGATCAAGTAATTGATAAAAAGACATTTTATTAAGAATTTTTAATGTTATCATCTCATGTTTTAAAAAGACACATTTCCTTTAACTCAGCCTACTCTTGGGAGAGTAAATATGTAAAATAGTTTTAGCTAACAGATTTTTTCCAAATTCTGTATATTAAGCAGATAATTTGGAATCTTTTGGTAACTGAAGGCAAGTCCATTACAAGTAAATACACTGTACAAATGCGTGTTTATGTAAAATGCTTAAAAAATAACCCCAAAACTCCTGTTAACCACCATTCACAAAATTCATGTTCTCACAGGGTTTTTAGTAGGGAGAGCTCTTGGCCTGCGCTGGGCTTTGGCTACCCTCTTGTTCGAACCCCGCTCAGGCTCAGTGGCAGGAAACCTGGGAGGTGGGCAGAGGAGGTCAAGCGCATTGCCAAACCTTTGCTTGCTATCATAGGCAAACAGATTGTGTAACCTCAGTTTTGTACTTACGTATTTTGATCCTGTTAGGTGTTAGCAAGGTTGCAAGGTGACCCTGCTCTGGATTTGAAGCAGGACGATTAGGAGACCTGTGACAGCTTTGAGGAAGAAATCCAGGTGGAGAGTGAGGCTGGGGAGAGGTGTTCCTGCCTGGAGAGTTGGGACAACGGGGCTCACCAGCAGAGGCTTTGGTCGTGTGACTCTGCTAGCGGTGGGACTGGTTGCAAAAAGAGTGATTGCCATCACAGCCATCTGCGTTGCACAGACACGCAGTCCTGGGACATCCCTGGGGTATCATCGGGGGGTGACTTAGGGCACATAAGTGTTACATACTTGAACTCCAGAGGCCTAAAAGAGAAAGTAAATTTCTAATCCAAGGAGTAAGTTTTTAAAATGCAAAAGCACATTGAGGGAGCCATTACTTTTTGAATGGTTCCTCTTTTGCAAACACAACACCCGTCTAGGAATGTTTATGTTTTGATTCCAGAAAATTAATAGATATAGCATCACTTGAATCAAGGCATTTCACAGAAAACACTGTTTATTGCCTCCTTTCACACAGAGGGGAGTTTCCAACAATAATGTATCTGCTAATTGCAGCAAACTGTGATGTAACATTTTGGATAACCTAGCACCAAAAAAATTATTTTTTTAATAAGTGAAAATTAACATCTTAAGTCCCACCTAGAAATCAAAGGGGAAAAGACCTTAAGTCTAGGGTCTAGGTGCTGATGCAAGGACTGTTAGATTTTCCAAGGAAGTAAGATGATTAGGATAACTCGCTATCCAAATATTTTGAGGTCTACCCTGCTATACCCTGATATACTGCTGTGAAACAGGAGAGTAAAAATAAGAGTAATGAAATTTTCAGAGGAAACTACATGGCAGGTAGGGATGCCAACATGCTAAAGTGCATGAATGAAATGAATGTATTAGCCACAATTTTAGCACTAAATACATATACTTCAGTACAGAGATCTTATTCTGGGGAAAAATGCAGTTTGGAAAGTAACTGAGATGATATATCTAAATGACATTTGAGAAAAATACTGGTTACTTCTTATGGTTTGGGGCATTTCCCCTTCTTATACAGTGTTGCCTATCAAACCCATAAGCATATGAATCTTTTTTACTATACTATTGTTCAATTTGCCTGTTCATAACTCAGCCTCTTATTCCATTGTAATGCTTGAATGATTCACATGCAATATTTCCAATCCATTTTTCCTATCTTGTGAAACTTTTTAACGAAATGTTAGCATTTGCAGGCACCAGATGTTTTGACATAAGGAGAAGCAATATGTAAATTTTAATCCTTGCTACGAACAATAGCCTAGAGGCACCTTTTTCTTATTACATGAATCATATACTTAACCACAATGTGGTGGATTATATCAAAATCATCACCACCCTGAATATAGAACACTTGTCTTGTGGTTACCAATTAATGAAACTGATATATATTTAACTTGATGGGTACCAGTGATTTAACCAATAAGCCTTAGCATACTTCACTGCTGCAGCCTCCTTTATAATTAGACTCTTGGTCTGATTATTATCACAACTTCATATGTTTTCCTCTAATCTCCCATTGGTTGTCAGTACAAATGATGCTGACACTGTTTGTCTGTCAATCACAAATATCACTGCTTTTAATCAAGCAGTGTATCATATAGTGCTTTTCTAATCTCTGAAATAACTTTTGATTTTATTTTCTGATATTGTCTATTTAATTATTAAGTGTCTGATTCTGCAACAGGCCTGAGCACTACCTTTCTTCAAAGTGAACTGAGGACTCTCAGTCCCTCACAAAGGAGCTGAGTACCTTTTATGATCAAATCCTAAGTGCATAATAAATATGTAAAAAAGCAAAGCTTCTTTCCATGGCTAATCACTGAACTTTAAATAATATTTATAATAATATTATGTTTTAATACTGATGGGGTGTCTTAATGATTTGATGAAATAAAGAGCTTGGAGAACAACTTTATTACAAATAGAATGCTTATCTGATGTATACAAACAATGAACACTATTTTACATGAAACAATGAACTATTACAAAACTATAGCTGAAATATATATTACTACTCAACAACTTTTGCATCATTTCATGCACAGAAAGCACCAAATATCTTCTGAAGAAAGCAGCACTTTTGATATTAGGAATTCAAAATGCAATCCGAATCCTTACTTAGTTCATTAAGTAAGAGTATCTTTTAGTGCCAAATGCTACCTAATTATCAGCTTTAAAAAAATGTTTTACATCTTAAAATACAATATTCTGTTTATCCTAGATTGTCTGGGGAACATCTAGTACATTAAAAGGTTTTTGTAGAGCTTCTTAGTGATTTAACTGATATCATCATGCCTGCTAGCAATTTTGCAACATTCTGAAAACACTTTCCATAAATCAAAGCCTTAGCAGCAGGAATAAGCAGATGGCAGGAGACCATATTAAAGAATGTATCAATTATTTTTATTAATGGGAGGCTACTGGATCATGATGTATCATAATGGACTAAATGTTTAGCAGTTGTGAAGTGTTTTGTCTGTTAGGTATCTCAGATGTTCTTAGCGGATGTTATTATATTGTCTTGTGATGGCATTCTTTGAGGGATTGGATAGTGAAGTTTCACAAGGGACATATAAAAAGATGTTTTAATTTCAGTCCTTTAATTGTATTCATATAATAAACATAAAATACCAGCATGTATAAAACGTAATTTTAAAAAGATTGCATGTACAGTACGTAATAAAGGACATTCTATCTGCGTACATTGACTTAGAAAACAAGATATGGTTAACAATGAAAAATAGCAATTATTATAAAAATATTCTACAGTCTCATAATAGTAATGTAAATGCCTTTACTTATCTAAGAGACTTAACATAATTTTAAATTACAATAATTTTACATCCTCCATTCATATATACAGCCCTATTAAAGTCAAAATGTATTATAATAACAATGTTCTTATTAAGATTAAATGACTGAATTATACTTAGTTATTTTACTATATAAAGCAACTGTGTTCCTGTTTGTTAAAACTGTTTGCACTTTCTGTAGCTTTTCACACTATCCATGCTATGCACAATGAAATAATTTAGGTTTCTCGTCGTAGTATAGTATCTATATCCATTTCATGAATTAAACAGGATGTTAATATTTCAACTCCCTTTCCTTTTGTGTAATTGTCAGTCCGCTATTTTGTGTGTTCTGTAGGAATATGTCCACCAGCTTCAAACAGGTGTTACTGAAAACAAGCAAGAACTCCTCATATAATACATCTTATCAAAAATAGCCAGTTCCCCTCATCCCCTGCCCTGCTTGAGGTCAAACTCTGTAAGTCTTTAAATTCTTTTCTAGGCCCAGAGCCACAGACATATTATGCACCTCTTTCATGAGATTTCATTAAACAGATCTCTGTAGGAAATAGCTAAAAAGTGTATTTCGCTTGCACCATGTTTTAGTCCAATAAAACTCGCATGGATAGCAAAGAAATTCTGCCTGAGAAAGGACATCAGGATTTGTCCCTGTAGTCATTAAATCTCTTTCCTCTGTGCAAGATGGTAGGACCTTGCTCTGCTCTGCCCTAACAGTCCTCTCAGCTTCCCAACAGACTCACAAACCTGCGGTGGGAAAGGGAGTGCTTACTCCAGAAAGTCTGGGATATGGTTACCAGCACACACATCTCCTAAATGCCTTCAGCACCACCTATTTACCCCCAGAATGTCCTAGATTACCATTTCTTGCACCCTGTATCACCACTTATTTTTAAGGGTGATGCTGCAATACAGGTGATAGTTATTAGCTAAAATATTAATTCTGACAACTTCCTACTAGAAAAAATGTAATGGTAGTGAAACAACATTGCCATAATACACACCTACAGGTATGGGTATGTTTAGTGTTTTGGGCCGTGGGGTTGGGGATTTTGAGTGAATGAAGAGAGCTTGAATATGTTTAATGATAGATGCAATACGGTATATTGCAAAAGAAGCATTCGCTATTTTCTGTTAAGTTTCTCATGCAGGAAAAGAAAAAAAATCTGGTGCTTCAGACTGGAGCAATTGTCAGAAGAATGAAAATCAACTTTAAAAAATTTAATGGATACGCTATAATGTTTTTTTAGAACAGTGCTTACAGAAGTGATGAAATTCAGGATGTTACTTAAAGTCAGTATAGTTCAGAAGTATGGTCTAACTCCCATGTAAATGTTCAATGGGAAAATCATGTAATAGATTCATATTTAATTTCTTTTCTCCATTATGAGCAATCCACACTGGTGTATTTAGAACTAATGTATTAGAAACTGCAGTACAAGGACAAATGGCATATGATATCAACCAAGTATCCCCTCCTTTCATCAGCTGAAATGGACAATATGCATCCTACACTAGACATAATGTGGGCATAAATTTTACTTTTAATTCATCGTATTTTGTGTTCATATGTCAATATTAGCTAGTCTTTGGCAAAACTATGACAAAGTCATTCCTCTTCTAATGAGCTTAATTTATAGAAGCACTCCAGTCAAAATGCTGATCAGTTCTATGTTCTGTTCAGTTACCTTTGGTTAATACTCATTTGTCTTTCCACTCCTTTCTTCCACGTTAAAAAAAAAATTACCAGAAGACTGTTGTTGTTATTATTTTTAACCATGCAGTGGAAGCATATCTTAGCCACTTTTGAGGGTCAGGGGGTCTGGGCTGTCTGGGACCCCACACATATGTAACAAGATCAGTTCTGCTCTGTTCAGCTTACATCCAAGTAGTTTGCATAGGCTCATAGAAATCCTTGAGTTTCCTAAAAACATAAATATTTTTGTGAAATTGGATACTCCATCATCTTTCATAGCCATCCAGACGGAATTTATTATCCCACTCCTAACTTTCCAATTAAGAAATTACTGTGACATGATCTGGGTTGGTCAGGAATGGGGCTGTGGTCCTGGAGGAACACAAACCTCACAAGGACTGTGAGGAGGACCCAGGTGCCAATAGCAGAAGAGGCAATAGGAAGAAACAATTGCTCTGTTCTTGGATAATATGTTTAAGCACCTTTAAAGAGCTAACACAGACAACAATCCATTTTAATCTCTTCTTACTCTTTCCAATCCTGTGACACTTCTGGGGCATGAGGCAGGCTTAGTGACAGCAAAATTAATACACACTTTTGAAACATATTTTGAATCATTAGAGAACTCCCTAATGTGATCTTTTGGCTCTGGTTGAGGAAGAGCTATGAAGAACCTGTGCCAGCTTATTTTCCCATGTATTAATATTACAATTAGAATGATTGCACTTAATGTCCTCCAGGAACATACATCACCCTCCAGAATTTCACTATGTATAGAAATTATATGCCTTCTACCTGCCCTCTAACTGCCAAGCCTTTACTGAGTCATCAAAACGCATTTTCTGAATGCACCCTCCTAGCAAGCTAGTTATGAAAAGCAGTGCATCGCATCAACACTTCTGAATATTCCCTTCGGTTTGAAAAGTCTTCCTCTTCAGCTTTTCTGTAGTGAATCCAAAGTCAAATTTGAAATGTTTGTTTCAAGCGTATGCAATGGGAATCTTGCCATTTCCCTCCATTTCCAAATGGATCAGAGGCATGCGTATGGATAGAGTCCCTTTGGAAAAACCTTACTGTGCTGCCAAAGGACACTGAAAGTGTTGTCCGGAAGCACACTGTCGTGTCTCTGAATTCTGGTCTCTTCCACACGAAAAAGGACATAGTTTGAATATTCTTGGAATAAGCAGCTGACGTAGCACTGTCACTGGTAGTGCTTGTTTTAAATTCTGCTAATTGTAACACAGAGTATTTCTATTGAGTCTTGTACATCCATACAGTCTTTCTACTGAAATGTCATATCTTTTTCTGAGTTTGTTTGAGTCTCTGTCATTATGTTAGTTTCCATTTTTCTTCTGTATCATTAAAACATATATTAAAAGTCTGTTCATTTTCTACAAAGGAAATTTTTTTAAAAAATGGAATTCCATGAAAAGCTTAATGGATTTTCTCCTTTTAAAAGGAAGCCTATGCAGTTTAAATTTCATGCTCACTGCACTTGTGCGAAAGCATTGCCATCTGATTTTTCAGATTTAAAACCTGTAACACCTCTATAGTTCCCAGCTTAAATAGTCCCCTGTTGCTTCATGTTTTGTAGAATATTTAGTTATATAAAAAAGAGAAATTAAAAAATGACTAAAACTCATGTTTATAGCAGAGAATAGAGAATGTATATTGAAGAGAGAGTTTGAATACACTTTTACCACATGGGCATTCCTTTTGCGGTAACGATTTTCATAGTGCTGTAAAAAGACATAGAACAATAGTAAAAACATCCCAGTGAAGAAAGATTTGTGCAAATGTCAGCTGTGAACAGAGGGTGTGAATTTGGGGCAAAGTGATATGAGTTCAAGTCCATCTCATTTTCCCGTGAAGTAAGGGCTGATTTAAACCCTTGTCATGTAGTAACTTATCTTCACAGTGGCTCTCCTTTTTCATATTTAAAATAAGCACAAACACCATGCTTACGTTCAACTCAGTCTTTTAGCAAGTGGTTTAGAGAAGTATGAGGCCCTTTCTGCTTTTATAAATCATCTCCATCATCTGTGCTAAAGCTGCTTCTCCTGCTGCTCTCTTTCGATGCGGCTGGGGATGTGGAGGACAAGAGTGGGTCTGTTCCAAATGGCGACACGGTGTCATCCAGTAAAATTTCCTCTAGCCGTTGCTCTTCTTTTAAAGCTGCGCTGAAGGACAAATCCGTGAAGTGTGAAAGTGGATCAGAAAAGGCTGTAGATCCATCGCAAACATCAGAATTCTGTCCATGTGCCAGAGGCATTTGTTGAGAGTAGTCTACAGAGTTCTCCTCTGGATAAGACTGTTGCTTGATGACCTGTGCAGCTAAATCAACAGCACTGAGTGAAGTCATGACTGGAAGGCCATGTGCACGTGCCTGGATCTCTAGTTCCTAACATTTTAAACAAAAACATTTAGATAATGACTTTAAAAGACAAAACAGCATCTTCAGAGCTATTGCAATAAGGATTGTACATGCAAATTAATTATACCTTTTGTCCAGTTGTGAGACTACATTTTAAAATATGAAATTGATAATCTATGAAAATTTGCCACTCAAGTGTTTTTATTTCCCCTCCTGTCATTAAGCAACTGTCCTACAGACATATGAGGTAGGACAGCCTCTCTAAAACCATTGCGTACTGAACCCAATAAAGGTGACAGAAAAAAGTTGCAACTTTCTAGTTCGTTATCCACTGCTATCCAGAGAAGCAGAAGATACTTTACTTGATGATGCTTATGATATACAGATATATGTTTAAATCACCATATATAAGATGATTGATTTTAAGTCAGTCTGTCTGTCTGTCTATCTATCTCATCTTTGTATGTGTCTGTATTCAAATCCTGCATTTGAAGCCATGCAGGGCCATATTCTGCTGCTTCGTGTCATAATCAGATGTAACATGGCACTCTATACTCAAGGAAGTGTAACATGTGGAATCGTTACAAAGGGAAAATGAAAATACTGAAGGGAATTTTGTGCCCAGTATTGATTTTTGGCTGCAGGGATATACTTTTTTGCTTCCTTTTTTCCTTTCTCTGGCTCTAATACATACATAAGAAAACTCTTTGTACAAATACTTTATTAACTTTCCGTGTATTCCTTTATGTAAGGTCTAATTATCAAAGGAATTTCCTAGAAATCTAAAAAATACCCCCTCCCCAATATACACAGCAATAAATAGGGAAAGCCAGTTCATTTTTAATAAATGTCATTTGGGGAAAAATGATAGAGATTAATAAAATTTGATGAGGGATAAGTACTGAGAAAGCTTTGTAGTTGATGGCGATGCTCTTATACAAACCTGAATTCGGAGAAGAAGTCTTCTGTTAGCATGCTCTAGTTTCTTCTGCCTGTGTTCTAATTCTCTGGCTCTCTGTTGTTCTTTTTGTAGCCACTTGATGTACTCCACTGATGCTTTTAAAATAGTTCCTTTGTTCCAGCGCATATCACTGCAGAATGTAGAGATAACCTTTTCACAATTGTGCATGTCAGCAGAATTCATAAGAACTTACAAAATCTTTTACATTAATATGAAATAATGATTTACATGACTATTATTCACTCTTAGATATTATTGCTTCTGAATGGAAATTTTAATAGAATAGTTAAGAAGCCCTTATATAGTAAAATTAATCCCAGAATGAAAATAAGTGTCAAAAGAAAGTAATAAAGTGACTTTTTGTGGAAGAGCTAAATGCAATATCATGATTCTACCATTACAGTTTTTATATTTTTAGTGAAAATTGCTTTTATTATTAACTCTAAGATTAAAATCTATGTGCAGTATTTCTGCATTAATGAACTAGGAAATATACATTACTGAGGACTTAAGCCTAAATTTTTAAAGATCATTTTGAATATACTACTCCTTTTACCTGACTTACTAATGAGGTTGCTTTTATGCTTGTTGAGAAAAAAATGGTCTGTGTTGAATGCCACTCCTCATTGATGATAAACCAGACAAATCACACTTTGGTAACCATAATTGCTATGGAATGACAAAAATCCCATTCAAAAGTCTTGAAATAATATAAACCAAATTAAAATCCACAGCTACATGCAGACCCCAACTCAAAATAAAAGCCTTGCAAAAAAATAAGATTAAACCTGTCCATCGTTCAGGAAATCATGGTTTAAATTCTAGCTTACAAGCAGTCTTACTAACAACAATGCACCTGTTCAAATGCATCTATTCAAGGACTTCCATGTACCCTTCTATCAACTTTCTATGTATTCCTTTATGTAAGGTCTTGGTGGAGGCCTTGGAACAAGAATGAAATTTGTTGAAAATGTTTAATTTCTAATAAAGTTCAGTATTTTATGATACAGGATGGGCTCACTGCATTAAATACACAGACAGAAAGGTTTATCCAAACTATCCTCATCACTGCAAAATGGCTTAGACCAAGCAGAAAATTGGCAGAGGTTCTGGTTCTATAAAGCAACCTGAGAATGAAAAAGCTATTTAAACCAGTAAGACTCTGAAGTTGGGAGTGACAAGTAATCACCTTAGTGCATTATTTTTTAGCACCTATTCCAAAAACATTTACTTGTATGCTGGCATTTATAGAGTCAAAAAGAAATCTAAATTATATTCCATTCCACTAAGGCAGTTGTCTTTCTACTGAATGTATAGGGCAAAAGCCAGGCAGGTACCGGATTTGGGAACCCAGAGCACCTGGCCTTTCCTGATGCACTGTACTAGGGATAAAACCTTGTGGAGCTGACAGTTTTAAAGACGCTCAGAACAATATACAAAATTATTTGTAATAAAGCATCACAGTGTTTAACCATATCCTAGAATTTAGATAATTTGCTAGAGTTTTGGGAGAACCAGCTTTTTGATCAGAGAGGGCTCAGATTCTCTGACCTCTTTGGAAAGATAGGTAAAATACTGAACAGTTCCTGCTTATGCCTGAATTGCAGTGGAGTTTGAAAGGCAGCGAGGCGCCTGTCTGTCTACACCAGAGCACTTCTGAATAAATCGGAGCAGCTGAAGTTAGGAGGACAACAACATTTCAAACTGGGAATCTCCACTGCCATCTCAGATATGAGCTATACATGCTATATACAGCTCAGAATTACAGTAGGTTTTTGTTTAATTTCAAGTGAAAACAACTGATTTAGGACATTTTCATGGCAACTTTGAAAAGCGCTACAGTGATAGAAAAACCTATGTCATAAACTCTGGAGAAAAACAATCTGCCTAGGCAAGGGGGGTCAGCTCCTCCTAGCATGTAATTAAGACAAAACTAAGCCAGTTTTGGACTGATGATCTGAACATAAAAATGTAGCACTATGAAATTAGAAATTAATCCATAGCTGGCAAAACGGAAATAATTAAGACATGTAACAGCAGGAGAAAAATATGCATATATCACATATTTGGCAAATATTTCATAGCGATTTCACAATTTCATGTCAGTTATTAAATGTTATGAATTCAAAATCAAATTCAGACAAAAATATTTTTGGTTAATTTTTCTGACTGACACGTGAACAAGCCATATATTTATGACTGTATTTGGAATCTTTTTGTGATGAAATTCATTCATGTTACACATAATTGACAACCTTTGTGATATTGGTTTGTTTTAGTTCATGTTGCCTTGAGAGTCTGAATCTTTACGTATACGGTAAAGATATTTTTTCTCATAAGTTGAAATAAATCTTCACTGGAGGGCTAATTCCTGGATTCAAACTGCCCGAGATGGATCTGGTCAGCGTCTGCATGAGATACATATGGATAGATATCTCTTGTGGTAATTTCAAATTTGAGACACAAAACTATCATGGACATCTAGGATGAAAATGCGGTGGTTACTATTATCATTTAAGAGACTGTTATTTTAGTGTGTGTGTGTCTGTGTCTGTGTGTGTATCTCACATATCTTCTACATCTCTACACTTATATACATATACTGGTTGGTGTCTTATTAAATGTGGAATATTGAAATTAAATCTTCCAATGTCTGAAGGCAACACAGCAAAGGATCAGGTGGTGACCTTAGAAGTAAACATGCCTTTTACTCCGTGTGTCTCTATTTATACCAGGAGAAAAAGAAAATACTGAAGATGTCTGTGCTAGTTCTGCATCACAGACACTCTCCATCCATTTTAGCCCAGAACACCACACAGCAGTCACAGGACTACGAAGAAACAGAGGCTCTATGCAGATGTGCAGGGTTGGAAGAGTATCAATATAACTAGTAAGAATGAAGGGGGAATAGCACGGGGGAGGTACCTGCATAGCAATAGTCTGCAATGCATCTAGCTCTGCTTAGCAGGCAGGCAAGCAGATTCATTTATGATGGGAAGAAAAAACACCTCAGCATTTGAAAATGGATTAAATCCAAACACAGGAAGTGCATAAGAAGAATTCACAAATTCTCTGATCAGTTTTATGTTATTTCTCTGAAAATGCTGAATTCTAAATTGGGTGCAAATAAATTTATCTGAAAAATGATAAAAGTCACACTAGGAAATTGGGTTTTTTGCTTTTTAGAGATTGATATATTGTGCTTGCTCAATATATAATAGAGATAAAGTTTGAAATGACAAGGCCTACACACCCATTTGAGAACCTTTAATAACTGAGCAACCACTGGCAGTTGTTAGACATTTTACTGGAAACTGCTCTATAAGAACAGACAAAACAGTTGCATTCATAACTGTTTTGAACCTACAAAGTTTGATATAGATCAACTAGTCTTTGGAAATGGCAGGAATTCTTTTTTTTCATTTTACTCTTTCACTGTCTATTCCTTTTTTTTTTTCATTTTTCTTCATTTTTATTTTTTGTATATAAGGCTCCATCCTGTAAATACTGAAACACAAGGGAAACTCTACACATGAAACAAGTCAATTGAGAGCAGTAAGAAGTTTTGCAGGTCTGGTCATCAGCAATGACCTCTGCAAAGGAGGGTTGTGTCTTTGTCTCTGTGTGTGCATGTGGTACAATAATTCGAAATCTTTAGCAAGATACACATGTGTTATCTAGTTTAATTAACAGAGGTCAACCACACTTAACACTATTTGCACGGACAAGTAGCAAATAAGTAAAAAACACATTGTGTTTTATCAGTCCCTGAACCCTATTTCCTCCTAACTTAGCCAGCTGAATCTCTCTAGAAATCTCAAATGCCCAGACAAAAGCATGTAACTTCCACCTAGGAGAGTTTCTCATTTTGGAGAAAACATAGCCATGAGACTGATCTTCAGCTCATTTCTAGTAAGGTAACTTGCTGAAGGCAAAGGAGCTTCACTAGTTTACGTAAGTTGAACTCCTGTAGGAGGGATGAGCGCAACTGATCATCTAAGATTAAAACTAATTAACAAAAACAGAGTTTGGTAGGGGCTGATAGTCACAGAGTTTCCCAGCTACAGAGTAGTTACTAAAAAAAATACATCTGTGAGGTTGAAACTGTGTTTGCAGACCATTTCTTTCCCTATTTCTGAGAAATTAGTTTTAAACTATGCTTGCTCGAAGAAATACTTTGAAGGACTTTGTACTTGTTTTGATGACCTGCACAATTACAAAGAGTATTCTCCTGAAAGAGGCACCAAGTTTCCTTTTTATAATAGCATGAGTGTACACAAGCTTTTCCTTTACAAGAAATGTGGCCGTGCTGGCCATTAGTGGGTCTGTCCACAGACAACACACAGAAGGTCAGGCACAGGCAGACATAGAGAGCAGAGAGTGAGCGAGGCCAATCCACAGTGGTTCTAACATCCTGGTTCTGTAAAACGACTAGAATTCTTAAAGAAAAAATTTTTTTTTCTTAGTATTTCTGGCAATTCTTGTCCAGCTGCCATAAAACAGTTCTTGCATAGGCATTTCCAGACTCTATCACAATGTGAAGTCCTGTTAACCACCTAAAACTGGGTTCTGAAAGGCTGAACACAAAGGAACCATGAATGGAAAGGTAGGTATATTTAAAAGAGCAGGTTATGAATTTTTCAGCAAAATATGACTGGGTATTTTGGCCTTTTTTATTCTATTTTTGAATTATTCTGTATAATTGTTTTGCATTTCTGAATGATCTACCACTTGGATATCTAAGCACTGAAAAATAAAAAAAAAGTCAAAGTTCTTTGCAACTTATCTCCATTTTCTAATGCTGATGAAGTGAACTTAAACCACCCATTCATTTAAGCAATGTAATCCGCACTTTTCATGATTAAATTAAAAAAAAAAAAAGTGAAAAGAATAGGGCTTTAAGCCAGTCAAAAGAAGGTCTCTGTGGAAACTCTGCAGGAGCCAAACAAGTTCACTATAAAACTAACAAAACAAAAGTGAAACAAAAAAGCCACGCCCCACTTCTAAGAAATATAAATCATAAAAGATTTCCAAATAGCATCAAAAATGTCTTTTTCTGTTCCTGATTCTGAATGCAATCTTCTTGAAGCAAGCCAGCTGGGGCAGGCATGCTAACCACAATGGCTTAGTTATGGTAGTATTTGCTCTTTAATGCAAAGGCTGATTTTCTTCACTGTCATTAGTCCAAGCATCAGTAACGTTTCTCCTTTCCCAGCTAAATTCCCACTATAAGAAGAATCTTCTAAAATCAATATATGAGGTGAAAATGCTATGTGTGATAAAATATTGCAGATAAAATATTGTAAGACATGACACACCTCTTTCTTTCAAAGGAGAAGAGGGCAGATTGGGGGCACAGTAAATTGTTATGAAGGAAAAAGCAAGAAGTGAAAGAGAGGGTAAGGACACTGAGTTATGATTTGGCAACACAGGACCATACCAGAAAGAAATAATAATTTTTATCTGCTCAGACAACAAAACAAGATGGCCAAATTAATGTGTTTCCACCTGCAAATATAAAAAATGTGTTTACATTTCTTTGGATTAATTTAGTCTGCCACCAAACTATAGCAAAGTTATGTTATAACCTAGTTTTTCAAAAGCGTCCTGCACCTTTTGATCCTCTTTTTTCTTAATACCAACTTGAAAGCTTTTAAATAGGCCTATTTTCAAAAGGAGTACTGATTACCAGCCTTTTGAAGACAGCAGTCCTCAGAACGTGAAACACTTAAATTCACCTCCTGCTTTTGTAAACATAAGCCACTTCAGGGCTGTCACACTGCTGAACTCAGTCATGGGTTTGCAGACTAAAACAAGAAAAGGCAATGTCTTCAGGATCCATACCTGAAACTTTTTCATCAGGCAACAACACCAAAATCTGTGGCTAAAATCCATCATCCACTTACTGGAGCAAAATTACAGGTCCAGATCATTGATTTTAAGAAAAGCTTAAGTGATTGCTCTAGGTATTAATGTTTTGAATAAGTTCATAAATTAAAGCTGAATCCAAACCAAAACATGTAACTGAAACACCTATGTAAGCAATCAAAAATCGCAACTGGAATTTGTACCTCATGTCCATTTCTAATTGCAGTATAACTTGCTTCCATTATTGCTTTATAGCTGCAAACCAACAGTGCCATCCACTGTTTTTCTGAGAAATCTTTCAATTATTTGCCCAAATGGTCTTGAATACTGAAAGATGCACCAGCAAAATTAAAACTCTTCCACCAGTCTGTGTTTGCCATGGATCACATGTGGCCAAAACTTTATTTAGGTACTTAAAGCACTTCTTAACTGAGCTGTAATACCTAATTCTATATTAATAACAAGAGCATGCCCATTTAGCTCATCTTGGATGGATTCTGTAGAAGGAGCTGAGTTCATGAATTCTCTAAAATTGTTGTGGTATGTTAACTTTCTCTCTGGTGATTTCACTCCAAGTGGCCTGTTATGCCAACCTTCTACTTATGTAAGTTTCACACAGCTTTATATTGTTACAGAAATCCTTAATATAATCAAAAGTTTCTTAGTCCTAAGGAAAAAAAGGCTGAAATATCAATAGATGTTTTCATTTGAAGTATCATGCAGGTCTGTATTGACATGCAAATGATAAAGACAAAATCTCTATAATCAATTTTATGCAAGTCACAATGATGCAAGTGCATGGTCTTAAGGCTTCCCTGAGTGACATGAGAAATCTAAGGCTAAAGTTCAGCATTAAATATCACACTGAATTTTTATTGCTAATCCTGCAATAGGCTTTCCTACCGAGGCAGCTTTTTTCATACTGATGACAAATATAAGCTTTAAGGGAATGCTGGTATAGTTTAAGCAATATGCATTTCATCTTACTGTAAGTATATGCATTAGTATAAAATGCTATTATTATAGCATTTATAGCAATTATTATTTTTATCCTTGCATTTTAGGACTGTTGTTTTCCTTGCACTGAGTGGAGGACTTTTGAAAAATGCTCACACTACAGACTCTTAAGCTGACTTTTTTTTCTTAGGCGAAGGGCAGAGTGACAACATGCATTTTGTTTTATCCCACTAGAGGGCCCATGTCAAGGGCTGAAAGTATCATTCCTTCTCCAGAGACACCACACAATTGCTTCCAGGGACAGAGCGCTAGACTTTCTGTTGTTTGGCTTATCTTCCTTTTTTCTTCTTTTTGGTTTTGTTTGTTTGTTTTTTTTTTTTTCTCCCTGATGTGGTAGTCTCTCTTAAACACCCTGGAATTGCTTTCATTTTGTTATCCTTTCACATAAGTTTTCCCAACAGACACCAAATATCTGTCAAAGGTTTGTTACTTTGACAGCCTGATCTGAGCCAGTGACCCGGCATGGAAGATTTTGTATGCCATTACTCAATACTATAGCCAGTATATACAACTGTCTTTTTTTTTTTTTTTTCCTGTATTTAAACTCTAAACGTTATTATAGGAAAGACTGTTGAACTCACGGATCATTAGACTTGGGGATGAGTGTGCCAAGCTCCTTGATTCGGTAATTAATATTATACCTTCTTCTCCTCTCAACTGTTAAAAAGAAACAGTTACTATTTTTATGGTGAAATATTCTTGGAGAAATTAAACATAAAATATTTTAATTAGTTAAAAACAATTCAGTCAATGTGCAGAAAATTTCTTCCCCAAATAGAAGTTCCAACATGATCTCTTACCTGTCTCTGACTTACTTGCAGGACAAACTCCACGATTAGTACCACCTCTGTATCCTACCCTACCTGTAGGGTTCTTCCCCATTTACAACTAGACTCCTAGAGAATGAAATAGCCACATATTGTCTAAATGTGAGCTAACACTTCGTTTTTTTTCTGATGTTTATGTATCCTTTCTCCACCCTGCTCCCACACAATGGAGTTTTCAGATTAGTGGAGTTGGCTGATGACTTCAACAGGGACACAAGACAACTCATCCGGCATTTCGTATTTTGTAACAACTCCTGCTACAGATCATGGTTAACAGATTCTTTACCCCTTGTATTCTGTTATCAGCATTGCAAACCACGGAGAGGACATAACTGCAACCTTATCCCTTCACCAAAACTGAGAAAGACTGACCAGAAACACTTCATCCCCAGCACATCTGTTTCTTTCAATGATGGACAGAACAAATGTATTTACAATAACTTTTAAAGCACACAGAAAATGAAGAAAAAACTCATTTAAATGATAAAAAAAAAATCTGTATTTAAATTCATGCTTCTCCTAAGACAAACTATGTATGGTATCTTGGTTTACTTGCAGTTTAGTTAGAAAGAAAAAAGAGAAGATAAGCCTCCTAAAATCAGTTCCCCCCCTCCATGCTCTCAGTCATGCATTGGACTGGTATCAGCATTGGACTGGTATCCAGACCGAAGCATGTGCCCCTTCTCTGCACAAAGGGTCTGTCACCTTCCTGCTTCCCATTTCACTAATTTAGAGAGAATTCTCTTGCACTTAAAGTTTGATGTCCTAATTTTGAATATAAGTACAAAAAGCCAGTGCTTAGAGCCTGGTATAGCTAAGTTAGAAGTGTGCAGTCAAGGGAAGCCTGGTGGGACTTCCTAGGCTGACTTCAACCTTCTCACAGTCATATAAGTATATCAATTTCAGTCTCTGCCCCACCACATAGATAACTTTTAGATCCTTACTTCCTCCAACACATAAGGGTACTTTTCTTCCTGTCTTTGAGAGGCTTTTAGATTTGTGCAGCAGTAAGCTATTTCCTACCTAGCTGATTCCAGCTCAGGGAACTCCCTAGGTGTTATTATTTACCCAGATGAAGTTCCCTGCCTTGGTATTATGTTGTATTACTCTCTCTAGAAACAGGAATTTCACTCAACAGATTAAAGCATCTCAGGTTTTGTAGTCATGATTCACATATTCAGGAGACAGGGTTATAATCCTCCTGAGTCTACTGTTCAAGTGACCTCGTCATCCCATTGGCATGAATGTGCTGTATCTTGTAGGAGAATACAGTGTATGTAAGCACATAGCAACCGAGCGATTTAAAACAGGTATTTCAGTTATGTTGGCAAAATAATGGCAGGGCAAAAAAAGTTAAAGAATGTGCATTAACTATACAGTCATACAGCATTATAGCTGTTGTTTAATTAATATTTGCAGTGTGGAAAAGCTCTGCAAGAGGCTCATCAAAAAGTAGTTAACTAAACATTGACTATAAAACAAGGCAAAGAAAAAATTTACTTTACAAGTGGACACTTAAAACATTCTTTTTCTTTCTATTTTTATAGTTTTTTTCCTGAAAATAAACTCTAAATGATTATGCTAGTGAATTAGAGGGAAAATTTTGAAGCTTGGAAAAGTGTTTCAATAGAACTTTCCTGATTTATGTCTGTTGCAGTTGCAGTGGTATCCTAAGTTATCAATAATATTTTGACTACTAAATTATATAAAAACCAAACCAGAAAATGAAATTTTGAACTACATGGACAGGATAACCATACAGCAAGCAAATATTACACCCTTAATACTTTGTTTGGAGAAAAAAACAAACAAACAAACAAACAAACCAAATCCAAAACAAAAAAAAAATACATTTAATAATGTATTAATGTATGCTGTTACAAGAGGAAGAGGTTCCATTTTTCAGATCTGAATTCCTTTTCATCGTTTCATTGAGGATCCAGTCTTTCAAAAGTAACATTTTTCTAGTTCCTCCTTGGTATGAGGAGGTACAAGAACATTTCTGTAAAATGTAGACCTTTATTCAACCTGAAACATGAATGTTTCGAAACTGCAGGTTTCGAAAACTGCTTTTTCAGACCATGTCTGAAAAAAACTGGTACTGATAAAAGAGTAAATCACACTAATAAAGCCTTTATATGTAATGCATTAATATGTCCAAGCCATCAGATAGTAGGGCTATCTCCAGAGCAACTTTGAGCTCTGAAGTATATGCCTGGAGCCAAACCAGAAGAGATGTTGCATGTCTGTATGCTATCATCCTGGCATACAGCCTTCAGCTCAGTTGCCAGTGGTGAGGGACACTTCTCAGACATGTCTTCTGTGTTCAGGAAGGATGATCTCAGAGCCAAAATAAACAATGGAGGCAATGGTAAGTCCCTAATGCATGCATGTGCCTGTCTTTTCCCTTCTCGCAGTTCCAGACAGGCCCAACCCATTTCCTTTCCTAGTCTGGCAAAAACTCCCCATTCCTGCCCAAACAAGACAAGGGGCAGCTGCACTGGCACTTCAGAGAAGACGTGTTAGCAACAGGCCTAAAAATCTACATGGTCTATCTGTAATCCACAAAAACATACAGACAGAAATAAGGATGCCTTCTGGAAAGTCTAAGTAGCAGAAAGTTGTCCACAGTGGTTGCTAGCACATTGTACCAGTGGATGCATACTTCCAGGTAGATAATTCCATGCAAGTAAGGCCATAAATCCCTCTAAGATTAATGGAATAGCCAAAGAACAAAGATACAAACAAGAGAACAAAGATATAAATAGTGGCTATTAGTTAATTACCAATTTAGGTTTAAATTCATAGAATCACAGAACAGCTCAAGTTGGAAGGGACTCATAAAGATCATTGAGTTCAACTCCCAGACTGTTTCTGTTGGAAAAAGTGGAAAGGAGAACTGGAAAATTTAATTGCTTTATTCAACACTTTCCAGAAAGAATCCTTCAGGTTTTTTGTTTCAAATTACTTTTTAGGGGGGGAAATTGCTTAATTTTATAGGCAATCTTCATTCAGCAATAAAAATGAATTTTTTCCTATGCTGGATAAACCAAAATGTTGTTTATTTTTATGAATTTAATAGTTAGAGACCGAACTATGAATTTCACTATGTTCTAAGCCTAAACTACAGAAGACTATTCCTCTAGAACTGAAATGCCTGACATCTGTGCATGGCTGCACTGTTCTCCATAAAGGAAACAGAAGTGTACCCCAGCCTACAGAGGCTGGGGGGTCTTGTGTATCAGAGCAGAGAAAGAGCACTGTGAGTCTCACCCAGGCCTGCGCTGATCTCCTTTTGTGACATACAATTTCCACAACTTTAAGTGCTTAACTAACATTTAGAAGTTGTCTGATATCCTCTGTAAATTTATTTTCTTCCCATCACTGATAGAGGATACAGCCTCTCACTTGGGTGCTTCAGTAAGTAAGGTGTGAGGACTCTGGATTTTCGCTGTTGTTTTTTTCATCATCTGCCTCCTTTCTTGTCTGTTTTACACTGTAATTCTTAGAGACAACATCAAGTAAAGTGTGCAGGATACATTTACAACTGTAGAATAAAAACATAGTAGCAGGAGATGATATGGAAAGAAATTCATTACAATATGCTAAGTATTTTGAAAGACAAAAGTCAAAGACATAAATTAATTTCAGGGAAGAAAGCTGTGTTTGCAGACTGAGTTCAGTTTGATTACGCTGATAAGTTGCTGATCTAGAAGAGCAGAGACATGATAGCTAATGTATATTATTTCTGCATTCCCCATACATTCCTTTTAATGAGATGGAAGATGAACATATACTTACTGAGATTGTGGTTATCCTTTTTTTGCCTCTCCTTTGCCATTGCTCGTGTATCTGCTTCTGACAGAAAGTAACATTTATTAAAAGAGTCCTTAAGTTGCATTTCCAGTACTTCTTTCACCTTTTCAAAATGGCCTCTTGTCACAAAAAGCAGCCTTCTAGTCTTTTTACTTCATTACTCTTTTTATTATTAAACAAGATCGTAAGCAAATCTATATTTTACCAGTACTAAATTTCTGACCAAGTCTGGCAGGTTGCTTAAGATTTTTTTACTGCACATTTTTTATTTAAGAACATAGAAATGCTATGGAGGGGTATTTTTCTCCAATTTGCTGTATTTTACATCAGGATAAAACTTACAATACACTAATGTGAATATGGATTTGTATATCCCATAATGCAAGAGTTAATCAGATTTGTAAGATATTGAACAAACTCACTGTTTCCTCTGAGTGACACTAATAAACTGTACATGGTTGTTAGCATTCTTTGGATTAATTGAATGTAACTTTTAAAGTTGCTAATCCACTAATATAGATTTACCTTGAATAGCCTTATTGTAAGGTTTTAAAAGAACCATTTGTTCTACCCTGGAACAAATTTAATGGATGATAATTTATTTATATCGTTGATCAGGAGCCAACATGTGGAAGAATCCACTGTGTTTCCTAAAATAATTAGGTTTATTAGAGGCATGATTTTCATAAAAACAGGGGGCAAACATGGTTTCTGAATTGCTAAAGAGGAGAACAGAAAGAAAATATTTCGCCTTGGTCTTAATTCTTTTCCTTAAATGAAACTACAAATTGCAATATTCTCAGGAATTTAATTATGGACATCTATTTAATGGGTAAGATTTATTCAACTTTGAAGAGAAACACCATCACTTCTGAAATTATAAAATACTAAAATCTTAGAGTTCTTTTACCTGTGAGTTCCCTTTTTACTGGTAGATTAGCTGGGCAAGAAGCATTTGTGAGACCCATATTAGCTGGTGCCATTCCCTGGTCACTGTTATATATATCCAAAATGCTGCTAGATAGCTTAAGTGGTAGGAGGAGGAAAGAAGAATAAAAAAAATATTACAACAAGTTAAAGACTTAAAAGATTAAAAAAACATTATTCAAAGAACAAATTTCTTTGAATATGAGTCTGGTGTTCTTTAGAAGGAACTGTGTATATGAGTCTAAAGGGAAAATTTGCCATTATGTTGTGTTAAGTAAAATTGAAAAGTGAAGGGTCACAGTCTGCCACTGTTCCACAAGCAGCTTTCTAAGTGCTGTTTGCTTGGGTTTCAGATGCACAGTGATGGCAGGATATAGCCCCCAGTGCCTGGTTTTTAATTACTTCTATACAATATTTTCCAATAACACGATTACCACAACTGCACTTCAAACATGAATTAGGTTGAAAGTAAAAATAACCTTGCTGGTTTTGACCTACCCCCCAGTGATTTTTTAACCATATCACTAAACTCTGAATTGATACTTCATACTGTGCTTGGTTTAGCAGTATAAAGATTCAGTGACCCAGTTAGATGCAATAGTTAAAATTAGAGTGGACAGAACATCAAAGAATATGCTTTAAGGAAAGAAACTGTGTTGTTGTCAGGATAGACCAGATAACCTAATGGTTTTAACGTGCATAACATAGAATCATGTATACCATCATCCTTATTACCTTCCAAAATGTAATAGAACATTACTGAAATAAACCCATAGAATGCACTTCAAGAGAAGTAAGGCTAAAGTATGTTTCTATGGATCCCAGATAATTAGCCAAATATTACTTTTACTTGAATAATTTTACACACCTAAAATAACTAAAATATGTAGAAGTTTAGTAAAGAACAGTTCAGGATTTGTTCAGTTTCTATGATCATATAACCAACCTTCCAGCATTGATCATTATCTTATATATTTCTCTATGTTCATGTGAAGAGTCCAAGTCCAGGTTCACAAAAAAGGTTTGCATTCTTACTGCCTTCTAAGGCGATAAGAGCAACATTATTTTTTTTTTCATTTTATCATGCATACAAAGTTTGTGCAGACAATTTTTTTTCTTTCAGAGCCAACATACGGGACTCAGATATTGAGTTTGGGTCCACCTGGCCAAGAAACAAAAAGGAGGAAAAAGTGGGTAGAAAAAATGGGTGAAAAAAAGTGAGGAAAATTGTGAGTACAACCACTGACTTGAGACAGAAACTCACGAAAGGAAATTAGGAGTTATTTAAGTGAATTGCTTTTCATAGACAAGAGAAGATATTTTTACAGATCTGCACCCATGGATCCTGAAACACCCTGGCATTTTTCAGGCAGGTCATCAAGACACCAACCATAGGTCTGCTGGGAACCAGCTTTTTTTTAGACTCTAATCATTTCTCTTCTTGTAGAGACTGTGAGCTTCACCACAAGTTATTCCTGTTGGAGATACTTTCCCAATGACTTGCTCTGTGTGAAATTGCTCCATAGGAGTGCTTGCTATATTTTTATATTAAATCTGAAATTGTAAATAAGTTTTATTTTTAAATAATAGTTTTACTAAATTAGCTAATAACTTTACTAAATTATCTGAAATCCTAGTTTATGTTAAATTCTCCTAGGTGTATAACCCACAATGAAATGAAGCAATCAGGATTCTTTTTGAATACACATAAATAACATGCTCATTTTTAAAGTAATTTGCAAAGGTTTATTACTTAGCAGAACTGACAATTCTTAAATACCATTAGAAATCATAACACCCAGTCAGTTTTGTAAATTTGCTTACATATTTGATCTCTCAATGAAATACTTTTTTAAAAAATGTTTGGAATTCAGTTGAGTATTACTCAAGAACAAGCTATATTTAATATGCAGGATTTGAACACTAAGCACACTCACACATTAAGCATCTTTGTTTCATTCCTGAGTGGTAAACTGACAAGTATTACAGAATTCACTGCAGCCTTAACTTTGCATTTTCTTTGTTCCAGGTATAGTATAACTATATTACAAGAGTGAACTCACATTAGCTCTAGACACTTATTTAATGACTTCCTACATTCATGTAAATTAATTTGGCTTATTGAAATTATATGAAAACAGAATTTTCATATTTAGTGCTGATTTAAAAAATTGAGACTCAATGTGACTCCTACACCTATTGCAGTGGACTTTGGATAAGGCTGTTATGTGGTTTAGGCTATCATTTTTGAGAAATGCTCGGAAATAGTAACCACTGAAAATAATATGATCTAATAAATGATTTAACAGATGAGAAACGCTTATCTACCATATTTTCCATATTTCACACAGCTGTGTACATGAGTTCAATAACTCACATGACACTGGTGGCAATCTTTTTAATTTATGAGATTATCAATACCATTCATGAAAAAATCAGAATTGTAAACCATAGTTTGACACAAACACAAGAGACACATCAGTGATTACTTCTAATTTTCAAGCAGTAATTCATCTTTATCCTCGAAATATAGCTAAATTTCTATAGTCTTTTCACAAAGGTGTGAATTCAAACAACAAGGCCCAAATCCAAGAGAAAAGGTCACAAAAGGCCAACTTAGCTGGTAATAAAAAAATAATAGCAACACACCTGAAAGTTCAGAAGAGTGTGAGGGTTCAAAAGAGGGTGAGTAAACTCAACTTAAAGCCAAAGGTAGGCATTTCAGTTGAATTTGATTATAGAGTTGATGAAGTTTCTTCCACCTAACTCAGCTGCCATTGTCTGGAGTGATAAAAGTTCATATGCCTCCTTCCATCAGCAGAACCACTGGGGCAGCATCCTACAGAGTCAGGGATGCAAGCAAGTATCTGTCGATGGTCTATGTCTAGCTGCACTAATGCTTCCATCGAGCAGTGAAAGTCATGAAATATTTTCCCAAATGTCCCATATCATCTTTGTTTCATATAGATGGTCTCCACCATTTTTCCCCTTATCATTTGGCAATTAGGAAAGCAGAGTCATAACTCCATGTGGAGATTATGAAAATGAACCCCAAACCCAAGTCATTCATCTACTGATAGCTACAATCCTATAACCTTACTAATTAAAATGATTCACATACATGTTAATCACTAAGAGTGTCAAAACCAGTGTTCTGCCATGCCATTAAAGAGAAACTTTGTTCTAATGTTAACTGTTCTAAATTATTCTCCAGAACTTGGACATCAGAGAATAACCCTATTCAACAGCACTGTCATAGAGAGCCTACAAAATTCTCACTCATTTACCTATCTGAAAGCACTATTTTCTGGGCTGCAGAATCTGTCTTTCCAATTGAAACATTGAAAATAATATGACCATTTTTAATAATCCATATGTAGGGTACTCCTGGGGAATAGAGAATGGTAGGTTTGATCCTCCTTAAGTCTGTCATCGTCTCAGTCAGTGCAATGAAGGATTGGATAACAGAATAAACAGCTTACTCTTCTGGCCATAAAAAGGACACACAAAAGAAGGTTCTTTTCTTCATACCTACACCCCTTCCAGACTTAGGTTTGCTGTCTCCCTTCAGCATTTGTCTGGGTGATTTTGCTCAGTACAAAAGCAGTTGTGTCAATTGCACTAACTGCCTTGTTCTTCCTGTGCATTTAGTAGAAATCTCAAGTAGGTTGTACCCACAAGATTGTAACCACTACAATGGGTAAGTGGCTTCTCTGTGGATAGAGCCACTGGTGATGTCCCTTTGACACTGCCTTCATTCTCAGTTAGTCAGCACAGCATTTTCACACTTACAGTAGGGCAAAGTGGGTATAAAGCACCAGTAAATTAGACTACCTTTGACAGTCGCTGTGTTCCTACAGAAATAGTGACACATGGAAAAATTTGCTATGAATTAGTGTGTGAGGAATAACTCACAGTGTCAGGATTCAGGATCAGGAGAAGAAATAGGAGGTGATTAATCTGAGCTGTCTCGGACACTTAAAGTGAACTGAATCACCTCTGTTTCTTCTTGTTGACTCCAAAGGAAGCCTGGGGTGACTGTTGCAGACTTTCCACATGTACCTTCCTTCACGAAACCTCACTGTGCTCCTAATGTGAAAATTTCCAAATAAACTCTTATTTTAAAAATTGCATAAGAAAAACAAAGCCAACTAGACTTTCTTGACAAATAATCACATTTCAGATTATGGGGGAGTTTTAAAAATACAAATTCAAAAATTAATCAAATTATTTTGTGGAAACTTTCTACCTGAATTTGCCCTGCATTGATAGCAAGCATGGAAAATCCCAAGGAATTTCCTTGCTAATATTACTGAAACCTGAGAACAATCTTAAAATAGAAACTGGCCGACTTTGATACAACATGAGGAAAAATACTTTTTTCATCTGTCAAAGCAGGAAGCTTTTTTAGAAATGTAGACATCTGGGAAATAACTGATTTTTAAATTATAAAATTAAAATATATCTCAAAATATATTAAAGAAATTGTGTGTCAAAATACATCTAGTTGTTTGGGTATGCACTAAAACTGCATACACCATAATGCAATTTATTTCTTATGTGTCATGCAAGTGGGGAAAGTTTTTGCAGTACTGAGGCTTCAAATAGCTTCCGGTTCTACATTACAAGATAAATATATACATTGACATAATCTTACAAAAACCCAATGCAATCTTACTACAAGTACAAATCATTTGCCATGGCATAATTATATGATATGTGTACAATGATGATCTTACAATTATATAGTACTGTCAAACTTGATGAATCCCAAAGCACTTTAAAACTCCAGCTGATTACACTGCATCAAAAGCATGTTCTTGCTTTCAGTTTAGAGATGTGGAAACACAGACATTTGGGTATGAAAATTCATAAGTCCCAGGAAATAATCTATTTCTCCTGCAGGTGTCATGAGCTATAACGGTTCACCCTTGCGTTGTTCTGAGAAGTCCTGGTAAGTCACATAATTTCCAGCCTTTCCATTCATGATACACATATTTATGTATGTGTGTCTGAGAATTTAGATGCAAGTGGCTCATAACGGGTAAGCCCACACATAGTAAATATAGCAGTATATAATTAGCCATTTTTCCTGATTCTAAAATGCAGCCAGCTTTGGACAAAAGATTAACAACTTCTAACACAGTAAATGGTTAAGTGGGAATAACCAGTGACAATGTGGTACAGGAAGAGAATAATACCATATCTAATTAAAACTGCAAGGAGAATTAAAGAAAGCAGACTGTAATTAACAAAGTTAGCATTTGGCAAGGACACCGAGATTAACGTTCTTCCTTTTGTATAAAGTGTCATGGGATCTTCAATGCCCGTGTGCAGAGACTGGAACATGAGAATTTCCATTCATGGGGCTCAGTCCTGAAAGATGCTCAACTTTGAAGCTTAGACCAATTATAAAAGCAAACTTCAGCTGAAGTACCTGAGCGAGTGCCTGGCTTGAGCTCAACAGCATCTTGCAGGAACCTGTGACCTTGTGCTTGCTGGCAGTGTCCAAGACAAGTACTGTAAAGGCCTCATCCAGAGGAGCTTGTTATATTCAGTGCTTGGGTCTGAATTGCTATGCAGGCAGGATTGTGTGGCAAATATTAAGGGCTCATTACCCACATGGATGTCTAGCAATGGACAGTTGTGATCACAATTTGCAGTCTCTAATACCAAGTCATGCTTTTTTTTAAAGGAAAACATTACTAAACCAGGAAAAACATCGCCTCATTAAGGGAAATAATGGGGTATTCCAAATCCCATAGCATGGCAGCTATTGGCAAATGCCATGTAATTTCAAGGAAGAATTAAACCAAACAGCATTTCCATAATTTCCATATCTTCCAGGAATGATAAAGAAGGATTATTAATATAATAATAAAATACATGGATAAGTGTTGTTTGTGTCTGTTTACCTGTAGTCCCTAGACAGCTCTATGTCACCATAGTGTTCACTTACATGAGCACATGTTATTTAAGTATTTTTCCATTTTGGCTAATCTTTGCATGATGTGTTTGTATTACAGAAACATTTAAATCTGTAAGGATCATGGCTTTATCACATCCAGTCTTGCACAGCTAGAAAATAACAGCCCAACCCTCTTCCAAAGTCAGCTAGACTTTTCTCAGTTTAAAAATTCTGCTGAAGGTGTTAATGCCCAGTTTGGACTGGAAAACATTTCCTGGATATTGGGTTCATTTAACATATCATCACATAATCCACTTCATAAACCATAAAGCTCTGTCTAAAATCAATTAGGTTTCACATCTCCAATATTTTTATTTAGAGTATGTTCCAAAAGTTGAATGATTGCAAATTACTGTTAAAAAGCTTTCTTTTTATTTCCATTCCTAGACAAATTTTATTTTGGTCTGTGTTACTTTAACTTATATAGTTCATTTTTTAACATCCCCATGTGATTATTGTGAGTGACCATAGCTCCCTTAAGCCTTTAGTTTGATAAGTTGAACAGGCCGTGCTTCTTTAGCCAGACTTCCCATGCTATGATATGTCCTAACAGGCCTCTCTCTACCTTTTCTGCTTTGAATTAGTTTTTCTGAAGTGTGGACACCTTTACTTGTCGACAGCATTCTGAAAGTTTTGTACCCAGTGAATTTCACAGTGGATATTTCTTTGTGTCTCTTGGAAATCTCTCTCGTGATGGATCCTAAGATCATATTTATCTCCTTTTTGCAGTCCCATCATTCTGATGGCTTATAGTCATCCTCTGAGCAACTAATGTAACCAGATCTTTCTCTGTCATCTCCAGTTAATGAGCTCTCAGCTTACTGCAGACATTCCTGCTATTAGTATTTAAATGAATGACCTGGCACTCAGTACTATTACATTCCTTCCATTTATACTATTCTGTCATCACAGTCATATAATTTTTCCTCTATGATATCCTCATTCTCCTTTGTATTGGCAATACTTTCTACTTTTGCTACCTCAGAAATTTCATCAGCATAACTGTATTTTTTTTACCAAGGTCACTAATGAAAATATTAAATAAACTGAGGCTCAGGATTGATTCTTGGAGCATTTCATTAATATCTTCCCTGTTAACAAAATCTTTATCATCTCTTTAGCTTGCCCCTTAACCTGAAAAGAATCCTGTTCAGTTACTTTCTATATAGTCTGTATTGCATTTAACTTAGAAGCATTCATAAAAGAAGGCTGCAATCAACAAACCCTGGCTTTGCAGGACTAGCTAGAAAGACTAACTCTAGTAGCAAACCGGTCTCCATATATCCAAAAGGATGTCACTAATCGTGGAAGTGATGGAGGATATGTACATTTCTAAAGAGCAGACACCTTACATGTTCTAGTTACCTAAAATGGCTCTAGTTGCCTAAGATGGCTAAAGCCTAGGGTAGAAAAAGCTTTTCACCAAAGGCATCTGGACTGTCCTGACAGGTCAAAATAATTCATCAGCTAGTCTGCTTTCCCTTGAGAGACCTGGGAACAGGTAGCAGGATGGACTGTCCTGTTAATGGAGGCTTATTTCCAGCTACCATTTCTCCCAGGGTTTTATTTCCTCACAGTCACATTCACAAGCCCAAGTGTATTACCAGAACAGTCAAAATGCCCCTAGAAAATACAGAGGTCAAGACCAGACTGCCTCTACGAGAGGTCTTCATTCTGCCCAGGTCAGAAGAGCCCATGAAAAAGAGGGCGAGTGGGAAGCAAGCTGCAGGAATAGTCCTGCTAGCAGAAACTTCCTTTGCTACCCTCTTTTTCAGCGTTAATAACTGCAGACATGCAACTCACCAAGTGTGTCTACATGCCTATATTTCCTGCAGTAACCAAAGTATGGCATACATCCAGAGCAGTTGATGTGCAGTAGAGACAGTTCTGAGGATCATTTGCCCTATTACACATGGTCAGATTGCCTGTACTGCACCTACAGACTTGGCAAACTCAAATAACAGGGAAGAATAACACATGCTGCTTTACTTGCCACAAGAAGAAATGATGTAGCTGCCTAATCAAAAAGGTTGAGTACTATATCTGCATGAGCAAATTTCTTCTGGTGCTTGGTAAAAATCAATACTTGCTCAGACTGCATCTAGAACAAAGAGTTCACATGTGAAATATTAGTGCAATACTTTATTCTTCCCCCCCCAAATATATCCCACTTAAATCATGTTCTCATTAACCTAATTGATAGCATCACTTCAAAGAACAGTTTTGTAAAACAAGGCTACTTCTCCTTCTTAGCCAAAGATATGTTAGCATCCATCCATTTCAATGTGGTTCTTGCTTATTCTTTTTAATGAAAAAATCAAAGCAGGAATTTTACAAAGTTTTTATACTATTATCCCATATATGCATCCCAAACGTAGAAATCTAAATCTGGAACTGTGTCCACAGTTCATTTTACACATCAGGTGAAAGTTTGTTTGGTATTTGTGTTACTGGGGTACAAAATATAAAAACCACGTACTTAATTCCTTGTCATTCCTTTCCTGTTTATTCATTACAGGTAAACAAAACTATTTTTCAGTCTTTGAAGTTTGCAGATGAACTTCAAAATGTGCACTGAATATGGCCAAATAGAGAGTTGATCAATAAGTGTACAATAACCCAGTCACTGCAAATCCATTTTGTAAATAGTAATATCTGGTATACTGTGTATTTCCAATTTTTGACAAGGGGAAAACTTGGGTAATTCTTGTATCTTCAATTTGTGTTTTAGTAAATGGTGACCTTTCTCCTAATTCAATGGTATTGCAGACAGGATGAATAATCTTGTGGGTCAGTATAAGTCCTGTATGCAGAAGACTGGGTTCAAGCCTCTGGCTTGCTTTTGCAATTGCTGTGTTGCTTAAAGAAAGTTGAACAACATAAGCTGTGATATCCTTTTTCTTTGTAAGGATGTGTTTACACTGTCAACTGTCAAAAGAGTTGTAGTATGCTGGTTTTAGAGTCTAGAAGAAGAAGATACCATTCACAGCTAAATGTTTTAAGTCCTTTCATAACTGCAATACAAAATAATTATATTTGAAAATAGATGGTCTTTAGTAATAACTAATACCCAAATATTCCAGTTCTTTTTGTTATTATCAAAAGAGAACAGCAGAAAAGCAAATGCTTCCCTTTTCAGACTTGTTTTCTTTTGAACAGATTGTATCTCCTTCTATATTTATCTTTAACATGGTTCATAATTACACACTCCTCAACCAGGGACTTAATGTTCAGATATATTATATTACATATTATATATTATGCATGAAAACTGGTTCATTTTTTATCTTCAAATAATGATCATCAAGCTGGTTCATTATTCATCAGAGAAAAATGAACTCTGTTCATATTCCCAGTTACAATACATTCCTGCCCTGATCATACACATAGAAGTCCATTGTCTAGATAAATGTCTGATCAAATATGACCAAGCAAAGGAATTTGCTGGAGAATCAGCCTTTTGCAAGAAAGCTCTTTTCTTTCAGTTCTTAATCTCTTAATTGTATGTTTTTAGCTGTTCTTGGCTTTTCTGGTTACAAAACTAAAATAACAGACACGGACCGAAAATGAAGTGATGTTGAGATACTGTCATCATCCAACTTGCAGCTGGAAATCAAATGTCACAGGATTATTGCCCCACTAACCTCCAGGGTCTGAAACCCAAAGATGACAATTAAATGACAGCTCTGTTATATGTTTTGCTAAGATTATTTCACTAGTAACACCAGCTGATACACTAGTTCCTGGTTCCATCCAACTTCTGTTTCTCTGGCTACTCTATGTAAATGCATATACCAGATCATTCAAATTCTTCCTCTAAAAACAATGAACAATCATCAGCACAAAACCACAAGAAAAGTGAAAAATTGAGGCTGAGGGACAAGTGAAAACCAGATTTTTTTGCAGGATTAGAATATGGGGCATTTCTCATATATATATATACAAAAATATTTATATATATTATATGCTTTACATTATATCCTCTTACATTTCATATATTACCTAAGTATCTGAATACATTACAGTAAGGTATTTACTGATTTCTGTGACCTAGTGGATTCAGATAGATTAACATGCACCATGCAGAATTTCAGTTTGCTTGGAATTCCTTTCTGTAGCTGTTGATTTCAGACATATCCACAGGTGTTTATTTATAGTATAAATATAAATGCATAGTTAGCTACTTCATAAACTACTGTACACATATAGTAAAGGTTATAGAAGGCCTTGGCTGATGGACAAGGAGGTGCTAAGAAAAGCAATTTTAACTTTCAGGAGTTTATTTCTCAAAATGGCCTCAAGAAATCTTTGTGTTTTCCACAAGTTAGCTTTATCTTGCAATAAGAAGCTTGACTGTGCATGGAGAACAAAGTGGCCACTGTTGTTGCCTCTGAGCTCACAAGTCTTTTATTCAACCGATGTAAATGGCATTGATGGAAATTCATAAAGTTTAGATCCAGAACCTATCATAACCTATATGTTACAGACCCCAGGGAGCTTAATCTGGCCTTCTCTATTATCTGTCATCCTTTAAGGACTTCAGGTCTTGCATTGCTGCATACAGACAACAACACAAGACATGCAGCAGGGGCTGTGCACCAGGGCTTTGGGATAAGACAGAATCTGCCTGGTGGACCCAAACAGCAGAAATTTGCTTACAGATCCTGCTGCAGAAGAGCTTAGAATTAGTGAGAAGTACATATTAGGAGAATTAGAAACTTGTTTTATCTATCTTTTTCTCTTATCTCTGTTGAACATGTGTTAAGCTCTGAGATGGAGACCATGTTTGTAAGAGATACTTACATACAAACTGTATATTTTAGAACAATACTTCCATTTATGTCTATTTACCTTTCCAAAAGAGAAGACGAAAGAGGAAAAAAGGAACTTTTCCTTCATTTCACAGTTATGAAAAAAATCTACTCCAGTTGCATGAAGCTTGACTCTTGTGGCTCCCTTCAGCCAGAGAGGTCTACCCCCAAAATAGAGAAGGGTTATGAGACATTGAGCTGTTAGTGTTAGAGAGAGAGCTGAGCTATTTGGGCATTTTGCACAGCTTTTGAGTGTTGCAGCTATATAAAACTGGACCACAGTTCTCCTGACCCATTGTATGCCCTATGCTATGAAGACCTTTTCTGCAGCATGAGGTAAATTGCAAACACTCATACCCAATCTATTTGGAGTACTTAGAGCATGCAAGAGAGGCCTTTTCAGCCGCAAAGTACTATACTGTGTGAAATACTGAAAACAAACCTTCATCTGGCACCTGTATGACATTCAAAACAACAGTGGCAGTGATAGCAAGACACCTCCAGGTGCAGAAAACAGGCCTGAGGAGTTCTCAGTTTGTGCATTTCATTGCTGGTTCTCTGTAACTGAAAGAGGCAATTTCCTATCTAGCACCTTTATACTATTGAAGAAAGACAAAGAAAATATTTGCTCACCAGTTTTATTTTTGAGGAGTCTATTATTTCCTCAATAGCTACCGACTGTTCTTTCTCCTTCATTTTTCTTTTTCGTTAAACTTGGAAATGATACCGGGGAGTGCTAGACAGAACTTTATATACTTAGGTGAACTTTGATTCTTCCTTGGACTTTAAGACTAATCTAGTGTAGAATGTGATTGACAAAGCATTTTCATTGTTGCTATGCAGCCTTTTCAAGTTACCCAACCTAAGCAAATGAGGTTGTTAATGTTTACTCTGGCCCGTTCTCTACAATGGTTTTGAACTTTAGTAGATTTTATAAACTTATAAAGGTTGCCAAATGACATCAGTATTCACTAAATAAAAAATACTCATTATTATGCGGCAGGGGGCTGCCTAGATCAGCAGTACTACATGCACCTCTAATGGAAACCTGGTTTTACTTCATGATTGAATAATCACAGCAATTATTGAATAAAATACTTTGGAGGATACCTACTTGAATTTCTTCTTTCTGTATGATTTCTGGGAATAGGACAGACAGCAGTTTTTGTGATCCATCCAGATGGTAACCATCAGTATTTGACAAATAATTAATACAAATACAAATTATTAATGCCATGATGAGAAACTGTGACCTCAAAGACCTTGTAATAGCAGTGAGATTTCACAGACAGACTGCGCTGTCCTTTTATCAATAAATAGTGTCTCCATAAAACCAAATGCAGAGTTAACAGATTTAATCAGAACTTTATACCAGCTGTAGTTAACAGAATCATAAAAATTAAAGAAGGAAAACATCTATCCTGTCCTGATCTAACCTCTAGTCCATGCCTGTACAGCACAAGATTTTTTCAAATGCCAAAGGAGCTGACCAAATACAGGTGAGCCACAGGGCAATGGAGGATTTTCTCCATAAGCTGTTTTCCTGCAAGAGTGACAGAAGTGGAGCAGTCCCAATGGAATCGACTCCAAAATGGACTGGAAGCAGACTGCAGCTCCCAATCTTAGTGAAATAGTGCGTTGTGAATGTATGAAATGAAGTGATGCAAGTGAAGCAGCAAAGCCTCACAGGATCCCTCAGGAGGTGACCTATTGCAAGGCAACACTTTTGCACAGCACTCCCTGCACTGCTGCCATTCCCCACACCCGGCTGGCCCACTGGCTAAGCCCTGACATCCGACAGCTAGCAAAACCCCTGCCTTTCAGCATGCCCAAGTGCTTTTTCTTCCCCTCTCTGTTAGTGATTCTTCTCTCTCCCAGCCTTTACAACCAGTCAGTTACTGAGGCCTGTTAATGATTTCACTGGAGGCCCCTTTATCTTACAGACAGCCACTTGGGTTCTTGGAAAGGGAGCAAAACAGTTCTGAAAGCTGAGAAGACTCTATTTACACCTTCCCTTGTTACAGTGCTGGACAACACAGAGCTCCTTAGCACAGAGAGGAAAAGAGTGGCTGTCTTGGATTCAGAGCTGTATGGAGATGGCCCAGCAAATGAACAAACCACGACATGTAGTTCATTCTTTCTTTCTACCCTTATTCAAAACCGGATGCACCAGACAAGCCAGATCTGTGCTGTTCTGTTTCCTCCTACACCACCTAACCAGGAGATGACTAGCAATGGGATCGGTGGGATCTGTTGCCCCTTAGCTGTTGTTTCTAATCATAACAAATAATAATAGAATATTATCCAATATAATGGTTTAATGTTATGTAATTATGCTCTGATTATCTAATAATTAAACCAAGTTTCAAATGAGGTGCAATACCATTTCATTAAAATTGCACGAAGAGCAATTATATTTTTTTTTAATTCTTCTTTTCCTGGCATATAAATACCATATACATCAAGTCAGATTCAAAGAAGGACTGAAGAATTTTGGTTAAATTCACAGATAGACACATTTCCCAGCAACAGATTCATTGTTTGTGACATCTCTAAATCTCTATGGTGATGTGAACTTCAAAGTACCAATGACACCATAATGATTTCAGTATGCAATAAAAGCTGGAGCTGTTGAAGGAATTAATATTGTTTCAAATCTTTAAGTGTTTCTTTCCTTTAAAGGAAATAACAATTCTGGGAAATATTTTGCAGATTTTTTTTTAAATAACTTGTTTTAACAGCTATTTGCTCCAGCTTTGTCTAGGACTACCAAGGCTATTCTATTCCTTGAGTGAGAATAATTCTTCAGATGACACTTATGGTGCATTTATCCATATAAAAATAAAATCTGTGATTTCTATTTGTTAGAAGCCATTGCTTTGAGGAAACATTCCTGCTGTCAAGCTCATTCAGGGGAATAATTAAAGAAAACATTTCTTAAATATGATGAATAAATCAACATAGAAACATTTTTTCTTGGCTCTGTTTACTACTGGACATGGTAAAAAAATCAGTGAAAAGGTTTTCCATGGAGAAGCTTTCCATTTTCTCCCAGGCAATCCAAAACAAACTGCTCCATTTTGTTTAGTCATTCAACACCTACTACTCCAGCAACAGTGACCCCACCTGATTCAACAGATCACCAGCTGGGCCACTGCAGGGGACTTTTTGAACTGCAGTTTTATGGTAGTGCTCTGCTCCAAGCACTACTCTGTACTACTACAGAGCCTCTCTCCCTGGGCTTCTTCAAGAATATTTCTGAAAGCTCTTGTTTTCTTCTGCACCAGAACAAAAGACAATTTAGAATCCTTGAAAATGTTCACAAAATTAAATTATTTTCTGCCTGTCTTACCCAGCACAGTGCAAGAGAAGCCTGTGCCCTTGCAGGACGTTAATATCTTCTCATTTTATTCTCATTTCAAGCCAGTCAATCTCCTAATGCTTTTGATGTAAGTTCTAGTGGACCTCATGTCAAGTAGAGAACATTATCCCAGTAGCTGTACAGTGATTATCTGGGCTACAGCAGTTATTTCTGAATGAAAGTACTGGTAAAATGCCAAATGTTTTCATAGAGATCACTGTTGTACATGCTAAATTACTGGTTTTTCTGGTGAGTCGGAGGGCTATATACATATATTAGCAAAACAAAACTACATTTAATAACAAGTAGAGGTTCACTAGGTCACACCCTGTCAAATCCAACCCTGAAAAGCACAGATATCCTGGTTTTTAACTCTGCTCTTTTCTGGCTCTCTTCAGTGTGACTAATGCTCTCCACATCTCCCTTGATACAGCACGTTTATTAAACTTCCCTTTTTCAGATATTAAAAGGAAGGTAGACCACAGCTTTTTAGAACTTGCTCCAAACTTTTACTGGTGGTGTCATATACGCTTTACATTAACAGACCTGCACATATCTACATTTCCTATGTTCTGAGCATTTGGAAGTTAATAAACTTTAAATTCATCACAGAATGTTGAATAGACTGTGAGAATTTTGAATAAGAGTCTGATAAAAAAGAAAAATGTTTACTTCTCAAATGTCTGTCACCATATCTGACATACATAACATTTTTTAGCTCATACTCATTCATATACTCTTTGTTTCACTTTTTTAATGATTCCTATAAGGTGAGGAAGAAACCTGTCACTCCTAATACAATACTCAGAGAAGAAATGGATTTCTTACAATACAGATAAATATGTTGCTGTCTGTTAGTAAAGAATTTCATATGACTAAATTATTATGACAAGGAAAAATAACATTAAATTGGTGTCATCTTCAAGTTTTCTTTATTAAATCCTACCTTCTCCACGGTGAACAAACAATTTTCATCAATTGATAGTTCATAAGAATAGTTACGATTTGATTTCAGCTATGTTTTCTGGATGAAGATATAACTGAGTTTACAAATACTTTCAGAAGAATCAAGGCTTCTTGCATATAGGGAGGATCTAATTTTATATTTTAACTCAACTTCTAAAAATAATTATTAAAAGTAGGTTTCTGCCATTAGGGTACTCTTAAGAGCAATAGAAACATAGTCAGAGAATTCCTTGCTTTAAGCAATTCTTAAGTTGACACCCAAAACCAGAGAATTTTATAAAATGATTAATTTGGGGCAAAACACAATAAAAGCCAGACAATCTGCTCTTCAGAAGCTGTAAAAATTTTAATGAGAGATGGAGGGATGTTCTTGTTTTCACTTCTCTGATTCTACTAATACATGACGGTAATTCATTAATTCAGGGCCAGACAATGAGCCTCTGAGCAATTATTCACATGAGTGGTCTCATAGAATTCAATGTCCTCGTTTAATGTGCCATTAGAATGGTACATGGGTGCATCTAACTAAAGCAAACATTAATTCACTGCAACACACAACAGGTAGCACTGCAAAGTCTCTAATCTCAGCCACTGTCTATTGAGAAAAATCGGAAAAGAAAATGGCTTCATGGATTTGGTTTTTCCAAGTAAATATTTTAGTGATAAACTCCCAAGCCTCCTACCATATTCAGAAAACTAGGAGACTCAGATTTTTTGAGAATTTTAGAGAGACTACTTTGCACAGTTTGGACAAATTCAAAGGCAATAATAGAATCATAGAATCGTAGAATCAATAAGGTTGGAAAAGACCTCTAGGATCATCAAGTCCAACTGCCAACCCAACTCTACTGTGTCCCCTAAACCACGCCCTGAAGTGCCATGTTTTGTGTTTTTTGAACTCCTCCAGGGATGGTGACTCCACCACCGCTCTGGGCAGCCTGTTCCAGTGCCTGACCACTCTTTCAGTGAAGAAATTTTTCCTAATATCCAATCTAAACCTCCTCTGGCGCAGCTTGACGCCATTTCCTCGCATCCTATTGCTACTAACTTGGGAGAAGAGACCAACACCCACCTCGCTCCAACCTCCTTTCAGGTAGCTGTAGAGAGCGATAAGGTCTCCCTTCAGCCTCCTCTTTCCAGACTAAACAACCCCAGTTCCCTCAACCTCTCATCATAAGACCTGCTCTCCAGACCCTTCACCAGCTTTGTTGCTCTTCTCTGGGCACGCTCCAGCACCTCAGTGTCCTTGTACTGAGGGGCCCAAAACTGAACACAGCATTCGACGTGCGGCCTCACCAGTGCCGAGTACAGGGGCATGATCACTTCCCTACTCCTGCTGGCCACACTATTCCTGATACAAGCCAGGATGCTGTTGGCCTTCTTGGCCACCTGGGCACAATGCCAAGAAGGGAAAAACCTAAGATGCTTAGATTTAGATTTTTAGAAAAATCTAAAAATACTTAAGCATTACACTGGAGAAGTGTAAGGAGGAAGCAAACACTGAATCAGCCAGGCACGTGGGCAACTCAGTCTCAGTTGTGATCTCACTTACTCTATGTTGATGGCAGCCACCACGGTCAGGCACCTTGTGCAGAAGTACATAAGAAGTAATATGACTATCTGTTTAAGTACAGCACAACCCCAGTTCCTCTTCTCAGAGGAATTAGATGCTTTCTCATTCCTGATCATGCCTCCTAGTCCAACACTGTTGTAATATACACATTTTTAACTCAGATAAACAAAATGTCATTACGTTTAATGTAATTATGAAAAACTGGATCTAAGGAACATATTTTCTACCTGCCTCTCTATCCTTCTCTATTGCACAGCTTAGGACCAAAATTTTGTGGGCAGGTTTAGGGTGTTGCCTGAAACATGCCATAGAACCCTGAGTCACAAGCTAACTACCTGAAACCACCTCCATCTGTCCATTTCTTTCATATATTTTTGGAGTACATATTGTCAAAAGAGAAGACGGAAGAGGCAGAGACACTGCTTGATTGCTTCCACATGGCCAGTTCACATTCCTTGTTGAAGGCAGCCTTCACTTTGCCATAGTCTTGCACAGAGAGATTTGGAAATGCACACTATTCCCTGGCTTACCTAGCAGCCTGGGGATTTCCTCAGCACAAACAAAAATCTAAATAGAATTACCTAGCCCACAGGCATTGCAGGAGTCTCAAATCTTTGCAAGTAAGATACCAGCTAGGCCTAAAAGTCACTGCATATTTGATACATTTTAGAGAGATATGTCCTTCATGGCTGAAGATAAAGGCTAATGAGGCTCGAATTAACATAGATTAACATCATTCAGTTTTAAAAGGTGTTGAGGGAGTGTGAGTCTAATCCAAAACCCAGAATTCATGCTTCTCATCACCATCCCACGGTACCACACCTGAAAGGATCCTCCCCTGCCTCATGTTAATTTGAGCCAAAATATTAATTCACTCCCCAGGGAGCATTTCTTTGCTATGTTCTGTGCTGAGATATGTATAAATCAGACTGACTGTATTAGTTCTGTAGCTGGCATACAAATGCCAGGTATTCATGGAACTATTAATTGCCATTAATACTGGACTGTATAGTGGGCAACACAAAGGCACAGAGATCTTATCTCCTAATATATTTTTGTATCCAGTGATGTTCTGTAGTCAGAAAAAGATGTTCCTCCAGTGGGTGATTAAGAGCAAGCACCTGACTCTGTATTCTGAAATGAACTTTGTAGACTGTCAAAACCTGTGAAAATACTCTGCCTTCACCAGAGTGAGGTTTCCCTTTATCAATACCCATTTTAAGGCCCTGAGGACAAAATCTGTGGGAAAAGTTTCCCAAGATAAATCAGGGTTGAGAGAATAAAGAACATCCCTTCTATAAAGTGTGTTGCATTACAGTTATTGATAGGTGTTATTTTCACAAATAATAATGCTTTATGCATTGTTGTGTCCAGAAAAGGTTCATCCTTCCCCTTCAAATGTGTAACAAAAATGGAAATGTAAGTAGCCTTTGTTAATCCTCTGCCATTTCTTTACAAAAAGGCATTACAAAATTATAACAGTTTGTTACAATTATTCCTATAAAGCATTTCATCTGAAAAGTGAGATTTCTCATCTTTGTTCTTAAAATTATTCAGCTAAGTGTGAATTGCCTTTATGAAAGTCAAGAAATAGATCCCACCCTTGCTTTAGCATAAGACACTGGAGAAATTACTGTACTGTGGAAACTATTAGATGAGGAAGCTTTGACTTTCTTAGATGAGGTAGAAGGATCTTTAAGCAAGACTTTAAAAGGCCTTCTAGGGTCTAAAGACTCCTCATAACCATAGTTCTGCATGGGAATTAATACCTCCAATGGGTTATGCACTGGATCTGGTGCTGGGCTAGAACCCCAAATGATATTCAGACCACTTAAAACAGCTGTGTCCCACCACATTGGAACCCTTTCCTGTAGTATTTCTTGACAAAAAGACAAGAAACTGAAGAGAAAGGAGAATCATCCACTGATAGTACTATTTCAGCCTCTGAAGTGTGACATGTGCTTGAATCACTCATTGAAATTCTCTGCTATAAACAGCAAGACGGAATTCCACGAAATACTTACAGTTCTTTGCATTAGTAGAGGAGTTTCAGAACAACCTATCCCTTCATCATTGAAACTTGATTCCATATTGATTATGTCTTCAATCACCTCTTCCATCTGATAAAGTAATATTTTAAGACCAAACATTACAAATAATAATGGAAACAATGTTATTCTGAAAATAAAGAGAAAAAAATCTTGAGTATTTATTACATCAATAAAACTGGATTTCAGTTTATATCTTAAAATTCAAATAATTCAAGCACTTTTACACAATATTCATGGTTTTTTCTTCTTGTGAAAACAGCTTTTGTGGTTTAGCAAGTTACTTCTTTCCTCCCAAACACCAGCCCATTCCCCTTTTTTAACCCCTTATTGCAACACAAAGATCAGATGACAGGAGTGCGTTGCTAAGTTGTAACTGTGATCTGTCACCTTCATCAAATGTGTCATATCCAGAGTGTATTGTTGCATTGGTGCAGGAAGACTGAAAGGAACCTGTGGTTCTGCAAGAGCATGAGTCACTCAAGATTTGGTGTTACAGACTGCTCTCAAGATTCAGCAGGCAGAGGTTTAAGTTGTGTTTGGCAGTACACTGGATACTTCTCCAGCCAGCCTTCTGGTCCCACTTTTGTTCTAATCTGAATCAAAAGCTACAGAAGCAGATGGAATAGCTAATTAATTACTTGGGATGAAACAGTGGATACTTTGCAGACATATAGACATATATAGATTTGGACAAGGTACAGCATGAGTTTTCAGTGATAATTTTGGTCTGGTTCCATTCACAAAATAACACTGGGAAAGATCCCATGATGAACCTGTCATTGTTAACTCTACCGTCTGCAGGAGCAGTTGATTCGTACTCTGATGCTTTTCAAGCAGCTCTTGGGAGCTGTCTGAAGAGCTGTAGCTGAAGGAAATGGAGACGGTCCTGTGCAACAAAAGAAAGTATCACACAGGCCAGGGACCTTTCGACGCAGACCTTTAGGCCATATGGCCCAGTACAGCTTGTGCTTGTACATGCACTCCTCTCCCTCTCCAAAAACCAGACATGTGCTGTCCGAGGAGTTGTGCCAGACTTATTTAGGAAAGTGCTGTCTGGGCCAAAAGGATGTCAGGAAATACCAGCAATCAGACAATATGAATAAACACAGTTCAGTGCACCAACCTGTGTGTTGGCTCTATATTATTTACTAATATACCAACAACCTACATTGAGCCACAGGACACATCTGCAACTAGGAAATTACACTGTGCCAGTCATCTCCCTGAGGCTCTGGGATGGGATTATTCAAATTATTGGAGTAATGCCTGCAAGGACTTTGGCCTATGCCAACTATCACTCTCCCAGTCATCAGCAGGCACAATTCAGGACAGTGGTTTATAAGCAGCCGTCTTGCTTTTGAGGACAGAGAGTGGTATTAGAGCAGGCACTGGTTGTTCCTGGTCAGATACTCAAAGTGCCTGAGAACGGTTCCAGAATGCCGTGCTTGCCACCACAGAGGTGACCACAGAGGCCTCCATAAAGGCCATCTAAAATAATCTTTGCAGACCAGTGGCTCCAGTAATCTATAAACATGACATAAAATGTCAGTTTTCAATGCAGAAGGAATGGAGGGGCCCCAGATGAGCTTTCCAGGAAGTGTTTGGTTTATTTTTTTCATGCTTAGCTGCGTAATGTCTAAATGATCAGATGGGTCACAGTGTATTTGTAAGATTCCTCTGTTCTGTTAAAGCCCAAGATATGATACAGCATCTCTATCTCTTATTTCTGTAAGAATTCCCCTTTTACCTAATAAGCACTCTCTCTTGAAATCTACTGAAGTATTAAAGGCCGTAATGATCTACATCTCACACTGGCTGAGAATCTGACATTGTATAATAGCTGTACCTCTATTAAAATCGATGGTGGCACTAAAGTTAGCATATCTATGCCAATTTACCCAAGATAACCCATATATAAATATATCAGCTAACTGAAAAATGAATGAGCTATTCTTTCAGTTATGTCTTTAAGGTAATCAATATTTAACTTTTTTATGTAGCTAGGATAGTACTTTTAGACAGAAATAACTCATCTGAAAAAAAAAGTTTGCATTGCAAAGTACATATTCAAAAAACATACAGCCATACATAGATAAAAAGATGCAACAGTACATTTTAACCGGCAGTTATTTAGAAGCCTGATCATGTAATAAGCTATTCATAGGCATTCAAGGGAATCACCAACATAAACCAAAAGGATTCAGGGAGCAAGTGCTGCAACCAAAGGCCCCATGAAAGTAAAGAAAGTCACCTCTTGCCCACTACCAATATAATGTGGGTCATGTAACATTTTTGTAGAAGTACGCAAAGCACATTTCCCCATTCCTTTTGCCAGCCCAGCCCTACCGCATTTTCGTGTTCTCCTCCAAGGGCCAGTAGCTTGGTAACAGGGCTTTCTGGTGTGCCAATATCGCTGATGGGAGGCATGTGTCCGTTTCTTAAAATGGAGGTCACTCCCACGGGCTGGATTGTGTGGGAGTGGGACAGGGAGAGCGTCTGGCTGGACAGCTTGGTATCAAGGGTCAGGTACTGCTTCACCTGGTGCCTCTGGCTTTGCTGTATGTGGTATCTAGACTGATTTTCCAAGTGTGTTTGTACCTGGGAAGGAATGGAAATAAATGCTAGTTTCAAGTTACTGGTACCAGTATTTGCCCATATATTCACTTAAAAATCTTCAAAACAATAGATTCAGCTTTAATAATGATTGGATAGAATTGTTATTAACCTTAAATTTTTTTTTTTCAGTTTTGCACCCTTACACATTTCTTATTGATGTACTATTTTCCCCTAACACAGCTGAATAAAACTTCTGAATAATCAGCAAAGAAAAATAGAATTAGGAAAGATAAACACAATCCTGAGAAAAGACCGGAAGTATGCTACACATTTTTCTCTTCTCATTTAAGAATGATCTTTGTGGAAATCACTGATCATTACAATCAAATCTATAAGCTTATATGTGCTCTAAAATTAATATCACAGTGTATTTACTCTTTTGTACTTGAAAGAGTAAATAAATGTATAAAGAAAAACATAATCCAACCAACCTCAATTAATATCAACAGCAGCAGACATTCACTCATACCTAAATCCACATTTGGCTCACCTTGTAATAAGTACAGTCAGTTAAATGAGGCATTGCTGCACTTTTGGGGAAAAAAAAAAAAAAAGAAAAACAAAATAGAGTCCAAGCTATAGTCCTGGATGACTATTCACTATCCTCAAACCGCACAGTCTTCTTGAAGAGCCTCTTGAGAACAGATCACTTTTTGAGTTGTTAGGACTTTATAAACTGAGTGGTCATGCCAAAATGGCTAATTGAGTAAGACTTTGGGCCATCCTTTGATTATGGAGATTGACAGCTGCTACTTCAAACAGCTCTCATTTCAGATCAATGTCACATTCCTGCAATTTAACTACCAGAGGAGCACTGCATACACAAACCTTACTGTCATTTCAGCCCTGTGGCTTTCTCCTCTTCCTATGGCATGACTGGTCACAAATTTCGTGTAATAAATTTTTCTCAAGTGGCCTCTGTGTAAGCGTGATTAATATTTGTTGAATAATAGCAAGACTTGCTTTGTAGCTCTTTTTTCTCAAAAAAAAAATTCCAGTCATTTAAACAAACTTCTTTTTAATTCCCCTAACATACGTAAGCAGAGATAAATAGGCCATAATAGGGGTTTGCATTTAAATTAGCTATATTTTTGTACAATATTACAGTATCTACTTTATTTTTAATCATGTTACACTGGCATGTCTAGAATTATTTTAATTATGTTTCTTTAAAATAATTTTCTAGTCGTATAAAGAAGATTAAGCCATGCAATAATAAATATAATATTAATTTTTTTGATGTAAGCCTTAAAGTTATTACATAATATTCCATTAAAATGTTGATATAAAATCTTAAATACACTGTTTAGATTTTCCCCTGTTTTATGTTAGGAAGGTATGCATCCCGTGTAAGGTTTTAAAAACTACATGTGTATTTGGTATTGACTTAAATCATTACATTACTTGTCTTAACTGACATCTTTGTGTTAGTTTTAGAAAGTGTATAACATACTGTTAATTTAAGTTCTGATTTATCATGTGTAAGGATATATGTAAGACCATCCAAATCATTTGGATTCTTATGCATCTATTTACTCCTTCAGCCTCAGTAAGACTTAAGCTTATATTGAAAGTTACACTCAAGCAGTTTCTTAAATTATAATCCAAACATGAAATCTATTGCATGCCAGTTTAACAAGAGTATCGCTCTTGGGCAAAATGCAGTGTGCTGAGGGAAAGAAAATGTGTCCCATTGTGTGGCCAGAGCAGGGACTTGCTATGCACCCTTGTTTTCTGCTGTTTCAGAAGCACCCATGGACACTTTGTGCTTGTGCTGGACTCTAGGGTCGCTGAATGAATCCACGTGAAGTGACCACTACTCAGGCCCTTGCACTGCCTAGCCTGATGAAGATCTCTTTCCAGCAATGCAGAGCACTGCAATCAACAGCTTTGAAGGCACAGCTTCTTTGCATGGCATAAATGGGAGTGAGATTAATGCATAGGCTACAAATGCATCTACTGCATTTTAGCCCAGCTACTTTTTTCTCTTAAATGAAGCTGATGATCACTCTGTAACAAGAAACGAATTGTTGTCTTAGAAGTTCTACAGCCCTTCCTGAAGAATGAAATCCAGAATATCAAATATCTTCAAATTAAATGGGAAGCATAAGAAATTTGCCATGTCCAAAGTCTATACTACCTTGTTTTAAAGTTTGTTTTTAATGAGGAATTTTAACGAAGTGGGTTCTTCCACAAGAAAATTGCTGAAAGGTCAATGGCTTGCTTTTTGCTTCCTCTGGACTTCAGCTTGCTCGTGGCAGACTGAAACCCCTGTGCAGCCCATTTCTTAGTGAACCACCACAGGGCCATCCCACCAGGGTTGGGGGAGGATCTGTGAAAGACAACCAGCTAACTGCTGACTAAGTAAAAAATAAAGTTTAACAAGAGTGCTTATTTTGTATGATATTCTTTCAGTGCTTATATCCTGTCAGTACTGTCCTGAACTTCCACAAACAGGAAAAGAATTTAAAGCTTCACTGATGTGATCTGTTGCTATGGTTTTGCAAAACTCCCAATCCCCTTCACTGGGCCAGTTGCAGTCATTACAAAGCAGAACCACTGAGGTTAAAAAGGGATCTATGCTCTGATTTTCAAAAAGTACATAAAGTTGCAATCTGTGATCTTTATATATCTAAATAAGTCTTAGAAGTCAATGCTAATAACAAGTGAAGCACTCCTGAAAGTGAAGCTACTGTGTAAAGACAAAGCAGAGTTGGACTCTTATTTTTGTAATCATACCGCTGGTGTATAATAAATGGGGGGAAAAAGTCATGCTATACCAAAGGAATACTAAGATTACAAAGTCAAGCTCTCAAAAATTATAAATGACAGTGAAAACTGCCCATGTAACATGTATGAAATAAGAGCAGAAACTCAAAACTTAATAATTTTATGAAACACAATAGTCAAGTGTCAAATACCAAGTATGATCGGTTTATTCTCCGCTGGGATGCTGGATAACTCTTATTATATTATATCAGTATTATTAAGCTCAGTTTAGGCTTTCTGAAAATTTTAGATTAAATAAATGCTTTTAAATAACTATTCCTGTAATTACAAACAGTAAACATTTACTTGATTTTGAACTTCTTTTTAACAGTGTAAAAAGAGTGGCTAAGCACTGGCACAGGTTGCCCAGAGAGTTTGTGCAACCTCCATGTTTGGAGATTTTCACAACTTGACTGGACAAGACACTGAGCACCTGAAAAAGCAAAAGACATTTAGAAATAGCCAGGGAAATTTGAATTGGTAGTCTAAATATTGAAACTCTGGATGATCATTATTAAGTCTGAGAAAAAAAATGGTATCAGGTTAGGGGTTCAGTGAAATAAATGCAAAAAGCAAAATAACTGGAAGTTCACTTCTACACATAAGTAATCCCACAAGTGAAACAGCACAGAGCAACATGCACTTAGCTGCTTAGACACCTTGACCATGTGCATATCTTAGTCCACTAGATAAGGTCCTTCCACAGAAAAAAAAAAAAAAAAAGATTTTTCAGAGTAGAAGCATCCTTATTTCACTCAATAAGCCCAGTATGGTATCCTCTAGTAGTGCTGGGAGACTAATTTTCTAATTCCTTATCTTTTGAGGAGTTCCCATAATCTGTGAGAACATTTTATCAGAGACTATGCGAAATTTTAAGGTGAGGATATCTGAATCTCTCCAGTCTAGGAGTCCTCACATATATAAAATCATTAAAGCTTCTTTGGACCAAGGACCTGCAGTGTTGATGCTGACACACCCTTTACTGCCACAACAGTCTGAATATAGGGTTACCTTCTTTTTTTTCCTCTCTCTGGGTCAAGAAATATTGAATCATTTGTTTAAAGCAGAACAGTTTTAAAGGAAGACCCTGAGATGGTTTTCAGGGTAGAGCATCCAAGAAGCTGGCGGCTCCGTAGAATCTGGGTTCTCGTCTCTGACACAAATTAAGAAATGTGACTTGATAAAGCATATCTTCTAGCTCTCAGCAGACCATTCTCTATTAAATGTCTCTCTCTCTTCCTATATTTTTTGTGACATGGATGACCTTGCACGTTGATATGCCTGATTTCTGGGATTCTCTAGCAGAAATAGGCACCCGGTGACCACCTGATGATCCAGATCCTGACTCAGACAAGCCTCAGACGCAGCCCAAGACTTAGTGATTTCCTCCTGGCACACCTGCTCTAGCTCTCAGTATAGTCAGTGACCTGATCCTTCCTGTCAAGTGCTCCTGAAGTTATATAGGCTCTTTTGACTGTAGTGTGTGCGAGATGTAACAAGGTGACGAATTTGTGCAGATGAAGTGCTGGTTCTCCTCCCAGGCATTCTCTGGCAGTGGCTGTAGCCATGTACTTTAAATGTTAATTATTTCAGATTATTTGAGAAGTGAAGGACAGCATAAAGTTCAACAATAAATAGATTATCCATTCCCTCCTAGGCACTGCTTTTTTCTATTGTCTGGCTTTCCTAATCACGGTGAAATTAAAGCCTATTCAGAACCAGAAACATCAAGCATGCAGGGAGCCAAAAGCATCCAGCCCAAACTGAAATATTTTAATTCCACCAGAACAAAGCTAGAAGAGAAACGAACACTTTGAGACAGATTTTGTAATCCAGAAACGATCCCTATACACATGTAACTGACTGTACCTATTTCTATTTTATATCTCTTGTTCTGAGAACAAGAACATAACAGCCTTTCAAAATTACAGATGCATATTCAAACTTCTTCAATTGCTCTTTCTAATTTGAGCACACATCATCATGTTGTAAAACTGTGGTAGACTTGTGTAACATCTTTTCCCACATTCACACTAATTTTACTTTCATTTCTAATATATTGCACAATGGCATATCTAGGCCTTCAGTAGTTTATTTACATAAACAATTTTACTTCCATATTTGCTGATGAGATTTTTTTTCTCATTAGTAAAAAAATACCTAGCATGCCAAAAGAAAGAGGGCATATTTAGGGGACTAAAGGAGGCATGAACAATGTCAGTGATATTCCAGTAAGTAGCAGTACTACGTCTTGTACTGGTATTCCACTAAGGACAAGCAGGTGATACCTGTACTCCAAGGCTGCTTAGCCCAACATCAGTCCTGGGAGAAATAATAGGAAAAGTGAAAAGACATTCAATTAATAAATTATTTAAAGATAGGAATATAATTAATGCTAGTCAACATAGTTCTGTGCAAAATAAGCCTTGTCAAACAAATCTACTTCTGTTCTTTGATGAGATTTCAAGTTAGGTTGCCAAAGGTAATGGTGTAGGTATAATACACTTCAACTTTTGTGTGCCTTTTGACTTAGTATCATCCAATATTCTAATTAAAAACATAGCACTACACAATATCAATAAAGCATGTTTTAACTGGATTAAGAATTGGCTAACTAACATGCATAAGAAAGTAATCGGCAAAGGCTCAGCATCAGAAAGAAGGCCTCTTCAGTCGTGTACTACTCAACGTTTCCACCAGTGATTTAGGACTACTGAAAAATAAAACCAACTAAAAAGAATAAATAATTTTTAGAATAGTGATCCCATTGAAAGAAAATGTGTTCCCAGCCAGCCAAATACACACCTGCATATGCTGGAGGAAGAAATACAGGATGTGACAATGGAGAAAACTGAATGGAGAAAACACTGGAAACAACAAATCTGTAAAGGATTTGGGGTCGTAACAAACCAACAACTCAGCAGGAGTATCCAGGTGATGCTACAGCAAGAAAGGGAAAATGGCATAAAGGAAGTAGTGAATAGGAGCCTAGCTTTACTCTGCTTTTATTTATGGCTCAGGAGAGATCAATAATGGAATCCTAAAAAATATTTCTACCCTAAATATTTTTAAAACACTGTTTAAAAAATTGAAAGGATGCAGAAAAGAACTATGGAAGTAACTGGAGACCAAGAAAAGGGTGTTTCAATGAAAGTTTAAAGAAACTTAGATATATTCTTGTTGCCAAATTGATATATGTGAAATTTGTAGGAGATGCTGAATGTGACAGGGTCTTTCAGCTAGCACAGAAAGCATGGCAACAGCCACTTGCCACAAGCTGATGTTAGGCAAGCTCATATTGGAAATTAGGTGAATAAATAGTGAAATACTCAAAGGAAATGCTCTAACTGCTGTTTTCTTCAAACTAAGGGTCGATGACTTTCTGGTAGAGATGCATTAGCCAATTTCAAGATATACTTTCTTCAAACACATTCTTGGACTCAAAGCTGAGTACTAGGATAATAACTGAATGGAATACAAAAGCCTGTGATTTTGGGGAATTAGAATGAGTGGTTTAATAGCTCTTTCTGTGTTTAAATTTTATGGATTTTTGGATCTGAGAACTGGCTATTATAATAGGAACTTTTTCTTTGTTGAAAATTCACTCAACTTAATAAATGTTTAAATTTCTGTTACAAAATAATGTGCTTAAATATGGGCATAGTATACTGGACAAAACTCAGTAGACTTCATTACAGTTTGCCATTCATGCTGGATGTGAATTTGTTCCAATTTTTTTTAATAACTTTTGAAGTGAAATTTCTCATCCTGATGGGTTTGCCTCATTTATCATTAGTCCCGAATACAACACCTCTTTGAAACTGTTTGAGTTATGGGACTTCCTGTTCTTTTCAGCCACTGTACCAGAAAATAAGCATCTAATTATGAACTTTTTAATTATTAAAATGTTCTGTAAGTACCCAAAAAGTTTAATTCCATTTTAAGATAAGAAACACAGTCACAACACAGACTATTTTAGCTGTATTTCTGAGGACTTTCAAATGGATTTTAAGGGTTAGGAAAAAAGCATTTTTAGTGATGAAATAATCCTTTTTAAATTCTATTACAAATGAACATCAGTTGTTTGTTTGTCCTGCTCTTTCTATTAAACTTTTTGAGAAAAGCATATTTGTGAAATTATTTCATAATAAAATGAAATTTCAATTTAACTTAGCAATTATACACTTCTGTTCTATCTTAAAAACTATCACCAAATAATGTAGCTGTTCACTTTAATGTTTAGTTTATAAAAGCGTGTGTGATTATGTCAATTAATTACTTAAGCTAAACACAGTAATTAATTTTTAAATGTGAATATTTTTCTTATTGGAACTTTGATCTGACTAGATGAGACCTTCTCCATTAATATGCATGAAGAGAGAATACAAAGCAAAAGACATCCAGTCTGGCAACTCACAGCTGTGTTTAGCTGATGCCTTATAGTAGCTTTCAAGTTAAGAAAAAATTCTCATGTGACTCTAATGCACTATTTTTCATCTTATTTAACCTTTGACATCATATTCATCAGGAACATATGAATGTTCTTTCAAGGGTGAACAGACTGAAGAAGAAATTTTAAAGTTCCTTGACAAAGGCCATGTCTTCAACAATGACTACTGCTTCTGTATTTTGGTATCTCAATGTCTAAAAATAGCTGATAATTATAAATGTGGGGTAGAATGGGAGCAATCAGAAATTCTCCACCACACTGCCAACCATTATGAAAACCAAGAGGAAAGTGGGAGCAAAAGAACTGCAGAAAAGGCTTTGCAGACACCAGTGCTGGGGAAGGAAACTCTCTGCACAGCATAGGCAGCAGAACAGCATTTGTCTCAGGGAGAGAAAGGCAGCAGAGCTCTCAGGGCTGTGGCTATTAGAGGCTAGATCTTAGAGCTAGCCATTTCCTGTCAAATCCCTGTGCAGACGCAGGGATTTTGATAGCATTTCCCCATTGTGGCATTCTCTAGCACTCACTGAGCATTGATGGAGCTCAGTCCTTTCAGGTATTCCTCTGTGCTAACCTCCTTGTGCAATCAGAAATGAGTTGGGGGAAGCCAACTACCTGCACTGAGCAGCTACAGAGACATTATCAAAGCAAGCACTTCCATTTGCACCAGTATACCTGAGACACTCTTGGCTTCTTAATTGAACTCCTGCAGTTAAGATACACACAGCTCTGATGGCTCCTTATCCATCACCAGCTTGACTTCTGAAGAAAGGATCCCTAAGGTCTTAAGGCCAGCTTGTCATGTTTTAAAATAACAATGAGTCTCGATGACTTTGTGGTCTTCACTGGCAGAAAAGACTCAAGTTCTTAACATTGCACTATAAAAACAGCCTATAAAGTTAAGCAAAGCAAACTACAGGAAGTATTTTTACAAAACTATCCCTTTGATTTAAGTTAGAATTTAAGCTGAAAATCTAAACTGTGAATAAAACCAACCGCTATAGTTAATAGGCCACACAAGCATAACAGTGGACCACAATCAAATTATGAAACCCCAGCTACTATCCTTACTTTGACTTTGCACAGTGACCCTGTCCATGCTCTCATTGATTCATGACATCTGTGAATATAATAAATCTTTACTGTTCCAGTTCCTCTTTATTGTTGGTGTTATTAAAGGACAGAGAATGTGACTCTTGCATTTGAAGAATGGAAAGAAACTTTTTGTATGGCTAGCTATGTTTAAAGAGCTAGGTCCTGATACCTTTACTTAACTGCGTGTCTCTATCTCCGAAGTCATTCAAATTAGGTCAGCAAATAAGATGCTATTAAATAGAGAAGAGGGTATCACACACATACTCAAGGAAAATCAGTTTTGAATATGAAAAGTACAATCATCTGGTTTTTAGTTAAAAATTGCCTGCTAATGAACTTCTACCAATGCAGTTTGTTAGGGCCTTACAGAAGAAACAAAAGAGCAGCATTAAAAGTTCTGTATTTTTCAACCACAGCAACTAACACAGATCCATAAAAATTACAGTTATAGCAGCATGGGAAATCTGTAACTAGAATGATGTATTATATTCAGAGATCTATTCAAGAGAGATATATTCAAGATTTTCTGACAAATATTGTACGTCAAAAAGAAATCTACTCCAAAATACAGGATTTGTATAACACAGGCTGATAGAGGGATCAGGAATAATGAAAATGCTTGCAGACATGGAAGTTTATATTTTAATGTCAGCATTTTTAAGTATTTAACTTCAGATGAAAGCACTCAGAAAAGACAAAAGATTACTGTATTATGAAGATCCATATAGTCTATTTTTTGTTATCAGTAGGTAAAGTCTGGAATTCAGGTCTAACATTGGAAAGAACCAGTAGGCATGTGTACTACCTTTATGTGTAGATGACAAAGTCAGGTGGCTGAACTTCAAAATGAATGAACCAAAAGAAGAAAGATCACTGGTATGATGGGTAGTAAATTCCTGAATAGTTTCAAAAGACTCTGATTTGCTCTTTGATTTCTAATTGTTTTCATGTGACAACTATCATTTTCTCACTTGTATCTCACTTTAAAGATTAAGAGAACTCAGAAAGAAGTCAGTCTTAAAAAGTGTGAAGAGGGAGCATGGAGTAATAAGTTCCTCATTATGTGCTACACATTTTTTCTGGTCTCCCAGGTGAGCAGACACTATATCATTTGAGATGCAATGATGACAGTAATAACCCTCCTGTTCAGTTACAGACAGCAAAACAATCCTAGAACCTAGATCTGAAACGTGTATTTTCCTGGTATGTAAGGATATGGACATCAAATATAATGTTGAAAAAAGTACTGATGGTAAAATTGTAAGGGGAGAAAATAATACTTTGGCATTTGATTATACTGATATTTCTGAGCGAGGATATGTCTTTTTGTCCTTACTTCTTCATTCCATTGGACAAATAGTGTTTGCACACAAATAATAACATTTATAATGTGCTTTCCAATAACATTGTCATGTTTTGGCAGCACAAGCTAAAGAAGAAAAATACAAAACCTGAACACAGTAACCTTACCTCTGGTGTGCTATCCTTCTTCAAAAATAAAGTCCAAAAGGTTTAGTGATTTTGGATAAAACCACTGGTTTTGCCTATTTCTAATATGAAAGATTCATGACTGTATGCCAAGGGGACTATATAAACTTCCCCAAAAAAGTGAAACCCATTGGTTGGAAAGCATGATCAGTTTGTTAAAAGTAGTAACAATTTCACCACCAGATGACAGCACTGCTTATTACTAACCCCTTTTTGTATGTTTCAGTCCTCCATCATTTTGAAACAAACTGTACCGAGGTATGCACCCCCCAGCCCATGCACTGCAAGAACGGAGGAAACAAAGCCAGTGGCAGAAGATGGTTTGGTGAGGTAGTCACATCAGGGAGGCTAATCTCTTGGACAAGTTATTTTAAGTCTGTGAAGGGTTATAGCTTCTGTGAAGACACAGACAAAACCAGCTTCAGCCTAAGAAATGTGCCTTCTATTGCTTTCCTCAGAAAGCATTCCTCAGAATGATAAAGAGGGCAGGGGGAGAAGATTTCAAAGTAGGCTTCTTAGGTTCAGCTTCACAACATGATTTTTGTGAAATCAAGGCAGCAACATCATTTTGAGCCAGTTTAGGATCTGGCCACCAAGTGTGCTTTCGTACAAGGGGAGCATATTGGGTTAGCTGACAGCAGTAGGTGATGTTTCCGTCAAAACAGGAATGGCACATCAAGGATAGCTATATGAGAAAAAAGTAGCAAATATTTCATATCAGTTGTTAAGAGAATTTTTTTAAATCCACCTGGCCCATTTTGTGTTCAAATATGTTTTACAGCTGTAAGTGGCAATGAGTCCGACCATGTTCATGATTCAGGATGCTATTGGCATGCTGAAGCCATGGCGTTAGCAAACATTATTTTCAGTATCTGAACATCAGCTACAAATCAGTATATTCTTTCAGCAATACACTTCCACTTATGTTCTGAGACTAGCGACAATAGACTTACAGTGCAGTAATTATGTGGTCCTTGAAATATTTTAATAATTTCATAGGATTTCTGTTTGTCACTATTCTTACAAATAGGAGTTAAATAAAGAGCTTGGCTGCTAGTGAAAAAACACCTAATATTACCAGAAATTATAATGAATATAAACTTTTACAAGAAATTGTATAATTTATTTTGAGGAGTCTTTTCTGAACTATAGTTTTGCATGTTTGAGTCTGAAAAGATACTTTTCAGCCTAACACCAACAAATATTTGGAGAAGGAAAGCTAAGAAGTCATTCAGAGAACACTTACAGAGTGCAAGGCTCCAAACACTTATGTTTTGCTGTACTCTGCAGTTGACTGGAAATCTCACAAAAATAGCATAATTGGTACTTTCAGTACTGAACTGAGCAAGCAGTCTTGCCTTTTGATGTGTATTTAAATTAATCTTAGTTCACAACACGTTCCATTCAGCAGTAACCCAATTAGCCAAAAAAAAGAAAAAGATAAGATATTAATACCATTTCTAATATACAACAGATCAAAATTCAGTTCCTTTTACAATTACTTAAATTCTGAAATCAGCCTTAAAAACCTTTAGAACAAGAACTTCTGTAGAAACACCATAAGTAGAATCAAAAGGCAGCCCGGCAGAAACAAACACATGTCCTTCAGTGTCAGAGTTGTACTTTACAGCATTTCCATTTCAATTCAGGTATAAAAAACATTTGCTTTCTTAGTAGACTCTACGCAATAGGAGCTGGAGGAGTGATATTAAGGTAAGCTCAAACTATTCAACAGCTTTCAGCCAATATCCACTAAATAAAAACATGTTAATTAACAAAAGATGATTGATTTTACTGGGATTAATCAAGAGAAACTCCCACTTAGTTTAAATGGGAGTTCTGTGTGAATATGGAATTAAAGATTACTACTGGTAAGTCATTATGAAAAGCATTAATTATAAGCTGTATTGTACAGAACAAGTCTTTCAAATGCAACGATCCTAATGTGGAAAAGAATGTACAAGTTAAAAATAAGTGAAGTTAGAATTGCCTAGAAAAATTATTGTCATAGCTATGTATCTGTGTGAAACCTTTCTGCCCCCCAGATTAATTTTTTTGGTTGAAAGTAAGCATATTTAATAATGATAACATATTTTAAAGAGTCTTCAGTAAGTTGCCACAGAACTTTCAGCAGGAAAACATGTCATAGTGCTTGTACTATAACACAGTGCTGTGCGGTGAATGTTAACACTAAGATTTAGCAAGTGAGTTTATGAGTATTAACACATTTATTTAATTATCAAATGAGTTAATTAGAATTTATCAGCATAATCAGTAGGCCATGTTATGGAAAGAAGGCAAATGGTAGTCTCTTTGGTCTGCCTTAAGAAGATGGCAGGTAAAACTCTGATTCCGTCACATATGCAAAATAAAGCAAGAACCGATTAGCCTGATTTTGATCACACAGTTAAATTGCAGAAACACTGGTTTGCCAGCATAGTTACCTACCGGCAGTGGCTGGATTTCTATCAGTTTTGTCACCTCTACAAAACAGCATCACCCCAGAGCCCAGGTACCCAAACACAGCAGGGCAAACAAGAAAAGACTAGTACAAATCTGGCCATGAATAATGTATGTCGCTGATTGTGTATATCCAGTTGGTTTGAGGGTGAGAAAGAAGAAGTGGTTCATAAGGGTATTTCCTTAACTCAGGCTGGAATTTCAGTTAAAGAAGAAGAAATGATACAGCACTTTTAAGGGAAAAAACTTCCTATTTGTGTCTCAAATGCATTATTAACTGAAGAATTGATGCTGAAAGAAATCAATAGCATAATAGTATGGACATGTTAGCAGTTTCCTTCAATCGTTTTGTCAGTCTGTCATAAGGGTTGCCATTCAAAAGGCCACAAAGCCTAAACATAGAGGCAGAACTCTTCCTATTACAATCTTTTATTATCATAATCTAGAATGAGCTAATTATCTTTAACATCAAACACTAGGGTTGTTCTCAACCCAGTTCAGAGCCCCAGTTTATTCAGCACTGTTTCAAAGTAGTTTAACGACACAGTTCACTGAGATTTACTTGGGCTCATCAGCTTTACCTTAGCTGTATGCAGAGCATGTATGTAAGATGGTTACATTTTGGTAACACACTTATTTTTCTCAGTCAAGTCCAGGTTTTATCCTTATGTTGGTGGGCCTCAGGAACATTCCACTGAATTAATGGATGCATATATTCTTGCCAGAGTGGAGAAGGCTTTCTTATAGAAAACTGACCGAAAGGACAGTAGAGATAAATGTGGCCTCAGAGGCTCAGACTGTAGCTGTCCTGGTCTCTGAGCTGTTTGTCTGCCTTGTCCCTCATTCTTTGACCACAGCTGCACAAGTGCACAGCTCACTGTTACAGTCAGGATGGTCTTTATAATGGGCACGAGTATCCTTCCGTAAAGATTACGAAATCCCACTACTAGAAGTACAGAATTCCTGCTGTCCTTCCCCACTGCTGGATTGCCAGCAGAAGAATTTAGCTTGTCACATTAATCCATGAGTCTCCAGCCCAGCTAAATTTAACCCACATTTTCATTTCCTGAAGCAAGATTTTCATGTCTCGTTTTCACTTCCAAAGGTACACTTTACATTATTTTAGATTTTCTCTCTTCAAAAACATTTATAGTGCAGTGGAGTTGAAATTTACATTTAACAAGGTAAATGAAAAGGTCCTTTTCAATTATATCACCAACCCCCTTTTCTCCTGCATGAAGGTCTCCATAAACTTTGAATGAAAAACTAAGCATAGCAATATCAACGGAGAATACTCAAGTCACCTGAGATTTGCAGAAGGCATTATCCTCCTATTTGCTGGAAAGCTTTGAGGCAATGTTCAGAGAAGTGGGAAGAGCAGAAAACGCTGACTCAGGATGAATAGGTGTAAAACAAGAACTGGGTTTAATATGATTACAAAAGAGGAAGACACTATGACTAAGAAAAATTACAAACGTTAGACCAACTGGCTAGATTAGGCTGATAATGCAAGTAGAAAAAATCAGGGCTCGATAAAAAGCTTTCAGAAGACTAAGCAATGGAAAGAACATTAAGTTCAGTTTCTACTTAGAAGGTGTTTTGGATATCCCTCTGTTCCTAGCCAGAATACTTGAAAGCAAAAATAAAACCCATCAGCAAGAAAATAAGTAGAATAAAACTGTGAAGGAAAAGAAAGATGACTCTGTCATCATAATGAAAACTACATAATCTTAAAAGAAGAAAACCAAGATAAGACAATTACACAAGCTGGGAAGTAGACAAAACAATAACAACCAGAGAATGCTGGAACATAATAATAAGAAATTGAGACCCTATTCCAGTTTTCTAGTGGATAGTTTACTTAGGTGCCAAGTCTAAAACTGGCCCTGGCAGTAAGCAGCACGAAGCAGTGCTGCCATAATAAACATAAAGGTTTGGAGTTCCCAGTTTGGCACAAGAAAATGCCCTGGGTGGTTATGTAGAAGAAATGTTTAACTATTAAACAAAACAAAGAAATAGAACCTGTTCAACATAAAAATAAGCTTGGATGCAGAAAATCCTGATTAGCTCACTTTCTGTATTTGCACAGAACAAAGGGTCCTGATGTTACACCTGAAGCTGAAGAGACCACAGGAGTACATCAGCCAGAAAGTCCTTTGCCAGCACGGGCTGGGGATCATACAAAAGACTACCAGCAAAACAAGAAACAGTGATACACCCAGCCAGGATTTTGACCATCTTATGGATCTGAAGTAGATCTGGTTGTTTCATTGCTAGGATTTTCTTCAAGATGGTAAATTTTGGACCAGACAGTGAATAGACAGACAAATAATTTAAAGCTTTAACCGCTTCGTTAAAGCAAATCCCAGTCTATCCTCCCTCATAGACAAGAAGGAAGTACCAGCATTACAGTTTCACTGTTCAGAGGATGTACACAAAAACTTCTTTGAAATTGATTTTATGTCAAAGTGTACAAGGTGACTGTCCACTGTGCGAAAACTGCCATGGATGGTAGGGGAAAGGTGTCTCATGGAAGAGCAGCCCTGGGCAACTGCTAATTTGGTTACTAACGATACTTCAAATACTCAGAAGTGAGGGACCTGGGAATTTTTTTGGCTGAGGATTCAGTAAAAGCCACAGAAAGATTCATAGCAAACATTTCTTCTCTCAATCCCAGTATACAGAACTCAATTTCAGTATACAGGGTGTCCAGTAGTCCTAGGATTTAGACTCCAATAGTAAGAAGTGTGTGTTATAAGAGAGATGAACATGGATATTAGTTTCCTAGATCTACCTTTAAAGCCCACCGTCTGGGAGGTCTGATATAAGACACCCTGAGATTCCTTTGGTGTGACAGATACAGAAAAAAGTTTTTGCATAGAAGCAAGACAGGTTAAAATGATCCATGGTACCAGTGACTGCTGTACAGTAAAATTCTAAGTCTTGTTACTGTAGGCTTCAGATCTGGACACAGTCTCTGAAGAAAATGTGTAGAGGGTAAGCAAAAGAGAAAGGTTGGTAAGAAGGTGAAAACAGGATTACAGCAAGAAGTGGCCTGCACAGCAGTAGGAAATAGAAGTCTACATATAAACCTTCATATATAGACATAATTCACACTCTGATCAATTACATAAGTTCCAGATTCTGCTTTACAGCTGTACAGTAAGATCAATTAGTATTAAAATAGAGTATACCAAGTATCGCAAATTAGGAAAAAAGGGACCTTTCAGAGTTGTGACCTTCTCTACTAGTGATCAATGGGAGTTGAAGTCCATGTCTCCATCCTCCTGAGTCCAAACTCTGTAGATTTAACAACACAGTGAAGACAGAAGGTGGACACAAAAGCTGTAGTTGATTTGAGTAGGGTGAAGAAATAAATAAAAAATAAATATTAATTCTCAAGAATCACTTGGTTCTTTCCATTTTTCAGTTCCTCTAGAACTTTTTGTGGTTGCATAGTTTTTGATTCCACAGTTAAACAGTTTTTATTTAACCTACTTATTTCCAATTCCCAAATTTCCCCTTAGCTAAGTAGGAGCTTACTTTGTCTCTACTTACTTCCATCTCACTGGGGGTGGGGGTGAGAGTGGGGGGATTGTTTGGGTTTTTTTAATCACTGCTTATTGGTACAAGAATGTCTTTATCCTTGCTAATACCTTTCTAGACCCTGATCCTGCAACTACCTACACTTTTCCTATTTTGTCCTACAAAGGGCTTTCACTGATTTCAGGGAAACACTCACATGGACAATTGCTTGTAGGACTGAAGCAGTAATTATCGAGGGCATCCTGCATTAGTGAGCTATGAAAAAAGTCCTTAATGAACGTACCACAGTTTCATAGTGCAACAAAGAAGTCATATTTTATGTCTATTTACATTACTGAGAATTGATCATAAAATTTTGACTAGCCAAAGGACATGTATATCTTGGAAGAAGCAAGATGACAAGCTGGCATTTCTTGGCTTAAGTTAGCATTCTTTAATCACCAGACCGTGTTGTGGCTCCACTACACTGGGTTCTTCCTGAATACAGCAAAACAGTCATGCCATTCATAGGAAAATCACTCTTTCCACAACATTTGCCAGTAATTTAAACTACAGTGGATTGGCACTTAGGAGTTCTGTGTATTCAGTCCTTGACCTTGTTACTTTTTCCTATAAGGCCTTGAGCAAAACATTTAATCTATGCTCCTTGATAAATGTGAATAATAATATTGATTTATCATTATTATTATATCTTTTTCATTTTGCAAATTCTTTGGGGCAAGGATTATTTCAGTCCCATTGGGACAATGGCACCACCTCTTCACTGGGACCTTGAGTTGAAACATCTCTTCTTCTACCACTACTACTATTATTAATACTAATACTAATGATAATGGTAATAATAATAATAATAATAATAATATCTTACTTATTCCAGTAAAAAAACAGACTATGCAATTTTATTTTTAAAGGTAAGACTTTGAAGCTAAATATAAAAACTCAGTCTTTTCTCTTGTATGATAACCAATTAATCCCTGTTAGTAGACTAGTAGTTTATGGAGAAGATTAGACATGCAAGTGTTTTCTTACCAGTATAAGATTAATTCTCCCAGAGCCCCTGTAACAGCTCATTAGAAATTGAATTGTTGCATCACAAGAAAATTCTTTGCAGCCTACTTTTTTTTTTTTAAGTAGTAAAATATGTTTGCTCTAACGTGTTTACAATGTAAACACCCATGCAGGGTATTTTTTTCATCTATAAGGACTTGACAAGAGTATATAAAAGTCTGGATATACCTTCTCATTTTGTTCTTTTATTGATAGAACTTGATTTTTCTATCTTTAACTAGAAATGTCTTGCCTGCTCATGTTTATGCAAAACAGATTTTTTGGAAGAGAAGAAAAAAAAGAGGTACTGTAACATCAGAAGGAAACATCAAAGGACTGGTGGCAACATCATAAGGCTTTTATCAAAGTAGTGAGGGAATGCATTAAAGTAACAATATATGTAGCTTACAAATGATAGTACTATCAAATTCAACAGTATGTCTGATGAACGTACAGGACACGTTTTTACATGCATTCTTTGTTCTAAAAGAAAGAGTTGAACAGTGGTTTTGCTTTTAAAACTATGACAGAAATATAAAAAAGATTTAGTCCCAGGACTTCAGGTTGTGTCAATCAATGCAGCTGCAGTGGAGTCTAAGGCAGCCAAGCCCACTTACACCTGATGACAAGTTACACTTTTATATTTTTTAAAGTCAGTGTCCTCAACACAAAAAATTATATATTTTGGGCTTTTTATTCCTCTCCACTTTTGTACCTATATGAGAGTTGAGAAAAGAGTACTCAAATCTGGCCTAACGAGTAAGAAGTGTCGACAGTTCTAGTAGCTCAGAACAAGTCTGTTCTGAAATGGTGGAGCATGTCCACAAAATTTCTTTCTGTCAACCCTGCTTCCCAAAAGTATTTCAAGAATCTCTAAGTGGGCTTCACTTATTAGGAAAATGCTATTCGTTGTTTCTTATTTAACCCTAAAACTTGCATTTAAAAAGCTTTGTTCATACAAGTAGCAGAACTGCCACCATGTGAAAAACTCCAGAACTGAATGAATTATACACAGTCTCACCATGACCCCAACCCCTGTGTGGAGCACAGGTGCCTGTTCTGTTCAGATTTATGGCTTTTGCAGCCTGCTGTAGCAAAAAATATGGATCATGAATCTACCCCAGGAAGACATAGATCCTCTCCCAGTCCCTGCAGTAGTAGCTGGCTACGAGTCCCAGCTAACCCCAGACCTAGACACCACTGCTTGTGATCCCAGCAAGTCCACTGACTGCTCCTAATATTTCACTAATGCTCACTGCCATTGATAGGCAAAAAGGCTTCATACGTTGGGGGATAGTAATCACTCACCAATTTTACAGGTGAAATAACTGGGAGTTCATATAAAATTAGTTCCGATAGAGCTGGGATCAAAACCTTGTTCTCTCATACATATGTGTGTGTGTATATATATATATATATATATATAACTTTTTTTTTAAAAGCCTAGTCTCTGCCACAGTGTCATACCAAGAATTTAGAAGTAAACCTGTCCCTCATAGCAGCAAGACAACATACAGAGAGACATGGAAACAATTAATTTCCATAATAAGAGATCTGGCCATTTAGTTCATGAGAAGAGTACATGCAAAAAAAAATGTTCTGGGTTTAGTTCTTGCAAATTATTCCTGCTGGATCATTATTACAGCAGTTATGTTTTCTGGAACCATTGAAACCTGGTCAAGAAGGACAAGGAAGAGATAACAAAAGTTCAGCATTACTATACTTCTTCTGCATGTTTGCTTCACCCCCCAGTGATGTGCTGTGAGTGTGTTGCTCTGTGTAGGGTGATGTAGGGATGCTAAGCAGCTGCTTCCTATCAATTTGCAGCTCTTACAACATGTTCTGTGGATCTGCAGGCTGTAAATTCACAAGCAGCTGCTAATCCATGAGGAGGTGAAAAGCAATAGATAAAAATTAGCATAGGGACTTGGAAATAATAGACAGAATCACAAACCTCAGCTGCTGGAGTTTTACTGCAAAGCACAGAATTTAGAAAAAAAAACTGATGATTTGCCTTTACTGTGTTATTTTTGTGTGCTTTTGAATATGGGTGCTCTCTTTTTCAGTAGAGGGTGTGACAGAGTTAGAGTGTATTTGAGGCTGGCAGCAGTATGGCCAGAGAGCAGACAACTCTCTTGGGTCAGGAGGCCAAAATTCAGAAAGTAGTTACCATTCTTGAAAGCATAACACTGAAGCTTATGGGAAAACCAGGACATTTGCTTATATGTATCAGGTCCTCAGACTGATTAATGCTCACTACAACAAAGATTTATGGATCTTTCTTTCTCATAGCTCTTCTGTGTACCCAATACAAGATGATTTTTGTACATCCTAACTCTCTCTTCACAAGCTCTCCACCCATTTATACTACTTCAAAATGTAAGCAGGCCAAAGCTCTCCATTAAAACTTATTATTATTTATTTATTGCATTACAGCAGCACAGAGGAGCAGTGGCAGAGCACAAGGAAGGAATGAAATGGGGCTCCAGCCCATCATCACCACTTAGATCTACCTCCTGCCATCTTGGCAGCCCAGCAACTGCAACCCGCTTGATCCATGCAGCTGCACTGCATGGACACTCAGTAGCCATGTCATTCCTAAGAGCCTGTGATATACCAGAAACCCCTCACACTATACATTTCTCAAACTCAGAACAAAATTTCAGGCATGTTACAGGAGGCAAAATCAGCCAATAGTTATAACCACCAGCTTTACAATGTGGCAGATTTCCTGCTTTTTGAACATGAGTGGAAATTTTTGAGCTCCTGGAGTGCAACTCTGATTTTGAAATAAACTCTGAAAGTCTTGTTTCTGTATTACTGGTAAAAATCCAATATATAAAAACCTCTTTGTTAAAACTGAGGAAGTCAAAAGGGCTGAGAAATTTGACAAACACCTATTTCTGTCTATCTATTGGAGCACTTGATTAGGATCTCACAGATATATGAAAGAAGTAATAATAAATACAGCTCTGAAATAACAAGAAAGAGAGCAGGACTGAGAGACTGGGACTACACATTCAGGGCCTATTAATTGCCTTGCTATATGGTCCTCTGTGCTTGTGGGAAGTCCTGTTTTAGAAACATTCGTGGAAATATCCAGCAAAGATCATGATACTCTTTTCGGTAGGATTACTCATACACCTGCAACAGCTAATTAAATAATGTCAACTTTTTATGAATATTCAGAGTGCTTTTGTTAATAAAAAAAGATGGCATTATATTAGCCAGCCATTATGTAGGCTGGCACTAACTGTTCAACTTTTCTAACAGAAAAAAATAATTGTGTGTGAATTGTATTGCTCATGAAAGTGAGACAGAAGTAGGAAGAAGGCAAGCAGACACCGCAAACACTTGCATCCCACCTGAGGTTCCACCTGGAACACCAGTTATTCAATTACCAGGGCTTACGTCTACAGTCCACACAATCTTATGCAGTATTTGCACAATAGGACTATGTGGCTAAGGACTAGTTAATATATGCAGCCAATTTTTCAAAACTACAGCACATTTGTAGACCTGCATCTTTCAATGTAGGAATTCTGAAACAATAGCACTCAATAAGATCGAGACCAAAAAAAAAAATATTGTCCACCTATGGGCTAGCTTAGATCCAAAATGTTATGTAAAGTTTTACATTCCCGCATCAAGTATATCAACAGGGATACAGTTTCTAAATGTATCTAAGAGGTATGGTAAACATACAAAGGCACAGTGACTCCTACTTAAGGAGTCACTCTGAACTCTAGGAGAACAGCTCCTGTTCTTCTAGAGAAAGCAGAGTGTATAAGCCGCTATTTATGAAAAAGGCTGTCTCTGGCAGTCTCACTTGGCCTGCAAAGGGTGGTTTTCATTTTTAGATGCGGGAATTCTGAATTCAGATACATAAAGAGGTGTAGATATCATACAGCTGAGCAGGCAGTGCCTAACTTGAAGATATCTGTTAGTCTTTTCCCCCTCCACCCTCCCTTCCAAATGAGAGCTTTGTCCCTGAGCACAGAGAAAAGGCAGACAGGCAGACACTTAGAGCATTCAGAAGATTAATTTAATTTTTTTTTCTAATTGGATCTTACACACATCAGAATTCTTCCTCGTGACTGAATGAACTGAATTAAATTGCAATGACATAATTATGTAATATTCTATTTCATACAAAAAAAGTCTAATAAACAGTTCTCTGTAAATCAAAGTGTCTACTATTATTGGTGGATTTGTCTCTTATTCTGACCTTTTCCATAAATATTCTTCCTGTATAGGCTGTCTTTTCAGATCCAGCTCTACCATGGTGCTGGTAACAGATCCCCCAGCGGGAGATGACCAAGCTGTAGGGCAGGTCAACACAGCTGACCTTTACTCAACCATAAAAGAGAAAATCTCCTTCCCATCTTTCTGTTCAGTAAAGAATGAGTAACTGAAATAATAACCTTAAATGTTAATTTATAGAAAGAATATATATAATATACAAATACATATGTATGTATTTCTCTGTGTTTCTCATACATGCCTTCCTATAGACAGGCAAACACACAGAGAGCATTTAAAACAGAGAAAAAGATTTGTGGTTTATCTCAAAACTCTCCATGCACTTGAGTTTCTCATCTTATTATATTAATTAATCTTATTGGCTTCAACATATATTTTTTATATCCTGAAGTGAAAAAGTTAGGTATATTATGATTACTGATATTTCTAAATTAGCCTTCCCCTCAAATTGATACAAAAGTCTGCCGCCTTTGTGTGCTTCAAACTATAAGCTTGGTTCCCTGCTCACTCTCACCGCTTTTCTATCAGTAAGACTCTGTAGACAACAAAAGATTTCTTAGAACGGGGCAGGAGGAGTCAGCCCTACTAATCAGTCCATGATCACAACTATGAAAGCTGCAAAACACAGCTTTAATGAGCATAGGACACCCAAATACTAAGTACATAGAGCCACTAACTACTCATGCAGCCAAAACTTTGAGGTGGGTCAAGCACTATTTAAATTCCTACCAAGTGAAAATAAGACGCAAAAACTTCAAGGGCTACTTTGACAACCCTAATGAATAGACTGAACAGACCACAATGGGAATGAGATTTTCTTCTCTATTGTGGAGTTTCACAGGATGCAAGCACACTGTTAGTCTTCAGCATGTGTTACACATGGGGCAGGACACTGGCTGACACAGGGAAATAACAATCCTGATGTCACAGAATCATAGAATCATAGAATGGTTTGAGTTGGAAGGGACCTTTAGAGGTCACCTAGTCTAACCCCCCCACAGTGAGCAGGGACATCTTCAACCGGACCAGGTTGCTCAGAGCCCCGTCTGACCTGACCTTGAATATTTCCAGGGATGGGGCCTCCACAACCTCTCTGGGCAACCTGTTCCACAGTTTCACCGCCTTCATCATAAAAAAAAAATTCTTTCTTATATCTAATCTGAATCTACCCTCCTTTAGTTTAAAACCAATACCCCTTGTCCTATCACTACAGGCCCTACTAAAAAGTCTGTCCCCATCTTTCTTATAAGCCCCCTTTAAGTATCGGAAGGCCACAATAAGGTCTCCCCGGAGCCTTCTTTTCTCTAGGCTAAACAACCCCAACTGCCTCAGCCTTTCTTCATAGGAGAGGTGCTCCAGCCCTTGGATCACTTTTGTGGCCCTCCTCTGGACCTGCTCCAACAGTTCCATGTTTTTCCTGTGCTGAGGGCTCCAGAGCTGGACGCAGTACTCCAGGTGGGGTCTCACCAGAGCGGAGTAGAGGGGCAGAATCACCTCCCTTGATTTGCTGGCCACGGTTCTTTTGATTCAGCCCAGGATACGGTTGGCTTTCTGGGCTGTGAGCGCACATTGTTGGTTCATGTCCAGCTTGGAAATCTATATGGGTTACAAAATACCATAGACAGTGGCCACTCTCAGGAACACTTCTATCTAGGCTTCTAAATGTCAACTTAGAGGGGGAAGTCTGGACATAAGACAATATTAACTCAGGCATTAAAGACCATGTGCAGACATGGCCCATGAAGCTAGCATTAAATACATGTTTCTGCTATCCTAGACATCTGTTCAGGCACCTGGGGAGTAAGGAGCTTTGAATTTCTTAGTCAAAATTAAATAAATTAACATTCTAACTCATAGATTCAAGTGACCTGTAACATGAATTGCATGATAGCATTCATTAGAATTTTTTTTTTGTTTAATCCTGCTAAACCTGAAAATATGCACGCTTTAAAAAAACAACAAAACATAACATTGACATTCAAGTCAGAGAACAAAGGCCATTATAGTAGAACAAAGTTAGGATCAGCCTCTGAATCTCTTTTGTCCTGGATACAGGTAGCAGCTTCATGTTCTGTACAAACACAAGTACTTTAAGGAAATGTGAGAGTCAGCAGAAAGAGGAGTCAGTGTTGATCATTACCATGCAAAGAGAAACATGACTGTTTGACGAAGACTGATGAGAATTCCTTTGGATACTACATACAGCGACTACCTGGCTTTGTCAGTTCTTGTGCATACTCTCAATCCCACTGTTAGTTTTTATGAAGATTGCGATAGTTTGGCAATTTATTAGTTCTTATCATGTTATATTATTCTGGTCTTTGAAGGAGTAGTTGACATATCACTTCCACCAACTTTAATTATATATTCTAGAGACATTACTGTAATTTGATGAGCAGTATGTATGTCACGTCCCATCAACAAAACAAGAGATCTCTATTCCATGCCCCGGTTGGATCGCTCTTTAAATACTTGATTTTCGTGGTAGCCAGTAAAACCCAATTCCTAAATATACCCTAAGCACTGCTGTGGATCTGTGTTTTAATCCTGTCTCATGAATTAAATATATATATACATCTCTAATCAGAGTTTGGTTTGGCCACCTAACCTTGAGTTCCTATGGGTTTTGGACAAATCAGGCTCAGTTTAGGCAGCTTAAGCTAACATAACAATGAGAAAAAAGTAGTCCAATTTATCTACTTGTCTCAAACAGTGTCCATTTTCAGGTATTCAGGAAAAGGAATGGAAATTATATGATCATGAGAACAGCCATACAGACAATCCAAATAACAATGGGATTCACTGAGCTGAAAGTTATTGACTGGCAATTTCCAGCTGAAAGTTAGTGATGGTGAAGTAGGAACTTCTGAATAGGAGCTCTCTGAAGATGTTTTACTTTAATGTTCCATAACATTCAGTTATGAATATTCCTCACTTGCACAAAGTCTGCACATCTGTAGTGATGAATTCCACAGGCATATAAAGTTATGTTCAAAAATCTTAAATTACAACAATGTTTATATGATATTTTTAATTTCCTTGACAGTTTTCCTTGTACCTTTTTGATGAAAAGGAGCAAAAATCAATGGTACTCCCAGACTTTCAGTAGCTGATGAATATGTATGTCTTTGAAGCTATCTTATTTAATTTCATTTAATGAAGTTGTTGACATTTTCCAAATATGAAATCGTGATTGTCCTCATGGTCACACACTCTTGGCAGAGCTCCCTAATATACAACTGTAACATAATTTCTCCTCAGCTAAAATTTAAAATAAAATCTAATTGCAAAGGTATGAATTCAGAAATAGCAATGTGGAGAAAAATAATGAAGTCAATAGAATTAACATGTATGAGGTTACATTATTAAATGTAACAGGAAATCTACAGTTTGGATCTAACCCTGTAGAAAGGCTTTTTATCATTTAAATATGACTTGAAGGAGGGGGAGCCTCTCCTGCATGTTACTGTGTTCTATTTCATCTTTAATTTAACCCTTTGAGCATCTTGCAGAATGAACAGGAGTCGTGCGCATCAAAGAAAAAGATAAATTTCATTAAATCAGTTTGGGTAAAAAGTAGGAGTATATCAACTTGCAATCATGTTAGTAACTATAAAGATAAACTAAAATTCCTGTTGGTGTTTATAATTGGTTGGACATCTTTTTCAAGGACTTCATTCTAAAGCATGAGAAGCTGCAAACCTGATCAAACATCTGTAGGCACTAAGGTAACATATACACTCCCTTTACCTGTAAGAGCCACGGGCAATTCCAGAATGATTTACTCCTCAGTGGAGACAGACAGTATTTAGGTTCTTCTTTGCTCAGGGCTTCTTTTAAGAAAGAGTAACTTTCTCTCCAGCCACTGAACAGTTCATGGGTGCTCTGAGCAGCAAGCCTAACATCATTCACTCCAAGAAGGAGCAGAAAACACCCCAGAGGCATTTGGCACATATGGGGCAGAGTCAATCCCAGTTGCCTGTGGTTCCTTAAATAAACTGGGAAACAGCTCCTCTTACTGAGATACAAGCCTCATACCTATCACTACCCACCTCAAGATATCCCTCCTTGAGTGGGGTCTCAAGCACTCAGATACCAGCAGCAGGAATTATGTTACCCCTACAATATTTATGGAAACAGAACCTGAAAATTTCCCATGCTGCAGTGGAAAGGCTTTGTTTTGTCATCATTAAATATATTAATGCCAATGAGCTACAGATGCTGTCAATTACAGGGCTTTGGAGTTATCCCACATGAGTAAGGTAAATGACCATCCTTATCTTTTTATGCTGGTCACATTGACTGAGATCATGACTTGCTATAACTCATTTCATTAAATCCTGAGATATAGTAGCTGAGTATCCAGATCCCTTTAATTAAAGTTTATATGGCATCATAATTTATACAACAAAAATTGGAGCTGTCTTTACCAAAGTTCTCCAAGAAAGATAGCCTAACATCAGCAATTAAAACTGAACAGAGGCCACCCTTAGTTTGAGTTGACAGTGGACTCTAAGAAAAAGTAGTCTGAGTCATGCCATTATTGCTCAAAGTCATTACATTTCACTGCCCTATTTTTAGACTTATTTTTAAATAGATGTCAAGCCTAGAGACTGAAGATTGAGGAAAGATAAGATGAAAAAGAACATTGAAGTTTTTCATTAGAAGATTCATTTTAGAACAAGGAGGCAAAATTTACTTGGTTCACAGGTTAAATTTTGTTTAAGTAAACATCTGGAATGCTGATGTTTTTAAATGTTATCAACATCTTTCTTTTTATTTCATTCTACAAATCATCCCTAATTCTTATCTTTTGAGTCTGCCGACTCATCCATGTTTCTGTTGGGTGGTGAATTGCCTGGTTTTGAAACTATTTTCTTTTTTTTTCTGCTTTCCCTCCTTTTTTTCCCAGTGTAGAACACATCTAATGTTGAGGACTGCCAATATAGTCCACTGACCCCTTGTATTTACATTCACATACCATCTATGATGCAGCTAAAGCAACTGCGTTTCTGCAAAAAATAAATCTAGAAGAATATTTCATATTTATCAGGCATATTGATTACATTTAGCCAATGGAAATTAAGAAAAGAAAAAGTGAAAAGTGGTCTGAAAGGTATTTCCACATTTCCAACCCATAACCTATGTGTAATAGATTGTGAATTTCCACTTATAGCACTCTCATTATCAATTATGCATTATTATATAATAATAAGAAAAAAGAAAATTTCCCTTGTTTATTTGGCCATTTTCAAATCAGTACAAGTGAGAGCAGCTGCAGTCCATTGCTGAACTGGTTTGCAGTGGAACTGCATTTGGTTCACTGTATCCATTAAACTGATTCTGAAATTGGCTGCAAAACAGGCTGAACTTTTTTTGAGGGCCTGATTATCTTGCAAAACTTTCAGCACTTCCTTTTTCAGATTAGGCTGTGAAGTGTGAGAAGTCTCCTCTCATCCTTCCTTCTCCCCTTCCCCACCCTCAGACTTTCAGCTATTGCTTAAGACTCTGACTTAACAGGGAAGTTCAGAGGAGCATGGAAAAATTAATAACACACACTAGATTAAAATGGATCCAAGGTACCTGGTGAAGAACTTTGTCTCAGGACAGCAAGGGTGTATTCCCATGCAATGACTGAGGGCCTCGGTCACTTTGGCAAATTCTTGCACCTCTCATGCAGTCCTTCTGCTGCCCTTTTGCCTGCCTTCCCTAGATAAATGATAAATTCTCCAAGGTAAGCCCTATATCTTGCCATGCATTTTTACCTGACAGGATTCATCTTGCCTGAGTTTAGACACTTCGAAGTTAGACATCTCTACCCGAGATGATCCTCTTACTGGATAGAAATCTCCAGGAGGTGATTTGTTTGACCAGCTGTAGACAGCTAACTGAGGACTGCACGGAGGTTTCCTGAGTTCTTTCCTCTACCCCATTTGTTATGAAGGTGACTTGGCATCAGTAACTCAAGCTAAGACATCCAACTTCTGGACACAGACATGAGAGCAGATGAAGTCTCTCTAATACAGCCTGTGCGACCATTTAGACATTTAATACAACCCGAAGTAAAGTTTTATCTGACTTTGGTTGGATTTGCTTTAGTTGAGCAGATTTACTCTTCCTTTCAAAGTCACAGTTCATTAAACACCCAAAATGGGGAAAATTATTTTGTGCTGCAATATCTCATTTCATCCCCTAAAGCCTTTGCAGCACATCCAGCCATACAGGGAGGTGAAGAAGGGGATTCCACTTATGCAAAGGTGGGCAGCTGGACTGAACACCCTCTGAAGAAGGGAGGCTTTGAAACACCATGCAAAACTGAGGAAAATTACAAGTATCTCCTACAACATGTGTAGCCTGAGACTTGAGAAGCAGCTTCCCCTTAAGCTACACTTAATTTTTTCCTGAAAGAAACATCAAACCAACAGGTTTTGAACACACCTATATATTCTCTGCCAAGATGAAAAGTTAATAGATCCCAATGGGTATGTCTGGTTGATCAGCAAGGTTATTTTGTGCTTGTCTGTGCCTGGTTTTGGAAGCGCTCCTTTACTGAAACATGGTATAATTATCGCTTGCAGGAAAGAGTTTGTTCAGTTCCCAGTCTTGTGCTGACAACAGCCTGCAGCCCTCTGCTGCTTCCTCTACTTTCACAACTCAGCAGAATTTGTCTCATTGGAACAAGGCCAGTTACAGGCAGACGTGACCACAACATTGCTCAGCCCAGACTACCTATCATTTAGATGGGCAACATAGTGGTGCAGTCCCAAGAAGCCTCCAAAAGTAACAGAATGACTGTGAAACAAATCCTGGGCCTCTGCCCACTTGCTCACCACTTACTGCTTCAAGGTGGCTTTGCAGCACTCTGGTGACACAACCCTCCTATGCCTTGTGCAAAAGGATCCTCACAGAGATGCTCTCTTTCTTTTTTGGTGCAGGGAAAACAACTGCTAGGGAAAATTTAGTCTTGTGCACTGGCAGTACAACTCCATAAAGGTGAAGCAACTTAGACTGATGGATTAAAACACAACACACCAGGGCAAGGCACAGCTCAAAGGCAACCTTGCCTTTTACTGACCTGGTTTAGAAACCTCTAATTTGCACCTTTGTTTTCTTAAATGCATTTGCATTTACAATTGTGTACACCCTCACACCTGCATTCATCCAACACGACCAGCTACCCTGGAGCAGAGTACCTAAGTGCGTCTCTAGTAAGCAAGTGTTATTCCCCAACACCAGTGGTCACATTTGTCTTATCCCACTCCACAAAGGTGCTAGGCATTCTTGAGGCTGGGGAGCATGCAGGAGGTCAATATGAAGAGAAAAGAATGTCTTCAAATCTAGTGTTGTTACCATTGGGTTTTTGCTATGTTTCTTCCATATAAATGCATGTCGGTTCCAGAATAGAAGTTTTGGATTAAATTAGGGAGTTGTGTCCTGACTATGTCCAAAACAGGTGGGTTGATTGCTCTGTGTTAGATCTTGCTTCTCCACAATGACAACTGTCTTAGCCTAGACGCCAAACTTTTGGAACAACCCAGATAAGATGAGCTAACTAGGAGCAGCTTTATAATATGACTTGGGATAAATAAGTATGGATCTTTTTAATTTACCTTGATTTAAAATTAGGCATCTAAATTAGTACTCAGTCCTGTCAGTTGCCACGGTAGTACCAGAATACCTTTGTGTATAGCTCTCCAAAAGTCAATTGCTCCCCTCAGCATTGCAGGGAGCATATGGACTTTGATGTGAAATTATACATTCAGGATATTCTTGAGAGAACCACAAAAGTGACTCAAAAATGCCAGTCCCCACTGATCTTGTTGTATACCATGCTCTTAAATCACTTTCAGGCTTTGAAAATTCATCTGTATTTTGGACATCTAAATTTGGAAGATTTGTCCATGACCGTGGAGGAAAAAAAAACAAGTACAATTAAATTCTTTAGATACCAAATAGTAATTATAGGTTTGGGGGCCAGAGGGGTGTTATTATTTTTTTCCTTAGATCAGTGGGGTTTATTTTCCTTTCCCTTGGGGACAAATTGTCTATATTTAGAATCAAAATTTTATGGTGGAGAGTTTAATTGTGAATGAATATAGCTGTCTATACATCCATATACATGGACTTAACATCTGTACATACGTGACTGTTAAAGTCCCCATAGTTCTAAAAATTATTTCATAATTAAATATAAAATGGATGAGGGGAAGGGGTAAACTGCATAATGGAAAAACACAGTGTGATGTAAATATTTTTTGAATACAGTCATGCTCCAAATTTGTCAGCAAAACTTCCACTGAACTACAGAAGCTTTGTGTAAATAAGCAGTACTGTTTTATATGGTACAAAAAAATTAATTTTATAAAACAGGGAAATTAAATCTTCTTGTCTCCTCAGAAAGCAGTTTATTAAGTCAATGGTCTAACTTAAACCCGGTTAGCTATGGTGCAATGCTATGGCTATAGAAGTACAATAGTCTAATTGTAATGCAGTCCAAATCCAGATGGCATTGAAAATATCTTTTTAACCAACCAGTTCCTGCCACAAAAATACACTATAAGTTCAATGGCAGTTAAAATGCAAGCATTAAAATCGATTATTAATGACTACACAATTAAGCCCTGTTGTGCAGTTGCTGCTCTCGTACACTCCCGCTGGGAAGCAGGGTGCTGCCCGCCAGGCTAGGATGGGCGCTCAGGCTCTCCCCAGGGCTGCCACCACCACTGCGAGGCCCTGCACCCTCCTCTGCAGTCCCTGAACCCAGGTTAGACCCTGCCAGCTGGTTGTCCCCACTACCGAGAAGCAGAATGATCCCTGGAGGCAGGTACTTGCCTGTCCCCGTACTCACCCTAGCTCTTTACCCATACCGCGGGTGGCAGATGTGACTGGCCGGCTGGAGGTCAGTAATGCTGAGGGAAGCAAGCACCCAGGGTTTTCACAGATCCTGCTTCCCTTCCCATGAAGGGTGGGGGTAAGGTTTGCCTCTTAAGGAACTACTAGAAATTTGGTTCTATATCCGACTTTTGACGGCTGTTAAAGACAATTGCTCAGGGCAAAGTTTGCATAACACCATGTTCCTCTCACAAACAAAACATGTTTTTTGGAAGTCGGGTGGAAATTTTAGCTATTACTTTAACAGCTTTAAAATTCTCAGAAATATACAAGAAAACCTGCCCCAAAAGCTATAGCATAATAATATTCCATGTACCAAGACAAAATTAATACAAGATGAGACGACTCTTTTATCACAGCAGGGAGACTCGAGAGAAAAAGCCCTGAATATGGATCAAGGTTTTGGGTATTTAAAAGGGCAACTCAGGTTTATGTGGTGTTGAAGACATGTTTATCTTGGATTGAGATTAAAAAGTTCTGTAATCAGGATAGGTTCTTGTAATGCAATGATTTCCTCCAAATTGTGAATACCTTGAAATCATGCTAAGTCCCCTAAGCCTTTTTTTTTTTTCCTCCTTAAAGTAGTGCCTATATGCTAAAGCTTTGAGGGGGGCAATTTTGTCTCTTTTAAGCCCAGTTTTTATAACTGCTGTAAATGCTATGGGCATATTTGAATTTTCACATTCAAATACTTTCAAAGGTGGGAGTTACATACTTGAGCCCTGTTTGGGAAACACCCATTTTCTCTCACACTGTATTATTCTCTGTGTAATGTTAGAGGAAAGGATTCATCTAACCCTCCATGAGAGGCAAGAATTGGGATACACGAGCAATGACAGATGACCTACAACTAGCACGCTCTTTTCCTGTTCTAACTATTCTTTATTTGAAAGACGCTAGAATACTTTGAAAGGTCTCACACTCACAATCAAGTTTTTGGTGCACTGCACAAAACCAAAAGCAAGGGGGCTGAGGTTCAGACAGCAGCTCACAATTTTTAGTACCAATACTGAAAGATGTTAATAGTGCCTAGTGGAAGGCCTAGCCTTAGGGGAGAGAGGAGAGATGGTCTAGTCACTCCCTTCTTGGCTGGCCGATGACACGGTAGCAGTTACAATATCTAATGCATTCTCCTCGCATGTTTCCTCTTGTGACTTCCAACTTACTGATTTCCATGAGAAATGGCCGATCAGGACACTTTGTTCAACATCTCTGTGCCCTCAGCATCCTGCCCCCCTTTTCCTTGAGATTCAGAGGTGATTCCTTATAATCTGTTTAAGGAATGCACTTTGCGAGAAAGTACAAACATTATTGATAACAGGGGTCAGCTCTCTCCCTGCCCCAAGCTATGAACATTTCCTTTTTTCACTTTTAGATAAATAATTAAGTGAAATTGTCATTATTGTAATATTTCCCTGCTACATAAACCTTTCACCTAAGAATCTCAAAATGCTTTGTCCTGGTAAATATTGTCATCTTTGAAAGACTTGGTAATAAAGTTGGTATATGACACAGTTTAGGAATAAAACTCAGAAACACAGATTGCGATCCCTGAGTCTATTACTGCGATCCTATGCTTTTCCCTTTCTGGCACCTAAAAATTTCAAAAAAAAAAAAAAATTATTTTCTCTCCCAGACCCATTTAGCCCATATTTTACTAATAGTCGCAGTAAGGTACTGTGCAGTCGATAACAGACCAAACGAAACCCCACCAAATGAAGATAAAAAAATCATGTCTAAGAAGAGTCTGGATTTTGCTAAGTTTACAGCCTTTGAGATATTCAAGCACATCATATCAGCCAAATGAAGACCCTACTTTAGAAAGCATCTGGGTTTTAGTCAAAGACACCTAAGGGTATGCTGAAATGCCTTTTTTTCAGAGAACAGTGACTTGAACGGAAGCTCAGCACTTCCCTGACCGCAGGCCAGCATGGATCCAGCTTCTGGGTCCCTTCCTATGGGAACACCAGGCAGAGAGACCTCTTTTCAAAGGAAGTCAGCCTTTGAAACAGGAACTGACCTTCAGCCACCAAGACTCCCCTCTCCTTTGCAGCCTTCGCGCACTTTCTATTAGAAAGCAACACAACCGGGTATGTTTAAATTCTCATCTGCTAAACGTCCTTAAAAGCCTGAAGTCGTTTCCTGTTCTCACTGAAAGACAGGAACTGAGCGCATTTGAGAGACAGGACTGTCCCTCGGCTCCTCTTCCTCTGCCTTTCCCATATATGGTTAGTTCTGCTATCAAACCTAATCCATTTTCAGTGTATAAGAGTAATTTTGATCATCAGGGGTAGAAAGTATGAACTCCTTGTGTGTTTCTGGGAAACTTTCTGTGGGATAACAAGGGTCCAAGCACAAGAAACTGCCCAGGCACATTCACCTTGCTGTCATTTATCTGGAGAGGAGGAGTAGATGTCAGGGCCAGGGGTGCAGCTGCTTGCAGGAGAGGGAGAGCAGGGAATAGCCTTCTACCATTGTCACTTCCAGGACAGAGGAGAAAAGCTGGGGGTACCTGCTGGAAAGGATACCCTCAAGGGGGTCCAGAACCCACATCCCAGCCTGGGATCCAGACTTGTATCCAGCTGCTACAGTCAGAACTCCTACCTTAAGTAAAGATAAGCTTTCTTTCCTAGTCATGTAAAGGGGAGCTGTTTAGGTAAGCCCCACATCACAAATGTATTGTGATACCCAAAGTGAGAATAGCGCTTTTCCCTGCAAAAGCAGCTGCTCTTTTATGGAGGTTGATAGGTAAGAAAATGGAAAAGTTTTACAATTCATTTAAAATTGAGCCACAGACCTTTTTAAATCAATATTGGTGCCCTCAAATCTCAGACCAAAAAATACCTGTCAAAGGAAGAGAATGACTGTTCTCATCATTCTAGCCATCAAAGCTATTTTGATCAAGTCTGTGTGTATTTTTAATAACGATTTTCCTTCTCCCCTAAAGTCTTGTTATTCACTTGAAGGTGAAATTATACAAAAAGAGGAGCAACTATCTGAAAACGTGTGAGAACTTCTGGGAGAAGATCAAGCAGTATTTTGTCAACTCAGGGTCTTGAAATATATGTGTGGGAGAAGGCGCTGTGTGTATAGCTCTTCACAATACAAATAATTTTTACATATTTATTTTAACAATATATAACAGTGGCAAGACTAAAATAAATTGTAGTTTACTGTTTGCCATCTTTAACATTAATTATTGTGAAGATGATGTATTTATGGTGTCCATGTCCCAATGTGAACAGATGGAAAAGACTTCCTCAGTGCTATGAAAAGCTTCCATAAGAACTAAAACTTGAACTTAAAAGAACAACAATCCTGAAATTGTCTTAAAGTGTTTCATATATCATCTAAGCCATGCAGAGATTTACACAAGAAACCTCTACCAAAACCAGCTGGAATCAGGGAGAGGGGAAAGCAAACATTCTGACTAACAGCTTTGTCACACTAGGATGTAGCACTGTTCCCAGCGCAAAGCGGTGTCCTACTAAAAATATTTAAAATTAAAAAAAAAAAAATTCTAAGAAGTGTTACTTAGAATTTATGAAAAACAGCTCTTCAATTTAGAATAGGTGCTAATAAAGATTTTCCAAAATGGGAATACTTTTGTCCACGGCACAAACAGAGTTATGGATAAGGCATGTATTCTAATGGATGACTCTGCATAAAAGAAGACAGCAACAAAGAACAACTACACACAGATCGGTGACAACATTATTTCAAACAGTGTGAGTGCATTTAAAAGCAGGGAGGCTTCTGGTCATGCATCATATTTATAGCTGTCTTTATACACTGGTAAATCATACCTTTATCGGAATATTTCATAATGATTCTTATTCTCAGAAACATGACTAAGATCAAAATGAAATACCACAAGTTGTATCAGAAACTTTTCCTCTAATTTTATTATCATTCAAGATTCTACTTTATGATTTCACAATTACAAAATACAGTCCTCTTGAAATGGAATTCTGCATAAATTTCGTTCAAGCTATTTCAAAAAGATAGTGATATAATCGAGATCAGAATCTGACCTGTAACGCTTAGGCAACCAATAGTTGCACCAGCAGCTACCTCCTAACAGACTTGTCAGATGTAACGGGAAGTTTATAGATTGTTGTCTATAAGAATATGGAGCACAATGTGGTGTTTAAAACATTTACAGCATCTTGCATATTTGCTATGAACCCAAATTCAAAATAACATCTCTTAACTTAAAAGAAAAATAATTTTACATCTATTTGTGCTCATAAGCATGCTTCGAAAATTTAAACTACATCTCAGGTTTCTCAAATGCTAAACGAAAAGGGCAGTTTTTAACCATAGTGCCATGCAGTTTTTAAGTGTAAATGCAATTGTATTTAATGTGATAGTAATAAAATAATAAACAGCATATGCTATAGACTGTAAATAAGGAGAAACAATAATGGCAAAATGAAACAGCAGAGCAAAAATATACATCATTCACTCATTGAAGACAACTGTTCTAATATTCTGCTGCTTCTTCTAATCTTTATGAAAAGCTATTCTAATTAATTAAATACCTCATCAGCTAAATCAACATCTTATGACAGCATTTACACTAGAAACAAAACAGAACAGTGGAGATTCCATTTCTGATTTTGGCCAAAAAACCCTCAAACCCCCAAGTAAAATTCTGCAGATCCGGAAGATATTTTTACAGATTAAAAATAATTAATTTTCCTTTTACTGCAATGCCGCCAAAAACAGGGGGGAAAAAGCCTCTAAACTGTCTCCATTAGTATGTAAATAATGTCATGTACATGTGACACATGATGTCAAGAATTCTATTTCATTTCTTACAGCTGAAGGAACAGAATATAGATGCTGCTGTTATAATAGGGTTTGAAGTGGAGTTATACATACCTGCCCATACCAACTGTATTCCAGCATTGTAACCTCAGTGAACACCAAGTCTTAGAAAACTCAGAGCAAATTCGTGAATACCAACTGTTTCGTGTAAGACAAAGCCTATGACTATGCTGCTACTTTCCCTTTCAAGGGAGTGTGCTACAGTCTACAACTTTTTGCTTAGCCACCAGCACTGCTACAATCATAGCTTTGTTGAAGTGTTGTGCTCTTGCAGCTAAGACCTGTTGATAATGAACCTGAACCCATTATTTTGAGTCAATGAATTGAAAGAAATAGGGCAAAGAATGAAAGCCACAGGGCCAATTACCAGCATTCTTTGATGTATTACTTGCTAGCACCCACCAAATCACTTTGTGTCTTTGTCTTGATCCCCTCTGTTATTCATTAATTATTCTGGAAAGGTTAGAGTTCAGATAGCTAATTGCACAGACAGTCTTACTTGGTGGGGATTCTCCCTACACTGACACTTTCCCCAACTGTGCCCAGCCACCTTGTATTATGCCAATTAATCCAATTCTTGGCATTTTTGTACAGTCCTCCAGGTTCTTTTAAAGCTTTGCCTAAAATGTTTTCACTCAGGCTTGTACAACAGAGGCTGGAGAAGATCTGTGAACTGGATAGATAATGTTTTACAACTGTCTTCTCCATTCTTTGTGGAGGTCACTGGCCTTAGTGACCCTGTTTTCCTCCCCACATGCTTTTCTCTTTATTTACAAGCATAGTGTCTAGTACTTTTATTGCATATGTAGAAATGAGAATTATTTTACAATTTTTCGTTTTTCCTCTCCCTGCCCCTCCCCACTCTTCATTTGTCAGAAAGGATCTTTGTTGAATTGAGAGGTAGATATTGCTTTATATCTTAAGAGACAATTTCTAGGAAGAGTCTTGTAGTTAACAAAAGAAAAATATCACATTTCTTTATTGATATCAGCACTAGGAATACTTCCATGTCCAAAAATTCATAACAAAAAAGGAATAAATTGTCATCATGTGAATACAAAAAAGAGAAATAAAAACTTTCTGTTCTGTGAGGTCAAAGCCCAGGCTCCTGTTCACAAACTCAGTAACTGTTTATGGGCTTTCAATTCCAGATAATGCACACTTAGGACTCTTCATTTTCAGCCAAAATGGGTGTTTCCTGGGTTTGGCCACTAATTCCATGTTTGTTATTCTGCTGCCACAGATACCCACATTCCTGCTCCTACAACCCTAGAAAATTAGAAATTTGGGACAATAGTTTGAGGGCACAAATCAGAAGGGGCACAATTAGGACCAAGTCTATTCACAATTAGATACACCCTATCTCTTAGGTCATTCCATTGCAGGCAACGTCAGTAATTTTAGGTCCTCATAGTCACTGCCATGTGGCTGGGAACTGTGAAATCAATGGCTCTACCTGGAAAGCTGGAAGCTAAGGAAGAGAGGTAAAATGGGATCCTCAGAGAGTACTCTGAGATTCAGTACGCACAGACAAGAGGTCCTTTAAGAAAGTGGTCACTGAAAAAAACAGAAAATAGCAGCCACAGACAACATGCTCTAATTATTTTAAATCATAATATTAGGTACCGAAGTAATTATCCAACTATGTAATTATTGTTTCAGTTAGTTTATAACAACATTGTGCTGCAGACATTAGAGTGTTTAGTAAAATTTTATCCAGGGAATGTCATCCTCGAATTACACTGAACAGATATTACAATGAGTTAAATGTGAATACTGAAGTCCAAGGTAGGGGAAAAAGGCATTTTGTAACAAATCTGTTTAAAAAAATTAGCAGTGTTTTAGCACTTCAGGTGATCTGACTGCTAATCTCCATTTGCAGATAACAGAAATCCAATATCCTTCAAGCAACCAGGTCAAAAGTACAGTTCAATAATTACAGAAGTCTATATAAGAATCTGTAAAACACCCAGAGGCATAGGGTAGTTGAGGAAGATTAAGGAAAGAAAGTTTGTTTATAGATTTCATTTTTCTGCCACAAGAATCTAAATAAGCCTAAGATGTTGCTTCTTTCTCTATACAAAGTCCAAACAGAAAGTTATTAATCACAGTTCTGTGAAACGAATTATACTTTGCATATACGTTCAGAACCACTCAAGCTCCATCTTCAGGTGAATGGTGTGCAAAATATTTCTGTTAGTCTAAACAAAATACTATCGCTGACCTCACTTCTTAGACTGATGTGTTGACTGGACTCGTGCAAAACTCATCATCCATTAATTCATACTTACTAAGAGTTCAATTTCAGACTTGGTTTCATAAGCTACATTAGCATCAAAACTAAAAAACAAAGAGGTATGTGAAGTAATTTATTTTTACATAGTTGTGTTCATGCATAAAATATGGATCTTTCACACTCCATGACTTTACTTTTTCTCCATTAAATAGACAAAACATAAGGTTTCTGTCTCATTAATAAGTAATTCAGGTAAACCAGATATTGAGTCATTTCTCTTCTAAGAACAGTAATTTTTTAATATCTGAAAATAAAGATAGCTTATATAAATAGGAGAATGTTATCTAAAGCAGAAGAGTGTCTTGAGTCTATGGTGCAGATTGGGCTTATGATACTATGACGTTAAAAATTCAAAAGGCTAAAATATTCCCAAAGAATTATTCCTTAAAAGAAAGAGAGGTTTATGCCTAATCCATAAGCTGCCAAAACTGATTTTGGAAAATCTAGCTTCCAATTTCTGAATCCCTTGATAATGCTGAATATATCACATAAGTGGGGGAGATACCATATATTGTGTTATCAGCAGCTGTGCTGAGGAACACCTTCACCAGCAGAGGAGGCTGGGAGGAGCTCTGGTCCTCTGGGATCTAACCTCAGAGAGGTGCTCACAGAAGACTGTCCACAGCTCAGCACGTGGCTGCTTTCTCCCACTAGTTTCTCCTCTCTCACTTGGAAAATGTAGCTGGAATGACTACTTACATTGCTGTTAAATTAAGGCAACAACCTTCAGCTGTGGGGGCATCTCACTGCACAGGTTGATGTCCTGCTCTCCTGAACCATGTCACAGCATTTAAAGCAGGAATGAAATAACCCACAGGGGGGCAAGACAGTGGAGAATTTGCAGACTCTGTGCACCAGATAATTTCTATACATCAGTTTTCTAAATTTCTGAATATTGCTTTTCTACACTGAAGGATCCAACTACTTTGACTACTTTGCACAGAGTCCTAGTTTTTAAGGAAGATTTCATTGTTACAGAAATACTTCAGGACTTTCCAGAACCCCCAGCTCCACTCCTTGAAGTGAGCTCCAGAGCTGAGAACAGCTCTTTATTTCAGAGAACAGTTCTTTATTTTGGATATAGCTCCAACTACTTTTTCAATGTAGAAAAGTAAGACATTGCCAACAGCACTTAAACAAACATACAACGTAAGTATCTGCACTGAATGATTACTGCTATCCTCTCCACTTTTTTCTGTATTGCTGGATTTTATATTGAGACTTCAGAAGTCTAAGATGTGCTTTCTGTCAATAAAGTCCTTTTTAGCTGTAAGGCCCTTAAGGAAGTGGTTCACTATATCTGTATAATGCTTTGCACACTGGAGCACTGATCTGGTTGAAGAAACCAGAATTATCCAATAACTTCTGACTACGAGCTCTTTCAGTCACGGCTGAGGCTTCTGAAAGTGCTCTGTTGCTGAGGTCAATAGCAATTCCTTACCACATCCATTGGACCAGCCCAGTGCAGAGGTCTTCCAGAAGTCCCTTCTCATGTGTGGTAGCTAAGTTTGGAAGTCTCCTAGACCCCTTTCTCTTTAAATAAAGCAGTATGAAATAAAAATATTTCCTCGCTGAGTAATTAGGAAGAACAGAAATTCATATGTAAATAGGCTTATTATAGCTTACAGATCAATATTGAACTCCTAAATCACAACACTTTAATAAAGGGCCTCCCAGAGCCATGACATAAACTGAACTTGCACTAGATATGGAATACAGCAGAGAACTGGGGTTGATTCCCTACAAGAGCAATTGATTTGAACCTGAAGAGAAGCACAAACAGCAACAGCATTGCTTGGAGAAAAAGTCCAAGGTATTCTCAGCTAGATTCTTAACTGTATGTAAATTATGTTGCCCTGGTGGACTTAAGCCTGAGTATCTGAACCTTCTATGAACTGAGCATCATTAGGCTAAGACCGCCTGTTTTTCCAAAGTGGAAACAAATTAAATATCTTCTCAGTAATACAATAAATAAGATACATTAAGAATTATATCAACCTTCCTCTTAAATTCATTTAAAATGCTGCAGTCCAAAGTTAGCTTTCTGCTAAATACAACAAGAATATTATATGATTCTGAAACTAGTCACATTAATGCATCTTTCTTCTTTCAGTAACGCGATTCAGAAACTAAGATTTTCCCTGGCAATTGCACCTTTTTTTAAATCCTCTCTCTTAGCTAATAAGCAGTACATCTTATTTAAACAGTGGCAAAAGCCTACCATTCTGCTTTTAAATTATTGCCACTGATTAGGAACTGCCTGAATAATAATTACAGGAATAATAATAATAATTTATTATTATATGTTTTCCATGAACTTTCTGCACTGCACAGGACTCTGATGAAGTAACTGAGGCACCTCAAGCTTTCAGAGGAAAAGGATGTCTATTTTCATATGTGGAACATTGTAAGCATAGCAGCTAAATACAAAACCCAGAGCCCAAGAGCCCACACACACCAGCTGGTCTTGCTCATGACTCTGCGGATGTGTTAAGAGCTTTCCTTCTCTGTGGTATAATTTATGCTTTTTTTCCTACCCACCTGTGGATTTCCATGACACCTCAGGGCAAATCTGTTGAAATTGGCCTGCAGGTTCAAGAACTATTGAGATGGAAGGAAAGAAAGATTGATGATGAGCAAAGAGATGGCAACTGCCGTCCAAAAATGCCACATTTCTTTGGGAAGCTATGGCTAAAAATGATCAAATATTGCTGCCTTGGGAAAGTGATGGATACCACTTTGAAGCTGAGCCTCCTGGAATCCTGCTTCACTATGAGGCATATTCAAAAGTTTTGTATTTGTTTAATACAACACAACCTGAAGAAGCACCACAAACTTTATCTCCATGAGAGATAACAGAAGAAAAACTGGAGTTCCATAGTATATGTCCTTACAAAAACAAAAATCCAATCTATTTATTGAATCTGATTTTATAGAAATTTTAGGGGTTTTTACCCAAAATACAAAACTCTCCACTGATTTCAGAGAAGTTACGCAGTCACCATGGTATTCTTTGAATCCCAGAAAAGCTACAAGATACAAGACCATAATCTTTAAGCAACTATTATTCTTTTGAAAAAACATTGCATTTTCTCATAATGTGAAGAATTCTTGTGGAACAACTCTCTAATGTTAACATTAACTGAAAGGTAAGAATAGGTAGGATCGATAATATAAATTCAGTGGTTTTAATATGTAGCAAATACCAGTCAGAAAAGGCAGAAAAGGTTTTAGGCAAGGGGATGTATAGGAGAAAAAATCTGATGCCCTAAAATGCTGATATTAAAAATACTGGAGGGGAAAAAAAAAAAAACCAAAAAAAACCTTGAAAATATGATATTAATCTATCTACACTAAACTGGATTTTCAAGCTGGTGAACAGAAGCTCAAATCTTTCTATTAAGTTTCTGAAGTATTAGGATTTGTTTAAACTTGTGTCTTGTACAATCTAGTTGCTGACTAATATCTAATATCTAATAATCAAAATTATAGTGACTTGCTTCCTGAAACACATTGCATTGAAGATGTATATTATTTGTTGAAATCTTGAAAAGCACCATTTAGTACTTCACCTGGGAAAATTCCCTTTTCAGTGAGTATTTCTGAAATACTTTCTGAAAGAACTAACATGCATGATGAGCTTAAGAGCTGCAAAGAAACCAGTGAACCAAATGGCTGCATATGGCCAACAATGGCAGCAAGGAAACTGCATAAAAGACTAATAATATGCTTATATTTAGAGGAACGTCATAGAGCTATAAAGAAAAACCACTTTCATCTTCCAACTGTGAAAGAAATAAATGTAGAAAAAAAAATAATTAGTAGTGTAGTTCAGGTTAACTACACAAATGTTGTTGACACATCAGAAAGATTTAGGTATTACTGTTGAATGAAGAAAATTATATATTCACCTGTTCTCTGCATAATTTTGCACTCATTAACTAACTGAAGTCATGGAGACTGCATTTCTAAGTCATGTAGGCATTTTTGAGAATCTCAGCTTAATGTGCCTCATCTAAGCATCTGATCTAGGAGTTTAATTTTTAATGTCTATCTTCTGCAACAATAACCAGTGGGTCAATTCTAGCCCCTAGCCTTCTTTTTTTAAATAAAAGTGTGAATGTAGTAAATACTGTATCGCAATCACCTTAACAGCAATCATATGGTATTTGTTTGTCTGACTACTAGGTGTTATGTGTGAGGGAATCCTTATTTCTGTAATGAAACTGTTGATCCATTAGGAATAGCCAGAGATTAGACTTTTAGGTAGCAGACATTTGGGGGCCCTAATTCACTGCTCATACGCATATTTACAGTGTCTTATACAATAGAGTGACAATGGGCCACTCCTCACAGCTTTTGACTTTTATATACACTTCCACACATTCACATACACATATAGAAGATATTTTAAGCAGATATATGTATGCATGGAGGGGGTCATATACATATTTATATATTAGGTAATACCAAATAATAAAGAGAAAAAATATTGGCAAGAGTCTACCCCTTCTAGGAGATTCTCTTTTTATTCTTTTGTCATTTTTGAGAATAAAGTCCAGTTAAGCCTCATTTCTTCCAAATCCATGCTCCATGGAGAAGTGTTTTAGCATTGTTTTTTGAATCAATGGGCATAATGCGGAGAAAGAGGTTTCTATCTGCCGAGGATCATCACATTTTTAGAAGCAATACTGCTCTTATCACAAGAGTGGCCCATTAACTGTAGCACAGCAGTGAGGGAATCACTTCTGAAATGTCATCAGCACTTCTTTTGGTAGAAAGTGTGCTTAAAATAGCCCTGTACACATGGAAGCCTGACTTGGCATAAAGATTTCAAATAAGAGTACAGAAAAGTTTTGTGGATTTGTTTGGGGATTTTTTTCCTTTTATGTGTGTTCAATTTTATTCACACAGACACAGGGTTTTAAAGAGCTGGATCCCCCTTAAGTTTTATTACCTATGATCCAAAATAATACCTTCCATGGCATGTTTTTTTAATAATGATTTAAATACACATCAGCAGAATGTCTGATCAGACTAAGTCTCTTGGAAGTATCACTGGCTGGAATGCTTTCAAAATGTTTGCCGAGTTTTGGTTTTGGTTTTTTTTTTTTTTTTTTTGAAGACAGAATGATTCTTCTTGTAACCCTAAAAATGCTGCTTTTGTAGACTGATAGTAAAGCTCAATAAACTCGAATTGTTTTCAGTGGGCTTTGGAACTGGTCCCAGGTCTTTCAGTTTGCAGATGACAACCCTTAGCCAGCCTGCAGGGAAGCTACATTTGTTTTATTGCAGAACTACTGTAGAAAACATTTTTATGTTGTGAATACTCCAGATAATTAACACACAGTATCTAACATTAAATACTTTGTGTCAGATATTGGAAAACATCACATTACCAGTTCATCTTGTCCTACTTCTACCAGTGGTCAGCACCAGAGAAGCAGAAGGCTGTAAGATGAGCGTACTGTCAGGCAGGTCATAAAGTTGTCTGTGTCACTATCCTAAAATATGAGCTTTAGCATCCCACAGTCATTTGTGGAGCAGTATTTGTTGTAATAGGTGCTGATCCTGCTGTGAAAGCATGAAGTACATATTACTGACTTGAAGGGGAGAAAAGACTTCGTGCTTCACTTGGATGTAAGAGAAGTGGACTGAGTCTCTGGAGGAAGATCCTCCGGTTTGCAAGAAGAATGGCTCAGTGGTTACCTGCTTCATAAAGACTTCAGAGTCTGGTGCAATTTCCTACCTGAACATGGGTCCCTGGATAATTTTGAGCATTCATCACAAGTAACATTCATCTCTAAGAGATAGTTTTCTAGTCTAAGTTAAGAAAAAGTCTGTCTTTTGGACAATAGCAAGAGAAAGGACCTCCAGAACGTGAATCACTTTCAGATACCTCTGAGAGACTTTATATAAAGGCAGGATTTTTTTATTTTTTTTTAATTGTCTTACCATTCATCACAGAGGGAGACTTACGCAACTAACTTTAATTAGACACCTATTATTTACATGACTAAAAAGCTGGATTAATTTAGGTATTTGTGGAAGCTAAGCCTTATACTATGAGGAGCTGAATTTCTGTCTCTGCATCTTAAATTTTCACCTGTAAAATGTGACACCTTCCTTACAGTGAGAGTGTGGGGGGTGAAACTTTAAAATTCATATGATGTTGTCAAAATGTCAGTGGGGGCCAGAAAATTGCTTAACATAAATAGGTAGAAAAGGATGCTGGAAGCAACAAGCCCCAACCCCTGAAAGGTATGAACTGAATGTTTGTATTCTAATGTTGGCATTTTCACTCAGGAAAAAATCTAGAGACAGGACTAAGTTTGGAGTTTGAACGGACTGCATGATACTTCAAGCACTCTGTATTAAATGTCTTTTAACTATTAATATTATCTCTTAAGCCACAAAATCCACATTTTCAGTAGCACAAAGTGGATGACATTGCTTATTTGTATTTACTTCCACTGAATTTTTCAAGGCAAAATTCTCACAAAGTCAGTTGGAGGTTGTTGTAGCAACATTCAATTTTTTTTTCATTCTCTATGTGTTAGATACCATAGCTTATCTCAAGACCTAATGCAACCTATTTTTAATTATTCAGACCCTTTGGCCTGTAACTGTAATCTGCCTCTTTCAATATTAAAAAGGCAGGGCACAGTTCAATTGTTTATGGTTTAGATATGAAGAAAATATGGAGTCTGTTCTTCTTTAGAAGTATGTCCATGATTTGTAACAGCATTAATGAAAGTTACAAGCTTATATTTATCATCTGGTTCCAATCCAGTTTTAGTTTCATAATCTTTTGTCAAAAAAAAAAAAAACAAAAACCAAACCTTCCCATTTGCTTTAGAAAGCAATTGAGATCTGTTCTGCATAAGGAATTGTCTATGACTACAGTCATATTAATTCACCTCACAAAGTTACTAAACCTGCATGGACCCCAGTTTTGGACCAACTTCGCAACATCTTCCAATGCAACAAACTGCAGTAAATTAACATAAAATATTAATGGAAAAATTAGTGTATAGGTAGACAAAGCTTTGATTATCTGTACTTTGGTCTGAAATCACAGGGCACAGAGCAAGTGTTTAGCATCAAATATCTCACTCTAGAACCAGCTTTGCTACAATTGCTAGGTATAGATTTTGGCTACACAAGGCCAAATTACTTGTTTAGACTACCTGCAATGTTTATGTGATGGACAACAATTTCAATAGAAAAAATAAGCAACGGTTATCACATTTTATCACATCTAATGTGATGTGAATGATGGAGATACAATATTTCCAGCTGTGTCCTTTTGCTCTGCTGTTTTCAATGTTTTTCTCTCTGCCTGATTTTTCCTCTCTTCTTTGCTTGTTTTCTATGTTTTGATCTCTTTGCTTGTTTACGCTGACTTCCAGCATTACTTCTTATCATTTTTCTTCCTCTCAGGCACCTTTTTTTTCTGGTATTTGTGATATTTCAGCAAGATACAGTTCTGAGAAATATAGTTGCTCCTACTATGCTGCTGGAATGACTCCTGTGTTGTGGTGTCTATCCAGTTTGATCTCAAATCATTGATTATAGCAGTCCCAAGGATATAATGGTGAATATGCACTATAGGTATGATTAAAGCAAGATCCTGTAATCCCCAATGAAAAAAGTCAGAATAAAAGAGAAAATAAAACTTACAGAAATTCTTCATTAACTGGTTTTCCAAATATTCTTTAGTCGGGTAAAAATTATTTCCAAATTCCAAGTCAGTTGCCATTTTTCTTTTAATTTCTTTGACCTTTGAACAAATTACCCATGTGTGTCTTTGAACAACGTATTTTAGGCAAACAAATGTACTTGTTTTGGGGATCTGAAATCAAAGGGGTGGTCTTTGTCCTGGGTGGTCTTTGTCCTTATTTTCAGTCATAAGCAATTAATTCACAATTGTGTGCACATCTTATGAGATGTTTTGCTTTAAAATCACAGTCATTTAAAAAGTACTCAAATCCAAAACATCATCCAAAACTGGCACAATTTCCAGTTATCTGCAAAAGGCTAAATGGAAGATTTGGAACAAAATAGCTTCTGGGTTAGAGTCTTGTATGCGGTATTAGACTAGAGCAAAATTTCACAGTGCGGCTACTTAACCTACAGGCAAAATTTCATAATGGGAATACTGAAAGACCTGTAGCTATAACCAGTATGACTGGGAACCAGTATAATATTTCATTTATACTTCTTACAAAGCAATTTTTGTTAATCTTGCTGCATGAATGAATAATCTCATCCCATAGTCTCCAATTCACTACCTTCATGAACTCATAAAAAGGTCTTTTAACCACTGCTGTGATTTTCAAGTGGAAATAATAAAATGGCAAGAGTTAAATATTAATATTCAGTTCTTGCATTGTGCCTTTCTTTGATACCAATTACAACTTGAACTTCACCTAACTCAAAAAGACTGCAAACTTCATTCAATTAGCAATAATAGGATTAAAACATAGCTTTGGAACTGAAGATTTAAATAGGAAAAAAAAATTTGGCAAATGTACACTACATGTACCAAATTAATCTCAAAATAAATATGTGGCCCTGGGCGAAATAAGTGGAATGTGGAATGCTAGAGGTGTGGGGGTTGTTGTGGGTTTTTTGCTTTCTTGACAACTTCTGCAGGATACATTGCTTTGAAAACTGTCATGGCTGTAGAATAACAGTACTTTTTTGTCCTTTAGGATTATGGGTACTAGAAAAAGTTGCTGCCATTCACAACAGCTATCCTCCTTTGAAGAGCACCAAAGCCATTTCTGTCTGTTACACTTTTCTTCATTACCAAATTTGCATGGTTCTCAGCTTTGTGAAATTTAAGCAATCCCACAGATGCAAATTATTCAAATAGCTGTCTCCTGAGAAAGGATAAATATGCCCGTTTATAGGTGAAAAGTGTCATGGGGACCAAAGCTGTGTTTCTATACTAGAGATTTGAACAGCAGGCAACTAAATTTGCGGAAGACAATTCTTGTGTTACTTTACCTGTGCTGAGTTGTTTGTGGTTTATTTTGTATTTGCATTTGATGAGCAATGAATCACTTCATTTTCACTGCATTTTGAGTATCTGCCTCTACAGTGTATGACACAACGCCATAAACTGAAGATGCTTTCCATTTTAGGGAGTACATTTGACTTCTGAGATAAAAATGGAATGTCCTAAAATTCCCTGTCAAATCAAAAATTGCTTGACCTTGGCTATTAAAAGCCATTTGTATCCTTTCCTCAGAGGCAAATATGAAAGATTTACATCATGTTTTACTCATCAAAAACTCATATAGCAGGACATTTGAAGTATAGCTAAAGAGATCCAAAACCAGCTGTGAGTCAAGACAGATGGAAGTGACACACAGCTTTTTTTATTTCCTTCCAGCTAGTGGAGAAATCAAGCCCAGAATTGGCCACAGGTTTCTGTTGACAATAACCATGTGCTTCATTTCTGGAAAAATGCACTTCAGGAAATACCAGAGAATGACTAAATGCCCTTTTTCAAAACAGTACAAGAAGATGCTACAGAGATTTGGAAATGAGCATCAGTGGTTGCATATTTCCAAAATCTGGCCCTAATATTATGACAAATAGCAACTCCACAAAAGAAAAGAAAGAGTAGTACTTTCATGGGTAAAGCTGATTACCCAGGAGGGTTGTTAAAGACTGCTTTGTATTTAAGTCCACTAATAAAAAATTTTCGTGGGAGTGGGTATAACAGCAATCAGTATGATGTAAGTTGGTGTTGTCAAGATCACAACATGCCAGAGATCAACAAGGGTTCAGAAGAAACAGGGCTGACAATAAAAGGAGCAGAAACACCATGATGGAGATACAGAGAGACACCTCAACTCATATGGGCTACCAATTGCAGCACTTCAGAGTACCAAGAAAACGGTCTGTTCAGCTCCAGACCTTCAAAATAAGGAAAAAGTGTGCAATCTCTTGAATCAGATTGGCTTCAGCCTCTGTTGTTTTGCTGGACTGCAGGTAATCACAGATAAATCATGACATCTTGACACTATTTCAATCATATTTCAGTTTGATTTCAACTACCTGTAGAGGCTACCTGGAGTTTCCATTCATTTCAATCCCTTTGCCTCTCACTCCAACAAAAGAAGTTAACCTGAAATCAATTGATCTATAAATTGCAAGAATTGTCTGGGTTTTGTAGCAGACTTTTTCAATGTCCTGCCTCTAAAAATGTATTAGTCTCCCAAGTTTTGAAGTGCTGGCCTCCACAGGTCCTAGATCTTTGCTCAGAAAATAATGTAGAGAAGCTAATTCAATTATAATATAGCTTTAAATGAACCTAATCCTGTCTGGCACTGCTCAGAAAGTAGATAGGCCACTTAATTAGACAGGATCATCTGCCTCATGGTAAAAACATACTGAACTTTTGGAGATGGTTGGAAATAGTTTTGAATGAATGTCTGAGATGCATTACCATCACTGCAGGGCTAGTAAATGGCAGCTGAGATAGCAAAATTCTTCCTCTACACAGCTGGATCACAACATAGCCCAGAGGTCTCCAGCATACCCAAAATAAAAATCTCACTATCTTCTTTCTAGAGTTTGTTTTAAAATTCCCCCTTTATAAAGCAGAGAATCAGCTAATAACCTTCTCTCATCTGTCCAACTACAAAAGTGACCAACGCATGAAAAAGACAGGCTGTAGAAGTTGATCTAGACAGATTTAGAACCAATAAATCCCACTTCGGTGAGGACGGAGAAGGACGGGATGAACACAAAGACTCCAGCCGTTTAGAGATGGTTGTCACTCTTTATGAAGATTAAGGGACCTGTAGCTCTGCATTCCCATATTAATTCAAAGGCCAGCCATTGTAGAAGCTGCGGGAGTATAGGCTCCCAGACACTGCACTTGTGATCAGAGCCTTGAGCTAAATGGACTCCCATTTCTATGCTGGATTTTTTCTGGCTCTTCTATGTTAACTTTACATGGCAGATAAGCAACACTGATTGCAAAGATCTTTAGAAAACATTTGAGAATGAAAAGAGTAATAAATGAGGGCAATTGAAGAGGATTCTCTCAGGCAATGGCCAGTTTACTTGTATAGTGGAAGAATTAACCATATGAATATTTTTCAGAATAAGAAAGCTCCTATAGTAAGAGATAAGAGTCAAACTGTTGGACAGCTTGCATACCTGATTTGCTTAAAGATTTCTATGCAAACTGCAGAGCAGATGAACTAAGGCTCACAGAATAATGCATGAGGACACAAGAGGATCTTATTTTTAATATATTAATACAGTTGAAAAGAAAACAAATAATCCTGATTTTTCTAGGGAGGTAAGGGAACCATAAACACTACAGGGACTTTGCCCCTAGCATCCATTAATTTATATATTTTTTATAAAAGTCAGAGTTGGTTTGAAGTCACAAGGAGTAGACCAACCACTGTTAAAATGATTACTTTTTCCCTGTTATGCCTGGGTCCGGTCTATGCCATCAGATTCTCACTTTTATGAGCAACATAAAATTCAGACACAATTTCCAGTTAAAAAGGAAACCATTTCTTCTGGGTCTTCATAACAACCAACAGCTTCTCCCTTTAATTTTTTTTTAACTCAGTGACAATTCTGATATCCAAAGTTGGATGTTGCCACAGCACAGCGTTTATGCATTTGTCCTAATAAATGTCAGAGGAAACTCAACTGCTAACTTCAGCAGATGCTAATTTAGGCTGAATACCACCAGCTATTCAGAGAGAGAATTTTTGCTTTAAATAAGATTAATCTCACAAATGAAGTTTGAGTTTCCTTCTTATAACAAAGGCCATTGGCTATTCATTAAATCTGAATTACAGGTTTAACAAACACTTGCATAAGAATCATTAATATCTGTTACATAGCTATTAATGCAGTGTATAATACTTAATATCTCTCAGGTCTCTTCAAAATTCAATTACTATAGCCCTTGTCATAAAGCCTAGCACTGCTGTTTCAAAGCTCTTTTTTCCCTAGTGACCCTTCAGCTTGACTACTTCTTGCTTGGCTGCCATTTGACAATTCAGGAATAGCATGACTGTCAAGTCAAGTATAGACTTATATCGGACTCCTAACTCCCATCATGGCTCCTACCTTTCCACTGAAGTCAATAGGAAGCTAGTAGTCCTGTTATGCTTTTAATCCTGGGTCAGCATTTCAAAAAATGCTGATCTGCTTTGCAAGTCTGTGGAGCTGATTCATTTTCTATGTTGCAGGTGACAAGAAACTGAGCCTCCTTTCATTAATACTGAAAAAGCCTGCACACCATCAAGGTAGGGCCAACAGTGTTTGCAGTATCATTCTCTACTTTACAATTGCAAAACCTTTGTTAATTCCAGTTGGGACCTGTCAATATTCCCTATGGGGAAAAAAAAAAAATTGCTTATCCCTTCTTGCAAATGGGTTCTGCCCCTATTTTTAGCACCCATTTTGAAACATACACTGAACAGCACATGGCTGTCAAAAGAGAATTTTTACAGGACCCTCTCAAGATATAATTTTATTCATAAAATTGTTATGCTTCGGAATGGTGGTGGGCACTGAGCCCAGAAGTCATGGAAGAGCCCATATTTTTGTCAGTAAATGCTTTACCAACTACAGGAACACAACTATTTGCAAAATGCCAATTATGAACTGTCCCAGGACTTTGTAACTTCCAAACTTCACTGAGGGAGAGCACTAGTTGGCATAGGTGAAACCTGTGCCAGGAACTCTTCTAAGAGTTGCTGGGAGGATGACTGCCTGGACGTGTCCTGGACACACTTAAATGTACAAGTGTGGACAGACAGCTCACTGCTGCTCAGGGTTCTGATGTGAGAATACATGGGAAGAAATCAGGAGATCCTGTGATTAAAGCATGACTATTTTTCTTCTCAGACCTGTCTTCCACACTTCTTGGCCTTCTTCATACAAAGAATCACAATACACCTTAAACTGAACCATCCTAACAGTAGACAGCTTCAAGTCCTTAGAGAATTGTTACCTGTGATTCTAATTTTGAGTCAAAAATCAAATTTTGATCCAGCATTAATGCTTTCTTCAACTGATGAAGGTGATGGAGTTGCTGAACTTACTCTTTCAGTAGCAGCGACATCAGTGATTTCCATGCTACGGGAATTATCGCACAGAAGTAGGTCAACAGCTGTGCTCAGATGTGAAGAGGTATGTGTAAGAATAGACATAGCAAAAATAAAAAGGTCTAAAAAAATGACAAAAAATGATGAGGTATATGGGAGGAAGAATGAAGACTGTGGACTTTACACACTGTAAGGTTAAAAAGATGAAGTCTGTGAAGTTTGAAAAGGAGAAGAAAAGAAGAGATATTATAAAAGTCTACAAAATAATGAGTGAGCCTGAGGATTCTACACAGGTCTCTCTATTTATTTCCCACTTACCCGTATCTTTTGGTCTCCATTCTGCTCCTCCTCTTTCCAGATCTTCCAAAACTTATTTTGCTCTCCTTCCCATTTCCCTTTTCCCTCTTATTTCTGAACCCCTTCACCTCATTTCCACCTTTCCTCTTCTTTATATACTCTTTCTCATGATATAACTATCAATACCAAATATAAGGATTTTATTAATATCAATAAATGTAAGTATTACATTAAAAATAATAGCATTATAGTCCATAGAACTAAAAAGTAACGTATTTCAAATGACTGCCATGAAAAAATCTATGTGAATTCAGTGAACACACAGACAGCTGTGCTGCTAGAAACTGCTTCAGCAAACAGTTCAGGAAGACTTAAAAAGCATAATAACCTCAATTACTTTACTTGTGGTAATCTGACATAAAATTAAATTTTAACCCTCAAGCATCAGCTCATAAGCTAGTTTTAAAGTAGAATCAAGTAGTTTTGAGACTTCTATCCTTTCTCTGAAGCAAAAGACATAGGTGTGGAATTCATTTGACTTTGTGTCCATAAGAAAATTAAGATGCTTATATCCAAGCTAATTATCTAGACTTTTTTTTCAGTCAACGGGGAGAAAGAAGGCACTTTGAGGGTGCGATCCATCTTACTTGAAAGTAAATGCCTAAGATAAGCCAGATAAATTGGATCCTAAAAGGGCCTGCTTGCCCCACTGGTTACAAAAAGTCATTAAGGCATCTAGTTCAGATTTAGACACTTATTTCGGAGATAGGGGAGATCCCAAGGAAGGCATTCTGAAACAGATTATTAAACTATACGGACAGCCGATCTATTCTAGCTGAAGTATTCTTATGTTCCTGTGTGCTGCTAATATGTCATTCACACAGGAGTTGTGGCCTGGAGCAAAGCCCTAAAATGGTATTACTGAGCCTACAGAGACAGATGAGATACAGACCTGGATCTAAAAAGAATCTTCTGGGATATAGAGTGCATCTTCATGCTTTCAAATGATATATTTTTGTGGGAGTAGTAAGACACTACCATTCTGTTCTCCCTTTCATACTGTCTCCTAATCTGTCAAAAATCTATCAAATTATGTGCCTATCCACCAAAAAAAACAAATTAGCTTTAGGAAGTGATTGCATTGTTGTATGAAATGTGGAAGTCACTGAAACCAACAGAGGACATCAGAAAAGGAACTGGAAAGATGTCAGTGTAGCAGACACTAGGTAAATGAGACTTTACATGGGAACTATAAGGCAGGCAGCACAGTAGTTTGAAGTATAACGTATTTGTGATTTACAGAATACTTTAAAAAAGCCATGACTTCCCTCCTAGCAATGTCTGGACTGGACCTGTTATGTTTTTAAATAGAAAACTTGCCTGCAGAAAGGTTTTAAAAGAGTAAGTATTAAAATTAAGCCCCAGCAGCTTTAAAACAACTACTTCCAAAAGAAATGTAGCCATTTATAGACATGTTGGTGACCTGCCTAGTGGATGAGGGAATGGCTGTGGATGTTGTCCACCTAGACTTCAGTAAAGCCTTTGACACTGTCTCCCACAGCATCCTTCTAGAGAAGCTGGTGGCTCATGGCTTAGACAGGTGTACTCTTCACTGGGTAAAAAACTGGCTGGATGGCTGAGCCCAGAGAGTTGTGGTGAACAGAGCTAAGTCCAGTTGGCAGCCAGTCACAAGCGGTGTTCCCCAGGGCTCAGTGTTGGGGCCAGTCTTCTTTAATATCTTTATCAATGATCTGGATGAGGGGCTTGAGTGTACCCTCAGTAAGTCTGCAGACAACACCAAATTGGGTGGGAGTGTTGATCTACTCGAGGGTAGGAAGGCTCTGCAGAGGGATCTGGACAGCCTGGATTGATGGGCCGAGGTCAATTGTATGAGGTTTAACAAGGCCAAGTGCCGGGTCCTGCACCTGGGTCACAACAACCCCATGCAATGCTACAGGCTTGGGGAAGAGTGGCTGGAAAGCTGCCTGGTGGAAAAGGACCTGGGGGTGCTGGTTGACAGCCGGCTGAACACGAGCCAGCACTGTGCCCAGGTGGCCAAGAAGGCCAACAGCATCCTGGCTTGTATCAGGAATAGTGTGGCCAGCAGGAGTAGGGAAGTGATCGTGCCCCTGTACTCGGCACTGGTGAGGCTGCACCTCGAATCCTGTGTTCAGTTTTGGGCCCCTCACTACAAGAAGGACATTGAGGTGCTGGAGTGTGTCCAGAGCAATGAAGCTGGTGAAGGGTCTGGAGAGCAGGTCTTATGAGGAGCAGCTGAGGGAGCTGGGATTGTTTAGTCTGGAGAAGAGGAGGCTGAAGGGAGACCTTATCACTCTCTACAGCTACCTGAAAGGAGGTTGTAGCGAGGTGGGTGTTGGTCTCTTCTCCCAAGTTACTAGCGATAGGATGCAAGGAAATGGCGTTAAGCTGCGCCAGGGGAGGTTTAGATTGGATATTGGGAAAAATTTCTTTACTGAAAGAGTGGTCAGGCACTGGAACAGGCTGCCCAGAGAGGTGGTGGAGTCACCATCCCTGGAGGTGTTCAAAAAACGCGTAGACGTGGCACTTCAGGGCACGATGGTGATGTTGGGTTGACGGTTGGACTTGATGATCCTAGAGGTCTTTTCCAACCTTAAAGATTGTATGATTCTATGTTTGTCCCAGGTCACTGCAATAGTATTATTCTCCCTAACTATTCATACAGAAGATCATAGTAGGGTGGGGATTTTAAACTGGTTAACAGAGAGCCTCTTATATAGAGCCTTTCCCGGTATATGCAGGCAAGCAACACTCTGGCCTCACTGGGAGTTATGGGAAAGTATTTATCAAATACCTACCTTGTAGGTGCCTGAAATCAGGTGAAAAGATTCTTATCCAGGGACTCCAGCTTCAGCTTCCAACAAATGTCCCCTGCATACCTTTGCTAGCTATATTGGAGAGCCTGTTCTCAGTCTTTTGGTATCTCTATAGCTGTTGGTGGGTTTTCTGCAGGTCACCTTTAAACTTCATTTTACACTATTAAACAGATGGTGCTCCCTAAATCTTTCATGATAATTTAGGTCTTTTTATACTTTAATAATTTGCTGCACTCTCTGGTTAGTCCTTATCTTCTTACAAGTTTCCTACTAGATCTGGAGAGATCTGAATTGACACAGCATCCAGGAATGGTCAGACCAGCCCCAAATACACAGATAAGCCAGTACCCCTGGTCCTATTCAATTATTATTTATTTATTTATTTATATAAATTTTTTAGATATACAAATTTGATTAATTATTTTGCTGCAGTGCTGCTCTGGCAGCTCATTTCCAGTTGATTAAGATCTCTGACTCCCAAGTCTTTGACAAAGTTACAGGTTCCCAGGATAAAGTCCCCAATCTTCTTATGGCCTGATAGAGCTTTTAATTTTCTGGAGGTGCAGTTTTTGTACTTCTCATCAAAATGCTCATTATTTAGTTGTGCACACAGTCTGACAGTTTGAAAAGCCCATACTATTCTATACCAGTGGCATTTTTCTGCACTCTTTTCCACTGCTTCAACAAAGAAGTCACTTACACATGTAAACTGTTTTCAGTAGTTGATAATATATTTATGTAGCAGTGGGCCAAGAACTCATTCTTGTGCTACTCCAAAGGACTACGCTGAAATCAGCAATGATGTCCCATTTCCAAAACCATTTTCACATCTGACTGTTATTTAGTTTATTAATCCAATTACTGCATGAAAAGTTAATTTGCCATGGGTACTAATCAAACACCTTGATGATATTGTATTAACAATCTTACCTCTATCAACCAAACTTGAAATCAGATCAAAACACAAAGTTAGTTTGACAAAATCAATTTTCCATAAGCCACTTTATCTTTCTTTCATTCTTTGCTAAGCAAGTCCCATATCAGCCATTCTTTTGCTATTTATGATGAATAACCTGTTAACTCTTTTAAAATACTGCCGTAAAAATAGAGTTCTTCCAGTCATAATACCTTCTCACTAGAGAATATATCTTGGTTTGAATGTTTATATTTTAATGATTATTTCTATTTTTAGGAATGGCAATTACTATAACACAATATTGCTTTTTTTACCTAAAAGTCACCAATGGTCTTTACAAAGGACATGCACAGTCCTGAACTTGCGAACACATAGTCTATCACCGACAACAAAGAGGCATGCCGTGGAAAAGGGAGAGGCTGGAGAAGGAATATATATATATTAATCAAGTAACTTAACCTCCACTCAAATGTATCCATTAAAGAATGAGAGAGGGAACAAGATAAGTGGCAACCTGAAATGCTAAATTATTAGTTTGCTTTGAGTGATTGTTTGAAAAATAAAAGACACTAAAATTTCCACCAAAACTAATATTTGATAAAAGCCTTTCCTAAAGAAAATAAATTTTCCTTCAAAGAGCATTCCTGGTCATTAACTAATCTGAACTTTGACTAAGATACTGGAACAATCCTGAGAAAAGGGCAGCAGAGTGTGAACATGGAGAGTAGGAACCTGGCCTTTGCCCACTGACTGAAGGATGGCATTTCACACTCATGTTGCCCTTCACCTCATCAGGCATTCATTCAAGAGCAGAAGTCACACTTGAGTCAGAAATGGCATCCTACTTTCCTCTGGATTTTCTTTCAAAATCTCCAATCCACATTTCTGCTAAAGCCAAAGTTTCTTAGTTTATAGGGCTTACAAATACTGCAGGAGAAAATCTGGTAGCTATTTTACAGCCTCTGGTATTTCTATAGGTTAACCTGCCTTCCTGGAGAGTATAGATGACTCTCCTTGATCAACACAGAAATTAATCTGGATCCAGGTCTGGTATCACAAAAAAAGGCCTCAGTATGAGGCCTCAGACTTTGAACTCTCTTTCTCAGGCCTTTGCTACTCTTTTTCTGAAATACCACAAACTAAGCCTTTCTTGCTACCTTTCCAAATCTTTGATCTCAAAGACAGTGTTCTCAATGGTATTTTATGGTAAATCTTCACTCAAGATAGATTCCTCATTAGTGCTTACTCTGGGCAATGAAAAACTGCTTTAAGATTTTTTTGTCATTTCAATGCCATGCAAACGTGCTACACCAGAACTTCTGCGCATGCAAAGAAAATGTGGGACTTTCAGAAAGGTATAATGGTCTGTCTTTACATGCTGTTAACCCCAAGTTCCCACCTTAGATTTTATAACCCCCCAGAGATTTATAATTCCTCTAAGTTTTTCAATGAATCCTTTTTCACCTTCCAGCCAGCCAACAAAGGGCAGATAGGCTTTGCTGTGAAGAGTCCAATAGAAAATTTACTCAATCATAAGTCTTGTTACAGAGCAATGACAGTCAGTCCTTAATGGCGTGCTGGCAGCCCACAAATGGGTGAAAAGAAATCATATCTAGAAGTCAACCTGTCTATAGGAATATAACTTAAAACACTGCTACTTAATTATGGATTGGGCATGATTTCTTGTCTAAAATCTGAAACCTGCCTTTGAAAAATTCCTCTGGTGACCTGATCTTCTTTGAGACCTTTTGAAGATGTTGCTTCCTGTCCACCCTGACTTCTGCACAGGAATATTTTTAGTTTTCTCTATTTTCTTCCTACTTTTAGTATTTCCCTCCAGTAATATATGACTTTCCACATCTTTTTTTGTCAGTACTTTTTTTTTTCTCTCCTCTTCTTTGGTTTCTTACTATTTTTCCTCAGTCCTTCCAGTTTCCCTATCTCTTATTTCTTTCACCATTTCACTTTCCTATCCCCCCTTGCTTTACTTTTCCTCAGCCCCCTCCTTACTTTATGTCCACCTTTTCCCACTTCTCTTTCCCTTGTGATTTCCAGCCTGCAAAGAAGTGCTATCCCCACAGGCTCTTCAGCAATCTTTGATCACCTGCTAGCCTCTGCAAGTGAGCTCCTCCAGCAGCTCCTCCTGCCCCAGTTAACCCAGAGACTCCAAAGGGGTTGAGAGGGACTTGCCTTCCAGCAGGAGCCAGAGGAGGGTTAGCGCTGCCCTGAAAGTTGAAGCAGAGAGGGTCAGTTTGCCAAAACGAGGCGACTGGCAAGACGACATGGTGCCAGCCACACGCCGCCTCATTTATGTTCCCCCAATTAAAGCAGCCTGTAGGGAAAGTAGCATGCCGCTGTAGTGCACTGGTGTACTGACCCCTCTGAGTGCTTGTTAGCACTCACCATATTCAGCATTTCCTCTCACTGACTGATAGGATGATATGTGTGTGTATGGCAGAGAGCAGATTCATTACAGCACATTAGCCAGACAGGCAGACAAATGCCTACAGGGGCAGAAAAGCTGTAAGGAATAAATAAAAACTTTACTATTTTTCTTAAACTTCTTTTCCCCAGGCTACAGTGAGGAATACTGGAGGAACAGGAGAGCGGGGGGAGCCCAGAAAAGAAAGGGGGTGGCAAGAACTGGAGGAAAAGTTTACTAGCAGTCAAAGAAAGGTTTAAAATATTCACTGTTGGATTCAGAGCTTGAATAATAGCTGAATCTCTACTTATCTTATTTTCCTTCCCACTGCTAAATGCAAAAGAAAGGCTCAGTGCATCAGATACCAAGCTATCAGAACATTCCTGATGTAACATCTCTGAAATGACTACCTAGCTGCTCCACTCACTACAATTAATCATTACTCAATTTTAAAAATGAAAAATAAACTGCTATGAGCCTTTATCAACAGCTGCCACCATGTGGTATCTGAAATACCACAGTTACTTCCCATTCAAATACAGAGAAATATGGTGGCGTCATCTGATCTGTTCAGTGATGGTTTTTAAGCATCCGTTCTGTAATGCACAGCTCCTCAGAGATGACGTGGCTGATGTGCAGCAGCTCTGGACACCTGCGCACACCCTGCTGAGGCCAAGGAGTGGGCAGCCTGTGCAGTATTGCCCCTGACACCATGGCCACTGTACCAAACCACTTCCCCATTGTTCACCCTTGGAGCTGGGAGACCAGACCACAGTCCAGGACCGCCCCAGGCTGTCAACAGCAGTGCATGAAAAAAATGTGTTCCCAAGTGGCTGATGCCAAAACCACATCTGCCAGACACAGATTTACCAGGAGGAAGCATCCTCTCTCCCCATGACATGAGAAGCTGCCTGCTCTGCCACAGGGTGAGGGAGCAAACATGGAACTGCTGGGCCCTGTTCCTGCCCCCCACCAGCTGGACCTCAGCCTGTCTGCTGCCTGGAAATACAGCATGATGTGGAAAGAAAACTCCAGAGATATTCCACTATTCAAAGGGAAGATGGAGTGTAAGTTGTCAGCCACAGATCATTAGAGAGTTGACCCTAAGATTAATGATTCAAGGAGCATGTTTTGAGGCAGCAGCATGGGGACAAGACCTAGTTAGTTAATACCCTGGCATTTACTTGCTTGAGCCCTACGTATTTTTTAGAACGTGTTAAATCCAACAGCTTAACCCCTCACCTCCCTCCTGGATTTCATTTAGGTGCACTTCAAAATGAGCTAATTATGTTACAATTAAGAATAGCTTTCTGCAGATAACACAGCATTCAGAAATCTGCTTTGTAAATATCTGTTGGTAATATAGGTACCTCTGAGACTGCTGGAGCTTTGTCTGATGAAAAGTGTGTTCCCACCGGAAAAAATCCATTGAACACAGGATACTGTGAAACTGGCATATGACACTGTGAATAACATGCATGGGCTTCTTCTTGAGAGTGCTTGTCTGTCCACTCTTGATCCTGTAGCTTTCCTCTGAGCTGAAACTGTAGTCCAGTCAGTGCCTGCAGCATTGCTTTATTTCTTCCCTTTCCACTATTAGCAGAGCTGAAAAAATCACTATAAAACACACACACAAAATAGAAGCAGCAATTTAATTTCTTGCACAATATACCTGTACTATTGAAAAAAAAATACTTAAATATAAAACCAAATTCATGTTATGGTTATAGGGCACCCATAAGGACACAATCCCTACCACGCTACTGAAAAAAAAAAGATGAGAAGAGACAGTTGGCATTCAGTTAACAATCATGTTTGGAGGTTAGTGACTGACTTTGTCATTCCAAGGGAAGCCAGGTACCAGTCTCTTGGGATTAGGTACAAAGGCAAGAAAAAAGTGGACATGTATGAATCTCAAAGGTGACTGCTGGGTTAATAAAACAGTCTGTTTTCTGTTCACCCACTCTTCCTCTCAGTGTGCAAGTACATTAAAATATGTCAAAAGGAAAGCCATTTGCTGGGGAAAAATAATTCAGCTAAAAGTCAAAATATCCAGCTGGTGTATTGCCTTGGTGTGTGCAAGTGTGCTAACAAAGTGACCCACACATCTCACTGGATGAAAGTTGGTATCCTCATTAAAGTAGAAACAAACACTTGAAAATAGGAAAAACTGCCAGTTAAAAAAAAAAAAAAGGACCACGATTGATATGAGAGAAGTCTTCATTTTTCCACATTCTATCTCCTACTTGCTGTATAGCAGATACAATACATATTTAAGTAACCTCTTGAAAAGTAATGAAGGTGAAACTGATTCTGTACGCAGTAACCATTCCCATTTGCTAGAGGAATTGTGTTGCTAACAACCATCCACATTATCATTCTATGTTTAGAAGAAGAAATATTTTCACAGTCCAGTCTATAAACTGCCACATACAACACAAGGATTACTTCTTGCGAAGAGTAAACCTTTCAAAAGTGAATAGCTCTGGGGAATAAAACTTTATATCAGAATTACTCACGTTAGAAAGGGTTTGTAGGATCAACCTCCAACCCTTTAAAATAAAAGCACATTTATACTGGTGTATACTCCCTTTGCCCCCAGGAAACACAACGAAGCTTGAACACCATAACTAATTCACTGCAGTGTGAGCATTTTTTGTAATATGAACATCATGAGACATTAGATCTCCTGTTCCTTGGCCCAGGCCCTGGCAGAAAGCACTATCAAAAAGCAAATGCAAAGCAAAAGCAGAAAGCAAAATGAGGGAAATGGTACACCATGGTGTGAGCTGCCTTTCATTTATTGATGACGTGATTTTCTCTGGGGAAAAAAAAAAAAAGACGAGTAAAGAAGTTTTCCAAAATCTCTAATGACCACAGCAGAGTATATTATGATGAACTGTCTGAACCACAGAATCCCATCATGAGTGAGGTTGGAAAGGACCTCTGAGGATCATCTAGTCCGACTGTCATGCTCAAAGCAGGGTCACCCACAGCACATTCCTCAGGGCTATGTTAAGTTTTAAATATCTCCAAGGACAGACACTCCACAACCTCCTCAAGCAACCTACTCCAGTGTCTGACCACTCTCACAGTAAAAAAAGTTTTTTCTTATGGGGGAATTGAAATTTCCCCCACTTCAGTTTGTGCCTGTTGTCTCTTGTCCTGTCATTGGGCACCACTCAGAAGAGCCTGGCTCCACCTTTTTTACTCCTCCACATCAGGTATTTATACACATGAAGAGATCCTCCTGAGCGTTGTCTTCTCCAGACTGAACAATGCTATTTCTCTCAGCCTCTTCATGTAACTCACATGTTCCAAGCCCTTCAGCACCTTTGTGGCCCTTTGCTGGACTCGCTCCAGTACATCCATGTCCCTCTTATACCAGGCAGCCCAGGACTGGACCCAGCACTCCAGCTGTCACCTCCCCAGTGCTGAGGAGAAGGGGAATGATCACACCCTTAAATTGCAGGTGATGTAATCTTGTTCCTGATGCACTCAAGGAGAGGCTGTTGGTCTTCCTTGTTGAAAGGGTGTATTGCTGGCTCATGGTCCACCAGGACCACCAGGGCCTTCTCTGCAAAGCTTATTCCCAGATGGTAAGCCCCAGCCTGCACTAGTGCATGCAGTTATTCCTCCCCAGGTGCAGGACTTGGCATTTCCATTTGTTGAATTTCTTGAGATTTCTGTCACCCCATTTCTCCAGATTGTCCCTCTGAGAACAGCACAATCATCTGGTATAGCAATGAGTCCTTCTGATTCCCGATTGTCTGCAAACTTGTACTCTGCTCCACATTCTAGGTTATGAATGTAGATTTTAAGCAATATTGGTCCCAGTATTGACCCCTGAGGGACACCACTAGTTACTGGTCTCCAGATAGTCTTTATGATGTTGATCACAACACTTTGAGCTCAGCAGTTCAGCCAATTTTCAATTTACTTCACCATCTACTGTCTGGTCAATAATTCGTCAGTTTGTCTATGATGATATTATAGGAGATCATTTCAAAGGCCTTATTAAAGTCAAACTAAACAATATCCACTGCTCTCCCCTTGTCTACCAAGCTTGTCATCTCACTGTAGAAGCTTATCATGTTGGTCAGGCATGATTTTGCTTTTTCCTTAGTCTGCATTTTGCTGTTGATCTACCTGTAGAAACCCTTCACGATGTTATTCATGTCCCTCTCCAGATTCAATGCCAAAAAAAAACCCCAACCACCTTCAGCCCTGACGTGGTCAGGCAGTTGGACTAGATGATCATTATAGGTCCCTTCCAACTGAACTATTCTATTCTATTCTATTCTATTCTATTCTTATAAAATGGAATTTATTAATTTAGCCAATGTTTCAATGTATATCAACAGTACCCTTTAAAATGTGTATTATGTTTCTGATGCTTAGAATTCCTTCCCCTGTTATGCAAATGCCTGCTTACGGTCTTTTTAAAATGCATTTTATGAACCTGTTAAACTATAATAGCCATTAAGTAGCTGTTATGAGCTAAGATGTTGATACATACCCAAGAACATAACAAAAATTTTAAAACATTACATAGAACATTTTTGGTAGTGCCAGCAGCAGCAGTGGAGAAGAAGAAAGCCTTGTAGATTTTTCCCTTTGATCAAGGCTATTTCAATGTATTTCTTACTGGCTAATATGCACTAAAGAGGAGATAACTGTAATTGAATAAAAATGTAAGTTTTAATATTCCAACATCCCCCCTTCATTTTGCTCAAAAAATAAACACCACTTCTAAAACTTATTCCAGTAATGTTGACCCCTGCAATTCTGCATAGAGCACTGCTTGAGTGTCCAGAATAAAAGTCAGGACAAGGATCTGGCTTTATTCTTTCAGAGCATCTTCAGCTGGGGCTCTGATGTAAATACATCACAAAAACTACAGCACTGCTTCTCACAGCAGCCTCTTCTAATAGGTACAAGCAAGAGGGAAAGCTGAGGAACAGTTCAGCTAACTCATCTGTGCTGACTAAAAATAAAGAACAGAAATGTGCTATATCTCCTAACTGCTAATGTTGCTTCTTAGCTACAAAGAGTAAATGGTTAGTCCTTTTGTACACAGCCTTTGATCTATCATACTTGGATTAATTACCTGCTTTGCGGGTACCTGCATAGTCAGCTCCAGACTAAAGCTCAGCAAAAACTGAAGTCTTCCCATGTTCCTGGAAGGTCACATTGTTCTTGTGTCTGAGCACCAGGCTGCCTCGACCATGGGACTAGCTAGAGTTGCTTCCTAGCTGTTCTGCAGTGTGAATGGTTTCTCTTCCTTCCCTCACTGGCCCTCTCTCCTGTTTTGGCCAAACTGCTCCCATGTGAATACCTGCAAAGTTCTGAAATACGAAAACTGAGAAGATGGTTGTAACTGCCCCTTCCTGGTCACTGCAGTCTTATCATGCCTTTTTGGTGGTCACACTTGCATACTAAGAACGTAATCTTGCAGTCCTTTTGCAAGCAAAACTCCCCATTGACTGGTTTGTCTTTGTATTAAAAAATTTACTGGATGTGCAGAGCAGCAGTTCTGAACAAAGGAATTTAGTCATTTTTCTTTTAGTTTTCTCCTTCAAAAATGCCCTAAGGCAGTCATCTATTTCAGTCAATAGAAGGCTGAAAATGTTCAATCAAAAAAAAAATCTGTTTTTGAGCAATAGAAACATAAAAGACATCTAAACCCACAAATACTATTTTTGTATACGTTGAGGACCAATTTCTTCACATTTCATTGACCTTTTTGTTAACTCTTTGCTTGCCAACTTTTTGCCTGGAGCAACTTTTGACAGTGAAGGAATCTGTGCTTATTAAGGAATGCATATTTATGAACCTTTAGTTATATTAGTAGGGAAGGAGGAGGACACTCACATATACAAATGTTATTTATAAAAAACATACAGAAACTTCAAGTATATTTCCATTTATAAAAGTTTCATTTATATCAGCAATTTTGCAATTAGAAGTTAAAAGTAAGTTAAATTAATATTTTGAAACTGAAATCCAAATTATATGATTTGCACAATAGCTTACAAATAGCTAAACAATGTTAATCCTACTTAATTTTCAGCCTCACCTCTGTGCCTGGGAAGATCATGGAACAAGTCCTCCTAGAAGCTATTTTAAGGCACATAGAGGACAGGGAGGTGATTTGAGGCAGCCAGCATAGCTTCATCAAGGGCAAGTTCTGCCTGACCAACCTAGTGGCCTTCTATGATGGAGTGACTGCATCAGTGGACAAGGGAAGGCCTACGGATATCATCTAGCTGGACTTCTGCAAGGCCTTTGACACCATTCCCCACAGCATCCTTCTCTCTAAACTGGGGAGATATGGATTTGATGGGTGGACTGTTTGGTGGATAAGGAACTGGTTGGATGGTACCATCCAGAGGGTGGTGGTCAATGGCTCAATGTCCAGATGGAGACTGGTGACGAGCAGTGTCCCTCAGGGGTCCGTACTGGGACCAGTACTGTTTAATATCTTCATCAATGACGTAGACAGTCGGATCAAGTGCATCCTCAGCAAGTCTGCAGATGACACCAAGCTGATCAGTGCAGGTGGCACTCCAGAAGGATGGGATGTCATCCAAAGGGACTTAGACAAACTGGAGAGGTGAGCCTGTGAGAACCTCATGAGGTTCAATGAGGCCAAGTACAAGGTACTGCACCCGGGTTGGGGCAACTCCTGATATCAATACAGGCTGGGGGATGAAGGGATTGAGAGCAGCCCTGCAGAGAAGGACTTGGGGGTACTGGTGGATGAAAAGCTGGGCATGAGCCAACAGTGTGCACTCGCAACCCAGAAACCCAACTGTATCCTGGGCTGCATCAAAAGAAGCATGGCCAGCAGGTCGAGGGAGGTGATTCTGCCCCTCTACTCTGCTCTGGTGAGACCCCACCTGGAGCACTGCGTCCAGCTCTGGAGTCCTCAGCACAAGAAAGACATGGAATTGTTGGAGCGGGTCCAGAGGAGGGCCACAAAAGTGATCCGAAGGCTGGAGCACCTCTCCTACGAGGACAGGCTGAGAGAGTTGGGGTTGTTCAGCCTGGAGAAGAGAAGGCTGTGGGGAGACTTTATTGAAGCCTTTCAGTACTTAAACGGGGACTAGAGGGAAGATGGGGGCAATCTCTTTAGCAAGGCCTATTGTGACAGGACAAGGGGTAATGGTTTTAAACTAAAGAGCGGTAGATTTAGACTAGCTACAAGGAAGGAATTTTTTATGATGAGGCTGGTGAAATACTGGCACAGGTTGCCCAGAGAGGTTGTGGAGGCCCCATCCCTAGAAACATTCAAGGTCAGGTTGGATGGGGCTCTGAGCAGCTAGAGCTAGTTGAAGATGTCCCTGCTCACAGCAGGGGGGTTGGACTAGATGACCTCTAACGGTCCCTTCCAACCCAAACCATTCTATGTTTCTATGATTCTATTAATTTCTGCAGTCATTTAAAATACAGTTAGCCTCTTCCCATGCTGCTTTCTTCAGAACTGATCAAGTAACACCAAAAAGAAAAATGGAATATCTTTTTCATATTTTTATTTTTGTTGATAGTTTGAGGTTTTAAAAATTTTCTAGTCAGACCAAGAAGTCAAAGAGTTCCAATGGAAACAGAAAAATTTGAAAGCTGTGTTAAAATTAAATGTATGAGCTATTTAAGAGTAAAAAAATCTTATAAGAGTTTTGCATGAAGGTTATGTTTAAACAAAAGATAAATATATACTGGTTTGGAAGTATCCAGGGAGTTTATCCGAAGAACCTTAACTCTGATCTGTAGCAATGCCAAGCAATAAATGTATATTTGTGTTGATAGCAGTTTAGTCTTTGAGGCTCCAGTAAATATTAAACTGATTTTTAAAAATTCAATACAGTTTATATAACTCAAAGTCTAGCATAATTTTTTTCTTAATTTCCCGTTTAAGAAAAGCATAACATACAGAAATTCTGCAAAAAAAAGTTTTACATTTTACAGAAGGGCATAAGGAAATAAGTAGGATGAGTTAGAATATTAAATGATGAAGATAATGAACAAGTGGGCTTACTTGAGAATTGGAAGGATGATTCACTAAAATAGAATTTCAGTGGTGTGTAAAAGGTATATTGGTGCAATAAAAGACAAGAATGAGAACAGGTCAGAGAGCTGCATTAAGCTATAAAAGGGGACACCCAGGAGATTTCGAATTACATATCCAGGCACATCACATTATGACTCAGGCAAATGCTGTAGAACATTAACACCTGAGAATCACACCTAGAATAATCTAATGAGCAGCACGTATCTTTTTGAGCAGCCTATACCAGAAAGATTAATAAAGTGGAAGGAGATTAAATGAAGGTAAACAGCAAACATTGATAACGGACAGGAGCTGAGTTATGATGAAAGCTGGAAAGAATTACGTGACAAATACAGCGCTTTTAACATGATATATATGAAAAATATGAACACCAAAAAATAAACATTTATTATAAGAAGAAAATAAGTTATCCTTGTAATTATGGTGATATTAAGAATATTAAGTAGAATATCATAACAATTCTTCATAGAGAATATGAAGCAACAGGGGTATATTGTCCCAAAGAAAGTGGTATAATCCCCATCATTTGATTCGTTTAAATTGAGACTTGGCAAAACATTAGTGAAGTTATTGTACAGTAGGTCATGATCCTCTATTGGCAGGGGATGGACAAAATGACCTAGCAGGACTTTTCCCTCTCAATCTTCTTTGATTCTAAAAGGCTCTAAGTCAGATGCTTCCATCATTTGTCTACGAGATCAGCAGAGCTCAGAGCTACCACAGTGAGACCCATAAGGGTGAGGGTAAATGTAGTCTTGGCTAATAAAATATCAGAAGCCCATAACAGTCAAGAAATTCTTTCTCTTTTATTGTTATAAATATATATGTATCTTCTTTTCAGGGTTCAGTTTGAATGACTGCACAGAAAACTAAATTTTAAGACATTGAAAGGCAAAATAAGTGTAGAGGTCACTACTGCAGAGGGATCAGGCTGGAGTAGCAACAAAAGAAAATGTACAGTCCCCTGCCATCAACTTTTTGAAAATGCAGGTCTCAAAGCTAAGGCAGTAGCAGGATTTCATGCACAAATTTTTTTTTTCTTGATTACCATTCACATAGAAACAAGTTTTTGAAGAAAAGTTCCTACCAAAAGCTTCATTGCTGCCCATCTATGCTGTTTCCAGTCTTTCTTTAACAACTGACAGTGTTAGAAAGTAATGTTTGAGAAATAGAACCAAAGAAAGCTATTTCATTTCAAGGTGTTCAGGAAAATTCAATACCCTGATGACAATTAGGGTTTCTTGTAATGAAGGCAGGAGGTGGTTAGACAGGATAGCAACTACTGGTTATAAAGGTCTGTAATGCCTGGGTCTGTTGTGCCCATAGGGTCTGGCCGTCAGCCCTAGATTTCACTGAGGGCTTCCTACCTCCACTCTATATTAGAAGTGTGTTCGGATGCATTGGGTGTCAGCCTAACAGCGTGTGAATGGGACAACTAAATATTACTGCCTACACCGCCATTAAGGCTGTGTGTCATGCTGACCTTGTGTAGAAGTGGCCAGCCTAAATCACAAGTGTAAAATGACATAGAGAAAGGCCAGCATCAGTAAGCCTCCAGCTGATGACCTACAGAAGTGGAGATGGTTGTGCATGTACCCACCCTATCTTGCCTCCTTCTGAACCTGAGGAGAAACCACCATGGCTTGCTGCCAGCTTCATCTGAAGGAAAGATTAGTGTTAGTTCTTTCTTAAACTGACTGTACATGTGGATCCAATGTTCATGCCAAACTGTTAGAGTTATAAAAGAGAGAGACTGTTAGACACATAAAATATCCGTAACAATGCAAGGAGATAGAGCTGATGAGTCTTTTGCTGAAAAAAACTCTGCCTTACAAATCTCTTAAATTTCTTTGAGGCCATCACTAAGCATGTGGAAAAACTGGAAGCAGGTTGCACAGTTCACTGGGTTTTCCAAAAGGCTTTTAGAAAATTCCATCACCAAAAGTGGCTAAAGAGGACTACGGTGCAGAATAAAAGAGGTCCTCACCAGGACTGATATCAGACTGAAAAACAGGAAACAAAAAGTAGGGATAAATAATCAGTTTTCTCAATGAAATTAATAGAATAGAATAGAATAGAATAGAATAGAATAGAATAGAATAGAATAGAATAGAATATTTTCAGTTGGAAGGGACCTACAGCAACCATCTAGTCCAACTGCTTGACCAATTCATGGTTGATCAATTTAAAGCATATTATTAAGGACATTGTCTAAATGCCTCTTAAACACTGACAAACTTGGGGCATCGACCACCTCTCTAGGAAGCCTGTTCCAGTGTTTGACCACTTTTGGTAAAGAAATATTTCCTAATGTCCAGTCTAAACCTCCCCTGGCACAGCTTTGAACCATTCCCATGTGTCCTATCACTGGATCCCAGAGAGAAGAGCTCAGCACCTCCCTCTCCACTTCCCCTCCTCAGGAAGCTGTAGAGAGCAATGAGGTCGCCCCTCAGCCTCCTTTTCACCAAACTAGAGAAGCCCAAAGTCCTTAGTTGCTCCTCATAGGACATGCCTTCCAGGCCTTTCACCAGCTTTGTTGCCCTCCTCTGGATGTATTCAGGAACTTTCACATCCTGCTTACATTGTGGGGCTCAGAACTGCACACAGTACTCCAGGTGCGGCCACACCAACGCTGAATACAGCGGGATAATCACCTCTCTTGACGGGCTGGTTATGCTGTGTTTGATGCACCCCAGGGTGCAGTTTGCCCTCTTGGCAGCCAGGGCACACGGCTGACTCACATTGAGCCTGCTGTCGACCAGCACCCCCAGATCCCTTTCTGCAGGGCTGCTCTCCAGCCACTCCTCTCCCAATTTATACTTATGCCCGGCATTACACCGTCTTAGGTGCAGAATCTGTCATTTGGACTTGTTAAATTTCATCCCATTAATCATTGTCCAATGCTCCAATCTATCTAGATCCCTTTTTGCCATTAGCAAAGGTAGGATGGAGGTATCACTGGATGCTCCAGATGTTCAGAAATAGTCTCTAAAAACTGTAGAGAGGAAAGTAACAAAATTTGCTGGTTATTGCAGGTAATATTACTGAAGGGTGTCATGACATTGACTGAACAGTTAAAAAATGGCAGATGAAATTCACTGTCAGCAAAAATTCTGTGATGTACTTGAGGGAACACATTTCTAACTTTACACACTGTTGGTAGAGGCTTTTATGGAACTAGTTGTTACCACTTAGGAAAGGGGTTAGAAGCTAAAAAGTTCTCTAAGATGGCAAGTCCAATGGTTGGTGGCAGTCAAACTAGCAGACACAATCTTAGAAAATACACAGAAAACAAGGTAATGTCATGGATTAAATTCAGTGTATTCATACCTCAAATATTGTGTCCTTTTTGCCTATCTGTGTAAAAACAACACTGCAGAAATGGAAAGGTGCTAAAAAGAACAGCAAAGGTGGTTGAGGGTATACTATGATTTCTTCATAAGGATCAAGTAAACAGACAAAATCCTCCAGCCTGGAGAAAAGACACCCCAGGCAAGATAGAATACAGGTATGTGTAAAACATGCATGGAGTGAAGAAGGTGAAGACAAAGCACTGCAGACTTTTCATTAGTAGTACCATCATGTCCATGATGCAATGACCACAGGACAAGCTCAGAACAAACAAAAGGAAAACATTTTCACTTATGTCTAAACTGTGGTACTTTATGTAGAGAAGAAAAAGTGACATAGGTTTGAATGTCACTGGGTTAACTAATGGAAAAACATCAAGGGCTATAAATCACAAAGATACCATATCTCCAGCTCAGGAATTACCTGAGTCATAGATTGCTTGAAGCTGGGATAGTTTCCTGGAGGAGTATGATTGCTTTCTGGAGGTGTTCTTTGACTTTTATCTAGGCTTCTACTACTACTGACCGCTGAAGACTGGGTACTGAACCAGAGAGATGCCTGGTGCGATCCACTATGGGCAATTATTACATTCTTATGAGGAAACAGAGAAGAGCATCTCTAGGAAAATGGGATTGTTTCCTGTGCAGTGTACATCATCAATACCTTTAACAATCAGCCAACTGTATAAGGCCCCACTGCACCAGAAAAGTTTACAGTTTAAAGCCTTACAAAAGGTATTCATATATCCTAACAGCTACTGAAAATCCTTCAGGCACACAGTTGCCATAAATTTCATTAAGCTTTAATGTGACCAGTAGGACAAGAAAATCATTTGGCTTCTTTTCGAGAATGAAATTTTTTTCACACCTGAAGATCCTTAGCAAGCCATGCAGCTCCCACATTCTCTGTGCCATAACAAGAGGAGAGAATTGGCATTGACATAGCTTTCAAAGGCCAGAAAAATTGTTGCACAGGAGTCACTGAAGCACAGAGAGGTTAAATATAAATGTGTTTCCTGACTTTTGGCATTAATGGTTAGCAACCAACAGCAAACACATCAGAAGACTAATAGGCATTTCAGCTCACAAGGACATATTTAAATGCTTCCAAAATTATTTTATTTTGGGGGATTCAGTAAGGGTGGCTTTTATATTGAGGATAATGGGGTCCATCCCCACCAGAACTTAATGACCTCACTGAAAACTTTCTTTGTCCTCCTGTCATAGCTACTGCATGTCACTATTAATGACATGCAGTAGCAACATAACCCAAAGGAAATAGCATGCAAGGAAGAGGTAACATGAAAAAATGAAGGGAGCTCGTAACAAGTTATTACATGTTACAAAATACATAGCAGGTTTTCATAATTTTTTTTTTTTTAAACTAATGCTTAAAGGGTTTGCAAAGTTCTTGTGTATTTGCAAACCTGCAGAGTAGCCTCCGGGGGATTCTACCGGCTAACCCCATCCTTCCAGAGACAAAGATGTGGCAGCTTAGACTGAACATGGAAAGAAGTACATAGGATAAGCTCACAAAGTCTTTGGCAAGGTAACAGCTATTTTTTCTATTTTCCAATGTATAGCAACTAGATATTGTCACCTTATTAGCATTATCTTAATAAGGAATAGCCTAAACCCACTTGTATTCTATGATATTGTTCTCTTCACCTTTTGTTGTGTTTTTTGAATGTGTACATGCACATTCATGCAAATACATGCACATTTTCCACCCAAGGTGAAATGCATTGGAGCCACCACTGGTTTACAATCTAAACGACATTTATTAGCTAACATAATCTTGTAGTGTAATTCTAAGGAGAGCGTTTCCATAACAGAAGTCCCACTGCCTTTCAGTAGGGCATGTGCTCCTCCGTCAGCAAGGGGGTTTGAAAATTCCACATCAGTGCCTCTTCCTGCCTTCAGCATCAATGGCAGATTCTGGATTACAGGACATAAAGTCTCAATAATTCCTTCAAAGGAATAGTTTAACACAATAACAGACATCAGAGACTACAATACGATTAATAGAGAGCCTCGAATCACCAGCTCTGGAAGTTCTCAGCTGTCACAGTGCTTGCCAGTGTGGAAGCTGTTCAGAACCTCCCAGCAGTTTTAGTTCCTTAGAGTATTTGTCCCTAAGTCCTTGATACTAATCTATTCTCCGGACTACCAAAAAGAGAGTATTTCCTGTTTTTTTTAAATCAAAGACCACCTAATCTCTTAGCCTGAAAAACATGCTAAAATGTCAACATTCTCTTTTTTTAACTTATTTTCTCTATTTTCTTCAATTGTACACCTGCATATATGGTGTTTTTGCAATAATTTCATTAATCACTCCTGGATATTGCCTTACAGCACTCAAAGTGGAAATGAAGACAGCACATGGCCAATTAGTATATTGAAATGCTGATTAGTACTGTCAATTTTGTTAATGAAAACATTAGGGACTCTGAATGTTATGTATAGGCATCTCTTTAAAAATATTACAGCTGTTGTAAATGATCAGTCTGGATATTGACATCGAATGTGTAATTTGATTTGAAAAGTTTCTTCTCGGTTTGGGAAGAATCTGTTTATATGCTGAGATTTATGTTTCCAGACCATAGAGACAAAACCGGAAGATCTGGTAATTACCAGTACAATGGCACCTCTTCTGTGTGAGGGCTGCTGGGGGCAAGATGATCCCACTGTGCTGAGTACTTCAGGGCTTGGGAAGGGGGTCCTCAGGGCTATTTGAAGGAAGCAAATTTCACCAGCAACCTAGAGTCCAGAGATGAACAATGTAGCTCTTCAATTTAGTTTATTATTTTCTTCCATTTATATAACTCTCTAATCAATACAGCTAGTTATGCTTGAAAATATAAAGGCATGAACCTTAATAATACAGTCTAACATGCTTAAAGAACTGTATAGCACCATAAAAGAAAGTAATGCTTTCCACCACCAACAGTAAAGAAATAAACACAGTTCTTTGATTGATACACTTGATAGAGTCAAGACAAGAGTGTCTTGTCCAACCCAAAGAGATGGAAGAAGTAACCTCTCTTTCCTGATTTGTGGCATCACATCATGAAGACCCTGATTCAGCGAAGCAGCAGGATTAGTTTACATTAAGTGCCTGGGGCTATATATGGCTTAGAGATGGTGAGGAAGGCTCCACACAGCCCTCTCCATCTTCATTCCCAGAGCTTACCTCACAAGATAGTCCACCTTTGCTGACAGTCTGCATGCATCCTGATCAAAACTAGGTGTATTGCCAGAAACTCTGATTCTGGATCCCTCCAGGGGCTGCTTCACTGTCCAAGCTGACCATGTATGACCTTCCCAGGCCTACCATGGCCAGACAATGGACACTACCACACTGCAAGCACACTAGCACAGAAGCATCTCATTAAAATCAAAAGGCACAACATGCGGTACCCTCCGGAGTTCCCACTTCCACCCAGAGGCAGTCACCCTTATGTTGGTGTAGATGCCTCAGCACCACAGGGACAGGGACAGGCTGCTTCCTGACCCAAACTGGGCCTCCTGCAGTCCCTTGGGTGTTCAGTACAGGCCTTAAGACCTCCTAGGCAATGCAATGCAATGTTCTCCATGATCAGTGTTAGAATAAGAGTCTTTCAGATGAATGAAAAACAAATTCAAGTTTCACAGACCCTCTAATGAAAATACACTGTATCTGGTACAGAGTATAAATTTCAGATCAGTTTGACAGTCTCTCTTTATCCAAAGTATATCTAAAACAGTGTTATGAATCCATTGAGTTCAATAACTACAATTCCATGAAATAAATTTTTAAAAACCATGGTTTGGGTTTAAGCCCCTTAACTCTACAGATTTTTTCAGTCTCAGAGAGCCAAAAGCTTTTTTTTGGAAAAGAGTATGTGTGAGGTACTATTGTATTCACATAATTTGAGGGAATGAGACATTAAGAAAAACAGAAAAGAGCATAATACTAACAAAAATACCTTAATCGTATGTACAATCACACTACTTGTTAGGGACTGCATCTCTGAAGTATAGATCTGGTTGTATTTTTACACCAAGTTTTAAATTTTTTGAGGCCATATATTGAGGGACAAGGGGAAGAGGAAATAACACATTCAACAAATGGGCATATACAGTTGATAAAAGCTGCCAATGACATGAATAGTTAGGCCATGATGTCCCAAAGAGGCCTTGCACTCTAATACATTAAGAGTGACCTTTGTATAGGAAAAAAATAACAGGTCATCATGCTCTAGACCATGGGCTAGCCTCACAGCGGCCAACCACAGAAACTGAGAGCAAGGCAAAATCCTGTTATTCTTACATTTTCACTGAGAAATCTGTAACAAGGTGTGCAGCAGACCTGCTACCAGAAGCACAGTTGCTACATATTAAATAAGATGAAGAGCACAAAAATTCCTCCAGCAGACAGCCTAAACTACACAGTGTGAATACCTGCTGCCCAGTTTTAAGTTCCTGACATTTCTCAAGTTTTCAGTAGCTGACTTTCCTGCTTCTGTGTTCTCCATCTCCCTGTCTTTATACCAAGGGGAATCCCGGAAATGAAGCTGAAGCATCTCTTTGATCTTCTTTCTGTGACCTTCGGCAGACAAAAGATCAGCTGTGCAAAAACTGTACCTTAGTCTCTGCAACTATATGCTGGAGCAATGCTCAAAGGGATACAAGAATTTTGTTGTTATAGTTTAACAAACCCCAAAAGATTATATGCAATCTACAACTATTGATCTAATAACCTAGGATTTTTTTGTTGTTGTTATTATGGGGTTTTTTTACATATATAAGAGCTTTCTGATCCTCAGTAGCCTGCTGGGCAAATGTAAAGTACTGTCTCCACCTCACAATTGCTCACAAAAGCGCAATTGCTTCTCAAATAGAGAGCTATAAGAGGTTTTAACATTGGCCTAAGGTATTTTCTCCATAACCTTGCTCTCAGAAATAATGGTGCTTTTTCTACAGAAACTTACAGATTTTCGCCTGGGGCCACGTCCAACAATGAGAACATATCAACACAAAGAGTTAATAGTTCAGAAACAATCACATGGTTAACAATTTTAGACAATCTAAACAACAGATGCTGCTGTCAGGTTCACCAGAATACACAGATATTTTTTAAAAACTTTTAATGCAGCCTTAGTATTTCTTCTTGTAAGTTTCAGGACAATTTGTATTTCTAACATAACACCTTCAGGCATCGAGCATAATATCACTCTCTAAGGGTGCCCTATCCTGACAAATATATTTATTTGTGATGTCTTGCTTGCTTGCTCAAGATCTCTTTTTCCCCATGGTAGGTGCAGGTATGACGACGGAGGTGGATGGATAGACTCAGTGCTGAGTTATGTTATAGAGAGTTATATTCCTGCATTCAGAGCTTACTTCTCAGGACACTTGATCTCTCATAATTCTACTCCGATCTATGATGTTGTAAAAATGATACATGCAATTTTGCAGCTTACTTGCTAGAAAGTTATGATATCTGCAAAAACTATCAAACTTTAACCTGGACAAGATTATAAATATCATTTTGTGAATCCAGAAAACTGCTTTAGAGGAACAAAAGCCTGATGTTTTTACCTCCTCTTGTTACACATGCTTCTTTTTTGCCTTCTCAACTCTGAAGAGTCATGGCACATGAATAGAAAAGCATCTCCCCAGGTAGCTGAAAAGACTTAGGGATTGTGGGTACTATACACAGTTTCTCATTACTCATATTCAAAGCTCAGAGAGTGAACAAGGGTTTACATGCAGGGCACACATCCCAGTTTTAAAACTAGGATATGTGTCTGCAAGTCTGAAAAAGAGAAACAGAAAAATGTCTGAAACTTTTATTTAATACAGGTAGGACAAGTGTCCTGCATTAGATTGGAAAAAAATACAAGCAAATGCCACCTAACTTCTCATACTGGGTGGTATTGACAGGGTATGTGCATGGCACCAGGTAGCACTTCTCTCTCAACTCACCCACAATCAGGCATGGAGTGAGACTCAAAGTGCTAGAGAAGAGGATCAAAGCCTCTGACTACACATAGTTATAACCATTTAAATAAGTCCTCAGACCAGGATTTTAAATCTTAGTGATGAGGCTTTAATAAAAGCCACCACTGATGCATAGTTACCATTTTTAAGAGTATGAAATTGGCAGCATCAAGATGATAACATCAGTTATAAGGATTTTGAACACTCTTTATATGTCTCGCTATTTGCCTTCCCTCTGGATCTGTCTCTTCTCTCGTTATTCTCCCCTAGTAATACGCTTCCATGCTGGATTGACAGGGATAACAGGCTGATACTTTTTACTCAGAGAGTTTCCTTCTCATTCTTCTTCTGGGATACAGTTTATTTTCCCATGACTGCCACAAGATGGAAGTTTGGCCTCCTAAATTACTGGATCTTATGACAGACTAGAAGGCCATTTACCTTCGCGTATCAGGGCCCCTTCAAGCACTGTGCTGCCCTTGCCTCGCTGCACTTTGACTGTCTATTAGGTTGCTTCTGTTAGATTTCTGAAAGATTTTCTCTTCTTCTCTTTCACTTTTCAGTCTTTGAGCATGAACCCGCAGGACTGCATGGTAGGAATGTGCAGATTCCTACCCAAGGACAAGCAGAATTACTGTCAAGAGAAGACTAAATGCCACCCAACTGCTCTCTACTGATGGAAGTGGAGATCAGTGCTCCAGTCTGGGCACTCTAGAAACCGTGGATCTAATTAAGTGATTGATTACACATACACCGTTGTACTATAAATAAACATCAAGGTTTAAATATTTATATATAAAATAAACATCAGTAAAAGAACCAGTTACTGAGGTCTTAAGATTTATTCTGTATTAATTACAGCTGCTGCCTTGACAGAATGCTATGATTTAGGATCCTCCTTATTCACCTGTCTCAAGGTACCCATCACTAACAGGTTTTTTACAGAAACACATTTTAGAAATGGTTTCTCCCATTTATGTACAAAGCACTGCCTTCGAAAAGGGTTGCAACCTGTGACACATAACAGCTTTTTACAGAGAAAAGCAGCACTGTGCAATAGGTTACAAAGTGAGAAACCCCATGTATGTATTTTCTTGCAATAGTAGACTCTAACCAATTCATCCTGAGTTTGGTTAGGGTACAGGGCTCAGCATTCTTACCCCTGCTAAAACTACCATGTAATCTGTGGCGATTGCAATGAAACCCAGTCTTAGGTTTATGTTTCATCCAAACAATAACTCAGCAATGCATAATGTCTCACAGCTCCCTAAGGTAACATTGGTACTTTCTTAACATAATTAACTAACCATTTGCTAAATCACTTCCACAGCAGCGTACAGCACCTAGACTGTCCTTCTGTATGTCTCATGTTCAGAAAATACCTTTATAAGTCCTGGCAACATCATAACGCATGCACAGCATGATAATGCAGTATGCTATTTTATGCAGTGCACAATAATATGCATAGATGTATACATCTGCTTGCTAAGCACTGCTCAGGTGTAGTTCACTGCAATGGTGTGTTTCCACTGAGTTAAAATTTTAAGGAACAATCCAACAAGATGTGGGGTGTGCTGGATTTAATCCAGTAATATTAAAACATGGATGCAGTTACTTTGGTACCACAGACATTTCCTTTAGTAGACTGCTTAAAACACCGTGTTCTAGAATAGAAAGTTCCCAAGAAACCTTTTCTATATTATATGGATTGACCTTCATTTTTCAAGCTCTGCTGTAATACTTTGCCCAAAATGGCACATAAGTCTGTTTCAAAAATATTGCAGACTTTTGTTTACTAAAAAAAAAGAAATACACACTGAAAATGAAAACGGGATAAAATGAAGCAGCAAAAATAATTTTGATAAAACTATCAATGATTTTTCTGCACAATTGATATCTGATAAAATTTTAGAAGTTAAAGATATGAATTTTATAAAATATTTCTAAAATTTTTAAACAAAATGCTTATGTAAGCACATCTTAAGTCACTTGACAAATGAAAGAATATCAAATATTTTTGAAGCACTGAAATCAAACTATTTTGATTAAAAAGATAAAATATATGCATGAAAACCATAAACTTATTAATAGACAGCAAACCACTAATAGTAATACAAATAAATACTCAACTAATAAGGATTCATAATGTTAGTTATATGCATATACCATGATGTTTATACAATCTTACAGATATTTTACTTTATGTATCTTTCTATTTTGAGGACATATATTTGCCATTTAATGAAGAATATTGCTCCACATTGATGAAAAAATTAAAATAATGCTTTTGTATGTCATTATGGGTTTTGTTTGTTTTCTTTACCCAAAAAAGATTTTGACAGAAGACTGGTAGTTTAAACTCTGATTACAGCAAACACATATATACATTTTTTCCCAGATTATACCCATTTATTTTAAGACTGTCTATAATTGTGGGGGGGGGGGTTCAAAACTTACATCTTTATGTATCAAGGAGCAGTTTGTGATTTTGTTTACTGTTGTGGTTTAACCCCAGTTGGCAACTAAGCACCACACAGCCACTCACTCACTCCCTGCCAGCAGGATGGGGGAGAGAACCAGAACAGTAAAAGTGAGAAAACTCAAGGGTTGAGATAAAGACAGTTTAGCAGGTAAAGCAAAAGCTGAACACAAGCAAAGCAAAACAAGGAATTCATTCACTCCTTCCCATTGGCAGGCAGGTGTTCAGCCATCCCCAGGAAAGCAGGGCTCCATCACATGTAATGGTTACTTGGGAAGACAAACGCCATCACTCTGAATGTTCCCCCACTTCCTTCTTCTTCCTCCAGCTCTATAAGCTGAGCATGACGTCATATGGTGTGGGATATCCCTTTGGTCAGTTGGGGTCAGCTGTCCCAGCTGTGTCCCCTCCCAGCTGCTTGTGCACCCCCAGCCTCCTCGCCGGTGGGGTGGGGTGAGAAGCAGTAAAGGCCTTGACTCTGTGTCAGCACTGCTCCGCAACAGCTAAAACATCCCTGTGTTATCAACACTGTTTTCAGCACAAATCCAAAACACAGCCCCATACTAGCTACTAGGAAGAAAATTAACTCCATCCCAGCCAAAGCCAGTACATTTACATCAGTAGAAATCTGTTGCAGTCAGTGAAGTTATTCATTCTATTTAATGGCATTTAATTCAGGAACATTTGTAGTGTCTTGTTTTATGACAGCTGTGTTACAGTTTCCAAAAGCTGACCACATTTGCTACCAAAGGACCCTACAACACTTTTGCATTAGACAGAGATCATTGACACTCTAATTATAAAAGCATACTTAGTAGTAAAACTGCTCCAGGATTTCTACATCACAGCTTATCCACTGAATCAAAGATTCTTTTCTCCTATCATGTTGATTCGCAAAACTTACACTTGTCATTACTGCCTGTAGATGTAGTTTGGGATAATTGAAAGCAAAATTCAGAATTTCAGAATCTCCTTTTCCTTCCTCTCTCTTTTTTAACATTTACTTTTCAGTGCTTTGCTTACAGGCCTGTAACAAATACTGCTACCATGCTGGCTAAAAACTCTATGCATAACAGCTAATTGGCTATCCAAGACATCTTCTTTCAGCAAGCAATGGTTATTGAATAGAATACAGTGGTGTTCTTGGAAAGGAAAAAAAAAAAAGAGAAGAATAATGGGCACTAGAATGACAATACAAGAAGAGGAGAAATCTCAGATTAGCCCAAACTCCCAAGCCCTAATCACTGACAGAAGAATCTGGTAAATCAAGGAAAAAGACATCAATCCATTCAAACAGGATTAAAGGTTTAAACTGAAAACCAACAAACTTGTTAGCCTTTGTGGGAAAAATTTGCATTGGGATATTTTTAGGGGTGAAACAGACAACCAAAATATTTACAAATGCCTATTTAGTACCTGATGTGAAAGAGAAGAAAACTATACCACAGAAAATAAAATCAGTGTAAATGCTTAAGTAAACTGATTCATGGGAGACTGTTGCAGGGTGCAATGACCTGGTAATCACTAATATTTAAAGTTGTAAGATTAATGGCTTAAAAATAAATATTTATTACTAAAATGTATTTGTCAATGAGAGCATGCCTTTGTTAACTAATACATACATGTTTCTTTTGTAGACTTTCAATACTCAGGTTAGAATTACATACTTCAGATGGTGGACAGTTGGCAGGGCTCTTTATACCTGAAAAAAGCTGAGTGAAACCACCATGACAGAGATTTCCTTTCTGATTACAGAAGACAGTTATCAAATTCATTTTCTCCCTTTATTTGGTGGAAAAGGAAGAGACAGGTGGCATACAGTATGGTTTATTTTATCCTTTCTTCTCTTAACATAGTGATTATAATTTAAAAGAATATGCAATGAAAGAATTACAATAGAATTTCTATGGCATGAGCAATAGTCCATCCACACCAGCTTTGTATCATTGTTGCTGATGCTTTTCCAAATGAAATTTTATTACAACTATCCTAAAAGAAAAAGGGCTGGTTTGTAAAACAGCTCTTTCTATTTTAATGAATAGATATGTAAGTCAATTTTTAGGCAAATTATTAACTATAGCACTGATAGATTCATGAACATTATTTGACATACATTTTTATTCTTTCTTAATGTTAGAAACCTCTGAAAAAGAAGTTTAGAGATCATGATTTTGATACCTATTACTTTCACAGGAGCAATTGTTTATCCGGAGAAAAAACCACTGTCAGTTGTTAGTTACTGGCATTTTTATAATCATTGGCAACCCTGAAGCCATTCCAGTTGTGAGATTTCTGCTAATGACACCCATAACTTAGAATAATTATTTGATTTACCAGTATCTTATCTCCACTAATAGTCTCTCTAAATATCCTCAAGGAAGCTTTTTTTCCAATAACTGCACTGTAGTATACATGTTATTTATTAAATTTACAGTGTACTTCTTCAATCCTAGTCAGCATATACAGTATGCCACAAATTTAAATAATTACATTCTATGTGGGATTTGTTATTGGGCTGGGGATATTTGACCTGGAATGCCATTAACTTAACTTATACATTTTAAAATCACGTTTGAAAGGCTGCAAAACTAAGATTGTAGTGAATTTAATTTCAAAGTCGTTTTCGATGTCCTTTCAAACTGTATGTGGTAATCCTTGATTTTTGCACTGATGCTAAATGTTAATGAACAGAGCCGCAGTGTACCATTTCACCTAGAGCAATGAAAACATTAAAATCTCTTTAGAAGACTGAATAAAACTTTATTTTATAAATATAATCCTTGTTGAAGCTCTACCATTTCACTGTACTTTTGAAATAAGGGCACATGGAAAATATGGAAGAGTTCCTTTGAGATAGCTAACTAAAGCTACAAAATGAGCACAGTACAGTATTTCCAAGGAACACGGTTCAAAAGTTGTACGATTACTACTAAGGTTGTTTTATTCTTTACCACATTTGGAACAGGAAGTCTGTGTTGTTCTTGAAGAATTCTGAAAAGCAATGTCACAGTCTGATGACCTCTTCTCCTCATTAAAACGTTCCCAAAGACAGCTCTCTGCATGATGTTTTGTAGCTTCAGCAGCCATGAACTAATTTGTACCTCTTATTTTGATCATGCACTGGTGAAAGAACCAAACAATATTTTTCTTTAAACACAGAGAGGTCTTTCAACAGCTCAGCATGCACTTCTACCCTCTTTTTAATCTTGGAGCACCTATTTATTTGCTCTTTTCACCACTAAATCTTCTTTGCTCCTTTCTGCCCCCCTGCAAAGCTGCTAGTTAAAATCTTCAATGTTTTTTCTTCATAGGCTTAAACCATTAGAAGGGTATTACCATAAAAAAGGAGACAAGGACTTAGAGACATGGTGCACCAGAATTTGCATTTCTAATTTTTAATCCAATTAAACTAAAATAATATTTATTTAGCTACAACATTTCTATAATGGGTATAAATTCACTAAAGCTAATGGAAAATTTTCTTCCTGGAGGAAATTAGTTATAGGTGTTCACTGCAATAACTGATTGGTTCTGCATACTGAGTGTCTCCAGATTTTGCTTATAGGTAATTAGTATTCAGCTAGTTGATGTGTTTATTTTGCATACCTTCTTTTTTGTGTGTGTGCAATTCATTATGCAAGTCATATTTTTTACTCTACATAGTGGATTCGGTATATGCAAATTGTTAGAAGGTACTCTAAGGGCATTAGCTTTTAATACATAAGGCATATACCTGGAAAGAAAGGCTGTATGGGTTGGCAGATTTGCATTACAACCAAGTGTGTTTTTTTCAGACAGCTACTGAATAAAAAATTATGGTGTTATTACTTGTATTTCTTTTTCAATCAATACATTTTAATCAGTAACATATACTTTGTGTACAAAGAATATATTTTGTGAATCCAAACCTATCTAAACCCATGGAAAGCCTGTTTCTGCTCTCACTGATTTTGGTCCAAGCAATGAAGTCAGCACTTCTTCTACCCTATCCCAGGCCTTTCTAGTAAGGAGAGAGGGCAGACAGGGACCTCTTGGAAAGAAAGTACCAGATCTTGCCTTTTAAGGGGAGAAAAGCTCAGTGTTCTGAGTCATGAGCCCAGGGATAGCTGCAAGATGGGAAATTCCTTGCCCAGCGGAATGCTCCCCTGCACTCCTGCGCCTTCTGTGGGCACATGTCTGGCAGGGGCCATGCCACGCCTGAGCAGACCCCCTGTCCACAGGGAATGCCAGCATGCTGCTACTGGAGCACCGTGTATGGGCATGTGAAAAGATAGCCACCCTTCTTGAGGGAAGTCTGCTATAAATCTCCATTCTTGCTCTCCCATCCTGGCTATCTCTGTTTCCAGAACTGTGGGGTCCAAACTATTCAGGGTAGTCATGGTCTCTGGGAATGATGGAGAGGACTGCAATGACAGATAAGCAGCATTCCCTGTATCCATAGCTCCCAGTGACAGCTATTCACCTGCAGAAGCAGGTGGGAGAACTAAGGCTGAGGAAGTTATCTCACTAATTTGTTTAATATTGTACTAGATATTTTCCAGAAGTATGAACCACTCCATTATCTGGAGAAAATGAAGCCACAGCCAGTTAACCATTCCTGGTTGCTGCTGTAAATTCCACAAAGCAAGGGAATTCCTGGATCTAGGGTATGATGTTCTGATCTAGAAGATTCTTTTTGAAATTTCATTCTGATTTCTTGGGCTGCAGAGAGTTTCTCAAAAGGTAACAGTAAAAAAAAAAAAAGAAAAAGTTGTCAGCCAACTCTTGCATTACTCTTTGTGTAAATGTTTCAAATCCAAATAATTTTAAATTTATAGGAAAACTTTCTACCTTGCATTTTAAGAGGAACAGACATGTAAATACCAATTATATTTTTCAGTATTCCAACTAAGTAGGCAGAATTATATTCACAACATCCCTACTTATTTTAAAATATCTATGTACATGTATGGATCAGTGAATGGTCGTCAAGTACTTTCTTGTTAATATGTTTTATTCTGTATTTCTACACAAAGAACAATGTTTTATTCAGTCCTGTTCAGAATGAAGTTAATGTTCTTCTACCACATTCCTCAGGAGACAATTTCATGTTATAATATGACTCCTCCTTTCTTTATATGAAGCTTTGTTAGAGGATATAATTTATGCATTTGACTTTGACTGGCTTTACGTTTTTCATAAGAAAGATCATTGGACTAGATTTTACGGTGGGGTATTTCTGTTTGATTTTTAAAATTAAGGCTAAAATAAATAATATAGCCTACATTAAAGCAAACTCTAGCCAAAAAAAAAGGCTGTTTTGTGAACACATCTCCAACTGAAAATGGGCTGTATACCATTAGACTGGTCACCCCATCACACTCTGGTAACTCTTGTTATAGCATTTTTCTGGAGCAACAAGACTTACTCTTGTTGGAGAAGGATCAGAGTAGGGAACATTTAAAAAGCTGGATGTAAACAAGTGCATGTGACTTACTAGCATGTCATCATGAGGCCCCTCCTGACTATCTTTCCTGGAAGAAAGAAAATGTCACTACTACCTTCAAGAAGGTCAAGAAGGAGGATCCATGAAAAAAAAGACAAGTTAACCTCACCTCAAGCCCTGTGAAGCTGAGGGAGGAAATTCTTCTGGAAGCCATTTACAAAGAAGTTAAGCACAGGAAGGTGACCGGGAGTAGTCATCATGGACTTACAAAGAGGGAATCATGTCTGACCAACCTGATAGCCTTCTACAGTGATATGACTACCTTGGTGAACAAGGGGAGAACAGTGGATGCCTATTTCGACTTCACTAAGGCTTTCAAAAGTGTCTGCCATAGCACATTCATAGACAAAAGGATGAAGTTCAGACTAGACAAGTGCACAGTGAGGTGGACTAAACACTGTCTGAAATGCTGGACTCAAAGTGGCACAAAGTCTGCTGGAGGCCAGTTAGCAGTGTCCCCCAGGGGTCAATACTGGGTCCAATAAGGTTTAACATCTTCATTAATGACCTATATGATGGGACAGGCTGCACCCTTAGCAAGACTGAAGAAGATACAAAACTGGGAGAGTGGTTGATACACTAGATGGTTGTGCTGCCTTTCAGAGGGACCATGGCAACCTGGAGAAATGGGCCGACAAGAATCTCAAGAAGTTCAAGTAAAGGTAAATAGCCCTGGGGAGAAAAACTGCATCCACTAGTACAGGCTGGGGGATGACTGGAGGGAAAGGAGCTTTGCAGAGAAGGCCCAGGGGGTCCTGGTAGACGATGAGGCAGCAATGAGTCCTTACAGCAAGGAAGGCTAACAGTCTCTCCTGGGCTGCATCAAGAACAGCATCACATTGCCTGCAAGTTGAGGGTGTGATGTCCTGAGCACTGGGAAGGCCACAGCTAGAGAGCTGGGTCCAGTCCTGGGCTCCTCAGTGCAAAAGAGACATAGGTGTACTGGAGGAAGTACAGCAGAAGATGATGAAGATGGTGAAGGGATTGAAGCACATAAGCTATGTAAAGAGGCTGAGAGGGCTGGGACTGGTCAGCCTAGAGAAGACTAAATGCCTGATGGCAGTAAAGAAGATAGAGTCAGACTCTTCTCAGTGGTGCCCAGGGACAGGCCCAAGAGACAGTGGGCACAAACTGAAATACAGGAAATTCCAATTAAACATAAGAAAAAACTTTTTTACTATTCAAACACTGGAGAAGGATGCCTGGGGAGGTTGTGGAGTCACCATCCTTGGAGACATTCAAAAGCCAACTGGATGTGGCCATGGGCAATGTGCTGTAGCTGACCCTGTTCTGAGCAGGGAAGGTGGATTAGGTGATCCCTAGAGGTCCTTCAAATTCAACCATTAAGTAATTTTGTGTTTTTTCAGTGCAGATGAATCAAAGACACGAGGAGCAACTTCTGGGACAATGATAAATGTTCTGAATTATTTTCCACAATCATGGAATAATCCCAGGGGAGCCCTGTAGCTGGCATCACTTGCTGTTTGGATTAAAACTATTTACCAGACAGGCAGAGGCTGTATTTTCCATCCTGAAAACATAAAAAGCTCTTTCAGTGTTCGAAAGGGTGATGTGAGTGGACTGGTGTGGCTTGTTCATAGCCCAGGTAACCCAAATAACCACTACTAGGTTAGAGAGGTACATCAATTTTATGAAGAGTACTGTAGCTTTGCAAATAAATTTACTCACAGCTAAAGAGAGCCTACTGCAGCATCAATAGGCTGGAATTTTGAAAGGGAAAAAAAAAATATCAACCCTGCTCTGCTGGAAAATTACCCTGTCTCCCTCCCCTAAGATCTGGTGTTTATATTACAATCTCTCTTTATTATATGATCTTCTGGCCAGTTAATACCACTTAGCTCTAGATTCAAAGTAGGAATTCTCACAATTGTGTATGGTGTAAATCGCTAAAGGTGTTTTGCTCAATAAACTAACTTTCCAACTTTACTAAGCCTCAAAATTGTTAAAACCTTTTATTCAGATGAAAAGTCAGAGATAAGGGTATGACAAAACTGAGGAAGTTTCTGAAGTCTTCCTAGAACCAAGGTAGCTATTGAATGTGAGACAGAAACAGTCCCAGTTGGACTAATCAGCTGTCTATGACTGCTGTGTAATGGTCATGTTTCCATGCTATTTCCTCTAACTGCTGGGATAAAGGTGTACACTTTGTTTATGAAAGATAGGCTCTGTGGAAAAAGAAGAAGATGCCATACTGTACATGAAAAATGTAGATCCTTGATCAACTGCCTGAAGAGGCAAGAGGTGCATTTAGTATCTAAAGGAAAAGGCAAAAAGGAAAAAAATAAAGGCAAAGTCATAATAGGGACCTGCTAGAAATAACCTCATCAGAAGGACATAGAAGAATGGGTTTTGGTGCTTTTTTGGGTGGGTTTTTTTTGCAACTAATAGAGGCATCTGAAGAGTGCCCTCTTACTTTTACTAATAGGAGACTTGAATTATGCACAGGCATGTGCTGGAAAATAATGTCAGGATGAAGAAAGTCCAGTAGGCTTTCAGGACATGTTGAAGACAACTTTCTTTTAGGAAGATGGAAGAAGGTACTGAGAAGCTTGCAGCTGTTTTAGAGCTGATTCTCACTAATAGGGAGGATCTGGTTGAGAAGTTGGAGGTAGAAGGTAATTTCGGTTAAGTGATTACAAAACTATAGAGTTCACAAATCTAAAGAAAGGGAGGAATGAGAGCAGCAGAATAAGGACAATGGAGTTCAAAAAAGCAGACTTCATCAAACTGAGGGAACTGGAAGGTAGGGTCTCTTGGGAAGATATTCTAAGGGAAAAAAGACTACAAGAGAGTTCGCAGTTACTGAAAGGGACTATAGTAAAGATATTATGGCAGACTGTCGTGATGCAAAGGAAACATATGGAGCATAGTAAGAGACCAATATGTCTCCATCAAAAGCTCTTTAAGGGCCAGGAAAAGAAAAAGAAAAGCAGAAAAGCATAAATATAAATACAAAAGCAGGAACAAGATGCTACAGGTACAGATGTAAAAGAGACTATAAAGGAATAAGATGCAGCATAGATCAAAGTGAATATGAGTTTCATCTAACAAGAAACATAAAATGCAACAAGAAAAATATTTTAGAAATGGGAAGATGGCAAGGAAATAATGTCTATTGCTTAACAAGGAAGGAAAGAACAGCAGATAGTAAAGGCTGAAAAGTTAGTATCACCTTTGCTTCAGCACTCACAAAGGGTGACATTTGATCAGATATTTGATATACACTGCTTTTAGTAAGGCTACTGACACTGTTTTAAATATCATTCTTGCTAGCAAAATACAAAAATATGGAGTACATATAGATAAACATCATGAAATAGGTGCGTAACTATTCAGGAAAAAGAAAGCACTCACAAGGTAGGTACCAAAAATTATCTGTCTGACTGTCAGAAGATATCGACAGGCTGCAGACATCCAGTGTAGGCTGCATTCGGTATGTTCCTCAACACCTTGGATGACTGACTAGAGAGCATATTAGTAACATTTGCAGAGAAGTTTGAAGTGGAACAGGCTGCAAATACTCAGCAGAATGGGATTTAAATTTTAAGTAATGTTAATAAATGAAAGGCATGGCTTGAAATCAACATGATGAAATTGAATAAAGGCTAAGTAAAGTGCTTAGTAAGGAATATTCAAATGCATAAATACAACAGGGGAATAGCTGAAACTATTAGCAATACTGAAAAAAAGGCTCTGGGCTTTCAGTGAATGAGACATTTAATTTAAGTCAAGAATGTGATATTATTGCAAAAGGACATTCTAGGATGTATTTTGAGGACCATCATCCACAAGACATGAGATTTGTTCAGCATAGGACAGATGTCGCATAACTGCAGTGTTCACTTCTGAGCACTGCAACATAATACAGAGATTACCCCTCCTTTGTGAGATAACCTAGCAGATAATAAGAACGTAAGAGATTTAGGAAATATGATCTGCAAGGTATGTTAAAAGAAATGTTCTGTTTTAATAAAAAAGAACAAAAAAGAAAACATTTAGAGGAAACTTGGGAATATTCTTTCAGTACATGAAAGGGTTTTATAGCTAGTATGACACCCACTGTTCTTTATGTCCTCTGCATATTTGATGAAAACTGAAAGGATTAAGGTTTGCTACCAATAAGAACCCTTCAAGGATGAAGATAGTTAAGTATTTGAATAGTCTACTTGGAAAACATCAGAGATTTTTAGGAGCAGGTTTGATAAAGAGAATGACAAGGCTGAAAAATCCCCAACACACTGCCTGGTCTATCTCCCCAGTATTGTCCTGTACTAATTACCCTACCTTGGCTCTATTATATCAAGATTTCACTAGACTGCTGTTTCATTGTTCTTCCAAAAACTTTTCAGCATCTCCAAAACCACTTTATGATGTGAGAAACATGACGAAATTTGCAGTAACAGTGGCCAGCTTTTTCAAATCCAGCAGCTAAAATACTAGGAGTGTTTTAAACAGAACAGAGGGCAAAAGGTTAGAGCCTAGACAAAAATATTGTCAGGCTTCCATCTTTTAAAGAATCAAAAATTTCAGGGCCCTCTTTTTCAACTGTTACAAGTAACTTCCTTGGCAAGCAAGATTTTCTTATTTTCCCAAGTACAGAATTTGTTATCTTCCTGCTCTAGCAGTACTCCGTATCAGCACAGTACTTCGACAAATCTGTGACTGAGAAGTTTCTGGAGGTTTAGTCAAAATCTGTACTTACCAGAACTGGATTTTTATGTTGTGCTACTCTAAGTGCCATGCAAAGACTTTTCACATTAATCAATTCGGAAAATGTTGGCTTTTTTATTACCTAAGCCAACCAAATTTTAACAGGGCACAGATCTCCCATACAAGTCCAATGTTTTAAAAGGAACCAGGCATGCTTTTGGGGTCTGCACCAACCCTCAGTAGGTCCCATCTATGCTACATGTGGCTTTATATGACTGTGTGTCACTTTGATAAACCAGTCCTAATAATTCTATTTTATATTTTCAGTTTTTGCAGTCAGTATGTTATCTTGAAGGTAATCCAAGCCACCCTTACCCCAGGGAATGTATTTTTCTTTTGCTCAGATAGAAATAAGATGTTATTAATATATCATTGGGCAAATAACTTCATTGTCCTCAATGAGTTGGTTCACCAGATGCTGAAACTGAGTCTAGAGGGCAGTAACAGTTAAATAACATTCTTCCATAAGGAAGAATGTACTGTGCAGCTTGTCTAAAATCTCATTGGTCCTAGAGTGATAATTTAAGCCTTTCTGTTTTCTCAAAGACTCATTAGTGTTTAGTCCCAGTAGCCCTAGCAGGGGAGTGCTACAGACTGAACATCTTGTTTAGCCTCTACTTTGACAATGTCTCCAATTTCATGGGCAGTTTCCCCAGTAACTCATACAAGAGTTAGAAAGTCTGACCTTGGTCATCACCCAGAGACAACCACCTGCTTGCAGGACTGATTTCTGTTCCCTTTGATTTAATGGAAGGACAGACTCTCCTTCCATTAAAAAGATCAACTGATCCAGGAGGGACTCTGCTTACAGAAGGAAAACAACCTCTGGTGGCATTTGGTCTAACAGAGTCTGATTTTTTTTTTTTTTTTCCTAATTCACTGTGCAGACATCACTAGGTCCAAATTATTTCCTGTTCAAAGGTAGTTTCATCAGAACTATAATATCTCAGTGTGAAATATCTGAAAAACACTCCAAAAATGTAGTTTGCCTCCTTTAACTACTTAGAGACCTTAATAGACTGGTTCTCACTGGAGTAAGAGTTGGACTTCAATACTGTGTGATTTAGCTATATGCTGCATTATCTTGGCAAATCTTACATTTCTCTTAAGCTTAAATTTTTACTTAAATTACTGCCAGACTTTCACTACTGGTTCCTCCTCCAAAGAGGCTTTTACTATCCCCTCAGCCCTTATAAAATGCAGGATGCAGGAGGTAAGATTTCTGAGGACAATTCCTGTAAACAAACAGCAGATCAAGTCACAGTTTATCACAGTCCCATAGATTCCAACACCTTACAATTTTAATCATATATTGAGTCTCTTCATTTGCTGATCTTAACAGTAGAACTCTGTAGTCATCGTGCCTAATCACACATTTTTCCTCACAAGTCTCTGGAAAATGGTGGTCAGGACTGGTGAGAACCTGTCTAGTGTAACCCATTCTGTGGGAGACAGGATTATCATAGTGTTTCTCTGGAGAGAGGAAGGCCACTGTTTTAGGGAATTAAGGCAGCAAAGTTTACCCCTGCTTATGGATAACTCTTCCTCAACCTACCTGCCTTCCTGATTACTCCTTTTTATAAAAACTCCCAATGGGGAAGGCTCAGGGCTCATGTACATTTATTTGACTTTTCCCCTTTAACAGTAATCGTAGATTTTGCCATTCTGAAGAACCACCTCAAAACCTTTACACTAAAATAAAAAGCGGTGGCACGATTTCCTTTATCCAAAGATCTCTTGATGTACTGAGAATAATATAGTATAGACTGAGTAGTATACCTTGAACAATACCTCGGAGGAACTGCTATCCGTTTCCTGGTTCTCTCAAGTTTCAGCTCCAAAATAATCCAGTTCTTCCTTAAGGTGGTTGTTACATAAGCTACATTTCTCTGCTTCTTTACAAAGGCATGATCCAATGTCCCTGTCTGAAACTGCTGCGGCTGTTGGCCCAAAAATGTAACTGTCTTTCACCAAGAAAAATGTAAATCAACATACATCAGTGGTGTCCTACTTCCCTACAGGGCCTTGGCATAGCTCAATTTGGCTTCACTCCAATGTTATATCCCTGCCCACAGCAGGGGAGTTGGAACTAGGTGATCTTTAAAAGTCTCTTCTAATCTAAACCATTCTGTGATTCTATGATTATATCATAACACCTGTCCTCTCATGCTTTCTAGTCTGAAGCCTTGCTTGGGACTAGGTGGTTCTCTTTGGCTTTGGCTCCTGAAATCAGTCTCAGGCTGCTCCCATAAGCAGTCATTTGGCATATTACAAGCCTGCATGTACATACCTGTGTGGGTTTGTTTGTAAGTGAATTGGGTATGTAAGTGAAGCGAGATAGATGGGAAGATGGTTACTGTGTTTATTAAATATTATTTGGCCCATCTGTAATCATAAGGGCAGGTCAGCAATTGTTTCGATGCTACTTCCAAGCAGTTTCTAAAACCTGCAGGCTCCTTCAGTTGACCAATCTCCAGGTATGCTGGTCTCACTGGAGCCCATGCAAGTCAATATGTCACTTCCTGGAGATTTGAAATTATTTCTGACAAGGACTCAGGATTCTGAAACTGCAGTGAGGGTAGTCAAAGCAAGCATTTTGCTCCCCAATATGACACTACAGCTCCAAAACCAAATTGAGTTGTAAGGTCACATAAAAAAATGCCAAAGCTGAAATGTAATAGCACTGGTAATATTAGTGGTACAAATCAACTTCATTGACAGCTTTAATTCTGACAAGAAAGGAATATTTGAGCAACCTGTACATATTGCTTTTAACATCTTCTACCCAAACATCTCAAAATTAATAAAATATTTGGCAACTATTATTTGGTAAGTATTATCTTTGGTTTATTGCAAGCAAGGAATCTGAAATAAATGTAAAAAATATACTTGCCAAATAAATAAAACTATAGAAAAAAAGGTGAAATAAACTTCCACATCCAAAATTAAATGAAATTAATTATAATCTACTATTTAAAGGCAACTACAAAGGCATAGTTGGCTCTTCTAGAAATAGAACACAGTTTTCTTTTGTCCAGAAACATTTAAGTTAGGGTTTAAATAGAGTGAACCTTTCTTCAGTCGTGCAAGTCCTGATTTTGATTTTACTGTAACAGTAGGCAACCTTCCTGGTGTGTATTTTTACTATTTTACTTTTTCTCCACTAGATGTCCCCAGAACGTCACATTACATTTTGCTTTCACTGATGGTATCTTAGTAATCTGAAAGGGTATATACTTCTTTTGACGTGTATGTATTAAGTTATCATGATTAATGACTTTCACTCAAGAGTTCATTATATCCGGAAGATTAGCAAGACACAGATCCTCAAGAAGAACACAATAATTTAATTTTCTTCTTAAGATATAGCAGGTTCCCAATTTAGAAAGCAATTAAGAATCATGTATGCTTTCTTCTCTGAAAATATTTAAGCAATCAAAGCCTTAAAACAAACGAAAATCCTTGCAGTAAAAATCCTTCTATATCAAAAGGGAAGCCTTAGCAGGTTTTTTTCCTGTTACTCCATTACTTTCAAAGGATGTGTAACAGTTGCTCAGACCCATTCACAGTTGACTGAACTAACAGCAGGAGTCTTGCTTAATTTGAGCTTTAATGGATCTTTAAAGTAAGATGAGAGCAAAATCTGGAATGATCACAATATAATTTTAAGCCTTTTCTACCTCCCCAAAATGACCCCCGTAACAAAGCATAGGAGGCTGGAAACAAAGCTACCATATTAAACAAAGCAGGTAAGCTGAGCTAGAACTAATCTTGCAATACTTTGGCTTTTCTGAAAATGCAGTAAGCTCTGTGAAACTTTCAGGTTTTGCACTCACTCAGCTGTAAGTGCGTGCTGCCACAGCAGAGCAGTGCAGTGGAGGCCTGTGTGTCTCTTGCTTTCAGGGATGCAATAAGGATTTCTAAAAGGTGCCCGTGGGTCTCTAACTGAACACAGTCAAGCAGCATGTTTCTGACTCTCAGGGCATCAGGTAAAATGTTAGTGCTGTGTAGATGAGCAGTTCCTGTCCCAGAGAGAAAAAAAAAAACCCAAAGCAAGTACTCTGAGTGACCTTTTACTCTGCAGCTCACACACATCCCTGGAACAATGGTAAACACTTACTGGGGGTCCATAACCTCTAGTGATTTCACGGCACATCAGCAGAGCCACCAGGACTTACTGTGACAATAAAAGGCATAATTTTGCCAACACTAACAAAGAATAGATGTAAGAAACAGTGAAACAAAGCCAGGTGCTCTTGTTGCCATGCATTTGCTATGGATACTTAGATATTTCAATTTCCAGAACTCAAGTGAGATGCTATTTGCTACCAGAAACAGGCTTTTTTGTCTTCTTTGTTGTTGTTGTTCTTTTGTGTTAAAGGCTCTAAAGAATTTTACAGTGGAAAAACAGCAGTCTTAAAACTGAGCTGGCTGAGAAGGCTGCTGAGAGGCTTTTCCTGCTTTTTTATGACAGGAATCTTGGAGGGTTTGTGCAGGGTTTGTTTTTGGAAAGACAATTAAGTGTCTAATTTTCAGCTTGTTCCTCTCAAAATAATTTCCTCTGTAGTCCAGATGAGCAGAGCTGTCCAAAAAACTGCTGAAACAACAACATTACAGGATTCAGGGAAGCAAAAAACAAGCAGTCAAAAGTGGAGTAAAAGATAATAGAGTGAAATATTTTCAACACTTTCTGTTGTTTGCTTTCTCTTCATTAACATGTAAGCAATGAAGGGATTCCCCATGCCAGGGAAAATCTTCATTGACCCCATTACAGCAGCTCTCCAGTCCCCTTAAGCATCAGCAGGAGCTGAGCATCTGGCCCATGAGAAGTTCTCGATTGCTGTCATTTGCAGCAGATTGTTCCCAGGGTTTGGTACCGACCCCTCACGAATTAGCCTGAATTTTAACAGTCTTAAACCTTTTCCACACCTTCCCACTTATATAACCCTGTCACTTGGCCGCCGGGTTGCACGTGGGCCAGGCAGAGCTGAGGCCTGGGGGCTGGGATGCTTTCAGTGTCTTGGGGAACTGCTCAGAGCCACCCCGGCACTGAAGCAGGGCCGCCATTCTGCGGCCAGGCTGGGCTGAGCCCGAGGAGGCTCCAGCCCTGCCGCCTGCCCTTGCCCCCACCTTGACGGTGGTGTGGGGAGCAAACGCCCACTTCGCCACCAGCCTTCTCCCCAGGGGACGAACGGGCCCTGAGGGCAGTCTGTGCCTGCCACCTCCAGCTATGGCGTGAGCAGCCCGAGGGGCGGCAGGTGGCCCTGGGGAGGAACGGCCATGCTGCCAAACCCCCACCACACGCTGGGGGCCACGCTGGGCGCCTGGGGGCTGTGGCATCCTCTGTGCCCCTGCCACAGTAGGGGACGGGGGGGGGCAGCAGCTGGGGTTTGCCATGCCGGCAGGGGGCAGCCGGCATGGAGGAGACGAGAGTGGCAAGATGATGCAAGGATAGCGAAAGCAGAGTTGATTCTGCTCTGCTCGCCCTGTCTCACCAAATGGGGTGGTTTCCCATGGAGTTGCCTCTTTCTTAGGCAGAGAAATCAAACAGAAAAATGTCAATATCACAAATATCTTGAAACTAAGTAGCCATCCTGGCTAAACATAAGCCGGATAAGATCCCTCATTCTTTTTGTTTCATCCTTTTTTAACTTAGCCAGCTGGAGCATTGTGTATCCTCTTCTATGTGCAACTAGCTGGAGGCAGCACCTTGTGAAAGGTCTATGTGAAGCAGAACTGGTTTGGTACTTCTTCACTTAGGCCTCAAGCAAATTAAGCCAAACAAATTGTGATAAGTGGGTAGGGCATTAGGCCAAAAATCACAAGGGCTTACAGCACAGTTTTACTGCTGGCTTCCTGTGTCACCTCCAAGTCCCTGAAGAGCTGCCTGTCTGAGCATCCCCATCTGCAAAGCAGAGATAATACTCAACTGTCCTAATTCTGTGGGAGTCCATGAGAGCGTATCAGCTTCTAGGAACTAATCTTTTTTATATGTTCCGCATGCTCATTGTGTCTTATAATGACTAACAAACTCTCACAGAGTGAGATTAGTTGCCACAGAGTTAAGGTTTCCCTGAATAATGTGCAGAGGTTTACTTTTACCTCCTCTGTACCCTAAAATTCACAAAAGCATCCCAATACCTCCAAAACTGAGAGCTGAGGAGGTTTGTGATTAGCTGGATTTTCTCCAAACCAGGACAAAGCATCTGAATTGATACTGTTCAAAATTTCTCTGACTTTTTTGTGGCAGAAATAGTGTTCCGAGTGCTCAAAATGTAACTTGCTCACAAGGGATGTTTGATAATGTAAAAGGAGAACATTTCCTCCCTGAAGTTCACGTGGTGGGCTGACTAAAGCTCTCTGGGGGTTCCCCTTCTGCAGAATTCAAGCAGGGGAAATATCGCCAAATATATCAGATCATCTATTTTCTTCTACTCTTTCCTATCTGCAGACTGTCTAAGGTCCTATGAGGTTCCTCTGGACTGGAACTCCCCTTTGATACCCCACAGAGTTTGTCTGGTGGACAAGGTAAAAACCTTAGTTTTTCTTTTTGTCATATGCTGCACTCATAAATTTTTCCCTCCTTGTTCCCAACTTCACTGCTTTGTCCTGTCCCTATTAGAAAACCATATGCTTTCTCCGTGCTTCAAGTGTCCTGACGCCATAAAGCAGGGAAAGTTCATTGACTAAATAGGCCCACTCATTATCCTCTTCTACAGACTTGAGCTCTGCCTTATTTATCCTTCTCATCTCTTTCCAGACTACATTCATCTTGCTGAAAGTTCATGTGTGGTCTAAGCTCGCCATCTAGGCTCCTTAATGGAGACATAGAAAATTATTCATTTCATCTCTGTTTTAAAACTTCAGAGGATAAAATTACGCACCTTGGGAGGAGTTTTTCTACCTCTTCCCTTCTCTCTCTCTCTCTAAAGGAAGTCTAGACAAGTTTAGACTGAACGCTTAATGTTTCTTTGACGCAAATTAGATGGGATGATTTTCAGTCCCGCTTACCAAAAGCCTCCCCCTAAGTAGCTGCTCTGCCTCTCCACTGTCTAGTATTTTTGGAAATTGCAGAGGCTTCTCAAGGAGCCTCAAAAGGAAGGAGTCATGCCATGATTTATAAGGCTTGCTAAACAGTTGATCCACTGAGCCAAAAAAGGACTGGAAACATTATACAGTCTTCTCTCCTGGAAAAGCTTAGTGTTGCCTGCCATGTCTGTGCCTCTGCAAAATATGGGATGTTTGGAAAAAGGGGATACATTACTTCCAAGAACCTCCACCATCTCACCACTACACTGCTCAAAAAATACAAATTAGAAACCAAGAAAACACTAAGCTAAGTTGCACTCTCCAAAAAAACCCACCCAAATTATCATAACTCAAGACTCCATGCACAGGCCAGATATCTAACGCTGTAATGAGTTTAAAGTTGTGCCGTAGACTGACATACATATATAGCTCCAGGACCCTCTACGAGGAACTACCAACATGAATACTATTTTGTATGCATATGTGACACTTAGTTGCATACAGGCCTAAGATGTACTAACCCCTTCTTGTAGGAGACTCATAAAAGTCTTTACTGGATCCAGACCTCAGGAAATAGGAGCAGGTGATTTTTCCTTACAATTTGCTGTCCCAGAATAATTTTTTTCTTCTACAGAGGCAGTTGAAAATATCATTCACCCGTAGTGATTTTTAATTTCCCATCTTTAAACAGTATAAACAATTGAGATAAGAATATGAATATGAAAATGCAAAGAAGACAGTAAATATTTTGTTATATGTCTTTTTTTGCAGTAAAAAGTCATGTGTTGTTCTGTAAACACTCATATAGAGGGTATTTTTAAAATTCCCAACTATACTCATAAATCGTATATTATAACAAAGCCTTCAAACTACAGGAGACTAGTTTGTAGAATCTTTACTGCTCTTGTGGTTTAAACCAGTATAATTTCATGATATTATGAGGCACTAAAGTGTATTATGACACAGAGTTCAGATGGGATGGGTGATTTTCCCTCCACAGTTTTATCATTTCTTTTTATTTTTTATAGCTCCTATGTTCTTGAAAGATAAAACTCAAAAAAACCTTGCTGTGCCTAGGATTTTAATAAAGTGTTCAGAAAAACTGTTATTAGCACAACCTGATAGGTGGTCTGAACCAACACTCTCCTGTCAAATGTTCTTCCAGAACAGACTGCATTCCTATCATAGAAATAATAAGCCCATATTCAGGAAGATTCTTCATCAGTTGTCCAGAATAAAGTTGGTAAAGTTATTGTGTTACTTGTACCCTCACTCTTAAGTATGTATTTAAATGTTGGGGAAGCTGAAGCATTCTGAATTTTAATTTCTGGATAAAATATTAATTTAAATTGGTTTAGTTTTAAAAAATTAAATTTCCCCTAAAAGTTCGATTTTAACAGCTCTGTTGGTTACTTTGCTAGAAGCTCCTTCTGAATGTAATTCTCTTTTCTAACATAAAAGCTGCCAAACCATTCAGATGTTCTGCCAGACCTCAGGCGACCTCAGACGCTGTATTAAATCATTACAATCTAGGAGCACACCTTTAAAAGATGCTCAGTTTACACATTTTTTTCTTTTTTTGATGGATATTAAAATATTCCCAAGAATTAATAGCAGTGAAGAGGCATTGCCAGTCATCTTCTGGGAGTCCCTAAAAGCAGTCCTCAAAGACAAAATAAACACTTTTTTTTGAAAGGCATAGCACTGGGCAGAGAAAACCCTTATGATCCTTTAGGATCATAATTGCACATTTTAAGGAAGGCAACACAAAAAAAGTCCCACAAGAATACTGCTAAAATCTGCGAAGCGCAATATAATAGAATAATAATAATAATTATAATATCAACAACAACAACAACTTAAAACTAACTTGAGAGATGTATAAAATCAAACTTGGAAAGGACTGTCCTGACATTTTATCTGAGGGAGCAGCAGCCCTCCAACACAAGCCCACATATCATCTATTTGTTATTGACTAAACCAACAAAGGAATTAGAGCTCCAGGTTTTCCTTACTGTCAAAGAATAGGAATATGTAACATCAGCACCTCTTGAAGAATTGCTGGGAGAGTGGAATAGTAAAATACTCATCATCAAGCCTTTTAGCACACACAGAATTCTGCTCACTATTGGAAAATCTCTACTGAACTCTGAAGAAGTAGCCAGCATTACAATCATAAAATAAAGTGTAAAAAACCAGCATTCATCTGCTTTTACAGCAGACCATATAGATTCAAATGCACTGCTACAGAAGTACTTCAGGTAGTGACTGTTCAAAAACTATCTATCAAGGGCACTCCCTCTGGCTGATGTTCAGCTCAAGATTAAGAGACATCAGTTTGGGTACCTATATGTAGAAATCCTCACTGTGTTAGGTATCTAAGCTTCCATTACAGTTAAGGCAGCAATCAAAAAGCAATTCAGTTCACTCTGGAGTAGCTGGTCAGTTGAATCACTCTCCAGGCAGCTCCGACTCTATTGACCAGATCTCCATTGAGTTTAAGGGAGTTTAGATAGCTAGCTCACAGGTAGACACATGGGTGTCTGAATCCCAAAACAAATCCCATCTCTTTAAAGGACTTTATGGCACTTCCTGAGTACAGCAGAGTTTCATTCTGTTCCAACCTGTTTCCATTAATATTCAGCCTGGTCCCTGGCTTGGAAGAACAACTTAAATGCTGTATGCCAATTAGAGTATGCAATTGCTGTTCTTCTACCCTTTGTGTACGTGACAGGATATATTATTTAATCGTGAGATCATATGCTGCTATTTTTTCCCTCAAGACCCTGTTTTATTCAGTGCAGAAGCCTGATGGTACATGTGATAAAAGGAAAATTTCAGGCACAGAACAAGAGGATGCTGCACACCTGTTTGAGATCTCCTTCCACGGTTCTCATGTGATTTACAGAATCTTGTTCTGGAGTATTTATGATGTTCTCTGCCATCGTATTCCTCAATGTTCACTTCTCTCTCTCTGCATCTCTCTCTCCACTTCTCATTATTTTTTGCAGGCAAGTGATTTTTTTCCCTTCTTTGATTCTAATTCAGATCATCCTGAGAAATACCTGACATGTAGAAGCTGGATACCTCAGTCCAGCCAAAACATTATCAAAAACAGACAGAAAAGAACTGATCTGTGAGGCATTCTCAGACTACATCTAATGTGCTTAGAAATCACTGACTTCAATGAAAAATGAAGCACCAAGAAAGCTCTAGCAGTGATTTCTTATATTAAGAAATTATTACAGTACTCCAAGAACTGTGAAACCAAGCTTTTGGGGACCTTCTAAGTCTGCTGAGGCTGAAACCTACAACCCACAACTTCCCAGGAGATTGCCCTAACCACACCACAGTTTTTCATTCCATATCTTAAAATTAGGCCACAGCTCAGCCAGGAGTTCCTGGGTAGTTTGATCTCCTAGCCCACTGATGAACACCATGAAAGGGAGAGTTCAAAGTCTTGGGACGCTACTCAAGGGCCTGCTTATGCATCATGGATTAAAACATGGAGAAAATGTACAATTGACTTGGGTAGCAGAGACTAGATGCCACAGTTGCAGCCAGGAAAACAAACCAGATCTCTGAAGCTTGGCCCTAGCCACTGCCTTTCCATCATTTATAAATGCATTTGATTCCTACTCTAAAGAACTTCAGTAGCTTCTGCTGTATTAAAATGATTTCATAGAGTTTTTTTAATCCTTTTTTCAAGTAAATGAACACAAAGACCTATAAATAGGTTTTAAATTACTGTCTCTATCACACACAGTTGTGGAGGACATGAAACCTCCTGGGAGTTTGATCTGTGTTAATTAAATCCAAAAAAAATCTCCATAAGGTCTACAGCATGCTTAATGAATTAACATGGAGGCCCCATTGAGCAAAAGCCTTTTAAACTCCAGTGAAACAAATCAACTCACATTTTATTATTATCCACTTAACAAATTTAATCTGTCGCTTTACATCATGTGCAACCACAGTTTTTCATAAACGTTAATTAAAACCATTAGAAATGGAAATCTTCTTCTAAGGGGCTTATGCAAAGTGTGAATATTGATGCGAAGAGATAGGCCTGTTTGTCCTTATGAACAAAAGATAGTACTTCTGCTACAACAAACTATACTTGAGAAGTCTGCTGGGGGTAAGCATGGATGCCTAAATAAATTTCAGACAGGGAGGGGCTTCAAAAAGCACCACTTAAAGGTATTGCCATTTCACTGACAGGGCACCACCAGTTATGAGAAATGCCATCACACTTGAACCACAAAAAGCTGGGGAAAGGAAAACAAACTAAAACGAAAACCAAAGCACCTCCTGGTTTGAATCCTTAGAATCCATACATATTGAATCCAATTTAGTGATCATCTATAACTTGACCCATGAGTTATTAATGTATGGGAATAGTGATGCTTATAGCAAAACAGCGGAACTGAGTCTGGTAGGATGCTCAGAGCTCCCAAGTGAGTAACCCTCCTAGCAAGCGGCAGGAAGTGAGGGAATTCACATGCACTACATCCTTTCTTTAGCAACTGGTTTTACTCTGCCAAATTTTTTCCAGGCATGCACTAAGGAGCACATGCACGTGATTGCTGCCAGATTTTCTGCTGTTAGGTCCTAAACAGGATGGCAGATTAGTAGGAAGAAACATGAAAAGTTCACAGTTTAAAAATCTGCTTAAAGTCCACGTAAACAGTCTTTAAATCTTGCTTTCTTTACACATTCATCTGAACTTTTCTGTTTGTCTTACATATACACAGTAATTTTTTTTCCTCAAGCTCTTCAGACTAATTCATTTCCCAACACTTCAGCATAAATCAGAAACAACATGAGAGCCTCCTACACAAAACCATAGAAAATAACAACTTGAAGGGTCATCAGGAAATCACCTCATCCATTCCCCCAATCTACTGTGTGATAAACTGTATCCACATCATTCCTGATGGATACTCATATAACATGAGTTTTAAAAGCTCCAGTGATAGAAATTCCTTCACAGAAAACCAGACACTTCTCAGTAGCAGCATGCACAGACCTTAGCATAAACTCAGCTTTTTACTATTACCTGTTTACTACTACTTGCTAAATCAGAAATAACTTACTTTTACTTTATATTTATGTCATATTTATATCTTATATTAAAGTATATGCATATACATAAATATTATATATATTATATAATAGTATAGTTATGTTCATAAACTTTGTATTTATATTTATAACATGATAATTCTCCTGGCTATTTAATTTTATTAGACAAATATGTCTCACTATTAGAAACAGCGTTTTTTAGAAGCTGCACGTCATGGTTCTAACATAACGACTTTTCTTTTCATCTCAACTATTCTAATTATCAGGGCCTGCAGACCTCCAAACAATATCCACCTATAAACAACACCTGCTGTCTAATAAGAATTTACATTAACACATGCCACAATATAGACTAAATAAGCTAATTTTACCAAAAAGGGCTGGCACCTATTACTGGTAAATGTGATGGTATTTTATTCAGTTGAGGAAATTCAAGACAGCTCTGAGTCACTCTCACTCACATGATGTGCAAGTGCCCACACACAAAAAACAATATACACAACTTTTTACCCCAGAGACTTTATACCTCAAATGTCTCTAGACCAGTGCTCACTCTAGTTTCACTTTCTGTCAAGATAACACTCTGAAAATGAAACTTTTGAGCCAGGATATTGTCTTTATCTTTTTTCCTAAAACTTAGTCGGAAAGGGAAAAGCAAAAAATGAAGGACCACTGCTGTGGGATCTGCAGTTACAAAAATAGTTTCCAATGAATGGGCCAGAACCAGAACACTGAAAAAGTGACAAAAAGCCACCTTTGTCACCTCTCTCTGTGTCATAAGCAGGTAAGAAATTTGAGGAGACAGAAAAAATCATAGCAGTAAACCAGGTGTATTTAGGAGGGGAGAAAGCTGAGTCATTTCTGAAAAGCCAGTAGTAAGTTCTCTTTTATTTTCAGTAGGACTGTTCAGAAGAAGGGGGGAAAAAAAAAAAACAACAAACCAACAACAACAAAAAAACCCCACCAAACTATAAATCAACATACTGGATGGCAGCACAAATAATGTGGTAAGAAGAAAAAAAAGGCCAGATAGTCAAGCCAGAGAAAACAATGGTGCATTTCCAAACTTAGAAATTTAACTATGGGCATATTAATTTCAAAAAAGCCAATAGGAGTATTTAGGCAAGAACAAGACAGTGATTTATAAAATGGCAGAATGATATGAAAGTGGCAGACTGAACAAAGAGCCACAAGTTAGCGCAAACATAGACATTGCCCTAAAGCTCTAGTGATAAAACAAAACGGACATGGATGATTACTAACAAGACAGTGCTATCTGATAGGTAAATAGTTATTCTATTGGGGTTAGAGCATTCACAGCATTGAAAAATCACCATTGATTTCCACATTGGGTAGAAGGCACATGCAACATGCTCAGGACCTAGCGAACAGGGTCTCTGAGAATTTTGAGAACAATTCAACAAAACACATAAAAACATAAAGAATAAAGAATAAAGAAAAACTTGTATTCCATCAGAAAGGAGAATGACATGCAAGTAACAGGCTGAATGCTTTATATAAGGAAATTATTCATATCTATATTTATGAAAACTGACTGTAAAATGCAACTAAAGCAAAATGGTAACATCAAAATCTATGACACATAAGATAAACCTGTCTTGTGTATATGTTTGTAGTTTATCATTATACTATTTTATTGTGTAAGTCAGGCAGCAGCACTGCATTTAATAAACACTTTTTTCTTCTAGCTATTGCTACTTTTTATATCTTTCACTTTTCTACCTTGTCCTCTTATTACCTTAGCACCCGACAGCCTTAGTCTTATTAAGAACATGGCATCTTATTTTTTTACATATTCTCAGATAAGTAAGGCAAAAGGAGAAACTTTTTATGTTAGACAGCCAAAGTTAGAGGGAAAAGGGTCACAAAGATCCCAAAACTATAGTGAGTCATTTCGACATGACATAGAGACAATCTTATGGAAAAAGCTACTGATAAAAATGTGGCCAAGGTACAAGAAATTAGTCCAAACAATAACAGCAAGGAAAACCCACCATTTTGGAATTCAAATACTTGAAATTAGAAGAGCTTCTTTAAGCTACAGCAAATTTTATTTTTAAATTAGCTGTTTAGCATCCAGTCCTACCATAACCTCTTCTCCTAGTAAGAGGACAGGTTTTTCCAGGCAATGCATAGCCCTCCTTCTTTAGGCTGTGAGGAGAAAGATCCTGATCGTTGAGGGTAAGCAGAGAAGAGAAAAAGAGGATTAATGATACTTTCCACCCAAAGTCATAGGGAGCTAGGCATCCTGCATTGTATACACATACATAGATGTGTACATGTATTCTGTGCATGTACACCTATATATTGCCTGTATGTGCCTATGCAGTTCCAGGTACTCAGTCTACATCACAAGCTGGGTGACACTGGACTCAGCGCTTACACAATGTGCACAAAACAAGTGCACACAGCACAACCTCAGTGCAGGCTGCGCCTCCGGAGCCACAGCATGCACATTTAGGGGCATCTCCTCCGTGGGAAGACCAAGCCCTTGGATGCAAGATAGACATTTCCTTTATGGAGGCCAAGTCCTCGCTCTAGACTCCAAGACTGATTTCCACAGAAGGAACCGGTGGAGCAGAATATCTACATTTAAGATCAATTAAAAAAGGGCATGCCTGGTCTCCTGCTTAAACATCACATGTTTTGCACTATGTTGAAAGAATATAGATTCCCCCTTTCTTTATATCTAAAAATATGTAGTGACATTTGAAAGAAGGAAGTATGGTCCAAATATAGATGGGGGAGATTTCAGCATTGTCATCCTGTGCTACTAAAAACTATGATAAAATAACTAAACACCCATTGTTCCATATACACAGAGCCATTACCAGAAACTGAGCAATTATAGGACAGTGTGTGTTTTCCATACATTCAGGGCATGATTTTGATGTCTTTGCTCATGCTTAATAGCACTTTACTTCTTGAGTAGCTCCACTTATGTCAGTGATAGCACTCATGCAATACAAATAAACATATTCTAAAATTGTATTATTTTTAATATTCTTTTATGGTTCTTTTAAAATGTAAGTGAATGTAAATATATCTTTCCATTGTTGTGGGTTTATTCTGGAAAAAAATTTCTTTCAAGGATAAATGGACCAAAACAATCACTGATATATTTTTAGCAGACTAAAATAATAAAATTATTACTTTAAATCTTAGGTATGTCACGAAAAGATAATGGTCTGCAGATGAATTGAGAAGCCAAGATTTTTTTCTATTAATTGTGTCTATTAATTGAAAAAAATGTTCTAAGTGCTTTGGAAAATACGAGAGAAGTGACTGATATAAGGAAAGAAAAAACATATTGGATTTTTTGAGAGACATTCTACCATTTTGTGATAAATTGCTGAACACACCTATTTTTATATGACATCCAGTTCTACGGACACTTTGGGGGTGGTAGGACATGAATAGGCTTCTTGCCTCCATTAAATTTGCAGAATCTGAATGCCAATAAAACATGAGTTGGGATTTTTTTTCTTTTTTTTTTTTAATAATGGCCTTTACATATAAATTGACCAAAGAAGGGATGGAAAAATCAGGACCTGGTTCCCTCCTCAGTGTCAGATTTTAAAAAACACACTGCCATTTTATTTTTTTATCTCTTTTTTCATCTAGCTTCCTTTTTCTTGGCTTGAGAAACCTCTGACAGTCCGGCAGAGAGGAGATTAATTTTCTACTACCTTGCACCCAGACCAACTATTCCAATTAGAAAATAAAGTTCTGGATCTGTCACTGTGCCATTCTAAAACTTCTGATCAAAATCAGCAATGATGATGCAACTTTAAGTCCAATGCCATTTATACCTACTTCTTGCAATCGAGAAGTGAGAGGAAGTCAGTGTGTGAGAGTCTGAGTGTGAAATCAATAAGTTACACAAGATTCTACATCTTCCAAAACCCCACACCAGATTTGCTGCTCTGTCTTTCATCAAAAGCACAACAAAAAGCCAAGAGAAGAGGGATCAAGGCCGGTAAACCATTCTTTCACCTCCACACATTGGGTTTTACATGCTGAAAATCTTTCCTCCAGAAAAGCTTGACTGGACAAGCGTGGCCCCAAGGAGGGCACCAGCGCTTGAACAGGACCAAGCCATCAGTCTTGACCTGGCTGCAGGACGCACTGGCCAGCAGGACAGGGACAGCCACAGGTCCCTCCTCTGTCGCTCTTCCCTTTGCCCTCCCCCAGCACAGATGAGGATACACAGCTGGAGCACTGACAAGGAGCTGACTCAGGCCAGGGCATCAGCCAGCACCAACAACTAGCGAGCACTGTACTTGCACGCACTGTTGTAACAGTGATTTTTAGCATCATACATCAAAGAATGTTTCAGCCAAGAACACCAGACCTGTGTCTACACATCTTAGCACCAACATCATACATGGAAGAATATGATTCAGCCAAGAACACCAGACCCATGTCTAAACATCTTAGCACCAACCTTGTGAAACACTAAATAGCTGTGTAATAACATCAATGTACCCAATGTCACATGCAAAATTTTACACATAACAGTGACCTTCACAGCATCTTCATAAAACATATAAACATACCAGTATTAGTGTTACTCTTTCCCTTAACACATTCGTTTTCTCATTTCATTAGCCCTTTAAACTATGATACAAAGCATTTTATCCCAATGAAATGTCTTTTCCTGTTTGTCCAATACAATGACCCTCAACCTGCTCAGAACAGCTTGCTGCAGTGAAGTTACATCTCTTGATTTTTTTAAAATAAGTAATATATTTCAATCAGTAGTATCTGATAGTAACTATCTTTCTTGTTTCTATTTTCTGGAGAGATATTCTGAAAAATGTTACCTTCAGTAATGCTGCAGGCACATGATTTCCTGTATGTATTCTCTGTATTGGCTTTTCAGACACAGAACATGTTCTCCTTCAGTTCTAAATGAGCGACTGTGTCTCCCCTTAAACAAGGTCATGCTATATAAACCGAAGCTGCTTCCTCTTTTTTGCAGAAAACCCATTTCCCATTTATTAAACAGAAATGTTAAGCTGTGACTAATGTAAAAGCATAACTATTTTGACTACTGTCATCCTCTCAGAGAGATTTCAGGATATTACTTCAAAATTAGAAGCAATAGGTATTTCTAAAATGCTGTTCCTTTAACACAATTCTACTAAAGAGGCCATGAAAAATAGCACAGCATCTTTTAGCAAGTGTCCAACACTGCATATGATAAAAAATCAAATACATACATTTAGTGAAATGAATAACTTAACTCTAGTGAATACTATTCAATACCAAAAGTTAAATGAAAAAGAGTATGACTGATGACTATCTCCTTCTATACATTTAGAAAAAATTAATATATGTATTTTAACATTATCTTAAATTATGGGTATGATTTCTCTCCTTATTCACTTTAAGTGTTCCAGCAAATCAATACACAATTTGTATTATATTTTGCAGACTATAATATTTTATAGATTTTTCAGTAAAATTGTGAGTATATTTAACAAGCAATGTAATGGTTAGATTCCAAACAGCATGTGGCATTTCATTATTAACACTCAGGATACAAAACATATTCCCTGTTCTGAAAATGGTTCTGAATCCAACTTTTTTTCTATTGCATTTGGTGTTGAAATGTATTTTTTGTCTATATGAGTTTTAGATGTTCTTCTGACTGATTCAGGAGCTTTCAGGAAATAAACCTTTCATGCCAAATCTCCTTTCTTCATTAATTCATTTACTTCATTAACTGTACACAAAAATGGCATCCCTGAATGGAAAAAGTACTGTTCACTTCATGGAGGTTTACAAACCATTTTTCTGTGTTTGAAGCAATCTTTTCCAAAGTTGCCATGTATGTGGTTTTGCCTTGGGTATGTTCTCTTTTTCCATTAGCAACTTTTTTCCAAGCAAAATTTTCAGGAATTTTTTTGCCTTTGTGTAGAATTTTAAGATGCACTTCAGCGTATTCAAGATGCAGTCAACTCAGGATATTTCTGAAGTACATGAGCTTCTTAGAAACATCAGCTGTAGTATGATCAGGGCTAATTCGTACCTATGAAATATGTCACCATGTCAGAAAATTTCTGGATATGTAGATGTAGGAGCCTACCATCTGCAGGTAATTCAGTGCTCTTTGGAACCTCTGGTTTTATAACTTCTGAGATTCTTAGTGCGCCCTCATAAGAAGTAACATATTTGTCCAGCGAACCTGCCGCTTAAGGGCTCCCAGTCTTCCCCCAAATAAGGATCAACATTGAGGTTTTGACATTCCTAACACCCATCAGGAACTTCCAAATCCAAAGGTCAACAGTACATCACCACAAAGATTAGCAACCCTCTCCTCAAATTTGGTTTCCAAATTCTTTACTATAACCAGTTTGCTTGCTATTCCTGAGTCTTGCCATTAAAATGCAAGTGACCAATATACACACTGACAGTTTACAAAGTTTTCACACTGCTGTCTGTCAGGCCAAAACTGCAACCTTTCTGCTGGCCACTGAGGAGCCAGGATGGTACCCGACAAGTGTTTGGGCACCGTTTCCTCCCACCCCTGCTGAGGGTGCACTGAAAGCCACATTCCCATTTTAACATTAGACATAACAAAATCTGATCAAATGCAGATTATTGACCCTCAGGATGCCATTTTAGTTGATTTGCACCCACGCTACCCTTCTCTGTACTCCCACAGTTTCATTATATTGCTTCACCTGAAATTCCCTGACTAGGCTCCCCACCCACACATAAAAATGCTGCCCCTTAACATGCTGTTTGGTTTGCACACTCTTGTGAAGGAATTTTAAGGGAAAGTATCCCCCCAAAAAAAATCTCCCTTTTCCATTGTTTAACCTCACTGCAAAGAAAATTCTCATACTCTAACACCTATCATGGGAAGCTGAAGAGTAGTAACAGCAAATGGCAAAAACTGATAAGTTACTGTTAATAGTGCTTAATAAATTTCTTCTTTGTAATGAATATACCTGTTCTTTGTGTCCAATCCATCTTTCAGCATCAGTAGCAAAATCTCCTAAGCCTTTAGAGATGAACCAGACCTTCTAGCCTGTATATTACATACAGTCTGCTGTGATAGGCCATTCTAGAGCATCCTCTAAGAGCCAAAGCGGCTGACCACTTTGTCTCTTCCTCCAGAATTTTTTACTGTCTCAACAGTCATGCTGAAGTAGGAAAAAGGAAATATTACTGGCATTTTAGTTATTATCTGCTTTGTTTTAGAAAGTTTTTCTATGCTTCCCTACTCTACTTACTGGTTACTTCCTCTTTATTCAATATGACTAATTTTTAAACTGTTAACAACCTAGTTCTTGTTAGAAACTCCCAGGAGGTGCTGTTGCGGCAGATGCTGGAGTTTAACTGCTGAGTCATTGCGTCATCTGATCATACCAAAAATTACTTATAAATTTACAGGTTTATATCAAAATTAAATCAAAATCACTAGATGGTAGTAAAATTCTTTGTTCTGGATCTATATTTGTAGATAACTACTGTAAAACACTCAGGATTAAGAAAATTTGTTGCAGACCTTTACAGTGGGGTGGCATGTTCAGTGGGACGGAGCGTCTGAGCTTCCTATCCACCACTCAGTGAGACTGCATGTCCCTGTCACCCTGGAAGAGTCCTTATGCTAGAAAATAATGTTTCTTGAACTTAAGAAAGAAAACTCTAGGCATATAGTCTTAACTGACAGTCCTCAATGTAGAGAACCAACAGAGGTGATGCAACGTTTTTTGACGCTGATTTCATCAGCAATCTATGGAGAGAGATATTAATTTATTTTTAAAAGCTAAATCAAATGCATGATAATGACAGCAAATAGGAAGATGGAAATATATAAAAGAAAAATAATATTATTATCAAGACAAGGAGACAACCAAGGTATTGATGGCCTCTGTCCCTCCCAAAATATCTGTAAGAACACAGAAACTCCATACAGATATTGCAAGCTGGGTACCGCCACAGGCTGTGTCCTCAGGCGGGAGACAGGCAGAGGAGAACCAGGGTGGGGAGGGCACTCCCCCAGCACTTCCTACTGATTCTCTAGCTAGGGAATAAAGAGAGCCAGGAATATAATCTGCCATAGCTGGGCACTGCCAGTAGTACCTACCAGTTCATGCTGATTATATGCTTGCCTTAGGCAAACTAGTTGTCCCGCTTTTTCCCTCAAAGATGAAAATCTAATTTCAGCAATGAAATTCTAAATTTGATGTCCCATATAGGTTCCCTTGAGTAATATATGCCCCATATGTACCTCTTCTTAAAAAAGATTGCCATGTACTCTCCACTTGCATGCTATCTGAATGCACAAGTTGTCCAAGTCTATGAGAAGAAGGAACGAAACTATAAGGGAAGAATTAGTCATTTTGTACTTAGGCAATTCTATCTTTGGTCATGTATTAACAAGGAAATGTTTAATGACAAATGATAAATTATTTCACAAATAAAAAGTTTTTTCTTTGTGGTAAATAACTGCATGTCATGCTAGAACAGGAAAAATAATTATTTCTTTAAAGTCAAAAGGAGAGGTCATTGGAGTGAGAGCTATATAGTGACATACGTGTTGTCCTATTCTGGCTTGCAATTTCATTCATGAGGCTTATCATATGACATATATACTTTTAAATTCCCTGAAAAAAAAACCACACAGATTCCTGCTATTCACCCAACTGAAGTATAGCTGCATACAAACCACCCACCCAACTGCACCTTCCTTTAAATGAGTAACCAGGTAAAGACTCGGAAAAGCATATCTATTTCTACAATTAGTGTAAGGTCCATGATCCTTTCACCTCTCTGGGAGTATTTAATATGGGCCTTACTCAGTGAGAGTTTGGCAGCTTTGCTCCAGAGACGGCAACCTCCACCGCTCCCTAACAACTGTCCTCAACAGGCACAACGTGCTGCAATGAAGAAGACAGTAAAAATGCTGAGCAAAAAGGCTTAGGGTTGTGGCTTCAGTGGGGAGCCCATGCAGGGAGTAAGGTGTTAGGCACCGAAAAATATTTTGGAAGAAATCGCTGCTGCAGCGTGCGTTGGTCCAGACACCACCCGAAGCCGTCCCTAACCCGCAGTCAGCCACTAGAGGGAACACGTACATGCTAGAATTAGCAACATAGGAAAAACAGATGTTTGCATTTTCTTGTTTCTTTTCTTTTTCTTTTTCTTTTTTTTCTTGCATTCTTTCTTGTTTATATTCCTTTTAGAATTCTTTTATCAAAATTGTCACCTACATAATGTTTCTGAAATGTGCTCTACTGAGGCATTTCAAGTCAGAGAAAGTACAGCATTAAGGCTTAAGTGAAAGTGAAAGTGAACATTTTTGAAGTGAAAACCTGTTACCTGCAATTTAACTTTTTCCAACCCAATCTGCCCCATTTTCTTTCAGCTTTGCAGAAAAGTCCAATAATATCACTGAGCTGTTTGTGAGTAAATATGAGTGAGGACTTTTCAAGGAAAATAGCCTAACAGAAAATGCTGACTCACTAAAGAATCCTTTTTTTCAGAAATGAAAACAATATTTAAATTAATTAAGTTCCCATTTTCAACTTCCATGGAACTTCCAGGCAGAGCAAAAGTGTAAACTGCAATGCCGGAGAAGCAGTTCTGCCCTCCTTTCTGGCTTTCTTGTAGCCTAGGTGAGAGACACAACTAAGATGCTCTTGGATAACACTGAGTTGGTCTATTTTTCAGAAGCTGTTTCAGTTTGCATAAACAAATGAGAAAACTTATTGAAGCAGGTTTTCTTTCCTTTCCTTATGAGGTGAATACACTAACTAGAGGCATATTTACTATTCTGGAACCTCTTTCTCCAAGAAATTTCTAAAGTTACTGGTTTATTCTAAAACAACACAAGACTTTTTAAGGTCAGAAACTTCTGTATGACTGAAAATCTTTGCCGCATTCAGGTCCACACTTCCTCACAGCTGTCCCAGACAACACCATGTCTTGGGTTTTTTCTTTGATGGGAAGCATGCTTACAGAAATACAAGAATTCAAATTCTGCTTCTAGTAGGTCTTTCTTCCCTTGTAGTTAAGAAGTCCTAAATTTTAAGTCTGAGCTTGTCTGACTTATGATTTCATCTGGACCAGTTACTTATATGTTAAAAGGTATGGGAAACCATTATTATTATTTAATATGAGTATTTGCTTTTAAGACAAAATAAGTTTTACACAGTCTTGACCCCTGGCCAGAGAGAAGGGCATTCCCTATGTATGGCACTCCAGAGAACATGGCAAGACCAGTATATCTTCGGTAGATATAGAAGGAAACTGCTTCAGCCACCAACAGGAAAGCCTATCAATGTAAAGCAGTATAGCAAGTAGAGGGTTAAATGTCTGTCATCCAGACTGTTAATAGGGTTTTAAAAGTAGTAATTTAAGATCTTAAAAGAATTTCCACAAAATAATTAATAGACAACATAATAGGCAAGAAATATACATAAGCCACAATTAATAAAATATTAAAATGTGTATTTGGGGTGGGATGTTAATATCTACTGAGAAGATTGACCTTTAAAGCACCGAATGAGGCATTTAAATAAGGCGAAAATATGGCGGGGGGGTTTATTAAAATACAATTAAAAATTAAAATAAAAAATTTAGACTGGGGCAGGCTAGGCTCTCACAAGATCATCTATACATTAAGGAAAAGAATTTTAAGAACTATTCATAATAGTGTTGCAAATACTTTTAGGTGAAACATACTTCACAACCCCATAAGGTGGCAGCAAACTCCTTTGTAGTTGAGAGCGGTAACTTTCTGTCCTCTGTTTTGCACAAAGTTGATGGTTTTTATGACATGCTTCAACACCTCCCCCCCATCATCCAATTAACACCAAAAAAATTAGTACACCAGTAGCACACGTATTCCTCTAATTTAAAAAGTATTATTTCTCACCAGGAACATCAGATGCTTTCATAAAGTAAAACCAAATGCCATTTAGATCCTCAGAAAAAAAACAAACCTCCCACAATAAAAGGACAGAATGTGCCCCACTGTGAACTGACTGGTAACTTCTTTTCATGACAAATCAGCTGATCTCAGTGCTCTGGCTATTGAATGAGCATAACTAACAACGTGGCTTATGCAACGGTTCACTGTGATAACATCCCCTTCTCTAAGTTTTCCTGTTACTGAGCCCCATGCAGTTTTAATACTCAGTATCTCCAGAAAGCATGTATTTGCAAGCAGCATGGAAAATATGTTACTTTTCACAGTCCTGTTTACAGCTAAGAAATCTCTCCATCTGTGCACCAAATACGTTCACTGTCAGAAATGAACAAGCTGTATTGTATATGAAATATTCTCACTGCTTCTACAACTCTACGGCTGCAACACAGTATCTGTGGTGCTGACAAGTCTGTAAGAGCCTCATCTACAAGCTCTGTCCTGTTTTTCAAATCTGCTTGATGCTAGAAACAAGTTACCATATGTTTGGGTTTCCCCAGATATATTTAATCTTTTTGCACTGAAAATGTGTCGAGGCAGAGTGAGTGGTACTGTACATCTGTCAAGGATTGCAAGGCACGGAGTTATGGCTAGACTCCTGACCATTCAGAAATCCCAGACACGGATACTCTGCATACGCATTCCTAACCTTGGTATACATATAGTTAAACTGGTACATCTGCCACGTTTGATGCACTGAATCTATATCGCACAAATAGCCCCAACGTTTCGTCATACTTCCTGATTCTGTACAAATGCTAGCCTATAAGCACCCACTGTACATAGTCCACACTAACAAACACACACACACAAAAAATCATAGTTAAGTGTACATAACAGCCATTTTAATTTTGGTCATAATATACATGAACCTAACCACGTTACTGGAGTCTATATTTAACAGTGAGAGCTGCTTTCTTCAGTTTTCAAATGAAGATGATTTTTATGCCTGCTACCCTGGCAATCTCAGGCTGGAGTTTTGCAAATCAAGCTATGTTCAGCTTGTAAAACATAGCAAGAATGAACACTTGCACTTCTGAGTTGTCAGAGCCTTCCTTGGCTTCATCATCAAACTAATGAATGAGAAACTTGTGGAGGTCCGTAACAGTAAGACACAGCAGCCTGTGGAACTAGATCACACTGCTTCATAGTCTGTAGGATTTACAGCTAAAACTTTAACTGTCATCTTTTCCTTGCCTGTGAAGGAGCGAGGAGGATTGAATTTGCTGCTTCCTGACTTTCTCACAGGTGTTTCCTGTTCCTAGGCCTCTCCTAACGTAGTTCTTGTACAGTTCAGTAGACACTGTTTTCCCTGTTTCTGCTTCCATAAACAATCACTGAACGTTGCATTTTGTCAGCTGAGACAAAAGAGGCCAGTGCGCACTATGCTGATATAGAAATACCCAGTGTCAGGATATTCCTCTGACCTTCAAAAATTACATCCTTTTTTATCTGCGTTTCATGCACTACTGTGAGCCATCTGTTTTTATGCTTTCCTGATACCACAAGATCATACATTACTTTGTCATAATTAATGCACCAATATTAATGACTGTATATACTTTAAATTAAAAGAAGGAAAAAGAATGAAACAAGTCCCACATCTCCTCATTAAATCAATATGATATCAGTTGTGAGCTAAACCTGTCAGAAAATTGAGCTGTTTTCGTCAAGAAGGTTTATCAATGGAGCTCAACTATGACCTTCAGTTAGCACTATACTTTCTTCTTTGGACTTTGTTCAAAAGCTAAACTAACTTTGACTCTTGGGGCAAAGGAAAATAAGTAATAAAATGTCTTCTCTATGTAACAAAGAATAATTCTTCGGGTGGCTGGAAGACATTCCTGCTTTAACACATACATATTTTGGGAATGGTTTAATGAAACCATAAAAAATACAGTGGTCTAATTCTGAAATGTTTTGTATATTGAATACACAAATATTTATACATGGAATAAAATCATGGCATGGGAAAGACATCTTCATTCAGCACTTACTTAAAGATATATGAATCAATGACAGGAATAAATTCTCTGATGTCACACAGTTATTCGGTTCCCTCAGAGCTAGAAACGGCTTGTAGGATTGCCATCTTGGGCAATGGAAAACATGGGCCATTCATACTGCTACTTCTTATATCAGTGGTTCCCTCATACCTCTCCCTTTTCTCCACGTGAGCTCTAACAATCTCAAGCTTATTTACACAAGTTGAACCCTTAGGAAAATTGAGGGTTTTTAAGCAAGACACATCTTGGAGTTTTTATTTGTATGTAATTTCAACTGAAATGGTTGGTATGCTTTCAGAATAGAGAACAGCACTGCCAGAGCTGGATTTCTTACCATTGAAAAAAGTTATCAGCCTCACCCTTTCATTCTGTTTTGCTTTCCGAGATGCCTGCTGAGTTGTGCCAATTACATTGTTTTCAGAACCACATAATAAACAAGGCTGCTGTGATCCACCCATGCCAACGTGGGCACAGAAATGTGCACATGGGCACAGTTAAGATGGAAGGGGCCTGCTTTGGGGGAGTCAGTGGTGATTTAGACTATCTCAAACTAAAACCTGAGGATGCTGTTTTAACATCTTCAGCCTATCTATGTCAAATTGTCACAGTTCCCTCTGGTCACTTGTTTCCTCCCATTCCTTGATGCCAACACTGGCCAAGTGAACTAATTCGAACAGATGAACTGGCAGAATATTACCCTTGTTGAGGTTTTCTGCTGGCTTAGGAAGGCAAGAAAGTTCACTGCAGGATCAGACCAGCAGAAGAGAGGTGGTAAAACCCTGAAACAAGGAGCCAGAAGGTATTGGACAGCCTCTTGACAACACTGAGTTTGATCAGCTCAAACTAATGTGGAAAGGGAAGTGCAAATAGGCAGCGTTTCACTGGAAAAAAAGTCTGCGGCTTTCAAAAAGAAGAAGGCGGCTGGGGGTGAGGGGAACCATAAGTTGTTACCTTGCAAAACTTAGTCTGATGTGCTGGGAAGCTTTGGAGACCAACAAATAATTGTAAATGACTAACTGATGCCTATGATGTTATGTGTTTCGTTTTCTGCTTCACATAAAAGTAATTAAATCTTAATTTTACTCCATTACTTTGTCAAAGTCAAATGCAACTTCAATCCATTATACTTCAATGTATTATAAAAGGGCAAAAGACAGTAGTAATGCCATCCTTAACTGATTCAAGCATTGATTAAAATTTGGCAGGGGGAAGGGGTTAAGCAGGATGGATTGGAGGAAGAAGAGGCAAAGAAACCAAAGTCATCCATGTAAGATGAAACCCACAGGCTAAACTCCTTTGCATTATGCCCACAGCTAGATAAATCAAAATACTACTGACTCAGCACCCAGATTATCTTTGCACCCCATGAGTAATTTGGTTGAACTATTTGGTTGGGTTTCTACAACCCAAGGGAGCTTTCAAGGTTACTTTCTTCTGAGTTTCTATAAATAGTCTTGCTTTTGATGAAAAACTCTAAGAGAAAGTTGTATCCCTAATAATATCTAAGACAGCCAAACTATAGGAACATTTCTTGGAACCTTTTTTAATGGTTACTCCCAATTAAGATGTTAATTCATACAGTCCTCCTGCCACCTTTGCTTGGCTCTAACAAAGTCCAGAGGGCCTTCCAAGCTCAGTTCTGTGGTTCTGCTGTCCTGTGATTCTGTGAAAATGAGTTAAACTACTCTGGCCTCAAGGCTACAAATACTCACCACAGATAGGGTTGAACTGACAAGGAAGAGTGTGATTAACTAAACATCAAAGATAAAAAGAAATTGCTGTCTCTAAAGGATGAATCACATCACCCTAAGACTGGTGCCAAAGTAAGCCAGATGAATCACCCACTAGACAACTTATTTCTTTCCACTGACTATAAAGGGAGCTCGGAGTGACTAGCTGTGACTCACATTTCACTCCTACACATCTGAAATTGAAGGATGAAAAGCTCTTGCCTAATAATGAGAGACAACTGTATCTGTCTTCAGAGGGAATACAAGAAGTTGTAGACTACCCTATGATCTGCATTTATACCTGGGCAATAATGATGATTGGACAGATTTCTACTGAGCAATGATCTATGGTAAAAGTAGGTACTGTTATTAGCAGCACTGCTGCTACACCACATATACCTCATCTTGGTAGCTCTTTTCTCCCCAGTAGATGGGGTTTGTTCTTTTATTTACTTATTCTGGTTTAGGGTTTGTTCTGTTTATTATTTTTCTTCAGATTGCTGCTTCTTGTAGCTTCCAGGAACATCCACAAATAACAGTGTCTGGGTGACTGAGGCTTTTTTAGGCTGGTTCATGATTAAAAATCACCTGCCCCTTTAGTTGTTAGCTTCCTACAGATTAGGGAGCAATCTGCTGTTCATTCACAGTGGGAACATCTATTTAGCTGCTAAATAGGAATGCCGCAAACAGAGTTTGGCAGTTAGTAGGGCAGCTTGTTTAGAGAAGGCTTAAAAACACCTGCTCCAGGTGATGTGGGACTATGCAGCAATGGTGGTGATGTGCTGTGTGGTGCAGTCTCTGTCACCAGCTGGAGAAAGCACCCTGGTGCATAAGAGACCTCGACCCTGATGGCAGGGGAGGGGATATGTTGTGGCCAGGTGACAGACTGCAGGGAGTCTCTGGGCTGGGGTTAATGGTGGCCTCATCTGTGGGAGGTGCGCTCTGTTGAGGCTGCCAGGTAAAGGGGTTGTGGGGTGAGGTGACCGACTGCACACCACCATGGAGGAGGAAGAGGAGACTGCAGGGTCTTTCCAAATGCCTTACAAAGGCAAGAGCCTAAGCCACACAATGAAGTGAGAAAGCATGGCATGAGGCTATGTTTGAACCCATGGTGGATGGAGACTCCGACAGCGGGGTGAAACTGGAAGCTTATGACTTCTGGCACCAAAAGAATGGATCCTCCTCTGCCTTCAGATCTGAGCTTACAGTGCCCTAAGAGCCAATGAAGGGGCACAAGTTCCACTGAGAAGGCTCTGGAGCCCAAAATGTGCATTAGCACCGGGACAACATGGTGGACGATAATGGTTGGAAATGCCCTTATGTAGGGAATGGAGCTTCTGTCCTGGGAGTTTTGCTGTTTGCTGTGGACCTGATCTAGGGTGTCGTGGAGAAACTGCTGGAGATTACAATGCCTTCAGACCATTATTACTCATTGCTTATTCACATAGGCACCAAGGGAGACCTGCAGCAAATTTAGGGGGTCTACAGAGCTCAAGAGGCAAAGGTGAAGGACATGGGAATCTGAGGGGAATTCTCCTCAATCCTACAGGTGACTGGGAAAGGCCTGGTAGAACTGAACATCTTCTGAGTTACCAGCTGGCTGTGTGGCTGGTGTCACAAGCAGTACTTTGGCTTTTATGACCATGCTGGGATCAAGTCAGAGGGAGACTCAGGTCACAGCCAATATTTATTAGAGCACCTTGTTTTAATTAAGCAGTTGTTATTAACAGCAGATAACTATTCACACAGTGCGTTTCCTTCACACAGTTCACTTAAAAACATATGCACAGTTACCAGTTGGAGCAACAGTTAAAAGGCCAACCCCAGCTGTTTACTCAGAAGCAGAAGGTCATCCCCTTCTATGACCATGTGACCCGCCTAGTGGATGAGGGAATGGCTGTGGATGTTGTCCACCTAGACTTCAGTAAAGCCTTTGACACTGTCTCCCACAGCATCCTTCTAGAGAAGCTGGTGGCTCATGGCTTAGACAGGTGTACTCTTCACTGGGTAAAAAACTGGCTGGATGGCTGAGCCCAGAGAGTTGTGGTGAACAGAGCTAAGTCCAGTTGGCAGCCAGTCACAAGCGGTGTTCCCCAGGGCTCAGTGTTGGGGCCAGTCTTCTTTAATATCTTTATCAATGATCTGGATGAGGGGCTTGAGTGTACCCTCAGTAAGTCTGCAGACAACACCAAATTGGGTGGGAGTGTTGATCTGCTCGAGGGTAGGAAGGCTCTGCAGAGGGATCTGGACATGCTGGATGGATGGGCCGAGGTCAATTGTATGAGGTTTAACAAGGCCAAGTGCCGGGTCCTGCACCTGGGTCACAACAACCCCATGCAATGCTACAGGCTTGGGGAAGAGTGGCTGGAAAGCTGCCTGGCGGAGAAGGACCTGGGGGTGCTTGTTGGCAGCCGGCTGAACACGAGCCAGCACTGTGCCCAGGTGGCCAAGAAGGCCAATAGCATCCTGGCTTGTATCAGGAATAGTGTGGCCAGCAGGAGTAGGGAAGTGATCGTGCCCCTGTACTCGGCACTGGTGAGGCCGCACCTCGAATCCTGTGTTCAGTTTTGGGCCCCTCACTACAAGAAGGACACTGAGGTGCTGGAGTGTGTCCAGAGAAGGGCAACGAAGCTGGTGAAGGGTCTGGAGAGCAGGTCTTATGAGGAGAGGTTGAGGGAGCTGGGGTTGTTTAGCCAGGAGAAGAGGAGGCTGAGGGGAGACCTTATCACTCTCTACAGCTACCTGAAAGGAGGTTGTAGCGAGGTGGGTGTTGGTCTCTTCTCCCAAGTAATTAGCGATAGGATGAGAGGGAATGGCCTCAAGTTGCATCAGGGGAGGTTTAGATTGGATATTGGGAAAAATTTCTTTACTGAAAGAGTGGTCAGGCATTGGAACAGGCTGCCCAGAGAGGTGGTGGAGTCACCATCCCCGGAGATTTTCAAAAAACATGTATCCACGGCATTTTGGGACATGGTTTAGGAGGCATGGTGGTGTTGGGTTGATGATTGGACTTGATGATCCTAGAGGTCTTTTCCAATCTTAATGATTCTATGACTTCTATATTGATGCATCAGTGGCTTGTACGTAGCTGTTGAGAACAGTCCCACCAACAGTCCTTTGTTTCACCAGCTGTATATGCAATCCTGTAGTATTCATCTGCATACAGCAGCCACCACTGCTTCTTGATGTGGTCTGAGCTACACAACCCATTGTTGATGCTAGTGTAAGCTAGTGGCCAAGTACAGATTCAGGAAACTCTTCATGTCCTGAGTTTATCAGTTCTGGTGGATTCAAAAGGACCACTAGTATGTGGAGATCCTGGAAGACCTTATTCACATGCTACTTCTCAGCATGTACTTTTCCTCTCTTCAGACTGCTGTTTTCTGGTTATTATTTCTCCATCCACACCCATAGATACCTAGAGAGCCCATCCACACAAATTCATATAGAAAGGACTCTTATAACAACCACGGGTCCCTGTTCCAGGAACAAGGACTGCTGGCAAAAGATGGGAGCCTTCTGGAAAAGGTGGCCAACTTGGCAATACACCTCCGTAAAGTGGTGTAAGAGTTTACAGTTAAGTGAGTGAACAGAGGTTAGTAATTTTTAGCACAAGAGGCAAGGTGGTAGGAACAAGAGAGCCCTCAGGAAGGATTCAAGAAGTCAAGAGTTCCTGCCTGTATGCAGTTGCACACAACTCAGGAGGAATAAGAGCTCTGCATGCAGAGGCAGAACTATGATGACACTGGAACAGTTGCTAAGTGGTGGGACAACTCAAATGACAGGACCTCACTGATGGGCGGACACAAGCTCTGCAGAAAAGACAGGCAGAGGAGAAGAGGAGGGGGCATGGCCTATTATGAGAAGGAGCAGTTTGAGTGCATGGAGCTCTTCTCTGGAATAGGCAACAGACTGGGTGAGGTCTTGTGAGTCAGGGTCAGAGGAGAGACCACTGAGGGTGGCACGGTAGTGGGAGTTCATTACAGACCACCAGATCAGGGTCAGGAACCAGATGAATCTTTTTTTAAGCAACTCAGAGAAGTCTCTAGATCACAGACTCTGGTTCTTACGTGGGAGCTTTATCTTCCTTGACATCCATTGAAGGGGCAACACAGCAGGATGACAATCCAGGAGGTATCTGAAGAGTGTCAGGGACAACTTCTTGCCACATATGTTAGGTGGGCCAACCATAATCTTGAACAAGAAACACTGGTTGGCAATGCGATAATCAATGGCAGCCTTGGCTGTAGTAACCAGGAAACAGTGGAGTTGAAGATCTTGAGGGGAAGGAGAAAGGCAAATATACAGATCCCATCTTCAGGAGAGCAAGCTTTGCCTTCTTCAAGGAACTGGTAGAAAGGATCCTGTGGGAGGCATCTCTGAAAGCAAAAGGGAGTTCAAGAGAGCTGGCAGGACCTTAAGGGAAACAGTCCATCCTGATACTCAGGAAAATGAGCAGATATTTCAGGAGACCAGTTTGCCTAAACAGGGAACATGACTAAGTTCCAGTGTAAAAAGACAGTATATAGGAGGTAGAAGCAGGGGCAGGCTACCAAGAGGAATATAGAAACATTGCCTGGACATGAAGGGATGGTGAGATACTCAATGCCACCTTTGCCTTAGTCTTCACCTCTAGGTCTCCCTGGCCTTTGTGCTCAGGGAAAGGATTCAAGAAATGACCTACCATCAGTGGAAGGGAATAGTCAAGTATCTTTAAGAAATACTGAACCATACAAATACATGGGATCAGCTGGTATGCACCTGATTTCTTGCTAGCATCACTGTGAGACTACTTTGCAATGTATCTGAAAGACTGTAGAAATCCGGAGAGGTCCTGATGACTGGAGAAAGGCTAATGTTGCATTCATCATAAGATCTTGTTGACCTGAGGAACAGCAGTCTGGTCAGACACAATTTAGTCCTTGAGAAAATCACAGAACATGTCCTCTTGGAAGCTGTTTATGGGCACAAGAAGGCAAAGAACATGACTGGGAATAGCCAGCACAGTTATACCAAGAGTATACCACCATTAACAAATTCAATGCCAAATGCCTTCCGTAATGAAATAACTATGGCTGCGGATGTGGGGAGGACAGTGGATGTCATCTACCTTGACTGTGGCAGGGCCTTGAGAAGATCTCCCACAGCATTTTTGTATCTGTGTTGGGATGTTACAGTCTAGGTAGATGAACTACTAGATGGGCATACCAGTTTTGACTGGAATAGAGTTACATTTCTTCATAGTAGCTAGTAAGGGGCTATGTTTTGGCTTTGTGCTGAAAACAGTGTTGATAATACAGAGATGTTTTCATTATTACTGAGCAGTGCTTACACAGTGTCAAAGCCTTTTCTGCTCCTCATCCCACCCCACCAGCGAGGAGGCTGGGGGTGCACAAGAAGCTGGGAGGCGACACAGCTGGGACAGCTGACCCCAACTGACCAAAGGGATATCCCGTAACATATGATGTTGTGCTCAGAAAAAAAACTGTGGGGTGGAGGTTGGCAGGGGCTGCTGTTGCTCAGGGCCCAGCTGGGCATCAGTGGGTCGGTGGTGAGCAATTGTTTTCTTTGGCATAATTTGTTTCTCTTGGGTTTTGTTTTCCTTTCTCTTTATTGTTTTTTTTTCTTACTTTTTTTTTTACATTTCTTTTTAATTATTAAACTGTCTTTATCACAACCTATGAGTTTTTCTCACATTTACCCTTTCGATTCTCCCCTCCATCCCACCCAGGGGGAGTGAGTGAGCAGCTGCCTGGTGCTCAGTTGCTGCCCAGGGTTCAGCCATGACAATGGGTAAAAAAATGTCTGGTTCTTCAGACTGCGTACTGGGCTGGAAAAAAAAAAAAAGACTGCAGACACTAAATCAAGGGAAGTGTTTAATCCCCTCAACTTGGCACTCATTAAACCACTTCCAGAGGGGTACCCCACTGTGTGGAGCCCCACATTTAGTTCGGGGCCCCTCAGTAATTTAAAGACATTGATCAGCTGGAAAGTTGCCCAGTGTCTCAGAGTGCTCTCAACTTGAGAGTGGCTCAGCAAAGAGCTACCAAGATAGTCAGTGGCTGGTGCATTTGCCTTGTGAGGAGAGGCTGAGGGAGCTGAGCTTGTTCAGTTTGTTCAGAAAAGGCAGCTTCAGGGGACCTTAGGGACCACCAAGAGGACAGAGCCAGGCTCTTTACTAAGGTGCAGTGGGAAAATAAGAGACAGTGCCCATAAATTGACCTGACCTCACACAAGGAAAACTTTTTTCACTATGAGTATAATTAAGCACTGGAGCAGGTTGTCCAGAGCAGCTGCGTAGACTGTCCTTGGAGGTTTTCAAGACCAAAGAGGACAAAGCTCTGAGCAATACAGTCTGAGTGTTGTTCTTGCTCTGATCAGGAGATTGGAGTAGATGAGCACCCTTCCAATCAGAATGATACTGTGAAATATTCTTTTTCCCCTCCATCATTTGTGTGCAGTGACAAATTATGGGTAACTTTGTGAATGAGAGTGGACATAACTGAGAATGGCAAGGGTCCCACTCCCATCCATGCAGCAGCTACTCTAGAAATCTCATCTGGCTTTCCAAATTCAATTCTTATTTTTCTTTATAGGTGGGAACCTTAAAAATACTCACAAAAAATAACATTTTGAGAAGAATATTACCTTCCCTTCACTGACCCCTGAAGTATGCCAAGATTACAATGTGCAGTATTCTATGATCTCACTGCAGTTTGATGATCTGCTTCTTACCAGATTCACCTTCCCTTCATAAGAGAAAAGAAAATCACGAATAATTTTTCCCACAGAAAAAATTGGTATCAAAATTGTGATGGCAGCCATGGTAGAATTTCATCCTTAGTTATATTAAAATTTCAAAGTAGAAGATATTCTTGTGCTATACTATATGAAAATGGGGTTTACAATTTAAATCATAACTATCTCAGAAAGCTAATTCAAAATCACTGGCATTTTATAATGATCATCCAAAATGTGAAAGTCTGTAAAGTAACTAGAGCATTCTCAGACTTCACAACAAGACTACTTTTAATATAATTATAACAATTAAGACCCTTCTATTAATAACTTTCTTTTCAGATTAACAAGCCACTTATGTAGTGAAATATAAAGAGGCTTCTAATTACAGTGTCAACATTGTGATTTTTGAAAACTGTTTAATAACGCATGATAAGTGACTGCCAACTTGCATTGGGATGTTTGAGGAATCCTGCATAGACCTGATGTTTGATAATCCTGTTTTGAAGACATGATTTGAATTGCAAATTGAATTCAAAGGAAAATGCAGCATTCTTCTGTCAGAAAGAGTAGAATCATTATTTGCAGTACTGAGCAGACCTTTAAAAGCGCTGCAGCACTTAATAAAACAAGTCTGTAATTTGTTATTATTTGATGTAGCTGGCCATCTGATGCAAAGCACACTGATGACAGAAAAACCCTTAATAATCCAAGTGGATTATCTTAAGTGAATTATCTGGTTTAAACAAGGCATCCTCTCAACAGAAAAGATAAGCTAGTCCAGAATAAATAAACAGATTCATGTTATTTGACTTAACTAACATCAGGAAATTGTAAGATGCTAGAACTGAGTCTCTATTTGATTGCTGCAGAGTAATGTATCTATTTTAGGTATTTATGAAGTTACTCCCTTACTGCATATGAAGATCTTGAATTCTTGAATTTTTTTTTTCAAATGTCATATGGGTTTAAGAAAGAGTTATTGTTCATATTTTATACATGAATACCGAGATACATAAACATCAGATTTTTCAAAAGAGAAATTGGTAAGATTTAAAGAATGTTATCTGAGATTTTTCTGAAATGTTTATCTCCAATACATTGTTTGGAGTCATGTAACCATTTCAGTTTACTGAGCCTAGGGTGAATGATTGCTGAGCTACATGGTATTGACAGGTTTCAAACTAAGCTACCTAACTGTGACAAGTTTTTGTGAACACAATTTTTCAGAAGGTTATAATATGGCAAAGTTAGAATCAAATTCACCTAGTCTTTAAAGAACATGAGAAGAGAAAACCCAGACTTACTTTCTGCAAAAAGTCAAGTATTCCTTGCACAGATTAGAAATATTAGACTTACAGTTGGATGCACTTTTGGAGGGAATAACTGACTTAACAAAAAGGTAGTTTTATTTCATCTGATGACATCTGTGAGGCTGGGCTGAACTTGAAAAATAGGTTTTATTAAAAAAAAAGGGGGGGGCACATTTATAGGGGACATTTACAAAAGTAGGAAAGAAGTGTATATTTTCTTCCCAAACCTTATCATCTAGTGCATAACAAAGTTGCCAGGGATTATAGAAATTGCCCAGTTTATACATTCTAAGTGTGACTACACTCACAACTATCCCGCATTAAATGGAATGGATAATTATCCAGAAGCAGGGGTTGCTCCTTCACAGCAGGGATTCTGCACAAAAAGGGATGTATCAGAAAAAGAACATTTCTTGTCAAAGCTGCTCTGGTCAGTACAAAATATTTTAAGTACATACTTGGTGAGACAGAATGTTTCCTTACCTTATAGGTTACAGGATTTGTGTGGGAAATTCAGTATAAAAAGACAAAATATTAGACAAAGATCTCCCATATTTTACAGTTGAAGTCCCAACCACAAGACTATCCAAGAGGAGATCAGTACATCCACTTAGCTTGTATGCTGGATGTAGCCATTAACATCTATTCAAAAGGCCTCCAAAATGAGCCTCTAGCTGTCAGGAAAATTTCCAGAGAGGCACAAGAATTTTCAACTCTGACAAAAGAAGGCAAAATATTCTCCACAAGTCATGTTCTAGGAAACACCTTAATTATCTGGCATTAACAATAAATCAACTTCTTTCTCCCCTCTATTGTTCCATCACCACAAGCAAATAAAACAAAAAAGAAACAACAACAAACAAATTTAAAAACCAAAATATGCTGGGTAGGATGTGAGACAGCAAAGCTTTCATCTAAAATCGTTGATGTCTGACAAAGTTATAACAAACTGAAAATAGACCCTGTACCGGGAAGTGTTGGATTGCCTTGGCTATTGGTACCATAATTTGTCATTCATGGAAAAATGAACAAAGAAAGAAATGAAAGGAAAAAGCATTGAGAGGTAGACATGTACGTGGGCACACTGACCGCTGACTTTCTTTTCTTGTGTACCTTTTTGTATATATTCCCTTAGTAACAGATAAATACAAGATGCTATCAAGCTATATTAAAATACTTTTTTTGGAAAGGAAGGCAAAACATGGATGAGAAAAGTAAATTAAAACTTCAGTCACTCCATATAAGGGAGTGGGAAGAAGATGGAAACCAAATAACAAGAGCAGCAAAGGGTAAGAGAATGCATACATAGAAAAAAACAAGGAAAATATATGAAAAGCTCTAATCTGATCAACCATATTGCTCGCACTGTTTCTTTCTCTTAATGTCTTTTGAATCCTTTAGTCTTTACCAGTAAAGGAGTAGAGCTGATGCATATATTAAACAGCTGTCAGAAATTCTGCTATAATTTTTCACACCTAACACATACAGAGAAATGAAGAAATACACCATATGGGCAATGAAGAAGTGAAAACACAAAATTAAATATAATTTCAGTAGCTTCTGTCTTCTCCAGCATTCATGCATCATATTCTATACAACAGCTTTGAGACAGCACTACACCCCTTGTTCATTAGAACTAGTTGCTTGACCAGTGAATGATTTGGTTTTCAGTCCTTAGCTTATATACTGTAATTATTTTACTACTGCCCATTGAACAAGTCACAATCTAGACAGTACTGTACTTCAAGGCATGCAAACATACTGATAATCTTTGGGACTCACAGATTTGTTTCTTGCTCTGTGGTATGTACAACAGCCAGTTTCCGAGTGATACAGTATAGAAGACATGAATTCTAGAGTGTCTCCAGAACAACCAGCCACCCATGCTTGCCTCTGCCTGTCCCATCTTCAAGGCCCAATCCCTAATCCCCTCTGGACATCATTTTGTAGTAAAGCTGACTCACAGCTGTATTCAATAGTCCTACCACTTCTGCTTCTCCAATCACTTCTCCCTTTATCTGGTCCCCTCATTGTGGAGTTCCATGAGAACTTCTCTGCCCCCAGCTACACCATCCTGCCCCTCTCCTTCTGCCCTCTCTGGTGTTTGATTTCCTCCACAACCAGTTCAGCTCACTAAGCTGAGGGGAAATTAATTAATCAAAACATGAATACATTTCTTCTAGTCTACTGAATTGAACCGGCTACTCAAAGAATCAGAGAAGCACCTGAGGTGGCACAAGGAATGTCATGAAACTGTGCAAAGGGCAGCAGGGAGGGAAGGAGGAAGAAACAAAACTGCTGCTTTAATCAGAAATGCCTGTTAGATATGATCAGTTGTCTTCTCTAATTGTTCATAGGTACATAGGTACCTTTACTGAATTATTTTTTTAAGCACATGAAAATGTCTCCCCAAAACACACTAGTTAATTGTATGCAAGCCAATAAACCATTTGAAGTCACTCGTACTATGCAGCCCTGTAAAGCTAAACACATAGGCAAACTACTTGTAGGACAAGGCCTAACAAGGACCAAATGCAGTAAGTGTATGTAAGCATCAACCTGTGGCTGAACTCATGCCTTTGTAGGCTCTTTGTCACAGGAAAAGAAATCAAGCTTCCTGAAAGCTTTTGAAAATTCTTTTTCATTTGCTGAAAATGCAGTTTGCTCTGATTTTTGACCTGTTCTTGAGACAACGTCACCTTTTGTGTAATGAATACCACTCCTGCAGATCAGTCCTCTTGAGCCATGCTTTTCATCTGTTTCAGAGCTAGAAAATCTCTACACCAAAGGCCTCCAAGTCAAACATCAGAATACAACGGCCAAAGTGAACTGCATGTGACAGACTCCACAGCTGCCACAGATATAAATGACACCTTTTCAACGTAAATGAATGCACAAATGTATGGAAATGTTCTCCATGGATGATTTTTGCATCTCAACTAGCATTTCCATCTGCTGCATTAGGGCCTAAACTTGTATTTAAACAGAGGCAGCAAGTGCTAGATTCATAGCAAAGTCATATTATTATAGGACACCACTTAAGTGTGAAGAAGGATTAGAGTGCAGTAGAAAATTTTCCAGGACTGAAAAAAAGAGAAGTAGCAAGCCCAAGCAGGAGTTTACTTACTGTAGTTTAGATAATTGTCCTAATTTTAATTTTTCTAACTGTATACCATACACAACACCAGAAACTATAATTCATTCCCACTGAGTCTAGTCCTTTGACAGGCTGTAAGTTGCTGGGAAAGATCTCAAATGGGTACCTTTCTGGTTGGGCTAAGAGTGGGTTTGATCAGTAACAGAAAAAGCAACGAGCATCTGATCTATTGAAGTGGCAGCTTGGAGATGTATGACCCTAATGACAGCCTCAATTCATTTGAGAGAAAACTTTCTGCTTGCAGAGCCAAGCGAGGAGATTTTTCGATGGCTATAAAAAGAGTCTGGTATGCAGGAAAGCTGATGATCAGTGCCTGTTTCCTAAGACTTAACAGGCTTGCTTTTCTCAGATGTGGGTGGCAAGTATCATAAGGGTCTGTAATTATGAATGGACACATAAAGAATTCAATTACCTATTAATGTTCCTTGGCATTTGTAGTCATAAAAGCATGATCTCATATACTGTAACTACTTTCTTTCAATACGGTTAGATATCATCTCTGCAAGCCTAGGCTGAAGTTATTAAATATACATTATAGCAAAAGATTTGCTATGTTTCTATCCAGTTGGTACTTATGTTGTCCCTTTTTAGGCACTATATACAATCTTTATATAAATTATTACTAATGGAAAATCTGAGAACTGCAGAACATTTGATGGAGCTCTCTTGCATGGGAAAGAAGCCAAACAAGTGCTCATAACATTATATTGTTAGCAGAGATGTATAGGAAATTATTTCCCATCCAATACTTTTTTGAGAGATCAAAAATTGTCTTTCATTGCACTGTAATGAAACCAAGAACGTTCGAAGTGAGAAACCTGACAGAAACACCCTTTGCCCTTTACTGAACTAACCACCCCCATAGTCAAAGCATTCACCATGGTTACATTTTTGAAGTTTAAGCTAGGCAGAGCAGGATCAGATATTGGTCTTCTGTAACTCATGTAAATACCTTAATCCTAGGTGAGACGGAAATATTTTTCCTGTGTTCTGTCACTGTGATCAGAAATTCCACTTCTAGTGTTTGAATTCCTGCAGAAAGTTTCGATTTCAAAGAGCTGGCCTGTTCTCATGATAAAATAAAAACTGTTTGGCATAAAATTTCCAAATAATTCTAGTGTCCAAATTTGCTACTGGACATTGAGAGACCTCTGACATAATTTTTAATAACAAAAAAGGGTTAAACTCATTGACTTAGATAAAGTCAATGCAGCTAATAGATAAACATCACATTTTTTGGATCCCTCTTCAAATGGAAAATCCAAGTGTCTAGATAGGTGTTCCAAATCAAAGTAAAATATTAGAATTCAACAGAAATTATAATAAGGAAAAACTTCCACAACAGAATTCCTAAAAAAAAAATCATATTTGACTTTTGCTATTTTTTCACATCTTTAGGTGAGACTCCACCTCTCAGTACTGTCAAAAATCAAATCACAGTATCACAGAATGGCTGAGGTTGGCACGGACCTCTGGAGGTCATCTGGTCCAACCCCCCTACTCAAGCAGGACCACCTACAGCACGTTGCACAGAACCATGTCCAGATGACTTTTCAGTATCTCCAATGAGGGAGAGACCACAAACTCCCTGGACAATCTGTGCCACTGCTCAGTCACCCTCACAGTAAAGACATGTTTCCTGATGTTCAGACGGAGCCTCCTATGTGTCAGGTTGTGCCCATTGCCTCTGGTCCTGTTACTGGGCACCACTGAAAAGAGCCTGGCTCCATCCTTTTTGCACCCTCCCTTCAGGTATTTACAAACATTGATGAGATCCCCCCTGAGCCTTCTCTTCTCCAGGCTGAACAGTCCCAGCTGTCTCAGCCTTTCCTCATATAAGAGATGCTCCAGTTTCTTAATCATACATGCTGGCCTTCACTGGACTCTCTACAGAATACCTGTGTCTCTCTTGTACCAGGGAGCCCAGAACTGGACACAACACTGCAGGTATGGCCTTACCAGTGCTGGGTAGAGGGGAAGGATGACCTCCCTCAACCTGCTGGCAACACTCCTCCTAATGCAGCTCAGGATGCCATTAGCCTTCTTTGCAGCAAGGGCACATTGCTGGCTCATGGTCAACTTGGTGTCCACCAAGACCCCCAGGTCCTTTACTGCAAAGCTGCTTTCCAGCTGGTCAGCCCCCAGTATGTACTGGTGCATGCAGTTGTTTCTCCCCCGGTGCAGGACTTTGCAATTCCCCTTGTGGAACTTCACGAAGTTACTGTCAGCCCATTTCTCCAGCCCGTTAAGATCCCTCCAGAAGGCAGCATGATCCTCTGGTGTGTCAGTCACACCAACCAGTTTTGTGTCGTCAGCAAGCTTGCTGTGGGTATATTCTGCCCCATCATCCATTAGTGAAGATGCTACTCTCATCTACCAAGCCAGACATCTCATCATAAAAGGTTAACAGGTTGGTGAATCCATGCTGCCTCTCTTTTTGTCCTTTATGTGCCTGGTAATGGTTTCCAGGATTAGCTGATCCATCACCTTCACAGAGATCAAGGTGAGGCTGACTGGCCTGTAGCTCCCTCAGTCCTTCTCCTTGCTTTTTCTGAAGATAGGAGTGACATTTGCTTTCCTCCAGTCTTCAGGCACTTCTTCCAGTCACCGTGATCAATCAAAAATTATCAATTGGCCTCACAATGGCATCTTCCAGCTTCCTTGGCAGTCATGGGTACCTGCCATCAGGGCCCATAGGCTTATGTATGTTCAGTTTGCTTGTGTATGCCCCGACCTGATCCTCTTCCACCAAAGGTACATCTTCCTTGCTCCAGTCTTTCCCTCTGCTCTCTGGGATTTCTGAAGGCCAGTCTTATTAGCAGAGACTGCGGTGTAGATGGCATGTTTGTAACTACTGATTTTGTGACTGGGACTAAAAAGCAGAGATGAATTAAAGAATTAGCTCCATTCTCCACTACATAATTTCTGAGTTATAACCAGTAAAGGACTTAAAAGCCTAAAAGTTACGCACCATAATGCTTGGTTCCTATGCTAGGGCACCTAAAGCAAACAGAGTTCATGGAGCGGTTCCATAATCCAGAACAGACTCCAAGCCATGAAGCACAATAAGCAAGAAAGGAACCACAGTCAGCAAGCAGCTGCCTCCCAACTTATCTGGATCACCCATACTTGATCGAAAACATCTCTGCCTGTTGGGAAACAGAGCCTCCTCCTATCCCAGTTCTTTCAAAGAACAAAGCACAGTTCACTCTCTGCTTTTAGAAGAGGTTTTTCTTTTATTGTTTTCTCCCCTCCCCTTCTCTTTCTGCCTCTAATATTGTCCACAAGGTGGAAGATGCAGGTTCAAGTTCCTCTTCTGATTGAAGGAAGCTTTGATTTTCCCAGCAAGTGCCATAATCATGAAGCTATGGCACAGTTTTCCACCATTTTGCTTTGCCACTGTTTCAAGAAATGAAGACTCACGGGGACAGAGAGGGAGAACTGTGACTCTGTGTCACCAACAGACACAGAGAGTGTGACTGTAGCCTGCGTTAAGGGTTCTTTGGATAACAAGCCCTCCTCACTGGTAAAACTGTAGGTTTACCCAATTTCTGGTTGATGTAGGTCTTGGGACTGCATACCCACAAACTTAGGTAGACATACTACTCTCCCACTATTTTCATAGACCTCTTTTTCTCTTCTGTACAGTGGCATTACTTCAAAAGCATAGTTAAAACATCCCGTTTAATTATGTAGCCAAAGTCTGGTAGCTAGGCCACAGTCCTAACAGATGGAAGCTGCAGCTTGAATCCCCATCATATTCCAACTTGGGGGCAAGTTCACTATCTACTAGAGCATTACAGAAAAAGTGGGGCAGAGCCCCTTCTCAGTATATTCTTTGAAAAAAGCAGGAGCCATTACTGAATTTTGTAAGGATCCTAAATCTGTCTCTATTTCACACATGGTTTGAAACTTCCTAACACATTAAGCCTCTCTGAAGAGTTAAATATAGTGAAGTTTAGTATGAGGATCTGTAATGGACCAAGCATGAGACAGGTATCAGATTATTTTATCAATACTAACAGTCAAACAATCTCAAATCTAAGCAAGCAGAAAGTAAAACAACTAACGTACCATGGAGAACTAAGTATATGCGCAGCTGGGAAGCAGATAATCAGTAATGAAGTAAGATATGCAACTTTTGATTTAGGCACCCAAGTTCCCTTCTGTTTTGTTTTGGTTTTTTGTTTTTTTTTTTTAATTAGACCTACCCCAAGACATTCCATGTAACATTCCCTTGTTTTATTCAAATGGATACAAAAAGGCAAATGTTATTCCTTTCTCAAACTGAAATGTTTTTTGAAAACTAAGTGTATTAAGCCACTTTGAGGCAAGACAGACTCCTATATTTATATTACACTTAAGACTATACTTACAAAAAAAAAAATCTTAAAAGCACACAGTGTCATTAGTTATAACATATGAAGCACTGCGTAAACAGCGCAACTAGAAGAATTTAGCTGGAAGCTAGTCTGAAGTATTTGCTTCAAAGTTTATACAAAAGAACTGTTTATTAAATAACAGCTTTACTAGAAACAAATTTTCAGCATTGCTAAGTCATTATGATACTATCCTTTCTCTCATTCGAGGATGGCCTTATAAATCATCTCTATCATCTACATATCTAGTGTTTGGAGACATATAGTTACTGCAAGTGCATTCATTGTTATGGTATCTGCGCACAAAGAAAATTGTAAAACCAGGAAGACAGTCTGACAGATTGTCCATTCTCCATTGTCTATGTTCCCAGAAGTGTGTATGGTAGAAGTATTAGGTTTTTCCCATTTTCTGCCTGTCATGTCCATGAAGGTTATTGTGGGAACATTAACGCTGGGATGTGCCTTGCTCTTTCTTCAAAAAATAGTAATATTTAAAACAGGCATTTGATACTTCCTAGACAATTATGAGAAAGCCCATTCTGTGCCCTGGCACATTTCAATGCTGTGCATCCGGCAACTTCAGAATCCTTAAGGGGAAGAGCTATAGAGGATCACATTCACAGAATAGGAAATTATTTCTGCCAGTCTAATTAAAGTTATGGAAAACACAGAAAAGAGAATCTTAAAAGGCATTCTTTATTGATACAGGTCTCAGAGGAAGTGTGTTCCAACAGCAATCTCCTGGTTTGCAAAACAGAAGACAGATTACTGTCTGCATTTTCCATTACATATATGAATTTGGAGGCTTCGTATTCAATAGGTAGGAAGGCTGTTAAAGTTTACTGTGTTTTGGCACTAAATTACACGATTGAGAGATGCACAACTCACAGTCAGAGCATTTCCAACTCGAGGTTCAAGAAAAATATAAGCAAAAGAAATTATTATTAACCCAGCAATGTCATAGCTTAGTAGGGGGGGAAAAAAGAACAAAAATGTCATGATCAAAATTATGATTATGCTATTATTCTCAGGGAGATAAGAATAAGCAAAATACACTTAAATCATACAAGATTTTACTTTTTTTAGCTTCCTAAAATGAAAATACGCTTCTATATCCATTCCCATATGAAAAGCATATAATGAGGACTATGGGACTTTCATTTCTCTGCTTAGCACAGTCAAAGGCACCTAGCAACTCTTTTTAATTGCTGGCATTTTTCACTATTACATTATATCACTTGACAGCGCATTCACTGAACAGGAAAAATCTCCTGCTTAGTCCTTTGATCTTAGTCTGAGGAAGTTATGAGCATGGATGGTATTCCAACTATATTGATCCCAGACATACCAACATTTCAGGCCCTCTAACTTCCCCTTGTCTTTCACCTCCCAAACCAGCAGGAAGAAACCACTAAACCAAACAAAACAGAATGAGAAAAAGAAATGAAAAACAAAATTTCAAAGCCAAACAAACAAAATTCATGGAACAGCCCTTACTATTCACCTCTCTCGAGAACAGACACATGTTGAGCACAGCAGCATTACCTCATGGTCTATGTGCTCTCATTTTTTCTATGGTATGGCTCGAGACCATCCTTTCTTAGTTTTGTATTGAACTTCTTGGTCAAGATCTGCTGCACAGATGCACTGGTAGGAGCGGTTGGCCCATGCCATACAGCATGATGCCTGTTTGAGCAGAAAAGTCAAACAGAATTTTGCTTTTACCTGTTAACAGATGACAAACAGACCTTAGTCTCTTTTTTGCTTTGATGCAAACATCTTTCAACAAGTGATGGCAGACAAAAAAATTAAACACTGAAAGTGAAGTATATTTGGCCTCTGGGGAAGAAACAAAATGACCTAAGACTTGCTTGAGAAAAGTTGGTCTGTGTGGAGAGAAAAGATTAGATCCTGCAGATGAATGACAAAATAATCTACCAAATTACTCACCACCACTGCCTAGGGTAGCTATAAACTCTGTAGGAATGTTTCTTACTTTTTCCAAAGATCAAAAGTAATGTGAAAGAAGAAAATATTTATGGAAGTATTCAATCTTGCAAATGCTTAATTATTCTGTCATTTTAGACTACATATACATTATATATAGAATATATTTTATATTATTGGTGACATCGCAGGACTGATCACATGCATAGGAGTTTGAAGACTGGGGTCAAAGCCTAAATTTTTTTCACAATATTCATCCAGTGCTAACAGGAAAAAAAAAATTTTGTTCGGTTCAATGAATAGACAAAAATCACTACTGTGAAACATGCGGTAACACATGATGAGATCAGGTTCAGGAATGTGAAAACCTCTTGAGTGGGTTCAGGTGGAAGCAAATCCACCCGGGCAAAACTTGCAATTTCCTCGCGATGTAGCGGGGTTGAGAGGGAGCGGAATTAGGCCACGGAACTTGCATCGAAGAGCAGTTCTACGCCCTCTTGGGGGAGCGGGCTGGGCAGAGGGCCAGCCATGGTGACCTTCTGGTGGTGGTCACCACCACGCCACCGTCCCCTGCTGCCACCCCTGCCTGGGCCAGCGCGGAGCCGGCCACCACCCAACGCTCCTCCGTGGCCTCAGTGAGAGCTCAGCCCCGGCAGGGTGAAGTTTTAACTGTTTTTCCAAAGATGTCCGCAGCACCAGGCAAGGTGGAGGCTGGGAGCCGGCCCTTGCGGCCACGGCACCGCCTAGAAGTCGCTGAGGGAAGACTCCTGGCAAGGCAAGCGCTCGCCCGCCCTCGCCTCCCCCTCCCCCTCCCCCTCCCCCTCCTCCTCCTCCTCCTCCTCACGTTAATAAATCACTAAAATCCCAGGTATTTTTTTTCCCCCTCCTTCGGGAGGCACCGCGTTTCCAGGCGCCTGTACTCGAAGGTAAACCGCTGCGCCAGCAGACGCCTTCCCCGTGACCGCGCCCTCCCGCCAGCGGTGACTCCAGCGCCCTGCCCGCCGGCGGCCCCGCTGCCGGCACCGGCACGGGACGGGCAGGGCCGGGCGGGGCGGGGCCGGGCGGGGCGGCGGCGGGTGATTGGCTGGCGGGCCGGGCGGGGATTGGCTGCCGCCCTGCCTTTGTTCGGCTGCAGCCACTGCCGCAGGGCAGCGGAAGTTTGAGCGCGGCGGCGGCGGCGGCGGGTGCGAGGGGCGGCGGGTGCCACCTTCCCCCCCCCCCCAGCCCGCCGGGAGCCGCCTCACGCCCGCTCCGGAGCACGGCCCGGCCCGGCGGCAGCATGGACCTGGAGAGCAAAGTGAAAAAGGTAAGGTGGGGGCCGCCCGCCGACTTACCTGGCGCGGCGGCCCGCTCCCCGGGGGCTGCCCGCCTCATGCCGCCCGCGGCCGGGGCTCCGCTGGAGTCGCCCCCCGAGCGCCGGGGTCGGCCGCGGAGCCGGGCGCCCCTCCCGCCCCCCCCCCCCGCTCCTCCCGCCCGGGCTGCGTCGCCCCGTCTCAGAGGGTGAGGGGAGGAAGGCGGGAGAGCCGCCTGCGGAGCGACCTGCCGCCGCCCTTGCCTCGCCCTCCAGCGGGAGGGAGAACTTCTCCTGCGCCCCCGGCGCTGATGGGGACGCTGCGGTTTGTTCCTCAGGTAGCCAAGCGGTACCCCGTCCTGTGGGCCAGCGTTGCCATCCGTCCGGTAAAAACGTGTGTCCCCCCAAAAAGCTGTGCTCTGATGGCTGTGTTGAGGTACGTGCTCTGTGCACGCAGGTATATTACATGCGACCGGAATGCTCTTCGTGGGTTTGCTGAAGGTTAGCTTCTGACCTTTGATGTGACGAGCCCATTAAACGTGTTGTCAGCGTTTGTATGGATTTCCCTCCTGAGACAGAAACTTAGGGTTTGTTCTTTTTTAAAGGCATAATGACTAGTTAGTTGGGAGTCAAACTGGCAAGCAGTGAAGGACAAGTAACAGAAAGTGATAAGTAATCCACTTGTATTAGGTGTCTTTCCAGTACTCGCTATTTCAAACATCATAAGTAGAACTGATTTCATGTGGGACACACCTGAATCTTTGCTTCTAGTGCTTTTGCAAATTAAACGCAGCACTTAAGCAAGGACTTCTTTTAATAAGAACTTCTTTATAGTATATGTTAGCAGACCAGTTGATGAAGGCAGCAGGAGCTTTGTATATGAACATGAGTCGAATCTGTACGTGACCCTCATTGATATATCAAAGCTAGTCTTTTGAAACACGTGTTGTACAGACATGCGTGGTTTGTATTCCTGAATTGTTACATTTAAGGGTAGTAACTTGTTCTAAAGTATGCATGTGCGCTTTTGTATACCTGAGTGCTTTTCCAACTTGCAGGCTAGAAACTGACCCAGATGTGGAAGTAGTTGTGCGACGTGGAAGGCTACCTGTTAAGTCAAGGCTGAATCCTATTGAAGCAGGTTAGCCTTGAGTTATAGCTTTCTCCAAGTGATGTCACCATGTGATGATGTCACCTGGATGAGGGTTCTGGTTTGGAGAAACTGCATATCTCATCCCCCAGTCAACATCAGGCTATTGGTGTATAGATCAGTGTAGCTAAGTACTGTCACTGTCTTCAGAAGCTAGTTGTGTGCACAGGGTTGTCCCCTTTGTGTGACTACTTCTTTGTAATGAAAACAAGCTTTTTGAGTAGATTTGCTTATGTGTTCTAAGCACATTCTAAAACTTAAACTTGGCAGTATCATGAAGCTTGTTTACTGGAAGTTATTTGAACTCTAGGAGAGGAGAGATGCATATTTGTGGAAGATAGAGTGTTCCTGTTCAGAATTTCTCCATCTAAAGAGAAAATATTTATTTTCTGTGAAATACTGATAAAATTCTGCTGATAGTGGAGGCTTGGTTTTAGTGAACTTGTAGTTGCTGAAAATATGCTTTAAATTGCACTGTAATTATTGGGTAGTTGTGTGTGTTGTAAGTTTGACTATTTTTGTCATATTTTTCTTTGGTCATCTTTTACTCTTCTCCTTCATCAACTTCAAAGATTCCTGAAGACTCTTCTGAACCCGCTCAGACAGATGCGGAAGCTGGTGCCACAAAAGAAACCAGCCAAGCTCTGTTTGTAGAAAGCAATTTGTATTTCTATTCTATTCAGCTTTAGTATTAATACTGCTAAGAGATGTTTATGATGTGAAGAACTTCACGTTTTCTCTGTTTCTAGTATATGTATGTTCAGAAAACTACTGTTCTTCCTCTGTCTCCCCTCCCTCATCACATCTCCCCATCGCCTTATTTCTCTTCGTAATTTGGGTGAGGCTCATTTCCCAAGAAAACAGACAAGGATCTGTGACAAGTTGATGCAGGGCGAACTGGGAAGCTTTGCTATGTACCGGTGTGTTCGGTACTAAATCCTTTTCTTTTTTGACTACTGATATTTACTTAATCAAAACTTCTCCAGGTTTTGTACACTGGAATGAATAAGACTTCATGTCAACTCTGCAAAAGCTGCAGGTCTTCAGTCTCTCCCTCCTGTAATTCCTGTTCACAACCCGTTTGTTTCCTTATCTTTTACTTCTCTCTTTTTTGCCAACTTCCCCCTTTCTTGAAAGGTGGAAGAACATTCTAGGAAGTCTGCAGTCAAGTTTATCAAAACCAGTAAACCACCTGGCCTTTAAGAGAAACTTGTTTTGAGGTGAAGATGGTCCTGTCAGATTTTTAGTCTGTCAGCAGTAATGGGTTACAACCACACATCGTGGTTTTCACCCATCTTTACGTCCTGCACCCTGGGCTGAAATAACTTGAGTCTTTTCACAAAATCTGCTTGCTACCATATGTTAACTTTTTATTTTGTGGTGACTTGTACTTATGCACCACCTGGCAAATTAAGGTAAACAGGAGCTAATGAGTGGCTGACCTGCCTGTTGGGTAGGAAGTTCCAGGAAGACTAAGCAAGAATTGCCACGTTATCCCCAAACAAGTTGCTGTTCCCTTGCTCTTCTGCATTCAAAGTCTTGAGTTTAGAAAAGTTGGCTCTTCTGTAACCCTGGCGTTCAGCAGAGCAGAGGGAAATGAATGTGAAATATGAAATGAAATGTGGTGTGGGAACTCAGACACCTAGCTGATACTGTAAAAGAACAATTTCTTCCCCCACCTACAACTGCTAATGTCTAACTGTACAGAGTAATGTAATGGGGCTGTTTTCTGCTTCTGGGAAACCCAAGAGATGAAGTTTCCAAGGTGACATATCTAAGATTTCTCCAAGTGTCAGTAGTCCCTGAGTCTGTTCTTCGGTTGTGAGCTTCTGCATTGTCTCTTTGAAAGCTGCTGTTGGCTGATACTGTACTGGAGAAAAAAAATGCATGTAATATGTGAGTAGTGCATTAGTATCTGTCTGGGTTTGTATGGAGAGTAAAGACATTTCTGAACTGTCTCAGGAAAGTCTGTTTTCAGTGTTGGTATCTTGTTAAATTTGGGGGGGTGGGAATAATTCTAGCACAGTTCATGTGACAGGAGTTGCTTCCCCTCCAGGACAAGTCCACTAGGGCTGAAACAGCCTACCTGTCCTTCAGCAGGAAGAGCTACTGCCCCACCTGCCACAATTTCAAACCCAACCTTTTAGCAGTAAATAGCTTATATATTTGCTGTCTTGTAAGAGAAAACCACAGTCTGCAAGAAACACAAATTTCACATTGAATTTTCAGCGCTGAGAACATTCGCAGGACATGTACATATGTGTGAAATAACATGTAACTTTTCTGTAGTCAGGTCACCATGCTTCTTAAAGACATAAAATAACACTGGCCTATATCTGGCAGTGAATAGTTGGGAAAATATAGTTGCAAGACAGTCTTTTTAGCTACAATGTAAATCTTAAGTCCCAATTCCTTACTGTCCATTATACTCTCCCTTTAAAGGGGATTTAAGGCTGGGATTTAAGTTTAAGGCTGACTGTACAGTTTTCTCGTTAGGAAGAATTGGATTTGCTGTTGTGCTTGAGGATCATGAAGATAGCTTTGTATATAAAAAGAGATTGCACAACAGAGCTGAAGCCTAAAAACAGTAGCTCCAGCTTGAGAAGTACTTGTGCAACAAACAGACCGCTATTTCTCCCAAATACAATATATGCTCTGTTCTCAAACCTTGCTTTGAGGGTATAGGAAAGATGAAGATTTAGTGCTTTTTGTTGAAGACCCTGTTAGAACAAAGTTCTGCTAGTCTGGATTCCTGCCCTGTCTGTCACCTCCCTGAACTTGGTAAAATGAATCAGGAGGTCATGGTCCTGCTTTGCAATCCTGCTGGCAGCATAGTCTCATGCTTCACTAGAGAAAATAAGAATCTGGCAGCGAGTCTGCTCTGTATAAGCTTTCACAGTATGATACTTGCTTTATAAAAGACACTTTGTGATCGCAATGGCAAAGAGGCAGAAGAGCTCTTTGGGGGAAGAGGTGCATTCTCGAATGTAGAATGTCTGTGCAGTTTTTCTATGGGTGTGAGACTCTGCTCTGTTATGGCAGAAAACCAAACATAAAGTGCTTTAGACATCATTAAGTCAACAAGAGTAATGTTCTTTGATAAGTGAATGGTGAATAAAGTATGTATAGGAGCAAAGTCAACTTTTTCATGTTTTGCAAAGCATGGTTTAGTAATACCTACTGGGCTGCACTTCCGGTTGATGTCACTGTTTGTTTTGGTGTTACTGCCATGGAAACCCACAATAGTAGAGCTTTTTTGCAGTTCCTTATGTATAGTAAGATCAAGGAAATGCAAGTTTATACATGGGTGAGTTTTGCTTGCAAGGAGAAGTATGAAAACAAGTGTGGAGATGTGAGAGGAACTACTTCAGTTTTGTTAACAAGGAAACTGAATAACTGCTTCCTGCATATATTGTGGTGGGATTTTGTCCCTCAAAATATGGATGTGAATTCTTTTCTGGAACACCTGTCTGAAAGCACACCCCTAGTTACCTTTTGGCCGTCATTCCTGGATATCAATTTGGCAAAGATGGCAAGGCTAAATTAAACTTTTTTGAATTTTTTTTCCCTCCTGGTGAAAGTACTCCCCAAGTGTTTGAACAGAAAATATCATGAAATGCCTGAATAGCAAGCCAAGAAACTCCTTGGATGCAGGGCTGCATGACTTCTAAGATCGGGTGAAACTTTCTTTGACATGTATAATTATAAGCCAAGTATTAAACAGTGAGATGGAAAACTAGTTAAAGTTAACTTAAAAGTATTCTGTCATTAAAGGCACAAAGATCTGTTTCTGCAAGTGTTCCTGGAAAAAAGAAATGCTTTTCCTTTCCTCTAAGTAAAATAATAATAATGGTGAGTAGCAATTGTGAATGATATTTTATTGGTAAAAGTTGCTTAAAAACACATATCTACTACCTCAAGGAAGTATACAGAACATTTCTTGCAAATTAATGGCTTCTTCCTAGCAAATGCAGAGTTTACAGATGTAATGGGGTAGATGCAAATATAAATATTGTGCTGTAGTTAATTATATTTTTATAATCTATTTTAAATAGATATGCATGTTTGGGGGGTGTATATATACACATACATTCATATTTGTTTTATATAGGCTGTATATGTAAAACAAAAACAAAACAACAAACTAATATATGTTTTCCACTAATGTGAAAAGTTGGTGAGGTTCTAGGTGCTGGAGACCTGCAGGAAGAGTAGGGCTGCGAAGATGAGATCTTGTCATGCTTGTTATCTAGACTTGGTCAAATTAATAGGGTCAAGGGAGTAAGAAGGCTCCTGTCAGGACAATTCCAGATTACATCAGATGTAACTCTACTCTGGTATTGCTGTATGTGTGTTTCTGGTCTTTTTGTTTTTTAAAGTCTGCCTAACCCTTCCTTTGTACCTTGTTTTCAGTCTGAGGTCGTCTAGCTGCAGCTTCTGAAAGCACTGGCTGAAAAAAAGCATGCACTTTCCTGCATGACTAAAGACCTTAAGTTACTATGTAGATTTCCATGTCTGCTTCTGAAAACCGAATATTAGAAGAAGCAACTGGGCAAGAGTGCTGATGTCAAAACAAAATATGCAAATACTGTGAAAATGTCTCTGCAGCATTGGGTGATGGATAGTGCTGTGTTGGAGGTTTATAGACTGTTACAGTGCATGTCAACTGCATTCAGACAAACTTAGCTAGCATAATACTGAACTTTGTGAATAAATGCCACTTGTTTTCTATCCAGCAGAGATATCTTTAATAGCTGTTAGTCTTTTGACAGTAGACTGTGTAGCAGTGTCTTAAATATTTATATTCCGAGCTGTTTGATATTTAGTTGAAGACATCACAATAAAATAAATTCTTAGTACTTGTATACTATCATAGGCTGCTGCAGCTCCTTGATTTATTCTTTTGCCCATTCTGCCCAGATCATCTTTGAAATATTTTTCTTGGATGCAACCACTTTTTGGCATCCTTCTTTCTGTGCAAATGGACTTCCTTACCCAAGCTTCTACAGTCTGAATCCCGGTCAACTTTTTCCTAAATTTAAATGCATATTTTAAAAAAAGCTAGGACAGACTTGCCATCAATTTTAATAGACATGTTAAATAACAAATATAGAGTGGTCCGTGGGATACTGCTCTTCACTACAGATGAAACTTTCTTCTCTCTTCTCATACAGTGTCTGTAGAAGTCTTATGATTATATCTGGACAATGCTCCTATGTGTTTTGTGTTTGGTTTTTTCATTCTGGCATCATAAGAAATAACATAGCTCTTCCGTTTTTAAAGTTTAAATGCTGTAACCTATTCTAATATCCAGTTTGTTGTGCTTCCCTACTAGAGAAGGCTTCTTCTGGTAGCAATACAAGATCAGGTCTTGGCAATAAAGCATGCACAGCACATGAGATTTCTGATGTGTCTTGTTCTCACCTTTTGGTTTTTTTGGTTTTGTGGTGGTTTTTTTGGTGGTTTTTTGGTTTTTTGTATACCTGGCTTTACCTTGACTTCTTTGGAAGTTCCTAAGGTACATTAAGATATGCTAGAAATCTGTTCAGTTGTACTATATAGGTGTTTTTCTCAAGCCTACGTTGGAAATGGGAAACAATATCACTTGGCCCCTGAAACATCCAAATGGATCAATAGTTAGGTAATCATCAAGAATAGCTTTAGCATGGATCTCTTCACTTCTGCCCTTGGAGCACTCAAGGGCATAGGAGAGAGATCTGCAAAAGGGACAGAGAAGAGGATTTAAGGCTATTCTGGGGCTCACTGTTAATTATCACAGCTTTCTAGTGACAACTTTCTCACTGTATAGCCACAATCTTTCGAATTCTGGAGAGGTCTTGACCAGTGGAAGGCCGTCTGATCTTCTGCAGAGAATAAGTACTGATATTGTGTCTTACTGTCTGTGGCAAGGTGAAAGGTTAATAAAGCTAACCTGTCTGGTGGTACAGGAGTTGCCTTGGGAGGAAGGAAAACGAGCCAAGACCTGAGTTAGCTCTGGTCTTTTGGTGGGACAGGAGGTAAAAGAAACCTTGTGGGAGGGAGACATAGAAATGCCAGCTGCGTGGTGGGAAGGAATAGAAAAGATAGAATCAGACTCTAGTCACTGTACAGTGATAATATGAGAGACAGCGGGCAGAAGCTGCAACATGAGAAATTCTTATTAAACATACAGATTTTCTTTATTCTGTGTGGGCCAGTGTTGTAATAGGCTGTTGAATCTGCATCTGGATCAGGCCCTGAGCAAATCTGATTTTGTTGCACATGTTCTTTGTGGGCAACTGGGTGACCTCCAGAGAGCCCTTTCAACTTAAAATGATCTATGCTCATTAAAAGCAAGTATAGGCAAGCTTTAAAAACTACTGCTCTGTCTTATGTTTTAATTCTTAGGGCTTATCTTTGTTTTTCCTGTAACCATCAACCATAATCTTGAGTTCTGTGACATTACACTTTTTTTAACTATTAAAAAGTTAATCCTCCATTCATCACAACATTATTTTCTTACCAGTGCTGTGAACTGTGGCACAGTTTGTTACACGTAGGAACAAACCTGTTAACAAATTTATCCATATTTCACCACATAAGAGAAACTATAGCTGACAATATAATTGCATTTGTATCAGCCTGCAGACTAAACTGGTCATCTACCTCTACATGCATAATCTATTTGTGTCCATGACTTACTTTTTTTCATAGTATCCCATGTGGGGAGATGTTTTGTTGTCTGATGGTCTGTGAAATCTGCTGTATTTTCAGGAATACAAATTCTGAAATTAGTGTTCTAAAATTGCAACGAAGTAGGACTTCAACATTTGCTGGCGGGTTTAAATTAATAGGAAGGAGGAACAGGATTTTTTGGATTTTGATTCTCAGTCATGTTCAATAAACTTAATAAATCGTTCTGATAAGCCAGCTTTAAACTATTTCATAACAACTGCTATGTTTCTCTTGTGCGTGTGAACAAACTATTAGATACTTGAATTGGACCATGTGGGTTTTTAAGCTTCTACAAAATGGCTCCTTCATGTAAAGATAGCCAAGTTTTGACACTAGATTCCAGTCTGAACTGAAATGGGGCAATCTTTCACTAATTCTCACTTAGCTGTAACCATTTAAAATTCTCTGCCCCTTGAGGACTTGATCTTGAAATCTTGAAAGCAGCATGCAATGGATGATTTCAATCATGTTTATATCATCTTCCATACTCAGACTATTTAAATCTCTGTTGGGTATGTTAGTAATACCAGATGGTTTTAGATAGCTTTTACTGTAAAATGAAAATTAATGGCAGTCGACAGGCAGGAACCTTCTTCTGGCAGCATTTCAGCTGACCTATCTGTGCCATTTCTCCTATAACTCCATTTATGGGGAAAATGGATTCCCTTCTGTTCTCAGGCACGCCTTCCCACTCCAGTGTGTGCTCAGCCTGCTCTGTATCTCTGGGTGCTTCAGCACAGAGCTGGTTGTGTCCTTCAGAAGGCATGGGGGTTAAACGTAGGTGACAGCCGTGAAGAAGCACGCTGCAGCTTTAGGCTCTCTGAATTTCCCAAATTACAGCAGAATTGGCTGCTGAAGAGGAAAGTTACTTCTGAGGTTTCATTACCACTGAAACAGGTCCTGCTACAGCACTGTGGAGGAATATTTGACATGCACTGACTATTAGATAGACAAACTCAAAAGCACCGTGTGCTATTGTTATTTTATACCTTTTGTTTTTGGCAAGCGGCCACATAGTTTCTCTGTCAGAACAAAGGCAGAGGCTGTGCATACATCTGGAATCGCATTTAATTCAGTTCTCAATGTGCCCCGTTAGTTTTGAGCTAAACCTGTTCCATAAGGTGACCAGACATTGCATGTAGAAAAGTCATCCCCTTCTTTCTCTTTTGCAGCAAACTGAGAAATACATTTCAAAACAAGTCTATCTCCTTTGCTAATTCAGTTTATTTGTCTCAATCTGAATAAGCATTTACTTAATGATATGCTCTTTATTACTGGGGAGGGAATGTAGAATCCTGTATTTCTGAAGAAATCTGTGCTGAGACTGCTGGTTATGAAGATGTAAGTAAGCTGGCTTGTTGTTGTCCGTTTAGTCTGGAGAGGGAGTACATTTTGGGTGGAGCGTTTAGACAGCACATATTTCCTTAATTTGCTTCTGGAGGTATTTTTAGCTTAAACTGTAAAATGTTAGGAGGCTTGGAAATGATATATTAAAAAACTGCAAAAAATGTTTTCATTTTCTTATTTGCATTTCAGATTGTGTTTTGGGAATTCTTTAAGTGTTAAGGCTACTTCTGTGTACTGTACAATAGCGATCTATACACAAGTGATCCGAGGTTTCTAAGCCTTCTAATTACAACACTAATAAATTTATCATTATTCTCCTTTCTCCCCCTTCCCCTCTTTTTAAAGGAGGGGAGAGCCCAAGCATAAAGTAATGCCACTTTGTAGCTGAAGTAGCCGCTGCAGAGAATGGGTTGATGTTGGCTTTGCTTTTTGGGTTGGGTTTGTTTTGGGTTTTTTGGGGGGGGGGGGGGGGGCTGTTTTGGGTTTTTTGTTGTTTTTTTAGGGCAGTGCAAGCACATTATGTTTAACAGCTTTTTAGGGAGGACGATTTTAGAAACCAGCCAAAAAACCCAACCAACCCACCCCAAACAAAAACCAACCTGTCCTGAAAAAAAAGGCAATTGTTTTGTGTTGCTTTAGCTTCCTCTTTCACATTAGAGAACATCCTGGCAAAAGTTTTGTTCTCGTCATGTGTGACTTGACAAGAGTGTTCAGTTGTTTTCTGATGTATGGTGTGTGTGCATGAGCTACACCGTGTATATGGCAGGGCTCTGGATTCCAGATGAGAAGACCCCTGTAAACACCCGTCTCCACCGGAGATAAACTTTTATTAACCTATGTATCCAACATAGACAAAAAATGTAGTTGATGAACGAGAACTTAATCTTTAAAGTTATTTTAGATGTCTGCTGGTCTGGCTGCAGGTTAGTGCCTATAATATGTGAACTTCTTGAGCCCTTAGGCTGATAAAGATGTCACCATGATCACAGCAGGCTTGTATTTCTTCTTCCAGGTAAGAAAGGAAGAAATTTCATGTCCCTCTGTCCATCTCTGCAGCTGCAAGCAGTAGCTTAATAGCTGCCAATGTATCTCTTCTCTCTAAATAGACCGTAATCTGCAGGAAGGTTTTGTGATTTCCTCAGGGATGTCTAATGACTGTGGAGGCAGTGATCCTTCAATCATAAAGTAACTGAAAACATGGTCTTCCCTGCATCTTACCATGTGTTCTGTGTTGAGCAAGCAGTTTGTGAATAATCTGTTCCTTCATTTTGGACAGAAACAAGTCAAAAGTTGAGCTGTTTATATCCTTGTACATACAATAATAGCAGTATGACTTCTCAGAGTAAATTGTAAACTTCTTTTATTATAAAACTGTATCATCACATCTAGTTAGCCCTGGCATTGTAGTATTGTTGCCAGAACTAAGATTAGTACCAGAACTTGTCAGCTCTAGCTCACTTTCCATTCATGGTAAAAGCTGAACTGGAGGTGAGCTGTCTCCTTTGCAGTGACTATCCCTCCCACTGTGTCTACCCGCAGCTAACTGGGAGTGCCCCTCACGCTGCTGGAGCAGTGGGTGGGAGTGTGGGGATGGGTTCCCCTCTGCATGTTGGGCATGAGCCTGCACACCCAACCGTGGCCATAGTTTCACGGTCCTTCATCTGTCTGATTTAAGAGCAACATTCCCCAAAGGTTTAAAGAGCTGGGGTGAGGCATTTTGAATTTACTGTGTTGTATGAATGCATAAGTTATGGTGCTTGGTGTCTATTTTTCACCTCGAACTTCCAGTCGCTCTTACGCAGTTAAATTCGCTGATGTGTTGATGTATTATATGAATACCTGGCCTTTACTCTGCACTGTTTTTTATATTCTCTTGTATTTCCTGTGCATTATGAATTGGTCATCTGTCCTTTTAATCGTTTCACAGTGAAACCCTTTGCATATCATTTATGGTCATTGCTTCAGCTAACTGCTGTTTCTTTCTCCTCGGAATGTAAGCTGGTATTAGTCCAGCCGAAACGTAACTGTAAATGGTATGTTCTGCTCTCAATAGCTATCAGAGTAGTCTCAAATATACTTGGGAATATTAGACTAATCACTTAAATGTTTTCCTTATTCCTATCAGATGCTCAGGTTAGTGCATATAAACGTGGGATCTATCTATTTCTTGATCTCCTGTATTTTGCCAAGTCAAATACTGCAAATCACTTTGTCCTCACAGCTGCATTAAAAGTCCTTTGACTTGAGGTCTTACGGCCTCACTCGCTGTGGTTTCACAGCCACAGACCTAAGGAAGGGCTGCAAAGAATCTGCTGCTTCCGTTGTGTGAAGCTTGCAGAGCAAGCTGGGCTAGGGAGACAAGTCACCAGAAATATACTTGGTTTTGGCTAAGGCTAATTTTCTGCCTACTAGCTCAACCCTATGAAAAGGCTTGTGTGAACACTGTCACTTATGTAGGTACAATAGAAATGTGAGTGGACCCCAAAATATTGTCCTGATGTCGGCTTAGTTAAATGCTGCTTCTGTCGCTTTAGTTGTGGATTGTAGGTTATAAAGGCAGCAGTAAGATCATTCATGCAGCATATTTCTTGAAGCTGACTGTAGTCATCTTGCTCTGTATGCAGATGGGCTTGGGCCACGAGCAAGGATTTGGTGCCCCCTGCTTAAAATGCAAGGAGAAGTGTGAAGGATTTGAGCTTCATTTCTGGAGGTAAGTGATACCTGATGTCTTTTAAGCAGTGACTCAGCACTGCAGATCTTGGCACATACATGCAAATGTGTGAGTAACTGCTTTTGTTCTCTCTTTCAGTTAAACTATTCAGATGCTTTACAGAAGTTGTGTCTAGGTTCAGGGCCAGGGCTTCTCAGCTGCATTACAACACAGTGTTTAAGTATGTAACCACTTACGAACATAATTTCATCTGCACTGAAGTCTATGGTAGTACTTCTACTGAAGCATTTGCTTTAGCTTAATAAACAGTTGAAGCAGGTTTGTAAAACTCTCTCTACAGTAAGAGATGACAGAAGTGTGGTTTATCTCAGTAATAAAATGCTTTCTCAGCTCCTGACTAAATACATAAGCTTTGATCTGAGATTTTAGGTAAAATTATCTTATCTAAAGTGAAAAGATGTTGAACCTTTTTATACATTTCCGAATGACTTAGGGGGGAAGAGGTGTCATAATTCAAGTTAGTTAGTACTTGGCCTTGGATGATGCACTGTTCCTAAACCAGTAAGAGCTGATGATAGTTGCAGTAAATAGGCTATGCTGTAGTCTATGCCATTACTTCTGCAGATATTTTGTATTCCATTAAGGCTTTTCCTGTCTTACTGGGACCTTAAAGTGTATGTCTAGCTAGCTCAGTGCACTGATTATACTGGGTGTGCTTTAAGATATAGCTTAGTGATTCTGATTTATTAAAAAAAAAAATCCTTCTTAAAGGGAACAGCCTGCAAAGGACATAAATAAATAAATGTTAGTAGCACTAGCACATGCTAGTAGTGACGATTACAGTTCACCAATGCTCTTTAGCTACACTAAAGCTAGTGACACTTTAGTCATAACTGTATCTGCAGTAGGGTTTTATTTTTGTGGGGGTTTAAGGTAGTCTTTACATCCCAGCCAGAGTGGCATCAGCTGCAGATAAGGCCTAGGAGAATTTGCATCTTTACCTGAGTATTTGACTGCATCTGAGACTCAATTTAGAAAACAAAGTTGAAAGCAAAAAGTTTCTTTAAGTTGATGAGGATATAGCTTCACAGTTACATATCTGTTATAAATAACTGTAGAAACAACTTAAAATAATGACATGGAGCAAGAAGTTGTAATACACTAATAGACATGATCATCTAAAGATAGAAGAAATCAGTAATTTATGGAAAGAATCTTTTTCAATACACAGTCACTGAGGGGCCTCATGTAGAGGTACTAGAAAAATAGAACACAGTTAACGTGTAGGTAATTCAATAAAACAGAATATGAATTTTTGCAGGAGTAAATAGTGTTGGTTTATCCAAGGTTAGATGAGAAATTGTCACTTCCTACTTGAAAGATCTTTGTTTAGAGCCAGTGTGGGGCAATCACAAGTCAGAGAGAAAAAAAGACTGGGCCAGTTAACTTTTTCTAAACTCTCCCTTTTTGTCCTCTTTTTCTTAGTTCCTATTATTAAGAGGCCTTGTAATTCCTGGCTTATTCTTCAACAGGGAAGAATTTGGGATAAAAAGATAGAAAATGTCTGAAGTTATTTAGTCATGTAATAGCATGTTTACTGAGCTAGAATGTGTCTGCTTCTGGGTGTGTATTTGGAGGTTTTTGTGTGCGGTTTTCTTTCTATACATTTCACGATGCTTCTGTGGTTAGGGCTCATTGTGCCAGGTCCTGAATACATAGCTTGTCAGAGCACTGACTCTGTCCTAGAAAGCAAGATCCTGTAGACAGCAGTGGGTTAAAAAGCAGAAAAGAAAAACAGAAAAAGTGGATGTTTAGTTAAGACTAAGGTTTAATTTGGAAATCTGACTGATATAGGATAGACCAGGTAAATAATGTGGCTGGAAGTAGTCTGAGGAGCATCTTCTAGGTGTCAGGCAAATGTGGCACGTACCTCTGAAATAGTTGAGAAGTTAGCCATTGAGGCAATTCAAGAATGATTTAGAAAGTAGCCGTTTCTCCAGCAGAGGTGCTATTGGGGACAGGAAGGGTGTGAATCTGAAATCAGTCTTGTGTAAACAGCTTTCAAAGGAAAAAATATATTAATATGCTTTGCATGATACAGAGATTTTAGGATTCTACCACTTGGACAGAGAGGGATGAATCCCTAATACCTGTTCACTTAGTTGTGTTATCCTTAATCTGAAACTATAAGTAGAAGCAAACTATAGCAGAAGTGGACAGAATATAGTCTTTATAATATGAATTATAAGAAGCAGTTCAAGTTTAATCACTAACTTTACTATTGTGTCTCTGTATAAGATAGATGTTGAAGTAGGGATTGTAGTTGGAGAAACTGTTACAAGTTGGGAAAAATAACTCTGGTGGGTTGACTCCAGCCAGCAGCCAAGCACCCACACAGCTGCTTACTCACTGTCTTCTCACAGTTGGCTGGGGAAGAGAAAAGGAAGAATACTTCGACCCAGGACTTTTCTTAGTCAGTTAACAGGTGAAGGAAAGAGGAGGAAAAAACCCAGTTGATGCAAAGGCCACCTCCAACCAGCAGACTGATGCCCAGCCAGTCTCCAAGCAATGGCCCCTTTGGAAGTCAGAAACCCTGCCTTCTTCATCCTCTCCCCCCATCTTACTGCTGAGCGTGACGTTAAATGATATGGAGTATCCCTGTGGCCCATTTGAGACAGCAGTGCCCCCTCCTAGCTTCTTGGCCACCCCCAGCTTACTTGCTGAGGTGGGGATAGAGTCCAAAAAAGAGAGAGCCCTGACACTGTGCAAGCACTGCTCAGCAATAACAAGTGCTGTCAAAGCTGTTTAACCACAAATCCAAGACACAGCACCATCCGGGCACTATGAAGGATACCTGCATGCCAGCCGGCCCCAGTACAATAAATGAGGCAGTAGTTGTGTTTGCAGTATGGGCAGGCTGCAGTCCTTGCTGTGATCTGTGTAAGGGTGACACTGCCCTCTCCTGGGTGGAGCTGAGGAGCTTCAGCAGATCACCTAATTCTTGTTCCCTGGTCTGATACATGAAAACTGGTATACCTCAAAGAGCTAAGTGTAATTTCTCTGGGTGTTTCTGCACAAAAGAGCCTCGGATTGGAAAGTACACAAAAAAATGCAAGTATACCTGTTGGTAGCAGGGTTTTACACGGAGTTGCTACACCATTATTCTCTATACTGGCAGTGTTTGGAAGATACCTCTTCTGGGGTGGCAAGAGCTCTTTAAGCACTTTGGGCTGTAATTCTTGGCACAGTGTGTGGGATGGTTATAGGTGCAGAACTGTTAGTTTGGGCTAGTAAATTAAGCCCTTAGTAAAATTTGTTCTTGAACTTTGAAGTTCTGGAAGCCTCGGTGTTGTGAGCTGAACACAAAATTCATACAATGAGCGCCATGGTCTACAATGGTAGCTGAACAGGGAACAATGACCTGCTTTATCTTAGTCTGTTTAATAGCTTTTGCTTTTTAAATTGTCCTCAGAATCATTCTTCTGTCCAAGTGTAGCAGCGGCAGCAGGCAGGGTGTTCTCAGTTCAGGTGTTAGACTTCTTTCAGACTGCAAAACTGCCGCTGCAAAATTAGCAGGGCAGGCTGGCTGTAAGAGACTGCTACTCAGATAAATGTTTGCTCTTGAGGAGTGTGTTTCCCACTAGAGGGAGGTGTGGGACAGGAGTCGGAAGTTGCTAAAAGCAGGCTGGACTGGAGGGTTCTGATTATCTTGATTGTGTATATACTTCCAGTATTGGTAATTGTCTCCGGTGCAGCTTGCCAAGAGATTAAAAAGCTTTTGGAGATGAGAATCTTAAGCTTGGGAACAACCATCTTCAGCATCTGGTTTCTTTGCACAGATACAATCCCTGGAAGGCAGAGAGCTTTAAGTTGGCTTTGACATTTTCTGGTACTAAGGCTGTCAGGCAAGTACTGAAGCACAGTTCAAAGCATTTGCAATTATATAGCTGCATTAATAACAAGAAAACGTAACAGAAGAAATCATTGGAGGAGGTTAGTCTTTCTGTGTGGAAGACACAAGGCTCAGGACTTCCCAGATATTTGTTGAGGGCTCCTCTGTGCTTGCAGCTGCCTCTTGCTGTCACTAGGAGCCACTGCAAAGCCAGTGTAGGAAGAGTCATGATCTGAATTATTCTTCCTCTCTATACACCAAAACATAGGTAAGTAGGAGGATTGATGACACTTGGTTTTGGAGAAGGAACTGTAAGTCTTTGATCCTTGCTGTCAGTAGAAATCCAGGACATGGGAATTTGCCAGCCTGGGAAAGAGGCTGGAATCTGCTAATCTGTCTTTTCCAGTGATATGCAACCTTTAATCCCACAAATTTTGAAGCTTCCTCCCTATCTTCCATGTTTTGAATGGGTTCCCAAACTGCTGAGATTTGACTGGAGGAAAATTTCTCTCCTTTGTTGAAGTCCTGAGAGCTGTGAAGACATAAGCAGGAGCCTCTAATACCTCCTTCAGTAGGGATCTTGCTGAATGTCCTCAAGTGAAGGGAAAATGTTTTTGACAAAGCAGATGGAGGGAACAAGAAATTCTCACTGCCTGTCTTCTAGATAGAGCCAAAAGAGAGAAATCTAAGTCTATACATATATATATATGTAATAGTAACTGGTTCACCTAGCACATGCGAGGTGTTTAACACCAAAAAAAAAAAAAAATTAAGCTTCAGTTATCAGGCTTGTGAAGTTTGAGGTTATGGGACAGGGTCACTTCAGCAAGATAGCTGTATCAGAGCCAAAGAAATGACCAGCTGATCTATTCTGAGTAGAAACAATTGGCCATATCCCTTCTGCAGAAGGGACAGTGACAAATGAATAGGACTCTGACGTGCTACTTAGTGGAAGAAGGTATGACTAAATTGTAAACAGTACTCTGCAGGAAGGTTTATGTGTGTAAATGTCAATTGGATATCTTTTAGGACTGGAAATTATTCAAGAAAAGGGGTTCTAAATCAGAAGAGGAGACTTCTTTTGGCTGTTAGCAGTGTAGAGACATTTTCATCTGGCTGAGATCCAGGGGAGCCCTGAGAAGCAGGTGAAAGGGCAACAGCCTCAGGGGTTTTCCTGTGACTTACTGAGATATGTTGACATCAGTTGTGACTTGGCATTCTCCACATTCTTTATGGATTGTTTTCTCCTGCATTTGGAGACTTAATTGTCTTCAAGCTCTAATGTTGGGGCCACCACAGTTGTGATTTTGTAATGTGGCCCCGTAACAGCTTCTTGCAAACTGCATATAGGCAGAGAGTCATTCACTTAATCTTGAAAGACCAAAGAGATAACATTAATTTGACTGTGTACATTTCACTCTATTAATTTAAGTCCGGAGTGGGGAGAGGTTAACGTGTATCTCATTCTTTTTCAATACAAATATAAGTTTTATGCCAGTTTTCACAGCGGGACCCAGGAAAGACGACCTGAGGACAAGTTGTATGTTTTTACTTCGTTGCAAGTATCTGTTTATCAGGACAACAGAAAATCTCTCAGCAATACTGAAATTGGTGAAACGTGTTAAGCCTTCAAGGTGGGACTGAGGATAAAAGCAACTGAATCGGGGTGCTTTCCTAGGTGGAAACAGAAATGGGATCTCAAAGCTGTTTGGCATTCTGAGAGAAGTCTCTATTAGAAGATAGATATGCAATTTCATGACGTAGCATGAACAAAAATAAGGTGTACTTGTGGCTTTTCCAGCACGTGTGGAAGTGTCAGGGGAAGGATTCCACCACAGCTTGTTGGGGATGGTCTGGTCTCTGCAGGCTGTCTGCTGCTTCACTGCAGTTGGATGCTGTACGGACTGGCGAGAGCTGCACAAACTGTCACGCTGCTGTTGTGACCACACAGGCAGTACGAGAACATGGCTTGTTCTTACTGAGTTCTGTTTTGTAAGCAGAGCAGTTCTGGACAGCAAGACTATACTTTGTTTGCATGAGTCTGCAGGTTACCTGAGAATGTCTCCATTCACCAACATTATTAGATCACATCCTGTCAAGTGGCAAGACTAAAACTGGGGCTTACTATTGCTAAGTTGAAAAAGTGAAGAAAATATCTGATAAACTATTGTTCAAATGGACTAACTGCTTGAATTCCAGTTACATGTGTGCTGTGAGGCATATAGCCGCACTTTTGTCACTGATGTAATAATGAACTAAGCCTGCAAAAAGTAAGGTCTGAGACTGTACCCTAGTATTAGATCTCAAAATACATGACTGAGAGTTGGTAACAAGGTGTACATATGGTTATACCTTAAAAGATGAGCAAACTGAGTATAAATAGCTTTATTAGTATATCAAATAGTCTCTAAGTATCAGCTGGGTAAAGGACATACGTAGACTGTTGCTGAAGAGCTTACACAATATGTTGCAAGCGCTTGAGATGCACAGTACAGCATTTAGGCTTAATAGGCAATGTTAGTTCATGCTTGAATCTTTTGTTAAGCTGGGAGATTGCAAAGTGCTTAGTGCTTACTAGGTATCCAGGTAAGTATTATCTTTGATATTCTGTGCTTCTTTCCTGTTGTGGAAATGAGCTGGAAATCATACAAGCCATTAGACTGCCTATTCTTTTACTTTAGTTATTGATATCTTTAGGTGTTTTGTGTTGCAAAGTGGAGTCTGTTCTGCTTAACGCTCTTATTTTGCTAGTTGCTTTTAGAGTAGAGTGACTTATTTCTATCTGGAGTGGGCTTCATAACTTATGGTTGCTGTGTAATCACATGACCAGGGCAGCATCCATCACACACTGAAATGGGAGTACCCCACATCATAAACAGGTGTACATGTGTGCATCACTTCACACGACCAATTATATGCAGGTCCTCCTCCTTCCTTCCTTTCCCATCACCTAATGGGCCTGCTGTAGTCATGGTGCGTTCTTGTCATGTACCTGTTAGATGCCATAAGATAAGGTATGTACCTTGCCTTCGAGACTTTAGAAAGTAAGATGCAGAACAACGTTAAGAGTTACATGAGTTTTGGCAAGCAGGGTTGAGAAGCATTTTATAGGTAGTAGTTCTTTGTTGTTTTCTATGTGAAGAATAAATAATGGGGTAAAATATTACTCATTCCTCTTCAAACTCTAGAGATCTAGAAGGTTGATCTGTTTTGTTAGACAATAATAAGAACCTTTAGTTAACATCCACCTTCACTAATTTCCATATATTGTGGCTGAGTACTTTGAACTGAAGTTCTGGGGAAGCCATTAATAAATAGTATATAGCTTGTCTAATCCAAGGTTCTGTTTGTTATATGTGAATTGTTTAATTATGCTTAAGGTAATAAATTGCTGTCTAATATCCCTTAATCAAAGGAGTTCAAGTGTGTTGTATATGAGAGTACCATTTATATCCAAGTAAGTAAAGCTTTCTACCTTTTAAGGATGTTATCTGAAAATTCTCTGTGCAGAGTGTGCCAGAGTACCTCTGACTTGGTTCAGAGCTGTTTGAAAGGCTTTGTCCATATAAGCCTTTCACTTTTCTTTCATCTTCTCTTTTAAATGCTGAACTTTGAAGAGAAAGTGCAATTACACTGTATATATGGCTGTATGCATTTTTTTCCTTTCTGGGAAATACTTACTTCCACTTGATAGCAACCCTGTGATAACCAAATATCATGTATACAGTGAAATGCATATGAAGAAAATAGTATAGTGTGTGTAATTTTGAGTATATAAAGAGAACCTGAAAAACTAAAAGCCCAAATAAATGACTGCTGTGGGGATCATGTTGATGCATTTAAGTTAACTCCTGGTGACTACCCATAATAAATCTGGTAGGTGGGTGATAATGGACATGTATGTGTGTGATCTGTACCGAGATGTAATTAAAGGAATGATATAGCATCATATTCAAAATGCATTAGTGTAGTTGACATCTATCTGATCATAATCTCTGTGAACAAAGAATGTAAATAATACAACAGGAGAAATAAAGAATAGCCTTGAGGTGTTTGATGTATTGCAGAATAACTTGTATATTCCATAATCAAAGCACTGAAAACAAGGTTTGGGGTTCCCAGTGATGTTGTTACTACACATGCAGCTGGTGTGAGATGTAGCTTTCAGCCAAGACTGTAACTTTGTTGCTGTTTCCATAAATTTCAGAAAAATATGCCGTAACTGCAAGTGTGGCCAGGAAGAGCATGATGTCCTCACAAGCAATGAGGAAGATCGGAAAGTGGGGAAACTCTTTGAAGATACAAAATACACAACCCTTATTGCAAAGCTGAAGAATGATGGAATCCCCATGTATAAACGCAATGTAATGATACTGACTAATCCAGTGCCAGCCAAGAAGAACATATCCATCAATACTGTGACTTACGAGTGGGCTCCTCCTGTTCAGAATCAGACACTTGTAAGTCCGACCCACTTTTCCTTCATGTTCAAGGCAGGACGTGATGGGAGATAGAGAAGTAGAGCTTACCAGAAGGATAAATTTGCCTCTTATAGTCATTCTGTATGTACCTCTTCTTTTCTTCCTTCTCAAAACTGAAAATATGGTGCCTGTTTAATGAGTCTTGTCTGTGTCATCTTGCAGACGTGGATGCTTGTCTATGGAACCTCTTGAAAATTGGGAAGATGTGGTGGTTTTTTAATAGATAGGATTAAGTATTGTCTGCTAAGTCCCTGGAGTCCAATTTCTCTAACCTGCCTTTTTTAGTGCACTTAATAAATTTGCATGGAGTGTGGGTTTAAAAGCAAAAATAATAATAATTAAAAAAACCACCCACCCCACCCCCCAAACAAAAAAAAAAACAAACCCCAACCTCACAACAATTTATGTCATTGTTTAAACCTAAGGGGAGCACTCGGACTTGCATATAGCTTTTACTGTATATGGTAAGAACAAGGTCAGTGTTGACATCTAAAAGAGCAACTTTCTTCCAGTATGTTTTCAGCTGAAGTAAATGAGATGGTAGATAGCCTTCTGAGGATTTTGCTTCACTTTTCAAACTCTGATTGCTAATTTACTGTACTGCAGTGTTGTGTGATCCATGCCGGAATCACATTATCTCTGACCTACCTCTCAAAATATCCTTTTTCAGTGAATTAATCAAACCTTGTGCATCTAAATTGACCATTTACTTAACATTGAGTTACCGCTTCGATTTGTAGGTTTGTTCTTGCTTCATTAGAACTAGAGCTTTTTTTCTTTATTCAGCTAGAATTATTTCTGCAATGGGCTGTGTGCCCCAGGCAAACTATTTCAGCTTCTACTTTTTAAAGCTACACTGATGATCAGTAGTTTTAGATAGCTTTGAAGAGACAAGGTACTGTGTAAATGTTAATTATTGTTTACTCTGAGAAGTATTTATTCTGTAAAAGGCTTAAAAGGAAGCCTGTCTCTTACTCTGGGAAGAAGCCAATTAATGCATCTGCTGTATTTTTATCTCCATCTACTGTGTTTTGGGAGCTTAATGTGTATGGAAAGAACTTTGTTTTTGGCAAATTTGATTGTCGCTAGCAACAGTAGAGATGATTTTAGTCATGTATTGCTTAAAAGGATGGGTCTATAGTTGAAGTGGCATCTGATATCTAATTTCTCCTGGTTCAGGCTAGACAGTATATGCAGATGCTACCCAAGGAGAAGCAGCCTGTTGCTGGCTCAGAAGGCGCGCAGTACAGGAAGAAGCAGTTGGCTAAGCAGCTGCCTGCTCACGATCAGGATCCTTCAAAATGCCACGAGCTCTCCCCCAATGAAGTTAAGCAGATGGAACAATTTGTGAAGAAGTACAAAAACGAGGCGCTTGGCGTAGGAGATGTCAAGCTCCCTGGTGAGGTGGAAACGAGAGCTATTGAGAAGAATAACGTGAACGACGGTGATAGAGGCACCTCAGCTGCTGTAGGAGCGATGAAGGACAAGTCCCCAGATCGGAAGGCATCTCAGTATGTAAGTATAAGAAAGGAAGATAAAATAAGAAGGTATATTACTATCTGAGTGCTCTCTTTGGTAGTTTATAACCCAATTAACTAGTTTGTTAACTTGGAATAGTGAAAATCTGGGGAGGGAAAGAAAGTAGAGGAACTAGAAAACATTGTGAATGTCTGCAAAGAACCCTGGCTTTTGACAGTATTTAGTGCATTGCAGCAAATAATTTCCTAAGTGACCTTTTAATCCTCATTGCAAAAACATGTTAGCTTGGAGATATAGTATAGCAGGGTGGCTTTTACAGAATAATAATCAAGAAACTTGTGTAGTCTTACAGACTAATTGCTACACTTTCCTCCTCTTAAAGAGTTTAGTTTAATTGTCGAAGCCTGTTTTCTCCTCTTGGAAGAGCACCAAAATTACCCACTTGACAAATTGTGTTTAAAATTAAATGAAGCTAAGAAATAATAAAGCAACACCTCGCCCTCCCATGTCCAACAAGCCAAGCTGTATAATGGCTGTTTTGACTAGCCTTCTTTTCATGTTCAGATCTTTTTTTCTTTTGATCTACTATTTTCTTTGGCATCTGATTTCTGCCTTGTAATAGCTCAAAAAAAAAATAAGGTATGTAAAATTACCTAGTTTTCATTGATATTTCTAAAACTATAGCCTTAAAGTGTTTCTGACATAACTTGCTGACTTCTGCCGTGCATCTCTTGGCTGCCAATTATGAATACAAAATAGGGGTGGGATTATTAAAGTTATATTAATTAGCTTAGTGAAGGTGAACCTTCATTTCAGAGTGACAAAAGCTCCTGTAACTTGATTTCCAGAAATGTTGCTATTATATGTATGAATCCTAAAAATTATTTGTCTCCAGGTTACTTACAGAAAGGTTCTAGATGGAGATAAAAGTTTGTTCGTTAACATGGTTGTAGAATATGGCTTTCACTGTTATTGGGGGGTGTTGTGTGCTGCTTTTGGTGTGGTTTTGTTGTTTTTAAACTGACGCAGTATATTACTTCTGGTGTAATTAACATGGAATGTAAAATTAACACTGAAGTTTTAGCTTTGAACATGCCCTCTTACCTTAATCAGTGATATGCTGTGCCATTTGGTTACCTGTAGCTACTTTCTAAAATTAATTATTCAGTTATTTTTGCCATTATCTTGTTGTGGAGATTCTGAGATACGAAAAAGTTATTTTACTGTGACCTTGATTAGGTTGTTGTCATTTTGTGTAACCCAGCCTCTCCTGCTGGGTTACTTTAGTTTCACCACAGCAATTCTCCACTTACCTCCTCGAGAAAGACCTACAGAACCACACACCTTGCATTGTACCCCACTGGCCATCTGGCTCGGACTACATTAAGTCAAGGTCAGGAGGCGCTCTGTACTCTTGAGTCATTGTATCAAAAGGTGCTTCATTTTTTACATTACACCTATCTATCACTTCCAAAGTTTTCTTTACTCGAGCACCTGGGTATACCTCCTACTATTTAGGCCAAGCATATCTCATCACTGTGTGTGGTGATTTAGAAAGAGGCTTAGAAGTGTTTAATATTGTAAGTGAACGTTTGAGTTGCTTATCTATTGTTAGGTACTGAGTTTACCCTAGTCTAATAATCAGGATTTGGATATATTATTTTTAAGTATTTTTTCTGGTCTGATTTCTGCAATGTGACTTAGTCTCAGCTATATGCTATGGCATTATCTCAACTTTTTTTAACAATTCAAAATAAACCAGTACAGAGAAGAACTCTTAAATACCTTGCAGAAGAATTGCCATCCTTGTCTACACTTTTTTCTCTTCATTGGTGCTGCATCTTTGTTCTCCAAATTTTCGTGTATGTTGTCTTTCAGACTGAGTCTGAAAGCAGGTATTCCTGTAGCTGTGGTAAACAATCTCTTGTAAAATTAATTTTCTTTATAGGAATGGATTGCAATTCTTTTAAACATGATTTTTTTTAAAAATGATCAACAAAACAAAACAATCTCCACTATTAATATAAATCTACCAATAATAATTGCCTCTGTCTAAAAAAAAATCTATTTCACCATGATTAAAAGCTGAATAATACAAAAATGGAAATTCAGCATATTTTCATCTTGTAAAGAAGCAAATCTCTTTATGCACCTTTCAACCACCTAGGCTGGGGATGTTGCAAATGGCAGGTAAACTGTTTTGCCCTGATCTGGGTTCATACAACTACTAAACCTTCCATTTGACTCCTCTTGGAGTATGAGGTCTAAAGTAGAAAGAAGAGTCAAAAAGCTTTACGTACATATATATTTATACTTCACCTTTCATTAGTTCCCCTTTCATTCTGTTCCAAGCTGTTCTTCCTCTCCTTTTGATGTCTTTCTATGTATATTTTTGAAATTGTCTGAAACAAGTGTGGGGATCTGATCCATATGCCTTACAGCCAAGACACTTGAAAAAAAACTTACGGATATATACACTCATAAAATGGAAAACTGAGACCATTTGTGGTTGGGCTTGTAGTGATGTGAATCATAGAGAAAACCTTCTCAGGATGTTCAGCCCAGTCCACAGACCAACTGGAGTGCAGGAAATGCCAAACTGGTGATTAAACTGTAGATTAAAATTTTAGTTTCAGTAACATAAACCACCTGTGTTTTTTGACAACTTTTTTGACATGTGATTTGATGATAAAACCTCTCTGAAGCGGGTACAGGGCAGAAGACTGTCTATGAATGTTTTGGAACTATTTGTAGTGTAGCCATGTTCATACACTTTGTAGTCCCTTTTCCATAATCACTCTTCCCATCCTAAGATCATTAATCGCAGACTATTGGACAACAGCCATGAGTGACTAACGTTCCTAGAACACAGCTTTAAACAGAATGAATTTGAAATATTCAAATTTTTTTTCTCGTAGTGATGCAGATACGGCTTGATCTTCACACAACCTATAAGTACAGCCATTTTCTTATCATGTGTTCTAGTTATAGTCTACTCAGTTAGCTTTGGAGGTGGCTTCTTCTTTCCTTATTCTTGAGTATGCAAGGCTCATAGAACATAACATGAATTTTAATTGTGTGTTGTTGGTTTTTTAAGGACTGGACTCTAGTTGCAAGAATATGAATATGGCAAAATACAATAATCCGTTTAAGTAATACTAGTGCTATGTCAGTAGAATGTACATAATCTTGAATTGCTTAGTTAAACCTGTACTCTGGCATCATGTCATGCTACTGTCTCATCATGGGAGTAAACTAATGCTTTAATTTCAGTCTAGGAAGGTGGGATTTATTAAATATGTCAGTAGCATGTAATTGCTATAAATGTATCTCTTCAAAGACTTAGTTAACTTGGTAATAACTTTTTTCCAGTCCTGCTATCGCTGCAAACTGAACATGAAAGAAGGTGACCCAGCTGTCTACGCAGAACGTGCTGGATATGACAAATTGTGGCACCCAGCGTGTTTTGTCTGTTGCACCTGCAGTGAACTTCTAGTAGACATGATCTATTTCTGGAAGAACGGTAACCTGTACTGTGGAAGACATTATTGTGATAGCGAAAAACCTCGCTGTGCTGGGTGTGATGAGGTAGGAAATAGCCTAGTCCTTTGTTTCAGTGCACAAGTTTGCTCCCCTGAGAAGTGAATATGATTTTTAGTAAAATATTTCAGTGCAGGGAGATGATGTGCCTTCACCAGTTTTAGCTGATAGTAGTTGCAAGGAACTGAAATTGATATTGACACTCTGCATTCAGGAAGATCCGTAGTTTGCTTTGGATTTGGTGGGGATTTTGTGTGGTCTACAAGGTTATAGGATGTAATTCATGAGTGCAAATTCTTCCACGAAGTCCCAATTATGCAGTTGTTTCCTCAGGAAGGGCACTAGGGGGAGTGCCTTACTAAATTACACCTCGTGCAGCATGCAGAGAACAGCCTGCCTGGTGTCTTTGGCATCTATTGGCTTTTAATAAATCAAACGGAGGCTTTTGGAAAACAGTCAAACAAATGAAGGCATTCGTTTTTGTTGTGGAAATCATTTGAAACAGTGGAATCACCAGGAGTTCCTTGAAACTGCAAAACATCCTTAGGCTAGCTTTACTAAAAGAAATATTATTCAAATGCATATATCTGTTTGTATCTTCCTCATAGCTAATATTCAGCAATGAATATACTCAAGCGGAAGGTCAAAATTGGCATCTGAAACACTTCTGCTGTTTTGACTGTGATTGCGTTTTGGCTGGGGAGATCTATGTAATGGTGAATGACAAGCCAGTCTGCAAACCCTGCTATGTGAAGAACCATGCTGCGGTAAGATCCTTCTACACATGTTGGTGCTGTGAAAGAAGGGAACATGCATCTGTGGAGCTTGAAACTCTTACTTTCTCCCACTGTGGGTGTATTTGAAGAGTATAAATTGAGTGCTAGTTTAGGCTCAAGTCAATCACCTTTTTCCCATTTGGGGGGGAAGAAAGAAAAAGAAATTAAAAAAAAACCTTAAAAGCAGACAAGTATATTGTCAATTCATAAACTTGAACAAAAGCCACTGGCAGGGAGGAGGCTGTTCTGAAAATGCCTTTAACTTTGCTAGTGGTGAAGCAGGATTTTTTAACAGAAGAAGTAAAGTAGATGAAGATGAGTAAAGCTGCTAAACCTTTAGTTCGTGCCAATCATAGTTCATTGTGACCAGTGGGATTCAACTTCAGTTGGTCTGTTAAAAGCCTGTAGTAGCAACTGCAGTCTAGGTACTTTTTCTTTTGTATTTCTAACCATATAATTATAAAGGAGATTTGACTGATGGGATAAAGCTAGAAGTTTGGGAAAGGATGGTAGTTCTCAATTCCTAGTTGTGTTAGGATCTCTAATCTGAGATGATGGTCCATTCATATCTACCAATTAACTGGCCATTAGTTAGGAGTTCAGTCTCATGTGCATCTAGACTGTTTATATAGTTAATGGAGAGAAAAAACTATTATTTCTAGCTGGCAGTTAATAATCTCCTGAGGTAGATGTGAGAAATTATCTTTTGGAGAGGCTTTTTTGTCTTAAAACATTAACATCCTTGATCTAAATGATAATTTTTGACAACAATATTTTAAGATGAATTACATAAAGACTTTCTAGTAACCTTTAATTCTTTGACATTGCTTTACAGCTGCCAATGCCCAGGAGGTCTTGTAACTAATCTCTTCAAATGTGTGGGTTAATATATGAAGATCTGTGCTGTTTGGCATGACGAGTTTTTACCATTATTTGGGCATTGAGAAATAGTAACTGTCATAACTGTCTGAGTTTAGTTCCCATCAGAGGCTAACTTCTTATGTGCATTTTACTGGTTTGTGTCCTCAGCTGTATTTTGATTGGAAATTCTGCTTTAAAAATAAAGGAAAATCATAAGCTGGAGACTTCAAGGGCTTCTTTTAACACCTGTCTCTCTTCTCCAGAAACATTTAAGAATTCCAGCATTTATTGGACTTGCAGAGAGGATATGTATGGTTCATTTAATTGTCACTTTGTTTCTAAACAGATCTGCCAAGGCTGTCATAATGCTATAGATCCAGAAGTTCAGCGTGTGACATACAACAACTTCAACTGGCATGCTACGCAGGAATGCTTCTTGTGTTCCTGTTGCAGCAAGTGTCTAATTGGCCAGAAGTTCATGCCGGTGGAAGGGATGGTCTTTTGCTCAGTGGAATGTAAGAAAAAGATGATGTCTTAAGACATGCACAGAACCAAGCATTGCTGCGTTCCAAAGGCTCTTGCATTTCTACTGTAAAATCTATAGTATCAGGGCATTTAAAGTTATTGAAAGTATTAAATAGCATTTTCCCAAAGATTTTTTTGAATTACTAAAACTTGCTATGTAACCTTCATTTCTTAGCTGTAATAATACTTTCATTTTTGGAATATTGTTCCTGAGTCTTATGTCAAATGACTTCATAACCCAGAAATGTAAGAAAAAATGTGTTATGAACTATATACGTTTTAAGGGAGCTCTTCACCATGAAGAATCTTGTTGCTGTGTCTTGTCTGATGGAAGAAGAAAATGTAGAAATGCTTCAGTTTTTCTTTTTTTATATGAGAAATGTAACTCTTCCACTTTTGGTTTCACTAACTTATCATTTTTATAGTTTCCTTGCTTTCATCAAGCACTTTAGACAAAATGATCAGCTTTACTGCCACATAGGGTTTTGTTCACTAGACCTCAAGTACACAGGGAGAATGAAGTTTAAAAAAAAAATTGCCTGTAATCATTTGCTTGTTGTTGACACAGGATGGGTTCTTGACGGATAGTGACTGCTCTCACATCTAGTTTGTACAGTAACTCTGCACCAGTAGAAAACTGTGGTGGCTCATGTTTCTCTTTCTTACAACTGTTCATGCCTGGAAATTTTTTCATTTTATGAATGTTGAAGTTACTTTACAGATTTATTGGGGGGGGGGGGAATATAAGAGGAGGTCTTGCCCAGATTTAAAAAAAAAAAAAAAAAATCCACCAACATTAGTGGGTGTCACTCTTACCCTTTCAGAACTAGCTTCTGTTTTTTTCATGAATGTTCTTTTCATAAATTGTGCCTTCTATCAGAGGGGCATGGCACACTACTGTATGCATTTCCACGAATGTAATTCTGCAAAAGGATCATACTTAGGCTTTTGATTTCTAAGTTCTTAACCAAAGCACAAAGAAGTCTTTCCCAGAAGACTTCCAGTATTTGAGTGAAAAAAAAATCACAGCTGTGTATTAGCTTTGCTTACTAGAGAAACCAAATGTGTGCTACTTTTTTCTTAAAAATTACAGATCAACAGTGAAACTTGTTAGCAATCTTTGTGCCAAACAGTGAATGGAGTCTTTGGCCTAAAAAAAAAAAATAATTTAAAAATTATGCAAGTCTTTATGTTCAGCTGTTTAAGTTTTATGGTGGCTGTATTGTAACACTTACAAATAAAAATTGGTGTTGTTGGCTTGAGTTGTCTACTAATTCTGTTCTCGTTGAATCCCCTTTAGGGGAGGCAAAGAGATGGGGAAATGTGTCCATACTTTAGCTTTGACATTATTTCCAAAAAAACTTAAGGTCTGTATTACTGTAAAGTGCTTACTGTGTTTTGTGTAACACTGATATGCTTGTAAGTGCAAAACAATGGGTCTTGTCCAACAAATACACAACTTCAAAACTTAGTGTGAATTTAGTTTTTGTTCACACAAACTATGGCCTTAATTATATTTTAAGACATAGCGTGGGAAGTTTTGAATTCACGCAGGTGAGCTAATGTGCTGAGAAAATAAAGTGCACTGTGATCATTTGAGTACTGCAAAAATAAGACACTGGTGTTAGATACATAGTTTGTATGTTGTCTAAATTGAGATGTAAATGTTAGGTCTGTGCTCTTGAAGCCTGTACAGCTTTTCTCAGGGATCCTCAGGTTGTACAAAAAAGTGTATGTCTTTAAGCTCATACCAGTGGGGCTGTATTCTTGTCAGATCTGCAGTTTTAAAAAAAGGAAAAACAGGATGCCTCAGTAAGAGAAAGTACTTCCATTTTTCCATTTAAGCTCTCCTTAATCTGTAGGAGGACATGCTGTGAGAATGCCATTTGGGGGCTGTGGGATAAGGTCTTATTTAATTACTATCTATAAGGATGGCTTAATAATGTCTGGGTTTTACTTGTCTTGAGGGCATCTGTCCTCACCCACTCACTAACATCTACTCTAGAAGATGCAGCTGATCTTTATAAAGAACTCTTTGTGAAAAGCTGTTGTGCAACTTTCCCTGCCCCTCTCTTGCCACCCCATGTAACAGCTCTATTTCTCCTTAATGTGATTGCTTGCACTGATTCATGTCAAACCAAACATCTCTATAGTCCATCTTCTGGGACTGGCTTTTTCCATGCCTCTTCTGCAGCATGCTGCCTTGCTGTCTTTAGTTAGCTCTCTTGAAGCTTAATCTTTCCTCGCCTGCTTGCTCCCTTCTTGCTCTCTTGCCTGCAGCCTGATGCATCTAGGTGTTTCTGCTATGGGGTAGCCAAAGTTTAATCTCTGTCTGTGCAGTGATTAGAAAGGATCATGTCATAGGAAGGTCAAGTGTAATGTGCAGATGATAGAGAGGGGAGTGAAAGATACTGCTGTGTGACTACACAATAGATCAGGAGATGATTTTTAAGAGTGCTAAACGGCTCTTGTAATGAGCTAGGAAGGAATTTATGTTCCTGAAGAGAATGCTTTTAGTGTTAGCTAAAAGATATGTCAACATACTGGAGTTTGAATACAAGCATTAAGGAGATTTCTTTCTGTTGCTGCCATAATAATATTGGCAGTTAAGTGTGGTTGGTGTGGGGTTGTTTTTCTTTTTCTCTCATATGTTTTGGCTATTTTATCATGGAGGTCCCTTTGGATCTATTTATCTTAGAAGCTGGGAGTACATACTTTGCAGATGAAATCTTGAACTCTAAGTATGAAAGTTGAAGTTCTACCCTTAAGCCTTATAAGCACTTGTTATACCAACATACTCTTCGTTTCAGAAATAGTTAATTGGCTGCAAGAAACAGCCTGAAGAGGCAATTAGCCAGCTCTGTCATGCCACTGCCAGAGTGACACATTTGATTTTAACTCTTCACATGTTGAGCACCAAATGAAGACAAAGATTTTCAGCAGAAGACACATTTGACCTTGTCGCTATCAACATGTGTGAGAAGGAAAAGCCCGAATTTACCTTCAGGATGTAACTTTCTGCCTGTCTTAGCTTTATGTTCTGTGTTGTATGTTATGTGACAATGTAGGTTGTTAGACTCCAAGTTTGAGTTTTTAGAGTAGAATTGCGTTTTTAGCTGTAGGCTGTGGAGAGCAAGTATGACTGTACAGTAGAACAGCAACTTCCAAAATAAAGATTAAACAAAAGTGGGGTGTAGCTTAAGCCATTGCAGCAGAGGGTACCAGTGAGACCATCCTGTCACTGATCTAATTAGGACATCTGGGAACTTGATTTTTTTTTCTTTTTAGTATAGTAGTAGCAATCAGCCTTTTCAAAGAACCCCTAAAAACACCAGGTTTCTGTCTGTTTACCTTCTAACACACACTGAAATTTCAAAATTTGCCTAGTGCCCAAAAATGGCAGACAAGGTGAAATGCCATTGAGATTATTGTTAAGTCCTGCTTCACTTGACCTGTTGAAACATCTGTGTATTACCTGTTGGCTGACCACAGAGCCCCGGAGCCTTCACCAGCACCACAAGCATCGCAACGCAGCATCTTCAGTGCCCCGAGAGCAAAAGGAGGTCTGTGGCACTCTGAGCACACGTAACTCCTGCTGGTATTCAGGAGAGATGGATTTGTATGCACGTGAAGGGCTCTTAGCACACTTACTTTTTAATCTTTTTTTAACCAGTTTATATAGTAAAAGTTACTTGTGTATGTCATTCCAAATAATAGTGCATTAATTAGAGTCTTACAGTGTGAATGAAGAAAAAGTGGTAATGCCATTGTAGCTCGTTTATTACAAAGAACGAGATTTTCCTTATTGTTTATGGCTCACTGCTACAAAAATACATTTAATGCGAACTCCAGGCAAATGATTTTCTTTTTCTGGGATGAGGCAAAGTCAAGGCGAAGTCCGTGCTATACAGGATGGTATTTTGGAGGGCACCTTAATATACAGGTGCAGTTAGCTTTGGATTTCATGAGACTGCTAGTACCATTATATAGTCAGAATCCAATATTGCCTTTTATTTAAGGAATTGTTATCCTGAGGATCTGTAAAGTCCAGGGTAGCAAAGGCTTTGTCAAAGCCATGACATCTATAACTTTCAAAGAGCAAAGCTAAATAAATGCATCTTTGAACCAGGAACAGATATTTATACATGGTAGGAATAACCTGTAACTTTTATTGAGATTAGGATTGCATCTCAAACTTATCATGGTTATACATATGCTAGAAAGAAAAGGAAAACATGCTTTAAGCAGCTTTTTATATGTATGTTTAACCTCTAGAACTCTAATGTTTCCATCTCTTAAAATTACATGCTCATGAGCAAAACCAATTCAGCAATTTCCCCTTTACCTGCAGAATCCGAGCTATTGAGTGTTACAGAATACAGTTGATGGTGGGAAGCAAAATTATCTGGCTTTGTTGGAGTAATGACCATTAGCACAAAACTGCTTACATTCAGGACTAATTTGAGGTGCTTGGAAGCTCTAGACCGTCCATTCCCAGAAGAACTGGTGAGGTAGGGGTGGGAGGTTGTTAATGCTTTGATCAAAAACCTCTGCCAAGTTTAGCATGATTTTGGGATGCTAGAGCTAGCAGTGAGTGGTGAAGAGGAGGTTGGCAGTCCATGAAAGGGTCAACAATTCAACTAACAACATGCTCTCCATGAGAATAGGGGTACAATGTCTGTCCTGTAAGAACAGGATGAAGGGAGCTAGTATGAAGATGCAGCAGTTCAAGAGCAGGGACTTGCTCCAAAAATCTGAGAATTCCTGTATGATGTCCTCAGCTCCTGAGTGTGCTCTCCCACCACAGCAGAGCCCCATACCCTGTGACATCTCAGTAGAAAGCCATCATAAAAATCACCTCTACAAAAGCAGTCCACTGGGTCACTGGGACCAACGCAGTCTTCTCCTTCCCCAGCCCAAGCAAAGCACTATCAGAGAAGATTCCAGCCTGATTCACATCAATATATATGAATGCTTTTGTGTGTGGAAAAAAGTGTGACAGGCCAATAGAAAATCTTCTGTTAGGCCTCCACACCGCTTCCTGTGTCAGGACTGTAGAGTGCCCTGTTTTATCCTAGAACTGACAGGTCCCTAGTCCAGCTGCTGGTGTAAGGCTTGCTGCCCACACACCTGCCATACTCCACTGAGCACAAACATCATTTTCATTATAGTTTTCCATGTGAAACACAGGGAGGGTGTGTTCACCCTCTGTTCTATCTCTGGATGAGTGAAGCATTTGCTTCCAAAAGTGAGAAGTCTGGATGCGATGTTGTCCTCAAACATTTCAGCTCCATTTTCTGCCATGCACTTTTTGGGACAACGTCCCAAGCATCAGGCTGTGGTGTGTCACCTTTGGGCAGGCACTGTTCACTGTTGCAGGCCACAGCAATTAAGAATGTCGTAGCAACCTAAACTACACGAGGCAGCCAATAACTGGTTTTGAACGTTAGCTGAAATTCTCTTATGCCACTGAAATTGTATCACTGTGTCATTGGCAGTCAGCAATGAGTGGGATCACACAGAACTAGGTCTAATGATTTTCAGTGTTGCAAATAGCTGCTTGCTGATGGTATAAAGCTGGAGGCTCTCCATGCTTATGAAGGCTGTAACTGATCATGCACTCTCACATATCACATCTATTACCCTATTGCTTCTAGGTGCTGAGGCCAAAAAAGCCTATAGCCCAAGACCTTCTGAGTCTGTCTTTACTTACTCCTTCAGTAAATAGAGTTTATTAATTCAGTATAAGGCTTAAGAATGGTACTTAATAAAATTAATTGTACTGCTAAAGAGGTCCCAGAAGTAGGAAAACAGATCATCTAAAGATCATCAGCAATCCAGGAGAAGTGGAGAGAAAAACATTTAGTCAAAGTACTGAAAATAATATGTTTGGTTTTTTCAATGTCTTTATTAACAAAACTGTGGATAAAGGAACTTCAGGGAACAAAAGTCCAAAACCATCCGGGACAGGACTAGGCTGAGATTGTAGATTGCCACCCTGTGTTCACTGCTTATATCACCAAAAATGAGCCAGATACTTTTTACCCTGCACTCTGGCGAGCGCCTAAGCAATACCTGCTTCGCTATGCCACCACCAGAGCAGCAATATGAGTTTTACGGTTGCTATGAGCAATCACAACAAAGTGTAACAGATCAGAGTTTCCCCCATTGCCTCCCCCCAAACAAGTGAAAAATGACCTAAATAAGAGGATGTTTCTGCTACAGATTAAGCCCAGCATTGTTCAGATTTGGCTTCAAGCCTAGCATTGTTTTAGAAAACTTTTGCATCCAGTTTATGAGAAACTGGTCGAGCTTCATATATTTGTTAACTTTTCATTTGTTAAAAAAATGTAGCATCACAATAAAATATCAAAAGTATTTATTGGTTGCCCTGGATGAGTCATTTCCATGAATCAAGACTTGATTTTTATGTTCGCAGTCATTGTAATATTCATAGCAGCCACCTGATGTTCTTCAGTTACCCAGCAGATGCCGTCTGTGCTACGCTGAGCACACATGCTGCACCCACAAGGCAAGACCCTGGGAAGTACTCAGAAAAAAATGTTTTGAACGGAAAGAGAGATGTTCTGAAGGTTTTAAGAAAGGAATAAGCTGAGGAGGGGGCTGTAAGTCCAGGAGGCTGTGCGGAGGTGGAAAATAGCATGGTCATGATTTTGGATAGGAGGAGGAAACACAGGGGAGGTATTTTTGGATGAACATGAGTAGGGTGGGAAAAGGGGGGGAAAAAAGTGAAACAAGCCAGGGGAGATAATGCTGAATCATGGAGGCCCTCTGGAATAATTTTGGCTTACTATGAAAAGGTAGAAAAGGTGGCGAAGGGTGATCGCTCTAAACAAGGGAAGTTTAGTTTAATTGCTATGAGTAGAAAACAGACCATGAGCTTAGGGAACAGCCTGCAATAATCAAGGCTGTGAGATAAGGAGAAGAGGACATCAAGAGATCAGGTGGTGAGGAAAGGTTGTTCTTCAGCAGTAATCCATGCTCCTAATGCTGCATGCTTATGATATATCTAAAATCTAATCAGTTACACCTGTACAGTGATTAATAGATGTGACCCATTTAAATACAAAAAGCAAAACATTTTTTGTGTTATAATGGGCTGATGTTCCTTGCTGAAATCTGCTGTCTGAGGTTAACTTTATGGCCCTTCCTAGGAAGCAGATCTGAGTCTGAGGAATCAAATCAGGAATGAAACAGAGGGATCGCAATAGAAGGCATTTGGAAAAGTCTGAGTGTATCCCTATGTTCCCAAACAAGCAGGACACTAATGTCTATTTAAATATTTCAAAAGTTAAAGGCATCCAAGCCAAATGTTCTTGCACTGGTAACACTTTACTCCAGCAAAATAATGGCAAAACAATTACATTTCTTTTAACTGTGAATTCAGGGTTTAAGGGCTCATAATGTCACAGAAATGTTTAAATTGAAGGGAACTCTGGAGGTCATATAGTCTAATCCCCTGCTCAAAGCAGGGCAAACTTCATGGGCATATCAGGTTGCTCAGGACCTTGTCCAGCCAAGTTATAGTCACTGACCTGCCTATTCCAACAACGGGTACAATTTAATTGGCTGCATCTCCTGGCCTGCTCTGGTTTTCACTATCACACATCACAAAAAGGTACCCACCAGGTGCTATTTCTCCCTCTAGCTGAGATCATTGCTCTGTTGTGTCTTCCCTAATTAAGCCAAAAACCCCCAGTAAAGAGGTGCAGCTGGATCCTGGGGCTCAGAACAAGCATTCCCCAGTATTTGAAACAAAACAGCTTAGCTCCCAGTGGGTTTGTGATTAATTGACAACCTAACTGTACTATATTAAGCTGCAGCAGGAGTTTATTCCTTATGGACTTCAGAGAATCTAATTGGGAAACCATACTTATAAATGTATTTATGACTTCTATACTTGTCTGCACCTCACTAGGCAGCAGAGACTCCATACAGGTGAGAACTCCAGTCTGAGGTTTTTCTGCTGTTTAATACATAAACTCTGACTAAAGCATTTCCCATGGTGAGGGAATTCATTAGATCTCTTTTGTCCATGTGAATTTTCTCTCATCTTTTAGAGGCTGAGCCTCAGCAGAGGCTCAGCATTAACAGACAAAACTTGTTTTGCAAGTTTCCCAAAACTTGTAGGAACTTAATACATGTTGGATCTCCATCCCTCTGCCAAGTCTGGCTGAGGTTACAGGAGAAGAAGCCTCTGTCTCCCTGTCTCGCTGTCTGTCTCTCTGTCTCTCTCTCACACATCCCCCCCCATGGAAAACACATCCACACATGACTCAGTCTGAAGAGCACTTTAGTGTGGTCTGCACCCTTTTCTCTCTGACACTAGTAAGCTTCAGAACAGTCTGAAAAATCTTTGTTCAGCATTTTCAGCATTTCCTACTGGTGTGTTTTGGTGGGCTGACTCTCAGCATGCTGGTTATTTTGACACTAAACTTTTCCGCATTTCAAATTCTGGACCTAAAAATGACACATTCTGACAGCTAAGTTTTAGGTACCTCCACCTTTATGTGGTCTCCAGGTGCAAAGAAGAGAGTTAGATTGTATAGGAATTTGACTCAATGGCAGCTATTGGGGCTTAACTTGTCTCAGCTGGACACAGATCTTCAACAAAGAAAACATGGAAAAAAACAAAAACATAACTTTAAAGTTCCAGTTGAAACAAACTGGGAGGCATTTTTAATGAATAACCTTGAAAGTGTATTCAGGACAGAAATCAGGAATAATCAATAAGAATAAAATCACTAACCAGTTCATCAGTTCTTAGAAAACATTTTAATGACCTTCCAGAATAGGAAGCCAGAACATTGTGGGCAGAATGCAAACAGCATCTCTCTCATTCCAGGAATTCAATGCACGTTTTTCAAGTTGAAAACTCTCTATATGATATGCATTCAGAAGCTTTTCAGACTGTTTTTATGGAATTGCATCTATTCCATCACTTCTTTCTCCCCCCCCCCCCCCCCCGCCTTTTTTTATGTTGGGGGAATTATCTCTAAAACTGAATATTCCTCTACAAATTTCTTATTTACAGCAAACCAATGGACTCTTGGCCCCTTCTGATTTAGTCAAAATGCATTCAGAGTATTAATATAAGCTGTTTGGAATCCTTTTTATGTAATATTTTCTTCCTGTCTAAAGGCATCAGGAGTCAGCATGGTTTAGTAGACTGCAGACTATGACTGCAAAGCAGAAACATCTGACATCTAATTCCAGTCCTCTGCTGAATGCGATGGGACATTGTCTAAATTCCATGGGTGTTCTGTTCCTCAGCTAACATCCTGTGTAAGATGGGTGCAACGGCAACATCACAGGGGTATTCTGAGGCTTGTTTCACTCTAACTGGTGAAGTTTCTTGAAACTGTAAACTGTATAACTGCAGCCGTTACCACACAAAAGGTCCTAAGAGTCTTTTCTGAAATACTTTTTATTTTCTTCATTTCGGCATTCCCATATGAAACTGCCAAACAGAATCTGAGGTTTATATTTATGAAGCCTGTAATCATTCCATGAATTTCAAGAAATCTGGCAGTGATCTGGACAACTTAGGAGGTAAGAAAAGGTTATCAGCAGGAAAGTAGAGCTGCCTTGTATGGTAGTGGAGAGTAGAATCAGTACATATTTTGATAATACAGTGCAGCTCTTGTCTTTGGGGTGGGCCTTGATTGTATAGCTCTACTTGCATCTGAAATGTACGGCAGTGTAAACATTCTTCTAATAACACAGAGGTTCTCTTTAGCATTTGTAAATAGTTCAGCAATTTTGAGAAACAGGGTGGAGCCTGGAGATGGCTAAAGAAAGAAGCATTATTCTCATGCTTGTTGAACTCACTGTCCCAAGCCCAGTTCTGCTCTTAATGTAAACTGCTGCCATTTGCCTTCAGGCACAGTTTTACAACGTGCATCTGACCAGACTTGGAAGGCACATGCTGTTCCAGAGCAGGACGGGGCTGTGCTGCATCCAAACCTGACCCAAATCTGATACCCTAAACTGAGGATTTGTTTCTACTTAGCAAGAAAAGGTGCAGTATCGGCTGTACTGTGAGTGGTTTGGAGGAAACACTAATTTTTTTACTGGAAACTACTTATGGTGGAAGATGTAGAGGGAAAACCAAAATTGTACGATCAAATTCAGTAACATTTTTGCCAGCTTCGATTCTGTCAGAAAAGCAATTTTGTAGTATAAAGTGTGAAGTCCACAGAGGATAGGAAATTCTGTATTTCAAGCACGCTTATGTTAGTTAATCAGTTCATTAATTAATTAGTTTCATTAGAATGACAGTAATGCACTTCTGGGGAAAGATAATAATACCACACTTACTTCCAGTAGTAGTTACAAAGATAATGGTGTTCATGCAGGACCAGTACTCCAAAGGTATCATTTTGGGGCTGGCTTTTCTTCCTTTTGCTGCTAGCCACTTACAGAAAGCCATTACCTTTTCTAATTCCGTAGTCTCATTTTTTAAATGAGGAGGGCAGCACTAATGTTTCTGGAATCTTCTGGAGTCAATTAATAACTTTAAAATAACTTGAAGGTGGAAGGTGGTAAATGTTCTACTCCAGGTGATTGCCTGTCCTCTCAACATTCCCGTTTCACTGAACTCAGTATGGAGATTTTCTTGGCCAGCACTACCTGGCCAGTATGCATGGGCCTGGAGGCTCTCATTGTATCCTGCCTCTCAGCTCCCGTGCTCTGAATCTTGGCTCAAGGTGCAGTTTCTTGTATTTCAGAAATACCCTGATGCTGTTACTACAGGTAACTTCCACTACTTAGTTCAGCCAATTGAACTTGTACACTGAGTTAACTCCAGCTATTTATTTACTTACCATAAGACATTTTAAATAAATAAAAAATAAAATAAAGTAAAATTTTAAAAAAAACATATCCTTTAATTCAAAATAATCCAGAATGGTCTCATTAAGATTGCCTGACTCTAAGTATTGTTTGCTATGGCAGCACTATTACTGCTAATCATTCAGAGAACACCTATGGGGTGGGAGATCTCGTTAGTGCAGGAAAAGGTTGTATCTGCAAGTACTTCATCTTTCAAATTGATAAGAACAGGTTCCCAGGAACAGAAGTCTGTGGGAATGGAATAAGATGTGGAATTTAAGACTCCCATCTCAAAGAGGCCTGCCAGCATTCATCATACGTGGTGGTACACAGGTCTCAGTTCTATTAGTGGAGGTATATATAGGAGAAGGAGCTCTGTGGGAAGGGTCCCTTAGAGACTTCTGGAACAGGACAGGAATTAGAAACCTCTGAGGAATGTCAAAGCCCCACCCAATTAGCTATCCCATATCCTTCCCTTTACATTCATAGGGATAGGGCTGTCATCCATAAATGAAACAACAGTAGATCTGAGTAATCTAATCTGACAAATTATTTTCACAGGCTTCTCCACACAAAGTGGGCAAGAAATATGAAGGTATAATTTTCGTTTAAGCACAGCTCTTTTACACCAACCCAATGCCATCACTGCTGCTATTGCTAATACTGACCCCTACAAGCACAACTGTCAGAAAGGGAGACACAGAAATGAGACATGGCCAGCTGCACACACGTAGCAGTCTGCAGCCAATTTAACTGCCTGGCAATTCTCAGGTTTAGGAGGAACTTCCTTTTGGGCTAAAATCAGAAAATGAAGTGGGGGAAGAATTCACTTTACTAAGGACAAAAGACCAAAAAGCCCATTGTCCAGAATGTCTGCATGTAGCTGACAGTTTCTCTTGCCTTAAAACAAAGCTTGCTAGATGCTCTCACTATCAGGACCATGCAGCAGCTTACTTAGAGCATGACATTGACACTGTATGCCTGGAAAAGTAGCATGAAACCATTTGGAGATAAGTGATGGTGCAAAGTCTGGTGAATAATAGTAGAAAACTGTGTTGGGAAGAAGCCAAAAGCAGTTTCCTTTGGAAAATGTTGCTTTTGAGTCCCCAAAATTAACTGTCTTTTAGTCCACCAGACTGCACTAGGCATTGACTTAGAAGGAGCTATTAGGAGATGGCCAAAACAGAGCAAGGAAAAAACTGTTGAACAGCGTGGATGATGAGGAGACAAGTGCTTTAGTTCTGCCTCTGGTCTTTTTTATTTAGCAGCCTAGACACAACCCAGCACTAGATTGACTTTATAGCCCCTCAGCAATGTCAGCATGATCATATACGGGCTAGGGAAGAGGAAATCTGAACTTTTCTGCGAGTTTCTGAGGTCATACTTTAGATCATCTGTTCTGATATGTAGGCATGGAAGCAAATATCTAAAGATCTGTGTTTCACTCTGATTTAAAGGCTCAGATTTATGGGATGCTGGCATCTGATGGCTCTGGCATCAGAAGGGATGTGAAAATCCAAACCACAGAATTCCAGTTTTGAGACCGGACTGTAACCCTTCTACCACAGCAAGAACTTCTTTCTCTCTTGTGTACCATCCTGTGTACCTCTGCAAGGCCAGTGCTGTATGCAGGGCTTGTTAAGAACAGTATATCACAAACAGATCCTTTATTACGTTTTTTTGCTACTAATGCCATACCTGAGATGGCGGAAGGGTCCTGCAGATAACTGCAGCAAGTCTCCTTTGCTCCCACTCTCATTCAGATTGGTGGAGGTGGCTGTTAGACATCTGTTTGATTTCAGAGCTCAGCTCTCAATATCAGAGTGGTCTGTAAAACTGGCAAGTCTGAGAGTTATCAGAAATACTGACATCCACATTTTACCTTAATAAGCATGTCAGGATAAGGTCTCTTCTTTAAACTAATAAACAATGCTTCACATCAACAAATAGATCAAGGTGATAATTTCCCTTCCCCTTTGTGTAAGGAAGTGATACAAGTGCAGAAATTGGTCCATCCCACATGAAATTTCTTTTTTGCTGCTGCACTTCTCTAGCACACTGACCAGTAAACATTTGCCAACTTAGCCATTTGGCAAAGTTGCAGTTTTGTGAAAAAGCTGCAAGTTGTAGACATTTCACTTCCTGCCATGGGTGGGAGAGAAGAGATTTGGGCCACTATCTTAGAGAAGACTTTTCTCAGAATGAAGCTATTTGCAGTGGAGCCTCACAAAAAATGTGAGTCATCTTGGATGAGCAGCACTGCCAAACACCTATTGTGGCAACTGGAGTGGAAGAAGCAAATGCAAAGTCCTGTTTTATATAAGCTGTAAATAAGTCAGTATGTAATAGTCTTCATAATCTGAAATGTTTTCTTTCCTTTGTTTTGACTAGATTTGTAATAAGTCAAACAGTAAAATGAAAGTCAGAGCAGAGCTGCTTAAGCCAATCTCTCCTTGGCCTAAAACAACAGTAATGTAGGCGAGAGAAGTATTTTACTCTTTCGGGTCATTTTGGAAACTAAACTGGGTGGCTAAGTGAGACAAAATCTATTTTTCTGGAAATTTGTCACAAATTCAACATGCTTGTTTTGGCAGGATGATAATGTGCTATACTCACCACTTTCAAAGCCAAGGCATAACATTGTTAAGTCGCTTCCATTTTATCTTTGTGATATGTACGCAAATAGAGTTTAGCCTCTCATACTCAAACTGCAACACAGTTTATGCAGGCCAGTTATCTAGATTGCTGTGAAATAGCACTGTAAAATATGGTAAATACCATGTGAAAAACACTTTTGTGCTGCTTTGACACAACACTTCAGTAAAAGCAGGGTTTGCTTGCCAATTTACAGGGGAGTTAAATGGACTCCAAAAGGTGCTCTGTGTTCTCGCAGTATCTTATTTTTCCTTGTGTACTTTATACCTTGCCAGGAAACAACCAAGCATTAATGTTGCAATTAAAGAGCAAAATAGGTAACGCTGGAGATTACGGGCAGCTAACTCCAATGTTCCCACTGGCCCTCTGAGTGTCTCTTCCCGTGGACTGTAAAGAAAATCTGGATTCCTAAACTTGTATGTCCTGAAATGCACCTACGGTAGATGCCTAAAGTAAGCTTAGTAGATCATTAAGCAAATTTAATAATTTTATGTGAAATCTATTCCCACTTCAGTGTCTGTGCTCTAAACATTCCTGCTTTTTTAAGATGATCCCCAATCAAAATAACTTTCAAATGTGCAGTATTCAGCCAGATGTAAGATGTGCAAGCTCTTTTTCTACACCTCCCCTTCCCTCTAGTAAAGACAGCAGCATGGATGAGTGATAAACAAATCCTTTCAAGTCTGGCCTTCACATTTTGAAGCTGTAACTGCTCATTAGAGCAATGATATCAACAGGAATTTCAAGTGCTAAACACCATTAAACATACAGTGTTTGATCCTGCAAACTGATGAGTACCCTGGACCTGCTCCAGCAAAACACTTAGAAAGATTTATGGCACTTGTCTTACATTTAAGCATAAACTTGCTATTAAATGCTTTGCTGTATTGGGTGGAAATATATAATGGCAAGATAAGGTTCATATGACCTAATTTTAGCCATTTAAAAGTAAGATGTCAAACTGAAGCTAATCGTCAAAGCTCAGCCTGTTACTGACGAGAGGAGGTAAGCGTCTCCAGAGGGTGATTCTATTTTAGACATTTATTTCTGAATGGACTGAACTGTACCCACAGGTTCCTCTCCTTCTCACTCTCTCTTGATGGTGGCTCTTTAGCTTAGACTAGACACCTGACTTTCAGAGAGTCAAAGTAATTCAGGTTAATTATCTATTAATTTCTGCAGAATTTGTACTGATTTGACATTTAATCCACATATTTTGCAGATTGCATTTAAAACATTAAACCTTATCAGCTCAAAATGTTGATAAAATTTAAATACAAAGTTAAGGCCTGCATCTCTCCGTCATCACGTGTAAGCAGAAAGAGAAAATAAATGCTATCAGCCTCTTAAACTCTTTTTTTTTTAATTACACAATGGGTGAAATCACTTGGCCACCAAATTGTCAGAGAGGAATAATTTCTTTTCTTCCTACCCATTACTGAATCTGCAGATTGCTGTCACACCCACAGTGATAAAAAAGAAGGCAAATTTATACCTAGTTCTCTGATGGAAAGAATTCAGGCAGGGAGAGGTAACTGCATGTTAGGAGTGGACCTCTTATCTAGAGGTGGAGTCTCAGCTAAAAATGAATTAATAACTTGTTGAGAGAGAAAAGCACAGTACTTCAGTTCTTACACATTAAAGTGTTTTCGCAACCAGTTGATCATAACTGAAGCTAAAGATTCTCAAAAAGGCAGCCACCCAGCATTGTGGAAAGCTCTGTATTTGATGTTTGCCAAAGACCTCCCTGTGTGGTCCTGAGATCCTCTGAATGCTAATAAAAATCCTAAAAAAATGTTATAATATCTAATGTCTTTTTCTCTGGAAGTACACTTGGTACTGGCAGGAAGACACAGAAAGCTTAATCATAAGAAACTAGGTTGAGTAAAATGTGGCTAGAAGATGTAAAATTTCACTTGGTACATGGCCACATTTTTAATTTCATGTAGTATCAGTAAAATAAAACTTTTATTACAACCTTGACACAATAAATTTTCAATGTGGTGAAGTACTGGATAGGGCACTTTAATGATATGTTCCCACAAGGACAAGTTAGCACATCTTAATTGCCTGTCAGTCAAATTGCAGTGACTGGTTGTGCACATGGTCCTAGCCCATTGCAAACATGCAGTCAAACAGGCCGCTTAACCAATCTTCATGAGTGACTTTTTATAAACCCATTTTACTTTGCATTTGCAATAGGCTGGGAGTGTGCTTGGAGCAGCCAGTCACCACCAGTTAATTGAAAGCCAGTAGCATCTTGCAGTCATGAAGGCAAAGGGAATTAGAAATGGGAACCTGAAGAACTACTGACTCACCAGTGGGTTTGGGGGGGGAGGGGAAAGGTAAGATTTTCCCATTTACTAGCTGGCAAATAATTATATTACAGTGTAAGTTTGAGCCACAATTTGATTAAATTGTGTGAATCCACAAGTCATGCTGAAGGAATAATTCACGCATCATTAGTTACCAGTAAGAGTAACTCCCACCTGAGTAAAAAGGCTTCAGGAAAGCAATTGCTTTGCATCCTTCAGCTTTTTTTTAATCATAGACTTCCCTCTGTTGAATCAAGACTGAAAATTGAAGTGCCACCTACCTTTTCTTTCTTGTGTTTTCCCTAAACATGACAATATTTAAAATAAAGTTTTCATTTGTAGTAAAATTGTCATGATTTTTTCATGAATTTGGACTATATTTCTACAAATCTTTGAGATTCACACATATTTCTTCTTAATATATGATTACAATGTGGTTTGTTTTGCTTCCAAACTATTTACATCAGCTCTAGATCTTTCTTTTAATCACACAGAAATGTATTTGTTTGAAATAAATCTACTGGTGCGCCTTTGTTTTCAAGTGCTGCATTTCTCACCTGATAATTTAAATATCTGATTTGACCTTCCATGGATACTTAACACTTTTTCTTTTAAATCTCTTTGTACATTTTAATTCATTTCTGGATGTCAATTTAATGTTAATTTTCTCATTAGGAAGAACTGACAAAATTGAAGTATATGCATCAAAAAACCGTACCGTACTAGTTATAAAAGGTAATATACTGTCCTGCAGTACAGTTAGCCTGCATGGACCCTGAGAGGTCACTGGGGTTCCTTGTGAACACAGGAGACAGTGTGGGATGTAGGGCTGGGGCATAAGTATCTGTTTACTTTACCTAGGAAATGGATTTGAAATATTCCTGGGAGGGTTTTCAGGCTTTACGCAGATGAATGTGTTCCATCCTGAAGGTGGATAATACTGATAACACACAGATGTTGTTTATTTGTAGAAACCCATTTCTTAGATTTTAGAACTATCAAGGGTATACTGAGGAAAAAAGATTTTCCAGTGTGGTGCAGCCTACCCTCGTTAATAAAGCATTTGACCCCTTCCATAAGCTGCAATCCCAACAAGTGACTCAGACAGTCTAAAGTGGCTAGAACCATGCAGAATTGCTTTATTTGTAGGGCCAAGAGCTTCTGGGAAAAGGCATCTCTGGAACCACTTGGTGCCACAAAAAACGCATAGCATCTAAGAGAACTTCCAACAGCTGATGGGTTAGATCTTCAGCTGCTGTCAATAAGTGTCCCTCATTACGTTATAGCCTTGGGACAGTTGCAGTAGCTCACATCAAAAACCCATTTAGACCAACATCCAGTCTCCAGCAGCAACCACAAGTCTATGTCTAAGGAAGAGTGTGAGAACAAGGAAAAGAGAAGAAATGCATTCTCACCCTTGAGTCATTTTCAGATAAAATTAAACTAATTTTCCTGAGATCAATACAGGTGCATTGTTGGGTTTGGGTTTGTTTTGTTTTTATTTGGTACTGTTTACTGATTTCTTACCCATGGGCTTGTCCAGTTCCCCCGTAATGCTGTGTAAACTTTTAGCATTCACAGTATCCCGTGGCAAGCAGTTCCCAAGCTGAACCATTTTGTGAAGAACAATTGTGCTCTTCTTGGTTTCACACCTACCTCCCTTAACCTATAGACAAGAATATGGACAGTTGTGGCAGTTCACTGAGAATTTTCACAGTGATGCTCATTAAGAAAATACTAAGCTTCGCAGCTGATTCAGCTTTTGCACTGGTGAGTGCTGCTTCATTTATATCTGATACCACTTGTCTCCCTTCCCAAGGAGCAGCCAGGGTCAGTTCCCAGCTTTCCCAAGGGCTGCCTCTGTGCTCTCTTGGGCACTGGCCTTATCTGCATAACCAAGTGTTGAAAGTCCTGGTAGTTTAATCTCCTTATGCTTAATTTCCACATTCTTAATAATAGTTTACTTCCCCCACCCTTTGCTTATCTTGTATATGTAGACAGAATGGTTTCTCTGGCAGGGGGTCTGTTTTTTCCTTAGTATTGGTAGTTCCCCAAATCCAGAGCAAGCACAAATAAACTTTCAGGTTGACTTTAAAATTGTGATACTTAAGAAATGAAAAAGAAAAAAAATCTGTCTTCTTTCTATTCTGTGTCTGGTTTTGAACTCTTAAGGTTTTTCTGTATGGTTATGTGAATTAATTTTTTTTTTTAAATTAAGCAAGAGCTGAGACTCTCACATAGCACAAGATAATGGGAAAAAAGCCTTGAAGAAGAACACTAAAAAACTTGAAAGCCATAATAAAAATCATTAATATTGCTAACTTCAATTATTGTATCTTTACACAGTGCCTAGCACAACAGGCAATATTGTGTATTATTTTTACTCTCATATTGCTGACAGCTGCTGATCTCAGGAGTATTATGCTTCTGAGGAAAAAGAAGTGGAAGAACAAAGCGCACTTGTGTGTCTTGCAAGTAATTTTCTCCTTGGTCTAGTTGTATTCATGATCATTTTACTTGCAAGAGGTTATCTCATAGTTCACAATATGAAATTCAAGAACATTTGCTTTGGACTATTTCAGGTGAAGCCACACTAAAGCTATGATCACAGCGGTGTGTCACGGTATTATCGGAGTCAGAGTAAAGAATTTGGGATTGTGCTTTAACTATGCACTTCAAGATAAGCACTTCTTTAAGTCTTCTTTTAAGTCAAAACCAATATGGCTTTGAGCATGAATTGGGATCTATTCAGACACCCTCTAGCTTCAACAGAAATGGAATTGGTCTTCTTTCAGGTCAAATTATGCATCTCTGAATTCAGATCAATAGACATGGTTTCCACCATTTTCTCTTTCCCCTAATAGATAAAAGTAGAGGCGTGAAAGAGATCTCAGGATATCCCTAACTCACCTTCCACTGGAACTGTACCCCACAGATGATTGGTTATCCTGTCCTCATAGATCCCAATGAAGAATGACCTGCAGTATCCCTTGATCATTTCATGTAACTCATTGTCCACACACTGCTAAGCGAAGCATACTATTTGCTGGAAAACACTCTCAATTTGGTAACTTAATCTTAGTAAGATCTGCTTAATAAAGAAATTGTTCATGGGAGCTTTCATTGTAATGCCTCCATCCCCACTAAACTGATTAGTCAGTCATGCTTTATTTATAAGTAACAGAGATTTTTCCCCACCTCAAAGTTGAAGCCTTTTAATAACCTAGAAACTGTTGATTTTAAAGAAGTGTAGATTATTCTGCAATGTACCTTTTCAAGTACATAGCTTGATGAAATAGAGTTTTTCTAATTTTTCTTCCAAACATACTCTTCCTCAACCAAGGCTCTTAGTAAAACAACACATTTCTGACCTTCACAGTGTGGCAGCACAGAAATGCATTGGGGAGGACAAGAAGCCCTCCCTTCGTGGGTGCAATGTTCAGAGCCCCCACACCACCACCAAGGAGGCCAGTGGCCCCCCCATGGCAGGTGCACCCTGCATGCAGCCAGCCCACCCTGCCAGGACACGGAGCACCACTGCAGCTTACCACAGGGGACACTAATGAAAATTCCTTGAAATAAACTTGAAAAAAAGCCCTCTTTTTTTTACTTCACTATTGGTGGTGTTTCTTTACACATAGTTCGATCTAGCTTAGCTTCTCTGAGCACCATGGTTCTTCACTGCATTTGAAACATTTTGCTAGCTAAATGCAGAAGGGAAAAACATTTAGAACTAACCGGCTTCGAAAACTATGCAACAAATGCAGCTGTAGCAATGAATAATGTTTGTTGGCATTCCCTGAACATATTGCAGATCGTTTACAGGTCTCAGCAAAATGCCTACGGAGTGCCAGGACCAGGGAGTGAATTAGTGTGCTTCATGCTGGTAAAGCTTTTTTTTTTAAACAAAATATAAAGCTGAGGAACTGCATGAACTTTCCAAATGGCATTTTGTCCTTATCTAGATAAGAAGCAGTAACCAATTAATTATTTCTGGGTAGTTATTCTTAGCTTTTTATATTTTTTTTTCAGCTCCACTGTCATTGAGCCATCTCTACATGTATTTTAGGTCTGTTACCCAGATTGCTGTCCTTGAGCTGCTTACCACAGTCCCTGCTTGCCATGTGATTTTTTTTTCTGTAATTTGCATGAGATATTCTGTAGACAGGATGTACTCTGTCCAATAGCCAGGCATGTTGCAAAACTCTTCTTATTATTTTCATCCAGCTTAGCAAAATTATTCGAGGAACTTTCAGTGCCTTATGTATTAAATGGTTATCTATCCGCTGGAAGAGAGTAATTGTTCCCAACTGATTCTAAAGAGTATGGATTCTACTTTATTTGTAATAAAATGGTTATATCTGCTCATGTAAAAGCATTTTTCAGACCAACTGGAACAATAATGTGACATGCAGCTACAGTCCAAGCAACCAGCCAACCAGAGTATGAACTTTTATCATAGTTTTGCATTGTTCTGCTAACTGCATGATGCCAAAAAATAATAATAATAAAGAGAAATCCTTTGTTCCCTTTCACTAACCTAGAAGGTCACAAAACAGACAGTTCCTTCTTGATTACACTAAATAAATAAAAGTCTGATTCACAGAGGGGAAACAATCATCTGCCAACTGCCAAACCCTATAAAGGGTAAATCTGCTTTTACTTTGTGAGCCAGATTGATGAGTCACCGAGGCTATGACTAATACCAGCAAGAATTAAAATGTACCCAATAATATAACCTCCCTTTGTACTACAGAAATGTTACTCAACAGCAGACCCTGGTCCAATAGGTGCTGCTGGGGAGCAGGGACCACCCCAGCATCTGCTCTCCAGAACCACAGACCCTCTCTGTGGCAGCTACTGACATACATTTACTGCATTCACAGGCGTAAACTCAGCGTGGGAGTTAAATAATTAGGTTCTCTGTTTGGGAAATTAGCCACTATGGAAATATACACTCCCCTCTCTGCCCTCCCCCCTGCTCTGGGTGATCTGCCTTCAGAATATGCCGTAAACAGAGGTTCCTCCCAGAGCCCCGGTGACATGCACTTGGATGATGACGGCAGGCTTTTCAGCAGGAAAACCTGAGGAGGCCAGTTCAGAGAACACCAGGGGGTTTGAGATAAAGATTAGGGTTTGAATTTGGGTCTTCTTAGGAAATGTACACTCCAAGAGGCTCATAAAAACTGGGTGAAATTAAGTCATCACTTAGTATTCTGAAAATTATTTAAGAAAAATGTGTTACAACAACAACAAAAAATGGGTTTGTTCATTCATTTCCTTTCTTTAAATGGGTGAATTTGCTACTCCACTACAGTCACTGACAAAAGTCCTGGTGATGGTAACTGGGCCAGGATTTCACCAAGTGTACTCATCCCCTGACTGCATATTTTAATAACTCATCAAAACTATTTAATGCTCTAAGACTTTTGTTTTTAAGTGCAGCTGTTACCACCAAGATGCATCACAATCCAACAGAAATTGTCTTCAGAGAGATAAGGAATATCTTTGTCATTCCTTAATTCAGCAATGCTATATTTAATTCCTAGAATTAACTCTCATGCATCCTCGGCCACACATGCTCAGAGTCCTTGGATAATACTCAGAAATTGCATGGAAGAAGAGTCATCCAAAGCGACCTAAAGTGAAATGAGGAAAAAATAACAGTTGCCTATGGATAAAAGTAGTTGTCAATCTACAGATAAGCATCTATGTTGTCAGCCTGGCAGGTACCTTGCTGCATTTGGGATCCTCTGCAGCAAAATATAGCATGGAGCTGAGCCTGTAAATTTGAGTTCAATTTATTGAAAATAAAAACTGGAACATCACCATAGATTAGGTTAATCCTTCAGTCACCTAATTAGAAATAATTTTGGTGAGGATGTCCCAGTCAGAAAAAGAAAGAAAGAGAATGGCACTGTAGTCAAACATTTAAACATGAACATGGAAGAATGTGAATGCCTGCAGACCTTTTTAGACCCTACATGGATCTAAAAAGCAGAACAGCTTTGACCTGTTTCAGACTGAAACAGTTGCAATTGTAACTTAAAACTGGTTAGAGAAGGTACTTCTATGTTCTCTACTGCACTGTAGTTGACCTTGTAAGCTTTGGAAGTTAAGGCTACCAGTGCTGAACTGGAAAATAGTATCCTATTTTTTACTGAATTTTATTTGGTTTTTTTAAAAATGCTATAAATTATTCATTTTTCTGATGAAGCAAAGTGCTTACTTTCATTCAAATATTTTAAATTAATTTTATTTTTATTACCATTTTAAAAATGAATATGTTAAGGATAATAGCTTTTTTCATTAAATTTTGTAATTCAGCCTTTGAACAAAAAAAAAAAAATTATTTGCACAGCTCGGTCCATATATTTGCTAAGTTTGGCTTGAGTCACCTTTCTAGTGAACCCAGAAACTCCATATTAAAACTACTTTATATTTTTTAATGTTTTGATCTGTAGTGGAATGGAAAACCACAGGGTTACAAAGTAGGTCATTCCACTTTTTTATTAGAATTGCAACCTTTCACATTCAATTATTTTCGCAACAATGACAATTGGATATGTAATGAAATATAAAGAAATATGCAGAGAAACACCGTAAGATATTTGGCCTATACCGTCACAAAAAGATAGAGCAAGTTCAGATACCAAAACCACCTGTCTTCCCAACATTAGTTTGTATATAAATACCCACTTTTTTTTCCTAGTGATTCCATCAGAACAAATTAGTGTATGTCCCTTGGGAGAGCTGGGTTATAAACTCTAGTCATGTCACTGTCTATGAAACCTCTGAATAATACATGTAGTTTGTGACTCATATGCCAAGAATCCCAATTCAGTGTGTCTGTCAGCAGTACTAAATGTTCTAATTTTTTTTTAATAAATGAATGAAATGCTATTAATCAGTCATTTAACAGTTATAAAACTCTCAAAAGCACAAAAGCATGCATATATATATATATATATATATATATAAAAACCTGTACAAATGGGGGAGGGAAGCCAGTGGACTGGGACTGAGTCTCTGTTTGAAACTCCTTACCTGACCTTGATCAAATAGCTAATTTTTCTGCACCTCAGTTTTCCAATTACAATAAGCTCATAATAATTCTCTACCTTGGAGAAGTGTTGTGATGACAAACCCATAATTATTTGAGAGGTTTACATATGAAGGGAGCCATAAAAATAAGTAGGCAGATAAAAGTGATTCACTGGCTGAAATAAAATTATGCTAGTTAAATTCATTTCAAATTTCATCTTCTTGGCTCTGTATAGAGACCTATGGCATGGGAAATAAACCATGGGTTTACTGCTGAGGAGCTGACCTGAAGAGAAAGACCTGAAATCTTCTGGTTTCCATTATTTTGTTCTTCTTTCTTTCTAGATTTCAACCGCTTGGACTCCATTTTTCCATGCCTCTTTGGAAATTTCAAAATTATTTCCACCCCGTCCACCCCTCCCAAACTAAATATCTGGACAGAAGTCTGGGCTCAGGCTGCTCAGGAGAGCTCATTGACAGGGCAGGATGGGGCACGACAAGGCTGTGAGCCTTTGAAGGAGCGGGGCCGTGCCCCAAACTCAGTCAATGGAGACAGGTCTGGGAGAGATAGAGGGACCCAGGGACTGAGAGAGGGATATGTTCGCAGAGGAAAGATGATAGACGTGTAGAGGAATCTGACTTGATCTTAGAAAAGACCTAGGAGTGTGAAGAGATAGAACCTGAAATGCCAGTAACACAGAAAATTGTGTCCAGTCTTACAACCTTGCGTGAATGGTGACATATTTTTACGTTATCTAGAGTGAGGAATAAAGCACAGGTAGAAATTTTTAGGCTACTATTTGTTTCAGCTATTGTAAGCCTCTAAAGAGGTGCACTGTAAACCCAGATAATACACAAGGCTGGAGGGCTTCAAACCATGTGTGTGAATTTGGCTCCTGATTACTACTTGGTCTCTGTGGTTGAGAGGCCCCAGCTTCCACCAAGAAGAAGCAAACAACCAGTGTCTAAATGAAAAGAGCAGGAGAGCATTGTGGATGAAGGGAAGCTGAAGAGTGAGCTCAGTTTATGAGGCCCAAAGATAAGCAGCTTAAAGGTTAATACAAGCAGCCTGATGGTTTGTTTCCAGCAAGCTTAAGAAGGTTACTGGAACAGATATATAAGAAAAAAAAAAAAGAGGCTATAATTCTGCCAAACTTTAGCTGGAATACAGTCTTCTTTCTGCAGAAGTGTAAATTGCACCTCTGTGTATGAGATGTAGCAAGGCCCCAGAAACCTTAACAAAACAGACTGATCAGAGAGGAGAGTTTAGAGTAATGTTCACAATGAAAGTGGTAACAGTATAAAATCTACTCTTAGCAGGGAAATGATTGCTTGATGGTGCGTGGTTTTCTCCAAACCAAGAGAGGTTGTAAAGGTGACAAGCTTTTATGTTCTTCAAGCTTTATGCAGTGCTGGTGTAGAGACTTTGAGAACCACCTTCAAGACGAGTTCTTTGAGAGAGGGCAAGGTGCACGGAGGCAGCAACAGAACTGCTATTGTGGATATAACAGCCTAAGTCGATGAGCAAAGCGCTGTCTTAGCATTGTGTGATTATCTCCCAGTAAGTTACCAGCTCGCCCTACAGTCTGGCCTCACTTAGGAGAAGGGTAAAGCCAGCATAAAGCCTTGAAATGTCTTAGTCTTGGTGCTTTCGTTTCTCACTTGCCTTTGAGCAGTATGTTGAGACAAGCTGGTTCTTTTGGGATGCTTGGCAAATGAAAATAGGACAGAAAGGGAAAAATACAGTGTGGCATATCAGATTCCTGCCCTGAACGAATGAAATGGAAACAGAGTAATATTAGCATTCTGAATATGCTCTAGATCACAAAATCGTGAAGTTGCAATGGAACTGAAAAGAAAGGTAACAAAATAAGAGTTGTCACATCTTATCTGCAGGCTCCAGCAGCAGGAGAAAGCCATATGTCCTTAAGGTGTTCTTAATAAAATTACCTACAAAGAATGTTTTATCAGAAAAGCAGGTTTTTACAAATGTAATGAAGAATGTAGAGATCAGTATGACGCCAGACTGAATCAAACTGAATCAAACTACTGATTTATGCAACCATCATACATGATTAATTTTTTTGAACCATAACAGTAGTGGGATCAGAGTTGAAGTATATTTGGAGTAAGAATACTGCTGTAGATTTAGACAAAGCCAGTGGAAAGGAATATGAAGAAATCAAAGGAAAGTCTACATGTGAGAAAACAGGGAAACAGGACACGTATCTCAGGGGTTTGTTTGAAAGGACACTACCAAAGACCTAATGCTGAAAAAGCAAAGGGGAGAACTGACCACACTGAAAAAAGCAGCAGAGGTTTATGCATTGAAATTTCCAAGTCAAATACTGTTGTACTATATGGCAGGAAAAAAGAATGATTAATAAAGTTCAGATTAGGGCCTGGCACAAGAAGGAGGCAGTGGCACAGAAAGAAAAAGGAAATCATAAAGCAAACAGAAGGAGTAGCAACAACAGATATGAAATACTACCAATTTGCCTTGAGCAATACTCAAGAGAAGAGAAAGTGCAGCTAATTAAAGCCAACTTTGAATAATATGATGACAATGTCAATTACTAATAGAATAAGATAATGTTATTTATTACTGATGTTATTGCTATTGTTGGGCTGACTCCTGCCAAATGATTTTTCTACTTGATATTATTTTCCTGCAGATTTGATCCCTAATATAATTTTCAAGCATATGGATCCACCTACAGATTATAACAGCATGGAAAAAAGAGCTGCTTTACTTATCCAACAATATTTTTTTTACTATCTGATGACATCAATCAGATCCTGAGCATATTTTTACATTGAGAAGCACCTGTCAAAATGAAAACAATCTTGCAACAAGTGCAAACTATTGCTGGGGGAAGAAGCTTGCTTATAGGCTTCCCCAGGGCAAGCATTGGCATTGACTGCTGGAGCTGTGTATGTTCGAAAACCAGATCTATATAGTAGAAGTAGCCAGGATCAGAAAGGCAGAGAAGCAAAGAGGGTGTGGCATGGAGGAAAATGCCAGAAGAGGCTTCTTTTAGACCAGCTGCTCTCTGTAAAGAGAGAAAACTGGCCCCTCTTATTCCTTGCTGTTCAGGGTAACAGGATTTTTCATGCATTCTTTGCAAGGAAACCAGATTGCCATTGGGAGGTACCTGAATTTTCAAAGGCAATAACCCAGCAAGATCTCTAAATACTTGTGTCAGCTTTGGAGCAATAAAATTTATGGGCCAAAATGCTGCATGTGCAAAACATTGTATAAACACAAGAAGACCATCTACATGTAATTTATACTCTGCAAGGTACAGAAACATCTTTTGGATGTATTATGTGTTCAGTTTTAACAACATCGTGCCAGTCTTGAAGACTAATGTACAGTTTACAAATTCTGTTATGAGTACTCGGCCTCTGCCCACTATAAACCATGCTGCTATACCAAAATCAGGGAAATAATCCTGGGTAAGAATTCCTGATGAACAGGAATCATATCTCAGTAATTTTGTTTCATTTGTGCAAGCACTGCTATGTGTGCGTGTAACTACTCCCAAATTACAGAGGATGTGAGCCTGGAAAAATTAGTAATTTACCAGCCTTTCAGCATAAGGGATAAAGACTTCTGTGTTTTAGCTGAAAAAGCCATGGGTTTATTTGCTGATGCTAACCAAGAAAAGATTCATATAGGCCTGTCTGAAAGGAAGTGTTCTCTTTGCAGAAGAGAAAGACAAATCACTGGAGATGGATTATCTATGAAATGCCAGAGCCTTCACCCTGTTACGAAGAGTATTCTGAGGAATGAGCCTTGTCACAAGCACTTCACAGAAAACCCACCCAGCTGAAAAATGATACTGACAGTCTGTTGCCACTCTTTGAGGAACTTTGTTCTTTATGTGCTTTATTTCAATAACATCTACATGGGAATAAAACCATGGACAGAGAGTCTGAGGCATACAATCACGTCCCCATCCCTGCACATTGTGTGAGGAAGAGAAGAATGAGGTGCTGTTCAAAAGAAGGCAACGTGGACAGTGGGAGAAAATATTCTGCCAGGAAAGAGCACTGCAGCGTGGGAATCCCAGCAACACTTTTTCTTCTTTCCCTTCACCCTCAAGTTATTATTTGATTTTTGGTGGAGGGAGACTTTTCCCCAATCTCACTGTGTGCTTGCCCAAGTCAGTTCTGTTTCAGAACAACAGAGACTCAAATCCCGATGAATAAACATACAAAAGGGAAGTGCAACAGCTGAGACTACAAAGAAAACTTTTATTTGAGGACAAGAAATAAACCAGGCCATGTAAGCTCAACTGCTTTGCCATTTGTTGTAAACGTCAAGCCCAAGTGTTTTTCCTACTAGTCCAGCTGGCAGCCTTCACTAACCATTCCTACACCTTGACTCAGCTGGCGAGCTGCAGTCAGAGACCCGAAGAGGAGGAATGCGAGCTGCTCAGCAAGGAGCTGAGCACTTACCAGATTGCACCTGTAGCTGGGACCATACTGAAACCAGGAGAAAAGAAAAGCTGTTCACCTAATATCATCTTCTAATTTCACCTAATTTAAACATCCCTGTGGGAAAAGCTCAACCTGTGAGCCAGCAGAACACCTTAACCACAGTTCACTGGAGAAGTCCTATTTATGTAATAACTGAAAAATACACACAGATATTAGAAAAACCACCAGATTCCTCTAAGCATGTAATAAGAATGACAGCGGAAATTATGTGGTTGGGGACCACAAGGATTGGAAAAGGAAGAACGGTCTGTTCTCCTAACCAATGTATGGGTTACAAACCAGCAGCTGGCAGAGCCAGCTGTGAGATTTGTGAGGGCCTGAGCTGCTGGCAGTGGGACTGCATCATGAGCTGTCCCCTTCTGCTCTCTGGCCTGTGGTGGGATGATCAGAAAGAAAATTCCTTCCGGCTCTATCTCAGCTGTCAGAAAGTGAGCTCAGAGCTGGTGACGTGCATTCCCTGCACTTATCTCTGACCGCGGTTATTTGGCAAATTGTGTATTAGATCAGATCCTCAGTGAGAACCAGCTGCTGCAGTTTCACTGCTGCCACTTGCACCAGCTTGGGATATTGTACTCATTTGCAAGGTACCAGTACATTCAAGATTTTTAATCATCACCCCAGAAGGAGTTTCAATAGAGTTATAAAAGTTCCATGAGATGATGGGAATTAATCTTAAGAGCCAGGTGTTACTAGATATTTTTTAGGGAGAGATGCACTGTTTCTCTCTAGGTGCTATAGCATATTATGCCCTCTACTAGATTGCAATATATGTATTCAAATTATGGTGTAGTTCATGGTAGAGACAAACAATTAAAAGGACAAGTAGTAATGGCAGCAACTGAATTAATAAGTCCCTAATTGCAGGTACCAGGAAAATTTTTAAGAGCTGAAACATCCTATCAGTTAGTGGTAGACATCCTGTGCACTCTAGCAACTAAACAGTTTGATTTATTTCCATTTTTCTTTTCTCCACTGGTCTAGCTTTCCCTGATTAATTCATTTTTATCTCCCAACTTTTCTCAGCCCTATGCAGCAATTCATTCTGTCAGCACTGATGTATGTTGTTAAACACACATAATGCTGTATCTCTTCTGTGAAAACAATCACAAGAAGAGACTATCATACTACCTTTCAATCTTTTTGAGTTGCTTTTATTTGGCAGAGAAACAGAATTACTTTTTCATATCATTACCTTGCACCCTTAAAATACATGGAATTGCAGGTGTTGATTTCCCCTGTGCTCTCTCCTTATTTTCTCTTCCACCAACCCTCCCCATCACATGAGAGTGAATGATTTCAGGGTCTCATTTTTGCATTCCGCACATCCTTACTCTCTTCCCTGGTTTATCCCAACCATATTGCATCTGCAGTGCAAGCCCTGCATCAGTTTCCCATCTGGGTTTCCCTGGAGCTGATACACAGCAGAGTATTTACAAGCAGCGTTCCTCCCTTAGAGGGTCCATGGGCCATGAATACCTTTCATTTTCTGATGCCTCAGTCCTTGGCAGTCTTGACTCACAGCACTTGCTAAGCACTTTTGGCCTGTTAGAAAGACATCTCATACATCTCCTATTTGCCTCAGTGCTGTCATCGCCTTCCTCAGTCCATCTTGGATAGGGGTTCATGGCCCTGCTGGCTGAGACTTTGCTTAAATGGAAGCTTCTTTAGTCCTCCCACATCCAGATTCCTCCCATAGTAAGTCCAGGCATCTCTGGAAAGTCTTTCCACTTCCTGGGCCCAGTCCCTGAGATCAGACCCCTTTCTTCCTTGGGGCATGGCTTTCAGGGCTCTGGACATCACCTTGGGTTTCCATCAGCCCTTTCAGCTCATCATGATCAGGCCAAAAGACCTGAACACCTCCTGACTAAGCCTTCCCTGAGCACAGCGCGGTGCCTTCCTGGCTATTGGCAACACCTGAGCAAAGCACCCAGCTCCTAACAGAGCTCCAGACCAAGCTGCCAGTGCACCTCCTGACCAAGCCCCACCTCCAGCATGCTGGATGGAGGTGGGGAGGCCAAAGAGACTGCCTCTGGCTTAAGAGGGGCTATAAATCCTGGTCATACCAGAGGAGACACTATGTTTCTACTTTTCTCCCAAAGGGAATTGGCTTTTTGAGTAATAAATATTTTCTAAACCTGTGAAAGGGCAAACCCTGCAACATTTTCATGTTCCCATTTTTCATTAAAAGTCCTCCCCTTTCTGACCACACCCCAAATGGAGAGAAACAAGAAGGATATTAACAAGCAATTTTTTTTAACCAAAATGCAATTTATCCTCTTGTCAAAATGAAAAATAATCTGTGTAACTTCAGGGGTTTTAAAGCTTTTCTATCAGAAAAGCTCTTTTTCTTGCATTAGCTAATTCAAGCGATCCTTTAAATAATCCTCCAGAGACTCCAGTTCCTTTTTATTACAGTTCATCTGTCTTTTATGGCTTTGCTCTCATGAAAGATTAATAGCTGCAAAGGTCAAGGGCCATTGTGATCATTTAATCTGACCTGCATAGCATAGGCCATCAAATTTTACCCAGTAATTCTTGCACCGGATCCCATAAATTGCAGACAAAAGATCATATATCTTTTAGCAAGAAATGTTTTCTTGATTTGAAGGCAACAAATAATGAGAAGCCTGCCCCAGAAATTTGTTCCATGGTTTATTTACCCTGACCTTTTGTGAATTTTCACTAGGGCTGATTACGATTTTTTCAATGAAATATTTTGCACTGAAGAAATGTGGGTATTATCAAAGAAGTGTAGTTCTTGAGCTTTATCTCACTGTTTTACTTCCAGAAAAGAAAATAAGTAACAGAAAGTAGCATATCCCTTAAAGCATTAGACTTTCTGTCCTGGTTTGCTTTGTGGATGTTCTTCTTACCTTGAATATTGGGACAATTGGAGAACTAGCTTCCTAGAGTTAAATGTGTAAAGCTGGGAAGTGGCAATGCCTCTCATGATGCCTCAGCCAGACCAGACACTCCTAGACACACTAAGCTGGGAACCCCATCCTCATCAGGTACATGAGCCCAAACACTGGCAAAACCCTATATTTTCTGTCGAGCCTGTGGTCCTGCTTACAAGTGCCACAAAGCCCATTTATGCCTTCTGGGCTTGGAAATATGGGTTTGGCCCCAGGAAATACATCCATTGCTTTCAAATAAACCACTCAAAATAAATTAATCTGGCAGAAGGTTATAGGCTCATAGAGTCAATCTATTAACTTTCTGGAGAAGTGTTTGATATCTGTCTGTCAACAGATAGATGGCAAGCCAGAGAGGCCCTGGTGATGCACAGCCTGAGCTACACACGTTAGTTTGACCTAGCAAAACAGTGTAACACAGAGACACTGAAGCGTTGATAGTAGAGTTGTGGTTTTGGATTCCTTTACATCCTTTGCCAACAGATTATCTTTCCCATGGATTGAAGTTTAGGTACAGTAGCATGAATTTATCAGAGTGGCTCTGACATGGTTTTCTTATAACTAATTTCTTCCCTGTCTATAGCATAAACCATAATCTTTTGGATAGAACAGACTGAAAGACTTCAAAGGAACTCTTTTCCAACAGATAACTTAGTTTCTATAAGCTGACATTTCAAAAAATTATGAGTTTTGCATCAAATAATTTTCAAAAAAAGGAAAACATTCAGATAAGCCTAATTTCCAAAATAGACTACTTATTTTGAATTTTGTGAATATTTTATACATAGTAAAAAATAAGAGTTTTCAAAACAATATGCCAAGAAGCTTTGATCCAAAATATACTTTTGCTGATATATTTAAGAATTTTTAGCTTATGTAGCAATGTCAAATTTCCCAATATTAAAATCCTCTGAGAATCATAACTTCTGACGTCATTAGGATTACATTTATCTATTTTAACAGAAATTTGGATGACATAAATCTCACAAACAATCACATCCATTTTATGGTTGAAGACAATAGAAGTCACTTCTTCAGATTCTTGCCCAGAGACTGGCATGAGATCTCAAGCATGCTCTTCACCTCCCTCTATTGTACAAGGATCTCAGGGCAAGTGTACTCCTAATCTTGCCATCTCTGCTCAGTGGCTAGCAGAGGGAGGATAAGCCTGGGTCCAAGTGCCCCTGATAACACAGGATGTGACAGCAGAATGAGACGCAAAACCTGTGAATCCAATAACACAGGCCCAGAATTAGAAAATTAACTTTTAAAAATACCAGCCTAAATAAATTTTAAGCGGGGAGGGTGGGGGGGGTGGGGGGGTGGAATTCTACAGCTTTTTGCAGTATTTCTTTTTCTTCTTTGTGTGGTAGTAAAACATCAAGGAACTGAAGATTTTGGAAAGTGCTGTGAAAACACCGTAAGTGAAAGTACCATGCCAAAAACATTCACAGCTAAACACACAGAAAGCAAGCAGATTACAAATGATGACAGTGAGACTATAAGAGTGCTCAGCATTAAGCCAATAAATACATCCTGGTTACAGCCACAAACATACCGGACTTGTTTGTCCTTTCAGTTACATTGATCTCTCTCAAATGACTTCAAATGGGCATATTCCTGTATGACACAGCCGTGAGCAACAAGTAAACTATGTTCATTGTTTTTTAAGCTGGAAGATAGGAGGTGATTTTTGCAGATGTCAAGCAGTGATGATCAAAACTGAACACTGAAATGAATTCTCTGACATGCTGAAAATTATTAGGATAGATCTCTCATTCAGCAGCAGATTTTCCTTTCTGTATCTGATATTCCTAATAGCTATTTTACTGGGCATGTCATTCTCACAGAGTCTATTGTTAAATTTAAATAGGAGTTACAAATTCAAGCATTTTCAAGAACTTCCTGGTTTTTGGCAGTTCAGTTTTTTTCTTTTGTAAAATATGTTTTGTGAATATGAATTTTTTGTGGTGCTCATTGTCTCAACATTTTAACATCCTATTTGAAAACAGTAAATGGTTAGAGTTCATGCCCCATTCTAAAAATTTGCCGTTCATGTATGTGTGCTGTGGGACCCTGAATCTGTGATATTCTGTGGACAGAGCAAAAGCCTACTTAGTTGCAAAGATGTTTATTGAGAAGTCAGCGTTTGGCTGACACAGAGAAATACCCCTTCCAATTCTCAAAGTCTCAGTTAGAAGGCTACTTTACTCCAGAAGTACGGTGCCCCAGCACAGGGGCCTGGAGCTGGTTTAGTGATGGTCCTCACGTTGTGATAAGACTCCAGCACTTTCTCGGAACATCGCATCTTATGGACACATGGTGTTTTGCACAAATACTGCCAGAGTAGCCCTGACAGAGCTGCAAGGCACAGCTAGAACAGAGACATAGCAGCAAAGCCTGCTACTGCCACCACTCTCATTTATTCAGTTTGACTTTGGGGACTTCTCACATCATTTCCCAGAAGCCCGGCACCCTGGCTTTCTGACCTAATCCAAGCACTTGAAGCTGAGAGGTGAAAGTGCTGTTGAAGCATACATGTTGAAATCACTGCTCTAGTCCATAAAATTATGATTACAATTGATTTTTGCAAAACAAAACTAATCATTTGACGTACATATCTTATCGGATTATCACAATTTGTTGGCTGATAAGTATTCCTCATTGCTGAATTTTGTCGGAATCGGTTTCTAACCTCTGGATCTATTTTACACTTGTCTTGTGTCAGATACCATTTTTGTAAGTGCAAGGGCAACAGGCTATAATCAAATCACCATTTTCTCAGTCTTTCTTTTACAATACTTAAACTTAACCTATCCATAAGGTTTGTACTTGTGCTGCTGCATCTTACGGTGCTAAACAGCAGGTCTGGCTTAAAGCTCACTGATGCTTCTCTGTGCTGTTTCTATGTGCGTTTCTATTTAAGTTCACGTGACATCCTCATTGCAATTGCTGGTACAAAAAAATACTATTTGAACATTATTTCACTCATTTTAGCTGACTTCTAACACCTTTTCAGATCCGCAGGACTACTTGACTCTGGATTGTTAAACACCTACACACAGAATAACAAGGGTCCATTCAACATTTGAGGACCTTGGTTGAATCAGAGAAATAGTATGAAAAACCTGTCTACTTAAGCACAACAAATTTTGTAAAATTATAATTCGCCAAAATAATGACTGAAGCTTTTTCAAATATTGAATAAAGACATCCATAGGGAGAAAGGCCATGCTTCTCCTTAAGCCTCTCTGGATATCCCCTTATATCTTTTCAGTGACTAATTACATTTATTTGTGAGGGCCTTGCATTTTGGTAACACCACTGAGCATAGCCTGTGTCAGAGCAGCCTCACATAGCAGCTTGCTGTCTGCCTCACGTGATTCTTCAATGGGGCTGAATACCTTCAAGTGACCTGGCCAAACCCCAACTGGCATCCCTCAAACTCCTTCTCTGCCATGAAAAGGAGGAGGCTGCAGGGAGCCTGCGCGGGAGCTGCTGGAGCAGGACCTCCTCAGCCTGCCTGCGGAGCTACCCTGGAGATCCCTTCCACTGTCGTGCCATGCTTCTGCTCTTGGTATATCTGACAACCAGGTAGTTTGGTCAACAGATCTTGGTATCTTCAAGAAGGCATTTAATCTCTTTTGCCCTGTTCCTAAATTTTCAGTCCATGATGACACAGGTTCTGAATGATACAGCCACTGACTGAAATGATAACCATTCACATAATCTGTGACATATTGGTTTAGGGTTTAGATCTTCTGGAGCTGAAAGCAGCAGGAAGATGTGGAGCCAATGGATAATTCATACACATGACACAGAAGGCTCTTCATAACCGGTTAGTTCAGTCCAATACAAAATTACTTATTTTCTATTTTTCACCCTGAGAAAAACACTAGCTTTGAAAAATCATTGCATGTTTTTGCCACACAAGAGCATAAACATCTTACTGAAAGACATTCCCAGGTACTAAGAGGCCAAACATAACAAGAACCAGCAGAAGAAGGACAGAAAAATTCAAACAAAAATATAACTTAAAAAAAAAATTGGGATATATAATTATTTAAAGAAATCAGCCCATAAACTGGCAGGTTATTAGTCTGCTCACATCTGTATGTGAGATGCCTTTCTGGAATAATACATACTTCAACCAAAGGCAAGTTGTTGGACCAGTTACAAATAACAAGATGTAACATTTTGGCTTGTGTTATAGAGGACAGGTAGGGTAATCTAAGCGTCTCTTCTGTCCCCAAAAAACATGTTGGTATTTTTTTTTAAATCTACCGAGTCTTTTATTTTCATATTTTGAATTTTTTTTAAAAAAGTGCTTATCCAAAACTCTAGGTACCAGCCATCACTTATAAACAATATTGCACAAGAAATAAATAAAACACTACACTTAAATGTAACCAAGTAAAAACATAAACTAATGTCACATCTCTTTTGACTTTGTGGAGTTGTTTATTTGCTTCATGCTTGTGATTCTTAGGACTGGTAATATGGCCAATATCTGTGATATAAAAGCATTTTTCTTATCCCCTAACTTTCACACAGTTTTTCCTTTACCGATTGACTTTTGCTTGTCGTAATAAGAGGCAAACATCTCTTTCCACTTGATTTCTGCAGGTTGCAACTTCAAACAGAAAGGACCCTATCCCCATGCTGCAGGAGTGACAGTACAGAAGTAGTATTTTGTTCCCCATCATAGTTTGCCACTGGGAAAGTCAATCCAAACTGAGTCCTAACAGACTGGAAATGGGTGATTACTCCTGACATATGAGCTTCAATGCTGGTATTTTTATTTTTTTTTTAAATGTTTGTTGTTATCTGGGGAGTTCTAGCTTCCAGAGCTAAACAGTTTGTCCAGAAAACTCTGAATTCACTTTAAGAGAGTTTCCAGCCACCAGAGAGGTCTGACAACTTGACCTAAAGCCTGAAAATACCAGGCAGCAAATAAAAAGCATCGCTTCATTTTTAAGCCAGTCTGATGCTTTTTGCTGCATAACTCACATTTTTCTAACCCCAAGCATGGACAATACCATACATTGTGCTTTCTCATGGAGTCCTGGTGTAGGACAATTGCTGATTTTGCAGCGGGCTCTTCTGCTCAGTGTCATTTTGACTGCAGAGAGTATGAGCGCTCGTTGAGTGGGGAAAAACATAACGGTTCTGCTTGCTGCAGGCAAAAGGTAGATTGAAGCAATGATGAGCAAAGGGTAAATTCTTGCCCTTATATGTCCAGGCTGTTTATGGAGAAGCAAACAGAAAAGCTGAGGCATGTGGCAGGAACCAAGCCCATCCTGGCTTGGAGGAGTGCATGCCGGAGCTTGCAGCTGGCTTCTCTGCAAAGAGTATGGTGCGCACCGCTCCCTCTGCAGAGGTGGCTGCATCACAGGGGCTGAAACAGCCCAGTGCCACCCCTTCCAGGACAAGCCTGGCAGAAACAGGCAACCACAGGCACGCTGCCCCTGCTCCTGCTGTGCAGCTCCTTGCTGGACACCAGCACAGCAGAGTGACCACAGAAACAGCCTCCCGAATCCTGCTTCCTAGAGGTGATCTCCAGGCAGAGGCAGGGGCACGTTTGCCCAGCTGATAAGTGCCTTCACAGACACAATGTAATGTAATATACAAGGAGCATATCCATCAAGCTGCTCATGGCAGTGAGACATTTCCTATTACACCCCTCACTGAGCAGAGATTTTTTTTTATTAATATCTTTTACTAATTGGATGGCAATACAGTAAATAAATACCAGCTTGTGACCCAAGCTGTGCTAGCCCTCCTCAATACGCAACAGGATCCCTGAGCATCTAAATGTCTATCATTCCTCTAACAGTCAGGACAGCCTCTTAGTCACAGTGACTAATGGCATCTTTGACCATAGGATTATTTTTTTCTAATGCATCTGAGCTGTTTATCCCAGGCTAAAACCACCCTGGATCTGACGAGTGCTACAGTCCAGCTACATGCTGCTAATCCCCCAAGGGGAAGCGTCTCCACGAGTGTTTAAGATGATTCCTCTCACTAACATCTAACACCAGTGACTGAGGTGATTTTAGGGAGCTTTACAATTCTCTCCCCCTGGGATATAGCAGGGACAGCCTGTGCAGGATGAATCAATGCCATACGTCAAGCACTGTTTGTATATGTTTCAGTGTATCCAGGCAAAGTCTTTTAACTTTCCATCCTAGAGCCCGAGCAGTACTTTCCTGAATGTCAGCCAGGAAAATTTTGTAGATTTGGCAGCAGGACTGTGGGAAGCCTGGTTGAAGACCAGCCCAGAGTGCTGGAGCAGAGGCTTTATATAAAGAGAGAGAATCCAAACACCTTCCTTTGTTTCGTGCTACAAACGAGTACAAACGGAGCCCTGAGATTGCAATCAGGCCCTATTGTATAAGCACAGGCCTTTCCATTACTCCATTACAGCTTTTTGGCATGTAGAACTTCATTATTTTTCAGCTGGAAAACTAATTAAAATGAATTCTTTTTTATTTATCAGAGTGTTAATGCTTCAGTTCTCGAGTCCTCCACTGGCTTCCAGCCATTTAATTTTGGTCCCTAGGGCAAAGCCTGACAAATTAAGATAAAGCCATTACTTAATGTTCCCCTCCTGAGAGAAAACAAGAAGTATTTCCTGTTCTTATTAATTGCATGAAGTCAATTTCCATGGTAAAATTTCTGTATGATCAGAGCCTCTGTACCCAACATCTTTCTCCGCCTGTTCTCCCTGCTCAGCTGCAGCGGCAGAGGCAGGGAATGCTGCCGGGCTTCAGCCAGGCTTTCCATAATGCCCAGAAAATCACAGGGTAAACGGAGGCTTTGCTCAGGTGTTTGTCCTTTGCCATTTGGGAGTCACCCTCTCCAGTACCTCTAAGGTATGTTTGCTTTGAGAGGTACAATATGTAGTGCTGTGCTTTACCTCCAAGGAGAAGCCCAGGGATCCTGGCCATGCCAAGCAGGTTAGTCAGAGCTGTGGTATGGGCACTGCCCAGTTCAAGCACATTCAAGGCAGCCAAAATCCACCTTTTATTTTTTTTTTCCCCAACGTGTAGATCACAAAAGTTCACGTGCTTGTCAAGCAGTGTGTTGGTTTAACTGATACCATTTCTCCATCCTCCCCAGCTGTGCAATAGGTAACAAACAGCCCTCCCCATGGCAACACGATTTAATACCCTTGCCTTAAGGGGAACGGGAGGACTCCAGCAAGCAAACCAGCCCACTGAGCTGCAGCTCTGGAAAGCAGCCAGGATGATGCAAAAAGTTTAGAGGGGAAGCAGCAAAACAAACAGAAAGGAAACACAGCGACATGCCTGCAGTTGTGAGGGGACAAACAGACAGCAGCATTACTATGTTTCCTTCCCCGTTTGGTGTCCCTGATACAAACCTCGCACCCCTTGGCCACCAGAGCTCTGCCCAGCATTGCTTCACTCTTCAATGCTCTCTTTATAACATTCTTGCATTTAAACAAAGCTGACTCCATTGAAACCCAGCTCAATAGCTGAAGTTCCCCCAAATATTTTCCTAAAGCTGGCTTGCTTAAGGAAAGACTTGGCTAAACAAGGAGACAGCGTTCTGTGTGCTGTGAACTCTGTTATCTAAAATTTGTTGCCATGTTTGGCAGATATTGCAAAATGCCTGTTGACCTCCTGGCAGCAGCACGCCGGCCTGGCTGTACCAGTGCCCCAGTGGGATGAATTTGCTCTGTGACCCCCCCAGGCTCGGGACACCCTGCTTTGCCGGCCGCACTGGTGTAACCCCCTCACTAGGAGCCAAGAGCAGCTTGCACAAGTGCCAGCATGCCTCTGCTGTGCCGACGTGTGCCAGGGCCAGTGCCTTTGTCCCCTGCAGTGCCGGGCTGTGCTGTACAGCCTCCTCCTCCTCTGTGCATGAGTCAGAGCGAGCTCCTGCTTCCTGGCAGGGACTGAGCCCCTCCTGCCGCTGCTGCCCAGAGAGGGCAGGAAAACACAGCCCCCAGGTGCCCCCAGCCAGGGCCACTCCACGGCTTGTCCGTGCCACCACCAAGGCTATCAGGTCCCCTGATGCTGCGAGCTGGAGAGGAAGCTGGGGAGGAGACAGCCATTCCCCAGCAGCCCAGACTCAGGCGAGGAGGGAACTAGAAGCCCTCGACTCCTGTGTTACTGGGGCAGGCACAAACAAAAACATCCTTGAGGGCAGATGTTTGGGAAGGAAGCAAAGCACATGGCTCTGCTTCTGCTAGGCTATACCAGCCAAAGAAGCAACTAAGCGAGGCGTATGGAGAACAAAACCGATTCACCGAAGACCTTCACACTGCCCAAATGAACGGCAATATACCCTTTGTTTACCTTATCCCACGAAATCAGGGGTTTTTTGCTGATGTTCTTTTGAAGAGTGTTGTTCATTAAAAATAGACATAGGATTTGAAGATGCTCTTTCAACTATTCTTTTAAAACTCCTGCATTTTAGGGGGAAATTATTATTTTATATTTCTAGCCTTGTACAGACATTCATTGCACATCATCAGTTTTTCTAATCTCAGCACAAATCTGTGATGGGTCATCTTGTCCTGCCACCTATCACTGAATTCCATATGGCTGAACTGTACTGGGCACATGCTTTGTTAAAGCAGCAGGCAAGGTTATGAAAATCACAAAAATGCATCCTGATACTATTTGGGATGACTCAATGGACTAAAATGGAAAAGTGAGCAACAGCAGAGTCTGGAACACATTTTCTGCTAAAGCACTTCAGATAGGTTGTTACCATTATGGAAAAAATCATAATGGCCAGTGCTATGTGACAAACATTACCTAAATCAACATGATTCAAGCACTCCTTTTCACTATCCACCCTGAGAATTACTTTAAGAATTGTTATCTTCTTGAAATGTTTTTCAGGAAGATGTGAATGGCCAGTTTTGCCAATAGCTTAAACAGAGGCAGTTTCTGTGCACTTTTAGGCCATCAGGGAATTTGATCTGTTTTTATTTTTTCACATGCAAGCTTTAAAAATCCAGCTGTGGCTGTTGCCCCAGATAGGTCAAGGGAAAATACATGTTCTCCCTATGTTAAAAAAAAATTTAAGGCATTTGTATTGGGAAATTCTTCTGCTTGCTTAGTATGAAGGAGGGATTTGAATTTCGTAGAAGAGTAAGATGTAGGATGTACTTTTTTCAGTCCCCAAGAAAATCACTAATTCACTGTGTTACAAACCCCTGAGAAATCCCATTTCCCATGGAAAATAGAGTCTTATTGGAACTTGGTCTGTAGTTTCTCCACTGACTCTTCACCCTCTCAGGGTTCTCTATGCAACTGTACCATAAAGGAATCACTATCCTGGGTCTGGGTGTGAAAACTGTGTGCTTTCTGAGATCCCACTGCTTACACGCTTGGGATGCAAAGACAGGGTAGAACCTGACCATGGAGAGCTGATAAGTGAAAGAGAAGTAATAAGGAAGATGGCTGCACTGCAGCGGGCAGTAGGCAGGAGGAGCATGGGAAAAGAAATGAGGAAGGAGGGAAATGAGGGGGTTGGACTAGATGACCGTTAAAGGTCCCTTCCAACCCAAACTATTATATGATTCTATGAGCTGTCAGCAAGATAACTCGTGAGCCTATTGATCCAGAAATCATCTGGAGTGGACAAAATAGGGAAGACCTGAATTCTGGTCCTTATGGTTTGTCACACACAGTGTTGCACAGATTCTTACTTCTGTCCCTCCTCCCTGTTGTGCAGTAACACAGTTTCAAGAAAAAAGGTACAAATTCACTCCTGCCTTCCCTCCCCATGCCCTCATCTCATGTAACAGATGGATTGGCAGTAAGGATGCTCCCCTGGGAGTACTCAGCACAGATATACCATTAGGTATTTCTCTATACATAATTACTAATTACTCAGTCGTGAGACAGATGCCAAGCGGTTTTGCATTTGCACAGAAAGCCCCTGGGGAACTTTGGAGTAAAAAAAAATCACCACTCAGTGATGTTCGGGCATCCAGAGTGTAGGCAGCTGAGCAGGAGAATTTAAAACCTGATTTCCAACTTACACACCTACAGCCCATGTTAGAGCTTTCCTTTAACCTCTCCAAACTTCAGAGTGCTTTGCTTTGCACTGCTAGCTAATATTTCATTAACTTAGGGGTCTATATGATATTTCTAGGAAGCCATGTATTTTAAGCCGAGTTGATTAAAGACATGTATTACTAACACTGACATTATTTTGCTTCTATTTACAGTTTCGATAAGAGGCAAGCCCTGTTGAACTGCTAAAAAGATGACAGTTTTTCTGCCATCAAAATGCCACCCATAGCCACTGTTAAATATATTTCCACAGGTTTTCTACTCTATAAGAAGACTAGCAAAACAAAGGATTGGCAATTTTGCTGAGTATATCCAAAGTCACCGGGGAGCTGGAGAAGAGAGGCAGTGCCTCTGTTTTGCAGTCTTGGGAAAGCTTACAGCCCTGAGGTATACAATCTTCAGTAGGATCCAGCATTTACAGTAGGATCAGACGTTCAAATGAGTCACTTCATCTGAATTGCTGCTGGCCATAAGGATTAGGAGAATAAAATAGACTACGGATATGCCTACACTGCAGGAAGAAAGAATGATGGAAACGCATGCCAGCTTGATCCAGTTTTCATGGGCAACCATAGCAGGAAAGACATAGCAGCCTGGGATGCTGGAAAGTTTTTTAAACGTTAACATCGACATGGCCTTGTGTTCTCTGCTGTGGTTAACTGCATTTGGTTTTTGTGTGGAAAGCACAGCTAAAAGTTTTTACACCAAGCCTCTATTTACTCCCTGATGGGGAAAGGTAAGCTCCTAACAAGAACACATGTGGTGTTAAAAGTGGACAACCACACTGTAAATTGCACTATGGGTAAAAAAAAACAAACAACAACAACAACAACAACAACAAAAATTGATAGGCAGGTCTGAAGTGCAGTATTTATGCAAAGAGATTAGCTTACAGGAAAAAACATCTAAGGTCAAGATATATGATTTATTGCTGAATAGTTTGTGGTCTACAGAAAAATGCACAGATGAAAAGATAAAGACATAAAATATGACACTGTCAAGTTCACTTTCTGAATTCATTTTATTCTAGTACTTATTCCCCACAGGTTACAAGTGAGTGGTTTTGTGAGTGGTTTAGAAAATTTAGAAATTATCTGACCACACAAACTCAAGTTGCAAAGAATTTTCTCAAATACACAGTGTTTTCCCTCATGACACTTCTTTCTTTATATAATGGATGCTTATTTTTTTTTTTTTACTTTATTGTGGAGCACTTAGCACTCAGCAGGATCTGCACCAGTGACCCTGCAGTATAATGGCTTCTCTTCCCCCACAGAACTGCACTGTGAGAGGAAAGTGGGTTAAATGCCCTGCTGGACCTGCCAGTTTGCTTCGTGAGCAGCACAGGGTGGTTCCCCCTTCACAGAGCCCATGTACTCAGGTGACTGTAATGCTGTATGTGTCCCCTGTAGAAAACCATACAGTGCCCGCTTCTTGAATGGTGTGCACAGTTCTGATTCCCTGATCTTAAAAAGGTATAGGAGATACGGGAAACATGGAGAGAAATGCTACCTATATGATCCCAGCTGTAGGGAACAGCTTCTGTATCAGGAATAAGGTCAGTTAAATGGACAAGCACAACTGAGAACAGAGAATATTGGTGGAGATTTGATAACAGTACCTAAAGTCACCAACGATGGAGAGGATGAATGGGGAAATGCCTCCCTGAGCTATGAAAATGTTACTGCAGCTACAAGTTTACAGGGGTTTAGAAAGCAACTAGACAGATCACTGGAAGAAAAGACCACGCAAGGAAAGGTCACCAAGGGCTGTGGCATACCAAGATGCTGTCTACAGCTATGGAAACCCCCCAGGTTGTGATAAGCTGAAAACAGGGAAAACATGCTGGGTGAGTACTGTTACATATTTGCCTTGCCCTTACATGGCTCCCTCGGCATCCACTTTGAGCCAGTAGCAGGATACTGGGCTAGGCAGATCTTTCATCAAGCCCAGCAGAACGTGTCTTATGTTCTTGCATCCACTTTCTGGAATGGACCAAGTGGATCATGTGCCTTCTGTATAGCAACAGATGACAACACTCAACAGCCAGCGTAATGATCTGAGCTTTATTTTAACCAACAGGTTTTGGAAGGAAGCTGTTGGACAGTTGGGATGAGCTGTCTTGCTTGGCATCTTCTGTACCACTCCTGTGTCTTTTGTGCCACTCTTCTAGCTCCTCAGGACAGAGCATCCTTCCCTGCTCCAGGCCCCTGCTGCAGGCCAGGGGTGCTGGCCAGTTTGAAGGCCAGAAAAACCTATGTCAGAGAACATTCTGTCGTCTGAACATTTTGGACACCATTGATGTGCATACCTGATGTATGGCTGGAGCACAAGATCCAGAAACTACTTCCTAGTACCCAGGGTGAAGTACAGCAGAAAGACTGAGTTGCTATTGCATAGCTGAACCATTCAATTTTTTTTTTTTTTTTTTAATTGGAAACAAGTAGTTAAACTTCCACTTATTCCAAGCTGAAAAAAGACAAGGGAACAAAAACATTGTTAGTATTATGTCTAGCTTAACAATCATCTCATAAATATTCCTAATGTCAAAAGGAAGTAAGCAAAGTTGGGCTACTTTAAATAATTTTCAGCAAAAGCCTGCAATGATGTCTTGGTATGCTGGAAAGTTATGTATACAGAAATAAACTGCCACTTTGAAAGGGCATGTACTTACTAATCCTATGGACTTTAGATCTTTCTGATAAAGGACTTCAAACAGCACATACAGAATATTCAAATAAGGCGAAAATAAGATGAAAAGAGATATGTGGGTACTTAATATGTTTAGAAACAAGCTCTTTACCAATATTTGAGTCACCGAATGCTTCAGACTGGGAGAAAAACTTGAGAAAATATGACTTAAAATATTTTCATGCCAGAGCTATCAAAATGCACAGCCAGTACACTCTGACTTCCCATGAAATTCTTCATATTGAGCCCCCAAATAGGAAGACTGAGATTACAGACTGAATCAAACCAACACATTCTACAGACCCCAAACCTCAAAGGTATCAGAAGAATTCAGGTGTGATGCATCTATGAGCTATTGTAGACATAGACACTCAGTCTAGATATACAAATCCAGCAGAAACACTTACCAGACAAGAACCCCTGACCAACAAAATCATTGCTTCTTAACAATCCTTCATTATGAAAAACAATCCTAATCTTAGGCCTGAATTCAGTTCCAGTTAAAACCATACAGCCACCTCCCAGGAAATGTTTGTTTTCCCTATATTTAATAAAATGGACATCCATAAAGTTATTTAAGCCATTCTTCTTAACAGTTTGGTTATTTTTCAGTCCAGTTTTGCAACATTCAATTCATTGAATAATGAATTCACATTATTTGTGAACAAGACCTTTTTCTCTTTGACTTTGACTCATCAGCAATCAAATGTAGACATGCATAATGCTTCTCCAATAAATTATTTTCAAGACTTTTTTTTGCCTTGTCAGTCAGTGACTAATGTAATTAGAAAGAACTCTGCAGTGTTTGCTCACTTTCATTCAGGAGTGGAAACATGCTTCATTAGAGTGTATTTGGGTGCTTTTAATAATTCACCAAGGACTAGATTATGATTGTGCATGGCACTGACAGGACAGGATATTCTGGACTCTTGAGATGGGCAGGGAGGTTGGGCAGGATCCGTAACGTTATTACAGGTAATACTTCAGCAAGCTTGGAAGATGCATTGTGTGCAACGTCTCAGTCCAGCAATGTCATTTTAGTCACCCTGCCCTGAAACTGTTTCTCCATCTACTAAGAGTCTATCAGCACAACCTCCAAATCTCAGCCAGGGGTGACTCTGGTGGGTGCTCGCATTGCCAGCAGCCTTAGGGCACACCCTCCACCATGACATCTGCATTTCAGAGTTCAGCCTGTCCCCACAGTTATTTTGTGCATTTCAAGCACTCCACAGTATCCTTTCTCTATATAAGGGCATAAGAAGACTTATATGCCATACTTTTTCAACACGCAAAACACATTTTTGCCCTGCTCATTCTATCTTCCGAAGCAAGCCCAGCAGAAAAGTGTGAAGACGATACCCTTTTACTTTTCTAACTGCAAGAAGGGCATTGTGTTGGCTGTAGGAGCTGGAACAAGCATCCAAAGCAATTCAGAGAGCAGGAACTGACAAAAGCTGGAAGCATCTGGGCTCTCTCCAGCTTCTAAACCCAAAGCTGTACCTGCAGCCGCAGGATCTAAATACTTCAGTGGTGAATATATCCTTCTGGAAAATCCCCATTACGTAAATGGAAACGAGTACGTAGACACATGTGGAGGTGCATACCATTAGAGGAATGATAAGTACTCATATCTGTATTTGAAAATATTCCTTCTTAAATTTTTTCCGGATGCACAGAGCATCAGGAAGTCAGTGCAATCATTTTCCCCAGAACAAACTATTTGACAGCTTCTCCTGTACGTTGCAGTGGTGTGCGTGCAGCTGTTATCATCGAACCCTGGGTGTTTCCTCGAGACTGATGATTACTGTAATGTTCGTAGCAAGTGTCTCTACTTACAAAGAATTCTGGAAAAATCACAGTAGAAAGAGAGTAGTCTTTTTCTGTGTGTGCTCTACAACATGTTGTTGTGCATTTAAGCTAAATCAGGCTGGTTAATAAAATCATGGAGTGTTGATGAGAAGAAAACTAGGCTCTTGTAATTTGAATATTATGAATAAAATGAATGACCGTAGAAAACCAAGACTTTTAAAAGGGGTCTTTAACCTTAACTGAAATGCCAGGAAGTAGCAGAGAATAGCTGTAGTAACTCTGTTCCTCAGGTTCACCCTGGTGCTGTTTTCTGAATGTTTTCTGTTTTGATTTAGATATCCACATAGAAAAACAGTGCTGTATGATTATTGAATTAAGTATGAGCATACCAAGCAAGAGCTTACCACCCCTAAATATGACAAATCAGACTGCTTTTTCTTTAAACACATAGTAGTGGATCCTCTGTTAAGCTTATAATTAATGAGTTATATTCATAGATCACCCAGGTGCTATAAAATCACTCAAAGCTCGTCTCTGTTTGTAAAGTGTAAACCCATGATGTTCTAGCGCAAGCCATTTTCTCTCCAAACCAACCCAATATATGCTTGAAAACCTCCTCTCCCTCGGGGCTCTCTGAACAGCTGTGTACAGGCAGGGGGCTGCCCAGGACACCGACTTTCTAGGGAAAGCTCCAGCTGAATGCTTTCTTCAAAACTAAGGCAGCTTTAAAAGGAAAACTGGGAGGTCCCTTGAAGGGCAATTCCTACCAGCAGCTGCTCTGAACACACCAATGTGGCTTCAACAAAACTCAGCCGCTGCCCTCACCCCTCCAATAGCCCTGGGAGTCCTGACACCACCCCCACCACCATGCAGCAGAGACCTGAGCAGCAAAATATAATTACAAATAACCATATGTACTTAAAAGGTAGCAAAAGTATGAAATATAAGAAAAAGCACCTTGAAGATGAATATATCCCAGTGATGGGCAAAATGATTGCAATGTATGAAGCCCATGAATCATTTTGAGATCCTTGGTCAGATGGATAAATATTATTATTATTCCACGTACACTATTACTACATTGCATTGAAATGGCTTTGTAATTTCCTGTCTAATGCTACCCTTAGGTCTCTTCTATATTACTACTTTCCAATTATCTTTTCTTTTTCTTCTTGAATATATATGTTTTGAATTATTTTTTCATCTGATATATCAGCCCACAGTTGTCCAGATTGAATGTTATTTTGTTATTTCCTGTCCACATTTTTACAATAAGGAGTTTATTGCTTTGTAAATCTGAAAAAAAAAGAAAAAAATGAAAACAAGAAAAAATACAAAATATCATGTAAGTATGTTTATGTCAATTCTTTTTATTTATGTCCGAAAGCACATAGCCCTTGCTACAACCACTTTCTAAAACATCTTAGGGAGGTGACCCAAATTCACTATCATGCATGTAGTCTGTCCACTCAGATTAAAAAAAAAAAGAACAACCCAGACCTTATAAGCATATATTGCTACCTAATCACCCTTTGAATTGCAAGGCATACTCATGCCAAAAGGAGGTGAGCAAAATCCAGCGCTGCCAGGCTAAGAGACGGAGAATTTCAACGTCAATGGTGCTCCAGGAAAATTCTCCAGCATTGCTGTTTACTCCTTGAAAATGAAATCAAGCCAACTCAGAGCACCACCATAAAGCTATAGAGAGATGAACCCCTCCAAAACCCAGCAGGCAAGGGTGAGAAACCCCTCAGGAGGAAGGTCAGACAGAGCATCCACGTGTGGAACAGACAAACATCCCAGGCAGCACCAGCAAGGGGACAGAGGGAGCCCCTCTGCCACCACCTCTCCACATCAGCACAAGCAAAACTGTCCCTGAGCGACCACAGAGCTTGACCTGTGCTGAAGATGGCAGATTCAGAGCACTGGAGATTTCACTCATTGAGCTTCCCTTAGATAGGGAATACGCGACTTTCATTGCATAGAAAAAACAGAAACTTCCTTCCTTCTACATGCAGCACCTTTACTCAGACTTCAGTGAGGTTGTACACAACCAAACCTGATAACAAGTCTTATGGGGACTTCTTCACTGCTTGACACATTTAGCATTATCTTCATCTTGTGCTCTTTTCCTTCAGTCGTTTTGCAGTCTGGGTTACGCTGGTCATCTCAGCAGCATTTTAAATTAGTCTTTAAAAAAATCTTTTCCATGTAGCTGGTAGTGACTGAGGGTACAGTACTAACTTGAACTTTTTTAAATATTCCTATTAGTGAAGAAGAGAAAAAAAACAACAAGCAAAAGAAAATACTAAAGTCCCCAGAAATAAGACTTTTGCTATTTTCTCTGCAGGGTGTTTCAGTTGGTTGTTTTTTAAAAATTAAAAAAAAAAATCTGTTATAACTTTTATAGGGCTATAAAAATCTATAATTAGCTTTTCTAAAATGGATGCCATTTGCAGGCAGATGGGTAAATAGCATTTAAAAGCAGAAATTTGATTAAAACTCTTCAGGGGTTATTAAACTGACTGTCAAACTCTCCTGTCTGTGCAAGAGATGACAAGAGCTATATAGTGAATTGTTTTCATGCCTGCTTCTCAGTCATTTTAAGTGAACTGAGGGTGGGATGGGCTTTTTGCCTTTGTCAGGTTTCTGTTTGCTTTGCATCAATCCAACGACTTCTGTGTATTCTTTCATTTTCAAAGCCACAGATTCCCTAATGAAGTGTACCAATTTAGTAGCATCAGAAAGAAGATGTTCTAAAATCTCCAGCTGGCTGTCCTGGGAATCACTGCAGCAGTTTAATAAGCCTCAGTTTTCTCCTATTAATCTAAAATAAGACTTGGCACATGATATTTGCCAGCTGTTGTACATTTACCGCCTTAACCATATTTTTTCATGTCGATGAAGCACCATGAAGGACCCACACATAGCCTTATTTGGATTAAACTTTACACCATGCCATATCAGTTCTCTTTGTCATTTGCATGTCTGTTTGCTTTGTTCACTTATTTTTACTGGACTCAGATACAAGCAGTGTCCTGTATTCCTTTAATTAGTACAAATTGTTATGTGCCTGGAAAGATAAGATTTAGGTCTCCTATGGTGGGAGATATTTTAGAATATTTGCAAGTCAGAATGCTGACGTGAGATTCTCTCTCCACCCCAAAGGAATTGCAAATCCTGTTTGTAACTAATTGTCATATCTCACAGACTATAAAGTCTGCCACACACCACAGCTCCAAGATTTCTAAGGTGGACATTATTTGGCTTTGAATGAGAAACTTGCAGCTGTGTATCAGTCACATTTTAGCCACAAACAATTCAACTGCTCAGCTTTACACTGGGTTTAAATCTTCACCCCTTTCAGTGAGCTTATGTAATGAGACTCTGCATGTTTTCTCTCCCTGAAGTCCCTCACTGAAGAACAACAGTGGCCATCAATCCGCAGCAGCAGTGGCACAGGGAGAAGCTTCCTCCCTGTGCGAAGGCTGGCTGCCTGCTCATTCCTGCACTGCAACATCCCTGGGCTGCAGCCATCAGTTGCTGCTGATGTCCTGCTTCTGCCAGGAGAAGCGAGACTTCAGGCCTTGATCATATCGCTTGCCCTGGCGCAGGAGGAGCTCTGGGCTACTGCACGGTGTTGGCTGTGTCTCTGCTGTGTCCCCAGGGGATGGCTCCTTCCCCGCCAGCAGCTCCCCGGTGCTGCCTGGCTCCCACTGGCACAGTGCAAGGAGAGTCCAGCGTCCCTTTGCCTCACTTCTGCCGGTACCTCAGAGACAAAGCCACTGCATTTGTGTCCTTCATCACGTTTGTTAGAAATGCTTAAGACAGTAAACCCTCAGTGCCCTATAACTGGGAACATATCGTTTACATGCAGTAGAGCAGGAGGAAGAGGCTGATGTTACAGCGTGTGTAGATTTATAAACACAACAGTCACACAGGTCTATCCAGAAGTACCAAAGCCCTCCAAAACTGCAGGCTTTGAGATTCCAAGTTTAGCATTTTAAATTAGACTCTCCACTGGTAATGACATCAGAATAAAAATAAATGTGTTCTTTTAGCTCAGTTCAAATCCCAAACCATCATACCTGTTCACAGAGCAAAGGACTCGGGAGAAGTACAGGATTCAGGGAACACCCTCCAATGTAGCTCCAATTTACAAAAATAAAGTTTAACCAAAACAGACAAGAAAGTAACTGAAATGGTGCTTGGTGAACTTCACTATGCCATAGTCTTCATTTTCACTCTAGGAACTTAAAATTTCATACACAAGACTGTCTTGTGTGAATGCAGCTGCAAATATGTTGGTGAAAGTAATTATCCTCTCCAGGTCACTGATGAATATTCATTAACAGTGAAAGATCTGCTAAGTAAAACATTGTGCCTTTTTCAGGAAGGTCACACTGGTCAAGGTAAGTGTAACAGCTTGTTAGTGAGACTCAGTTGACCATCTTTTCATCTTGTGGTTGTTACAGAAAATGAACTGTGTCCATATTTATTCCATACTTTTATTGCTGCTCTCAGAGCACAGCAGGAAGAAAATCTGTGAGCTGCTGTAACAGTGTGGCCTGGAGGCAAAAACCAGATGATCTGGTCAAAGACAGGCTCCTTTTCATTCCCATCTACCAGTTGGACCTGGCAAAGTATAGACGGAAGCTATTAATCTGCTGGTGATCAAGACAAGCCTTGAACAAAATCCTAAGCTTGCTTGCCATTGGCTTTGTGGTGACAGTCACAGGGGAAATTCCCAGTCGCTTGCTATCTGAGGGCATCACGATGAAAAAAAATTCCTTTTCACCAGAGATCACTTGTGGTCCCCTCTTCCAGATCTTCCCAAGATATAAATTATAGCAATTTAGAATAAGGAATCGTTAAATTCTCATCTTCTCTCCTCTGCTGACCAGAGTAGTAGTTCTGTGCCTTTGGTAAGCTTTATGAGCAAGCAGATAATTTACGTGTGAGAGATTACACTGCTTTGAAGTAAAAACTACATCTCTAGTAAGACAGACCCAAATCTCAGACACTGCTTCCCCCTGTGCAAAATGATTTGCCACTTACACCTGTACCATCAGCATGATAGACTCACTCCAGCCAAACTTTCAAAGTGTTATGCAGCCTTCCCAAGTTACTTCTTTGCATAGTATCCTCCACTTCCAATTAACATAGCCTAAAGGTTTAGGAAATAGGCATTTGTTCTGTATTTGAAAAAATTATCATCTCAGTCAAAAAACTAATTATTGCCTGTAAACTGATCACAAATCCCCTAACCTTAACTTGCTCGCTTCCCACTCAGACTCTCATTTCTGTTTGCTGGTTTGATGTCCTTGAACTCACAACAAAATTTAGGATAGGGTTTTGAAAAAGAGTAAGAAAATGTGAGAAATGCAACCCCCAGTTAATCTCTGTTCAAACTGGACTGTAAAGCCTTACTGCAAGAAATGTGCTGCATATATTTACTTTTGAGGTTTTGACATGTACCTGCTATAGGCCACTTGAATTGTGCTCTTCTCTGTCTACATTGTCTGTGAACAAGAAGGTATACAGCATGTTCAGGTGACATTTTAGATTATTTGGCACAAACATCTGATGCATCTGCCAACACAGAGAGTGCTGCTGACCACAGAGTCAAGCATCAGTCTTATGCACCATTGAGATAGCAATAGGAAAAATATTTTCTCCCGTGGAAATTGCCATTAACTTCTTTCTTTTGTTTTAACCTTGTTAGAATTTTTCTTTTCAAGATAATTTTGAATTCTTACATTATAAATCGAGAGTCTTCTAGTGTTTATAGGAGATGTGGAAGCCATACTATATAGCATTACAATTAGCGCAAGAATCGCTCAGTATTCATCATCTGTATGAATACTGATAGATAATAATAATATTCTCAAGTTTTTTTATACGGATTTATTTCTAAGGTGAATGAAGAGAACTAAGTCAGTGAGGGAATTTGGGAATATTTACTGTATTTCTTTGTAGACTGGATTACATAGTAACTCTATGGAAAACAAAATGGCTGAAAATCTCCATAGATATATAGACTGCAATGGCAATAGGAGACAGCTGTTAGTTTTAAAAGTCCAGACTCCAATATATCAGTCATTTTGTTTACACAGCCTGGGAACTGGAGCACAAAGGAACATTAAAACAGTTTTAAAAGCTCTTGGAATGGAAGATGTGCCTCAAAGACATGTCCTAAAGAGAGAGACTGACACTGACAAGCTGTGCGAAGAGAATTCAGTCCTCTGGATAAAGGAAAGGTAAGTGCAGATGAGGAGATACATGGGCCATCTACTGTTTTTAAGGTAAACTTTTTCTGAAATGTTTTTGTTCTAAATAGGGCAGAGTTTATGGGAAGAGAGAATATCTTTAATAAGTAATTTGTTGATTAAATGCTTTATTCTACTACAAGGAATTCACATGTTTCTTCTACCCTTGGAATATCACAGCCATAGCAACTCTGCAATAAAAACTTTCTTTAAAGAAAAGGCAAAACAATTTTGCAGGGTACTTGGTCACACACCTGTGTCACCCCATACCCTGGAGGAGCTGGCATCCTCTGCACACAGGAGGCACCTTCAAAGGGACAAGGAGGGAGGCCTCTGAGCCACATTCAGCTCTCAGACCATAGGGATCAGGGTGTTCTTTCATTTTAATTAACACCAGCTGCTGTTTAAGTAAAGAAGAGAGCACGGCCCCTGTGATGGAAACGTAATTGTTTTGGAAAGTCTTCTCAATTAAAAATGCTACTTTCTTTGCTACAGCTAAAGCGTATGTTATGGATATATAACTGAAAACAGCACTTAGTAAGTTGTAGTTCATTACAAAAAAGCCATTAAAAATAAAAGCTATGCCAACGAGAAACATTGCATACAGATGAAGCAGCAGAGGTTGTGGTCTGGTGTTGACTCACAGGCTGGGTCAAACACAAGCGTGTCAGCGTTTACATCTGTCCCACAAGACTCAGTCCCACTCCCATGATCAGGACCTGCCTGGTGTCACAGCAGGAGGGATTTTTTGGCAAGGAAGTGCTCAGGCAGGGGTCTCCAACTGTCACTAAAAAGAGCATCATTAGCAGTCCTGCTAGCAGTTGTTTTACTGGATCCCCTTGCTATCAGGTCCCATGATATCTGAGAAGGCTGATGAGTGAGCAGGTGGGAAGTCCATACAGCAGCCCACCAGTTGGTTTTTATTACTATTGCCAAATCTTATCTTCTTGAAGTTTCCTTCAGGGAGTTCAACTGGGAGGCTGCAGAATCTGAAAAACCTCTAAATGACAATTTTCTGAATCAAGGCCTGGAAAACCATTGACCTTTAGCATTGCTTATTCTTGGATGTGTTTTCCTCTTCCCTCTGCAAGTGGTCTGTGTGGGTATGTGAGAGACCCATGGGAGATACGTCTGGGAAGGCAAGATAGGAGTCTCTAGAAGTCAGGCTGTGAGAGTGAGGGATATGACTGATGAAGTCTCATGTGTGAGAATCAAGTGGTTCTTTAAAATTGGCTTTTTCCAGTTATGATCAAAATGTGAAACATGTAGAACAGAAACTTTGTCATGTTGTCAAAGGCTGTCTGAGAACTAGGATTTTAAAAGTCCATCAGTGTCTCCTCCTTAAAATGCTCTAGCCTGTGCTCCAAGCCCAAGGGCCCAATCTGATTCACTTCTGGAAAGCTGTACTGTGCAAACACTTCAAACTGATCCCGTTCCTGAAACTGAGGAAGATTAATCTCAGATGGTTTAGGCAGCCTGTAAACTAGTCATCAGATAGCTTATCATTTATCGCTGATAAAATGTCCCCTGACAGAACTTTCCTTTTTCCTTGTCTCTCCTCTTCTTTTACGTAGCAGTGATAGAATTCAAAGTGCAATCCACAGTCGTTACAGGCAGGACTGCTCTGGGCTGGCTGTCATCTGCCTGCAGGAACAAGTAGGTGGAAGCGCTTTCCTGGATTTACTGGGGCAGAAAGAGAGCAATGAGGAAATTGGTAGATCGGTACTCATTTAGTATTTACAGCATTCACCAGTTTTAAGGAGATGACTATTTCAGAGGCTGCCCTGTCCATCCTGGAAACTTGCCCTGACCTTCCTCCTCCAGCAGAGCTTTTGCCCTATGATAACCATCACCCAGGTGGTGATCAGTCATGGTCTGACACTTGACACAAGCCAGGGCCAAAGATCACCAGGGAAGGCAGAACAAGTTGGGGTAGGGGGAGGAAGAGTATGATGATTTTTTAAAGCAGAACACCCACCAATGTATTAGAAACCTTTTCAGTTTTAGGAGGTTTTCCCTGCCCCCAACTGCTTCTTCCTCCCCTACCCTCCACTGCCCCTGTAAGAGTATTAAACGCCAAAGCATTTTGTCTGTCTGGGTTCTCATGGGGGGAGAATATTTTTACTGGGTTTTCAAGTCACAAGGAAGAGCGAACAGCCTCAGCCTGCACTGCCCCTGCAATTCAAGCAGAACAAACATGAGTTAACAGCTTACTAAAGTCTGATTTTAATCTTCTGAACCTGTAGGATTTTGTGACTTTGACTTTGCTGCCTTCCTTTGAAGGCCATGTTACAGTGTCTACCTCATCTTCACACCAACCCAAACAAGCCAAATTCTGCGGGATTCAGATTTAGTTCTACCATACCTGTGTTAGTATCTTCTTCAATGGGTTCCTCCAAATCTTAATAACAGTTACTGTACTTTCCCTTGGCCAACTTCAAGAGCAGAGCATGTCTGCACCTCTCTGTTGGGAAAAACCTTTCATTCATACACAGGAGCCTCTTCACAATCTATTTCAATGAGCTGGAGGAACAACCATAAAGGGATGAAAATAGGAGAAAGATTTATTTTTATATGGCAAGCAAGTGAAAGATAGGGAAGAGTCCAATGAAAATGCACAAGAACATTGATCTGGCAGTCACATGCTACCACCATGAAGAGACCAAAACTGAATCTTGAGTTTAGTCCCATGATTATCAAAAAACCCTGAGATCCTATACTGTGTTTAACTGCTAGTTCTCCTATGTTAGTTAGAAGATATTTATTTCTTTTTCATGATAACTAGTATTAAAGTCAAAAACCACTGATACTGGTCAAAGTTCAGCAAAAGGGTTGGAGAGAAAAGGGCTGAAATATTTCTTGATAGTGCTGAAATGATTCTATCTAACTACCAGAGTGATCATCGGTAGTTTCACACTGCGGGGTTGTCTAGCTCCCTCATTCCCCCAATAAGAAATATGATCAGTAGATGAAGCTCTGCAATTTTAAAAAGTGATTTGGATTCTTTTTCAGATAAGGTAAATTCCTCTCTAAACACCTCTGAGTATTGTCTCCAATATTCAGCAAACCTAAGCCTTGAGTACTGATGACAACTAATGTTGCAGATTTGGGAATTCTCCAATTGCTCTGTTTTTTTAAACATTTTTTCAGTTTATAAAGAGGATTGTGAAAACTGGTGCTGAACAGTGAGTGTGAGGCAATGGAGGGATGGTGTGTGTCCGGTCACATGAGTGCTGTGCATGGCAGCATGGGCACATCAATGCCACCAGCTCATGTGGAACTGTTCCAGTCACCAGGGTACGCTGAAAATACAGGGGTGTAGCCCATTTGAGTTCCTGTTTCCTGTGTTAGAGGAAAGAAGTACTGAAGTAGAAGGAGGGCAAAACAGCAAATGATATTTGCCAGATCTGAAGAATTTTCTTAATTTATTGTACACGTGTTTATAATCCACAATTTGGCTGACTTGATATGCCTTTACTAATAATAGAAATTTTTGCGTACTTAAAAGAGTACTTCAGAAAATACGTGCTCTCATATGCTACTCCTGTTTGAAAAACAAATAAGCAAAGATTAACAATGTATGAAAAATATAATACACCATTAAAAGGCATCTGCTGTATGTTCTGCATCTCTTTGTGTTATATTTTTTCAGAAAGCAGGTTTAAAGATGGACAATTTAAGGTATGTAATAGCATTCCCTCGGCCACTGAGTTGTGCTTGATACATATGCAAATGCACATGAAACCAACACATGAGCCTCTCCACCATCTGCAGTCTGGCTCTAATTTTTTCCATGCTTCCTCAGTTCCGAGAAGGAAACTGGAAAATCTCTGATCTGCTCCATCTGTTTGCTTCATACAGTGCCACATGCCGATCCCTGAAGAGCACAGGCTACAGCACATCAATAAAACCGGCTCAAGCAAGCTTGAGTGATTTTTGTTATAAAAAACAAGGTAAGCCCTTTTAATTTTTCATTTATTTTCCAGCTGTCTAATAAAACTGGATAGGCTTTTTGTGGTTTCGGCAACGTTGAAAGAAAAATGCAGCACAAAGAGAACTTTCAGTTACTTGCAACTCATTTTGGCAGCCAACAGTCTTGAAAACCCAGACTGGCAAGAAGCTTGGACAGCAAAGTAGCCTTCCTTTTTATTCATTCACATGGCAATTCACAGCCCTAAGGATTACTTATCATTTGTAGTGTACCTCAAAGAAATCAGAATTTCAGTTGGAGCAGTATCTTCGTTTCATTACTGCTAGCACTAAACAAGTGCCATATTTTCACCCATGCTGATAAAGGGAGTTAAAGCAAAACCTGACTGTGCCGCCAGTCCCAGTTGTCCCTGTAGCATCCTTGAAAATGCCTGGGGCCAGCGGCATAGGGAAGCAGCCTGTCATGAGACCTCAGCTCACCTGGGAAGGCTTTCTCCAAACCCTCCTGCTCTGCTTATCTCAGCTGCATCTTGCCTGTGCCAGCTCAGCCAACCAGTCAGCCAGGAACACTGCTCAGAAGAAATTTCAGTGCAAGCAAACCGAAGTAATGCAGGAAACTTTCTGGGAGCTTTAAATAGAGAAACATATATTACACCTGCTCTGATGCTACAGATTGAAGATTTTTGGTTTTATTTGTTTTTCCTGTGCTACCGTGGCAGGTTTGAAGGAGTGAGGCATGCAGCCCTCTGTGCTTTGAAGTAGACAGATGTTGCTATTTCTCATAACACCACTTGGAGTCTTTGATATCTCTATTCTTTTATATAACTAAACAGAATGAAAACCTAGTAATTCTGGGCTCTTTAAGGGAAAAGAAATCATCACATTCCCAACTGCTGCCATGGGAGCATTCACAACTGTGTGGTTGAAGTGAAGAGTGGTGTCCAGGCGCATTGCTCCTACCAACAGAGCCTCCAACCACTATGAATTGTACCCGTCATGGTGTAAACACATGCATATGCATTTAGCAAAGGCAAAGACATAACTCTTGAGTAATACTGTGCTTTGAAAAGAACTGTGTCACAGACATCACTAATTTTAAAGGAGGAAGGAATTCCATCCATGTATTTCTTAAAATTACAGCAAAGGTTCTGTGTTTTTAGATGCACATAGACACAGGGAGACACACAAGTGATGAAATGCAGTTTATTCTACACTTACTCATTACTGGAATAAATAACACTGATATACTTGTTCCACGGTCGGAAAATTCTCATACATTATCTTAACTTATTAATAATCACTTATTAAATTTATTTAATATTTTAAATTAAATGGAACATTGCTTCTTCCTTACTTGGCAGACACTTAGAAAGAGCTGGTAGAGAGCAAACAGCCATATATAATAGCTTTTTACTTTATTTTGAGAGAAAACTGTAATTTTACAACAAACTGCTTAAAATGCCAATAAGTCAAAATATTAAGACGGAATGTGTGATCAGCACTCAGTGCATCAAGGCTACCAGTAAAGTTTATGCTTTTTATTTTCAGTCTACTTCACAGTAATGTTAACCACACTGTTCTGCTTTCTCATCTAACAGAACTCAGCATCACACTATTGAATCTGGATCACTGACTCCACCGGCACAACCTCTGATTAACACTGGTGTAAAATGAAATCATATTACCTATTTTTCACCAGTTAGTATGCAAGACTATATTTTGCGTTCTGGTAAATGTTTACTCCTTCTGGAAGCTCATTGTGAAATCTCGCAGCTAACAGCCATTCTCCAGCTGAGAAATTTCTCTTTTCTCTGCTCCAAATTCTTTGCATGATATTATTTCTGCTGATTCCTTTGCATTTTAAGCTCATTGATGGCAAAGTACCTGAAATGAACTTCCCAAGAAGTCCATTGAGCGAACTCCTGAGAATCTGGCATGGTGCACAAAGGGCAGCAGCTGGGGACATGCGCAGCAGCTGTGCATTTTGCTTGGGCTCTGCAGTGACACTGGAAGAGCAAGCTGCTGTTGCCACCTTCCCAGTGGAATTTTCTGAAGAAGTCTCCTTTTCAGTTGTGCTAGTCACTGCTGCTAAGGGAAGAAAGCTGAAAGTCAGCATTTACAGGTAGCATCTCTCTACCAGATGAGAGGTTTCAAAGCTATGGACTGAACAGAGAGTTTCCTATCTGGAAAGTAATACGTTAGAGGAACTAACAGTTGAAATGGCTTATTTAGTCTACTCTAATAAGGGCAAAACATCCCATTATCTAAAATGTTAAAGAGTTTAGGGAATATTTTACCATTGCTTTTTACTATGAAGCAGGAAGGAAGTAAATTCAGCAGCAGAATCTGAGAGCAATGTTCTCAAACAAGCACTCTGAAGCAAAAAGCGTATGACTCACCTTTTCTGCTAAAAAACTTTGTCCTTCCCTCCTGGGACACTACCACTGATGTTGTTACAGCTGCTTCCATGTGGCATTTTCTGGACCATTCCTTCTTCTTTGTCTTTATGCTTATTGGAATAGTTCTGCTGCATTTGTGATGAGGCTGAAGTGCATGCAAGGAAAAATGCTAGAGCAGCAGAGAAGAGGCATTGCAAACTGTGTCACCCAGCCTAGAGCACCAAGAGGAATCCAGCCAGAGCACTTGGAAAGGCCTCATTCATGTCTCTGGGCTGGCAGTGCAAGTGTAGGAAGACTTCTCTCCAGGAGGAGGCTCCTAGCTCTTTTTGTCCTAACACAGATTCTACCTTCACACTAGTTTTGAATCAAGCTCAGCAGGCTCAACAGAATTCTTCCCAGCCTCTCATGGAGAGATGCTTAAACTACTACATTTACTGCTACTTTTCTAGGTAGCAGATAGTGGAGAAAAACGTGGAGAATTTTGGAGCTGGATTAGAAGACTATGGGTTGGGAATCAGCAAACTCTCTTGACTTAAATAATACAAGGGAAGAAAGAAATCCACCTTTTTAAGACTTGAAATATGAGGGGAAATTTAAAATTAGTGGAAATATTGACAACTTTAGCAACTATCAATTGATTTTTTAGAAATTTTTCCACTCTTTTCTTGGAGACACTAGCTGAAGGATTGATTTCCTGAAATGCAAAGGAATCCACAGGAGGAAGAAGCTTCACTCTCACAGAAATAAAAAGGTTATTTGACTATTCGTTCAATAAGATTTTGTTCGAAGTAGATAGGAATTAGAAGTATGAGAAATACTCTAAAAATACTATTAAATTATTTTTCCATTATTTTTCCACACCCATTCCAATGATTTCACTGAGTGGCTATAAAAGCTGCCTGACAATTTACAAACTAATTGAAAAGGCTTTGGAACCATGCGGCTACAGATATTATTTTTTGTCCAGTTGAAGAATACACTTATCAAGTACTGATAGTTACCAGTGTGAAAGTGATCAAAATAAATATATTGAAATTACAATTATAAAAACCCTTTTCTAGTGTTCTTTTCCCTTAGTTTAGCTATGAAAGAAATATACTTTCAGCATGCATAGCCAATGATCACAGAAGTGTCTAAAATTGCTTTTTACCTCTACTCTGTTCACCACCACTTTATTGCATAGAATCTTACCAAACCAGCAGATTTAGAAGATGGTTTATTTCATTTAGTTCCTACCAGGACTATTTGTAATACTACAGCTAACCAGTCAGCTACAGTGGTATAGAAGTAATTTACTGTTTGCCTGCTGCCTAGACATAGAAGATAACTCTTAATTGGCTATAAACTCCATTAACAAAAATAATAAAAAAAAAAAAGTCCTTTTTGGAACAGTTGTATTTGGGACACTGTTAAAAAGAAAAGCTTCAATGCTCCTAATCATACATTCAAAAAGGGCTTTAGCTCTATGTGGAAAACTAATGTTTACTGTTCTTTATGGATTTTCTTGAAGCTGGAAAGAAATGTTGCAGTTGCCTCATCCAGTTCCTGCATAATATGAGCCATAAGATTTAATTTAGCCTGCTCCATTGTCTGAACTATAACTAATGATTGTGAGATACAAGTTTAGATTTAAAGCCTTTAAGTGTGGAGAACATATTAGCTAGCACCTTTAGCAAAATCCAGTAGTTCATTAAATGTATGACTTTATTTCTCTGGTTGTTTTACCTAAATACAGATTTACAACTGTACACATTGGCATTTGAGTCTATAAAATGAACAGGGTAAAAATGATCAACATACTAGGAAGATAATTAGTACCTTGTGGTACTTGGAGTTGCTGTTCCCATGAACATTTATCAGAATTAAGGCACTAATGGCAAGATGCTCCAGCTGGTGCAAGCCAGCATAGCTCTAGGGGCTTCCTTGGCTTTGCAACTGTTGAAAACCCAACTACTTTTTTTCTGGAAGTTTCTCATATTCTGAAAGATAAAACCCTTGTTACAATGGCAAAGAAAAAACAAAGATTCTGGAGAAGCAATGAACGTTAACATTTTTCTTCCTGTCTTGTCAAAATACCTGGAAGAAAGGATGTTTCATAGCTTTAGCTGCAGTTCTTACAAGTTTTACTGCAGTACCAGGAAGGCGTACTACAAGCAGCTATTAGTGCTCCTGTTCCTGCAGCTAGTGCATGCTTTTTGATATTTTTTTTCTGAAGCCATTAGTGCATATTGTCTTTCCTCTATTAAAAAGATACAGGCTTTCAAGAAGGGCAAATGATCAGTCATGTCACTTGGATTTGGATCCGGTGTTATGTACTTTCCAGATAGGCTATCGTACAGCATAAGAAAAAAATGCATTTAGTAGACATGCTTCATATATGACTGCATTGATTTGATATAGTCTACAAGATAGTAGATCTAATTAGAATCTAATTAAAAGATTCTGTCCTGTGAGACCAATTGCCACTGCAGGAAAATGGATAGAACAATCTGAACACAGCCGAGACTTCTTCGTTCTGACAAAGCATTTCTGCCTGTATGATCTGGCCTATGACACTGAGTGCTCAGTCTCTGCAAATATGGAGCATTAGACCCACAAGTGACCAGCCTGCTAGCTATGTCTTTCTTCTCTTTGGGTGACAGGTACTGTTATACCCCATCAGCCACAGAATGAGTGACAAAGGGTCATTTCAGACCACCTACTGCAGAGTACCAAACCAATGCAGAAATGATGACCAAATAAAAGATCTAGGAATAGACAGTCTGAACATAGTCCAAATATCCAGATCCAGTACATAGAACATTTAGCAAACTGTTGTTAGATGAGACGCTAAAGCAATCTTTAATCTCACAGCAGAAAAACTAAGAGAAAAAAAATATTTCATCTCTTAGCAGGCATGAGCAGCATACTAACCAAGAAGTTAGTATTAGATCAAAAATGTCAAATGCCACAAACTTGTTTGATTCCTGGTGCAAGTCCACTGACTTCAGCCTAAGCTGATAGTTACTCCAAGGACCTAAACTTCATTCCATGGCTTCTTTGAACATATTGAAAGTATTAGAAGTCATAAATATTTTGGAGGATTGCTTCTAAATTGGACCTCTGAAAAATAAACAGAGATCAGACTAACAATACCGCTATGCAAGGAGGAGGAGCACAAAGGGGAATGTTTCCAACAAGGGCACAAGGCTTTCAAACCACACCTCTGAGTTGTGCAAGGGCAAACTCACCATGAGGCTGGATTCCTCACCTTCAGGGTTTGCTTGCTGGCCACTTCAGATTAAAGTTTTGGCCAAAATCCTGAGTTTGCCTTCTCTTACAGCTGTGATTTGAATGGAAAGTAGATAAAAACTGCTAGATTTGCTTAGCCTTTGTCCATTAAGATGCTGGACAGCAGTTATTAACACTTCTTAAGATATGCTTTCTGTGAAATGTTGCCAAGGCAAACATACATGGCACACAAATGCAGGTAAATAACTCCGTATTTTATCTTGCTAATAATCGAATTAGGAAGGATGTTTAAATGGTAGGCCATTACAATGGCACTGATGCACAGAAAAATTAGGTTAGATTTACAACTTTTTTTATATGGTCCCTTATTTTCTGTTCTCCTCTAGCTAGAGTGTGCTGCTTCAGATCATATGGAGGTCAAGAGATCATAAACCAAATAAATGATCAAATGAATGACCTATTAATTCAACTGAAAAAATCAAGATTAGATATCTTGGGGTTTTGTTCATTTTTGATGGCGTTGCTAAGTGATGATTACTTACATTAATTTATGTAACTCAGGTGACATTAATTGAATGACTGGAAAGGCACTAAAATGACTTCTGCAAAACTGTTTTTTTCTCCTGTTTACTGCATAAAAATCTAGGGATACCATGCAAAGTCCCCTGAAAAGAACTGGACAACTTCAATTTATACATTTATACTTTTATAGGAGCCACATCTAGGCATTCTTATTCCTTACAAAGAGGTTGAGACTTTTCCTGATTACAAATTTCATTAACAAAAGCTGATAGCTTTATATAATGTCACTTTCATCTTAATCAAAGACGAAGAATAAGAAGCAACCTTAAAAAAAACTAAAACAGCAGAAGCAAATAATTACAAATTTAGGAAACAGGTACATAATATCTGCATGAGTGACTAAAATCCCAGGCAGAGGTTTGGTGGCTTTACTTCGTTTTCAGTCTCCTGAGTGGGGAAGGAGATGCTGCTGGTGCAGATTGCCCACCATGAGCCGCACAGCTTCATGGAGCCTGCTGGGCACTTCCTTGTGGCTGAGAGTGAAAGAACAGAGTGCTATAACCAAAACCTCACTGTTTGCTTCTAGTTATTTCCCTGCCAATTTTTAGTTTTGGTTTTAAGCTGAATTTCCAGTGTTCTCTGCAGTTTGTGCATTGCTCAAGGTCAGGTGATGCTCTGCTAAAATAAAAAAATGTATAACAGCTATAGTTTACTGCAGATGAATTGCTGTCCCCTAACCCCTGCCTTGTGCATGGCAAAGCTTCCAGGCCAATGAGACAAACAAACAGAAATTCAAGTAACGTAAGCCCAGTATACATAAACCTGTGGGTGGAGGCATCTGGAGCATTCAGCTACAAAACAAAGGGAAGGAGGATGGTAAAACCACAGCAAGACTGCTTAAAACTGAATAGTGTGAGGAACCCTGGAGAAAAGGGGAGAGAGGGAGTGGATAAAGAGTCAACACCTGGATTTGGCAACATAATTTTGGTGTTTCAGAAAGCAGCAATGTTCCAGTGGAGCACATCAGAGAATATTTTGGGTATTATATATATGTATGTAGTCTATAGAGATAATATTTTATATAATCACAGCATGAGTACATTTTCAGGTTATTTCCACTTTACGCTTCCAGATGACCAGGAAATCCAGGCAATAGCTACCTACTCCAGGATCCCTTCATAAAGGATCTACCTGAGGATATCATCTAGGATGCAAATGAATGCTGCTAAATGTATTCTGATAATTTCAGCATGGGATCTGAAGGAGAGCACAGGCACCTGAGGTGTGAGTTAGAAGGGATTTTACCACCTCAGCCTGCTCAGATTGTGCACTTTGCTTCGGAGGCACCCCTGCAGCTCCCTCTTCTAGGGCAGAGTCCCTAAGGGGTCTCATCCTCCACCATGCCTATGACAATCGCAGCCTTCCCAGGGCTGAGCATCTCTGTGTACATTGCAAACCTAAGTTTGACTGGCACTCGACCCAGGGAGGGGCTTGGGTTCAACCTGGGGGAGATGTCAAAGCTTGCCTATCTCATTCTGACAGGTTCTTCTAATTGGTAGGAGAAAAAAACAAATGAGGGATGAGCGTAAGCAAAAATAGGCTCAGAAAAGAGAAGTTCTGTAAGGTGAGCATAGAATCATAGAAAAGTTTGGGTTGGAAGAGACGTTTAGATGACTTCTAATCCAACCCCCCTGCAATGAGCAGGGACATCTTCAACTGGATCAGGTTGCTCAGACCCCCATCCAACCTGACCTTGAAGTGTGAAGTGGCACAGTGCGCTCCTACAAGGAGCACATACAAGGGATGTGTACCCATGCTGAGCCTCAGGCTCACGCACAGGCTTTCCATCCACTCAGCCTGAAACTCAGCCTTTGCCCTGACAGAGAGTTTGAGAAAGAGGGAGTGCTCCTGCTGCCAGCCTTGACACAGAGAGCAGGAGCTGCTTCCCCTCCCCAGAGAGTGGGTGGAAGGACCCGGCTCGGTGGCTGGCTCCCCATGCCACAGACAGAGGGTCCTCCAGGGTCAGGGAGAAGAGCAGATATTGCAAATCCTTGGCCCTGCAGCATTCATTTCCATTTATCTTCCTCCTAAGTGTGCAAGGTGGGGATCCTCCACAAGTACCTGAGGCCTCCAGGTGCCCTACAGAGCTTTGCTAGCTGAGCCAGGCTCCTGGAGGCAGTTCAGCAGGCTGGACACCTGAAAGCCAGCCACCGCTCAGCAGAACCAGCATGCCAGTCGCAAACCAGAGACAAGATACAATATCCCGCTGACAAAAAAGAGGGCAGAAGAAAGAAAAACAGATACTTTTGGCCATGTTCATACTCAGAGCTAGCTGCTGGCTCCTTTTGGTGGCCCAGAGGTGAGGGCGCCCGGCACTGCTGACCCTGGAGGGGAACACCATGAGAGCCGAGCCCTTCTGGTAGTGGCATCAAAAAGTAGAGAAAAGAAAAAAAAAAAAAAAGATAATATCCTGACAAACAAGGGTGAGGCACACAAGAAGAGGAGAGTAGCTTGAGTCTGTAAATAGAATTTTCTGTGGGGAGAGCTCAGAACTGTAAATAGTTAAAAGGCACTGAGAATTTTAGTTGGGCTTTTTTTTTGTGTAGAGTTGGCATCTCAATAAAGCTGTAAACCTCACAGTAGCTCTGTAATGCCCCATTTTAGTTATCACTTTTATTCTGCAGTGTTTGCTTATGCCAGTGATCCTCTGAGGGCACAACACATGAAAACTTCACTCATCTCTGCATTGCCATTAAGCTTCAAAGGGTTGGCTCTGTGTACAATTTAAAATCACTTTCTGTAGTAAAGCACTGTTATTAGCTCAAGCAAAGGGAATGAGCATTCAGAAAAAAAGCAGCCCTGTAATGTGAGCTTAGAATCAGCAGGTTAATTTTCCTTTGCATGGATTTTTTTTCCCCAAAATATTTTAGGGATGTTGATGTTTTTACTAAGCTTTTCTTTTGGAGTGACTCATAGCTGTGGCTTCCTGTAACAGAAGGGATTCCTATTTGGACTCCCTACAAGGCACCTTCTTTCTATTTACATATAAATCAGATGCAGGAAGAGATTAGCAGCTTCATTCCAGTAACTGCAAGCAATCCAGGTCCTCCGACATTCATGTTTAGCTGATTTGCGAAGAACTATGCTATGAGCTGTACAAAAGACTTGATCCTCAAGTCAAGGGGGAAGGCAGTTTGTTTTCCTTTTCCAGAAAAAAAAAAAAAAAAGAGAAAGAACTGTTGCTTGAGCAAGGGATTATGACTGGAAAACCCAGTGGAAATCCCAGAACTAAAAGCAAACCTGTACTGACTTGAAATGCAACTATGCTAGAGGTATTGGGTGTTTCTGATTTTTCTCCTTTGCATACAAAGGCAAAAAACTGAAGTCAACCTCCCAGGCTTTGATGAGAATGAGCAGCCCTATTAAAGGACCGATTTAAACCTAATAAAAGCCCCTGAACTCCATGCACCAGGGTCATGCTGTTAACAATCTGGACTAGAAGGTAAACAGAGCATTAATTCAGCATGGAGCTGATTGGAGTGCTGTGAGAACAGGGAAATAACCTACAGGGACCAAGAGAGGAAAATGGATTGGAAATCAGATCGAATTTGGAGTAATGTGAACTAATACATCCAGGCTAAAATAGTAGAGATGTTTGAAAAGCAACCATGGCAAGCTCCCCCAGCCTGGCTGGAATGGATTTGGCTCAAGGGCAGAAAAACGGGTTAATTCTTTACAAGTGGCAGCCTGGCAGGGGCAGCTACCCCCTTCAAGAGAAGTGCAACCAGGAGTCAGTGGGAGCTCTGGGTGCACAAATCATGTGGAATAATGTAATTCTGCCAAGAGCAGAGGGGGCCATGTGGCTATGGAGCCAGACCCTGACCGCAGGGCCAGGAGGAGCGAGTCTGCTGCAGAGCCAGAAGAAGGGGGAAGAGTCCTTCTTAGCCCACTGCTCCCCTTTCCTGCTAATCTTAGCCTGGAGTCAAGCTTATATTAAGTTAGTAGCTCTGACCAAAGTGAGCTTCCGCACCAGGTAAATGTGAGCATCAGTGCTTCATCCGTATGGATATACGATCTCTCTGCATAAATTATATATACTGCATACACACACACACACAGAGTATTGTATAAATACCTAATTACATATATACACTGAGTATTATATGGCTGTATCTTGACCATTTTTTTCTCCTTATTGCAACTCCTCAGGGACTGATCGTGATCTCACTTCCACTGATGCTCATCTGGAGCCAGCAGTTACACTAATGCAAAATTGGTGTAAATTTACATTAGAATGAAGCTATTATAAACTGTTCCCACTGAAATATGTGTTTATATCTGACAGCCTGCAGGTTTTTCTCAGGAAACTAGTGAAAAGAAAAAAGCTCTTCCAAAAGAATTTTATTTGAAAAGCCTCCAAGTTATACACTCCAGAACTGCAAACAAGGTTCTCTTATGAAAGTGGATTTAAATGTCTTTCCATGAGATCAACATTTAATACAGGTGAATTTGCCATTCTATCTTTCCTTTATTGATTTTATTGTCAGTATAAACATTCATAAGGCAGATATTAAGATCATTTGATCTGTTTAGGAGCTGAGCCAAAAGAATGCTGCTTTTAATCTGCAAGCCTTTTTTACAAGCTCTTAGCCACAAAGACGTTTGCCACAGAGTTTTCCAAATATCCTGGTATAACTGAAACTTGACAGAGACTGTGCCTATATTATGGTGATTTTTCTTAGATAATTTTCTTAGAAGGTGGGAGGAAAGATAAAGGGACACAAAAGTCAAGCTAGTGTTTATAGTTGTTGATCCAATACCTGGGAGTGTTTTAGGCTTCTTGTATGGCTCCCAAATACCACCTCTGGGCTTGCATATCCATTCTTTGAAATCAGGGTACTGCTACTTCCCACTTACCGGGTAAGCTGCTCTCACGATGTGCATTTCCTCCCACGGCCTGTCCCATGCAGCAGTAGTACTTCACATGCAGGGGCTTCAGGAACTGAGCAGATGCTGCAGAAGCAATGGAGGTGCTCCACAGAAAAAAAATACTGGAAACATAGGGGGAAAAAAAGCAAGAGACTCACAGGGCAGAAAAGGAAAATGCTGCTGAGCTGCTGCCGGGAAAATGTGGTCACCAATTTCAAAAATCTCACTTCATTTTTTAAAAAATATTCTTTCTTGAAAAAATAGTTGAATAGCACCTGTATAAAATACATAATACTTCAATCTTAAATCTTTACAATACACTTTCTCTTTATTTTGCTAAAGCAAAGCCACACATCAGATCACTCTATCTGGATGATGTTATTATCTAATAATACAGTAATTCTCCAGCACTTGGTTATCTCTCATTTTGGCAGTTTAAAATAACACTTTTTAATTTAGATTTTTGACATTTTTTGGTATGGTCACAAGTGTTCACACCAACAGTGGTCCAGAATAGGTGACAGAAAATCAAACAGTGGCAGTTTAAATGCATTTATATGCAAATCATTGATTCGCAGGAGGCAGATGTCAAAAGCAGAGAAAACTGAAGGTTCAGTCATGATTTACTTCTCTGTTCTACCTGTTGTTCCATTCAGAGCATTTCAGATAAAAATTAATTTGTTAGGTTATCAATAGTTAAATTATTAATAACCAATGGCAAAGAACTGAAAAAATAGAAGACTAAATAAACTAAAGACGAAAATACACCAAGCATGATACTATCCTACTGGTAAAAACCCAGATATGACATTTGTTTAGTTTTCTGCCACAAATCAGGAAAATAGAAAACTGCATAAAGTTAAGCCATGGAGAAGGAAATTTTTTTAATTACAATAGCACATAGCGTTTCATCAATAAATAACAGAAAACCAACCACATCTTTTTATGCAAACCATGCACAGCCAATCTGCATATTTTTTGTTTTCATAATATGAAAAGGAAATGGTAACAAATATCCAACCTAATACCCTTCCTGTAGCCAAACTATGCCTATTCAGGAACTATGTAATCGGATACAATATAATATCATCATTCATCATCTAAGACATTCAATACAACTTCACCCATATCACAAGGTCATTTCTTCCAATGGTCATTTAAGAAAAACATAACTTTGTACTTCAAAAATATTTATGCTGGCTTCAGCAAAAAAGTTTCTGATTGGAACAGTCCAAAGAGGTTGTGCTATCTTGAGGATGCTCAAGTTCCTGACATTTTTCACTGCTGTCCCACGTGAACGTAAGGACTTCACAGAGAATCTTCAGACAGTTATATTTACAATTTCTTCTTCCTCTTTATCAAGGTCAAAGAGATTTGAGGGTGCTCAGGAACTCACAGAAGCAGGATCCTTATTTATTGTCTTCTCAGTGCCAGAACAAGTGTCAGCAGGTCTTTGGTCATGTAAATAGAAAGATCTCCCCATGCTCTCATTAATAAGGGCTGGGAACTACCATTTTTCCTGGCCCTGTGCCTTTCTGAGTCAGAAAGAGCCCCAGGCTCAGCACCTACCTCTGCGGCCCCTGGAGACATACGCTCAAAAGATAACAGATAATAAAGACTGACATTGCAAAACAACACCAAATTCTCAGAGTTAAGTTTTTATTATTTATTAAACATAATTTTAAAGTTACTGATTTTTTCCCCCTATCCATCTTAAGGTTCCATCCAGGTTTTAAGATATACCCTGTTTTTTCAAGACTAACTGTTGACTGTGGGTGATGTACAGGGTATACACAATGGATGCAGGACCAGATTCTTCCCTCTCTTTGCCTGCATGGAGGCAGAGGGAAGTAAAGACTGTACTTGTAGAGACAAGCCCTAAAAGTTAAAGCTTGCAGTCCCCAGAGGAGAAAAGTAGGATGCAATCCTCATTTGGGTGGGACATCACATTTTGAAAGTGATTGCATCAGGAACAGGGGAGCACTTTTGTGCAGAAAAAAATGTCTTACCCTCCTCAAGAACAAAAGGAGGAAATACCATCAGCCCTTCCTTTGGATGTATTTTGTCAGCATCAGATGAAATTTTGTACAAGTGCATGAATATACCGACATGCATGCATGCATAAACACATACAGGCATTTAAAATCAAAGTTGCTCCATGCTCTGGACAAATCACAATATCACAATAGCTGTTCCACGCTGATGAGAAAGATGGAACAGAAGGGAAGAATGAAGGACAGAATAGTGATCCCAGCAAAAGACAGCCTTTTGCTACTTTATTCCCTTTTCTTTTCTTCAACAGGAGTTTCTGTTGCCTCACTGACTTAGGAGAAGTGTGAACCCTTCAGCCCCCCCTGTTTTGGAAGAAGCATAGAAGTGTTTTCTTTCTTGCTTGCCTTAGCACTGCCCTTTAATGGCAGTCTAGAGGCTTATTATGTTTCTTATCTCTGAAAAATCTTTAATGTCTTTTGACATTCTTGAAAAAAAAAAACCACCTTAACTCATTAGTCATCTCCTGTTGTCTTATCATGGCTACCATTCATAACTTTTGCTAATGTGCTAAATGGGCCAAAATGGATATACTCCTTCCACTGACAGTGGTGATGTATTCAGAACAGCAGGCACATTGCAGTCTTCCTGGTGACGCTGAGTCATCCACATCAATCCAAAATCACAGGTTGTGGTACTGTCCAGAAAAGAGATTACTCATTTAGAGGTAACTCTTAGACTCTGATGCCCACTTCCCAAGCTGTTTACATATTCACTCTTCATCAGAGAACAGAAGCCAAGATTCCCTACTCGTAACACAGTGCAAGCCACATGGGAGCCCTCTTGTCTACCTTTTCTTTGGGTTCATGATTCCTTCATCTGGGCTATCGGTAGTCTATCTGCAATAGGAAGGATGGAGTGTGACCCCATCCCAGTCTAGCTTAGAGATTGGGAAATGGGAGGGGGCTGGGACTTCCTCAGGATGTGGAGGAAACTGAATCAGATCTTCCACTTCCCAGGCAAGTGCTTTCCCCCAGGTCATCAGGACAACATGGCCATTGCCTTTCCCTCTTCCCTAGGTAGTTTATTGCTATCCCTTGCTGAACTGGGATTGCTCAGACCACTTCTAGCAAATCAAGCCCTTCCAGAGAGAAGCACTGAACTGATTCATTTAGCCAGAAAATGTGGCCCCACCATGTGTAGCGATGCCATTAAAGGTACCCAAGTAAGCTTTTGGGTCTAAGACAAGTGTCTGAGCACCTACGCTGCCCAGGCAGGCTTTACATTAATTGCTCAGGGAAGTCTAGTTCCTTAAATTTGGCTTATAAAGAAACATAGGTGCCTGAATTGTGAGTCTGACCATTAATCTCTCTGACTTTGTCTATATGCTGTGCAAAAACATGAGCCTGAGCATATACTGTAGTCCAGACTCAGACATGGCTTTAAGGAAACCTTTGGAGAATGCTAAAGAAGAAAATGGGAAACCGTGAGCAAAATGCATCTGCAATGTGAGTATTAACACAGGACCTTTTGCTTTCACTGATCACATCTAGTGTAAGAGCCTCTGCCATGCTCCAGCCTTGCTGCGAGGGTCAGCGAAGAGGCAGTGCCTCCACCATTAATACTAGTAGCTGGTTCACCTTTCACAGAAAGCTAAAAGCAGCCATAAAGTCAACTCTCTTGTGATCACTTTCTAGAATTTATGTCATTTGGCACTTGCCCCAAAGTAAATGCTAATACAGCTTTCTAAGCTTATATGCCTTCTTAATTTCTAATGGCACACTATAATAGTTTTTCTAACAAAACAACATTTGTATCAGGAAGTGACACAGTTACATCAGTTTCTAGATAGGATAATATAATTGCACTGATGTCAAATTGGAGGGAAAGAAGTCAAGAATAAGGAGTTTTATTTATTGACACTACCTTTTCATTCTTACCTTCTTGTACGTTTTTACTTGAGATTAAAAGCCAAGTTTGGGTGGAAGTTCAGAATGCCCTGGATCTTCTTAACCTGGGTCTTCTCAACATTCTGGATTAGTAAATAGTAAATATATAGGTGGGACCTGCACTTTCCTTTCTGTACAATAAAAATAAACCCCCTAAAATTAAACATCAAATATCCACTTTTTCTCCTCTGAATTTGTTGAAACAATGGAAAATATAAAATTTTCCTTGATGGCAAAGATTTCTTTTTTTTTTAATTCTAGCTCAGTAGAGCTGCTGAAGAGGTAGTGAATAGGACAAAGTGAATGGGACAAGCAGGATGAAAATCTGGAAGCCAGTCTGGCTTCCATTAGCAGTTTCAATTGAATATAAATTTTCTCAGATATTTTTTCAATATCATTACATCATTTTCTCATAGAAAACCATTCTTCTAGAAAATTTCAGTCCATTCCTAATCAGAACAAAAATGACCATGAGTAACTTCTCAATTGTTCTTTAAACAAGACCTGGAAATTGAATTGATAATTTACAATTCCATTAAAAATTAAATAGTTTCTTCTTTGATTGTTTAGCAAAAATCCTGTTGGGGAACCTTGTTATTTTTTAATGACTCGGAGCTTGCAGAACATTATATTTCATAACAAGAAGATGATTTAGTGTAGAGAGCATTAACTCATGGTGTTTTATCCTCTTCTGTGGGGTAATAAAACATGTCTTACTGTCTTAGACATGGAGACTTTTCCAAGATAATGTGCTAAAAGCAAAGGATTTTGCCTATATACCACTGAAGTCACTAGTTTTGTAACTGACTTCACTAAGGACTGGAAACAGAATGTTTAAATGTAATTCTGTGAAGAACATATATTTAGAAGCCATTTGATTCCCATCAAGTCTTTCTTTCCTGATATCCTTGCCATGCACAGGACAGTTTAGGCCAACCACCATTAGAAATCTAGTGAATAGGTGTGAGCTATGTCCTGTATACTGAATTTTTAATATCTAAAACAGAATTAACTGTTCCCAAAGCACGATAAAAATGTCTGCATCCTAAGGGCATTTTTATATTTGCATTTGGAAAATATTCCTCTCTTCACAGCTGTTACCCAGCCAAGAAACAATGCATGAGCACAGCCAACAACTTGGAGTGGAAAGGAGCTATTTATTTCCTTGCTGTGGTCCAAGGTGTTTTCAGGATTGCTGAATATAGTTTCCTGTTTTTTAGACAGTTCTTGAAAGTGGACCTTTAGGGAAGCAAATTATTCTGAAAGTTGCACTAACTTCAGAGTAATGTCATAGATTTCCCTAAGTTAGTCCTGGTTTATGTCACTGTGGCTCAGTTTCTTTTGTGTTTTATGAAACAACACAAAGTAACTCAATGCATGTTCAAGTATGGACGTATCCATACTGCTGATATCCAATACTGGGAACAGCTTCAGTGTTATGAAGTCTTTGGAGTGATCAGTGCAACTGCAGATGGCATTTGAGACAGAACCAGGCGTCCAAACGTATGTCTTTATTTTTTACATTGCTCTATTTCCTGAAGAGAAAGCAGTATTTATTGCCAGGTGTGTGTGTGCCCCTTTTGCCTTGCTGCAGCACAACTTTCAGTAGGCTACTGGCAAGCTCTTGGAAGCCAAGCAATTTATGATAGACTTTTTATTGATAGGCCATTAATTTATTGATAGTCTGTTAGGCGCTTCTACAGAGAAGCTTTCTCAAAATATATCTCAGCAAATTAAAGGAGTTCTGGCACCTTGCAGAGCACAAGTCCCTTTGAGCTGAATCAGAGATAAATTTGAATGTGTTGCCATATTGCAGTATTTTAAGTAAATTTTTTTCTGAAGGTAAGTACACAGTTTGAAATAATCCTAAATTATTAAGTGAAATTTACACTCATAATTGATATTCTGTTCTCTTCAAGTGTAACACAGAGTTATCACATCCCTTTCGATCTTGTTTGCATGATTTTATTACCCTGTACCATGGAAGTGCCCTGGGCTGATGTTTCTGCTGGTGGAGAAAAAAAAAAAATTTAGTTTCCATACTAAAGCGGCCCACACTTTTACAGGACTACAAACAGACATTAGATTTTTTTTCAGGTTCTATGCAATTCAGGGCTCAGTATAGCCCCAGCTAGGCACTGGTAAGCCTCTTCTTGATCGTTTTTTGACACAGCTGCTTTATTTGTGGTATCACATACCTATTGTCAGGCTTGGTTGGTTACAAAGGCAGGATGACATTCTTGCAGACTTGGCACTATAACAGGACTATAGCCCATCTTTCTCTGTGCAACTTGTACCTGAATTAGATTTTGAATTCTTATGGCATCAATACTGCCCAAAATTCACATAACTTCAGCCGTAGCATGCCTAATCATTAACAATGACAGTTATAGCAAACACAATCTAAGAATAGTTCAGTAGATTAAATAAATTATGTTTCATAATCATCATAATTATGATTTAACAATAAGTCTCACTAGACCCAGGAGAATCCTTGTCCTGTAAGCTTCTCTGGTGAATTAGTTTGATTCCTGTGTTTGGGCCACTCACTCATGTCTTTATCTAGAAAACCTTTCACAGAAATTTGTTTATTCACTAGGTCAACATTTATCTTGGAATGTAAATATTTTAAGACCGAACAGGGACTGCTAATAGGACGTTGTATTTTTAAAAATATGATCCAATGAAAGATGTTCTTGCAAGATGTTGGCTTGCCTCTTTTACTCTTCAGGATGTGTGAATTCATGCATAATTCAGTTTTACCTTTCCTGGAGGATTTCCTTAAGATTTATGGGATCAGTAAAATTATCAGATTGCAAAGAACTACAGAGCAAAAACTCATCAAATGACAGTGTTTTTAACTATGTTTAATACCGTGTTGTTTCCTTCTGTTAATACTTAATATCCTGTGGACATCTGAGGACAGTGCTGTCCCTTCCACAGATTTTCTTGTCCTGCTTTCTCAGCTAACTTGTGCAGGTTTAGCATCCACAACCCTGAGGGCCTGAGGCTGTCCTTCTATTGACAGAACCAGAGTCAGAGTTCAGAATGGGACTCTAGAAAGGATGACCAAAAGATAATGTTCAGCATTTCTCATGTTCACTGCTTTTCTTAAAAAATATACGTAAAACTTATGTGCATAAACATGGAAATATGTATTGGTGGGGAAAGAGTTTACTGTAGCAATTTCTGTATTTAAGAAAAGTGCACAGTGCTGAAGAGCTCAGTGTAAGGAACAAGAAAAACTTGAAAAATTCACAACTAAAATTAATTAATGAGGAAACGACTGATTGAGCAGCTACTCTGCTTTAGCTGATATCAGACTGGAAACAATTTTACAGTTATCTATATAAATCTTGATTATGTTCTTTTTCCTTTCAAGCACAAACTGATGGAGAAATCTGTCTAATCAATGATGCCATGCAACATTTTACAGTATGTGTAATGGAAAATATATCTCCACATATGTACTAATAATCATCATTAATACCCAACATAGATTCCATTGTTTTAGTAATACTGTTTCATTATTATCAGCAGTACTTAATAGTCTGTAATTATATTCTCAAAATATCATCCTAATGATTTCTCATCCCACTTGCAGTAAAAATGGGTCTCTAATCCTGGATTGATTCTTATGATGTAGAAAACAGTTATGTTACTGATGAAAAAGTAAAAAATCAGAAAAAGTGGTGTCACGAATAATACTAATACCATAACATATTTGTGTAAGGGAATGACTGTTTTATTTTTCTTCTTATTTTACCAATCTGCAGTTAAAAAAATAAAAGTCTACACATCACATATTTTGAGGAAATGATAGAACTTCCTGTTCTCTCACATCTGGAACATTAGCAAGCTCAAACTCCAAAAAAATAGAGGCTAAATAATTTACCATGCTGTTTATTTCAAAGACCTCCTTCCAGAATTAAAGGAAATCTATTTGCATGTTTCTAAAGGCATTGTTTCTTCAGTCTGTGATGTTCATCAGTCAAGTTTGCTGCTTTTGTTTTTGTAATCTAAATAAATATAGTTCAATGGTTTGGAACTCCATGGTTATCCCAGTGGATTCCTCTATATCTATTGTGTGAGGCAGAACTAGGGGAAGCAAAGGATGACTAATCTTATGAACATGAGATGATGGAAGAAAGTGGAAATCTCTACATTCTGCTACAATCTGCCACTCTTTAAGACTTTTGTAAAGCCTAATGATCCAATAGCTTCTGAAACTCTCACAGTTAAGTTTGTATTTTCCACTTTCACTAATTATTTCTACAATTTTCTTTGACTCATTTATTTGTTAGATGTTGCTATTGAATTCGGTAAAACACCTCTCATTTACTTGTGGTAGGTATGTGCACACAGGCACCTACCAAACAACAGCTATTGGGTGTAAATCAACACCTAGCTTGCAATAATACATTCACAAAGTCATGGCCTAAGTAAGAAACAAGTGTTGAGGTAAGGGAGAAACAACCACTGAGAAACAGCAGTTGAAGAGTGAGAGCCAAGGGAGATACAACACAATATGCTGACAGATGGAGTTAAAATGCAAATGGATTTAATTTTTTTTCTGATACAATCTAATTTCTTAAAATATTTTTAAGATTGGAAATGTTCCGCAAAACAATTACAGCTTAACTAAAGTAAGCTGTACCAAATTCTGTGTAGCCCTTACTTGTCAATGGATTTCACAGTAAAGCAAACAGTTGAGAAGGCTTGTACCTTGAGCAGAGCTTTACAGGAATGAGATTTTCCATTTTGTGGAAAATCATACAGAAAGTGTTTGAAACTGTAAACACAGAATTTTAAAATTTCCTGTTATTTCCTATGAATCAAGATGCTTCTGTATTTCCTACCAAAATAGCATTAAAATTCATTTATTCTTGCTGAATGTCTTCATTTTAGCAAAATATAGAGAAAAGATAATTTGGTTGACACAACCCAGATTGTGGCCCAAAACCACCACTTGTTCTTCCATTGAAATCAAGGTGACTCTGGGCAGGATCACACAGTGCACAATGCAGGACTAAGCCCAAGACTATACAGACAAAACTGTGGAAGACAATGCATAACTGAAACCAGCTATACAACAGCTGGATTTTATTCTAAGCCTATCCCTTACACTGTCTACAGTGAAGGGAGAAAAACTGGCTCCTAAGGGAGATAAAGTGGCCCCTAAGGGCAGTTTGGCCTAACTGTAAAACATGCATCTAAAATAACTAGCCAAATCACCTTCTGAAGAGCCTCTCCTTCTGCTAACCATAGAAGAACTAGTTTCAGTTAAATGTCTAAATTTAGAATTTCCACTTCTGACACAGTTAAATTTGGAAGAGAGTATTATATCTTTTATTATTGACTTGAGATGGCCACAATTTCACCCAATCTTTTTGTATACAATATCTGTTGATAATTAAATATGTAACTGATGCCACCAAGGGAACCTCAGAGTTTCATAATACCACTGAAGACCAAATTCTTCCAGGGATCTTCAGAAGATATCTAGAGCTCATTGCCACCCCCATACTATCTCCTGAAAACCATGTCCAGAAGACAATGTTGATAGATATCTTGGGGAACTACTTCTCACAATGTTGCCTAATGCAACATTTGTAGTTCATGAGAATTTTTATTCCCAATTACAAATATGAAATGTGGTAGCATTTGGCCCCTTTGAACATCATGAATAGCGCAATTAAAATTTGGTCAAAGTGACCATCACAGAGTAGACATCGTATTTCAGCTATAGAGGAAAGGTTTGGAAGACAAAGGGCAAAGTTTGAATTGTCCTTAAAGCTGTGTAGAAGGCCAGTGCAAAGTGACTGAAGAGAAGGGTGGGACATTTCCATTTCCTCAAGTCCATGATTTAGCCGCTGAACTTTGGACGCTGAGAAGCTATGAGACTTAAGAGCATGAAAGTGGCAGCAGGAATAGTTAAGATGGGAAGTGATTAAGGCATGAACAATGTGAGGCTGGAAAGTACTACAACAGGCCATTGGGAAATAACAATTACAGTGTCAGCACTGAACTGCCAAATGTGTTTTCTACTGATTGAAGTGGGACCTGGGATTTCTTTGTCTCAAAGCACAGCATTGCTAAAAATGAAATATTTGTCTCATTCAGTGAATAAAATCTAAGGGTTGCCTCCCACCTTCCTGGTGGACACATTTGTGCTATAGGTAGTCATGGACAGCAGCTCATTGGTGCGGGATTAGTCAGCAACCCATGTTCCTCAAAGTGATTTTCCTGGCGCATGGTAAAGTGTTGCCCAAATGGTGAACACAAAACAAGACAGTGTGCCTTAGCAACATGTTTCAAGAAGAAGAAACATACTGAACATTCACTGGCAAATCAACACAACATTTTTTATAAAAAGGGAATCACTCAAGGGGACCTTTCTCAAGACCAAAATTTGTGCAATCTGAAACTTGGAAAGATGTTTTGACTAGACTGAGCAATCTGTTGACCTTTCAGAGACATGCTCTTGGTAAATTCATGTGTACCAAAGGTACTGGAGCTGATTTACTATGAAGCAAGGCAATGTCTGCTCAAGGAATGCCCCAATTTCATGAAGAATGTAAATTTGCTATTTTTACAGGACCCTGAGAGAGTTACACAGCCATCTCATATTGTACAACCTTAGAGTTCTTTCCTATCAAACTATTAAAAACATCTCCATAGATAAAAATTAGCATCACAGATGCTAAAATATTGCCAGCAGTCAGTGAAAATGTTCTAGGCAAAATGTTAGGTTAAACATATGCTTATAGGGAATGCTGGGCCTGGAGGGGTCTCCGTGTCATAGCTTACCAGCGGCTCCAAAAGTTGTTTCATGGAGACAGATGCACACTCTACAATAAAGGCATTTGGAGAAAGTTTTCTATTTTCCTATCTTTCATTTTCTCACTAGAAGGTAATTTTTAAGTCACCATTCACACTGTGGCATTCAGCAGTTCAGTATTTTATTTTAATGTTGTAATCTCAGTAAAAATATTCTTAGATGTGGCTACATGCACTCATAGAGAATTTACCACCACTTGAAAATGCTTTCCCATTATTCAGTTGTCTCTAAATAAAAATTCTGCCTGGTAAAAGCAGGTTCTTTAGAATAGATAGCACCACTTAAGCATGGCCATGTCTCTTACAATAAATCTAGGTAGTTCCATCATAGGACATTTCATGAAGCCATGCACTTACACTTCTGACTTCTCACATCACTTTATTACATCAAAATAATAGTCCCTGTGTTCACTTCAATGCAAGAACCACAATTCAAGTCACCATTGTTGTTGCAGCCTATGTAGGAAGGAAACATTTTCACTGTCTGCACCAGCACTGCCTCCCACATAAAGTCCTGCCGCATCCAGCTCACAAGGGTTATGTGTCACCCGTGGGAGCTGGAAGGGCTTCTGAGCAGCAGGACCCACACGCCCAGTCCACACTCGGGAGGGTGCTGGGCTGCTCTGTGTCCCTCCCCATCACCATCTGGCTCCCACGGGAAGGCAACCTAGCTAAGCCGGCTGGACGGGGGCTGCAGCACATTCCTGACAGATCCAAGATACAAGACACACAAACAGGCAGTATAGCCCTTATTCTGCTCTCAGTCACCCAGACATTAAACAACCCCCGGACTTCTATTGTGTAGGGATTGTATCTTGATGGGTAGAAGAACAAAGAAATGTGTCAAAACATACAGGAATATTTCTCCCCAAATGTTTGCATTTTTCTGAATGTTAATTAAATAAGCACAGGTGGCTTTCCCTGATTGTTTACACTTGAACATCTCATTAGCTTAATATACCATAAACCTGACTACACATGCTATTCATTCACAGATTTTTTAAAAATGGGTGCATTTTGTTTCAAGATGCAGATGTTAGTATAATACAGTACTAACAGATCTTTCAGTATGAATAAACAGGAATCTGTGTTTATGCATGACACAGAGAACTGTGTAGGGAGTTCTCCTCATTAAAATGGTAAACTAAGCCCAACTTAATTACAGCTTGAAAGCCAAAGGAAGTATGTTACTATCTTATCCTGCAGGACACAAGGTAATTTAAAAAAACAGTGGCATGCTAGTGATAACATAAATAGAAATACAGAATCAAATTAGACAGTAGTATTTGGCATGCTTCATGCCTACAGAGATCCATTTTCATTTCCAGTGATGATTTTCTGGCTTGGCTACTTATAAGAAAAAAAGATAAGTCCATTTTTAAAAGCTGTCCTAAAGCACGCTCCATGTATCTCCACCATATAATATTGGAAAACAAAATGAAATATGTACAATACACTTTTTTACTCTGAGACAGTTTATACAGGTTCTAGATTAATGTTCTGCAATGAAACAGAGACAAAGCACTCATAAAGATAACTACATTTTCTTTCTTCTTACAAGGAATTAGGAGCAATAAGCTTTCTCTTTCCTTGCCTGATGACAAAAGGCTGTAAACCAAGATATTAAGAAATTGGGCCAAAAAGAAATCTGGGCCCTGGCATGTAAAAGTCATAGTACTGAAGATTCTGCTGATGCTGTGAAAGGCACCATTTTGGACGCGTATTTTGTTTGCTTCATTTTTTGAAATGATTTTTTTCCTGAAGGTGGTTCCAAAAGGAGCTGAGCACAGTTTATCTCCCTTGATGTTTAGCAGCAAGAAAAATTCACAGCCTCAACAAATCCCCATTAAATTTTTAAGCTAGAAGTATAGTAAGCTGTCCCTGTAGGTGGAAACAATGCATTATATTATTAGACTACTTTTGGCATCTAGCTTCTCCTATTTGTTTATTCTCACCCAAAAGAATTCTTCTCTGGTTGAGTAGAGCTGATATATCTCCAGCTAAAATGTCCTCAATTTGTAAAGTAGATATCCTTGCAAATTCAGCATATATTAGTAGCTTTGAGACCAGAACAGTCTGTGGTGCTGTCTACCTTAGCACAATATCATTGTGGTTAGCAGAACCACTCTACAAATAAGATTTGGGTTCTGTGTTTTCAGCTTTTTCAGCCTCAGGAGGCTGGAAATTAAAGCCTGCAAATCACAGGGAAGTACCCTAACCAGCCAACATGGGGGAAGAAGTAGGATATTGTGGTTTTTACTGGCACACAATACAAATAATCTAACTCTTCCAACCTCACTGAAAATTTAAAAAGACCTAGTTTTATCAAAAGTATATAAGGTGCCTATTTTTCAGCAAAAATGGCTCAGCCAAATAAAACACCCGGAGTTAACACCGAACCAATACCCACACCCAAGAAGACTACGAATACAGCAGCCTATCAAACCTCACATAAAACAAACTTTAGATGTGGATGGTGTCACACAACCACATGAAAAAAATTACAAACATTTTTACATTCCACAAAATGAAACTGTAACCTCACAGTTAACAATAAGGATTCCCTTTAAATGACTGCAGAGAAACCAGGAACCACAACAGCCACCCCTGAGGCTGCCACTCTTTGTTTTCCTGGCAGTGGCTGAACCTTTCTGTTAAGTCCCTGGAGTTAACTCTGATTATTAATTGTGCTGCAGGTTAGTGCCAGCTCCCATCAAAAAATATTTACGTCTCTCTTATCTGGTCATACATTGTTAAACTTGATCTTTTGGGGTACCCAAAACAATTACCTGCCTGTCATAAAAGCGTGCGGTGCATCGCTAGAGGCATAAAAGAGCTTCTGTTACATTTTCAAACATGTGCTGGTAGATGGAGTTTGTAGATGGAGAGGCCACCTTTCCTGAATGAATGGACTGAGTCCTCAATCTTTAATTCTGATCTAGTGAATGGAATTAAAATGCTTAACCAACCACCCAGACAGATGTTAGCATAGCTGTTATCAAACCTGACCTGCTCCCAGAGCTCTTCAAAAACCACCAGTATCCCTTAGCAGTGAGAACAGTTAGCAGCAAGAGAACTGGACTTTGATAGATCACTAATTCCAAAGTTCATCTGCTAGACTATTAATATAGATGGGCACACTTATGCACATTTAAATGTAAAAATTCTTAATGACATTTCTCCTTTCTTACTGTCCAAAATCAGAATTGAGGGATCGGTGTTTCTCCTCTAACACCAGACCTCGCTGCTGCTTTGTGCCCAGCAAGCAATTCAGCTCCAGTTTCTGCTTTAGTTACCATATGTGTGTCCCTGGTTCTCCTCAGTTCAAGTTGCAGAGAGGTGCTGTGCAGGAACAGGTCTTCAGCAATGCTAATTGATGTGCTGGCAGAGCTAACACCCTGCTTTGAAAGTTAGTGGGAATATAAGAAACTTTAAACAATTATTTTAACAGTTTATTTTCACTATCAAACTCTTTGACCATTAATAGAGCAACAAATATTGTTTCAGTAGTTAACCTCAGTTACTGCATTATACAATTTCACAGGGAGTCTTTACCATCTGGATTTCTACTTCAGCATCTTTCAAACCCTCCTCACAGAGAAATCAGACCAAATAAGTTGGTCTCACATAGCAAAGAATAAGGGTAGGTGCTCTCAGCCTTTCAAACTCTCCATTCCTCAGGCTTTCAAAAGACAGAGCCACCCTGATTTCCACCTCTGAAAGGGCAGCCCCACAATGTAAACAATTTTTTTGTGCTGAATCTCTCTTTGCTTTCTCTGAACTTGAGTTGACGTGAAGTATTTGGCTGAGCCGCGCGTGGACTCCAAAGGCCAAGGTCCCTTCTCTCTGCCAGGCATGTTGAGATAAAAACTCAGATAAGATTTATTGTTCCTGTGACTTCTGTACCTGGGAAACATAAAACCTGGGCAGCACTCAGCTTCTTTTGGACACTGTGTGTAAAAGCCACTAGACCAAGAGCACACAAGAGGTGAAATTGCTCTCCATCCAGGTTGTGTTCTATAAATTCCTGCCATACAGGTTATTAGTGGAGACTTGTACCATGTCCAAAGGGAAAAGACAATACTGCTTTGATATCAGGCTTTTTGCCTCCCCTGCCCTTCATTTTTACCCTTTCTCTACCAGAGAAGCTTGACTTGTGCTGCTTACCTGCTTTTGCCACAGTGTCTGCATTCTTCCAGTGGCATTTAGCAGCCGTCAGGATGTGGATGCCCAGAGCACATACACTGCCAGGGCAGATACAAGAGAGCAAGTTTATCGGTGGGAAGGATGGCATAGCCAGTACTGTATTCTTCTGATTCTTTATTTGTTAGTCATAGTTTGCAGATGTTACAGGAAAAATAACTTTGCAGCATCTTCAAACATTGCACGCAGTGGAGGCATGTGGCACTTCTCTGCAAACCTAGGAATGTTTGGCCAGCTTTCTCCACTGCCCAGCTGACTTGTACAGAGCACTTTGCAAGCAGCAAAAGATTCGGGCTGTTGAGAACATACTAATTACAAAAACATGGTTCTGTTAATCATGTCAGGCTTCAGCTCTGTTCCTGAATTTTCTTTAGATTTTTGCTCTCCACCCACTCCTTCGTGAGCTCTGGGTAAATGCTCACATGTCTACTGTTAATATTTCTTGCCTGCATAATGATAGTTGTTTTTTGAACAATGTCTGAACAAAACCTTTGCTGGATGGGTTATGAGATAGGGTGGAATTCATGAGGCATCTTTCTCCAGGTTATATTGCCTTCAGCTATGTTCTGTCAGAGACGCTCTGTAATACTCTGTAAATACATGCTCTTGCATGTCACAGTGATCTGGAAATAATGTCTCTGAATTGAACAAAACAGAAAGAAAAGACATTTTCTCATAGGCCTTTCTTAAAATGGTATCTTTAAAAATATCAGAATAATCTGTATTTTATATATGACAGGTGAAGGCGAGACTTTTTTTCTTCTGACACCTATTAGAGGGACAGTTAGAATGCACAGCCCTTGTGTTACAACTACATTCTTATTTGTTTTTTAAAGATCCCTTCTGGCCAGCCTCTCACAGGAGGCCTTCCCAGGCAGCCTGAGCATTTTGAGTAAAATACATCCTGGTCAATCCGCAGAATGCCTGGCGCTAACGGTTGTGCTGCTATTTCTAACAGTTCTGGGCCAGTTTATGCTTCTTCCTAAGCACTCATTCTGGGTAGCAATGGACTCTTCTGTGTCCCTTTGCTCCTCAGCTTTCCTTCCAGCATTAAGAAAGATCATAAGAGGCAACAACACAACGGAGAAACCAGTCATCTCCTTCCTAACAATGGAATGGGCAGGCAGCGAGCTGGGAAAGGAGTAATGGCTTTTTGACCCTACCCATACTATTGACCTGATCTACTGCAAATCAAGGACTGGGCAAAATATATGTCCACTGGAGCAAGAGAAGAACCAGGAAACAACCCGAGGTATTGCTCTTTTGTCAGACTTTGTAGTGATGGCAGAGTTAAGTCCTTACTGTATTTTCAAACTCACTGTGAAGACCCAGGTTGCATCCATCTTATCACACGGAACAGGCAGAGTCTATTTAAAACAGTTTTCACATTCCTCATAGCTTTCCCTACCAAGCATGCTGAACAGTACTGCTCCTTATTACAAATCAGTTCAAGAAGCAAAAGCTATGCCAATGAGTCAAACTAGGTGACTAAAAAGATTTAATATATTGTTTCTGAGAATTTGTATACTTGCACAATGTCACCAGGATGCAGACTATAAAATTAATCCAAGAGAAAAGGAGACTTTGCCAGAATGTTTTGAATTCTCAGGATACAGCTGGAAGTTATGTATACAGTATTGTACAGCACACACTAACAGGTTTTTAAATGGCACACTGGGCATGTATAAAGGTAAATGGATTCCCTGATACGCTTCACAGGATTAATAAACATGAGCCTGACAAAACTGCATCATTTCAATCCAACACAATGAAATAGGAATGAGTCACACAAATAAAGACAATATAGCACAAAAAGCCCAGATGTCTTGCCAAAAGTTATATATAGAGAAAAACAAAGCCGTGGTCTACCAGCTCTCAGTGTTCAGATGACCATACTGGTACTTTCATATTCTTGTCAGAAGGTCCTCAAAAGCTGTGCTCTCCTGTCTTTTGCTTCTCTTTTACTAACAAATTTGAAGTAAACTAGAAAGCCTACAATGAGAAGAGTTAAACAAATCTAAAATACTTGGTTAAGGCACAAAAATAAACCTGGAGCTGCTGAAATGGAAAACAGAATGAGTCATAATCCAAGAAATGCCTCAGGCTTGCCACGCTCTCAGTATAATATGTCAGTATTATCTAATAAACTTGATATTCAAAGGTTCAGAGTGCCCAGCATATGTTGTAGACAGTCACCAAAACAAAGTGTAGATATATATGCACCTTTATTGCCCTTGTACTTTGGGGATGACAGACATGCTTCCTGGGTGCTTCCTTAGAAGGGCCCCAGGAACCTTCTCGGAGTATCCCCTCGCCCAGAGTGAGCAGGATTTTTAAGGGACCATAGCTCAAGTCGACGGAAAGGGCAAGATGGGGCTAAGTCTCAGGAGTGGCCTAGAATTCAGAGTATTGCCTGGGTTGTTTTACCATATATGGCCTGGATACAGTCATCAAGTACTTTGACATGCAAGTCTCTGATTCTGCCCTTATTCCCAAAGGTTCAGCTGGAAAAGCTGGAGCTCTGACTTATTCCAGCTGTAGGACTAACTGGTTTCTCACTGGAGGATGGGGGTCTTTATATAGAATTCCTTGTCAAAGAGGAAAAGAAGCAAGCCATGGAAAAGTGATAAATAGCATCAATGAAGTAACATGAACACACACACATAAAAAAATAAACAAAAACTCAGCTATAAATTGAAGCAGCCTACAGAAAATAAAAAGGGCAGACCTTCAGCTGGCATAAACAGAAGCAGTGGAAGCCAAGCATTTATTCTGATTAATCTTAAAGCTATAATGCCTGAGAGAGCCCACACAAAAAAATGAAATTCAATGTTTGCAATACAAACAAAACAGTTTTGAGCTGCTTTCACAAACACAATGTGACAAAAAGAAGGGAGGTGAAAATCTATCTGTAGATGACCTTACTCTCTGTGTGCCTGCCAGGAATTTTACATGCAGTTACAGCCACCTAACTATCAGAAAGACTGCGGGAGAAAATGGAAAGAGTCCAGAAAACAGCAAAAATGATCAGAGAGCTGGAGAGACTGATACATAGTGAGTGACTAAAATAGAACTGGATTTTTAAGACCTTGGCTCTATGACAATTAAAGAGATAGAGCAATACACAGTTTGAAAGGCATGAATACAAAAAGAGGGGGACTTTTATGGCAAAAGAGGCAGGGCAACTAAATAAGAAAAGAAAATTGCATGCTGCATTTCCAAAATAGACTGAGTAGTCTCCCAAGCATGGATTGTGTAAAAGATCTGCTAGTCTAGGACTAACAATGTTTTCTTCTCCTAGACCTGTCTACAGTAGGTCTCTTAAAAATTTCTTATTCCTGTTCTTATTAGTTCATCTCCACAATTCAATGCTCCTTGTTACTAAGACAGTGTAGCTGCCATTTTATTCAAGGATCATTTAACTCTGGTCAAAACACTTTTGGAGAACAAACTGATCCCTAACCTAGTCACTGTTCTCTGCTATGTCTTCTACCACCGCTGCCACAAGCATGAACATTGAAGGAAATTTTAAGATGCAAGCATCACATACATGTAATTTCTTTCGGCATTTGTTGAACTCACTGGGTGTTGCTGACTCATCTAGGCAAGAGTTTTCTTATTCCATCTGGATTTAATAGAAAGCTATGTGAAAGAGAAAGAGAAAGAGAAAGAGCACGTAGCCTTGGGAGAGAGCGGCCTGGAGGGAAAAACCCCAGAAGTAGCTAACTGAAGGTTAATCACTGTTTGCTAGACTTTGACTATTGATCATGTACATCCTGTCTGGAAAGTAACTTTGTATTCTATCTGCTCCTACTTCCTTTCTTTGGATAAGCTGGACAGAGCAAACCACTGTAACAGGTATACATTTATACATATAATGTGTGTATATATATGTATATATATTATTATATACATGTGTTGTAATACATGGACTAGTTGCATGGACACCACAGGGGCAGGCCAAGTCACACTAGAGAAGTCTCACAGAGAGGAGGAATGTAATCCAAGTGCACCTTCAAGAATGGGAACAACTATACTTACTTGACTCAAAATAGTTAGCAAAAATATCAGTTGCTCACATGGGCATTTGTCTTCCATTCTCTCCTCATCTCTCTTCTTAGCGGAGTTTTCAAAGTAGATATTTTTAAACTGTATGCCCTTTAAAAAAGTATTCTGCAAATTCTACTTTTTGAAAAACAGCATCCATTTTCATAAGGGAAGGTTTTTACCTTAAAAATTATTTAATTTACCTGAAGAAGTTAAGATTCAACCAAAATATCAGGCTATGAAAAGATAAATAAAGTATACATTAAGAAAAACAACAGTAGTGTTTGTGAAGCACTCCTTTTGCAAGTAGTCAGACCCTTATGAACCCTAAATGTATGAATGGCCAATGCCTTGGAAAGGAAAAACTCATCACTCTGTACGCAGCTGACCTATATATATTTCTAGCTTTCCAATAAGCCATTCTAAAAGTATATGATGAATAAGAATAGAAAATAATTTTTTTCTATGCTTTAGCAAAGAAAAAAGGTTTTGTTTTTTTCTCCAAGGTTGGATTAATTTATTGCTGAGAATGTCCCAAATTCCTTGGAGACTTTCTGGCTCATCAACATATTGCAAACAGACCAAAAATACATTCTTAGGATAAGTAGTTTATCAGATTGCAAGTATTTTTGTAAAGGAACTGCACAAGAGAATGACCTAAATCAAGCATAACATGCTTGGTATTCCCCTTCCATATCCAAAGCATGAAAAGAGCAGAAACCTGTGAGACGATCAAAAAGATTTCAACATAGAAAGTTGTTAAATAGCAAGTTGCAGAAATCATCTCGAAAACTTAGTGGTAGTAAACCCCTGAATTGTGGTTTAGAAATGCATACCAAACCATGCTAGTCTAAATCAAGTGATTGTCACATTTAAATTCAGATTCTAGATGGATGGCTTTCATAAACAAATCTGAGATGTATTTGATCCAGCTGCTGAATGGATAGGAATCTGCATCTTCAGAAAAAAACTATCAGGGTTTTTTTCTAAATGTCCAAAGCACCTAAGCTTGTGGCAGCTATTGAAGAGTTGAAGGGTTTGATTTTCATTTTTTTAAAAGTCATCCACCAATGACAGCCCCCTATTTCACACCCCCAGTCATCACCTGCTTTCCACCGGACATTAGGGTGCTGCAAAGCGACACTCCATCAACAGAAGTGTAAAACAACCATTAGCAGAGTCCTACTTAAACCAGAGCATGTAGCAATCTCCAGAAAACATGGTGTGATCCAAGCTAAAGAGCAGGACCCTCCATCACTGACAGCTATGACAGAATGTTTGCAACAGAGAATGGCCGAGCACAGTTACTGCTTTTATAATGATTTGCCATAAGAACCTGGTTTAACCGTTGGATGCTTATGGAGAAATCATCTGGTCCTTCCTGCAGATCCCACCAGCAGCAGAGCTGTTTGTGTATCTCCTCCACAATATCCCTTTTCCTTTTTCATTTCAGTGGGAAAAGAGCACAATCTCTGAAGTTCTGATCAGCATTCAGGTTCTGGTTTCACGCTACACCAAAATTTAATGCCTTTCTTTGCTCTGCTTATATGAATAAACAGTCGTAAACACTTGGGTCACAACATTTTAATGAGCTACCACCGGTCAGCTGAACAGTAGCAGCTGGCTGTTTGACCACCATGCTACAAGGTTAAAGTAGATGGGTTTTCTCCCCAGCTCTGGGAGGCTTGGAGGCTCATGAGTTGCCATCCAGAGCTGAGCAGCTCTCCATACCCGACATCCCTTTCCTGACCTTTTACAACGTGCAGCTGGCCCACTTAGCAGGAACCTGTCTTAAATACTTTCTCAAACTCCATTAGGGTTTCTTATAATCTTTAACATGCTTAAGCACACAGGAAACATTGATTATAACCTGTACTGCTGTAAACATTGAAGTATGTATCACAGCTGCAGTCAGCCTCCAAATCCCAACCTGGGACTTTTTTCACTAGATCATCACTTATTTCAGCACTTGAATTCAGGTCCCACTGACTCATTGTGAGTTTTACCCTGTGTTTTACATATGCTGACACATTAATAACAGCTCTGCTGATACATGCTATAAATTGCAGTGAGAAGCAAAAATTAAAAAAAAAAATGAAAACAGATGAAAATGAATTATGAAAACACACTGAAAACATTTCCAGACTTCTACTGATTGAAGAAAAGAAAAAAGAAATATCTAAAAATGTCTGAGTCCAGCCCCTATGCTATTCCCCACGCTCCCCATCTGCTCATGAGGAGCTGTATTCCCATTGTCCGTATTCAACAGCAAACTCTCTCACCCCCTCACTGGAGACCATTTGAGCACTAACTGGTAAATCATCAAAACAGTAACTCAGGAGACCTCATGGGACTACTTTCTTTCTTCCTTTCTCATATTAGAAATCAGAGCCTATGTTCAAAGCTACTATAAACATCTCTATTACCACTAACCTAGCTTGGCTAAAAGAGATCCAGAAAATCCTAAAATCATTTCTGCAACCAGTTTTTGACATGAACGCATCTATTGTGTCATGCCTACTCTGACTCTCTAAGCAGCTTTCGCCCTGACACATATAAAACCAGTATTCATAGAAGATTTTGGCTTAAATTCAGCAGCATTGGATATAATTTGGCAAAATAAATGTAAATGTTTAGCTGTGGCTTACATTTATTTACATTGACTGATCACCAAAACCAGTGAATTTTACACTCCACAGGGCAGAAAACTACAAGAAAAGCAACTGAGCGCAAGGGAGTTTCCATACACAGAGTCAGGACCTAATTATCCTTTTTCATGGAACAAGTCAAGAGTCACTGCTTCAGTGGTGACAAATTAGCACAGATTTGATGCACCCACTTTTCCCAAAAGTCTCCCATCAGCTTTTCTTGTGTACCCTCTTCAAACAAGTAATTTTATTTCTTTTTTATTTTTGCTTATACAGATCAAGACAAGGTGTTGGAGTTTGCAGCTTAAACATCTCTATATGTGTCAGATCTGAATATTTAATCTGCCCACTGTGAAAACAAGAATATCTAGATTCTAATCCATATCTTTAATCCCCAAGATACTTCAGGTTTTGCCTCATTTTAATGCATCTTGCATATCCCTGAATGCCACCCAAATTTCTCAGTTCACACCTGCTTCCTTCATATCGCTTTACACCCAGGTGTGCATTTGCCAGAGGGAAAATTGGGAAAAGGGATTGTAACCTGTCCAGTAACTCTGCCTGGTTCACTTCTTGAATTCTCAGCTGTGCGGCTGCCTCGCCCTTCCACCCTCACCCCATGGCCAGTGAGGGCTGCAGCCACTGTTTTTACATCCCCACTCCTAATGTACACAAATATTTAGAGCCCATCTGACATTTTGTAGCCCAGTAGTCCATCTGTGAAATGGTAGTAACAAAACTTTTCCAGATCCGTCATAGAGATATGAGGGTAAAATGAAAGACTCTTCTCACAGCTCCTCTGAAACCATTACAATTTTCAATACAGATCTTGAAAAGAAAATAACATATTTAAAGTACATTTCTGCTAAAACTCCAGTGAAATTATAAGAGAAATTAATAGGATTCCTTGTCCTTTATCTCTTTGAAGATGTAAATTGCTATGTATATGATAATCATGATATGATAACTTTAGATCAGGTTAGAAATAATTTATAAAAGGGAGAAGGGAAAGAGGAAAAGAACACCCTGAGAACTGAACTCATCCAGACAAGCGAACTTCCCTTCCAATAATGTGTATGAAAACACAGTAATAAAACTACTGAGCTTACCACAGCCTTGCTTGTTTCCTGGGATGTCCCATCCATATGACTGCATCCATCGGTTATCCCAGGGCCTATAATTTTGATCTCAAACTCCTTGAGAGACTACTTGTTGTTCAATTTTTGTGCACTCTATACTGCAATAAGTTCTGAGAGACTATTCTAATACAAGTAAGTTGTAATAATGAATTATTTCACCCTCCTGCTTGTTAAAAATACAGCAGCAAAATGTGTAATGCTTAGAAAGTGGAGGTACATTATAGATCCTCAATACTGATGGGAACTTCAGGCATAAGTTTAGCACCATAAAGAACTACACCTGGGCAGAAGTGTGGAAACACACACATACATACACGCATTTCATGTCACATGATATAATTCTTTGGCTGTTACCTACACACAGATTTAAAAAAAAACCAACAAACTGTCCAAAGGATGTTACAGAACGTTATATAAAACTGGAGAAGATTTCCACCCTGTTTGTGGTCACTGCTCTCTACTCTTACTTCTGTCTTTCAGACTGTTCTGTCCAGCCATGCTGGCAGAAAGCTGAGCATGGCAGCCCTGGAAAAATCCCCCCTGCTAAACACTGTATATGCCTCCTTGTTTTCTGTACATTTGCCAGAAAAGTCAGGGATCAGAGCTTGACACTGCTCAGGCTTTGCCTTCAACCTCACTTAATAATTCATATACAAATCATTTCCAAAATAACTACCAGAGTTATTGAAAACAGCATGTTTAAAGGGTTTCTTAATAAACAACATCCCAAGTCATCTACAGCCTTGAGCTTTTATTGCTTTTAAAAAGGCTTTTCATGAAAAATATTATTCTTTCAGGGGCAGTTGCATCACCACTGTATTTCAAATCCTCAAATCCTCAGAGATTACAAAGGAAAACTCTTCATTTTCCGCAGTGCTGTCTTGACAGACATCAACATTTACCAGCTATTACATTAGCAGATTTCAAAAAACAGATGGACATTAACAAAATGTGCTATTTGTTATTTTTATAAAGGGGGCTGATACTGCAAGACCACTCACCGGTGGCAGACTGTGATTTGGGCAACCTTGCAAGAAGAAACTAGCTTTCAACAAAGCCAAAGCCGAGCAAGTGGAGCTGTGGACTCGCTGCTCCAGCTGTTTGGTAGAGTGAGATGTAGCAAGAGTGGTTGGGAAATGGGTAGAGCTGTTCAAAAGCACCTCCCTGGTTGCACACATGCACCCCATCCATGCCTCTAGTGAGGGGGAAGGTCGAAAGTAGCTGATGTAAACCAGCATGCTCTGACTTCAGTAGCCAAAGGGTTAATTTGGGGTCCTCTGCTGGTTGCTCCTACCTTGCTTTTCAGCAGCACCAAACTCAAATTTCTGTGCCTGACCCAAGCAGCCACCAGAAGCGTACTGAATGCCTTTGGGCTGCACTCAGCTCCCCATATCTATAGGCTAAAAATAAGAGTTGCTGGACAGAAGCACTCTGAAGGGTATGTCTGAACCTCAAGTCTGTTAGTTGGCCTTTTTATTCCTCCCACTCAGGGAACAAAGAGGAATTGGGGAGGGTAGAAATGCAGCTCCTAAGTATGTCTTGAGTCATCACGCTGGTTATTTTCTTGCATTTGAAGCTGTTGTAAGCTTGTATTTGCAGGCTTTTATACTTAATGAGCCACAGCTACGTTGCTGGATCCAAACCATTTACGTGACACCAGTATCACTAAAACTCATCAGTATGGAAGAAAAAAGCATCAACATGAATTACACATGGATGCGAAGCCTTTCTGCAGAAGTTATCCGGTCAAGAACAATGCGATATGGTCCAGAGCATTGTATTAGGTGATTTCCTACCCAAACCTTGCGTAGCTATTTTTATATCACTTTCCTGTCAGCTTCTCGAAGATTAAAGCTATTCTTAATTTAATGCAATGGTGAAGATTAAAGAAAATTACCAGTATCGGCTTCCTTCTAATTTAACAAGCCTGGATCACTGATTAGTAATATCACTTCTCTTTCTGAGAGTGACAGGTGATTGTGGTTAATCGTGGTTGAATGCATCAAGAGCGATCATGATCGTGGTTGACTGCAGCAAGACTGATCGTGATCATGCTTGAATGCAGCAAGAGTGTACTCCTGACCGCTCATGAGCTCACGCTGCCTATCGATACTATCAAATACTTTTAGCAGTCATTATAGCAAGTTGCTCACTTTTATAAAGATCACTCTTAGGCTTCAAACACGGTCTCAGATAAAACAGAGGAAATAATTTGTATGAACTGAAGCTAAAATCCAAGGTGGGCACAATAATAGCTTGTAATGGTGAATCCGTTGTTTTATTGTGGCAACAATTGGGCAAGTTAGTGAGCATGAGCCAAGCGAGTAATGCTGACCGGTGGGGTTGGACGTGGGAACCTCGGTGGGCAGCGGCAACACATCTTTCTTCCCCCCTTCTTTTCCACTGACTCCCTATGGCTGGAAAAAGGGCAACAGCTACGACCCGACACGGCCTAATGCTCGACCGCCTCACCTTTTTTTCCCGCTGCCTTTTGTTGCAATGCCACAAACGCTTGCTCCTACGAACGTCAGTCACGCGTGAGGCCACCGCGAAACGGGGAAACCAAAAACACGCCCCCGGGGCAGCTGGAGGGGGGAGCCCGGCTGGCAGCCCCGACCCTCGCCGAGGGGAGGGTGGCTGGGGGGCTTAGCAGGCGCTTCGGGCGGCGGGTCCCTCGCCGGGGTGCTCCCGGCGGGGCTCCCCTCGACCCTCGCCTCGGGGTGCTCCCGGCGGGGCTCCCCCCGACCCCCGCCCCGGGGTGCTCCCGGCGGGGCTCCCCTCGACCCTCGCCTCGGGGTGCTCCCGGCGGGGCTCCCCCCCACCCCGCCCCGGGGTGCTCCCCCGCCCCCGCCCCGGGGTGCTCCCGGCGGGGCTCCCCCCCACCCCGCCCCGGGGAGCTGCCGGCGGGGCTCCCCTCGCCCCTCGCCCCGGGGTGCTCCCGGCGGGGCTCCCCCCCCCCCCCCCGCCCCGGGGTGCTCCCCCGCCCCCGCCCCGGGGAGCTGCCGGCGGCTCCCGGGGGCGCCGTGGCGGCCCGCGGGGCGTGTCCCGGGCGGCCCCGCTCCGCCCCAGCCCGGCGGCAGCGGACGGGGCAGGGCCGGGCCGGGAGCCGGGGAGCGGCGGGCAGCGCCATGGGGCTGGAGACGGAGAAGGCGGACACCCGCATCTTCATGGACGACGACAACTTCCCGCGGAGCGGCGGCCCCGCGCTGTCGGAGGCGGAGAAGTGCGCGGAGGACGGGCCGGACCGCGACCCCCGGGGGCTGAACGCCCACCTCCAGGTGCCCGGCGGCCGGTGGCGGCGGGGAGCGGGAGCCGCGGGGCGGGCGGGGCCGGGGCCCCCGCGGGGGCGGCGGGCGGGGGGTGCCCGGCGGCCTGGCCCCAGCCCCGCGTAACGGCGGAGCCGCTTCTCGTTCCAGCTGGGGTTCGAGGACGTGATCGCGGAGCCCGAGCTCACCCACTCCTTCGACAAAGTCTGGATCTGCAGCCACGCTCTCTTTGAGCTCAGCAAGTACCTGATCTACAAGCTCCTGACCCTGGTCCTCGCCATCCCGCTGGCCCTGGTCGCGGGGATCGTCTTCGCGGTGCTTAGCTGTCTGCACATCTGGTACGTGCTGGTCGTTCTGCTGCTGGTCGGGGCGTGGGCTCTGCTGGCTGCCCAGCAGGACTCTCCTTTTGCAGCGTTGCTGCCTAACTGTTGGTCACCGTCTTTGCAACCGGTAGCCAGATCAACTTACTGCTTTACTGTTGAAGGAAATGAAAACAACGTTTTCTCTGTGATTCAGTTCCCCGCCTTGCTTTTACCAGCACTCCGTGATGTCTGTGTAAGCTCTTTGGGGCAGAGAGTCTGTTTTGCCGTTTGCATGGCACGTACCGCGATGCGTTCCAGCCTCAGCTGGCTTCTGGAGTAATAATAATAATTTGGGTTTTTTAAACTGTTTGTTAAGTGGTTAAAACGTGTGTATTTGAAATGAAAGCCCTGGGCAGAAGTATTACTTACACCTGACACCTTATCAGTATGGTTACCTCTCTCAGTTTTCCCTCACAGACTGAAGAAAGCTTTTGAGGGCCCAGCTCGCTCTTTTTTTGCTACTTGCCACAAATTCTACTGCCATGGCCTTGCATCTGGTATGTGACCATCTCTAGGTGCAGTGCCCCAAAGCACTTCCACCTAAGCAAAGCACCCCTGCTGAGCTCAGGAAAGCTGCTTCTGGCCATGGCCCAAGTTCACAGGCAAACACAGTAGCCCTCTAAGTCACAGCAAACCTGATGTACTTCAAACAGAATGTACTGGCAAAATATCAGGGAAGAGTACCTTGAGAGCAGAAAGGCAGATGACTCTGGAGAAGGAAGACAGGCAGGGAAAAGAATGAGGTTGAGGAAAGAACTGGGAATCCAGCAGGCTGCAGAGGAAGGGATGAATGCAGATTATCAACGTCATTCCTGCAAACCGGGATTTTCTGCATACATGGGGTTTGGACAGTCTCATTTGACTCGGGTAACACTGGAATCATGAAGAATTTGTTAAGGAACACAAACTATAATCCAGAAACTGGGAAACAAGCTCAAAGCAATAGGAATACATTGGTTGTCTGAACCTGTGGTTGCGATGTTTTGGGCACAGATTTCAGTTTTCAAAAGTAGAATGGAAATTTGGGTTGACAACGTTGTCATGAGATGCTTCAAAAACTGATTAACTTGAATTTTGGAGCGTAAAGTTTGCATAATATCTGCAGAAGTTGCAGTGTAGTTTAGAGCTGCCCACCTGCTATTCCCCAAATTATGATGAACATTGTATGGTGTGCCCAGACTTTTAGGTCTGTCAGCCGTCACTGTGCTGTAGTGTACCATGTTACTGCAAAAGGGTTTGGTGGGCATACAGATTTCCAGTAGTGGAATATCTATGGAAAAATTAATTGATGCCCAATTTATTAAGATTCTGATAAGTTTGTGTGCCTCAGAATGATCCTGTATCTGGCTTTCACAGCATGGATATGAGGCACGAGTTTCACTGAACCAGGACTCAGAGGTCAGTTTCTATTTATTGAAGTAGTCCCTAGTGACTCTCTCAGGAGCTTAGGGTTCTTGGTACATCTGAAATAGGACTGTCTGAATGTGGCACTTGATTTTGAAAAGTTTCCCTTGACTTTCTGTGAACACATGTGCTTCCCCAACAACTAATTTTCCTTCCCTATGTTCGTTGTCAATACAGAAGTGATCATTCATTTTGATCTTCCTTGCACCTGGGATGGGTGTGAAAGAATCACGTAACTCGGTAGTGCTATCTGCAACCCCTTGGACCCCATCCAGTGCTACAACCCAAAGCCAGCACTGTCTCTTCTTCCCACAGCCACAAGCTGGATTTGTTCCAACACAAAGGTGGAACACACTAAGTTAACTTCTCTGCAGCTCTCCATGTTCCAGATTTCTTGGGAGTAAGGAGTTCAGTGTTTCTGCATTTGAGAGGGTGGCGTAGGAGCCACAGATATCAGAGGCATTAGTCAGTGGAGGCGTACGGACCCTAAACACATGGTACTGGCTCCCACTGGGTCTGAAAAAAATAGTAACTCCTTGTTTTGTGGGTGAGAGGAAAGGAATTCCATTATAGCTCTCTCTTCAACTGTTGAAATGTCATGGAAAAACCGTGGGCACGCTCTCTCACATGGCTGCCTGCAGGAGGGCTTATCAGAGTCTCTGTGCCTCACTTTCATCGTCCAAACCAGTGAGATGATGGTGTTGATCTGTTGTAGGGGAGCCTTTCCTGAGGTTGAATTCGAAGGTGTTTCAACAACTTTTGGAAGCGCTCAGGCACAAAGCTCTGTTGATTATCATACGTTGTTGCAGCTTTGTCAGCATGCTAAAAATCCACAAAAGTCTGACTCGGCATTCCTCATGCATCAAGGGCACCTCGTGAGTTGCAACCCCCATACCTGATAGTAGGTGTTGCCTTTCACCAGCAAAGAGAAGGGAGGAAGCAAACGTGAGAATTCATGGAAAGCAAAAAGAAAGCTGAGTAAGAAGTATGTAATAATACGCTTTAATTTTTGGTTTTGCCAATAAAGAAGGAACGTATTCTGGTTCTGTTCTCAAACTAACTGCTTGAGCTGGAGTCCAGTTTTACACCACCTGGTAAAAGATACTGATGGGCTGAAACTGTGCCAGCTAGCAGGTTGGTGACCTGCATACAAGCTAGTTCAAGGAAGGCTACTTCTTCACATTTCTTCTCCTTTACTGGTGGCTGTTATTCTCACCACAGACTGCGAAAGTTGTCAAGACTGAGTTTTAACGTCTTTCCATGAATATCTGAGCAAGCTTTTAAACATGTCCTTAGACTGAGGCTGTTAAGGTTATTGATTTTTGAACATGAACAAAACGCTGCTGGTTTTCCAGGCAGCACATGCAAAATCATGATCTTTATTATAGACTGGGGACTGATTCTTGTTCCAAGCCACATGTATGCCACCTCTTGGAAATTAACACTTGAATCTCGTATATGCTTTGTTGTAGTCTTGTCTGAATAGTGTTCTGGTATGTTGTATATTTATGCTGAGAATCAGTGCTTCATTTGAGGATCCATAACTTGGGTCTTTGGTCTGAGATGGGCTCTAAAGGACTCTAAAGGACTCTAAAGGACAAGGACTCAGCCAGCTTTATGCTCTTGTCGTCAGCCGGAACAGTAGGTACACAGAGCTCCTCTTGGCTTGAACTTCCATTCACAGTGCTGAGATGTAGCCAGGGACTTGGAGGCAGAGAATTAGATGTGGACATGCATCATCTCTCACCTCTTTCTCCACAACTCCATTTGCACAACTTATTGCTATCATACTCAACCCTCAAACCATCTGCTGACTGGCTGGCTGAAATGAAAAGAAATTACAGTACAGCTATGCCATGAAGACCCACCTTATGATCTGATGTTGCCTTGATGCCTCTTCATTCATGTCCATTATATATCCCTTGGCTTCTGAAGAGGAAGTAGGTGGATGTTGTCTTGCTTCCTTTTTGATTTTATATTTTCCAGTCTGTCCAGGTCCTGGGATATATAATGTTTGGTGTTAATGCACTTCATATACTATGTATGGATCCTGGAAGACTTGGCTGGTTATCTCATGGCTCACTTAGAAATATCCCAAGGGTTAATGGGACTCTACACGAAGTTCTGCAAGCGCTAGCTAATATTTATCCATCCATTCACAATGCTTGCTTGTATTGTAGGGCCACACAAGACTGTGAATTCAAAGTCATGATGTAGTGCATGTGCAAACTTGGAATTAAGTAATTTAACCACTGAGTGGTATAGTATTTGAAAAATAGCATTTAGACATGTCTGAGGTTCCATTCTGAATAACTTCACAAGAGAAGATGTGATTCTTCTCTTTGAAGCAGGAATCTGAATTAGTAGTGAATCATTCGTCCAAACACATTGCTCAAGTCTGTGAAAAGTTGAGCTGCTTCCTGAGAAACTGAAAATGCCATTATGAGTGCGAATTAAATTTCCAATGCCATTTCCAAGAGGCATTTGGTTCTTGACAATGTTCCCTCAGGGATTAGCAGAAAAAAAGTAATGTGAGCAAAAGGTTGATGGGTATGTCATGCCTTGAACAGACAGAAGAGAATATAGGATAGGATGGAACAAACAGGGTAGTTTGCTCTTTTTCAGTTCAACAGTTCCAAAATGAGGCCATTCCTTCTATTTAGGGAAAGTATGGGTGTTTTATGATTGCATAGCGAGATTCAATAAGAGGTCATAAAGGTAGTTGAACTACCTTGGCTATGCTTCAGCTTAGATACCTAATTCAGCATAGCTTTGATTTGCTTCCCGATGCTGTACCAAGTGGTAACACTAGTAGTACCAATAGTGCACTAGATGTTGATATGTCAACTTTACTTCCACTGTTAGACATTACTCAAGCAAGCAGTTAGCATCTTTGTGAATAGAAGTGCAGTCTGGGGTAAACACACAGCATTGTGAGTAAAGGATATATACGTTAATGTTTATTTGACAGGTCACAAAAACAAATACATAGCTTCTAATGGCGCTTGGTTGTTTATTTTTTAAGTGTGCCTGGTCACTCTACGGAAGGCACATCACAACCACTGATGATTTGGAAATGCCGCACAGTAGGATATATTATCCTATACAGAACAGGATGCGTACTTATATACATGTAGGTGCATGTATAGACACACTCATATATTTTAAAAGTTAGATAATACTTTTTAGTGCTGTCTTGGTGTAAAGGATTTTCTTCTCTGAGGAAAGGTGTTTGAGTAATTGTTGTCTAACTAGACTTGCTTTTATTTTAAAATTGAAAGTTACTTACATTAATTAGCTTTGGTTGCCAGCATGTTTCACATATCCTCCTATGGATATATACACATTGTTTTTCAGATGTATTTACCATAAAATTGGATAGCAAATGTTAAAAGATTATAAAACATGGCCAAAACATTTTTTTTATTTATTGTATTTTCAAAAGAGGTTGAGTTCTGGTACTGTGTGAATGACCTCTACAGCAGTTGCAAGTAGTATAATCACTGCTTTTCCAGTCTTCCCTAATGACATCCTGGTAATTGACTACGTCTTTCCGCGAAACTCTTGCCTAGGGTGATATTTGTTTAGTTTGTATGTTGTGTGATCCTGTTGACAGAGGGTCCAATAGAAATGTAGGCTTTTCTGCTTCTCTGCAATTCAGTTAGATTTAAAAAAAATGCAGGCCAAATTAATTTTAGATGGCAGGAGCAGTGACATAGCTTTATAAACGAACTGAAATGGAAATAAGGTGAAGTCAACACAAGCTGAGTAGCCATTTCTGGTGTTTTCCCTGTGTTGCTTGGAGAAATACCATTTTTTTTTTCCTTTGCGTTACTGATGTTTATCAGCTGTATTCTAACAGGTGAAGCCCTAATTTTATTCTCTAGAAATTGTTTATTCTATATGCAGTGATACTATAAGTGGTTATAAAAGACATAGTTTACAGGGTTCAGTTTAAAACTAGAGAGACATTATTCCAGTAACACTCACAGTTCTATATGGTGTGTCTATTGCTAGCTGTTTCTGCAGAGACAAAAGAAGAGAAGGTTTTAGAAAAACTATTCTTGTTTAGATCCATCTGGGTTAGCTTAGAGTGCAGCATAGACATGCTAGTATATGGCTTGCATTGTATGATAAAAGCTGAGAATCCAGTTAGGTAAACACTGAAAATAATTCATTTTGACTCTTCACATTTCTAAGCTTCAACTTTTTTTAAATGTGCCAGGTTTTTTTCTACTTTGTTATTCTGAGCGGTGCTCACTGGAAATATACAATACTTACATATTTTTTTTAGACCTGTGATGAAATAGTAAATTAAATATTTCCTATCATTCCAACCCAAGTCAATGAGAGTTCTCTAGGGGAATTATGTGGCTGCAAGACTGGGATGTCTTCCTTAAATTGCATCATCATCAACTTAAATTTTGATGCAACAGCAAACTAGAACAGAGTTTATTATCTTTATCAAGAGAATCTATAGCTTCTTCTACCTGATTTAGGAAATAAATGTGTTATATATGGCACAGAGATTTTTTAAAACACTGCTCTAGTACCGCTTCAGTATTAAATAAATTATTTATACATTTAATTTGTCTGCACCCAAGTAAGAACATCCAGCTTAGTGAAATGACCAGGGGTTTTGGCCAGTGAATGATTAAGACAGGAGAATAACTTAACATAGTGTGATCAGTTATCACGTATCCACTGACCCTCATGAGCTGCCCATAAATGCACTTCTGGCTCGCCTCTGTTGTTAGTATGCTTGGCTTAAGCCACCGCTAATGACACTGCTTTGGAATTGGGACATATGGAGAACATCGCCAGATGCTTACCAGTGCTCAGGAGATGAAAGCACAGTACTTTCAAGTATGCACCCTGAATGAATAAAAAGATCTTTCCCCTGACCAGGAGTTTTGACCTCATTCTGCGTTAGTTTCTCACCCACAAATGAAAAACTTTACAGGATCAGCAAAATCCCATTTTTCTGAGGTTCGGCATGTCTCTGTACTATAGTAATCCAATGTAACCAGGTATTGCTTTACTGTTTCTGTTTTATTGTAGCGACATGTAACAGCGGCGTTAGATTGGTAGGAATGAGACGCCAATGGCAATGTGCACTTGTGTCTGTGCATTTGTGTGTGTGAGAGAGAGAGAAAGATAAAAGAAACACCCAAAGAGACAGCAGAGCAAGAACAGATCATAAAGAGCACTGTTCCCAGCCAATCAAACTGGGGAATGTGGTGTTTCTGTCAAGGCTCAAAGACCCACATTCAGATATGACCACAGCGTAAATGAGTCCTTAGGGACGACCCTGCTCTTTGGCCACAGCGGGGTGGCAGCAGGGTTGCAGCATATCACGTACACCAGCCCTTCCAGCAGCAGGGAGAGAACAGCAAAAGTTCACCCCTGTAAAAGGCATGTCCAAAAATTAGCTCAGCTTTACCAATTAGGAAGCAGAGACATGATGAAAAGAAAACTGGCGTCTGCTGTCCCGTCTTGCGCACCAGTGATCCTGGCCAGAGGACCACATGCATCACGGTGCTTCTGCATGTGCAGGTGTGAGGCTGTGAATGAACAAAATTGATGGAGAACGAGTGTGAGAGTGTAAAATCAACTTGTTTAGAGACTTAGAGTTATAAAATCACTTCCTTTTCCATAAGATCTCACACTTGTGTTTGGTTATCCTGATTTCCCCGTGCTACAGCAGCAGCAATCTTCAAATCTTCCATTTTCTCTTTTACAGGATTGTGGTGCCTTTCGTGAAAACCTGTCTCATGGTCTTGCCTTCAGTGCAAACTATATGGAAGAGCCTGACAGATGTTTTTGTCGTACCATTCTTTCACAGCATAGGCCGATGCTTTGCCATGGTTAATATACGCCTGGACCAAGAGTAAACGTCAGGGATGCGACACTGCTGTAATTGTAGCTGGTGTTATACCTCTTTGCTAACCTAACATACAAGCACTTACCATTCATTCCAAACTGTTAAATTACAATGGCTGGTTTAAGTGGGAACATGCTATTTTTTCTAAAACTCATTTATTATCAGGGAGATCAGTTTAAGAATAAGTAGGCAGTTTTCATAGCTCACTATTTTAACAACAGAGCGAACGTGGAATATGTTGGCAACACTTTATTTTAATGGTACGTCGATGGCTAGATTCCGGGAGAATTCTTGTGGAGGTTTAACAGCCACCACAGTGATAATGATTGGCATTATTACTATAAATATTTAAATAGGCTGTGATACCTTAAGTGAAACTGATCTCTAGGGTTTTCCATTGACTTTACTGTGAGTCCACCAGGGATCATTTTTGGCCCTCTCTATGCAGAATGATCAACTCAGTCCTTTATTATCAGCAATTAAAGTGAACGTGACTCATTGCATAAGCATACAGAGAAAGGAACTGTTATGTAATTCTCCTACAGTGGGGAGGAGAAGCTCCCTGGAAGTTTATCCCTTAAAATAAGGTGTTAGCTAATGATTTGGAACATCAGCTAATCTGTATATTTTATTTAATGAGAGGTTAACTTTGCTGTATATTTTGTACCTTTGTAAATGGCACTTGATCGGTTTTCTTTGAAGCATTATTTCTGTAGTATCTGAATTCTAACCAACTTACTAGGCAGCACGAGTGAGACACTGCAAAAAAATTACTTCAGATAACCAGAAGTTCAGTTTCTAAATTATGTAGATTTCTAAGTGTTGCTGTGCAATTCTAGTATATTCATTATATATGGTTGTGTGTGAAAGCAAAGATTATAAGTGTTTTCATACAAGACTATGCAAGAGTTAGAAATATCTGTTTATGAGAAATGTTTTTTATTAAAAATGGGGTGTAGTAAATGCAACCCTGTCTATTTCTGTGTATTATCTGTGTGAACGTTGTGCTATTTAAAACGATAGACACTATGCTGGCACTTTAATGAGGTAGCAAGCTCTTATAGAAGGCAAGTGAGTGAAATTGGTATCCTTGTCTAATTCTCCTCACCTATTGACTTGACTCTCCATGTTGCTTATTTGCTGCTTTAAGGCCTAACCCATAAAAAAGCCCTTCTTCTTTCTGCACCTAATATGGCTTTGTAAACCAGAATAACAGAACGTATGCAGAGGTACATTAAAATTACATTAGCCTTCTGATGGGCTTATGCTGCTGTTTTCTTTAAATACAGATGATAAGTTGCAATTGTAAAATGTTTGTATGATTTAGAATGTTATTTTCTAAAATGATACCACAGAATTCTTATCAAACAAGAGATATATAATAAAATAATAAAACGACAGCTTTTTGCTATTTTCAACTTCATTTTTTCAAGTTTTTTGACTTTTTAAAAAGCTCTTAAAATGCCAAACAGCACAGAATACTATGCAGTTCTTCCAAGATACGGGAGAGGAAAAAGAAATGGATGAGCATCAATACAGTTCCACTATTATCAACTGCATTTAACTTATTTATAGTAGAAAATGATGTATCTCTGTGTGTAATTAAGCCCATACAGAATGATTGCTTTCTCTGAAGCAGGTCTCTCGGTGCGGAATTTTGGCTACGTTCAAAAAAATGCTTAATTCTTTCTATGGGCGCATGCTTTATTTACAGATGAGCTGCCAAATTTTCCTTTTCTTGCTCATTGGCCTACAGAAGCTAGTTGACACTGTATATTCTTTGTACATCCAAAACATCTTTCTAAGTTAAAATATTTTTACCATTTGTGCCATTTAGAGAGGGATTCATATGGCTTTTCAAAACTGGATGTTAATGATTAATGCCCATGGAAACTTCTCTGGATTTTTTTTCTTCTGCAAGAAGTTAGCTCGCTGTTCAGATGTGCTCTTCAAGATACCTTTCTTATGTTAAAAATGGAAATATCTCTTTTGAAAATAAAAATTGGTCAGGCTAGGCTTGAATTCTTTTGAGAGTTATTTTCTTTTACAACATCCAAGGATTTTTGCAAAGATATTTTCCACAGAAACATATCCCCTTGATGAATTAATTTTAAAAAAAAAAAAAGAAAATAAATCAGTTGGTACTAGTCCTTGTGTCTAAAAGGAGCCCTATAAAAGCCTAAGCTTTGAGGGAACTCAGGTCTGGATCCAAACTTTGAGAATGAGGCCATTCCCTAGAGAAAAAGATATCATTTTAGGTCATGCACTCCTGGATATATGCATTCTTAAATAGCTTAATAAAGTCATCCAGCTCTAGCTACCACAGACAATCAAGTAGAATGGTTTGGTTTGTTCTTATTTTGATTTAGACTTATCATTAGTTAGTTCTTGTCACCATTTCTCTAGCTGTTACAAGACTCAAGTGAGCTTGTAATTAAGTAATTAAAGCTGTTAGTTTCTTACATATTTTACAGCAGTATCTTTCTCCGGGACAGATATGCTTTTACTATAAGAAAATACCAAATGGACTGTTAGGCTTAGGGTAAAATATTAGATGCTTGGCAAATACGCCCACTTCATCCATGAAAGTAGTGGAAGGAAGCATGAATATATACAGCCTCTTCAATACTTAGGTGTGAATCTGCCCCAGGCAACTTCTGGCTGGCAAGTATTCTCTGGGTTTTATGAATTTGACAGTTCTGACAGGTATCCCGAAGCTCTGCCGCAGCTGATACTGTCAATAGCTGACAGCGCTGTTGGACAGCAGGGACTGAATGGACACTGGCACTGAACTGTGATCTTCGATGTAGGGGCTGGTTCCTTAAGTTTGTGTCCAATTTGTTTGAAATGTGGACAAACCATCCCAGCTGGTCCCTTAACAGCAACTTACAAACGAGAACTTAGGCAAGAAGGGAGTCCAGAAACTTAGTCTCATTGTCTGCAAGAAATGTAGGAAAATTTACACCTGATTCAGGTCATCTACTTTGATGCATCTTCTTCCCCTCTATGGAATGGGGAAAATTTTACTGCTCTTAACAAGAGTAGACTTTCCATCATCGTGGTAGAGTTATGAGGATAGATAAATAAAAAGTGTGAGATGTTCCGATTCCAGCCTGCCTTTTGTTACTGCAGACCTTAGACTTATAATCATGAGCTGGAGATTCAGTTCTGTCATGCAAAATATTTCAGCATCTTGTTTTTCATGAAGATCACAACTAACATACAGAACTAACCACAGATTTGCATTTATTGAGCTTCTTCTTTTAATTCACAGAGAAGTTTAACCTGCTTCCTTATGAGAGCTATTTGATAAAATCCTTCTGATCTGACTCTAGAACTTTTATATTTGTATCTTGTTTTTCCCCACCCTACTTGTTGACCATATAAACTGGAATAAATTCTTAACAGAAACTTTGACATATTAGTGTATGAGGAGCCTTTTCCCACCTATCCAAAAAGCTCACTTAGGCATACACTGGCTGAAAAGTTCAGAACATCCCTGCAGGTCTGGGACCTCAGGCCACACACTCATATTTAGTGGAAGCCAAAGAATGGTAAGTCCATTATTTTTACAGGGTGTGATTGTTCCCCCACCTGCAGAGATAAAACTATTGCTGTTAATCTGTATTAACTCTATTTTTAAAATACATGGAAAAATACATGGGTGTTTTTTTTAAAGAAAATACAAATGGAACAAGGTCAAACACCAGACACACTACCAGTGTTGTCCGTTAGTACACTGTGCTTATGAAAATTAAAGCTGAAGACCTCCAGTAAGTATACTGAACCAGCAGTTATGATTAAAAACTGAGGTGCTTTCTTCATGCAGGGATTTAAAACTGAGGGGAGAATTAATAAAGGCTAATTTTAGCCTGCTGACACTAATCTTCCTAAGTTTATTGCAACAAAAAGAAAATGTCTTCTGCAGAGGCAATTCAGAGGAGCTAAGATAGGTTCCTGCTCTGAATCATCCTCCAGAGAAGACTCTCTGCACTGATTAATGCAAAATGTTTGGCTTGGCTTGGCTCCTTTCCTCTGCTACATAAAAAGTTGTATTTGCTGCAGAAATTGGGCAGGCCTATTGAAGCATCTAGAGCTTCATGTTAAGTAGTGGGGCAGGTTCTTCTCTACACACTTCTCTCACAACTTGAGGCCAGGGGTGAGTGTCACCTGTGTTAGGTATTCAGTTTTGTCTGCCTGGCTTCCCCCTCCAAATGCAAGCAGGAGAAAGAAGGACCCCTTCACAAGGTACTGAATCAGGTCTTACTTTAGACACCTAAATGGAATAAAATGTAGAGAATCACACCTTTATTTCAAACTATGAGGAAAGCTTTTCTATTTTTCCAACTGCCTCAGTTTAATACGAGCTCCATTTTCACCCCATGTACCTTCCCCACCTTGCTTTTTACTTCAGACTAGGACAGCTATCACAATGCTACGACTGTAAGCTAGCATTGGCCATGAAACACTTAGACAGCGAAGCTCAGTGACAAAAAGTCCTGTCCTGTGTAAGCCTCAAGGAGTGGGTGCAAGTCCAATTAGTGAGACTAGTTCTCACAATCTGATATTTCTATAAGACACCTGAACAGTTAATAATGTGCTAATACTGGCAGAGTGGTACAGAAGAGTGTTGACATCGCTCAGCATTCATGGTCCAGCTCAGTATTTGTCAAGGAATTTGATACTGAAAAGGGTTGAGAAAAGAGTGACTTGATTTGCGCAAGGTCTGGCAGAATTCAAGCTTTCAATCTATTTGCCTCTCCAGCCAAGATGGTTACAAGCTATCTTGATCAAGACCTACAGGGACTAGCTATGATAAAAGAAGTACACACCTACCGCAGGATTGAGATGACAGTCAGGCATTTAAATCCAAAATTGTAATCCCTGCCCAGCTGCCACCCAACCAGGAACATGTCTCAACTCAGAAGGCACCTCCCTTTCACTAAACCTCCCCTCAGTACCTACAGTTTTACTTTGGTCATGCCCAGAACTGCCCTTGTTTGAGCAACTTGGCATCTTACTCGCATCTAAGCCCAGTTAGAATTGCAAAAGAAGAGATTGCCTTGGACCCCTCAAAATACACTTACTGCACATCAGCAGAATAGGGCACTTCCCAAAATACACTTTCCGAGGAGTGAGTCCAAATGCATTAGCACACCTCAGACAGGCAGAAATTGATTTCAGGTCTCTCAAGTGTTGGATTACTTCTTCTAGCCCTCAGGCTATTGTGAAATGTGTTATGGCAGCAGTGCTTCCATATAAAAGGAAATCACTCCTAGCTAGAGGTTGTGAGAAAGACAGAGGGGATCTCACCACCTCTCCTGGTATAACTACTCCTTTGACACAAGGAACAGGCCAAATTACACATACAGGAAAGTGCAGTCCTATATACTGGTGGCGAGGGGCACCCATCTCAGTGGAAAAGTTCTGATCCAGTGACGTATCATCTAAAACGCAGAAATTCTCTGGAGACTGGCGACAGGATGACCACTATGAATCCTCCAGGACTACAAGTCTGTAAATCAGGGAATGAACAGAACATTGGCCTGCATGTTAAACCCGTCCCAACGCTTGTTATCACACAGCAGGGTGAGGACAGTAGCATGGTTGATAAAAGCTCACTACCAACAGTTCTGGCAGCTCAGGCTTTCATCCAGCAAAACATCCAAAAATGCACATAAAAGGATGCGCTTAAGCAGTTGAACAGAAGACACTAAAAAAGCAATGATCTTCCTCTCCTAAGCCTCAGGTTTTTTAAGTGCTCTGCGTAAGGCAGGCTGCTTGCTGACAGCCTCTGTCTCTGAGAGCCTCACTGCTGTTTAAACTATACATAACATATACATATACATACATATATCAGGGCTGATTCGGATCTTGCTGACATTGGAATATATCAGGAGTATTGCTAATACCATAACTGGAATAATTACAGAAGTTTAAAAAAAAAGGGGGGGGGGGGAGGGGGAGGAGTGGCAGGAGAGGGAGTGTTTGGTACCAAAGACATTCAGTGAGCAGTCATGCACATTCATTTCATTTTCATGACTCATTTTCTGACACTTTTTTGAGGAATTTTGTTCAATCCATATTTTTTTTGCACTGGCTTCTGGGAAGAAATATTTCCTACCCATACCGAAACCTTTCCTCTTCTCAAAATGGGAAGAACAGCTCATACCTTGCACAGACTTTGCTCCATGTTTACAGCAAGTTCTCAGTTAAGGTAATCCTGAGGTTTGGAAGTTCAGTTAAAGCAAGACTCCGGAGCACAAAAAACCTTTTTAAAATTATGCATGAAATACCTAAGGCTGGTATGATGAAGAAGAAAGGCAGTGAGGTCTGCAGCCAAAGTAGCATATATTACTGTTCAACAGCTGACCTGGGCTACCAAAGATGCAGCAAAGCTCAATGAGAAGACAGTTTGGGTGGCATTTCCAAAGCCAGCTTGGGTGTCTACAACCCCTGGCAATTTTAGGCCACCTCTGGATAATCCATTCATAATAAATGAGAGGGGACCATAACCTTTGCACTTTCAGAAGATTCCCTCGAGCCTTTACCAGGGCCTTTCCAGCAGAGCTATACCGTTCCTCCGTATGTAATGGGAGCTCCTTGCAGAACTCCTGTGCCCGTCCGTGCCAAGTATCTGGGTGTTAAGTTTGTGAGCATTTCTCAGACAGCAGCTAGTGGCAACGGGCCACGGCTCTATCCCTATCCATCTCGGCAGATGTCACTTCCTCACTCTTACAACTTGGTAGTGCCCATGCCATTTTCTCTGTAGGCTATCTTCTTGGTATTTAAGTTCAAGCGAGCGCTTCTAAGGTTCATCAGATGTGATGGTTCATTTCAGCTACATAAGCAGCCTATTCTGGGATTCGTCTCATGAAGTTTATAAATTCCGCCAGCTTCTAATCTTCTTCTAGCTCCAGTAGTGTTGCGTGATTCAGAAATTTCTTTTAAAGGGGGCTGTCGTTCTGCAGAAACCACTCCAGGATCAATTCATCATTTCAAATTAACAAATATATCCCTTTTTCTTAGTCAGCCTTGGGATATGCAGTAATACCAAATGATGGGTCAAAATCTTCTGATTTATGTGCAGGACACTGACTAACTGAAAAACTTTCCTATGCATGAAGACAAAGAACTGTTTTGTGGGGTTTTTTTCAGATGGGTTGAAAAATTGCAGAGACTATGTCCTTCACCCATTTGACCCTGTGCACACACTGAAATGCTTGGACAGCCGAAGCTATTTTAATGATGGCCTAAGTGAATTATTGCATCAATAAAAAAGTTACTTTTAAAACTTACAACTAACCTGGAAAGTTGGAAAACATCCATCCAAAGCATTTGTTCTGAAGTTTATGAGCAATATAAACTCTTAAAGAAAGTTCACTGCTAACTGATGACCATATCAGTAATACGAGTCCGTGTGGACCGCATTTTCAACAGGTGCAGTTATTTACATCTGTGGAGCCTACATCCATCTTAGCCACTGGCTTTTTCGAGGTCATTTCTCTGTTGAATTGCCAAGGCCAAATATACCCCAGTTAAGAATTTTCTACTTCTGTTCCTGCAATTCTGTGCTAAATGGCATAACACTAAGGTCGCTATTTTTCCGTTAATGTTACAAGTCTTTCACCGTGGTCTGATTTCCTAACAGAAAACTGATGGCTGCAAACACCAAAAAAAAAAAAAAAAAAAAAAAAAAAGAAAGAAAAAACAAGGGCAAAATATAGCTTGTGAAAGCTTGTGTTTATAAACATAGGTGTATAGTGCCGTTGCAACCCTAACCTGAACCATCTTCAATACAGCGATGAGTCCTTATAGCTTTTACACCAACATGTGGCCCTGAGCTTACAAAGGATCTTGAAAACGGAGCATGGCAAAACGTCAAGTGTCCCACCGTGGCTCTTTAAAAGTAAATCCCAGCGGTTAATATGCATGACAGTCATGCATGGGTCAATCTCCTCCCGGGAAAAGTATAGCACGGTTAAAGTGCAGGACTATTAAATATTTGCATAGTTTTGAAATGAACCAGTTGAGAAAAATCTCTTTTTCTTCATCCCAAAGATGTCCAAGTTTCCACAATGGTTCCTGGGGCAGTGATGACTATGTGTAAACTATTGTCAACGCCGGGGGCGGGGGGGGGGGGGAAGGAGGGAGCCCTACAAACGCCTCGCTCGCTCTGGACGTGAAACACAGCTAAAGTTTTCCATCTCCTCATTGCTTCCTTGCCCCCCCTTGCCCTCCTCCTCCTCCTCCCCCCCCCCGCCCGGCTCTGCCGCACGCAGGCACCGTCGCCCCCCGCAGCCCAGCGGCGGGGACCTGCTGTCGGGGCAGGAGGGGACCCCGTCCCTGTCGTCTCCCCGTCCCCGCGCGGCGCGGCCCGAGCATCCGGCAGCGGCCCCGCCGGCTCCCAGGTTGCCGGGGCAGGGCTGCTTTCCCCTCCCACCCCCGGCGGCGGCGACTCCCAGCCGCGTTGCGATATGCCGGGCCCTAGCGCGGCTTGTCATCCCCCGCAGCCGCGGGCAGGGAGCAGCCCCTGGCCGGCCGCCAGCCGCCTGCTTGCAGCTACCTCCCCCCGGCCGGCCGCTCCGCAGAGCGGCATCCTCCTGCCTCCCGTCGCACAAGTTACAGCGCCCAGACACCCGCCGCTTCGCGGAGAGCCGCCCGCCAGCCCGGCGCACCATGTCCGGTACCAAACACGTAGACTCGGAGGTAGGACCGCCGCGGGGACACACACACACACACAGACACACACACGACGCGGACGGGACACGGAGCCGGGACGCTGCCAGACCCCGTCCCCGCGTACCTGCTGCGGCTCGACCCGCCCCCCCCCCCGGCTCCCCGGGCCGGCCCCGGAGCGGGGGCAGCTCGGCGGCGGACCCCGCGACCGGCGGGGAGGGCGGGCAACCGGGCACCTGCGGGCGGGGACAGCGGGGCAGGGGGACCCGGGGGGGCTCGTCCCCTGCGGCCGCGCGGGGAGGGCGGTGTAGCGAGGGGGGTGTAAGCGAGGACGGGGCCGAGGGGGCGCGGCGGAGGGCGGGGTGGCGGGGCGGGCGCTGCGCGGGGAGCCCCGGCCGCTCCCCACGCCGCCCGTGGGGGCCGCGGCCGCGCCCTCCCCGCGTAGGGGCGGCTGCGCTCCGCCCTGGGGCAGCGCCGCGGGGAGCGGAGCGGAGCGGGGCCGGGCCGGGCGCGGCGGGGCCCGGCACGCCTGGCAGCGGCGGCGGCAGCCGGAGCCAGCGCCGGGCACCGCGGGGGTGTGGTGTGCGCCCCGCCGCCGCCCTTAAATAGCCGGGGCGAGAGCCGCCCCGCAGCGAGGATCCCGCCGCTCCGCGCTCCCCGCGGGACCCGGGGCCGCCTCCCCCAGCCCGCCCCCCTGCCCTGCCCTGCCCTGCCCTGCCCTGCCCTGCCCTGCCCTGCCCTGCCCTGCCCTCCCCGGCTCCGCTAGGCTCGGCTCCGCTAGGCTCGGCTCGGCTCGGCTCTCCCCTCCCGCCCGCTCTCCCTCTCCGCAGGGCTTTCTGTACAAGGCGCCCATCAGGGAGCAGGGCAACATCTACAAGCCCAACAACAAGATGATGGCAGATGAGCTGAGCGAAAAGGCGGTGCACGACGTGCACACCAAAGAGATCGACCTGGTCAACCGAGACCCCAAACACCTCAACGACGACGTGGTCAAGGTGAGGGGGGCGAGGCGGGACGGGGCGAGAGGCGATGTTCGGGCAGCTGTCCGTTCTGCCGAGGCAGAGGACGCGGGCGCTGCCCAGGGCGACAGCAGCCCGCGAACCGCTGCCCTCCACCTGCTGCAAAAGGGAAGGGACCTTGGGGGGGGGGGGGGGGGGGGGGTCGGGCATCGTAATTTAGTTTGGTTTTTTTTTTTTTTTAAAAAAAGTAAAGGGAGAGGGTGCAGGAGAGAGGCGAGCCAGGGCAGCCCGCTGGGGCTCCTCGCAGAGGCGGGTCGCTCCGTCGCGGCGCGGCGGGGCTGCATCCTCTCCCCGTGCTCTCCCCGCCGGGGCCGGGGCATTGCGGGGCTGCGTCCCGCCGGGGCGGGGGCTTGCGGCAACCCTCCGGGGGAAGGACGGGGGGCTCCTGCGGCTGTGTGCCGGCAGGTCAGCCCTGCAGCCGGGACGTCCCGCCCGGGACCGGGGGAGCGGGGGGGGGGGGGAAGTTGCGTGACCTTGTGTAACACCGGCAGAGGGATTTTCCTTCCCTCGGGCACGTAGGGAGGCAGGGAAGGGAGGTGGCACCAAACGAGTGCAGTCTGAGCTTGCTGGGCTCGGCCTGCGGGACGGATCACCCTCCTATAGCCAAGTGGGTGCAAAAGCAGAGGTCCTGGCGGGCGTTCGGATTTGTTTCCTTGTTTTGTTTTCCTTGGTGTTTTTCCTTCCCTCGAGAAATCAGAAAAGGAAATAAGCAAAATCTAGCTGTGCCCTTGTCTAGACTTTTTTTTTTTTTTTTGAGTTTTTAAATCACAGTTTGACTGTTTTGACAAATAAGGGTCGATGGATATTTTTGCTTGAAGTCACTGGTCAGAAAAATCACGGAGATTATTCTTCTCTTAGCAGACGAATTTTATACTATGCATGTGAAAATTGAGGATGCTGTCATCTGGGCTTGTCAGAACCTAGGAAAAATGAGTGTTGCCCAGCTGTAGTGGGTGACTAAGCCACTAACTGGATTATCTAGTGTCCAGCAGAGTCCAAGTGTGTGCAGTTTGCCGTGTTTGTTGGTCAGGAAGAACCGTTATTGAAAAAGAGAAATATCACATTGTTTCCAGAGAATCAAAAGGTTGGACTCTGGTTCCTGAATGTATGTCAGTAAAATGATTCATGTCATGTGCAGACAATATAGTAAGGTCTCGAGTAACCTCAAATTCCACTGACTTCAACACAATTTGAAGGTGATGAATATGACCAGCTATCGTGCTGGATCAAAAGCTAAGAATTTTCCCTTGGGGCAGGCTATATCTTTAAGGAGCTATTGTCAGCTTTGCGAACTAGAAACAAAAGGCATAAAGTTTTTATTTGTTGAGAAAAAAATCAACTGTGTACCTAATGGTACAAAACTTCCATTAAAATGGTTGATTTTAAAAAGGAGAGAGCAATTCTTTTTTCTTCGACCCACGGATGAGCAGATGAGTAGACAGGGAATGCAAGAGCTGAAGAATGAGACTGTATCATGGCTTGTTGCGTACATCAACAGAAGAAGTCCCCAAAGCAACCAAACCTTCTGAGGATGACTCATAGCCCCCAGGCAAGTCGGAATCTGGGTGTCCACAAACTTAGCTAGGGAAAGAAATATCCTGCTGGGAAAAGAGGGAGACCACTGATGGAAAAAACTCCTAACGGACTTAAAAGAAACAAGCGTACAAAGCCCATGCTGCCCTCTCTGCTTCCCACAGGGGCAATGATGAAGAAAGTTCGTTATGTCCTATCATCCAAAAGAAAGTTGAAAAATAAGAATTATAGGAATGGAAAAACAAGCTTTTCAGTTTGTCCTTTCGAAATAGTGGTGGACCAACACATTCATTGAAAACCAGCAAGCAGCCAGGAGTACCGCCTCTGTGTCAGCAAGTGAGCTCCTGGTAGTGCACGTAGTCACATCAAGACAGAGGAAGGTATCAAAATGAATTCGATGTTAACCAGACAGGATCCATTTTGCATCATAAAACCAGCAGCATTTGTAAAAAATCTGGGCATCGTAAAGCAACATTTTTTCTGTCTTGTTACAAGGAAAAATAAGAATTGCTTTGATTTTTATAAGTATTCCATGGATAGGTCCAACTTGAAAAGTAGAGAGAGGAATTTTGCCACAATTTGAGTTTATTTGGACACTGTTTTCAGGTTCAGCTTGTTAGAAGTAGCCATAAATTTGAGACCCAGTACCTAAGGGACAGGCTCAGATTAGGATGAAGATACACAGATTCAGTTACTGCCTTAGCTATCAGTCTGTGGTCCCCTTCTGTCACGTATCTGCCTTTACCTCCGTTGCAAATCATCCAGGCAGAAAGTAAAAAATACGCTTGTGTAACAGAAGGAGTCCCCAGTCTCAGTCAGGTACTGAAAGAGAAAAGAAAAATGTTCAGTGGTACTGTAAGCCAGAAGCATGGTTCAGGCTTAGCTCAATTTTGTTTAGAGCCATTGCATTTTTCTAGATTCAGAACCTTCTGCTTTTTACCCAGCATTTAATGCATTTCTTGCCACTTGACTACGAGGCACAATAGCATGGAAACTGGGGACAAATCAGTCAGCCATGAAACAGAAATGATTAGACAGAGAATGAGGAATCTGCTCTGTAAGCAGCTCTCTAAAAGGCCTCAGTGTTGTCTGCATTCAAATACTTCCCATAGCACATTTTAAAAATAACCCTTGCTTGTGAGAAGCAGGAGACATGTTCCCTTGATGTGCAACACAAAGCATCTGCACAGCTTCCTCTGCAGCAGATGCATGGTGCAGGCAGCAAGAGCATAGGGATCCAGCCAAGAGGGAGAGACCCGGTCGAGATCCTTTTATAAAAACTAGACACATGGAGCAGCTTTATACCAAAGTTATCGGTGATCTCGACTTTGCTTACAGTTTATCTTCACATTAGCTACCAAGTGGAAGCTAAGAGCTGTGAAGTTTCCAGAAAAGTAGGGCGAATGACTGGATTTCTGTTCAGAGAGGGATGGAAATAAGGCCTTACCGAACCTGAGGTCCGCAGACAACGGAATTGGCAGCTCCGTGCCGGAGGAAGCGTGATCTAGTAAAACCACCAGAATTTCCTTCCTGTTCCAATTCCTTCAGCGGGGAGCGGAAAGGAAGGAGTTTCTTCCTCATACGACTGCCCTCGTGCGTCACCTCAGCAGAGGGAGAACGTACCATGGTAGTCCCATGCTTTGAGGCATTGGCTTTTGAAGTTGGCTAGTCATGAAGGAGGCAAGGAGGGAATCTATCGAGCAGAAGCAGCCTCTGTGCAACTGGGAGCTCTCCAGGAGTCAGTCTGGTGATTATACAGCTATTTCATATGTCTTTAACTGGACGATTCTGCTCTTGGACTTGGGTCCCAAAGTTCTTATTCATGTGTGACGAGATGCAACAAACAGGATAGAAACCTGATCGTTTCTTTTCTCTCATTCATTCCCCAATGATGCAGGATTCACATGAAGGTGCCTGATGTTCAGCCTTTGCTCTTCCTGTTTCCCAACACAATATTTATGTTTTCCAGAGTATGGCTAAATTACAGCCTTCCAACTCTTTGGAGTTCAAAGTTTCTCAAAGTATGTGTGGTCAAGCCTGCACAAAGTTTACTGAATTTGGAAGAAGCGGAGGAGGGAAACAGTGTCGCTGCCGTTCTCAGTATTTCCTTGCTCCTTGCTGAGGGTGAGGATGGACCTTGCAGCCAACCCTGCAAAGTCTCCTCCTTTGGGACCAGTGAGAACGAAACGTGCAGTCACAACTGCGGCCAGATTACACTTTTGTGTGCCAGGAAGAAAGGCCTGTGCCTGGTCTACCATCCAGAACATAATTATTATTTTGTTTTAAACAAGTGGTGTCTATCTGCTGTTTGTTGCGTAAGAGTCCTTTTCCCTCTGGAACAAAATTCCAGTACTTGGCCACAGATGTAAGGATGCAGAGCTTTTGTACCAAGTTTTAAACAGTTATGTATTCATGCCTTCCACTTAAAGCTAATGCAGTTAAGGGCAATTCAGCTAACTGCAAAGAAAAGTCTGGAGTTTTTAGGCAGATGCTGACAAATACCATAACACCCATATGTAGGCATTAGGGAGGAAAGTATTACTCAGCCATTTTAAAGCCATTTACAATTTCTGCTGCTTTCTAATAAACCAAGAGGTTTTTTAAAAAGCAATTTGCCATTTTATTTAATTCTTCACAATTACAGTCCCTCCCTGTCGTGCTGAGCACGGTGTAAGATGTACAGAGAGATGACTGGGCAGAGCACCTCCCATCTGCACACCTGAGAACCTCCTGGAAGGAAAGCAGGTGTCATCCCCTGCTCTTTTAGGATGGGAGGGCTAATGTGTTGAGGGCTGTCACTCTGATGTGACAGCAGGCATCAACCTGGGAGGAACAGAGTTCTTCAACTTGGTAAAACAAGAGAAAAGCAGAGCTGAGTCAGGTGCTTTTTCTGAAACAAGGAGTTAAATTAAATTTAATGCAGATCCCCTTTCTTTGTTTTCAGATATTGTTAAAAGTCCCATGGAGATAGATACACACATTTAAATAAATCAGTATAAATAATTTTAAATACATTAGTATAAATATATAAATATAAATGTGTGTGTGTATATATTCTAGCCCAAGCTTGTCATCTGGGCTCTTGCTATTGGCAGTGACAGAAGTCAGATGCCTCTGGAGGCAGATTCACATCACAGAGTTTAGGCCTTAACCATAGGACGGAATGAGCAGTGCTCTCGAAGTGCATATTTCTCTTCTCTACATGTAGCTTAGACACGGCACCTTACTTTTACACATCTGCATTTAAATGAAATGATTCTGAAACTTCATGTCATATTAATGTCCAGCTGTGGGGTTTAGATTTAAAATGCAAGAATATTCAAATGCTTGATGTCAGCTAACCACATGATACAATTCTGTTTCAAATATTTCTTCCAAGGCTGGTCTAGGAGTGAGAGATTAAAAACTCAAGTCATTATGAATGCCAGTTTATACAAGGACTGAGCAAGGTCTTAGAGTTCTGAAAAACAGTTTTCTTGCACATTAATTAGGAGTTCCCAGACATGGAATTTCTGAATGTCCATAAGATTACAGATAATAATGGCATTTGTTCTAATGAAAGCTTCTTTCTCAAAAAATGTGTTTGCATTTAAGCTTTTAGTATTATTAAAGCCTTATGCACTGCCTTCTTGCTTATAACTTGCTTATGACTTATAATTCCATAGGAAAATGTTAATTTGATGGCTGTGGGGACAGAGCCAACGATTCAGCATGGATGTTCCTTTTGTTAGAATGTATTGGACACTCTCTCAGATTCAGAGGATACAAATACTTTTCATTTCTGATACTTTGAACAGAATTCAGATTATACATTAGAAAACTGCATTTTAGAATTTTTAGCCCACTATATGGATAGAAATACCATCTTCTGTTGCAGAAAGTATGGATGTCTAAAACAAAACAAAAAAATGTTGAAATCCAAAATTTTCCAGAGGGAAGAGGGAAAATGCGTATAATAGAGTGGTCTGCCCATGAGGTCCCCAGTGGGAGTTTGATCTTCGTTCTATTTTAGCAACAGAAGAAAATACAAATGAACTTGGATGATTCCATAAAACTTGTGATCTCTGGAAAACTGAAGAGAGATATAGTTCTAAACTAAGATAAGTTTGTATTTCCCACAGCTCTCAAATACCTTTGTAATAAACAGACAGCAGGATGAAATATACATCAGCAACTGCTTTTTTTTGAGCTTTTTGATCCAGAACTACCACCTCTCTTTTCTTTTCCAGACAAATGACAGTAAAAAAACCATCTTGGACTAAAAAGGATTTGTTATTTTGAAGACGAAAGAGAAGTTATGCCGTTTAATTTAATTTGATTTATTGGGGAGGCAGGTTTAACTCTGTTAGTGCTTTTATATTTTTCTTGCAGATTTCTTAGGAAAATGCCTTTTGATAGTTTCAAAACAAACTTTGAATCTTATGCAATATCATTCTTGTCAGAAATTATGTCATCAGATTAGCATTCAAAAGGACAAATAGTTTCAGTATCACTGTCCCTACTCTAATGAGCACATTAATTGATAAAACTTGCACCCAGTTTTATTCAAGATAGTCAAGGAGCTGTGCTGTAGATGTTAGTGGGGCTATACAAGGATGGTGTTTGTCCGTAGTCTTCTGTTTATATACTTTATTTTCAAATAAATGGGAACTGATAAATTCAGCTTTGTGGATAAGAAGTGAGAAGATACTCTCACAGCTGCAGGTGAAAGCATCACATTCCCTGTCCAGACTCCAACTGTGCTGAATTTATAGTCAGAGTTTCACAAAAGCCTAAGGGAGTCTCAAAGACGGATTGCAACTCTTCCTCTGTCAACTTTGAAATCCCTTCTCAGCATTCAAACAAATACTATAAAAACACGTTCAGTTCTCCTTCAAGATCAGGTTAATATCTCCTGTAGACCTCAGCCATAAAGTCTCCTCTTGTTTTTTGTATATCTCTGTTCTAGCAGAGTTTATGACAAGACCAGAAGTGTAGGCTAATGATATCTTCATTTTTATGAAATACTAAAGAAATAGTTACCTCATATTTAAGGATCAGTAACTTAAGATCTTCCATAAGAAAGACAGCCTTCCCACAGAAGACATGCAGAGGTGAATTTTTTTTAAAGGAAAGAGAGGCAGCTGGGCATCGCTGCACACTCGCTGTCAGCAATAAACATATTCAGGTAGAAATGAGGGAAAAGGTGAGAACAAGTTACACAGATTTACTAAAAAGTATTGCAGCAGTTAACAGGAATGTGTTTGTGGGTGGTATACCTAGTTAAGAGTCTCCTCTCCTTAGTCTGCCTTTACAAATGATAGAAAAAACCAGAATTCGAGATCTAAAGCACCCTCCAAAGTTGCCCGTCTCTCTCCACGTACTACTAAAGAGTCCAAGGACACTACATTTCCATTTCCCATTAGTGCCTAAATATAGGAGGGATGAAGGTAGAGCAAGTTCTAAAAAGTTACACTTAATAGAAGTTTATTACCTTAATAACAGGTCTGTAAACTTGCATTGAAGGCAATGTAATAATATATATTTATATAGGTATAATATAAAATATAATATAAAAATATAATATAAAAACAGTTTACAGAATGTCTTTACTTTTGTTAATGTTTCTGAATTCTAGTTAACTCCAGACCCCACTGGAGTCAATAAAAGAATTCCCATTATCTCTAGTGTAGTCAAAACTTCACCGCGGTGTTCGTGTTGATGAATCTGCCTCTTTAAACGTACATACAGACAGACATATATGGATGCACATACACCCAGATGTATCAGAGTTCTTTGCTAAAAGAGCTATATCAAACAAGGAACTGTGGAACATGAAGCAAATAATAAAATGAAGAAAGCTTCGGAAGAGTTTCTCTTTGGGAAAACTGCAGTAACCTCCCAGCAGCCCAGCTTCCAAGGAGGAAAACAGCCACTTCGTTTTCTGACTGCTTACTCTGACAACGTCAATGTATTTCCCAAGGAACTGGCTGACATGATATCCCCACCTGCACAGGAAGTTTAGCTGTGTTTCAGAGGAGAGCAGATGTCTCCTTGAAGCTGCTAGTCTTTCCTTCTGCTGGACTATATTGAGACAGGACAGGCAAGTGCTTCAGGAAGAGATCTCTGGAGAATGGCTGATTGCTACAGTGCTGACCCATTGGCACAAGTCGCATTTTTCTCACGAGTACTTCCGCAGATTTTGATGAGCCTTCCCATCTGATAAAAGAAAGCCCATCACCAGGGCTTTTCTGGTATGTAATCAGTAATTCAGCATGGGCAGGGAGCAGGAGGTTGTTCTCTCAGTAATTAGTAGCCAATTTTTTTTTGCTATTTTCATTGATTTTCAGTCTGTGAAATGGTGCTCTGCAATCATGACCTTTTTTCTAATTCATGACAATATTTAAAATTGTTCACAATCCATTTGAATATTTGTTATTCCTGCAGTAGGGGTCACTCCTGACTGGACTGGTTTTTTTTTCTCTGGCTAGAAGAGTGTAGCTCTTCAACTCTATTTTCCAACATTAATATCCTTGTTTGTTAAGGCATTGTTTGGTTTTCTGGCTTACTTCATAGTATTCAGGAAAGAGTCACTATTTCCATCAAGAGGTCTGCCTGCAGAACACTCTTTTCTTGCCATATTATGGAAAGCAGGCACAGGGAGACAGGGAATGTAAGGCAAATTCATTGATCAGTTTGACCAAGTAACTGGGGAACAGTTCTGCATGCCTGTTTAGGATTTCGTTCACCTTGGAATTATTTGTTTGTCATTTTTCTGCATTTAACCAGCTTTCACAAAAACTATGGTCCTAGCCATCTGCACTCATGGCGTCTCTGTCTTTGTACAAAGGAATGAGTGTTGTGCCTGCTGCTCTGGCCAGTCCCCGCAACAGCAGTGTGCTCTGAAGACAGAGTTCAAGGTTGACAGGCAGAGCCTAATCCTGCTGCGAGGCAGCCTGAGGAGCCTCGCTGTGTGGAGAGGCTCTTGGGGTTCCCTTGTTATATGCTTGCCACCATACCAAGAGTTAAGGTGATTTCTTGCCTTGTGATGGAACTTCTCTCATCTCTGGACACTGCTGGATGTTCATGTTTTGTAGTCACCCATGCTATAGCCTGAGGCTCATATAAATACTCTGGAATAGAATGAGTTTTGCCTTTATAACATACCTGACAGCACCTAATGATTGTTGTTGAAAACAATGATTAGCGAGGAAGTAGAACATCTAGGTATCGTCAGGCTGTATGTTTCAGGAGCAACGTACCAGCTTCTTTACATAACTGCAGGTACATATTTGCCAGGTGGAGATTACACAGTGCTCTTAAAAGGGTGAATGATTTTTTAGAGTAGAAACAAGTGAAGACACTGTTCAAGTTCCTGTAATCCCATGCAGCTAAGGCATGGATGTGCATCCTCAGAGAGAGCGTTGGACCCCTTTGCAAAGCTGGCAGCCACGCATCCTCCTGTTCCTCTTTCATGTAGCCTTGCAGCCATGAAGTGTTACCATGTGCTACACTCTACACCCGCAAAATAGTGAAGTCCCCTGGTGACTGGGAGGTGAGGGAAAGGAGAAGAGCATCTTTACCCCTATGAGTCCCAGCACCTCCCAGGCTCTTTCCCTTGGATTCAGTAGAAACAACGTAATACACTTTTTCATCATTTTCTGATAAACTGTGGTAGTGGTCAGGAAGACAAGCACCAGCAGATATGGAAACATGATATTTCAAAGGGTCAAGGAAACATTTAGATGTTTAGCTGATATCACTGATTTGACAGAATGGTTGTAAGCTTATTGCTTAGGGTTTTTTTGCTTCTGCTATGATGCCTTTGTTTTCCAAGCACCGTAACTGTCAGTTTTTAAGTTTCAAATAGTATATGGAACTACAAAAACTAATAATGATCTCATATGCTCATGCATTTTTTGATTTTTAATAACATACCACAGCCTTCTCCGAGGTTAATAGTGCTGCACCTCTCATGAACATCACCTCCCAAATGTGACTCGTGATCTTTTATACATTTTTCTTTTGATGAATGTTTCTTTAAAGGACATTCAGTGCATTGGGAAATTTTACAAATTGCATTTGTCACAACAGAAAAAAAGATCATAGCTGCTTTTTTCTATATGTCTGTTTCAAGTCTTATAGGGGCACAATATAATCTGGTGAAACAATATTCTACTTACAGTCTTGATATCAGGGAAAAACCTGTTTAAAACCAGCACCGGGTAAGCAGTAAAGACAGTTCCTATAATCTGTGCTAAAAATGTAAAGAAGACTAGCTTGTGACTCCTTCTTGAATAAATAGGCATTCAGACTTGACTGTAGCCCTGGTCTGGCAGAGCATAAAAGCACGTTGACATCAGTGAGACAGTTCACATTTTTCAGGTTGTGTGCATATTTAAGTGGTTTGCTTGATTGGAGATATTAGTGATCAATCAAGAGAGATCCAGTACGGATCTGAGCATCTTTTCACTGATTCCAAAAGGTATTGATGGCACTCAAAAATGTAGGCATCCTCAACGCTGGTTTGGGTTCCTCCTCAGTGGAGTAGTGGTGGTGCCTGTCTGTGCAAACTGCATGCTGTGAGCACAGTAGCAGTACACAGCTACCCCACATGAAGATTTTAATAGTTATAGTTACTATCACAGAAAGGTAGATTAGGTCAAAGTCCCCATAAAATGCTGATGGCCTTAATAATTTTTTTCTGATAGACCCAGCACAGCAAATTTTTCTATGTAATGGATATTACGTACCTCAAAGAACAAACTTCTGGGGAGAAGCACAATTGCTAAGTAGGCAATTTGAGGTTGGCATTTAACACACCTTTCCAGCCTGCCAGGTTTTGATACATAGGGACTAAAGTTGCAAGGTCAACAGGTCAACTATTTCATATATAAAGCTTATATTCTTGAGTCAGCTGGGTTGGTTTTAAGAAAAAACAGTAACTTCACACTGTTAAGCTTTTTTAATTAATAGGGTTTTTTTTTTTATTTAAACAGATTTTGAAAAAAAGAAGAGAAATTCCCCATAGCATTTTCTTTTCTTTTAAATAAATCTCTTTTAGAATCAAAGCAGGTTCCTTAATTTCCTGGTAAAAGTTTAATAAACATATGCAGAGCAAAAGAAGCTGCAGTAATTCTCATAGCAGAGTCAGACAAAAGCTTCAAGTAATGTAACAACTGGCTTTACCAAACTGAATAGTAGGAAACAAGGAATAGCTGAAGTCAGGAAATGTATTGTAGGCATGGAACAGGAGTTGATAGTGTTTAATAGCTTTGGCTGAAACAGAAGGCTGTAGCGAGTTATTAGCATCCTTTAGAGGGTCAACACAAATTTCCTTTACTTCTCTCCTTGTTGCAAGTGAACGTGCCTGTATTTTCATTAGCTTGGCAAATAACTCACTGTGGTTTCACAGGACACGCTGACAGCTCTAGAGGAACAAAACGCACGCTGAACATGCAATCTACTGAACAAGACCTGTGTCTAACCTAAACATGCCTTTATGTAGATAATAGAGAGTCCTTCACAGATCTACATTCATGTGATGCTTTGGCAAAAGTGGCCTTGAGAACAATACCCTAAAAAAAGGTATCTTGCAAGCCAGTTAGATTCTTTTCCAGAAATTAAGAGTGTCTTTGTTCCTTAGGGTCATATTTCTGGCCGCTTCTCTTTCTCCTGCCAGTCCTATTTTTACTTTACTTAGTTCAGTTGGACTCCCATTATCAGTCTGATGACACTCGCTGTCGCTGAGTGCTACTGAACTAAAAGCCAGAGTAGAGTAATAAGAGAGACTGAAGAGTGAGTAATCCAAGTGATGTAAATGTAACCCAGAGCAAGGCAAAATACATCCAGTCACCTATTCCTCCTGCTGCCTGTGGCGGACTGATCCCTGTGAGTGAAAAACAGGATCTTTCATGGGAGTGGTTCAGTGCAGGAAGAATCTGGGTGATATCTCAGTTCCTGCAGCGTAAGGACTTATCTCTACTGCCTGAACAGTGAAATAAATAGAGCATTTCCCAGCCAGTGGATCTGTACGTGATCTGTTAGCAGCTGAGAAGTAGAAGAATCCAGATTACCTCAACTCTTTGCATGTCTTTATTTAGACTGTACACTGCTGTGGGTAAGTCTGGTTTTGGACAGCACAGCAGATGTTCACGTTCCAGTTGTAGCTGGACTCTCTTGACATGTACATAATTTCATAATGCTCTTATGACTTTTAGGGAGATAGCATCTTCATTTTAACTCTGTATTCATCTGAGAGTTTTTAGAGTTGCCAGGCTGTTTTTCTGTCTTTCCACTCTCAAGTTCCCTTATTCAAAGTGGAGCAATAGGGAACGTGGGACTTGAGGAATAATGAAATGGGAAAGATATGGTAGTGAGACATCATCTGTGGTTCCTGTAGCACCATCTTTGTAGCTTCTGTGCATTGGTGGAAACATTCCAAGAGCTGTTAAGATTATTCCAAGAAAGTAACCTCTCAACAGTTGTTGGTGGCATGAATACACCTCTAGTATCATCTCACAGACAGATTGATTCCTGAGTACTTTTAGGGCAACTGTGTATGACTTGAGGTGGGAAATCCGGGCCAAAGATATATCATAAATGTTTTTATATTAGTATAATCTCCTGGAATGAGGACAGGGCTGTCCATCTGGAAACGTGATATGGCATGATTCTTCTGTCAGCTCCCCATGGCGCTGACAGAACTCCATGGACATCTTGCAGCACACAACAGGCTAAACACATTAGTTACTGAGAATCACAATTACAGAAAGTTTACTATTTGATTTGAAAACCAATGAGTTTACTGTCTTCCATTTTTCAGTAAAACATTTGTTATAATGAATTATTTTGAATGGAATCAAATTACAGGCCAGTCTTACTATTGATTTTTAAAATTCTAGGAAATTCACATTAACCTATGGTTTCTTTTTGCATGCCAAAAATATGCTTTGCTGATAAAAATAGGTCCTACTTAGCTAAATTAAAGATGTAACCATGAAAAGTCTGATGGAGCTCAATGCAAACTTGCTTTCCTGCTGAGATTTAATATTTCCCTTATCGGCCAGTTGAAAAAAATACAAGATGGACTCCGCCACAACTGAACTGAATAAAAAGACTTTAGGCATGACCCTGAATAGTCCTCAATGCACTGAACTGCTGTATGGTGCCTGCGTGCACAAACAGGCTCTGCCAAGGATCACAACATCAACTTGTGGGAAGCATGCAATAAATTGCCAGAAGTTTTAGAATAAGAGGGCTGTGCTCAACCATGCAGTCTTCATGTAGTATCATTTTTTGAGAAGCAACTTTTTTTTTTTTTTTGCTGTAATCATTTTGGGTTTTGCCATCATCTGCATATCTTTATTATCTGATTTCGAGGCAAATGTTGATAATAAGCCAAGAATACCCATTCACTTTGAAAATGAGCTACCATGGGATATGGGCTACAAGGAAAAGCTTGCTTTTGAGAAGCAGAAACAGACAATATAAGCATGCTTGCTTGTGTATTCCAAAAAGAAAATATACTTGCCCCATAAACTCAGGCATACACTTTTCCAACATGTTTAGTCAGTTGAATAAGATTGATTTCAGTGAACAATCTGCAGATCTTGAAATCATCTTAATATTTTTTGTGTGAATAGATATAAGTTGATCAGATGCCATCATCAGGAGATACTGACTTCCCAATGTATGTATATATCTACAACCTTTTCTTCTTTCTTTCATCATGCAGTCCTAAAATCCCATGATTGATACAAGGACATCTGATTGCTTTATTTGGTAAAAAGATCACAGTACATCCAGGAGAGTTTCTTGCTCTGTCTTACTAGATTGCAGCTAACTTCTAATGAGTGATTGATGTAATTATTTTGTGGCCGATCTACTTAATAAAGCTAATTTTTTGTCAGTTGTTTAGTCCCCAGACATGAACTTTTATATCTAATAGCCCCATAATGAACATAGACAGCATATTGTTGCCTGTGGTGCCTTTCCCAGAATTAGTCCACCAGAGCTTCAGTGTTGCACCCGCTGAAATCACAGAGCCCAAATAATTTCTAATTCCCTGTGAACTCAGCAGTGAATGTAGTGTGCTTTCTATGCTGTCTTTAGACACTGATTTCAAGGAAACTGTTTTCTAAGGTTTGTACCAAAAATTCATGTGCACAACCTACAGAAGCAGAGGTTATTTCATACCCGTAGAACTATTGCAGAAGAGAGCTGTGACTCAAACTCTTTTAATTTTCTCTTTTTGTAGCCATTATTTAAAATTATGCTGTTCAGGTTCAGAAAGTCCAGACAGACTTTTGGCTCTGCATGTCTTGACAGACAAGTGCACAGTGCTGAGGTGTGTTCGCTGGGTATGTAGCCAATGCAAATTCTGCCATTGGTTTCTGTGGAGACAGAATTTCAACTCAAATGCTGCCTTTAGATGTGATGGTGATGATGATGATGAATTCCCATCCCAAAGAATCATAGATCACTTTCAGATCACTAGAGCCTAGTTCAGAGTAGTAGCTAAAGAAGAGTAGGTGTATAGTTTGCGTTACATGCTGTCTAGAGAGAAGCACTGGCAGAGAGTGATGGTGGCATGGTACAGAGCAGTCAGAGAGTGATGTTAAGGCCCAGCAATATGTTGAATTAAGTCAGCTAGATGTTAGGCATTCAAGATACTTGAAGTCACAGCTGATTCAGAAATTTCAGAGTTATCTCCTTTTTGTTGAAGAAACTGGGAAGTCCAGTGGTTTTATAGCATTTTTTCCCTTTGTAGAGAGTTAGTAACTTCTGTTTGGAGGTAACTGAAGACTCAACAGGAGAGTGGGAGGAGTTCTTTCCAATTTTTATGTATATTAAAAGAAGTGATTGTGAGTATTTTCCTACAATATATAAGCAATACTTACATTGAGTGTATGTATATTCACCTCCCTCCAGCATGCTAAAGTACTGTTGCCTGAGTTTCTGAGGCCGCTGGCCCATAGTGTACTTAACCTGCTCTTGTAAATCTTCACTTATGGCAGCATCATCATCTCACTTTGGGATCCAGTCCCAGGAATGCAATTTATTTTTTTCTTTCATCTGATTTAAACAGTCATTTAGTTTCTTGCAGAGGAATAGTGTTGTGATGTTCTCTTTCCTGTTGAATGCAGAACCTATACAATTGGTTGTGCTACTAAATTAAATATCCTGTATTGTGGGTTATATCAAACACATGTTTGTGTGACATGGAGCTGAACCATCACAGCAATTCTGTTAATTTTCTAATAGAAATGTTATGACAATTAAGTTTCCTGAATAGCTCAGTATTTCAACAGACAGCAGTAAAATATGCCTGTTGGAATGCACTGCTTCCTTAGGTGACTTTTTGAACGATTTATGAATAGTCAAAACTATGAAATATGTGGAAGAGTGTGTTCCTTCTAAGTATTACTATGTTAGCCTGTCCATGTCTTTCATGAACAGAGTGTTATCACATAAACAGGATAGGCTAGAACAAAACACCTGTAATATGAAGAGCCTCCTTATGTTTAATAAGATGGAAGAGCTCCCTAACCCTTTCAGACTAAGGAGGAACTCCACCTGATGCAGATCTGAATCCATCATTTTATTTTTCAGTCTACTAACAGCTATCTATGCCTCTTTCAAAGTATGTATTTAAATAGCTAGCCTCACCAGTTATTCACTGTCAAAATTCAGCAGTGCTATACAAGGGAAGATGGGATAATTCAGATGAATAAAACACATTTTATTGATGCATGCTCGAAGTGCGTAAGAAGTCAAAGTATGACTGCATTTATTCCATTTGCAAAGATGTGAAATGGTTAAGTTAGGCAATGAAAGCATAATGATTCTGTTCACCTGGTTCATCCCTTAAATAGATTTCAAGGGCACTCCATACCTTTAGGGCTGCAGGAGATGAGGAAAATATGTTGTGGACAGTTCATCAACATCTAGAAGTTAGGTGTCTAATTTTGAGCTAATCATCGAGGCTCTCTGATAGCTACTGGAAAAAGATAGTCCCTGAAAAGATTCATGGCTTAAATGATGTGTTAAAATGGGTCAAATCATGTTGGGATGTAGGAAGTACGTGCTTCGGTATTTTGTTGCAGGGGACCATTGTTCTCCAGGAAAGCAGTTTCTGGAAACCACCCTTGATGCGAACGTCTCACTGACCTGACTTTGTGTTCTTTGCTGCAGATTGATTTTGAAGATGTGATTGCTGAGCCAGAGGGAACACACAGCTTTGATGGGATTTGGAAGGCCAGTTTTACCACCTTCACTGTAACGAAATACTGGTTTTATCGTTTACTGTCAGCTATCTTTGGCATTCCTATGGCTCTCATCTGGGGCATCTACTTTGCCATTTTGTCATTCCTGCACATCTGGGCAGTGGTGCCGTGCATAAGGAGCTACCTGATTGAGATCCAGTGCATTAGCCGCGTCTATTCAATCTGCATCCACACATTCTGCGACCCACTGTTTGAGGCCATAGGCAAAATGTTCAGCAGCATCCGAGCCACAGTACGGAAAGAGATTTGAGGGACATTTTGAGGAGAGCCATCAGCCTAGGAAGGGGGTGGGGGTTTTGTGTTGTTTGGAGTGTTTTGGTGCCAGTTTCATGTTTCCCAAAGCAACATACAGCAACTGGTGGTGGATATACTGGCCCAAAACAAAGAATCACTTGCTCAGTTTCTTTTTCTACTGTTTATTCTTACTGGACTACTTGCTGCTTTTTTTTTTTTCCTTTTTTTTTTTTCTTTTTTTTTTCCTTCAGTCTGGATTTCAAACTAACCTTAAATGGCTATTCTTCCATGCCAGCTGCATATCATTTTGCTGGCTGTTCAATTCAGAGACTGAAGTGTTGTTGGATGCCTTTTTATCTCACCCTTCATTCCTTATGAGATAAATCCACAGTGATACTGAAGAACGACAAAAATGCTTTCCAACACTATAAAGCCATTCATTTTATTGTGGCCAAAGAGCGCAGAGCTATTGCAGCAGAATGAATGTGACCAGCTGGCAGGTTTTAGCAGAATGTTCTTTTTCAATTGGATTGTCAGTTGACTGCAGCTATTTACAGTCATGGTCAGATATGGTGCACTATGAATAAATTAGTTAAGTAAACAATTACTGAACTAATATATGTCCCGAAAATCTAACACTTTATCAGGTTGGAGACATTAGCATATGAAAACTTTTCATGTGCATAAAAAGCCTCAGTCGGTGCCTTTCTGTCTCATTCTCTCTTGGAAGTTTGCATCCAGTCATTTCTCAACCTTTGCTAGGCTTGCAGAAGCAAACTGCTGTTGAGAACTAAAACTGGTCGTTATGGAAATGTTTTCCTGACTGTGACTTATGCTACATCCCTTAGCAAGCATTTAGGTGCTTATGTCATAGGCTTCTTTTTTTTTGCAAAGTATTCATATAAATATGTATCGCAGATATGCCAGAGATAACCCTGAGTTACAAGAAAAATGAAGGTGTGCCAAACACAAGCCACATGAGGCCAAGGAAGGCCCCTGGGAGAAACTTTTCTATCAGCTTTCAAAGCTTCTCTGTCAGCTAAAGTCAGCATGCCACTAGCACGCAGATTATTTTCAGGAGAATTGACACTTTGCTGAGTCTAAACTAATCCATCAGAAGGGATGGTTTAGAAACTTCACGTTTGTGGGTCAGTTTGTTCGGTTTTAGCTGAGCTGCAACATCAAGAAGTCTTAAACGGAGGGTGTTGTGTGAAACTACCGTGTTGCAAGGCTTAGAAAGCAAAGCCTCTGTGACATGTTGTGATGCTGTGACCTGCAGGAGCTTTTTGCCCTCGTGATTGTACTGTGTTCACAGATGCTCTCTGCATCCTCATACGGTTTGCGTGAAGCATTTGTAAAAATAGTTGTGAGGCTAATCAGCTTTATTGTAAACCAACCTGGGGCCTGAGCCTGCTGCAGTTAGGTTCTCCAGCAAACCAGTTCTTGACCTCGGAGAGTGCAAGATTTGGCCCTTGGTATGAGCATGGAGCTGCCTGGTACACCTACAGCTTTTTTTTATTTAGCGCTGATATTTCACATATTGCTTTACCTAACATGGGAGTGCCTTCGGTTCAATTTCTGCCAAAGCATTGAAAACTTTAGGAAATGCTGCATTTTTTAATGGGGTGGGGGGAGGAGGGAAGAGGGGAGAGGGTGCACAAAAAAATTACAAAGCTATTAACTACTATTGTTTGCGTTTAAAACAGACACTGGTATGGATATAGTTTTATGTTCTTCTATGTACATAATGAAGAGTGTACTATTATAGATTTTTTCAGTATTAAAAACAAGCAAGATTGTAAACAAGAAATATTTTATCTTTTTATGAGGAAAATCACTCTGAAGAAGACCTTCTTGATTTACCATATAAACTGTATATCCTGAAAGATGTCTGTTCACTTAGAGTTATTAGTCCCTAATCTAAATACTTTGCTGATCCAAGACATTTACATTGTTGTTATACGCTTACAGATATAACTGACACTTTTTTTAAATTCTGCACGTACATTAAAGACTACAATAAAAAGATGTTTAACAGTAGCTCCTGTCTGACTTCTTTTTCCTTGAAAGTCATGCGAACAAATCTCATGTTATTAAGGAGAAAAGCCTGATATTTCTTGATAATGAAACAGAAAGCGACATCATTTGTTTCTCAAGAAAGAACATGCAAAACCATCTCCATTTGTGGTTCAGGATCTGACTCAGGAAGGTTCTTCCCAACAAAAAAATGACATTTTTTCCCCAAGTAAATATTTTATGTAGCTAAATAAGTAGGCAGTAGGACTAGTGAATACAGCATTGAATAGGGAGCCTAAGCTTGTTTAAATGCTTGGTGTTCCTCAGTTTCCCTACATTTCAAATTAGGATAATGATGTTTACTTGTAGACAATTTTAATACCCAATAAACAGAATGATATAATGAGTTGTTTATGGTTCATTTTACGTAAAAGACTTTGGCCATCCAAAATCCAGTCCTGGATTGTCCTAATGATAGCTCTTCAGTTAAAATTGTTTAAAGCTTTCTTTTTCAGTCCAGTGGAAACAGAATTGTTCCTAATAAAAGCTCATTAGCCTAAGCGTTTAATGTATGGAAATAGGGGAATGACAGCTTTTATCCAGCCATGTATAGACCTAACTTGTGACAGCACAGTTCTTTCCTATGGGCTTATCACACAATACCTGTCATACCATTAAACTAGTATACAAAAGTCCAACAAAACAGGCTATTACATTTTGGCCTACAAATCTATTAACCATATTTTAATGTTCAAATGGCAGATACCATCTTAAGGTAGTCTGTCATATGTTTTCCAATAGCAGAATAGTGTATTTAATGGTAGTTAATAGTCCCATGGTAGCAAGTAGTACGTTGAATTGGACTATGTGAGAAAATTTAAAATATTTTAAAAGGTAAAAGGGAGGTTGTATTGTGAAAGTAAAGCAAATGAGTCTTCTGGTTTTCAAAAACATCTTGCTTTTGCAAGAGCCTGATAGATTCAGGACAGACACATCTATTCATCTTAACTGTTTAGAATATCACGTCTCCAAGACTCTTCATTGGAGGTGTGCAGATTTCCCCTACAATTGCACTGTCCTTGGTGCTTTGCTGGGCAGCGGTTGCAGGGCTGTGCTGTGGGTCAGTCTCACACCTGTGCTCCTGCCAGGCTCTCAATGCAGTAACACTCATGATCAATACTACAGTCATGATACACCCCATAGCAAGATCCAGATTTGTCTACTAGCGGACTAGATATTAGCTGTTAGATAACGGCATCAGGCAATCTCCTATCATTGCTGTAAATGTGGTGTAGGCAGTTTTATACTACTAGATATGAAAGTCAATGTCATAAGCTGCCTCAGGACCTGTGGGTTCAGGTGGGCTCAACACCACTTTTTCCTCCTACCAGAAAACTTTCTTGGCTGTCATTGGTCACTCTTCTCATCCTCTTGAGTCACCAGTTCTTAAACTGTGCCATGTAGCTTGGTCTGTTTTCCTTTGCATACCCTGAGACAACATATGGGAGAGCTGGATACTCCAGTTAAAACCAGCAGGAGCACACAAGTTTTGAGAAATGAGTGAGTGTGAACTGCTTGGCTGTGTGGGTGATCCCTCTGAATTTGATTGTTTAAGAACAAACTAAATGCAGAATGTTTTTTTGAAATACATTTATTGGAATGAAGTTGCAACAAGACATAATGACAAACCATAGGGTTTTATTAATGATGGAGACTTCCCATAGCTGCACCCAAGCTACCTGTTGACCCTCTCTGAGGTTAAACTAGAACTGTTCTCTGTTCATTTGTTTGCTTTCATTGCCTTGTGCATCTGCTGCATCCTCCTCCTTTTCTTCCTCATCTCCTGAGTAGGGGGAAAGAGGCACAGAATAAAAGTCTTTGCTGAGCTAGATACTTTTGCTATCTTCATTTGTGTCTTACAAACCTTAGCTCTTTCACTGTCTGTTATCTGACACTGGGACACTATGTGATACAGGTTATGTTATTCCTATCTTGCTTTCTTCTCTGAAGAATTAAAATTTCAGTTGTAGAGTACAGCTAGCACATCCTGTCTTCGAGATGCTTTTCTCTGTTATGGCCTTCCAGAGGCACAGTGCTAAAATGTACATTTGATAACTACGACAATACATAAATGCACCGTATTCTCACTAGATTTGTAACTGCTTTTACTAAGGATGGCAAAAGTGGGAAGAAAGTGATTAGACCCAATACAAGCCTGTGCCCTCCCTCATAGTTAAGGCACATTTTAGTGTTGATTCAAGACACAATCCACGAAAGGCCCTAGGCTCGATGCCAGTAGGTAATTTGCTTTTGTTCTGAGAACCTGAATTTACATAACCCTGCAGGTACCTGAATTTCCTTGGCACATAATTGTCAGTAAAACTCCCTGTAAGGGTGCCCAAGTCACACCTACGCACTGCTGGGACGTACAAATGAGATGTTCCTCTGGCTGCCACCTTCTCCTGCAGGAACTGGAGGTGATCACTCAGGGATCACTAACGAGAGTCAGGTAATGGTGCCCCTCTGAGTCTTGTTGTCTAGCATCTCACTCCTTGAGATAGAGGAGACTTAAACTCATCTCACTGCAATCCCAGGTGTAGACTTAAGCTGCTCACTGCTCAGTGTGCTGACTAGTAGGGATACAATTTTTATAAGCCCAGTTCTCTTTATGTGCTGTGCAGGAACTAACCAGAGACCCCTAATGTGGCATGATGACTTCCAGGAAGTGCCAGGTTGCCTTAAAGGCACTACCTGAGCTTTGTGACACCATTATTGGCCTAAAGGCTTCAGACCTCAGGTTTCTTTTCTATTAAGTGGTCCTCAGTGCAGAGGGAAATAAAGGCATCATGGTCTCCTGTTCTAGCACTCCTAGAGATAATTCTGTTTTCTGTCTTGAAAGACTAGGGACCAAGGCTGAAGGTTGTTCTTTTTTTCTGCAGACTGACAGCAGCATTCAGGGGTTGTTTTGGCACGCAGGAATTAACTTAATCCTAAGGCTGTCATAGCTGCGACCTTCTCAGTTGATCACATATCTGAACCTTTATCTACAATATGGAGTACCCCTACAGGGCATCTAGGCACTGACAATCTTTTCCTGGCTAGTTATTCTGAGCTACAAAATGCTTTACACCAGATGATCAGCTCAGAGGAACCTTAAAGGACCAAGGGATGTGTAGTTGTGTAACTTTTTGGCAACTATGAGAATATAGGCGTTCATCTGTGACATTACTCATCAAAACATTCAGCCTGCTCATCTCCAGCAACCGGAGCTCCAGATGTAGCTTGCCAGATGTACATGTTGCCAGGAATCCTACTGGCAGAAAATCCAAAGTGAAAAAAAGTGACATGGAAACTAAGTAGTTGGTGCTAAGAGAAAAAAAAGTACATCAAAAGGAACGATTATATTCTATAGAGAGAACGATGGGGTGAGAGACTCTTAGGGGTCTGCCTTACATACTCAAGGAATGAGGAGAAGCTGTGCACAGCAGGCGCATTTCCATCTAGCAGTGATAGATGGTGACTTTGGAAGGAAAAAAGGAGAGGGATGACTTTTCATACCTTTCTTCAGTTCCTACCTGTAGCATTTTGCAGATAAATTCTGAACCGAAAGAGAATCCTACAGGAGAGCAAATACGAACAGTGCAGTGATAGGCACCAACAGAGACAGCAATAAGCAAGGCATTAAAGTATCATCAATATGTGCAAATTCCTACTTAAGCATAGCTTGCCTTGAAGGGGAATGACCATAGATATGGTCAAATAGAGCTAGGTTTAAATGCACTGACAAGCCAGCTCAGAACTTACCTTGGACACGGTATGTATGATCAGATTCACACAACAGGAGCCTGGCTGGGCAGAAAACCAGGCCTGGAAGCTGCTTCCCATCCTGGAGAAGCACACTGAGAAGCAGGCTGGGGAATCACCCCATGCTGCGAGCAGCAGTCAGACTCACGCAGCACAACTCTCTGCATGCAATCCCAAAGCTCAGCCCAAATCTGTTGGTGGGCAATACAACAGTCTGTGTTCCCTGAGATAAGCATATGACACCTTGCCAGACTACTCATTTTATAGATATGATCTATCTTACTGACAGAAATCCTCCGTTGTAGTCTAGGTTCCTTGTAGGATAGTGAATGCCCCAATAATAGGAACTGACAACTGAATAGAGCATATGAGTTCTTGTAGGTTTAGACCAGTGCCTCTGACGTTTGTTCATACTTTGTCATCTCCTAACATTCAATCTTCTGACTTGTACAGTATTTTATCTCTTTATTTCATGATGTGTAGACTCCAATTCAGCTGTCACAGACATCTCTCAGTTCAGCTGTCTTCTCTTAACAAGAGCAGGTGTCCCTATTAGACAATGATTCATCTACATTTGGAAGCAGCTAAAATTCTGCCTGTTTCATCTGTGCTGAGTTTCTGAAATGGTCTGAAGAACCCTGTGAAAGAAAGATGCTTAGGGACAAAAAGCTAGAGCTGGTTTAGTCAGATTTTAGCAGGACTGGATTTTTTGGTCTGAATTGGAGTGTCTTTGGAGCATAATTTCTATAGTTCACACAATTCCTTTGTGTATCTCTGACCAGCACCCTTTAAGGAAGGCCACTGAACATGCATATTTACTCCTCTAGGTTGCAGAATTGTCTGACCAAATACCAGTATTCAGCACAGAGAGGTTAAAGCCAGCACTGCCCAGCTCTTCAGTGGAGTGGGGAAAGCCTTTCTGTTGCAGAGTTCTCAAAAGAACTTGTACCTCTCCATATATCAGTTAACTCAAAGCAACAAGAACTGGGCTTAAATGCAGAGGGATTCCTCTTAGCACTAGCAAAAGCCTCCAGTTCGAACCCTCACCTTGAGTCCTGGGGACATTGAACCCTGACTCTCTTGGTAAGCAATATTTCTCATTTAGAAGATGAAGCCTGTATAGAGACAAGGGAAAGTAAAATAAACTTTGGAAGAATTAACAATGCTGAATTAATCTTATATTTGTATTAGCAACAATTAAGGGCATGTGCTGTACTTCTTTGCACTAAACTTTTTACTCATTTTCACAGCCACAACCATGATACTTGCCTCAGCTATTGTCCTTTTGTGGTCACTATTGTCATTTCAGCTAGCCCTTCTCACTGTTTCACCATCAGTCGTCACATCACCACGATACCCAGGAATACCTTCATTCACACAGACATGTCACTAGCTCATAGTGATGCTCAGACCTACCTCACTTGTTTCAAGAGACTTACAGGGAATTCAGGGTCCTGCTCTCTGCTCAGCAGTTTCAGCTTGAGGTATTTCTTTCCGTCCAAAGCCACCTCCCTATTAGCTCATCACAACGTCTGCAGGTCTACAACTTGCAGGAGTCTTAAAGAAAGTCCTTGTCCTGTTTCTGTTCTGATCTCTGTTCTACTCTGCCTGCATTTCAGCATGAGCTTCCAGCAGTTAGGTAGATGATTCTGGATAGAAAGCTTATGCAAATTAAATCACTCTCTAGCTGTCCTTCTTGCTGTTCAGTAGTATTTCATAACCTTCTCCTCCGTGGAGCTTACATTCTTTTTTGTCGTTGTTTACAAATGCCAGCTAGAAGCAAAAAGCCTTTATTCCTTTAAGGAAACCACATGCAAAGTGGCTAAAAAATACTAGCTAACCATTTTATTGCTCTCTGTTAAGTCCCAGAACTATGTTACCAAATGCCCATCAGATAATGACCAATGTCATCAGATAATACCAATGCATTAGATCCAGTTCTTTCAGTATCTGATGCTACTTGCCATGAACACTGAGTATGTCAAATGCAAATTTTAAATTGCTCCCCAAAACTAAGCTGTCCTGCTGGTTTACCAAACACTGCTATTGATGAAAGTCCATTAAGAAATGATGCTTTTATCTTAAGAAATTACAGTTTACCTATCAACCAAGGATATGTGGGTAGTTGCAGTCCAGATGAGCAGCCATGTTGATCCCTTTTCATGGCACATGTATCAAATTTCAGTATGTATAAACACCAAATGATTTTCTGAGGCAGAACATACGTCCCTTAGGAGCTTTACAGTCAGTGACTTAATTCTGCATGAAGAATGTAACAGGTGCGAATAGTTGGCAAAAGGCACGTCTGAATATTTCTGAAGACAGTTCAATAGTCTTGGAAAAGGGCATGAAATGGAATAGTTCTCACAAAACAAGTTGTCTGTTTCCAGAATGAATATTGGTACACACAACAGAAGAAAAAACGCTTTCTTATTGCCCTGTAAAAATGTCTATCCCCTGCTTCCTCAAAAGACTAGTTCTTGTAGTAAAGAAATAAGCTGCAGGACTTTTTAGTTCTTGCCTCTTCCAACACCGATACCATTGTTCTGGTAATTTCTGTGTTGTGTGGACCTAGGACTGAAACTGCAACCACTTCTGCCATGCAAACCCTTCCATAGCCAGAGAGCAGTGATGCAATCACAGTGAATCCAATGTGAATTTGAACTCTGTACTCTGTGGTTCTCTAGTGTGTTGCACTTCTCACAGCAAGCTCTGTTTATCTAATTAAAGTTAGATTGATTTATTTTGCATATCTTTTACTGGCAACTTATTTGCAGTTAAACAAAAAAAATGCAGAAAAGAATAGGTGTAATCTAAACAGCTTGACTGAAAAATTTGTATGAGATACTTCTAGTTCAAGGCTGCTAATCCACGTAGTCACCACAGCTATTGTATAAAAATCTTGGGTTTGGTTTCTAACAGAAATATTTCAGCAAGCCATAAAGTCACATGGAGGTTGTGCAGTGCAAGAGTAAATCGTCAGCTAACAAAACATCTCCCAACCAAAATGGTAATCCAGCCCGACCATAAGTCTGTCTTATTCAAGTATGGTCTCATATAACTTGCTGGGAAAACTTATGCTTTTGACACTATGTAAAAGTCTTGCTGAAAATGGGCCTGAGTCGTAGAAATCTTTGGTCATGGTGCCATTACCATTTTGTAATGAATTCTGCATGGAGGATGAAGGTGGAAACTGGGACCAGAGCAAATGTCACCTCTCCACTGGTGCATGCCTTGAGGTTCGTGTCTCCAGGCGGCACCAAATAGCTTTGAGACGAATGGAGATCACAGAGCTCTTGAGGAAGTCAAAGCAGAGCACAGACTATGAGATCAGGCCCCTTGCTACTCCCACACAGCTCTATAAGGTGTCTGAGGAGGGGACGAGGGCTCCCCGGGAGACCTGATGGGAAGAGAGCCAGCGCCTCGCCGAGAGCTGTGCTGCTGTGTCAGAGAGGTGCACAGCTGATAGACCCCAGTAATTTGCGTTGACCACTGTTCTTCCACAGCCACATGTGTTGACCGGCCCCAAGCAGGGGCTGAACACCCTCACAGGAACCTAAAAATGCCTCTGGCTCACTGATTAACCTCCATGGTGAAATGTAGTATAATTTAGGATGTATTTTTCTGGCTCCCATGACATCAGAACCCTCTTGCTGTTGTATATAATTATAAAAATGTCCCTCTGACTTCTTGTTGCTGAAAATACACAAGCAGTTTTGTTTTCAAAAAAACAACATGTTCTCTCCCTCTTGTTTTTCTATTTTTCGCAGGTTCTACCATGAAAACTGTGGCGATTACTACAGCTGAAAGCTGGAGTAAGGCTTAAGATGACACCCTCTAGCATGGAGCTTTATAAAGGTATCTAGCCTTTAGCTTCCCTCCCAGGATTAATACTGGGTCTTTTTTATTTATATAGTACTCCCAAGCAGAAGATGAAACACACTACTTGTTTGTAACTGGTGCTGTCTAAGATCTTACTAGCTTTAACCACAGAGTAAACGATCACTGCAGTGGGAGGTGCATAGCGGCAGAAAGGGAGTAGGCACTGAAATACACCATGCAGGAGCCTGAGTAATGGGCAAAAAATGGGAGTGTAACCCTGTGACCATATTTAGTTTCCACATGTGAATCTTGGCTGGCTGAAACCTAGCCCGAATGCCAGCGAAGCCTGAGAAGCTGGAAATCTTTCGCTCTGTGCATACAAGCAGAGTCATGACTCACGCAGAAGAGAAACAGTTTTCTTTTGCGAGAGGAACATTTTCCCTTATTGACCAGGGAGACACCCGAAAATAGCTTTGCTTTCTGAGTGATTCTGTCAATTCATGGCAACACTGTGGAGGTATGAAAACCAAACAAGCATTTACAGCTCCAGGAATTTGCTAATATGAAGTAGAAATCTCTGTTTAAAGAGAGACAGCCAAATTCATTATATATGTCAACTCCTTGAAGACAGTGAATTAAATTGAGGGTATTTTGGACTATTCAGTAATTTCCCAATGTCAGCCAAAGAAATGAAATGAAGGACCAAATAATACTAGTGCAAGATATTTAAAATGCCATGCAATTTAATCTCTTTGAGCAGGGAGCTCAGTGTATAATCTCATTTGCTCTGGGCTTTATTTCTGATGCAATCCATTTTCAGCATCACAAGTGAAGAAGCATTAAACTTCTGTGAAAGATAGAGCTCTCTTGATTGCAAAAGGATGATGTTTCTTGGAAAGGAAGGACACTTCCAAGAATCCCAGGTTATTGGAATTTGTTTCCACCAAAACTGTTGGAATTTTCCGAGTTGTTTCAATGGAAACTGAAGTAAGCCAAGGAAAATCCCACCCCACAGTGAGGGAGAACATCGTTAAAAGGTATTAGTAATCAGAGCAAGGCAAACAGGACTTTTTTTTAATGGTGGGTTTTTTCCTCTCCTGATTTGCTCCAGCGACCCTTTTCTTCTAACATTTATGAATGGCACTGATCTAAACCAGGTCACCGACCAGCACGAGGTCACCAGGCCTAACCCATCTCCCATGCCCTTCACCTCGCTGGCACCCCGCTTTCTCTAGGGCGCTGCATTTTGCCCAGGAAAGCGGCCGCAGAGGCAGCCCCAGGGCAGCGGTTCAGAGGCAAGGCAAAGCCTCCCCCTGAAAATTACCCCTTTGGTCGTTCTTTAAATCCATGACAACACACGATACGCAATGGTTTATGCTTAATGAGGCGGGGGGGTGGGGGTGGGGGTGGGAATTCCACCTGGCATACGCCCTAAAAAAACCGAGCCTAGCAAAGCAGCCCCGGTGCGCTGAGCCGGCCCGGGGGCGCGGGCGGCCGCGGCATTGCAATGCCGAGGCTGCCACCTCCTGGCTGCTCGTCCTGCCCGCGGGGCTGCTGGCGGTTACACCACCTCCTCTTGGTAGGAAAAGTAGCGGTAAACAGCTCGTTTGGAGCTCAAAAAGGAAATTAACTTGATCCTGCTTAAGCCCATCGTTTATTTAGCAAAACACCCCAATGTACATCTAGCAACAGGGCTCTACTGTGCTCCCTCTGACCTACAGGAGGGTTAAGGACGCATTTAAAATTATGCATCAGCTTCCTGGATGTCTGGGATAAAAATGCTTCAGTGACTAGAGGCAATATTCTAATATGAGAAATCAAGTCTAAATATGAGAAATCAAAGTAAACAGACTGTAACACACCGACTCCAGAAACCAGCTTTGTAAAAAGCACATTATTGAAGTTACTTCCTCTTACGTTTCCTCTGATGAAACAAATGTTTGTCGACCACTTTATCAGTGGAAATATACCCTCTGCTTTCATTCTAATAGAAGTGTTTCACAAAGTCATCTATTACTGTAAGTGTGAAGGGGAGAGTAATTGAATAAAACCCTCCCCTGAGGACAGCAAAAATGGATCCAGCAGAATTCTGCTTTGACTGAAATCAGCACCAGGCTTTTCACACCAGGAAAGTGCAGTCAAAAAGAAAGCAGGGGAAGCACAAAATTAGACAAGCAGACCTCCCACCTACTAATCATTGACAGCAGAGGGATCAAGCTAGAGCAAGCCTGAAAAGATTTTTTTTTTATTATTATTATTTTTTTTCCTGCCTCTTTTCCCTGGAAATTTTGGCTGGCATTGAGCTGAGCTCCAGAAACGCCAGGTAGTGCTGTAGTAATGGCAATGCACCGGGTGAACTCGCTTTAGTCCTGTGCTGTGCTTACCAGTGCAGCACAAAGCAGCAACCCTTATGAGTCCTATGGAGTAGATAAAATATCCTCCCTGAGGAAGATGATAGTTTTACCTGTAACTGCTATTTTTTGCAAGAATATGTGATCCTCTAAGGGAACAAGAGTGTTTTGAGAAGCCCAGTCCTCTGTGTCAGAAGCAGCTGTGCTGCTGGCAGGCAAGCTTAGGCAGCACCACGGTTGCTCGAGTTTGAGAGAAGCAACGGGCAGGATAACACCGAGCTTGAGTTGCTGCTGGTAAACATCTGGCTGTTTCGTGCTGCTTGCAATATGATGAAGCAGCCCTAGGCCTCAGCTCGCTGGCTGTGTTAAATCAAGCAGGCAGATTCTCTGTTTTCAGAGCTGCACTAGGCATCAGGAGCAGATTGGTGACTCTGGCACAATATCTATTAATAAATAAAAGCATCAGGGTTTGCATTTGAATAGGCCCTTTTCTTTGGCAGATCTCAAAGTAATTTCTAAAGAAGGGCAAACATTATCTCCATTATGGGGCTAGGTTATATGACAAGCTCACAGTCAGGGACGGGGTGAGATCTTGGCTCTACAATAAGGAACAGCTGCTCTCCTTGGTTAAATGCCACACACCAGCAGTCCCAAAAGTTGTCACATCCTGGCCAAGCACACAAAGCCCCTTAGCCAGATGGGCAAGAGCAAGAGCTGGAAAGCTGGTCCCATTACACAGTCAGTTCTTGATGTAACTAAAACTTCATAAAAGACTTTACCAGAATCACAAACAAGCAGTGATAGTTTTTAACACGACCTGCCTTTCATTTAGTTTCTCTTGGTTCCCCATACTTGGTTTTGAAATAGTCCTCACTTTTCCTTAGGCAGGAATCCAAACTTACCTGCCACAAGGAAGAAACACTTTTTTTTATTTGAAAATGTCCGGTTGGAGAAAGTTTTGAAGCTGTTTCCATTTTGTGGGTTTGCTACAGGCTTTCAGATACTTCTACAACTCTTGAAAACATGGCATGCTTGCAGAAAGACTACCCTGCAGGTAGCCCGCTTCACATGCATGCTTCATATGTAAACACTATATATAAACATCATAGCTGATGTTTTAGGTATTGTGTCACGTTATATGTTAACCGAAGGACTTACCACAGTCATTTCTGATTCTCAGTCAAGATGTCAAGCCGGCATTTCTCCCAGATCCCTTTGCAAAATATAAATAAAATGTATTTCTAGTTAATAGTTCATTAAATTAATTTGACACATACACATTAACTTGGCCTTTTAGCTAGTGAGCCAGAGCAATGCAAACTATGGTTTACAAACCACAGCACAGGGTAATATGCACTTTTACGTGAGCTGTTCTGTGCATTCATTAGCAAAGAGAAAAAGCTGCTTCCTGGCACAGGGGTGGTTCAGAAGTTACACATGCACGACACAAACACGTACACACAACGAAAACAGGCTCCTGCCGTTGGACACTGGCATTCGTTACCATCTGACAGCTGCTCTGAACCAGATGGGAAACAGCCATTCCAGGTCTGCTCTAAGCCACATCCCAACACCAGCATCACCGCAGACTCCCAGGCTGGCATCTCAACTGAAAGGCAGCAGAGCAAGCGGGCAAAGGAGCCAAATCCCCCCTGCTGCCGATGCCATCCCTCCAGGAAAGGACTAGGGCATATTTGGTGTGGAGGGGAGAGAAACAGGGAGCAGCGGGCTTTCAGATGCTGCACTTGAAAAGCTGTGACCACATTCGTTCTGTACACAGGGAATGTCTGGGTCCAGTGTTGACAATCTGGCAGTGACTGAAAGCTGTCGAGTTAGCTCAGACATGATAAATGGAAGGAAAAAAAAAGTAACAAGTCATCACCAGAAGCAGTAGTTCCCAACCCATGAGTCAAGCCTTCTTAGTGAGGCATGACAACATTAAAGATAAGATATAGACGAGAGAGCAGAGGTACTGCTGAGACTGAAGAACAGAAGAGAAAGAACTGTTCATTCTCTTCATTCTCTTTTTCACTCCCAGGTTCAAATCTCAGAGAAAAAGAACATGCTGTTTGGTGGTAAGGAAATATAGTGCTATAGATCTCTGAAAGCAGGGACCCCAAGGAGTCATGGGTCATGGAATGATGGAGGAGAGGAGGAAAAGAGAGGATAATGAAAAACTAGAGCTATGAGGCGTGCCTAAGACAGATTGGATATTACTGCCCTAAAAAAAGTATTAATCCAAAACACTTCCATATTTAGAATAGTAAAATCAGCCAAATCCAAAACATTCTTATTAAAACACAGAGCTGGATTCAGCTCCACCCAAAGTCCAGTGAAATTCTCACAAACAAACAAAAAGAAATTCTCAGCCCTCAGAAATAAGTACTGGCAGTTATTTCCCCCAAATTGTATCGTTCTGGTACCCTGCACAAGGATAAACTGTAAGTTCATCATATGTAAAAAATCCAGCTTAAGCAGAGAGGTTTAGAACATAGTAAGAGACCACTACTATAAATGTTTATGTATGTCAGCAACTTGATAGTCATAAAAAACCTTTCTGTTCTATGTGTACTTCCCCAGATCGATCGTTACCGATTGTCTCAAGAATATCAAAGCCAAAAAAGGGAAAGCTCATCTTTCTCCCTTTTGTTCGAATTTCAGTGTCCTATTAGACTTCCAAGACCCTTTTGGTGAGGGTATCCTTTGGGGATAGCTGCTTTAAATTCCATGTCAGGCTTACCAGCGCTGTAGCACTGATGTCCTGTTTGCCTGCCCAGTAGTTCCAGCACAATACAAATGTTAGCTGTTGGCCTTGCCCCTGTACTAAAAATCAGATGATTTCATCATTTGCAAGATAATTATCATTCACCTGTAGTATCAGTCACAAGCCCATAAATTCAAGGGGATTGTATTTCATTGGCTTTGGGGTTAGTCTTGTGTCCACAGTTCGTCTATTGAAGCTTCCCGCCAGGATCTGTGCTATTAAATGCCTGTGCTGTTTATAGTTCACATATTCTAGTCCACTCCCTTTAATGCCTTTCATCCAGTGTGGGCCATGTCTAGACTTGAAAAACCTGCTTGCAAGGAAAATAGTGGTTGTGAAACATATAAAAAGAAAGGCTGCTAGGTTCAGTTCAGCTATTTTTGCTTTTCTGGAGTCCCAGGACCCACCTCATCAGATAAAGAGGTGAGTAAACCTCTCCTCTTGTTAGCAAAGCAAAAGCCAGCATGCTTCAGTGGCCTACTACAAACTCCTGTCCTTAGACAGCTGTCCTCCCAGCTGCTTCAGACATCTATTGTAGGATGGGTTTTCTACAGAGGGAGTCACTAGACCTGTATATTTTTTTTCCTGGCTACAGAAAGAACCAAGATGACAAGCTTGGACTAGCCTGACTTTACGATGGCCAACAACAGGTGAGTTGGATCCCACCTACTGGATCCAGAGAAGTTCTTTAGTGCATTGGGAGCATGACATTGCATGACAGTTCAGCCAGTCAAAACAATTTTTTTTTCTGTCATAATGGTGGAGCATTATCTTGAATTCATTTCAGAAAATGGAAACCTAAAATAAACGTTCTCCACTGGGAAGCAGTGCTGCCTTCCTTACATAATATATGATTCAAACGGCAGGCTGCTGAGAAGCATTAACATGCAGGTAGAGACATACTGCATGCAGAAGAACAAACCACAACATTAGCTCATCATCATGTAACATAGACAGGAACAGACTGCACATATATGAAGAGATGAATAAATTAACCTTTGCATGCACACAGACACACACACCTTGTTTGTACAAAGATAAATGATATTACCCTCAATATGCAAACGAACACACACAAACTTAACATTTGGCCCAGACAGGAATGGACAATTAATATAAATGGCCTGAACACATACTTATACATCCAGAACACACATATAAAAATAATAATCTATAATTTTTTCAAATCCTAATAACTAAAAAACCCTGTACTCAGACACAAAAAATAGCCAGTGAAATTTTCTGTGCCCTGGTGACCGATGTGGTGACAGTTTGGGTCCCAGCAGGTGGAATTAGAAAGGAGAAGTCAACAAATGGCATAGGAAAATGCACTTGTCGAAGGTATCACTTTGATGTGTATCAGGCAAAATAAGACATGACAGCCAGGCACTGACCGAAAACCTTGGGAGGCTTCTTCTGCCTCAGAAGTTGTAAGAGCAAAAAGGGCGCTGGAATGGCAGCCCTGGCAGGGTGGAGGCACCGAGCAAGCTTCCCTGGGCCGCAGCCGGGTCACAGGGCTTGCGACAGGTATGAAAATTATTACTTTTACTGCTGGAACTGTCAGATACAGGGACTAGAGACACCAAGTATCAGGCAGAAAAACAAAATCTAAAAATCATTAGCTGTGATAATCTACCCACAACTTCTGGGGCAGGTGCCGGTGTTGGGTCCCTCCACACCGTTCCCCACTGCTGGTGGGAGCTCGGCTCTCACAGACCCAGGGGGGCAGGGGCAGGGGTGATAAAATCAGCAGTAATAAGATCAGAAAGCGAAGCTGTGCACAACAATCTCTGCTGCCAATTGACTTTCTCCTGGAAAATATGCACACGTGGGGAGGCACAGACAGCAGAGCTGCGGTGCTCTCCAGAAGGATGCTTGCCCTGGGGTGGTACTGCAGCAGGGAATGCAGTGCGGTACCGGAGGGAGGGTCGCCAAAGCTGCAGGAAAAGACCACGTTGGTCCTAGAAGATGGGTGACCACAGTAAGCTATAGTCATGCAAAATGATTGTGTTCAAAAGTTAGATGTAGAGAAAGTGCTGCAAGCCAGTGTTAATTCAACTATTTGAGGGTGGTGAAACACCAGAACAGGCTGCCCAGAGAGACTGTAGATGCCCCATCCCTGGAAACATTCAAGGTCAGGTTGGACGGGGCTGTGAGCAACTAGATCTAGTTCAAGATGTCCCTGCTCACTGCAGGGGGGTTGGACCAGATGACCTCTAAAGGACCCTTCCAACCCAAACTATTCTATGACTCTATATGGAAAAACACCTGGATCCCACAAAATAACCGTGGATGGGATTTCTAGGCCCAGAACAAGGAATACTTAAGGGCAATTAGCAAGGAAAAGTGACAGATGTTTGTGGACTGAAAAGTAATGGAGAATATTTTCCACATCAATAATAAAGACTTTTTACTCTGTGCTTTTACCTGAGCAGATCAATAAAGGTTACAAATGTTCTGGATAAAGCAATATATTTTAGCTTAAGTTCACTGTTCAAAATGCCAAGAGTTTAGGCAGAGAGCCAGATTGAAAGAGAAGCCATGGTTTGACTAAATCATTCTTCTGGATTTCTAGGCAACATTATAAAGTGTTAGTGGCTATAGTAAAGAGCACGTAGAGGGCATGATTCATGGCTGTTTTACTCCAGTTGTACACTGGCTGAACATCCCTTGACTCAATAAACACCACAGTGAATCAGACATGAAAGCTGTCAAGAGAAAGGAAACACAAAATGCAATGATCTTTATCACTAATCTGACTATTACCATAGTACACAGATCCTGAAATCGTGATGAAGGATCTTTGTGCCAGGCACATAGCTACCAGCCTTGAGATTTGATTGTGATTTTTGTTTTCCTTGCCGTTCTTCCTTAAGCTCCCTGGTCCTCAAGTCATATGATTAAATAAAAACTAGTGTTTTTGTGGTGGTGGTGTTTTTAAAAAGGGACTCTCTGGCCCTCATAGGGCTGCTGGCAAAACCTGAATAGTAAAGTTCAGAAATGCAAGAGACAAATAAAAAGAAACCATGGGTTTATTGCCACTGTTTTCAAATGCTTCTGATTTTAAGCTACTGTTATCCTGGAAGGCCTTGATACATTATTTTGTAGAGCCTGGAGCACTCACTGACCTGATGTGTATGTGGTCAATATTTAATATCTCAGAGTTAGGTTTCGCCTGTTAGACTCCAAAACAGTTAAAGTTAAGGGACCATGACTTAAATAAAGGTAGCAGAGGTCAACATGGAAAATAACAAGACAAACCAGTAGCACAGACCTACCTTGATGATTTAAAACCTCACTTTGCTGGATTTATTGCTGAGGCCATTAACTGCTATGCCCAAGTACAAAAACTAGTGAGACCATTAAGGGGAAAACTAAGGAAAAACAGAGACAACTTGGCTTTTTTTGTAACTTACTGCTTGTAACTAGACTGTTAAATTGTTAACGTTGCCATTTAGTACGCATTTACTGGATTTAGGTAACCTCTTTGCCTGGACTTTGGAGCTATTAATGCAATGTAATGGAGGGATCTAGTTAACACAGCAGCTAGCTCAGTCTACTGGGAAGAAATGAGAGCCTGATTCTCTTGATAAGAATTGTGCTAAAGGCCATGATTCCCATGTTGAAAGAAATTATAGGAAACGTTTAGTTAATTAAATTCAGATCAGTGAGCTATCAACAGACAGTTTTAGAAGTTGCTTGTTGTTAAGTGTAAACTGCATTTGACAGATAGTTGTCATCAGCACTGATTCATGATGTAGTCAGCAGCTTGAGACCAGCGCTTTTGCTCATATCATCCTCATCTTCCCAAGGTATAAGATGTTCTGCAATATCCTGAAATAGTTCAATGCAAATTGTAGTTTCCAGGATGGGTTCATACTTAGAGGCTTTTCACTGATGTTGTCTGTAAAAAGTCTACTTGGGACACCAGCAGCCTGGGACCCTGAAGACTGGATGGAAATTCTGCAGGTGCTTTGAGAGCCTGGTGATCCTAAAACAACTTGCAAAATGGGTGCCACAGAAGGTAAACCCTGACGTAATATTGACTCTGATCCTGAAGTTTTTCTTTTAATCGTTGCATTCAGTTACACAACCAGAGATCTGTTCAGTGCAAACACTGCACACTCAGCGCACACATTTCTAGGTGAGCATGAATCAGGGCATCAGCATTCTCACATGAGGCTAGATATCAGTTTTAATGTCTTCTTATGTATTTTTTCAGATGAATTTTAAAGCCAGTCTTCGGTCCAAAGCTATGTCTGTATGCTTCAGATGAGATTCATTTTGGACTTGCTGGCAACAAAAAGTGACAGTAAGTAGTTCCACACTGGGTTTGCTCTTTTGTTAATTAGTTAGCAGTAAGGTTTGGAGATGTTACAGTGGAGCTTCCAAATCATCAGGTATGCAATGACTCTTTTTAACTAAGCAAAAACGGGGCTTGTGCTGTAAAGATATAATCATCACAGAAGAACCTAACACAAAAATGTTGATGTTAAAGAGTGAAGGAGCTGGCATGGACCTGTGGTAAGCCTTCTCTAGCACGTGCATGCATGCTTGTTCAGAAGACTGCAATTTAGATGGCTGCTTACCAGTGTAGCCAGCAGCGTATGATAGCGCTGGGTGACGCTGGAAGCTGTGCAGCTCTGTGTTCCTCCATGCAGTTAAATCCATCAGTGCTATTCTGGTTGTTAAAGGAGTACAATGTGTTTAATAAAAACAAAATCTTGCCTGTACAATTTTAACCCCACATGGAACAGGCCTGTTGCTTCAGCAAAGCAGTTCTGATCTTGCTAGCAGGACCAGCCAGAAAAACTTCCTCCATGAGTTTATGGATTGCCAACAGGAAAGCTGTTAGAAGTAGTATCACTTGGTGGCTTTCCATGTTTGAGAACAAAGATGCCTGCCCTTTTTGAGTATACCAATAAGAAAGATCTAAAATCTTCTAGCAGTGAATGCATCTGTCAGACACATTCACACTATGGCTCCAATTTTTTGAAGAAGTGAGTCCCAAATTCTTATATCCTCTATGGCGTATAGGGAGAATAGCAATTAAATGGCCGGGCTCTGTCAGACGCTCAGAAGACACCCTCCCCGATCTTCTCTATAGTGAGCTTTTTAGTTTTGGTCCTTGAGCTGCAGAGAAGATAAGAAGTGACAGGAGTGGCTGTCACTTTCGGTTGACAGTGCTTTGCCAGGTCAGTGCCTTCCAGCTCACGGGGGAGCGCTCATGCTCTGCGGGTGCCGTGGGCGAAGTCGAGGCCCTTTGCTGTCTCATTCCATCTCTTCAGTAAAGCAGGGGTCAGCTGCTCTGGTGGAGATTTTGCTGCATCTGGATCACCACTCACATACTTTTAAGGGTAATTCCACCTCCAGGTGTCAGTGGGAGCTGTAGACGACCTCCTGGAGCCAAAGGGAGTATGTTTCATTACAAGTGTGCCATGGCTGTGTTACAAGGGTCAACAATGTGATCATAGTTTCTGGGACTTGCACATCATATTTTTAACTTCTGTTATACACAACCCAGTGCTGTTTTGCTGTTGATACAGTTGGCAGACCTTCAGAAAGTGTTGTGCAAAATGGAAAACTTGCAAGAAAAGTTTCTTTCCATGTTCATGAGGCTTCCAAAGGAACATTCTCCTTCTGTGTTTCATTAAAAGTCAAAGGTCCAGAAAGTCATCCATATAGCTGGGAAAAGCCTCATGTACTTTAGAGACAAGAGCAGGAGATCTTTTGAAAAGAAGGGCCACTCTGTGAGTTACTTACCAGCTGTATCCCCATAGCTGACTGAGGAGGAGTGGGCTGTTTGATCTTTCATGCTCTACAGTTTGTATGTCCCTTATGGTCAGTTACCTTCTTCTGGTCATTTTAGTAGAGATTGACAGCCTTCAATCTCTTCAGAAAAAAGGTATTTCTAGGCCAGCTCTGGCCCACATTTTTAAATTTCAAAGCATTCGATAGGTCAATAGCAAAGAAAGTGGCCTCCTTAGGACCTCAATACTTTTCATAAAGCAACAACATCAATGTTACGTATTACTTTCAGAATTCTTGAAAGCTATTTCAGGTTAACAGGCAACAGACTTGTACATTAAGTTAGCAAACCTACAGTTTTTCAGCAGTGCTCCACATACAGATTCCTGGCAAATGTAGTCTTCACTTCATTCTGGACAGGGTAAGCTTTTATCAGCTCACTTCCCGTGGATATCAAGCACCTGTGTTTAAAACCAATTTTTTATCTTTCAAGCACGTGTACCTTGTGGCTGTATGGTAACCCTGTAAATCTGGGCCTGCCTTCTTAAAGAGCCAAGATTTTTTTTTCCAAGCAATTAATGAAGGAAACATCACTCAGCAGTCAAGATGTTCTTTCAGCTCCATAATATCCTCTGCTACCTTGCTGATTATCTCCTTCCTACTGCAAAAAAACTATTATGTGGAGTTGAGGAAAATCCATAGTGAATGTTACAGCTAAACAGGAGCCTTGGAGCTCCTAAATCAGGTGCCTGTGTTTGCAGGCTGTCTTTCCTAGGCACCCTGCCAGGGGGAGAAACACTCCACTGGAGGACAATGCAGTGCACCCAAGCTGAACTTTCCCTCTGAACTGCTGGGTGCATTACCTGCACCCAACACAGTCTCCTCAAAAAATGTATTTTTAAGAAAAGGGGTTCAAAGTCAAATAGCCTCAAGAATCACCAGCAGGATTCAGTATTCCAATTGCTATTGTATTTTTCCAATCGGAAGCAGAGTTTCAGATAAATCAAAATATTCTGCAGGAACTTTTTAATTTCATTGGATTTGTAAATTAAAAACCTAGCTGCAAATTAATTTCTGCAGTGTTGAAACAATTCACTGTTATCATTTCAGCTTTTCTGCTTCATATAACATGCATTCTCAAATGTTTCTCTCTGATCAGTTAACTAAAAATATAGGAATTCCTACAGAGCAGGACTTCCCTTTTTCAGCCTGCTTTAGAGCTGGCTCAAAAAATGTATAGGATAGAGAGGAAATCTTTGCATAGATCCCTCTCTCCAGAAGAAACTTCTTCAGGGACCCTTGTGTAAAGAAAGCTAACATCTATTAGGCAGTTCCCGGGATGGATAACAGAGAAAAAAGACAGTATATAATAGTATGTTTTATGTGTTTATGAAATCTCGGTTGCCATAATTCCACCAACTTTGCCTGGAGCAGGTTTAAACTTTATCTGAGGGTATGCCGTCTGTACCTCATGCCCAGCTTTGGAGAACTGAGCATTGTCCACAAGGCACCAAGCGCTACCCTCAGGGATCTTTTTCAAGAGAAGTTGAGGGCATTCTGGAAAAAACACTTGAATCTGTCTGGAAGAAACTTCACCCTTCAAAATACAGGTATTTCTTTGGAAAACTTTAATGCAGCAAGTTTTTTAAATCTCCATCATTCAGAAGAGGACAAACTCTAGCTCCTCTCTGTGTCTGTGCATTAGTAATTAGACTGACTTTCACTGCCTTGTGAGGGAGTTATTGTGTATCACGTCACATCTGTCATGCTGCACCCTGCCCTCACACCTTCGCTGGAGGCACGCTGCTGTCTGGTGTCCCACGCTTCCCCGGTCCCAGCCAAGCCACCCAGAAATGCTACGGGAGGTGAGAATAAGGCCTGATGCTAAACGCTTCTGGTCAACACCTGGCTCATAAAGATCCATCTGGCCCATTTCAGGAGTCGCTGGAAATAGACAATAACCTTCTTAACTGAGGCTGAAGAGAGAAGAAAATCCAGGCTTTTTTGTTAGGAAAGGTTTATATCACAGGGGGTGGGGAGGGTGGCTTATAAATGAATGGCTGCTCTCTCAGAAATTATTAAATTATTGTGGAAAGCTGCTGGCAGTGCTGTGTACTGAGATGGATAAAAATCAGAGTCAGAGCTGGGATGTCATAAAGAATTTAATTACAAAATCTCTGACTATCGGTGTCAAAATTTTGATTGGTTGTCAATGGAAAAATTAATGTTATTGCTGTTTTAATTACAAATAATGCTTTAATTAAAAATTATGATAAAATTTCTCAGTGTAAAGGTGCTGTGATTATTTTACTCAATCAAAATATTTGCGTTTGAAAATGAATAATATTATAATAATACCTGTTTTTCACCTTTTATCAGTAGATCTCATTAGTGTGACCCACCATGAATAGGCTGATCCTACAAAAGCATTTGAAAGTCTTTATGAAACATTAATGAGTTCTGTCCACAACCCTTGGGGGGAAAAAAGTGCTCTTGTAACAATGTAGCAGTTGGATAAAATAAGGCAGGTGTTTTATGCAAATTATTAAAGGTCAAAAGAGAAAAATAGCACCTCTTGCATCCCAAATGCTCTTGTCCTAAACGAACAGCTTCTGTACTCTTTCTGTGTATATTTATTTTATTTAATTACAGTTTAAAAGACACTTCTAAAGGGCTGCTGCCATAGCTGCAGGCAAAGTAGTATGTGGAAAAATACACAAAAATATCCTGATTAAATATGAATACATTCAAACAGGCAAAATATGAGGCAGGCATCATGATGCTGTAAGAAGTCCATCTTCAGAGGCACTGGAGGTGGGACATAGGTTTTAAAGCGGAAAGGTGAATTAGCTGGTGATAAACTTCAGTTCCACATCCACCTCCTTATTTCATCCCATATTCCTCCTTTTGTTGTTTGTATTAAAAAAAAAAACAACATATTAATGGAAAAGAATAGTCTGTCACCTGAGCTTAAATGGGAGCGGGTTGGTGATAATCTGCTGTCCAATCTATTGCATCTGGAATCTGATTATACGTCAGAGCCACCGGCATTTTGCTGTTGTACAACAATATGGGTAGAAAGGCTTTTCAGATTATTATTTTTTTAATAAATAGGAAGAGGCAGAGTGTGTGGATGCCTACATATTTATCTAACTGGAAGAAACCCTCCCTGAGGAGCAGCTCATCAGAGCGCTGTCACTCATGGCAGGGTTGCGGAGGGGCTGCGGTGGGGGAGTCACACCGGGTCCTCTGCTGAGCAACACCGCTGCTCCTCCTGGTTTTTCTGAGAGCATCCCTGTACGTGGCAGCTTGTTTAATGGTTTGTAAAACCAACCTGACAGAAATGTAAAGTCTCTTCTGATCTGTAAATGAAGTTATATCTTCAGAGCTGCTATTTAAGCTGAGCTAACAAGCCATGTTGCTATCGGCCGGTTTGTAAAAGTGTTGAAGAGCTATTTGACAAGCAGGAGTGATGACATTTCTGAAAGATTGTCACAACATTAGTTATTTAATACTGTACTGAAGTCAAAGACAGTTTCCTGTGCAGGGATATGTTTCTATCACAGATCCAGCATACTAAATACTGAGTACTGGCTGGATTACTAGCAGCTGAAAGAATTAATTTACGCTTTGGGCACTTAAGTAGGAGTCTAGTATGAAAATCTTGCCGATATGTTGTTGAATATTCCATTGTAGATGCTAAGCCTAGAACATAACCAGCAAGCAATTAAAAAGATAAATACTGTTCAATTATAGTCTCAATAGTTATGTTTTCTGATTATTTTCTCTACCTTAGGAGTAAAGATACCTGTCATGATTTTTCAAACACAGTTCAGTTAAACATAAATGGATTAATTTTAATCTTCAAGAAGCTTTAGATAATTGTTTGGAGAAGATGGAATAAACATGTAAAATTCCTAGAGGTTTGCAATCACTGCAGTCTTCTTCTCTGGGAAGCAAGAATCAACATTCATATCTATGTTGGGCAGAACAGACTAATAAATGAAAACCATCGAAAAGGTTCATTTGTTCTCCAAACTGTGTCTGCACAGCAGATATGGTTTTTATTCAGAAGGTGCCGTGGTCCATTTAGTAGATGGATACCTACTTATTTTCTAATCACAGGATTCATTTACTATTCTTTACTCCACATGGTTCTGAAGAACTATTATAGACACCTACAGGGACACCCAACTGCATCTGCTCCTAGTGACGCAGGAGCTGCAGCATTGCCAGACAGGTTACACAGGCAGAATCCCTGAGTCAGGGAGAAGCAAACTTGACTTGCCCATGCGGACGAAACACCTCTAGGTCTTAAAAAAAATAGCATCTTTGAACTTGAGACTTGGTCATATCCCAAAGAGTTAGCAAACATGGGAGCTAATGCTGCAGTTCGGATACTCACATTTCAGAGTAGGACTGCCAGTTCGGTTATCTCCGCTCAGCCAATTCAAGCTCTTTGAATCAAAGGTAGATCTTATACGATATACTCATGTGTAACAAAGGAATCCAGACTGACTGCGTGATAGGTAAACGAACAGGTTTACCTATCAAATTAGCAATCAAAATGAATATTGTAGAAGAGCAGCCTCCAGAAATACCCTGAAGGCATGGCAGGATTATTTTTTTCCTGGGCACAATATAATTACATAATACCACTATAAGAAAGACAATTAAAATTATCCTGGCAGCTGTAGATTTGCTACAGTAGCTTTATTAAGGCAATCAGAAAATAATATACCAAGTCATCTTGAAAGTCCATAGCCCAACTTGGCCGTGGCTTTCATCCCATTGACATCAAAGGAGTCAGTCAGTGAATTGTGTCTGCTCCATCACTCTCACAGGAGCAGAAGGGAGAGACAAAAGACATAACGTATCTTGGAAGACACAACAGTTTGTTTTCCAGATAAAATCAACTAACATGCCTAAATCCCATCAATTTTCAGTGAATTCGCTGTTCCTCAGTGCTTGTTACTTTTAAAGTATTACAAAAGTCCTTAATTGACTTGAAACTCTGAAAATTTTGTGCTTGACTTCCACTGACCAAAGAACACCTTTTTTGCTGCTGTGTGGTTAAAAGGTGGGAGGGTAATGGACGTAGAAAGAAATGAAGACAGGGAAGCTAGGAAATGAGAATATCTTACCAAGCAGTTCGGTTGACATGAAAAAACAAGTTTAACAGAGGTCATAAATGCATTAAGCATTTTAGACAAAGCCATAAGGTCCAGCAAATAATTTTATTATAAGTGAGAAATCTTTGATTCTCACAAAGAAAGCAAAGTTGGCACTCAGCATACCCTAAATCAATGGATTTTAAATCCACAGTTTGGATAGAACGGAACTTCTCCCCACCTGGTTCCTTTTAGCATTGCAAAGCCTGGCTGAGGTAGCCCATTACAATAAAAAGAGGAGAAAAATCCCCACAGGTGATCTCAGGCAATTCAGAGACCTGTGACAAAGTGCACAAAAGCATGAGAAAGCCCCACTTCTGCAAGCAGCAATGTGAGGGACCTGAAGAGCCAGCTGAAATGGGGAGAGGAAGGTGTCTGAGAACATAACGTCAGGACCTGCTGCTGCCATAGGGCAGCCAAAACAACATGCCAGGTTCTGAGTTGAAAAGGCAATATATTTACTTTTTTAAAAGTCTAAGACCATATAGCAAGAATGAGAACAGAGATGGGAAAACAGATGACATTCAAGAGGCAGTCATGCCAAGACTTAACAAAATAGTACACAAGCAAGTTAAAAAAAATTCCCATGCAAGACCTTCTAGCCCAAATACCTTGAAAATCAGCCTGAAATTGTTTGAAAACAGTACCTTGAAAATCAGCCTGAAATTGTTTGCAAGCAGTTATGGGTAATGTAAAATACTCAATATTTTCAGGCAGTAAAGTGCTTATCCTACAGGTTCATTATGCAGCAGAAGACTTTGAACACCCAAGTGGAGGTGGTCGGTTCATGCTTCCCAGTTTCCATTGTGTTCAGTACTTCATGTATGTATAACTCAGGTACAGCCATTTATAATTTCATCAAGCATAAGTCTTATAAACCTTCCTCTGGTGCAGCACAGACCACCTCTCTGACAGAATCAGCATTATTCCTTAATAAAGGAAACCAGTTAATGGTATGCACACTCTTTTCATCACACTGTTTTCTGACAAGTTTTCAGCTAAATTAACTTCTTGGTGAGAACTAGCCATTTACCGGACAAAATTTCATGTTTTTCAAAAAGCAGATTACCAGAAATCTAAATCATCTTTTTCTTCCCCCCCACCCCCCACCCCTGAAAACCCAAAACATTTCATGATTGTCCCTGTGGTGGTTCATGAAAGCTGTATCTGTCTCCAGTCCCTTCTGTTGCCCAGGTTTTCTAGCTGGACTAGATATCGTATAACGAGTCCTACAGCCGGGAACTCATACAGCAGGTCAAGGGAGGAGCAGTTTGTTTAAGAAGCCCACACAGCTGAAGGCTGTGGAGTATGAAGCATGCAGACTACTGCTCCCGTGAGATGCCTGAGGTATCAAAACAAAACCATTTTTAACTGAAAACATGAGCTTCATTTTTCATCAAAAGGCATAATTTTCATTAAGAAAAATAATTTCTGAGCAGCTCCAAAAACAACAGTTCAGTGGCATACACAGTTCAATGGCTTATTAAAACTGAAGTGGGGAATTTGCATGTTATGAAATTGGGGCATGGCCAGGATATTCTCGGAAAAAAAGAACCAGGGGACCTTTGCTAATCATTAACAGTCTTGGATGCCAGTGATAACACCTCATCCAAAACCTGTTACCTCCAAAGTCCTGCACCTCCCTAAGACCCTGTGAAGGAGGTAATCAGGAAGGATTCAGGGGAAACTTAGCAACTAATAAATGCCTATTTTTGACAAAGCTGAGTAAAACTTTTGCAAACAAGCAAATGATTCAAAATGTGTACCTCTTTCTCCATCTGTATTAAGACGGAACAGTCTTTCCTACATTTGATCGCTGGTATTATTAGAAATACTTAATCAACAGACAAGATGCATATTAGCAAGAAAAACATTGATATTTTCAGCACAAACTGAAGTAACTTCCCCAAATGCATGTTTGAAAACCCAACTGACTGCAGCACAGCAAGTCAAAGTACTTTAATATTACTAAAAAGCTCTTGTTCCCTCAACATCGGGCAGCTGGGGTTGTTTACCACTGTGGGATTTATTGGCAGCCATGAACTTGTAAAGGCTCTCAGAAAGTGGGCACTACCTTAGGGTCATATTGCAGCTTCTTAATGAAGTTTTTTCCAGCAAAATATTTGCTGCCCAATGGCTCTAACTGTCAGGACCTTTCTTGTTTCTCAATGATTTTTCAGCAGTCTCAGAGCCTATGTGAGAGGCAGGATAAAAGGAAACAGCACAGCCCTGACGAGCATCACCAGAAAGTGAGCAACTGTCTTGAGAGCAAATACACTGAGCTAGCTCCAGCCCCATGGGCTGACACCCTGCCCAAGAGCTGCCTTCGGCAGAGGGTTGTGAAGGACAGGTGACCGGGATGGACAGGCAGCCACAAAGCAGCCGCAGAGTCTGTCTGTACTTTCGACAACAGTCCTAATGTTTCAGCAGCCCTGGAATGGAAAAAGGCTGACTGAGGTACATTCAGGAAGGGTTAGATAACAAAGACGGTGGCTTGCCAAGAGTAGAAGCCCAATCCAAAAAGGAAAGCCTATAAAAGCTGGTCAAATCTATATAATAAGTCAAAAATCTGCATGGAAAATCCCCCATTAAAGGATTACAGTTGCAGAGCTGTCTAAAAGAGGGGAATATCTGAGCCTTCCTACATTGCTATTCACTACAAACTTCCTATTACTTTTTGTAAGCCCATTCAAACTTTTAAGACAGATTTTTTTACAGAAGTTCTGTACTTACAAAAAACAAAAAAAGCAAATATCAAATGAGAAAAGGTGCAAAAAAAAAGGTTAGGAAGATCAGTGGTTCATTTCCAAGCTGTCTAGTGCTTTCTGACTAGCATTTTTTAAGCAGAATTTATAAAGAGATTAATATATTTATAGTTCATAGTGCTTAGCTCTATCTTCCTGTATTCATTCTGCCTTGGACTCTAAAAGATCTGTTGGAGTCAGACTCCCTTCCTAAAAATTTTATATCTTCACTGATTTACATTTCCAGTGTTCCTTCAGGTAAGAGAAAGTCCTAAAATACAACCCTCTCTTCCCCAAAAGCTACATTTGAAATAATATCTGCACACTATTCCCTAAATCCCATTTGTAACTGTTCAGTCCTTTAATTACTTGCTGATAGATGAGAAAAACATCAAACCTCACACTGTTTTTGAATTCATAAACTAGTATTTGGCCTCTGCTTACACTGTGAGATTAAAAGACAGGCTTGCAGACAAACCTAAGGACATTGAGGCTCATGTCATGCTCTCCATCCATGGATGGATGCTTTCCATACATATCCCTCCCTATTAGTTTCACTCAAAGCACCTGTGCTTAGGGCAACCCACGAATAAGCTCTGGACATAGACTGGTCCAGGGAGCCCAACCTCCCCCATGCTCATCTGTTCAGGTCCCTCAAGAGGGCACGGGTACCAAGACAGTGACCAGGCCCAAGCTTTTGTTCCCAGGTGTACGCTGAATATCCATCTGAGCCCAAAGCAAAGCACATACCTGCTCATAAAGAATGTGGAGGCTGGGCTTGAGCAAGGGCTTGAAACTAAAATAGCAGGTTAGACACGTCAATGGTGCTTTTTCTACACACAGCTGCAGCAGTGTATTGCATGTCACTCATCCACACCCACAATTATTTCCTCAGGAAAGAGCAGGACTCTGTAACATTCACTTTATTTGCAAATGTATACGAAGAAGATCAGTCAGGCACAGTAGAGAAAAGTATTACTTGGATGCAAACTGTGCTACCTGTATCTGCCTATGACAACAATAAAAAATACAACACTTAGGTGAAATTGCTGACTCCCTACTCTTTTGGTTTTAAAATATAATATTGATATTGACTTTAGATCTTGCCTGATTTACTTTAATTTGAGCCAGACCTCTACAGAAACCTGTTGCCTAGGTAACAAGTGCTGTACACCATAATAAGGCAAATTGCTGTCGAAATAAATAGTAATTATGGCCCTGTTTTCAAAAGTATTATCTTTCTCTTTATTTTAAACTATCCTTGGCTAAGGCTGTAAGCACCAGCTTTGTTCGTTCCTGTCGTCTCATTGCGCAGCGGCTGGGGGAAGGGAGAGCACACACTCACCTCCGCGTCCTCCCTCTGTTACCCTAGCAGCTCTAATGGTGTGCATATAGATATTTTCAAACAGTATTCATTTCCTCAAGGGTGCATCAATACAAAGTGTAAAATTCCCGTCAGGAAAGAGCAAGGGTTGTCATTATTCCTGCTCAGCATCTCTTACAAGAATTGCTTATGGATGAGCACTGTAAGTGACCTTGTCTTGCCCAAGGGCTCACAGCCTTTGCCATGCACCCTGCAGTGTCCTGCCCTGACCTGGGGCCTTGCATACCCATTCACATCCAATGGGCACAGGATTTGTTCAGCATATATGGCTCTTCAGCTAATAGTTTGGTGATTCATAGACAAGTACAAGCTCGAAGGAGTGAATAACAATGTCATGCCTAATACTCATCTATTTGTAGTCCTAAAGTATTTGCACTGGAAAAACAAATGTGGAAAGGAATTTTCATGGCTGCTTTCACTTTTTCTCTTCTTCATCAGTTTTTGGTTGAGTGTGGTGGTCTCAGCCCTCATAACGTCCCACGACCAGCCATATTCTGTCTGCCCCATGGGTGCCCTGGGTCAGCCACGATGGAGCACCAACCGTGGGGAGCACTTGTTCACATGCCGCCTGGGGCTCCTGCCACAGCCCCACTGCAGCACACAATCAAGCCAAAGTCCCACATCCTCCTTTTCTCCATAGTAATCAGGCCCCAGAGCAAGAAAAAATACTGCCAAGCAGATATGTAAGGAGTAAACTGCAGTGAGACCACACAAGAGACTTTGTAACCCCATAACACGTGGAAGCCATCAGCCAACACATCTGTGGGAAAGGGGTATTCAGCCTCCCTGCTTGGACCTATTGCCCACACCATGGGAGAAGGATGCTCAGGTTATCACTCCACAAAACAGCTCCTCTGCAATCTGCAGATGAGAACCGATGCTCCCCATGTTTCCCTCTGCAGGGAGCGGGGTGCAGAAGACAAACTTATTCGGCTGTAGAAGATATCTGTCTGGAAAGAGTGACAGCAAGCCCATCCCTAGATATACTTTCTACTGACATCAGATTTAACGGGTTGTAACGAACTAAAAAAGCTAAGCTGCAGTCCTCCCAGGCTGGTAGACCTCTGGGGTACTGGCACTGACTTTAAAACATTCTTCACCTTAACAGTTTTCTTATGATTTCCCTGGTGTTACTACCTCTGTCAAATGTTTGCTTCCCAGAGCTTTCAGGCATTCTGCCTGATGAACTACCATAGTTTAATAATATTGATGTGACAGCAGCCAGGAAAGTGAGAGGATATGAATAAAAGAAATATTCAAAATACCACTTTGCTCAGGAAGATGTCTTCTTTCCATTAGGAGGAGCTAAGTCCTGGGGTGAGGGCAGACTTGGCTTCAGACAGAAGAGGTAAGGCCAGTCCTCCTCTTAGCTTCTCCTCCAGTCTTGGAAGGAGCGGCAGCCCACGGGGACACCCCTGCATAATCACATCCTCACATCATTTTTTTCCAGCACGGCTCAGATTTGGTCAAGGCTCCTTTCAAATGGGGCCAGGAGTACATTGTAGGTATCCTTATATGCCTGTCCCTGGTAAGCTTTGCACACCCCTTTGGAAATTTAATAGGAGTTTTGAAAGTAAACTGAGCTGAAGCAGCAGTCGTTGTGTTGTAAACTCGGGGACACTGCCCAGGCAATGGCTGCTTAGTCAGGCTTTAAGAGCTCCATGCTGAGAATAAAAGGATCAGCCATGGAAAGTGAATTTTCACCTACTTTGGCTACTTTTTGAGACTTCCAAAAATGTGCAGAGCATGGATTCATTGCCCCATTGAGAAAGAATTACATTTTCTAGAGCTATCAGCCCAGCTTACTTAATGAGCCCTGAAACCACTTCAAAAGTGCGTGTGTGTGCGTGCATGCCTGTATGTACTGGAGGGCAGGGAGGCAGAGGGAATCAGAGACACTTTATCGGAAAACATGATCTGTTCTTTACGGAGTTTGACACACACAATCTTATCTAATTATTCAGAACATTTAACATCACCTAACTCCAGATAAAAATCTCTTTCCTCCTCCCCTGGCCCCTCTTTGCTGAAACTTAATACACAGAGACTAATATGGCACAAAACCATCTCATTGAGCTTTAAGATGTAAGACGACAACTTGTGACCTTTGCCATTGATTGCCAGCCAAGTTACATACATCTCAGAGTCTCAGCAGGCCACCATTTGTCACCACGCTGACAGTGAAATACGGCTCAGCCTATTGTTCTACAGAAGTATCCTCAGGCCCAGGCCGGTGGTGACAGGGGCAGTTTGCGGGATGTTGCACTGTGTTCCCCAGGAGACCCTGTTGTGCTGTGTACCCTGGATAATCCATGGGGTTTGGGAGAGGCCACAGCCATTGGGATGATGAGAGAGCTATTCCTTGGAAGAGCTTTGGAAACCAGGAGTGCCAGCATTGCCAGTCCAGAAAGGGTGAACAAACATCATGTTTTGGGAAAGATCATTATAGCTTGGATGAAAAAAAAATAAAAAGAAAGAAAGAAAAAAAGCCTTTCTCACCAGCACAGTGTATTTCTGCAGTAAGCTGCTGCTTGTGAATCCTGTGCTCTGCAAACTGGGGGTTGCCGAGTCCCTTCTATACACACTTCATTTAGCCAAAAGAAAGAAACTCTGAATCAGACTGTTTACTTGGGTGTAGCTGCTCTCCCACTACGCTGGCCAAATTTGTCTTGTAGGCTTAGAAAAATAGCTAAAGGCCAAGCAGGCTGTCAGACAGCTATTCTTTATCATTTGGTGCCCACAACTGAACAGGTACAATTGCAAGGACACTTTGCATTATGTGAAACAGGTGTGCACACAGTCCAAGCAACCAGGTGCTTAATCTCACTTCTGCTGTGTGGGAAAGCTCTTTGCCTCCAATTACTATCTTCACAACAGGGACTGAGTTTCGTAACCGACTCCTGAAGTCCCAAATTAATGTCCTTCAAACCTCCATTTAACACTAGAGATATACACACAAAACCTCCTGCCTTTCTACATTTCTGCAGATGAGCATACCAGAACCACCTACATTTTGGCAACACTGAACTGTTTGAGCACACTTCTTTCACTTAAATCCTAGTGGCACTGCTCCATACCTAGCACTACAATATTGTGGTCTTTGCCCATCCTTTGAGAACTGACTTGATAACTAGGAATGCATTTAATCCTGTAGAAAACATGCTGTGATGAAGATGCTGGTATCCTAATTAATGTTCTGATTAAGTACCTATTTGCACCTATTTGGGATGGCAGAGGTGCTTTCCTGTCAACAGAAGTAAAACTGCGAGAAAGCCATATGCAGCCAGATCAATGGTCCAGTGCCACCAGTATTCTCCCCAGCAGTGGCAGCCTCTGACCTTCAACTGGACTGCTGGGTCATCTAAATAAAGGCGCTTTCAGTTCTTGCCACCTGAGGTTGCTTCTGATCACATGCATAAAATATTCAGAGGAGGCAGAGACTGCCTCTCCTACAGTATATGTGAAAGCTTTAATTGCTGCTCTTCTAATGCTAAATATTTATGCAATGCCAAACAGGAGCAAAAGCACAAGAGACAATGGCCAGAAACACCTTAGAAATGGGAGATCTGAAAGCCCAACCCACCAGGCAGTGGAAGGATCTGAGTGCTGACCCCCTCACCTCAGGTGAGTCCCCAGACTACCAAGCTACCAAACAGAAAGAGAAGGAAAGCTCTTCAGACTGGTTAAGAGAAGTGAGATGGGGGGACCCCAGCTCCTAACTTAGCCAAGGTTTCCAGGCTCCCAGCCCACAGGGTAGTACCCTGGAAGTGGTACCTTCCTATCTTTTAGCATCCTAGGCTGCCAAGTTTATCTCACATGTGATTCTATATTTAAAAACTTAGAAGTGCATATACTTTGGTAAAAGAATAAAAGCCTTAATTCTAAGTGCAAATATTTGTACTTCTGCTTCTAAGCACTCTGGTATTTGACACTGCTTAAATTAAAGCCCCAAATGTTAATCCGAGGCTCTAGTAGCAGCAGCATGAATACAAGCTTTCTTCTTTGTTTTCCCAGTGACCTTAACCATTCTCTCTAGAAACAAAAATTCTTCCCTAGGATGCCTCCATGATTTCTGGCTCGTCAAAGGAGTATTGCTGTGATAAATCCAGTAGGAACTCTCTTGTCACATGTAAAATGACTGACCATTTCTCTTTCTTGTGTTTAGCAATATATCATTGCAGAGTAAGGAGGAAGGGATTTTGGCTGGGTTTTTTTCTATTCTGGTCATTGCTCTTTTACTAGGGAAAAAAAACCATAATTATTAATTATGCTGGGTTTTGTTATTCACATTAGTATTTTCAAACTCTAAAGAATAGCTTAATTAGATTAGTGTCCCTAAGAGAGGATTCAAATAATTTAACAGTAGAGTAGCAACCAGGAGAATATAATAAAAGCTGTACCATGTCAGACGGATAGGTCCACCCAGCCCAGTTCTCCATCAGACAGCAAGCTAACCTCAGAGGCCTATGAAAGGGTATTAAAACAGGGCCAGCACCCAGTAACACCCCCTCAGCCTCCAACAATTTGCAGATGCTGAACTTCAGTTTTCATATAATAGACCTTGGTGGGTTTTTCTTCCTTGGGTTTTTCAGGAGAAAAAAGTCATGCGTAGGACTGGAAAATACTCTGAGGAAATGAGATAAATATCCGAACTCTGCTAATGTCAATAGATTTACATTTGAATAAAGCTGGTAGTAGAGAAAAAAATAAAGCTACATTTTAAAATAGACTATGGATAGGCAGAAGAAATTGTGTTGACTGGAATCAACAGGAATATGTCATGGTATTGTTTTATCTGTCTCCAAGCCGACTCCCAGCTTCAGAATGTAAACGCTAAGTACACTATAGTTTTTCTACGTATTATTGAACAGCTGCGCTTTTCCATTTGATTTCATTTCAGCACATTTGGGGTGTTTGTATCACACAAATAGTAAGTTCTATAGCAGTACAGTTTGTGGTTTCATTTGGTTTGAAATCAAGCTAATACCTCTTGAATATAATGCACATCCTACAAAAAATAAATAATGCTGTCGTTCATGTGTATTGTCGGTAGAGTTTATAGTAGAAAAGTCAAACCATCTCAAAGACGGTAGTCAATTGACTTTGGCTTCCCCTATGTGCAGAGATGCACTGGTGGTGTGTAACACCCCTAACCAGGTGTGCTGGCCACTTCTGAAGAGCGGCTGTGATGGCCCCGCCATCTGCACCCTTCATTCCCTACTCCCAGAAAGCAGGGAAGCACTGAGCGTGCATGGCTTGTAACTCAGCCTTGGGTGCATTGCAGAAGTTCAGAGGAGCAGGAAAGAAGCCTGGCAGCCAGGGATGGGACAATCTGGAAAGTGGCTGTACAGTACTGTCTCAGTCTCTGCCAACTCCTATGCCAGGAGTGTCTGGGGGATTATCTACAATCCACCTCCGTCTGATGATACAATCAATTATTGTCTTGCCCTTCCTCTTGATAATTATCCAAAGCAGGGCTATACCGGCAAGAACAGAGATCATGTTATGATGGATATGACACAGACATGTATATTTTTACTGTCACAGTACAAACCCAAACTGTGCTGCCCTCCTAAAATTCCTTGTATATGCATGTGATCAAGCTAATAAAAAACATCCTGAGAAAGAAGAATATGTGAATCCTGAATGTCTTGGGGATGCTATAATCACAGGATACTTCTCCACTATCCTCACTGTGAATGTTTCCAGTCCTGAGAGATGTTTCCAAGCTAGTTTTAGCTTAGTTATGCTGAGTACTGACAACAACAGAGCTAAGGAGGCATGGACTATAACAGGTCAAAATACTCAAAGTTCCTGGCAATTTTTACAGTTCATAACAAAGCTCATTACAAGAAGGACAGTTCCTTATTGCCGAGAACATTGATCATTAAGTTGTGTTTTGTAAAACATGAGGAAGAGGTTCAGTCCTGGGTATAACTGTCCATCAATTCCTGTCTTCTGAAACCATTTCAAGAGTCTTAGCCCAGTTTCAAGTGAACATGTTCAGATCACAGAAACACTGTCACACCTTGTACCTTCTCACATCTCCCTTGAAAAGTTCCAGATGGGCAATCCTTTTGCTCTGAGAAATAGTTCCTCTGTCAGAGCACCACCGTTCATTGGTGCAACAGCATTTAGGGAGAACGTAATTATGTTCTTCAGAAAGAAAGAAAGAAAAATTCATACTTACAGTGACATTGCTTCAGGGAGTAAAATTTTAAACAACCCCTCCCTGTTTCAAGACTATAAATAAATCTCTAAACTTTTTATGCTATGACTGCCTGAAATAATATGTGTTCATCTCCCGTATTTCTTAAAGTAACAAAAGCAATGCTTCTGTGAAAAGCAAGACAGGATAGTCAGTAGCAGACAAAGTCTTATCCGTGAACTTAATTGCATTGTTACAGCTGAAATGTAATCAGAAATTTAGCTATACAGAAAGCCAATAAATAATGACGGCAGGGTTAGATTATGTACCTATATGACGTAAGAGGTTCTCTAGTCTTCACATTCAAACAAAGCCAGATTACTTAAGCAGCCATCTACTGAATACCATTCCCTTCTTCAGGAAAAAAAGAAGTGTGTATAAATACATTTTTTTTTTATACATATATATACTAAACATAAAGGTAGTTTCAAATAAAGAGACACTGGCATGTAAATATGCTGATGACAATCCCTCTATTCCCAAGCTGTGTTTTACAACACCCTCTATGAACCTTTTTATGGAATACCTGTGTACAGGTCCTTTGGTGCTGTTTCAGAGGAACTCAGAAAAAAAGAGGTTCTCTTTAAACTGGGATGTCTTTCCTGTGGTAAAGAAAAGATTGGATTCAGTCGTGAGTATAATGGTGGCCCTTCATGCAGGTGCCTTGAAAGAGAAGACCTGCAGGTAGTTCTGTCCCTTGGAATTGTAGAGCTACAACTCATACTGTTTTCCTGTGTTTTCTGGAGCACAAGTTAGAATGTATTGTGGAAGGTGTCAGTTAAAAATGCATAGTTATTACCTGGAACTTCTTTCTAAAACAGAATATCAAAATGGCAAGATCAGACTTGAGATGACAGTAATCACTCCTGTTCTTAAACTGTAATTCTTATTTCAAGTAATAAAAAAATCAACTAAAATTTAGGCTCATTAAAAAATGAGCAGTGATAAACTCAAGGTATCCATCATTATAATACTTGCATCTTCCTTGCAGAAAACAATATTCTTTTTAGGAAATCAGGGAAGTTTACCTGGGAGACAGTATATTTTCCTCCAGAAATATATTTTCCTTTTGTATAGTTATTTCTATACAAAAAGGTAATTCACAAAAAAAAAAGCTAAATCATTCTTCAAAACTCACTTTTAAAAAAGATTCTATTTATTCAAATTTACAAGTTTTCCTTTCTAAAATGAAGTATTGCAAAGTAAAGCAAAAACCATGAAGCTGACTTCCATGAAGCAAGAGGATGAAATCTCTTTCTAACACCCTTCCAAAATGATTTCCAGCTCTCAGATTTCTCAAAAATACTGTTTAAAGCCCAGTCCTGTATCAGGAAAAATTTTGTTATCAAACTCTGCGACAAACTAGTTTTACGGTTGTCTAATCACATAAGCCCTCACTGTTTTTATCTAAAATATTGTACTTCTTCAGATAGTTAATTACAGTTGTAAGATTCAAAATATTCTCACAGTTATTACAGTTTGGTTTGAATTTTACTTTTGCCTGCAGTGTTTTATTTATTTTCTTAGCTTTTTTCTGTATTTTTGCCCCATAAGGTTCTTTGGAATTTATGGTGGTGTCTTGCCTCCAAATAGACTTTTATAGTATACTTCCACTCTCTGAAGTATTATGGGAGTTCCTTCAGTTTATGTAAAGGGTGGCATTAACCAGTGTGTTTCTATCCTTCAGTGCTGGGAGTCAGCCTTGAGAGGTGCTGCTGCCCTACGGAGAAGTTAGCCCCACCAAGACTGTTTTGTTTATCATGAAGCCTTGCCGTGCAGCACAGCCGCGCAGCCTCTAAGTGCACTGGACCAAACCTGCTCCATGACAGGTGAGGTGTACCCCTGGGGGAAGGTAATGAAGGTGAAGAGTTGGAGCCTTCTGAGGACGTTGCTAGTGGCAGCTCACTTCATCCTGCCTCTGAACTCAGCCACACCAGAGCAGATGTCCACACATCCACTCACAGAGCTGCTGGGAAGTAAATACATACCAGTTCTGAAAAATGTCAAAGGAAAGCTGAAGCTGAAAGACTGCTATGTACAATATCTGATATCTGCTCTCTGAGAATCATTGCTGACTTATCTTTTTAATTTACATCTTTCTGCGTTGTACCTTTTTTTAAGACTTTGAGTTATGACCACCCTTCCAATCCTAGACTTTACACTTCCAGTGAGGAGTGCAGTTACAAGCTGACTCCAGTTCCCTAGAGGACAATAATGTGACCAGCTAGGTTATGTCTCAAGTTTCCCCTTAGGTTTCTCGTTTGCTATGGTCTTGGCCTTTTACAAGTAAGTTTGTTTTCCATTCGAGTATTAGTCTGCGATGGCTTTCAGGATGGGAACCACCTAGCATCAACACTAACTTTCTAAGTCAGCTCTACAGTTGTTGTCTGGGCTGCTGAGGGCATGCTAAAAGTGAAGTCTAAAGTAGGCAGAATGGCTGCTCTCCAGATGGATCCATCTCTTTTCACTGACTACAGACAGGATTTGACTAGTTTACATTACATACCAGTCTTTTGCACTCTCAAAATTAGGTATGGTGAATCTCATTTTCAGCAATTACAGGAGCTTGAGCTTTATGTTTTGAATTCTGAAGTGATGAGCTCTGTGAAAAGCAGCTCATCAACAAAATCCAGGGCCCTATGTCAGCTAAACAGCTCTGGTGCGTATCAACAGGAGGCAGATCCAAGCACTCGGTTTCTGCCGAGCCCCCTGCTCTGTTCAGGGGCGTTGACCAGCACCTTTTGTCTTTACTCCAGGTTTTAATTCAGGCACGCTCTGGGCAATCTTCTTACTAAAACCATTTCAAATACTAAGCGCAGGAAGGATAACAACAGCATTTTCAAAAGGTTAGTAAAAAAATTCACCAAAATAGCCTGTGAAGACACAGCAGTATAAACCAAAGCTCTTATTCAAATTTTAACCCTAAAGTCCACCTACACACACGAACAAGAAATTTTACCTTCCTTTGGATGTACCTTGAGAGCAAGTAAATTATCCCACTGCAAACTACAGTTAGACCTATATTTTTTTTTAACTTGGTATTTTGCAGCGAGTATGTTGACTAGCTCACTTGAAAGCTGATAGCCTGCCAATACTTTCCCATAATTTCCCTTGAGGGATAAACAGATTCTCCCCAAATTGACTGAGAAAGCACTAGGAATTACACAGCCAGATACATGCAATAAATCGTAAAAACAATGGAGAAACAATTGTACACATGTGGGCGTGCAGTTCACACCCAGCTTGCATTAATTTGTCTTCCAAGACCTGAGTGACAAACTTGCCAGCTAACTTTGAATGAAAACACACTGAAAAAGAAACCTGTATATTCTCAAAATCTGAAACATTATATTATTATTATTAAGGAAAGTTTATTGATTCAGAAAAGATTTGTTTGCAGAGGCATCTGGGACTGTAATTAAAACACAGTAGAACTAGAAAAGGTTTGAATACAGTGGCAAGGATGATGTTCAAAAAAGGGTCTAAATTGATTGGGATTTGCCAGCCTGAAAAAGGGGGCAAGTAGGGGAAAATGTAAGAGGTACAGAGAAGTAAAAGCATCACAGAGAAAAAAAAAATGTAAGGAAAAATTATTCAGTATTTCTAAAAACACAGGAATCGGAAGAAATCAAACAAAATGACAAGGCAGAAGGGTTAAAACAGACAGGAGGCTTTTTTTCCACACAGGTTCTAGTTAAACGGTGGAACTCATTGGCAGAGGACACTGAAGGCCAGAAGTATATACAAGTACAAAACATGATAGGCAAAATGGATGGAAGAAATGTCCATCAAGAACAAGAAACAAAATCCTGAGGAATCAGCAGCTGGCTCAGGAAGTCCTCCAGCAGCAGAGTGTTGGAAACTGGGCAGGAAAACTACAGAAAATGTCCCTGTATGTTTGCCTTGCCTTATGCTTCTTCCCTAAACATGTGCTATGGGTGACTGTCAGAAGTTTGATGGGTTTTTTGGACCTTTGTCCTGATCCAATATAGCAGTTTTTATACACTTAGGTAGTCAGTGTCCCTCCCTGGACCTCTCCTTCATTGCTATGGTTATAAATACTTTCTGAAGTTTCCCAGTGTAACCATACCTTTAAAGTGCATTTTGTCAAAGCTGGTGAATTTCCTAATATTTCCCAGGTCCATCCTTCTCAAGTTATCTATTGGGCCTTTGTCTCCACAAATTCACTAACTTTGTCATATTGAGGACTCTGATCTATATTTCTTGATACAAGCTGTTGGATACAATGAGACTTCCTCTCCACATGTGTTCTTTCTTAAACCTAATCAAAACAAAATTAATATTTTTTTGTGAAATAGGAAAAATATATTTAGTTATATTCTTGCCAATATTAAACAATCAAATTGCAGTAATGAGTAAGCATGTTATGAATACCAAGTAAGGTGAAAGCAATGATTAAAATAAATAAACACAAAACTCCTTTCAGCAATTTGAGGACCATATTTGATGCAATGCATGTTTTTGACTAGCCAGCAGAAGTGTGAGTATGAGTAAGATGCAAGAGCTAAAACCAAAACAATAAGCCAATGTTCAGACTTACAGAAGAAGGAAGTATGAGCAACTTAAAAAGCAACTGAGAACTGGTAAATAGAGAAAATAATAAATGCAAATAAATCACAGCTGCAGAGGGAATTACAGAAAGTTAAATGTTTGATGATGTGAAATCTAAGTAGTTTAATTCTAAGTGTTAATTATTTCAAGTGCCTTTTGCAGCATGCTGAGTCTAGTGAAACAGTATGAATCACTGTCTAGCCCTAAATATGAACCATAATGGAGTTTATTTCAGTGATGGTGTCTGTTTTGCCATTTTTGTACTACAGCAGTCTTCAGGCATTGTTTATTTAAGGGTCTAAGGCCCTTCCCCTAGCTTCTGCTTTGTCTTTGTACAGCACAACAGCTCTTCCTTCACAAATGTCTTCATAGCTGACTTTTAAATATGCAGAAGTGCTATTTTTCATTCCCCTAAAGGGAAGAGCTGTCTTGATACAAATATTGATATCACTGGTTTATTACAGCTGCCAATAGTTTGGTCTCAGAACAAATTCATGCTGCACATCAAGCTGCAGCAATGTTTTACAAGAAGCTCTGCTTCAGATATTGGCTCCCACACGCATGGGATTTGGGCATCCTGGTGCTCTTCTTGGTAACCTCAAAAAGCAAAAACAGCCCTGAAGTTGCCATAATATGGTTTTTTTTCCCTCGTGCCTTGATTCATTAGGCAGTCACTGATGATGTGCTGAAGGAATGGTTCAGATCCTTCAGAAAAAAAGAGATTCCTTTGCTTTTTTCCCTTTTTCTTGATTCATTTGGTCCAATAGAATAGAGCACTTCTCAATCCACGTTATGTATATGCCAGAATACCGGACGTGAAAGGAATCCTCAGATGCTCATACCCCACACTTTCTCAGAGGAGAATTATGAAATTCAGTTTATATTACAATGAACAATTACACAAGGACAAGTCTTTAATTCCTTATATTAGCAGCATTCAACAATTTTAGAAGAATTAAATCCCAGGCACAATTTGCAAGCATCACTACATCTCAGTATAGCATTAGCTCTTGTGGATGCTATGGAGGAACTAAGTGACAAGTTTAGACTAATACTGCTTTTAAAGCACTGCTTATGTGATAATACGCCTCCTGACTTTCAAACAGAAAGAAAGTATTAGGAACTTCACTTAAGCAGTTGCTTACATAAATCATAGTATGATGCTCGCCTATATCATTAGAAGCTTAAATATTTGCAAAAATATGGATTCTGTATTTCAAAATGATGTGGGTAAGGAATGAGCTATTATTTGGCCATGAAGTGCAACACACATTTATGCCACTATGTAAATAGTGATGGTAAAATATGATCTAGATATTATCTCAGAATCCACGAGGTGGCAGTGTCATAGTTTTCTTAGTGTCTCGCCCTGAAACAATTTTCTTTTAAAATATCTAAATGTCATTGTGATATTTATCACCTCAGTTTTGAAAAATTTGGGGAAGTATTTGAGACATCTCTGTCATTTCCAAAACCTGACAATGAAAAATTATTTTCCTAAGAAAGGGCAGAAACTATTGTGTAAAGATTAGGAGCCAGCTTCCCGTGAGGCATCTGTCATGTTCCTGGGTGTTCAGTGCTGGGGTGCCTACAGGGGCTTGTGAAGGATGCTGAATTCAGGCGTGATCATATCCTGCAGAGAAATCAGAACATCACACACTGAAATCAGCCAGTCCTCAAAAATTACTTTCATTTACAGTAGTAAAAGTAAAATACAAAATTAATAGCAATTTTTCCCTATTTCAGATTTATTTAGAAAGCCTTGACTTTGTTATTTAGCAAAAATACTGAATGTTAGGCCTGTGTTAGCTTATATCAGATCCCTTTAAATAATAAAAAGCTCCTTATTTAGAAAGTGGAATGTAAAATATGTCCCTATGTTCATGAAAATATATCTCCATTATATTTTTAAAAACACTAAGAATGCAGAACTGCTAAGAATACCAAAAGGGGGAGATACCCTTGTCCTGTTCTAGTCTTCCCCAGGAAACAGAACATCCCTATTGCAAATGAAGGAAAAGGTCATGCAGAATTTAACAAGTGGTTTCATTTGAATTTCCTGGCTGCTGTTGCCTTCGCACCCGCTGTAAGGCTGCTCAGCGGCTGTTTTGCTCTGTCCCGAGGGCTGGGGTTGTGGCCATCGCCCTGGATGCTGGCTCTGTGCCGAGACGGAGCTGGGTGGCCCACACAGAGTTGTCGTCACATTGAGAAGATTAATGCAATTGGATAGATTGCATCCGTCAGGAGCTGTTGGATTCCCAGAATGACGATTAATTAATGTAATCTTATTCAAACACAGTATATCAATCCTAAACTTTTTTACATCCAATGTAAGCTTTCCTCCCTTACTCTAGCAAGTCCTTCAATAAACACAAGGGATGTCAGGCCATGAATGTGCAAATGGGGTTGGTCTCAGCAGAGCCAGCGCTGGGATTTCTAGCCACCTCTCGGAGCAAAAGCCACACTGTCAGCTAGCTTGATCTGTCAGCTTCTTCCAAAATGACCAGCTAGGCTCCATGGAAGCTATGGTCCTCGTCTTGAAAACTCATGTCTGTGATTTCACCTCTTCCTTCTCTCCTGACCACTCCTTAGTGTGATCTTCTCCCTTTCCCTTTCCAACTCTCCACGTGGCTCTCCCTGTCAATCCCCTTCTCTGGTCTCTCTCCACATAACATCTCAGCCACGGTCCCAGATCTATTACTGTTCCAGACTAGACCTCAGCTCAGGGATGAAGGCACCCACCTGGAGGTGCCTACTTGCAGGTGTCTGCGTGTGAGCTGGGTGCTCAGGCCACACTGCATGGAGGTGTCAGCCAGGTCAGGAAACATTCAGACATCTAAAATGAGTCTCATCATCTGCAAGACATACTTTATCCCTCTGTCTGAGTCAGCCTTTCAGCTTCTCTGTGGACATCTCCCATCTCCAGCAGCTTAGGTTAAACCTGGTTAAGACACAGCTTTCAGCCTTCCTCTGTCACCTGTGTCCTGCTGCAAGTCTGAGGCATGGCACCACCATGTGCCTGGCCCAGGGTCAGCCTCACCTTGGACCTGCCTCCAGATGCTCACATCTGGGCTGTCTCTAAATTGTGGGTTCAGTCTGAGCGAGACCTCTGTGACCTTTCCAACCCATCCGTAGGTATTCAGAGCAGCGGCGCTCAGCTCTAAGACTGGGCAGGGCTATCAGGACAGGTAGAACCCGCTCTGAATCCCTGCAAAAGGCAGAGAGGCTGCTTCCCATCCAGGAAGGAGGCATGTGAGATTTACACTCAAGCTGGTAAAAAACCATCAAAGTTTGATTAGGAAATCCCTTACTTGAAACTTTCAAATTTAAAAATGGCAACCTGCTCCACGTAAAGTAAATGTTGATCAGACTGCTGGAACTGCCAGGATATGAACAGTGGCAGAGAAACAAGGTGGTCCATGAGCCAGAATCTCTGCCGTCTCTTGGTGTCCATTGAAGAACTATCTCCAAAACTACTGTGGCAGAAGTAGATCAGTAGTTCAAGTGTATCTCATTAGCCAGGCTTTTAATGAAACTTTAATGAAACTGTTGATTATCACAACTAATGAAATTATCCCTGTATACTTTCCTGCATCTTTAATCTTAAAAAAAGAGAGAAGTCTACAGTGAGGTCTAGTGTTACCTTTCATAATGAGAAAAACATCAGCAGCTTTGAGCCAAGAAATTTAGGAGCTGTATAAGGGTTGGTTTTTTTATGTTTTCACCTGTAGATTTTGTCTGCTTTCTCCCTCAGAACAAAAATTGCCTGCTTCAAAATCTCTTGAATAACACTGGAGATAACAAAACTTAACTGGAATATTTCCACTGAGTCTTGATCTAAATTAATTGGTTTTGAAACTTCCATCTTTTGCATTTGCCTCAGTGCTTCCCTAGTAGCATGGGGGCAAAAAGGCTGGGTTCTTCTTGTCTGACTGCTGGTCTTTAACTGAGACCTAGATAAGAAACGTTAGATGTCCCGCATCTTGTTTGTAGTATATGAAGAAATCTAAAGCGATTCACATTTTAGATGTACTGAATTACATTCTCCGACGTTTTCCTCTGTGGTGCCGTTTAGTATAAAAGGAGACCAGGCTGACAAGATCCCTAGCTTGGGCATCTCAAAAGGCATGTGAGGTCAGCTGGGTCTGGCCCAGGTGAGGGGAGAGGCTAGGATCGGGGGTGAACCCACCCCTAACATACAGGTCACCCCACGGCGGGGTGATGGGGCTGGAGGCCTTTCTTTCCTTCCTAAAAAGGAGCAGCCTTTCCTTTTTATCTCCAGCCACACCTCCAACCCAGCCACTCCCCTGACATGTTTAGGTTGAGATTAGGCTTATTCCTTGATTAATGTCAATAGGATGTGTGCAATGAGACACATCGCAGCTTTCTAAGATAATGTTAGCTGTTATTACATCATTATTGTCATTAAAGAGCACTAACACATACCAGCAAAATGTTTGCAATACATTTTAGCTTGGAGAAAAGCATTAAAAACTGCTTTAAGATGTAAAAGATCTGTCTAGGCTTGCACATTCAGAGCAAATTGAAAACCCCCAAAGAACGGCCGATATTCCTGCATTGCCTTCAGTGTAACTTCTGAGCGTTTCGCAGAACTGGTCCTTTATTTCTCAGGAGACTGAGAGGACAGGCTGAAGTGACCTGGATGCTTCAAAGTGGCCAACTGACCTCACAAGCTGACTTGACCAAGGCAACCGAGGTGACCTCCTTCATCTGGTGACTAGGATGCTCAAGGCAGAAGATCCAAATAACTCTGATTTCTTCCCTGTTTCTCAATAAACAGTTGCATACAAAAATTCCTGGATTTTGCAAACAAGCAGTTATGTGAGCAGCTGGCTACGGAAACAAGTTGCTAATGTACAGATTAACAATGCAACACTGGCAAAAGGAGTATTTTCAGAATTAGCTTCATAACTCAAGGTCCCAATTTCAATTTCAATTTGAAATTTAAATTTTAAATTCCAAGTCTTCTAAATTTTATTTTCACATGAGGCTTACCTCTCTGACCTATTTAGGAACCAAAAAAAAATGCTTTCTTTAGGAATTTTGGACCTTCAGAAAGATAATTCTATATTAGACCTACTTTCCTCCCTCTGCTTCTCTAGAGGTTTCCTTCCTGTCTTACCTTAGACAAGAGAGTGGTTTTCTCTGTTCCTCAGTCCCTCGTCAGTAAAATGAAGCTAATAGCACTTCTCAGCAGTGTTTTTTGGGGAGGATTAAGACAAGAGGTGTTTCAGATGTTCTTCAGTACATTAACATGGGAGACAGCTGTAAGGGGGAAGAGCGTATGTAAGAAAGAAGAAAGAAAGGGTAAAATCTTTCTTTTCTCTTAGTTGGGAGTCAAACTTTGGGAGCTAACGTGGGAGTCAATCAGAGCTGGATTTGTCCTGATGGTAATTGCAGCTTTTATAGGATCATTTAAATTGTCTGTCAAATGAAAATATTTCTGTATAATGAGCATGCTATTAAAAACACCCCTGCCAAACCGAGGGCAGACACAGTCACCATATCTATGAGGGACTGGCATGGATGCGCAGCTACCACCGAGCCAGGTGAAGAGCAATGTACAATGCCTGAGCCTTCCCTGGCCCTCCACAAGCAGGCTGGGCAGGTAGGCAGGTAAGTACCATGATTTAATTTGGAAAAAAGCATCACCTTCCAGTTCCTCACTTCTGATGTACTCATTATATGGCTAAATCTCCTGAGCTGGATTGGTTTTGCCCTACTGTTCCCCTCTTTCCTGCTGCCCAGCTCTTGGTGGGGTGCTTTTGTTCCTTATTAGAGATAAAACTAAATGTATGAAAGTGACCAAAATCAGGAAGGTGTTCTTACAAAACCCACATTTTAACTTTGAATTTCACCTTTTTTAAAAAACTCTCAGATAGCAGAGAGGAAAGTGAAACATGAAATTACAATGCTGAATTAATCTCTTTTGGTTTGGCTCAGTATTACCTAGAAAATCCTTCTTTCATTTGATTTGAAAATGTTCCCAAAGTCAAAGTTAAACTTTAAACTCACCTGAGTCCTTGCTGGCACGTTAAACGTGCCTTCTCTCTGGATGTTACACAGCAGTGTTACTAGCTCCCAAAGGGATACAAGTGGTAAAATTTTAATAATAGTACAAGGACACTCTGATTTTTACTTTTTTTTGGTGAAGAAACATACTGCTATCAATATAGATGTATTGTTAAGGGCACAAATATTTCCTGGCTACACATTATGGGTGTGCTCCTGGCTAATTTAAAATAATGGGATTTTAATGTTGATTTCATTCTCCATAGTATTAGATTCATAATCAGCACATGTGTCTAATTAAATTATTAAAGTTATTGAAGGGAATAATCCCCTATCAAGATTCTTATGAGCTGGGCTGTATCCTAAACCAGCCTTATGAAATACAGATTTTGGCAAACACCATATACTTACATCATTACAGAATCAACAATGTTATTCTAAAGTTAACTTAAAAATGCAGATTCTTTAATGATAATGAACCAAATCCAGGCCTGACTTACAATAAATTGGCTTGGTCACAGAATACAGTTCTTTATCTTTAAAAATGTATCAGAACAGGTATTATACATAAAATTCAACACATTCTAAACCACATCTGGGAAATAGCTCATATGTAATGACCTTAAATAAAAAGCCATTATGAGTTTTTAGAACTGTGTTCTTCTTCTTCATGTAGAAGACAAATCTGATACACTCATATGGGCATAAAGGACCAGGTTTTCCAAATCGACAAATAATTCTGTTTATAAGCCCTTAGAAGTGGTAAAAAGATGATGTTGAAACCTAGACACAGTTCTCCAAGACTAAATATGCCAGGCAAATTCCCACTATAAGCTACATCAGTCTGAGATTTTGCCGAAGACCTCCACTTTGGTAGCTACAGAGAGCTAAGATGCAAACTCCCAAGTCTGCAAACACTTATGTGTGCAATTGATTTCATTACCAAACACGTTCTGTAATGCCTCTCCTTTCTTTCCGCTTGATGCCTGGTCAACATCATGCCAAGGAAATATAGGTCAATACAGGATCTATTTTCTCCTGTATTCCCTAGCGTTTTATGGAAGTTTTGCAACGATATTTTCTGGTTTTAAAGTGCTTTCCTCTCTCTCACATGTTGAAAAAATTACTGAGGAAAAATCTTTGAGTTAATCTGATAACAATGTGCTATGAATGCAAGAAGTAAGCAGAAAATAAAGGGATTTTTTTTCTCAAATCTCTCTCAGTTTCCCTCTGAGATAGTGCTTACAGCAGCATTACCTTAGGGAGTAGCATTCTGAGATGCTTTCAGACAAAGGAGAAATCTGAAGGTGACAGTTCTCTTTCAACTTGCAGGAGCTCACCAACGGTAATACTTGTGCAAATGGCACACTGCAGAGCTCTGTCATGACCTACAAGGATGAGGCACAACTGCAGAAACCAGGCTGCAAATGCCCGTGGCGCTCGGCATCACCAGACTTAGGTATGTGCTTTAGGCATCTGATTATCCCTAGTGAAGCTTATGTCCTTCAAAAGGAGGCTGAATCAGGACTGGATTTGTTCACGTGTGCTCACATGTGTGTTAGTACAGTCACACCCTTCCCCTGCTCACCAGGTGCACACATAGCTGGAGGCAGGATTTGTCCCTGAGCTTTTAAACAGGTAGATTTTCTATTTCCAATGATCTGGCAGCTATGACCTTTGTAAACACAACCAGCAAACTGAAGGAAAAAAAAAAAAGGCTGCACCTGAGTCACAGAACTGGTGCTTCTGCGCAAGACACAGAGAATTCTGGAAACTTTTTAAGAGTTGGTCCAAAGATAATCTTGCAACACTGCAAATATCATATTCAGAGTGATTCCACTACAAGAAAAATGCAACATCCTTGCAGTTAAAATGGGGGCGGGGGGGGGGGGGGGGGGGGAATGCATTTAAAATGTATCGAAAAGAATGTCAAGAAACAGTTATCCTTACCAGACCATTTTAAGACAACTAAATGTGCAATACCAGTGAACATATGAATGTAATACACAGCAAATCCCTCACTTCGTAAAAATCTGACTTTTGAATATCATTAGGTTTGTTTCCAGTTATACAAACAAATCTACTGTGCCAAAGTGGCACGTATATGATATTGGGGTTGGTTTTTGCCACTGTGCTTTGCCTGAAGCAGTTCACAATGAGCTGTGCTAGAAAAGTCCTCTACAGCGCGTGCTGGGAAGCTTTTGCTTCTGTTGTGTGAGCTCATTGAATGCACCAAGGGCTACTGCGCTTGTATCCATTTCAGGGACATGAGCATAAAATCATAAAGACCATTCAGCTTTCCACCCTGCAACAATTTCTTGGTTTTGTACGTTCACAGATATTCATTCAGGGATTTAACATATTTCAACACCATTAGGAAGAGAGGCAAGGCTAAGGTGGGGAGCAGCGCTGCAATGCACACCATCTCCTCCCAGTTCCCCGGCTGCTTTCCAGAAGGTGAGGCGGGCGCCTCCTCAGTTCAAACTAACGTAAATCTCGGCTGCTGCAAGCCCACCACCCTCCTGGAGGTGTGACCTCGTCCTTTTGCAGGCACTAGCACTCATGTTACTGCATAGCAGATGGATTCGAAAAGCTGACCTCTCTGTAAAGTAATCTTCGTTCTTTTGAGTAATTAATTTTTGCTGGATTCCTGAACTGCATGTACCCGCTTCCTGCGTGGTCAATGAGGCGCTGGCACTGGCACAACAGGGGCACAGACCCATGGCAATCCAGACTTCAGGTGCACGACCCCCATCCATATTTTCCCCCATTCTCAAGCAATCCAGTTAGTTGATGCCTGCACTGTTCGGATTTTGGAATCGCTCGATTGCGGTGGTCAGTTACAGCCAGAAAGACAAATAAGGAGAAAAACTCCATCAAGTTAAACAAAGGGCTTCCATTTGCTCAGTCAATAAATAGAGGAAAGAAATCACCTGTGATCTACAGCACAGTGAGTAACCTAAACATCTTTGGTTTACGATCTGTGTTTCCATGCAAATGGAGAGCTACCCACGGTAGCTCAGTGGTTAGAGATCAGGATTTTTACCTGGAGACTTCTGTTTCTGGCTTTGCAAGGGACTTTTGCAACCTTCAGCCCCAGGCTGAAATTTCTTTTAGCGCCACTGTTGACCCTCTTACGAACAAACAGAAAGTACTTATTTAGCTTGCAGTCTACAGGCTTAGTTAATAAATGCCTAGATAATTAATAAATAGCCATAAAGCACAGTGATGATCAAATCTTTGGAGCCTACAGTTCTAAGTATCAGTTCTGATATTTAGCCTGGTTTCCAGAGAGGCAGAACAACCATCACAGGCGTGTTTTCTCCAGAGCCCAGTCCCCCAGTCAACACTGTCTGTCCCTGCCCACCGTGTGCTTTTTGAGCCCAGGGAAGACAAAAGTGAAAGACAGATTTTTGTCAGATGACTTGAAGGCACAAAGTAGTCACACGGAACCGTGCCTCAGGCACAACCCCCTTCCCTGAGCTGCCCTTGGCATTTGTAGCCAGACTGCCTCCCAGTAAACAAGGGTCTTCAGGAATTACAGTTACACATTACCCCAGCAGACTGTTGCACAGCTATTTTGCCTTTGGATTACTGGTCTGTAAGGCAGTTGGGTTGGGTGGAGTCATATAAGGCTTTTTTTATACATTGCCTACCAGGGAGCCTCAGACCGAGCTACTGTCAGTCCACATTACAGGGTGCTGTGGCAGAGGGGTACCTGATAGCCACCACTGCTAAGCTCAGGTCTAGAGATCTTTGTCTCCCATGCTGTTAAGCACTGAATTGGATTAATTCCCTTCCACTGTCTTGCTCCTTGTGAAATCATTTACTCATGAGTAAGCCCCGCTAAGTCAGAAGTCTCTGGAGTCTCACAATGAGATTTGCATTTTATATCCGCTCCCAAAGGTGCGAAAGACTGCAGCAGAGGACAAAGAACAAATCCACTGATGGCACCAAATAGCTGTGGTGCCATATAGTATAGCGTGGTCCTACAGAAATGCGTAGTGGACCCATTTTTGATTCTGCAGGTTTAAAAAAGGTGGTTAGATCCAGATTCACAGAGACACCTAAATATCTTCTCTTTATTGAAATTAAATAGGAGTTGGGTACCTAGGTGAATCTGGTCTTTGGACTCCATTTCGCTACCTGTAGTTATGATGAAACTATTTCTTAGGCTCTGAACAGAAGTCACAATCAAGCCCACAGGACTGCGCTGGGCCCTTCAGTGTGTTGGGGGTGCACTACTGCCAATGTATAGAAATATAAATTGTCCTGTGTTTTCATTCCTCATCTTTACGTTTGAAAGTTCAACTTAAACATAGCCTCGCAACTCATTTTTCTAACTGTATGTTTGTATTCTTGGACAAGTGACAGTGTTTGCTCATCAGCTCCCTATCTTGAAACACGTCAGGGCTGGGAAGCACGTGCCAATACTCTCCCCAGTGTGTTCCAGTTCTCTTGCCGAATAGATCACCCCGACAGACTCTCCTTTACACTTTTGAATTGCTTTTTCCAGTGCCGTCAGCTTTGTAAAATGTGCCACGCCATCGTACTTCTGCCAGATGCCTTAACAGAGTGTGGAGGACCAGCTCCTTTTGGACAGGAGAGACAAGAGAGGAAAAGTTATAAGAAAAACAGGTTGATAAGTAAGAAGGTTGTAGTTTCCTTTTTACCAGTTCCTGCACCTTAAAGGTGCTTCAAGCCTCTGAGAAGCAGTTCATCGTGCACAGGCATCATTGCAAGCACAGTGAAGGGAGTATCTCAGGATTATCAAAGCCCTGCTGCACTGTAGTAGTCTCACACTGCTAACCTAAAATAACATGGCATCGGCATGGTCAAAATGGAAAGGAAACATCTGTTTCTCCTTTTTATGTTAGTGACAATCCGTTTGTTAGCTTTAGAATAGCACAGGCTGTCCCACTGATAACAGCTCAGGAGCTGGCTGTTCAGCCCAGGCAGGTGCATGGGGAACTGTGGAGCTCACTAAGAACAGATAACACACGGGGCTGTCCTTGAGAGGATGATCATTGGACTGAAATCTTTTTCTTTTATCACTTTCTTTCAAAACTAATGAGGAAGATTCTTCCAAATCTGGTGTAACTGTATGGATGCACACCGCTTAACTGATCACTAACTGAAGCCCAGTGAGTAGTACGGTCTAAACGTAACCATGCTTTTCCCTCTAGGGGCTGGCGCTGTCTGTGTTGCTTCTCAATCTTCTTTTTCAAACTACTGCCGAGTATTAATTGAAGCAAAGGTCATTGAAGTAAATGGACAGATTTTTCAGGGACTTCAAACAAATGAGATCAGATCACTCAGAACATCTGTATTGCTTCTTAGTTTTTAGCAATTTCATCTTGCAAGAACCAGGAGAAGGGGCTGGTTTTATTTTCACTTGGTGTAATTTTTAGTGTGTTGCTAACATACATGAAACGAGGAGGCAATAAGTATAACCTCACCATCGTACACTTTTCTTATTGAAACAGGCTGTCTTTTTTGCTATCTGTTGTCCATAAAAGATACTGCTGAGTGAAAATTTTGCAAGTTAAACACATAAAAGGCTACACGCTGCCTCGATCACACATTTGTTTTTGCGGAGAATTGGTTTATAGCTAGGTTAGATGTCTTCATCACCAGTGCCAAAAAGCCCATAGGAAAGAGGAGACAGATAAACAAATCGTGAAAGTGCTGCTGATGCAGATTAGCAGCAGGCTGGCTAACTGCTATTTAAAACCATTTTGTTCCAATGTACAGCTTTGTCTATACACACATCACGGTGACATCCCAGGCCTAAAGCAGATACATACAATACTGTATTTAATTTTCCTTTCAAAATGTTTTGATGTAAGGTCTTACATTTTTCCCATGGTTAATCATGAAACTGGGCAATGTTTCTTACAGTTCCTTGTACTTTACTCATGTAAAACATTCATTGGTTTAAATGGTATGATTAAGGGGAGCAGAGTTGGGGCCAAAAAAGGAAGCATGCAAAGGGAGAATAGACGTCTCCGAAAACTTCTATTGGAATATGGAGGCTTTCGCTTAAAATCTGGTTTAAATCAGTAGCCGCTGAAACTCACTACCACAAAAAAAGATGGGTCCTCTGGTGCAGGCCCCGGTGTTGAGACTTGCAGCCTCTTAGCAGCTCCACAAGTATTCGTGGCATTGCTCGGTGACTCAGTTTCTCAGCACCTCTGAAAGTTGAAGACGCCGTCCGCCTTGCAAACCTTGCAAGGGAGAGACTCCAGCCCGTGCCGTTTAGTACCCGGCAGGAGGCACCCATGGGGGGAGGTAGCTATTTGATGGTCTGTACGAACTGAGGTCGTTTACTCTCCATCACACGTGGACAGACGTTCAGAGCACTGCCAGCACTGACACTATGCCAGGAGCGATACGGGCTGAATTTGTTCGCTGCTACACGGCTTGTGGGGTCTGGGGACGAGCCTGGAGGTGCCCAGGTCTCGCCCTCTCAGGGTACGTACGGCTTTAGCATCACCGGCGTGCGGACACCCGAGGGTGCCCGGCGGCCGAGAGCCGGTACCCGCTCGGCCTGCAAACGCCCGGCCGCAGGACAAGGGCCACCGCGGGCGGCCGCGGCGGGTCCCCTCGCGGCTCTGCCGGTCTGGGGGGCGACAGCCCCCCCTCCTGCCCCCCGGCTGGGGGAGCCTGGCCGTGAGGGATGGGGGGGAAGGAGGGACGGAGGGAGGGGAGAGGGAGGGAGGGAGAGGGAGGGAGGGGAGGAGGCGCCCCCTCTCTCCTTCCCCCCGCCGCGCACCCGGGCTCCTGCGATGTGGTGAGTCACAGGCAGGTCAGGACCGCGCCGGAGGGGCGGAGGGAGCCGAGGGGACCGGCTGATTTACCGCTGGGAGCCGCCACCAGCGCGGCGGAGGCGCCGGAGGGAAGGGCGCGCAGAGCCGCCCCGCAGCCCAGGTGCCGGGCGGGAGGGCCCTGCCCGCCGGGGCGCGCAGCCCCCGCCGCCCCCAGGTAGGGACGGCGGCGCGGGGCCGGGGGGCCGCGGCGGCCGAGGGGGCTGCGGTGGGCGGGCAGCGCGGCGCGGGGCGGCGGCGGTGCGCCCCGCTCCGCTCCGCGCCGCGCCGCGCCGCCCCGCCCGGGCTGGGCCGGGTGTCTGGGCGAGGGCGGCGGAGCCAGCCCGCCCCGCCGCCGCGCAGCGCTCGCCCCTCCGGCGGCGGTGCCGGCGCGCAGCCCGCTCCGCTCCGGTAAGCACCGGCGGCGGCGGGGGGACGCGGGCAGCGGGACGAGCCCGGAGCCGGGCCGGGGCGGGGAAGGACGGGGAGCGGCCCGGGTGCCGCGCCGCGCCGCGCCCCGCCCGGGAACTTCGCGGGAGCGCGGAGCCCGGGGCCGCCGCTGCCGTCCCCGGGGCGGGCGGCCTCGGCGCCGGGCGGGGGCAGGTGAGCCGCGCTGCGGGGCCGCGGGCGTCGGCTCCCCCGGCCCGGCCGGGCTCCGCACGGGGGCCGCCCGCGAAGCGGCGGCGCGGTGCCGCGCGGGGCGGCCGCGCGGGCTGGGCGCGCTGCCCCCCTCCGCCGCCCGCCCCTTCCCGCTCCGCGGGCGCGGAGCGGCGCGCAGCGCGGCCGCGGGCAGCAGCGCGCAGAGCAGCCGGAGGCGGCGGCGGCGGCGGCGGGGCTGCCCGCAAACGCGGCGGGGCTGCCCGCAAACGCGGCGGGGCTGCCCGCAAACGCCGCCGGCGAGTTCCCAGCTCGGAAACGGCGGCTCCGAGGTGTGGGTTTGTGGTGGTGGCCGGTGCGGCCGCCCGCCGTGAGGCTGGGGGCTCGGGGTGAGCCTGTAGGCTTCCCCAAGTTGGGGATTGGTACTTTATGGTTGTACAGCCTTCGCGGGCTTCCTTGCGCTCGTATTGCGGCTTGGGCTTTTTTTTTTTTTTTTTTTTTTTTTTATTCCATTCTTAAAAAGCAGGATTTGCTTCAAACGGTAAATAATTCGCACCATGTAACGGCATTCCACCACTGTTTCCATGTCAGCATTAGATTAGGCGGTCTTTGGCTTTATAAATACTAAATGCAGCCCTTAGAAATTGGAAGTTTCGCACATACATCTTGAAAAAGGGATTAATAATCGAGTAACAGTGATGTTTAACAAACTCTGCGTTTGTAACCTGTAGGAGGTCATTCAAGCTGCAGTGCATGCTTTTTGCAAAGAACCTATGCCATGTCTGGCAGTTCATTTGCTTTCATCCTACAGGTGCTTTTTGCATTGTCCACCAGCAAAAAGAGCATGGTGTCTTTTTCTTTCTCTTTTTTTTTTTTTTTTTTTTTTGGGGGGGGGGTAGATCTGAGAGGTTTGGATTCATAATCAGGCAAGATAAAGTGTCTCACATGTTTCTCTAAGAGCTGGTTAAATGTTTACAGATCATACACTGTGAGAGCAAAAAGCTAGCCTTTGGCAGGAGCTGCATGTTGAAAACAAAGTAAGTTAGAGAATGACTGTATCGCTTGTTCTTTGTGTGCCTTAATCCTTCTTCAGCACTGTATGATTCTTTTTCTGACTGTCTTCTAATGCAAACTGAATCATTTGGAAAAAGGAATATTTTGTAAAACATTCATCTCTCTATTTACAGAAAAGAGAGTCAGCTTCTTTGCCTTTTTGGTGGGGAGGGAATGAATTGTCTTTCTTTATTATCCTACAGGGCTCTCTTCTCCTTCTCTTCTCCTTCTCTTCTCCTTCTCTTCTCCTTCTCTTCTCCTTCTCTTCTCCTTCTCTTCTCCTTCTCTTCTCCTTCTCTTCTCCTTCTCTTCTCCTTCTCTTCTCCTTCTCTTCTCCTTCTCTTCTCCTTCTCTTCTCCTTCTCTTCTCCTTCTCTTCTCCTTCTCTTCTCCAAAGGATAACCACTGCATAGCAGATCTTTACTGGTAAACTAAATTGCACATGTTGTGGCTGGAGAGTGGTTTGTGGAGGTGTCGTTTGCTCAGAGGAGATGGCAGTGCAGCCTGTAGATGGACGGGAGCACACTGAGTCAGGGCAAGCCAGCCAGAAAGCCAAAACTCAGCAGAGGTTCAATGAACAGCTCATGAATGCAAAACTGAGTGGCAAATGTTGTCCTCCCAGGACTGCCTTTCCCATCCTGATTTTCCTGCATTTATAGTTTTCTGGTACCTTAGCTGATGACCTGTAGCCTCCTCTTGCTGGTCCAATTCCAACTGAAGGGGGCCAACCCACCTACTCTCATTCTTCCATGATCTGCAAGTGACTGTTCTGTGTTTTTCAACTCAGAGGAGAAATTCAAAGCCTGCTGCCTCCCAGATCTGGCTTCCAGGACTCCAGAGAGTAACCGGCACAGCTGGCTGCAGTGCAAGAGCAGCAGCCTTGCCTTCACAGCCGCAAAGGGAACCTGATGCTGGCAACATGCTGTGCTGGTGTGGCCAGAGAGCCTGAGCTGCAGCTGTGGGAGCCCCAGACCTCTGGATGATGTGCTTTGTACCATGATTGCTTTGTGGTGGTGATGTGTCTAGACTTTATTCACTTCAGGCAGAAAGCAAGGAGAGGTTCTGCATCTCCATGTGTGTTTGTGGAATATCTAGTGTAAGGGAGATCCTGCTTAGGCTCTCTCAGCGCTGCAGAAACACACATCATTTCTTGAAGGAAGAAGCGATCCAGTAGCTGAACAGTGTTCCCTGAAAGTATGGGAACACAAAACCCAGACGGGAGTTACAGGATCTGTTTGGTGCAAAAGAGAAGGAACGGGTTGCAGTGTGATACTTCCAACAAACCGTCCTAAGACTTTGGGTGGCAACCACACCTTCGTGGTTGGTTCCTCTTAAACCCTTGTGTCCAGGCTTCCCGCCCCCACCTCCCCGTTGCTGCCTCGCTGGCTGGCCTTCGAGCCAGTGACACAATTTCATGTTTCATTAGGCTGTTACCCTCTGCCGAGCTGTCAACCTGTGCATCTTGTCCGCCATGGCCACAGCCTGTGATTTTGCCTCCCATGCAAAGTTTGTAGCTGGTAATTAAACCCATGCAACTCCCCGCTGATGGTCACGCCACGTGGTCCTGAGCAGCACGCCGTCATGGAGGAGGCAGGACCATGGCTCCGCGGAGGACTCCGCAGATGGCACTTCTTTGCCCGTCCCTCCCCGCGCAGCCAAGCCAGGAAGGTTTCTGTCGTTCTCTCCTTGTAAAAATGTTGCGTTTTTCTTGGCAATGGTTTTAACAAATCTATAACTCGTACATAGCGACTGATGCGAGCACGTTGGCAGAAGCCATTTTTAAATCAGTTTCCTTACCCAGGGGAAATGTAGTATAGACAGGGCCTTCAGGAAACGAATAATTAGGTGACCTTTTTCCCCCCAGAATATCAGGTCTGTTTTATGTAGAGCTGTTTGAAGTCACACAAATTCTCATTACTCTCCAAATCTCTAACCTTGCCTTGTTTAAGATACCTTTTAGGAAATCAAATCAGTGTTTCAATCTAATTTCCAAAGGCATTCAAACACATGGTATGTGTGCTAACTTGTTTCCTCTAGCATTAACAAATCCAGTAAATTGCCAAGCTATTTGCCTTCAGGAAAACTATGATGTTGTACAAGAAGATAAAGTATCTTTTTCCTCCAATTTTGAACATTAGAAAAATAAAGGAGAGGTAAAGTTATCAGACCAAATTGGCCTAGGATGTAACTCCTTTGAAGGAAACAGTGTTCCCAAGTAGATTGCCCTTTCTTTTTATCTGTTCTGAGACTTTTTAGTCACACTGTGATCTTTTTCAGTCACTTGATGTGGCTGGATGGTGACCGAGTCCCTTTAGGTCAGATGGACCTTCCTTGAATTAGTTGCAATTGACTACACCAGATATCAGAGTGGGAAATCGAAGTGGAGATAAAGAATTTGAGGGGTTTATAACACTTATATTTTAAGGGTTTTATAACCCTCATATTTTAAGGAGAGGCTGTGTGCATAACCCAGGCGCAGGGTGCATGCGGTGCAAACAGAGGCGGTGGATGCCCTGAAGCCCCTCTCCTCCGCCTCTCCCCCCGGCACACCAGTCTCCAGGGAAGCAAATGCCTCGGAGCATTTAATTTTTCAAGCAGGTGTCAATAACAGAAGAGTTTCTGTAATGCTGAGGAGTTTAATAAGCTCAAAATACTTAAAATGCTTTTTTTGCTCATCCTACAGCTCCATGATAGTCTCTTCTGCTTTTCCCAAGAAAATGAACATGCAATTGTCCGTTTGTATGGAAGGCAGTGGATGGGGATCTTGTTTAAATTCATAATAAATCTGGTTGCAAATGCATGCGAAAGGAAAATTGCCAAATGCTTTCAGAAGATTTTCATTTTGCTCAAGTGTTCGCACCACGGCCATCGCCATGGTATTTGATGGCTATCCATTTTGTTGTGTACATTGCAGCTTTAACCTCTCTTTGAAGGGTCACATTGGCATATCTTTTTTCCTGTAGTCACAGAGAAATAACAATTTCTGTGTAAGTTGCTTTCCTCTACCGTAGCTCCTTCATTTTGACGTTTATTCAGCTAAACAGTATCAGAATCTTTTTGGCGTGTCCTAGTGTCATTTCTGTGAAGGATCGGTGACCTAGCTTGATAAATTTAAAAAAATCAGTAATATAACTAAATATGTGACATTTATTGAAATTCATTCTTTGCCATGGAGCTACTTTCTTTCAAAAATATTGAGAATAGTAAGGGATTGCAGCTGCAATTTGATTAAATCTACAGTTGTTACCATTTGCCTTCTGAAAATTGATTCCCTCCCCTCCCCGTTCCCCAGCTTGACATGTTTATTGATTAAAAACTGTGTGCTGGCCTAAGCCAGCATATATTTGTTAGTGTTTGTGTGCCTCCCATGCAAGTTCGAACAGGCTTTTGACCGTGGAAGCCGACTCTACTCTTAAGCTATTGGAAATGGTAAGGTTCCTTAGCAATTGTTTTAAACTATATGATGACACATCTTTGAACCCCATTGTACGAAGAAAAAATACCTTCTGACTGGAGAGAGATTTCCTGTTTATGTGTGTGTTTGCTGGAATTAAGCCTTCCCCTGTGTGTTGGCTGAGGTTTTTTTTTGGGTTGTTTTTTTTTTTTTTTTTGTAATCCAAAATGGCAACATGGCAAGTCACCTCCAGAGTTTTATTTTTTGGACAGGATACAGGTCTTTTATTTTCAAAATAGCATGGCTCTGGAGTTGATGATGAAGCATAGGGGCCTCTCAGTTATACATCTACAAGCAGACTCAGTTAATTGAGGCGGCACAGTTATAAAGACAGCTAGATTTAGGCAATAAGTAATTAACTTTTATTGACAATTTTATACAATGTGAGTTGTTCACTTCCCACACAGGAAGTTTTTGGCTTCAGGCAGATGTTCGTTCAGCATAAGGATATGAAATTTGCCAAATGTATAATTTATTTTATAAAATGGCTAGAATCATAGCTTTGGTTGTGACTGAAGAGAGTCCTGTAAAATCTTCTGATTCTCTTTATAGAGCGAAGAGTAGCCCAACAGGTGGCCTCCAGGCAAGAGCCCAGCTGCAGGAGGATTCTATGCAGTACCTGAAGGGCTTTCAGCTGTGTAGACATGGGCGGGTGACTAGAAAATAAGGCATATGTAACACTCCTGCCTCTTGCTCTCTGGGGTGCCTATGCTTGTGACCATGTACTGTGCCTCTGCACCCTACATACCACAGCTGAACCCCCTTCAGAGGGGAGAGTTGTTGTTACGGGACTCAAAAAGGCATTTTGCCTATAACGGTAATGAGGCTGGACCACCCTGAATTTAGGCAGTAAAGTTATAGTTATTTATTAAATACAGTGTTAAGGTTTCTGGTTTGCTTCAAATGATGCTCATTTCAAACAACTGTCTGGGACTGCGAGAAACCTGGACTAATGGACTGATTACGCTGAGCATTTGTTAGGGCTGAGAGCCACACGGCCCCGGTGTGGGATGGCCGCATCCCAGCCCCAGCTGTGCCGACGGCTGCCCCTGCCCACATCTGGCAGAACGTTGCCCTCAGCTGAATTCCAGTCCCTCTGTCACCCACCGCAATGGCTCGGACCTACGACGTATGTGGGTCTTAAGCAACTTCCTTTTCATACCTCCTTTTGTGGTTGAGCGACTTGCCTGGTAGGAACCATGAGCAAGACTGTGGCCTCATGGTTGTCCCTGGGAGTTTTGCCACTGACTCTTCATGGACTCTGGGTTTTGCCCTGCCTATGTGTGTGTTTGCACAGTATTTGCAAAATGGATTTCCTCTCTTCAACTTTAATAGAAGATTGAGGTATCTTTTTCCACATGAAATTTTTCTCATTAATATTTGTACAAATTGATAATTCCTGCAGGAACTATTTAGTTTTGTCTAAATTTTGTGGAAGCAGAAATCCTTTCCGAGCATGTCTAATGAGCAGATGAAAACAATTACCAGCTACAGTTAGAATTCCAAACTTAGATATTTCCCCCTTATTTTAGGAGATATTATTTCTTTTCTTCCTTTGTTTATTTTTTAGTTCATCTGAGCTGGATGTTGAACCTCACCTTTCCTTTGCATTGTTTTTTCTGTATTGAAACTGTTCTAGCTAATATGGTTCCAAGCTTGGTAGAGGTCTATTGTGCCATGTGAATGCCTAGAGACATACATGGTTTTTTTATTGTTTTGTCTTTAACTTTATCATGAATAAGAATATTTTTTGGATTGGTTGGCCCAAACTAAATCACCAGAATTTCAGAACCATTAGAGATACTTACTAAGACAATGGGGTTTGCTTCTCTCCCCCTTACACCCACCCCATGGATGATCCTATGACGATAAAGGTAGCAGGTTTCCGAGTAACCCCAGCCTTTGAGAAAATTCCCAAATCTGTGGGTTGTCCCAAATGCGTGACTAGAAAAGAAGATCTTTCTTCTGTCTATCTAGATCTTAGATCTATCATCTGTCTTCAGATATATGCTGGGGTAACTGTGGCTTGGATTTCTCTCTGTCTTTAAGACTGTGATACAGCCAAAATTGTGTTAGGATTTCTGTTATAGGAATTATATATCTTGTTATCCTTCTGCTATAGGAATTATATATCTTTTTATCTGTTATTATATATCCCCATATCTGTTATGGGTATTATTATATCATTTTCATGTGTCCTCATGACATGTGCCTTCTCATCCAAAAACCCCAGATTCTATTGGTTAGATCTGAGAAAGGAGGATAAAGCAGAGAGAGGCAGCTTTACTGAAGACAATGAAAGGTGTTGGTAGTTGAATTCATGTCAAAAGTTGATTAATTCCTCTTTCCTAATGTCATTGAAAATGTTAAATGAATTACTGGAGTTATATTCAGGTTTCCTGTCTACTTCTAGAAAGTGAGCACTAATTTTAAATGTTATATATTACTGTCCTGCAAAACCTTTGCTTAAACACTTTAGGTTTATTGCTTTTGCTCTTTGGATTAGAGGCTAATATTTTTCCTGAGGGAAAAATGTTTCTTGTTAATACTTGGTATTTGATATCATTCTTGCAAATGCTGAAAGCTGCATTAAAAAAATACAATTGCAATATTAATAATGCTTTAAAAAGTAGGTAGAATGCAAACAGTATTGGACTCCAGTGAAGCAGTGAGCCAATGTGAAGCTCCCTGTGTGATTAAGCACTTCTGCATCAGAGAATATAATCCAAATTTCACCCTGAAAAATGTGTTTACCATCCATTCAAATCAGTGGAAAATGTTGTGCATGTTTGAGGATGCAATTCAGCCCACAGTAGCTGATTGAAAACTTTATCTTAACTGTTGTTTAACCCTTCTGATGAAGGAAAACCTTGGCATCTGCTTTGCTGTTGCCTTCCTACACGTGTTCAAGGACAGAGTGCTGCATGATAATGAGTTTATCCTTGTTTGTGTTTGCAACGCTTCCAAATAGTAAACGGGAGTGTTCCCCCAGCCAGGATGTAGGCGTCTTTAGTTAAACTCAGGGTGTCTGGATACAATTAAATTCCATCACCTTCAGTGGAAATTATGCAAGTACTGAAATAGGTAGAGGACCCACACTTGTACTATGGCTTTATTTCTATGCTTTGCTTTGTTTTCGCCATTCCCTAGTATGTAGTAGTTATTAAGTATATCATAGTCAGAATCTGAAATTCCCAACTGTTTGTTTTTCCTGGTATTGCCAACACTGGCCTTACATGGTGAATCACCAGAGAACATGGCATGGTGGCATCATTTCACTATGTCCTTTTGCCTTCTCAGAGGATTAAATAGCTACTTGTCTGGGGATGTCCTCTCCTATGACATTCTCCAGATCTTGCCAGTTCTCTACCTTGACTCATCAGCCAAATTTCCACAATGGGAAAATCCTATTGAATCTACCCAACATGGGAACCTTACTATAAGTTTTTGAACTATCCTATGAAATTTAATATCAGTTCTGTTCATGCTTCAGAACTGCAATATGTTAAAACCCCATTACATTTTATCTTCCATTAAATACCATAGAATTCAGTTACTCTTCTTTGTATCAAATTCCACTGGATTTTTGTCATTATTATCCCAACCTTATGTATACAAAAGAGATGGATTGCAAGGCATGTCCATTTCTGAGAAAGGGATGATTCCCTCCCTTTCCCGGTTATATTCAGAAAGACCTGACCAACAAGTTATCTTTTGTCCTGGATAACTATGGCAGGCTACATGAGAGGAGGCGCTTTGAATGCAGAGTGTCCTAACAGAAGGTGGGAGAGATGAGAGCCAGCCAGGAGGTAGGTAAAGTCAGCACAGAGTGTGTGAAATCACAAAAATCATTAATGACCTTCTAATTGGAGAACTGAATCCCGTGTTTTTTCTGCAGACCTAATAAGGGGAAGCACCATGCATGGTCATTATCAGTCAGGAGAACTGTTTGCCAATTCTCTGTAGTTCTCTTTCCTTCTGAAAACACATTTACAAAAATAAGTATGTGTTTGTTCTTCTTCAGATGTAAGCTGCCATGATAAAATCAGCTTGGGGAGAGCTCAGAGACATCTTTGCTGCTTCCTGAAAATCGCTGTGTGGTGGGGTTTTTTTTTGTTTGTTTTCAAATTGAGAGGTTTTCATATAACACGCTTTGAAAAAACTCCTTTTATGCAAATAATACCACGTTTTTCTCGTAAACTAAGCACAGGCTGGGCCAACCTCTGCCTGCAGATAAGCATGCATGGCTTCCAAAGTTCCCCTGACTGCGGCAGGAGGGCTTCCTGCTTATCTGAGGAGAGTACGCCTCAAATCCCTGCAGGGCACAAAAATAAGGTAACAACCAGTGAATTGTTTTCACAGTACAAAAAGCCTTTCAGGAAGCAACAAGGAGCAATAAGAGGTGGCTAAAGGATAAAAAAGTACCCCTTTCCCTTCTGAAAAAGGCAAATCTGAAGGTAGGTTATTTACCGAGACTTCCATTGCATGCTATTAATAGGGGTAAATGCCCATCAGTCAAATATTTGACTAGGCATGGTTTATAGGGATTTCAAAGACATATGAAAAGATAATGCCTGTGTCCATTAGCTAGCTAGTTGGAAATGCAATGTAGGTTAATTCAGTCTTTCTTTAAAGAGTAATGATTATCTTCATTAACAATATATAAGATTTTTAAAGATTTACTCTTCTGCACCTATCATCTCTGTTAAGTTATGCCTTCTGCATCTCAGTATTTACCCTGTATCATCTATTGCTCATTTTAAATGAGGTAGTATTGAGATTCTGTCATGTCAACAGATCTTCTGCCTTTCAGGCTGTTTTAAGCACCCTGTTTTCTAGTCCTTAGTCAGCTCAACTATCACAGGAATCAATGAGAATATTGTTTGCATAAAGACTGCGGAGTCAAGTCTTGGAAAAAGTGGTGGCTTTGCGGTAAAGGAATGTAACTTATCCTGACAAAACTTAGGTCTGAAACCAGGCTTTCATTTGAAAATCCAGATGCGTAGGAATTTAGATCTCTCCCATCATCACCCCCAACAGCTGTATCTTGTTCAAATTTAAATTGCTTGAGTAATTATTAATCACACAAGTAGTCACATTTTTTTATTTGAACATGACATACATGGTGCTAATAAGCAATACATTATAATTTGAATATTTTAAGTAGGCACAGAGATGTAAAAGAAAATGTTAAATGGCAGTGACCTTTGCTCGGTGCCTGAAGTACTGAATTCAGTGCTATCAACTACTTAACAAAACCTCATGCTCAGGAGCAATTGTTGTAATATAAAGTCCTAAATTAAAAACTTATATTAACTGGCATTTCCAGTTTTACCACTGCCATTTTATTTTCCTTTTGGATAAGCAGACCAAGCTTAAAATTATGGGTAAGATCCAGAGAGGCTACTTTGGCATCTAAAATGGGGTTTAAAGTGAGTTCAGGGCGTAAGTCCAAGAAAGGGATCCAGAAACCTAACACTCGCTGGCCACAAAGCTCTCAGGTGCTTAGGTTAACCAGTGCCTGCACTTCATGCCGAATATGCCCTGGATCTCACCTGAGCTTCAGCTCCGCAGGAGAAGAAATCACATGGAGCAATAAAAGGCTCTCCGACCTGGCTGGGTTACAGCTCCCAGCTAAGCTCGTTTGCAGTCCCCAGACAGGATGGAGCCAGGCACCGCAGACGGGTCCTGCTGCTGACAGGCGGCCTCCAGTCCCATGCTAAATCCCTCCTCTTCTTCCTGGCCCGCTCAGCTTCGAAACATGAGGACTGCTTTGCCTAGGAAGATTCACATCCATGCCTTCCGCTGTCTGCATCTTCCCTCGGGGACGGGAGGAGGAGAGCGAGGAACGGCAGTTGGGGTGGGATGCTGGATCTCTCACGGCAGAAGGGCGGGAGAGCGCAGGCAGGGGCTGCCCGCACCCAGGGGCGGGCAGGTGGCAGAGAGGGGCAGAGCCAGGTCCTAGTCTCAGACCTTTGGCCAACCTGTTCATGTGGGGATGAAGACCATGGTTTTAAACGAACTCCTTTATGGCAGGCATCATCCTACAGCTCAGCCTTGCTGTGCTGTGTCTGTTGTAAACACCGGCAATAAGCCCTTCATATTTCCGAGGTGTTTTGTAAGAATGAGCTAACTTATCCTCACATCACCTCTATGAGAAAGGTAAATACTCTCTGAAGTTTGGAAACAGCCTCTGCTTATCTCACAAACTCCTTGAATGTGGCTCCAGATTTCCAAAGGAGACACTCCAGTATCTGAACAAGTCCAAAATCTGGTACCAGACCCTGTATAAACAAGAACCCTGAGAGCAGCGGTTGCACATTTAAGCTCCTCAAGTCTCCCCAAAATGAGGGGAGAGGAAAGGCTGAAAGAAAGTAAATGAAGCAGCTGAAAAATCCCTTCAGAAAAAAACCAAACCACCTCATTAGCATGAAAAACTCAGACTGTTCAGCCATCCCTGAACACCTTCTTCAAACTACTGAGCTTTTCAGCATCTTCTGAAGGTCAGCACGATATTTCAGAATAAAAGCTGTGGCTGACAGACCCTCGCTGAGGGAGATCTGCCAAAAAAACGGGAGCTGAGACCGCTCCAGATCAGCCACTCTACTGATTGCAGCTGTGACACTGTTGCCTCTGGTGAGAGCCGGGATGTCAGATAGGCTGGTCCCAGGCCATTTCGGGATTTATGAACACCAATGCCGTAAAGTCCTTGGAAGCAGATCATGAATCACAGGTTCACAGCAAGGCAGCAGTCATGCCAATGAGCCATCATTAACTCAGTTTCTAAACTGAGTGAAAGTAGGGCATCAGTTAAAGTGCATTGCAATAACATAAACTTGCAGTGACAAAAACGAGGTCAGCATTAAAAAGAAAAGGTCATAACCTCCTAACCAAACACAGATGGGAAATGAACACTATCCTTGACATCGCTCCTGTTTGATTATCAAAAAGCTGCTGTGAAGCTAAGTAGACCATCAGGTTATTAACTTTGGTACCAAATAAAGGATGTGTTCTGATAAGCTAAGACATAAATGTAGATTTCATTACTTTCACTAGGTGGTTTACAAACACAGCCAATTCAGTTTTCTCTGTAGCCATTCTGAGGGTCTGTACCACATTTTTTTCATGGGGCAAAGGCCACTGAGTTAATTTTGCATAGAGGCAGTTTGTGTTTGGCCGGGCTAGTTATCTCAGGTACAACATTACATGATCATGGTTATAGTGCTTATGGAGCCAGCTTGGGCACAGAAGGAGTGCAGCCTACTTTCCAGCACTAAATATAATACATGTGGACAAATCGGAGCTGTGAGCCCAATGGGCTGTGCCAGGCCAGACTGGTTCAGCAGCCTCACAAAAGCTCCTAGGTGCAAGGAGTGGGCTTGGAGGCAACCTAAAGGCCTCTGTGCAGTGCCAACACAGGTCCACAAGCAGAGTTTTTTCCCAGTTTCTCCTGTACCTGGATAAGCCGCCCCCCAGCAGGCTGAGTAAAGGAGAGCTAACAGTCTCATTTCCAGCCCTTGGGCGAGCTCTCTGAATCCGGGAGCCCAGCTCACTCTTACAGATGTGCTGATCTCTCTGGGACCCTGCACGAAGTTTGACCATGACATCTCGGCTTGACAAGCTATGTATCAAGCAAGGCGTCAGCAACCTATTGGAAATCCTTGACCTTAGGTTTTGTCACTAATTTGCCTTGTGGCTCTCGGAGACACATTGACGGAGAAGGGTGAAGTCATGGCACCCAGTGGCATGCTTTATGTGTGCCCGTGGAGCAGAAAAGTTGCTGCCTGACACCGTCCTGCCAGCTCTTTCAGAGAAAACAGCAGAGCCAGCACAATTCCTTTTGCTTGGTATCCTAGGTATTTGTACCACACCTTGGAGGAATTCAGGGACTTGCTGGGTTTTAGTTGCTGTTATACTTATGACATCAAAGGGAAACTGAATAATTTGGTGTGCTTGTAGATTCTTTGGTACAGTTTTCATATAATATACTTTATCGTCACTTATCTCTTGATATATAGAACTTTTTTTTTCCTTAAAGAGATTAATGTTTGGCTATGAAGGGTTATTGTCTCAGGGACTCCTAAGAACCATTAGCACCAAATGACAATTAAACTGCAGGAAATGCCCTGCATCAAGATCATTCATAATTGCTGTTAGAACATTTAGATCAAATCTGTATGCTGTCTTGGTTACTCATGGCTATCTGCCTTTTAATATTTCTCATTTTATGACCCATGCCATTCCTTTAATTATCACAGTGTGGAAAGCTGTTAGCTTTACAAGTCAGGAAAGGCTTCCAAAATCTGCTTGGCATTTCAATACAAGAATTCAGGTAGATAGATGTTATAATCATAAAGCATAAAGTAGAAAATCTAAGTAAGTGCTGAGAGTAGTTAAGGGAATCGAGCTAAAACTGTGCTTGCAGCCAGGTTTGCCAACTTGGCTCTTTAAGAAAGGAGGAACTACATTCCAAGGAAATTACACTGTCCCCGTTCTGTACAGACAACCACAAAATGCTCAGACTCATACAAAAAGTTGATCAACAGGATCGACTCAGAAATACAAAAAAATGGCTTTCTCCTAATGTAAGGTGTTTTTATACATACCAAAAAGGACTTGCATCTTTACCTGAGCTTGTGTGACTTCCTTGGTGAACCAGGGCATGTGTCTGCATTTATCTCAACTGGCTAGAGTCAGTAAAGGTCTTTGCTTTGCATATGCAGTGAAAATACGTTAAGCGATTAATTAGTCTGTCCAAACGTGAAAAATCGGGAGTGAAACCCAAATATCTCCATATTCACTCAGCTGAAACAGAAGACCAACCTTACCGTGTGTTATTGGTCATGACATACACAATGACAAGCATAACATGTTACTCAACCCGACACACAGCTCCTTTTCTACTTGGACTAAGATGTTCACGTCAGTTGTCAGGCTGAATTATTCGCTGTAGATACCAAGCTTAAATCTGTGCTAGAACTGGATTTATTCTACTGCCAGTGTAGTGGTAAAGAGCCACAATAGCATCACTGGTATTTTCTTACTGAAACTCCACAATTGCTGATTTGCATTTCAGATGAGTGGATTGGATCAATAGTGTTGTGTTGTTCAAAGTTTATTTTCCTGCTATCGCCAAGCAATATAATAATTTTTTAAAAATCCTCCCATCCTTACGCATCCAGATGTGGAAAGCTGTCCTCCTGTATTTAAAGATCCAAATCCATCTGGAAATATAAGCATAAACAAGTAACGAAGGACCTACCTTATTGTGGGTACTTCCTCCCTGTTTTTCAGTTATTCTTTGTATATTTTGAACTTCTTTTCCTAGTTCCTGTTCTTTATGGAATTAATTCCTCAGCCCTTAGAATGAGTACCACTGCCTCACTTGAGAAGTTTCCCTGAATCCCAACAAATGCTGTTTACCACCTTTTAAATTAGTCTTTTTGAGCAATGTATAGCTCTTGATCTGCTCTACTCATTCCTAATATATGAGTGAGTTGTTTGCTGTGGTTTGTTACGAAAGAACCTGTAGTGCCATTGTAGGCCATTACAACAAAAAATGATTAAATAAATCCAGTTATACTACAGACCCAAGACATGAGTTGGCTTTAGGATGTTAAGATCTGAAACAAGTTTCAAAGAAAACACTACACTTTATTGTGCTGCAGGACACCTACAAAAATAATGCTAAATGAGTATAAGTATGACATTTTTTCCACTGCAAAGGATAGATCAGTGTTCTTGTGTTTTAATGCCTGTTAAAGATAAACCTGGCAGACAAGGAAAATGCTTCTGTTGATAGCTGCTGTGAATTACAATGGTCTGTCGGACCCAGTAACGGACCATGTATATTAAAGAGTATATTTTATGCAGGGAGAATTTAGATTCTTTTTTTTGTGTTTGAATATTTTAAGAAAAGGCTTACAGATCAGTTGAACATGCTAATGAAAGCAATTTCTTCTGACACACATGACTGCACTGGATATGTAGAAGATTTAGTTAACAGTAGATCCTCCAGCAATTGCCTAGGCTGTGCCCTGCCCACCAGTTCTTCACCATCAGCCATCTGCATGCACACACACCTCTTGAGAGTACCGTAGAAACCTCCCAGCTCTGTTATGAATGAATGTAAGACCTAAGTCAGTGCTTCTAAGTCCTGTGACTCTATGCACTGGGAAAATGCATCATGTTAGTGTACACACCATGCTGCAGGAAAGTTATGTTCCCATCCTAGTCAGAATGGGTAACCTAAACTAGAGTTAAAATAGTGCTGAAGACAAGGGAACATGGGTCTTAACTCAGATTAGCCATTTGAATTCAACTCAGGGATCATTTGTATATTTGTTGCTGACTGACTTTCTGAAATTTCCTTGTTCTCTCTGTTATTTTAACTCGAGGTAGCTAATTCAGGTTAGCAATCCTGATTTACGAACGTTTTTAATCTATGGACATAGAAAATAGGTTAACCTCAATAAGTGCTTTACATATAACCAATCTTGTCTATAGATGCAATCGGTTAATTGAAAAGTCTGATGAACACGTCCACTGTGAGCTTAGTCTGTTGAAGCTGATGCCAGTGCTGTGACAGATTTGCAACAACAGATTAAAGTTGGATGGACGTAGCTGTTATCATCTCCCTTTCTCGGTTGCCCTGTCCTGTTAAATGATGCTGCTGTCTCCATGGCAGGGCAACTGATCCACAGGGAATCAGGTCCTGAACTGGCACGGATTTTGGCCCAGGATAGTAAAGCAAATTGAACTCTTGGGAGCAGTAATCACTATGGTTATCCTATATAAATTTGCTACCACAAGTCTGTCAGAGCCCATAGCAACAAGATGTACTATCCCACTGGAAAAAATATAAAACTATACTATCAAATATTTCCTTAAAGAAGGGAAAAGGCTACCATTTGCTGACAGTAGAGTTTGTGAAATATGAATTAACATGGCTCTGCTGTTACCTAACCTGAAATGACCTATCTGAGGGCTAAATGTGTTCTTGTACAAACACAGTCTATGTGGGACATGCAGGACCCTGTCATTTCTTTTCCTGCAATAAAACAAGGAAAAATGAGATGCACCAACCAACTGACAGAATGCTTGCTTTCGTGTCAGCATGTTGTCTTAGCTTGTGCAGATCCATGGAGCGCTTTGTGATTGGAGTTAAACGGGACCTGAGTTGCTGAAATGAGGGCTAGGAAAGCAAGCATGACTGTGTTTTCTGGCTTCCTTGCATATGACGGCTTGAACATTATTCCACAATAAGGCCAAGCCTGACTTGTTAGTACGGTGGCAATCAGTGTGAAGAAGAGACATGATGTTCAATGTTTACAAATTATCACCCAGGCCATAATTAGGGAGAATGAAACTTGTAGGAAAAAGATTGCCATTGGGAAGCCATTAATGGTGCACAAACACTCAAGACCAAGCCTGGTGGGACGCATCAGCCATAGCACTTGAGGTTGCCAGGCACACTAATATGACACATCATTACTAGCCATTTGCAACGGTTGACCAAAATCCATTTTCTCATCAGTTATACAAACTAGTGTCTGCTGAGGGATGGAAAAATGAGCACATCATGACACAAGCTTTTAAAATATCTCTTACAAAAGAAATAATCCATACACAGCTATTGCTCGCTGATAGTTATCACAGGCCAAAGCTTAGAAGTGTTCTGTAGACGCATGAAAGACACACTGACACACAAGTCAGGGGAAGGTCACAAAAGAATGAACAGCATCCATCATTCAAACCAAGCAGAGAAACAAAGGGATTACTTGTTTTTCTTTTGCAACTGATAAGCAGCAACTAGTTCTTTGACCTGTATTCAAAATGTGTATCTACAGCCTAAGTATTTTGGTTCTAAGTCAGCAAAACTCTTTAAGTGCTTAAGTTCAGGTGATATTACATTTGAGTATGTGCTAAGGAGAACTGGGGCTATTGGACCTTGGAAGAGAGGTGGGACTGAATTTTTAATTCTCCGGAGTTTTCCTGCTTCTTCAGGTTGTATTCAAGTGAAGTGTGTTTGCAGTGACCTGGTCTGGAGGTTACAAAAAAGCAAATCTGTGCTGCAGGCTGCAGCAGTGGAATAGAGAAAGACCCTGGGTCAAATACAGATAAAAGGAGGCACCAACCATCATGGGAGTCTCACTGAGGAACAGTGGAGTGTATGTGATGTGAGGACTGTGAAAAAGCAAGTGCCTAAAAAAAGGAGTTGCACACTGTACTCTTCACATAACTCTTATGTCCTCCCTAAGCTATAAATGTCTCACTACTGTGTCACGTGCCTTCTGATTTCAGGCACCTTGAGGAAAGATAGACAGTGTGCTGGAGACATATGTTGTGGGGAACCATCTTCCCTAGAGCTGCCCATAAATCTGAGCCTGAGCTTCCCATAGGTGGGAATCAGCAGGTTTCTGTCTGGGAGGATGCTTGAAATGCCTCAAAAGCATACAAAGGAAGACACAATGATGGAGCTCAGATATGAGAGCAAAGATGACTTGGTTTTCATTTATTGCTCATATTTTCCTTCCTGTAGTGGTGAAATACAGTACCTATTATTCCTGGCATCCTTTGCATTACACTGAATCCCGCCCTTGCTCTTGCTGTTAAGCTCTTTGCTTTGGATCTCATTTGCTAAAGGAGTCTAAGGAGGAATTTTCTGTCTCCAGAGCACAGATTCAAACCAGCTACACACCAACTGTGTGTAGGCAGAGTAGCCTATCCGAGGATACTGGCCTCACATCCCAAGATGTGGTTTGAGGGAAAGAATAAGTCAGACAGTATTTATGGCTTTAAATCCCTTTGCAGTGCATGCTGGTATTTGCCGTTGAACAGCTAGGGATCCTCTTTTTCAGACACTGGAAGAACAGGGAGGTTTGCAAACTGAAGACTGAGGGGCATACTGGGTGGGAAATCTATTTGGGAACATATTAAAACAAGACCATAGCACAGAATATACTGCAACAAAGTAGGTGCCTGCCAAGTAACCTTGCATCTGTTTTCCTATATTGGTGGCTGATCAGCCTCCTCCTCATCCTCATCTAACTATTGTCCCACCTATTGTTTTCTTTCTCCATTGCAGTGCCACCTCTGTTACGTGGGTTTAAACTCGTTGCAGCAAACAATATACCTGCCTCCACATTGTGTCAGAAATAGAGCGCTTTTGGAATTTTCTGCTTAATCTAGTATTTGTCAGAACATGTTGACTCGTCAGAAGTGAATCTGCAGGAATGTATCAGTTTTAGCAGTTTCTTGGGTGGAAGGGCTGGCTGAAAGGAGGCAGGCAGTCAGACCAGGCTCCCACTCCTCCCGTTGCAGGGACCTTCGCTCGGCACTGGCGAGGCAGGGACGTGAACACGGTTGTTCTTGGATTGGGTGTGACTTCTGGGTGTTTCACACAAACTTTGAAAGCTCTTGGTTTCATCCCAGCACAGGGCAGGAAAAATTCTGTAATAGCAAGAAGTTTCAGAGGATGAGAAAACAGTTTCCTGCCCTATACAATATAGAAGTCAGCACTCTGTGTACTGGGGCTATTTTCTAATTATAGCAATATCCCTGCTCTTTTTTCTTTTCTTTTTTCTTTTAAACTTAAATCCATGTTTGATTTGTTTCCAGGATTCTGTTATCACTAATTAATATCAGAAAATGTTGTTGATTTGAAGGAAGATCTTCATTTCTCAGTACCAGAAGTGTGACTTGTTCTTACCAGCTAATACTTGCAAATAGCCTGTGTTTCTGATTTTTATCCCCAGCTCTCGATCATGATTCTTATCAGAAAACAAGGAAGAATAATTCTTTGTTTCCAAAACCTATTATTTTGTGTAATTAATGAGGTAAGCCACGGGAAGAGTTCAGTGGATGCTGAACTAAAATGTCACAAGAAATGCAGGAGAATTATTGATGGATTGTTTTAACCAATCTAGCAAAAACACTGAATTTATACACAGCTGAAACAGTTCTGGTCTATAGTCATCCTTCCATTTTGCTTAAGTCTTAATGAAGTAAAAAGTCAATACAGAGGTCCAGGTTCCTATTATTAGTTTGTAATTTTCAAGGTTGTCTATTTAAAATCCTTTCAGTGGTCATAAGCATTTCTCTATTAGCAACAATTGCTTAACTATAGCCAAACTATAAGTACTTTCCCAAAGTATGTGATCATATTGCTGTTAGAATGCATAATTGTTTTCTCCATGAAGAAGCTAAATTTGGCTTAACAACTGTGTCATGGTATTAACAGAGAATGTCTGGTGTGACAGGGCATAGCGTGGACACTGCACCAAAACGCTCGTAACCACAGTTCATTTAATTGATCTTCAGAGGGGGTGAAATATCACACTAGTCATCTGCCTTTGGTTTTTCAAGCCACATCAAACAATTGTGTGGAGAAGTGAAAAAAAAGAAAAGTGCTAGGTTTTTTGATTTCATCAGTTAATGGCTGTAGGTCACTTGATACCCCTTTGTTTACAGTACAGTGATATGCCTGTATCTTGTGAAGGTTCACCAGAGTGACTTACTGCTGTGGTACAGGGCCTAAAATAAAACTTGCACATGCCAGGCACCACATGATGCATAAAATATTCTAACAATATATTACAAAACCTTGTCAACACTAGGGAAAATGGCTATTCCAAGAAGTGGAGCTGGCTGAAAAAAACATTCTTTTTTCCAAACTGGGCCCTTATGAGAGACAGTGATTTGGGGAGCTGGAGGGAGAGAGAGAGGGGTTTCTTCCTTTGGTCTGGTGGAGAAAAGTCTCTTCCTTGGTTAATCAAAAATGTCAACAGTAAAAGAGAAGCCCACTTCCAGCTCAAATCTTCACATTATTTCATGTCTTTCCTACTTCTCATTTTTGAGCAGCTGTGCTAAGAACCAGCTCAGTCCCTTGAGGAACTTGCCAAATATCTTACATCCACACATGGAAGCGCTACAACTGCTTTGTGTGCAGTTGTGCCCTGAGTGTCCTGAGCAGATTTGCTCTCAGCTACCTGTGCACCATCTTCTTCTAAACCATATCAGTCAGCTGGTTTAATGCCAATCTCTCTTCTGCTGCTGCTGTACAACACGCTGAGGGGTCTTTCAAAATCCATCATAAGAAAATCCTTCCGTGAATTGTTCTGAAAGCAGTGAAATGGGTACCCATGAAGAACAGTAATCGTAGCAGTTTCTAGCACACTACTATTAATGACACTAAGCAAGATTACAGCACTCCTTAAACAGAAATAGTTCAGCTAATACATGCGGCCTAGAAACGGATTTCTGTTGACTGATAAACTGATGTGTTAGTACATGAAATATAACCACTCTTTCCTTTAAATGTATTTTGACAGATTAAATCTCTGACAATGAAGCCTTTGACTGCATATCCTTCTGGTTTTATCGTATTCCTGTTTGCCTTGCTGCAGCGGAGCCATGGACAATGCAAAGAAGCAGCTAAAAATTCAGAAATGAATTTGAATATAAAATATGATCTTCCTAACTTCATTGCAGAAACACCGATTCAGAATGTAGTTTTATACAACCATCATGTTTACATTGGAGCAGTCAACAAGATTTATGTACTAAATGAAACTCTACAGAACATTTCTGTGTACAAGACCGGGCCCATTTTGGAGAACCCTGACTGCGCACCATGCGAAGACTGCAAAGATAAAGCCAATTTATCTAACAGCGTATGGAAGGATAATGTCAACATGGCACTGCTCTTAGAAACTTATTATGATGATCAGCTCATCAGCTGTGGCAGTGTGTCCGGAGGCGTCTGCCACCGTCACATCATTCACCCCGACAACCCTGCTGACATCGAAAGCGAGGTGCACTGCATGTACTCACCCCGGCTGGACGGAGAAGCTGATAATTGCCCTGACTGTGTTGTAAGCACTTTAGGAACCAAAGTTTTGGTGACCGAAAAGGACAGGTTTGTCAACTTCTTTGTTGGAAATACTGTGACATCTACCTTTCAGCCTCCTCATGTGCTGCATTCAATATCAGTCAGAAGATTAAAAGAAACGCAGGATGGTTTTGAATTTCTCACAGATCAGTCTTATATAGATATCCTCCCTCAGTTCCGCGACTCATATCCCATTAGGTATGTCCATGCCTTTGAAAATGATCACTTTGTGTATTTTCTGACTGTCCAGAGAGAATCTCTCGACTCCCAGGCTTTTCACACTAGAATTATCCGCTTCTGCACTTTAGACTCAGAGATGCGTTCTTACATGGAAATGCCTCTTGAGTGTATTTTTACTGAAAAGCGGAGGAAGAGGTCCATCCAAAAGGAGGTATTCAACATTTTGCAAGCTGCCTATGTAAGCAAGCCAGGTGCAGCTCTAGCCCACGAAATGGGCCTTGGGCTGAATGATGATATTCTCTACGGTGTTTTTGCACAAAGCAAACCAGACTCTTCCGAACCAACCAACAGATCTGCTGTCTGTGCCGTCTCCGTGCGAACCATCAACGAGTTCTTCAACAAGATTGTTGACAAGCAGAACATGAAATGTCTCCAGCACTTTTATGGGAAAGAGAGCAAATACTGCTTGAACAGGGTAAGTGACAATTAATTTGTTACATTTTGGGACTCTCATTCTCTCTTTGCCTACTCCATTGCCAGGTACCCACCCCCTCAGTTTCATCTACAAAATGTAAGTCCCTGATCATTTCAGATTACTTAGCATTGCTGGTGATTCATCTCTGTAAGGATTAGTTCCTCTAAACTGAGTATGAAAATCACTGAGGTCCTTATGGTTCTAAAAAAGTACCAGTGGAATTGGGGGAAAAATTCTTTCTTTTTTTAATTTGTTTTTCTTGAGAGACTGTGATGCAGATAAATGGAACATTTAGGCAGTTATTTTAATATCTCAAAAAAGTATTAACATTAACATTAGTATCCATGTGCACTGAGGAGTCCCTGAAAATATCACTCATATTTTAAACTATGTTAATGCTGAATCACTGCCCTCCTTAGAAAAAAATGAAAGAGCTGGTTTGGAACATGCCATGAAGAGCCAGATTGTAATACAATTACTCATGCTTGATACATAAACGGTTCTAGTGAAATCAGTTTTCTTAATGAAAGAAGTGTCTATGAAAAGTGTATCTGAATGAGGATACCGGTAGTGTCAGATGGGAGGGTTGCCTCTCTGTACACCATGTGTTTAGGTGGTTGCTGCTTTCCAAACATCTGAAACAGTGTATGTGAAGGAAGCATAGAAGTTATTTCTTCCCTTCTGGACAGTGTCTGTGCCAGTGTCAGTTCTTGTAAAGGAAATACAGAATCTGGGTATAGGGTACTTTTAACATTTATTTTGAAACATGAAACATTACAGCTTTCAGTTGTACCTGCTTGTGCAGCAGGGCCTTAATTGTCCTCGCTGGGGAGCTTTCTTTTCTCAAATACAGGAAGACTGGAGCTCAGAGGTGACACTGTCCTCTACCAGAGGGCAGGGTCAGAGCTGTTATGATGGGGCTTAGCCTCGTGAGCCAGGATGAGGCCTGTGTCAGGATGGAGCAACAGCTCAACCTGCATTTGGGGCTGGATGGGATCCATCATGCCCCATTGTTGGGATGGCTTCTGGTGAGAGTGGGAACCACAGGCCTTCATCATCTCTATACCACCAGAGTCTTCCTTAGCACAGCTGCCCAGCACAGGAACTGGATGACCTTTGGAGGTCCCTTCCAACCCAGACCATCCTATGATTCTACGATTCTATGAAATCAGAACGGGGCAGTGGCACATGACCCGTTGCAGCTGGGAGCCTCTTGCTTGAAAGACAAGGGCTGCTCTTCACTGCCAGGGGAGAGATGGGGTGGTCTGGGGAGAAGCATCCATTACAGAGCTGCTGTGGCTTCTCCCCAGTAGTGGGAACATGCTCAGAGGTGGGGTCTGAGCCAGCCTGCGCATCATCACAACAGCCTCGGCATTCCGGGGACGACTGCTTATCGCAGGCTCCAGGTGTTCAACACAGATGTAGGCATTGCCGGTGGATGCTGATACAGCAACCACAACAGGCGTAGCATTTTATTCCCTTTTTTTGGGGGGAAAGGCAATTTTCAGGAACTAAAAGCAAGTTAGCAAACATGCAGCCCAGTAACTCCTTATCTTTCTTCACTGTGTTATTGCTGTCCTAATTTTTCATTTCAGGTCTTAATATCCTTTTTTTTTTTCATTTTTCAGTTCATTTTTAACAATGAACATTGTTCCTCTCTGAAAGTACTTTTTTTCCTTATTTCTGGGGTATTTTATTTGTGAGTTACTGTCTTTAAAGCTCGTGGCCTTTAACTTATCTCATTCTGTACTTGCCTATACACCCATTTCGTAAGGTGATCTTTTCATAGCAAAGTATACCATTAAAATATTGACAGAATAATTTGCCACTTTTCACATGCTGGGAAGTACTTTCCTGTTTCAAAAGCTTTTCCAGAGTCTGCTGCTGCTTTGCATATCAGAACTGAATGTCTTATACTGCAGACAGTTTATTATAGTTGCCCATTTTCAAGAAATGTCATCAGAACTCTGATTTCTGCTACATTAAATTGATAAAGGAAAAAATGTTTCTGTGATTTCTTGTGGTACCTTTAAATGGCATAAAGGCAGTCAGAAATTTTTGTCCTGATTGTTTGCTTAACACTGCAATATCAAGACTGTCAAGCCTTGCCGGAATGGCAAAATCCTTTGCTTTATTCCAGAGGACTCATTAAGGCTCCAATAAAAAGTGTCCTGTGAGTTTTTTCTGGTTTCAATTGGCTAAAAAGATTGGCAAGAATTTGCCAAGCATACTTTATACACCTGTTTTTCTCAGGTGTGTAAAATAGACCTGCAAGGTTGGAAGGTGAAGGAAGGGAAGGAGCAGACAGAAGAAGGAAAGCACATTATTTCTTATGCTTGTGTCAGGAATGTCAAATCTGGTCTTCCTTGATTTTGCTGGAGATAAAATGATAATAAAAAAAGAGTCCCAAACCCCTCAACTCTTCATAAGCCCTTTTTTGTACATTATAGAAAGGTACATGAGGACATAACCCATTTTTCCCCTTTTTTAAGTCACCTTCAGCTTAAAAGAAAGCTTTTATAAACTGTGTGAGTTTGTCACAGTTTATTTTGGCAAAATTCAGAACTTGCTTTTTGCAATGTAGCCAAGATGATCTTTCTCTTTGATGTTGAGAGAATGAAACCACAGACCACTGATGCAAGTGAAAGGCACTGACCACTGTGAGATTAAGTCATAGGACAGTGAAAACAGTACAGCAGTAAATATGGTATACCACTAACTTCAACATTAAAAAGAAAAATGAGCCGCTAACAATATTTGCAAGGGAGTGCTATCTGGTAATGTACAGTTACAGTCTGATTGATGAAGGCCATTTCATGTTATCAAAAAAAGTCCCACAAGACAATTGTACGTAATTTTGTTGGACTTTGGGTAGTCCATCTTTTTAAGTGGCTGTCCCTCAGGACTGTTTAGTCTGAGGCTGCTAGAATTACACCAAAATAAACCAGGGTAAAACATCCAAAACACTTCCTCAACTCGTTCTTCTCAGATTTTCAGCATTTAAAAAAAAAATACTTCAACTCATCTTGATGTAGTTGACAAAATTTGTTAGTTTTTAACCTTGTTTCCTAAAGGAATCAAGTTTATGTGGTCATGCTATTGTATGCCTGTTTTTTCTGTTAGTTGTCCTGACAACCTTAACAATAAGAAATCTTGAAGATGTGAATCCAGCTGTGAATCCAGAGGGAGATCCAATATATGCTTAGGCTATGGAAACCGATGCAGTTTAAGGAGCCCCTTTATAAACATCAGAAGGACTCACAGGGACCAAAGCAGGTATTGCTCACCCATGGGAAAAGTCTCTGTCATAGCTTAGTTGGACAGCAAAGTCAACCAACCACAAGATATAAATCCAGACACAACTGTGCTTCACTTATTCCAGTGCTCATGGAAAACTTTATAAAATCAAAATAAAACATTTCTAGTTCTGTTTAAGTGAAATTCATAAGAAGCCAAAACCTGGACTCACTAAGTCAGGGTTAGGAAAAGTGAATCTGATGGTGCATCTGATTGATATCAGATGTACCTCAGCAGAGCTGTGACTGGTTAGCACTTCCTAATAATTTCCTTCAGTGAAGAGCTGGCTGTCACTTCAATGACAGCAAGGAGGAAACAAAACTGGCTTTGAATTAAAAGGCAGATTTGGGGTCATAGTAAAGGGGTTTTATTGCCCAAGTCAGGACAAGGATATCTGAGAGGTAGCTGCTGTGGAGGATTTTGAATCACTGTTCAAGAATCTCCTCACCCACAATGAAGAGAAAACTGGATGTAGGCTTTTAGAAGAGTTTGTTTGGTCACAGTTAGTCACTATCAGCCCTGGTGTGGTACTCCTCAAAACAGAGGAGTACTTAGATGAGGAAACAAATGCTGCTTACTTCATTTGCAGACACAGTCCAGTAGTGTGCACCTCTATCATGGATTAAATGTGATTCTTCAAGTGAGGAAGATGGGTTGAGTTTAGCCTTGACAATCTCAACTATACATTTCAATTGTCATTAGTTACACCATGATCTTATAGGCTTTGTTTAGTCTCTCTGCACCTCTTATATGCTAAACAACTGTGAGCTCAATTCTCCTCTGATACCCAACTTCAATCACTATTGACTTCCATGGAAAAGCACCTCTAAAAATGAAATCCAAATTCAGCTCTGTAAAGTTCCTGTGGTTTTGTTTCCTCTACAGGTAAGTTCAGGTGAAAGCCTAAAGTACTCCATTCACCTTACAGGAAAAGAGAAACCACAGGCAGGCTTTGCCACCATGTTCCCAACAAGTGTCCTAAAGCAAGACAAACTAGTCGCCACTGCCTTCAAATGAAAGTCACAAACAGTTGGAAGAACATGAAATGAAAACAGAAGATCACCAAAACAAAAGATAAAGTGACAGTAAAATAAACACATGGTGATGCTTCTTTATTACCATTACACACATGATAGATGAGTAAAATTGGGTTATGCTTATATTGTAATGGAAGAAAATAATTGCTGCCTTCTATCAGGAAACCGCAAAGGCACTTATTGATCTGTCATCCTAAGGGTATGCCTAGGAATATTTAATAAAATAAACAGAGACAAATAACTCTTTTGAAGCCCTGTAACTGTAATATCCCACACCATTTGGCTTAAAATTTTTTGGCAGGTTTAAAAATAACACCACATCTCACTGATTTGGGGGGGAGTTGATATGGCTTATTTAGATAACCTCACAGCATGGAGGAAATGTTTTATTGCAAGTAGAATGTGCCTGAATATTTTCCCTAAAAGTCAGGCACCAGAATCCATCGGATTAGTTCAGTCATGTATTCCACTGGAAATGCTATATCAAATGGCATACAGCACTCTGCCTGGCACAAAGCCTGCTCCCATCCATAGAGATTTTGTGTGAGCTTCACTATGGGTGGCGACATCTCAGAAGAATAAACGAAGAGGGACTGGGTGATGGGCAATGTGCACTGATACCCTTTAAAACAGGCTTAAACCACAGTAGTAAGGTGACAGGCTTCATCCGTGTTCTGTGCTCACTGCCTGCCTGCTGAAAGCCCAGGTGGTACCGCAAGGGTCCCCGCTGTGCCCTGTATGATACAGTGCAAGGCAGGGTGAGCTCACCACCCAGCTCCCCTCCATTGTTAGGTACATGGCCATATACCCACAGGCCATGCAAGACCTGACTGGGGCAAATAGCATGGCCCAAGGGATTGCAGGAAGAGTCTGAACTCCAGTTAAGCTGCCTATGAGGGAGGCATGGTTATGGGTATGGGTACAGATATGTCTATGAGTGTGTAGGGGGTATGGTATGAGCACAGGTAAGGGTATGGTTATCTCAGGCTGGGCCAGATTCAGCAGAGGTGTAACTATAGAGGTAAGGGCTGTTCTGTCCCTAGGACTGGCCACACGGACACCGTCACAAGGAATTTCCCAAGAAAAAGGCAAGGCAAGGAAAAGGCAGGTCAGGGAGTTTCTTTGGAAAGTACCGCACCACCCTGAATGGCAGATATCTTTGCAGACTCTTCCAAGCCCCAGGAGCTATGGGATCTGGGGGCTGACCTGTTAGTCCCTGAGTGCTGCACGAACTACAGAGTTTCTTTCTCCTGATCTCCTGTTAGAGGCCTGTCTCTGTTTGCCTCCCAGTGCTTCTGCTTGGTGTTTTATCATCTTCTCGATGAAAGCTGGATTTCTCTGTGAAAAAGTGGTATCCGTTAAACTACCATTTTCTGCAAAGGGCACTGCTTTATCAGCCAGAGTTACTAATAATGTTCCATTTCCAGACTTTTTAATCAAATTCTTCCACTAAAGGCAGGGTTCCCTATTGGTTATTAGCGTGGAAGAGTGACTCTGCTGCTTTCCTCTGGAATTGCACAGAAATAATTTCAGGCAGAAAGTAAATTTTTTTTTTTTTTTTTAACATGGATATCTAGATTCTCTGGTCATGTGTCTTTTATGTTGCAGAGTTTTAGAAGGCCCTTAAATCATACTAAAGACTAGAACTGGACACAAAATAATTTTCTTATCCTAGGTAACAGCAAATTTGAAAACCTTTACAGTCCCACAAGAAGAGATGTCTAAAATGTAGACTAGCAGGTATGCAGCATTAAGGACACTCACTAGAGATGTGTAATATTCAGATCTAAGCGTCTTTTCCTGGGTTCAGACCAAATTCTAAGGCTCCTTTGCCCCAGATTAAGTTCCTGTCCAGTCTGCTGATGACTATTCTGCAATGGGATCATGTCAGCCCATCGGTAAAGAGCTGCTTGGATTTCTTTATAAACAATTCCATGTACCAGAGAAAGAGAAGCTGATTCTGCAGTGCACTGCATGCAGATCTAAGTCCTGGATTCATCCCACCTGGCTTTGGTAGGTAGTTGAGACATCTAAGCAAGCAATGAATTTTCCTCAGGTTCTGTTGCCAAAAGATGGAGAGAGACATAAATCCTGACAAAGCAGACATCTGCTTTTCAGCTCACTCAGCACTAACCTTACCTCAGCAGTTTCTCTACTTACTCTACTTGATCTGACTCAGGACCACATATTGCCATCATTATTGCTCACTAAAGCAACAGTAGGTAATTATTATCTGGGAGAGTGTTGTGTTACTCGAACTTTCTAGGTGGCATGTGGGTTTCTGATCTCAGACAGCTTTTGCATCAGAGTGGAATTACTCCTCATTTCCAAACATGCAAGTAAAACCAGAGTCAAATCCCACAGTAAATAAAAAAAATACTGCTAAGGAAGAAGATCCATGGCATAAATGGTTCAGAAAGCAAGTGTAGGTCACAAAGAAATATTACTTGCACTGTCTATGGAGTGGGTGAAAACAATGAAATGTTAGAGGAGGAATGATCTTGGGGGAAGTGATAATGAGAGCTTCATTTTCTAAAGGCAGATGTTACCCTGCTTTTATACACAGCCGGTGGAAATTCGGGCAAATTGCATGATTTTCTCCTACTTTCTGGACTCCTTTCTATCCCACACATCTCTTGCACCACTGTTTTGGCTAGACATGCAATTATTGTGCAATGTTATCTTGGAATAAGAGTCTCCACACTCAGCATTATTTTAGGATAACTGATCTACTTGGAATTCACAGCTCTCCTATTTCATCACAGCTTCCATGTAAATACGGACTTCTATGAAAAATGCACCTGATGTACACTACAAATGTACAGCAAAACTGCTTTTATCAACACAACATCTCCGATGCATTATTTTAGTTCTTCAAAATGTGTAATTAGTCAACACCTCTCCTTCGATAACCTGTATACTGAGTTAAATGTTAAATTAATATAAGGGAAATCAGCAAAACACTAAGATTACTTAGGTCCATTTTATCTGCTGAATCAATAGGATATACTTAGTGCTAATGCACTAACCGGATTATGAGAACTAATGCAGCACTGTTCAATGACAAAAGCAAATAACTCTTTGAATGATCTTGACAATAGAACATGTAATCATCTTAATTTGTATTAACTAATTACATTTAACATGGATGTCTTTTTACCTATTACCTTAAGTGGAGCATCAGTACAGTAACTTCCTTCCCCTCTCTAATTTTAGCAGTGAAGTAGATCAAAGCAACAAGTATTAAGAGTTAGTGGGATGATACTATGTAAAAATTTACATCAATGGAGTTCTTAAAAAAATTTCTCTTTCTCTAGGGATCATAAAAATTTGTGTAATCTTTCCATTGATTCAGTGAGTTCTGGATCAAGTCCTTGAAGTTGAAAGTGTAGCTTAAAGGTAGTTAATCCTTCAGTAATTCCCTCTAAATTGTTCCTTATTTTGCAACAAGTAGTATTTTGAAGGGTTGGTTTCCTGTGTAACTCACACTGTCTCCAGGCAATAGCAACACATAGCGGTGACCACTGCCTAGTTAGGATTGCTTGATATTTCCATCTTAAGGGACTGTTTCCAGTTGCTTGCTTTTTCTTCAAGTCTCCTACCTTGCAGTTGAGATTTGAAAAGTTTATTCTCAGAAAGGGAACATACTTCTGTATTTTATTAAAAAAAAAATCTTTGAATTGCTTTCAAATACATGAGGAATATTGGGAAGAGGAGGAAGGAAGAAGAGGGAAACAATTCTTTGTTTAAACCAAAAAGAGGAAAAAACTCTTTTACCTTTTAGAGTAAAGCTTCAGTGCCTCAGCAGAAGTTCTTAGAAACAGGAGAAGCCAGTCCCCTGCCCCAGGCGTGTTCAGTTCTCCATGAATGCTGCACTGAGTTCACAGCACCTACACCCTCAAGGTGTCTTTCACTGGTCAAGAAGAAACCAGAAGCACGGTGGATCTGCTTCTATGGGAATTGTTTAGCACATAAATTTGTGTCCACTGGCAAAATTGAGCTGTTCCATTTATTCTTTTTTCCCCTTCCTTAGGATTACAAGACGTGCTTGGTAACGGTCTCTGACGCTACTGTGCAGAAATCTGTTTTACAAAGCACATAGCATTTTGAATACTGTGTTTTCATTTGAAAACTTTTCTCTTGTGATGTGACTTCTGTTCCACTTGGGGAAGAACAAGTTAGTTGTTTGACAAAATAGGGCTTGAAGAAGAAAGAGAAATTCAGCATACCTAGTACCTATCACAGCCACATTAACATGGCAATTAGCTGTCTTTCTGTGCTGTGAGAGCAGCAGGTGGGCTACACACTGCGTATTCCCAGCAGACTGCTCTAGTCCAGCTTCCGTATGGTCTCTACAGCAGATAATAGCTGACTCATCCATTTGGGATACCTCTTTCTGAGGACTTACTGACCCTATCAATATGAATATGTGCAATAGTTCAATATGAAAGACCCAAACTCTTGACTGATAATATTTGATAAAGGAAGTGAAATGGGAGAATATGAATGTAATGCAATCTTGGTGCCAATAAGGAACACTGTTCGTGTGCATTTGGCCTGCTATTGAACAGTACTTATGACTAGTACTGATGTGTGGGCATCCCTGTTTAGTTTCCCACAGTTGCTTCTCTTGGAAATGCAGCAGCAAGTTTTGGGAACTACACTGCACTTACACTGACCCAATGAGTGAGGAGTCTTGCTGTGGACTTGCAGTTGATCATGTTGGCAAAAGCCAACATGCTACATCTAAAGAATTTCTGTTTCTCATGTTCCTCAGTCCTGGCTGGCTTCTCTTCTGCCTGTTGTACAGCGCTGGAGTTTGTTCACAAAAGATTCTTTTCTGGTCAGTTACTTCCAAAAAATAAGTGTGTCCATATTTTTTCCATGTATCATCATTGAATGTGCTCATAACTGTAAAGAATTGAGACACCCTGTGACAGTTATGTATAGTGAGAACAATAAATGTTGACTATGACGTTTTAGAATTGCTAATAGTAAAATTTTGTCCATTTCACAAACTTTCTGTCTTGCAAATTGCAGAGGAAAAAGTATTTCTTTGTGAAAGCATAGTTAGAAAGCTGTTAATATATATCTCCACTTCTCCGTTATGTTTTATTGACTCTGACCAGCTATGGCATGAAACCACACAGGAAAGAAGGGAGATAGTTCTTTTGCCAAGGGAACTGACAGAAGAAGGTATGAAGTGAATAGAGTCTGTAAACACGCCAGAAGTCAGAAACTTTGTCCTTGTTATTTTTCTCCTCTCCCCATTTTGTCAAATAGCTATAAGCACAAGGATCTTAGCAGTCATCTCTGAGTCAAGAATTAAAAAGACTGGTATGCGACAGCTGGGGAGGTGTATGAGGTTTATGAAATTTAAGTAGTAATTCCTTTTAGAGATAATAATGATAGGCAGGCCAAATTTATAATGTCCTTCACTTTTATTTACATGGGACTGGGAAACAGACAATACAGGTTTTAACTCCAGCCTTCAGCAGACCTGAAGAGACCTGAAGGGACCTGAACAGACCCTCAACATGATGCTGATCAAGTCACTCATCCTCTTCAGGCAACACCGTGGCTTCACTGAGTTATTATTGGGGCCAGAATTTCACGTCTTGTATTTACATGGAGAGAAGCAGTAATCAGATGCATTTATCACCTGAAGAGAAATACTGCAAACTACCCAGAAAAATCAAATGTATTACAGAACAGCAAAACTGTATTGGCTAAAAATACACAAGAAAATTTAGAGAGGAAAATCTGATAAGGTTCTTTTGTGTTCCTCACTGTTGCTCCTCCTGTTCAGAGTCTGCTGTTCATGTAAAGTCTTCACCATTATGTGCTTGATTCCAGTAGGACACACTCCTGAAAACTGTAGTTCTATTATTCATCTTAATTCGGTGACCTCCACAACAGAAGAGATAAGCAACTCATACACCGTCTCTGTTTTTAATTGGCTTGGGAATCAATTTGTTATGTCAAATCATCAATTCATTCACTCTACAGCAGTTTCTTTGAAAAAAGGTTTTTACCATCTGCAGATATCAGGATCCAGCTCATTTAGCAGTAGCTCGTTTCCCCCTGCTCCATGTTATGCCATAGAAGTGCTCAGAGGAGAAATGCTGTCAGCAGTTGCAGGTGCCCACTTCTCTTGAGGAAGACTCCCAGGATCCATAGCAGAAAGCAAAAGTTGGTACTTCTGAATTTGATTCCTGACAGCCAACAAGTTAAAAGTTGTATAAAGAAACCAGCAGGAAATAAGACTCCTGCTTATTCCTACTTTCACATGAGCTCTCCATCATAACTGTAGTATTTTACAATTGACACTAGGAAATTTTACCTAGTTAATTTCAGACCGTTTCTCCAATTTGTCAAATTAAATTTTAATTTTAATTATTTCCTCCAAATCTCTTGCAAGACAGTATTAGATGTTCTGCAGTGATTAATTCATTAATTTCTAGTTTATTCAAGACATTAAACATAATATCAAGATATTACACATAATATCACTTTCTAATTGAGCACTGTACTTAGCTAAGAACAAGTTTTGGCCAGCTCTAGAAGGTCAAGCCTGGAGGAGTGTTTCCCCAAACTGCAGCTGCTGCAAGTAATAAAAAAGGTCCCCAAAAGTCTTTGGTTAAAATTTTGATTTTTTTTTTTTTCCCCTGAGTCTAGCTATTCAGACTAGAGATGGGACTCTTGATCAGTTCTGACACTGACCTAACTGAGTATTTTTTTTAGATTTTCGTTAGTGGCTTTAAAATTTCCTCCTCACTTTGCACTTTTGGCTTCAAAGGTGCAACTCTGTCTGAAATAGTATTTTTGTGCTCACTGAATATGATATATAAATCATCAGTTAACTGCCAAACAGCAACAGCTCTTGATAGCCGAGCTCAATCATATCTAGAGACTTTTTTGGCACATTTGTCTTCTGTGGACTGAATCCAGGGTAAATTCTGAAACAGCACAACTTCCCCTATGAACAAACAAGGTAGCACTGGTTATCTCCCACCCTTCTGGACACGGCCGAAAGTCAGGACTTGCCCATACCTCATTGCATTCCAGTGGCACACCTACACCAGCTTCACAAGGGCCTCGCAATGAATCACATGCGCAGTTGGCACCTCTGATCTACAAGAGAAGCAATATAGCCCAACCCAAGCACTTACCCGTTCTCTAATCGTCCATTTCAATAGTTCTGTGATTTGTCACTGGAACTTGGCACAATATCCAGAGTGCATCATCTGACATCAGTTATTTTTCCACATTGACAGCCAAATGGATACTTATGTGCATACTGAGAGGGAGAGAGGGAGAGATTCAGGCTTCAAAGAGTTAATTTAAAGCAGCTTCTTTGCAGAAGTTTTCCGTGTTATCAATCTTCCTTTAGTTTTCTAAGTAGCTTTTTAATCTCTGCATTTCTACTCAAAGATCAAAGCCTTCCTATTTCTTAAACAGCTAACCTTACATTATGGTTAATCCATGAAGCGCCAGGTTTTGAAAGAGCCATATGTGGAACAGTCTGCAGGTTCTTGGGCAGCTACCCAAAATTACGACATCTCTGAGGAAGGCTGAGCTGACTTTGTGGCTGAACTGACTTTGGGGAAGCTAGGAAAGGTGTTGGGGCAAGCAGGAAAATCTAGCCACTTGTTAAAAAGAGCTTGAACAGGGTTTCATGAGGCGTGTCAGGATGTTCAAATTGTGTTAAGATGACTACATAGAAGGATGTACTTTTTTAAGGTTAGCACAGAAACATCTCTCCCCAAAGTTGTTTGCTCATGGAAAAAAAGGAGTTACAGCAAAGAGCAGAGATCCCAATTTGGGAGAGGGTAAATTCAGAAATCTGCCTTATTTCAAAAAGCATGAAAACTGTACATCTTTCTGCACTTGAACTATTCATACTCATTGTATGAGTAATCTTTGCACAGATGTTTCAGAAATACTTTTAGAATGGATAGGATATGATTGCAAAAGAATAAAGCTTTTAGCTTGTTTTGTGGCCAAAGCAAAGAAAAGCTAAATTTGTCCCTTGTTGATCAGTCAAAAATATTTAACATGTATTCAATGAATGTTCAGTGTGCCTAGTGCAAAGTATCAGTTCAGTTCCTGCTGAGCAAAACACACCATACTTTAACAGTTAATACCAAAACTAATAGAGCAAACACTTTAGCATGTGGATAACCAAACTTTTAAGTCACTGCTGTATCAGATCTAATCTGGAAGCCTTATTTCTCTATCATTAGGCGGTGCACAGGGATTTCAATTGCTCTTGCACAAGTCTTACACAAGTTTTTTACCTAAATGATACAGTAAATTGACAGTGCACCTGGAGAAAAGCTCGTATCACAGCTGACTGCAACTCCTAGGGATCATAGAAAACTTCACCTGCCAGTGCTGTTGCTCTGCACAGTTCAGAAACGTTACGATTCAACAGCAAAGGACTGAGCTATTAGGTTGAACATTTTGTTAATAGCATTTTCAATGCCTTGTTTTTAATCCAGAATTCATCAGAGTTAAGCCAGCAAGAAATTCTTGGTTCATTGCTTGCTTTCTCATAGTACTTTGATTATAGGTAGTAGAAGGAAAACCATCTGAATCAAGAAAAAAAGAGAATAAAATTTTACTCCTACTTGTTCTTTAAGGGTATGATCCAGATATATTGAATTTAGTGGAGAGACTCTGACTCTCTTTAAAAGGTTTAATTCAAGCTTTTAAATTTTTTTTAGAACATGTTTGTAACAACAACAAGTCAATACAAAAATTAGGAAAAATTAAGCTCTCTATTGATTTCAACAGAGGGAACCACCACAGGATCCTTTATAATCTCCCTACATGTTTATTCATAAAGTATGTCACAGTGGGAACATGCTAGATGACTTCCAAATTTAAACTGGTTAGAGATCCTTTAGGGGGTTCCTGGTTTTTATCCGTACGATCTCACCAAAACAGATGATGTAGTGTCAATAGTAATGGAATTATCAGTTAATAGATTACTATTGAATTGTCAGGACAGCAGGTTATATTCTTCTCTGGAGATAACTTAAAGTGTATTGTTCAAGAATTTTTCCAATGAAAATTAAAAACATGTAATCTCTATTCCCAAACTGAAAGAGAAAATCCTGCAAATGCAGCAACTATTATAGTACACTCAAGACAAAGATTGGACAAAATAGTGCATGAGCCACAGATGATCAATACAATAGCTTAAGTAATTATAAAAAGCTGGCTTCCCCATAGTTTCATTTAAATATACAACCAGAAACATATTTTTCCTGGTTTATCTCTCTCTTTTCTTTCTCCATCTTTTTCTCTCCTTTTCTGTCTTATCATTGAAGAAGGTGTTGAAAAGACAATAGAAAGAGAAGAATACTGGAAATTGTTATTTTAATGCAAAAAAGGTTAAAAAAATTGCAATGTGTTTAGACGATCATTTTCTAGGAATCACTGTTTTAGAAGCAGGTGTGTTGCTGGGCAGGCTCTGCAGTCAAGGAATTCTGAGACCCTTTGAGAAGCAGCATTACAGAAGTCACTAAGAGAAAGGATACCTTGATATATGTGCTTATACACAAATCATCTGGTTAAATAAAGACCCTATGTCTTATTCCCAACAGACAGGATAAAAAAAAAAGTTAAAAGAAACATTCCCATAACATTAACATTAAGAAGCCTTCCTCATGGAACATCATAACTGATGAAGCAATTAAGTTTGAAACATTTTAAAATACTTTTGGTCAAATGCATTTGTGCTAAATGACTTCACTCTGACAAAGATCTATTCCTACTCGTAAAGACGGTACTCATCTGTACTTCATTTTCTAACAGGCTTTTTCTAGAAATGCTTCATACTGCAGAGCACAAGATGATGAATATCGCTTAGAAGTTACAACTCCTCTGCAAAGGGTTGACTTGTTCATGGGCCAGTTCAACAGTGTCCTGTTAACTTCGATATCTGTCTTCACCAAAGGGAACCTTACCGTTGCTAATCTGGGAACTTCGGAGGGCCGCTTCATGCAGGTAAACATTACTACAATACCTTCACAATAAAAAAACCTACTGGAATTTAGCAGGAGGGTAAAAAGTGAGGAACATTATTATCCCAGTGTAACAGGGCACTTAAAAATTGAAATTGCTGAGTAAAATAGAGCCTCTGGAATAGAAACAAAGTGCCTAATAGAGCATTCAGCAGTTTAAGTGATTACGTGGGCTTTCTGGTTTGGAGCAATGGTTCTGGAGCAAATTCCACCATGATCTCCACTTAGTCCAGCTGGTTCAGTTCACAGAGCAGTTTTGGTCCATACAAACTAAATTTCTTTCAAAGGAAACTAAACTGAAAGCTCTATCTTGGATACACATCAAATATGCTCTAACCCCAGCTGGGGCAGAAAGGTCCAAAACAGTGATTGATTCTTCAAGCAGCTTCAGATATACGCTTCATATGGTCATTTGGTCTAGAGGATCAGATTAAACCTAGTTCAAAGTAAAATGCCAAGACATTTTATAGTGTAAAAGCAGGAGCCTTGGCATTAGTTGTTTGTATATACTGATGCTCTCCTCTGGCACCAAATCACTTGCTAATGTACCCATAGTCTATGACTCACAGCTCTAGAATTGAGATGAGCTCCTCCTCCACCTACTTTCAAGTCTCTCTGAGTGCATCTTAGATTTTCAGGCTCTTGTTCATTCTCTTCTTACTCTGTTCTTTTGGACAGCAATTCTTCCTGTGCTTTAAAAAAGCAGGTGTTCCATAATAAGTGGTCAGTCACCCTTCCTGACAAGTCTGTCTCCCTCCACCAAGTATATAACTAATCTAGACAGGTAAATTACACTACATGACTTCTTTGTAGGTGACTAATGAAATAAATCTAACCCGTAGGGCCAACAATCTTTTAAAAACTTGGCAGTCAAAATCGAACATCAGAAGACAAAATACTTTGAAAGCACCAGGGGCTTCCTTTATTCACCCATTTTATTTCAAGCACTGTCATCCTGCAGTGACCACCCTGGTGAGCTTGGCTTCTCCAGCTGCCACAGGGTCCAGCCTGGATGTGCATCTCAGCCTGGATCCCTCTTGCACCCAAGGACCTGTGTCCTTTTACTCTGCCAGTATTATTTGTCTTCTAGTTGGCTTCCTGAAGTATTGGCAGTCTTTGGCTCTTCTTGCTCTCTAGGCTGCAGAGAGTCATCAAAGTTAGTAGTGTTGTCCCCCAACCATCATTAACTGAAACCTGATGAGATTTGCCATCATGAGTTGCTGTGCCCTTCCAGCTTTCCCATTTCCCAAAACCTTCCAATAGAAAACACTTGAGCACTTGCACCTTTTCATAAAAATCTGTGTGTGGTATAAGTTCATCAGAATAAATTAACTAACATGTCTTCCCTTTCTTCTCTCCCTTCTCCTTATTCTCTGTCCTTGCCGCACATATTAAGCAGGGTTACATATTGTCCCCAGTATTTGTTAACCCACTATTGGCACCCTTTTTGGTCAAAGGGAATCCTGTACCTCCACTTCTGCCTTCTGTACAGACTGGACACAGAATCTGCCCCATAATGCAAAATCCGTAATGTTCCTACAGGGACGGAGGTCAGAGTGATTTACTAAAAAGGACAGATGAAAAACTGGAGAAAAATCATGTTTCTCTTTCCCCCTAAAAGATAGGAATTCAACAAAATGCTCAATGACAAACCTGCCAGTTTTACCTAAACTTCCCATGATGACCTTGGAAACTTTAAGCTGCAGTTTTGTCTTCAGCGCAGGAAAGGCAAATGCTAAGAGCTACACACTGAGCACAGGAGCAACCTACGCTCTGTTCTTAAATGTAGATACTGGTTCACACAGCGAACAAGTAATTTGTTTAACCTTTCTGAAGCCATTTCCGTATCTACAAAATACCGTCAATAACAACTACTATCTTTCTCGCTGCATATCTTCTGGGCTGTCACAAAGCTTTTAGGGAGCTTTGGTGGAAAGTGCAAGGCAGCATTATTTTTATTTGTAACATTCTTTAAATTATTCATTCAAGTCCTGCACCACACACTTCATTCAGTCATTTGCCCAACTCAAGGAACAATTAAAATATTTACAGAATACATTTCCCATTCCAGGTTCAGTTATGGATCAAAAGAAAGGCTATTGTGTAAACTGCACATTGCCATTAGCAGAAATATTCTCATCATTGAATTATATTGGCCTGAGCTACAGGGGAAGTCAGCATTGGGCTCATATTGTAACAAGCAGGAGCTCTTTCTTTGAGGGTTCGGTGCAACCAGCAGGAGAATAAGCATACTGACTGCCTTTAATGGTGCTACCTCCAAATAAAAAGGTTAGTATTTGTTTTGCCTTTAAATGATCTTGAAAGGGATACTCGGTCTGTAGGATACAGAAGACACCACTTTTTGCAGAATTTAATGTCCACTCACATTAAATCTTTTTTTTTTCACTAATAGTTATCTAGGAAGTGCTTTCAAACATGTTCATTAGCAAATGCCCAACTAAAGCAGATTTGCAGTGTTTCTATGGAAATCTAGCTATTAACTTTAATGAGAAGGAGATCATTAAAAATTGAGCTATTAAATGACCATTACTGAAGTAAAATGGGTTAAAAAGAAATAAGGATAATCTAACAATGACTGAATTTATCAAAAAGATATCCCCAAACACTTCCCTACATTTTTTAGCAAAGAAACGTAATGACATTCTTTTTTGTTTCATTCACAAATCTACTGGAACATATTGCAAAGAATCTTCAGTTTTTCACTTATTACTCACCTCACTTTTGAACAGTCATTTGCACTCATATTTTTAGCTCTTTTTACATACAAATGTTGAATTTTCCTGTGCAATCCCTTGTAACTTGTAGCTATTCAGAGTTAACTATATCCCTTCAGAGGCAGGTATGCTTTCAGAGAAAATCAGTTGCAAAATTCTACCTATCAGGGAACCTGCTTTAAAATGGTTATATTGTATTAATATCTTGTGAACATATTTTCATGCCAACTATTTAAAAGCAAAAGAAAAATTATTCATATATAGGTTTCTAAAATTGGAAAATCAGCTCAGCCCTTCCAGTGAATCCAGTTCATCTTGTATCCACTTTGAAATACCAAACCTTACCATATTTAGACAATTCAGTTTGTGACATAAAATTCAGCATTAGCAGTCATCCATGAGATTAAAAGAAATAGTAGTATAGTACCTCTGTCTCTGACAACCGCACCCTGAAGTGCCCAAATATGAAACAGCTTGGTGAAAGTAATGAATATTTAATTCACATCTTTGCTATATTAATTTAGGGTTTCCTTTAATTGTTATGAAACAATTTGTGGGGAAAAAAGGCATGTTTAAAACATAGTGATCATGCCACCTAAATTGAATTGAAGCTCCAAGCCTGTGCTGTGGAAGCCAGTAGGTGCAGCAGCAAGCTACTGATACTCAACCTGAGAGAAATCTATTTCAAAATATTTTTCATATTCTCCCATTATACTTGCTTATACTTGATCAGCACCCAACCACTTGATTCTCCTTCTTTTCTTTCCTTTTTCTTGCTGTCTTTCATCTCCTTTTGCACTTTCTTCTGCTCATCACTTTCTGCCTCCCTACTCACGCCTCATTTCTGTTTCCATCTCCATTCATTTTTCTCTCTTTACCACATGACTATAGCACAGCATTGCTGCAAAAGTCAACAGAAGGTTTAACACGTAGTTTCTGAGAACAAAGTAGATGATGGCTACCTGATTCTGGAGTTTTGATGTATTTAGAGACGTATCACAATGAATAGTTCCTACGTTTACAAGTGATTCCACTGAAACTTTTGGCATTACCCATCAAAACTGTGCTAATGACCCAAGTGGAATATAGCCTGTATTTTGTTTATTTTAAAAGGTCATCTGAGGAGCCACTAATATTCAGAATGCAAAAGCAGGTATGTTTTATCCAACCAAGGAAGAGTCACCTGTTGTTTTCTGCTTGTGCTTTTAGTTCGATTAGAGTTATTCACTTCAACAGCTCTGGGAAGCACTAATACTGGAAAGGAAATACAGTCTCCTTCACTAAACGTTTATTGTTTTCAGCCAAAATCTAAAACTAAAATCAAATTGATCTGGATGGTCCAAATACAGAAGATTCATGAGTTCTTTTAAGGAGGATAATTGGGGCCAGGAGGTGAATTCCAAAGCTCTCCTGGAGAGTGATTGCAGCCCATTGACATACTGAGCATGTTTTGGCTGCATCAGAAATGTTAAATCTGTATTTGGCCATGAATACATGGGGGTTTGTAGTTTACCAAATATTGTGGAGTTTCTGTTACAAAACAGAGCAGTAATAATTTTTCTAAGACAGCTGACATGCATGAGACGGAAAAGAAAAATGGTTTTACTTCCTTCCTAAGCTGGAGCCTGACAACAAGCTTTTTTTCCCCCTTCTTTTTTTTCCTCTTGAGAAGTTGCAGCTGTTTCGGCCTTTCTTATTGTGCTTGTTTTCAGAGTGTGACTGGGAACACAGGCTGAAAGTACAGCTGTTGGGTGCAAAGTGAATCAGGTATTTCACAGTGGTTATTTGATTAGAAAACAGCACCCAGTCATACTGCTGTAGTTGGGGAATCAGATTTTCAGCTGGTGTAAAGCAGCCTTGCTCTGCTTAACCCAAAGAAGCTACACTGAGAATAAGACTCACAACTGGAAAAGACACTTTCATTACAAGCTAGTATTTTGGGAAATTATAGTTTGTCAAAAAAAAGAAAAAAAAAAAACCCATGCTACACTGAGATAAAATATCTTCTAATTTTGCTCAGTTCCAAGGTGGTTTTTTTTTTACCTAGAGCTTGGTATTATTTCAGAGAGTGACTTTTGAGTGATGAAGAAAAGAGCAAAGTTCTTCAGGAAGGGGAAATCTTTCTGATAGCTCTGGGGAGAGTGGGATATGGGAAAGTTTTACAAGATTTATTCTGAAAAGCTCACATTCAGTCTGGCCTTAACAATGAACAAGAGACCGACATCCTTGACATATGCAGAGGCTGATTTTCAGCATAACACTATGTTTGGAAGCAGAATACTGCATGTGCTCCCTATGCTTGAAGCTGGCCTCATGGAGGTAAAACCCAAGCAAATGCACTGCTTGTTGGTGACTTTCTTGAGGAAGAGAGGGATGGAGAAGTTTTCACTGTATCTTTTACAATTACTATGGGCAACCACTCTCTTTAGATACAATTTTGGCAGCAGGGCCATGTCATTCTTCTGACTATACCAATGAAACTCACTGCACAGAGGGGCAGCACTGGGCTGCGTGTGGAGTGAGGAGCTCGCCCATGCACCCTCTCATCTTCATGGGGCAGTAGGACATCCATCCTGTTGCTCATGGAGGTAAGGAAAGGATCTTTCCGTGGGTATACATACACCCTGAGATGCAGTCAGGCACATGCTGGCTGCGGTCCTGTCCAATCTAGCTGGACGTGAACCAGCTCTAGCTGAGAAGCCAAGTGTTAGCAAAACATGGTCACGCACTGTCATGTCTGAACAGATTCTAGGCTGAAAATGGCTTAGGGCACGAGAACCAAAGCGTGATGGCACAGATAGGCCTCGTCGGAGTAGAGCACATCACACAACAGGCCGCTCACCCTCCTCAGGGCCTCTCTGCACTTGTTAAACACAAAACAATACGGAATAATAATAAGCCTTATTCTAGGGACCCGTTATGTCCCAGTATTTTTAACCATATTTTTAGCTCAGAAGGTATGTATGGGGTCAGAATAAAGGTTCAAGGAGCACAGTCTCCTATCTCTAGCAGGGACTAAGATGGATAAGGGAGAGGTATGAGGAAAGTAAAAGCACACAGTGAAACTTCTCCCAGTACCCTCCTCCTTCTGGCACACAGTGGCCCAGAGATTCCCTGAGCTGGAAACTGCACCCATATCTGATGTTTAATAGTCCTTGTTGGACTTCTTTTCCATCAATTTTGCTTATTGTTTTTTGAAATTATTCGTTGTTTTGTCCTCTACAGTATGCTGTGACAATGACTTCCATAATTTCATTCTGCTTTGAAGGATGAACAGCTTCCTTTGGGGTTTCCCTAACCTTCTGCCTTATCGTTTCATTTGGTGCCCCTGATTCTGTCTGATGAGGAATAGGGACTGGGCTCACACAGATCAATGGTCTGTGAAATTTTCACATGCTGAGCACAAACCTGTTGTCTTTCACATCCATGTAGACAGAGCACTTGGTAGTCACACTCATTTCCCAGGAATACTTATGATTAAAAACAAACATCACCACCACCGTCAAACTTCTCATGAAAAGAGAGAAATTAGCATGTGTCAGTTGCTTTCATAGATTACATGCCAGGGAACATAATGCATGCCACAGAAATTAGTATAGACAAAAATAATCACATCTGCTTTTTATTTGTAACTGCAGTAAAGGCTTGGAAAAATTTGTCCCAGAATCCAGCAAGAAGAGAGCCAAGCCTTCAGCATTGCTCTCCTCTTGCAAACAGCAAAGTGGCAAGGCCTCGCCTCTCCAGGAATCGAGGCTCAAAGCCATGGTGCCTATCAGCAAAATGAGTTGACGCAGAGAAAGGAAGTACAGACTTTGCATCTTTCAGCATGGTCACTCAAATCCAGTTTATACCACAGCATACTGGAAGCCATTTCCACCTTTGAACTGATTAAAAATCTTTTGACCTAGTTCCTGTCCCACTAGACAAATACAGTCATAACAAAAACCACCAGTGCAAGTGGCAAGCCATGTTGGAAGCAAGTGCGAGGAGGTCAAGAAATACATGAGCACGGACCTTAAACCTCACAGAGCCAGAAGGAGGAAAGAGTAATGGGATGACCACGGAGTCATGGCAAAGGCTGTCCTCAGTGCCTGCTGCTGTCCTGCCTCTGTGGTCCAGCAATTCACTTGGCTTTTCAATACCATCAGTCTGACGTATTTAAAGCTAAACACAAACTATGCACATTTGTAGGAATGTGAATAGTTGCAATCTTGCCCACTTTAAAATTTTTAAACCAACAGAAAACTGTGGCAAACTCTAGATCTAAAGTAACATTTTCATATCTATAGCTCAACTTCTAACAGTTTTATAATAGCAGTTCTTTCTGTGATAAAGAATGTACCTTGATGCTCCCAGAAAAAATATCAAATATTACATAATGCAAAATCCATATAGGCAAATTAAAATTAACACCTGGTGCCAAATAACTGTTTTGAAAGCACACATGTTTTAATGTTCAGTTTGAGTAGAAAAGCTTACACCCTTCAGAGGAGATCCATTATACTCTCCATGGATTAAAATGATATACAGCATTTAGAGAGCTACATATGTGCCCTTTGCAAGGCTACGCTGCATATCCCAGGGCATTTGAGGCGTTACACAGTAAAGTTAACCCTGAGCCTATCTCTGCTGGGTAATGGCCTACACCTGCCAGACATCTAGGGAAAAAATAACAATATGATACTTAGATGGGATTGCTTTTAGAAGCCCTCTCATTTTTGCAGAAGATATTTCAACATGCAGACAGTAACATTTGTAATTCAATCCTGCTGACTAGCAGAACTGAGCATCAGAATTATTTTTAAAAGAAGCTGTTGCATGCTGTTTTTCAACTGAATTTATTACAGTCTTAATTTGCCATATTTTGCATAAACGAACATAGAGTCAGGTCTTCTTACTTAACATTAATACTAGCTGACAGCAATGAAAGAATATTTAAATTAATTATTTAAATGTTCATGGACCTAAGTGATCACTGGCTTCAAGTGTAAAGGATATAGTAATTAATATATTAATTAATTAATTAACTGTTGGCTGTTATCTTCATGGAAGTACTTTGAGCTATGCTGAAACACCACATACGTTTTTTGTTTTTCTCTTAAACAGAGGTACATAAGTATTGTGTTTGCTTTGAGAAGGATGTCTGGGGTTGTAGTTACTGATAATGAATGTGATTCTCAGAAGGGTTATTTGTAAGAACATCAGAAGAGCCACATGGGTTTAAACGAAGGGTCCATCTAGTTCAGTGCTCTGTCTCCAGCAGTGGTGACAAGTGGATGCCTGGGGACCCAGGCAACACATGTAATACCTTCTGCTTCAAGCCTCTAACTGTTTTCCATCGTGGGGATTTCCTGAGCTATTGGGTTTTGTCTCTTTAGCTCTTTCCATGTACATGTGGAGTTTCCCATTGAATGTGTATTCCTCTTGCGTTCACATCCTTTGGCAAGGAGTCCCATAGGTCATCACATATTGCCAGGAATTCTTACTCTTTTGTTTGCTTTGAACCTGACTCTCACTTTTGTCTTTTGATGGTGTTTAGTACTTTTATTAGAAGAGAGTAAATGGTCAGTCTCTACCCACTCATGATTCTGTATGTCTTTTTCATATCATTTCCACACCTACCCTACTCAGTCCTTGTTCATTACAGCCTTTTGATCATCTTTGTTACCCTTCTCTGAACCTTTCCCAATTTTAACATACTCTTTTTGTCATGAGGCAACCAGAACTGCACAGAGAATTCAAGGTTCGGGCAAGCCATGAATTTGTATGACATCAGGATGTTTTCTGATTTGTTCTCTAAACTTTTTCTAATAATTCCTAAGTTATTATTTGTTTTTTGACTGCTGCTGAGCAGTGAGGTGATGTTTTCATGAAGCTATCTATCATATACCGCTTTAAATTCATCTTCTTTGTTGTATTTCACCTGCCATTTTATTGCCTTGACATGCTGTCTTGTAAAGTCCTTCTGCCATCCTTCATAGTCTGTCCTCATTCTTATCACCTTGAATACCTTCAGATAATCAGAAAACTTCGTCACTGGACTGTTCAACTACTTTTCCAACTCATTTATGGGTACGTTGAACAGTATGGATCCCAGCAGACACCTCTGGTGACTTTTCACTATTGCAAGGACTGACCATTTACTGCTAACACCTGTTTGTTATCTTTTAGTCAATTATTTATCTGTGCAAGACCTTCCCTCTCTCCTAACTGCTTGAGTGCAGGCACATAGATATACTTTCTTTTCTCTTATGCTCTGGAGAAATACTTAGTTATTAAACTAATTATTAAAATGTAAAAAAAAAAAACCCAACACCACCCCGCAAAACTCCCCCCAGAAAACCAAACCAGCACTTTATAGTGTTTGTAAAGAGAAATCCTTCTGTAGTACTGAACCGTTTCCATGGTAGAAGTAGCCCCTGTATGGTGGTGTGTCCACGGTAGATTAAAGCCACACTGTATGCATACCAGCCCAGTCCCAAGCAATAAAAATCAGAGGTTTCTGAGAATGACACTGGAGTCCTAAGTAGCCTCTTCTTCCTGGTGTAGAAGCTGTCTTCAAATTGCCTTCAGGATTATGTTGGATAAGGCTAAGATAGAATTTCAAGGACTGCGCTGATGCATGCAAAAACTGCACACTTATATAGACCAAAAAGAGCATTTTTGCATCTAGTGTCTGTTACGGCAGCACTATAGGCTGGTAGATTACTTCTAAGCAAACTCCAAACTTTTATTCCATAGTCCCAAATGAGTTAGGAAGTGTAATTTGAGCTGCCTGTATGTCATGAGGTCAAAGTCTATTCACTTGGGCTTTGAGCAGGTGATTTGACTATCAGCCTAAGTAAAATAAAGGTCGGTCAGTGTTTAAAGTACCGAATAATTTTGTCCCAGATTGTAGAGATGGGATCCAAATTTTCATGTATTGCTCTGAGGTTGCAATGCAGATGTGTTTAAAGGGTTAACACTGTGGCTCAATCAGAAAGAATGCTTGGCAATAAGAGGAAGCCTGGATTAATGATAGAAAAGAATTCTTAGCATTTTATAGCAGTGGGTATTCGAGATGAGACATGGCTAATGATCAACTAAAAAGGTATTTGCAGCTGTGGTGCTACCTCTCCCCATAATGCCAACATTAATCAAGCTTTTTCATGCAGCTTTGCAGTCCATTCTATTTTTCATTGTCCTGAATATAAAAACAGAGCTCATGCCCTAATACACTGAGTCAGAGACCATACTTCTGTGTCACCGAAAATGATCAGACCTTATTGATTTCTAAAAGCTGCACTTTCTGTACTGTGAAACAAACCCATCGCAAAGTCTTTAACAAAGCCAGTTTCATTTTAAAGAAAAAAAAGCCTCTTGTAACCCCAAACTGTAAATACCTCTGGGATGTGAAGCACTTACCGCCATGAATTACCTGCTCATATATTTTATTTAAGTTTTAAGTTACAACAAAACATCAGCTGTAATTACAGCACCTCTAAGTCTAGTTTTGGAGTCAGCCATCTTGTTGAAAGACCTTGGCAGTGCGAAAAGCCAGTGAAATTGTGTAAATCAATGTCCTAGCTGTTCTGGTGCTGCCTTCGGAGTCAGAAGAAAAGCTTCCTTATAGTGAAAAATTAAACATTTGACATACAAGTTATTTCCAGAATGGCTTCAATCTTTTTAAATAATGAACGCCACTGAATCTCAACTTCTCAGCAAAGGTTGATTATATCAGTTCCTTAAGTAAACTACATGTGATGCAGCTTTTGAAACATGAACATGATCTTTCCTCATGTAAACAATCCTCTCTGCCTTTGTTGCCTGATACTATCACATTTGGGTGCACATCCTTCTGGATTGCAGGCCCAAGCCTATAAAATCTCACTATCGAATATCCACCCCAATCTGCAGATGCTTTATGCCTGTGCTTAACAGCCATGACTCATCCCATTAAAGTCAACAAAGTTACAGTAGTAAAGTTAAGCGTGTGTTTGCAGGAATAGGCCCAAATTCTCAGAAGTATTTAGGTAACTCAAGATGCAGAGAGATGACTAGTGGGGGAATTTCATACTGGTGTGACTAATCTCCTAAAATCAATAGAGAGGGAGGGGGCTCTTGCAAAGGGGCTTCAGGACAACTAAATTAGGCTCCTGTTTTGGAACACCTTCCAGAGAAGCCTCCAGCTCTCCCTGTCATTTAAGAGGTGCTCTGAGTGCTCTGTCCTGGGCACCCAGCTCCTGCAGAAATCAGCAGAAGCCAGATCTCGAGGTGCTCAGCCATGTCTTGCAAAGAGCCTGTCTGTAGCAAGAGCCACCTGGCCAGCTCTGGGAATCAAAGTCCATGTACCAGTAGCTCTGTAGAGCTGCTCACAGTGTAACCTGCGCCTGCCATAGCTTTGCTCTCTAATGGCCCCACATGCATCAAGACCAGATACTATTGACACAGGGTAAAGTCTACTTTTCAAACTGAAGGACCAAAATTAAAATAAATGGAAGTATCTTTGACTTTTGAAGACCTGGAGTTTTAAGATTCTTTTAAATAGACATTGTAGATAAAATTCTTCTTTCTTAAATGTACAGGACTGACTAAATGACCCATCTTCATTTTTTACGGTTGATTTATAAATACCTGAAAATAAAGGACTGGAAAACATGCAATGACTCCTTCATATTTTGATAAATACCATGTATTTTGAGGATCCTCCAACAGCCACGATTTTGCTGCGTTAAATAAAGCAGATTTTATAGCGCTTTAATCAGATCATGATGGAAAATTATGCAAAATATTATGCAATGTAAGGCAAAGTAATTAATGCAAACAGAGAAGTAGTAGGAACGTGAGACTGCTGAGCAGCATGCATTTGTGTCACACACTGCCTGCTGATTTTCCCAATTTCTTTCTTTCTTAGATAGTGGTTTCCCGTTCAGAACCCACAGCTCCACACGTCAGCTTTCAGCTAGACTCCCACCCTGTCTCTCCCCAAGTTGTTGTTGAGAATTTATTAGCAGATGATGGCTACACCCTGGTAGTGACTGGGAGAAAGGTAAGTGGTTCATAATCCAGTTCTTCTGTGCACTGTATAAACCTGCCGTCAGAGCAGCAACTTTCAGTAACAGCAACTATTCACACTGCTGCTTTATGGTCTGCATCCTTGCAGCCTTGCCATTCCCCTGGGAACATTGGAGGGGCAAGTTTCCTCCAAGATTTTTTTCCCCCCTACTTAACAAACCGATAGCCTAATATTGGGAAATGTTTAAATAATGTAAGAGCTGTAAGAGCTGTGATACAAACCAACAAAAGCCAGGAAATGCAAATTTTAAGGCTGAAACCCTGTCCTTAACTCAAGTATTTGCAGAGAAAAAACACACAATGGCTTAAAAAAAGAATGGTGCTGACAGTTTCCTGGCTTTTATTCGTTTGTGTCATAACATTATAACTTTTTAAGCAGGGGGGTGTGTGCAAGAGTTATGTGGGTTATGTGTTTAAAATTGGGAGTCAGTGTTCACAGTAAGGTTTGAAGATTGCTTTAGCGTGTAGTCTACAAAGGGTTAATAAAAGATGAAGAGCTGTCATAAATACGTTATTGTCATAAGTAGATAACGCATTGTAGAATGGGTTTAAAACATCAGCAGATAATATTACAGACAATCCTAAACCATAATCGTAGGCAATAATTTGACCCCTTGAGTTCTATAAGAATTTACAGAAATACATCAGCCATCAATAAAGATGGTTATTAGTCTTTTACTAGAAATGTATGAGATACTTATAAGAGTAATCATCAAGAAAATGTCCAAAATAAGCTTAAGGAAGGTACTGAAGTGTAAAGAAGTACGATGTACATATATAGTAATGTAATTGTACACTAATTTTAATATTTTGACTAAAATAATTCTTACAGATTTAGAGTGACTATTATCGTAACTATCCTGATATTTTACATGATATAAATTTTAATTTATATTTTAGGAATAGTATAGGTTTTTTGATGATAGGTGTTAAAAAGCAAATACATGGGTGATCGTATGCTGTAACCGTGTCACAGATATTAATACAGCCTTGCCAAAGTTGAAATAGCCATCATGCCTATTTTTACAAATGTATGAACTATGACATACTGAGATACACTGTTTTTTCCAAGAACTAGTGCAGAATTGGGAAGAGCACACTGCTGTTTTCTTTTTCTATCAGCAAAAAATGCTATCGTGCTGTAAACACCAGATGCTGGTAGTAACTGTATATAACATTAAGATGCCTTTAGGGTTTCTCCCAAGTGAATTTAAAATCATGTCAATTAAATTACTTATAAGATCCTATAATTACTGAGCTAAAGAGAAGTCGAACCGCAGCTTGCGCATCTGAAATCTGAGTAGCACCACAGCGCATTGCATAAATAGAGACTCTCGTTGCCGTTTAGTGTATGTGTTAAAAGGATCTGTGCATCATGTCTTTCCATCGACAGGTAACGAAGATCCCGCTGAAGGGGCCGGGCTGCCATCACTTCAGGTCCTGCAGCCAGTGCCTGCTGGCACCTCCCTTCATGCAGTGTGGCTGGTGCAGCCAGCAGTGCCTCAGGTCTCCCGAGTGCCCTGGCAGCACCTGGACCCAGGACACCTGCTTGCCTAGGGTTTATGAGGTAAAACGATGGATTTCTCATATTTCTTTCTGCGGGAAGAACACGGCCTGCGCTCTGCGAACATTTTCTGTTTATTTTTGTGTAATTATGATAAATGAAGTGTCTGTTCTCCTCGACTTCCCCTCGGCCTCAGTGTCCGTAACGCTTCTGGCTGGATGCACGTACTCTCCCTGAATGCTGCGGGCTCAGGTGCTCCCGGTGGACAGTCTGATCATCCTGGCCTGCCACGGGAGAGCCTCGGCCCTGCAAAGCTCTCGTGGTGGGGAAACGACATGGGTCTGAGCCAGCCTGGCAGGGGTCTGGCGGGAAAGGCCAGTCACAACAAGGAGCACCCTTCTCCTCAGACCCCTCTCAAAGGGAGGAGGTGGAGGAAAGCACTTCCCACCCACGGCTGCCACAGCCTGACCCAACGCAGGAGGTCTCCGGTCCCCGCTCCTCATCCGTCCCCATGCTAGCTCCACCGTTGGAGGAAAGGGTGGTGTTTCCCTGTGCGGAAAAGTCCCGCTCTCCCCTACCTGAGCTCTGTGACAGAGCTGTCAACCAAAACACCACCCCGGAGGAGATGCTTTTTCCTAACATCCCTCCCTGGCTCCTTGTTCCCATGGGTCCACACCACCGAGGGGGACGAGCCTGTAGCTGCACCCCTCCCTGGGACGGGGACAGCCGGAGGCTGCTGCCAGCCAGCCAAAGCCCATCAGGGGTGTGTGAGAACGAAACCACACGGACGAGCAGAGTGCTGCACCAGCGCGTTCCTGTTTTAATTTAGCTATGGTTAACGCAGGATTCGTACTGGCTGGCTGTACGTGTAACCAAATCATCCCGTGTGAATTGTGACATAGCTGTGAAGGCGGAGGTTTATAGAGCACTTAACGGACTAGAAAACTGAGGGAAGGACAAGCATAAAACTTTCTGATGGCACTTATACCCGTTTACTTATGTTGGTGCATTTAAACTACACCATGTAGTTAAAAATACATTTTTCTTTATGGGCATACAGCTTATAAATGTAAATGAAAATCTGACATGCTAAACGCTCAGAGACAAAGGGAGGCAAAAGGGTTTTTTAAAATAAATAATGTATTTTTTTCAACCAGGCAGATGATTTCATGTACAACAATTTTTTAAAGAGTAGACAGGCAAAACTGCTAATAATCTAGAAACAAATCTAGAAACACATTTACAGGGGTTTTTTTTCTTTTCCATGCTCACCTTTCAGATACAAAATTTAGGACTAACACAGGCAAAATTCAATGGAAAAACCATGAAGCATTGTAGGAATCAATCCCAAAATGGATGGAAAGGTAGGGGGGGCGGGCAGGCAGCGTTTGCCTTGCCTTCTATTGCCATTTACATTTGGGCAAAGGAGATACAAAAAAAAAGCTAATGCAGAATGTGAATAGTTTACTCTCCCTTTATACAAGAACACATTTATTTCAAAAAGGTTTCAAAAAGTATTAGATGATCAAATAGTCCTTTGTGGCCTTAATTTGTATGAGACTATGAATCACCAATTCAAAAGGATACACTGAGAATTAGTCCTGATACATTTTTGTGTACCTCTGCAGGACCAAGCTACTCACACGTATACTGCACAGCTTGTTTTGTCTTTCCTAGAGCTCAAGCACAAGTAGCATCCCTTAATATTTTTTTCTTGGCAAAACTTTCCAGCAGTGGCTGTATATTGCCACGCCTCCAAAAAGATTTCTAAGGCTCTGAACTGCTTAGTTTCTGATTTTCGGAGGTGCTGAGCTCATATAGCCCTCTTTAATTTCAGTTATGAGTGTATGCACTCAGCAGTTTTAAGCAAACACCTGGAGCCCATGCAGAGATGCTTAGACCGAGAGGTGCATCCCCAAGGCCACCTCTGCAGTCCCTGTGAAGTTGCGGGGAGGACTCATCCAGGGGAGCAGGCCTTGGATGTGGGGCCGTGGGAGCAGGCATGGGGCCGGCCGGGTGCTCCCCTTCCCCATGTGGCTCAGCCCTGCCTGATCAGCACAAGCCCAGTGTACCCCCGTAATGAATATGGATCTGTGGCACTGATGGATCTTAAAGTGAATCTCGAATTACAGTGTGCCCAAGTTGGTAGAAGCTGCTTCTAGAAGGCTTGTAAGGAAAAAAATGCAGCTGAGTACTGAAATCCCTTTGGATTGTTTGCTGTTAAGACAGATTTCATGCTCTACTGGACCATGACATTTAACATTATTAGTGAAAAAAATATAGAAGAGATTATTCATCATCTTCTGATCTGTCCTTAAACCCATATGCATAAAATATGAGAAACAAGCTTGTTTTGTTCCTAACAAGAAGAGGATGACCTGCTTTGCATAGTATCTGAAATTCAGTCTGAACTCCCCCTAATATTTTGCAGCTTTCAGAGCGACAGACTGCTTGAGATATGTCATATGATTGCTTTAACCTGAGGGGAGTACAGAGCTTCTCCAAGGGTCTGGTCCAATGGACGATAGCTAAGTCTTCAACAAAGTTTTCTCAGGTTATTACACAGAGTGGTGCACAATGGGGGGGGGGGGGGAAGAGAGATTTTCCCCTCATGCGGGATTGCAGAGAGGAAACCCAGCATTTTCCTGCAGAGTCCTGCAGATCCTTCACCTCTCTGCCCTGCTTTACGCACTTTTCATTGGAGCCGTGGGTGGCAGGGAGCAGCCCCGCACCGCAGCCCTGCGGGGAGCACAGAGCTCCAGCTCTGCCCAGGCATCCCCGCTGCTGCAGACAGCGCAGCAGGGCTGGCACCGGGACACCTCCCCACCGCAGCCCCGCTCCCACCTGCACCTCAGCACTGTACCCCGCTCCCATCCACCGCCTCTGCCAGCAATGAGGCATGTTTTGTCAGCCTGGACAAGCGGTGCTAGAGCAAAGCCGGGGGACTTGAGGGACGCTCCAAGGAGATCACTTGGTGCTGGAACAAATTGCAGGCATCTGCGTGCGGCGTTCAGGTTGCGCTGAAAGGTGAACGGCGTAAAAGAAAAAATAAATTGATCTCCCTTTTGATTCTTTGTTGTGGTTAAAAACCTGATATGGTTTACTGTTGTTTTTAAAGTGAGTCATTTTAGCTGGCTTTTGTCTCAGATGTATCAAGAACATCAGGCCTTCTGCTGCCTGTTTAGGTTGGAGGTTTTGCTGGAAATTTCACGTGTGGCCTGTACATGTTCTTGCCTCTTAATTAAAATGAATAGGCCGTTGAAACTTTAATAAATAGAAAACTTTCTTCCAACAATTTATAAAGATATGAGTGGATATTAGCATAATGGCTGTCAACATTAAAAACAAGGAAAACACAATACTTTCAATTTTTCCAAAAAGAAAAGTTAACTTTCTCTCCCTTAACCCAAAGTCCAGAGTGCAGCAGGGACAAGCAGAATGGCAGGCCTTGCAGCAGGACTTGCTCCATGTTATCAGTGGAGTTTCCTTACTATAGAGAAGTTCTGAATCCTGAATTTCATGGCATTTATAACTGATTTGGGTTTGGATTACTTTTCTGTTACTACCTGCATGATGTAAGCACACAGAAGATGCCTATATGCACCTCAGTTCAAAGTCTAGGAGGTTCACTATTCATTCCTGTCGACTCTCCCAAGAACAAGTCTGGGAAACCAGATTTGACTTTCAGAGGTTTCATCATACAGAACAAATGTAACAGAACTAAAGACATGAATAAAAACACTCTGGGGGAATTTCTGCAGAACTTAAATACAAAAGTTTAAGATTTGGTTTATTTTTTGCTATCTACTTAGAGGTCTTGCCTCCTAAATTTGCTGGCAGAATGTAGTAAATACTTCTACTCTCCCTCAGTTAAGGCACATGGGCTGCTATCACAAGTCTCCCTTGGCAGATAAGATCACTCAAAACCAGTTAAGTGCCTTCAGTTTTTATTCTGTATGGCTTTGTGAAGTCTGATTTTAACGCCCTTATTTTGCTAACTTATAGATTACATTTCAAACTATTTGAATGCCACACATCAGTACATCATTGTACAAAATAACAAGACATCCTGTACCCCTACAGAGCAACTTCTGTTTCTGCTAGGGTTTTGCTACTCCAAAAATAGATAGGGTGCTGAGATATTAAGTAGAGTGGAAAACTAGGATCTGAAGTCAGTCCAGGTTTCGATGAAAAAAAACCAAAGAAATAAGGGAAAGTTAAACTTGGGAATAGCACAGAGTCCACGGGACACAGTACTGCTCCACGCTCCTAGCTGCAATGCTGTATCTCAGGGGGCTGTGTAAGCATCACTCCTTTTTTATGGGATTTGTGCAAAAGAATTGTTCCTGCATAAGTTCCCTCTTCTTTGCTCATTGAGAGCTGATTGAAAGCTCATTAAAATAGGAAAGATTCCTACTGGCTTCAGTGCATTTTAGTTCAGACTCTTTGTCTGCTTTCTAATGGGGGCAGTAAATTTCCCCATATAGAATATATGGTATAATTCTTTTGAAGTATTCTTCAGCTGCCTTTCTATCTACAATAGTTCATTTGTGAGAGTCTTGAAGTATAGCTACAAGAGAGTTGAAAAGAAATGTGCTGTCTTACTGGATTTCCAGATGAAATAATAGCCAAGTATCTCTCAAACACTTTCCTTTCAGCTTGAAAATGAAGTCGGGTCCTTTGAAAGGCACAGCTGTATTGCATTTTAGGGGCAAAATTACTGTCACTAAAGCATTAAGTCTAAGACATTTAGGCATTACGACCACAAGTCTAAATTCAGTCTTTCATTCTCTGTTGTTTGTCCAATGGTACTGGTATGTTTGCAAAATTATGCAGTATTTTTAAAAGTCCCCATAAACCCTGAACCAATGTCTTTTCGTTTATTTTTTTTTTTACTGGCAATACTGACCAGTACTTTTACTGAGTTTTGTAAGACTTCTATAGTGTTCCTACATTTTTCCCACCATTGTTATATTTTACAGGACAATTTACAATATACAGAAAAAAAAAACATTTCCTTTGTAGATGGTCTCTGTGTTTCTGAGGGGTAGTTTATTTTTAGCTCGGAATTAGAGGTGACCCAATGTAAAAGATTTAAGGAAAGAATAGCAGAAGTCACGTTAACTTTATCACAGCCACTGCGATATTGGATTTTGGTGTCTTTGAAGCTACTTCACTCTGAACCTGACTTTCATCAAGCTGACAAAAAATGGTCATTTTGGGGCTCTTTTGTGTTCGGCATTCAGCTTCTAAAAAATAAGTACATTGTATGTTTAACATGCCAGAAATAAGATGTGAAAGACAAGAACGGCAGGATTTAAAAGACTATTACAATGCACAGCTTGTTCAGTGCCCCTAAACACTATCCTTCAAAGCTTTCTGGTATAGGTTTTGTTATTTATTGCTACTGTCAGAGAAAGCTCATAATGTGACAAATGAAAGGTGAAGAACAATTAAGATGAATGGTAGGACAAAGTCTACCAGAAGAAATGCTTTTCTAAAATTATTCCTTTGCACATTCTTTAGCTCCATTTGAAGTTCAAGAAAACCTGATGTAACTAGCACAATATTTTTTTTAACAGATTCTCCCAAGCAGCGCGCCCTTAGAAGGCGGGACAAAACTGACACTGTGTGGATGGGATTTTGGATTCAGCAAAAATAACAGATTTGAATTAAAAAATACAGTAGTCCATATTGGAGGACAAATTTGTGCTCTGGAAGCAAAATCTAGCAACAAAAACAAGTAAGAAACCTAAAATATGGATTTCCTTTTATACAGGTGTTCTTTATGTGATATGGATTTTTTTACAATATAAACATTCAGTCTGTAAGTGTCATCTCCGATTCTGAAATTTCAAACAGGAAACAATCACTTGGTTTGATAAGCTCCCCACGAAAAAAGTGCTTGAAATGGAGATCAAATAAATCTAGTTAATGCTGATAGCTCCTGCAGCAGCTTTTCCTGGTTTGTCTGCGAAATGCAGTTCAACATCTGTGGGAGCTGGCAAGAATGAAACTATTCAAAGGTTTGAAAAGGGGGCAGGTTCCTTTGGCCAGGATCCTGCTGGGCTCAGTTATGTCACCTCTGTCTTCCTGATCTGTGAAGCTGCTGGAGAGAAATGTGAGAAGATGCAGGTATTTCGTCATCCAGAGGCTTATGACCCTCAGCCGCACCTCTCCTCCTCTTCCTCAGAAATAAATATTTGAGACAGTGGGATAATGGCTTAAGTTTAAGACGAGGGTTATTCCTGTTGTTATCTTGAAAAAATAGGAAGTTCAATGAACATCCTCTCTCAGTTTAAAGCGTATGACTATCTACTACCAAAGCAATGGCATGGCTTCCCTATTCATATATATAGCAGCAAAAAGATCAACCTCCAGAAGTACTGAGCACTCTCCGAACTGCTCTTTTGAACCGTCTTAATGCAAACAAAATGATTTAAGGAAGCTAGCTCATATATGAGACAGTGTAAATGCAATGCAATACATTGACACATGCTGCCACAAAAGTTCAAGTTTAGTTTTTGGTAATATTTAAAATTATACAACAAACTTGTTTATGTGATGCGTTTTTTCTAATCCTGTTGTCTGCCAAAATTTGGCACTGAAGGAAAATTCCAAAACACAACTCAGCCATTGAATGGGAGGTATTTGTTTTCTCTAGCATGCATCTTTTTTCTATAATTTATTTGATATTCTAAAATTATTTTCTCTGGCCAAGTATAAACACCACAGTGTTTGTATTTAGTATTAAAGAAGATGACCACAGTTCTTTTAGTTGTTATATCTGAAATGTCCCTGATGTGCATAGATTAATGATTTGTTTAGTATGGATCCTCCATTATTATGAGTTTGAAGTGGTTCTATTTTAATACAAAAAATCAAGCCAGAAGAAGAATGTAATCCCATTTTTTTCCTTGTTTTCCAAAGGCTGGAATGCACAGTTCCTGCTGCAAAAAATCCAAGTTTTAATATATCCAGTAGTGTTTCTGTTGGACATGGCAAAACACTATTCAATACATTTTCATACGTGGTAAGCACTATGATTAAAACTTTATTGTCAAAATTAGCTTCAATATTAACTGGAAGGAGATTCCTCATGAGTCCAATCCAGTATGGTAATTCTATATTCCTGTTTGCTTTATTATTACTTCATGGAAATGCTAATAAATGTTTTAAGATTCTTCCTCTTCAGATTTTGAAAATAATTGAACAATCCACTGTTCTTATTTTTACCTTCCCTCAGAATCCTGTAATAACAAGTATCTCTCCCACCTATGGCCCCAAATCTGGAGGAACATTGCTAACTGTAGCTGGAAAATACCTAAACAGCGGAAAATACAGAAGGATTTTTGTTGGTGAGAAACCATGCACCTTGAAAAGGTAATGTATTTACTAAAATGTGATGTCTTTAATATTGAAATGTCTTGATTAAAATGTCTTGGAGTAAAAAAAAACAAACGTGCATTGCTTTCCTCTCCTTCTGTTATATATCGGAGAATTGATACTGCAATAAGCGTTCAGTTCTGGATAACATCCTGAGTTTAGGATGTCTGAAAGGTTCCTAGAAGGGACTGTGGTTCCCTAGAAGACTTGTTTATTCTGTAATGCCTTCATTAACCTTATTAAAAGGTTGCAAAGAGAAGTAGCAAATCAGCTTCTAATGGACTAGGAACTGCCCATTTCCCATCATTTTTGCCACCCCAACTCCCACATGCTCAGCCCTCTCTCTTTATTAATTAGCAAGAGCTGCTGTTCATGCAGCAGCTCCCAGTGAGCATCCAGTGGGTGCAGGTGGTTTGTTCGGTGGAAACCTGACCAGTGTGGGAAAGCAGCTATTTCGGCGGTACTATCAGTGAACAGCCTCCAAAACAGAGGCAGCATCAGTTTGGGACTTTTCCTGGTATATATCAACTTGTTTTGAGGATTAAGCCAGAATTTCTTGTGGCTCTGTACTGGATCCAGTAGGAGCTCAGTCAGGAATCTTTGACATGCTCTGTGTGGAAATGCCTTCAATCCCAGCTGAATATAAATGTTAAATACCACACACAGATTCTCTGCTATGGGCAGGTGAGTGTTCTGAATTTGGTAGCCATTCTACCGTGGTGCAAATCCTGCTTGGTCCTGTTTTCAGGTACAGCAGGCTGGCTCCAGAATTGTCACCTCTGCAGCCAAGGGCAGAATCTGGCCCACTGTGTTCCAGGAACAGGATGTCCAGTAATTCCTCTAAATTTTGAGTCTCTCCTAATGATTATGGAAAGTCATAGTGGTGAAACATCACACTTGGGGAGAATGTGGGGAAGCAATAGCCTATTAGTTAACGTCAGACTCGAAGTCAGGGGGGCTACATTTTAGTCTTTGCTGCTAAATGATTTATTGTATGCTTTTGATCAAATCAGCTGACTAAATCAAGAAAGGGATTTAGGTATTCAAGTCCGATATTTAATCACTACCAAGATCTTCAGCACTTCTGTTCAGTAGCTGCTTAATAGTTTAGGGTGGCATTTATTGATGTCATCATCTCACCAGGTCAACTAAGGGATAAATATATAAACCTTTTGGGAATGATTCATCTGATCCATTTGAGACATCAACTGTGGAGGTGAGATAACAGCCAGCTCAGAGGCAGACATCTGCTTTGGTCAGGTGGACCTCTAGGTATCAAACCGTAGTTGGGGCTTATCCAGTAAGCATCCCTAGCACCCCTCTTTCTTACCAGCCAAGTTGTCTGGAGACTTCTACACAGGCCTTAGCCAGTTTCTTAAGGCAGGTATTTCTCTATCTAAACTGGCAGCTTTCCCCAGTTCTAAGGGCAGCTAGATCAAGGTTTATTTTTCCCTTTGAAAGATGGTAAAAAGCTTCCAGATACATATGAAAAAATCACTAACCCCTACAGCACATGGTGAACCCCACCTTCCTGGAAAGCTTCTGAAGTGGCAGCAAATGCCCCTTTTGTCTAATTTGGAGGCAGTCTCACATCCTTTGAGAACGGCCTCACTTGGAGGGCTCCTGGATGTGGTTGGGCTCAAATCACTGAAACCAGCTGGTAGAGTTACAATTGCTTCTCCAATCCATCGTTACCCTTGCCTCTGATGTGCCCTGCTCCCTGCAGCTGCATTTCATGTGCTTCAGGCTTCAGGATCCTTCACCCTTCCGCTGCCTGCTTACCCACTGAGTTCGGTGTGGAAGGAGGACTTCCAGGGCCAAGCATGAGAGAGCAAGGGAAAGGTGAATATCCCAGAGACTCTGCTGCTCTGCTGAATTCAGCTGGCTCTTCCTGAATTTTCATCTTCTCCTTGCCCTCTGCCTGCCCCTCAGCAGTGCCTGGAGTCCACAGGTGCCCCCAGGGCAGGACGTCTCTGACATGTTGGTACCTTCCCCACCAGTACCTTTTCTTGAGGTTTTTAACACAGGGTAAATCCTGTGGATCGGAAAGAGAAAGATGTTATCTCTTGGTTAGAGCAGAACAAGTCATTCTCCTTAGACCTGGAGCGTGCTGTTGTTTTCCAGGCTGGAAGCTGCCTTTGCAGGGTGTAGGGGCTGACGTGGCTGTCGCCACCACTGGGGAAACACCTTCCAGCAGGCAAGGTGCAAGTCAACCAAATTAAGATGGATCTTGAGCCTAAGCAGTGGTGTTGCTGTTTCTACCTCACGCCATGCTTATTTGTTGCAATATGATCATCCAGTGAGGGAATCAATGACGTTTTTTCACGAGCACATCCTTAGGCAGGGTTGGGGCTCACTGAAGGACAGTGTTTTAAACCGAGTACGTGTTTTATAATGCTGACAAGCAAGCCTTTTTCTGTGCTTCCAGCATATCGGTGAGCACTGTGGAGTGCTACACTCCGGCACAACAAACTCCCCAGGAATACCATGTGAGGGTGGGAATCGACGAAGCTATTCGAGATGCGAGCAGTCATTTCACATACAGAGAAGACCCTGTTGTTTTAAAAATTCATCCTGCCAAATCTTTTCTTAGGTGAGTTAAAGTTTCTTATAGAAATAAGAAAAGTAATGAATGAAAGAAGAATGGCTACGCTGAGCAGCAATCTATCAAAAGAAATTGCATTTTTATCTCTATCTGCCATGCCAATTGCTTCTATTATGGTGCAGTTGCAGAGGGCAGATCATTTCCTTTCAGAGGTGAAGGAGAAGGGGGAAGGGCACCTCTTTTCTTTATGTGATTTAACTCTAGATGCTGCTGCTGAACGTACCTGTGATGTCCTGCTGAGATACCTACTGTATGGCTAAGCGTGTCTTCTATACTGTGTCTGGACATTACACTGATTAGTGAGGAAAATCATTTAACGTGACAAGTCAGCGGTACTCAGGAGAGCAAATGGATTTTAAAATAGTCTAAATCCAGCGCTACATAAATATTATGAATATATATGTATGGTAGTATGTGTGTGTTTTTAAGTGACATATTTATGGTCTCAGTAGCTCTAATCCAAGCCATCTGCCTTTGCCAAAAAAACGTCAGCAGTAAAAAAGGCACCTTTTTCAGCACCACTGAAAGCAATAAGTTAAGTAAGTTAGCAAATGCTAAGTACAAGTATACACCCTCCTTTAAAATGTACACATTTGTTTTATATCCTGGCATACCACGATTTTAAAAATTATTTTTCTTTTCTTGTATTTGATTAGTTGTTATAGCAAGTGTAAAATTTGTTTCCCAGAAGAATAATCTCACTGCTCAGAGCTATGTATTTGCATTCACCCCATATATCCCTAATTCTGGTTTTATGTTGTCATTTACTCTAAAATATAATTTGTAATTAAGATTATCATAGCAGATGTATCATTATCCTACTCTTTTTTTTTTTTTTTTTTTTTTTTTTTTTTTTTGATTTTTGATTTTTCCTAGTGGTGGAAGTACAATCACAGCTCAGGGAATCAACTTGAACTCAGTGTGCTTTCCTCAGATGGTGATTACTGTACCTAAACTGGGAATGAACTTCTCTGTGGTGAGTCAATTTTGGAGAAGACAATCTGTTATCTTGTCATCTTCGTGTGGTGAATGGCACAGATTTTTTAGTCAAAATGCTTTGATTTTTGCCTTGAAACTTCGGGGCTTCCACCAGCATTTTGGTGTTTTCTGCATAGACTGTTTCCACTGCATAGGCGAAACTCAACAACAAATTTGAAATAAAGCTGGGGGTAGAACAACAGTTTCCAAGGAACCTCTTCCAAAGAAATAAGGCTGTTACAGTATCTGATAACAAAATTTTTATACTGCAATTTAACAATGCAAACTCAGTGACTAAACACAGAACAATGCAATACAGATGTGTCAGATTACATGGCAAGTTCAAGCGCTACTGTGATAAGTAGGAAATATATTCAAATGGTGACTGTGGATATAAAAGGAAAATGGAACAAGCATCAAAAAAAGAGGAAAAGTAAATATGTAAAAGCAAAAGTAAGTATTATTTTGAAGATTTTCTGATTGCCAGATTACCTATTGGGGCAAATCTTTCCTAACTTATCAAAGTTCAGCAACTAAGTTTTAAGAGAGGTTTGGGCTTCTGCAGTTGGGTACCTCTGCATGAACAGAGGGTCAGTCAGGGACCTGAGCCTTCTTTTGTTACCTGAGATGATAATACACAGTATCTAAATCTAAATAAGGCGTTCAGATATGACCATGTGATTGACTTTAATTTTTATAAGGTAAAGATGACATTTATTGGCTAGTTGTACTGGAACTGTTTCCTGTAAGCTTTTGCCTACACATTTGTCTTGCACCTCCAACATTTTCTTATCCTGTAAGGTCTGTTTAGCCTAAGTGAAGCTAAATTGACCTACCCTCTTTACGACACGCCACATTACTGCTCATATTCTCCACTTATTTCCAGTGATCATCATACACTATTTCCTGTATTGAATTCTAAGTATTAGACCTAGGTTTGCTCAAAGCATTTTAAATGGTATGTCTGCAAATTTGCAGTCTAGCTTCAAGGTCATAATATTCTTCATGATCCTCATTTGTATAATATGATGAGTGTCAGGACCTGAATTTCAGCTGGATGTAATCGTGGCTTGTAATCTAATGGGTTCAGATTTTAATCTGAAAATCAGTGCCCCTGCAATGAAACACGGTGTTCGATGTTATCAAAAAGACACTTTACCCATGAGTCGGAAAGCAAAACATTTCAGTGAAATCAACCAAACTCTAAGTTTTTTAAGTTTTGAGTAATGTGGGCACATTTATTTGTAAGTACAAAAGATTTCCAAAGAAAAGATCATTGCTGAAATCAGCTCTTTAGATTTTGCTTTGTGTGGATTTGAGCAGCCTTTCTTCTGAAGTAAAGACGATTCACTTGCTTTCTCTGTTTCCCTGTGAGAATATGCAGTATTGCTTCTCTTCAGGCACTGATTCTGCATACCTTGCTTGTCAAATATTTGAGACTTCCTTAGAATTTGAACAGATTTGAAAGGATCAGAAGTTTTAAACAATTAAATCCACTGTCCAAAAGTGACTGGCAGCTCCAGGCAATGAACACTGTAGAGTTTACTCTCTCCCCCCAGATATTGGGGAGCAACTTTCCTTTGAGCAGTGGTTTGCTGCCATCCTGCCTTTTAACCTGCTATTGAAAAAAGACACGGACATAGTCAGAATTATCTCCCTTATTCTTTTTATTTTCATACCTTGCAGTGTGCGTGATATCTGCCAACACACAAGAAGAGGCAGGTCTGACCCTCCTTTTCCATAAGGTTATCTGTCCCCCACCACTGCTGATCTCCAAGAACCTGCCCCAGTGTAAAAGCAGCTGTACACAAATTCATTCTCCCTGCACAAAGGGTGGAATATAGCCTCAAACAGATTATAATCCAGAGTGCTTTATACTTTGACACTGCCCAGGTAATATATTTTGCTCTACTGAAATTAAAGACTTCTGGAACTCGGTGGCTTTCCCTGCCTCTGTGGCAGGCCAGCTCCATTTGCCATTTGTTCCGCCACTAGTCTTTACCTCAAGCTTATTTCTCAAGGAACGATATTAGTTCTCAGGGAGAAGGCGAATATTTATAAGTGGCAAAACAAGATTGCACTGTGTAACTGAGGAAATTGTTTGGCAGAGGATGCCTATGGCTGCAGCCTGCCCCATCCTGTGCTGGAGATTCGGGGCCCTATGCATGAGCGATATGCCAAAAACACAAACTTTCATCCAGTCATTACAAAAATAAACAATGATGAGGAACTATTTCCGGCAGGGATCCAGAGTACTGCAATGCCCAGCTATCCCATTTACAAAGAAGAAAACAGGTTGTGGTCCTGAATAGACCAAACCCAGACAAACAGTACAATACAAACCAAAATGATCAAGAAGTCCAGTAGCTGAGGTTATATATCTTTTTGCTTCCTTAGTTTGGGAGAGGAGAGCTGAGTCATTTTTTTAAATTGTTATTTAAGACCTTTTTCTTTTCAGTTTTCTCTCACCAGCTTCCTCCAAGAAGCTGCTTTTGTCAGCATTCAGAAACTCCGGCTCTTGGGAAAACCAAAGCCAGCACTGAAACACATCCCAGAGCATCAAAGGAAAGTACAGCTGGGAGGGACCACAAAGACCTAGCCTGGCCCGCTTCCCTGCGGCAGGAGCAAATGTACACAGACCACTGCCTGACAGATATTTGTCTAGGCTGTTATTAAAGCTCCATGTAAAAGAAATTTCACAACCTTGCTTAAACAAGCTTTGGAGAGAGCGGCTCTACCTGCTTACCTAGTGGTTTGGAAAGACTTCTTTCTAATAATTAACCCAAATCCTAGCTGCTAATTAGCTATCTTCTTGTTTAACCCTCAGTGGACACAAACAACAGATTACCAGTCTCTCCTGCTAATTTTACCTATTTGCACTCCATTATGATTCAGCCTTTCTCTTTTCCAGTTAAAACAAACCAAACCACTCCAAATTCTCCTGGTAAGTGCTGTTTCCTAGATCTCTGCTCCTTCTTTCTGCCACCTCCCAGACCCTCTCCTATTTGACTAAAACTGGTGGTGCCCGATTTAAAAGAGGTCTCACCTTTTCCTGTCAGCTATCTGTCCCCAGACCCTTAATTCACTCCCTCAGGCTTAATTGTGACCTAGAGCCCTGATGGAGTCACAGTATGAGTGGAGGGTCACTTTTGTAAACAGCAGGAGATGTTGGGGATGCTCTACATCCTAAAGCCTCAGTGAGCAGACCCAGCTGATGCACCCTGGGGCGTTTGCTTTTCTCTGCCTGTTTCTTTCCATCCCAGTGGAAGAGATGAGCAGTACAACTGGTAAAAAAGGTTCTTCTGGAACAACTCCCCATAAGAAATGCAGTTTGACTGAGACTGAAAAGTTTTGGGGGCGATATGCCAGCCCCCTATAGAAGAAACATTTAAGTTGAGCTTTTCAGCTTTCATGTTTGAAGTTCAGTATTTCTGAAACTTTTTGTTCCATAAGGCAAAAATGCCTTGCTTCAACTTTATAATTTTCATTTCATATTTATTTAAATTTCCTTAAAATTATTCAATACTGTGTTTGCACTAGTTGTGTTTATATAACATTCTATGTTAACACGATCAAAAGAACACATTTTTCCTTCTTCGAATTTGGTATTTCAACGAGTGAAAAAAAAGTTCAAGAGTTATTGAACCATATGTTTCAATACTTGTGATGTGTTTCTTTTTAATTTCTATTTCATGAGTTCTTCTGACCATTTGTTCTGACTAGGAACAAAAAATATGAATTTAGGCAGTGCTGCATAAATTCCCAACAGCTCTAGGTAATGAATAAGGATACAGAAACCATCTCACTTCTGCTAATATATCCAATTCCTGTGTGAGGTGCACAAGGAGGGAAGCAGCCCATTCCTTCCTTTCACTTTGCATTGTGCCTGTAGAAAAGCTTTGCACACTTTGGAAGAGCGTTTGATCAGGAGCCTGTTTACAAAATATGTGTGTTCTAACCTCTGCTATAAGTCGTGCTAGATGATTCTTCTGCTTCAGAAGCACTTGAGGCCAATATTTTCTCTTTGAAAATCTGTACTTTGCATTGATTCCCCAATGGTGAACAAGCGGTCATTCAGGGATCCTTTGCTGTAGCATTTTTAATATTCCATCCATTAACTAATTTGGATTCCCACTGCTTAATCTCTTCTAACCATGAATGTCCCAAGATGTGCAAGGTTGCAAAATTAGGAAGAAGCACCTTTTAATGCATGACCTCCAACAACTGACCCTGTAGCTATGCGAGATCATCTCTTTCCACAGACTTTTAATTATCTCTTTGGTAATTAGTCTCTTGAATGACCTTTAGTCTTTCTTAATTGCTCCCTGCTAGATGCCATTTTCTGCTGTATTACAGGAAAATTTTAAAATACCCTAAAGTTCCTTCAGTGTTTACAAGTCCGTGAACAATCCATACTCATAATACTCTTGAAAATGCCTAGAATTCACCTGCGAGTGTCTACCTTAGATTTATTAAATAATGATAGAAGGAATTCCCTGGGAACTGTGGATGGTGAGCGTGTGGTTATTGAAGATATTCTTGACTACCTGTCCGAAGACAGTCAGGGTTGGAACCTCTATTGGTGTTGACTCTGTGACATAAAGCTGCGACAGAAGCCCAGCAAAGAGTTTCCCTCACAGAGGGGAACCCTTGGCCTTTCTTTCTGTGCTGAATCTGCAGCTCATGCACATCTCCTGGCAAGGAAAGAGTGCAGCAGGGGGTGTCAGGGAAAAGGCCAAGCCGTGAAGTCATCGGGGTGCTGGCAACATGGTGCTAGGAGGAACATTGACCATTCCAAGCCCAGGTAGGAATTTAGACTCCCGGTCAGTATTGGTCATGTTGTGCGAAGGGCTGGCTCTCAGACCCAGGAGCAAGAGAGGTTTTACTCTAGCTTCTGGTCCAAGGGTCTGATAGACTGCATCATCTCCCATGGCTTCATCCAAGAAGATAACTAGAATAAAAATGCTACCAATTCATTAGGGCCATTCATTGCACTACCTGAAATGGCAGCAAAAGCCAATGAGTTCTCTGAAGAATCTTCAAGATACCCTGCTTAAGTGTCACTGCTGAGTTTCTCACCTACACAGAAAAGCCTTCTAGATAGGCTTTCCTCAGGTCAGACCTGAATTCTCAACTCTTTCTACTGAGAAATCATCCTTTGGCAAAGATGGTTGGAGAGTCTCCCGGTCTGTCTTTAACCTCATTCATCTTTCATTCCTCTCTGGAACTCCAAAAGTTTACTTTTTATGAAAGGAGAAATTGGCCCTTTTCTCCCTTCTGACTGCCACAGATCCTGTAATACAGATCCAACTGCCCCTCTCTTATCTGGGTCAGCTGCTGGGAGACCTCTGGAGCTCAGAGATCCTCCCTCATACTTTTCCTGTTGTTCTATCAGATGAAAAAAAAATGAATTGGGCACCGAAGTTCAGATTCTGTAGGTCAGGTTTGAATTAATTGCCTCAAGGGTCATATTTTACAAATGCAACAAGAATACGTACCTTTAAGTGATGAGTCATATGCATTGTGCAATGGATTATTATTCCCTTTGGGGTATAGTATTTACTTATCCTTGTGAAATGCTCCATATTTTTTACATCTTTTCTTCCTTATTGTCTTCAGATGTAGATTAAGTCACAAGAAGAATACAGGCTTAGCTTTTAAAGTGAATGTACTTTAAAGCCTAATTAAATAAAAGTTAAAGGTGCTGGGTGATAGGCAGTCTCTTAATTGAGAAGGCAATAGATTGAATTAGAGTTTTTTTTCTTATAGATCCTCAATTCAATATTTCTTGAAAACTAAACCGTCATATTCTTCAATTGCTAAAACCAATTTCAAGGTAAAAATGTCATGTCAAATCATGTACCAATAAGGGCATTGCAAATAAGATTTTTCTTGACCTTACCAATCAGTCACATTGCATCCCCTCCAAAGAGTATTATTAGATTTTTATCATTTTCTGAAAGCTTCTTCTTCAGAGACCAGCCTGATAAAGTTAAGTATCTGATTCTAATAGATAGCCACAAACAAAGTTATGAATACCACTGCTATTCATTTAAAGGACATCACTATTCTACAGTAGATAAAAAGTCTAATGAATTTACATTAATCAAATAAATATAATGATTACCTAGGACATATTTGGTTTTATAAATATATATGTATTAGTAATCCCTTTTTAGAATCGACACAGTATGATAGATAACTGTACAAATATTCATATATCATGGAAGAGTTTGGCTTGATCATACATTATACTAATGATGCATCTTATTATTACCATACTGATTCAAATGAATTTCTAGATCCATGTGATATAACAAAGCCTGAGATATGGTAAATGGTGTATAACAAGGTATTCAAAAGAGGAATGAACAGTCTAATATGGTAAGCAAACAGAGTGAAATTCTGCCTTGTCTTGTGTCCCACAGATTACCTTGTTGTCATGGGGGATGCACAAATATTTCTGAATTTATGCTAGGAATCTAAATGGACTGTTAGTTACACGGATGCAAGTCCCATTTAGTATCACTGAGACCTGCACCAAGTTATTTAACTGGGTGCCAAACTCACAGCTCACAGGCATGTATCCCTTGTAGTAGAGCTCTAAAACTCTAGTGCTCAGTTTCAGAGCCTTGAAAATGTTTCCCTTGGCAGATTTGAGATTTCACACTATTATGCACAGAAACATGAATTGCTGTGGTGATAAGAAAAAGTGCTGATTTGTAGGTAGCTAATTTAATCCCACTTTTCAAGCTAATGTGAGTATATAACTGATATAGCGTGAACAGTTATGTCACTGATTTGAAACAGCAAAATTACATTGCATTAATTTAGCCTATTAGAGACAAATGTAAACTAATTTCACAGCTCTTTCAGGCAGCATTTTATAATGAGAAACAATTTAATTTGAAAAACCAAACAGAAAAATGTATATTTTTTGGCCTTCCCTAGATGTGCAAAGGTATTCAACAGCGCTGTTGGTTTTCCAGGGAAATTTCTTGTAGAACAAATGTAAGATTTATCACGCCTAGGAGTTAAGCCCCATTCTTACCAGGTCACATGTCAGCTATTCTGTTTTTTAAAAAAAGAAGTGTAATCTCTGCTGTCAGGGCACAGTGTACAGGGAACTACTTACAGAAGGTTTATAAAATTGGAAAAGAAATACTTCTGTGGAGCTGAAGCAACTCTGTGCCAGAAGTCCTTCAACCATATCCGTGGTAGGCAGCATGAAAGGGAGGCACAGTGAAGGGAGTACGCGATACAGTCACAAACAAGCCACTCTGCGGTTTGCGTGATGCTGCCCAGCACCCACCGTGCCTCCCATCGATGCTTGTAGATGTGCTGTTGACATTATAATCAAGTTAGTCATGTAGAAACCTTCACAGTCAAGAGAGAGAGGTTGACCCTTCTAGAGCACCGTTAATCTAATTAAAGCTGTTGTCTAAAATGGATCAGATGAATCCCACTCTAGGTGAGCGTGTTTCCCTCTGTTGACTCTAAAGGCAATGTAGACAACTAACTCCAATGCAGGCATCTGGATGCAGGCTGGATGAATCCCATCTGCAAGGATTCATGTTATCCCTGCAAACTGCCTAAACTCAGCTTCAGATCAGGAGGCCTGCAAATCCCCACCGTCCTTGCTTGCAACACAGCAATCCTTTTAGGAAGAACCTGGGTCTGTCTTGTCTGTCTCACGAGTCCTGTGTCAAGGCGGTATGGAATAGAGGGAAGCACCCTGGCCAGACATTTCACACTGGATCGCACCCCCACAGCACAAAGCATGCTCTGGCAGGCCTGCTGGTGTGTAGGGTGCACCAGCAGCTTTCCCCCAGAAAGCACCTCCAGAGCCTTCCTCACGAGGAATAACAGCATAGTGAGGGGCGAGTGCAGCTTCATGCCTGTTGTCAGGCAGCTCCTGCACTGCAGTGAGGGGCAACCATCTAATCCCCACTGGTCCAAGGAGACACAGCGTGAAGCACATCCCACAGTCAGCACTCTCAGGAGGGACTTGCATGACACCTGTGTACCTAAGCACCGAATGCTGCACGTCTGGGGCTTTACACATACCTTTTGAGAAAGAAGATACACTTTGCTGAGCTTTCATGGCCCAGAATCCCATGGTGGCTTTGGCTTTAAAGCACTTTCTCACAGCATCCATAGTGCCTTTCTGGAAACATAGCAGCTTAGCTACGCTGTGGGTAAGTGGTGCTTTACTTTTGTTTTCCACTATTTCAGTCAGATTAATTTGCCCTATTTTTACCTTCTTCTCTGGTCCCTTGCTATTGCTTTGGTAGTGTAAAAGGAAGAGAAATCCATGTGGCAGTCACTCTGGCATAGGCTGGATAAGCTGAATTATGGCTGCTTTGTGTCCCAGTACAGCTCAGTATATCAGGATAGCCTCCTGATGTTCCTTGGCTTTGGAAATCATTTTCCATTAATTATCTGCAAAATATTTACTTCAAAAGTGCTGTGAACAATCAGGCCAGGAAGCTTGTTTACTTGAACATTTCCTTAACAAGAGTGCAAACACCATTGACATGAAGTTTTTATGCTTTTCTCCCAGCTCTAAATAAACACTGTGTAGCACTGATCAGGATTTTGCTTTGGTTAAAGAAGAACAAGACCTCTGGTGTTTATTTTTTCAATATATGTGTATTGTTAAAGAACAGTTACGTTCATCAGTGACTTCCTATGCATGTACTTACTCCAATTACCTCTTTCTTTCTTTCTCATAGGCATGTAGCCACCGCTCTAGCTCAGAGATAATCTGCTGTACAACTCCTTCACTGAAAGCCTTCAATCTTCAACCACCCTTTGTAACCAAAGTGTTCTTTATTTTTGATGGTGTCAGCTCTTTCTACTTCGATTTTGATTATGTAAATAATCCTGTATTTAAGCATTTTGAAAAGCCAGTGTTCATCTCAAGAGGCAACCAAAACATTCTGGAGATTAAGGTAAGAAACACTGAAACACATTTTTCAGTTATTCACAAGTGCACATCAGCAGCGTAGCGTGGAACAGACATTTTGATGAAATAAAGGAAACCCCAAGGAAGCAAGGGCAGAGAGAGCAGTGTGTTCAGTACTGCATTCACCCCAGCCCCCAGCTGTCACAACTTAAAAGGTGCCGAGCTGAAAACAAAGATATACCAGGGTGGGTTGTTGGCATCCGGTGGGGTGGGAGAGGGGCTTTCCTCATCCTCATGGGAGGACTATGCTGCGTCAGCTTCCAGTTGCAATGAGCTGCATCACCAGTTCAGGATTAAACATGGCCAGCAGCCCAGAACCTGAAGTGTCTGGTCTGTGCATAGGTCCCAGCTCCTACTATCACATGGTTTTGTATCCTTCTTCACAAAAGATGTGGAGTTGCCTTTAGAACGTGGCCTAGTGGCTTTGGCTCTCTAGAGCTGAGGAAAAATCTGGCCTATGCACAAAGTGACCCATGAGGATCAGTCACCACTGTAGCCTAAATATTTACAGATCCATGAAAAATGCAAAATTAATGCTGAGTGCCTGTTAAAAGAGCACTGAGAATAGCCTACACAGCACTGAGAAACATCTCTTAGGAATTCAGGGCCCTCGCAGGCACAGGCTGCTCTCTACTAGAGTGCTTCAGAGAAAGTTAAATCCATTTTGCAATAGCCCAATTTCTTGAAATCTAGTGCTTTTCTGAGTTAGAGTATCAAATAGAAACAGTATGAATACAGGTATTTCTAATTTACAATGAATGTTTATGAAAATTTATTATTATGTACATGTCATTTATATAGAATATCTATAATTTATAGAGAATATAATCTATAAAAAATGCTTTACAGAAGAGAATCAGCCTTAATGCTGGGGTCATCTCTTTGTGTAGCTGCTCCGTAGCTCTCTAAGCCAAAACTCCTTTCCCTTATGACAGCCATGAAGTCTAGAAGCCCTTAGGTCTTTGACTCCAAGATGGTCCAGTGGGCCAGCTCCTGAGCTGCAGGAAATTGGAGGGAGTTACCTTAGAGCCTCTGTCAGCCATGCTGCATTCCAGTTAAACTCTCTGAATATTGATCTGTCTCCAAAAAGTGTTTTGGGAAAATTCCAAAGAATAATCAGTCTGATTTTTATTTTTTTGTTTAGTTTTTCTACTTGGAACTTGTGGTCGTATAATGACCCCTTCCTCAATGCAGAGCAATTCTCCTGTTCAGTTATGGAGAAACACTAGAAAGAGTTCTAGTGTGCAGGTCAACAGAGAGCTGGGAAAATATAGCTGCTGCATGGCTCAGTGCCTCTGTGCAGTGACAGCACTGTTTTCCAGTATTTTCCAGGTCATGCATATCAACCAGTTGGAAAGAAGACTAATTTGAGAAGAATCATTGAATAACTTAGATTGCAAGGAACCTCTGGAAGTCTTTGTAGCCTAACCCCCTTGCTCAAAACAGAGCTAAGTTAAAAATTAGGTCAGGTTGCCTATGGCCTTGTCTAGATAAGTTTTGAAAATCTCCAAGAACAGAGATTTTACAGCTTGAAAAACCCCAGCTCCACTAGCCCTGCATTGTGCATCCTGTGCTTGAGCTCCCTTCCAAGCTCAGTGGCCCTCTGCTCTACTTATCCATTTTGTCAGTATCTCTCTTGTTCAGTGGGGTTCAAAACTCAACACAGTTCTCCAAGTGTGGCCTCACTAATGCTGAGCAGAGGAGAACAATCACCTTCAATCTACTGGCTTTGCTGCTGCTAAACTATGTGCTGAGCCTTCATCGCTACAATGGCACACCTCTGTCTCATTTCACCTTGTGGTCCAGTGTATCAGTCATTTTCCTAAATTTGATGTCATCTGAAAGCACAAGGGCAGTGCATCCTGTCCCTTTGTCCAGGTTGTCGATAAAAATTTTAAGCATTATTGGTCCCAGTATTAGCCATTGACAAATGCCCCTTGTTAGACTTCTAAGATTTGAGCTGATGGCCAGTCAGTTTTTCACCCACCTTACAGTCCATCCGTCTGGTCCATATCATCCCAATTTGTTTTCATTGCTAGGAGAGATTGTGTTGTAAAACCTTGCTAAAATCAACGTGAACATTGTCCAGTGCTCTCCCTTCATCTACAGAGCCAGTCACTTCTGCATAGAAGGCAATCACACTGCTCAGGCAAAATCCACCCTTGGGAAACCTATGCTGGCTGTTCCCAGTCGTGTTCTTGTCCTTCCTCTGTCTGGAAATGCTTCCATGAGGACTTGCTCCATAATCTTCCCAGAGACTGAGGGTTAAAAATTATTTTTTTTTTTTTAACTCTTTCTTTTACTCTTGAACCTTTTATTCTTCCTAAAGGAGAAGTCCCTAGTGCTGTTTATCGCTGGGAAGAAGCCATTGAGATGAGAAAGGCTGGCTGAGGACTGTCCCGCTGACAACTGACCAAAGTCACAATTTTGTAGTGTTGATGCCACCTGTAGTCATGGCACCCAAGGCAGATGTCTACCTGAGCCTAATGCTCTGGTTATTTCCCAGCAACCAACTGGAGAATAACATTAGTGAAAGCTGGTCTCCTAAAACAAAGCATGAACAAGCACCAGTTTAACATCTTCCTTTAAATAGAATTAGTTATAGTGGGATACTTCTACCAAAACAATGAGGCGACTTTCAGAAATTATAGTCGGGAGCCAAAGATCATTACAAGCCATATTGGCAACACTTTTCTCTTGCCCCTTACCCACATTCAAAAATACACACACACAAGTTTACATGCCTCATGGTCATATTTTGTGCAGTAATTAAGCAAGCTCAGCATGAAATTAAATGGCAGCTTGCTTCAGTGAACAGTCTGTTCTACCAAACCAAAGTTCTTTTATCTTTTTCTTAATTAGTTTCAGAGGGGCGGAGGGAGCTTTTTTCACAAGTTTTTCAATCAAACTAATCTAGTGTGACATATTTGGCTTTCATCAAATGCTGGTGGGTACTGATTGAAAGGTTCTGTTTGGTTTCCCCTGCTGACCATAAGATGTTTTTGTAAGAAAATGTTACACACAAGAAAACATTAAGTCTTCTATGTAAAAAAAAAAAAATCAGGGCACTGTGTGCCATGAATGCCAGCCCTTCTCATCTTCAGTGCCAGCCCTTTTGTCTTCCACACTACCAAGCTTCTCAAGGTCCCACATTATCACTGTCTTCCTCTGCCAGTTATGTGGCTCCATGAAGTCTCTCAGTGCCCGCCATGGTCCAGTCAGAGGGGTCATGGCAGAGTGGCTTGAGGCACTTCTCTGCTTCAACACTGTGAAGACACCACTTCAGAAGTGCTCCCGTCTGCCACCAACATGGGAAGCTCTCAGGGCAGGAGAAGTTCTGGTGTTTTGCTGTTGAGGATGACTGAAGCCCTGAGTCTGCTCAAGAGGACAGAGTTTACTTGCTGCCTGCTGTAGGAGCCACTGACTCAGACCTGCAAGATGGCCTGCTGACAGCCCAGTGTGTCCTAGCTGTGAGAAAAAACAACAAATAAATAAGGAAAGAAACAGCTTCTTACCTCAGTCTGCCCAGGGACCTGGCCTGGTCTGGGGTTGTGTGCTTGTGCACCAAGCTGGTGTGGGGACTCTGTGTGCTTCTAGAGGAGGCCTAGGAATGGGTCACTAGGTTACTAAGTTGTGTTTATAAATATAAATCTTCCTCTATAGAAATAAGTAGCAGAATTGTCATTTCAGGTTACACATCACATCTGAGATCTTGGCTCTCCTCTGGCACATCTGCCCTAAAACTTAGGAGTACAAGACTTACTAAATTGTCTATTTCTAAGCCAGTACAACACATTATTTATGAGAAAATCTTAAGGAACTATTCTTATCTATTTATAGGTCACTCTATTTCCAACCTTCTTCCACATAACATAGAAAATTATGTTTTTCTCAGTGTCTGGTCCAAGAGAGTGCAATATGGAAACCCTGGTATTTCTGAGCAAGCTGAAATGGAAGCTCTGCCCCTGCAGTAACTCTTCATTCTTCCCAAGTCAACTCTATCTGCTTAGGAACCTCAAGAATTCTTCTGACACCAATCTCAAAATTTCCACGCCTTGGTTTGTGGCCCCTCTACTGCTTCTAGACCTTCACCCAAATTATTCCCATCTCTCTAAAGTTGTGCGGTAGTTTGTCTATCAGATTGGTTTGCAACAGCTAGTAAGTCCAGTAACTAGCTTCTCCAGCTTGCATGCAAGGGCCTTGCTCAGTAAGAAGCAGGTAATATGCATTTTAAAATAGAAAATATTGTTTCCCAGTTCTCAGAGGAGTCAGTTTCCTCCTTTTCTTAAAATCATAGGCAAATTCTGTGGTCCTTAGAAGAGCAAAATCACTGCTGAAAGAGTTTTGAAACTCTTAATATATTGAGATATTATACTGAATATATTTGAAACTATACTATATTAAAGGTGATATAATGGTAATGGTTATAATGAAAAACTACTGTCTTCATTATAACTGGCTAAGGACCACCTTAGGAAATGTCAGTATGATTTTTTTTTTCCTTTGGATAAGTGTCAGATTTGGTGGAAAAAATTTCTAAGATTTGGTGTAGAAGAAAAACAGAGGTGAGTGGGCCCCAGTAGTACATTTATCCTGGAGACGGAAGACCCACATTCAAGTCTTTTGAGGTACCTCATTCAAAGGCAAGATTTGAACATAACTGGCTCACAATCTGCAGCAAGCCTCCATACTAATAAGCAATAAACATTAAATATTTACGTAATTAACACCAAACAGAATGGCTCCAAGTAGACAGAAGATAGAGTGCAAAATGGACTTTTCTGGCCAGCAATTAAAAAGCACTCACCTGAGATGTGGCTTTGCCAGTCAAAAGAGGACATTAAACTGGCTCTCCTATATTTTCATTAACATTTTCCCAGGGCTCACTCTGATTCGGCAGCACACCCAAAACATATTCCAAAGTAAGATTTTTTTTGCCCCTCAGAATGGGATTCTTATTTTCTTTCCAGTGTATGAGGCCTCATAGTGGTGTCAGCCATGACATCTTCCTCCCTTCTCATGAGAAACTCCCAGATCCAGCCCACATAAATAGCTTGTATTAGTGTTACTCCCCATCCTCCCTTCTCCTCTTTTACACCTGCTGAATATGCCTGTTCTTTCATCTTATCTTAAACTGGGCTGTACATGGAGAACAGCAGCTTCTTAAATACTGATACCCCTCCTGAGCACAGAAGATCCTGACTTGGCCTTCGGACACTACTATTACAATACCAGAAGGAATAATACTTCATCGAAGTCTTGGATGTGAAAGCAGCTTTTCTGAATAGGGAGCGCACTTTTTTCATGCTGTCATCTTTACCGGGGTTTGTTCCTCTTCAGTCTGTGGAACATGATTTTAACAGATTTGTGCATTTTTATGACTATAATTAATTAGTTCTTCTTGAAAGCTTCACTCCTGCTACCATAACCACTTGCAAAACAAAATGTTTGAGATGCCTTTAGTTTGTGGATAATATAATGCCAGTTTTGTATAAACAGCAGCGTCACATAATGCTTCCTTTCTTGTGTGATTTATGCAAAAATCTAAACAGGACCAACAGAATTTATCCCTCAGAATTTACATTTTAGAAGTCTGTATGCACTCTATGAGTATTAGTGACAGCAGATTTTATCCATAAACTTTATCATCCCCTCTGACTTGTCTGTCAAACTCCCATTTACATGAAAAAACCTGATACATGCATATTGACAGGGCAATGTAAATTTGCATTAGTCTTTTATTTCACAATTGTTTTTCCATTAAAAACATTTTCCAAGGTAATAAAAGGACTTCTCCTTAACTTTTATGAGATGGTTATGTAATATGAAATGGATTTTTTTTTTTCCAAGGGAAATTATATTGATTCAGAAGCTGTTAAAGGAGAGGTGCTAAAAGTTGGAAATAAAAGCTGCGAAAACCTCCTCCTGCAGTCGGAATCAATTCTGTGTACGGTTCCCAGCGATCTCCTGAAATCCAACAGCGAGCTAAATATAGAGGTGAGGCAGCTACACCACACATGAGATATTAATGCCATTTTTATTATCATTCCTAATGTCACTATTGAACCTATAAACTTTAAATTTAAGCCTGAGCATGTGTTTACAGAGATATCTCTATCCCTGTTTGTTTGGGATGGAAATTTAAATCATATCAACTATTTTAAAAGAAATATTATCATCATTATTGTTATTACCTGTTTGTACAGAGACTTTCTGGAGCCTTAGCCACAAAGCAGGAGCTAAACTAAGCACAGAAATGAAATGGTAGTTATTAATCCAAACACAAGAGGAAACATGGGGAAGAATGGGAAGCTATAATGGAGTAGGTTTACTTTGGGGCTCACAAGTCCTTTTTTCAGCAAAAAATTCTGCTGCAGTCAATAGGATCAGATCCTTTCTGAAAGAATTTTTCATCTGCTTTTTATAATTTCCTTTCAATTCTTTTTGTAAGATGCAGACACTTAGGACTAATGTTTGAGTTCTAAAATCATTGTTGTAAAGGTGGTCTCACTAGAGTCACTCTGAATGAGTGCTACTGCAAATTTAAACTGTAGACAGTTTTTACCTACTGGTTCATAGAATAAGACGCAAATCTTTCAGTATCTTTGTATTTTTTTTTTTTTTAATTAAAAAAAAAGGGAAAATCACAGCAGAAGGGAATTACCTTTAAACTATGAAATTTGGTGATCATAGACCCTGATTCACTGAAAACAGTGGAAACTTTACCAGTCATGTAAGTGTGACTAGGACCATAGTCTATGCAAGCTCTTTGGACCAGGGACCATCTGTTTTTTCTATGTCTTTATGGCATTCATCTCAATAGGATCCTGGGCCATGAGTGGTATTTCTATGTGCTACTGCAGTCTAAGTAAATAGTAATGACTAATTTGCTTTATCAATATGGAAAATATTAATTTATTTTAATATTAATTTACTTTGAAATGTACAAATTAAATTTCTTGGATGTATCAGGCAAACTATAAAATTGGTTGCAGTTCTCCTTTTGGCAAATCTGTTTCCCAGACCTGTAAATGCCTAGTTTCATATAATACTTGTGCATATGTTGCATTCTGTACCTGTTTGTATTTTTACATATGCAACTGGGACTGGCACTACATTCAATCAGTTCTACTATGTGATATTTCCCTAACCTCGAAAAAACAGATATACATGACCTGTATTTCCTACATAGAAAAGAACACAACATAAAGGGGTTAAATAAAGTTTCTCCTTGTTTACTGACAAGGAGCCTCAGAAATTGCAGTCTGCCCAGTGAAGAAGAAAATTTGCTCTTTTGATGGGCAAATCCATCATTACAGTACCCAGAGGAATGAATTCCACAGGAGGAAGAGAAAAGATGGCCAAATGCATTCCAACTGACTGAGCTAGTGCCGTGTGACCTAAAACAGTTTTGCCCTGTTAGCTGCTTGGCGTTTGTTTGGTTGTTGATTTTTGGGGTTGGTTTTTTGTTTTGTTTTGTTATTTTAAACTGGCGACAAGCTAGAAGCTGGCAAAGGACAGGCTCACGTGACCTTGGGAACTAAAATGCAGGCACGCTGTCAACGGAGGGAGAGTTTGATGTTACAGTGTATTTATGCCAGAAGGACACATATTAAAGACATTTGGGCTATTTTTTTTAACATACATCTCAGCCCATATATCCATAGGCCCATACATTTCCCTGCCCCATCTGAGTAAAAGTGTGAATTTAGTTTTTTGAATTAACATCTGGTAGCAGTGAGACCCTGTTATCCAGAGTGCATGTGTGTGTGCGTGCTGTGTGTGTGGTGTAGCACATACATAGATGTGTCACTAGCAGAGCTCTTGGAGGCATGTAATGAATCATAAAAATGTACATCTGCTTTAGCATACACCAATGTAATAATTTCTCCACTCCCAGTGTCTTATCGCAGTACAGCATCACAAAATCAAGATTTAATACATATGGGACACATCAGCTCATACTTTAGTACTAATAATCTACTTCTTACTTGTCTTTTGAAATCATCGCACAATTTTTTTTCTTTGTTTTGTTCAGTGGAAGCAAGAAGTTTTGTCAACAGTTATCGGAAAAGTGCTGATCCGGCAAGATCAGAATTTCACGGGACTAATTGCTGGAGGTGTTTCAACATCAGTTATAATTTTTATCTTTTTGGTGTTTTTCCTCTGGAGAAGGAAGAAGAAACAAATTAAAGGTTTGTCATAGTCAATTCCATCAAATAATTCTGTTATTATAGCTTAGATTTTAAAAACTGACATAATTTTATGCTTTGCTTAACTGCCATGCAGTGCCCTGTTGTAACCTGTCAGCAGAGGTTTCACAATCAAGTCCAATGTCTAGTTGCATTTCAGCCCTTGGCTCTTGCCTGAAGCTGGGTGAAGGGCCACGCTATGCTTAAAGGAGAAGGATTTCGGAGGAACCCTGAGCTATTAGGAATACTTAGTAACTTCTCTTCCCCAATCAGTCTTGGTAAGAAGGGATGAGTAAGTGGAATCACAAGTACTTCAGCGTCATCCAGTTGCCTTGTAGTCCTCTAGGCTGCCCCTAAGTTGTGTAAGACACAGAGCGCTGTAGTGTCCTGGTCTCCTCTTCACCCAAATCAGGAACTTGGTCAGTGTGCCTCCTCTCTGGCCCCTGTGTCTGGGTTTCCTTCCAGTGGGAACTGCTGCACTATGGGGGGGGGGGGGGGGGGGGGGGGGGGGTGCGGCTAGTATATAACCAGGTCTTGTTCTGACGCAGTATCACAATCATATCATGAAGCTGGCCTCAGAGGTTTTGAAGCTCTCTTGGATCTTCCAACACAAGTTACAGCAAATCTTGTGCGGTACAAATAGCTCAAGTTCAGGTCCTGCACATGTCTGCCTCAGCAACAACCCAACCCTCTTCCCAGAAGAGCAGAACTTCTAAACTTAAATAAATACCTAAATGAATGTTGGCACACAGTAAACATGAGGGTTTTCTAATATTTCGCAGGGATCTTCTTCTAGAAATAAGGAGAAAAAAGAAAGTATATGGCCAGTGGAAGCAAAGTCAGGCAACATGGGAGGACTACAGGGATGCTGTTTGCCACTGCAGGGAGGGAATACATGCAGCCAAAGCTCAATTGGAGTTGAAGCTGGCCAGTACTGTTAGGGACAATAAGAAGGGCTTTTTTAAATAATTAATGGCAAAAGGCAAGCCAGAAATAACATCGGCCCATTGCTTGATGAGTGGTCACCTCACAAACAGGGACATAGACAAGGCAGAGACTTTTAATGCTTTCTTCGCCTTGGTCTTCAACACTGATGGTGAGCTCTGGGACCCCCAGAGCCCTGGGCTAGAGAACCGTGACTGTGGGAATGATAAACTCCCAATCAAACCCGAGCTAGTGTGGGACTTGCTGCTCCAGCTGGATCCAGTTGATGGGGCCTGATGAAATTCATCCGAGGGTACTTAAAAAGCTGGCTGATGTCATAGCGAGACCTCTCTCAGTGATTTTTCAATGCTCTTGGGAATCTGGAGAGGTCACAGTTGACTGGAAGCTGGCAAACGTTGTCCCAACCTTCAAGAACGGCAACAGGGATTCCCCCAGTAACCACAGGCCCGTCAGTCTCACTTCTGTGCCTGGCAAAATTATGGAGAAGATTATTCTGGGAGTTATTGAAAAACACCTGAAAGAATGCAGTCATTGGTCCCAGCCAGCACGGGTTCACAAGGGGAAAGTCCTGCCTAACAAACTTGATTTCCTTCTATGACAAGGATACCCACCTAGTTGACCAAGGGAAGCCAGTCAATGTAACCTTTGGATTTCAGTAAAGCTTTTGATACTGTCTCTCACAGTATCCTCCTGGACAAAATGTCCAGCATACAGCTGGATAAGCACATAATGCAGTGGGTGAGCAATTGGCTGATGGGTCGGGCTCAAAGGGTCATAGTAAATGGGGTTACATCAGGCTGGTGGCCAGTCACTAGTGGGGTTCCGCAGGGATCCATCTTAGTTACGGTACTCTTTAATGTCTTCCTAAATGACTTGGATGCAGGACTGGAGGGAATGCTAATTAAGTTTGCTGACGACACAAAACTGGGAGGAGCTGTTGATGCTCTCGAGGGCAGAGAGGGCCTGCAGAGAGATCTAGACAAATTAGAGAGCTGGGCAATCACCAACCATATAAAGTTTAACAAGGGCAAGTGCCAGATTTTGCACCTGGGGCACGACAACCCTGGATATACATACAGACTGGGGAACGAGAGGCTGGAGAGCAGCTCTGCAGAGAGGGACCTGGGGGTTCTGGTCTACAGCAAGTTGAACATGAGCCAACAGTGCGCCCTGGCAGCCAAGAGGGCCAACCGTGTCCCAGGGTGCATCAAGCACTGCATTGCAGCCGGTCGAGGGAGGTGATTGTCCCGCTCTACTCTGCAGAGGCTGGTGCAGCCTCACCTTGAGTACTGTGTGCAGTTTTGGATGCCACAGTACATCAAGGATACAAAGCTACTAGAGAGTGTCCAGAGGGCCACAAAGTTGGTGAAGGGTTTAGAGGGGAAACCATATGAGGAGCGGCTAAAGTCACTTGGTTTGTTCAGCCTGGAGAAGAGGAGACTGAGGGGAGACCTCATCGCCGTCTACAGCTTCCTCACAAGGGGAGGATGAGGGGCAGATGCTGATCTTTTCTCTCTGATGACCAATGATAGGACCCGAGGGAATGGCAGGAAGATGTGCCGGGGAGGTTTAGGCTGGATATTGGGAACAGGTTCTTCACCCAGAGGGTGCTGGAGCACTGGAACAGGCTCCTGTCATGGTTTAGCCCCAGCCAGCAACTAAGCACCACACAGCCGCTTGCTCACTCCCCCCTGGTGGGATGAGGGAGAGAATTGGAACAGTAAAAATGAGAAAACTCGTGGTTTGAGATAAAGACAGTTTAATAGGTAAAGCAAAACAGTAATAGTAATAATAATAATAACAATAATAATATAATGAAAAGCAAAAGCTGCGCACACAAGCAAAGCAAAACAAGGAGTTCATTCACTCCTTCCCATTGGCAGGCAGGTGTTCAGCCGTCTCCAGGAAAGCAGGGCTCCATCACACGTAATGGTTACTTGGGAAGACAAACGCCATCACTCCAAATGTCCCCCCTTCCTTCTTCTTCCCCCAGCTTTATATGCTGAGTGTGAGGTCATATGGTATGGAATATCCCAGCTTCTTGTGCCCCTAGCAGAGCATGGGAAACTGAAAAGTCCTTGACTAGTATAGGCACTACTTAGGGACACTTAGCCACTAAACAACAACTAAAACATCAATGTGCCATCAGCACTATTCTCATACCAAGTCCAAAACACAGCATTATACTAGCTACAGTGAAGAAAATTAACCTTATCCCAGCCAAAACCAGGACACTCCCCAGGGAGGCAGTCATGGCACCAAGCCTGACAATATTCAAGAAGCACTTGGACAACGCCCTCAGAGACATGGTGTGAATTTCAGGGTTGTCCTATGCAGGAACAGGAGTTGGACTCAATGATTCTTGTGGGTCCCTTCCAACTCATGACATTCTATGATTCTATGATTTCTTTCTCCTCCCCCTTCAGATCTGGGAAGCGACCTAGTGCGCTATGATGGCAGAGTACACACTCCTCACCTGGACAGGCTGGTGAGCGCGAGGAGTGTAAGTCCAACGACAGAAATGGTTTCAAGCGAATCTGTAGACTACAGATCAACTTTTCTAGAAGGTACACCTCTATTATGGATCTGTACGGATTATATTTTATACATCTTGCTTTTCATATGTCTTCAGATGATAGCTATTTTGTTCAATATCTTAATTTCAGTTTCTCATCTGGTTTGTCTCTGTCTGCATTATTTGGGACTTTCATGTGTTCACAGGCTTGCTATTTGAACTGAGCTACTCAGGTGCTTCCCAAGATTAAGGTGCAAAGGATTTTTACTTTTACTGAGGTTGGAGGAATATATAAAATGCTCTTAGTAAAAACTCTCTGTAAGTATGCTCCACAATTTATTAGGAGCTAATGGATATAACGATTTTTTGTTATCATGAGGGCCATCACACCATGCGCAAATCCACTCTGAAAAAAGTGATTTTAAGGATAGCATCGAGTGGCTGTAAGTTTAGTGTGTCTCAGTGACTTCACGCAGTTGTTATAAAGCAGTTCTGTCAGCCCAGTATGGGACATGGAGTTTTGTAAACTGATATTCATCTGATCATGCCCCTCTTATAAAATGGCACATTGTACGACACAGAAATGTTGATTTTAAAAATTAAGCTAAAGGGATGTGAAAACTGTGACAAACTGAGTGGAGGACCATGTGTGCCGAGATGCCAGTCTCAGCAAACATGCTGTTTTTTTCAGGCCTGTGTGCATGAGGGAAGAATAACACTATGCTGAATACATTTTTGTGCCTTATAACACTATTTTAGAGTGGATATTCTCCAGAAGAGCACTCTGCTGCACTTATCATACCACTTTAGGCTGAACGTGTCCTTTAATATGGGTGGAGACCATGTTCTGTGATTACTATTAAAGAGTCTTTAACTATTAGGAGTTACCATATTATGATATTTGAGATATCACAGATATTTGTTGGTCTTGGTATAGACATAGTCTTGTACTGTTTCAGATGCTGCCAATACAACCCAATAGAAATCACTCCAAATCCTTATTCCACCTTTGTAATTCCCAATCGGAGAGCTGTTTGAGAGCCAGGCCCGTTCTCAGCTTCCTTTATGATTCTTTAATTGCTGCCGCCAGCTCGCACAGGAAGTTTCTTGATTGAAAGATTCCCAAAGGAAAAGAAAAGCCTGTGCCACTAGTTAGAAGGGAAAGTGGTACAGGAGATGAAACTGTGCAAAGATCCTTGATGGAAGGTAAATCTGCAGTTTTCTGCAGATTTGGTAAATCTGGGGCCACTGTGCACTGGCAAAGCACAGCAGAGAGTGCACCCAGGAAGGAGTGTGTTCACTTCATGTTCCTGTAGGAATGCTCATGTCAATTACTGTCAAAGAATAAAACTACAGGAACATTAGAAAATATGCAGATTTATATGTAGCAGCTGTAAAAACTATTTTGCAGCCATGGCTAGAGTATTTTACTGTGATTATTAAATAGATAATAGATATTTGCCCTTGGTGACATAAACATGGCTTTGTTCATATAAGAGTTTGTATTTTTGCTTCTAGGTAGAGCAGCACTGAGTTTTCTCAGCACCTAGAGTGATAACAGCACTATATGAAAACTTTCCAGGTTTTATATATATGAGGCATGTCTATACAACACCTTTTACTCTGTGATAAAATATGTGATAATTTCTGCAGTTAAATTTATTGCCTTTTTTTCTTTTTAACCCTGGGCTAAATTCTGCTCATTCACTCCACTGGAATCATTCCAGACTGAAATGGGGGTAAATTAAACTTAGTTCCTTGATTCTATCACACAAAATGCTAGAAAAAAATCTTTTAAACAAAAGCAATTTAATATACGTGAACAACATGCTGTTGACAAAAATAATTTTCTCAAATAAATACTCCTTGCTTGACTGAAACATTTTAATTTCTGCTATTTTAAATCAGCTGGCTCATGTTATTTTCATGAGCAGCACCAACTGCATTATCTTCAGCAGTTACAGGATATGAATCACCTCTAGGCATTTCCCTGGTTGAATATTTACCATTGGATAAATATAGCTAGTCACCAACAGTTTGGAAACCTTCATGAAATGTAAAGTTCCCTACCAAATTAGAATATGACAATAATAAAAGGTTTCATGTTTTTAATTGTTCACTACTTCCTCCTCCCACATCGCTGTCATTTTTCCATTTTACTCTTGTTACTCCCAATTACTAGAAATGCTATAGTCTATGCTTGGCAAGAAGTGACAAGGCTTCATTCCATCCCCTCAGAAAAGTGGAAGTTTTGCCATTTACTTTCATAAAAGTAGAGCTGAGACAAGCATAAGTTTCTAGTGACACGGTTTTCCTGGAGTTTGGCAGATTAACAATGCATATTTTCATTTTCCCTTTGTGACCAAAACTTCTGCAAAGCCAAGCCACTTCCAAACTGATAAACTCAAACCCTTGCTCACCAATGAAAGCAAGCTCTTAATTTTTCAAGAAGTCTGAAAAGATTACAACAGTTTCTGTTCATCTTGCAGATCAGTTTCCAAGCATGTCTCAGAATGGATCGTGTAGACCTGCCCAGTATCCTCACTCTGACCTCTCCCCAATTCTGTCCAGCGGGGACTCAGATTTAGCCAGTCCACTTCTCCAAACTAATGTCCACATTGACATCAGTGCCTTAAACCCCGACCTGGTCAAAGAAGTGCAGCACGTGGTTATTGGTGCTGACAGCCTGATTGTGCACTTCAGCGAAGTAATAGGAAGAGGTGGGTACCACAACTTTTATCTTGCAAACTGCTCTTCTTTTTGCACACCCATTCATTATAAACCGTTCTGAATAAGGTGCCTACATGGAGGTTTTTCAAGCTTTTCACCTCTTACAGCACTGCATCCCGTGCACCAAATCAAGGGGAGAACCAAGGGACTCTCCTTTGAAGTCAGATGAAGGGTTGTGCATTTGATCAGTCGGAGAAGACACCGGAGGGAGGAAGAAGTCTGCCAATAAATGGGGCTCTTTTGAACTCAGAGACTTACTGGTTCCCCCTCAGCCTCACTCTCACCCTTTTCCAGGCTACGGAAAAGCTCAGCCAGGACTTCTGACCCATGAGGCTGCGGTGCAGGAGTGAGGCTGCTGCAGAACATGGCACGAGCCTAAGGCACACACCTCAGTGGCAGGGGATGCCAAGGCGGGGGCACCAGCGACCTTAAACTCAGAGCCCGAGAGCTGGCAAGATGGCTACAGCACACTGAAACTCTGGCAGTCACTAGTGCATTCAGTAAAAGTCTCCATGGGCCAGGTGGAATGCATACACCCCTTTTTCCTCCACAAATGTCCCCCAGCTGAGGAATTCGCTGTTTGTTTCCTCCTGCCAAAGGCTCTCCATTCCCCCTCATCCCTCTGTCATCCCAGCTGCAGTAATGCGTAGCTCCTGATTCACTTCCCCTTATTTTTGTCGCTGATAGAGCAAGTCCAGTATTTTTCTGAATTTTTCCCATCACTCCTATTCCTCTACATCTCCAAAAGCAGGTTCCCTCCTTCTTTCATAGCCCAAGCCAGTATTTCTGTTAGGGGCATTTATTAAACTCTGTACTGTTGAGTACCTATTAGTAACCCAAGTAGAAACTGGATTTTCAGTACTTCTACAGATCATGCACAAGAGGCCTCTTGTTGAGTATCAGAATACTGATAAAAATTTGGCTATAAATGATATTACTAATGCGTCTTCTGCAGGAAAATAGCCACAAATCAAACAAACAGTCAGTGTGTTTCCCTTCCATGTATTATAATTCATCATCCCCAAAGCTAGGGTGGGCCTTTTTCTTTTCTTCCTTGTTTCGGAAAAGGCCAAGTAATTTCCCATTTTTTAAATATTGAAAAATATCAGGAATGACACCGATATAATTAACCTTTTTTAATTTTCTCCTCCATAACTAGAAATGGGCCAAACCCAAATATATTTCAGACACACCCGATCCAAGCTTTAGGATTTGTGCCCAGGCTCCAAACAATCTGTGGTCTGATGGGATTTTTAGTTGCGTTTGTAAAACAAACTTTGTTTTAATTTTACCCCAAGCCAAAATCAAAGCCAGCTGGGCTTTCACCAGCGCTTATGACTGGAACCTAGTAGAATTAATCAGATAGTCTTGTTCTCTGCAGAACTCACACTTGACAAAAAAACTATTTTGTTTTCTAAGTCTAAGTATTAGTATTTTTAAAGTGTCCAGTAAATAGTACATCTGGGAAGGAAAGCCAGCATTACATGTACATAATTTGATCTGGATAAATTAATGCACGAGCCTGGAGCTCAAAGTTCTCTGTGTGTCCCGAACAGGTTAATCTGACTTCTCACAGTAGGTTTCCCCACTCTGCAGACTACCCCATTTGCTTCACAGGAAAGCACAGGATCAGGAAGGATTTCTGTGTCACTGGCAGTTTATTTCACTGCTTAGACCATCAGCAAGAAGGCAAATTTCACTCATCACCTTTTAGTGATATTTTGGACTAGGAACTAGGCAACAGCAGAGACCACAGACTGCCGCCTAGTGATGTGGTCAGCCTGCGATTGGTAGAGCAACTCCCAAACCTTTCATGGCCAATACACCACTTTTAACACTCAACATTTTCCATGGAATAGCAAGACCTGAGCAACTGTAAGCCCACAGTGACTCTCCTTATGCCACTTTCCACTAAAGATGCATCAAGGCTCTACAATCCTGTGGACCTCTTAGGATGGGCTTGCAGACCACCGGGAACCACCGATCCAGTGGTCATGTCAGCTCCTTCTAATTGCTTCCCTGTGCCTTCCAGTTCCCTCCTTTGACATATATCTAACAGGAGAGCATGGTGGGAATGGGCTGATGTGGTTTTTGTGTGCTTAGTCATTATAAGAATATAAAGCAGTTGTGGCACCAGCCTTTTCATTATTTATATTCTCCATCTAGGTCAAGAAATATCAATTAAGCTGCAAATAGAGTTTTCATTTTATGTAATGATCGTTTTATGTGTAACTTATGAAGTATTCATTACAGGTGTTGGGAAATGGACAGAAATGGAGTGTGATCACTTTCTTAAATCATAATTGCGACCCAGTGGAAAATACCAGAAAGCTAATTTTACTTATTAAAGCTAATCTTACTCATTTTTTACACAGGACATTTTGGGTGCGTGTACCATGGGACATTGCTGGATAACGATGGCAGGAAAATTCATTGTGCTGTGAAGTCACTGAATAGTGAGTTACATGTTTAATAGTGAGAAATAGCCATAATTCCAAAGATAACTGGGGTGAAATAATTAATTACAGTGAAGTGTACTTTCACAAATAAAGATTCATAGTTGCAGCTGGATCAGATTTATCTCTGGAGCAATTCCAATGACTTTAGATTACCACGAGGCATTGTTTCCTCTACAAAGAAGAGGACAGAGGAGAATGAGGGAAAGGCAGTGTCATTTTTTAGTCTACTGACTACTGAAGATTTGTTTCTGGAAGTTAAATTGCTAAAGAGCGGGCAAAGCTGCTGGGAAAACAGGAAGAAACAACAACATTTATTAAAGGCTTTACTTAAGTGTTGTTACTCAATTCTAAATAATTCATAATAAGAAAAGAAAAAATGGAATTAAAGGCAGAAACAAACTGTATTTAGTCATTGTAAGTAAACGGATGCACATAACCTAGTTGTAATGTGCGAGGTGGGGATCACGTTTCTAGTTTCTCATTATCACTTTGTTGTGCAATGACATGCTGTACAGAAATGAACTGTAGCTTGTTTGGGGCTTTTTTAATTATTTCATTTTATTACTGGATTTCTCAGGGATTACAGACCTGGAAGAAGTAGCTCAGTTTCTGAAAGAAGGAATAATCATGAAAGATTTCACTCATGCCAATGTTCTGTCGCTCCTGGGAATCTGTTTGCCCAATGAAGGCTCCCCCCTAGTCGTTCTTCCATACATGAAACACGGAGATCTTCGAAACTTCATTAGGAATGAGACTCATGTAAGTACATGGTGAGGTCTACGAAATGGTAATGCAAGTCTAGCCACGCCCTGCTCCAACACCACAGGTTATAAGCTCTGATAATTACATTATGTCTATAACTTGCTGCTGTTACTACACCTCAACCTTCAGCACTTGCTTAGGCTGGCACCAAGCCCAACCACAGCACTGCCACTCCTTCCCCTCCCCCTCAAATTCCTCTCTAGAATGTTTCCCAGAAATTATCAGCAATAAGTATTTCTCATTTCCCATCCATAAGCCTCTTTATAAACAAACGTGTTTATGAGATCTAAGTCAAGGGGCCCAACCAGCTGCTGGTTTAAACTGGCATATCTCTGTTGACTTCAGCACAGCTGTGCGAGTTGTCACCATCTGCTCTTCCAACTTCTAGGTAAGGGATCTTCATGTCCAGCTAGAGAGTGTCACAGTCCCGTTATTATCAATATTTTTTCTTCTTATCTTAAGAGAGAAAAACAACAATTGTTAAACTATGAGCACTCCCTTATCAGAGATTTTCCCAATTTTCATTGAAAGACTGCAGATTTCTCAAATGTACCTTACTGCTTTCTCTCAAGTGTGAGATCATGGGTCTTGCCTCAGGTAATGTCAGCCCACTTTATACTGTAGTACATCACCCATTTCACAGTGCTAGGACAATATAACGTGACTTCTGAGCCAATGGGATTTCATCCCTGCCTCTACGGCAATCAACAATAGCCAGTGAAATTTAAAAAAAAACAATGCATCCTGAAAAAATCTTGGGGGAATTGAGCTTTCTGAGGTAGGGGCCTCTTGCCTTTTGAGCTTCTTTCATTCTACAACTACCAGGGACCTTGTCTGTGAATAGGGCCATGGTCCTTCCTGAAATAACAGAGTAACGCCAGAGTTGAACAGGATTGTTCCACGGAAGAAAATTATGTGGAGCGATGGCAACAACACAAAAATCTATCAGACCATACTATTACATAACAAATCGTGATGTTGGATAATAGAATTACAGGTTTCTGTTTATATTGATTTCTATATTATACCTTTTCAATAAGGTCTCACCTTGTAGACCAGCAGAAAGAGTTACCAATCTTTGCAGAAAATCTTCCTCTGGTAACTGCTAAGGTCTCATTTGCCTTTTCCATGGCATCATATTGGTGATAGCTTGCACCTATTTTGCCCCAAACAGGACTCTCTCCTTTCTTGGTCATTTCCAGCTGATGAGCTCCAAGTTCATAGTTAGCACCTCTTACGGAGTTATGTGCTATTACTTTAAGTTCACAAATGTGAATTTTGTGCATCAGCTGTGATGTTGAGGTTTCAGCATACTGTCCACTTCTCAGGCTACGTCATGCTGCTTATGCTGCAAACTCCACTATTCTGGAGTCTGTCACGTTTTTAGATTTCTTACGATGTATTTCCTCACTGGAGGTAAGAACTTGACCTAATCTTACACTAATTTTACCACAAGCACCAACCTGTCTTGATCATTCTGGTGGCAAGGTAGGTGTGTCAAAAACTGAGAGTCACAGCAAAAAATAGTCTGCTCCTTGGCATGTTCTTATGCATTCATTGTATCACAAACGTTTGTATTTTACAGAACCCAACAGTAAAAGATTTAATTGGATTTGGCCTTCAGGTCGCAAAAGGGATGAAATACCTTGCAAGCAAAAAGTTTGTCCATAGAGACTTGGCAGCAAGAAACTGTATGTAAGTACAAACATCTAATTCCAGCCACGCTATCACACTCTTCGGTATAAGACAGTGAGATGAGGTAAAAGAAAGTTTCCAGGGTTGTCCTTTTTTAGTCAAAATCAGGTGGTTTTTTCACTGTTCCATAATTATACTGATGTTTGTCTTGCATACTGATGAGCTACTCAGCTTGCTAAGGGCTCACTTCTTACATATAAGCTTTTTTTTTGAGTGTGGGAAGTAAGAAAAGCTGAGGTGAAAGTGTAGTCTCTCAAAATCATTGGTTGGAGTGTTTAAAAGGCATCTCCTAAGGGAAGTTTAACTGCTGTTGTCTCAACTTGCTGTGCTTCTACCCAACCTCTTCAGAAGCAGCCCTTCTCTGCTGCCGCACCTAGCAGGAGGGAGAGGAACACAGGAACTTTGTGAGAAAAACAGGAATGCAAAGAAACTTACTGACAGTAATCTTTCATTACATGAATATGAGCTTACTTTGGCTCAACTGCACACACAAATTAACATTAAAAAATCAGAGCATACAAAGAATCTTACTAGTATCTGAGCAGCCAGACAGTTCAGTTCACACAAAGACTAACTGATACAGGAGTTGCCAATACTATTGTGCTGATTCATCACCTATGTTGTGAATTAATGAGGTACAGAATGAAACATTAGAGTTTATTTTTAGCACATCATAATCTGGAACTCTGGCTGCAAAAAGGTTATCACCTGTGACATCAGATTTCTTACTCTTTTTCAAAGGGTGCACACTCGTGCAGCTGAACAGACTCTGAAAAAGAATGTTTTCTGACAGCTGCTGTTTTTTTAAGGGAGGAAAAAAGCCACAAGCAACATGATTTTCAGGTTTCCTAAGAAGAAAGGAATTGGGTTACTGGATAGAAGTTCTGATTCATCTAATCGAAGTCCAAATAGTGGCAACAGGACATTCCCTCTAGCCTACTGTCTCTTCCCTGGATGAGGATGGAACAGCTATCAGGATGTCTCACGTTGCCAACTGAATTGCTGCTTTTGTAGTTCTGTATCTGTAGCACTTCAGAGCCTGGAGAGCCGCTGCCACATGAGAGGAAGCTGTAGGGTTGAAGACCCACATTCCCCAATGGCCATTTGCAATCCAGCACTCAGAAGCACAGCCCCTGCCACAACGGCAATGTCCATCAGAAAGGAAACCAGGATGCAGATATAGTCCCTGTGGACTCTTGACTCTGTTCCACTATCCTGGAAGAGGTGCAGGAAGCTGCTGTGGCATAAATTGTCCCCTGTTGACCCATCGAAGTTCCCTCCTATTCCTGTCATTGGTACTGATTTAGTTATTACATCAGTAAATACAGCAGATGTGTGCCATTCAGAGAGACTTCAATAGACCAGAGAGTTGTCCAGACAAAAACCTCATAAATTCAAGACAGGGAAATGCCACGTGTAGCGGCCAAGAGAAGCGGGATTGTTTAGCATGGAGAAGGCTCAGGGGGATCTTATCCATGTGTATAAATACCTGAAATAGTGGAGTAAAGAAGATGAAGCCAGGTTCTTCTTAATGGTGGCCAGGGACAGGCCAAGATGCAGGCACAAATTGAAATAGAGAAAAATGCATTTAAACACAGGAAGAAATGCTTTTATTTTAAGGATGACTGAACAGGTTGCCCAGAGAGGTTGTGGAGCCTCCAACCTTGCAGATATTCAAAACCCAACTGGTCATGGTCCTGGGCAAGGTAACCTGCAGTAGCTGACCCTGCTTTGAGTGGAGGAGGTGGTGGTGAACTAGACGATCTTCAAAGGTCCCTTCTAACCTCACCCATTCTGTGACTCTGTGATTCTGTAAAGGAGCCCAGAAGCAGGTGTTTGCTGTGGCTGGGTCTGCACATATAACAAAGGATAGGCTTAAGCATGCCAACGCCCATGCTCTGTTTTCTGACAATGATACCACTTATCACGACAAACACCAAGCTTCAGAGGAGCAAAGCTAGGGAGATCTTCGTGTATGGCTGAGCTGTAACCCCAGCCGAACCTTCCTTATGCTACCATTCTTTCCCGGTACAGACACCAAATACCTCCTTAGTTACAGGACTACATTATTATATTATTTTATATTACATATGGGCAGTCACTGAGATAATTATGGGTCCTTCCTTATCAAAATTGAGAGTGAATAGGAAAGGTGATGCCTTGACTTGGAAATAAAAATGAGAGGTTTCTAAGGATACAGAAGAAGAAACAGCTGTGGAAGAAATGATGTAGCACTGAGTCAGAATGTATAGGCTATTAGCAAAAAATCTTTTTATACAGAGCAATTGTTTTAAAAGAACTGTAATTCAAATTATATTATCAAACCAATATTAGTAATGTCCTGAGTTCATTCACGGTGTTAAATGGGTGTCAAATATACTTTGCTGTACTTTTTTTTTTGCCCTGTTACATTAGTTAATAGATCCAAGATAAAGTACTGCCTTCCAAAGTCATGGTCTCAAAAATGCAAGTCACTCATTATAATCCACCATCACTGTAAATCTCGCCTGCTTAGTTGCAGATAATACTTTTTGTCATCTCTCTAGGCTGGATGAAAAATTCACTGTCAAGGTTGCTGATTTTGGTCTTGCTAGAGATGTCTATGATAAAGAATACTACAGTGTGCACAATAAAACAGGAGCTAAACTGCCAGTGAAATGGATGGCTTTAGAAAGTTTACAAACTCAGAAGTTCACAACAAAGTCAGATGTGGTAATGTACAAACATATTTGTATCACCTCTTAATTTCTCTTATATTGCCTGAGGCATCTCTCTAGTATTTAATGAATGGACTACCTCCAAACCAAAACTTATATTTGAAACTAACTTTAGTTCACATAAGAGTAAGAGACTGTTTCTACATCCAGAAAGAGTATTATTTCAATCTCACTTTGAATCTCAATTTTTTCAATCTCCATTGATTATCTCAATCTCAAAGCAACAAGATGTTGATCTGATTATCTGTTACTGCTCAGGAAAGAGTTAGGAGTTTAATCCCACTCCAAGGCAAACTAAGGACATTCTAAGAAGCCAAGTTGGAGCTGAACGCTGCTATAGGAGGGGCTCTGGAGAGCTTGACAAAACAGGTTAATTTTGACCTTAGTAAAATTTAATAATTCTCAAAAGACTTTATTATTTGTTTTATAAAGACTTACTGACTGCCTACAGCAATCTCAAGTATTACCTGGCCATTTATGAAGAAAAAATTACAAGATGAAGTCATGAGTTGGCTGGATCACTTTGTATTTTAGCTCTCCTTTCAATCCAGGTCCAAATTAGCCTGTGATGCATAGAATTTGCACCACGTATATACTCTTCAGTATGTATTTACACAGGGTTAGTCAGATCATCAGCTCATATAAATTGGCAGAGCTCCATTAACCTCCAAAGAGGTCTGCCAATTTATACCAGCTAAGTAGCAGGCCTATAGGCTTTTATTTTCTTTCATTTACTTAGCTGAGTTTCTCTTGCTTTAATTTAAGTGGCTCCTCAAGTCCCTACAGCATTTATTAGCCCACTTAAAAGAAAGCTGAATGCAGTAAAATAACTTTCCAAAGGGAAAATCCATGCGTTTGAATGCTTAAATCTATCAAACCATCTTCTAAAACTGCAATGTAAAGCCCTCCAATCCTATCACGTATTATTTCTTTGTTTTCTTAGTGGTCCTTTGGTGTGCTGTTATGGGAACTTATGACAAGAGGGGCACCGCCTTATCCCGATGTAAATTCTTTTGATATAACTGTTTACTTATTACAAGGACGAAGGCTGCTACAACCTGAATACTGCCCTGACCCACTGTAAGTAAATAGTTTGCAAAGCCTTCTGCAAATGCTGCTTATTCTGATAGTACAGTAAGCATGACTGTGGGAGGAAAGAGGGGGTTTTTCTTCCTTTTTACATGATTCCATAATTGGACACTTCTTTTATTTGAATGGCAGATATGAAGTCATGCTGAAGTGCTGGCATCCAAAACCTGAGATGCGTCCAGCATTTTCTGAACTTGTTTCCAAAATATCAACAATCTTCTCCACTTTTATTGGGGAACACTACGTTCACGTCAATGCTACTTATGTCAATGTGAAGTGCATTGCTCCCTATCCTTCTCTTTTATCATCACAAGACAACACAGACATGGATGTTGACACATGACGGGTATGTCTGAAATAGAGGAAAATTCATTCTTAGTTGTATGAACAAAAAGCAAAACATTTTGTCCACTAGTTTTTACTGCCCGGTCTTCGTGAGAACACTGTTGCACATGTATATGTTGTTGCCCAAGTTGCACTAGTACAAGGACATGATATCATACTGTTTAAGGCTATGGGATTCTATAAACCATCACAGTAATTTCCAAGTATTTGGACAACAGCATCACTTTACCAAACGGAAATGTTGTGAGCTACCATCCAGAGCTAGTTCCCACTAGCTCTCGTTAATGTGTGCTCAGACCCAAGAACAAAGATTCATCATTAATGCCATGAAGGAGAAAGTAGACTACCAATCAGTACGGCTGGAAGGACTGTTACCGTTGCATGTACTTTAGGATAATGAGCAGTGCAGAAATGGTTTTCACACAAAAGGCTAAGACAAACAATGAGAGTTACAAGAGTTTAAAACGTATGTCCCTCCCGCACAGCCCAAACTTTGGATTTTTGCACTACATCAACAAGGTTTCTTAGAACATAGTCAGCCAGGAGAGCCAGCCTCATGGTAAATGTCTTCACAGAAATCAACATCAAAAAACTGTGTCCAGTAAAATAAGTTTGTCAGCCTTGCCAGTCCTCTGGTGTAGTCAGACGGTACATAAATGAAGGGAAAATCATCTAGTTTAAAGCATTCCTAGTGCCAACTTTATCCCGACATTCAACCACTTCTTTGAATAACAGGTTATATCAACAGATCTCTTGCTGAAAAATGCAGAGCCTCCATTTCTTTCTATAAAGAATTAACCACTCTCTGAGAATAAAAAGTTGAAGGCATCCTTATTAAATGCCAGGCTAATCCCTGGAATGTAGTAATATGGGCTGCATTATTCCAGAGGAAGAGGAGACAGGCAGGCTGGCAACCTTAGGGAGCTGCTGTCTGGTGAGTCACACCGCGAGTAGCTAAGGCTCTGCCACCTACCCTTGGGTGGAGCCGCTGCCAAAGGTGAGTAAAGAGCAGAGGCATTGCAGCCAGCTCTGACCCAAAAAGACACTGCCATAGCAGGAATGTTGATAACTTCATGTCAGCCCTAAAGAGCTGAGAAGACCGATCAAAAGAAGAAATAGCTTTAGATCCCCCTAGCCTCTTCTTGGACCACACAACCCAATGAATTACGATACCTACTTCTATTTTTAAATTATGACCAGAAAAACAATTTTGAAAAGAGATAGTCAATAAAACTTTCATTCATTAGAGAAGAGTACTATAGCTTTAGGGCAAGCATCACATGTCATTTCTGTTCCTGTGGAATTCTGTGCATACTACTGTATAGCTTGTTTAGTATAGGATAGAACTGGGTTTGTTGGTGTAAACACATAAAGTATTCTATTTTTATATAAAAAAAAAGTTTATTTTTAATGACATTTACAAAGTTTGGTTAGGCCACAAAATACTGCACTGTGAACATTTCAGAAAATGTATGTCAACGTACATGATTCATAAATTGTAGCAACCTTAAAATAGTGTAAATATTAAAAAGGAAAAGGACTGACTGTAAACACACTCCACCCTAAATATAATATCTCCGTTGCTGCAAGCCAGCCATTTTAAGATCCTCAAAGAGAAGCAGTGCAGATAAAGAACTGATATAAGGGAGACATATTGTTCTTGGGAGACAGTATTATAACTGAAAGATTTATAATGAGGGCAGAGTGTGTAGGCAAACTATGAGCAGATAATATTGTATTGTGTTTCATCACCACTTTAATTTCAGAAACGAACTTTCATGTCTGCTGAGAGCAATACTAATTGTAGATTGCTCAAGGACAAAAGGCTTTGCTGCAGGCAAAAAAAAATCATCTCTATGGTTGTTAAAACAGCTAAGGAAGTTTATGACACATAGATTTGGAGAGATACTCCAAAACTTGTACATACATGCTTGAGGAACGCTGCAATGTGAAAGAGAGGACGTTTTTACTATTTATGAACTTTTGCTTAATAAAGTTAATGTTGTGTCTGGGACACCTGTAAGAATACGTGATTCTGATAAAGATTTGATGTTAGTAAGTTCATATATCTGCAAAAGAACTGAATGGTACTTATGTTTATAGTTGTTGTTATGACCTAATAAACATGTTATTAAAATGAATTCTTGTAATACTTTATGCTCTGAGTGCCATAATTACTATTAACATTTGACTGTTAAGCTGATAAAAGTCTGGATGCTTTTTCTGACTAACATGGGAAGAGCTACCTGTGGAACTGCCGAGAGAGAGGAAACAACTCAGAAACATAAAAATATGGAGAGTGCACCAATAAATCAAACACGCAGTTCATCAGCCTCTGACCCATTAATAGATCAGAGAAAGACGCAGAATATTTGTCGTGAACAACTATGGCATAGTCTGTTTGAGTAAGGAGTCTCTTGCCTAAGCACAGGCTGCACCCATGCAGAGCCTTAAAATTTTTCATGCGCTGTGAGCTGGGGGTGACATGTGAAACTCAAGAATTTGGGCATCTTGAAGAGTAGCTGCTTGGCCCAACAAAGATGCCAGTGCTTGCGTTTAGCATCCAAGCTCCCTAATCAGTCACGATCTACAAGAAACTTCAAGCACCTGAACCTATGTCCCTCATGGTCATCCATCATGCGTTTCATCTCTGTGAGGTGCTTTGTATCTGTGACACCTGAAGTGAGAAGGCATTGCAGTCCCCAGGGGTCATGGTTCTGGGGGAACAGGAGCCAGCCCTGCTCTTCTCCCATGCATTTCCTCCCAGTTACATTAGACGCCTCCCCCTGAATTCACAGGTTCACTTCAGTGAAGTGTATTTTAAGCAGGTACCCCGCAAACGCTGCAACATGCACTGTCCTGTGCCACTCTTAGGCCAGACGACACTACAAGCTCGTTTCTCCAGCAGCTTACCTCAGGGGGACATTTTATACTTAACTCGCTCAGAAATATTTTAATTCACAAAGTCTCAGCTGATTAAAAACAGCGTTTATATGCTCTTGTAATTTCAAAATATCACACAAACCAACAACAAAACACATTTTCTCCAGACACATTTACTTCTTCACATAAAATATACGTGCTCAGTTTCAACTCAAAGCGTAATTTTGGGAAAAAAGGCATTGAAAATAGCAGCTAAGGATGAAAACATTCTTCTGTTGTGTCACAAGCCCAGTCCAGCTAGAAGGTCTGATGGTTTTTATTCTAATTATTTACACCTAATTTATTTTCCAATACATTTTCAGGATTTCCCTGAAAAGTCAGTAAAACATCTCCAAGGTTTTACCACAGTCCACTATTAATACCAAGGTCTTCAATCTAAACCAGCATAACACACAGTCAGATGATGGTCTGAACTTAAAATACCAGATTTGTAACACATTCCTCTGATTACTTCTCATGATTTCTAAGGGATGCTATATATTGCCTTTTTGAAAGGGTCAACAGAATCACAAGCTTCCCATGCTCAGTTTTTCATCCTAGTGACTTTGTTTATACCAGGTACACACTGCAGCAGATCTTCAGCTGACTTACACTGGCAGCCTTCCCCCCGCATGAATATTAACAGTGGACGTGGCCCGTGGTCAAAAAAATTACATAACAGATACCCTACACAAAAGCCAACAGATTAAAAAAATAGGGAGGGATAGCCTCACCCCACAGAAATTTTCCTGTTGATTTCACACAAACTTTTTTTAATGCACTATTAACTCAACCATTTTAAATAATTACCTACATTAAGGAAGATTTTTAATACATCCAACAATACTGAAGGTTTCTAAAAGTCAAGGAAAATGGTACACTGTACCCTTGGGTTGCTAAGGCTTTGCATATTGCTAATCTTCTGTCTCTGGTGCTAAATTCAATCATGAAGAATGGACTTACATGCCTTACGTAAATAAATGAACAGTAAAGGTACGTTGCAGTTTCTGTTACAGTGGCAGAAGCAGTACAGGTAAGCAATGCCAAAAGGGCATAATAATTTTAAACCTAAACATGAAACTCTCCCTTCAGAAATTTCATTTTTAGAATTCAGCCATAACACTGTATCACAGAAAAAGGTCATAGCAGATAAGTGATATACAAATCCTAGTGGGGTTTTTTAACTCACTAAACAAAACAGCAATTCCTGAGAAATTCCAATTTCCATTATTTTTAACAAATAGGTCATGAACTGTGTATTCTGAGCATCAAAGAAAGACACAGGAAATCTTAGGATTTTGCCAGACCTTGTAAAAACATTTACAAGAAATTGTGATCTCACAGACAGCAGGGAGAATTCAGAGCAACTTGATTGACTCAGCAGACAGCAGCCCAGAGGGGATCAATCTCTCACTCTGGAACTGGAACTGTGTGCTCTGACATTAAACCTGAATTTGCCTTTGGAAATCCCCATCCACCTGCTAACGCTCAAGGTGTAATCACTTCCAATCAGGATGCTGAAAGACTCTTTTTCTGATTAAGGTCAAGCACTTGTAGCCACTCCACGAGCTCCTGGGGGACAGAGAAAGGTTTCTGCTTTGTAAGGAACAGTGCTTTCCTGGCTGGTGGCACTATTCACTTTGGTGCTTTCCTTTCCTGAGCCAGCAGCCTCCTCACAACACACCAGGCCTGGGGAGAGACCCTTGGCCGAGGGTGAATAAATCCCTGCTGGGGTCAGCCCAGGGAGACCCTCCCAGGTGAAAAGCAATCAGGTGCAATCCAGCTGGATCAGGCTTAAAAGGGAGCCTCTGACATGCAGACCACACTGGGTTTTTAGTTTTTCAGTTGTTGGCTTATTTGGGGTTAGAGGGAGGAGTGAGAGGCACATTCAGATTTCTTTTCCCCCTGCTGTCACCTCATCCCTTCCTCCCCAGGTCTGGAGTTGGCACAGGAAGCCTCCGGGCAGCAGACTGACCTTCTGGGTCTGCAGCCTTACAAGGCTCCCAAGTTCAACAAAGGAGCATGGTTGTAGTTAGGGATTTAAGTGAATATGGTAAGAAGCTGTAGGTCAGGCTCGATAGGATTTTGTTTGCACAATCCAAGGTAGAACACCAAGGAAGGGTGATTTAATCAATCTGGTTTCCATGGGCTTTTCTCTTTCAGTAGTAAGTACTTTGCAACAGCCTAGTGCCGTTAGGAGGTTCATTAGTACCTGCTGAATGTCTTCCCACATTCATTATGACAATTTACCAGGGAAGTCATCCTTGCTCGGGCCTCTATGGCCCTGTGTGTTTCTACAAACACTATGTACTAACACTTGCCAGAGTTCTAATTACCAAGCGCACGTTGAGCCCCTCTCTGGTATAAATGACAACTGAATATCCTCCTTTAGGATGTGAAAAGTGCTATTGCCAAAAACTTCAGGATGCATGACCAAACATGGACACCTCAGCTCACTGGGGCTGTTGGCATAACTTCGCAAGTGCAACAAAACCAAACACATCACTAAAAATACAGTTTGAGCTTTCATTAGCAAGGAGAAAAAGCACTTCAGACAATGGTGGTACATTCTCTATCTTTTGTGCAGCTCAGGAAAAAAAAAAGGCAATTTAAGAAAGACAGCAGAGCTGCAGCCTGTTGGAGATCACAGTGCAGAACTCATGGCAAACATGTGCAATGATGTGACACCATGTATACCATAGTCAGCAAGTGAGACATAACAAGCAATGAGTCATATCCAATCCCAATTGTATGCTAATGGTTCTCTAAAGAAAAACTCTTCCTTAGAAGATGTTAACGCTACAGGAGGGACAACCAGCTTCAGAAGTTAAAAACACTGTCACCAGGTAACTTTTGCATTTTGTAGAGAAATGTAATTATCTGAACAGCTCCTTAATTCATTTTCAGTTACAGAAAACATATCTATTGAAATCAGCTTGCCTATTAAATTACCAGCCATGCCTATGTAATACACCTGCCCCCTGGCCACAAGAGCCATAACAGCATTTGAAGCATTTCCCTCTAAGGTCAATGGCTCAATTACTGTAAAAATGCTCCAGCATTGCTTGTGTCCTCCATACACCTCTGAAGTACCAAACTGTTGCAGCTATTGGCAGAACTTTTGAACAGCAGCTCTGAATCAGATGGGAAGAGGCTACAAGTCTGTCAGGCCCATGCTAGTGGCCACGAACGCTGAATCATGTCACTGAAGTGATGAAAACAAACTCACCTCATTGACAAGTGTAAACCTAGGCTGCTGTATGAAAAGCAGGTAAATAAAGGGCATCTATGCCAGGACTATTTCTACTTCTTTTTGTGAATATTAAGTTTACTCAAAAATATCCTGGAAAAGTACTTGTACATCTGCAACAAAAATGATAAAATATATTTGCTAGGTATCTTGATACTCATTTTTAGCAGCAGGGTTTTCTTAAGACCATCACAAAAATAGAAAGTAAATTATTTTAAAATATGTTTATGTCATACGTCTAGGAGAGTGAATGCCTTCAAAATACATCTGCCAGCCTATTTGGATAAATGAAAGGAATTCTCTTCTATTAGCCATTCTCGACATCTTGAAATACGTTTTGTTTCTTCTCAAAGCTGAGTTGGTTAGGGAGGAGTCCAGGGAAACTGATTTTGGATTATTTGGCAGAAACTAGAGTTCTCTGCAGTACTTGAGGGTTCTTCTGTCCACCAGAACTGGTTTACCAAATATTTCGTCTTTTTTTTTGTCTCTAGTGTCTTCACAGTACCAGAAAGCATCACAATATGGAGGTTCTGTGTGCAAATATCTATCCAATATTATTTTCTGCAGACAATCCTGAATAGGAAGATAATATCTGGATGGTGATGATCAATACAAACAAATTCTTACTGCTGCGCTGAACAAATCATTATCAAATCAGCACTTTTCCCATGCACCCCCTTCCAAAGTCCCTACAGTACTTACCATGATTGCACTAAAATTTAGGTAGTCCTGTATTTTACTGCATAAAATCTTGTATCGTGTTAAGATAGTAACTTCATTGCAGGGAAACTGGTGGCCATGAAGGTTAATGGCCCAAACTGAAAGCCAGTAACAAATGTCCTTCCTTAATGAATTGCTTGGTTTAGATCATACTTGTTACACTGTACTTATGCACTAGTCTGCCAAGCAGGTATTATAAAACACTCATTCATTAAGTATAACATACAGGAGCAACACTCTGGTATTTTCAACCTGAATTCAGACTAACAAGGTCTTATTTCAGTGAAAACTAAAAAAAAAATCCCTTCCTTTACCACCTGAAGGAGAATACAGAAACTTTGTCCATCATTCATACACTCAGCTACAATCAGGAAATTTGAGACTGCAATGAGATCAAAGGATTTTGCTGCTCAAGGCACCCAACACTATTTTCTACAAGTTTAATATCACTCCTCCCCACTCCGCTTACTTAGTTATATACTACCCCTAACAGGTAGGTCAAATTTTATGCGGAGCATTTCTGAAAGCTGGAAAAACCTTCTCTGGAAAGAAGCCATCTGTTTGAAGCGTTCAACTCCTTCAAGATATGAAATGCTCTCCAGTGTTTTTTCACTTCCCAGATGTATTGCAAGTTCCAAATACCTAAGCATAAAGTGAGAGACTCGCAGAGTTGCAAGGGAGCTTCTATTTAGCGGCAAAGCACAGCTGAGAGGTAAGCTGTGCCAGTCAGATACAGGGGATCTGAACGAGGAGCGCTGCTGCTTTGGTTTATGTATGTTTTGCAATGCCAGTGTTCTATTTTTCATGTACGTGAAAGGTATCCACATCTTCAGACGCTTATGTTGTGGAGTGGGTTTTCTTTAGCTACAGATTGAATATATAATACATCCTCCCACTGAGCCAAGCTACACTTGAGAATATGAGAGATGTGCCTCAGTCTACAGTAATTTATACTTCAAGACAAGGGAAACTGATAAAAGGCTGCTGAAAAAGAGGCAAATCCATTCTACCTCTGTGATCAGCTGAGATAACATCAGTACATTGTCCAACATGAACGTATTATCCAGTAACAGGGACCACAGCACACAGCTCAAAAATCAATCACTCTGAGAAGGATTGGTTAAGGGAATTACTACCAAAATTACTTGCGATTAGGAAATACTGAAACATTGGGAGACTTCCCTAATAGAAATGTCATCGTAAAAGCCTCCTTGTTTCCCTTCTCGATGCTTCTAATTGAACACTCCTCTCTTTAAACAGCTAGTGACAATTTCAGCCTGCTATGATAATGCCTAGTGCCAAGGCCCAAGGAGGAAAGCTGAGCAGAGAATGAGCAGAAAGAACCAATTTTGGAGATAAGAGTTCCCCTTTGTGACTACTCTAAGAAGTAGTATAGTGAATAGTACCACCCAGTTTGGACAGAGTGCTTTTCATCAATAAAATTCAAAGCACTTGCACAGAAATATAGGGCTGGAAGAAATGTCAGGAGATCATTTGGTCCATCCCATGTCACTAAAATAGGGTGAATGCACCTAAGCTGCCTCGGCAAATGTTTGTCTAAAGTTTTCTTTAAAAAAAAAAAAAACACAACTGTACAAGGATTTCAGGGCTCCATTATCTCTATAGTGCTGAAGTTCTCCTGGATTTCTTTTCTAAGTCTTCCTCGCTGCAGCGTAAGACCCACCCCCCTTCTTTTTGCCCCAACACTGGCTACACAGCCAACAAATGACCATCATGTTATTTATAGAAAAACTTCAAGCAAAGACATCCCATCTTAATCTCATCTTTTCTAAGCTAGAAAGTCTTTTTCAACCCTTACTCAGATCCTTTATTTTCTAAACATCATAACTTTCTTCTTGCTGGTTCTTCCCAGTTTATGCACATTTCTTCAGTGTGGTGCCAAGGATGACCTCGGTACTCTCAAAATGTACTACTTTATAGAGTGATTAAGTCAGCAGCTCTGTTGCTCATGGCTAAAGAAAGCCACCGGTGATATAATCCAAGTTGTCTGGAAAAGCAAGGTACTACAGCACATTACGTGCTTAGTGGTTTTGTCCACAAACAGATGCAGATTGAGAACTATGGCTCTAGGTGCTAACAAGGCAAATTAGTAACTTGCTTGAGGATCTTTCTGGTTATACAAGTTAGATGGGTCTGCAAGTCTCTGAGTCCTCTCTTTTTTAAGTATATATCCTACGTTTGCCTCGGGACTATGTCCCTTCCCCAACTAATTCTTTTGTAATTACCTTAGCTGAACCACTGCAGTCAGGAAAGCTGCCTCATCAGGAGGACAGCTTTCACCCAAAGAGCTACAGCAAAGCCAGGAGTAGGAACTCAAGTTAGTTGGAACCCCAATCCTTCCATCCCTTAGTCCATGTTACCCAACAAAATTAACTTTTAAGAACGATAACTCTTCATATTTTTAAATGTATATGTATTCTCTTGTTTCACACTTACTTTGCCTCTATTTTAACTAACTTTGATCAATTAACTTTGAATAACTTGCATAATCCAGCCAAGCAGTGCCAGAGAAGTAGAGTTCTCTGGCTTCTAAATAGAGTGCTGTAAATCAAAGAATTTCTTGAGTACTTATTCATGAGATGGGTCAGGCAGAAACCAGGCCAAACCCAGGGAGCAGAGCAAAGCTAAGAGCACAGAAGAGACATTGTTTGCAGAGTAATGGGAAGTTATGATATTTGGAAAGATGGAAGCATCAGACTTCAGCAGGTAAGGGAGGAGGTGCACTGAGGCTCGGTGTTTGCAATGTTATACTAACACTATTGCCAGTCTCTCCCTCATGTCAAACCTGACACATGGAAAAATGCCCAGGGGCCCCGGGAGGTGCCTCTTTCTAACAAGTGTTCTCTGAGGCCACTTGCCCAGCCAGAGAGCTCCGTCTTCACCGCAGGTGGTGGGCGAGGGATGCAGAGGTATCCCCCTCAAACTGGTGAGAGAAGAAGAAATTTCTGCAGTGCTTACACACTCACCGGTAATGACTCATACTGTACAAAGACTGGCACGGCAGTAAAAACTCACGAATGCACTCATTGAACATCAGCTCCCTCTACTGTAAATACATTAGTATACATTACTCTGCCACCCCACCACCTCCCAGAATGGTCAGTTTTGATAAAAGTAGTACTCTGGAGCACTGTGACTAAGATCACTGGAAAAATGCGTCCTGCAGAACCAACAGACAGAAAGACAGCATGGATTTTTCTTTTCAGTTCTTGTGGTTATGATAATTGGGCTTTCAATCTTCTTGTACCCTGCAAATATCCATCTCTAGTTTGTCTCAAAAGTAGGATAAATTTCATGATCTTAATCTAATATCTTACAAACAACTGCAGACTACAGTCTACAGAGCAGTCTGCTGCAGTAACTGCAGTCTTGCCTTTATTCCTCGCAATATTAATTTCTGACAGAAAATGTAATGGCGTGGACCCTAACCTCTACTGATCATTATCCTCCTTATAATGTTTTGTCTTCCTGAAAAGGTTAAAAATCTAACAAGTCTCAATAGCTGATGGCTGTGCCCATCCATACTGAGGGCTATTCTTGGTTCCAGCAGAAATCAGAGATGTCTACAGCACAGCTCAGTAACACAGTCCCATTAACTGATAAGATTTACTCAAAAGTATGACTCAAAAGGACAGAAATTGTTGTTCAGTACAGACTGAATTCAGTTAATAGTTTAAGCCCAAAAAATATGAGAGGCTGGCTTTTTTCAGAGAAAGGGAAATTTTTTTTGTTTTGAAATTGACCTTATTTTTTAATGTTAGACTAAACAAAAGTTTAATTTCAGATTAAACCAGTGATCATGGTTTTACTTGGCATGAAATCCAATTAAATGATCAAAGTATCAAAAGTCGGCCAAGAGATCAAGGAAGATGAGGACAGCAGTGAGGCTCTGAGACTTGCCCAAGAATGGATAGCCAGAGCCTGTAGTGAAATTTTAATGTAATGGAAAGCACAGACACTAGATCAGAAAGAATCCAGACACCTGGAGAAGTGATCAATAGCCTATCCATGAAAATGGCCCATTTATTGATTGTAAAAAAGGAGCAGGAAGAAGATGTTAAAAGTTGTAAGACAGGGATGGAGAGCTGAGTGTTGAGATTCTAATTTGTCTAAATGTTGAATAACAGAGGCAAGGAAGAAGATGAAAGAAAGAGAAGGAATGAAAATATGATCCAGAAGGGTCAGCTCAGAGCACAAGGAAGCATTAAGGGCACGAGCTGAAAGCACTGGAAGTATTGAGCTAGGAAGTATCTCCAAGTAAGGAACCTGAGAGATAGCCAGAGCTGCCCTTCACAGCAGGAGAAAGAGAAGGGAGGTCAAGACACCAGTGTGCCCCACACACATGGGTTGGAGAGATCGCAGAATCCCCAGCTTCTTACAGTACCCTGTATGCTGCTGTATGGAGGGTCACATCTCATCCTTAGCTCTGGGCCTTCTAGAGTCCCCAAAGACAGATAATGAGAGAAAAGGGATGAAAAGCAGAAAGTGAGTTTGATCAATTTAATGTTGACTTTGTACCATCCCTTTGATAGGAATACAATAGTCAAAGCAAATAAAGCTGCTTTGAAATAGGAATTGACAGGACAAAATATATCAAGTGCATGAGAGGAACTTTATCAGAATTGTGCCACAACTCATTAATCTGTATCACAGTAATAATGTTACTTTAAAGCTAACACCAGTATTTCAAAGCAGAAGGTCTTCTGGATCTCTAGCAACTCACTGCAAACCCTTTACAGCTAATCAGTATCATTGCTTCAAAAGAAATTAAACTGTCTCCACCCAGTAACTCTACTGGCATTTGATCTACAATTGGCTTGAAGTTAAAAATTAATTACCCTTCCAACATATTGATTACATGACTATAAACATAAAAGCAGCAGCCCAGAACAATGTACACTGACCCTCTGTTGAAACAGCATGTTTATTTTCAAAAGGAAGCTAATTAAGACAAGTTCCCTAGAAGAGGAAGACAGCAGTAAAACTAAAACCAACAGTGCCATCTAGTGCATCACTGTGTTCAAAGAATCACTCGCATCGTTCTTTATTTCAGCTATTTCCTAATGCTAACGAAAAAGGACTGAGAAATTACTATCACACTCCATATGGCTGAAGTCCCAAGTCTTACCATCGGGGAATACATAGATTCCAGACAAAGAAAGTCTTACACCATATTTACGTTTGTATAATTAATAAAACTATAAAGACAAATCTACTAATCAAGTAGATTTAACTACTACCTGTGAATTAACTGACATAAATAAAAGTTTTACATTGACAGTAATTCTCAGGTTTCTAAACTGTTGTGTTTCAAAACAGCTACACTGGAACATCTCTTTGTTGTCTTCAGATGGTACCTTTATAATATGCACTAAAGTATATTAGATAAGAATCTCTGAATATCTTTCATGGCTTTTTAGTAGGTGTACATGTATACACACCAGTGAGCAAAAACAGAAAACAAAAAAGGACAGTACCACTTTATTTTTTGTAGTGTAGTATCTGTTTAGGATCTGCTAAATATACCCCTTGCTAATGGACACTGATCCTTTTTATCACAAAAATGTAAGCCATTAACTTTTTGTTGCCCATATGAAACTGACAAAGCATGTAGGGCTTGCTTCTAAACCCTCTTTCCTAGAAGAGCCAGGGTCCAACCCACGTGAGGAGCCCTCGCAGAAGTCACGATTCCACACAATTGCTCTCCCATTTTGTTGCCACCCAATTTTATGCTTCTCTCTGGCTGCTTTAATATCCCCTATTATTAAATGTTCCCTTTCAAGAACACTGCATACTGCCTTGGCTTTCTTTTCCCAAAACCCTGTAGAGTCCTCCCACTGCATCTAGCGTCATACTTGGCCCTCTACACTAGATTAATGTACGTTCATTGTCAGGTCTTAACATAGATTGCCTTAAACTACAAAAGGGATCCTAAAATAAAGGCTGTATATCCTGCAGCAGGAAAAGAAAGATTACAATCTCTGTGCCAATTGCCTCAGATTCCTTTCTACCCCAAGGACTCATATTTCACCAGGGTTTTTTGCATCCATAGCCTGGTATCACTAATCTTTAATCCATACGAAATAGTGTCAGGCACGTCTCAGATGACATTGGGCACACAGATGTGTGCAGCACGCACAGAAGTCAAGCACACATCCTTCAGATTTTGCAGGTTTGTCAGTATTGAAATTCCTCCCTGTCTTCTTCATCAGCTCCTCCCCTGACATCAGGGGAACTAGTCCATCGACGCCCACTGAAACCGCTTCACTATTTGTTTTGGTTTCCCTTTGTTTTGTTTTGCTTGGCTAACAGAAATTCCCGTAAATGTTAAAATATAAAACAAAACCCTCGGGCTGACAAAAACCTGGCCTGTCTTAGTCCATTCCCTTTCACCTCGCACCATGGGCAGGAGCAGGCCCCTGCCACTGCCCCTCCCAGCCTCAGCCGTTTGCAGGGCTGGTCACCGGCAGGTGACCCCACAAGGTCCTTCACCACACACATGACAAAACCCCAGCTTTGCCAAATTTACAGGGCTGCAAAAGACTTTTATGACTAGATGGAGCGTTTATTAACAGCCCATTTGAAAAAAATCCTTCCCCGGAATATAGCCCACGATGAGAGGCAGGCTGTATTGCACGGAAACTGTGAAGGGCAATGTGCTGTAAGGAAAAAACATTACATGAGATCTGCTCCCCTCTCCTCCCCACCCTCCCATTTTCCCACTCCTTTCCTAGGTCTCCTCTTTCTTCCCTGACTCACAGGAGAATTCCCAGCACACAAGGCAGGGAGCAATGGTGGCAGCAGCAACCTGATGTGACTCAGAGCAAAGAAAAGACTGTGACTAAAAGGAATATAAGGCCAAACCCAGAAACAAGTAAGCAGCAAAAAAGAGCTAAAACCTACTAGAAATGAACATATACAGGTCCAACCATCACATACTACACAGTGGAACAACCAGAAAACAACATCCAGTGCTGTGCGAGGACACAGGTCACCTGAAGAAGCTGGACTCACTTACAGCAGGTCTGCAAATAAGCTCAGCTAGGTTTAGAAACAGCTTTTCATGTCATCATGTCAGTAAGTAGCACACGAAAAAGTGGCCCACCTAGTCTCACCACCTCCTGCCCATTATCATTCCTTCTAGGTCTTTCATAGGTTATCAGTCTCACATCCTGCCGCCATTAAATTTTCAAGAAAACTCTTTGTCTTCTCCCGTGTTGGACTTGAAACATCTATAAAGGCTCCTTGCTGTTCTCCTTTGCCTCTTTCCCTAAAAATTACTTTTGACTTGAGGGCCACAAAAATTTGAAAAAGAATAGTGAGAATAGAAACCCCTCTCCATCACAGTAGATGGTGTCACCTTACATATCTGGATATCCCACTTCTGTCTGTATCTCTTCATCAGCTCATCCTACTAATCACAACAGGGATAAGACTCCTTTTTTTTTTTGCTGTATATCCTGATCTGTCATGAGAAACTAAAACCAGAAGTTCAAAATCTTCTGGTGAGGAAGGAAGTGGAGCACAGTATTTGCACTAACTTTCCACAGATTGCAAAAGCCTGAGCTTACCATCTGGAAAGAAAGTACATGAGGCTTTTTGTCAGACTAATGATCCGTATCAGTCAGGGATATCATTATAGCAGCGGCAACAGGAGTTAAAATAGGCACAGATACATAGCAAATGCAATTCTCTGAAAATTAGAGAACTGGTTAAAGTGCATGTGGAATAAAACTTTGTTCCCTTTCCAGGATCAAAAGCATTTTCTTTTTTTCAAAAGAGTTCATCTAGACATTGAAATTCTTTAGTGAGTTATTAATTACTATCAAAATACAGTTCTGGTTTTAATATTTTTCCACTCCCAGTTAGTTCTCACAAAATGCTTGCTAAAGGGCCACAAAGAGGAAAATGGCAGCATTTTTTTCAGAGTAAGCATAATGTTTTACTCCTCTATGTATTTCTTGAACATGGAGAAATGAAAGTAGTATAATCCGACCTTTAATCTTTGTGTTACTTCTGTTCTGAATCGTTCTTAACCAAAAGATTACTTCTCGGGGGGCATTATGGTGAGATGTATTTCCTCTGGCTTTGCATTAGACTTTTTTGTCTTTCATGCCAGCTGAGGGAGAATTTGTCCAACTATCCTTATATCCCAATTTACTGCAACAAAAAAAAGCCATCTTTTTTCCCTTTTTACAGATTTCTCAGGAATAGACAGAATTATTAACCTAATCCAAATCCCATCCCCATACAGATAATCAATAGTGGAAATGCTTGGGGGAGGAGGCAGGAATTCTTCATTGTAAACCACTGAATAAAGGGGTGTCAATATGAAGCCTATGAAGCTGATCACAGCCGAGCACAAAACAAGCATGAAATACAACGATGGATAATTCCTGCACTGAGCTTTGTTATGCTTCTGATATTAATTTTGCTCTGCAACAGACTTCTGTACCATTATATAACCTAATTAAGTGCAAAACTGAGGCCTCAAAATAAGAAAATGGGGTTTTTTTAAGCTGAACAAAATAAATGCTGTCTTGAGACAACGTATAGACATATAAAACTTGGCATTCCTTCCCACACTGCCCATTTGTCTGTAACCTCCTCCCTTGATTCTTGATAATTTAATCTTACCTGAAAAGGCCTATGGTCATCATCAACTTCACAATCCTGGTGGGTGAAATCCTGCCTCTCTTGTAGTCGGACAGAGACCTACTAATTTCTAGAGCACCAGAAAACTGAGAACGATGCAATTATTACAGTCATATATAGGACTACTTTTGCTAAAGGAGAACGGTAAGATAAATTCCTCCGTTTCTTTTACATCTAAGGTGGTTTCACTGTGTCCCTGTGCAGAGATAAGAAATGACAAATCTCTGAAGGAAGCAGATCTTGGGCTCTAAGGCCACAGGTCAGCTCTGGAGGACAGGGTTTACATCACTGCTATAGGCAAATTGTGCCACCATCTGTACCAGTCTCCCATTAAACAGTGCAAAATAAAAAAATCCCAAAAAACTCTTTTAATAAATTAATGTGATTTCATCAACACACAACATGGCAACTGTTTCAAAAGTAGATGACTGAAGTTATGTTTCCACATCAACATTTGGACACTGTCCTAATTTTCACAGGTACTTAGCATTCAGGACTTTTACTGAGGTCAGAAGCAAGTATACTCAAGTACTAATTTTGTGCATCATTTGGGGCCAAACAATCAAAAATAAAATTACATTGCTTTACTTCAAAATCCTAACTCCTCTTCCTACTATTTCTTCTTCTGTGTGACACAAGATCAAAAACTAAGGACCCAGACCACTGTTAAACAGCATGAAGTACCAGTGTTTCTGAGGCATTTTTCTCTACATAGGCACAGAAATTCTCAGCCCTTCAGTCACACCTGCTTGCATGGTTTACCTTTACTGAGATTTTATCTTCATAAGACATTCAGTTCTACAGAGGGTAAAAGAAAAAGAAATTTGGACTCCTCCAGTGAATCTCAACTTCATTAAACAAATCAGCACATTTGCCATTTCCTGTTGAAAAATAAAATTGGCAAACAATGCCTCCTTTCAAATGAAAGTAAATAAATCCAGCTAGAAGACTACACTTTCCTTTTTTCAGAAAAGAATAACTAAAAATATAAACAGGAACCAGGCTCAGTGACAGGGAAGGAAAGGAATTTTTGTGTTTTCTCATGGAGCTTTTCAAAATCAGGTGGCTGCTCTATTCCTGTGAGTTAATGCTCTATTCTTGTAACAAGTTATGGCTGGGGAGAGCAGTGCTCCAGCTCCTTTGCTTTCCTCAGTTCTATTTGCTTTCTCCTAGCACCACTGCTGCTTTCCCCTGGTCCTCCCTTCTCTTCCCAACCTATCCTGGTACAGAGCAAAGGCAAACAAATGATGTACACCAAAAGGAGAGCTAGACTGGTTCAGGCTGGAGGTCTCTGAGTTATTGTAAGGCACAGAGTTATCTTCAAGACCCTCTACAGCGATTACGGGGTACAGAACCCTTACACTTTGATTCTCCCCTGCTTCCTAATCCCCAGCCTGTGCTCTCCTTTGTTAATCCTAATCCTGCTCTATCTCTGTACTATCGACAGCTACTGATACAGCATTCCTGATGTCCGAGTAGGAGCTGCAATAAAGGCAGTACAGAAATAGAGCCCTCTTGGTACAAAGTCCTTTGTGGATAAGTGTGAGATTTACCTCCCCGAGTACCTATTCCCTGAGGAGCACAGAGCAATGCTGAATTACAAGTGTAGCCCTTTCTCCCTTCCCTTAGCCTCATAACTTCAGCTGTCCTTTGTGTTTTTCCTGTAGCCCTTGTCTCCCATCCTTGGTCCATCACCTTCTTGCCCTTTGATCTTCTAACACTGAAAGGGGATTTGGCTGTCATAACACAGGCACCTAATATTTAGACGGCTGAGTCTGAACTTGCCACCTCATTACAGCTGATAATCTCATCCTAAAACAGACGTCTTAAGTAGGACAGATGAATCTCACCCTTGGAGTGCTTATTTCTCCCTGTTGATGTAATGGGAGCTGAGGGTCACCAGCTCAGACTCAGGTTAGGTATCAAATATACTCCCCAAATAATCCCGCTTCAAATACTCTACTAAAGCTTTTTACAGACCTTCTATTTGACCCTGGTCTTCCCTGTTTCATTAATACCCACTCTAAGCTCAGTAATTTCCCTGGTACTTTTTCTTCACTCCCTTTCAAAAGCCAGACCCTGTTCTGTACTCCATCCTCACTGGATTCAGCTCATTACCCTCCAACGATACTCTCTCTTCTTTACCTCTTCCCTGGAGCCACTTCCATTCTCACTTGAGTTTCTCTCCATCAGTTGCTGAACAGAAAAAGGGCTCAGAGAATTATGCCATACAATGTCAGAGAGGATTGCTTCAGGATTTTCCTTGCTACCTACTCCTGCCACACAGGCCACAAGACTCCTTAAGTCCTTGCTGAACTAGAGAACATATCTTTTAGAAAAATGGTCAATCTTTACTCTAAAATTGCTAGGGCCAGTGTTGCCTTGGTTAAATTGTTCCAGTAATCAACTACTCTGACAATTTATACTGTTTATTTATTAATACTAAGTTTATTTTTAGCCTGAATTTAACTGTTTTAACTTCTGGCCATGAATTCTGTAATATCCTAATACATCAAAACATCCTATCAACAACTTTCTGATCTCCCAGTAAGTACTCACAAACCTTTAAGCTTTTTGCTGATAAATTAACCAGATTGGATTGCTCACATTTTCCAGTCCCTGATTATTCTTTGAACCCTTTCCAATTCGTAAATGTTCTCCTTGAAACCCTCTAGCTATACCTGTCTATAGCTACTTTATTTTGAAAAAAAAAGGCTGTAAAACAGACATGCTAAAACTCTTCTTTCCAAACCACCGTCACAGCACATGGCTATGATATAACTTATCAATAAAATATTTATCACTGTAGCACAGACTAATGTTTAAGTCAGCAACTTTTCCACAGACACTGTAAACAATGCTAGAGAAAACTTTTCTAGTTGTCCTATTTTTCCTGAAAACTCTGGTGCTGTAATTTAAACCCCTAAAATGGCTCAGTACTGGCAATCTATCATGCACTGCTAACTTGAAGAATAATTTTAGAATGCACTTTTACTATGCTGTTGTTCCTTCCATTGCATCAGAATTAAATAAATTAGCATTGAGAGAAGATATTCTGTAATGAAAAATGTTTTATAAGCAGTCTCTAATCTTCTTTGCTTGATAGTACTTCATTTTACATTTCATAAGGAAATCAGGAGTCTTTCATCACAGAATTTTGGATTAAGCGCTTTTGCAAGTCTGACAACTTTATCAAACAATACACTCAAGAACTTGTCAAAGGGCAGGTGAAGAAAAGAAGTTGGCAGGTAGAGACAACATTGTAAAAGCTAATGCTGTGGCTTTTAAATAGTCAACATACTAAGATAGCAAAGACAACAAACACATTAAGAGAAACCTACCGACACATACCTATGAAGATTACAGGCTTCAGGATCAGTAGAACATGAAATTTTTTGCCACCTCTAACTAGAACCAAAAGTACATGTTTCAGTATTCAGCACTTCATCCTTATCATCTTCTTGTTGCCTTCAGCTCTTTGCAGATGCTGCTGCACTATTGCCTGTTGCCTTCAAAGACCTGTAACCTCCTTATCTCTGCTGGAGCAGGAGCAGCAGCCAACAAGACTCAGGTGTATTTCCTTCCTTTGGTTGCCTTCCTCTATAATGATCAACACTTGCTCTTTTTCACCCTACTTTTGTGCATTCCCATCCCTGAATAAAAATTCTGTATCACAAAAAATCCCACTCTTACTTCTTGAAAGAGTGTATCTGCTTCAAAGCACCTCAATTTATGGGAGAACTAAATCTTGTTGTAACCAGTGAAGTAAACTATGGGCCTGCATTTTGAGATAAATCTAAGGAACATGGGTATCTAATTCCTAACACATAGGTACATGTCAAAAGAAAGGCAAATGCAAGACTTTGAATTTCAATTACATAAGGCAAGATATATAGCTGACTATTCTTGGAGGGGATGGGGTGGAGAAAGATGCCAAGAAGACTCCCAAGAATAGAAACAAAGTAGGAAGTCACACAGCAAGCCTGCATAAGATCTGAATGCAATCCTAAGAGGATCCTAAAATGAGCTTCTAGGGTAAATGTGGTAATAAAGGCCCACAAAACTGACCAAAAAAATCCACTCTAAATATATCAAGTTTGTCATCTAAATAATTATGACATGCATTAGAATATTATGCAAAATTAAAAAAACTTGTAAAAATATTATGGTTGTGAAGCATAAAGAATATTGTGACAATCTTAAAAATGCCACAGTAAGCAAGACTGTGAATTTGATGAGCAAAGAAACCGAAGGACAGTAAATTCTAAGGTATCAACAAAAGTCTTGATATAAGGAAGACATTTTTTACAGTGAGAACAATCATTAACTGGAACAACCTCCCCAGGAAAGTAGTAGAGTCCCCATCACTGGAGGTTTTCAAGATGCAATTGGACAGGGCGCTAGATAATCTCACCTATGCTCCCTTTCCCAAAAAAGGTTGGACCAGATGATCTTTCAAGATCCCTTCCAACCTAGGCTGTTCTATGACTATAAATGGGACCTCCACAGTAGGTGAAGGGCTACTGAGTCATCCTCTTGAATGTCTGCTGTGGCCTAAAAGATCCTAAGCGTTATCTAAGAGGGAAGCTTAGTCTCAGGTTTGCTCTACAGTTGCACTTTATTATAGTTTTCTTCCTGTCACAGCTTTCTTTCCAACACTGTTGTAAGGATTTAACATTCAACTTCTCTAGAACAAACCTATTTGGTTTTGCCGCTGAAGCTCTATAACGTACAAAGAGCAAATTGTGAGATTTGCAAACACCAACTCCCCCACAATACCGACATAAATTGGCAGGCAATTCCCAAGGCCCTAGACTGGATATGTATTTGGGAATCTCAGGAACCGGAGTATGCCTCCCACCAACCCGCAGGAATGGGATACCAACAGGTATCAGGATGCAGGGAGACACTTCCCACAGAAAGGAGCAGGCAGCAGGGACACAGCCTGCCACACCTTTCTGGGCACTCCTCCTGTCCCACTGCCAGGAGCACCATCTGAGTGGGGCTCAGAGCTTGGCCAGAGTCCACCTTTGTCCTAGGAAACAAAGGAGTGTAGTACAAGGAGTGTAGTTCATCCTGCAGATTAAACAAGTAGGCACCAAATACACCTCATCAATTTGTCCTCTGAACAGATGCAACAGGTCAAATGTCAATCACCTGTCTTGAATAAGAAGAATGAAAACGTAATTTTCTTTTTTCTGCATTGTTTATCTCAGTCTTTGGGGCCAGTGCAGAAGGCCAGACGAAGCGTGCTGTGCTAACCCCTATGTCCCATTGTCTCCTTGCCAGTCTTCAGGATGGCTTTAGCACAGAAACTGCACTTCTCTCAAGTCATTTTGACAGCCCTGCAGGGAGACCTTGCAGGAAAGATTGCTGTGCCCTTCCTCCCAATGCTACCCAAGGGCCAGGGGTCTGGCCCTACAGAGTCAATACAGAAAGAAATGACAGAAGCAGTACAGCAAAATAGCAAGGTACTTGATTGGTAGCTCTATTGTGTCCAATTAGATTAAGGAAAACTCAATAACTGCTTTTTCTTTTTTTAAATTCATTTGTTTTTCTCTCATTGCATCAGTAAACCACACACTGCTGATCAGACAGATCTGCTAGCCCACAGTGAGCTTCATGTAGTGGGACTAGACATATACTAAGACATGAGCTAGCTAGTTAGCAATAGGATGTTTTGCTGTTCTGTATGTGACTGTAGTGAAAATTAGCCTTTGATCAACATGTAGAGACCCTGGCACCTGAAAAAGATCGCTCATGTGGGTGAATTTTATAGCATGAGAGGATTTACTGGCTGGAAATTGGCTGTATTCCATTTAAAACAGCAAGTACACATGTATGACTTCAGATAAGATGCATATGAATTCCAAACTAACTCAGGTATCACTGCTGTTTCCTAAGTCACTTCTTAATCTTGACATCCTTAAGCTTCATATCCTGAAATTTGTTCTGCATCTTCAGGATTATTTTTAGTCCTCCTTGAAATTCCCTCTGAAATAGCCATATTCTTCCTGAAAAGACACACAAAACACTGCGTCACAACGCAAGAACAGTACTTATTGCCGTGTGATTATTCATTTCCCATTAAGTCCTAAGGTCACAGTAAAGCACCTGCCAGGGCACTACACAGAAGGTTCCCATTAGTATCTACGATGACTACACAGTCCTCCTCTGAATCATTCATTTCATCATGCTAATTTCAACACACTGCAAGAAAAAAACTGGTGTAAACATGGTACATCCAGCAGAGAGATATATTAATTTGTGAGAAAACTATTCACGTTTATCTGGTAAAATCTACCTTTTTGAACTATCCTCTTAATACTTTTTAAATAAAGCAACACCCCCAGCTGGCAAATCCCAAGGTGTGTTAAAAATTAACAGGAGCATTTCACAGACCTCCTCAGCTAGTTACTCTTAAGACTCCTTGGTGGACGTTATAAAGTCCTGTTGCATGAAACTGAATGTTGCGCAATGCAGGGGAAACCCTGCTACAGACCATTGCCTTTTATTATTGAGTCCAAATAATATATGTGAGATGTTCCAAAACCAAACATCCTTTGGATGTACCTTTTCTGCTCTACACTTCACAACTCTGCATCTAGCAATGGCCTTATCAAACATTAGGTTTGCTTGTCCTTTACTTTGCTCCTGAATGAATAAACTACTGTCCATTATCTTTATCCCCCATGGCTACGGGTATTTTAAGTCTTTCAACTTTCCTGAATTGATCACGTTGTCCAACTTGTACATTCATTATTTTGACTTTTTTCATTTTCATCCTTTGCTCATATATTGATTTTCTGTGCCACTGTAATTTCCACATACCCATTTGTCTCTTACAACTTCTTGTCCAATACCACTTTCCTTCATTTCCATGCAACAGGCCCGTTAGGGCATCTAGAATGATAGCCTTGAAAAATTCTACAGATATTGGCAATATTTTGCTATACTGCTCATGACAGCATTAATCATTGTGTACAAATACTCATGTAAGAAAGACAGATGTGGACAAACTCTATAGCATGACAAGATCCTTTGGCTAGAAGCTGGCTACATTCACACCTCTAACCATGACCGACTTAGATGTATCTTGACACCTGTGATTTTCCGGTCAACGATCAGCTTTTCCTTGTCCATCACAACCGGCGTGAAGTACACTATGCTTGACATTAAGAAAATGTATTTTTTTAAATGTTACCAAGGAGTTATCACCGGACACTGGACATACCCTCCAGCATACTTCTTTCCGTCTGAAGTAATGATAAAAACTTCATTCTTCCCACACATTAGGAACAGACTGTTAAGAAGTTCAACTTATTCTCTAGCAAGATCAGGTGGTCCATGGCAGACCGTATTTCACTTAATGAATTAGAACTTTAATTTATTAAGTTCTTATTCTTCTGAAACTTCTCTGACTTGGAAACAGCTAATGGCCACTCTGGCATAATACACCAGCCCTTACCTTTTCCATCCTGAAGAACAAGGTCTAATCATCACTTTCAACATCATACAAGACTCTACCCGTTAACTTTGTTCTACTAATCATATTGTCTTTCTCAAGCTGCAAATTGTCTTACGTATTTGAGTTTCCTAATATTAAGATGCAGTAAACTGAAAGATTGTACATACAAACAATATAACATTTGGATTTACTTCATAATGCGTTAGGGTTGTCCTTTTTAAGAATGTGGAATGAGGATATTTATTTTGTTCTCTCCGCTGCCCTTGTATCATCCAGGAAACTGGCACCTATATTAATGACTTGAAGCCTACAGCTACCCAATTTTATTCAGACTTTATCCCGCTGTTCCACAAAACCCAAACACTCTATTTGGCTAACACCAGAAAGAACACAAGGAGCAAGAAAGATTTCTCAAGAAGGTCATCTGACTCCTCTTTTGGTTTCCTTTTTAGGCCTCTGCAGTTTTTCACCTTCTGCAGAATGGAGTCTGCAACTGTCTCACTGTTGCTGGAACAGACCATTATCAAAGCAGCTTCTCCTGCTTATCCGTTTTCCCAGTCTGACTTTGCTCTTGGAAGAAAAAACTTCCCACTGTCTACCTGACCCTTGAAGAACAGTTCAACAACCCTCATCAGACTGAAGTCACCGAGGATGATGACCACCTTCTGTGCCACGGCTGGCTGGGAGCGAGGAAGCATTCCCAGGAAGTGCCAACGTGTACTGCCTTGTTCTCTCACCACTCCTGGGCGTCTGCCCCTGGGTCACTGTTGGAAGAGGATACAGATTTTCACTGGCCTCAAACCCACACGGTTTGAGCTACACAAATGTTTTCTTTCCTCTATTACAGTTTTCATTGAAATGTCCATTTTGTCTTCTTCCAAGGCAATCCATGCAAGCCATCATCTCCAAATGCTCCTCTGCATACCTGCAGTGTCACGCTGCTGGAAGACACTCTTTTAACCTTTTCTTACTTGTGGTGAAAAAAATTCCAATCTATTTATTTTCTCGTGTTTCCTCCCATTGACCACATTCCTTTTCCATCTCCCATCTTCTACACTACAGATCATCTCACACAATCTATTTCCTCAGCCTCCGTTGCCGGCGTCAAACCGAGCTTTCCAGAACCCTTCCCGCACACAGCAGGGCGCTCCGGCCAACGCTGCCGCCACTCGCCCCCACCCAAACGCCCGGCTCCGCCGGCCCCAGCACCCGCATCCGCCGACCCGCACCCAGCATGCTGCCAAGGGGACGCCTGAAACCTGGCCATTTTTAGTCCTGTCTGCACAAATTTCCAGTGATCCTACTCATATGCCTCATTTCGCTGTTAGAAGGGAGATGGGAACCCCTGCGTTTCATTCCAAAGACGCCCTGCGGGGCGCAGCAGGCCCTGCTCCTCTCCCCGACTCCCCCGCCCCGCTTCCTCCGAGCAAGGACCACGACGCGGACCAGCCCGCGCCCCACGGACACGGACACAGACACTACGTCCGTCTGTCGGTCCGTCCGTCCCCGCCCGCCGCCCCCATCCCCCGCCCGCCGCCCCCATCCCCCGCCCCACAGCGGGACCCCCGCCCCCACCCGCGTGCGCATGCGCAGAGGCCGCCTCCCTGCCGAGCGGCGCAAGGCGCGGGGGGGCCCCGCCCTTCCTGCCTGGGAGGGAGGAGGCGGGGGCGGCGGCCGGAGCCAGAGGGAAGATGGCGGACCTAGAGGAGCAGCTCTCCGACGAGGAGAAGGTAGGGGTGGGCGGGGGTGCCGCGCCCGGCCGCGCCGCCCTCTCGTCCCCCACCTCTGAGGCGGGAGGCGGCGGGGCGCGCTCGGCTCTCGCCCTCTGCTTCGGGTTTTCACGGTGGCGCCGCGGCCGGGCCTGTCAGCCGGGGGGGCGGGAGGAGGGTCGGCGGGAGGCCGGGGCGGGAGGCCGGGGCGGGAGGGCTGGCCCCGCCGCATCTCCCGCCGCTCCTTGTACGGTGCGGGCCCGGCGGGGGGCGGGGCCCGGCCTCCGGAGGCGGCGGCGGCGGCGGCTCTGCCGGGCTCCCGGTGCCGCCGGGGCGGCGGGCAGGGCCGCTGCGTGCCGCCGCCGCCGCCCGGTGTGCGGCGGGGGGCCGGGGAGCGGGGGCCGGCGGGGAGAGGCAGAACAGAGCCCGCCGAGGCCTCTCCCCTCCCCTTCCCCCACCTCCGCTTCCCGTTTCCGAGGCCTCCTGCCCCTGCAGCGGCTGGTCCCCAGCCCCGGCCCTGCCCTCCCGGAGAGGGGCTCCGCGCCGCCGCCCGGGCCCCCGAGCGGGGCCGGCCTTGGCCGCCGCCCCTTTCACCCCCGCAGGCTCCGGGAGGAGGTGGGGTACGGGAGGTTTGGGAGAGGAGGGGGGTGCGGGGATGAGGAGGGCTGTTGTACTTCCTATTAGGAGACAGCAATTGGGGAAGTGGAAGGTCAAGGAGCAGGGGGTCTGTGTGAACGAGATGTACGTGTAATCTCTTCTCGTGGCAGCTGGAAACTTACTGAGCTTAAGACAGATTTTTCTGGAAAAAATCTCTCGAGGAGCAGAGTGTCTTCTAAGTGTCAATTATCAGTGCTCCTCGTCTTCCTCTGTTGGATCCAGCTTCATGGCAGCTGCCTGTTTCAGAGCTAGGGTGTGGTGTTTTGTGTGCATGGTGCTGGTGCACTGCTCCTGTCTTTATGCACGGTATTCTTCATTCCCGACTCTAAAAATGAAGGTTTTCGTGGCTGTGGAAGCTGTGAGATGACTTAAATGTGGGAGATGTCGATAAATGATGTTTCAGACTTCCTTTGAAGTTAGAAGAATGATGTCTAAAATGTCTCAGTTGTTACAATAAGGCAGATTTTCTGCATGTTTGAGGTTAACAGGACCACGTTTTGGAACTAGAGATGCACTGATATGCCAAGAGACGTATAGTGCCAGGATCTCACTATCTTTTTTTCCCAGGAGGCTTTAAGGCTGTGCCCTCCTCTACGTAATTCACATTCAAATGTCACGTTTCCATTGGTACAAGTAGTAAAGTAATCAAGAAGTATATATGGTAATCCATGATTCTTTCAGCTCCTATAGAAAAAACAAGTAACTCTAATCCAGTACCTTGTTCCTAGAGGGTGCGCTTGAAATACTTAGACTACAAGTTATCTTGGCATCACTGAATGGTTGAGGTTGGAGGGGACCTCTGGAGGTCATTTTGTCTACCCTCCCTGCTCAAGCAGGGTCATCTAGAGCAGGCTGCCCAGGACTCTGCACGGATGGCTTTTGGAAATCTCCAAGGATGGAGACTCCACAACCTCCCTGGGCAACCTGTGCCAGTGCCTGGTCACCCTTGCAGTAAAAAAGTGTTTCCTTATGCTCAGATGGCACCTCCTGTGTTTAATTTTGTGCCCATTGCCTCTTGTTCTGTCAAATAATAAAAGATACAGTGACAGTTTTATCTTGCCTCTGTATGATCTGAGAAGCACTGCCTGTGCTTTTGTGACTGATGAAGTTAAGTTCTGAACTTTCTTCTATCCATTAATTCCAGTGTTTTTTTTCTCCCAAAATGGTACAGACCTTCCAGAGATGCTTCCTGCCTTGGTATAAGTGACTGGAATCAGCACTCTTCCATTGTAAATTTAAATTGATTCCTTTATCCACTTCAGTCCCATATAAAATTGATTGTCCTATATGAGTGGAATTTTCCAAGCCTGGCAGTATATTTTATTGGCTAATAAAGCAAAGATGGGTAACACTGCAAACTCTTGGATAAGGAGACAAATATCCATGCAAATCCTGTGATGCCTTAAGATTTTAATTCTGATATGTTTAAGTTGTGCTATCATTTTACAATAAAAATGGGTACTGCTGAAAAGCTTTAATCATTTTCTGATGGTATTAAACTAAGATCTAGATGACTGTGCACTCTAAGCAGATTAAATAGAAGACGAATACTCAGTTTAGAGTAAAATATTTTTTGGGGGTGTAAGTTACTGTGATTTTAAGTGGACAGATTTGCCCTCTACTGAGCCACTAAATGAATACTGTATAAGGAATGAAATTTAGAAGTGCAAGTTCTTAATACATATGGAGATCTTGAACTGAATTTCTTCAGTTTTGATTAATTTCTGATGTCTCAGTTGACACTTGTTATGAAAGATACTGCAAGTATTTTTGAAGTTAAAGCTTGTCTAACTCCACAAAAATGTTATTTCAAACAGTCAGTTTTACTGAGTTAAAAAGAAAATCAGCTGGATAGCCTTTGAAAAGCACACCCTTCTCATCCATCCAGTTGGGACTACAAATAAACGTAGGAGTAAAGGCAAACAGACAAACATTCATTTTCCCGGGGAATAAATCACATTGCTCCTTTATATACTTTTTTCCCATGATATGGAACTGATGGTATTGCAGGTTGACGCAGATGACGGTGGTGGTATAGTTTTGTAGGTGATGTCTATAGAGACATAAATATTACACTGGTCAAAACTGCTGAAATTCAAGGAGGGAAGAAGGAGAACAAAATTACAGAAATTTTTTGTACCAGACTCCTAATAATGCTATAAAAGCATAAGTAAATAGGAGATCAAGTGATGTAGTGATACGACAAGTATCTGAAAGGTCTTTGATTCACGTCTGTCTGCGTGTCTAGTCAGTAGATTTAAGTGTTGCAAAGGCAGTAAGCAGTTCCATTTGTAGTGGCTATACCTTCCTGTTGCTATCTCGTAGTCAGTTTAAGATGGCTAACATAATTCAGGTTTAAAACTTGCGGTGTTTAGTGTAATTGAGAACACAGAAAGGACGTGAATTCGAATAGTGGCAAAACAGAGACTTACAGTTCAGGTAAAGAAGCTCTAAAATCAAGGAAGGAGAAGAGCCGGTTGCCAGAAAGAACGTGATCTCGGTATGCAAGATTGCGTAACTGGTTTTGAACCCAGTCTTGTTCCTTAGATTCACATATTAGCATGAGATTTTTGAATCTTTGTTTATCTTTAAAAAGTTATGGTAGTAAGCATGAGAATAAATTTGAAAAAGCTTTTTTAAAAAAAATCTGAGAACTATTTGTAATAAATACAGTGTGTGAGATTTGTGTACATCCAAAGATCTGAAGTTGGGCCATTGCTAGTGAAAGTTACTGGCTTTAGCATCCAGTACAAGGGGTTTTCCAGTGCTGAAACGCCTTTTGTGAGACACAGTGTTTTTTGGTTGCTTTATTCTCGTAGGTCACTGGAAGTTTAGCAGCTTTTAGATAGGTGGGAGGTCATCACTTCTGTGCCCTTCCTATGGGTAATGCATCCTCACTTAACAAGTTTTGTTCAGACTTTTGTTGAAGTCTAGTAACCATTTTTTGCAGTTTAATTTGATTCCAGTTTCTGTAGAAATTGTTTTCCTACCTGTGGCTATGTCAAACTAATAAGCATATATAAAAATCTTTCTAATCAGCATGTTAATGTGAATATAAAAGGTACAATTTATCTACATGAATATAGGCAATGATTAATGGAAGGTACTGATTTTACTGTAAGAGTTGCGTTTACTAATGTAAATATTCATTAACAAACAACAGCACAAATGCAAAACAAGACTAAAGCTATTTAAATCATAAAACTAATGTTCGGCAGTCCATTTTTGGTGACTCGGAGGGATGTGTTTACTGTAGATTTTTTTTTTAACGTGAATCCTGTTCTCTGCAAAGCACAGGAATAAAATAGCTGTTTTGATACCAAGATAAAGCCGAGAAAATCAGGATGCCTTCAGGGAGGAAAGGTTAACACATCCATTTTTTTGATGCAAAATTAGCTGTTGCATTCCTTAAAATGCTGAGCATATAAATATCGGAATTGTCAAACATGATTTTAAAAAAAGGAACCGCACCTCTTTCAGTAAGGTTATGTCTTAGTAGTTCCACTTGTTCAGGAAGGCATACTGACTAAGGTGGGGTTTAACAGTAGGTCAGCCTGCTGTAATTAGAGCAAAACTTCTCTTCTGATGAGGAAGTAGTCCTATTTGTGAAAATGAGCCAGCGTTGCTTCCAGGTATTTCCTGGTGCATTGGGTAACTTTGGAACTTCTTAAATTAGGTGTCAAAACCTACAAATCTGAGCAATAAAGGTGGATGTCTTACACCAACAAAACTCTGCGGTGTAGTTTTGTCAGATTGTTTAAGGAAAACTTGTTTCTTTAGTCAGTGCCTTGAGATGAAAAGCCTATGCCAGTAAAATGCACTCTCTCATGTGTAACTTCATCTTTAAAACGTAATACATGTACCCGCAAGTGAGATCTGCTGTCAAACAAGCCCACCAGTGCAGGAGGTTCAGGTTCAGGTGTTTCCGTAACACAAACATAAACCTTTTTCCTGAAACTGCCTCGGAAGCATTAGCAGAATTGTTTGACAAAAAAAAATGTAACTTTTTAAAAATCGTTACATGTATTAAAACAGTACGTGTGCTCTGAATCTTTCATTTGGAAGGATCTCTCAAATTCTGGTTTTTGGAGTTGCCCTCAATGAGACTTGGAGACCATAGATGATTAGAAGCAGAATGTGTTGAAGTAGAAGCAGGATTTGAATAGCCTTTTCTGGGTATAATTGCCCTGTAATCTATAAGGTAAACTTACGGTAAAGTTTTGCAGGTGTCCTTAATGTTCTTTCTTTGTAGTTCATCAGTGTATGCTTTGTTTTCTATTTAAAGGTGCAGCTTTGCTAATGTGTCTGGCAGGTGGACCTTGCGAGCTCTCTGGTTCTTGTTTATATTTAAATTCTGAATGGAACTGGAAATGCTGTAGCAGGTTCCAATGACAGGTTGAAAAACCTTTAGTACTTAAATGTGAAGTAACTCAGTTACTGTTCAAGCATATTTCCTGCTTAATTTACTACATTATCAAAGCTGTGAAAGTTAACATTTTTTCCACAAGTGAAATATAACAGAAGTTGTGTAGAAGGAATTGTTTTTACAAAGGTGAGGTTAAACTTAGTGGATACACTTTGATAATGTTTTGAGGAAATTCTTTAATAAGATTGAGGAAGTTGGGAGTGCTTCTCAGACTGGCGTTTAATTCTGAATATAGAAGTCCTCCTAAGATTAAGATTTTTGTATACATCCTGAGATAGCATAGTGTGTTGACTTGAGTTAGGAATTAATTTTTTTAAAAAAATGCATCAATACCCTTGAGATTGAAGGACAGGACAGAAATTTTAATCACTCTTGGGAAATTACAGAAGTGTTCAACACTGTCTGAAAAAATGATCATATAATGTATGTATAACTGCAAATAATAACTTCGTTTATTTGGAGAGTCATACAGGATGGAAGAGATTTCTGGAGGCAACCCGAATGCTGCTTGGTCAAAGCAGGCCAACTTAGATCAGGTTGCTTATGAGCTTTCACTTTGAGTTTTGGATATCTCCAAGGATGGAGACTCTACAGGGTGTCTGGGTGATGTGTTGCAATGTTTGACTATACCCATGGTCAGAAACTTTTCCTAATATTTAATTGTTGCGACTTGTGTCCAATGCTGCTTATCTTTTCACTGTGCACCTCGAAAGTAAGTTGTTATGCAAAGCAAAATTGTCTGCATTCTTGACAAGTTAAAAATAATTATCTGAAGCTTGAAGATAAATACAAACGAAACCTGTTATTCTAAATCTAAGATCACTGGTTTATAAAACTGCAGTTCATATCATCTTCTGTTGTTAGTATTTTGAAGAAATTAGATGCTTTTTGTGGATTATGACTTCTACTGTGTCAGGGAGTATTTATCGTGCAGTGGCACCTCAGGACCATCAAAAGCTCTGTTCTTGTTGCCTTTGTGCTCGCAGAACTCTTGCGGAAGTTTGCTACCCAGAAAACCTCATAGTTTAAGCAGATAAGAGAAACAAATTGAACCAAAAATAGAGAAGAGTAATAGAACAAATTATTGGCAAATCCAGTAATGAAACTCTAGACAATAATTTGTGGTATAACAGATAAGGTTCTATTGCCCACCAACAGAGTCATCAGCCTACAGTTCTGCTGTGAAATACCATCTTTGGTTGATGACAATTTTGGCAGCCAAAGAAGAATAGGATAAGGATTCTAGCCGCATTAACGAATCAGTGTATTTTTTTTTGGGCAGCGCTGTATAATTTCACTTCCAGTTTCTGAAAGCAGAGTGTAAAGAAGTTTGAACTGCTCATGCAGAAATGAAAGCAGATTTTTCAGCATGTGGAAATTACTTTTTTTTTAATCCTTGAGTTAAAAGCTTCTGAAATGTAAAATATTTCAAATATTGACAGAAGGCATTAAGACTTTCAAACTAATAGGTGACTTTGGGAGAGAATTTTAAGACACTGGAACTGGGGGGGGGGGGGCACCACAGCACACACGTACAGTTAAGGTGGCACCTTATTCTATGACTTCATTAAAGGCATTTTTCATAGAACAAGCTCTGATCTTGTTCCTTCTCTCTCCCTGTTGCTATTGAATCCAGGCTTGATGTCCTTGGAGTATTTAATTATAAATAATGAACTCGGAGTAGTAGGAAGGATCACTTTAAAAATTTAGGCTTTGTGGTAGAAGAATGCTTTGCAAATGTGAACCAAGTGCTTTTTAGGTTACAGTAGATACCACTGTAAAGACTGCTGAGAAAGAGAGGTCTTGTTGCTGCAAGTGGGGAACATGTGTGTTGGGCTGACAGAACAACTTGATTCTGTATGTGGGAGATGATGCTATTGGTTTCTTTCTTTTTGAAGTCTTAGTTAGTCATTTCTTATACCTTTTACTCTTCAAACAAAAGTTAATGCTTTTGCTTTTCACTAAATGTAAAATTTTACTCCTTTCTCAGTTTTCAGTGAATGACTTCTGCAATGGAATTCTGAGACTTTTTTTAATGCTTATTATGTGTTGTCTACCTGATCCATAAGCAAAGTATGCAGTTGCTCAGCTTCTAAAGGTTTTATGGGTATGGTTTCTTCAGAAATTTACATCAGACCAATGACTGCATTAGACCTTTGTCTGATCATATGAGATTTCTATTTAGCAAAGGGAATGCTAGCCTCTAACATGCTTCCCAAGCAATATTTTGTTTCTTGGGTTTGTTATATATGTTGGGGGTTGACCTGACAGTGAAATAAGAAGTATGAAAGAATGACATGATTTGAGATACTGATACTTTAAAGCACCCAGTATATAGTCTCCTGAGACTGGAACTTAATGCTGATAAATTTATTGGACACACCTCCTATTCATCCTTTTTCTTTTTCTTTTTTTTTAATCTTTTTCTCTTTGCTTTTGTTCTCAAAAAGTCCTTTGGAAGTTACTTAAAGCAACTTTTGTCTGTGTTGTGAAGCTGAGATGTTCTTAATATTTTCTTTTTTTTTTCCTTTTTTTTCCTGGTTGCTGATATGTACATGAGCTTTTATGTACATACCTGGAAAAAGGACTACTACATTAAAGATAAAAACTTGCAGTAAAGGTGCTGCACGAAGAATGTTCTGTATGACAAATTTGGGAGATGTAGCGCTATCAATAATTTTAGAATCACTTTTGCATGTATGTGGTTTTCTCGGCTTATTTGTTTTCCAGCCAACTACTGAGAAAACATAGGCTTTCAGAGAAATACAGATGTGGGGTAAAAATAATATAATGTATTCTACTGTCTTTATTATAATTACAAGCAAGTTTTTCTGGTTCAGAGCTTTTCGTAATTGATGGTGATAGCTGAATCTAAAGTTTCAGGTTGCTCTTGATCATTTAACATATACAAACAAAACATGCTTCTTTCACTAATCCGAGACCAGTACAGTTATTTTATTATGTTTCTGAATTAAAATACGGGAAGTGCATGACATAAAAAGGTGTCCAGTTAGATATAGTAGAGGCAATAAAGATAACTGCAAAAGGACATGGGGGAGATTTATCTTCTCTAATTTTTTGCTAGTTAGACCTGTGTATCACCCAAGTAACATACGTTGATTTCATATTCCTCTTTGCTATCTGTAGCTGATACAGTGACTTTCAGAAGTCCTGTTTGGGGTTTGTTTAATCCTTCATCTTAATATGATGTGGTGTGTAAAGTGATTTTAACATGGAGACTTTTATAGTATTTAGGTACACTGCTGCTGAAAGACCCTATAGTGAAACAATCAGCACCTTTCAAAATAGTTATTTTTGTAAAAATAAATCCCATTATCCGAGTCAGTTCGTCAGGTAGAAAGAATGCAGCTAAAATACCTCACACTGTGTAAGATTTACTTTTTGTACCCTAATAAGTGCTGGTACTGTTACATACTCTTAAGTACTTGTGTATTAAAAATAATTGAGGAAAACACATGTTCTACAGACGCAATGCAGCTTCAGGCATTACTATGAAGGAAATGTCTGTTCAGTCAAAGCCATAGGCATGGAATGTGCCCCTCCTTTCCTGTGCCACAGAGCCACATTTTTGCAGTGTTTTCTTCCTCAGCTCTCCCACAAGCAGAAGTGAATTGAATTCTACAGTGCATTTTTTAGTTGAGCTTGGTAGGAAAGCAGTTGCAAGACTACTTTTTATATTCGTTCCCTGTCTACCAGAGTCACTGTCTTTGCTCCATGTTCATGTGAGATGCTGCATGTTTTGGGATGCTTCTTCACTATTTGAAATTATACCCATGGGCGTTAGATGCCAAGAAGATGGTTTGCTGCTGACATGGGGTAATGCATTTCTCACACAAATGTTCTCAATGCTTGTCTGGTCCTTTGAAGGCTTATTCATCTCACTGAACTGTTAGCAGCAAGAAGCAATAATTATTTAAAGCTCTCTTGATAAGTGAATTGGTTGCTATGTTCTTGCCACCTTCTAAAGCTATTCTTTAGCTGGATCAGTTTGCTTCTCTGGATGCTCACATAAACGGATGAGCACTGGTGATACAAAGGAGTCTGTAAAAGTGGATCACAGGGTTTATTTGGGAGGAGGCATGGAGATCAGTCCTTTTGGTAGCAGCAGCAGCATGGCATTAGGTCAGTTTATGCCACTTATGAAACACCCCCAGCTCTTTTTTTTTTTTTAATTTTAAAAAATGTATTGTAATTGTTGGTGTGACATCCTGGGAAGTATCTAACCTAACAATTTAACGAGCAGTTGGAGCCAGTAATACCCCAAGTATCTACCTGTCCAAAGGAGAAGCCAGTTATATTTTTTTTAAACATTGAAGGGTTTGCAAACTCAGAAACTATGTTGATGTTTGCAGTACTGGCGGATCATCAGGCATTGTATCTTGCAACTGATTGAACCTTAGATTGTATTCATTGACGTGCTACATGTGTCAATCCACAATTAATGTTGACTGATAGAAGATGTCAGAGCAATTTTGTTGTTCATTAGAAAGTAAAGCTGGATATTGAAAACTAATGGCTCAGCTAAACTCAAAACACAAGTTTGAGTCAAACTCAGAACTCAATAAAACTAGACAAAGCTTTTTGTCCAATATCACTCCAGGTAGTACAAGCAGGATCCCTAAATGGCTTGTATGTTACTGTGAGTGTGAATTACAGGGTCTTGAGAGAATTGCAACTTTTTTTTATCTAGCCTGAATCAGCTTAACTGTGTTAATATTTCTGTAACTACAGGCTAATTGTGAGAAACCCCTGTAGTTGCCTGTAGAGTTCAGTGGGTCAAGACAAAGCCATTTGCTTAGTTGCCTGCAGAAAGGTTTTCTGAACCAGCAAGGAGAATTGTGGCAGAAGGCATGACACCAGGAATAGGGCACTCTGGACTCTTTACTGTTCCTAGAACAGAACCAAAGAACTCCCTTCTCTTAAATGTGATGTCTCATCTACTTTTTTTGCCAAACATAGGTTCCTGTGAGTGGGAGATTTGGTTTGTTTTGTAAGGAAGTGAGAGTGCTTTCAGGGATGCAGAATACAAATGCATGATATACAATGCCTTGCTCCTGCTATAACACTATCTATAATCACTGATAAAAGTATCTGCTGGAAGCTCTTCCTGGCACCGCACCCTGCCCGCCCCCCACCCCCACCCCCCGCCATTACCAACAAAGTTGTCTTTGAGTGGAAATGTCTTGTGGAGGTCTTGTCACTTGTTTTTTTTTTCTTTTCAGATTTGAATGCAGTTTTTAGGTAAAAAGGGCTTTTAGTATGTACTTCAGTATTTAATTTTTATTGCTCCAGAGCAGTAAACTTTAACCTGTTATGAGTGTAGAGGAAAGGTGGGTCTCCTGCTGCAAGGAGTTCACAGGTGAACTTGAAATATGTGATGACTAGGAAGGAGTATGGGCAAAGTATGTGGTTTCACAGCATCTTGCTTTACCAGCACTTTTTTCCTGTGCAGCGTGGCTGCCGATTGAAGGAGTGAGCTGTCAGGGTGCCTGGCAAATACAGCTATATTTCAGTTAACTTAAAAAGGATAAAAGAAAAAGGGAAGGGGCGGGGGCAGGAGAAGAGCTACCTTAAGTTTTAATGTCTCTCTTATTGTTAGGTGTACCCTAGCTGATTATCAGGAATGAGCATATCTTAGCGGCGCTGACAGTGGCGTGGCGGGAGCCCCTGCACTTCTGCAAGCACGTATTCATGACCATATATAGGCACGTACAGCACAGAAGGTCGGGCTTTTTCAACCAGTGTCAGTTCTGATGTGCCAGTAACAGGAAGAGTGGTTTGGGGGCATTTGAAGTCTCTGCGTATAACTTCTTTAAAATACAAACTTCAAAATGTTGCAGAGTGGAAAAGGTAGAGAAGTAAGATTTCTGTATGTATCTGATGGGTGTCACACCTTGAGAGAAATTAGATGGTGAAATAAAGGCAGAAGTATGAAAAAAAGGCAGATTTAGCGTAACAAATGCCATTCTGTACATTGCTACCTCTGTGCTTGTGTAATCTGAAAACTGCAAATACTGTAGTAACTGAGTGTAGGCATTTGTTGATAGACCAATTGTTTTAATCTCCAGCAGAATAAAGAATTAGGTATTATTATGCCTAATATCTGTGCTCATCACGTACAACAAACCTGTCCTTTTCGCTTTTGCTAAGCTTCTCAGTCTGAATTTTTACCTTAACTGAAATAGTTTACTTTATAAAATCAAAAAGCTTGTAATTGATGTGATGGATAGCATTTGGCTTCACTTGAATTGAGAAAATACATCTCGCTAGCTCTTATCTGCTGATATCAGACTTTCATTTAAGTGAGACTGTGACTGGTGTATATGTGAAAATTGGATGAAGAGAACACCTGCCGTGGGGAATGCTTCCCTTCTCAATGTTTCAGAAGTCTGGTGTTTTGGGGTTTGTTGGATTTTGGGGGGGGCTTTTTTGGTTTTTGTGGGGTTTTTTTGTAACTTCCTCTCAGCTTCTGTATGATTTGTCCAAATTAATGCTCAAACCTGAACGAAGTCATGTTACATGAAAACTTATTTAGATTGGTTTTGTGCATTCAAGGAATTTAATACAGTAAATGTGCAATTCCTTACATAGGCTTGTGATAAAAGCTGTTTGAAAGACCTGGTTTTTGTGAACCATTGATGATCAGATGTTCTGGATTAGTGAACTCTGAAGTTTATAGTTTCTTGCAAGCCTCTCTGCACACATTTAACTGAAACCAGTGGCTGTAAATCTAATCTTGGGAACTACATCGATAGAACACTGTCTTAAACTTCAGGTGGTGTTTTGAGAGTAACTAAAGTAATTAAAGTGGAGAAACTTCAGGTAATTTCTCAGTCTTGGCTTTTGAGTTTTCTGAAGGAATATTCAACTGTAACCGAATTTTTTGTTACTTGCTGATATGTGTATGAGGCTCTTGTACTGTGTGTGAACGTGCAGTTCTCTTGAATGAAAAAGGTTTTCACAGAATCACAGAACGGTAGGGGTTGGAAGGGACCTCTAGAGATGACCTTGTCCAACCCCCTACTTGAGCAGGCACACCCAGAGCAGGGTACGCAGGATGGCGTCCAGGTGGGTTTTGAATGTCTCCAGAGAAGGAGACTCCACAACCTCTCTGGGCAGCCTGTTCCAGTGCTCTGTCACCCTGTTTTGTCATTTACACTTTTAAAATGTTATGTTGTTTCTGTCTCAACTTGTTCAAATCAGTTCTAATCGATTTTTTAGAAGTCTCAATGTATTGAATAATCAGCATTGGTTTCAACTGTAATGCATCTGATGGAAGTGTTGTCTTAAACAGTTTTCAGCAAAAATAACTTCCTATCTCCACTGGACTATATTGGAGTTGAGTTTTTTGCTTGTCATTTTGTACTACAAGTAATGTGCCTCTTGCTATATGTGTGTTTTAAAAATTTTTTTTATTTTCCCATAAACATCACATTTTTTTATGGACTGTCCCTTTGTTTAAATTGTGTTTCCTCAAGTGGTAGCTGAGCCAGTGGCTTTACTGCCAAAAGGGGGATGTCTTCATCCCATTGAGGCTCATGAAAGTGTGTTCACTTATCCCTCATATCAGTCTGGTTTTGGGAAACAGAGAAAACTCCTTTAGAACATTTATTTCTGGAAAAACTTAGAGGCAATAAAGAGGCCATAAGTGCTTTTCAGTTCTTAAGTGTTAAGTGAGACTGCTGGATTTAATTCTTTTATATGGGCTTCTCGTATGTACGAGTTGGGGATATATGGCTTTTTCAGATACTCATCTCCACAGACAAGTTAATTTGGTTTAACTGCTGAAGAAAGTGGATTAGTGTTAAATGGACTTCACAAAGGCAGGTTAGCAAAATGCAGAGGGCCTTAGCTTGACAGACTCTCATCTTCTGAAGACATTAGGTTTTTTGCTTCTGTAAGCAGAAATATCCTTTATACTTCTTGAGGTGTTCATTGCAAATTGTTTATCTCCTATAAAAAGTGGCATCTATGATGAATTATCTCACGGAAAAAATTCTCATTGAGGAATTGAATTTACTAGTAAAATGTTCATTAAAAGCAACACTTAGGTTGGTCTGTCCTGAGGAAACATCTGTTACTATTGAATACTTCTGAATTGGTATTGTTTATGCTATAGATAACCTGACTGATAAGAATAGCTCTTACTGATAGTGAAAAAAGAAACAGAACCTGTTTTACATTACCTTATTTTCAGCTATTTTGGTATCATTCCAGTGTTAGTACAGACTTAAATTCTCATTAGTTTAAAGCCCATGGTCGTCACTCAGCGTGCAGTTTGGGCACCCAAGTTTTGCTTAATTTTGCTCATTTAAGCAAGTCTTGTTTCTCTGCTTGTCCAGAGCTAACCCAGCCTTGGCAGGGGTAAGCAGTCCTGTTTATGTCCTGAAGTCGAGCGGAACCCAGAAATGGTGTCCCTTCCTCTAACTTTGAGCTGGGAGTCAACCTGAGAGTCATGCTGAAAGCACAGCTAAATACCTGCTCTTAAGTGAGGCCTAAATTCCAGTTTGATCCCACACTCTGTTAACTTGTCATTTGGTAAAATGTCCTGGTAATAGAGCCTTGGAGCTTGTCTTGCCCTTCTCCTTCATGAGTGCTTTAATAGTATTGTAGGTTAGCTATATTTCACATCCTTTAGATTGCTTTGGATTGAGCATTGAGCTGTGTATGCTGTGTACAGAGTGCCCTGACTTCAGCAGGAGCGCTATGGAGTATGTCCTCACTTGGGAATCAAGGGGAATCAAGTGTACAGACGGGTGGTTGGGGTAATCCCTGGCTAATGCAGATGAATTTACATTCCTTTGGGTCAAAGGAGACAATCCAAGTCACCCTTTATTCTCATCTGGGCAAGTGCTTTAATAAACTGCCATAGAAGATGATGCTGTTGACTCTGCCTCTCTTCTGAGAAGAGTAAACCCTGTGGTGTTTATTTTGGTATAATGCAAATTTATGTTTACATGGAAAGAGGAGTTCTGATATAGGTATTTGAGGCAGCAGATAAAGGCTGCCTGCAATCCAAGATGTAGCATTCAATTTAGAAAGTTGGGAACTTTCAGCCTTTCTGTTTCTATTAGCCAGCTCTGAGTGGTTGTGTGCTGGCTGTTAGTGGGCAGAAAGCTACCTGGGCTAGTCATGTGGGATCTCATTGAGGTTTGAACACTGCTAATGAGGCAGCTAAGTGCTCTCTCAGGGCACTCTAAGCTTGAACCATCTCTCCTGGAGACCATTGTCTGAACCTTGTGCTCTGTCAGGAACCCGGGGCCCCAAAATTGGCTGTATTGAAACCCTTGACTATAAAAGACATTTACAAGTCAGTTCAAGAGCTCTAGCACGCTCAGAGTTCTTCTGTAGTTTCAATAGATATATAAAAATGTGTAAATGTAAAGCATTCTTTGGTTATTTTTAGGTACCTGTTAATTGAGTATGTGCTTCTCAAACACCTTAATTTCAAACAGGAGGCCCAGAGAGTGCAGACGCTGGATCTCCCAGCTCTTTATTCCATAGAAATATAACCAAAGGTATTAGAAATAGGAACTATGGTTCAGGTAGTATCCTGTATTTGAATAGCGACATCATACCAAGGATGCAAGAGAGCTTTGAATGTCTCCTGAACTTAGATAACTGTAAAGCGTGAAGGATAGGAACTTCTGTCAGGTTAAGTTAGGAAACCAACATTTATTAATTTATTTTTATAATGGGTCCCCTTAACAGTCTAAGGGGGAAAGAAGAATGAATAAGTCTGCTGAGTGACATTCTACAAGTAAGGTAATAGTTGAAAAGTTTTAAGGTTGCTTCACATCAGAAAAAGTATTTTTGTGTTCCTTTTGCAAGCACATGTGTCGGCAGCTGTGCAGTGAACCAGTTCAGGCAACAGGTCTTAAAAAAAAAATAAAAAAGATAATCTTTCTAAGTGCTTGTGCAAGCAGAAGGCGGGAGAAAGCCAGGACAGGTGCACGTACCTTCAGTGGAAGTACTGGCTTGTGCTTGTTTTGTCAGCAAGAAGTTGTGGCTGAAGGCAATTGCTCAAGGACTTGAATTAAAGAAGTTCTCAGGGTGTTTTTTTTTTTTTAACTTTATCTGCTGATACTGTGGTACTAAGAGACCTTACAGGTAGATGCTGGTGAAATTACATGCTTTAGTGTCTACGCAAGTGTTTTTAAGCTTATGTAATCTATCAATTACTGTCTAGCTGTGGGCCTTTGGGAAGTTTAGAACTATAGGATGTGTAGTAAAATTAGAGGAGAAGCTTTGAAGATTGAATGTATCTTCATCATGAGTTTTGGCTCCCTTGGAATGTGTGTTAATTCCCAGGCATCCATGGACTGAAAGTTGAAATAGATTGTGAATATATTATTGAACTTATTTGTTATATTAATCTTTTTGTCAGTAACACAAAACATGAGTGACTCAATTTTGATCTGCTTCCATCACATATAACCTCCTCTATTCTGTTTGAAGAGGTGGAACTTTATATACTGTGTTTCTAACAAAGGCAGAGTAGTTTAAATAATGTGAACAAATATATGAAACAGTGGGAGTTGTACAATTTCGTGTCTGGGTATTAAAGCCATACAGTGCATCATTGGTTTGAATAGTATATACTTGTATTCATTCCAACCACATAATTGTTTTTGTATTTAAGGTGCGTATAGCAGCAAAATTCATAATTCATGCTCCTCCTGGGGAATTCAATGAGGTGTTCAATGGTGAGTATCTGTCTGCTCTGTCCTTTCATATTTAAGGCATCTATATCCAAAATTGTACTGCCAATTACTCTCCTGAATTTCATGTAGCTTATATTTTAGCTGCTCACTTGCTGTAAGAGCTGTTTTTTTAGCTTGGCATAATAAGTTTTGCAGTCACAAGACAGCTTGGAGTTTAAATGCAAAAGGAGGAAAGTACCACTTTTCTTTGTGATGTGAGAATGAGCTTTCTTGTTTTTAATCAGTCATGAATTAAGAGTTGCTAGGGTTTTTGTTCATGTACTCTTTTTCAATCTTTGACACACAATTACATTTTTCAGCAGAAATTAAAATAGCTGAAATTAAAATGGTCTTTTTTTTTTTGAAAGGAGGAGTATTGTTACAAATACTTAACCTCGAATATACAAAGGCCTACTGCTTAATGCCAGCTGTGGAAAGAATATTAATCTTCTGCAAACATTTTTAACCCTAAATTCTGGGCACACTTCATTTTACTGAGTGTATTGGTAAGCCAAAAGGAAACTTGAAATTAGCTTCTGTCAGTTGTTGTTGCCTGTATTTTACCTAAGATGTTATTTTTCTTTAAAAAACATTGTGTTTGTCTTGCATCAAGATATATGAGCATAGATACCGTGTGAGAAGGCATATGTTTTGTAGCTGTAGCTAACAAATAGCCCTGGTGCTACTTAAGTAAAGTAAGTATAGTATACTAAACTTTTAGTCAGTGTCAGGCTGCAAAGAGCTTAAATTCGTTAAAGAATGTAATGTTTTTAGAAGTACCTTGTTCTTCAGTTAAACTGTGACCCACTGATTATTTAAACTTAGCTTACACTGCATTTGTGAAATGAACTGTTGGTGAGCAGCTCATTAACCCTGCTCCCTGAAGGTTAATACAGTTTCTTATAGCAGTACTGCTATAAACTTTATTGTTAAGCTAGTTCATAGTTGCAACTACCTGCTCAGTAGCAGAGTATAATGTGTTCGAAAACACATAACAGAATATTTGATCATAAATGTGTGACCAGTGTCCACTGAGATTCAGACTGACTTCTTAGAAAAAGAGAGAGAAAGCTTTAAATTCCGGTTCTGTAAATTGATTTTGGTTGGTTTGGTGTGGGGTTTTCTGGGTTTGTAGGGTTGCTTTTTTCATTTGGGATGTTGTTTTGTATTTTGGCCTGGTTTTTGCTGGGTTTTTTTTTTTTAAGAAAAAAATGCTTTAAATATATTCTGGATTGATTTTTTCACTTGCATGATATTTTGGGAATCTTTAGAGTTTAAAATGTTACAGCGAGACTACTGATCACTTAGTTTATGATCAGTGCATTAAATTGTTACTAGAACAGTGCCTAGTAAATAATAAGCCAGTAAGTCAAGTACATAAATAACTATTTACTGCATAGTAAATATGAAGTCATTCTGAGGAGAGTATTGACTTTATTCTATATTCATGTTTCTTGTATGGTGGTAGAAGAAACTGTATTGTGCTGTGACTACTCAGTGTCACTAAGGAACAAGAGCAAAAATGATAAGGCTTAAAAAAAATGAATACAACACATACCATATTAGTGTTGTCAAAGTACAGTAACCACTACAATCAATACAGTGTGAGGGGTTTGGTAGTTTACAGATTCCTAGAGCTGTCACACAGCCTTTAGAATACGGCTTATATATGCTTACCAGATTGTGTTGGAAGGGATCCATTTCCATACTACTCTTCTCATTTTGTTCAGTCAAAATTATGACATGTGAAGCAATAAATTTCCTACCTAGTAATCTGTATGGATATGGGGTGGTTTGGGTTTTGTTTTGTACAGTCTGTTGCCATTTGTTATATGACTGAAACAAGTTTGAGTTAACTGTACTTTTGCATTGTAAATATCTCCTTTCAGATGTTCGGTTGCTGCTTAATAATGACAATCTTCTCAGGGAAGGAGCAGCCCAGTAAGTACCAGATGCCACATACTCAGTTCAATAAAAGTAAGATGTTTTTCAGTGAGACTTTAACTGTCAGTAAGTGATTTGCTTAAAAAGATGTGTGCTTGGCAAGTAAAACCCTATTATGTGTCTTGTGCATCTTTGATCAAGATTAAATTCTTGGCAGAGGAGAGATCTGTATTGTATCCTAATGATTAGAGCAACTGTTTTGGAAATGGATGACCTGGATTTTAGAAGTAGTCTCCACCTTTTTGGATTTCATTTTCTGTTTCTTGGTAGATGTTGTAGGCACTGAACATCTGTAAATGCTGCTTCCTTAGACCCTACTTTTATATCAAAACATTATGGCTGCTGTATTTTATGCCAAAATTCATTTCATCTGTAAGAATGGAGATGTCTGGCTTAGTAGCTTAGTAGTTTGGATCCCTGTGGACTTCAAACTTCACCTGTTCCTTCAGTTTCCGTGGGTTACTGTAAAGCTTACTTGTCTATATCAGGTTACTTTTGAACATAAATCATTGTGTAATGGTGGTTGGAATATGTAAGATGAGCACTGAATGAACCAAGGTGATTCCAAGAATTTGGGCCTGCTAGTTAATGAAACTTTGATATAATTTTTTGATGTATCATTGCCCAGATTATTAGCTGTTATTTAAATCTCTTACAGCTACTAAGGAAAAAGATTGTGCTTGATGCAGCCTTTTGGTGTTTTTTTTCTCTCTTGCAGTGCATTTGCACAGTACAACTTGGACCAGTTTACTCCAGTAAAAATTGACGGTTACGATGAACAGGTATGAATACAGTTAAATACTTTAACAGTTTAAGGAACATTTAGAGATGTTCTGGTTTTGGAACATATCTTGGCAAGAAAATGAAAAGAAATGCATCTTCCCTGCCAAAATATAGAGATTACGGCCCTCCAGTAGTACCAGTTCCATAAGCTAATCATTTAGGGCACCTAAAGAGCTTGAAGTTTCAGTCTGTGTTGTTGGCCTGAATTCAGTCAGACCTGATTTGGAGCTGTAGAAACAATTTGCTCCATCTTTAGTACTAGAAGACATGGATTTCTATATTGCATTGTTTGTTGCAGTTAGAGGGTAAGATTCAGGATTTTTTTTCTGAGTCAGTGTGTCATGTTATCTTCATCCTCTCTTAGTATATGCATATATTTTGTTTAAAATATAAGTCTTTGGATATGAGTAAGCTCCAGTTAAATATAGGATATAATTAGATTTGGCATGGTATTTTTTTCTCTTTATTCAATAGCAAGCATTATTAACTAAAATTTTATAATATAGGTTTTGATAACAGAACATGGTGATTTGGGAAATGGAAAATTTTTGGATCCCAAGAACAAGATTTCTTTTAAATTTGATCACTTAAGAAAGGAGGCTACTGATCCTAGACCTCATGAAGTGGAAAATGCCATAGAATCCTGGAGAAATTCAGTTGAAACAGCAATGAAAGCATATGTGAAAGAACACTACCCAAATGGTGTCTGCACAGTAAGTACTACATTATATAACCACTGTACCACTATAGATAAAAATCTAAAATAAAATTCTAACTATTTGTAAACCAGGAAAAGAGGCAGTTTCAACTGTAAAGAATTTAGTCCTGTCAAGGGCTCATACAAGGAAATGAGGGAAGTTCAGCTTCAGAAAGCTTAATATTTCAGCTGTTGGATTACTAGTGGGTGGTTACCGCAGCTCATAGTGAAGACTTCTCAGTTCTGAAGAGTTTTTATTTAAATTTCTTAAAGCATTAAGACCTTCTGCCTACTGGAGGTTGACTACTGCAGGTTGATCCCATTGATCCTGGCTACCTGGCTTGTTACTTTTGAAAAAAAAAAAAAAAAAAAAAATCCATAAGATACAAATTTCTGTCTTGGCTTGGTTTACTGAGAAAACTGTCAGTAAAGCAAACTGTTTTCTTTCCATCACATCTCCTGTATATGAAAATGCTGTATGTCCTTACCACCAGAATCAGTGGGTTCTGATAGCTCAAAAATAAAATCTCTCAGTCTGGACTTAGATTAGCATTAGCCGTTAAGAGCCCTATGAGTATTTAAAGTTCAGCGAACTGATCTAATGATAGCTGTCCTGTGTTTTGTATTAACCTGATGGAAAAATTAACTGGGGGGGGGAATCAGTTGCTGAGTTAACAAGTTGAATTGGATTCCCAGGTAGTCAAATGAGTTCCAGCTTCTGTAAAGGAAACCAGCTTGCATGTTCATTGAGATCATTTTTAGTGGTATTTGATTTTAGGGGATAAAGTAGAACAGAGGACCAAAACCACCCCTTAAATCACCTTTTTGCTTGTCTATAAAGGCTTAAATCATAATTTAGTTATAGAATACCTTGTATCTGAAACGCAGCTGTTAATATATTTTGTCACAGCAGTCACTGCTATAGGCTGAAAATTTCTATAGTTGCAGAAAAATGAGTTTGCATTATAAAATTTCAGTTAAGATGCTTGACCTTCAGATTTTCTGATCTTAAATTTTTCTGCACTGTAATATACACTTTAATGTTTCATGTACTGAGTATTATGTAAGAACCATAGTGGTTATTAAATCTTACAGTTTATGTAACAATAATAGAACTAGATATCCCTAAGCAGTTAGAGCAAAACAGATACTGAAACTTTGTTCTTTTTTTCTTTCTTGTTTCTAATTAAAGGTGTATGGTAAAACAATTGATGGACAGCAGACCATTATTGCATGTATAGAGAGCCATCAGTTCCAAGCAAAAAATTTTTGGTAAGTTTCTATATGGATACAAATACAGTAAAATACAGCCAACTGAATAACTGTAGTAGTGCCATTACACTGATAATCCTTAGTTCGGAGGAGGAGGTGCATGCACGTCTTGCATGTGACTTTTTTTCTCCCTCCACCCCACCCCAAGTTTTTCTGCCAAAACTATGTAGAAATCTCTTGGTTTGTGGTAAGTAAAATGTCAGACTGCACGTCTGCATCTCCTTTGGAGACCTTTGGGAACTTTGTAAAATTCCTTATGACTGTTGCAGTTTATCACACTGGCACCAATACCCATGTCGGTGTTCCCTAATACAGTTGCTTCTGCTTGTGTTGCTTCCTTTGTGACTGACAATAAAAACAGCTCCTTCTAGTTTGCATGTCTCAAAGAAGGTGACCAAAGATTAATTTGCTGTAAGACTTAAATCGTTAATTCTTGGGTGAGGTAGATAAGTGATCTTGGATGAAATGAACTCTTATAAACTGCAGCTTGATTTTTTTTTTTCCTGTACTTGGTTGAAAGGTGTTTTCCACAGTCTGGAGTGAACTTTGGATAGCTCCTTGCAGGAAACTGGCCAGAGTTGAGATAAACAGTATCGGAATCGGGTTGAGGAGTTATCTCCTAAAGATAGCTAATATATGCAGTTGTCTGAAGAAATGTATTTCATTATTATTTTATTTGCTATTTTGCATCTACTTGAATTTATATTTAGTAATCCCACGGGTAATGAATGGAAGTGCAGGAATCTTTGTTTCCTGATGCTGAAAGTGAATATTACATATGCATAGTAATTTCAGCATGTGTCTGTATCAGTTAAATGATTTGCCCAGTATACTGTTCCATAGGTTTTTAATTGAATTTGCACAGTTAATAAATAATTTTTCCTGCAGACTTAAACTTGATTAATTAAGTCTTCATGTTTTACATCAATATTAAAAGTAACTTGAAATAATACTGATTTCCATTTTAGTTCAGAAGTATGAATGAATTTTGGTATTCCAAATAGTTACTTTAGTATTTACTTTAGTATGTTGTAGTCCTGATGTTAAAGAAGGGGAACAGATATGCAACAACCTTTTTAATAAAGTTATGGTTGGACATCTATGGCTAAATACTGACTATGCTTCCAAAAGTTTTACAGGAGGATAGTCAGACTCTAATTCTCATTCTTAGCAATTTTTAATAAATGCTTATTGGTTTGGGGGATTTGGGGATGAAAGAATGCATTCAAAGTTAACCAGGCTCCTCAATTATCCAGCTGTATGTCAGGATGTCCAGCTGAAGCCACAGACAGTATTTATTCTCAAGGTGTCCCAGCTTTTTGGGCATTTGGAAGGCTGGCAACCTACCATGAAAGCAATTTTGTTGGATGATAGAAAACCAACACATGCCAAAGAAAAATGTTCTGTGAATTTCTGAAATACTATCAACATAGTACGATAGATGGTTTATTAAAGAATGTGAAAGAAAAGGAAGGACAGTTAATCTTTTAGAAAACATCTTAAGTCAGCAGCGGTAAATAAAGTAGTGACAAATTGTTTTTAACTTAGAGCATTTCCTCCAGAATGATCCTTCTGAATTTGAACTTTTTTCTTGGAATAGCATCTTAAGGACAAAAAAGATATCCCAGAGTGGAAACATTGTGGTCATCTTAACTTCAAGGACCACAAAGTGACTAAGAAGCAAACAATTCTGTTAGCTAGTCATTGAATCCCATGCATCTAAAACTAATATTGTACCTAAAATGTAGTGCAGCATGTAAGCTTTCTTATAACTAATGGGTCGGTCGTAAGGCTACCAGTAATATTAGTGTCGCTGAGTTGGGTGACCCTTTCAGTTTTCGTAGAGATGCTAACAAGCTTCTGAATTGCCTTAGTCTGAATTTTCTGTGATAATCTGTAATTTGGATATTGTCTGAAATAATAACCAATAATAGAGTTAACATTGTTAGTATCTAAGGTGTGTCAATATAGATCCATTAGTAGCTGTTAATCTTTAAGTCTTTATTTCTTTCTCTTCCCTTGTTGAATGCACTGGAATCTACACCTAACAGTAGGATTTGAACTCATAGTATCAACTTCCTTTCCTTCTTTAAGTGCAAACAAAGGAGGTATCAAGATACAGCTGCAGTGCATTCTTAATATAGCTCTAATGTGCTAACCTTCTAATCCATTAACCTCATCACTAAATAAGAAAATGTCTAGTCTACAGGAAAGAAATCAAGTGAAACTGCAATCTCCCCATACTGTTTTCCAGATGTTTGAAACTCCCTTTAAGCAATTTGGCAAGGATATTGAATTTGTGGGAGGAAACTGGAAGGAAATTGTTGTCCTGGAACAGAAAAGCTAGAGGAGCTGAAAGGCCTAGTTACAGTTCAGCACAACGGAAAGTCTTGCTACTTTAACGTTCCTTCCATTCAACTTTTTCATAGCCTGATGTGAAGCGTGACTTTGGCTGATGAAGCAAGTTGTCCAGGTCCCAGAAACAAAATATTGACTATATATGCCTAATTAATAATAACGGAGGGAAAGAACATTGGAGGCTTTATGTATTTTCAGAAGTTAAGTCCTATTGTTAAAAGGTCCTTACTAATAAATCTCCTTGGCCCACATCCAAAACTGAGGGTGAATATTTTGGGAAACTGTTCTCTTCTCGACTGATTATGGGGCTGAATCTTTAGGGAAAGACTTTGTGCGTGTGTAGTTGCACAGCATATTTCATTCTCTGTTTTCCTTTGACTGTCAGTTGTATGTTGGGGTTTTTTTCTTAACCAGTGGGGTGACATGTGATTTCTATTTTATTTTTTTAAAGGAATGGCCGTTGGAGGTCAGAATGGAAGTTTACAATCACCCCTTCAACCACTCAAGTGGCTGGCATCTTGAAAATTCAGGTATGCTTATCTCAAACTGTGTCCTGATCAGTAAAGTCTCCAGTTATTATCAAGCAAGACTCAGGCCAGTGTATTAAGTATTCTGAGAGAATTTGGGGACCAAATAAGCAAAGCAGAGATGCTCATTCAGTTAAGTGTTAGTGGCTTAATTACATATTTGCCTAATCCTTACAAACACAAAATACATGTTTAATGATTCGGAAGACTTCAGAAGGTGTATTCACCTTGGCTAGGCATACGTCTCTCTGGTTTCCTGTTTCTTGAATTGACAGTGGCACAAACCTTTCCTGAGTGTATGCTCTTTCTGAAATAGAACTTTCTTCTTTTTAACTGATGATAGCAGGTTTTTTTCATGTTACCCATCCTTTTGTTCAGAAAGGTGAGAACGTTTGGGTTTAGTCATTCCACCATCTGGAATTTCTGGATCCGTGTTTCCTTCATTCAGAATTTGCCCCTCCTGTTGGCTTTAGGGCATTCAGAAGGGAGATGCTGTCCAAGCACGAATGCAGAAAATCTTGAGACCAAAGGAAGTTTCACTGTCATGTGGTAGGCAGGGGGACTTGACTTCCTGGATTGGTTCCCTGGAATGTGTACACATATTTTGCAGGAGTTTATTAAAACAATTCTGGGATCAGGGACTAGAATCTTAGTGCAGTCTGGTCTTCAGCGTAGTACTTTATTATTTTTTTACAGGAGAGAGAGGCAAGTTCCCTTTTCCTGCTCTTTTTGTGCCTCCATGAGTTTTACATTTCCTTACTGCTCAGTTGACTTGACTTCAGAAGGAAGATGCAGTAGAATGTTCTTCTAGCCATAGCCTAAGGCTAGGATGTTATTTCAGGATGTGGAAGTTGTGTTCAGATCCACCCAAGCAGGGGGACTGAATCCAATTTCCCATTCTGGGGCAAATTCCATAACAACTGGAATGATAGTCAAAATGTGGACAGCCGTTATCATGTTGTCAGGTCAAGATGATCATGGTGAGCACCCTAAGTAACTTCTAGGCTTCTCAGGACTTTGGGAGAATCTAAGTAAACTGTCACTTAAATCCAGCTTGCAGCAAAACAGGCATTTTCTCCATAGCATGCACTTACTGGTTAAATGTCTTAAGAGATTTTCCAGAACAAGCAGGCAGGTGTCTACCTAATTCTGGGAAAGTTTAGCCCAGTAGCCTAGAAAATAGCCTGAATAGGGAGAATTTAGCCAGGTTTTAATAGGCATCTCAATTTGGGCACCAGCTGGTTTTGTCTTTTATTACCATTTGACATAATTAATTAAGACGTTATTTACATTCATTAAAATGTTTTGGAGAGTGATTAAAAGTTTTACTTTTTTTGCTTGTGTAGGAACTACTTGTTTCATCAAGGAATTTTGAACTCAGTTTCAAATTTTTAGAAATTGTGTATCTGGGAGTGTTCCCCCTTCCCCTCTCCAAACAAACAAAAAAGTGCTTTAATTTTTTTTAAGGAGCAAAAGAATTTTCTAGAATATGAACTCACTACAACATTAGTGAACCCTCAGAGTACTGAAATTTCAGTGTTATTTGCAGAATCTTTGCAGCAGTAAAGCCATTGCCCTGTTTCTGATAAAACCTTTTATAAATATGTTGGGGAAAATTGCAACATCACCTGCTGTTTTCAGGTGTCTTCAGTATTTTTTAAGGTCACTTGCACAATTTCTTCCTTTTTTTTTTCAATTCTATTAATAAATTCTAAAATAGGAGAATGTCTTAATCTCTTCCATTGTTTAATTTTCTTTTAATTATATGTAAGGGGAAGACTGCAACAGCAGAGTCTTTTACTAAAAGAAAGTCCCTGTGGTGCTTGACACGCTCCAATTGTGCATGGAAAACAACTGATGAGTGTCCTGGTTACTAATTTTGTCTTAGATAATTTGTCGTTCTCATCCCTCCTTAGTTAACCTTTCCAAGAGGTTCTGTTCATAAACATCATCCTTGTAGTCTTCTGAACACAGACCTAGCATTCCAGAAGGATGTCAGCAGTGAGTATAGTACAGAGCAGTTACTTCTCATATTTTATATAACACATCCCAGAATTAGATTTGACTTTTCATCCCTGTTAAGTTTTTAGGCCTGAGTGTTTGCCAAGATGTGAATCAGTGAGACAGATGATGTTCGTGATGGTGTTGGCCTCAGAGCACAGGGGAGGTTTGGGCCCTCTGCAGTGGATTGTGACGGAGAAGGGGGGAGATTTATACTTCTCTGGGTTCTGCTGTTTCATTGGGAGATCTCAGAACTTTGCACTGAGTAAGCACTTCTCATCTTTTAGGAACTGGATTGAAAAAGGCTGGCAGAAGTTTCACCCAGTAATGTTCAATTTGAAAAAAAGCTTATTTTATGGTTAGGGTGACACCTTTTCTCGAAAAACAAGTATTTGACAATAAGCAAAATAATAAATGTAAGAGGAATCATAGGAAGTAATGTTTTCTCTTATAGGACACCTTTCTTTTGCTTAGGTATTATAGCTGTCTTACCCTGTGCTGTGTTTTCTCTATTGTTATTTATAAAATTGATGGTCTCTTGCATACATTGTGATCATAATGTATATGAAATTATAGTATTGTGCATTAATCTCCAAATTAAAATGTTTTCTTGCCTAATAGGGTGAGACACATATTCTTCAATTCCTCATAAAGTCAACATAATCAACGTAGCTGATGTTATCAAAATTGTAAAAAGACTTTAAAGATACATGTTTAAATGTCAATGGGCTCTATAACTCTTCTGTATCAGTTATTGTGAATGATTACATGTAACTTTATAGCTTCCTATTTTTTAAGTTTTCCAACAGTTGCATTAGAAACTGAGTGTTTTTAGGTCCTTCCCAACTGGATTTAAATATACTAAAGTTAGCTTGCATAGAGTTTTTTACTGGTGGTCTCCTCCTGCGAAATAATCAAGGAAGCTGTTCTGTAGATGTAACATTTCAAGAGTAAATAGATTTTATTCTGCTTTGCTACCTAACCTTGGCAAACTTTGTCCCAAAGAACTCCTTTGGATAATTACTAGCTTTTGTTAGGAGCCATATCTAATAGAGGAAAATATTGAAACCAGGCCAATCTAGAAAAGGAGGCTTCATGTTGCATTGTCCCTAGAAAACAGTTTGGGTGAAACAAAAAAACAACTTCACAGTATCCTGAAGCCTTGCCAAAACTATTCTCATTTTAAATATATCTTCGCCATTTCAAGAGTTTCTAGTAAGGTCACATAAATAGTATGTCGTCATCTTCATGATGTTAACCAAAACCTTGGTTTAGTGATGGACTCAGCAGTGTTGGGTTTACAGTTGGACTCGATGATCTTAAAGGTCTTTTCCAGCCTAAATGATTCTATAGTGCTATGATTCTAAACTTTGTAGCATGAAATACTGTTTAAGGCACATCAACACAAAAATGTTTCCAGAGTAGCTTCTTCACTATTCCCCCTCAAAAATATTTAAACTCTAAAACATTTTGGTTTACTTATTTGTTTTTGTTGTTACGTAACATTTTATGCGTGTGTGTGTGTTTGATTCATGTAGGTTTGTTATGATAAACACTACAATACTTCTATTTTCCTTTATATTGTTGGTCTGTAACATTTACTAAGAGGTTCTTTGTTTAATTTTCTGTAGGTTCACTATTACGAAGATGGTAATGTTCAGCTGGTGAGCCATAAAGACATACAAGATTCTCTAACAGTGTCTGTAAGTGAACTTCAAAGACCTTAGTGTGTATATTGAAGCGACTATTTAATTTAAAAAGAAGCAAGCTTAGGAAAACCCAGAAGTTTGGAGGCCAGTTTGCTCTTCTGCATGAATGGGAATTAGTGTTCTAATTCATAAATATTTTGTATGTACTATTTACTACTTTTACCTAACATGTAGTTACTGTTTAAAAAAAAAAGTAAAAAAAAAATTTAAGTATACTTGCATGTGGCTTATATAAGCTAAATTAACTCTGTAAATCTTTAATTATCTTGCTGTCAGTCTTTTTGCACTTCTGTTGTATTGAAACTTTGGTCTGCAGAGTGACCTATAGAATTAATTTTTTAATATGAAGGAGGTTTGGATTATAATAACCCTCTTTAGTACAGTCCCTAGGAGATCGCCCCCTTTGCTCATTGGGAGAAAACCAGTATGCTAAAAATAGTAAACAAATGCTACCAGTTGAGAAGCAGTAGTGGGTATTCTCCCTTCATTTCCTCTCTGTCTGTAACTGGTGCTGTCAGCCTCTTGCTTTTCTGTACAAAAAGCCCTTTCAGAGATGCTTTGGCTTGAGAAGCATAATACACTTTAAATATAAAGCATAATTTTATTCAGCTTCTTTCCAAATGGATCATTACTGTAATGAGGAGCAGACAGTAGAAATAAAAATTGTTTGGAAATAGTACCAGATGTATCCTTAAAGAGTTGGTAATGTTGCAACATGAACAACTACTACTTCTGAAATAATGCTCTTGCCTACTGGAGATTGTGTTTATAAACAGTAACATTTTCTGTTGGAGTGTTCTTTAATGAAACTTAAGCCAGTGCGGTTAAACTGGCAAAGGGAGATTGTAAAAGTGAACAGTAGAAGTATTTTAATGATAATGACTAGTAGTGACCAATTTGGCTCAAAAGCTCGATTCATCAATAAAGAATATTGTTTGTTAATATAAAGCAAGGCTTGTTGGCTTTTCAGTTGCAATAGCACCATAAAGAATGGGGGAGTGTGGTGCCAGCTGATAATGCTTCTGAAGCTGCAGATATAAAATTACTTTTGAACCCCTAAGCAAAGGGATCTGTTTGCTCTTTCATTCAACTAAGAGTTGCTTCAGGGAAGCTTACGTGGAACAAGTTCTCCTTTCAATAGCTTTTGCTTCACTTTCTATTGGGAAGAATCTTCATCTTGTTCCATAGTTTCATAAAGTGGCAGAAGACCGGCTTTTGCTTCACTTTTTATTAGAAAGAAACTTAATCCTGTTCCACAATTTAGTAAAGCAGCAGAAGACCGATGAGTAGAACAACATCTTCTACATAACTTTCCTACCTTCTGCTAGAAGAAAAGCAAGTATGTTGCTGGTTACCAATTTTTAGCCTTGGCTTTGAGCTTCATAGAGGGCAGAGGCTCTACAGGTTCTTATTTCACACAGAAGGAATAGTAGGTAGATTAAAAGGAGCCCAACGACTCCTCTTTTTTGTTGTTTGGCAAAGAAACAATTTTGTACCATCAATAGGCACAACTGAAATAAATGACCAAAGAGTTCTCTTGTGGCTAGAGCTATGAATAATTTTGCTGAAGGTTACGTTCTTATCCCCAATTTCTCTCTGAGCCAAATAAGAGCTCATACCCCTGAATACTTCCTTTCATTAGCAGAGCCTTTGAAATCATTGCCTCAGTTCCCTGAAAAGTCAAAACCCTTTCATTTTTTCTACTTGGTCTCTGCCTCCTCCTTCATCTCTTTATGTGGTGTCCAGGAGTGCTTTCACAGCTGCTAGGTGCAGTTTCACTAAAACTTTGAACCAGTTGTAGGTGAAGCTGCCGTAGCTTTCTCCCAGTCTTTGCCTTTGTAGGAACGAGGGATCACGTGGGGCAAGAACACTCCTATCTTTCAACAGCACCTGCAAAAGCACCCTTAGGAATGCCTCCAACACCAAGTTGGATGTTTCAAAATTCATGAACCCTCACTTCCTTCTTGAGACTTCTTTCAAGCTCTTCAGCTACATTTGTCTCCAGATTGACTGATGGGTCATTTTTTAATTTTTGAAACACACACACACACTTGCATACTTAAGGATGAGGCCCAAAGCTGAGAAACTCTTTATCAGTCATGATGAAATTTGGACATTGTGGTGTGTTGCACCCTTATTTTTGCAAGATGGTTTTAGAAGATCAGGTATATAAAGCCTAGTGTTTGCCTCAGCTTAGTCTCCAGATCCAGAATGTTTAGAGGTGAACAAATTTGTTTTGATGCTTTGGATTCTGCATACTTCTGGGTTAGCTGGTGTTCTTTACGTTTTCCTGAATTTGTACTAGAAATTTAACATTGATAATATCCATACCCTGCATGTTTTCAGAGACTTGTGTGTGTGCATTGCCATATTTCCAAATGCTGTTCTGTTCCATATGTCTGTTTATCATACCATAGAATTTTAAATCCAAATATTTTAATGAGCTTCATGGTAATCTTTATGCTTGTTGCAGTTGGACTGTTTTTATTTTTTTAATATAAAAAAGTATAACTATAATAATGATGTGGCATATGCCTTTTGGATGATTGTTTTGTTCAGTTTTGGTTTAGCCACTAAATGGTCATGTGTTCTCATGGAGTCTACCTGACATCTCTCATAACTATAGGAAAAAACAGAATCCAACTGGTCTTAGAGTCATGCTGTACATCAGACCTAATTCAAATGCTCTTTTTCTAGAACGAAGCCCAGACAGCGAAGGAATTTATAAAAATCGTAGAGGCTGCAGAAAATGAATATCAGGTATGTTGGAAACAAACACTGTATCCTTACTCATGTGTAACATTACCATATTCTTAAGCAAAGCTAGTATTCTAAAATTAGCAAGCTTTTGATATTAAAGATAATGCAGTTCCATACAAATAGAAATAGATTGCATGTTGCTGTTAACTGCATCCTCCCTTCCCATACCTTCTGGTGATTGCACTCACCTACTTAACATTACATTAGAAGTCATTTTTTTGAGAGCAGAAAAGTTCCTAGTGTGATCAAATATTGGCAGTTCTGATCTCTTTCAGTATTAGTGCATTGCTTAAGTGGAATTTTTGTACAGATTCTGTTCAAAGGCTACTCTGTTAGACAGCTTTGCTAATTATGACTATAAGCATTATCCATTTCAATTAGTCATTTTAAAGTTAGAAAAGGATAACTGTTCTAGACATCCTCTGTAGAAGCGGATTCATGTTCATTTAGGTCTTGAACACAAGGTAAACCTCAGGTACCATGTTTTGACAGTTTTTTAAAAAATGCTCTTTAATAAAAATTTACTAAATATGTAACACATGCATTACATTCAGGTTCATATGATGTTGTGGACTGACTCTTACCTTCTCCACAGGAAAAACAGTGGAAGGCTTTGGTGGTCTGAAATTAATGATGTATGAGCTAACTCTGATCAGCACTTTATTCATGCTGCTGATTAACCACACTGTGGTTAAGTTGAAACACTCAGGCTACAGCCAGGTTTATTGCATCTGTCTCACTAATTTTCTTCACATAGTTTCAATGTAGATCTTAACAGCTTTCCTTCATAAAATATTTTAATTTGGCATATTTTTATTAAGCCTATTTAAGATGTAACAGACTAGTCAATCGTTTAACTTTTTATATAACATCCTAGTTCTGTTCTTCATGTGTCTTTGTTTTGTATGACTTTGTGTTTAACAGACTGCTATCAGCGAGAATTATCAGACTATGTCGGACACTACTTTCAAGGCCTTACGTCGACAATTGCCAGTTACCCGCACCAAGATTGACTGGAACAAGATCCTTAGCTATAAGATTGGAAAAGAGATGCAGAATGCTTAAAGTGAACGTTGCATGACTGGATCATTTTAGTGTCCTTGTATACAAATAAAAATTATTACAAAAAGTATTTGGAACTGTCAGATCACCCAGTCAGCATGGGCTTTTGCCATTGAAAATCACTGTAAGTAGTTTGGTTAGAGCACAAAGCTTAGCTAATTGACTTTTTTCCTCTTTCTTTCTTTTCAGAGGGTTGCAACTTCAGTATAGCTGAATATCTTCCTTTAGAGTTTCTGTTGTACCTTTATTTTTTTATGATGAAGAGACCATGCCTTTAGTTTTCAATTACATGTTAAGAACAGTTTGAAAAATATTTTTGCATATGATAACCCTTTCTCTTGCTTTCATGTGAAATGAACAACTTCCAAAATTTGCTGGATTCCTTGTCAAGATCAGTAATATGCATTTCTAGGTCAAGGTCAACATGGAGTTAGCAATAGGTGCTGTTTTTGAAGTCATCTATCCTTTCACTGTATGTAAAATTGGGAAGAGCATTTTCTATAGCGTTTAAACCTTTCAGAATACTTATTTAGCTAGCTCCATGGTAACCAAATTTCTTTCTTTTTTTTTTCTTTTAAGAAAGGGCCAAGGTCTAATGCTGTTTTAAGATTTCGAAATTGAATAAAAGTACTTATTTCAGAAATTCATTTAATGCTTTGTTCCTGACAGTTACTTAAATGAGCTCAAACTCCATCTGCCCTTGAGGTGTTTTTATCATAAAGCCACAAATGTATTATAACAAGGAATATTGTAATATATATAATCCTGTACTCATTACTATGTCTGTCGGTTTATTTTTTTTGATTGAAATGTACTAAAATTCAATGTGACATTAAAATGCAAATTTTCTATTTATTTGAGTATCATATTGCTTCCTGATATAGCCTGTTCTTGGTGTTTCTATATATTTGTAAAATACTGTTTAAAACGGCCACAAACTTGTGGCCTATTGGCTATTCTCGGTGTATTTGGCGATTGTTTTAATATCACCATCCATTGTTTCCATCTGCATGTAAGAAACATCTACATATGGAAGTCTGCTTAAAACAGGTATCTTTTAGCTTCATATTGGCTACAGAGGATGGAAGAAATTACAAGACCAGAAATAACACGTATGGAGAATACTCTCCCTGTCTGATATGTCTTGTATTGAAAATGGACATCAGGTATCTAAAAACACAGACTTCATTCCGAATGCTGTATAATGCTTCTCTGAAATGCATAGATTTCACTTTTAATTGGATGAAAACCTGTTTTAAAATATGCTACCAAATTATATGCTCATGTTGGAAAACTAAACAGATTTTTTTTCTAGAAGGCAGGTATTTATGCACACTCCTGAACCAGTAAAGCTTACACAACGGTTTTATATCTTTGTTTACAGCATGATCCAATTCATTACCTTAAACTGTTAAGTTACAGCACAGCAAGAGAAAGAGTCTAGACTTACTGAGTATAAAAATGTGTACACAAAGTAGTTTACTGTTTGAATTGTAATAGCAATACCCCTATATTCTGTTCTTCAGTGCTCTCTGATAAGGGGGTATAGAATTAACTGAAGTTCTGCTGAAATTGCTGCTACTTTACAGTACTAAACTGTATAGTAGAAGAGTGGGATTTGTTCTGCCATAGTCTTCCTGGAGAGTTGCCCTCTTAATTGTCTTCGTAGATCAGCTATTGAACCATGTTGTTCTTTAAAAGAAGACTTATAAAAGCTCTATGTGAGCTAATAACAGATGCTGAATCACTGTCAAGTCAGTCTGTCAATCTTAACTAAGATCTAAATACAAACCTTGTTTGAAGAATTTCTTCAACGTATTTAAGAACAAGCTAAAAAAGTAAAAGACAGTGAATGGACAGTTAGGAGAACAGTTAATGGGCAACAACGGTGCAAATAACTTTTCTAGCTGTTAGAATATTGCGTATGACCGGAATCAGCACTGGCTAAAAGTCAGAATGCTATTTTTCTTACCTGAAATAAAAAGCTAGTTTTAAATATATTCCTAATAAAGAGGTATTTTACTGTGAAGTACTCTATTACTGTGTTTCCCTCTCTGTTCATTCAGTCCTGTGATGTTCTTAATTCCTTATCCTCAAAGAATAGCATCCTACGGGTTAAAGTCTACCAATAGGGTGACATAAGTAGATTTGTATTACTTATATTTTTTTCCTGCTTATATTTTTTCCTGTTGTGTTAATTTTTAGTCTGTGAGATAATTTTACACCTTGAACATCAAATTTATTAAGTTATAGCTTCAATAAAGCAATTTGTAAGTAAATCAAATATTCTGTTACTTTTTCAAAATGGTGTGCTGTATCATACTTAGGGGTAATGACTCCCCAGATGAAGCTGACCTGAGTATCAGCTGAGGCATGTGGCACACTTGGAGTTCTTGATTTCTCTCAAAATTTTGGATGTCGCTTGCCCTTTCTTGCTTCTATCCCTCCCCCTTTTAAATTGGAGAACTTTAGAGCTTGCTTGGTAGGCTTTAGGGTATTTTGTGTAGGTAAAGCACTTTCTCTGAGCAATTTTGCTGTGGCGATTGTCTTAATGTGAATTACTGTTTGTTTATATTCTATTTTTAAATATAAAGACAAGCTTTGTATTGTGGAATGTTGATGTACTAGACATTATGGCTTGTAATGTGGACTTGTAAAATGCGTTTATGAAGTGTATTACAACTTATGCATCTCAGTGCTCCTTTATACGAAGGAATTTAACTTATGCAAGTAAGCAATTGTTCTTTCTGAACATCTGCAACAGGAGCGACAATTCTGCTTTCAGGTTCTTCTGAGTACCCCCTTTTTTTGTATGTCTGTCTTAATTCATCCTGCAAGTAGAACAAAACTTTAAAATTGTTGTAATTTTGGTTACATCACTACTGCTTCTTATGCTCTACACGCCGACAGCAGTTCTGCTGGCTGGTTCAGCTGGGAACGCTGCAACGTGGGTCATTAGTCATTGGTCATTTAGCCCAGGGTTAAAAGTACTCTATGAGACTGAACATCCAAATAGATGTGTTCTCTTTAGGGCATGACTCCAACGCATCTACGGCAGTGATGTAGTGTGTGCAGTTTGGGAGTAAGTAAACGCTCCTCTCGCCCCCACTTGCCGCATACTGGTTTGGCTGACAAAGCAGTTTTGGTGCTCGAGTTCACTTTGGAGAAACCTGAACTGGGCTCTGGGTGTGCACCAAATGCCCTCCAGCTCCTAATGGTGACGTGAGTCCACAGCTATGTGTTGGGAATGTCTGGAGGATCAGACTGAACCTGGCCTTCACATTTGCAGACTCCGAATACTGTAGGCGTAGAGGCTGAACATCAACTGTTTGATTCTATGGATTCGCTCTTATCGTACTGAATTATTTGCTGACACAGACATAGCTTCTGTTGCATTCGTTTACTGGAAAGACTGAAACTGTTCTTCCTCTGATGCAACTGTAAACTAGGTTTAGATTAAACTTAGTTTGTTCATAACCTTGAAGTGTCAATTTTTGTGTGACTGTCAACTCTGAACTCTTTTTTTTCTTAAAGGGGAAAATTTGCATCAGATTTAAACAGAAAAAAAGTTGATTTTTTTCCACAGCTAAAGGAAAGGAACTGTGAATAAGTACTTTATGCCTTCTGTGAAAATGAATGCTTAATACTTCATAGGGGTTTTCTATTAGCAATATTTTCCGCTGCTGCTGTGATTGGCTTACCTGTAACAGGTATTGCTCAGCATGATATTATCCATGTGATCATCACAAGAGAGGACGAGAGTGGTAATTGTTGCCTTAAAGGATATATTCTGTAAACATGTTTAGACTTTTCTGTGCATCTTCTCCTTGCAAATCAATAAAGTTGTGCAGAGTCAATTCTGTTAAGAGGGGAAAAAAAACTAAGTCAAGAGGAGCATGTGGGGACTTATGCCTGACTAGTCGTAGTTTGAAATAACTTCAGATCTGAAACAACTTCCAGCTTACAGGGTTGTAAATGTGCCTGCTAAAGGAGTATTTGCTTGGTTGGTTTGGGGGGGACACCACTGCATGCTAATAATGACTTGTGATTAATATGTACATACGTGTGTATACTGAGTACGGCTACTGTAGGCATTAGTGAAAGAACTGAGAGTACTTCCTCAAGATTATTTCAGAAATTACTTGGGAGTGATAATGTAGAAGGCTGAGCTACAGCTTTGGCACAACATTGAATGTCAGACAAGCAGCGTTGTGAGGAGGGGTTCAGAAAAACATGCTCACCATCTCTTTCTTAGCAAGTAAAAATGTCCTCAGAGGGATTGCCAGTTATGGTGCAACAGCCTGCTACAGCAACAGTTACCTCTCGTGGTACATGTGGAACCTAGGCTGCTTTCCTCTGATGTAGGGAAGAGTTTTGATCCCATGAGGTAAAGAAGGGACTCGGTCTCCCTGGAGCAAATGTTCGTACAGCTGGCTAAAAGAAAACCAGGCTCTGTCCTCTTTTGCAAATAAAGTGTTTATGACCCTACCTGAGGAATCACAGCCCCCAGCTCTTGAGTGCAGGAAAAACACTTACCTCTCATTCTCTTGGGCTGCAGTGGATTTAAAATGTTTTCCTTCTACCCACCTGAGCTGCCTCCCTGCCCAGCATGCTGGCTTTCTTGGGTACTGGATGGTGGTGTGTAGTGTCTTGGGCTGGGCATCTGTTAAAGAAGGCAGGTACTAAAAGTTAGGTGCTCAAAGGCAGAAATGTTCAAATTCTTGCTGTGCTGTGAGAGTACCAGAAGGGCCAGTCACGCAGCAAGGGGCCCAAATACCAGCCCTGGGTCTCCTGTTCAGCCTGAAGAGCGGGAGGCTGATGCTGCGGCTCTGAGGAAAGGTTCGGTTCAATTAAAGCTGCGCTCCAGGAGACAGGTCTGATGGAGGCTGTCGGAGCACTCACCGCAGAAGTCTTTGGTACCCAGTGCCCTGTGAGCTACAGCCTCTGCTGCCTGCCTGGCTGGGTACCTGTGCTGTCCCTGAACCTCTGCCTTGCAAATGGCAATGTCATGCTTCAAGTGTTGCTTGAGCACAGTCTGTCTTAACCCAGTCAAAACTCCTGAGGATGCTGCCCTAAATGCCTCTGTGACCCCTCTGTTAATGACCTGCTATTTGTATAGTGACCTTGCACCTGTTTCTCTTGTCTGTTGGTCTAACCGTGCAGAAATAACTCCCATGTAATTTGGAAATTAGGGAAGGAGGCTTGGAAAAGGAGTAAGCTAATTACAAAATAAATCAATATTCAAAAGATGAACAGCTTTCTTTTAATACATTTTCAACTTTGCTGTGACATTTGAGTTTAATATCTGCACAAGCAAGTGGAGTAGAAATCTGAGCTTTCAAGAGCCATTAGCAGTTTTAAACTAAATAGCAGGAAGACAACTCTGCTTCCTTCTTTCCTTTTACGTGACGCTGCATTGTTACACCAGCTTTCAAATGCTGTAAAACTGGTAAGCTTTGCAAGTCTTTCACTTAACTGTAAAAATAGGAACATGAGGCAGCAAAAATATGATTGGCCAAAAAACGGTTGTGGTCAAAGGCTCCAAAGTTCAGCTATTCAGTTGGAAGATTTCTGAACAATAGTGGTGTTAGAAATCTTGAAACCCTTGAACAGAAAGCAAAAGCTCATCTTGGTTTTTATGTTTTATGACCATACGTGGCAGGACAGAGACTTGTTGGCTCTGAAAAAAATTGCTAATGATAAAGATTATCCTTCCTCTCCGAGTTCTTGTAGGGCTTTGGTATTATTAGTATTACGGTAGATATTAGGAAGAGTTCAAGCCTCCTTGCTGGATCTTAACCTCTTTTTGTCTTAGCTGTGGGCATACAGAACAGCTTGCTCCTATTTTCTTTGCAACATGTTTTATGTATTTGAAGAGCGTCTCCAGACTGTGTAGCTTTTAGGCTAAAGACTGAATCCAGCAGCTCTAATTTCTACATGAAATCCAATACTTTAAGTAATTTCTCTACATCCTGCTTTTTGGTTTCTGTTCATTTTGAGCGGCTTTTTTTTCACTGCATGTTGTTCATTTCAGTCCTCGTGATATTGCAGGCTATCATGATATTAACATAATACTTGGATTTCCTTTTGCTAGAATCTGGCCTTGAATGTTATAATATTCTCTAGCATTGTCTTCATTAGCAATTAGAAGATTTCTGTTACAATTTAAAGCCCGTGCTAAATTAAGGAGGGGGAAAAAAACACAACCAACCACTGCTAGGTATGTGTGCCTGATGTTATTTGTCTCTACTGTCAAAGTACACAGTGGGAGTGTACAAAAATGAGACTGTGCCTTAATGATGTGGACCAGGCAGCAAATGGATTCTGAACTAAGAGCATCATGGAATGAATAGTCAAGGGCTGCTGTGAACCTGTCCAGGACGATGAGCTGCATCCTTGTTATCTGGGATATTTGTGCCAACAGCAGGCAGTTTGTTTAGCAGTACCTTGTAGGCATTGATGTCAGTCAAAACTGAGGAGGTGAAATGTGCCGCCCTCTCTTGTGCTAGGAAGCACATAACGTGCTTTTTTCCTACTTTTTTTCTATGTGAAGGAAAAGAAAAGGAATTGATCACCAGTCAGAGCTGACAAGGCAGCCTAAGCTAGGACTCCAGGGGGATAACTTGTCCTCTTTTCAGAAGAACTGAAGCGCATCTCACCTCTCCTGCTAATGCACCGGTGAAGACTGGACGGTAGCTGGTGTAACATCCATGCAGGTACTTTCTGTATGTCCCTACAGTTCGGTGTGTAGGAATAGGTAGTATCCTCCACCAAGCCAGCCAGAACTTCTCATAGAGTATCAGAAAAGCCTGTCATTCAAGAGCTTGTTTAAAATTCTTGTAGGCGTGCACTGAGTATGAAGAGTCCTTTAGCTGTCACAGATGCCAGGAGCCAGCTCAGCTGCAGAAGGCTAACCTGAGAGATGCTGCTAAGAAAGTAAATGCCATATGCTCACAAAGAATTGAAGCGCTGTTCCTGTTCCAGGGCTTTGCTGCAAGGCAAAGGCAGAGGTTGCTACAGAACTGATTCTCTGGGTGCAAAAGAATCTGTTAAAGTCAATAATGAGTAGGTGCCCCATTCACTACTAAACTTAGTGAGCCATCATCTTCCATTTAAGAACTTGTCTATCTCTCCTTAGCTCTTTCAGCTGGATACTGTGTGCCTTGCAGTCCTACCAGCAGTTAGTGTGACCAGAGTTACTCTACCTGAATGTAAATGAAGAAGGTAGAGAGTGCCAGTATGTAATTTCCCCAAGAATAAATCCAGCTACCTGATACTTCACCCTCCTGATAAGATCCTTCCAGACATAGTAAAGTTGCTACCCAAACTGTAGCTGCCGACAGAGTGTGGTAACCCAGTGCCTGGTGTCAAAACACAGGTGATGACAAGGTTGAGACACAGGGCAGTAGCAGATGCAACCCTGGCAATCCCACAACCAAGGACCACAATTCTGGGAAAAATCAAAGTTACCAACAAAGTAACGGACCCAGTGAAAGAGGTTCCAAGGTTACCTGTAACAGTGGATTTTCACTGCAGATGATGGGTTTGCTACAATCATGTGGCCATCTTTGGTGGTGGTGATCACCACAGAAGATGAAAACATGGGAGCAGCAACCATTGCTATGTCCTTTGCTCAGAACCTCTCATAGTCTATTGAAAATGTAAGGATAAAACCCTTCAATATGACCATTTGTGCCTGCCAGCAAGGTTAGGAAATGTTGATGGGAAAGAATGGAAGCATATGGGTGAAGATCCCTGCTTAACCACCAGGGTTTTCATCATCTTGTTCTTCCCTGCTGCCATGCAGAGCAACTGATTCTGTCAGCAGGATGAAGACAAACTGGCTTCTTTAGCTGCACTGGTTGTGTCTAAACAGAAAGTGAAGTGGGCTAATGCTGGAGTCAAATGTAAATGAGGATTCATCAGATGTGTGTTTGTCTGAAACTGAGATGGGACAGAAGAATTCCTGTTGGAGCAGCAGAGGGGAAGGTATGCCATTAAAACCAATTAGCCAGAGCAGACTTGGACTAGCCTGTAGGAGAGGGGCTTCTAAGGATTTAAAATCTCCTCTGTACAGAAGATAGAAGTGCAAAATAGAAAAGATAAAGACTTTGGGAACAGTCTACATCTCAGGATGGAAAAGGCCTAACAGCTAATTTTCTGGGGGGTGGGAGGGCAAGAAAAATATACAAATATCTCTAGTAAAAGCAATGGGGGGAAGCAGAAGAAAGTCTCCTGCGTTCTTCACAATCACAAGGAGGCTGAAATATTAAAATGTTGTATAAAACCCTATCTATAATGTAGAATTCACCTAGATCTGAGTTTGGCTAAAGAGCATGAAATCCATTCAAATAATGTAGAAGAAGAGAGATACGAACAATTCAGATTAATATTAATGAAATATTCAGATTATATTAAGAGGGGAAGGAAGGCCTACTGTGAAATTAATGAAATTTCTTCTTGAAACACGGCTCAGGTAGCAAATGTGAGCATCCCACTTCAGCGCAAGGCAGGAGGTTGGCACCAGAAATTAACACTGAGCTTTGTTTTAGGATGTCGGGCAACCCAGGTGTCTGTACCAGCAGCAAGCTTCATTCTCTCTTTCCTGGACCCATCACCTGCCCACGCAGGGCCTGAGGCAGGCTGCAGGGTCTGTCAGCTCCTGCTGACTGAACAAGAAATGTTTTATAGACAAGGGCTGCATTCCTCAGCCACCTTGGAAGTGAGAAACACTGTCCATGAGGTTATTCTGCTGCTTCATGAGCATTTAGAGAGTGGATTAGCATAAGTCTTAGGCCAGGCTTACTCTGAAACATCACTTTTGCAGCCAGGCCACTTTTACTCAAGAAATGGCCATCGTGGTTTTTCGTTTCCAGAACTCTCTTTAACGGACTACATCAGGGTTATCAACAAGGCTTTCTGTTTAGGCAGAGATTATTGGGTATGTTTTCTCACCACGTATCAGCAAAATATGTTCCTCCTTTTTCCACTATATTATAACCTAAATATAGTGATGTAATTTGGGATTGTGATTGCATCATTGCTAAACGGGGTGGCAGGATGGACTGAATGAAAGGATGCTGTGAGAAAGCAATTTGGATGTGAAGAATGACTGCTGGGTGCAGAAAAGAATGCCATGAACCAGCAAGGATATAGATCAAGCAAAACAGAGTGAAGAGCAAAGGAGGAAAGAAAGTAGGGTATGATGAAGCTAATGTGTAAGACAGACAATTGTTCTGTAGCCTGAATTGAAAGACAAGAGCTCATGGAGACCTTTGTCTGTGGAGAGGGAAAGAAGATGGGGGCTCCATGGTCTGCAGGGAGAGGTTTGCTCAGCAGTGATGTACTAGGTGGATGTGAAGAGGCGAGACAAGCAGGCCAAGGAGGAAAGAATTGTGTCAGGCAAGGCAAAAGGATATTTTGGTACTTAATTTTGCAAAGGTTTATCAAGATTTGGCTCAGGAGCCAAATCTAGGTGTGATATAAGGAAATTGTGTGCCATTTGGATGCTACCTGCTTCCATGGCAGAGGATGTGCTGTTTGCTCCATCCCTGCCTGCCTACAGTTAGAGCTGTTCCTATCCTCCATAATAGTCGCCAGCCTCAAGCAGCAATAATTATTTGTATGTGACCCAGCACTGTGACTGCTCGATTTCCTTCATCTGAATTTCTGTAGATTAAGTAAAATGTAACTGTCAGTGGATTTCCGTGTTTCTACCAATACGTAGCTGGTAAAGATGCTGTGTTGATAAATGATAGGGGGAAAATAAACTATGCTCTGCTAATTGCAGATTTCAGAGGAGAGGAGTTGAGACCTTTTCCTCTCTTACAAAGGTTTGTTTATTAAATATAGTGTCAATGCTCAGCAAATTAAAGACCACTCTCAACATCTTTTTTCTTAAGAAAAAAAAGGACAAGATACTGAGCAGCGAAAAAATTCCATGTCTTCTCTACCTCCTGTACCTGCAAATGCATCTCCTTAAAAAAAAAAAAAAAAAGCAGACTTACTGTTTGGCTTCAGTCCAAGGCATAGATGTGGGGAGCTGAGCTCTCGTCCTTTTCCTCAACATAAAGAGGGGAGGGAGAAACCAGCGCTGGTTCCCTCCGGGCTTTTCGCCATCTCTGTCATCTCTGCCTCCCCACTTCTCCCACAGCCTTGTTTGCCTCCCGTGACATACAAAACATGTGTGGATTTATTTCGAACACTACCTGAAAATACTGAAACAGTGCTCTGAGTTGCACCAACTATTTGGTAATGCCTTTCTTTGCCCTGTCTTTGCATTGACATCTGATTCTTAATTGAGCCAGTCCTAACTCAGTTTTTGTGATTTGTATTGCAATTAAGGCAGCTTGTTGGTTGATTTTCTGTCAGTAAAGATCTTAAAATGATTTTCAGGCAGTCTTTCCTCCCTCGTCTACAACTGCCCAGGCATGTTCTATGTCACCTTGTTTTCTTGCAGAGTCCCCATGGCCATAGACAACCCTGCGGGTTTAGGGGATTTTGCCTTCTCATTATTTTCTCCACCCTCCCTCAGTTTAAGCAGATCTCTGGGAATCTGAAGGTTCAGCTCCCTCAAACTCAGCTCCCCTGCTTGCTGAACCAATAAAACAGGCAGAGCTTCATCCCAATGTTCCCACCTTCATACTGCTGTGGAAGTAATAAGGAAGACAATTTTTTTAAGCTTTTTGACAAATGGTGCTCAAGGCATGTGAACGCTTAGTTGACTTTTCTTCATTAGTAATGGTGGCATTTTTTAAAATATTACTGTCTTCCTTTAAGCTGAAGAATATTCCTGTAATTCTGTAATATCTCATTCTTAAGATGTGGAACAGAATCTTCAGCCTGGGCACACTGTTCAGAAGTCTGTAGTGGCATTCTTTTGAAATATCTTTGTTTTAATGAAAATACATTGAATAAATTGTAAATTAAGCATGAATTTTTATTTCAATCTTTCTTAGCATATTTTCACTTACCCGGACTGTGACTAAGGACCATGTGCTTCAGCTGAAAACAGATTTTTCATATGTGTTTAAGCCATTTTTTTCAGACTTTGGCATGTCTGAAAAGTGCTGGGTATGGAATCCCATGAACTCTCCTCCAGTGCTTTCACTCACAATTGGCATGCTGTTTCTCACCATCACTGCCTTCAGTTTAGACTGCCATCTCCAGTTCATCCCTGATACTGTTTAATATGCATCTGATCTGTTTAATAGATGCACTGTATGCATATGTATTTATGTGTACATAGATACACGTGTAGATATATGCATGCATGCATACTTTATTGTTGTTTAATATGTATCTAGATAGAAAGATGTTGCACGTATAACACTGCTTAGCTGGATTCAATCGCTAACCAGGCATCAGCTGAAGGTCAGGGGGATATCTGGCTCCTTTGAACCAAGCTGACAGCATTTCCCAGTGCTCACAGATGTCTGAAGCCGATGTGGGTCTTGTTCGTGCCCTTTCTGAACGTTCTTGACGAATGTGCCCGGCCATCTCTCAGCTGCCAAGAAGCCTGATGCAATCTTATTTTATAGCTGGGCTCCAAGGGAACTGTAGGTTGTGGGCCTAGAAAAAGTTATTGATCTCTGAAATGTTCAGACAGAACATATTTTAAGGTTTATTTAAAAAAAAAACAAACAAACAAACAACAAAATATTAAAAAGCCCCACTACTTTGGATCTTGACCCATAAAAAGATCAGGTGGGCAGAATTTTCAAAGTAGACTTTTGCTGCATAGTCATCCCATCTATTCTTTCTTACTTTCCAGGACCCAAGTTCAAGAGTGTTTCTTTCTTCTGGAAAAAAACTATAACTTCACTGTACCTCATGTTTAGTAACTGTCATCACTTCTACTTCCTGATTTGATTTCGCAAAATCATCAACAGTTGTATGAGAAACTAGGAACCCTGAACTCAGCTTATGGCAAACAAATTAGTAGTGTTCGCAATTATAGGTATTATTTTGAGGGGTTGTGTGAGAAAACACTTAAATGAGTGAGATAATTGAGTGGAAAACCTTAGCAGAAAGGTAAAAGACTTTTTTTTCAAAATTATTTTTGTCCAGTGATCACTTCAGCTGTATTCTGTTATGTCTTGACTTAGCAAATGAGTGCCTGGAGCCAGATGACACTTAATAAAATCGTGTCTCTTCATAGTACAGTTTGCTTCTTTGACTTGTGAAATGCATGTTTTAAGGCTCTGTATTGATACTTGGCACTCCTTCCAAACAGAATTGAAAGAGGAGAGAGAATTTGTGTTAAACAGAGCCTGAACTGTGAACTTGTCTTGAATGTCAGCTTAGGTGCTTCTTTAATAGGGACAACAGAAATGTAATTTGTCATATGAGTGCACCAAGCTAGTCATGAGTCAAGATATCCTAACGTGTAATTGCTCTTCACCTCATGCAAACATCTGGGTTTGGACACATGGTTTTTCTTTCTTGATGATGATGATGATGGCGATTATTATTATTATTATTATTATTATTATTATTATTATTATTATTATTATTATTATTAACTTTTGTGTGTGGCACCCAGTGGGAAATCCATTGGAATGTGCCACTGGGAGCCTGAAGAGTTGGACTCCGTTGGCAGCTTGGTTTTTAAATACTTTATGCTCACTGTAAAAGCATTGGAGATCCAGGAGTGAAAGGCATAGAATTACTGCAAAATATTAATAACTGCTGTAATGCCAGGGGAAGAAGAAACAGTGGTGCTTAAAGGAAGAAAGGCATACAATTAATAACTGTGCTTTAAGTGGGCACAGTTCACAGTGTTTTGATCTTCAAGTAATACAGGAGATACAAAGAAAGCATAGCTGAAGAAACCAACACAGTCCACTCCAGTCTTTCAGTAAAAGACAGCTTAACAGAACGAAAAGTTGTTTATAAAAATAAATTTTTAAAAAGCCCCATCAACCACCTCTGTCTTTCATACAGAAAAGCAATTGATCATAGTTAGTTTTATAATATAAGCAATAATATCCTGAAAATTAAAATATGTAGAGGAAAATGTATAAAAATGATAAAATTGCTTAGTGTTTTCATTTTTTTTATGAATATGTAAGAGAACTTGAGATGAATTTTTTGAATTATAAATAACTGCATGATGGAATAATGTTGACTTTTTTCAGATGTGATTTACGTGTTAAGTATTTCTTGCCTTTATAACTGGAAGGGGAAGCTGAAATACTTGAAATGCAGTTTTCTTTGGTATGTAATTAAACTAAAAATGACATTTTTGTAGTTAAAGGCCATCTGTATATACTAATTTTAAAAGTTTTGTGATGTATTAGCAGGAAAAACTTCTGTCATTCTTGCACCAATATTCCAATATAGGGACCGCGGTCCCTTAATCAGCATATCCTGCCATCTTCGATTGCACAAGACACAGCCAGCTTCAAGTTTCCTCATCCAGCTTCAAGTCCCATAGCACAGCCTGGAGGAAAAAAATTGTGAATCTTGGTGCTTTTGCTACTATATGAGAAGGTATCAAATTGTGTAACTACAGATTTATTTTGGTTTAATGTCTTTAGATATTGTAAACATTCTGGAAAAGCTACTATGTTTCTCTCCATGATCACTTTTTCATTGGCAGGCTAGAAAATCCCAGGACAGAGTGGCTATTACCAGTTGGAAAAATTCTCCAGGATTTTTGGTTCTTTTGGTACTGCTTAAGAGATACTACCTGTTTCTTAAGATGCTAGAAGGTATTATCCCACTGCAAACAGATTGCAGAAACACAGAAGGAGAGAGATCCAAACAAACTGCAATATACAGTGCATGCCTGCAAAAGTTTGTAACTCCTGTAACTTCAAAAAAGTAGGGATCGGTTGTGTTAACTGGCCTCTGAATTATTGTCACATTCTGTTTAATATCTTTATCAATGATCTGAACAAGGGGATCAAGTTGCACCCTCAGTAAGTTTGCAGACGATACCAAGTTGGGCAGTAGTGTTGATGTGCTCGAGGGTAGGAAGGCTCTGCAGAGGGATCTGGACAGGCTGGATCAATGGGCCGAGGTCAATTGTATGAGGTTTAACAAGGCCAAGTGCCGGGTCCTGCACTTGGATCACAACAACCCCATGCAATGCTACAGGCTTGGGGAAGAGTGGCTGGAAAGCTGCCTGGTTGAGAAGGACCTGGGGGTGCTGGTTGACAGCCGGCTGAACATGAGCCAGCAGTGTGCCCAGGTGGCCAAGAAGGCCAACAGCATCCTGGCTTGTATCAGGAATAGTGTGGCCAGCAGGAGTAGGGAAGTGATCGTGCCCCTGTACTCGGCACTGGTGGGGCCGCACCTCGAATCCTGTGTTCAGTTTTGGGCCCCTCACTACAAGAAGGACATTGAGGTGCTGGAGCATGTCCAGAGAAGGGCAACGAAGCTGGTGAAGGGTCTGGAGAGCAGGTCTTATGAGGAGCAGCTGAGGGAGCTGGGGTTGGTTAGTCTGGAGGAGGCTGAGGGGAGACCTTATCGCTCTCTACAACTACCTGAAAGGAGGTTGTAGCGAGGTGGGTGTTGGTCTCTTCTCCCAAGTAACTGGCAATAGGATGAGAGGAAATGGCCTCAAGTTGCACCAGGGGAGGTTTGGATTGGATATTGGGACAAATTTCTTCACTGAAAGGGTTACCAAGCATTGGAACAGGCTGCCCAGGGAAGTGGTTGAGTCACCATCCCTGGAGGTATTTAAAAGATATGTAGATGTGGTGCTGCAGGACATGGTTTAGTGGTGGACTTGGCAGTGCTAGGTTATCGGTTGGACTTGATGATCTTAAAGGTCTTTTCTAGCCTAAAAGATTCTATACTTCTGTTGAAAAATCTTGTTTCATGAAGAAACACTTCATAGAGTCATGGAAGAAGAAAAATGCATTTCACAGAAGTACAATGTTGTGACTTGATGATTATGCATTATCAGTACTATTTTAATAAGATACAATTATTTCTCATGCCATATATTGTCTTCCAAGGGGGGGTGTTTTACAGCTGAGGACTCCGCTGGCCGTTGTACATACAAATACACGCAAGCAAAACTGTAGTTTTCCGCCTGTGCTGTTATCCTAGCGAGACGCGTAGGCAAGTAAACTGCAAAAAAAAAAAAACCATCCTACGAGAGCCCTTTTTAGGCTTGAAGTCCTGGTGCGTGGTGAAAATACCGCCTGAAATTCTTGTCCGAAATCGTAAAGACGTGAAAAAAAGTTGCATGGGGGGTTTTTCTCCCCCCCCTTTTTTTTTTTCTTTTTTCCTCCTCTCTCGCAGCCTCTCGCTGTTTCCCCGCATTTCATCATGCAGCTGCAGCCCGCAGCACGCCCGCCCCCCCCCGCCCCGGGTTTGGGGACCGCCTGGTGAGGTTTGTGGGCTCCCCTCTCCCCTTCCCGCCCCTCCAAGGCGGGGGGGGGGGGGGACCCGAGTTTGCAACGGAGGTGGCTTTGCCTAAAAACCCCGCCGTGGTTCAGCCGGAGCGGCGAGGGGAGCCCGGAGCCGTCCATTTTAGCGGGCCGTGCTGCGGACACGGGAGGGGGTGGAGAACCGGCAGCGCCCCGGGGAGGGGGGGGGGGCGTGAATCATCCCACAAATACACGCTGAGAGGTTGTGGCAGCAGAGAGCAGGGTTTGGGTTGGTTTGGGTTTGGGTTTGTTTTTTTTTTTCCCCCCTTTTTTTTTCCCTTTCTTTTTTTTTTTTTTTTTTTTTTTCCCTCCTCCAAAAACATGGCTGAAGCTGGGACGGGTTTTTTAGAACAGCTGAAATCTTGCATCGTCTGGTCTTGGACTTATCTTTGGACGCTGTGGTTTTTCATCATGCTCTTCCTGGTCTACATCTTAAGGGTGCCCCTGAAGATCAATGACAATTTAACCACAGGTAGGGTGCGATCATCCCCGGGGTGCTCTCCCGTCCGTGGGTTCCCACCGCCCCCTTCCCCTTCCCCCGGGGGGCGGCCGCCCCCCGGGGGAAGGGGAAGGGGGCGGTGGGAACCCACGGAGGGCAGAGCATCGCCACTGCCCCCTCGGATGCCGTCTAGGGGGTGTGTGGGGTGGTGGGAGGCAACCGAGATTCCCCCGGAGCTTTGCTCCTTCCCCGCAGCCCCTTCCTTGCTGCTACGGGTGGGGTGTTTTTTTGTTTGTTTTTTTTTTTATTTTATTTTTTTTTGCAGAGGGGCTGGGGTGAGCAGCGTTAGCTTATGACCGACTCTGACTTAGTCCGGGCTTAGCCAGGGAGGGCTTGGAAGTACGCGGAGAGCTCAGCTGCGAGTTTCCTCCTGGGAGCTGGGAGCCATAAAGTAGTTGTGGTGCAGCAGGAACGGGCTGTAGAAATCCCAGCGTCACCCAGAGGGTGCTTTGTGGTGTGCAGAGAGATGATCTGCTGGTGGTTTGTCACTCTCTCCTGCTTGCCTTGAGCTGCCAGAGGGATGCTGCAAAACACTCTGCTTGGTCCTTGTGCCAGCGCACCTTGTGCCTGCTCGGGGGTAGGGGCTGTGGTGGCACTGGAGGAGCTTCCCTGTCTCTTCTTTTATGCTGGGAGTAGAGGTAAAGAAGTCAAGATGACTTCAGGAGTATAGGGCAAACTGTGGCCATGCTCTAGCTGAAGTTTGCTGTTCTCTGGAGTTGCATTTCTCACTGGACTTTTACTAAAAGCAATCAAGACCCTGTTTTTTGACTAACAGGCTCTTTGAGAAAAAAATAGCATATCTGACTTCCAGATAGTGGCTTAAGCTATTTTTACTGGTTTTACTGCATAAATGACAAATAGCAGAAGTGCTGTTTGCCCCCCACAACGTCATGCTTTTTCTGTACTTCTGAGAATAACTGAGAATTTCAGGGGCTTGAGCAAAAATGTGCGGCTTGTGCAATTCACGAGCCTAAGGCAGGAACAACCAAAAGTAATTTACATCTCCTGTGCGCCTGGTCTCAATTCATTTCCATAACAGGCTTATCTTTGATGTAGACTGAGTAAGTATGTAAATACAGACCCATCTTCAGTTGCAGGGCAGCTCATTCTTTCTGTGAGCTTTCTTAGGAGCAGGTGGCATATGCATGTATGAGGGATTCCAGAGGAAAACTGCATTTGTGGAAAATTCTTGGTTTCTTTGAAGGATAAAAAAGCACTGGTTATTAAGGGGAATATGCTTGGATTCAGGCAGTATATGGAGTTGGATTAATATCTTTTCCTGTACAATTTGTATTACACTTAAGAATTTTTTAACAGGATTAAAACTTTTATTATGCTTCTGACAAAAATTAGACATCAGCTTATTCTTCTGAATGATAATAATACATATGCAGGTTTGCTGGAAGGTTATCACTGTTGCAGTGGACTTTGCTTTGACTGTTAAGACTCAGTAAGGCAGTATGCCACGGCTATACTGAATCAGCAGTAACTCAGGTAGTGTTAACCAGTTTGGATTGGGCAGTTATGTCTTTATCTTGAAATTGGTTATTTGTGCTTCCTATCTACCGTGATCATTTAATCTTTTCCCCCCCCACACTGGAGAAGGTTTTTGGTTTTGGGGGCAGATGAGATGTAACCCATGCGGCATCCCTGCTGCTAGGAAGCCGAATGTTGTCTGAGCGCTCCCCACCCGTCTTTCTGGCCTGTTCTCATTTGATAAGCCTTTGGCAAATCCAGCATCAAAGAAGAATTAAAAAAAAAAAAGATCCAGCATACAGCCATTTTCACTTTAGGCATAGACAGTAAACACAATTAAAAACAGCTTTTAAATACCATTTTGATCAAACTTTCTCAATATGTCTTTGAACAAGTATCCTGTTTCTTTTGCAATTGCTGCACAGTGATTAGAACAGATGCAATTCTTGTTGCTTGTTTCTTAATAATTTATGTAGTACATAAATCCCAGGTAAACATTGCAGGCCATGGTTGTCAAGCAACAGTGTCAGAATGCTCTTTCTGATCTTTTTCACGATTGGAAAAAAATCACAGGCATCCATCTGAGACCTAATCAAACCCCTCTGATTTTTTCCTGAGTTTGAACAAACTAATTCTTGGTGCACTTTCTCATTTGAAATGTTACTTCAGCTGTCTTCAGCTGAGTCATCTTGGTTTTCATTGAAACGTCCCAAAATGCAAGTAAAATGACAGTATGAAATCTGCAAATCGGAGAGGTTTTTCACACCTGTGGGTTTTAAAGAACTGAGGGGATTAAAAAGACTGAAGAAATTACTAGTAAGTCCCAAAGTGTGTGATGAAAATGAGTTACCACGGAAGAACAATAGGCACAATACGGCCTTTATGCATCATCTTTTCCTAAATGGGGTTTATTAAAAAAACAGTGCTGGCAATAACATGAGTTATTTTTGGTTTGGTTTTTTTTTCCCAAAGCTTTTGTGAATGGATTAAAAGCAATCATCTGATTTATTGTGGATTTTTTTTTCCCCAATTGATCACAGTGGGGTACTGCCAGTGGGTTAAGGTTGCTCGTAAAGTCTGGCCCCAGTCAGCAACTGGCCCCAGGTGTGATGCTAATCAAATGAATCTCAGTGATGTGAAAATAAAAGTATAAATGTCGCTACTAAAACTTCAGCATGATGTAAAGAAATAATAAGGTGATTAAAACCAATGACTGGGCATTTTCCTAGAACAAGCTGGATCTGTTGGTGAGTTGAGGTCAAACAAACTGGTTTTCAGTACCACCAGATGCAGGCTTAGACAGCTGGTGAGAGAAATGCAGTTCTGCAGGTATTTGCACCTCACTAAGTACTGATTTAAAAAGGTTTTAGGTATTTAGATCAAACATCTTAACCTGAGTCCACAGTGGGCTGCTGTGATCTGAGGGACTAGTGTGGCTAGTCTAGTGGGACTAGTGGACTTCCCTGTATAAGGGAGAGTACCTACCAGAGGGACTGGTACTTCGTACTGTTGTGTGATTTTGGTTTTCCATGCCTGATGTCAATATTTTTAAAAGGATGTTGAAAAGCTGGAGAAGGCAGTGGAAAAATGGTTTAAGGGCTGGAGAGAAGCGTCAGAGCAAGAGATTTTGCTTGGGAGGTGACTAGATTACAGTAAAGAGGTATTGTCATGGGGGAGAAATAAATGGCCTTTTAATCACGAAAAGAATAATGAGAATTGATGACTGGAAGCAGAGGGCAAACTCAATTTAGCCGTGACCAGGCATTAATATTTGATGAACCTTTGAGTTTCCCAGGTCTGAAAGTCTTCAAATTGCACGGTGAAATACAAGTCACGAGTGTTCATACAGCCCTAAATCGGTTTTCAGCAAGGACTCGGGCAGCGGGCTGTGCAGTGGCGGCCATCAGAGTAATTATGGATGGTTTCACCAAAGAGTCCAGTGGTCAATTCTGGCTCTAAGTTTTATTAAGAAGAAGTGTGGAGCCTTTTTTCCCCTCTTTTGATGTTGTACAGATGTGCACCTGTACGCCCCAAGCGTTTGGTAGCTCTGGTAGTGCAAGTCAGTTATTCTGTGTGTTTCATCAGGCTTCCAGGCTTGAAAGTCCTCGCAGTTTGGGGCAAGTATAATTTCAGTATCCTTAGCAGAGTAGATTACTGCGATACAATCTAGTCTGTCACATAAAAACACTCATGTTATATCTCATTGTGGTGTTTCATGGTTTTTTGCATTTTATTGAAGCTTGATGCACAAATCAAATAATCAAATCCTTCATGAATAAGAGTGTTCGAACTCTGATAACTGTACCATACCATTAGCCAGGAAGCAAGAGAGGAGGCTTAGTATGCCAGGCTAAAATATTAAATAAAGAATAACTAGTTGAGGAAGCAGTTGTTATCATCTTATTCCAAAACAATTAAAAGAAACATGATTATTTTATATAATGTGCTGTATTTTCCTCCCATATTGGCACTTGCACAATTTCTGAATGCCACATTAATCTAACTAAGACACACCTCTTCTAAAAATGTGCAACCCTGTTTGTTTTTCCTGACATAACAGTTTGGCATTCTAGTCATATCCTAAGAAGGAGAAAGTCCCAGAAATTGAACAGCTTCTGATGATTTTATTTATCCTTTTGAAGTGCAACAGAAAGATGGATTTAATAACCAGACCATTAAGTACAACTGGCTTGTGACGAGGCAGACAGGAGGAAACCTTTGGGTTGCTGAGTGCAGAGAAATCAGAAAACCTGATTTCCTAAAAATGTGAATAATAAATTTATGGGTATGAGCTCTGGGTTGAATCTAGCTCTGTCGGTGTCTGCAGAGTATTATTAGCTTTCTGCGGGACATCCCGCTTCAGCTGCACTGGAGCAAGGCCCCATTCTGTTACCAGTTGAACATATAGAGAAGGGAGGGTTAGAAGCCTACAGCGTGAAAGACGGTGAGTAACGTTGTCCGTCCGGGCCCCGGGAGAGCTGCAGCTGGAGGAGGAAGACCATGTCACCCTGGTGAGGGGCTGGTGGTTGTGACAAAGGTCAGTTCTGGGGAACGCAGTGGATTTCTTCATCATGAATTTTTTATTATTATTCTGACGTTCCTACTGAAATAATTACCTAGAATTTTAATTAATGTGGGATTTGTGACCATGTAATAGGCTTCTTTTAGAGCCCAGAGCCTGAACTCCTGTGCACTGTGCCAGCAATCTGGAGAGGGGAAGAAAGAGGCTGATGTGCAACAACGCTTGCAGCACTGGCCAACACCGGATTACTCACTCATAGTCTGGGTTTGTGCATGCATGGGCAGGAGGATGAAGCAGACGTGTTCGAAGTGTCTCCTCTGTTCCCTGTAAAATTAGGATAACAACACTTTACCTTCATCCAAGAGTGTTTCTGAAGACACAAAACGGGGAGATTTTTAGGCAGCCAGATGCTACGGTGATCTGGTCCACCTCAGTTGCATTCACTGATGTGTGCATTGCACAGGCTTCAGTAAATAAAGCACTTGGACCACTCCTGTCTCATTGAACCCTCATTTTATGAAAACTCTCCAGTATTTAACCATGCAAGAAAGCTGGGTGTGATTCTATAAGCAGAAATACTGTGAGAGATGAAGAGATGGAGCACCCTTGTCAGGTTCAGGCTATGCTGTGTTAGGGTGGTGGTTGCTGTCAGTGAAGCTCATCTCACCTTTCTGATCTTCCCTTTCTGGGCTTCCTGACCTTGCAGATACATGCTCAGCACCGGTGCAGTGTGCTCCAGTAGACTGCGATGTAAGAAATAAGTAGCTTTTCATTCTCATGGTCTCAAAATCAAGTAGCAGCAGAAAACATTCGCCTGTTATTAAAATTCAGCTAACGGTCACTTTTTTCCTGCTGGTGATATTTGGCCATCTGGAGCTGCGTGTGCACAGACCAATGGTGATAAAGCACCCTTAGGGCAGAAGGTTTTTTGCTCACCAGGGGTTTGTCCACCCTGGGCCAGGGAGCACGGCTGCGGGCTCTGGTGCTGGGGCTGCCGGCGCCTGCGCGGTGTGCTCGGTCACCGTGCGCGTCGACGTGTCTTTGCTGTGATAGCACCTTGACAGCGCGGTCAGGAGGTGTTGTTCCCCTTCATAAATTTAAGCCCAGGAAGGTGATCATGAGGGTTGGAAAACATTAACCTGATGAAGGCCAGGGAATTTCAAATGGATTAAAAACAAGTGAACAGCTTCTTTCTTTTGAGAAGAACTGAAGGACAGTTATTTTTACGGTCGTGGACTTGCTGACAGTTGCTTGGCCTCCTTTCAGAGTCATCTGCCATCGTCGTGATGGGTTTCCCTATAAGCATCTGCTGTGTGAACTACAGAAGAGAGTGTGGTGATGGGACCACGGAAAATCTCGAGCAAAATTCCTATGCCACCAAAAGGAGATGGAGAAACTCGTAGCTTCCTGCAAGTGCTGTGTTGAGGGTTTCTTTCTGTCTGAACTAGACTGTTGAGAGCAGGATTTTAAATACGTGGCCACTTCTGGCAAGGTCAACATTAATTCTGCATGTGGATTTCTCAGAATAAACTCTGTCAGTTATATATAGATAGTTTGCCCACTGACCCCAAATCACTTGTCTTTTAATTTTTGCGTTTCTCAGAATGTAAATGAAGTCGTTCCTAAATGCTGATCTTATTTTTCTGCAGACCTAATGGAATTAAAGGAGACAGTGTTTTGTTTACTGTTAACCTCCATCTTCAGCTGTATCAGTTACAACACCATAAAGCGTTCATAGTGGCTGCCGAGCCTTCAGACAGGGTTTGGATATTAGAGGTTTCTTTGGTCTGCCTTTTTGGGTTTTGCAAAAAATTAGTTGCTACCTGGATATAGGCTAATATTCAAGAGGTTATTGTAAAACAGATTTTAACCCTTATTTTAAGCACGTGTATTTTCAGCATAGTACACTTGGAAACTTTCCCTTTAATTTTTATGGAAAAGAATATGATGTGCATGAAAGTAGTGTGTTATGTTTGGCAAAAGTCTTTGTAGATGAAACTTGGGATTCTTGTGGGAGGAAAAGCCCTAACAGAACTTGTTAGATCAATTCCTGAGGAATGCAGCGCACAATGATACTTGTTTTCTACAAATTTTGGCATTTCTTCACAAGTTTGATTTTTTTCGTTGAGCTTAATTTTTCAATCAGCGTCAAATGCAGGAAACTGACTGAAGTTCGTAGCAAAGGCAAGGTTTTCGGAAAATACTTCTTTAAGAAAATGGCTTTCATACTACAAAAGTTCTAGAAGATTTGCAGCCAGTTTTTCAGGGGAAATGTGTAAGCCAGAGCCTTCAAAATAATATTTGATAAAATCTTGAGTGAGCTTACGGTAACACTGGCTGATATGCAACCATGGAGTTGTACTGCCAGCTTCTAACTGAAGTCTAATGTCCTCCGTGTGCTGATGAAAATCTTCAGAAGTGTTCCTAAAACTGCATATATATAGTGGGGTTTTCCCAAAGCATCTGCTGAGTGCCCAGATAAGTTTAGCCTGAAAGAACGTAAGCCCCATTGTTCACAGAGGTTGTAGGTCCTAATTGTTGGAGTGGCCATGAAAATACTATGATTCTAAATTAAAGGAAAACTTTAAAATAGATTTTTTTAAATGGTTATTTTGTAAACAAAACAAATGCAGAAATCTAGATCATAAATTTGCATTTATGAAAGACTCAAGAAGGGCTAAGTGGTGTCAGAGCCTAAAGAACTGAAAAGAGAAAGAAATACATAATTCTGTGCCAAGGCTTTATATGAAGTGAAAGACAGAAGGATGTGATGCCTGCCTTGTGAGCAACACCTAACAGGAATTAGGAAGATGATGTTGGATAAAACAGGGGATTTGGGGGGAATGACATGCCTGCGGTTCTGAAAACGGCAGCATCTTTGAGAGGAGCTATGCAGAGCCTAGCAAAAACACATTGCTAGCGTAAAGAAGCTCAAACTGTTTATCTAATCACAGAGAAGCTACAGAAGCAACTTGACGGTAGCTGTGGAGGAGTAAGAGCTTTAATGTAGTTGGCAAACATATAGTAAGCTTCCTAAATATTTGGAGTTAAAATGCACGTGTTACACTTAGGGCCAAATCATCAGTGGTGTGAAGAAGCAGCCTGGCTGTGAGACATGTTGCGTGCAGTGCCCTCACTTTAGTAGAAACAAAGAATTGAGAGGTGGTTGCTTACACTGTAAACTATATGGTGGGAAGAAAATAGCAGGTACTAAAGCAGCCTTTAATATAGGGGAGACACATCTTGCAAAAGTGGATGGCTGCAAGCTGCATCCAGAGGAATTCACATTTTAAAGGAGATTTTTGAAGATGTGTGTGTTTGGACCCAACTGCTATGGCAAGCGATGCGATGGCTTTGCAGCTTTGGCTCTCGTGGTATTAAGACCATCAGTGTGATGAGAATTGCCCAGCTCAATAGAGGGGGAATGGGATCGAAATCTAATGGCCTGTGATAAACAGGAGAGCTGACTAGTAACAACGCTATCGTGTGGAGATTAAAAAAAACCCAACACGCAGCTGGAAGCGATTGCTGACGGTGTGCAGGTACGTTGTGCAAGCACAGAGGCTCTGATAGTCCCCGGATGTGCCAGGACTTTTGTGCATGTGCCAGACCGCCGTCCCCACCGAGGCCAGGGTTTCTGTGTGCAGCTCAGTCAGCTGGCAAGCTCTGTGCTTAGGGGAGAGTTATTTGTCTTGTTGGCAAGTGGTCAAACAAATAAAACCTCCAAGTGGTGACTTACGTTGGATGACTGAGCAGTTTCTTCTGAACTTAAATCTACAGAAATGAACATTACCCTGAGAAAATGATGAAGATAGTGTCTTCAGTGCAGCAGTCACAAGTCAGGATTCAGCTTTTTCGTAACAAGGCTAGTTGTTTAAGAACATATTTTATATTTAACAAAATAAGCCCCGACTCCAGACATCTGTTGGTATGTTGAATACAACTGAGAGTTATGTTAAACTGTAGAGGAGGACTGAGGCACAGAGAAATGAGACCCTGATCCTGCAAATCTTTGATGTTGTGATTTGTTCCGCAAGCATAGGTCCAGGGGTTTACTGCAAAGGTAATTAGTGGGCATGGAGTCTTAATGACCAGGGCATAAATAATTTACCAAGGTACTGCAGGATGCCTGTGGCAAAACTGGGGATAGCGTCTCCTGTCTCTTCAGTCCAAAGGCAGTTTTCCCTCTTGTAATTTGATGGTCGCATCTACGTTTTACTTTTTTTACTGGAGCTACTTCAGGAACATATTTAGGCCATTTGTCAAAGAATTTAAGATAAAACCTAGGTTGGTCCTGTGGCCACACTGTGAGGTGCTTGTAGGGATGTTGCTCCTCCGTTGGCTATTAAAGTGGGTGTCTGAAGGCCCCTTCCACCTGTTTTTAAATTAGCTCTTTGTGGCACTGGAGGCTTCTATTGAAAGATTGTATTATAAACTCTAGCTCGTCCTCGTGTCTGTGAAGTGTCATGTGGACCAGTGATGCTGCCTAAATACTAATGAGTGAAAGTTGCTTTGTAAACTCCCAGCACAGGCTAATTGTTTTTTTTTTTTTGTGTGTGTGTTTCTTAGTCAGGCACTGCAGAAGGGCAACCAATTGTAACACAGAGAAGACTAAGCTTAAGCAACGATAACGCATTTAAAGAGAAGAGTTAATGTCGTGCTTTCAGCAGACAGAACAAACAAGTTGTTACTGTTAAGCCTGAGGAAAGGACCTAAATTCAAAGTCCAAATCAAAACTTGCCAGTTGCTGAGAAAAGACAAAGATTTATTATTGTGGAGTCTAAACTGGAGATTTATCACTGCAGTAGATTCAATGCCTAAGTGATTAAGTGCACTTAAATATACCAATTAGAAGGATGAAAGCTATAGGGCAAAAATGAAATGCAGTCATTGTAAGATTCCTCTTTTGCACAGTGTGCCAACTGCAACCATGAGATTTAATTTCCAGCTCACTTTCTAGAAATAAACTTGGCTTATTAAATGTCAAGCCTGTTAGGTTGATATGTTAGGTCTTGTGCTTAGCGGCAAGACAGTTGGAGGTCAGATTTAAAGCAGAAGAAATCTTATTGTCGTCATAATTTTATTTTGTAAGGCTACCATTCATTTCTCAAGAAAATGCGTGTGTCACCTGAGAGTCCTCTAGATGTTGATCTTCACATACCTAAATGTTTTGATGGCACTGCCTGTATGTTTTATGCTGAGGACTGAAAATTGTTTACAGCGCTGCTTGGTCTGGAGCAAGGTTATATGATCTGCTAATGCACTTAATCTTCCATGTGAAATTTCTTTTGCTATTTTTAATTCCAAAGTGAACTTGATAGCAGCATACCCAGCTGATATGTTTTACACAAGTCTCAGCTTGGAGTCCCAGACTAGTCATTTCCTCGGTTTTTGGAGAGAAGATTAAACTAGACCGCGTTAGGAGAGGGCATGCACCTAGCTTGTCGTACCCTGTGCAGGGGATGAGGGCTCAGAGAGTCCTTGGGTGCGACTCAAGCCGCTTCTTGAGCAGAAACCGACTTTGCGCAGCAGCAGGATGCTGCAGCTGAGCTGACGAGCCTTCCCTGCTGAGAGAAGGACTTGAGGAGGTCTCGTGCAGTGCTGTGGTGTTGCAGACCTACCGTTCTTAGGAGCCAGAAGTGTCTTCTCGATAGCACTCGACTTTATGGATTTATCTGCCCGCTCAGAGTAGGCTCCTGTACTGTGCTGCGTTGGGTGGTATAGAAGTGGCTTCTGGTCCCTATGTCTGTCCGTCCAGCTCTTTGGGTCAGGACAAAGGAGGATTGACACAAGAATAAGAGAATCTCCTTAGCAGTAAATTTTGCCCTACGTACTCCTAACTTGGATTTCCCTCCAGAAATCCTTGTCAAGAGGCTATGGTTTTAAGATACTGATCACAGCTGTGTTAGGAGCAGCCCCAAAAGCCGTGTAGTCTTGGGGGGTATATGAGCCATGAGGAGCTCTCACTAGCTCCACAGCTGTTGAAAATGCCCGAAAAGCAGGATTTGCCTTGACTGGTGAGGGAGGATTTGACCTGTGTTACATAAGAGAGTGTTTTGTCCCCGGCTCCGCAGGAGCCAGGGTTTTCACCGTTGCTGTCCTTGCACAGCTCCCCTGCCTCCTGTGAGGAGTAGGTAGGAGCTGTGCTGTGTGGGACTGGAGAGGTGGACGGGGCTCTCCGGGTCCCCGACTCCAGCCCTCAGTCATATTTTATGTTATCTTCCTATGAACCACTGCACTGCAAGATTTTTCAGGAACTTGATAACTCTGAGAGTTAGCAGCCTTGCTCTTACTCCAGCCCAGGTGTATTCGTGGCTCGCTTGCACGTGTTTGCCCTCGTGACGTCGCCCTCCTTTACCTTCAGAAACTGCACCGCCGCCCTGAGGACCAGTTCCCCATGCACTTACATGGGGTTTTCCCTCCTTGTCCTCCCCTTGGGAGGCTGAGTCAGTTAGGCTGTCCTAGCCTGCTCTCCTAAAACGGCTGGATGTCCCTGACAGTACTAGTAGTACTCTACTCTTTCGGTTTTCTATCCGTTTCATAATTGGGTAACCAGCGTTGTACATCGTACACCAAGGTAAGGCTTTGTGAACTGCCGTATGGAGTGTAATTCATCTTTCTCGCCTTCCACTGGAAATATTTTGCCGTGTAGTCATACAGTTAAAATTGCGTTTTTTTTGTGTCGGTATCTCCTGGGTGGATTGTAGCAGTATGTGGTCATATAGTAGGTGTGGACCTGTCATGCCAGCCGACCAGCCGTGAGCAGAAACCCTTGCAGGTCCCTTGCCCTTTGCACCATTAACTTTGATCCGGCTTCTCTGGCAGCTCATACCAGCCTTCTTCTGCACCCCTCTGGTTTTGGTAATGAAAATACTCAGTAAGGTTCAGCTGACAGCTCCATCGGCTCTCCTCATAGCCCAGTGCTCCCAGGCAAGCTGCAGGTTTCTCCGTCTCTGCCAGTTCCTCCCTCTCTTCCCCATGTCTCCTGTTTTAACTAACTTCCTATGGCACTGTCAAATACTTTACTGAAATCTAGATTGTTTAGAGCTACTCATTTTCTTGGCTAGAAAACGAGCTTTTTTTAATAAAGAGACACATCTGGTTGGTCTGGCATGATTTATTTATTTTGTGTTTTATCCAATTTTTCATTTACTGCTGCTGCTATCTCAAAATTCTGAAGTTTCACATAGTACTGCTTTGTCAGTAGTGCAGTAGCTTGGGTCTACGTATTAAATATAGAAATATGAGGTATTCTGGCATAGTTTGGGGAGTTTAATCAGTTTATTACTGTCTTGATGCTGGGCTTGATTTTTCAAATGCCACTTCTTTCAGTGAGATGATTTATGCATATTCCCTTCATTTCACACTCAGCCATGTCTTGACCATGTTAAGCTCTTTGAATTATGTCTCTGTTTCTCCTGTCACAGTATCTCTTTTCTTGCACTTTTATTATTTTTTTCCTCCACATTTAACACTTTTGTTCCCATTCAAAAATGAAGTAAGTATTCACTTTGTTTTGGGGACTACTATATCCTATTTCTTACCTTGCTGTCTCAGTATTTATTTTGTTGAAGTAATCTTACTGGTTTGCTGGGTGTATTTTGATATATATTAAGAGTTTTTATACAACTCTTAAGGTACAACTCAGTCTGACTTTTAGCAAATATAATTTTATTTCTGTGCCTTTTGTCCTCACCAAAGCAGAGGGGAATCTTTGAACATCCCAGGTCTTGTGGGCGTTGTTTGTAGAGGGCTGATGTTGCTTTATTTTAAACCCTTGGCTGATAGATTGGTGTCTATGAGGTAGAAATGGAATTTAACTTTCCATGATTGTTTTGAGAAAGTCTGTGTAGCAGTTCTGGCCTGTCTGAAGCAGTCGGCAAAGCTCCTGCTGGCTCTAATGAAACAACTGTGTTGCCCCGAGAGTTTTTTGACATTAGAAGAAGGTATTTAGCATTAATAACTCCCAAAACCCCCCCAGCAATCTGTAATAAGTCTGCACATTTGCTGCCTTCCTGTATTTGGAACATCGTAGATATCAAGAAACTGAGAACTGATAGCAGGGCAGATTAGACAGCATTAAACAAAGATATTTAGTGAGTATTACGTGTTAAAAAAAGCTGACTTGTCTAAACCTAAACTGCAAAGTTTCTCAGGTGCTTTTATGTTTAAAGAGCTTTAATTAGTTATCTTCCCACACATTTTTTGAAGTTCTTGAGGTTGGAAGATAACTTTTCAGTTTTACAAGGTATTGTAAGCTTTCTGACAATATGACAATTTTTACATGATATAAGCCAAACCCAGTAATTACTAAACCACTCAGCTGAAAATTCTGGGTGCTTCAAGTACTATTCTACTGTCTTCTAAAACTCAGGTAGATCTAAAATTCCCAACTTTTCTGCAGGCCACGTTCAAGCTGGCAATGACTGATTATGGAACAACATCCTTATTAGGCAATTGGTTTTATTTAGGTTTCTCAATAATTATGTATTACTGTCCCCTTTGTGTTTAAGGGTCTAGGTCTATAAATACCCAGCTCTACAGATGGTCTGTCAGTTGGGATGCAGAGTTAGTGATGTGCAGGACTAGTCAGCATCATTTGCTACTTTCCTTAGGTGAGCTGGTAGTACAGTACAACTAAATGTTGTGTTATATCTTTGTTACAAATCTGTTCTTCCCTAGCTATGGTGGAGTTCCTCTTAATGGATGGCAGAAAAGCGTGGGTTTGTACACCTCTATACTCTCCACTTTACTGCAGGGCTGTTAGGGGCCATTTTGTTTGTTGGTGCAAATGAGACCCGCTGCCCGTTGGTTATTGTAAGGTGGCTCAGGAGCTGTACGTGCTGACCCAGCTTGGTTCATCCGGAGTGCCGCTGCCACCCTGGGGATCACCCAAGATGGTGGGATCTCAGATCTTCCTATCTGGGTTGCGAGCCCTTTGCGTCTTTGCAGTGGACTCTTAGAGCTACAGACGAGTCTTTGGTTTAGCCCAGGGTGGACACTGGACACTTTCTTAGTTTAAAATAAAAAAAAACCAAACAACCACCCAAAAACCAGGCACAGAGAGAATCCACAGAGAGCTTTGCTGGTTATTGAGCTCCCTTACACACACAGCCCTCTGTAAATTGCAGTCGTCCTCTTTCCAATGCACACGCATGTGACCCTTCTGCACAGGCACAAAAATCAATAATAAACAGTAAATGAATAACGAAAGGCTTGCCAACCAAAAACTCTCTTGTTTAATTTTGCATTTCTTTTCCTTTTCTAATTTAATGTGACAGAGAAGGATTTAAGGGAGAAGGATGCTGGGAGCAATGAAATTTTATGAAGCCTTTTCTCACAAACGCCTTTGTTTTAGGAGCGAAGGGGTTGGTGGTGTCCGGGGGGGCCGACATCCCCTCGCAGGGCCTCACACGACTGGCACTGCAGGCTGAGGCGGTGGGGGTCCTGGGCTTAGCCCTTTAGAAACATTCTCCTTGCATAAGGATCAGAAACCCATGACGGTGACGGAGTAGGTAGTGGTGTGTCTTGTGCAGGATGGGCTCTGCAGTTCTCTGGACCTGTTTTTATTTGTGTGTGGAAGCAGTACTGTATAGCTGTGCCCTCACCAGCTGTACCTGAGCCCGCCCTTTAACTAAGGGCTTTGTCCTCTTCCTTTCTCTCTCCCTCCTTAGATTTTTATCTGCCTTTGTATTAAAAGTATCTTCTCTGTTCCAGTTCATAGTGTTAGTTTATTTGGAGTATGTATTTTAAACAAGCAGACTGGAATTATATCTACGAGGCAATGTTTTCAGAAGCACCCACGGTATTTCATCACCTAGATGCTTTAGTCGGTCATTAGTTTACTTATTAACATGTACTTATTTATAATAAGCGTAGTAATAAATCAGAAAGTGCTTTGCTATCTGTAAGAAAATCATGAAAAGTCTGATATACAATATAATATGTGCACCTATAATGGCACAATATCCTTTTACTCATATGCTAGTGTAATTCTGTACTGTGCATTGTAGCCGTTGATTTTGCAGGAAGTTACGCTGTCAGTCTGGAATAAAAGTTAATATTAATGGGAGTTATGAGAACACCACAAAATAATAATAAACCAAAAATACACGCCAGTTCAAACAAATCTGGTTATGGTGTGTTTGCTCTCTGTGAATGCTGTAGTTCAGCAAGGTGAACGTTGGCTGACTTGGGACCTCAACGTTGTTCTTAAAATGTGTGTCCCTCTGGTTAGGGGATCACAACGCTGCAGGGCAGTAGATGGGAATCGTCTGAAGTTTGAATTGTGTTCTTAATTTATAGTGAATAAAATAAACTGCATATTTATTTACAGAGGCCGTTAACATTACCATTTGACATCTTGCAGTTTCAGTTTGGTACGATTCATTGAATTTGTTTATGAAGAGGATAAAACCATACTTTTGATTCAGCAGATGTTTACCATGCAGAAAACTAACTAGAAGCCAATGCACTTGCATTTGAGTCACTTCCATTTCCTAGTGGTTGCTATTCAGATGGGAACAGTAAGATTAGACTTTTGTTCTACACTATTGGTTTGTAGGTATTTTTTTCCCCCTTGTGTTCACTAGTTCCCTTCTGGTCGTTTCCTTAGCGCTTGAGCTGGGCCCTTCAGTGTGCCTTGCCTAGGCTGCCTTAAACAGATTTTGCATTGGATAGGCAGTAATGTGGGCAGAAGTGGAAAAGTCCACATACAGTTTATGCACTAGAGGGCATCCTGTTAAAGAGGCAGGAGGCATCCAGGGACAAAGATAGGTGGCTGCAGCCCGTGGGAAACGTAGTCTGAAAAAAGCCTTAGGTCTGATTGTGTGTCAGAGACCTAAGGAAGCGTCGTCATCAGTTTCCAGTAGCAGACGCATGCACACACAGACACAGCCCCATGCAGCAAATTCATGAATGTGACGGAGCTCCTTCACACATAAGCAGAGATCCATAAAAGTCATTATATTGCATCAAATTATCCGCAGAGGGGAAGTATTAAGTTGAACACAGTCACGTGATACATAAGAAGTATAGTTGTAAGGCCATCCTGCAACTGGTGTAGCTGTAGGGCAGAGTCACGTCCCACCCTTGACCTTCAGAAGTCTGCCTGTGAGGTGGTCCTCTAGATTGCTTTTAAAGGTCAGATGACAGGTGAGATCCTGGGCTTTGGTAAATTGAAGCAACAACGGTGCCTGCAGTAAAGCCAGACTGTCCTAAGTAGGTCAAAACGTTGGGTGGCTGCCTGGAGTGGTTGAGGAGCTGCCCCCCAGCCACGGAGTACGTCCTGGGCTGTGCGACAAGAGCGGGTCAGGCAGAGGGGGTGAGCAATCCCCTTCCAGAGCTGCCGGCTGCCCTCCCGTGGCACAGCCTAACCCGCAGCAGAAGGCCGTCTTTGAAGGCTGGTGCAGAACATCTCTGCACGTACAGCCCTTCCCTGGACCACGACTCGGGGTGCTCCTTGTGGAGCCCAGTATGAGCATGGTCCGACGTGTGCCCAGCCCTGGCTGGCTTGTTCTGTACAAACAGCAAAATTAACTTCATTGCCTGAAGGTTCATCTCTTCCCCACTTATCAGGTAGATCTCCTGTATCATCTGTCTGAGCATCTGTGTAATCGTTCAGACAAATTTTTTGTTGTTGGTTTTGTATATGTACAAACAAATCAGAGGTGGTGGTGAATTTTTTATCCTCCCCTCCCCCCTCCCCCCAATATAGCTGATCCCTTCAGGCACCTGTGGACTCTGATGCAAGTCTTAAAAAATGACCCCTTTGATTCAATATATCAATATAACCATTATAAAAGAAGAATATATGTGTGTTGGTCATTTTTAGCATTTGACATTTTTTATCAGGGATTTGTCAGAAAAGAAGTCACTGCTTTCCTTTGATGCTTATGTCTGCCTTGCTAAAGCAACGTTATAGAAGATCATTCTTATAAGTCATTGTTCTTTTATAAATCAAATCAACCGAGCTCTAATTCTGTTTGTTCAGTGTGTTCCCCAGCTGCTTTATGTTCTTTCTCTGGACTGCCATTGGTATGTTGTTTATGCACAATCATTTAAAAATATGAGTATGTAGGTGGTTTCAGCTTCTCAGGCAGTTAAAACAGACTCTTCAACATCAGGTGCCTCTGGAATACCACACATCTGCTTCATTGGGGTTCTATCCTTGAGTTTATTTGAGAAGTTTCAACTAGATTGGGGCTCTGGTGACTTGTCTTTACACGGCTGCGTATTAAATGCTAGCTCCCACCTTTACCTGACCTAGCCAGATAGACCAAAGATAAATTTAGGCAATAAAAGATGAAAAATAGGATTGCAGGTATGGTTTAGAATAGGTTGCAAAGTGCCGAGCAGGTCTCAGTGTTCTGTAATGCCAATTCCCCACCTGCTTTGTGGTTATTAAATGATATGTGTGAGTAGCTTGTTTTAAGTGAAGAAGTACCTCAGCTAAGGAGACTTGTAAAGAGGCATACTAGGAAGGAGCAATATGAATACTTAGAATTTTTGTCTGTAAAGTTTTTTTTGTAAGGGCAGTCTTAGCTGTGATGTGTTTTTATGACAGATGTTCATAAATGGAACAAAAGTATTTGCTGGTATCTATCAAGGCAGCAGCTTAACTAAGATTTTAGAGAGATTTCAAAGAGGGAATACAAGAAAACAGATTTGTATGCCTGCCAGCAACTCACATTCAATGTCAAGGGCGCAGGGATAGGTGGTCTGTTCCAGTGAGTCATCTCTTACATCTCTTCGCATAATATGTATCTCAACCTTGTCCTCTCTTGCATTTAACACGGTATAAAATAGCATGTTAACTGGAAGGGCAGTGACTTTTAAAGAATAGCTGCCTTGGTAGACAAGCCCTGGGCCCTTCCTTAGCTTACCCCATGTTCTAATGCCAAACAACAATGGCAAGGTCAGAAGAACTAAAAGAAGTTTACATACTGCTTCCTATGGAAGTACTTTGAAAAGCTAAATTTGTCCAATTGTATTGTAACATCTGAAGCTGGGAACATACAAGTGAACGTGAAATGAGTGGGGCTTACTGCATATTTTGCATGAAAAAGAATTCTTCATATGTAAAGGCCAAATAATGCCTGATGTATTGATTTATTTCTCAAGTGTTATCCAATATTATTCTGGCATCGAGTTCTCATTTGCTCTCCAGATCTTAAATGAGTGATAAATTTCACACTCCCCTTCCACTTGTGTTTGAATTTACTTCTCTCTTGCTTCAGCCATGTCACCATGGCCCCTCCCCAAATCGTGCAGCACATGGAGAAACATGGTCAAGGATACAGAAAGGATCAAAATCCATGTATCACTTTCTTTTTACAATTTTAAACCCAAATTTAGGTGAAAAGCTTTTAACATCTAGTTCTGTGGGGAGAGTGAGAACATAAAGGTTCCTTTCCATACTTGCATCCTTTGTGAAACCCTCGAGGAGCCATCGCAGATAATGTAAAAGGTTTTGTATCTTTGCTAGCATACATTTTAATTTCTTCTACTCATGCTTGGAACTAGGCTGTCTGCTTTCCTGGGAAAGGTCCTGTGATTGAAAGTAAATAGGCAGGAACGTTGGGGTTTAATTGTCATGAAAGTTCATTTCTAGTGATCAGATGTATGAGTTCAGTGTGTTGTAGGAGAGAGTGGGAAATGATGTTTAAAAAGCTGGAGACTGGCATCCAGAGATTACCGAGAAGCAGTGTCTTCATTACCAAAACAGTGATTTTTCTCTCTTTCTCCCTCATGCAGTATAGTTAACACCCATTTGCAGTACTGCTGTAAAATCTTAGTGGAGGCAAAATCTTGACATTTTTACTCCAAAGGCAACATTCCTGGCTGTTATATAGCCCTGAGCTGGGAGTACGGAGAGTAAAAACCAACTGAATCATGGTCAGATTTCATTCAACATGAAAGCCAATGCGCTTGAAGCCTCCTATGGGAAATGCCTCATTGCTGTTGCCCACCTGACTTGTGCTGCAAAACCAGGTATGCATCTGGACAGATGTGGCAAGACGAAGTGATCTCAGTTAGCTCAAAGACTTCTTCCATACGGTGGTTTTGCTTGGTTCTCGTTGTGACCTCCATCCCTCAGGCAGGGCTGGCACGTGGGTTGACTGCCGTGCTGTCACACCAGCAGACCTCTGGGAGTTACGCCAGGTAGGGAGAGTGGTGACGACAGGCGTTCGCAGTGAAAAAGCACTTAATGCCTAACCTGCAGCCAGAAATACCTGTCAGACCACAGCCTTAGTCTTGCTTTTGCTTCTGCAGAGTGTCACATAGCTGGAGTAAGTGTGACGGACTACGGTGCTAACTTGGCAAGAAAAGACAGTCTCCTGTTCAAACGTAATATAATGTATGTTGAAATCTTCTTCAAGTTAGTCTGGAAATCATCAAACGGTTTCCTGTTATCTGTAAAGCAGGGTTTTTAATGTGTTCTTGATATTTTCGAGCAGGGTTTTTGTGTGCGCTAGTAGGCTCTGCTCCAGAAACTATGCAGAACATTGAAACTTCTGTGGTGAAGTCACTCAGGGCATTTCTAGTGTTGGTTTGGGGGAGGTGGGAGCTTGGTTATTTTTTGAGGAAGTATATTTGTTTTTTCCTGAGAACAGTTAATACCAGATGCAGCCAACAATGTAAAATAACTCTTTATGAGCAGGTGCCTCCCCTTCATTTGTAATTTACTTTCACATGCAAGTTTGATGCTTGGCTTTCCTTTTATTACTCTTCTGGATAGTCTTATTGTAATTCCAACTTTGAGTTTTGCTAGCTCACGACTTCAGCATCATCTTTTCGTGGTGACTGTTGCAAGTAAATATGTTTAGTGAAAGCCTGTTTTCTTGTACAGTTCTCAATTTGTCCCTTATTTTATCGAATGGCTGCTTTTTTGCAATTCTGCTTCTATATTCTACATACACTTACGGTGTCCCTTCTCCTTTAACTCTTACATGACCTAAACGAAACTGATTTTTTTTAATCTAACAATTTTTATTGCCACTGCTACATCTCCCTCTAACAGTCATCATTTTTTTATAAAGTTGTAGTACTCGTAAGTATAGATAATCTACAATATGTAGAAGAGATTATATATTTCATATTCTTTGCCTTTCCTAACATCATGTTGGTTGGCTGGTTTGGAATTTTTTTTTTTTTTTTTTTTTTTTTTCTGGCTCTGGCTGCAGCTGTTCATGGAGGGAGGGGATTCTGTTGAGCCGTGTACAGCAGCACTCAGATTTTCTGCTCAATCTGTTGCTCTGTATGAGGAGAGAGGAAAATGTAGTCGTTGTGTTTTAAACTTAGCAACTTCTGGTAATTTTGATGATTACTAAGATCACTTTACCAATTATAAATAAACCACATTGTTTAAAAATATTTTTTACTAGACTGAATTCTGTCCCAAAATTGGAACAGGCTGAAGAGAGTTTGGGAAAGAAATCATGGTCAAGGTTTTGCATTCTTAACCATAAATGGAAACAGAAGGGCATTGACTGACCAGAAGCTTTCATTTTATAGGTCTTGTAGCTAATGGAAAACATTATTTACTAAAAATGCTGTCAGATTTAGTTTGTCATGCTTTGGAGGTTCCTCTGGAGCTCTGTAGGTGGTTGAAGCATTGGGCAAACCCTTCTGTCTGATGCTCCTTGGGCAACCTGGGGAGCGCTGAAAGCTGGATGTGAATAGGTGTTAGGTGTCCTCTGGTGCAAGCGAAAGAAGTAACCCAGCGTCATTGTCACTGGGAGAGTAAGGCCAAGCTGGCAGACACTTGAGAATAACCATGGGTTGTTGCGAAGCCAATTTCAAGTCATTGAAAGCAAAGTCTGAGGAATTCAATGCCTTCCTTGTCCAAATTGCTAGGAAAAGGCTGCAAAATTTGATGAAGTAGCAAGGTGGTTAGTTGAGCTGAAGGAGAGCTTGCCAAGAAGAAAAAAAAAAAACAAATCTGGTCACTGTTTCTGTAGCTGTCCTGAATCCATTTACTTCCATGGACTAAATTGGCTGTGCAGTTTATTTACACCACCTGAGAATCATCCTTCTTTTTATGTAGTTTTGTCAAGATTTATTAATTGAGGAGAGGGATAGCATGTGGCAGACAGGAAGGTCATTGAGATGAAGTTACTGATGTACCTGAATGTGAGCAAACTGGTGGTTTGATGCTCTGGGCTGTCTCTTTGCCCTCCAAAAGACTCAATGTTTGCTCTCATCTGTGTACCATGTGGCATCTCTCTCTGTGTGCACGTTACGTTAGTCTTAGGCCTGGGAGAAGGAAATGAATCTCCTTCCAGTGTCTGACCATTAAACATGATGTATGTGTTGGGGTGTCACTTCTGATCTCTCATCCTGGGGCCAGAACATCTCTCCTGTGAAGAAAGGCTGAGAGGGTTGGGGTTGTTCAGACTGGAGAAGAGAAGGCTCTGGGGAGACCTTATTGCGGCCTTCCAATATATAAAGGGGGCTTATAAGAAAGACAGAGAGAGACTTTTTACTATGGCCTGTAGTGACAGGACAAGTGGCAGTGGTTTTAAATTGAGAGAGGGTAGATTTAGATTGGACATAAGGAAGACATTTTTTACAATGAGGATTTGTAACAATTTTCCATTTTTACAATGAGGATCTGGAGCAGGTTGCCTGGGAAGTTGTGGATGTCCCATCACTGGAAGTGTTCAAGGTCAGGCTGGAGGGGGCTTTGAGCAACCTGATCTAGTGAAAGATATCTCTTCCTATGGCAGGGAGATTGGACTAGATGATCTTTAAAGGTCCCTTCCAACCCAAACCATTCCACAGTTCTGTGATCCTGAAATCAGTTTTACAGTGTTGGGAAATTATAGGTAATTGTGGATGTTAAAAGTTTGACATTGTAAAGTCATACGCAGGAATGTTTCACCTATAACAAGATCTCGACTGCATGTTGTGCTTTTGACAGTTTAATTTGTATGACATAGACATGTGATGATTTTTTCCATTACTAATTTTCTCTAAAGCCAAGATTAAAGACCTTTTATGCACTACTTACTACTTCTTTTATGGACTTCGAAGAGTCTGTAATCTTGGAAGACATTTCCAAACAGTAGGTGTGTTTGAAAAATCCTGCTTCTCTATCTCAAATCAGTATGTAGGGCTCTGTCTTAGGTTACCAGATATTTGTCTTTCTGCTGTTGGTTTGTTAACAGTTTTTCATCTTCAGGATTAACGAGAAACAGAAACTTAAAGAAAGTAACACTTTTTCCTTTATTTGCTAGTAAGTGCGAAGCTCAGGAGCTTTTAGGCATGTTTGTAACCGTGTGTGAAATATCCCCGTATAAAGTTATGAATTCTGTTCTGGTGTATGAAAACCATTGATAGTTGTAACTTGTGTTCTGTTTCCCAGCATTTCTGTCTCAGCACAGATATGATACTTCATGGACAGTCAGGGCTAGAGGAGATTTTCTGGCACAGCAAGGAACAGTCTGAACTCAACAGCTTTTCCGTAGAACTGCGGCAGTTGTTTTCTGCCAGTAAGGCCCCTGACTTTAGAAAGTCTCCCTGTGCAATTAGGCAGAAACCAACCACGCTGGTGAGCCAAGATGGATTTCTGCTCTGTGAACTCCATGGACAGGAAGAGAAACCCCTTTGGAAAAAGGAGATCCCATAGGAATAGAGGCCTTTTACCCTAATGGACAAAAATCAGAAGAGGCAAGAAGGACTGTTGGGATTTGGGGTTTTGGGTAAACCCAGGGCGTTAGGATGGGATAAGGTCCAACTAGTAGGGTGTGTTAGATTTATGTTGTTTTTCAAGGTAAGACATTTGTGACTAGAAACTTTGTTTTGTTTAGCCAGTTTCCTTGGATAGATTGTCCCATTTAAGTACAAGCAGGGCAATGGCATGTCCATACCCCTTCTCTGGGAGACATCTGCCTTAAATAGCCAGGGGCTCCAGCAGGCAGTGTTCTTGAGCCCTGGGTCTGAGACCACTGGACTCTGCCAGGAATGTGAGGTGAAAGCTGGTTCATTAGTGATGACAAATAGGTTTTCTGAGGGAATCTAATCGCAAAAATAACTGTGGTGGTGCAATTGCTTTTCTTAGTTAATGTTCTGTTAATATTGCCATGGAAGGTAGGTATCCTTGGGAGCTCCATGACCATGGAGATGAATGTCCTTGCCTCCTCGGAGTACAGCAGGTACTCAGACAGGGTCCGATCTGTGTATGTGTAAGGTCTAGACAAAGGCACAGATACTGTTTTCTGCAAATACCTTCTGTCAGGTGCAGTGTGTTCTCTAAGAGAAGTCCTGTTCTTTCCACTTGGCAAACCATGGTATCAGCAGGGCAGCAAGTGCTATAGCTTTTGAACATCAGGCATGGTCCATGATTCTGCCCATGCTGCCTCTGTTAAGCCCATTTTAGAAAACAGTGTATTTATAACTGTCTTTAGCCTTTTAATGCAGTTGAGAGAAAATGCTTAATACAGGTCAGACCATTGTATGTTTTGATTACCACTTGGTTTTTTACACAACTTATTTAATTCTGGGGTGACATTACCCTGTTACATTTTTTTCTGAATGGTCTGACCTGCTCACAGTGGTGTCAATAGCTGATTTCTCACTGGCTTCTATAGGTAAATGTTCATGGCAACATGAATAAAAGTATGTTTTCATGTTTGGTCACGAATTTGTGGTTTGAACCTAAGCTGTGCATGTTTTTGAACAATTTTTTATGAAAAATAGCAGCATAACTTTTATTATGTCATGTACAGCCTATTCCTACTTGTTTTAGTAGAAAGAACTTAAAAAGAAAAAATCATGACAGTGAGCAAAGCCCAATTAATAATTCAACTAAAGGAAAGATGAAATGTAGCAATTTAATGGAAATTTATTTGCAGTAATATTTCCTATTTTTTCCCCTAACTGCAGGCAGTAAGATACATTTAGTCAATACGGTATCTTATTACCTACAAGATCCCTAAGTGCAATGGAGAGATTCATCTGCTTTTACATTATATGACAGGAGCACTTTTGCACCAAAGTGTAATGCAGTAAGCAGGGAGTCAAGGAATAATTCCTGGTTGTGACCAAAGTTGCCAGCCCAGACTCATGGGTTAGCTCTATGGCCTTGGCATTTACAAAAGCTTAATTTACAAAACCTTGGAATTTGAACCTGACACTTCACACCTGACATCTACCCCTCCTCATCACTGACACAAAACACACTTACCTTTAGTTATCAGTGCTATGGGGAAAAAGAAGGAGGAATGAACTAGTTTGTTAGAAGTACCAGGCATATAACCTCACTTTCTGTGCATGATGATGTGCTTTTAAGAAATACCAGGGAATTATGGTATAGGAGACCTTCCCTCTCCTCATCTGGGATAGAAAACCTTCCTTAGAAGAACATGCCAGTTGGGATCAATGAGAATTTGTTTAAAGAAGGCAATCTAGTTTTAGACCTGTATTATCTCATATTAAATATTAAACTTTACTTTTTTGAAGACCTAGGTCTGTCATGCTCCTAACATGGACAACATAATTTAAGCACTCCTTTCAGTAGCTGACCGACTATGTGCCACTGAAATACAGTGTACCTTTCAGACAGATCTCCAGTTGTTGACTATTTTATTGCAAAGAGTCAGTCTTTATCCAAGTTTTTATTACTGCAGTTTTTTATTATTGCTGAGATTTGAAATGAAGAGCTGTGGACACTTGCTAACAGAAAACTGTTGTTTTTTATTCTGTTGCTGTTCTGAATCATATTTCCTGTGAAGGGGTTGAAATATTCTGGAAATGATGACTAAGAACATTTGTTTTAAAATATATTATGCTGAATTCTTAGCCATGGATTTAAAAATAAATTGCCTACTGAGGAAAAAAATGTCAGGCACGTTCCAGTTTCACAACAAAAAGTGGGGGATGGGGTCAGATACTCTGTGCTTCAGCTGAAAAGTGCAGAGAGGTTAGCTAAAAGGCATTTCATGGAGAGCCAAAGGAGAAGTCCAGCTGCACATCTTGCATAAGGGAAAAAAAAGACTTTCCCAATACTTTTGAAAGTCAGTGTAACTCTCTATATAATCAGAAAAGGAGAGTCAATAGATTAATGTGGTAAGAACTCGTATCACCAGATCAATTCTACTTTTCTTTTAACTTTTTTTTTAATGTTGCTCTTTTGAGTCTTAGTTATTTTGTGCACTGAGGACGTGACACAGAGAATGGAGTTAGTCTGAGGATAAGAAGCCATAATTTGATATGTTCCATGTCAAGAGTAACATAGGATGAAACTCTTCTGTGAGTGTTGCAGAAGATGCTGTAGTACTAAGTGCTTCTAGCTTTTGGACATCATCCTTCAGCCTCTGGTTTTAATCCAAGACCTTCATAGTTTGTATGATTTAAACAGGTGTGAACACACAGACCTCTCTGGCCTGTGCAGCATTCACCGAATATCAGTGATAAGAGACTTTGGTAACAAATGGTATGGGTATGGGTCAGTGGTACAGGTGAGCTGCTGGACTGGTTAATGTCTCCGAAGTGAAGTTGTTCTGAATTTCCTTCATCGTCACGCATCTAAATCCTGTTTTCAAAAGTGACGTGGCTTTCTAGGAAAGCCAATGGTTTGGTTATAACAATACCTTATGTTTTAACAACAATTAACAATAAAGATGTTCCTAATTAACTTTTGAAAACGACACTTGGGTTTCTCAGAGTTTCAATGACACAGCTGAACCAATATTTAAATAAATACATGTAGGTAAGGCATGAAATGTTTTTTGAAACAATAAGAACAGGACAAGAAACAATCATGAAAGGATGAATGACAGACAAATAGATCTACCACATGCGGAGCACATGGTATAGTGCTTTTAATAGCATTGGACATTGCTCCTTTCAGGGCTGTAATTTCTTTCTGTTGGCAATATGGGCTTTTTTTTTTTTTTTCCTTTCAATAAAAATCCAGTGGCAGTAGAGAGGATGAAACTAAGATATGTATAAAGGTCCTACTGAAATGAAATGAGCTTTGAGTGGTGTTTTGGACTTCTGCACACCCAAACAAAACACCACGAAACGATGCAAGAAAACACAAGACACCTTTGGGAAGTGGGTTGGGCTGGGCTGGGCTGCAGGTGCTGGTGGCTGCATCTCGGGATGTGGGCGCCCCATGTCGTATCTCTGCCTTGCCTGGCCCCGGGTCAGTTGAATTGGCCAGAGCAGGGTCTTGTGGGGGAAGAAGCTTTGAACAAAGCCTGACTCACAGTGATCCGAGGTGAAAAAAAGTAGATTCATGGATCTGCTCATCAAATAGGGTCAAGTCTGTTCTGTCTTACCTCAGGCCAGGGGGCTCTGAGAGGTCCTCCTTGTTCCTGCTGGCCTCCAAGCCTGTCTGGGCTTCCCTGGCAAAGTGTTGTTGAAATTCATGCACTTCCATGAGATATGTTGATACAAGTTGAAAATGCTGCCAGCAGAAGAATCCCTCCTTGCTCTTCTAGGGAGACAGTGAATAGGAGGCTACTGAGAGATATTTATTAGAATTAGTCTTATAAACCTGTCATAGTGTAATTTATGCTTTCCTCTCCATGTAGGCTACAGCTTTGCGGCTGTAAGGATGGTGAGAAAGCATAGAGTGGTCCCGGACCAAAAGAAAACAGAGTGGCTGTGAAATCCTGTTCTCATACAAATGCTGAGAAAGATTACTTGAAAAATGTGTGGGAAGAAAAATAACAGTGACCATTACAGATAAGAAGTCTGTACTCTTTGGAGGACTTAAGCTTTGCCACATGTTAGGGAAACTTAAAAGAAAAAAGAGCCCTGAAAAAATCATTGGTCATATTAGGGGTTTTTTCAACAGTGAAGCCCACAGCATTGTCTCCATGGCCATCACCATGTTCTCTTCCCACTGACAGATCTGTGAGATTGTACAGGTAGAGAAAGCACTTTAAGTTCTTAAGTGTTTCTGTTTCTTGTTTCTTCTTTTTTTCTTCATTTTTTTAACTTTTTTTTATCCTTTTGGTCATATACATCCATAAATTTCAGACGTTTGCTTTTTTCTAATGCCTGGGGGTTTCTGGCCTTTTTCAGCTTTCCCTTGAATGCACAGGTAAAGTCAAGCTTGGTTGTTTGATCATCAGCCTTTAAGGTTATTAAGATCTAGTCTCCGTTCTTCACTTGAGTTCATGTCACTGTGCTTAGCCGTGTGGTCAACATGTAAAATACCTGCCGTGGTGTAGTGCAGCCAAAAGAGCATTGCTCCTCATTGCTTCAGCTGCTTCTCAGAGTTTGCTCATGGTTGAGGTTGGATGTTTTTTCTTCTGTCTGCCAGAGTCCTGGGGACATTACAATGCAATATTGTTCCTGGCACGGAATGATGAATGTGATCCTTACTGTGGGAAAATTCCTCTGACAGCTGTGCTGGTTCAGAGGAGGTTTATTGTTGATGCTCTCTTTGGTCACAGGATGTGTCTCTTGCAGCTGTGATCGCAGAGAGGGACAGATGATGCTCCCTGCCATGTTACTCTGTAAACTTTCTCCCATCTCCTGCCATTCAAGTTCTCTTTTGCTCGCACCTCAGTCTCTCTGGACTGTCTGTCACTTCTCTGTGGCCTGTTTTGATTGCTCTGGCTTTTCAGCAGAGCCTGGTCCTTGAAGCCCAGCTGCCCATTGCAGTCCCATAAGGATTTTAGATAAAATGGTGTTGCAAATGCAAGTGCATGCCTGTAGCAGCAGAAGCCTTGGCTGACCTGTAAAATAACCCTGGTCTGTCATGTGTATAATTATTGAGCATGAGCAGTATTTAGCTTAGGTCCTTCACTGTTTGCTGGAAAGAGCTCTGTATTGCACTGCTGTGTCCACACTAGAGAGGCTCTTGCATAGTGCTTTCATTAACTCTGTAATTTCTCAGACACAGCATTTGCTGTACTTTGAGTCCTGTGAAGGTGGGTTTTGATAAGAACAGCCTATGGATAGTTTTTTTAGCTCCCCGCCAACGCAAAATCAAGGTTTTGGAAAAACTGGGATAGTCAGGTCTACTCTGGGGCAGTGGAGGTGGGCTCTGAAGCATGCGAGGAGGCTCATGATGTGAGTGATTTTTTGGGGGGTAGGGTGAGTGATGGTGGTTGATGGGGAATCTCTGGACCCTGGCAGGGTGGGCGTTTGTCCCCTGTTTCTTTAGTGGTCACTAGTTCCTTTTCTCAGTCAGAGGAAGGCTCTGTCTGGACTAGAAATGAGTGAGGAAAAAGAACACAAGGAGGAAGGCTTCTCTGCAAGGCTTCAGTCATGTCTGTGTAAAGGGCAAGTGCTTGCCACACAGGAGAGCTAATACTTATTACTGCAGAAATGCATCTGAGTACTGTGCAGAGAGCACAGATTTGAAATTTGACAACCCAACTCCTTCTGGCAAGATCTGAAGCTTTTAAATAGAAACCGTACTGGAGCTCCTGGGAAGCTATTACCCAGGATCAGAGTCTGGAGGTGGGGGCACAGTAGGAGGCTCACTGCACTCTGCTGTCAGCATTTTCATATCAGTTGTGCAGGTTGTAGAAAGAAGTCTTGAGAGTTATGGGATGGTAAAGGAAACAGAAATGGTTTCTCTTTGAGTGTAGGAGCAATTAGGTGAGACTTTGAAAGGGCAAAAGCCTTCCTAAGGTCCTGCTGACAGCTTGAAGACAGCAAAATCTATGTAATAAATAAATAAATAAATAAAAGGGCGAAAGAGCTAGAATGAGTGAAATATGCCTGGTGGGCTCTCCCTCGGCAGTGGGAATTCAGAGACTGCGCTAGATCCACCTTTGTGGGACTATGCTTCATTTCCCTTAACTGCCTTGTGCCTTGAGACCAACTCTTGTTATTTGAGATGGAGTACTCCGGTCCCATGTAAGCAGCACTTTTAAATCTAGAGAACCTTGCATTTCTTTTCAAACTTTATTCAGAAATTACTTTGACCATCATTGAAATGAAAAAGGATGGTTTATATTGCCCATAAGAACTGTACTCTTTTTAAAAGAATAGCTTATACATGCAGTCTGTGATATGTAAAGGCTGGTTTATCCAATGGCTGAGTTCTGCCTGTTTGGAGAACAGTATGTTAGATCTCTTGGTCTGGTATGTAGGGCTACAAAGCTGGCCAAAGGCTGTATTTTTAGTTAGCTTGATCATGACCACGACATTTGCTGCATTAATAGCGTCCCAGGTAATGGGAAGCCACTGATCCCACTGATCAGGAAAGATGGCAGAGACGGCTGTGAGTCAGTGGTGACTGTGCTCCGTTGAACGGTTTTCTGCGGGTGGGCAGTCGGTCTGGCTGCATGCTCTTCCCCATGTTCTGCTCAGCCAGGTCCGTTCCCAGACCTGGTTCCCCACACGCTGCTCAGGAGAGCGAGTACCAGAAGGTGGGTTTAAGGAGCAGGGGCTCACACGGGTTCAGTGAGCACATCTGCTGAAAGGAGAGTAGCGGTGCCGGGCCACAACTGCATGCAACTTGAAGGGGATCATAAAACAGCTCTAGTATACCCTCTAAAGGCATGGGGGTGTGAACTTTTAATGCCGAGAAATACAGAAATCCCTAGCTGGCTGCTGCAGAAGCAACGAAATTTTGCCACAGTATTGCCAGAAGTATGGATTTCTTTGATTGTGAAAGAAAATTAAACAGCCCAGTTTTCAATGTTCACCCTGAGCTAAAATGGTGCATCTTAGGAGGATGAAAAGTTTTGTTCATTGCCAACGGTATAATTCATCTATCAATTGGAAGAAAAAAAATAAAGACTTGATTGAGAAGGTCATTTTTCTTTGAGGTCAGTGATGCCTCAAATCAAGGAAATTCAGAAACTCTCAATTGTTTCGCAACAAAAGCAAATAAGTAAATCACTTGTGTGATTATTTTTAAGAAACAATAAAAAGCATTGTAGTTTTTAAAAAATATAAACCATTATTTGTTTTGGAACTACTATCTAGCCTATGTACTGTGCAATATCCCGGAGTACATTATGGGCAGGTCCTTGATTTGGGAGGGTATGAAATCAAAGGCTCTAATGAACTTTCTGTATCTGCATAGACTTCAGAACTGCCTGACACAGTCTGTTTCATTGGGCTTGATGACATGGAAATGTTTAGTCATGTCTTCACAGCATGGCTTTCCCCTTAGGCTGCTATTGAAAGCGTTACTTCTCTACTATTAGGTCTGCAAAACAGTCCCGTTAATATTGCAATTTCTGGTTTTTTTAAAGATGCTGAAAGGGGGAAAGCAAAGACACACTTTCTTTGTTTGATTGTTTGTTAAAGTTTTCACTGTAAAATATTCTTCACAGACATGTATGTTTATACTTCAGTTGCTCTGCATTAGGAGAAGGCACAATGTTGTGCTTTCGGATCCAGGCTTCCCGCTCCTTAAAACTTGCTGACTTTATTGCATGTCTTTTTACCTCAAATGCAGTGATGGACAGAATACTTTTCTTGCATGAATAGACTTGGGCAGATTACAGAAGTTTGAAAAATATTCAGCTGTTAAGGCTGAGTTTCAATTTCAGGTTACTTCCAAAGGCATGTGCAAAAACCATAATTTTTTGATTTTAGAAAAAGGAAGGGAAAAAAGTTACATGGACATCTGCTTTAAGTGACATTATTTAAATAAACTGTGCATGTTGTTGCCTCCTTATTTTTATCCAAGCGACCTCTGGCTGAGTTGGAAGCATATTTTGATTGGGAGGTTTTAAGGAATGGTGGAGTCTGGGCCAGGAGGTGCTGCAGACTTTGAGGTAGACTGGATACACAGGTTGGATTCCCAATGGGGCCCCGTGGCAGGACAAGAGGCAATGGGCACACACCGAAACACAGGAAAATTTTGTCTGAACAAGAGAAAACACTTCTTTACTCTGTGGGTGGTCAGACACTGGAGGAGGTTGCCCAGAGAGGCTGTGGAGTCTCCATCCTTGGAGATGTTCAAAACCCAAGTGGACGTGACCATGAGCAACCTGCTGCAGCTGGCCCTGCTTGGGCAGGGGGCTCGGACTAGATGATCCCCAAAGGTCCCTTCCAACCTGTGCTTCTGTGTGGTGATTTAGGAGAGGCTTGAAGCAGAGGATATGGAGCAAGAGAGAAGAGAGGAGCAAGGAAGGTTTTTCCATGGGCTGGAGAAGACGAGGGACGTGGCTGTGCATTGGGAAGGGCTGGGTGCTCCCCAAGGGGAGGAACAAATACTGGTACAGCAGAGCTCTGGGTTAGGAAGTGCAGGGCAGGCATGGGGTAGGTCTGGGAAGAGGAGGGATGGGACCTGAGCTTGGCTGTGGCTGGGTAGGTGGAAGAAGTTGCCAGCCACCTTGCTATAACCATTTCATCTAACTTGGATTTTGGCTTGAATAGAGATCTATGGACATGACTGTCTTACTCCCTTTCAGCCATCCTCTGAGAGTGATTTCCCACTTTTCCACTACTTTTTGCAATGGGTCTGTCCACTACCTGGTCCTGTAGGATTTTATTTGATTTGGTTTTGCCTCATGTTTACTGCTGAAGACATAGTAGTCCTTGTCTGTTATAAACTGGTAAAGCACTCTGTTTTAAATAGGCAATATTAATAACAAGAGAAAACAAGAATAATTAAAAAAACCAGATTTTAAAGAAAAGAAATGCTTTAACTGCAGCTTGCTAACTAGGAAATCACCCTTTCAGAAAGCTCCTGCCCTGGAGACATCTCCTGGCTCTGTAGCTTAGTGCATGTAAACCTACTGCATTTTGCAGAACTGAAATATGACTGTGGCTATTGCAAGTAAAATATTCCACTTCCCTTTTGGCTTCCACGGTGAGCGTGCAGCATGTGTCTGTCCACTGCCTGCATTAGTGTGGGTGCTTATCAAAGGACATGTAGGGCGCTTTTCAAGTGTTTTTTTTAAATCCTTTATGTTATTTCAGAGCAAAATGAAAAGTTATTGGCATTTCTTTAAGCGACTGTTATCTAACTAACTGCATTTAAATTGATGTTAATTCAAGCTAGTAAATGACAATGAAAAGTCGGTGGAGGGTTAGTTTGCTGATGAAATACAAATTCATGTATGTGTTGCTTTCATTTGCATCTGTAATGCAGGGCTGAAGTTGAACCAAGTGAGCTCTTTTTTTTATGGAATATATTCTGTAAAAATAATTGCTCTGGAAAGAACCAATTATTGCATACAATGAAAGCAATGTTCCAGAAGAGTCTTAACTCTCTCTGCACAGACATGAGAAAGATCCTTGGAATAAGAGGCACGTTGAGCACATGATTAAGACATAGTGGGACTTTCCACTGAGGTCTTTTCTCTGGGACCTGACACTGCATGCCAGGGGAGACTGTATGTTCATAGCTGGACACTTGATATCACATACCCTTTCCTTATTAAAAAGTACTTAACCCTTTGCTTTTCCCCTACCTGTAATGTGTTGTACCAATTTCAGCCAAACACACCATTAGCAACAAGAAAAGTAATGAAGCCTGAAAGTCTGTTTTTACCAGTCTATAAAGAGGTGCGAGGATTAAGATCAGGGAAGGTGCCATACTGGACTGCGTTCATCCAGTGCACTGTTTCCAGTGATGTTTGGTTTGAGCTGGAGAAAGGCACAATAGTCTGTGTCATTTATTTCAGAGTACATTTTCTTGAGAATTTTAATAAAAAGAGATGAAACTATTTGCACAAGGTGTATGTCTCATGCTGTTTGATTGAAGTTTAAAGGACCCGCGAGCCTCTGCCCTGGGGGTGCCTGCAGGGGTCCTGCGGCATGGCTGTGGTGGTGCGGGGCCAGACTGCAGTGGTGCACGGCCAGCCTTAATCAACCGAATGCAGGAGCCGAGTTGCTCCTTGTGCTTGAGGTTGTGTTTTGGCCAACCACCAAACCATCTTCTGTGAAGGATAAGTGGTGTCAAACACTACTTGCCTGTAGTGTAAACAGGGCTGGAGGCTAAAGTGCGTAAATAACATTGACTGACAACAAATAGAGCTAAGCAGAGCCCATAGCCATCTGAAGGCTGATGGGTTTCATGAAGGGACTCTCTGAGGCGATCTGCCTACCCTGCAGGCTGAGCAGAGCCGTATGCACATGCTCTACTACAAGCTGAAGCTCTTCAGTCTGGTTTGACAACTGATTAGGTGGTGTTAAGTAAACAAATCAGGTATGTCAAAAGGGCCACAAACTCTTTGACTTGAAGAAAGGAGTGTGTCTCCATGCTTAAATGTATTAGGAGGAGGAATGTCTCCATGCCAGGGGTGACTTGCTCTTTGGTGAAGTGACTCCTGCTGATTTTATCTGCTTTGGATATCTGCGAATGCTGTGCTCCGCATGACCTTCCTGCCTGGGCTGATGAAGTTGATAAACTCTGTGTGCCATCTAGTACTGAACACAAGCCCTTGAATCTTTCATGACACTGAAGCCAGAGGAGTGGCACAGTGCTTCCAAGTATTGAGATACTGTTAAATCACTGGTGTAATGGAGATTTATGCATCTCTAGGGCGGAAAAGGGTGTCTCTCTCAGCTAAACACCTGCTCTTTGATCGTGCTGAAGCCTGGGACCTGTTCAAGGGGAACTTGTGCCCATAGCAGAGATTACAGTTCAAGGTAGGTTTGGAGTGCAGGGATCTACTTTTCCTTCCTTGAAGTATGGGGCCCCTGACCCCAGCATAGCCTTCTCCTTTTTCTATGCTTCCCCTAAAACTCCCAGACACACAGGAGGCACTTCTTCTACGTGTATGTAGATGTCTGCATCTGAGCTGCTCAAGCCTCACTCTGTGTACTCTCTCTGGAGTCAGTGGAGAGGAATAGGCACTGCTGGGGTTGGCAACTGCTGAACCGACAACAACAATATTCAGAAAATCAGTGCTCTCTAATCATGCTGTTGAGGACTTTCCTGGGATGGATGCTGTGGAGGTTGGGAGCTACAACCTCCATGTCTCCATCCTCTCCTTGCGCTGCTGGAATACAGCAGCTCTGTGGATACCACCACCCACCTTCCCAGGGGAGAGGCCAGGAAGGAGGATACAAGCACCCTGGCTCTGGGCAGTGTGGTCTGCTCAGAGGGAGGCACGCAACTAGTATCAAGTTTCTGAGAAACTTGAATAGCATTAATGTCTGATTATTTAATTGCAACTAAGTTGCCATGCCGCTTATCATCATGCCCATTTGGAATCATGGCTCTACCACAGTGTTCATACATTGACCATCGCTGGGCAGAAGGTGTAAGCCATAGTTACTGAGGTTTCTTTGTGTTTTGGCAGCACGGTGGTTTGCTGTGAGAGGAACCCTGTGAACCAGTAAGTGCCATGAGCTCCTAGTAAAGGTCTGCTCTACGTCCTAAGTTGAGTTCCCACATGGAGTTGGACATGGGAGTCTCTGCAGTTTTCCTTTGTGACTCGCACCTGGCAGGAAGGATGTTGGTGCAGTTGAATCTGCTGTGAGGAGGGCAGATGCCACCACCCTTTCCAATCTTATTTTCTTCTACCTGCATAGGTAAGCCTTCTGCTACCATGACTAAATACCTGAAGTTTTCTCTAGTGCTTTGTTTAGGAGAACATTTCCAAGGTGTCTGTCATGTTTAAGAGCCTACTTCTCCTAAAAGCCAGCGGGACTATGCTTAAGTGCTCTGGTGGAGGCTTCCTCTTCGCCATACATTTGTTACTCAGGCTGGCCCTTATCCAGATAAGCCTTTTTTTTTTAATTTGGAGAATGTTGCATTTCCAGAAGAGGTTTTGCTTTTCTGTTGTTGAGTGTTCAGCAAATAAGACTGTTGTGACCAGGCTTGCTGCCTGAAGCCTGCGGTCTGAGCCTCATTGATGGACATCTGTGCCTGCTGCAACCTAACATGGATCAAGCTGCAGGTTCATGAGGGCCTCTTGCTTGGATTCTTTTCTTGGCTCTTAGAAGCCCTTCTTTCTCAAGAAAAGCTATGATAAATCAAGTTATCCAAACATTTACTAAATTTTGTGGTTAATTTTTTTATTCTGAGAGGGAAATTTTACATCTCTAGCCTGCTGGGCTGGCACTGCATGAAGCTGGGTGGAACCCATAGAGAGAGGGGCTGGGACACCACCGAAATGCTGCGTCTTGGGAAAACTGAAATCCTTAAATGACTGCAGTTTTGTCCAGTGGAACTAGTGAAACAGTTTCCAGTGGACTTGGTTTCCCCACTGAGTCCACAACTGCATTGTATTTACGGCTGTAATATCAGCTCATCCACTGTTATGCACACAAGTATGCACACAGGAAAATAAAAATAAAACTCTTGTTTAACATTTTTCCCATGGATCCATAAGGATTCTTTTATGTCTCCTAGGGAGTGTGCTCAACACAGCACTCGCTCATCCAGCAGGGACCTTCGTAAGTTATCTCTTCCCTATCTAATTCCTTGCTGTCACACGGCATGCAGGATACATTAGTTTCTCCTATCCCTTTGCTACGTTGGGTTGAAATGGCTGACTGGTTCCCAAGTTACTAAGCAGGGACACACGGAACATGTGTGTGTGAACAGCTAAATTCCTTGGATACCTTCTTACACTGTTTTGTGGGTATTCCCTCATAGGCTTAGAAGTCCTTCTTAATTTTTCCCGTATGTATGATGAAATAATTGCTATTTATAATGTCAGATTTAATGTTCTTACTATGTTTACTCAGACTGAGAAGTAATTTAAATTTGATCTTCCTCTCTCAACAATCAAACTTACTCCTAACCATGAAGTTTTGGCATTAGATCAGGCATTATTAATGTGGATTGTAATGTAATGTTGGCAATGTTTAGTACTGTTCTAAATCTCCCCAACTTATCTTTTATGCATATAAATTGGATATTTATGTTTTTTCTGGGACACACATTCCCTCTGATGCCAGTTAGCATGTGGTTTATTATGAGTCGGCCTTAATCCTAATCTGTGCTCCCTCAGAGTTGCACAAAAAATTATGGTAGTTTGTTTATAACCTGTTTTCTAATTTGTTATCCACCTCTGTTCACTCCGACATTTGAGGCTTTCATGTGTACCTTATGTGCAATCTTGTGACATAGATCCTTGGAAATGACCCTGATATTAGGATACAAAAAAACCAAACCAAAATATTCCAGGTATTTCCTTCAGCGTGGAAAAGACACACTTTTTTTCTTCTTCTAATATTTTATTCTTTTAAAGATGCATTTAAATAGGTGGGTATTTAAATGTATTTAATTTAACTACAGTGCTGATTGGTTGCTTCCTTTGTTTTTAAGTTCTCCTTGGATCATATCAAAAGGTATTGTGTTCTGCTGGTACATTTTTCAGATATGGTAGTGGCCCCATTTCATCCCACAATTGTATGCGTTTGGGACAAAAACTGCTCTCAGAATTTAAGGAAGCCACTACACATGCTCTCTTGAGCCATGGGGCTTGATGTTATTGAAAAAATAACGCATTTAATTTGGATTTGACATGACATTTGCACACAGTGAGTAGACTGTCACACCGTGTTGGTAACTGTCTTAGATATTTGTGGATAAGCAGTTTTATGTTTAAAATAAAACCAGCCAAACTGAAAACCAAACCGAAAACCAAACCAACAAACTGGAAATAAAAAAGAGGTGAACCAGCCTCCTCATCTTTTGACAGTACTATGCAGAAGGTGAGCTATACTCCGCCACTTACAAAATAATATTGCCTTATTTTCCAGTCTCACGCTGAATATTGGCAGAGAAGTTGTTGTTGAAAATTAAAGATTTATTCTGTATTGGCTGTCGTAGGCAATGGGAATATCTTTCTGTTCTGTTGCTCCCTGTTACCAGACCCCAGGTATTCAAGTAGAGTCCAGGGGCTATTACCAGAGAAATAGATGCCGTATTGCTTAGCATCTCGAGGATCTGTTGCTTACAGAAGTTCCTGGCTCCTATGAGAAGAGAGGAGCCTAAGATTTGGGTTTTGTTCAGGATCATAAGGCTAACGAGGACCAAACACCCAGCCCTCTGAAGAGAGCTAGACACCTACCTGGGATCCACAGTCTCAGCCTTACCCTAGAATTAAGTGCTTAAGCTGGGCTAATCCTTTCTTATTTTCTTTCTCGTATGCAATATTCTTTACATATACCTTTCTGTGTGTAATAGTCTACCATTTCATAACTGGGTGAGATTCACATCCATTAGATGTGTCCCAGAAAGGTGACCTGGGAGAGGCAAAGCACACAGAACTTCCTATGTTAATTGCTGAGCATCTCCTTGGAGCTGCCTCTCGCTGCCCATAGTGAACAGCTTGCAGTAATCATCTACAGAGCAGTGCTGAAGCTAAGATCTTTGTTAAAACTGAACTTGGAAGACATTGCAGTAATATAATGATTGGCTATTATGGTTCATTGTATCTCTTTAAAAAAGCAATCTGTCTTTTGAACTTCATCTCTCAGAAAGGACCAACAGACAGAAAAAGATTTTTTGGTGGCAAAACTAAGTACTTGCCCTTCAGTCTTTCTTGTCATTTGTGTATGTATGTGCATGCATATGTTGACTCAAAAACTTAGTTGTTTTAGGCATTACTTGGCTAAAAATGCTGCAGAAAAAGAATTTTTACATGAAATTAGATTGCATAAAACCAATATGGACTACAGAGAAACATATCAAAAATCAGTACAAGAGCAAATAATAATAAAAAGAAAAAACATTCCTGCAGTCAGTAAATCAGTCTGGTCTAAAATCCTCTTTGTTGAACAGGATGAAGACCTTGACTTTTTTTCTGCCTGCAGGCTCCTTCCTTTCTGTGCCAATGCAGTAAGTAAACAGCGAGTTGCAAAGAGGGAATGTAGGTGGAAAACCTTGAACAAAAGGTGATAAGAGCAGGTTCTGAGGACAAAACTGAGGACTTCCAGACAGTTCAGATGTTCAAGGATATTCTCCACTCTCCAGCTAGCCAGTGCCCTTGCCTCTGTGTCTGGGCTGCCTGGCGTGGTCCTGTCTCTGCAGCCTGCCTCGCGCTTTGGGCTACTCTTCTCCCCGCCGCCCAGCCTGGCTCCCGGTGGGAACATGCTGGCATTTCCACAAATGAAGCACTTCAGACATTTCCTTCCAGTGAGACATGCCTTTATTTGCTCTCCTTGGCTCTGATTGCCATGTAATCCAAGCCACAGACCCCAGGGGACCCTCCCTGTGGGACCCCTGCCCCGCTGCCCGCTTTCCTGCCGGGAAGCGCTTGTCAGGGCTGTCCTCCCTCCCAGCCGCTCTGCTCCCTCTTCCCACAGCCACAGCTCCAAAGGTGCTGTTTCCGAGGCAGCAGCAGCATCTAGCGTGGGAGGTGGGAGCCTGTTGGGAAAAAATCCCCTGCAGATGGGTGAGCATTCACACCTTCCTGTCGGGGACTCGGTGTTGTACCATCAGCACAGGCCCTTCGGTTTGGTTGTTTGGGGGTTTGTTTATACCTTAATTACATGATCCTGTGAGATGAGAAGCTGAAGTTGTACCATCACGGTAGGGTCTCCCTGGTGTAACTGTGATGTCAACTTTTTTTCACCAGAAACATTTGTTAAAGTTAATTAAGAATCAGTGAAGTTGAGCACAACAAGGCCAGAGAAGGTGTAAAGCCAAGGAGCTGTAGCTCAGTGATAACGTGCTGCTATTTGGCTTCATTCTTCCCTAGAGCCTGAAAAAAACACCTTTTCTTTGGTGTCATATCGATCAATAATTGGTGAGGCAGCTGTTGGCAGAGCTGATAAAAACTACAGAAGCTGGAGGTTGTCACAGCATGGCTGTCACGTTGTGTCAGTGACTGCAGGTCTCGCTGGGTTTTTAGGAGGGAGCTAGCATTCCTAGAGGCAAAATAAATTCCTTCTGGGGATTGCTGAATAGTGTGGATTAACAACACAGTCGCTCAGAGATTTCCAGTAGCACCTTACACGCATTAAAATTTTTAATGCCTTGAAAAACTTCCAGTGCCCTTACAGAACTTGGACAGTAAAGTTTAACTTAATAAAAATCCTTACCCATCTTTGAGGACAATGAAGATTATCCTTTACTTTCCCTGTAGAGGGGACCTGTTCCCTTTCTCCCAGTTAGACCTCCCCTGTTGAGGAGAGCTGCTCAGGGCAGTAGGACAGGAGAACCTCACAGATGGGTTGCATTCGTTTCTCGTTCCCAGAGTTTCTCCTGTGGAAAAGGAGGTTAAGCTTAAAATGAAATGTTTCTCTAGTGACAAGAGAGAATAAAGATTTCTAGTTTAGTGGATCAGCGTAAGGCACGTGTACAAATCTACCTCAGTTGGTAGCTCACAGTTTCCTGCTTGCACTGTTTTTCTTCAGAGAAATTACTCAAAAGCAGAAATTTACATCTGTATTAAAATGTTATCATTTCATTATCCAGCTTCTTTATTAAAACTCAAAGTATGCTTTAGGCTTTAGACACACATGTCCTTACAAAACAAAGTAAAATACATGTATTATTTTTCTGCAATAATAAATAGAGGAATAAAGAATATCTGCTCAAGACTGGCAGTGGTTGAAGAGCACATCCCTTCCTCTGGAAAATATGAATGTATAGCAGAGAGCTTTGAATAGCAAATACATTTGCTGCTTTAAATATTTCACGCTGGCTTGTGGAGAAATGTATGGAAGTTACATTGTAAATGAATCTAACGCTTGAACAATGTCTTGTGCCATTGTAAGCAAATCACAGCAATGCTAACCCTTGCAGGAGATTTCATTTGACGTTCTCTGTACACTAATACACATTATCTTCACCGCTGTATAAGAGAGAAATTTTCTCATAGGCAGAGATTAAAATTGTTGACCCTTCTTTGCAGAATAAACCAACAGCAAAACTCAGGGTCAGAAACAGAAATTCATAATCCTGCTAGCCAGCTAGCCTAACGATAAGGCTATGGTCTTACAAGAGCAGTAGATCAGAAACAAATTTTAACACTTTCTCTAAGTCATTTTATGAAGTGTTTCAGGTCGACTTGAAAGACTTTCAGAGAAAGTCTTTCAGTGGCCTGTCAAGAGTCACCTTCCCCACACGGCAAAGCACTGACCTGGCAAGCCTAATGCTAATGAAATAGATTATTATGAAATCCTTCCACAGATACTGCATGCATTGTTTGGGCTTTTTGACTGCGTATGTGCGTCAGTGTAATGAGAACTTGGCAGAGGGCCTGGGCTCCGTGACACTTTCAAGGATGTCATTGGAAAACCTTGAGGTTTTGCATCTTCCTTGGAAACAATGCGGTGGGAAGTTCAGATCTGCTCATCAGAGCAAAACTTACTCTTCAGCCATTGCACATGAACACTAGGGGTTTTGTTCCAGAGGTTTGTGTTTAAAGATGCTGGGAGACTTACTGGTACATAATAGACACGTTTCCTTTGTGAACTTGCCTTGGTGGCTGGAAAGCCAAGCTAGAACACGTGCTTTGCGCCCCATACCACAGCTTCTTGTCAGGCTGTTATGACTAAAGGAGGTGTTACTGGCTCTAAATAGTCAAAATAACTAGTTCAGTTCTGGGAACAGGAAAACTACAGTACTTGTCAGAGGGTTTATGTCACTGTCATTACAGAACTATGGTCAAAACCAGTTTGGATGTGTCTTCCTGGTGCTGACCATCCATACACATGACTGGAAATATTCATTACGATTGAACAGCCAGACCATTAATTCAGGTGCTTAAGTACAGACTTGAGGACATCTGGTTAGTCATTGCCTCAGGGTTGATTTGAGTCACCATGCACCCGTGTTCTGCCTGCTAATGGAGAGAATAAAAGTTGCCTGTTAGAGAGTGTGTTCTGAGATGTCTCACCCCAGGGTATGGCCTCTCCTGTGGCTTTCTTCCAGAGATGAAATACAGTTAAATGCTCCCAAAAGCCTGCTGGTCCTAAGTATTCTCGTGGTGTGTGCAGAACACAAAGAGACTGTTCAGCGTGTGGTGTGGAAAGCAGGGAAACAGTTGAAGAGTGTTTTGTGCCAACAGAGGTTACCATGAGAGGAGCTCGGTGTGCCTTGCAGGTGCCCCCCACCCTCTGCACCAGGACGGGGAGGACAAGGAGGACCGGCTTTATACAGCCTCTTGATCTCTCTCCTTCCTCGCAGCACCCGTGGGCCAGGGTTGTTGAGGGTCCATATGGACATTGGTGGGCATGCATGTTGTATAAGCTTGGGACTGCGTTCCCCCTCCCCAGGAGCGGAGGGATTGGCGTGGCAGTGGATGGCTGTGGCTCTGACCCGCATGTTGCTTTTCAGTCTGCTCTTAGGGCAGCGGTGGCCCCAGCCAACACCGGCGTGGTTCCCTAATGATTTAAGTATGAGATCCTCCAGTGGCAGGTCCTGCCAGCCTTCAGTGTTACTTGTTTTTCCAGCCTGCTGCTTGGGTGGCATTGCGTATTCTGCAAATGGCACAACAGAGCAGCAGGAGCGTTTGGGAACGGTTAACCCACAAAAGGCCAGAAATGGGTGGGGGTGGTTGTTTTTCTTTAAGTGCTTCACTAAATGGACTTGCATCTATCTCCTTTCTCCTTATCCACCAGCAGTGCTTTTCAGTCTTTGCCATCTTTGGCGCTGCATATACTTGTTCAGTGAGACTTATCAAAAATGTTCTCGGTTTTGGCCCCTCCGGACAGCCATTCCTATGGATGGCCCCCAATGGCTGGGAGCTTCTGACCATGAGCTTACTGCTTGGCTGCTCTCGCCAGCACAAGCCAGGCAAATTCCTTTTGTCTGTGGGAGGATCGGAAGGAGCCAGCTTTGGGCTTTGTTTCTATGTTTGAACGTTTTTAAATTACTGAGCGTCAGAAAAAAATACGCTTAAGGCACTCAAAAATGCACTCGCAGAGGCTAAGAAACACTCAATCTAGATGGTTTAGAAGAGTAAAGAAGAAATAAGAAAAATATTTCTTCGGTTGCTAGGATGCCTTTTTATCACTCAGATCAGTGTGGTTTGGGATTTTTCTTTTTATTTAAATGTGTGACTTGCTTATTATGGTTAGAGCATTGCTACAGTATATTCTGACCATAGATTTAAGTAAATGAGACAGTTGGCTAGCACTTTGATATGAAAATTACATCTGAAGTGTAGATTGGCCCAGGATTTTAATTTTTCTTTGAAGGAAAAATAATGAAGAGAGTTAGTGATAGAAATTCATGGTTATTCTTTATTGAAAATGCCATAAGTGGCATTTACTTGGACTTTTGTCCCCGAAATTTATTCTGTGTGATGTATTTGCACAGAAACACTTTGCATCTCCTGCAGCTGAGAAAAGGAGTGTGAATACAACGCAGATATTTTCCTGCTAGTGTTACAGCCCCGGGTGGGCATTTTATCATCATGGAGGGAAATATATGTCTGGTTCTTTGTCTTCTGCTTTTTGTGACAAAGGAATTCCCATTTGAATTGCTCTGCTCCATTCAAGCCCCCTCCGAGCCTCTGGGTTAGCAGCAGTCAGTCTTTGCAGTGTCCTGACGTCATCCAGTGTATGCATAAGCCCTGCTATTGTCTTACGGAGAGCAGGGGCTGGGGATTGCAGTATCTGGTGGCTGCTACCTATTTATGCCTGCCAGTATCACGGAAGGGACGCTGGTCTGCCCTTATCTCTTGGATTTAAAACAGAAGCTCCTGCTTTTTGCTTCCTGAAGGACCTTTGCTGCGGTTGCAAGGAAAAGCTGTCTGCGGTGTGGAGCAGAGGAGGGGAGAGGAGGAGAGAGGAGAGGACAGGAGAGGAGAATCTGGCAGCTTGGATAGCCTGGACCGCATTGTCTGGCTTCATGACCCCTGCTGTGTAGCACTCATCCCTACTCTCATACACTCCCTCTGTCTTCCACTCTTTTTTCTTCTTTCCTTTTTAAAATAGCAGCATCTGGGGCCAGCCATGTTTGGCACTGAATCTTCATGTAAGTAAACGCATCCCACTTCATCCTTTTTCTGTTGAGAATAGGGCTTGTTTTAGCCTCGCTGTACCCACCACGCTTGCATTCCCTTTGCTGTAGGTCGTCGGCTAAAAGCTGCGGTCCTCCCCTGTTTACGAAGGGATGAAAGATGCCGGAGGGGAAGCACCTACCTCCCAACTGTGGGTGCATCCTCGGTGCCGGCGGCGAGGCAGCCTAGGGCTGTCAGCGCTGCTGAATTCGGGCCACTGAAAGATGGGGAGAAAAAGGCAGTTTTGCTTGAACGTGTGAATTTATAAGATCGTGTCTGTCAATGATCAGCAGTTACAAACGCTCTAATGAATGCGCTACTCGGATGATATGTTTGGGGACTGGGAATGCTGCAGCATTAGATGGGCGAGAGCTGGGGGAGAGTGATTTAATCAGCAGGAAAAGACTGTCTATCTCATTTGCTTCATTTTTGTTTCTGGGTAAAAGGAGGCTTGCGTGGGATCCCTCCTGTAACTGGAGAATCCAAAATTAAATTAGGTGGAATTCTAAATATGAGGTGAAAAAGGCAAAATAATAGGATCATTTATTTGTTTCTCCCTAATCTTTGTGCTGGAAAAATCTTAACTGAGGCAGTCTGCTGTATAATAGCAGTGCAGAGACATGTCACTGAAAGCAAACCAGTTTTGCTTCAACAAGAACAACAATCACCTACCTGGCAAATCTGGCCGCGGAGGAAGGCTGGGGGTTTATGTATAAATAATGTTGTTGGTCACAGTGCGGCTGTGTGGAGACCAGTCTGATCCAGTGATTACCATGTGACTGAAAAATAGAAAAGAGTTGGTTTACACTGTATTTTGTGCACATATAGTACTGCATGTTGAAAACGTGTCTCCTTTGAATAAGAAGCGGTGGCTTTTTTAGAGTGTTATAACATGCAGCGTGGTGTAGTCTCCGTGCCGTTAGGCTGGGACCCGTCCTGCAGCCCGGCTCTTACTGTGAGGTGGGAAGAGCATCGGGATACCACAGAATCATGTCCTCTTGGCTGTCAAATCCCCGTGCTCCCAAAGGGTTAATTGGTCCTGCTGCCTGGCTCTGGCAGCTCCCCACCTCCTCTGCCACGACACCTGGTCAAGGTCAGGCAGCATAAAAACAAAATTTGCCTTTAGATTTCTTTTGTTTGGGGACCCATTTCTCATGCATGGTTGTAAACATGTTTGCAGCTCTGGGTCAGTGGAGTGTGAGCGGAGATGCCGAATGCTGTAGCTGCATCAGTTTATACCCTGCCAGATCTGTAAGCCCCAGCCTGTGTGTCTTTGGGGTTTGCCTCTGCAAAATGCATATTAATGTGCTTTGACATAAAATCAGTGGCATACCTGCCCTCTTGCAGAAAGTGCATACTGCATACTCAGAAAGTCAAATTATTCAGCCTTGTTCGTTTTCGTGGTCCTCTCTTGTTTTATGAGGTGCATTAATAAATGGCTTGCTTGTCACATCGGGCTTTTGGCTAAAGTCGCTGGGTTGCACCACCAGCAGCTGTGGCTGCTTTTGTTTCCATGGTTCCCACAATTTAGAAAAGGGCGACGGGAGCTTCCATAACAGCCACTACCTGTTTCCCAGAAGGGTCTAGAGGCATTATTTGCCTTTAAAAAAGGGGTTAAATGCAACATGGCTAATTGCCATCAATCCAAGCAGAGGCTGTGGCCAGACCCTGCCTGCACTCCCTGGCCAGACGAAGAGGAAGGCAGCGTGATGGCATTGCCTTTGTTCAGACCCCCTCCCCTGCGCCTCTGCTCAGGCCTGGACCTCGTACCCAAGGGGCCACCTGGGACACTGGAGTTACTCTTCAGGTTGGACAGGCTGTCCTGTTGCCTACTGCCGCGGGGAGCTGGCACATGGGAGGCGAGCGGGGTTACCGGCGATGTCCCCCGCACCCCTGCCTGCGCAGGGCAGCCCTTGCGTAACCAGCCCTGCCCACACTGCTGGTGGAGGAACGGCAGGTTTGCTTTCAACAAAATTAATTTAATCAAAATGCAGTCGCAGCTAGGGGTCTTTGGTCTTCCCTCTCGTCCTGTCTTCTTCATATTTCCAAGCTGTCAAATGACAGCAGTGAGACTAATTGTTAATATTTCTGTCCGGCTAGAACATAAATAAAATAGTAAAATAAAATAAATTAATAAGATTCAGCATCATCTGGTCCTTGAAAACACAACAGAAGCCATTTCTGCTGCTGTCCAAAAAGCATGAAATGAGCAGATTACATTTTTTTTTTTTAATCCTGCTGTTTATACTTAGTATTTAGGCTTTTATTTCTCTTCTCTCTGATTAAAAAACAAGAAGAATGGTCAGAAGCAAGTCCTGGTTTAGAACCTTTATTCTGTCACTCAGTATCAAAATATTTTAAATGTCAAATCAACTCTCATTCAGCAATCCTGGTTTTTCTTTTTGCTTTCAACAGCAGTCAGAAGGGCAATAAAAGATAGTCCGAGGGCCATTGTAGAAACAGGCATCTGCTTATCGCCTCCTGAATGCAGGGAAAGACAAACAGCAGGCGATGCCGGCCTGTGGAGGGGGATAAGGCAGCAGGCGATGCACAAACAGCTGCTAACGCTCCGGCGCGTGATGAGCGAGGATTGAGTATGGAAAGCAAAAACCCCGTGAAGTGTCCGTGGGAAGGGTTGTGCTGTGGTGGGGTAGTTGCCATACTGTCATGCTCAGTGTTCTCCATCGGTCACGTGTCCTCTTTATAATCCCCACGGGAAACATATACACCAGAGACCCTTCGTCTTTGGTGCTTTTGTGCTGATCCACTTGCCGCCACGCTGCCGGGGTGGTGTCGGCAGGCTGTATGCATGCGGGGGGCAGCTCTCCATCCCACGCCACCTCTCCGGCTGACCTGACAGGTTTATCTGCTCCCTGTAATTGTTTCACATTCTGTAGGGGGTAAATAAAACTTGGTTTGATAAAGCATTGGGTTGAGAATGAAGTCTTTTTGAAGGTGAAATGCTGTTGCAGCACTGCACTGAAGTGGGGAAGTGGTGGGGCCCTGAACAAGTGACGAGCTGGTCCCCGCGAGGACAGCCTCAATTCAGGGAGAAGAGATAACCCCAAGCCTAGGGGCAATAACCAGCAAACATCCCTTGTCTGACCTATAATACTAGCAGTTGCAGGCCTACAGGAGAGACAACACAGGCATAAATGAAACTGAAATGTGAGAGCAGCCAGTTGCGGGGGGCTCACCAGTGCTCGGGGAGGTCAGGGCGATGCAGCTCCACCAAATCTCTCTGTGTAATGGGAAGAAATGGGGCAGGGTGCAGTTCAGAGTCTGTAAAATGAGCAAAGGGGCACTCAGAGAGCCATTTCACGTGTGTTTGAGAATGTGCATCATGTGAGCTTCAGATAGCCCAGACAGAGTAACTCAGTAGGAAGCTGCGAGGGGAATCGCACCCACGTGTGTACGCTGCTCACCCCAATGCTGTTGAAAGGACCCAGATGCATGCTGTGAAAGTCTGAGGTGATGTTCTCAGTACTGCTGTATTTGTTCATGCCAGGGTATTTTAACCTAGCAGTCATAAAACTGTTGCTAAACCATGAGGGTTATACGGGAGGTTGTCTGGGAGGTGCTCTTCCAGCCTGGGCTGCTCAGGGAGATGCTTGTGGTGATCCCTGTCTGGTAGATCAGCAGCTGCAGTCTGGAAAGCGGAGAGACTCTGGACCAAAGGAGAGCTGACCAAAGGGCAGGAGAAATGCAAAACCAAAGGGCAAGTGGAGCTTTCCTCTGTCACGAGGCTAATGCTGGAAGGCTGCTCTCCGCAGGGAGGCTGGGGAATGCTGTGGAGAAGGGGAAACCTTACCCATTTAAGTGTGCCAGGGAAAGCTGCTGTGCTTGTCCTAGGCTTACTGTACTGTCTTCTGCTCTGTCTATTCAGAAAGTGCTTTTTTTTCCTGGGCATTTTTTTTCCCCAAGACTCTTCCAGCCAGAATGCAATAAATGGGAAAGGTTGCACCAAGTTAGTTGATTTTATGGCATCAGAAAAGTAGTCTTAAAAACCCCTGCAAAACAGCAGCAGCCAACAGTGGCGAAACAAGAGATCTTAGCATCAGATATTAAGAGCAAGGACGATCCGATCGGCACAGGTGCTGCCGTCCTGGGCTGGTGTGCCTGCCTCCTCCTTTCCCCAGCACCAGTACTCACCCCCACCTGTGGGAGAGCCAGCCAAAACCTGACCACTTCTGCAGGTAGTCAGTTTTGAGCATGTTGGTTCCCCAGGCTGGTTCATGGGGTGATTAAATGAGCAGTGGCACAAGGGAGAGTGGGACATGGCTGTTGAAACTGTGGTGGGATGGCAGCCTTGGCGAGACTGGGCTCCGCTGAACCAGCAGATGACCAAAATGCTCCTTTTTTGAGCATCAGTAGCCCACTGCTGTCCCGAATTGCCAATATTCCAGTAATAACAGTAAGCACAGGTACCTGGCGTCAGATGACAGCCACAATTTTACAATGATGTTTTGCTGCTTTCTCAGGCAACTGTACGTCAAAGAGAGGTTACAGGAATGTACCAGAAGCTGTAACTTTAAACCAATACCTTTGGCTGCTGAGGTTCCCATTGTTCCCCATAGAGTCAGGATTGTTGAACAAATTGCAGAACCAGGTCAAAGAGAGGCTTGGCTACAAGCAGCATCAAATGCCAGAGTAAACCTGGATTATGAAAGGGATTGAGATTGCAGGAGCTGTAATAAACTTGACAAATTCAGCAGTGAAACTTCAAGATATTTGGAGGGAAAATGTAGTCTCACCTCCTACTTTACAGTAGATTTTGAGGATTTACTCAGTGCTATTACTGTTATTTTTAAAATAAATATATTTTAAAAAAATATAAACATGAGATAAGAGAGGCTTCTGCAGGTTCTGTAAAATCACTTGGCTGTCTTACTTTGTTAGATGCCTGAGGTGATGTCTCTGAGGACTTGACTGTATGCATGCTCAGGAGAGTAGGGGCTTGAAGCTCAGCCCTCCTCCTCAGACAGCACCAATGGTGGTTTGAATTCGCTGTGTTGAGCTGCTTACAAGTAGGCAGCTGCTGGGAAAGTTTAAATGCACCTTGCCCTGTCTTCCTCTACAAAGAAAGAGTGAACGGAGACATCTTGCAGGCTAGATTGGACTCATGCATTTGACAGTTCTAGACGATTTGGCTCTTGCAGCCCTGGATCACCTTTCCTATCTCATTTGTTCAGAGGTTGCAAGGATCGGATGTAAAGTTACTGAACACAGTGCTAGTCTCTGGATAGCTGTGTCCATACATGAGCTTCTGGAACGGGGAAGAAATGTCGAGGTGCATGCAGTGAATAGGGTAACCTTTTTGTTCAGATTGTCAAATTGGTTGGTCCTTGCCATAGCTAAAAGCATGAGCTATATAATTAGTGGAGGGGTCTGTGATGGGTCGAAGGTGACAAAAGATCTTTCAGATTTAAGACAAAAATAATGGAATAATTTAGGTTGAAGGGACCAACCCCTCCCTCAGTGCAGGACCGATCTCCAAGATAGAGCCAGTGAAAGATATCATCTCAATCCATCTGTATGTTTGCACATGGTATGAGATCAAAACAAGCTTCAGCTTTGACCAGTTTAATTTACAGGACCAGAAATAGGGATAAATCTTTATGCCCAAGGACGACTGAAAGATTATTAGAGTCCCTTTGGGCCCTGTGACCCAGATAAGAAGTGCAGTACATGCAGTGAGGTCTGTGTGGTATTATTTGAGCTGGGGTAGAAGCAGTAGAGTTTCATGTAATTTGGGGGTAATTAATGGGTATGCTCAGCAAAAAAACCCTAATTTGCAGAACAATCTAAGTCGTCTCTTCTCATCGTAACTAGAACATCCTGCTTGATCCCTGAAGCACCAGAGAAAGGTCTGTAAAGTGCTATAAAAAGAGCATGTGGGATTCAGGGAGATAGAGTATTCCAGGTTTCAAGATTAAAGGGTATCTTTCCTATTTGGAGAAAACACTGATGTAACATCACTGTTTAGACCCATTCATATGAAGGTCACTATCTACAATGAGAGATTACAGAATCTTAGAAATGCCATTATGTTCTCTGTTGTAAAGGTCAGGATGCTGGGGCTCTATATTAGGGAAATAAGATGTACAACTACATATAAAAACACTTGCTACTCAGAATCCCGTGTAGCTCAGTGGAAAATTGGCTGGCTTTGCTGCGTTTGATCAAGGTGAAGCTTATGTTGAGAGATCAACTTAAGATGCTCAGAAGCTGGGAATGCAAGTGAACCCATATTCTACCTAGACCAAGAAATGCGGCATTTCTTCCCAGCGTTAGATGGTAAGTATTTTAGGAGTTCCTGGGGCTCTCTATGGATTTCATTTGGAAATGGCATCTTGAGGTGTATCAAGTGTGTTGATGAGTACATGGGAAGTAGAAGAGAAATTCTTGTGAGACTACAAGGCAGTGATACAAAATTAAAGTCTGATATGTTTGACCTCTTTTGAGAAACCTGGTGGCTGGGAAGATCTTTTCTTGGTGCAGTGAAAGGAAGGATGCTGAGTTGACCCTCGAGGCATGCTAGATAGTGTTGCAGCCTAAAGCAGGAGCCTGAGGTGAAAATGATACAGAGTTGCTGAGCTTTTCAGAGAAAGTATATAGCTATAGTGGGGACCTTCCAGGTTTGTATAGCTCTTACATAGCTTTTGTAAAGGTTTGACTGAGCAGGGAAGAAGGATGAGAGAGTGGTGGGAATGAGGTCTGGAGGAATGTGCTTTGTGCTCAAAAGGTCTGCAGCCTAAGAAGCCATGAGGAGGTTTTGAAGATGCCAGTGGAAAGATTATCCATCTCCCTTGGCCTCTCATGTGTAACGTGCCATTCATTAGCCCAGTGATTTTGCAATGTACAGTGACGATATGATTTCATATATGTCATCACTCCAGCAAATGCCAACTTACATTTTACCTCTAGGAATGAGTCTTGGAAATCTGTTGTGAATTTGGATTTCCTGCTGTACTTACTTGCCTAAGTATGCAAGTACCTGTCTTGTGGTGCATCAAGGAGTTTTAAGAGGATATGATCTTGAAGTTGATGAGTTGTGGTTGTGCAAATGCAGCAAAAGGAAAATGTACTCAGTTCCATATTTTAAAAGTTCCTGGATGGGAGTAGAAAAAGGAGATCAGATATTTTTCACTTTATGTTTGCTACATTTTTTAAAAGTAGTAAGGGATCGTATGATGAGGACAGTGCTAGAAAGCAAATTCTGAGGGAAGGGCATATATTACAGCTCCATGGAGCTCAGAAAATGGCAGCTGACTCCACCTGTAAGATCTCTGCTACAAGAAAACGAAGAACTGCTGTAAGAAGACAGCATCCCAAGCAGAACCTGAACTGCGTAGATCACTGGCTTACCGATAGTTATGAGTCGCACCGACTCTGAACTGATTTAGCACAAGGAAAATACTGCTGGTCCCAAATACAAAAAAAAAAAAAAAGAAAAGCATTGTAATTAGCAATACTGAAGGATGCTAAAAAGGTATATTTAACATTCAGGAAAAGAGCTGAATGTGGAAAACATCAGCACCACTAACCTTTTTTCCTGTCAGCTGCATTCATTACTGGCATTAGTAAGGTATCTAAGACTGTCGCAGTGGTAGTAAATTGTGCCACTGTATTTGCACAGTTAATAACCAGTCACTCAAACCATCCATCTGCTGATAAAATATTCTCAAGCTTTGATTTAGATTATCAAAGAGAATACACTAGATCAGAAACGCCAAATTATCTGGTAAAGAAACATGTCGAGTTGTGTGTGACGATCCCATGCTGTGCTTTGTTATCCACAAGGACATGAGCCCAAACAGTCCAACCAAAAAGCCCTGGAAATTTTATAGGCGGTGAGTAGAGGCAAAGGTCTGCTAGAGGGTTAAGTAAGCCGGGGGGAGTGTTCCTGTAACTCAGCAATGTATATCAGCCTGGCTATTCTCTGTGTCCTCTGCTGCTTGGTGGTCCATGGTGATAACTCCAGATAAGCTGTTACTATTATGTACAGAGCGAAGAGGGTGATATTCAGGCTGCCTGTGCAGATGGATGGAGAGAAGCTCCAAATGGTGAAAAAGAGAGCAGCCTGATAGAAAGCAGCAAGATCAGATCTGTAAGCATCGCATTCAAGAGTGGAAGTTCCTCCAAGAAACCACCCAAGTGTGAGAGGCCTAATGCAGGTTGTGTGGGAGGATATGGTGTCCTTTGTCACAGGACAGAAGAGAGGCTCTGTGGCAGTACAAGCAGGAGCCGATTCCTCTATGACTGCTGACCTGCCAGTGATGTCTTTCTGAGGCTTCAGCTGGAATGTTATGACAGCACAAGGAGGTGGCACTGGGATGAAGGATTTCCCAGGTGTATGAAGTAAGACATAGTATATCCCCTTTAACATCATTTACGCATGCCATAGTGGGACTGCTGGCTGTTGCCCCAGCCTATAGGGATACAAAAGCTACGATGCCCAAGAGATTAAGTCGCCTACCCAGGACAAAGCGCTGGTGGTCTGTCATGGCAGAGAGGGGTCGCACAAAGAACGGGCATCCAAAGCCCTTTACATGGGACCTTCTCTAGAGTTGTCTTCACAGGTATCAACATTTTCACGACTGGGGTTCTCGCTGTGCTAGGATACACCTCTGCGCCACCGAAGGTGGCATTGCTGTGGGCATTGCACGTCACAGCCTTCAGTGACCCGTCTGGATGCAAAGAGACATTAGCTTGGTCGCTCTGGGGCATTGCATGTATGCTAATGACTTAGAGTCTCTGCGGGTCTTGGCTGCGTGTCAGAGAGGAATGAAGCTGTAGATTGAAAACCAGTGCCCTGTACTGCAGGAGTTCAGTGAACTACGTGCCTGGCATTTAGTTAGGTTATGTCTTGTTTGTGTGTCTATAGTGACATTCAGTTAATTCTTCCATAAAATAAAGTGTAGATAAATACTCACACAAATTATGCAAAAAAAGAGAAGAAGAAAAGGCTCATGTTTGAACTTGCCATCCTTAACAGTATCCTGTTAATAGCCTTAAACACAGAGGCTTCCCTGAGGGAACAAAGCGATGTGGCTCTCTAATCTGGAACGTCAGTGCAGCCACTGTCACTGTAGAGTGAGGCACTGCGGGCAGCAGCTGCTGCGTGCAGTCTGGCAGCAAACACGCAGTGTCTGCATTTTCAGTTATTCTCTTTAGTTCACTGATTTGTATGTACTCCAAATGTGTTTTGGTTTACACTAGGAAGAAAGAGGTGTCTTCATGTCATTGAACAATCTAACTATGGACTAAGGAGTTAAAAAAACCTTCCAAGTTTTATTTATATATGTAGCATGTATGTATATATTTATAATTTTTTTTTTACTTTGACAGATGTTGTGAGTTAAAACTATAACTGCCTTGTTTTTACTAGGATTGTAAAACAGACTAGTTGACCAAAGTTAACACAGTTTTTTCCTAGTGAAGGAAGAGCCTGAAGATGTCTCCCATATAATAGAGATGCTAGTGTGAAGCTGTGGTCTTACTGCTTCTCTTCAGGAACTGGGAATTCAGTACCATGGCAGCTAGTAACTCTTGTTGTTCCCCCGTGTGGGGAGCCCAAAAGTTTATATACAACTGGAAATTGAAGTGCCTTCTCATCTCCAGAAGCATTGCAGACCTACTGACAGAAGAGGGTGGAGGTATATCACGGGCAGCGTGGTCAAGCCTGCATTGCAGCTGACTCATGTGCTGCTTTATGTATAGGTGTCGTGGTTTAACCCCAGCCAGCAACCAAGCACCACACAGCCGCTCGCTCACTCCCCCGTGGTGGGATGGGGAGAGTAAAAGTGAGAAAACTCATGGGTTGAGATAAAGACAGTTTAATTGGTAAAGCAAAAGCTGAACACAAGCAAAGCAAAACAAGGAGTTCATTCACCACTTCCCATTGGCAGGCAGGTGTTCAGCCGTCTCCAGGAAAGCAGGGCTCCATCACACGTAATGGTTACTTGGGAAGACAAATGCCGTAACTCCAGATGTCCCCCCTTCCTTCTTCTTCCCCCAGCTTTATATGCTGAGCATGATGCCATATGGTATGGAATATCCCTTTGGTCAGTTGGGGTCAGCTGTCCCGGCTGTGTCCCCTCCCAGCTTCTTGCGCACCCGGCAGAGCATGGGAAGCTTAAAAAAGTCCTTGACTAGTGTAAGCACTTCTTCGCAACAACTAAAACATCGCCACATTATCAACACTGTTTTCAGCACAAATCTAAAACATAGCCCCATACTAGGTACTGTGAAGAAAATTAATTCTATTACAGCTGAAACCAGGACAATCGGTGAGGGAGGATTATGTTGCCAAGTTGGCTTCCAGAAACTGGAATTTCATCTCTGAAAATCAGCTGCTGGAGGTTATTGATTGCTTTGTTTTTTGGGTTTTTTTTTTGGTTTTTTTTTTTTTTAGTAGGCTAAAATCTGGCCGTTAGTCCTGTCTTTATTTCAGAAGTTCAGTCTAGAAATACCTTTCAAAGGAAAATATGTGCAACTATTAACTCCTAAATTTGAATCATAGTCGTTGGACCGTGCTTCTGCTTTCTAGCATCCAAACTCAGAACTGGTGTGATTAAATAATTTTGAAGAAGAACATGAGGATGGCCAGTAAAATAATAGCAAAAGTTATCAGTGGATATAGTCAGAAAGAAATCAACTCAAAATAAACTTGTGATCAGCAATCTGAAACACTAACTATAAAATAATTGGTGAATGAGATAATCATGATATGACAAAAAATATTTTAGACCATTGTAAAAAACCACCTAGTTTTCCAAAATTTAATTTTCTTTCATTCTTTGTAACAAAAATGGAGCGCTAGCTATGAGCAAAAGTAGAGGTAACTTCTTTTTTTTTTATGAAGCTGCTTTTTCCAGGGCCTCATACATGAGACCAAGGCAAAACACGGCCTTCATGGACTCAAATTTTATCTGATTGCCAATGGGCAAGTGATTTGACACCAGCTACTTCAGGATGCTAATGTCCAAAAATAAGGCAACAACAGCAGTTGACTTGTGGTGGGAGTCACTGCAATAGAGTTGGAGTATTGGCCATTTGCAGCTGGTCACCTTTTCTTTGGGAACAGCTTTGAAGCAATGAAAGGCTTGTCTTAAATACGTGTTGAAAACCTTTGTGCTGGGCTCTTAAGAGCTTAGGCTCATTGATGAGATCAGTCTTTTCTGTGATTACTGTTCTCAGAAAAATAGCACATGATCTCTTACAAGGTTTGTCTGTATGTGTCCTTACTTAGGTTTAAATGAAAGTGTGATTTTTTTTTTAACAAGGTTAATTAAGCTGGTACAAAAAAACCTAGGCAGATTCTCAATTAGGACTATATTGAGTTAACAAGGTTTAAGATTAATTGAAATAAACTTTCTTAGCTGAAATAAGAATGTCCACGAACTATACTGCATCAAAATATGGGTGCAGGCAGGTCAAAGTACTTTAAAGTAATGTTCGTGTAAAAATGTCGACATGGTTTATTGTTTCTGTTTTTAATGTCTTTCATAACACTTCTTGTAGTCTTCAGAAACTCAAAATGAAATATCTACTTGTTTGCTGTGCTCTCAGATTTCTTAACAAGCATGAATGACCTTTGTTAAAGGGTTTGAAGTTCACATCTGCTGAAGATGAGCTACAGTTTCTAAGCATAACAACTGAATAACTTTGTTTTCTTTGATCTTGCTGCTGTGCAGTTGGCCCTTTGGTGATGTTTCTGCAAAGCTAATGATATATATTTGGAGGATGCCAAGAAAAGGGACACTAGGTAGTGTTAATTGCACTACCCATAGATATGGCCATGCTTCCCTGAGATGCTTACTTGTAGGAAGGCCTAAAGACATTTTATCCATCCACAGTGGCAGAGCATCGACAATTCTGAGAGCATGAGATGAGAAGGGCCTTCTTAAATTTTTGAGGGTGTTATCTGTAATAGTTCAGTACTTAAGCCATTGTCCAAGGTGGTATAAAAGTTAGTCGTTACACCAAACAGCCTACTCTTTACATTCTGTTCTTGATCTAAATACTAAACTTGAGCTGGTTTTAAAACTCTTGAGATTCTGACAAAAACAGGAGCTGAGCACAAAATATATTTTGCAAGCTGTTGCAAAATCAAGTATGGGATAGATGGCTGATCTGTGGAGACTGAAATAAGCTGAAGAATAAGAACAGTTGGAAACCTGAAGAACAGATGGAAACCTGAAGGAGGAGGTCAGATCATCTTCATTCTTGAGCAACAAAAAAATTGAGGAGGTGTAATGAGCTAGAAGAGAGAAGGAAGTCTGCAACATGGAAGATCCTGGAATAGTAAATTCTCGAATTGTGGGGGATTTGGGAAGTGTGAAAGCTAAAATCTCATATGCTGAATAGACAGCTGGAGTATGTATGGGTAAGAGAGGGGGAGGATGAGAGAAGTAGTAGGAGTGGCAGAACAGGTTTGATGGTGGAATGCTTAATCCTACCCACCCTTCCTTCATGAAGACCTGCTGCCATTCCCATGAAGAAATCAAGAGACATCCTTAAGATAGAAAATGGAAATGGTGGAAAATGCTGGTGATTTTTGTAAATGAGGCCCTTTTAGAAATTAAAATCAAGACATCAGTCTCCCTTTACTCCAATATCTAGATGAGAAGGTGGATCGTAGATAATTTGCCATACTAAATGTCACGCAGTCCTTGACAGCTGTGTGAACAAGAGTTTATCGCGTCATGGAGCCAGTCCCCCTGCTCCTGTGTGGAGTGGGAGAATATGGCAGTGTCTCTAGGACTGGGGTGGCGAAGCTGTGACAACCAAGGTGATCCAGGATTGAGGGGGTTGACACAAACCCTACTTTATTTCCAAATCTTTTCAGAGTTTGGAGTGGAGGCAGGCTCCTTTTTCCTTCCCTCACTTTCCGATGGCTGCTTTTGTGATTTTTCTCTAGGTCTGTCAATCCCAACTGTACCCTGTTTTAATGAAAGCACCAATTAAGTAGCCCAGCATTTGCTCTTCCTCCCAGATGGTTCCCTCTTCAATACGGGAAGCAATCTGTGCTGTAACAAAACGGGCAGGAGCCCAAGCTATAATCTTGTACACAGATCAGTGCAGCCTGCCGTTTGAAACTGAATTAATAGTGGGATGTGAGTTAACGGTGTAGCTAGCAGGAAAGAGCAGAACCGGGGCGGGGTGGGGGTGGGGGAGAGAAGAAACTGCCTCCTGCTGTTTTGTTTGAGCCTGGCTTGCTCCTAATCCTGCTAGCCATTCAGCCTTGATGGTAGCAATAAGACTGAGTACCAGCTGTGCCTTCCCATGGGCTGCCGTGTTATTTTCAGCTTCTGTGAAAATAAGGCATTTCCATTTAATTTGCATCTTTTTTCCCTTTCTCTTTCTCTAATGAATAAGTGAGTACAGCACATACATTTATGCCCTTCTTAGTGATGCCTCCCCTCTTTTCAGCTGCATCTACTGTAAGATCCCTTTCAATCCATTGCTTGCTTTAGATCTAGCATCTTGTGGTTCAGAGAAAATAACTGAAAGTCTCTGCTTATTGATGAAATCTGCAGCTTCCAGCTGCTCTGCAGGCACTTTTGTTCAGAACTTGGATATCTGAGTGTAGGCCTATTCACCCATTCAGCATCACCAGTGTGGCCCCATGGAGATTTTTCCTGCTGGATAGTTTTCCCTTTACTCTGAAAAATCTCATATTTTCTGAATATGTATTGGGAACTTACTGGAAGAGCTACCTTGATTTTCCTCCCTACTTTTCAGAACTTTAAAGATGACAGTGGAGAAAATCACTGAACATGCCGCTGTTTCATGTGCTGTATGATCACTTCCAGCAGTCAGTGTTTAGGGTTCTGCCTGGAAGCTTAGTCTTTACAGTCCTCAGCTGTAAAAAGCACAATTCTCTCCTATCTGTTACAGCCTGTACAGCATGCCAGATAGGTTGCCTAAGCCCAAAAAAGTGCACTGAATTAATTCAGTAAATCTAAAAAAGGCCGTTTCTCAGTCTGTGGTGGACAGACCTGGTTTAGAGAGCTTGGTCTGCTACAGAGAGGACTTAGGTAGGTCTCTGGCATGAACAAGTCAAAGCATCCAAAGTATAGGTAGCCAAAAGGCTACGTATGTGTTTTCAATTAACATATAGGCATTGAGTATTTTGAAAGTGGATATAAATCTGTTCTGAAGCTAAAACACTTATTCATTTTTGATAGTATCCCTGAAACGGTAAGAAAGATAAGTAAGATGAAAACAAGCCAGTCCTCCTGGGGAAGGGAAGCAAACAGACATCTAGAGAAAATAGTTATTGTTATCTATGACATGGCCTTCAGTTATTTGGCGTGGAGTGGTCTCTCATATTTTTATCTCGAACCTGTCGCTTTTTTATTTGTTGCTAGTGACTGACTCCCAGTACTGCATGCGGTTTAGCTGATCAGGCTCAGTGTGATGCACAGTGCATCTCAGACACCAGAGTTACCCATTTTGGCCACTACAAACACGTCTGGCTGGTCTTCAGGCTCCAGCCCTTGCTATGGCCACTGTGTGGTTTGTGTAGTTATAGTACATGACATTTTCTTAGAAATTGTTTGGTGGATTATTTTGTTAAGCACCTAGTTGTGAGAGGAGACTTTTCATCAAGTCCTGTTAGGTAGCAAAGTTTTCTGCTCAGTGGGACTTTCTGGTCTCTGTGTGGACTGACAGGGGTCGTCTTTAAGAGGTAAGGAAGATAATTTGGCTCTTCAGCTACAGCTACACTGCTGGAAGCACTTTCACCCCAATACATCTCTGCACAATGCAGTGTTTCTTCCAATTCCAGTCACTAGTTCCATCTGCCTCGAGCAAGAGTTAAAAGCTGTTTAGCAGCAAGTGCCTGTGGTGAGTGGAAGGTAGCTGCCATGTTTGCAGAGCAGCACTTGCTTGAGCAATGGCAGAATTTTATGTTGTAGCTATTTATACCCCTATTTTTGTTTTCTCTGGTTGTGTTTCTGGCAGTTACTGGGTGAAAGAATAAGAGCACGTGTATGTTTATGTAATAAACAAGCTATACGTTACCTTTTCACATTACATCCTCCATGTAGCGCACACAGTGCTTCAGGGAGGAGGCTAGCCGTGAGTTGTGGGTTTGGGGGTTTCTGTTGTCAGCTTTAGCATCGGGATATAAAGAGAGGAACTGAGTCAAGGCTATGAAATGTAGTAAATTTGGAACTGAAAACAGCAACTTTAAATGTAACAATTTCCCAAGCAAAGACACTGTAGTCATATTCCAATCAAATTTTAGTGCTGATCAGCCAGTGGATATTTCCATTGCTGAATTCTAACTTTGATTCTCAGTATCATTTCAGATTGAAGGAAAACAGTGGTTTTGTCATTAATCTGATGCCATCAGCCTAACAATTGGCTGATTGTTTTAAATAAAGACTTTTTAACAATTCTTTTTAATTCCTTAATATTTCACCTGGACATTAATGTGAAATCAGTCTAGGTTGAAGTACTGCTTGTACACTTAGGTTATACTTTTTCATCTTTCCTTAAATTTTATTATGTTACAATTAAGCAGAATCCTGGAAAACATTGACGTCAGATAGCTGAGCTAGGGAAAAAGACACATCTTCTGAATAAAGGTGGTCACGTGCCTCCTGAAAAGCCACTAATGAGATAACAAACGTATATCAAAGCATTCATATAATTATATCTTCTCCTGTGTGCTGGTAGTGCCAAGGTTGACCAACTAGATTTATCCTTGAAATAATGTCGTGCATGTCAGTGGCCCAGGCTGGGGTCATTTTGCCCCTCCTACCTATACGACCTCTAGGCTTCTTTTGTTGCTGCATTGCCCTTCTCTGGCAGCAGGGTGCTCTGGGGTAGGGACCTTACTACATGGATAACACCTGAAGTGTTAGCCTTTAGCATCTTCTGTCATTTGCCCTAACCACATCTTTCTTCAGGCTTGAACACTGTGTTTACAAGATGGTTCTCTTGGGTGAGAGTCTTTGATATCTGCTTGTATAGAGAAGGAATACTACATCTTTAGTCTTTGAGAGTGATTTAAGATGTGCTCCTGTCGTGGTTTAACCCCAGCCGGCAACTAAGCCGCTCACTCACTCCCCCCTGGTGGGATGGGGGAGAGAATAAAAGTGAGAAAACTCAGAGGATGAGATAAAGACAGTTTAATTGGTAAAGCAAAAGCTGTGCACACAAGCAAAGCAAAACAAGGAATTCATTCACTCCTTCCCATTGGCAGGCAGGTGTTCAGCCATCCCCAGGAAAGCAGGGCTCTATCAAGTGTAACGGTTACTTGGGAAGACAAACGCCATCACTCCAAACGTCCCCCCTTCCTTCTTCTTCCCCCAGCTCTATAAGCTGAGCATGACGTCATATGGTGTGGGATATCCCCCTGGTCAGTTGGGGTCAGCTGTCCCGGCTGTGTCCCCTCCCAGCTTCTTATGCACCCCCAGCCTCCTCACTGGTGTGGTGGGGTGAGAAGCAGAAAAGGCCTTGGCTAAGTCAAGTAAGTAAGCAGTAAGCACTGCTTAGCAGTAACTGAAACATCCCTGTGTTATCAACACTGTTTTCAGCACAAATCCAAAACGTAGCCCCATACTAGGTACTGTGAAGAAAATTAACCCTATCCCAGCCAAAACCAGCACAGCTCCCAAATGTACACACTGTAGATATTTGTACTTTTATATAGGTCCTTTTTAATAGCCATACTAACCCATTTTTATTGGTGGGTGATGCAGCTGAATAATGCAAGACATGAAGGGGTTGTTTGGGGCTCAGGTCAGTTGCCTAAATGAGGCATCCAGAGCCTGTTCCAGTTGTTGGTCCCTGGGGCTATTCTGTCTGTGCCTTGTGTCAGTGTATCAGCTACCCTGTGCATCTCAAACAGCTTTGGATGCACATGCTTAGACAACCAAATCAAGCCCTCTTTGTCATTAGGGGTTGTGTGTTAAGTAATGTGGGAATCTCAGATTCCTGAATAACTGCAGGGTTTTTCACGTTTGTTTTTTTTTGTTTGTTTGTTTTGTTTTGAGCAGGAGAGAGTAAAAGTCACGATGATGATGATGATAAACTTGGACTCTGGCAAGGCACACGTGTCAACTGTTGCCGTGATTAACACTGGCTGCTCAGCAGCACGGGCTTGGGGATCAGGGAACATGCTGTACTCAAATTATCTGGCTTAGAAATGCCCTCCACTTGCCATTTGCAAGCAGGGACAGACAGAAGACAAACATTTCTTACCCTAAATATGGGACTTGTTATAGCTTAGTTGCTTGGCAATCCACTTGACTGTAAAATAAGCAGACTATTAAGCAATGCTACTGGTTTCCTTCCTTCTATGGCTTTGCAGGATGTTCTGTGATCTTTGTACCGTTACAGCCTTTGCAACCGTCTGCTTAACTGCAATGGGAGATACGCACTGCTGCCATGGGTCTGTCTTTGGGGGAGGGAAAGTCACTGCGTTTTCAGGTGTCCCTCCTGGTGTTTTTTTTCTATATGACACTGCATTTCTATTCCTACCACTTCCCTTTCTCCTTTTAAGCTTATTGGCAACATCTGTTGCTGCTATCTATAATTACACTTGGCACTGGAAGAAGGGGAGACACTGAGTGCAGCAACTGCCTGCGCTTTCCCTGTAGGCATTCAAAGTCATGTATTAATATACTGACACTTCTAGATTCTTTCATCATTTATTTCCCCCAATGCAAAACAAATTCTTCTCTCTCAACCCTGTATGGACTGAACCATAACTCTGCCTCCTCCTTTGGTGGGGAAAACCAGAACCAGCTACTGTCAGGAAAAAACATCAGTTTCCATATTGGATTATATTAATGTAGCATATAAATTTATATTTTTTATATTCAGCTATCTTTATATTTATTTATGTGGCTATCCTGTGATTGAAGTAGTCATCCACATGCAAAACCCTGACAAATCCCTGAAAGATGCAAATATATTTTTGATCCCAAGTAGATAGCTGTACTTCCTGTAATCAAAATAATAATAATGGTAATTATTAATAATTATTAAGAGATATTGCTACTAATAATAGTTCTGAATGATACTAATAAATAAAAATAAAAGATTCCAGATTGTGAGCAAGGTTTGCCTCAGGGCCATGGGAAAAAAGCTCTTTTGAAAATCTAGGTTTATGTTTGTAGAAGTTACTTCAGGTTATGGTATAATTTATCTTGATATGCCCTTTTCCTATTGTTCAGTACAGTAAGTGACCAGAGCATAATATTTTAACCAATAGCTATAAGGAAAAGGAGTAGAATAGAAAGGACAATTTCTATATGTAGCTAACCATAAGATAAAGAATGACTGTCTCATTTGGTGCCAATTCACAGTACATTCTTGTATATTTGACATTTAGAGTTGAAAACTTTCTTTAATCTTATTCCTTTCATATAATGTCATTTGACTGTCCCAGCCAATGAGCCCTGAAATGTAATTACAGTTACCGCAGGAAGTACTAAATGAAAGAGCATTCAAATATGGGAATTAGTAGAACTGTGGTTATCTAATGACTGCAATACACTTGGTGAGCAAGACATGTAAATTTGAGTGGGACTACATCGTGAATTTCTCTTGTAGTAGTGGAAAAAAAACCCAATTTGTTATAGTTCTCTTGAGATAAATCCAGCTAGTGGCCAGTCACAAGCAGTGTTCCCCGGGGCTCAGTTTTGAGGCCAGTTCTGTTTTATATCTTTATCAATGATCTGAACAAGGGGATCAAGTGCACCCTCAGTAAGTTTGCAGACGATACCAAGTTGGGCAGTAGTGTTGATCTGCTCGAGGGTAGGAAGGCTCTGCAGAGGGATCTGGACAGGCTGGATCAATGGGCTGAGGCCAACTGTATGAGGTTTAACAAGGCCAAGTGCCGGGTCCTGCACTTGGATCACAACAACCCCATGCAATGCTACAGGCTTGGGGAAGAGTGGCTGGAAAGCTGCCTGGCTGAGAAGGACCTGGGGGTGCTGGTTGACAGCCGGCTGAACATGAGCCAGCAGTGTGCCCAGGTGGCCAAGAAGGCCAACAGCATCCTGGCTTGTATCAGGAATAGCGTGGCCAGCAGGAGTAGGGAAGTGATCGTGCCCCTGTACTCGGCACTGGTGAGGCTGCACCTCGAATCCTGTGTTCAGTTTTGGGCCCCTCACTACAAGAAGGACATTGAGGTGCTGGAGCATGTCCAGAGAAGGGCAACGAAGCTGGTGAAGGGTCTGGAGAGCAGGTCTTATGAGGAGCAGCTGAGGGAACTGGGGTTGTTTAGTCTGGAGGAGGCTGAGGGGAGACCTTATCACTTTCTACAACTACCTGAAAGGAGGTTGTAGCGAGGTGGGTGTTGGTCTCTTCTCCCAAGTAACCGGCAATAGGATGAGAGGAAATGGCCTCAAGTTGCACCAGGGGAGGTTTGGATTGGATATTGGGACAAATTTCTTCACTGAAAGGGTTACCAACCATTGGAACAGGCTGCCCAGGGAAGTGGTTGAGTCACCATCCCTGGAGGTATTTAAAAGATGTGTAGATGTGGTGCTGCAGGACATGGTTTAGTGGTGGACTTGGCAGTGCTAGGTTATCGGTTGGACTTGATGATCCTAGAGGTCTTTTCCAACCTTAAAGATTCTATGATTCTTTGGTACTCAGCCTGCTGATGAGTACGCACAGAAATCCAGGCTGTCCATAGGCTGATGTTCTGGTCCAGTGGTGAGTGGGGAGCAGGCTGCTGTGGCTGCACTTCAGGACAGAAGGCTGAAGAGTCTTGAAGGTATAGATCAGGGGAGGGGGAAGTGTGTTCTGAACAGCAAAGCACTGTTTCATGTATTAAGCCAGCTCTGTGAAGCCAGCAGGAAGATAGACACTATTTAACTCAATTAAATATGAAATCCATATAATTCACACACACACATCTATTGTGTAATATGTATTGAATACATTAAATTTACATACAAAATTAGTATCATTTCTACTTGCTTCAATGTATTGCTCTTTAATACCAGAAACAGATTTACTCTCAGAAAAGAGGGAAATATAGGCATGTCTATACATACAAAATGCACAGAGGGAGTCCTACATTAAACGGAATTATAGATATCACTTTTCAAAGAAACCTGACTTTAATGAAATCTGTCAGATGCCAATTGTACAAACATGCTTTGATGCCTTTCAAATGATAGATCATTATTTTTCCAGAGGGGAAAAGCATATACAGAACACAAGTTTTAATTTTGCCTAAGAAGACCTTAAGTTTTTAACATTTCAAATAAATATGGATGTGACATTTTATCTGAGTTCTTTTAGGATTTTGGATACTCATTAGATTCAGCTGCTGCTTATAGCATTTGGCATACAGCAGTATATTTAGCTCCAAAAAGCTGAAGATAGGAATTTAATATAAAGGTTGAGGGACAAACTGAGTCAGCAGGGGGTTTTGTCACTTAATAAATGGAGGTAAGGTTTTCCTGTGAAGAGCATGTCTATATTGTGCAGTGGAGAGGGCTTCAAGTGAGCTAATGTAGTAATACCAAAGCAATATTGCTCTTCATCACTGTACTCTAGCTAATTAGTCTGTCAAGCTGTTTAATAGGGTTTTGCCTGCTGTCATGGATGAAAATGAGCATCTTCATGTGGCATTGTCCTGCGGCACCACATGGGATTTCTGAAGCAGTAAGTAGTTATTCAGGGCGCTCTGTAACACACCTTGCTGTAGCATTTAGATGTGCTCTCCATCTTTTGCAGTGTCAGGTTTGTTCAGATCCATGCTAAATTTATGTTGAAGGATTTTTGACATTGCTGTTAGAGAGGTTGTGTGATGATAGTTGGTTTTTGGCTTTTCCTTTTCTACCAGTAAATGTTCTACCATGAACAAAAAGCCCCTGCTTTTCTTCTAAACCAACTCTCAGTGATATTTTTTAAATCCCATTTTATTGGGTGCTTTATCTAAGACATTCCAAAGGATTCTACTGAAGATGTGCTCTGTTCCTCAAATTAGAAGTTTTTAAAATGCCCTAATTTAAACCTCTAAAATTGTAAGTAATTTTCAAAAATCTTGATCTATGTTTGCTTCTTAGTGTCCTTCTGATAAACGTTTTATCATCAATATGTGCCGATAATTTGCTTATTTAACTAGTTGGTTTTCATCTAATTTGCATAAGTTTTTAAGTTTATGTTGCCACACAGTTATAAATGGAATAGGCATTTGAAAATATTGGACAAACATGCGTTTCCTTCCATGGAAAAAAATTCTGCTTATATCAGTACACTGAGTGAGGAATCAGACCTCTCAAATTCTAACAATTGGTCTTAATCTAACATTTCATATTTTTGGTTGCTGTTATTGTTCATACTGGTAGTTCACCCAAAATCAATATACTTCTCAGTAGTAGATAGACAGAACCATTATTTGGGGACAGGCTTTTTAGTAGGCCCTGTAGCGATAGGAGAAGGGGTAATGGTTTTAAACTAAAACAGGGTAGATTTAGACTAGATATAAGGAGGACATTTTTTATGATGAGGGCGGTGAAACACCGGAACAGGTTGCCCAGAGAGGCTGTAGATGCCCCAACCCTGGAAACATTTGAGGTCAGGTTGGATGGGTCTCTGAGCAACCTGATTTAACTGAAGATGTCCTTGCTCATTGCAAAGGGTTTGGACAAGATGACCTTTAAAGGTCCCTTCCAGCCCAAACTCTTCTATGATTCTATGACTATTTTTATCTAAAAGAGGTATAACCTTCAAATAAGTTCAGTTAGGGCCAAGAAAGTCTCCAGATTATTTAATCTGTATCTCTCAGAGCCCCTCTACCAAACATGTGGAAAAACAGACTGCATTTGTATGCTAGTAAGAATCTACATTCTTAATAGGAGGAAAAACATTCTTAATAGGAGGAAATTTCCGTAAAGGAAAATAGGCTTTACCAAAACCAGAAGCTCTGATCAGCCTGGAGAAGCATTGTTGTATTTCTGAAGTGTCTCTTCTGAAGAAGGTGCGAGGGTGTTCATGCTCTAGTCACCCAGGCTGTTCTCCAGGAAAATGCAAGAAGACATTAAAGTAAGTTCTGAAGGTGAAAAAGTCTGGGGAAATAAAATATATGTCTCCAATTCATTTGTAGTGCTAACATCCTGCATAGAGATTGGCAGGAAGATTCTAGCTTGCAGGAAGGGGAAGATAGGAGGAAAATACTGGGAGATAAACCGATCAGATGTAGTTACAGTGCTGCAATTGCAGGTCTCGGTAAAATAGATTGGCTTTCTAAGCTTTTTTGCAAAGACATCTTGATATATTGTTTTCCAGCATGTGCTACATAAAACAACAGCTAAATACATAAATAAACACATCTCAAGCTTTCTGTGCTATGCAAAAAGGCCTCTCTCTGCTGTATACCCATTAAAGGTCGCATATCAGAGGACCGCTTTTCCTAGTTTCTTTGCTCAGGTAAAAGATGCCTAAGTGATCTTAAAAGCCTGTCTATAAACTTATGCAGAAGACAGCTGTTTGAGTGTCTCCCAAGGACTCTTTCTGACACCCTAACTAGGGTGGAGAGGGGCATTTCCATGGGAGCTTCATCACAAAGCAAAGCTTCTGGGCTGCCGTGTGAAGCCCTGAGATATCCCCACGGGATGCTGGATTTGGACCTATACGGCTATCCAGATTGCACCAGGGAAGTGGGAAATTCCTGCCTTTTCAGCAGAACTGGGAAGGCTTGAAGCAATCTTAACACACACCTTTGGCTTCATATTCTGTATTGCTCTTAAGGGAAAGTGAATCAACAAGGCTTTAGGTAGTATCAGGTGTGAGGCTCCAGGATATGTAGTGAAGCAGGGAGCTTTTTATTAGTTGTGAATCACTTGTAGATTCTTACTAGCATACAAATGCAGTAATCAATATGTGGTGCTTTCCTAATATGTGGCAGAGAAGGTTCATGAATGACTGTACAGGATATCTGGGCTCATTTCTTACCAACCATCCTTAGCCAGCAGCAAATGTCAGAGTTGAAGAGGATGAAGGTTTCATCCCCTGAGGGTAAGAAGAGGAGCTAAGCAACCCTCCTTTCACTAAAGTATTACTGTAGACAGTCAATATCAAGAGAGCCTTGTCCCCACTAGGTTGGACAATGTCAAGAAGGTGGATGATGAAAATGGAAGGCAAAGTGAAAAAGACCATCAAAGCTGTAAATAAAAAACCAAACCAACCCCAAAGCACACCCAAACAAAGAAGTAACCTGTGGCTGTCCCATTTTGTCTTTGTCATTGCCTCCACTGAGGCATGCACGCACTTATATTCACACATCAATTGTATAATAAAAATCTATATAAAAATTGCATAACAATTGTATAGGAAAAAAAGAATGCCCAGAAGGGAGCAGAAGAATGATCTTCCTGTGGTGGCATGAGAGGACTTTCTTTAAACAAGGAGCTCTTGTTTCCCAGTAAAGTTCTTTGGAAAAGTCCCTGCAGTGACTGGCTTGTTCCCAGTATCTGCAGAGTCACAGATATCCAGAAAAGGCAGCAATACAGAGAACAGTAGTCAATCAAGCAAATTATTAATTTATTTAACAACTATTTAATTTGTAAAAGATACTTGTAAAGCAGAGCGTATTAACACCAAATGAAATGAACTGAGCAGATGTACAAAATAATGAAACTGGCTCAGAAACAGATGGTTTTTGTCTATCAGGTCTATCTTTCTGAGTGCTCTGAGATCATTATTGCCTGGAAATAGGGTCCAGATGATGCTTTCTTCTGTTTGAGGTATATGACTGTTAATCATAACCAAAGTGCAATGGAAAAGGTATCGCGTAAGAACTGTGCGTTCTGCTGCAATCACTTAATTATCCCCCTGCATAGCTCACTGTTACAACGATGACAGCCTTCTGGAGACAAAATTAGTGAAATGGCTTTACCTGGATGAGATTTTTGTAGAGTTGTTAACCCTACCAGGGAAATGGCAGAGCATCAGATTGCTAGGGTGAAATCCTGGTCCTGCTGTCAGTGGCAAAACTTCCCCTGGCTTCAGGGTGGGTAGATGGATTTCCCCTGTGATTCCCTTCTGAGATCAACCCCTGACTCACTGTTTACAAGTGCTTCTCCTAGGTTTCCCCTTCTAAAATGTGAATTTGATGCACACTCTGTTTAGCAATACAGTTTGAGATCTACAATGGAAAGGACACTGAAGTGCTAAATAAATTTATTAAAAGGGATAATCTCCTCAGACCACTTGTTACAGTTGGAAAAGCAAATAAACTTCCAGGCACACAAGCCTTTCTGAAGCAGAAGTTGTGTCACTTATTCTGGCTCCTTTTTCCTTGGAGTTATAGAGGCTTTCTTTTGGACATCCAGTTTTGGTATCTTTCATGGTTGTGGTAGCAGAGCTTTTATGGTTGTGATGTACTGAAGACAGAAATGAGGTTGAGGTCTGGAAGAATTAGTAATCTCATGGAAGGATGGTGGAAAATACAATAAGAGACTCAAACTTAATTGGAAAAAGCGATTTGGAAGAGATTACAGTCACGTGTAATTCTTTACCAAGTGTCATTCAGTCCATTCAGATACTGAGATCTGTTTAGATTTTTCCTGGATTTGTCCTTTTTACTTGGGCAAAATAACATATCAACTATGGAAATATGATGGCAAATTGCAAAGGATTATAAACGTGCTTAGTATGAGCAAAATAAGTAACTAGGCAAACACTGGGAGGTTTTGTTTGGCAAGAGCTGGTGAGTTCAATTCATTTCTTTCTATACCTGCATTTAGTCCTGTCTCATGATAGACATGCACAATCCATGTACAATGCAGGCAACGTATGCTGCATGCTGTTTTTCATCAATATTTGATGTTGTATTGTGAAGTGACCAAAAAAACAACAACGACTGGAGTGCTCTGGCCATTCCCTGGAGTCCCAGATCTCCTTGCAAGGGACATGTTTCCACATATGTGACTTCATTAATAAAGTCCCTTTTATTAGATATGCAGAAGTTATTCTTCTATTAGTTTTATTTTAGAAAGCACCATTATTATGCTACACTCTAGCAGCTGCAATTAATCCTACTTTAGAAAGTGGCTTCAGACCAGACTAGAAATCCAAAAATAGAACATCGTGATGAATGCAAAGAAAGGAGAACCAGAGTTTTGGGGTACACCTCTCAGCCCTTTTAGCTCTGATCATGTCAGTTTGAAAATTGGCATAATATTAGGCTATTTTTGCAGGATTAGGAAGAGTCTTAATTTCTATTTGCTAAGTAGTTTGAGCATTGAGACAAAAGATGCAAGTGCAAAAGATGATGTTTATTAGTATTTTATAAAATCCTCATCAAAATTATGACTATCTTCATTTGCTTCAGGTTTTCACAGTATTGTAACTTAAAAATTGAAAACAATATCTATGTGAAAACGGATAATAGAAGTCTAGTTTATTGGAAGTTTTTTTCTTTTATTGCTGTGTGAAGCACCAAAATAGAGAAAGTGTCTGGCTGAAAACATTCATCCAGAAGAGACTCCAGGCAAACAGGCTGGGAACAAAAAAAGCATCAGTATGATAGGTTATCTTCTTCATTTAACATCAGAATTTCTCAACACAATCTTTTTCTGTTCACCAGGAGAAAAAAAAAAAAAAGTGTCTGTTAAGAAATTATTTTAGGGTGACAATGTCCCTTTACCTTGAAAGAGGACAGTAAATTATCCCATTTTGTGGTTCAGAAGAAGAGGGGTAAAATGCTGTCCAAGGAGATGAGCCTAAAAACCACTGAGCAACTGCAGTCAATAGCTTGCATGTATTACTGGCTATAGAGCTATCCTGAAGGTTTCGCTACGGGAGCAAACAGCTTTGGAGCAGTTCTTGAGCTGAATCAAACAACCAAAATCTAATGAAACCCCTCAGCTTAAATAACAGTGTGGGTAAGTGCTTGACGCTACATGCAAAGGCTTAGCTGCTGAGCTGCCAGTACTGTTAACTGGAGATGGAAAGGTAAATCCCTGGGCTTGAAATCCACTCCTTTGAGTCCATCTTAAGCATAGGTTAGTGGGGAAACTGCCTGGGGAGTCTGTGGCTCAGCATCACATGAAAGTGAGAAATGGGTGAATAGAAAGGAGAGCTGGAGGAAGAAGAAAAAAATAGAGGAAGTGAATTTTGTTTTTTCTAATATATATTGTAGCAGATACTCTTTTCTGGCATTAGAAGGTGGGTTATAGTAAATCCTACTGTTTTACTCTTTGAATCATGAGTCAGAAATGAAGTTACATAAGGTGCAGCACGTGTGATTGATGACATGAACGCTCACCGTGCCATTGTGTTTGCTCGGGGCGGTGAATACTGATACCTACTGATACCTGCAGCTCTGGCGCAGAGCACCTCCGTGCCCGGCAGCCCCCACCCCCCCTCCCCCCGCGTATGATAAGGGAGCAGAGTTAGACCTCGAGACCTTCGGCACTGAACTGGTTTTAACCTGTTTCTTAGTTCTTCCTTCTAATGGAAGAAGGAGCGCCGTGGCTTTCTGATTTCCTGGTAGTGCGCCAGAGGAGCTGAGTCTGTCGGGATGGGGTAGGAAATGGCAGTACCTACAGGAATTTAACACACATTTGGAAAATCTAGGAAAAGTAGGCAAAAATAAGGCACGTGCCTTTTAAAACATATGGAAAGAAGCAAAGGTAAACAGAAGGTAAACTGGGATTTCTGCGTCCGCGGGGCTTGGGGGCCAGGGCACCGTAACCCGTCACCATGAGGCCAGGCCTCCCTACACTGCTCCTCCTGCCGGCTTTGCCACCTGGGCACCATCACACCTGTTAAAGGACGTCGTGCAGGAGGAGCCTGCATTGTCCCTCGCCTGGGCTTGGCAGATAGCACGCGGCAACTTCTTCACTTACTGATTTCAGCTTCCTGGGGCTCCCTTTCAAAGCAGGGTTTGGATGTACAGAGGCAGTGCTGCCCCGAAGTGACAGGGGCAGCTGCTGCCACCTCCCTGGGTTGTCCTCATGGACCGGCAGCCCTGCACGAGCCCCTGTGCCTTGACCCCACCAGGCGGTACAGAAATCAATCGCGGACTTTATTATTGCAATAGAGCTGTGGCAGTGACGCAGTTTCCTTTTCTTTAACAGGGTTATTTTCCTTCAAGGTTAAAGGAACCTTTCATTCTTCCTTTAAATAAAATAAGTGGCTGTATTTCATGATCATTCCCCCTTCAAATCTGTTTGTTCATCAACCACTTTCTTGGATTTTCTTCCCTGCCTTTTCAGCTGAACTGCAGAGAAATCTGATCTTAGGAAAAGCTTTGCAAAATGATTTACTGAGAAAAAATATGAATTGTTCCGTGTCAATGGGGACTTTGACTAGAGTTTTTGCCCATCAACATTCATTATGCATTTGGCCCATCGTTGTTTACCATACGATTAGATTGTGTGAGGAAAAGTGGCAACTTCTGCAGAACTCTTCAGAAGTGGGTGCTCTTATCTGTTCCTAGCAGAAAAGACATAAACAGAAGTTTTGCACTCTGGTTCCTTCTCACTTCTGGCTCCTTTTTGCCCTTGTCTCCTTCTCCTTTCTGAAGCCATTCCCAATGCATGTGGATGGGATAGGATAGGATAGGATAGGATAGGATAGGATAGGATAGGATAGGATAGGATAGGATAGGATAGGATAGGATAGGATAGGATGGGAGGATAGATCTACTCTGCTTTTTTCAAATGACATTGCAAATTGAAACCAAAATGAGCTATATGACAGCCAGAATGAATAATTTACAAGTCAAAGAGGAAGGAGCTGCAATGGAGGCAAGCAAGGGGATGCACATTACAGAAATGAAGGCAAGAAGAAGCTTTAAAACTGCTGCAGCATGAAAAAAAGTAAAAATGGCCTTCTGAGCTGGAAGCTGGTGTGCTAGGGAAATGAACTTAGAAACTGCAAGTGTGCCCTGAAGACATGGAGGCACAAATAATTCTGTCCTTCGGAGCCATGCAACCACCTTAGCTAATCTGGTGTATGGAGAGCACTTTGGTTTCCACTGATGCTGGCCTCGAGGAAAAAATCTTAATGAACCCATTTTCTAGCAAAGCCTCTGTGCTTTCCCTGTCAGCTTTGTGGAGTGCTCCTGGTGATAAACATTTCAAAGAAAGGGAGTATAACCGTAGTGAAAAAATGTCTGTCTGCTCAGAGCAAACCAGAGAGAGAAACAGTGATCTACACAGACCACAGACAGAAAGAAAATGATACGGTTAGTGACTGTCAAGAAAGAATCCCAGGCTTGTTTCATTTTATTGCTCGATTTTGATTTCTTTTTTCTGCTTATTCGATCTTATCGGTCAGAAATTGCTTGGTTCCATATGAAAAAAGTGTGAAACTGCAGGAAAAAAATTCTGTTTCCCCTTTGCAGCCCAGCGGAAGGCGAGCTTGGCTGTGCATGTCGGGGAGGGTCTCCAGCCCCTGAGAACATCTTGGGCCACTTCAGTGAAGAGGCCTCTCCTTAACCTCTCCTCAGGGGCTTGTTTTCAAACAGCCAGGCAGCGCACTGAACTTGGAAGGGTGTGCTTTAATTATTCGTTTGAATTTCTGTGCTACATGTTTACTTGTAATTTTGCCTCAGTGATGCTCATCTCTATCATCACTGCCTCTGTAGCATTTGCCTGCATTTCCCAAGACTTCAGTATGGGAAACATGTCTGCGGCATTTTGTGGCACTTCAGTTCTCTTGACATATATCGATGCAGTCGGCGTTTTCTCGCAGCAGGGACTGGCAGATGGGGCAAAGAGAGCTTTGTTTTTCTAAACAATGTCCTGTTGCCTTCCTTTTTTGCTTTGCCTCATAGGAGCAATCAAGCATAGGATTAAAATGTTTCTTTGTTTTTGAAAACCAGGAGAAGCAACATACTTAAAATCACAGCAAAACGCACTACAAGTTGTCTGCCTCATGGATTTCTAGCTCTGGTTTGAGACTAACTAACCTCTGAAGGATTTACCTATTTGGCAGTATTAAATTAGCTTGGGAAAACCTACAATATCAAATTAACTTGGGAAAACTCCTACAGAAAAAAAATCAGCTTTAGGGAAAAGATAATGACTTTGTGGCATTTAGTTAATTATCCAAATAACGAGTGTACTTCATGAGCAACGAACCTGGAGTAGTCTCCTCAGGAGTCTGACTCCTCATCAGAAGGAAACCACCACTTTGGAGAAGTCTAAAAACCTATTATAACGTTTCTAATTCAAGAGGTGCATTTTTCCCACAAAGCCATGTTCATAACTCCCAGGTAAAAGACGACTGGATTTATTTACTTAATCTAAAAATTAAATGTCTTCAGGGCAGAGGACTTGTTAATGGCAAAAAAAAATTCTGGGTTTTGAGAAACAGTTGAATATTGGTTTTAGTGTTACGCTTCACTGAGAAAATTGTGTATGCTTTTGGGAAAGGGTTAATGCAATATTTCTTTAATGATGCATTCATGCAGAAATACACAAATCTTGCCCTGCTGCATGTCAGCCAAATACATTTTTAAATACAGCTACAAAATGGTAACATCTCTTGATACCATTTCAAGCTCACAGACCTATTGGCATCTCCTGCCTTTGGCTTCTGCTGCCAGTATCAACTCTGGGCTTGGCTTTGCTGGCGAGTTGTAGAGTGTATTCGGGCGTTGTGCCGTTTCCTTCAGGCAGCAATGCCTTAACAAGCTCAGATGGTTTTCCTTAATTCCCCTGACTGATCATGTTTCCTATTTTCAAAGTTTGGGATCTTTCTGCCCAGTGGCAGCTCTTCACCATGTGAAATATTAATTGCATAATATGAAAAAGAGCTCTTCAAGGAACTCATTCCTTAATAGTGCTAATGTTGCTGGAGGTCAGAGGAACCTCCTTTGGGGAGCTATTTTTCTTTTTAAAAAGTGACAAAGAAAATAGGGAGATGGTAGCTCAATACAGGGACACCCAAACCCATCACAGTAGGTTATATGAAGTCTTCACTTTTTCTGCTGTAGAGAGTTTTTAAGGCTGCGAAGCTGTGTTAGGTTTTTGTTCTAATTACCTTTACATAACCTCTTATGCTCTACTTCATCTTCTATCCCCTTTATATAATGAGAGCAGGCAAGTCTGCTTCATGGACCACCATAGTTTAGACTACTGTGCTGTCCTGGGACAGGCTGGACTGAGATCAGCTCTGCTGGAAAGCACTAAATGAAATACCTTTCTTTGGATAGAATCAGCTATTTTCTGTAATGCCTTTTTGGTTTGGGAGGATGATAGTACCAGAAACAGCCCTTTGAGAAGGCCAGAACAACTCATTTTGCTGGTGTCTTAGGAAGGTGCTACATGTAAGTCAAGAAACCAACCGGGGCTACAAATGAGTGCAAAGATCTCTGCTGCTTCTGCACACAAAATGTTACTTAGGTCTCTTCCCAAAGCACAGGCAGGGAACCCAAGCCCCAAAACACTGCATTGAATGACTCGCAGGCACGCCAGCCATGAAGCTGGGAACAGAAGCCAAACTCTATTGCAAATTCTGTGTTGCTCTGGTATTACGTATCCCTAAGTGCATCTCTCTAATGGGCACTTCTAGCCAGAAAGTCAGCTCCCCTTCTCTTGGTGGTATTTCGTGCTTTGAATAATGAGCAATAAGGGTTTTGTTGGTCATTTAAATGCCACAGTTCCAAGCACTTAAACACACTTAGCAGGTTCCGAATCTCTCTGTGTCTGAGCCAAGTGGCATTTTGAAAAGCATTAAGTTAAGTAGTCCCCAACAATAATTTTGCGTTCCCTCTTTAAGCTTTCTGTACCAGAGCGTGCTTTGAATGTATTGCTGTATTGATTTTGGTATTCTGCCATTCTCAAAGTTTTCTTCTGCATTTTTCTGCTGAAGCACTTGCTCATTCAGATGCCTGTGTTCAGAGGGGAATCAGTTCCATGTGCCACGCACTTGGAGACCACTTTCCTATTGCTCTTCCTCAAGGGCCAGACAGGAAGCTAGTTCCTAAGCACATGTGTAGGGAAACCTGGAAGTGGATGTGAGGTCCCCCAGTTGTTGAATCTTTTTGCTGGCATTCCCCTCCCCCCGAAAAAATTCCAGAAACTTCTGCGACTGCATTAAGAGAAAACATGGCAAGTTTTAGCTTCAAAGACAATTTTTCCAGGGTGGTATGAGTAAGGACAGCAGAAAAAAAAAACCCAATGCAGTGGTTATCGTAATTAATCACCAGTATCTGAGGATTAGCATAGCCATGGTTACTAGACCTATATACACTAATGTGAACAGAAGAGGAACAGGCAGATGCAAGAAAACCACAGCATTTCGAGGGGCCGTTTTTGCAGCATGGGTTTCTCTGGTCACCGTGTGCAGTGGTGAAGTAGCATTTGGTCATATTCAGAAATTAGTACAGGCAACGGTCACCAGGTTTGCTTAGTGCTCAGGTCTTACCAACCCTTAGAGAATGGAAAGCCAAGCTCCTTGAGGTTAGTCTCACCTCAGTGACTCACTGCCTGCCTGACCAAACTTTCAAAACCAGTTTCTAATTGCAGACATTCGATTTGAGCCATCTTGGCCTGATTTTTGAGGAACTCGGAGCTCCCATAGCTCAAGTCAGAGTCAAGGGGGGAACTTGCAAAGATCTTCAGCCATTATCTGCCTGTTTTGAACCCCTGGCCTGCATGATGCAGTGGAAGGGAAGGTACGGTGTGACATGCAGAATATTTCCCTATTTACTAAAATGTGGGGGTGCACTCTTCAGCTCCTTGATGTCCACCTGGAGAACTTAGACAGGTAAATGGGCATTTACTTTCACAGGTTCTGGGCTGGACCTAAATGTGGAAGCTTCCAAACACAGCTTTGAATTTTCAAGTTAGAGCCAATACAGTATCTGACTGGGTCAATCACAGGGGTGAGAACACAGGTTATAGTAAGTCCTGCGTGTTATTTCTCATGCAAGCTTCTCGTCTAACAGGTGTCCTACATTTGGCTGATTCATTCTTGCATTTTTCACTTCTCTCTCCACGCAGTTTGGCTCTAGAGGAAAAGAGATCTGACAATAGCTGGTGGGTAACACAGAGTGCTGGGGTTAGTGTATTTGTGCGGTGTTTCTGAACATCCCGACTGCTGCGGCACGTCAAGTGACAGTTCTGCATGGCGCTAACACAGCCCCGCCGAGTTCTGCCTGCAGATCCTGCCCTATTCCTTCTGTGGTCCCTCCTACCTTCATGAGGAGACCTGCCTCTGAAAAGATTCAGTAATTTTAAACAGAAGAAAGAAAAATTGAAGAAGACAGTATTGGACAGAATGCTGTTTCACAGTTGTTTTCAGCCAGGTCAGACACAGCTCATGTTTGGAACGAAAGCCATCAAATATTCAGTAAGAAAAATAGTGGGAGTCTTGTGCTGCCTTTTCTCCTGGGATTTCATCAAAGGCTAAATCAAATAACATCACATCTAAGTGGCATTTTATTTGTCTTCTCATGAAACAAAACAAGCTTTACAACTATGGATAGTCCAGTTTTGTCTAGCGGACACAAGACCTTTGGCAAAAATCAACTGGAGAGGGTCTCACTGCCTGTAGGGACAGGAAGACAACCCTGGCCACACGATGATTGTGTTTTAAAAGTCTAACTTCATGCTATACTTCCGTAAGGCCGTGTGAGAGGGGTACTCCCTCAGCCACTGCTGTGCCATTTGCTGTGCATTTGGTTGGGAATTCTTTCTCTGGAGCTTGCTCTATTGAATATCTTTATTATGCAAAATTTTCCCCCAAAGTTTGTCTCCTCATCAGTGAGGTCCTGAATGCAGACTGCAGTTCTGTCTACAGAGTTAGTGCAGAGCCTTTTCCATTTTAATAAGTTTTGGGTGTCCCAAGACGCTGGTAGACAATGGAAATCATACAGCGCTTGTCAAACCTGCTGCTATGCTTTCTTTGAAATACCCCAAAATGGAGGCAAAGAGGTAAAAGTTTTCTACTTAACTTGTCTTCTTTTCCATTTGGTACAATTACTGTGTGAGTCACTCAGCTTTGAGAATGCTTTGAAGGGGAAAGTTGATTATTAGATACATAAGAATAATGAATCACTTGATGGAAAAATCGTTTTTTGCTTCTTTTTGTGCCACATTAGCCAGACCATCAATTACTGGAAGAAAAATCCCTGCCACATACAGAAATTTATCATAGGTAGAAATTTCTCATAGGAGAAAAATGGCATGAACACCCTATTGATTTTGTAAGGAGGAAGCATAGATGAGTTTTCAATGACAGTATAATGATATTAGGTATTGTAGATCTCCAGGGAGTTTTCATGAGGTTGCTGGCTCTAATTATGAAAATGTTTTCCAGTCACCTCTATTCCAAGAAGCACCTTGCAATTTCTTGTATGCAAAGATATCAGTATCTTAGAGACTCTCAGAATAGATGTGCTATATAAAGTGAGGCTACCAAGGTTAGAACAGAAGTGTCTGGAATAGAATATTTCTCCAGAATTAAAAAAAAAAAAAAAAATGTATCTGAAAAATAGTAAAAATTTTAGTCAAGGTGCAAATTTCAGCTATATTTTTTGATTTTTTTTCATTGCTGAGCTAATTTTTTTTTGATGCACAAAACATGATGATCCTTTGTATGCCTATGAAAGCAACACACAAGCAAGGATGGAAGATGTAGCACTGCTCATATCTGTAAAATTAGTGCTCATATCAAATCCTGCCTGGAACAAATGGAGGCACAAAAGGAGGCTGCAGGGTAGCTGAGGGTTCTTTGTCCATGTGCCTCTTTTTGTCTTAGCATGGGAATAGCTCCTCCGAGAGAGGTTCCCGGGTAATGGGAACCCATGGGATATTTTCTCTTTTGTGGAACGCCAAGAGTTAGTGGTGAAAACTCTTTGCATGATTTGTCTCTCTAGAGTAGATTAGCCTTTGTTATCTCTGGCACTGGAATTAATCACTGTGGCAAACTTTTAGTTTAGGGTATTCTTTAGCAGCTAATGAACCAAAATAAAAAAGATTTAATGGAGCTGTTACCTCCCTGAGTGTTGCATGAAAGAAGAGCACAAAACTTACCCTGTTCCATTGAGAGAACTGTGCTGATCTGGCACTGGGAACAAAAGCCATTAATTGTCTTAAATGACTCCAGATAATGAGGTTTAGTAATTGGCTTTTGTTTTAATACAGCTTTGAAAGGCTAAATGACATAAATCTGTGTAATGCCTCAGAATAAGCCACGGTTAAGGTAACAGGTAGGTTTGACTTCACAAACAGTGCATGTCCAAACTGGATAAAGCTGTATCAGTTCAGTTCAATGAAGGATTGGTTGATGTTAAGAATTATTTTAAAATACAGATTTGTTTGAACACTTTGGGGTGCAGATTGGAAAATAAGGTCATTTTGTTGCAGTGCTTAGGTACTTGTATTTGTAATGAAATACATTACTGTTGATTTTCAGTAGAGCCCAATTGCTGTATGCCTTAAATTGAAGACTTAAAAGTCCTAAAATCATCTACCTGATAAACCGTGCAAGAGCTGTACTCTGAAGAGCTCAGTAAACTCCTGCTTTCTTTTACAAGTGTGTGTCTAGAAGGTAGAAGATGTCTATACACGGTGATACTCTGCAGTCATGTGAGGGACCATCAGGGAATTAATCCTCATTTGACTGTAGCATCACATCAGGATTTCCTCTGCTTTTGTGTTGGGGAAATTGCTGATACACACACATGCTGATATATGTGTGATTAGAAAAGAAAACCACAAGCTAACTGTGAAGGTGCCTTCTCCAATATCTGAACTGGTTCTGCCTACAAAGACACCTTGTAGTATTGCACAATGAAGGAAATCCCCCATCACAAATCTGAGAGAGTGCTTCCTCATGCAGTGCAATGCTGAAGTAAAAATTAAGACAAAGACTCATGTTTCTTGAGGCTTTAAAATCTGCAGGGGAGATATGTATAATGAGTGTTTCAAGTCAATTTGCAAGCAACCTGATTTTAGAAGAATTGAGGTTGAAACGTGTTGCAAGAGAATTTGACTAAGAACCAAGCAACAACCCAATTTTACACATCCACATCTCTAAAAATCCAAATATTAATATCTCTACTCAATATGTCATTGCTCATCCTTCATGCCTCTTTCTTATTTGGCCCAGTTCCTCCCTTCCGCTTGTACATTATTAATACCAGGAGTCTGCTTTTAGCATTAGGACACTGATGGTCATAAAAAAAGGCGCAGTAGTTCAATCCCTGACAGCTAAGGGCCCTAAGCTCCCAGGAAATGGTTTATCCCTCATTTTCTTTTTCTTTAAATGGAAATGCTGTCAGATTTGTTTCTTTGTTTTTGGGGTTTTTTGGGGGGGGGTTGGGTTGGTTTGGTTTTTTTTTGTTTTAATGGGGGTTATGCTGCCAATATATTAGCAAATCTTGGTGTTCATGCAGCATGCTCTGCAGTTAACAGGAGCTGTGTAATTAACTCATGTCACCACTGCATTGTGAAAGCAAGAGGAAATGTCCCTGTCCCTTGGCAGGGGCAACTATATGGCAGCAAATTTGCATTATAATAGCTGCATTCATGGGGGAAAGTTGATCTTTTTTTCTCCATACTTTTATTCTCCCCAAATCCACAAGGTAGGGAGTTTGTGATCTCAGACAAATGGAATAGCAAAATACTGTGCTTGAGTCTAGCTATCCTAAGTTGGTTTTAGTATTTAAAATTCACAAGAGGGAATGTTTTTCTTGGGGTGGGTGTAGTGCATCCTGTGCCCCTATGTCCAGTCTGCCTGTTCCTGGGGGAAAGTGTAGCAGCTGACCTTAGCAGGACATTCTGGGAAAATGTAGTTGGGGTTGGGAATGGGAATCTCTAGTAGCATCTTGTGTTAAGCGCCTTAGTTTGTGAGACAAGGCTTTGGGTTGTATTTGATACAAAAGAATAACTTGTTGACAGTGTCTCTTCCTAAATGACCGAAGCCGTTAGTGTTGGCAGTCTTATTTCTCCCAGTGAAAAGATACTTCTGAATCGCAAGCCATCTTTTGCTAAAGTAAAAATAGCCTTTATTTACATTGATGTTGCATGTGTCATTTCTTGTGTGTCTTTTTTGCTTTTGCTGTTCTTGTCTCTATATTATTCTTTCTGTGCATGTTAATTTTTGTTGCCATTCAATTTTTTAATTTGCTTTTAACTCATCTCTGTATTATACTTGTCTATCTCTAATCTGGTTTTCCTTTCTTTTCCCTTTCCCAAGTCACAGTGGTGTCTAAGTGTGTTTTTGTCTTCCAGATCTGGTTTCCTTGATTCACCTGTATGTCCTTCTGACCTCTGTTCTGTGATGGCTCTTGTCTCTTATCATCAGTTATGTTTCCCTGTATATTATTCTCAGTGGGGATGAGCAATCTTAATGTCTAGCAGGCTGAATGGTTAATGCACTCTGGAGGACACAGTATATTCATGTAAGTCCCAAAAGCTCCACAACCAGCACAGGCTAATTCCTGCTAGGACTGAACCAGAATTTTGACCGATCCAATAACTTTTGGACATTATAACATGAATATGGACCTGGTGTTGTAAAGCAGGCCAACACTGATCATTGTGTCACTTTGGTTTTCAGATATTCGATGTGTTAAAATGTGGAGGAGAATGATTAAATTAAATTTGTTAGCAAGCCTCAGGCAGGGTTGTTTGGGAAAAGATGGCCCGAATTTGCTAAGATTTGTTTCAGTTTTCTGTGCTGGATATAATTTGCTCAGTGGGCCACTGGGTCACAAAGTGGGGAGAATGTTATTGCTGTCACCTGCAACCTTCAGAATTCTTTATTTTTCAGTTATAAGTAAATGAACTTGAATACTTTTGACCTGGAACTGGTACGGTATTATTGCCTTCCGCTCTTTCTTCTCTTTGGGCTGTACTTTGTGGCTGAAAAGCCTCCCCCATGATACTCAACTTCTCTCCAGAATAGACCATCCCTACCCACTCTCCATTTTTATTGTGGTAAAGGTATTCTGCTGAAAGGGAAAACCTACCTTTAAGATGTGGAAACATGGAAGAGAAAGTGTGGTGGTCTTCAGTCCAGAAAGTTTTATTTCACTAATTAGAAATACCTGTAGGGGCAGAACTTTGTGCGCAACTATGTAGTTAATCAGAGCTCATTATTTATCTGAAGTAATAGGTAGCTTTTGGCACATCACCATTTTCTCTCACCTGGGCTCTGATCCAACATTCACTGAGAGCAACACACAGCTTCACTGGCCATTAGCTTAGGCTCCAGACGTCTGAATGTGACTCTCATTCAGGCTTATGCCTTTAGGACAAGAGTAGGTGGTTGAACAAAGTGAGTGGGCATCTGGATTTCCTTGTGCACAGCACAGAGACACCGGCTGTTTCTGCCTGAAATGGCCACGTGTTTGTTTCTGAGTGACAATTTTTTTCAAGTTCTGAAAACATAGCTACACAAAGGCCTTATAGAAGGAAGTTCCGTAGCATTTGCAACAAGTGAAAATAAACTCACTCTGCAGCATTCTTAAACTTTTGAACGCTTACTTCTCCTTTGGTAATTTCTTCAGGAAGTCTGAAGAAGTTAAAAAAAATCTTGGGACCTTCCCAGGAAAAACCATGGTAAACAGTAAAAGATATTTTTTTCTGAGACAATACCCCGTGCTAGCTTTAAATCTGGTGGGGTTTGTATTTATATTGAGCTGAGGCCATCCCAGTATGTAATGCATAATTCAGCCTGTTTTCCCAAAAGTGTCTTGTTAGCAGTCTTATAAGAAACCTTGTACCTTCAAAAAGGTTAGGCACAAATAGTTCAATTAAAGTCAAGTGTATGCAGTGCTTCGTACTCCGAGAAGGGAATGTTACACATTTATTAAAAGAAGTTTATTGAGCTGTATTTTGCCCTCTTTGCTGACAGTTTGGTAGAAGAGTTCTTCACTGGTGCAACAACTTTGAATCAGGGGGCTGCATTAAGCCCTGCTGAGGCCCCTATGAAATAAGCCAGTCACTGCCCCATCCTCTGTACCATGTTTGAATACCAGCTTGAATGGATGGTTGTAGTGAAAAGAAGCTGAACTGCTGTGTCAAAGGTCCTCAACGACAGGTTTCTTAGCTTGTCGCCTGTCTAAAGGATTTGGGCTCTTGGCACTGCTGTTACAAGAATTCACATTGGTCTGCATACCAAGTAAATATTATGGAGGGTGAAGAAAGAAAGTGCAGCAAAATTTCTTAGTGACACAAATATTACGGCCGTGATGACTTAAGGACCAGTAATGCACAAGAAGGGCTCTGTGACTATATGCTTTTCTGTGTTTTCTGGCTATTTGTTCTCATAAAAGTTACTGCTGTACCCAGAAACCTGTCTCACTTAGGAGCACAGAGATACTGGCACAAAAAGAGCTGTGCCGTCATGAGTATTTCAATATATTTGGATTGTTTATGCTTGATCTTTATTTCTGGGTCTGTAATGCATGTTTTTATTTATACTAAGTTATTGGTATATATTTAGGTTTATCTTGATTTTAAGATAACATTCTGTTGGGGGAATTATTTTTCCTCTTAGCAGTGCCATAAATGATGCAGTCCTGTCTTTGCTTAATCTGTTTGTGTGTATGATTTATGTAATGGTGCTATTAAATTTTTATTTGCACCTTACTGTGCAAGCTACATAGCCTCACATTCAGAAGTAGGTAAATGGGCTGTAATTTTAGTAGATCCACATGTGGGAATAGTAGGTAGTTTGCAATGCTCCCTCCCCTAATGATCTTCTAATGTAATTAACTGATACAGCAGCACAATGATACTTTCAGCAGTTTAACCCCAGTATTTCCCTCCTACTGTGGTTCCTCAGATGCTTGAAATCTGAATACCTCAAATCCTTGAAGAAATTTGTAAAGCAACATAGTGCTTTATCACTTTGAGTGATACATTTTACATGATTCGAGGATTTTGTCTCTTGAAAAATGTCTGGATTTTCCTCTCTTGTTTATTCCCATGGTCAGAATGAATCATGAGTATTGGCAATAAATAACATATATAACAGGAATGAAATGGCATCAGCTTTCAAGAACATTTCAATCACCTCTTTTGATTAGCCTCAACAGGGAATATTAGATATGACCTATGTGCTGTTTTAGCTTGTCTGCCATGAATTGAATTGCATGTAAATTCATCTCTGTGAGCATGCACAGTTAACAGTGAAATAACAGTCCTTCCCTAAATATTATACAATTGGGTGGAATGATTTACTAATGTAACGCAGCACCTTTGGAAATGTAAATAGTACATTATTCTGGATGACTCAAGCATGATTAAAATGAAAGCAATAAAAAGAAGGGAAGGAAGAGGGGGTGGGTATTTGTGAGGCCAGGAGCCTCTCACAAGCAGACATGCTTGGCTCATTTAGACAGTATTTATAGGTCATGCTGGTTTTCTTTAAAAGAAGACTGTATTCCATGATCTCTACTAACACAGCTAAAATAAATCATTCATCGTCAAAAGCCTGTGGGAATATTTGGGATTTAACAGTAAGCACTGTAGGAACATCAGGCAAGTTTCTTTAGATACTCATTAGATGCCCTTTTTAAGTCCTACCAAGTTACAGACAAGAGATGATACTGCAAGCTGAATAACTGCACCATCTTCCTTTTGTGGACAGAAATAATTAGGCATACACTGGCATGTTGTGAATTCAGAAGAAAGGACATACAGTACCACCTTTCGCTGGTGATTCTACTTGCCTTCTTTATTCTGCAGTCATCTTCTGCCAGTGTCTTCAACTCTCTCAGAAACCTCTCTCTGCTCCTCAATCCTGCTATTTCATCAAATTGAAATAGAGAAGAAAAATACTGCTATCCAAATTTAGGCAGATGGACATTTAGCATTATCTAATGGCTCTAGTTTACTGCAACACCCTGAAGGAAACCTCTGTACACTACAGGATGTAGACATTGGATATGATAGTGATTTCTCCAGTGTCAGAAAGCTGACTGTAAAGAAACACTCCTTTTTCAAAAATGATACATATCAGATAACCCAAAAGTGGGCTGATTTTTACTTTGGGGATTAATATTATGAGAACTGGGCCTTGATGTAGTTTCCACTGAAACAATGACTGAATTCTCATTGACTTCAGAATAAAAATAGTCTGACCACAGATCCTCCAGTGCTTAATTTTACTGTTTTGGAGATATGTTTCTTATTAGAAAATGTTTGCTTTTGTTAATAATATTTATGGAGACAAAGGGACTGGGAGGGTAGTTAGTAATTGGCAGGAGTTGATAGTTTTCATAATGGAACAGAAGATTCTTGTATTTAATGAGTGGGAAGAAGAATGGCAAAAGGATTAGGGAGATACAGTCATGATAAGTAGCTCTGGTAGTTGAGTGCAACTGTAGGAGATCTACTGACCTACTCCAGTTAGCTGGGAGTCTGGCCCATGCAATCTAAAAGCATCTAGTGTCGTACCTGTTCACCTTGCCAGTTCCCATGACTAAGCTGTAAAAGTGAAGAATTGCAGCAGCCTATATTAAAGAGCGTAAAGAAGCACCAGTATACATGCAAGCAAAGAAGAAAGCAGCAGCATCGATGCAAATGACAGATAAATAAAATCCTATCTCCATTTAGATCTGAGGGTTTGTCTATAAATCAGTATACATTGCTTGTAAAAGTGTGGTGACAGAGAAAAGCTAACAGCATTTCTTAAAAGCCTCATTCATTCTACTCCATTGATGAGCTCCATGGAGCTAATTTGTTGAGAGGGCTCTTCCAAATGGGGATGCTTGTCCCAGAGCAAATTTTATTAATGGCAGTCAGTAATGATAAGTATCTCATCACTGCCTATGGAACTTTGTTCTCTTTGCAGCATTTCTTAGTGAAACAGGCAACAGGAATTTAGAGCAAATAGCCTACATCCTTATTCAATGGATATCCTCATGTGGAATCTTCTAAAACACAGGAGGCTTAGGTGGCTTTACAACTTTGGAAATGAAATTTCTTCTAGGGCAATGGGAAAATTTTTCCAGTTTCATAGGAAAAATTCCAGCATTCCATGAACTGTGAAGTATGGTGGAGGAATGGAAGAGAAAGCACCTCTGTAAAGCCCCCTGCTGCCTGCCTTTTCATGTTATTGTTGGCACTGCAGCAGCACTGTGCTACATGGGGGACACGGACATCAATATCCCATCATAGCATATTCTCTCTCAGGAATATCCTGACCTAAGCAGAGGAAGTAATTTCACCGGCAGTCTGAAATTTCCCCAGTGACACAGTCTGATTATGTCTCTGGCTTATATTTGCATTCCAGAATGAGGAATGTTTCTTCTAAAAGACTCATGGGTGGTTTGTAGAAGCCAAATGGTCTCTCCATTCCTCTTCCGTCTGAGTAGGTACTGGGGCTGGAGAAAGCAGGGACTACTATTCCAAAGTCAGCTTGTATTAGACGTTAAAAAAAAAAAAAAGAAAGAAGGAATGGGAACAGGAAAAAAAGAAGTAAGATGTGGGAAGGCCCCAACTGTTGAGCCAGAGCTGGTATAAATCAGTGTAGCTGTGTTGCACACAGTAAAAGGGGGACGTTATGCTGACTTATACTAGCTGAGAACCTGGCATCCAACTCGTTTGTGAAAGAAAATGTACGATGAAATTAAAAACCACCAAACTAGTTCTTTATTATATCAGTTTGGTGCTTAGTGCCAGTCCTGTGGAGCAGAAAATGACACTTCCATTTTAACAGTTTATGGGTTTTTCAAGGGAAAAAATAGAGAAAATATTCAGCCAAAACCCAAACAAAGAAGCTGAATCGCAGGGTTTCAGTCTCTTTTAGTGATGCATTGCTGGAAAACAATTTTCTGTTTACTGGTCATGGAAAATTAATCATGTGTTTGATGATTTGCATCCTGCTGTTGTCTTCATTTTTTGGCTCCATATTATTTAATTTCAGTAAGTGTCATTTCTAAAGGGAACAGAATGAACTGAGGGCCTCCCACCTACGTATCCAGGTCTTTTATCGGTGTTTTTTAATGACTGTTTGATAGTCTGCCACAAGCCTTTTCAATTTACCTGCTAACTATTGTCAGTTCCCTCTTCAGTCATGGACACATGTATATATACAAACACATGTGCACATATGTATATATGTATGAGAAATACTTTGTATTTTATATATGTATGAGAAATACTTTGGCACTGGTAAAGGATGAGACCAGTAGGTTTTTTTACAGAAGATATTCTAACCCTTCAGGTAGATTAATAGAGAATGTTTTCATTCGTGGAAGGTGGAAGCGATGGGAAGTCAAGAGTTTTCTTTAAACATCTAGAATTTAGTGGAAGAGCTCCAGTTCTCTGTAGTAGCTTCTGTAGAGTGATTGAAAACCTATTAAAAGATTATTGTATTCTCCTAAGGCCGTAGGGATTTTCTGGGGAGGACTGAGCATGACTACCTGGTGATTCTTTCAGCAGCTTCCAAAATTTGATATGACTAGAAAAGTCCTTTGAATTGCCAAAAGCTCATACAGGTGCAATTGTTGTTCCTTGCAGTTTGTCTGGCTTTGCTTCTGCCCTAGATTCCAGATAATCTGGACAGCTATCATGATTTTCACCCCTAACTATCAGAAAGCCAGTAAGGTCTTTTTCTAATCTGTTTTATGCATTTATTCACTGTTGCCATACTGAGTGGTTCGCCAACTTGAATGCAGTGGAATGAGTTAGGGAAATGCTATTATCTCCTGCTTTATAAGTGAGGAACCAAGAGAAGTAAAAGACTTAAAAATTTGTCCAGATAGTTTCACCAAGATCATACAGGATGTTGAGACAATGTTGAATGCAGGACATCAAGATCAATCCCTACAATTTCTAACTGCAATGGCAGTAGCAAAGACAGATAATAAAATGTCTTCCATATATCATGGGGAATCCTGAACTTGGTGTCAGTGGAGCACTGACTGGAATAGGAAAGACCCAAACGTGTATGCACCTGTTTTCCAGTGCCTTGTGACTGACTCTGTTGTGAAAACAAAATTCTGCATGTGGCAGTCTAATGCTCTGCTTTATCACATGTCAGGCAGATGGAACAGGATGTTCTTTAAACTGTCTTTTTTTAACAGAATTAAGGTAGTAACTTATCTGACGTTGGAAAGCAGTTGGGGGGAGGAGGGGACACGTGGAGAACATGTCCTGCTCTTGTACTCATAGTTTCCTCTCTTTTCTTTTTCAGTGAGTATGTTTTTGAACACATTAACCCCCAAGTTCTATGTTGCCCTGACAGGCACTTCCTCATTAATCTCGGGACTTATTTTGGTAAGTACTAGCTATATTAATATCACTTTACAAATTTATTTTGTTATCCAGAATGGGATTTCAGGCTTTATCCAGATTAATAGGTGTCTTTTTTTTTTTGTCTCCTTAACTTACATTTCTGCAGTACATAAAATTTGTATTTATTTATTTGCACTTCTTTTTCTGTGGGAATAAAAAAAAAAAGAGAGAATAAATGTTTCAGTGCTATGTGTCTTTGAAGAAAAAAAATCTTGAAGGACAATGTGCCCCACTAACAACCCTATAGTAATTCATAAATTCATAACACGTGTTTGCATGTTAAGTGTTTCCATCAACAAGTACTACAGAAATAAAAAGGCCAGTAAGAAGAAGAGGAGGAGAGGTATCAACTATCTCAGCTTAGCTTGGTCCTTTTAGAGAGTTACAGCAGGACCTATTAGAGAAACAGCAAGCAGAATATTAGCAATGAACCCAGTTCTGGTGCCAAGATTCCAAGGGATAATTATTTCAGATCTTCACTTTTTTCTTAATACATATTAAGCCTATTTGCTTAAAGGTCTGAAGAGTATTTTTAAACCATTAAAAAACCCCTCCTCCAATATGTAATCCCTGAGGGCTTCGTTGTGCAAATTGATGCAATGGAGTGAATCATAATACCATCACAGTGCAGGATTCCAAAGCAGAGCATTTGCTCTGGATTTTATTCAGTGTCTTCATAGAAACAAATGGAGGTAAAAAATCTAAGGATCTGCACGGTGTACTTAGGGTATTATGCTTATACTGGGCTGTTCTAGTTCCTCACTGCTGAGAGTTGGCTTTCTACTTACACAAATGAATAAATGAATAGAATAGAATAGAATAGAATAGAATAGAATAGAATAGAATAGAATAGAATAGAATAGAATAGAGTATTTCATTTGGAAGGGACCTACAACGATCCCCTAGTCCAACTGCCTGACCAATTCAAGGCCGACCAAGTTAAAGCATGCTATTAAGGGCATTGTCCAAATGCCTCTTAAACACTGACAGGCTTGGGGCATCGACCACCTCTCTAGGAAGCCTGTTCCAGTGTTTGACCACCTTCTTGGTAAAGAAATGTTTCCTAATGTCCAGTCTAAACCTCCCCTGGTGCAGCTCTGAACCATTCCCATGCGTCCTATCACTGGATCCCAGGGAGAAGAGCTCAGCACCTCCCTCTCCCCTTTCCCTCCTCAGGGGAAGGTTGTCTTTGTTTTAGTCTTGTTTGTTCAATCAGTCTTAGGACCTTTGTCTAAAAACAAGTTGTATGCTTTTAGAATCTGCTGGATACAAGCTGCAGACCCTCCCTCACCATAGCAAACTAGACCAATGAGACAAATTGCAGGAGTGTAGTTACGACAGTGGAAAGAGGCAGACATGACTAGGGGCTGGTTCTCATCACCTCGAATCTACTGACCTCAGAGAAACCTGAAACCAACCAGCATCCTAACTAAACTGTATCAGTTTGGTGTGGGAAATCCACACCTCTCACTTCTATGTTACCTGTAGCTGATGTAGACAAAGAAATGGCATCCTTGACTCCTGAATGCCTGTAAGACTCTCATCACTTAGATGATTTCAGGTATAAAGCATCAGGTGTACTGCTGCTGTGCCTTGCTCTGAGGTTTCCTTGTAGCAGAAGGCAATTACTTAATCTCTGTACCTTGGGCATTCATCATCCTTGTATGAATTGAGCCCCAAAGCACAGGACAGAGCTCCAGAGACATCAGCAGATCTTTCAGAGTATGAACAGGAGCCAGACCTGCAAGACTTGGATTCATTTCAGCAAAACTCACTCAAATGCACGGGAGGTAAATACTGAATGTTACATTCAGTACTCTCACTCAGAAAGAAGAAACCTTCAAAAGGCCAGGCCCCACCACCAAGATGAGAAGGAATGAGAGAAATAACATGCATTCCACAGGCACAATTCCATATTTGTTGCTGGAGAGTGAAGACAGTGAGAGGGAGGAGGTGGCAAGAAAAAGACAGTTTGTGTCCTACCTTACAGAATCAAACAGGAAGAAAAACCATAGAGAGACTAAATTATCCATAACTGAATTCTGTGTATAGCATGATTGCAAATGTAGGTACATTTTGTACTTTAGTCATGAAGGCAATTTCTGAGGAATGAGATCAATAGGAGACTTGTGAGCAAGAAATTTCTAAGTGCTGTACTTTGATGGAAAGTACAAGAAGGAAGTGGCAAGGAATATTCAAGACTGTGGTATGAAGAAGGGGGAAAAGATCACCGATAGAAGCCTTCCAAGAAGAGATTAGACTGAGTGAGCCTTAACCGAAGAAATTCACTAAATGCTGTATGACAAAGTCCATTATGAACAAGCTGAAGGAACACTGAGGTGATGGAGGTGTAGACACAGACTGAAAGAAGATCGAAAGCTTTTTTTGTGGACTTTCACTACTGCTATCAGTTGTTGGCTGCTGGTCATATGCCACCATCCTAAATGTGCAGAAGATCTATAGGCCAGGCAGGTAACAGCCAGGAACCCTAGATTGTAGGGACCAGTGTCTGTGCTGAGAGGAACATGTGGTCTGTAAACTGAATGATGGAAAAGGAACTCAGCAGACATGGTCATGGAAAGAAGAAACTTCAAGTTGAACAGACCGTGCATCAGGAAAGATAACTGAGTAAGTTCTAGTGAGGTCGTGCTAGCCAGTCACTAGCCCAGTTATGCTTCGGATTAATTATATCTTAATAATCTTGCTGTTTACCAATGGCCCTGTAACATGCTGAATTGCCTGCATTACCACCCACTTATCTGTCACACTACACAGCATCTGCAGTTCTAAAGGATTCTTAATCCTGCTAACGGTATTCAGTGAAACTCTTCTATAAAGTAAATGTTCTCTTGTCAAATCTACATCACTGGGGTATTTTTCAGACTAGATGTACTAATATTCCTTGGAATTTTCCACCATATGGTCTAGCAGATTTCTTTCCATTATCAGTTGGCTGCAACTCCTAATCAGAAGGAGAAATCACAGCACTGCAGGTTATGAAATGATGGAAAAATCCATCATTTCAGAAGTGTGGTAACCAATGGGAAAGTGAATGCTTTTCCTATTTCATGTTCGAGCCATGAAACAATGACTCTGTAGAGTTCAGCTTTGGGCAATTGCATGCTACGTGACTCCGTTGCAAAACACTGCTTTCCTGTCTTATTTTGTCTCTTACTTTGTTTTCATTCTTTAGGTAAAATTCTGGCCTTGCTGTAGGCAATGTGACTTAAATGAAGCAAGGATTTCAGACCTTTTTTCTTTCCTGGATGGCTCAGAACCATACAGAAAAGACTTTTCTATCTCTAGCATTGTCCTTAATAATTACTTGACTACAGCACACAGTTTAAAATGAACAATTTATATTCAGTTAATCCCTGCACTATTTTAGGCTTCAAAAATAGGAAGCAAATTAAGTCCCAAGCCGCATTAGAAATACTGTATTGGAAACTTGGTTCCACCACAGTTACTTTTAATCCAGTAAAAAACAGGGTTCTGTCTCACAGAATACAATGAGCTATATTGTATTCAGTGTCTGAGAGGCTAAGGTTTTCCACAGGTAGGGTAATAAAACTGTCATGAAGCATAACTGATGTCCAGTAAATGCTGTGAACTGGAACTATGTAAATGCCACTGAGATTTCTAAATAGGGCCACGTATTTAACATACCGTTATCACCAGAGTGAAAGTTGTTTAGCAAATGCGGGTGGTATTTGCACTGCAAACTGATGGAGTCTCACTTCTAACAAAGCACAGGCAGAAGTGAACCCCAGCCTTGAATCACCACCAAGAATGCCTTGTTATTCTGCCTCAGAGCTTGGAATAATAATAAGAGTTTTCTGCTACACAATGAGAAACATTCTGCAATGAACGAAATACCAGGTCTATCAAAGATAAGAATTAGAAAGCCAAGCTCTACAGAGGTAGAGCTTGAGTGGTGAGTCTACCTACTGTCTAGCGCTGAGGTGTCTGCTACTACCTAAGTATGTGTATAGTATGTGAGAGTCCCAGCCTTTTGTAGCTAATGGTGCTAGTACAGGAAGTCTGAGAGAGGGCCTGAATAACACAGAAGGGACCCGTCTTATTTTCTGTAGATATTAATTGTTCTTCTGCTTGTTTCGTTACCTTTGTGTAGTCTGCTGCAGAGGTGCAGAAAGGTGACTGAGTTCTGGCTGTTGCTGCAGACTCCAGGAAAGTCTGACAATTGTGCAGAGGCAATCTTTGGTGGCTGAAGAGCGATGCGTGGTCATTGTTCAAAGTTTCTGCTCCGCTCAGCAGAGGCTGACAGGTCAAGGAGGGCAGAATCCTTGTAGGGAGTTCCGAAGAAACTGGAAACACTTGCCAAGGAGCAGATGAGAGAGGAAGGGTCCGTAGGAAGGCAGGCTATAAGCCAGTCCACAGGCAAGAGAAAGTTATCATAAGTAGCTGGGGCCTACCCAGTGTTGAAAGAAGCACTATACTCAGTCCAGGCAATATATTATTTTCTTTCCCATTTCTGTATTTCCAGAGGTAGATGAAGTGTAAGTAAACAGCTATTTATTTTGAATAAGCTGCTTGTTAGCAGTGCATGTATCTTCTCATGCTGACTCCTTGACGTAAGACAAGTGGGAGTTCGGTAACCAGGAGCAGAGCCTAAGAGGATGCTAAACAGGGGTATTTTAACCAGAAGGAATGGGGCTGCACAGCCTTCAGGACAGATACACTGAGAGCATGGTCAGAGGCGTACTGTTTCCTACACCCAAGCTAGGCAGGACTGGAGGATCTGTTTGAGTCACTGGCTACCCCTAACAGCTAAATAAAACAGACCAGGGGCTTGCTTTGTCCAAAGGCAAGTGGCATTGTATAAGTCACATCCTCCCAAAACGGGATGATCTTTTCCATACTGTCTGCTGGAAACAGCCTCTGGGCTGTGATATCCCCAGAACATGTCTAGTCATTGCCTGGGAGAGTTGGCACAGGCCAGGCAGCGTGCTAGCAAACAAACAGCATGAATGACTGAGCCAGCCGAACCTGCACGGTGGTCCCATTTTATTTATCCAATAGGCTTAACCATTGACTCAAGTTCTGCTATCGTTATCCTGTTCCTCAAGAGAGTAAGTTTAATTTAAATCAATTAAATTGGTTGTTACCACCCCTCATATTAGAAGAGTACTCCAAATCTTACTCCTCTGGGACTTGGAAGCCTCATTACAAGGCTGAATGAGAACTCTGAGCTGCGGAAGTTGCCAGCGAACAAAATCCTGTACTGCTTCTGTCGAAGGCTCAATACATATACAGTAGGAGAGGACTACAGAGAGTGTTCGCTGTAAGAGAGGATGCCTGTCTTGAATATGATGAACAGGAAAACATAATTCAAATCGCTGATAGACATCACTACTTGGTCCACTGAGAACCACCATCAAAACCATCCCTCATGAACTGATGCATTTACGATGGAATATCTCTTCTGAAAAACCAGGCAGGAAGGTCAGATATCCAAGTGATGCAGAACAGATTTGTTGCTACGCAGAGAAATAAAATGATCTGGGATTGTCTGTATGTGAGAGCAGAGATAAGAAAGAGGATGACTAATGTTTTCGTTGCACAGGGGAAGAGAAGTACCTGCACAGAGAAGCAAAAGCAAAAATAGTCCAAAGCAAGTATCTGAAATGCATTAAGAAGATTTACGAGTGATTAACCAGCTCTTACTTAACCCACTGTGTTTGTCACCTACAAGTGGTTTTTTCATAGCCATGCATTTCGAGAAATCATCGATAAGGGTTTTCCAAAATCAAGTACTCTTACATTAAGCACTACCCATACCAGATTAAAAAATAAAATTTCTAGATTTGGATTTCTAAACACACAAAGCTGGAATGTTCGGAACACGGTTTTAACTTGGCCTTTGTGAACATAATGGTTTCAAAGATACCTTGAGGGTTTGGAGATGCTTGACCCTGTTCCAATTTGAAAGCACAGGCACCAAACAGAAGGAACCTAGAGAAGTTTGCCGCTGCTGTGAAGGGGACGAGGTCTGTGAAGATGAGCTCCCCTCCCACTGTATGCATATGAGAGAAATGAGGGGCCCTTTCTTTCAGAAGTGGTGCAGAAATGATCTTTTGCCGTAATTTTCTCTCTGATCCAGATCTCTTTCAATGGGTAATTAATCCTTATAGTCAGCTATTGTTCTGCCAGATGATCTCTCACCTGCTGAACTGTCAAAAGCTTGTTGACTTCACATTGCTTTCAAAGTGGCTGGTGCAGTTAGAAATCAAATTTGATTTGTAGAAATCAGGTTTCAAAACAGTTGGCGCCGTCTGAGAAAGGTGCAAAAATTCTGTGAATTTTTTGTTTTGACTTCAGTACCAGATCACAGATTACCTTCTCTTACACCCTGAACAAATTACTCCAAGCAAAGGCTTATTATGATGATGATTTACGGCTTTAATTTCTAAGAGACTGTATGCATTGAGATCTGGCTGATGTTTCCTGGCACTGGATTCGCTCAACATTGCAAATATTTTTCAAAGCTGCCTTAAACAATTTACGAGCTTTAATGCAATTTTAAAAAGTAGTTAATGTATTTGTAAGTCTAGGGAGGCAGGCTTACAGCAAGTTCCTGTCACTCAGCTGAACTGTAGTAGTGACCATATGTATACATACATTCTTTCTGCTTGTACTCTCAGTTTCATTGAAATTCAGTGTGACAGTTTTCCAGCTGGTATACATTTGTGCAGGGCAAGTGGGCTCAAGCATGCTCATGTGCGGCTCACTCTCTCTCTCTCTCTCTGGGTTTTACTGACTTTTTATGTAAAAGCTGATTATGATTGAAATCATGAGCAGGAATTTATTAGCACGTTTTGAAAAATCTGTTTTTTTCTTCTCTTAAAGAAAGTACGAAGCTTGTTAAATAGCGACTATAACTGCCAAGGGTTTTGAGCGGCCAGTCTGGCAGCTGTACTTCAGTCCGTGACTTACGTTACAGTGATACTCATGCTGAGTGTCCCTTGCCTCGGTGCAAGACTGTAATCTTTGATTCCCAACAACCACTCCCTCTGAGGCCTTGGGCAGGTAGAACTGTGGCTTGTGTGCCTTGATTTGTTCAAGCTGCAAAGTTTCCAAAGATAAACAGAGACAGATGTTCACGACAGACCTGTGACTGTATCTTGCGGCACAGCCTTTCTTTCATGGTCAGCCACATGCTGCCTGCTTAGATTATGATGCTCTCTTAAATCATAAGATTTAAATTCTAAACCCTTTAGAAAGTGTTGCGTGCCTAAGAGCATGAGAACAGCTAAACCCAAAGCTGGCTCACCTGTGCCAGCTCCCTGTCCACCATCTCCAGCATTTGGAGGCAGTGGTGCGTGCCAGAGGAAGCATAGCAGTGCGCAGCACGTGGTCAGTGATACTTCCTCAGCACTCTGTCCCTGGCTCCCACCTGGGCGCTGCTGCAAGCGCGTGCCAATGGAACGAGTACAGTGACAAACACACTGTGGAGCCTTCGTAAGGAGGAACTGTCCAGGCAGTGTGGGTTTTCGGCGATTTGCCTGGGATGTAGAGTTTGCAAAGACCTGGGTGTGTTTATGTTCTGGTTTCTCTGTGACCATCTGTTTATCTTCCCAAGTGCTTGTGGCCCTTATGCGTTCACAAAGCCCTTCTGTCTTCTCCTCTTCGGACTGTTCCATTCTTCCTTGTTGATGTCTCCTAGAAGAGTAATTAGATTGTTTTGGGGACTGAGTGGTCTCCAGGGCTGCCACGCACTCTTGTGTGATCTTGTCTCAAGTGGCCACCAGCTACTTTCTCACCCCATTCCAGTGCAGCGAGGGTCAGTTTCCTCCATATGAATGCTCTAGATGCTTTAACCACACAGCTGAATTTAGGGGAAACCCCAGTGCAGAATGCATTGGAGTATCCTTTGGAAAGAAACATTTTCTTGCTGTGCCAGAAGGTTTATTTTCTGGGTTTCCCCTATGGAATGATTTAAGGGGGGTGCGGGGGGAAGCATGTCTTGTCTACAGACAATTCCATAGAGACAGAAGTCAGTTCCGTTATATAAAGAGCTCAAGAGAACTTAAAAACGAAAAGATATTGTGGGAGGGAGAGTGTGGAGCCCAGCCTGAACCACTCCGCAGCAGGTAGGTTCCTAAGAGGCCTTCCAGAGCCTGCTGGCTCCTGGCCGGCCCACCAGAACCTGCTCGACAGCGCGCTGATGGTGCCAAAGATGTGAACGCAATCCTTTCACCTGTTGCTGATTGTCCCTAGCTGTAGTGAAAATGAATAAATAACCTTTTTCTGGTTTTGTAGAGATTTTGTAAAAGCTTTCAGCGCTGGCATAAGACATGGAGACACCGAGTAATGCAGAAAGGGCAAAGATCATTCCTTCACAATGCCTAGTGCAATCGATGTTACAAAGTACTGCCAAAATTTTCAAAACCCCTTTGATTTGCTTTTGTTTCAGTTGGTATGTAGATGTTTGGGTGATGATTCAAGTGCAACTGCGAAACACACTCATTTTACATACTCATTTTAAGTGTGTGCACCTTTACAATTTTTACGGTCAAAACCTTTTCCCTATTTATATGAAATAGTCTTCATTTCCAGGTTTATGTGGTTTCCTGAAGTATGTGTATTCTTACCCAAGAATATAATTCCTCAGTGAAAATACCACAAGTATATATTTATGTATATAATTTCAATTGTAAGGGGTTCTTTTAGGCTGTGGAATGATTTTCTAAGTAGAGCTCATTTTTTTTTCTGATTTGCTAGCTGAACCAAAAGCCTGAAAACAAAATTACTTCAGAATCGGCCCAAGTCAGCCAAACAAAACAGAACACAGTTCAGTTGGGGGAAAAAAAAATCCTAAAAGGAATAGGATTCAGCTTCCTGGAGTTTATTTGGTATTTTTAGCATTTTTTTAAATTAAGCTCAGTAAATTCCTTTGGAAGCATCGCTGGGAAAACAAGCAAACCTGCTTTTCCTCTTTCCCTTGACTCTGCAGAGGGAGCTGGGGAAGGATGAGGCGGGAGTATGTTCCTGACTGTAGCATCCCATTTATGTGGCTGATGGCAGACAGGACGGAGCTGAGCTCCTGTGTTTTTTTCCAGAAGTCAGTTTAAAGGAACGCTCCTAACAATTTTAAGAAAATTGAAAAGAAAAAAATTTGATGTAAGGTTCTTTAGATTAAGAAAAAAAAAAAAAAAGCGAAATAGCAAACATTTTTTTGCTGACAAGACTGAGATTTTTTTTCACCTCCTGTGTCCCAGGTTTTTAAAGCGATTGGCTGGATTCGGCACGAACGTGGATCAAATTTTAAGTCTTAATGTGCCGCAGGGAGGGTGGCGGGAAGGGAAGGGAAGGGAAGGGAAGGGAAGGGAAGGGAAGGGAAGGGAAGGGAAGGGAAGGACGGGGAAGGACGGGGAAGGCGGGGGCAGGTGCCTCCCCGAGGGTGCGAGGGAGGGAGGCGCGGACCCGCGGGGCGGCCGGCGCCCGCGCCTCACCCCTTTCACGGTTCCGGCGCGAAGCTGAGGGACGGGAGCGGGGGCTGCCGTTGGCGGCGGCGCGGGCGGGGCGGGGCCGTGAGGTGCACCGAGGCGTCAGGCCGCGTCTCCCCGTGTCTTGCAGATCTTCGAGTGGTGGTACTTCCGCAAGTACGGGACGTCCTTCATCGAGCAGGTCTCGGTGAGCCACCTGCGCCCTCTGCTGGGCGGGGTGGACAACAGCGCGCCCAGCGCCGCCAGCGCCGCCAACGGGGACGCCGACTCCAGCCGGCAGAGCGTCTCAGGTGAGGGCGGGCGGGGAGCTGCCGCCCCGCCTCGGCTTTCCCGGCGTGTGAAGCTGAAGCTTTGCTTCCTAAGGGCCCCGTGCCCTGCGTCGCTCAGCGCGGGGGAAACGTCCTTCATACGCCCGAGGAGGGCCGCAGCGGGCGGGCCGTGAGCCGTGGAGCCGGGAGCGGGACGGAGCTGCTGGTGGCGGCCGAGCCTCGGCTGCCTGGGGCACCGTGGTGGGCTGCCAGCCCTCCTGCCCGGCAGTGCCCGCGTTCACCTCGCCCGAGGGTGCCGCGCACGCCTTTCGCCCAGGCCTGTCCTGGCAGAGGAAGCTGGGCGCGCCTCGGGCGGCCTGCTGTGGGCCTGCAGTGCCAACATAGAATCATAGAGTCATAGGATCACTAAGGGCAGAAAAGGCCTCTAGGATCATCAAGTCCAACTGCCAACCCAACACCACCATGCCTCCTAAACCATGCCCTGAAGTGCCACGTCTACACGGTTTTTGAACACCTCCAGGGATGGTGACTCCACCATCTCTCTGGGCAGCCTGTTCCAGTGCCTCACCACTCTTTCAGTAAACAAATTTTTCCCAGTATCTAATCTAAACCTTCCCTGGCACAACTTGAGGCCATTTCCTCTCGTCCTATCGCTTGTTACCTGGGAGAAGAGACCAACACCCACCTCACTACAACCTCCTTTCAGGTAGTTGTAGAGAGCGATAAGGCCTCACCTCAGCCTCCTCTCCTCCAGACTAACCAACCCCAGCTCCCTCATCCTCTCCTCATAACACTTGTTCTCCAGACCCTTCACCAGCTTCGTTGCCCTTCTCAAACATCATCTCAGGCTGAGCTGTGAGACCAGATAAGGCTTCCTTTAAGCCTGGGGTTTTTTTGTCAAATAAAAGGCAGAGCTGCTTTGTTAATTGCTCTGGTTAATGATATCTTTCCAAACTCATGCAGTGCCTATTGCTTAGGCTACGTTGCCAACGCATCTGTTTCCCCCTTGTTCTTGTAGCCCTGCTAAATTGCACGTGCTCTTTCTGCAATATCATTTCTAAAGGCAGGCAGTACTTTTATTTAAATTCTTCTGAATAATAATGACATTAAAAAAATTCAGAAGAAGACATCAGGAATGTCCATCTGCTTTTGCATCGCTTTATTTTTTAGATAATGTAAGTCGTATGTCAACAACATTTGGATTGCACGTTAGTGAATGGAAGCACAGTGGCTTTTAATAGCTGAAGGGCTTGTTCTGTTCCTGACTCTGCTACTGATTTAATTTGTGACTTTGGGCAAGTCATAACACAGTCAGGTTTTAAAAAGAAGCCTCCAGTTTAGGGGGCCTGATTTCAGGCATTTGGGGCTCGATTTTCCTGAGCTTCCAGGCATTCACAGCTCCTGTGAGTTTCAGTGCAAGGAGTGGGTGCTGCAAGTCAGGCGGAAGGTGTATGACTCTAAGTCATTCAAGCCTTTAAAATTGACCTTGACACTCTGGGGCTTCTTTTCTAAAGCACATGATTATTCCAAATGAATATATGACTGAAGAGGTGTTTTGAGAGCCTTACACGAGAGGTATAAATGTGTGGATTGTAATTTTTGTTACGCATTTATATATTACTGTATTGAATCCGCATTTATTTGCTCTGGTGAAAAAGACAGTGTTAAATCAGAAGAAATCAGCTCTTACCTGATGGAGGAGAAGCTGTCAGTTTTGAACTGAGGCAGCTTGAGTCTTGTTGCAGCTCTGCTGCAGGAGAACTGTCCCTGCAGGTCACTTCGTTTAGTCACAGGGTTTGGGATTCTGCTGAGGCACTTTGAGCCAGGAGCCTGGGTGCCCCGGAATGGTTCCCCTGAGAGACAGGCCAGTCTGCCTAAAATGAATCAGTCCCCCAAGCACTGATCTTTGCAGACTGAAGAGGAGTCCCAGGGGAACTTCTCTCCCTGCTTGAGTGATGCAGCTACCTAGGGGAGATGAATTGAAAGCTTAGCCCATGAGTGATGAAGGTGCTGAAATACTGTTGCTTCTGGCTTGAGTTGGAGATACTCACTGTTAAAGAAAGTCAGGGCGGGAGCATCTCAGCTTGTGTTCCTCATCTGTAAAACGAAGCTTACCGGTTTCAGCCCTAGCTTGGCATACAGGCCATAATCTTAATATTGGAAATTAATTTAGCTTTCATTAGGGATGTGCCCCTAGAATCAATTACAGTTTCATTAAATTTATTTCCTCTGCGAGCTTTTAAAATATATCAAAATTAACAGGTGAGGAAAAGTGAAGGAAAAAACCACCCAAATTCAGTTATGGAGAAAACATTGTTTAGCAGCTGAGGTGCCGATGTCTGTACCTGGCAAATTTTATTTCTGCTCTTCAGTGTTCGTGAAAACAAGCAAACAAAAATGAGCTTTGAACTTACAAGTTAAATAAAATAGGTGGCCCAAAAAACCTTGCTCTATACTGAGTATTTCTGCCTAGGGAAGCCTCCATATAGCACAGCAAATTCAGCTGCTGTCATTCCCGTATGAGGCGAGGCTGTGAATAGCAGCACTGCATGGTGCAGGATATTAGATTTGGGTGAACTGGCAGAAAGCTTGGAAACACCTGTGTGCACTCATCAGTGTGCTCAGTCACACTTCAGCAGCTCTGAAAGAACTCCCATCATTTTAAAGCAGAAGGCACGGTATTTTGACTAATGAGGTTCAGCCAAGCATGCTGACTTTTCTGATATAAAGAAATAGTCAAGGAGTGTGTTTGCTTTCAGTGCATTGGCACTTGAGCCTATGAGTTGGGACTCTGACGGTGTCTCTGAATAGTGTGACTGTATGGCTAGCCTGTTATTCGTGCTTTCAGAAAGATAACAGTGCTCAAAACTTGATCGTTGAACAAGGAGCTGAAAGATTAATCTTCAATAAATCCTAGTTGCTTATATAAAGTAAGGACACAGTTATTAGTTTGTAATGTAACAGAAAAGGCAACTTTTTCAGTTTACCACGCATCAACACTGGGATATTTCTTTCACTATCCAGCAAGGTCAAGATGAGTTTTTCACTTGGCTCACCATGTTTTCCTATGTAGGTGTTTGACTATGGTAGAATATTGCAGTAGATCTCTTTGCCTTCAGAAATGTCAGAATGGTTGTTGTACTGAGACCACAGTATCAGCAGATACCAAGACAAAAGCAGTAAAGAGCATATCATGTTTAACTAGCCAGACAGGTGCCAAACAGGACAGGAGGTGGTAATAAAATACCTTCTTCACCTCCCCTTTTTGTTCCCCAATTTCCCTGCTACAATGCTGAAGTACTGCATACTTCAGATAAAGTGTAACCACTTAAATTTAAATAAGATGAGCAAAAAGAATGGTATCACTGTGATCAAGTAGTTGTTGCCTAATCTTGTGGGTTGCCAGTGGAGTAAGCCAAGCCATTGAATTGTACCTCTGGAACTGGGAAGGCTGATGCTTATATAATATTTGTTATGGTTTGAAAATCATATTATGTAAAAACTGTCAGATTGAAGCTTGTCAGACAGCTGTTACCCTCTGGCTGCACAACAGAACGGCTGAACGTCACTTGAGCACTTCTGCTGAGTAAACTAGTGGAGCTTTCTAATATTACTTACCTGCTGAAGTGGTTAGTTGAAGGATGCAGGTGTATAATCAATGCCCCCTTCCCAAATATCTTCCCTTTCCCATGTCTCTTTTCACGCGTGCGTTAGGTGATGTAGGCAGCAAGCTGAGGGCCCACCTCCTACGCCACTTGACTAGTTTTTGTGTAGCAGCAGGTATCCTTTTGTTGTTGCAAATAATGCATGTAAAATGTTTTCTTTCTGTGCCACTTCAGCCTCATACTCAGAAGTGGGGTGTAGGTCCATGGGAAGAGAGAAGGGCTTGACTTGCCGTTCTGTATTTCTGTCTCTTTCTTTAATGGAACAGGCATAAACAGAACAGGCATATACTTACCAGTGTTGTATAAAGTAGGATAGATACCCTGCTGACTCAATATCCCACCAGAAGACTGTTGCTGTGATCTCTTTCAAAACAATGTCACAAAATTTCATAGGGAAAAATATACTGGTTGACTTGTGGTGGTGGAAAGCAGCAGGTGAAATGCTCTAGGGCCAATGCTACTGAGGAGTTTTTGCAGAGTACTGTGTGAGGGGTCATCCAGTAGCAGATTTGTGGTGCCTGTCAGTGAGTCTTTCTTGCAAATACTGGGTTTGATTCTGGTCTCACCTTCACGGGAGTGAATTGTCTTTGTTGAAAGGAAGAGAACAAATCTGGTGTTAAATTAAAGGAAGAAAAACCAGAATCAAGACCTCACTTTTTCAAAAGCTATAGAAATTGATTCTTGTGATTTTTTTTTTTTTTTGAGTTCTGTTCTAAATTACATTGTTGTGGATTTTCTTATCTCTTCCTACCTGTAGTGTGAAGAATTTGCATCCCCCCCTCCCCGATAGAAAAGTATGAAATGCTTTTAGTGTTCCCAAACCTTTGCAATGCAATGAACTTTTCTCTGCCAATCAACTTCAGCATCCTTTGTCAACGCTGTGGGATGCCTATAACTTAAGTAAGGTCAGCAGATGTTGCCATGGATTTTTTACTTCATGAGCTGTGGAGGAATTAAATTTGGCAACTGTAGCTGAGATTCTCAGTGATTTACAGTATTAACTAGACAGTGAAGTTCTTCTGTAGAAATAACAAGTCCATAGGGAATGAGTTAATTGCTGGTTTTCAGTGCAATAACCCAGTGTGATCCCTCTTCAATTCTGCGTTACGGTAAATGTGAGTCCTGGCATGAATCAGTATTATCTTTTCATCTGGCGTTTGGAGCTCTGTTAGTGGTTATTTGTCTGGAATAATAACATTTGTTGACAGTAATTTATAATGAAATTATTATTTTAAAAGGGAAGAACAGTCTGGTTACCTGCATCTCTATGATCTTCATTTTTTTTTTCCATTCGCGCCTATAAAAACTAAAAGTTATTTGATAAGGCTCATTAGAAGGTAACTGATGTTTCTGATAAACCTCAAGTACTATTGTAATTTGGGAGAGATTCATTATTGTGTGTTTCTCTTTATGACAGAATGCAAAGTCTGGCGAAATCCTTTAAATCTGTTCAGAGGAGCCGAATATAATCGGTAAGTGCTATGATGTTACAGTTTCAGGCACAGTACTGGGTTAAGGACCTTAATTGTACTTTTCCATTAATCTGACTCAGAGATGGACAAACAAAACCAACTGTGGACACATGTCCTCATGCCAGATTTTTCTGTCATTTTCTAGATGTTTCGTAATGAAATGTTTCTTAATGAAAAGGAATTCAAATACACGCTCATGCACTTGTTATTTCTGCCATCTTTGGTGATCTTATGAAAAAATGGAAAACCTAAGTGCGGAGTACCTAGTAGTGTTAATACAGTAATTCTGTTCAAATCAGTTATAGCACACAACCTAATGAATTATATCTAGGTTTCATATAGTCTTTATATTTGAATATGTGTTTTACCGATTTCCAGTGTGTACTTTCCAACATCCTCATTAGCTTAGGTTCAACTACTGTCGCTCCGTCACAGTACAGACAAATGCAGTGTGTGTTGGTTAGGAGGTTGGCTGGGTGCACAGAGTAGGCTATGCCCATCTCTAACGTCTAGGATTCTTTTCTAGATTTATTTTGCCGAATGTGACCTCATTAACCGAAATGTCTCTTTGCTGGCATATTTGCAGGTATACCTGGGTAACAGGGAGAGAACCTTTGACTTACTACGATATGAATCTTTCAGCACAGGACCATCAGACATTCTTTACGTGTGACACGGATCATTTACGGCCTGCAGACGCTAGTAAGGGACCTTGTGAACAACAGTTTCTGCTAATAGGTTAATGATTGTTTTAAACTGATGCAAGAATGCAGTCACACACATCAGTCCTCTCGAGTAGATAAGGAAAGGCAAAAGTCTGATCATGCCTGGAAAGCTGTTGCTGTTGGGTTCATAGTATTCTAGACCCGAACAAGTATCGATATAGGTATAAACTATTTAATTTGTGTCACTATTTTTGTTCTACTTTCTTGCTGAAGTCATTCAAGGTACCGTTTGCAAGTGTAAAGACTTGTTTTTTCCTCCTGTTTCTTGCAGTTGCTTCAAACATGTACAGCTTAATATGCCTAGTACGTTAAGTTACATTATCCAGGTCCCATTTAGTCTATGCTGACAGAAGAGAGAGAGCTTCTGTAAAACTTGAGTCCTGTGTTTCATTCCCTGATGTAGTTACAATCTTTGTAAAAAAATGGGAACAACACATTTACAACTGAATTTGATGTAAGCAGCTTCAGTTGTATTAAGCCTTTACTTATTGAGCCGTAACAGGCCACATGCAGACTTTGGTTCTGCTAAAAATGTACGACAATTATTTCAATCATCAGGTTTTGCCTCTGAAAAGATAGATCTTCTTTGTATCTTGGGAAAGGAAAGATACTGACAGTTGGGCAGTCTGTTCTGAGGGCATAATTACAAAGGAGAACATACTGTGCTTTTTTGACACGATAAACATGAATCCTATTTTCTGAACTCAGTGGGCTAATTATGAGGTGGTCTGAGTAGCCTGGATGTTATTTTTATTTAACATTCACCTAAAGCAACAGCACAGTAAAGAACTGGAATAAGAATCCCAACCATCCTTGATTCTTTTGTGCCCTGTGGAATCTACTTCCCCAAGAGGAAAAAGCTGCTTATCGCCTCTGTATGTGACAGTGCAGATGGCATGATCTCGCAGCCAGATTTTCCCATGGAGAAAAGTTTAATTAAATGAAAGAATAAAGCTGAGTATTTGGGACAAAAGCTCATGTTGATTATACATATTTTGAGTGATCACTGAGCTCTTTAAAATGCTCTGGAGTGAGTCAGGCTGAGAGCAATAAATTCTGTTATAATGCAGTAGATTCTCCTTGTTAACGCTGTAATGACTGATATGCCCCCGTTCTGCTTTTTTTATTGAATAGTAATGCAAAAAGCCTGGAGAGAGAGAAACCCCCAAGCCCGAATTTCTGCAGCACATGAAGCTTTGGAATTGAATGAGTGAGTGACAACAACATTAACATTTATTTGCTGTCATTTAAAAATCCATTTGATGATAGCTTAAGGCAGGGGGTTTGCCACAGTAATTTTTAACCATGATTACAGGCCTGTCACAGGAAGGCCTACAACGGGAGGAAAAAAGCACAGCTGCATGTTGTGCTAGCCACCCAGAAGATCCTTAGGGCAGTGATGACAATGGGAGTCTTCCCACTGATGTCAATGGGCTTTGGATCAGCATAGCAAAGTGTTAATTAAGTTGCTTCCTGATGAGCATATGAAATATGCATTTATGGGATGGAGTGTTCCCTTTTGGATATCTCAGTCGTCCTGAACAGAGGCAAGAAAGAAGGGACTCATAAACACCTTCTGAAATATTAATTTCATAGTGTGAGAGAACATGATGTAATTTTCTGGGACTTTCGGTCTTCGAGGCTATTATTTATTTTCTCAATGAGAAGTGTAGTATTCTGACATCCCACAATAAACTCAATGCTGTGATGCTTTACTGGCATGGCGAACTGTATAAATGTTGCCAAGTGCATAAAGTGGAGAGAGTCCCTTAGGTTGCTGTCAGAGATTACTGTATTCTAGAATTTTATAAACTGGTGCCTTATGGATCATCCTTCACATGTTTCATCAGAAAGAGAAAAAGAATTGTTTGTTCCTGGACAGCTGTTTAACTGAGGGAGCATGTAGCATAAAAGGCTTTTGCAGAAGTGAGTTGTAAGCCTATCCTGTTCTACTTGCATGTCACAGAAGGGTTGAGGTTGGCAGGGACCTCTGGAGGTCATCTGGTCCAACCCCCCTACTCAAGCAGACCCACCTACGGCACGTTGCACAGGACCGTGTCCAGACGGCTTTTGAATATCTCCAAGGAGGGAGACTCCACAACCTTCCTGGACAACCTGTGCCAGCGCTCAGTCACCCTCACAGTAAAAAAGTGTTTCCTGATGTTCAGACAGAGCCTCCTGTGTTTTGGTTTGTGCCCATTGCCTCTAGTCCTGTCACTGGGCACCACTGAAAAGAGCCTGGCTCAATCCTCTTTGCACCCTCCCTTCAGGTATTTACAAACATCGATGAGATCCCCCCAAGCCTTCTCTTCTCCAGGCTGAACAGTCCCAGCTCTCTCAGCCTTTCCTCATATGTGAGATGCTCCAGTCCCTTAGTCATCTTCATGGCCCTTTGCTGGACTCTCTCCAGTATGTCCATGTCCCTCTTGTACTAGGGAGCCCTGAACTGGATCCAGCACTCCAGGTGTGGCCTCACCAGATATAGAGGAAGGATGACCTCCCTCAACCTGCAGGTAACACTCCTCCTGAAGCAGCTCAGGGTACTATTAGCCGCCTTTGCCACAAGGACACATTGCTGGCTCACGGTGTCCACCAGGACCCCCAAGTCCTTTTCTGCCAAACTGCTTCCAGCTGGGTGGCCTGCAGCAAGTACTGGTGCCTGGAATCTCATTTTCACCCAGACGTGTTGTTCCGTGTTCCTCAGCTGATGACTGTTTGTGAAACGCAACTAGAGGCAGCTGCAGCCTGATTCTGTTTCTGTATAAAGAAGAATCTTATCAGCAGTGTGCTTTGTATTGGAAAGAAGTCAATGGGCTATATCCTGGGAAACTTCAGCTGCTAAAAATGTGACCATCGCATTTAAAGTAGTTGCCTGGGCTCCCTCTATAGTCAATGAGAGAGGCACGTCCATTCAGCAGTTCACCCTGTTCTTAGAGAGGTATTGAAACATGTGAAATGAATGGTTTTGTGAAGATGCTCCTTGGCGGAGGTGGCGGGGCACAGATAGTTAAGAGATCTAAATTAGACAGCTAAAAGCTGGATGAGGTGACTCTCACCATGCATTTCAACTTTCTGGGTATTCCTAAAGCTGCTTTCCTGGGGTTTTTTTGGAAATTTGGGGGTGGTTGTTTTTTAATCTCTGCAATTACATTCATAATCTATTCTTTGCATATGATAAGTGTTATAGGCCTATTGATTCTTCTCATGCCATTACAGTAACGGAGATATTTTGTGTTAATAGTGCATAAAACTAGTCCTGGTTTCCAGAAGGAGTTTTAGTTATGTAGGCCATGATTGCTTAGTGAGACAGTGCTTTTCTTTCTGGAGCAGTTGTCAGTAGGTTTACTCAAGTGGCTGAGTGATACAGTACCTACAAATGAGAGTCATGATCTGGTTGCCAGAGTATTTGTTCATCAGAATAGTTCACCAGAAAGATATGTGGACAAAACTCCATTGCTTCTGTATTTGGTATGTCCTTGCCAGTCTGCATGTCTTTGTATAGCTTTTACTTCATGCAACTTTCTCATGGTTTTTCCTCTGATATTTTTGCAGGTGTGCTACTGCCTATATTCTCTTGGCTGAAGAAGAAGCGACAACAATTGTAGAAGCAGAGAAGCTGTTCAAGCAAGCTCTGAAAGCTGGAGAGGGCTGTTACAGGCGCAGTCAGCAGTTACAGCATCATGGTGCGCAGTATGAAGCCCAACACAGTAAGTTTCTTTGGAGGGAATAACTGTTTCTAAAGGGAAAGAAGTTCCAGGGAGTTCTTTGTTTTCTGGGTTTTTTTTTTCACCTCTCAGAACTATGTACTTGGTATTTAACGTTAGCTGGAATATGGCTCTAGAGCCAGACTATTCTGTTTCAGTGTTTTTGCTTGATTCTGTTGCTGAGCTAGCAATGCTCAGATTACAGAGCATTTGTAATCTTTGTAACCACCTTTTCTTTGTTGTGGCAGAAAATATGTAGCATGTACTTAACACAAAAGAAAAGGTAGCAGAGCCAAAAGAGATCTGATATTCAGAAAATGCTGGATGCTGTTTTAGGAAGTTGCACTGAAGTGCCTTTAGCTATTTTGAAAACATGGGCTTATGATGTGAAAAGGCAGTAAAGAATGATGGAAACAGGAGTGAAGTGATGCTTTGCCAGCTTTTTTCTGTCAGCTGTGAGAGTAAATACCTGCATTGTTCTGTGTAAAAGTTACTGAGACCCATTAACCAGTGTGACATTTGAAAAGTTAGTTGCATACATAAAGAAAGGTCACAGAAACATAAAAATTAACAACTGGAATAATACAGTGCTCTAATTGAAAGTCTAGATTACTTTTTTTTTAAATTTTTGAATAAGCAGATTTAGCTGCTGTGCTGATATTTATTAGATGCTTCTTAAACCTAAGAAAATACATGAGGGTTCACTGCCAGTAAATGAACAAAAAGATAAATAATGCAAACAGTCTAGGTTATTTCTAGTCTACAGTGGATACCTCAGGCAAAAATAATGCCAATTAATTACATAAGTACAAGCACTAACATACTTGGGGCATCTTCAGGTTTCTCAGGAACTGAATTCACAGCCTCTGGCTATCTCATATAATTTGAAGATTGCTGATAAAAACTGTACATAGTGAAATTGTCTGTGATCTCTGGTTTAAAAAGTGTACACAAGTCTACGCTTGAAAACCCGAGGTTTTATAAAGCTTGGGGGTAGTATTTTAAACATTTGTTGGTTATAAAATGATATTTAGGATGATTTGCTTATTTTTGGAGAAAATAAAAATACAGAGCAGCTGAACCCATGAAGCAATTTTCAGGCTCTAGCAGACTTATGGTTGTCCCTGCGACCTTAATTTGTGCACTCAATCTGTCCTGAGCATAGAAAATGACAGCAATTCTATGAAAAATACACAATAGAAGTAATTAAACGCTGTCACAATGCGTATGTCCAAGATAGCCTGGTTAAGTTTGTGCAGGCAAATGCAAGTATGGTATTTTTGTAACCTGTGTGTACTAGATGGCTACTGTCATCATCACATTTGACGCCCTGAACCTTCAGTATTACAGCAGAGGAAGCAACCAGTTGAATCACAAAATTAAGTGTGTTGCCCCAGAGCAAGGAGGGTTTGAAAAGTGACTGCCAGCTCTGACTGTGGCTTTAGGAGTGGCTTCAGGAGGGGCTAGATTGTTGCACTTCTCTATGCCACCCAGCCTTCCCTTGATAATGTCAGTGTGCACCCGCAGAAGTTAGTGAAGTTGCAGCCTCAGACGGTGCCTTGGACACAGGGGCTTCAAGCAGGATTCTCTTGATTATATGCTGGACTTTTGCATGGTTTACAAAGGTAGAGAGCTCAGATCTCTTTAGAGAGGAAGGACCATGGACAGATGAGTTGCAGTTACTCCGTAGTTCTGAGATGTCTCTCATTCCATTTCTGGTCCTTGAAGTTGACTTTGGGATGAAGAATGGGCATTTCATCTTTTACAGGTGAAAAACACTACGTGATTTCTTGAACAACAGCATATTGTTTTATATTTCTGTTTATTCATGTGTTCCATCGCCTTCATACGCTATTTTATGTTAGACCATGAATTTTAAGAGTAAATAATGACTTTGAGTACCCAACTTAATCTCTTTCGAAAGGCGCTAGTTTATGGAAAGCGTGGGCAATCTTTTTAAGGTGGCTCAGGTTAGTCAACCCAAATCATTAGCCACCTCAGAAAATTTTGGCATGAAGGGTTATCTTGATTTCCTAGTAAGTAAATGCCTTTTGACCATCCCTTCTGAAAAGAAGCTTGGCCTGAAATGTATACCTCTTAGGTACACTACATAAACATGTTGAAACAGATGTAACTAATAAATTGTTTATTAATTGTATAGGAATCAATACAGAGATAAGGAATTACATAATATAAAACACAGCTAAAGAAATTCCTTCCATCCCTTATTTATTTTGTCTTCTGAAGTCAGACCTTTTAACCTGCTGCTTAATCTGTCTGAAAATTGTAATCACGGCTTTAAAACAATTTGTAGGTACCTGGAATGTTTTCAGTGCACATCTTGTTCTTATTTTGAAAGACTTGAAAATGTTAGGAACAGACCAAAATCTTTACAGACCGCATACTATACACAAAGGTAATTTGTAGCAGGTGTCTCATATTTTCACAGTATGGTAATTTTATAGATGATTAGCTGTCCACTCATTTCCTGTTGGTCCAGAAGCATGTTAAGAGTTCACATTGGAATTATAGGGAAGAGAATGAGAAATGAAACGAGTAAAAATTCTCCGAGAGAATAATTATTGCAGCTGTTTAGTTTCTGTCATCTTTGCTGTTAGGGCATCTTCCAGCGCATAGGACTGTCATATCTGAAACGTGTTAATTTGCCATCCATAATTAGTGGTGTGAGGCATTTGAAGATGATAACTGGGTAATGAGTAAAGGCTCTCTGTAAACTGAAAGTTCAGGGTATACGTCTTTTCTTCTAACCGTTAAGGAAAAAGACTGTTAGAGGATGAGGATTTGTTTTGCTACATCTCCTGTTAACAAGCATGTACATCATAACTTACAAAAAAGGCAGGGTATAATGTGGATTTTCATGGCTGCTCTTGTCTTAACCATGTATGTGAATTGGTAAATAATTTACTGCTGTGTGTGTGACTGCAGAATTTTGTGCCACTGTTAACTTCATAGGGGTTCTCCTTGCCTCACTTGGTTACTTGATGGTCTGTACCCTGTAGCGTTCTCTGTACCTTCAGATCTGCTTATATTTTGTAGATGTAAGGCTAACCCATGGGTCCTTAGTTATACCTATGTTTATCTGGAGTAATTCCACTGATTTCAGTGATGTTATGCCACATCTAAATCAGAATAATTTGGTAATTTTTTATTAACGTTATTGTGAAAGCATTGATTGAATTGATTGAATAACAAAAAATGGCAAGAAATCTATGTTTCCTTTTGTGTTGGAAAATTAAATGAACCTTTGTTTTTATCTTTTTTATCTTAATGCTGTTTCTTTTTCCTCTTACACAGGAAGGGACACCAATGTGTTAGTTTATATTAAGAGGAGGCTGGCAATGTGTGCAAGAAAGCTGGGAAGGACCAGGGAAGCAGTGAAAATGATGAGAGATGTGAGTTTGGATTTGTTTCGCATGTGATACTTAGACAATAGTAGCATAGAAATGATACACATTTGCTTACAAGTTAGCATCCATTCCCGCTGCACGCAGCACTGCTGATAGTCATTTTCTATGTGTAATGTACATAAAGATTAAGTTAAGAGATCATTTACAAGGTTGTGAAAGCAACACTATGAAGTCATAAAATACCAGATGGACGGTTGCCCATACGGACTGAATTTCACATCCTGGTACATGTGCAATGGAGTGTGGTCTTTAATTATTTGATCATGAAGTTACATAACGTTTTTTCTGAAGCATGTAATCAATGCTGCTAACTTAATAAACAGGTCTTAAGTATTCTGTTTCCTCCTTGCAAAGCTGCAGTTTGGCTCTGTTCATTGTTTACGTCACACTATTCAGACCTGAGGACAGTGTTGTTTATTCATGCAAAACCCATTACTGAGAAGTCAAAACCAAGTAATTAATCTATAAGGAACTGACTTCCCCCTGATATGGGGGATGATTATACCCCTGTTTTGTAGGCAGGGGAGCTACCAGTGGTAGTGGTAAGTCAGTAGGCTACAAAGCTACAAATTTGAAACACCAAACAGTAGCTATTTTGGGGGCGGCAGGAGGGGCAGCTGTCCACATGAGGGCTGTATATGTTTCAAGTACGTAAAATACTCCAGTTTAGAGATAGCTGTGAATACCCAGCATTTCTTCAAGTGACATCCCCTGGCTGCAGATTAGGAACACAATTCTTTGAGGCGGCGACTTGCCTCACCCAAGGTAGCAAGTCTGTGACAGAAGGAAGACTGGAGCCCTAGAGCTCTGGGCAGCTGATGGTAAAACTGCTTACCAGTTTCCTGTGTTCTCCTTTCTTACACTTCGTTTTCCAGCTCCCACAAAAGTGAGGTAGAGATGAATCCAGCAAGATACAGAGTTCTGCAAGTTAGGCTGAAGGACCTAAATTCTAAATGCAAAAAATGGAATCCCAGACCAGAATGAAGCACCTGTAAAGTGTGATTTAGGCAGCTCAGATGAATGGTCCTGGAACCTACCTAGTGAAAAGGGAAATTCTCGCTGCAGGTCAGTGGGAATTTTAATGTGAAAAGGCAAGTGACTTTCTCTGAGCTTAGGCACTTGCATCAACAGCAGTAGGGGAAGTATGTCTGCTAGCTTGGAATCCAGCACCCAGCATCTTCTCCTGGAACTGGGACACTCATGAATATTTTTTGAAAACATTGCGCAGAGTTCATCATAATAGTGCAGGTCCTCGTTCTAAATAATCTACCAGATGGCAAGTGGTGAGTAACTTTGTTTCCTGTCTCTAGCTAGGATTTTTCAGGCACGCAAGTCTCACTCCCCAGAATCACTAGGCTCCCAGACAGAGGTGTTGAAAAAGAACTTGTCAAAGCCCCAGCCATTGTACACCTAGGAGTGTGAGAAAGAGGGGCAAGGAAGAAAGACCTGGTTTTGCAGAGTTGTGGTCAGCTGGGAGAATGTTGATTTCAAAAACATTGTTTTCAGTCCAGTCAGCTCCACTGATTCGTCATGAATTTTGTTACACAGGCACTCTGGGACAAATACCGAAACGTTTGGGGACAAACATTGGAATTCTAAGTTCTGGCATTAATATACAAGAAAGATAAAATTTTGAATTTCACATTCAAATGTCACACATCATGATCATGGCAACTTCTGGAGCTTGCTATGGGCTGCTGAATGTGTATTGTGATTTGTAGATAGGGCTATGTGGAACAGATACTCTGTGAAGCCGCCTTCTGCTGGTGTGAATTTGTATGGCTAATTGTCTATGCACAGCACTGGATTCAGGGACTTGGGTGGTCCGTTAGTCCTAGGTTTCTTATGCAAAGTGAGAGTCAGAATGCTGTTATTATAATGAATGACTTATTCTGTCACTAGAGAGAAAGTTGTGTGTTGTTGAAGTTAAGTACAATGTGGATCTCAAAAGGCAACAATGACAGGGAGACCCAAAGTCATCATTTGTTAGACACTTGAGGGATGGAAAACACTCACCTCAATAGGAACGTTTTGCTAAAATGAAAGGACTGGATGCAAGATAAAGGAGGTATAAAGATAGAATTTCAGCTTCTAGAGCTTCAACTCAGATCAATGTATTCTGTATTTTTCCACATACAGACACTGAGCCAAATCCTCAGAACCGAGTTTAGATGCCTCTAGAGCTCTTCGTTGTGAGCAAGCAGAGCTGAGAATTAGCAGGTCCCTAGATGAAATATAAAAGCAGCAGTATCTGTAGCTCAAAACTCGAGTACACTGGGAGCAAGAGTAGGGTCAAGTCAGCTTTGCAGATGCTTTTCTTAGACTGACTTGGAGCTACTTATTTCCTGATGAATGCATATCCTCCATTTCTTCATAGAAGACGTAAATAATATACTTATGAAGAAGTTTGAAGAACATGAATGTGTCATTGAAGGTTTCTGTGTGATTGATGAGGGAGGAGATGAATTTATTCACCCTAAAAAGAATATGAAGAATATGTTGGCTGGGGACTGCTGAATCTCGCATCAGGGGACAGAGGGTGGAGGCCCTGTTTGTGTTTGAAAGATTGAAAACAGATTTCTCAAGACATGGAACATGATGGAAATGAAGTGTTAAGGGGTTCATGACACCATCTGGGAAATATGATTGGGATGTAGTGAGTCTTTGCCACTTTGAAAAAATAAAATATTTGAGAGTGTTTAATTCATTGCATATATGAGGCCATCTTGAGGACATTACTGATGGATTAGATTGTCTTACTTGATTTTTATGTAAGAAAAGACTAAGATCCTGCTTAAAACACCTTAATGGAAAGAAAATGAGTTGTTGGTGACTTAAATAAGATTTTGGTTTTATGGTTATATACACTGCTGATAGGAAAATCATATTCCTTTAATATTATATTGAAGATATTTAAAACCAGTTTTTTTGAAATGGTTTAAAAAACCTGTTTAAACATAGGTTTGTTTTTTTTTTTAAAATTGGCTAGGAATTTCTGTTGCTTCTGTGATTGATTTTGAGGTAGTATTTGGTTGCTGGCTTTACTGCTTGGATGTCATTCATTTAGCTGTGTTGAATTAATGAGAATTATGAACCTGTAATTTTCATGGAAGCATGTAATTGAATCATACATAGGTGTTGCTTTTGCTTGTGTTTCTGATGATAATTATTTACTATATTTTGCCATAGAAACCAGCAGCTGTCATTATTTGTATATATTGAGTTAACTTATGATCTCATTTTGATTAGTGTATTGTTGGAATAACTCCAGTCTAGTCAACAGTTATTCCAGTTTTATTCATGTTTATACAGAGCATGATATGGTCTGTGAGGGAACTAGATCTCTTTTACTGTCCCTGAGGAGACAGTCTGTGGTGCTGGTTGTTTTATTTGTTGTGCTGATTATGTTAGGAGGATTTAAACTAGTGTATTCTAAATTATGTTGGAAAATCTGGTGTGCACAGAGGTGAAAGGCCTTAATAGTGGCTGTGGGGAATCTTCAGTATCCCTTTATGTTGAATCTTTATTGAGGACAACGTTGCAAGCCGAGTAGCTACATATTGGTGAGCAAGGGCAGCCTTTTGTACCAGCTGCTCTCTGTCTGCTCTTGCTGATTCCCTCTGTCCTGGTTTTGGCTGGGATAGAGTTAATTTTCTTCCTAGTAGCTGGTATAATGCTGTATGTTGGATTTAGTATGAGAATAATGTTGATAACACAGTGATGTTTTCGTTGTTGCTGAGTAGTGCTTACACTAAGTCAAGGACTTTTCAACCTCTTATGCTCTACCCACTGAGAAGGCTGGAGGTGCACAAGAAGCTGGGAGGGGGCATAGCCAGGACAGCTGAACCCAGCTGGCCAAAGGGATATTCCATACCATATGGTGTCATGCTCAGCATATAAAGCTGGGGGAAAGCTGGCCAGGGGACTGCTGCTCGGGGACTGGCTGGGCATCAGTTGGCAGGTGGTGAGCAATTGCATCATGCATCACTTACTTTGTATATTCTTTTGTCATTATTATTATTACTAGTTTATTTTCTTTCAATTATTAAACCGTTATTATCTCAACTCACGAGGTTTTCTTCTCACTTTTGCTCTTCCGATTCTCTCCCCCATCCCACCAGGGGGGGGTGAGCAGGCAGCTGTGTGGTGCTCAGTCACCGGCTGGGGTTAAACCACAACACCCTGACCATTACAATGGAAGAAAACAGAAGTGTGCTGGGTTTGTGTTTCATGTTTTTCATTGATTAAAAACAGAGAGAATGTGGAGGGTATGCAAAGGCTCCTCTCTCTGTACTTTGCGGGCAACTGGATCAGCAATTGCGCTACTGAAGTCAGGAGCAGACCGACACAGTATTTCCCTCGACTGGGTCAGTGGAGTATCCAGGTGAAAATGTACCGTGCAAGAAAGTGAATTGTCAAATTAATCTGCGCTTCTTGGGATTGTTCTGGAGAACATTTGGACTGTGGAACGAGCTTTCGTTGAAGGGTGATGTATGTTTACGAAAGAGAAGGGTGGCAGGCAGAAGGCATGCCAGTGGACAAAGTGAACAGAAGCTCTTAATTGCCTCCTCTTTCAGAGAGAAGATGAAAGAAACTCATTCTAGAGTATCTTTATATCCTAGCCCATGGCCGTGCGCTCCCTTCTTTGTAGTCTTAACAAGTATGTTTCTGAGACACAGTGGAATTGCAACTTGCCCCATGCTTTGCAGCTTTGTTTAGAAATGAGTGAGGTTTAGGGAGAGAAGAGACTCTCCAGGTTTTTCCTCAGCTCTGGAGAAAAATAGAAACCAAAACACTTTTTAAGGGTCAGAAAAGTACATTTTATTTCTGGGATCAGTCATATCTGCTGAGAAATTACTTTTCAGATCACAGTAAAGGACCTAGAAGTCTACTTCTATGTACCTAACTCTGAGAACCTTGCTGAGGATATTTCCATTGGATGTGTTTATGTGCTCATCTCAGTGCCCATCTGAAGTCTCTAAATGTGTACTTTATGCCACAGGAGACAGTAAGGAGTTATCAGTGCCTAAGCAGCTTGTATTGTTAGAGTGCTGCATGCCTATCAATGGCCTGCATGGTAAGTTGTTTAAATGCTCAGGCTGCCCTGAGCATTTAAAATGGTTTGATAGGTTATGTCACTTAAAGGCTTCAAAAGGGTACTAAACTATACTAAAACAATTTAAATGATTGCGGAGGTTGGGTTTTTATCTTTTTATGACCAGCAGTATTAGTGATTTTTGCTGGTATGCAGGTTCTGCAAATCTAGCATACTTTCTTGGCAACCTCTTTTGCTGGGCTTTGAATTAGGTTTTCTGTTCAGTATTCTCTTGGATTCTGTATTCTTGTATGTATTGCCAATTTGCTATCGGGTAATGGGAATACAGAGCCAGGACAGTGTTCTGCACCTTGAATTATCAAGCTGTGTGAAGGAAAGAGAGTACTAATTGCTAATAAAGATGTTATGGTCCCTAGCAACTTAACACCACAATTTCTGCAGCTACTTGCATCGGCAGCTACTGTCTGTCTCTCCCGAATGCTTCTATGCTTGAGGCAAGAATTAGTGAGTCAGATTCTTTGGCTTGTGTTACACAGGTCAGGTTAAGCAGGCTGCTCTGCCTTGAGTGGGATTCTAGCTTTATTAACATCTGTAGCGGTTATTGAAAGTACCATTTATTAAAATTTGAAGGAAAAGTACTTCTTAGTTAAATGAGACCAAGAGTTGTCTCAAATTTTAGAAGAGTGCTACACTTGTGAACAGTGACAATTGCCACTCTCCACCACAGAGTAGTATGTTCACTTAATTCTTGTTCTGGCATACAAGCACTGCAATGATAGCAAGTGATAAATGCTGATTTTAACATTTCCATATGTCTGTATTTTCAAATGTGGTTTGTTTTGTCACAGATTCACATGTTACTGGTAAGTGGGAGGGGTGGGTTGGAACATCCCTCATTTGAATGGGCTCTTAAACAACATGGAGACTCCTGTGATTCCCCTGATGGTGTTTATCCCTTCCTGTTACCTGCACGTGACTCAGACCCCTCACTTTTGTCATGGCTGTGATCCTGCACAAAACCCTCAAAAACTAGAAATTTGGTGACTACTACCTAAACCCAATAATAACATTTCTTGTATAAGTTATGGGTTTCCAGCATTGTAATTCTATTAATATAGAATGTAGTCTTAGAATGTGGTCACATAGTCTTGGTAGGAGCCCTGGTAACTTGGACTCCTCTTTGTCTGCCCTCTTGCATCACTCCATGTTCAGGGGCAGGGGCTTTAATTACACTCTTCCATCTCTCGGGAATGTCCTAGCCCATTTTTGAGCTACTAGATCATTTCCTCACTTTAATTTCATTTAAAAATATACTTCTAAAAATATGGCAAAGTTTCTGCAAAAAGTACTTTGGTGTAATGCAAATAGAGGAATGTTTTTGAAGAGGGCTATGAGTAATTACTTTATTTTCATGCTTTATAAAGTTACTAGTCTTTGATGTAACAAACATTATTACAATTTATCGCTATTACTACTCTTATGTGATGTGATTGTTTAGTAGTAAATGTACATCTGGAACACCTTGCGCTCTTCTGGTTTCATGCCAGATCTGCCTTTAAAATTCTCTTTATTCCTGAAATATGTGCATTTTTACAACACAGTCCAAATAACAGCATTTTCATAATTATATTCCTTAAAGAACTCAAGTCATACTGTGAAGGCTCTAATCCTCCAATTAAGAGAGAACATAAAGGCTGTGTGTTCTAGCATATTTCCTTAGAGTTTGCATATTCGGTAAGATATTTTTCACTTTATTGACTCATTGTTAGTCCTATATTGAAGAGAAGTCCTATTATCTGCGAATATTATGGAGCGCTAGGACTAAACTCACGTCTGCCAAATTAAAAATGGAATGTCAGCAGATTTTATACCTGTGCCATCCCGCAGTTAGTGTAAACTGGATCTGGGTCTCTTTTCTGACACTCTGAAGTTCAACTATTAGATGACATGTCAAATTCCCTGAATTCCACCCATGGATGAAAACACATGGAATCTACTGCTAATCATTTCCAAGCTCCAAAAGAACAGGATCTGGCAGATTTGGCTTCTTAGCTTCTATCCTCTCTGAGCTGTAAAAGAGTAACTGCAGAGCTGCTTCCAAACCAAACAGTGATTATTTGCCAAAAGGAATGTAGCACACAGAGAAATGCATTAAATGACAGAATCCTACTTTTGCTGTAATTAAGTAGAACTTCAATTCAGGTAGGTCCAGTGTATTTCGGATCATTTTCCAACCCTGAGAGCTATGAGAGTGTCTGTTCGCATCACATGAATCCCACTCAGAATGAGACCGTGCTGGCATGAGTTGCGCTTTTAAGACCAGGAGTTAGCCTAATTTTTAAGCATCTGACATTGTTAACAGAGTCTTTTTGTGTGCTAGCCTTAGTCTGCTGACAATGTTTCCTCCCTTCTGTCCTTGCCAGGTGAGCTGGCCAGGAGAAAAACTTAAGCATTAGTGTATCTTATAAGACATCAGAGAGTCAGCATGGAGTGACACGTTGCAAATGCTTCGAGCCCAGGGTAAGCTTCAGTCACAGCTTAGACATCTGAAAGCTCAGCTGTAGACAATGAAGCCCACAGAAGTGGAGGTTTCTGTTTTTCTACTCAGAAAGGACTTGGAGTTAAGCCTTTTCTACCTTGTTCAGTTAACAGTTCTTACAGATTAAAAGTCATAGCAAGAAAGCAGCTTAAACAAAGTGCATGTGAAAATAACAGTGTTATCCATACTGTGTCTGATTTTTCAATGGTGGTGGACAGCTGCGCCTGGAAGATGGCAGCCTCAGTCATTCCTCCTTTAAGAGACAGATTTTACCATTTCAGATACCCATTGTGGGAACTGATACACTAGGAATTAAGGTGGTAACAGTTTCACTGTTTGCATTGAATTTCTCTTGTTTGCTTGTTGTTTTTCATTTTAAGCCGAATTCAGTTTTCATATTTATGAATGCATTCAGTTTAATAAATTTGATCTAAAATTGGTTTTGTTTGTTTGTTGAGAAGATATGGATATATACAGCAATGAATGGTTGCATGCTCTGCCTGTAAAATATGTGACCATGCATACAGCCATAATGCAAATGGAGAATAAATGTGTCAACACCAGGTTATATATAAGATCATTCATTTATCCACCTTTGTATTCCCTTGAGTCCCATGGTGCAGGCGTAGGCATAAACTGTAGTTTAAAGCTGTTTTCTGCACAAATAATATATCATAGCTAATTGATGCATGACGTTAATGTCATCACAGGGAGAATAACGGATGTGACAGTTAAAGCTACATTCCTTGAAAATGTTTCAAAAATTAGATCTAAATGAGAAAATGCTGATGACTGAAATATTCTCGGGGAAGGGAGTCCTCTCCATTAAACTGTTCTGGGAGATAAAACTTGTTCCTCATCTAATAAATCAGATGTGGATTTCCTTGTACCATAAAGCATTTTTTGTGATCATCACGTTTTCATATCCATCACAAAATCATTGAACCTACACCCTGCAATATGTATTGGGGTGAGTCTGGAAATATGGCCCTCCCAGGACCAGTGATAAGATATCTGATGTGTCTGACTTATTTCCAGAATTTTTCTGCAAACTTATATTTCCAAAATATCATTTATATAAAAAATTAAAAATTATTCATTATCTGCAAAATCTACCATTTCTGTATATTTGCAGCATACCTAATGAATCTTTCAATGAAAATCAATTCCACTTTCTACACCTGTGTCTATTTCCCCCCCAATGTGCAGAGCAATTAGAACAGAATTGGGGCTAACCCAGCCCCAGGTCTGAATTTCATCACTAGAAAGTATTTTGACCAATACAAGTTCAAAGTAAAATCCTTGTGAATAAAGATTTGGTGTAATATGTTCAATAGCTGTTTGAATATTCTTATATTGTAAGGGAATACATTCATAGCCATGTGGTGTCTGTTTTCATATGCTATGAAAATAAGCATGGCTCAGTGGAGCACAGCTCTTTTATACCAGCTGAGAAGCCAACTAACTGGAATTTTACAATGAAACTTTTAGTCCTAACTAGTGTTTACATAAAGAGCTGTAGCGGCTTTGGTGAGAAATCTTGAGTGCTGAATTTGATGACTGTCTCTTGAGATCTTAAGGTGTGGCAAAAGGTCATAACAGAGCCTTTGTCTTTTAAGTGCAGTGCTTGCAACTCAAATGAAAGCATTTGTCAGGTTACAGTGAAGATGTAAAGAGAATGAAAATTGATAAGCCAAATAATTTGGCAAATGTTAGTCTGTAACTTCACAGAAGATAAATCTTTGGGTGCAAAGGGAGGTCTGTGCCTCTTAACCAAAGTCCAGATTAGAGCTCATTGCTCTACGGGTCTGGGGAGCTCAAGGGTGCATTCTTCATCTTGTGTTCAGGGATAACATGCCCATCTTTAAGTCTCTGTGTGGAGTATGAGCCAACCTCCCTCTCCATCTGCTAGGGAGGGGAGGGGAGCAGGCTTATGGTCTGCTCCCCGTTGCTGCTCAGCATGACGCAGTATTTGGCCTACCGTGACCATCCAGCAGGGCTATGTTGCAACCTTTGTGGCGGTTTTTTTTCCCCGGTGTTTGCTTTCACAATGAGGCCTAAAAGATGACCTGTCATAATATTCTTCCATCTAAGTGGCTTTACTTTCTGGGAAGTTTCTCAAAAAAAACAAATTTTTACTGTGACTGAAGATTATTTGCAGTGAAAACTATATACATCCTGAGATGGCAGAGAAATGCGTTCATGTCCTCTCTTCTTTTTCTTTTCTTTTTTTAATAGCAAATGCCCTGTTGTTTGTGCACAGTCAGTGTTTGAGTAGCTGAGTGGCTACTTAAAGGTGTTTTATTTTTGTAGCTACAGTATCAACTGAATTAATTATAACTGGGTTGGACTTCTTAACATTTGACCTTTCCCAGATGAAACCTTTATTAACACTTGTCAGTTTGGAGGCTTGGCAGTTCAGTCAGTGACCTTTATTCTGCTGCTGTCTTAGGCAGGGTTTATCACTCTGACAGAACCTAATTAAAATAGAAAAAATATTCAGTGAGTGATGTCAGTGAGAAACAGAGAACGAGAGTAAGAGCTTTTACTGGCCACAGTACATCTATAACTAGCTGCAGCTCTTCCCTTTTCTTCATTGATGGAGGGAATGTTATTCTGCCAGCCATTATTCATTCTCAATGAGCAGGGATAATCTTTCTTAATCCCTTGGAGGGGTTCCTTTGCAATATGTTCATTCTGAACTTTAAATCACTATTTACTTAGGGCCAGATTCTGTCGTGCTCTTTCCTGCCAAGTAGTAGCTTCCTCTGTTAAAAATGCAATAGTGAGTCAGGACAAGAATGAAGAGAAGAATGAAGGCTCTGTGCTGGATCCTTAACTGATGAATCCAATTATGTGAGTCTTCACCTGCAGTTATTTTTTGTCATGAGCAATGATTTAAACTTTTTATTTTTATTGTCAAATCCTCCCACTTACCTAGATGAGCACCAAGGCCCGTGGTCCATTTTTTGGAAAACTGGAGAAGGAGAAAAACCTGCAAACTATGCAGTTTTGTTTGTGTAATTTTTCACAGGTTCAGCTCCTACCATTAAAACTATGAGCTTTATGGCCATCCACATGCCACTAGCATCAAAAATTCAGTGAGGTCTTTCAGCTGCTGTCTCAGTGATCATGATTCTTACCAGAAATTTATATAATCAGTTAAACAAAAAACTGCCATCCTTGCCTTTGATATTTTAATAATCCTCAAACTGCAGCAAAGTCAGTATATCCAGATAGCCAAATTTAGACAGACCTATCCATTAAGGTCAGAATAGTTCTTACATTAGCTTATGCCAGACCATTAACACAAGGAAGAAATTCTGTGCACATTGCATCTCTGTTTACCTGTTGCAGTCTCTTCCTTAACAGAGTGAAGAAGCTCTAGTGCATTATCTGTTTCTCATTTTCTAAAGTTCTTGGTAAATCTCCACCCCTCTTGTTTCAATCCTGGCTTATTTTTGTTTATGTTACTTGTTTGTGAGATTAAGATTTGCTGGTTCTCATCAGTTTCTCTATTTATATCTTCAAAGGCAGGTTTATTAAGTGAAAGAGTTTTCAGGTCCAACTTACTATTTTCAAATTGAGCAAGGCTGACCTTGAATCATTTTCTTTACTTGGCTTGTTATAGTATTTCTGTTCTCATAAACCATCTCAGAGAGATTGTAAATGATAGTGTTCCCCTGCAAGTTCTTGAAGAACAGCAGTAATATCAGCTCTCCTAGTTCTGCGCTGTGTGGGACGTTTTTGTGCTGACCGTACATCATGTAGGCAGTTAAGGTATAACAGCCATAAAGGGGACACAAGGAAGCAAGGATCTTTTAACACTTCAGTTCTTTAAAGAATCACTCTGACAATAAAAAATATTATTTAATCAGTTCTGCAGTAAAATACATGGATGCTTCTAATAAGTGTGGCTTCAAAAAGGAGATGCAATAGAATATCAGCTTCAGGCATTTGAATCTATGAAGACCCTGAAACTGAGGATGTCTAAGAACAAATCCCAGATATCTCTCAAAGGTTTAGTTCATAAAGTAAAGGCACTTACATGTAAAAGGATTAGATTATTTTAACTACACATTTCATTCATTTTGTCATACAAGACGGATTCTTTAGTTATAGTGTTAGATTTGCATAGACTTTATCCTTCCTATTGTTGCTGCCTTTTCTTTCTTTTTTTTTTTTTTTTTTTTTTTTTTTATATCGGCCACAATTGCAATTGTGTTCTAAAGTATCCACGATTACAAATCCTAATATCACATACTTGATAATATAGTTGCATGTATGTAAGCTTCTCTCAATTTATTTTACTCTGATTTTTTCAATGGATTTTCTGTTTTTTTCCACTAATATACCAGAGAGGTGCTGGATTACTTACTACTGAAATACAGGAGCTACATTGTTGAAGATTATTTTCTAGTACAACAAGATAAGTCTTCTTGACTTTGAAGAAGCCTGTTAATTGAAGGAGTGTTACGTATTCAGGCAGCTGTGTTCTTGGATTTGACTAATTACATCCTATGCAAATAGTGTCTTGTCAAGAAACCTGACCCAGTGTCCATTAAGAGCTCAGAAATTTCTGAGATAATAGTGAACTCTGGGAAAGAGCCAAGAACAAGGGGAAATGAGGGGTTTTAACTTGGTATTGGTTATTTCACTGCATTTTGAACAAGAAACCCTTTTCCATGTAAATAATCTAACCCTTTCATGTTATTGATTTTAGCTGATGAAGGAGTTTCCTCTGCTCAGCATGTTCAACATCCATGAAAACCTGCTAGAGGCTTTGTTGGAACTGCAAGCGTATGCAGATGTCCAGGCAGTCTTAGCAAAGTATGATGGTAAGTTCATATACATTTATATTTTCTCTGTATGGTACGCACAGAAGCAATGTTTCTAAGTCAAACTCTTAAAATTTAGGAAGCACTGTAATTAAGGTGATTGGCATGAGCTTCATAGATCCTCTTACACAGTCCTTAATCCAAAGATTAATCATTGTGCATTTTTTCTGCCAACCCATGCTTAATTCATTGTACAGGGTGAGGGAACTTACTTACTAGCAGCTCTTCAGTGCTTGCTTTGCTTTCTGTTGATGTTTAAAGAACGACTATTTAGGTTCTGCAGACTTCTTATTGCATACTATTCAAACCTTGCCTGAAGAAAGGATTATCAATTCCCTTGTGGACTTTTCTATGAATGTTGACTTAGTAGCATACAAGTGCTTTACAAACATTAATTGATTTAACTTCACAGCAGTCTAGTGAGTAGCAGACTTCATGTCTTATGGGGAAAACTTGGAAAGCTCAGAAGACTAGGTGAACTTTTCGTGTTAATTTTCAGCATTTTTCAGTAAGCATTGGTTTATGCAGCATTATGTTACTTTCTATGTTCCAATCACAGCTCCTGCTGACTTCAGCTCTAGCTCTTTGAATTTGAATTCAGACACCAGGGTCTCAAACAGAGAAAGGACAGAGTAAGAAGCGCCAACTGGCATACTTGTTTAGTTTAAGTAAATGGTTTTTCTTGAATTGTCTAGAAACTTTGTGACAAAAACAGGAATACAATCCAGTTCCCTTGAGCAGCGTTCATCAACCTTCACAGTGCCACTCTTCATCCTCTTCCTGCACTCCCTGGCTTATTCACCATCTACATTCCAAATTCTGCAACAAGTGAATCAGGAATCCTAGAGCCATCAGTTTCCTGTTGTATTTCTACACAGTCCTCGATCGTCCTCAGAAAAGTCTAATTCTATGCATTGTGGAGTATGGCAAGGGAGGTTATGAAAGGCATATTATGTAATTGTATAACTAAAAGTGAAATCATAACATGCATGAATCAAATAGCTGAATTAAGTGAAACAGGTAGCCTTAATTTTGATGTTTCTTAACTCTTCCTCTACGTTGATATTGTAGCCTTTGAAATGTTCTTAATTACTAGCTCTTACAGCCTTTCTGATGTTCTTTGAACAGAGATTTTAAGGCTTGTAACTTCCAAAGATTTTAAAAAGGTAGATGGACGTCATTTGAGGTACTGTTGTATAAATGGCTACCAATATGGGCTCTGGAACCTATATCCACAGTGCTTTGGCCACTCTTTCTCTTTGATTCTTTGAAGGAATTAGCGTCTTTTCCAGCCTGCCGTTAGTTGGTCTCTGTCCCATTTGTCTACTGAATTGTCTTCTACTTCTCTCTTGCATGATCAGTTTCAGCTTTCTACTGCTCCCAGTTCCTACCAGATTCTCCTTGTTCAGCCAGCGCCATTCATTCCCAATTCCATTCTTCTGCCTCTCCTAACTACCTATCCCAAACCTACCTACCTATCCTCACCCACTTTCCAACTCCTGTCTTACCAGACATCTTTTCCATCTACCCTTTTCTCTGTGGCTTCTGCCTCCTCTTCATTTGACATTCTCTGCTGCATTGCCTGGATGCCAATAAGCAGAACAGTAAGAGCACACGCAGACAGAGGCTTCTGGCTGTCAGCCCCAGTACTTGGCCCTGTATCATCACATGGAACAGTGGCAAGAGGATGATGTGTAAGTTTATTGGAGTACTGAGATGTGTGTACTTGATGAGTAAAGAATCTTTGGAGGGTATAACCGCAAAAATTGCAGAAGCTTCCACTGATTATGTGCTAATTGCTTTCTTCTAACATCTTATAACTTAGGAAATTAAGATAAATTTTAGCGAGGCTAGCAATAGGCCGTTGCCTTGATACTAATATGATCATCCTACCAAATTTCAGACCCCTGCGGTAAGTAGATGGTGGCAGAGCTGAGGTTATTTAATGAAAAATAAATAAGCAGCTGATTGCAGGCAACATTAGTGATAGTCACTGCTGCCAGTCCAGCCTGGAATGTTTTCAACTCTTTCTGGAGTCCAATCATTCTAAGCAGAGATCAAAATGTTACCCAGGCCCTTGAGTACTGCCATCCAGTAGCAGTAATGACTCTGGGAGAGAGTCTTTCTTGTAGCTCCTTGTATTTCACTAATTCCTGTGACACAGGTGTAGATCCCTATGGACTTTATTTTGGCACATTAAGAAGCAAGTAAAGAGAGTAGCTCGTTTTTATGCCTCAGGCACCACAGGATGTTGGCACCTTCTAGTCTTTAATTTAGTTGTGAGATAATAGCCCTGGGAGATAGCAGAACTGTGACAGAACAGGGAATTAAGCCATGCGCTCCTAAATCTCAGACTAAACTCCTGTGCCAGCTCTACTTTTGCATACCAAAGCACTGATCCCTAGTTTTAAACAATACCATGGTGGCACTTTGTGTCATGGAAGGTGATAAAACTTGAAGGTGCATTTTGTTTTCTCAAAAGCATCTGGCAGAGTCAAAACTGAGGTCGTAAATGTAACAAATGAGGCTTTTCAAAATAAAACTCTTCTTACTTTGTCTGTTTGAACCCATGCAGTTTCAACTCATGCTTTGCCATATATAAACAAAGGTGTGTGTGTACACCAGGTATGCACAAGGACTCGGCAAACACAGGCTTAACCAGTATAACCCTTACAGTTCATGAGTCTCAGAAGGCCTGTCTCAGGGAGTCTCAGCTCATTTTAGAACTCATCAGCTTCATGTGTTGTTAGATTTATTGGAATATAAAACAATGAACTCATTTATACTTTCCTATCTGCAGTTTCTGCTGGTCCCACTCCACTGCCTTTTTTTGACTAAGACCAAACCTGATTTATTGTATTTTGATAACATATGAACAAATTATTTCCTTGAGCAGTCTGCCCCCACCCTGGGCTAAAAAGTTGGATCACATTATGCGAAACCTCAGCCTGTGCAAGCAGACACACTGCTTTACTAAAAGCCATGTGTTAAATTGTGTTTATATTATGTACCTGGCAACAGAGCTGATGTCCATACTCATTATTCATGGAAAAAGGGCCTCATTAGTGGGAAGGCATGCACTGTTGCTGAGCTACATCATTATGGTTTCAGAGTTCAGTGCCTGTCAATAGAGTGCAGATGACCTAAATACTGTTGAATTCTGAAAGGATTTTTGGCTCTGATTTAACACGTATCCATGTTATTTACAGCAGAGATAGTTATGGCTGCTAAAGAGACTGTTCTTGATGGAATAAGCTTCTGGTATTCATAGTAGATAAAGTTTCTCTGCTCCTCTTGCCTTGCTTTTTAAGCAGATTGTTTTCCAGTGGAGTAGGTCTGCTTGTTGTGATGCTTAGAGCAAATGATTTATTAACTTCCCTGGGCAGCCAGTTGCTTAGATTGTTATTATCTGGTAACCTGGACATTGTGTGAAAACTCAGACCTTTCTGGCAATTGAAGGTCAGATTTAAAAAGAGTGGATGCCTATGTATTTAGTCATAGTGATGCAGTGGTTCCTCCCTAAACCTGTCCTTGCTTTCCTTTTTTTAAATGACAGTGTTTTCCAGTGAGACTATAAGCCTTCTGGTTTGCAGGAGGAACACCTTATACAGATTACCCTGTCACTTACCCCCTTGCAAAGAAGGAGAAAGACCATGTCACCATGTAGACAGAGTCCCACATTCAGAGTTCACTTGAGAAGATAATTTAGACCACCGGATGTGTAGGAAGAAAGTGGTTTTTAAATACAAAAGGCCTCATTCTGCTCTAGGCTATGACACTTTTTTATTTGGTAATGGCTTACCTCGAAGAATCCTACTTTAAACTAGTGTTAAATCAAAACACAGGCCTTTGAAGAAACACTTTAGAAACACAGTCGTCTTTGTCTTGGAATACTTTCAACTCAGTGAAATCCAAACAGTTCATGTAGAGAAATTAGTTCTCTAAAATGGAGCCTGAATGGGCTATTTTCCTTTCTCCAGTCCCCCTCTGTCCAATTTCTTCTTGTCCTTACAGACTTACGAAATGGGTAAATTCTATTTACATTGAACTTGAAGGTATTCCTTTTGTCAAGAGTTGCAGATTGATGAAACTATTGCATGGTGTCTTCAGTTATATTAGCTATGGTCTCCAGGGTTTTTGTGTGTATGTATTTATCTGAGATCACAGCTCCACTCCATCAGTTTAATTACTTGCCATGATTATGTTTGTTATTTTTGAGAAGATGTTCTAGCTGGTGGAGCTAACTGGGTAGATGTTCTGAGTGCAAGAAAGGGTTTTCTTCTGAGTTAAAGATGCAGCAAGTGGCAGTATGGAAGCAAGCATTACCTCATGCATACTATTTTAGAATCCTTTTGTTTCTTTGAAAGAGAGACCTTAAGAGAAAGTTCCTTTTAGTTAAGGACCAAAGCCTAGTCTACCTCTTCCGAGAGATGCAGATCAGGTAAGACTTCCAATTTATGTAACAGCAGTATCAAGAGAATAGTTCGTCTTTTTTCTCATTACATCTTTTTCTGCTTCTAAGAACTAGTTTCTCTCCTCTATGTCAAAATCACTTGTCACTTCAGCTAGGTCTCTGCATCAGTTCTGTGTCTGTTCATACCATCTGGTCTCTTTTTTTTTGCCATATGATTCTGCAGGGTTTTTTTTGTTTCTTCTGCTTGTGCAAAAGCACAAAAAGTCTAAACTAATTATACTAATCTTGCTGTTTCTTATCTCCTATAGGAGAAATGATTCCTTCCCCTTTATATGCATTTAGGATTGAACTTGGTCACATCAAAGGGGCTGACACCTGCCTGGTCACTGAGATATTCATCTCAGCAAGAGTTGCATCTGAGGTGTTTACAACCAGCAGTGACCCTCAAAATCTTTCGATAACTGAACAGTTTAAGTTTTAGTTGTGGTCTTGGCAAAATAAACACTTTTTGTTTGTGCTGACATGTTTTTTCCCATCCTATCAGGGGATTAAAACCCAGGCCTTAACATACACAGTGGCTATGTTTGGGTTTGGTTGGGGTGTTTCCCACCACTGAGGAAGAATGTCAAAAGTACAGAGAATCGGAACTGCTTTGTTTTGCAAGCACAAAGTAAATGTTAGATCATTACGTTCATAGTTTTGCTCCCTCCAGCACATTTTCTACCACGTTTTGTGGAAAAATGCAACGACTGTTCTCATGGGAGATAATACTACAGGATATTAGATCTTTTTGACAAAGTGTTTTTCCCCTGATGTTCAGTTCATACTTTCCTTTATTGAATTCCATCCCATTACTCTTGCTTTTAACCATTTGTATCAACTTAATTCACTTTCTTCCTTAAGGTTTGTGTCTTTATAGATGATTGCATCTCTCTTCTGTCATCACTGATCCAGCCTGCACATACTTATTTGCTAGAGCACTTTCAATCTTTCCCATAAGCAATTTTTCTTACCACCTGTGCAAGAGCTGACAATCTAGCCTGCAGGTGCAGAGAACTGGGGGAGTTCTGTGCTGACAGGGCAAGTGTTGGCCTATCACTTAAAAACATTAGAGTCTACAGACAAGCTGAGAGAGAGAAAATCAGAGCTGGGGTTCACCACCAAGCCATAGCACAATACATGTCCTGTATTCCACCATTTTTTGTTTTACCTCTTCACATAACTTCTTCCAGTTTGTTGATATACTTTCAGTTATATATTTGGAAATATGTGAATAATTCCAGCAGCTTAATGTAGTCTCTCTCCAGTGCTATATGAAGAAGAGCTAGCAGTTTGACTGGAAGGATCTTACTGTGCAAATTATGGCCCCAGATCTACAGCTTATTTCAGCAAATATTTAAGTCCTATTAGTGTTGATAAGACTAGTCAACTATCTGAAATTAAGCCCATAGGAATCTGTATTGTTAACTTGGGAATAACATACGCTTTGGGGTCGAAATAGGGAATAATTTCTGATTAGTGACTTCGATTTTATATTTATTAATGACTAAAGCAATTGCAGCATGCCTGTCTCTTCACATGTAGGGCCTTCTGATGGCTTGGATAGGGGATGTTGCACCAGTCCATATCCAGATTCATCATTTCTTGGTTTAGTTGCTATTTTATAAAAACAATAGATTCCCTGACCTATTTAGATGATATATGGCATACACTGGATATCTTGAATCAGAGAAGTAGTGACATTATGGTTGCAAGTCTCTATCCATAGCTTCTTTCCATTAGTTCACTATCACAAGCAACCGCTTATGAAGCAAATGACCAGTAAGAGTTCACTTTCCCAACCCTTCCCATAGCTGACTGGGGCTAATCGAAAGAAAATGCTCATAAATTAAATCTAGACCATTTTGTATTCTGTTTAAAGATACAAGTAATAAGGAAGAAGGGGAGCCTTTTTTAGATTGACACATTAGTTCTTATTAGGCGAAAATGTCCTGATCGTTTTGACAACAGAATAGCAGTCACATCTTTCAGCACATTGTGGGAGCCCCACAGGTAATCACAGGAGGGTGGGAAACAGTATATGTGAAGAAATTTTGCCAGATGGCTCACAGAGCTGGACACAGTCGTTTATGAAAAACTTCACTTTGGTTCCTGACAGAGGATTTATCTCCTAGGGCTACTTTATACTTGATTCCCTTGCTAAATTCAAGTTGTAACCAGACATAATTTTTTTATGCTTTTCTCTAACATACAAGGGTCCAGTTCTGGACATGAAGCCTAAATTATATCAGGATTTTGAAATATTGTAGTGCTCAGTCCAGAATAATAGCAGAACCAAATACTTATGGTTTAATACGGAGCAAACAAGCAAAACACTTTTGGAGGGAAGCAGGCATGGACCTACTGAGGGCTATCTCCACAGCAACCTACAGCAACATAAAAATGAACATTTACATGTATTTCTTTCATTGCCAAGGGACTGTAGATATTATCCTCAAATAATTGCCGCGTGCTCATTAGGAACATAGTACTGGAAGAGGTCTGCTGGGTGAGTCAGGCCCCCTGCTGTTGCATTCACCACATGATATTACCCCTTCCATGAGCTGTGCAAGCTCCATCCTAGAATTAGCTATTTTGTTTGCCCCACTATTCTACCTAGAAATCTGCCTCAAAAATTTGCTTCTCATAAACCTTCTTTTAATCTCCAGCCTAAATTTAATTCTGAACTGTTTATTCTTGTGCCAACATTATCCTGCACCTAAGCAGCCCTTCTCCTTTCCTGGTGTTCCTTTTGCGTATGCGTAGGAAGCAGTTCTATCTTCTCACAGAATTTATTTCATTTGGATTGTTACAAAAACAATCCAGTCTTTCTGTCTGACTTTGTTGTTCTTGACCATGGGTGGTCATATTTGAACACAGCATTCCTTAAGAAATCCCATTTTTTTGTGCAGAAATGACTCAGGTGGTGTACCTGAGCCTTACCTCACCTCAATACATTTCCCTTCCTTACAGATGACAGCAGTTGATTGCAGGATGATCCACAATGTATATGCACAGATGTTTCCAACTCAGGAGCACTTACTACCTACTAGAAAATATTGTTTTGTGATACAGTGTATTGTCTTAGTATGTTTAACCCTGTGTCAAGTTCAGTTCCTAATGTATGATATCTTAATCTCTTAGCCAAAAATTGTTATAATCCTCACAACTTGGACCATGCAACTTCCACTGACCATTCTCCATTCAAGTATCAGTGATCTAATGAAGAAACTAGCCTTTATATAAGTGGTTAGAGGGTTTCTGTGTGTTGAATGGTCTCATTGTTTAACCTCATGGATTGTATATTAATGGCTCCCCTTCTATGCCCAGGTGACCTGCCTAGTGGATGAAGGACAGGCTGTGGATGTTGTCTACCTAGACTTTAGTAAAGCCTTTCACACTGTTTTCCACAGCATCCTCCTAGAGAAGCTGGTGGCTCATGGCTTAGACAGGAGTACTCTTTGCTGGGTAAAAAACTGGCTGGATGGCCAAGCCCAGAGAGTTGTGGTGAACAGAGCAAAATCCAGTTGGGAGCCACAAGTGGTGTTCCCCAGGGCTCAGTTTTGGGGCCAGTTCTGTTTTATATCTTTATCAATGATCTGAACAAGGGGATCAAGTTGCACCCTCAGTAAGTTTGCAGACGATACCAAGTTGGGCAGTAGTGTTGATGTGCTCGAGGGTAGGAAGGCTCTGCAGAGGGATCTGGACAGGCTGGATCAATGGGCCGAGGTCAATTGTATGAGGTTTAACAAGGCCAAGTGCCGGGTCCTGCACTTGGATCACAACAACCCCATGCAATGCTACAGGCTTGGGGAAGAGTGGCTGGAAAGCTGCCCGGCTGAGAAGGACCTGGGGGTGCTGGTTGACAGCCGGCTGAACATGAGCCAGCAGTGTGCCCAGGTGGCCAAGAAGGCCAACAGCATCCTGGCTTGTATCAGGAATAGTGTGGCCAGCAGGAGTAGGGAAGTGATCGTGCCCCTGTACTCGGCACTGGTGGGGCCACACCTTGAATCCTGTGTTCAGTTTTGGGCCCCTCACTACAAGAAGGACATTGAGGTGCTGGAGCATGTCCAGAGCAATGAAGCTGGTGAAGGGTCTGGAGAACAAGTGTTATGAGGAGAGGTTGAGGGAGCTGGGGTTGGTTAGTCTGGAGGAGAGGAGGCTGAGGTGAGACCTTATCACTTTCTACAACTACCTGAAAGGAGGTCGTAGTGAGGTGGGTGTTGGTCTCTTCTCCCAAGTAACAAGCGATAGGATGAGAGGAAATGGCCTCAAGTTGCATCAGGGGAGGTTTGGATTGGATAATAGGAAGAATTTGTTTACTGAAAGAGTGGTCAGGCATTGGAACAGGCTGCCCAGAGAGATGGTGGAGTCACCATTCTTGGAGGTGTTGAAAAAAACATGTAGACGTGGCACTTCAGGTCATGGTTTAGGGGACATGGTGGTGTTGGGTTGATGGTTGGACTTGATGATCTTAAAGATCTTTTCCAACCTTAATGATACTATGATTCTAAGTTTCTATGAATTGCCATTTTCTTGCTGTTGTTCTGGCTTTTGCTGGCATACCTGCCTTCTTTGATGAAATTTCATCAGCGTAACAACTGTTTTTCCTCTGCTACGTCAGTTATATTCTCCTGACCTCTTGATTCCTCTTAGTTTTCAGCTCCTTCAAACACACAGAAAAGTGGCATGGTGCTCTTGATGCATTATTCAAAAAAGTCTGGGCAAACATTCTCTTCTTGGTACTTTTTTATATGTGGAGTTTGCCTTTTGCCTGGGAGAATGTATTTCCAGGGAATTCTGGGTAGACCTCTTGTTCTGTGACATTCATTGAAAATTTTGTAAAGGTCAGATCCTGAACCAATGTTACGAGGTTTGAACTGATTCAGGGGAAAATATTTCCTGTGAGATAATGGTGGCCTGATGGCCCAGAGAAACACTTACAGGTAAGGGAAAAATAAGGTATTTTAGTGACCAACTGAAAACCTTATAAATGACAGCACATAGTTGGGTTTTTTTTTCTTTTCCATTCCTCTCCTTTCACTCCATTTGTGATTTGATGAATAAGGTTTATACTGAAAGGCAGAGACCAGTATGTTCTGAAAAAGGTCATTTCTGTTTACTGGAAACAACTTTTAACTCCTAATGTTAAGGAAAACCTGGTATAAGCAGGGTTATTGAAAGTGCTTATAAATATTTTCACCTCCTGTCATTGAAGATGTGCTCATGTCTGTGTCTGTAGCTAGCTTCTATTAGTGGAGTAATTAACATATCTGTCACCCAGACTGCTTTGCATGCTGTTGATTTTAATTACTTTAGTCACTAAATTACATACTCCAGTGAAATTATAGTTGGAATACATTATAAGGGAGCCTCCAACAAGATATTTACATCTCGTACTTGAAGTGCAAGTGCATAAAAAGACAATAGAGAGGATTTAACAGGTAGCATTTTCAAAGGGCCTTAGTCATTCTGGCAATGTTTTCTGTCTAACAGAACAATATTCTGCTTGCTTGCTTGCTTGTTAATAAGTGAAGGATGGTGACTGCTGAGATATGACTTGCTTGTCGTCTTTAACTCCTTTTTGGATCCCTGTCTTGCAAGGCACTGGGGTTCAGTAAATCACAAGTTTCTCCTAACCCTAAAGTTACCAAGCTCTATGGTAATTTCATCTTCCTAATCAACTTTAATGACAAACTGAGGGATAGATAGTTTCTTAGAACAAGTGTCAGATTAGCTTCCTCACTTTTACAGTGGGCCTACTCCAGTGCCTTGTGTTTTACTATGCTGTGTATTTGCTGTTTACTATAGGAAGCTATAATATTGCAGTGTGCAGAAGTGTTTGCAGAATCCAGCCTTTAGTGGGTGTTGTTCTTTTTTTTTTTTTTTTTTTTTTCCTTCATTTAGCTGTAATCTGTAACTTTTTGATACTGGAATATTTCAGTCACTATATAATATGTGTCTGCTGGGTAGATTACTAGTGTGGAAGTCAATTCTTATCTGTAACAGTGGGAACAAATCTATAATTCAAGTCTGTTAAGCAGCATGTCTCTCTACCTTTTGGATGCTTTGTGCCAATCTGCTGGTAGAGAACAGGTATAAATTAAGTTGAACTAATGGGTTAAGTCAGGTTTATGGCTCCTGTGTGTCTCTGGAACAGCATAAAATGGCCAGACTCTCTCTGGTGAATATTTTGGTCTAAGATATCCTTAAGAGGCAAACTACCTTATTTTACTGTCGATCTGTAACTGCAATAAATCTACGAGTTGTTTGCTTGCAAGTCAAATCCATTATTATTAAATAGCTGTCTTGACTTGTATGGCTGCCACATATTCATATTAGACAACTGCTCCTGAGTGAAAACAAGAGAAGGGAATAAAATAGCCCTCAGCTATTACTTAGATGTTTTGTGAACTATGGAAAAATTCATGTATTCCAGGTTACCTATACATTTATGTATGAAGTAATGAATTCTTTCATTATGTCTCTGTCATGTCACTCTTTGGATTAGTTCTCTAATGTAATATATGCATTATCTATGTATTATGAATCTAATAATACATCTAAATGTAATAATGAACCCAGTTGCTGCTTAAATAGCAGTTCCAATGGTCCCTAACACAGGTTTTAAAGCCTGTATATTGGGTGGAAATTTAAAAATCCATGTGACGTGGGAGTACAAGTCCCAAGGTCAGAAAGTATTCTGAATTCATGTAATAATTTTGCATATGCTATGCATACTCTGAGGTATCAATCAAACACTTTTCTTTCTGCAGACTTTTAAATTTTCAGGTGTTTACTTTTTTTCTTTCTTTTCAACAGATATAAGCTTACCAAAATCAGCAACAATATGTTACACAGCTGCATTGCTGAAAGCCAGAGCTGTCTCTGACAAGTAAGTGCATAAGAACCACTGTCCAGCAAAATTCCTGATTTAACTCAAGATTTCTCTTAGCTGAGCCCACACCCTAACAATCTGCTGGGTTAGCAGGAGAATTCAGTCCTGCAGTAAATTCATAAAATGGTTTATATATAAGAAAAATTTGCAGTGATCAAACATTGCACTTCAAATATTACAGAAGAAGAAAAGAAGAGAAATAGCATAAATTCAATTCTTGTTTCAGTTTTATGTATACTATCTGGGTGAGCTTTGGCTTCCTAGATAGTATAATGAAGATGTAACTAAAAGGTGTTGTGTGGCTGAACCTCTTCAACTTTGTATAAACCTGACCACAAAAAGGTAATAAATAAATGTGGATGCGCTGGTAGCAATGTCATTTTACAAGTGCTGTCAGAAGACTGCTCATCTACTTAAATAGCGGCAGGTGTATTTAGCATTACTATGTCAGGGATTCTGAGAGGTAGATGATGTTCATATTTTTAGAGACACAAATATCTGCTCATTCCTGTTATGGTTTTCTCTTGGGTCTCAACCTTCCAAGGTGCTGAGCACATCTACTTGATGCCTGTGGACTTGAGAGCACCAGCCCACTCTGAAAGGGTGCTCAGCTCCTTGTGAGATGGAGCTCCAAAACCCCGATTCTGCTCTCAGATGCCTTCACACAAATCCCAGGCAGAGTTGTGTCTGTGCACCTGAGGGTCGAATGCCTCCCTAAAGTTGGAAAGCAAGTAGAGTGGAAAGCCATTTTCTTGACTGACATCCTGACAGTTTTTGCTTTTAAAGTGTATGTACACATCAAGATCTAAGTAATTTTCTTTCATTCTTTTTATCCTGTAGATCGCCAGTACCTACTGCAACATCTTTCCTCCCTACACAGCGACTCCAGCTTGGGAGGGCAGGGCTAAGGTTGTCACAGCTTTCCCTGTGGTGTCTGCCTGCCAAGTACAGCTCTGGAGTTAGCCGTGGGGTGTGAGGTGAGAAAGAGATTGCATGGTCTGGTTTTTCATTCACTTGGGGCAGATGATTTGCCCACAGTTTGGGCATGCTACCCGCAATGGTGCTGTGGCCAGTAGACCACCCGCTACTGCTGCTGCATCGTGATTCCATCCCAACCTGACCCAGGGGCATTGGGTTGGGAACCTCCCTAAAACCTCCCCAAACCTGTTTTTAATAGAAACCCTCCAACAATAATTTGGCACTGGTGGGTTTTTTTTTTTTTGGTTTTTTTTTTTTTTTGCTTTTCTTTTTTCTGCAACTTCAGCCTTGAATATGCCCCTTAGCAAGGTACCTAGAGCAAATTTAGATTAGTGACAGAGAAAGGACTGTTTGAACTGACTTTCTGCCATGATTAGATGCAAACATGCTTTCCACTTCTGCTGGGGTTTTCATTGGCTTGATGTAATAGATCACTCAGAGTTTCCACTTGCTATGGAAGTTTGGAGAGCATAGGAAATTGACTCAGTTTGGTTACATGGGCCCATGTTCTAGATTCCTTTTCTGGTTTTTTCTTGCTAGCATTTCTGACCTAATGTGTTCGTTTCTTTGCTTTTGTAGATTTTCTCCAGAGGCTGCCTCAAGGCGAGGGCTGAGTACTGCAGAGATGAATGCAGTAGAAGCTATTCACAGAGCAGTAGAATTTAATCCACATGTGCCAAAAGTGAGTATGGAGAAAGCATTGTTGTAGCTTTAACACTGCTGAGGGCCTAACTTCTGATTTGTGTGTTAGATTAACGAGTGATGTTGTGGAATGGGGAGCAAACAATGGGAAAGGAAAGAAGCTGATAGTGTGCACATTTTTTTCGTTTGGTATTTCACATTCAGTGTCTTCTACTCTGGACCATGCAACTTGAAATTTTAGCTGAAGTGAGTCCTGTATGTGAGCAACAATTATATGGTGGATTGTGGTAGTAGACACCACCAAATGCTATGCTGCAGGACAGAACTTAAAAACAGATTATTATTTACAAAATAGCCATTAAAGATCTTCTAGTTCAAAATAGCATGTTTTATTTGTTTTGATGGTTACATGTAAGAATATGTTTTTGGCATGCTATACAAAGGAACCTATGTTTGGAATTCATGGTGTGCTTCATATAACTTGCATTAGTAATTCCTTATGCAGCACCCTGTCATTAAGTTCTGAGACTGCAAAGCTCAGAGATGAAGAATTGCTGAGAACTACAAAGAAGGAAAAGGGATTTATGTTCTAATTCCCTAATCCCCTCTCTAGATATGTATCTCAACAGTAAGAATCTTGCCCAGGGACTACTAAAGGCTAATGTATTTTATTATTTCATCACCTGATACTCAGTATTGCAGTCTGGAACTTCATTGTAAAGGCAGACTAGAGGCAGATGCTTTGGCCCCTGGAGACCTGCCTCTGAACCTCACCCCACAAACCTTTGGACCACTATTGGCCTTTGAAAGTAAGCGGCCTCCACTGGAGAGCAGAAGACTGGTGTGTGTCAATGTAGGGAGCCTATTCATTAGGTACAGCTGAACACCAAGTCTGGTCAAGATAAACCCAAAACCTCTCCCATATGTACATACGGATTGCAGAAAGTTCATTCTCTTGCACTGCAGGAATTAAGTATTTTTCTCTGTGAGCTATATCTGTTATGCCAACCACTAAATAGCGTGCTTTAGCTATCTGAAAGTTAGGCTGTTTGTTTAATAAAATCATCTAGACTTCCTCTACAGGCAGTGGAAAGAAGGAACTATCTTAGACATCTCTAGACAGACTTTCCCTCCGAGGTGCCTGTTTCTGCATTGACTATGAAAGGAGCAACTATTTTCCAGTAAAAGCCTGATTTTTAGACAACAAGATTTAGGTGAGATGAGTCGCTTTGTATTACTAGCTGATCTTCTATTTTTGTGCCAAGGTATAAAATGAAAATATTAAACAAAGTTTGGTTCCAGGACTGCTTCTGTGGAACTCTCTCTTTGCTTTCTTCCATCCCAATGGTTCTTGCACCAACATAACCATTGATATTTCTCTTCTGCCTGGTTGCCTGTTTAACACTCTGTTCCAGTCCTGTTCTGGGTGAACCTTTAGGAATGTTTTACTGAAGCCCTGTTAGAGTATTCTATCCTTGCTGTCTAAAAAATTAGCTATCTTGCCAAGGAAAGATATCAGCTTAGCCTGTCATGAGCAATCCTTGGGAGCCTGTTCCCTTTTCCTCACTTACCTCCATGCTTTTAATAATTCTTTCCATCAAACTCTTTTTTTTTAACCGTTTGCATACTAATGATTCCATATTAACACATTGTTTCACTCCTCTTTAAGTGAATGGCATTGCATTTACTTCTCTCATCACTGGTTCACTTGATTCTGAGTGCGGATCGTTTTGTTTTAAGTCAGTTAGGCTAGTCTGGCTGTTTCTGGGACTGACTCATTCACTGTTCCAGGACAGAGATCATTGGCTGCAGTGGCCTCCACTTCTGTACATGCTCATAATGTCTATCCTGCTATTGCCCCCATGCTCTGCACTGCCATGAAACTGAGGCTAAGTCTTCATTTGCTACCTTTTTGCCTGTTCTTTTTCTGTTTATATTTAAGAGCTTGCTCTTCATTAGTTTGACTTCCTTTGCAAAATCTACCTTACTGTAAGTTGTGGCAGTTGTTCCATAACCTCTGCACTTCCAGATCTCCAAGATCCTGCTTTTCTTGTAGAGCAGTACTTTCATTCATCACTTGTGACCTCCTTCTCCCTAGCCAGCTTCTGTTTAGGTGGCTGTTCAGTACAAGGCTGAATCTCCTTTCTTGACAAGCATCCCCATGTGTGAAATGCAGATTGTGTGTTATTTTCAGTGCTTTTGATTTAAAGAGATTCCCGTTCTCTTCCTCACTTACATTCCTGAGCTTTTCAGTCAATTCACATTGTTAATTGATTCCCTCAGTTTTTCAAAGTCTGTCATTTTGAAATTGAAAACCTTTGTGAAACATACAAATTATCAGCATAATAAAGTAGTAACGGGCGCAGACTGGGTTTTTTTTAGTTTATATTTTAACTTTAAAACCATGTAGCCTAATACAGGTTAATATGCAGCACTGCTGATTTCACACTCAATATCCTTTAGCTAAGAGCAGAAAGAATAAGGTGGCAAAAATATGTTTTTGGTTATAATTTTTTGCACAGTATAGATATTACACCTCAATTTCCACTCAGTTATGATTGAAGTCCTGTCCAATTTGTTCTTAAGGAAATGGAGATAAGTTTTAGCAAGCAGTAATCACAAGAAATCTAACAATGCCACAAAACTAATATGTTTTCAAAGCTTCTTTAGGACTTAAACACTAATGAGTCTCTTGTTCAGACTGAGGAAGAAATAAATTACAAAGGTGACAAATTATTTAAAGCATTTGCAAAGTTTGCAGCAGAAGCCTTGAAAGCAGGGAACTGCACTATTAAATAGAAAAAAAAATGGTTTGATATGTTTCTGGTCTGTCTCAAAAGGAGATTTTACCATTTTCAGTGCAAATCATTAAAATATAGAATTATCACATAAAAAGATTATTACTGGATATGCATTTTCAAGACATTTAACTGGAAATAGCACATTTTTGCTAATGAGATTCTGAGACAACGGGAATGCAGGGAACATACTCTAAACATGCTGAGAGATGCTGCTGAGCTGGATTTAGCAAGAAAGGGAGACTGGGTCTTCCATTGTGACCTATTGCAGGCTTGTGTAAAACAACCATTGGATTCTTACGATGCTGCTGATTTTTCCCTAGGAGATTATGGCCAGACTGCAGCCCAATGTTCCATAGTGATGCTGCAGAGGTCAGATATACTTCGTATACTTTCTTTTGAATGTAATCTAAAGATGTAGGAACCCCTTAAGAGGCAGCAGTTTAAAAGTTCCAGATTTCCGTCTTTACATAGAGGTGAGAAACCCTGCAAAAACACCTACCTTCCACATAGAAACCAATGTGTATGCATGGTTCTGGTAGTCTTCTCAGTATGTATGTCATGAAGATGTTGGCATCCACTTTCATTGATTCTACATGACTACGTATCACCTTGGGTTTTGTTTTCTGTCTGTACAAAAATGCCTTTTACAGAGACCTAGTATGCTGACAGTCTTTCTTCAGGCAGCCACCCTCCCAGCAAATAATCTTCTTTTGACACAGATCTCTTCTTCCATTTCTGAGTACATTTCAATGACAATTTAATTCCCAGAGGTCAGTCTATTAAGTCTCAGCCGTAGGTAATAAATTCTCTTTGTTTTTGGAATACACTGGAGTCAAGATGTGCCACGTGGAGGTACCAGAACTCAGTTTAAGTGAAAAAAGGCAATACAGAGCTCAGTGCAGCCTGCCAGATCTCTCCAGGAAGTGGGGCAGCTGACCTGCCTGTGTTGTTTCTGGAAGCTGAGCTGTGCAGGGTAAGGCTAGCTCAGGTCTGTCAGCTATGATCTCCTTCTTGACTGCAGCAAAAATGGCACCACTGTCAAACTGACCAAGACTTCTCATTCTGAAGACATCTTACCTGTTAAAAGGTTTCTGTGCTTGAAAGTGGCTATTTTTTTTAAGCTGTACCTGAAAAATATCTGATAAAAGATATTACCTCTCTCTACAGTTTGTCTTGTTTATGTTACTGAAACAACTCAGCCACAGCAAATTGCAGCTTTATACTTTGGCAGAGATTACCTATGTAAAAAGAAAGCACTTCACCAGGTAGAGTGTTTTCAGGGTTCTTTTTAGTAGAAGAAAAACATAACCCATAGCAGATTGAAGTCAGCAGTACAGCAGGAAAGAGAACAAACCAAAGAGCTATGAATTTCACTGTGAGAAGAATCACAACAAGTTGTATCACTTGGTTGAAAAAAATTCAGACAAATCTTCACAAACATCTTTGTCTTAAATGAGATTCTATGGACTAGTATCCTTTTGTTTTAGTGTAGCGCCATGCACTGTGGAGTTTTGGTCCCAAGGACGTGCTGACACTGTCTGACAATGTGCTGCTCAAAAATTTAAGAGTTAAACAAAAAGGGTTTTATTGCCCCTGAAGCAGTTGGGGTATCACTGTAATTCCAGAGAGTTTTGTATAGAAAAGAGAGTAGTACATCCTATGTCACAGAGAGTACATAATCTGTGGAGTGGGTGGGGAAAAAAAGTATATGTGTATACACACATACGGAAGACTTTATCAATATTATTTATATGTTGTGTTTGGAGCTTCCCCACTTACAAGTAATGCAACTATCCCAAGCTAATGCTGATAAAGTGCCACAGCTGTTCCTGGGACATTTCTCAGTTGTGGAAACCCTTTCTGAACTGATTTGCAAGGCTCCCTCCCTGCATTCAAACTTGTCATGAAAAGCCCCCCCGCTCTTTCCAGTGATCTATGAGACATGAGCTATTCAGTAAAGCCAAAGGGAAGAGAAAACAAATGATATATCTCATTGTTAAAAGTAAATCAAAAGTGTGCTCTGCACACAGTTGTGTGGGTTTGCTATGTAAGCCAGGAGCTGAGCTGACTTAAAGAGAGTACCTGCTGCAGTTTGCTGTGTTTGAATCAGACAACTTAAATATTGGTATTACTTTAAGAAATGCCAATTTTGTGTGTAAGCAGTTTCTTAAAAGGATGTAACAAACCATTGACTTAAACACTTTTAAAGATTTATCTGTGCTCCATTTCATCCCTTCTCATTTCTTTCTTATTTACTTTAAATTTTTTTAATTAGAACCGTGTCTGTCTGTATGCTTGTGTGGCTTCTAGTAAGTTGTAGTTGCTAATAGAAACAAATAATGCAAACAAATTCATATACCAGATGGGAAATGAATCTGTTCTGCACACCCCATGATATTACGGAGAAACTATTCCAGTCACGTTGAAGAGAGTTTTTAACAGTTCAGTGAGACAGTGATTTGTTTTTGTATCTCCAGCAAAAAGGCCAAACTTCTTAATTACCATCAATCCAATGAGAACGTGTAAGGTGACCTAAAAGTGGCTTTTCTGGGCATGTAGAAACCAGTATTTTGGAACTGTTTTAAGCTTGTGCTGTTCATCCCGCTGGGAGGAGGAGAATTCCTGTTCAAACAATGTTAAACTCTCATATTCTGGCCTGGAGGGATGCTGTCACAGGTGCAGGAATGACTATTGCCTATTTGTGGCCTGAGCTATAATTTCAGAGGTAAACTGAACAATTGAGGAAAAGAAGGAAACCTGCCTGAGATAGGTTGTTTCATTTTATAAAAGGGCACTAAAGTAGCTCATTAATGTGGAATGTTAAAAGCACTCCCAGTAGAGAATTAGTAGCTAGAGTGCTGTCAATGTTATTAAAGAAATAATGTATATTCAATCAATTCAAGTAAGAGAAATATAAACTCCACCATGTAGCACTTCATGTGTACAAGGTCCATTGTCATCCTCCAAATGCTTGATAGAAGGCATATTCCCATATGTGTACAGAATGGCTATAGCTGAGCAATATCTATTACAATGTCATGTAACTGGCCCAGAAGCCCTCTGTGGAAGCATGGGAACAATACTGTTACCTAACTTGTAACTCCTAAAATACAGGTTTTGGGCAGGAAAAAGTTTGGGGTGAGAGGAGAGAGAGACTAGGAAAACAAAAAAGACAACCAAAAAGATCCAAGCCAAAACACTGCAGTGGAGAAGGGCTGATTGAGACATCTGTTGATGACAGAAATCAACTTTAGTATTCACTCATAACTTGATTAAGACTATGTCATTCTGCCTATAATTTTCTGGACTCTTTTCTGAGCTGATTCCTTTTTTAAAGGAACACGATAACCATGGATGGTGGTGACATGCTATTTCCTGTTCTAGTTAAACTTCTTCATTCATCATTGAAAAACAAATGCAGTTGGAGATGTGCTAGGCTTGCTGTCTCCATTTCCTCCATGATGGCTTTGCTAAGCTTTTTATTTAGCATGTTACTTGATTCTCACTCTGAAGTGGAACTGGGCTTGGGTTCAGAGCCCTGCAGGATGATGGAGGGCTCCCATCTTCCCTGTGTATTCAAAGTATTGAAAAGGTAGTGAAGTTTTATTACTTAAATTGTAAAGATCGTGGTTGAATCTGAGAGGAAGCCAGTGTATCAGGAGTTACAGTTAATAGGGAGTCTGTCAAGAGGTGTAGGTTGTTTTCTTGTAAAGCCAGATGGAGTTCATACTGGTATGAATTTTAGTGGTATGGTAGGGTCTTGTGTCATATTAGTCCTGTTACAAGGGCTGTGCTCTGGACTGGGGCCTTTGGAAATGTCGAGATATAAATAGTCAGATTCCCACCCTGAGGTCTTTGGTGGCTGAAGAGAAGACTGTACCTGTCTAGTGTAGTATCTTTGATTAAGTGCAATAGCAGCCTCTTGGAAAGTACCATCAGATGTCTTTGGCTGATTTTTTTCCAAGAGCTGGAGATACTTGTTGCATGCAGAAGTCCATCAGGACTGTGATTCACACATTTTATGAGCAGCATGAGGACTGCAGCTTATTGGATAGTTTTTGAAGAAAGATTTTTTCATTTAATTTCATTTCACTGGAATTTGTCTGCTTGTCCAATCCAAAATGTTTCAGGGGGACTGTGTTGATTTCGTGGATAATCTGCTAGAAACCCAGCAGATTGCTGGGACTCAGCCCTGCCTGTCAAGTGTCTGGGTGCCAGTACCCTGCAGTTACCATAACAGGGGGCTGCCCTTGGCTATGCTATCTCCAAGTAGACCCTGAGCCCTGTCAGCCAAACCTTCAGGAACCTGAATGCCCTCGGGGCTCTTGAACTATCCTTGAAAATACAGCAATGCTGGATGGATATGATATTCTAGGACATCAAGACCATCCTAATTTTCCTAGACAGTCATATCTCTCCTACCATAATAATCAAGCCTGCCTACAGCTGGGTACCTTTTTGGTACTCATTACTCCTCTTCAAAGAAGTTAAACAGATGGGGGCCTTCAATTGCCCTCTCACAAAGCAGATTTGCCATTTCTTTGATTAGCTCTATTCTGTACTTGTGGAATTTGATCTTTATGTTTCTGAAAGTGTCTGATGAGAACTGTACAGAGCATTCCAGACGAGGTCTCTCTGGGGCTGTGTACAATTAGCATTCCTGCTGGAAATGCCTCCAGAATAAATTCATTGACAGCTTGTATGCCCAAAAGTTGTGGCTGACCCTTGTGCATAAAACAAAAACTATTATGAGGCCCAAATGAGCCTGGAGCCATCCATCGACTTTATGTGTGGGTCTTTTTGATTATCACCAAACCAGGTCATGGACTTTTTGTTTGGGAAAGTAGCTGTGTGATAGTAATGAGGGAGGAGTGTTTCACATTTTTGATCTGAGGAACTTAGGTTTTTCTTTCTGAAACTGAGAAAAATGCAGACTGAAAAGTCAGCACAACTGAGTGAGGGCTAAGAATGATTTACAAGTGTCAGGATCCTTCCATCTGGTACTTCTGCTTGATTTGTTTTTAATCACTGATAGCAAGCAACACATAAGAAACAAAATAACATGTTTTCATCTTAGTGCTCCTTGAAATAAGACATTCCTTCCTGGTTATCCTTTTCCTACAGATAATGACATGGCTTTGGGGTTTTTTTGTTTTTTTTTTTCTTTGAAATATTTAAATATTAAGAACTTACTTTCTCATTTACTTTTGCAAAAAAATATGGAAATAAGAGTTATGTTCTAAATTAATAAAACAGATAGAAACCTACAGCTCTTGCAGCTGTATTCCATTCTGCTGAACAGGTATAATGTGTGTTTTTAAAAGGGTGGTGCATTCATTAGGGCAGCGAATAAGAACGTTTGCTGTATCTCTGTAAACCTGGTAGCTCTCTCCTTCTTGTCAGCTCTTTATTCTGTTCTCTCTGTCACTCTTAATCCCCTGTCCTGCCTACTAAATTGCAGCTTCCTCCATTAATCCACCTGCTCTGCAGCTCTCAAATTTTTCTGAAAAGTTTTAGAGAAAATCCAAGTATCACACATATTACTCCCACTGCTAATTCAATTTCTCCTCCTTTAATACTGTTACCTGCACCAGAAACACATGTGATTTCACTTTCCTCTTTGAAGTATTTATCTGCTTCCCAGGGTTGACAGTTCTAATGAATAGCTATAAACTCTTCAGAAGGGATAGGCAAGGCAGGAGAGGCGGTGGGGTAGCCCTGTATGTAGGGAGTGTTTTGACTGTCTGGAGCTTAGTGATGGTGATGATAGTGTTGAGTGTTTATGGGTGAGAAACAAGGGGAAGGCCAACAAGGCAGATATCGTGGTGGGAGTCTGTTACAGACCACCCAACCAGGATGAAGAAGCAGATGAAATATTCTGTAAGCAGCTGGGAGAAGTCTCACGATCGCTAGCCCTTGTTCTTGTGGGGGACTTCAACTTACTAGATGTCTGCTGGATATACAATACAGCGGAGAGGAAACAGTCCAGGCGATTCCTGGACTGTGTGGAAGATAACTTCCTGACACAGTTGGTGAGTGAGCCTACTAGGGAAGGCACCTCACTGGACCTGTTGTTCATGAACAGAGGACTTGTGGGTGATGTGATGGTTGGAGGCTGTTTTGGGCACAGTGATCACAAAATGATAGTTTTCAATTCTCAGAGACATAAGGAGAGGGGTCAGCAGAACTGCTACCTGGGACTTCCAGAGGGAAAACTTTGGCCTATTTAGGAGCCTGGTTGACAGAGGTCCTTGGGAGGCAGCCCTGAAGGGCAAAGGAGTCCAGGAAGGCTGGACATTCTTGAAGAAGGAAATCCGAAAGGCACAGGAGCAGGCCGTCCCCATGTGCCAAAAGACGAGTTGGCAGGGAAGAAGACTGGCCTGGCTGAACAGAGAGCTTTGGCTGGAACTCAGGAAAACAAGGAGAGTTTATGACCTTTGAAAGAAGGGGCAGGCAACTCAGGAGGACCGCGAGGGTGTCGTGAGGTTATGCGGGGGGAAAATTAGAAGGGCCAAAGCCCAACTAGAACTTAATCTGGCTACTGCTGTAAAAGACAATACAAATGTTTCTATAAATACATTCGCAACAAAAGAAGGGCTAAGGAGAATCTCCACCCTTTATTGGATGTGGGGGGAACATAGTGACAAAAGATGAGGAAAAGGCTGAGGTACTTAATGCCTTCTTTGCCTCAGTCTTTAATAGTAAAACCAGTTGTTCTCAGGGTACCCAGCCCCCCGAGCTGAAAGACAGGGATGGGGAGCGGAATGAAGCCACATAATCCAAGGGGAAATGCTTAGCGATCTGCTACACCACTTAGACACTACACAAGTAATATGAGGCCAGGTGGGATCCACCCAAGGGTAGTGAGGGAGCTGGCAGAAGTGCTTACCAAGGCACTTTCCATCATTTATCAGCAGCCCTGGCTAAGTGGAGAGGTCCCAGTTGATGGGAAGTTAGCAAATGTGATGCCTGTCTACAAGAAGGGCTAGAAAGAGGATCTGGGGAACTACAGGCCAGTCAGCCTGACCTCGGTGCCAGGGAAGGTTATGGAGCAGATCATTTTGAGTGCCATCACACAGCACGTACAGGATAACCAGGCGAACAGGCCCAGTCAGCATGGGTTTATGAAAGGCAGGTCTGCCTTGATTAACCTGATCTCCTTCTATGACAAGGTGACCTGCTCAGTGGATGAGGGAAAAGCTGTGGATGTTGTCTACCTAGACTTTAGTAAAGCCTTTCACACCATTTTCCACAGCATCCTCCTAGAGAAGCTGGCAGCTCATGGCTTAGACAGGAGCACTCTTTGCTGGGTAAAAAACTGGCTGGATGGCCAAGCCCAGAGAGTTGTGGTGAACAGAGCAAAATCCAGTTGGGAGCCACAAGTGGTGTTCCCCAGGGCTCAGTTTTGGGGCCAGTTCTGTTTTATATCTTTATCAATGATCTGAACAAGGGGATCAAGTGCACCCTCAGTAAGTTTGCAGACGATACCAAGTTGGGCAGTAGTGTTGATGTGCTCGAGGGTAGGAAGGCTCTGCAGAGGGATCTGGACAGGCTGGATCAATGGGCTGAGGTCAATTGTATGAGGTTTAACAAGGCCAAGTGCCGGGTCCTGCACTTGGATCACAACAACCCCATGCAATGCTACAGGCTTGGGGAAGAGTGGCTGGAAAGCTGCCCGGCTGAGAAGGACCTGGGGGTGCTGGTTGACAGCCGGCTGAACATGAGCCAGCAGTGTGCCCAGGTGGCCAAGAAGGCCAACAGCATCCTGGCTTGTATCAGGAATAGTGTGGCCAGCAGGAGTAGGGAAGTGATCGTGCCCCTGTACTCGGCACTGGTGGGGCCGCACCTTGAATCCTGTGTTCAGTTTTGGGCCCCTCACTACAAGAAGGACATTGAGGTGCTGGAGCATGTCCAGAGCAATGAAGCTGGTGAAGGGTCTGGAGAACAAGTGTTATGAGGAGAGGTTGAGGGAGCTGGGGTTGGTTAGTCTGGAGGAGAGGAGGCTGAGGTGAGACCTTATCGCTCTCTACAACTACCTGAAAGGAGGTTGTAGTGAGGTGGGTGTTGGTCTCTTCTCCCAAGTAACAAGCGATAGGATGAGAGGAAATGGCCTCAAGTTGCACCGGGGGAGGTTTGGGTTGGATATTGGGAAAAATTTCTTCACTGAAAGGGTTATCAAGCATTGGAACAGGCTGCCCAGGGAAGTGGTTGAGTCACCATTCTTGGAGGTATTTAAAAGATGTGTAGGTGTGGTGTTTAGCGACATGGTTTAGTCGTGGACTTGGCAGTGCTAGGTTATCGTTTGGACTTGATCTCTAAAGGTCTTTTCCAGCCTAAACAATTCTATGATGCTCTGCTTTGATCACAGTCTTATCAAATCCTTGACCTGTTTGCTGGCTCCTTCCAAGCTCCTTTAGGTTAAGGGGTGACTTGCTCTAGGATGCCTTCCATGACATCATGCTATTTGTGCTTATTTTCATCTGGCCTTTCCTCTTCCTTTCCCCAAGGCTGATTTTCAATTGGGTTTTTTTTTTCCCTCTTTTCTCCTCCTTTCTGCACCATGTCACACACTGAGTGGGTGCTCCAGCATGCCCTGCCGTCTCCTGTTCAGCTTTTAACAGGAGCTGTGGAAGGTTAACACCACCCATGCCTCTGTTTCACCTCTGGTGTCAAGTTGCCTTCTCTTGGGTGCCTGCACTGGGTTGTTGTCAGTCTTGCAGTCCTCCTCCTTCTAGACCAAAGCAGAGACCAGCATAGGCACGGAGGCCTCAGTGAAGTGGAGGGGCTGCATGCTCGCTCTCTTTTTGCCAATGATGAACCATAACTTTCCTTTCCAAACCTTGTGCTGGGGCCTGACAATCTACTGCTTGACTCACCTGCTGCCTCTTGTTAACTTAGGCTGGTGGAGAGAACATTTGCTCTTGGGCATCTTGGAAGAGAGCAACCATTTAGTTATGCTTTTGAAGAGCAGCTAGCACACAGCTGGGAAATGTTACACTTCTTGGAGGACTGACAAACAGGAGTTGATTTGGCAGCCTGTGATTTCTGTCTGTCATTCCTTTCCCTGTAAAGCATGCCAACAAGGGATGTAGCTTTCCCCTCTGCTGTATCTTTCTCCTCTGCTAACTGGAATGTGGTAACATCAGTGATGAGGTAATGTCTCCTGAACTGGTAGTGGTCTAGTTCATGGGCTGGGGAAAGAGGAAGAATCACCTGCTTGAATAATGTCCAGGACCTCTGCCTTCCTCTGTGGCATGAACCCTCTGTGTGTTTCATCCGCTTCTGTTATGGGGGATCCAGTAACAGGGAGAATTGCTTGTGGGTTTAGTCAGTGGTGCTTTTAATTTTCATACCATTTTCAATAAGTATTTCAAGCAGCAAGCTTAAACATCCAATACTTCTTTTTCTGGAAATCAGGTATTTGTTACATTTTGTAACTTTTTTTACTTTGTACCTTGTTGGTAGCTACTTAGGTGGCTGCCAGCCTTGCATATTCATAGACTTAGCAACCAGTTGATGGCAATCCAGTAAAGCAACCTGTGTGCAAACTATGAGTACTGCGTGTTCCTTATATAAAGGCTATGTGCATCAAACTGCTTAATGTCATCTTCATTTTATTATAAACACTTTTAATTAAAAAGCTCTCATAATTAGATTCTCTGTTCTGCTTTGAGCCCTTTTTTCCATCTCCTTTGATAAGAGACATCTCATTTTGAAATTCTCTATAGTCCCCCTACTACAGCTGAAGAGCAGAACATTAACCATCTGTCAGCATATCTTAGTCTTTGGGAATAATTCAGTAATTATCTTCAAGTGCAATTGGTGATGTTACACATTTGATGAAACACTTATGAGGGAGAGTACTTTAGGGAAATAGACCTTTCAGTGTGCATTGTAGAATTGCAGGCAGCTTTTTGTGTTTTTTATTACCTCTGAAATAATTGTGCTCTGCTTTTTTTATTGCAGTATCTACTAGAAATGAAAAGCTTAATTCTGCCCCCTGAACATATTCTGAAGAGAGGGGACAGTGAAGCAATAGCATACGCTTTCTTTCATCTTCAACACTGGAAAAGAGTAGAGGGGGCATTGAATCTCTTACACTGTACATGGGAAGGCAGTAAGTAATTTTCTTTCTTACAAAGGAGCTAATAAAATATTTTTATTGAATGTCATGAGAAAATAATGGCTTTTTGTGAAGCATGGTATGTGAGAATTTTGGAGGTCAGTTATATCCTCACCAGCATTGAAATATTTGAAATTCAAACTGAAAATACAAACTTGTTTCCTCATTTAATGAGGAAAAAGAGTTCTGAAGTCTTGGATTGTGTTTTCTGTGTGACACTGAACAAAATTTCCCATCTTCTTTTTGACATATTTCCTTACTCATGGGTAAGGGATTTAATATTTTACCTTCCTCATTCCAGAGTTGTAGAGATTTGTTTGTCATTATTTGAAAGCTTTGCTATTGGGAAACTATGAAAGTGCCTTATAAGCAGAAAAAAACCCACAACAACAACATAAAATACTGGTTTGTTTTATACTATTCATTAATATTTAATTGACAAACTGGAGTGAGTCCAGTAGAGGACCACTAGGATGTATAGGGGGCTAGAATGTACAACGTAGGAAAAGAAGCTGAGAGACCTGGTTTTATTCAACCTGGAAAAGACTTCTGATAGGTGAAGGAGGGATCCAGTTGCTGTCTTCCTCCACCCGATGGAGAGAGAATACGGAAGACAGAGTCAAAGTCTTCTCAGAAGGGCACAGCAGAAAGACAGAGGCCATAGACACCAGCTGTAGCAAGAGAAATTTCATTTAGACATAAAGAAAATATTTTCACAATGAGAGTGGTGATGCACTGGAACAGGTTGCTGGTAGGTTGTGGGATCTCTACCCCTGGAGATACTCAGAGCTCAGCTGGACATGGCCCTGAGCAACCAGACCTAACTTTGAAAATGACCGTGCTTTGAGTAGAATGTTGGAGTCGTATACTAACCTTCTAACCTAAATTTTCTTATTCTGTCTTTGAGATGTCCTCTTTCCAGGTTCCAGAGAATTAAAAAGCACCATTTAGAATCAGCCTCTCTGGGCTTTTTTAATGCAGATTTTTCCTTCTGTAATCTGGTTCCCCTTTTCTGCTCTGCTTTCTTCTGTTATCTTTTAGCCTTTCTGTATGTTAGTATACCACCATTCTTTTTCCTTCCTCCATTTGCTTTTCTCATTTAGGTTTGTTATAAAAGATACAGTTTGTCGCCATGATAATTCCTACAGAAATGCACTTAATACCTCCATTGTAAAAGTGAATTATGGTCTCAGTTACCATATTAAATGGCCTGGACTTGCCTAATTTGCACTGTAGGCTCCCTGAGGAAGCAACGGCTTTATTTCTAGGTGTATAGAACACCTTGCTCAGTAATTCGTATAATTGCTGCCTGGGGTTTGCTGTGCTGCATTGCATTGTTCTCTGTCCTACCTGCTTGCTCTTTTCCTGTCATTTCTCCCAGTCTATTTTTTCTGTCATAGCTTCCTTCCCAGGGCCTTATTTTCAGTGGTTTGCTTTTACGTAGTGTTTCTTCTCTTCCAGATGCTTGCAGAAGTCCTTTAGCCCAAGGCTTATTAACCCATCATTATGGGGCAATATTTTACAGGGAATCCTGAATAGATCTTCTTTTGCTTTGTCAGGCTGGGGAGTCCTTAAGGGGCTGTTTACAAGGACCAGCTTTTGGCACAGGAGGCTGGCTGCCCTGCAGTCCCCCTGCCGTATATGTAGGGAATCTAGTCATCTGTGCCTGAAAGCAGTGTAGGGCATTCCCATTCAACTACATTAACTGATTCCTCTCCTTATTACCTCCACAGCAATCAGAATACGTACTTTATTAGCTAATATTTGTATAGCAGCCTGTAAAGATGTAAATTATTATTGTTGCATAACCTCTAAAGAAAAATCCATAATTCATTTTGCTCAGTGATTTCAGAGGGAGATGAACAGTACACCAGTCCTCAAGAATTTTGTTCAGATTTTGCTCATGTGTAAAGACTCCCGTGGGTTTTAATGGTTTCACCAGTGTCTAGTCCAATAATCATAACTTTTGGTCCATATCTTAGTCTGGGTAATATTCTTTAAGGAGGGAGTGAACTATTTATGTCACTTTTGTGTCCTTTACTTGCAAAATGTTTCTTTGGCATCTCTGCGCAATTGTAAGTTAAAACCAGTGGAAACATGACAGAGAAATTAAATTTAATTAAATACTAGTTCTAACCAACAGTCTACATACAGTACATGGTCAATTGCCCTCGCTTTCTTTCTAGGTATTTATGTACTTGCCACTAGGTATTTATGTACTTGCCATGCCTTTAAATTGTACTATTCTGTCAGTGTGATTAAGTAACCACAAGTCTCGCTTTAGTAGCTTGTGTGTAGGAATTTAATGCCCACATATATACACTATTCCGTTCTGACCTTGTGGGAATTGGGCAGAATTAAGTACATTAATACTGTCACTCGGGGTACATTTTGAATGCTTCTGAGGAGAATAAGGTCACTCCTAATTAAGACAGCCTCTAATGAAATTTATGCAGAAACGTCTTTGTGATATTTTAAACTCTGAAATTTTCACAGAGTGTTTTTCCCAAATTGCATTCAACACTTGAGAAAAGTGAGGTTATAAAAATAATGATCATCATCAAACTGGAATGTTGGTTGTTTCCTCCTCTGTCTTCAGTCAGTGAAAGTACAGTTTTATTCATATTACAACTAAAAAAGCCCAAGCGACACCACATGAAACGTTGCTCTGGGTTTACTCCTGGTGCTCTGTACAGAAGGTCTGTAGTTTCAAGTGTAACCAAATTGCAAAAGAGTCTGAGGTGCTCGTTCGTCATTGTCAATTCCTAAACTTGGGTCATGTTTCCTATTGTTTGCATGAAGAAGAAAAACCTCGGGGTTCTCAAATACTATGGTGGCTTTTATGATGAGCACACGGTTGAATGGCAAACAGCCTCTGCGCTACCTGAATTGATTCATGTAAAATAGGATCAGATAATACTGTAAGGTAGAGAAGTATCTACGTAAACACAAACTGCTACAGATGAGCCAGAGCACTTTCTTCTATGGCTGATAACATTGCTAAATAAACTGTTTTGTTGTAAATATTCCTTATTTGGTCTCATGTCAAAGATGACTGTTTAAATTCGGCAAAATCTATTCAAACATTTTTCACTTGATTTGTAAAAGCAACATCTTTACCATCCCTTTTCACTTTGATTAGAATCTTAATACTATTGTGGTTTAGGGTAAGGCAGAAGAGGCTTGATTTCTGTTTAAATATTAAGCCAGATTGAAAGCAAGAACTTGTGTTAGTGGTTTTGAAGTAATGAGCATTGAACATCCATCCACATATGTTTTTGTACAGACACTCAAGTTTGTTGCATGTGAAGATCATACAAGGCTTGGATTATGGTATTTGTACTTGGCTTTTTGGGGTGCTATGGTGGGGGGGTAACATTGGAAGAGTGTTATGGCCCAGGTTCGTTTACAATCTTTGAGGATTTCGGCATTCTTTACTATTGCTTTAAACATAGTAATCAAGAATAAATGCACTCATATAACTGCACAAAAAATACAGCTAACCTTATTTCAAATGCAGTGTGCACAACTGAAAATATTGGGGTATTGTGTATTTTAAACCAATTCCTTGGTTGCCTTGTGAGCAAGAGATAATGGAGTGTTATTGTGTGGTGGTGGGCTGTACCTAACATCTAAAATATACAGTGCTTCTAGGACATCTGTTAAGGAAAATATTGCTTCAGTGACTGATGTTCATAGGAGTAGTGAGAATAACACATTGATGACATTTTAACAGTGAGAATAATATATAGGATAATGGAAAAGGATGTCTTGATTGCAAAGCTATAATTCAGTCAAATATTCTGATGTTTCCGTAAACCACACTCAGATGGCCTATGACATCATCACTGTCTAGATTTACTAATCCATTTCCCTTCTTCTCTGTTATTATTTTAAATTCTAAAAAAATGCATAAGATTAAGTATTATTTAATCCATGACCTGAAGATTTATATTGGAAACCTGACTTGATCTGCTACATTTGAAAAGAATGCATGTGAGGAACCTGGTTTTAATAATTCAGTATTAATCTTTGATTGCCAAATATGAAATGAAAACATGACTGTGTTGGAAAACGGTCTCTCTGGGCTTGAGTTCTCAGTGTTACCTGGTTTGCTGGAGTGTGATGGGTAAAAAGGAGTGTACTTTTTTCCATGCAAAACTTCTGTTATGCTTGATGCACAGAGATTGCGAGTATTGGCCTGAATTCACAAGCTTGGCTGGTCATTTTTGTAGGCTGTACCTGTTATATCAGATATACTTCTTTCCCCTGAAATTTTAAAATTCTGCAGCCTAAAAGCCTAAGACAAAATGTTTAAATTTGGCTATGGAATTGTAAGTACCATGGGCTCTGATCATGCAAACATTTATTTGTGTACTTGTAGCGTGGTCTCACTTGACGCTCATGAACCTTCTCTCAAGAACAAAAATAAACATAAGTGATTGCAGGATTAAAAGCTAAGTGTAGACTTATATTTTGGCATTTCATTAAACAATTTATATGCTGTTTGCAACCAAAAATAAATGTTATGTTTTGTCTGTGTTTTTCAAAATTGTAAATACAGTTAAGTATGTCCAGTGACTGCCACACTCACAGTAACTTGTGCACGGTGTTGTTTTCTTTTCAGCTTTCAGAATGATCCCCTATCCACTGGAAAAAGGACATCTTTTCTACCCTTACCCTATTTGTACAGAAACTGCAGATAGAGAACTACTACCATGTACGTTCAACTTTTTCTTCTTATAGCTGACGTCAAAGAATCATTTATCTCAGTCTTGCAGCACTGCTCTCCGTTGATGATGCCTTTTAAACTGAATACACTGGATCAGAATAATCAGGTTGACAGTCAGTCTCTGGAGCTCCCTTGATGGTTTAAGAGGCATCTCCTAGCCATAGTTCATGACAATTAGCTGTCTTTATTGTTGTTGACAGTGTAGGGACAGGGAGAGAGATTACTGAAGAGATAGAAATCAGTTAGATCTTGCTATTCTCTCTTGCCAAGACACTGGAAAATATGTCTGATCTTTCATCTAGCGTAACATCCCGTCAAACCAAAAGCACAGTGGCATAGCCTTGTTAGTCTTTTGTAGACTCAGTAGCTACTTAAATTCCAAGGCAAGATCAAACCTGCTTGAGGACAGCTGGATCATTAACGCAGCTGTTATTCTGACAGGTTATGCTGACGTTTTCTAAAAAGCAGTCTTAAAAAGCAAGAAAGGGTTTTCTTCATGTAATGGTGTGTTTGCTGTAATGAAGAGATTGATGTGAAATTACTTCAGTCATTTATTATATATGTTTACGGCATGTATTAGCAAAGTGCCAACAGAGTTCCCAGTGCTCTGCAAGATACAGATACAGAGACAGATCCAGTCCTTGGGAAGAGTTATGGTCCAAGCTAATGGGACTTCTTGCAGTGCATGCAGTGAAGCACAGGAATGCAGAGGAAGAGCCAAAGAAGCCAGTCTTGCAAACAGTTATGCTTCATTCCCATGTGTTTTCTCACTGAAGTCAGTGGGACTTTGTGCGAGCACAAGTGGAACACACACAGGTGCAGAGGGGTTGCAGGGTCAGGGCAGAGGAGGCAAATGCAAGTTGATCCAAGGAAGGAGATTCTTCTCTCACCTTCTCTATCCTGAAGAAGGAATAAAGAGAAATTGTTCTGAAAAAAGTAAAGCATAACCTGCCTCTGCTGTGAAGGCTGATTTTGAGGGCACTTGCACTCACAGTCTTTGTAGTCTTTCTTTCAGAACCTCTCTGGTTTGGGCTGAAAAAGGTGTTGCCACTTTTTATAAGCCTATGTGAGTAAACATTAGCTGAGAATAATACAGTGAAAATCCACTCATTGCGAGTCTCTCCTTCACAGTACATTCTCGCTGATATTACACAGAAATCCTTGGCAACTGACAATATCTCCCCACCCCATTATAATCACCCTAATTATAACAACACCTCTTAGAGTGCTCTGCTTGCTTTACTCAAAGGGATGCTGAGCTGGGGAGGGTGGAGTGTCAGGAGATTTAGGAATGACAAAGTCATGCAGAATAACTCAGCGTTCTCTTTTTAGATGCAAAACTAATCGTTCTTGTCAAATGTTAGAAGCAAGGGACTCTTTAACAGCATATGCAGACAGTTGTGTTCTGCTCTGGCAGTTATGGGAAATGCCTTTCGCTGCAACATCTCTTGGGTTTGAGGAGGGAAGGGTTTAATATACAATGACAGACACAGGTCGGGTTTTGCATACCTGTCTGCACCCTTTAATTGCGTGTGTTTTAAAGGAGAGTCAGCTGGAGTTATATCAGAACAGAAAGATCTGATAGGCTATCTGAATTTAAAATATCAATCACAAAACTTTTGCCATGACTAGGTAGCAGACTGGAACAACAAGTTTAAGCCTGTGTCAAAAGCAAGTGCAAAAAACTGAGCACAAGAAATCTTAGACTTATAAAGTCCATGATCTGGTATTTCCCGATCTCTAACTTAAATTTAAATCAAAGAGATGTTGCATTAGCAAACATGCAGCCATGCGGCTAGGTAATGACATGCATAAAAAACTGGATGTTTTATTTGTAGGTTAGTTTTCTGGGGTTAGTTGTTGCCCAGCTGCGTTACAGTTAGTGCTGACCCAAGGAAGGCAAAAGTAGCATGTACATAGGACCAGAGTAAGCCAGAAAAATAATCTTTAGGTGAGAATTACTTGGAAGTGAGATGACTGACACAACAATAATGCAGACGTTACATATTTCAGGCCTTTTATGTGTTTCTTCCTTCAAGAGCATCTTTGGGTGTCTCTGGCTGTTTAAACCACGTAAGAATGTTGGTTTGGTTTTGGTTGGTTTTTTCGGTTTTTGGGGTTTGGGTTTTTTGTTTTTGTTTTTTGTAATGTATAATGCATTCCCCTTCCCATCTTTTTTTCTACAGCTTTTCATGAAGTTTCAGTTTACCCCAAGAAAGAGCTTCCCTTCTTCATCCTCTTCACTGCTGGACTATGTTCTTTCACAGCCATGCTAGCCCTCCTGACACATCAGTTCCCAGAGCTTATGGGGGTCTTCGCAAAAGCTGTGAGTATTCTTTGCTGCTGCTCTCGTCTGGTAAAGACACAGATACAGGAAGAGCTGAGCTAAATATTGCTGGGTATTAAATATCTGCATATTCAGCTGTATAAATAAAACATCAAGAGAAGTCTGAGCAGGGGGACATTTGAGCAACTGTTAAGGGAACTAATCAGTTAAACACACTACTGGCTGTCTTCTCTGGCTTATATGGCTCTTTTGTTAGGCTACATCTCTTGTGATTTTGCTTGGTGGGAGAAGGGAATATAGGTGTTTTCATATATAATCTGATAAAATAAACAAATAGTGTTTTGCAGAACCCCTCTATTTCGTGTAGAGCCATAATGACTGTACCATGCTTTCCAGTGCAGTAGAAGCTATTAGTATGAGCAGAAATAGAGTGTACTGTTAATGAGGGCAAATTTCTGCGTTCTTTCCCCAAACTGCCATGAAGGAAGTAGTCTCAATATTTCCCTCATAACTTTCCTTAACTACATCCAGGGAAGTCTCTCCTAATTCTGCTTTTTTAATCCACCAAGGATTAATAAATTTTGGAGGATGAGGGGGAAGGGCCATGAATTATGTTAAAACATGCTTTTTTCTTTGCACAACCAAGAGCATCACTGCTCCAGTGTGCTAGGATATGAAAAATCCGCTTACAGAAAAGTTCTAGGATAAAAAAAGAAGCTGTCTCCTTCTCCAAGAAATACTGAATATCCTCTGTTGTAATGTATTTTCTCAAATATATTTGTATCTCTTGTAGGTCTTGTGATTCCAAAATAGCCTCCTGGCCTTTTTTTTTTAATGTCTTTGGTGCTTTTGATCTGTGGGGCATAGGGGGTGAGGTGGAGGAGGAGGCAAGGCTGAAAGGCTTTGGTAAAATCCAGGTTGGTTGTAAGTACTTTCTCAAACTCCTTTGCAAATGGTGAGAGACTCCCTTTGCAGGTGAACCAGGTCTTCTGCCACCCAGGCTTGTGAGTGATAGAGGTCTGGTACAGCAACAGTTCTTGCATCAAGAAGTTTCTTTCATTAGCTCTAGAAGACAGAAAATAAGATTAGCTGTAGCAAAAGATACCACTTCTATCAGCAAAAAGTGCTGAAATGTACCTGAAATATTATTACTTTCTCTTGTTTCTTGAGTGTATATGTAAACATTTGGTGGACAATAAGTGTGTAACTCGGGCATACGATCTTAAACTTCTTTGTAAACCTTATTTTGTGGTTTTTTTCCTTAAGTCGTTGAAATGCATGACCCTTGTTTGGGGGCTTTTTCAACTGATGCCGTCACAGTTAATGAACCCAGGTCTGTCCCTGTTAGCCTTGTTCCTGTGCTTGTCAGCCTTGTATCCTGAACAAAGAATATATCTCAAGCTGGCAGAACGATGAGATTTTGTACTTAGTGCTCCTGCTGCAGGCAGTGAGCTACTGGAATTGGAGAAAATCAGTAGCATGACTGCATCGGCTTAACTCACCTGGCTTTGGTTGCTGAGTGCAATCAAACAGAGATATCAAAAGTTACACTGGTGGTGTGTTAGTAGTTGTTTCTCCATGGTTTGGAGCTTGCAGGTTCCAAAGCCCTTTGGGGAATAGAGTCAGACCAGAAGGATCTGTTTCCCTGATGTGTAAGTGCAGTTGTCGTTGGTGTTAATAGAATACATACCCCAAGACTCTGTATGTGGTTATTAAGTTCTGCATATCAGAGCAGGTAAAGCTCCTAGTTAGTAAAATAAGCACAGACAAATAGAATTGAAACGTGGGCTGCATTATGTGCATAAAGTTGGCAAGATTACTCAAGATCTCTGAAGCTGTATGGATGCAGTTTGTATGTCAGTTAACATGTACTGTGGCTTGTTTTAGCTATATCTTAATCTTCATAAACCACCACATGCAGCAGCTGAGTTTTTGTTGTACATGGGAAGGGCAGAATTTAAGCCTGTGACATTAATTTAGTAGCTCGTAGAAAGGTTTTGATTCAGAAGGCTCATTTTGTTTTTTCCCCTGGGAAAAGTAGCCCAGGTGTATGAGATTGAAGAAAATCGTGGCAGACGTCTCTTCGAAATGCAGCACAGAGTAGAAGAGGCTGGCCAGGCCTGGCTCTTCCCTTTCAGTTTTAGGGAAGATTGTTTCATAAATAACTAATTTCATAAATTGCTAAAAGGTGAATGTGCTGACAGTGGCTGTGGTTATGTGCATTGAATTACCTATTCCTGTATGGTTGGTACTCATTGTGATGTGGTATATTACATTGTGAACCTATGCACATATGCTTTACTTTTAGTAGGTCAAAATTATTCCTTCTCTTATGCCTGCCAATCCTAAAATCATTGCACAGATGTAATATTGCCCACATGGCCCAGGCTTATGTTACTGCAAATTGATATTTACCGTGTTTCACAAAAACTGAATAGGTTAGCATGATTGGGTGTTGGGAACTGGCTTTGACCTGTCCTCTGGGTAGCATCTTCTTCCCCTTTTCCATAGCCCATTAACCCAGACGCTGGGTTCTTCAAGGCAGAAAAAACCCTTGAATGCTGCGGACCTCTTCCATGAGTGAGACCGCCAAAGGTGGCCTGTGCCACTGTGACAGTCCCTTAGGGCAGCCCACGTTACCCCACTGGATGCAGAAGTCAGAGGTATTTTAAAGCTACTTTCCTCTTCTGGGAGGTTCAGCGTAGGACGGAATTCACCAAACTCCATCAGTGCACCCATGTTTTAGAGCCAGACCCTGCTGTGAGCGCTGCCTGCCAGTTCAGCAGCAAGTTTAGGTATTCCCAACTACATCCAGCCTATTCTGTATGTTGTACCTGGAAGTAAGCTTGACTCTTCCCATAACGAAGTTGAAAGAATCCAGTTCTTCTTTGTTTTGTCAGGCTGAATAGAAGTACCTTTAAAATGGCAGTAGATCTTAGCATTTTCACTCGGTTAGGGAGAAGCATGTTCAAAGCTTGTGGTTGTATTTTTTGTTAGGCTTTCTAACAAAAGGCTTTTGGAGGTCACTTAAGACATGATGCAAGTGGAACAAATTTCTGATTGCATGGCTGGGATAAAATTGTAAGCACGGTGTTGGTAGCATTTAATTTTTTCATTGTCATGCAGAAATATAACAATATCTGGGAAATGGTTAAAAATACATAAGTGCAGGTCCTTTTATAACATGGTACCAATAAGAATGTATCTTAAAATCGAGTTCTATTAACAAAGGGGTCTCTATATAAATCGAGTCAACAGTTGTGTCTAAAAGTGTAGTGCCTAGTTAAATTTTTAAAATGAGTGAAACTTCAGAAAGACTAATTTTTCTTTGACTTGATTCCTTTGTTTGCCTGAGATCACTGACATGATCTGTTTCAGTATTTCCTGTGTGATGGATGAGACCTCAGTTCAGCAAGCAGGTTTGCCCAGGGAGATATTTCATCTGCTTGGACCTCTACAGATGCTGAGTCAGGGAACACATAGATCTGATCACAGGGACTAAGCAATAGTCAGTTCCTCCAGGCAAACACCAACCGCACAGTGGAAAAGCTTGAAAAGGTACTTTTGCATATCTGTTTTAATCAAATGGTTCTATTCAGACGGTGCTCCTGGAAAGATGCTTTCTGCCAGCTTTGAAATAGCCAGATTGACAGTTTTCTTTTAAAATACAGAATAAGAATAGCAAACTTTTTACAGGTCTCCCATCACCAGTTCTGCCACTCTGAATTCTTACTCTACTGCTGGTGCTGTTTTTTCTGTTGCGTGTGGGAAAAAACAGTGAGTGTCAAAAGGAAAGGCAAAAAAATAAAAATAATAAAAAAAAAACCCATATCACGCAGACTAAGACCTCCCGGGTGCTCCCATGTGGCAAAGAAGCCGGATAGGCATCTGCCAGTGATGTCTGGGGACAGGAGCACCAGGAGCTTTCCAAGGGCCAGATAGCCCCAGCACAGATGTTGTTTACATGGGCTTGTACGAGAGAGTAGGTGGCATTCTGAGCCTCTTGCTGTCAGCAGAGGTTTTGCTTGGACTTCAGTGAAGCCAGGCTTTGGCATCGTGAGTGTAAATGTGTTTTGTAGACCAACGAATTTTCCAGGCGGAGAAAAACTTGGCCCGTTTTAAGCTACAGATACTTTGCTGAGTTTGTTATAGGATACAATCAATTACTTCAGCCACAAAATTCCTATGAATTGCAATAAAACTTACTGTCAGGCAAATTATTCTTGTTTCATTGTTTTAACGAGTGTGTAATTTGCTCTGGTTACAAAGCTGAGTTTTATCCAAGTAGATGTGATGGCGCGAGCTTACCTTGTAGATCAAGTGCTACTCAAAGAGCAGAAAATATCCTCTGGTGAGCCTTTTGCATTTGGCAAAATTAAAGGGACATATTTATTTAAACAGTTCACAGCTTAACTAGAGGGAATGCTTCTACTTGGGCTAAGCCACTTGAAATGGTAATAGCGAACTCTAAGGTTAGGTAAGTCAGTGTTACATTAATTCAGCTGCAATTCACGTTATACAGCTTGACCTTTAGCCCTACAACTGAAGTACTCTGTTCAGCTTCAGTTAAAAGAAGTTTTTCCTTCGACCTGTGCTTATGACAAAATCTCATTACCGGTGATGGTGTTACCTGGTTCTCCCATGATGCACAAGTTGTCTGTGATGTAGTGTCTGTATTGTATGCAAACTTGTCCAAGAGCGAAAAAAGAACTTCAATGCTTACTATTGCCTTTAAAATGCATAAGCATCGTAAACATCGCACATTTTTACAGTTAAACTCTGCACAAAGCCCTTTCTGGCAAACAGTGAAACTGTTTGCAGATATTTTCTTGCTTGATACCATGAAATGGTTATAATGTCTGGCTGTCAGATACTGAAATTTTGAAACGTTTTAAATACATTTGCCCTGTATAGCTGTGTTTCAGCAGCATGCAGACCTGTAACAATTTTTCAAATTGCATTTTTCATACTTAACTGTAGATACTTAGGAGCCTAAGTTAGAGACCAAGGACATATCTGTATTAAGTAATAAAATATTGTTTGTTTTGTGGCTCCAAAGGCAAGTGACACATCACAGTTCATGTCTGTACCTCTAACCTCCCTTCAAAGGCAGGATGGCCCCGTCCTCACTGGCTGCTGGGGACTGTCCCTGCCCTGTGCTATCCCCAAACTCTGCCTGGGCTTTGTTGAGGAGACACTAAGTGGCACAGGCCAGAACTGTGTCAGGAGCTGTGCTAGCAGTACAGGAGTGTGGCAGGGGCAGGCCAACACCCCATGCTGTGTTGCAGTCCTCCTCGCTTTATGGGAAAAGGCAAAGCCCAACCGCCCCGGCTCCCTTGGCAGCTGGGGGTAGAGAGGGAAGAGACAAGTTCAAAGGGCAGCTCTGGTCCTAGGAGGGGTAGAATTACTCTCTGGAAGTGCTTAGTTCTCTTCAGTAACTACATGGGGACCAGACCCCCACATCTGCATCCTTTAAGTGCCTAAAGATACACGGGACAAATCCAGATCATGAAGAGGCATGTGTGTTTATTCATAAAGTCTGATGCTCTCTTTTGTCAGGAGAGAGAGTTCTTTGAGGCAAAAAGAGAACACATCCAGCACCAGATTTGCTTTAATACTGACCTACCAAGCAGATTTAATATACACATCAGTGCAGTGCAGTAAGTGGAGTGTATATGTTTTGTGCTGACGGAGCACAACTGAGCAGTAACTGAAACACAAACCTCTTGCAGCTCTTGCTGATCAGTTCCAAACAGAACTGTTTATTTTTAGCGAAGTCGCATCAGCCTTAATGGTTAGAAGCCACAGGGTTCACAGTCTCAAGGTGGCTGACTTTGCATATTATTGTACTCTCTCGTAATGTATAGGGCCCCAACGTAGCTGTATGTAATGTGTATAGTTGAATTGCAGTTAATATGTATTTCCCAAAATTTTGGGAGTGCTTTGAGTACCCGAGTTCTGAGATGTGTAGTTGGCAGTGGTTTTTTTTTTTCCTGCGATCGAATGGTCTCTATTCACTTGATTTTTGTCACATATGCCTGTCCTAACATTAATGTATTGAAACCTCTTTCAACATTGCCAGCTGTGCTCTGTAATAGAGGGAGAATGTTAAGATAAATTCCAGTTAGTGATGCCGCAGTGTATATAGCAGAACTATAGATAACTCAGAACCATTTTAAACCTGAATCTAAAGACATGCTTTTTGCCTCTGAGAGGAGGTCTGGCGGATTCTGTGGTTATGAAAAAAAGCCTCTTTTTTCCTTCAGTAGGTTTTGGTTTGAGCTTTTAGTGGCTTCAGTGTGAGCCTGAATCTAGGATGTGAGATGTGTGAAAAGTCCTGTAGTTCATCACTTTGATCTTCATAAAAATGAGGCGCTTGCTTCTTTTTACTGCAAACCCCAGAAACCTGTATATATGCAAGGCTCAGAATTTGGCAGAAAATCTTTATACGTGAATTATACAATTTTTATCATGCTGGAGGGTTTTACAGAGGAACGCAGCAGGGGTTTCTCATCTTATTGGACAGGTTTCACCTGAGGTGTATTGTCTCCTGGATTTTGATCTGAACGTGTATCTGATTTCTTTGCAGTTTCTCAGCACCCTCTTTGCTCCTTTAAATTTTGTGATGGAAAAAGTAGAAAGTATCCTGCCCTCCAGTCTGTGGCACCAGCTGACGAGGATCTGAGGGAGCACGCCCGCTGACTGACTGCCATGACATCTTCTGTGCCAACTTTTTGTTGACCACAAGAAAGCATGATAAAAAAGGGAAGCAGTTCTAAGACTTAAAAACTCTTCATGGATTGTCTGTTCTCATATAAAAACTGTTTTGTTGTACAAAATACATGATGTTAGGTTCTATTATATTTTGCCTTCAGAAAAGAAAAACTTAAAAATAAACTTTTGTGTATTGCAGCATTGCTGTCTTTTGGCTTCTTCTTCAAAGCTCAGATTGTACTTTGTGTTCTTAAACATGTGTGGTCTATCTGCTTCACCATGGCTAGGGCTTCTCTTTCCGTTCAGTTAATGAAAAAAACACTAATAACTTTACAACTAAGCAACAGTATCACTGCCTTTTCTTACGGAGTTCAATTAGGGTGAAGCCCTCACTGCTACAGACAGTCTAGACGAGGCTTCTAGACAGTTAAAGCTATTGCTTAAAGCAGCTTTAGGCTCTCCGGACAGTTGGGATGCCACATTGGGCTTCTGGTTCCCATCCCTGCACAGAGGTCACGTTTATCCTCATTTGAATTTTCAAAAAGTCCACATGCTTGGCAGGTGTTCTCACACCACTGTAATTTCAAGTACCTCCAGAAGCTCCATGTTTTGTTCTCTATCTACAGAACAAAGCATAAGTAATGGCAGAGAATTGAAGACAAATTCACCTGTAGTGAGTGATCATTGCATTCATGCTCTTATGTATTTCTTGCTGAGTTTCTATTGCATTACTAGTATTTTTCAGGTATGAAAAAGCAGGTGCTTTTTCCTGTACAGATTAAACATCAGCATTATAAACTATTGCTTGAGACCAGAGGCTCATTAGCAAAATCGGTGTTAGTTCATGCACAATTAATAGAGAGGTTGGTGTTTCATCATTAGTGCTTACCTCAGGAATTCTTATCATTGTGCTATGAGAGGTTTAGACAAAGTATTCATTTATAACTTAGCCACTGTAGATGGAAACTTCCCGCAGACACCTCTGCTAATGCACAAGGCCAGCTCCAAGAGCAAGAATTTGATCTGGAAGTTGAAACAGTCTGTCAGGAATTGAAAGCGCATCCTTACAGATGGCTCAAGGATTATTTTTTTTTTGTTGCAACTCCTCACCCAGATCAGGAAGCATAAACCCGATGCAGTGGATCAAAAATGCCACTTTACCAGTTCAAGTTTGCTGTTCTTCTAAAAATGCTGAGCAGCTTGAGGGATTGTGATCACCAGCAGATAAGTTTGTTTATCAATGAGGAAATGAGTGAGCAAAGACAAAACTCCCATTATTGGAGTTCCTATAAAAAGAGAGTGTTTCTTAACAGCAGGAGATGCATAACATTATTTTTTGCCCTCTTGATCACAGATACACTAGTCTACGTAGAAGAAAGATTTTTGCCCAGGTGCGCAATGGTACTGCATTAAAGCAAACACCGCTGTGCCATGAGGAGAAAAGTCAGCCCCACACCAGGAGGAATCAACTGTAAGAATACGAGACCTGAGGGAGAACACAGAAAATCAGAGAGGCCCATGGCTAAATGTTAAAACTGGTGAGGTGTGTCACTGTTGGGGATTTCCGTACAGGTTTTTCATCTCTGGCCATTATTCCTGCAAAAAAAATTCACCGTGATGTGACATTATTATGGCTTACATTTTAATGTGGGATGTGCCATAAGATTAGAGGTAGCGGCTTGTTAGTGGACAGCACGTGGAAGTGAGAAATGGGCCGATATTTGTTTTCTCGGCTTTGCAGCTGAATTGCCAGAACAGCCACAGAGAACACCTTTACAGCAGGTGCTCCTGGGTATCTCTAGCTGTAAAACTAGGCATAATCGTATTCATTTGTTTACCTCACAACGGCGCTGTCAGAATTATTTAAGCTTGGTGAAAACCAGAAGGGTCAGCCATAGTCAGCTCTTGTTGTCCCGTGCTGCTTTGTGTCGCTTATTCCCAGCCACCTCAAAAACCTTTCAAACTTCATTTATAGATACCCTACGCTTCAAAAGAACAAATCGCTGTGATTAACAGTCCTAATATGTAAATGTGTTTGCATATCAGTGTATGTCTAGCTATATACAAATGTCCCTGTTTGTCAGCAACCAAGGTAGTAGTTTGGCCTTCTGTTAGAAGAAGAGATAATGTGAATTATGATCTGTGTGGGAATTACTATCTGTAATAATCTGATAAAAAGCAATGTTTAACTCCTGGAAGAATCAGATCCTTCCCTTGAACCTTGGGGAATTGATAGGCACTCAAAAATGTCTTTGTGCAATTGTATTACTACTATTTCTAGTATCCATCTCCCTTAGAAGCAGTAATGAGCCATGGATTTTTATCTAGAAAATCTCTCTTTAGCTTTAATCATAATTCTAGGCATCTGGGAGAGTAGGCAAGTCAGACAAAAGGATTTTCTTTTTCATCAGGCAGAGTTTGTTGCCTTAGGCTTTTCTGCCTCTAACATGTTTCCTGTGAAGTTCAGCATGGCTTAGATCAAAAGGCAAACACAGACCATGATTATAATGATGGAAAGCCTCTGGCTTAGTGCGGAGATGAGCCTTCTGGAAATCTGGTTCAGATAATAACTCAACCGAATCTTCAGTTTGTAGATTTATGGCAGGGGGTGGGGGGGGGGGGGAGGGCTGCTTCTAAGCTCCAAATGTTCACAGTTGCTGTTTTTTTCTTTAAAGACAACATAAAACAATTTGGATGCATGTTATCTCTTTACACTGTACCTGCATAGAACAAAAAGAGAAGCTCAGGCGTGTCAGGTAAATCAAGCTGGCCACCTTCTGGCCCTTCCACCTGGTAGAGTTACAGCTGCTCCAAGGTGAGAGCCACACTTGGAGAGGTGAGTGCTGCACCTAGGGGAAGGCGGCTGTTTTCTCCAGTTGTTAACCTTTTGGTGTGATTTGGCGTGAACGCCGAATACACAGACTCTGATTTTTCAGCAGCATAGTGTAGAGGTCCTTACACCGGTAGAAAGGAGGAAAAAAAAAAAAAAAAAATCAGGAGTTTTCCAATGTTGCAGAAACCTACAGAAGGTTGACATCCAAAGGAAGCCGCACGCCCCCCTCCACGCCTGGTGTGGCTGACACCGCACAGAGGGCTTGAAAACCTTGGTGGCTCTAGTTAAGGCACGGTGTGCAAGGTAGCCCCGGCCCTGCGTGCCTCCCGGCTTCCTGCGGGGCTCCTGCCGGGGGAGCAGAGAGGCACCCCTGGAACAACAGAGGAGGAGCAGTCAGTGTATTGATTCATACACATCTGCTTCTTTCACACAAGAGGAGATCTTACATTATGAAGTCACATCCGTTTAATCAGGCAAATGAGCTGTTATACACAAAAAACAAAAAGTTTGTGATCACAGCCCATGAACTGCTGCTATCTTTCAGATAATAAAACAAGTTCATCTGTGGCATTTGAAGTGGCAGAAGAAACCTGAAGTCTCACATATGTGACCACAAAACCTCCTCTGCCCTCAGAGGTGGCCATCACCTGCACGAGAAGGCTGTAGCCCCTGTAGCCCCCCTAAGAGCATGGGGCGAAACCCACAGAGGTGAGCAAGTGTTGGTAGGCTTCGTGCTGCCACACTGGACTAAGAGCTATTTTTTTTTCCTGGTGAAAGCACCCTCCCCAGCCCCAAAGCTGTGTGACCTTCACTAATCCCCAGTAAAACACTCATTTCCCCTTTGCTGCCATACGCCGAGTCCCACGAGAGGCTGGGCACGAAGCCTGCAGGCAGGGACCACCGGCTGCCTGCCTGCCTCTGAATGCAGGTGGGATTTGGGCGTCCAGGCTGGATGCCCTTCAGCAGCTGTGCAGCACAGTACCAGAAATGCGGTATTTTTATTTCTAATTCACGTCTGCAAAGAGGGTTACCCCGGGGTGGGAGGTGAGGGTGAGATGCACAAACTGGGTTTAGTTTTGCAGGAAAAAAAAGAAGCAACACAACACTCTCTCGCACTACAATAATACCTTTATGCCCTAACATACACCACCACTCCTAAAAGTCATTCCCCATTTTCCATGAGGGAAAAAAAAAATTATACTTTTTTCATAAGATTTCTCCTGAAACAGCTCAACACGCTTTTTAGGGTTAAGTTTGTTAAAAAAAGAAAATAGTGGGGAGGGAGCAATCCCAAAAAGCTTGGCAGGCTAACAGCATTTCAGAGTGCTGCTAGATTCTGATTTCATGCAGCAAAAGTAAAGGGAACTCCCTCAAGAAAATTGGACTGCATATTTAAAAAAAAAAAAAGAAAAGAAAAAATAATCCGACAACCTTTTGCTTCAGCTAACATTATTCTGCCACTAAAGTGTCTACCTAGGGACAGCTGTTTCCTCTTCATGACTAAATACATGCATAAATTTATTCCATAGACCAAAATATAGGATTATTTCATTTGCCTTGCCTGATTTCTGTTTCTTCTCCCCCCCCCCGCCTCCCCGCGCCTTTTGTTTTCTTTATTTGATTAGCTGAGGGTTGAGGAGGTGCCTTTCCTAGCAATATTTACACCTCTGAGCGTCTTCTCCCACTAAGAAATAGCAAAAGGGACTCCCGGGAGTCCTTTCTCCATGGAAGAGGCAACAGAAATGCTTACAGCTGTGAGAAGCCTACCTTGAGCTCTTTTCTTTAAGAAAAAAAAAATCAAATACAGCAAAAAATTTAATCAAATAATTGTCCAGCTCAGCTGTTACACATTTGTTGTGCTGCAAAACATTCTGGTTTTCCTCTGGTGAAGTGGGGTTGGTGGGGGGATTGCACTGCAGCTTATTAATACGGCACTTGTGTGGAATATAAAATTTAGCCTGCTGTGCACCTTTGGTGGGCTAAACGGGGTGGGGGATCTGGTGACAAAGGTTACCAAAAAGGCCGAGGTTCTCAATGCCGCCATTTTCCAGGCCTTACTGGTAAGACCAGCCTTCAGGAACCACAGGCTCCTGAGAGCAGGGGAAGTCTGGAGCAAGAAGGCGTACCTTGGTGGAGGAGTAGGAGGACGAGGTTGGGGAATAAAAGTTCCACCTTTAATACACTGACCTCAAAACACTGCAGAATTCAGGTGGGTTCGTTTTCTGATGTATTAACCAAATGATGGAGTTAAGAAGCGATCTGATTTCGTTACCTTTTATTCAACTTCCTAGAACAAGTTCCCTTGTAAGAAAGAGGCTTCATTTTTCCCCAAACATTGAAATATTTTCTGCATTATCACACGGTGAAGTTGTAGACTACTCAAAGGGTCCCTGCATCTTTCCAAACACCTGGTACAAAAAAAAATTAAAAAATATTATACTGATTTTAAGTCCTTTAAGGCTTAAAACGTGATATTGCTGAGGCTGTGAACTACATGCGGATTTAATTTCACAATGAAATCCTAATAAAAATTCTCCTTGGGGCTTACCTTTAAACACAATTAGGTGTGAAATTTTCCTTATCGAGCCCAGAGCCAGAATTGCCAGCAGTAATGAGGCCAACGGTATAACCGCTGAGCTGAATGCGTGCCCACAGCTACGCCTGCGTGTGCGTGTGGTGCACACACTGTCCACTAACACGCTGCCAGGGCTATTCCCACCAGCAGTTGGTTTATACCCAGAAGCGTGATTATTCTTACTTCTAGCCATTATCATTCATTAATGACGTGTACTGTAACTGAAACATTAGCTTATTGTCCAAATAAATGCCTTTCTGGATCCTCCTAATCTTTTAATGCCAGCTGTGCCTTCTGGAGATGACTTGCCCATTTTAATGATACAAACACTTTCCAAAGCATTTCAGATGTAAATGACTGCTCTCTCAAGACCATTGAATGCAAAAAACTGCATTTTTTAAAAAATATTCTTTTAAAAAAACCCAACATAACCAGGGTACTCACTTTATTGCCACAGTATGCTACTTGTATATTACTTTTTCATGCACTGTTTGTACCCGCTAAGGTTCCTCCTGTCCGTTTTCATATGGAAATTTTGCCTGCATCTACAATATGTTCTATCACCCGTTCAACCTCCTTTTCCTACATTATTTTTTCATTACCTTGCCTGTCTATGCACTTCCTGGGTGCTTTTCCAGAGCCTTATTAGACTTATTGGCACAGGCCCCATCTTTCGTCTTGGCTCATTTGCTGGTCTCTGCTCCGAGGAGAGACGGCTGCTCCCTCTCTGTCTCAGATCCTCTCCAGTGAGGCTGTGACTTCTGCGCCTCGTGAGCCTGCACATCTTCCCAGCATCTTGTTGGTTTGTGCTGACCCCAGCCCAGCATAGGGACCTGGCATAACCTGTAGCTGCCTCCACCAGAGGCCAATGCACACTTAATCACAGGCGTAAGTTTTTGCAGAAAGTATTCAGTGAAAAATCTCATTTGGAAGTCCCCATCTGAACGGAAAGTATCATTCTGAACACATTTAATAGATTTATTAAATTTAAAAGAACATAGAAGCTGATAGATTCTTTAGAAACCCGATCATTACTGAGACAAGTTATTTCCTTCTCCATCAGCTTTCTGCAAACATTTTTCTGCTTATTCAGTAAGTGAAAAATAGGAAGCCTTATCTGCAGGTAGTTGAGTGTCCTATACCCAGCTCTCACTAGGCTGAGAAACAAATCTCTTCGATCCTTCAGATCACAAAAAAACTCAGCAGTTAATATTAATGACCTTTTTAAAGCTTTTAAGGCAAGTTTTCACAAATATATAACTAAGACATTTGCTCTGACTCTTTAATAGTTTATGAAAATGTTGTGGTTGAATACGTCCTGCAGTTTCCTTTGCTTTTCGCTGTGGGCCAATTTCTGCCCCACGGGAAGCTGCAGCATGCTAACGGTGGCCGTGGTGGCCCGAGGTGGCCACCTCACTGCGTCCTCACCGGGGATGGACAAACACCCCTCCGGTAAAGCCTTTCACCCAGCCTGGCCCCAGATTTTCTCTCATGGAGGAATCACCAAGCGGTGCTCAAACTCCGGAGCACTTCAGTATCCAGGGCACGACTGTGGCCAGCACAAGATCCTTCGGAAGACGCTTGAGCAAGCTTAGCCCATGCATTTGTTGGTGGTGGCCTTGTACGAAACGCCCCATCTTTGCATCTTGCTATGTTCCTGACAGCAGGAATGAATTGCCACAAGGAGTCTGGAGGAGATTTGCTTGTTGGTTGGAAGAGTCCTGGCAGAAGTACGTGCTTCCAGAGCTGCATCAGTTTATGCACAGACAACTGTCATGCAGAAATGAGAAGTAAATGCTGCAGAGTTTGTATTAATTATTCAGCAGCTTCTGTGCAATGAAAGACAAAGGCAAAGCTGGTGTAAAAGTAGAGACGACCTCAGACGCACTCCCTGCACGGACCAGGGAGGGCAAGGGCTGTGGTCCTCAAGCATCAGTAGCCTGTGCATCATGTCCGGGAGATCCAGCCAGCGCTTTTTGGCGCTTTGCAGGTGTGAATATCTACCACTTCTAGGCAGTCCTGGCAGCGCACAGCACAACACCAGTGGAATTTGCACTCGCATTTTGTCATTCTGCTGACGCGGGAGGTGTCGTAGCCTCTCCCGCAGCACATCACTTCACAGCTGTCCATGCCGCGGGAGGTTTGGTTACAAACCCGACCAGCTGTCCCGAGGGACCCTACAAAGGAAATGCAGGAAAGGTCAGGAGATGGATTTTAAGGAAGGACAGAAAGCATGTGAAAATAGGAGACATAATTTGCAATGTATTTGATCCTTCACCATCGCATCACCTGAGATTCAATATCAAGCCAGAGAAATGCCTATAATAAGGTAAAATTGCTCTCAAATTCTCAAATTTATCCTGGAAGTCAGCTTTGGAGATAAGAAGTAAAATGGGCCAAATACTTCAAGGCTCTGCCCTATTCTGTAAGCTTTATTGTGGTTTGCTTCATTGTTCTGTAGCACCTCTTTCCTCTCCAGCAAGCAGATACCTCCCCAAGGCAGGCATGCAGCCCCCTCCTGCCCCCTGCGCCCAGTCCCCCAGGGCTGTGTGAAATGGGGTGCCCAGGAGGAGCACCCCCGTGGTGCTCGTGAGCTCATGGGCTCTGCAGGGGAGTCCTGGGTGGGCAGGGGAGGGCTGGGAAAGAGGAGACGGCTAAATTTGGTGGCTGCAAGGGACACGCTGGGCAGAGTAACCGTGCTGCCGGTGGTTAAAGTCTTTGCAGAAGTGAGCACAGAAGCATCCCAACCGCTTGGCATCACTGCTGCGTCCACCCATGGCCCGCCATGTCACCATGTTGGATGGCAGCTGAAGAGGGGTTGCTCTGTGCACCTCTCTTCTCTGCAGGATATAAGTACCAAAGATTCTTCTCCTCTTTCTTAAAAGAGACTAGAAGAAACTAATTACAGCCTGTTGTGGACAGAAGGACGGGTAGGGGAACATACCGCACCTCTTCAGGTTCTTACAGTCTCTCTGGAGTGGCTGAAATGCCTCTGCCCGTCTCCACGAGGCACAAAATGGCTCTTTAAGGCATGTCTTAGCCCAAACAGCCACTGTACCACATGGGAGCCGCTGCTCATCTAATAGAAACTTATCTTAGGGTTCACTTTCAGATCTATACCACAGCTGCTGACAGATCATTATTATCCATCTGAAAACTTTATGAATGCTCATTGCTTTACCTAATTTCTTATGTATTGCTATTATAAATCAATTTCAGGTACATCCATGAGATGAACGTTGTTCTGACATTTTCCCTAGACTTGATTATATCTCCATTCTTCTGTTCTTGGCCAAAATGGGATTCCCTAAATATCGACTGCGGTCACTAAATTAACTGGAAACATTTTACAAAGTGTTTTCACAGGTGTACATCAAATGTGAACAATTTACCTTCTTAAAGAAAAAAATACATGCAGACGTTAATTCAAATTTGCATGAGCTAGGATAGCAAACCAATCTTATTTAATAAAACTTAAGCTCTAATTAATCTGTAATTATTAAAAATCTAAGCTGCATAAATGCTAATTTTCTGGTTTTTTCCCCCTATGGTGTACTTACGGTGGTGTATACCGCTGCTGCTGTATTGAAGCACTTCACAACATACAGGTATTCGTTGTTCCTCCGCCCTCTACTGTCCCCAGCACCAGGGAGACTTCATGTCTTTTGGGGCCTGGGCCCAGACACTGAGGCAACGAGTGGTCTCAGGCACTTAAGGAAAGTCACCTTCTCAGACTGTGGTTTTTCATGGGACAGACATGTGATTTAGCCTCTTAGCCACGGTGGGGGACGTTTTGCTCTTTTTGCATCTAAGTCAGGGCAGGATTCAGCTGCTTCCCCAGAGGAGTGTTTCAGTCCCTAGAAGGCATCTCAGCCTTCCCTCCCATAGCCTATATTCCTGTATTTATTTAAATATTTAAATATTCTTTGGGTAGAAACAAACACCTGGAAAGCTTCAATAGCAAATGCCTGGTCCAGGTCTGGTGCAGGCAGAGCAGAAGAAGGGCGTTGCACGGCCACCTGCACCCCAGGCTCAGCGGGTGCCCGCGGCCGCCCCGGCCACTTGCCCTGGGAGCTGCTCACCAGCTGCTGCCGGCGGCGGAGACGCCGGCCCCGGCTCAGGGGTCCTGAGCCACAAAGGTGCTGTGGCACAGGCCAAGTGGAGACCTGCTGAGCCCCCCGAAAGGGAAAAGGCAGAGGGAGGAGAAGACACGCTGAACAGAGCCAGGGGTGGGCTCCTGCACCTGCAGCCTGATAAATTCCAGATCTCCTCAGGGCCCAAGCCTGCTCAGGCTGCTGCCCACAGCCCAGTGCTCTGCGTAGCATCCTTGGGGAGGCAGCTGAACAGCACTTTAAAGTAAGTGGAGCACCTCACATTGATGTAAAAACCAGTGACGTGTTGCATTGGGCACACCCTGCACCAGGGAACCAGCAGTAACTCCTTGTCTCCTGTCCCCGCAACCAGTGACAGCACCTGAATCCCAGTGCAGGGGGGCCTGGGGAGAAGGAGGAGAGGTACCACCAGCAACGACCGACTCAGGCACACACCACCCCCAGCAAGCCCTCTGCCACACAACTCTCCCTGCAAGGCCAGCTGCACCAGGGCAACTTGCACAATGGGCAAAGCAGTGATGCCAAAACTTTCCCAGATCCTTTTTCCAGGAATTGCTCCACACTGGGGCAGAGAGACTTCCAGTGTCCCCCAATGTCCCCGATCTAGGCTGGGCTGAGGAGTCAGGAGGATGCAGAGCTACGTGTTCCAGCTGTGATCCCGTGGGAAGCCTGTGGCAGAAAACAAACCAAACCCTGCTTCCCGGCTGCCACATTCTCCTCCATCCGTGACACTGTGCAAACAGCTGGGACATCTGAACGTAAGTGCCGGTGCTTGTGTCAGCCCACAGCAATATCCATCACATCCCAGACTGTGAAAATACAATTGAATTACTACTTTTATAGGTGCTTGTCCTGCTTTCTCTGCTCAGAAAAAATAAAAGGTACAAAGGCCAAGCTTGCGACTCGTATGATTAACATTCCGCGTCAGGAATGTGGTGTGAATTCCTGCTCTGCCTCCCTGCACGGGTTCCCCCTCACCTCCCTTGCTCTGCGTGCTGCTTCACCCTGCTGAAGGGGCCCAGTCCCAAAGTGCCGGAGTGCTTGGGCCATGTAACGCAGCATGTCTAGGACAATAATATCCAACAACGGTGATTTGGGTTAGATTTTAACCACTCGGTGCTTCACTCTCTGCGTGTGGTTTGTGTGAAATGAGCTGGACGCTTGACAGCCTTCGCCGTGCCCCTGTTGCACGGTGGCTGGCCGGGTGTCACTCCTCCGGCGGAGGCAAAGCTCTGCACCTCAGCACGCCCCCTGACCAGGAGCAGAGCGGGGCCATGCGGCCTGGCTGCTGGGGTGGGAGGAAGACCCCACGTCCCCCTCCGCGTGAGGCCAGCCACGGGGCATCACACCCAGCTGTGATGAGGTGCAGGAGCTGCTCCGGGAAGGCCTGACCGCATTCCTCAGCCGAGGCACAGGTTAGTTTCCAACTCCAAAGTTCTCATTTCCAGATGTTTGGGGAAACCGCACACCAGCGAAGGAGAACCTGAGCAGGATACGCCTGCTGGTTTCAATGGGAGTTTTGCCATGGACTTAAAAACCAAAACGATTTCAGGCCCTAACAGATAGTCAGAAGCCGGGATCATCTGATACTGCCCACAATACAACATCAACATTTACTATGCCACTAGGAGAGGAGACTAAATTATCCACAGAACGTGATGAAAGAGAGCTTGTGAGAAAGAAAACGAGCAAAAACTGACAGCGAGCCGCCAGGCAAGTTACTGCGCTCCTTGGGGGCACTCACATACCCAGGTGATGAAGGCAACAGAAGACACTAAACAAAATACGGCAGAGAGTTTTCTGAGCTTTGCCTGCTACCTGTAATGCATCTCCTCATCACTTAAGAGGCAGGAGTATGTTCTAACTTGTAAAAAGTTTTTGTGCAACCTCTTTGTTTTTATTTCAAGTGTTGGAATTGCCATGCCAACACACAACATTATACCTGCCAAAACATCCACGGCTTTTAATACTGCCAACTTTACAGCCCCTACATCAAACCCTTTATTTTTGGTTTGCACAGTTGTTTTCTTAAGCAAACATATGTTAAGTTGAAAAATATTTTTTTCCCATTCTTAAAGTACTAAAATGCATTTATTCCTTTATAACATGAGATTTTCCCTTCTATTTCTATTGATTAAAAATCTGGCTTCAAGCAATGAAGTTCATTACTTGACTTTCACCTAAAAAAAAAAAAAAGCAGCGAAACCCAGGACAACAATAAACTAGTTTCCACATGAGCATTTGGGGGAAAAAAAGGAAATATTAACAGAAAAGTAGCTCTGAAGCTACTTTTCAAACCAAGAAACATTCACGCGTTTCACGTACAACACCTCGGTACAGCAGGGCTGGGAAGGACAGGCAGCGCATGCCGGAGGCAGCCTAGTCCAGAGCGGCTGGGATTTCCCAGGCTAGCAACGAAGAGACAGCAACGTGCTGATAAAAACAGCTTATCCAGACTCCATTTAGAGCAAACGTGTCTCGCTCTAATTTCCATAGCCACTGACAGCTGTCATAACCTCTCAGCAACCAGAGGTTCTTGGGGTGATTGCGCCGCCCCCTTGCTGGACGGCGTTTGGAGGAGAGCTGCCCTGATGGAAGTCATCGCAAGCTCCACCGTCAGCTTGCACGGGACTGGGACTGCACCCAACATGTTTGCAATGCATCAATTGGGAGATACAGGCCAAGAAGTCGCGCAGGGACTGCCTGTATGCGGCTGACCTCAGTAAGACGTTTTTGACATAGAGCAGGATTGGTTTCCCTCCATGGGTTACATACCTCAAGTACTAACACATCTTGCCCCACACCAATACTTTGCAGGTTACACTTTAATTTCACGTGTTTCTTTCACTCCAGACTTGGCCTCATTCATCTCAGAAATGCAGCAAATGGCTTACGTGGGACAGCAGGGGAAATAAATTAACATGAAAATAATCCAGTGCAGGACCCAAAGCAGGTCACCCTGGGCATGTGGTTTGTCACCCAATGCGCAGCTCCCGGGGGCTGCCCGTAGCACTGCACGTGCACCTCCACAGTGCTTTCCTCCAGGAGGCCAGGTGTGGAGGGGTCCTCAGAGCCACAGCACCCTGACTGACTGCTGGGGACACCGGAGATGGCCACCTCAATCCAGGTACACAACCCACACCCTACGCGCAGGCAGAGGAAGGGACGCTGGCTTTGACAGTGCCAAAACTGGGACCATGTGAATGTGTAGGGAGAAACCTACAGATGACTTGAAGCACATGGCACATGGGTTTGCAGCAGGTCCTGAGGGACTGCTGCAGCAGCTCAAGATCATCTACACATAGACACGACCCGCCTCTGCTCCACCAGCACCAGCTCCTCATGGCTGAAGCCTCGTTGTTACCAGAACAGTTGTGAACAGTCAACACGCACCTACCAACGCCATCCTGCTGCTCACCCACCACCTCCACCTTGGCGTCCACCCTTGGGACACAACCTCCTCACTCATACGCGCCACCTCAACAGCGTAGCTGAGCTCAGCTTGCTCTACACACTTTGGTGGGGGTCTCCCTGCAGCAAGAGGCTTCACTCAAGCACTGCCTACAGTTTTTGGTTGCTCTGTACAAATTAACTTTTAATAAACCTGTTCTAAAATATTTGCTTTTGCAGGAAGACTGCTTTAATAGTCTCGACGCACAACAGCCTGTAACGAAAGCTCGGCCAGCAAGCTGGTGATGCCCACGCTATGGCTGCTCGTATGCTTATTCCTAAAGCAGTCTCTGCTTGTCCACCAGTACGTTCAGAACATGATAAACTTGCAACAGCTCTCAATCAACCTAGCCTGCACGGATGGTCAAACAGCAATCTTTCAAAACTTAAAATGCTTCTAACAGAAGCTTATAAGCAGACAAGCAAGAGTTTTTTTAGAGCACTTCGGAGGTGAAGTTACGTGTTCAGGGTAAGAGAGTACGTGCTACAGCGGGACTGCCACTTGTGTAGCCACCACTTTCGTTCCCTTCACAACTTTATCATTTCTAACAGATCTCTCCCTGTGTAGTCCTGGGTATGCTTGTATTGGTTTTGGGAGCTGGAAATTTATGATAATATAAGGAAAGACCATGCAAAGTATGGCAAAATTTCTAAGTTCATGACAAGACTTTCAAAAGCCCTCTGGGATGTCCTACCTCTGTTTCTATCAAATTATGAATGCAAAACTGTGAGTAAAAATTATATCAGCATCTGTGTGAGCAGAGTTAAGTGAATTCTGAACACTTCTGAAAAATCTTCCTTTGGTCCTTTTCTGAAAGTTGTGAAATCTTAATGCTAGACAAGAGGTGGTTGTGTTATTACGTTCTCTTGCTATTGAGCTGCTATTAATGTTTTCCACATATTATCTCACTCCCAAAAGCAACGACTCCCCTTTTCCTTCTAGGAAAAAAATAATAATAACAATGCATTTTTCACTTTGTAGCGGTGATTCATGTACGTATGTCCAGCTGCCTCCTCCAGACAGACTGCCAGACCCAGCGGGGTGTGTTCAGTCCCAGCACCCTCCAGTGGCTGCCTGCCACCAGCGAGAAGAGCCACCACTGAAAGCCCCAACAGCAGAAGATGAGATGCATAGTTTTTTGGATAGGCCACTGATGATACAACCCCTGAGCACCTTTAATTTACTGGTTCATATGTGTTAGCACACCCAGGCCACAGAGGACACTGGCTTGGTCATTTTACAGTTTGTGAAGCTGTCTCCTGGTCAAGTCATGATGCTTCATAACGTTTGCTCTGGGAATCCTTCATTCAGTCCCAATACTAACCAATCTCCAGATACACTTTTTTTTCACCCTGAAGCACTAGATTGCTTGAATCCTCCAGAGAATGAAAGGCAGAACTGTGCTCAAGGACGTACTAAAGCGCTGTGGTATCACACCTAGCTGATGGTGAGATGTTCCCCCCCTATTTCCAAACTGAGACGTCCATAATCTTATTTCATTTCCAGTCATTTAACAGGGCTGACACTCTGGAGCGCTCAACAGGGCAAACCAAAGGTAATAAAGAAAAACATGCTGCTCAGCTGCCAAAATTACCTCTCTCAAAGCCAGATCAGTTTTTGTTCATCTGATTCTTTCTTTGCTCCACGCGAGCAGCAGGGCATCCCACATCCCGTTAGAGGTTTACTGCAGCTTGCCAAAAATGTGCTCTTCCAAACAGCCACATTCTCTGAATTCTGGCAGCAAAGTAACACCACCTCAGCTGCAGCCTTATCTTGAGCTGAGCCAAAGCACATGTCAGACTCTGCCATCTCTGGGCAGGCTTGACAGCGTCAGGCAAGCGCGCATAACGCACTGCGGTGAAAAACGCCCGCTCTCCTCCACGATAACAAGACTGACAGGTGAGATTAGGCTTAGTACAAAGAGATTATTAAATGGCTTTTTGACATAGAAGTGGATCATGTACGGGCTCTCCTTTTTGCTGGGAAAGAAATCGCGGGCTTTACAATGAACGAGGCAACTTCAAGAAATAAAGTTTTGGCTAAATCCTAGTCTGCAAAGTTAGTCTCTGCACAATGCCACAATATGCCCATTCATTCATTTGGATTAAAGTATTAGACTTTACAGTATTGGTCACTATTCAAGGAACAATATGTGCTTGTACAGGTAGTAAGCATCACCTGCAAAAGCCATAAATAACATTTAAAATTGCCTTGACTACTCAACTAACCAGAAACACTGTACAACATAAGCGTACTGGATGAAATTCTGGGTTCACTGAAGTCAATAGTACACGACCAGAATTTCACATATTGTTCTTATTTAAGTACAGTTGTTTTGCAATGCTTATTCCAAGTAAACTTGGATTGTAAATATGCAGTGGTGCCAGAAAGAGCTGTGCTACGTTGCTATCCAGATACTTATGGATATGTCACACCGGGTGCAATCTGGTACGTTATACAACCTACTAATTAGTTCCACATCATCTTTCGTACATTACTCAGCCTGGCTCTCTTTTCCAAATTTTTGGTTTTCTACTTGCTAGTTTTTTAATTGCCACATCAGGAAATACTATACACAAGGTCAAGAACTGTTAGCAGGATTCCTGGCGCTTGACAATGCCTTGAAACCTGTAACGCTGTTAAAGTGTGTCTCTATTGAAATCAGCAGAAAAATTCAGTGCTTACAGCAGCCCTGAAACTTTACCTCTTCCCACTGGGGCTGGCACAACTCTTCAGAAAATGTGATGGTCATCATGGACAGAGCCAACACTGTCTTGTGAAGAGGAATAAGCAGCTGAGTCACTCGATGCGGTGTGCTGTGAACCCACCGAGCTCTATTCTTTCATCCACCTGCACGTCCTCCAGCTGCCTTGCACCACGTTACCGACAGCTGCGTTGACTGGTGCAAGCATGGTTTGCACCAACCTGCTGTACCTCCTGCATTAGCGATGGGGAGAGGTGTGTCTACAGCTAGGGGATCCACGGTCCACAGTGAGCTGCGGGGAACGTGCAGGTAAAGGAGGACGCTGGTCTCTTGGGAGTCTGCAGCAGTAGCATAACAATATGGAAGAGCTGTGTGATACAAGCGTGTATGTGGCTGTGTACAGTATGGACCTGACTCCAGAACATAACTCAAACTTGTCCTAAAAGCAGCTTTTGCCTTGCAGCATCTCCAGGGCTCCACAGCATCTGGAAGGAACTGCTGGATTATATCAGAACAACTGGCTGCCATACATCTAGGGACATCAAGGAGCTATTGTTCTTGTACAGAGCTGCCCTTCCAAAATATATTCCTGCTGGTTACATGCATGGATTTATATATATATATACACACACACACACACACTCTCAATAATAATGATAATTTTTGACCTTTAAAGTACAAATGTCTGAAATAAAACCATTCACGTGTAACAATAGAGGCTTACCTACATCCCTGTCCCTGATACAGTAGTCTGGAGAGCTTTCAAAGTATACCAGGTCATTCTTAGTTGGCTTCTTAAATCTCTTATTAGCCACAGTGAAACCCGTGCCATCTTGATTCATGACCACCTGAATCGCTCCATTGTATTTCTTCCACAGATAATCTCCTGTTTTCCTAAAGTCTGCCATGGCCAGCCAACAGGTCCTTAGAGTGCATGATCCACTCACACCGTGACATTTGCACTCCTGTTTCAAAAACCGCTTCACAGCCTGTTTAAAAACGCAGTAAAATATACACAGGTAAAACAAACTGTAATTTATGCTTCTCAGCCCTTTTCCATTCATCCTGTAGTGCCAGGCTTGCAATGGGTCTCCAAATCACGGTCTGTAGTGACACCCACTGGTAGCATCAAGTCATCCCCACATGGTTGGTCTGCTCTGGTTGCTTGACTCAACCGTACACACAATCCTCCCACTGGTGGGCTTACCTTCCCCGCTCCTGCCAGTCATGCCGAAGATCGAGACGGTCCATAACGCTGGACACAGACTGGACAGGAGGAAACGATCTGGGAAATGGACAGAATCGCTCAGCCCTTTGGTAGGCGAAGGTACCCCCTTTCGCCATCGTTCCAGCTGAAGCTTCGCCATGCTGACCCTCTCTAGCTCGCCTTCATGAAGTTGCCCTTTGCCCTGAATTGTGTTCCAAATATTGCCCAGAAATTCATCGGCATTTCGTATTTAAATGATTTTACAGAGACCGTGCAAAGCATCGTACCTGGGACAGGCATCAGATCTATGCAAAATATTAAAATATGGTATTTTTAAAATGTTTATAAACCCTTTAATAAACATTTTAGAGTAAGATCTTCATTAGCTTCCACTGGAGAGATCACCTTCATCATTAATTTAATGTCTGGATAGCATTAAAGCCATTTCGGCTTCATCTCAGACATTTAAGCTATCTGTATGATGTTGGAGAACAACAGATGGGTTCGTATACAGTAAATAATTCATTCCTAATTCTGAAGATATGGATATTTGATCTATAAATATCAGGCCTTAAGGGTTCATGAAATATGAACATTTTAGAGTTTGTACAAGAGAAACAGCATCATGGGAGGGACGTAAGAGAGAGGAAAACTCCATGATTAGAAGTGAGACTGATGCACAGTGGGGCAGCATTTTTCAGTCAAGCACTTAGTAATAAAGCAAGAATCTGTTATAAAAACCAAAGTACTTCTAATTTTCTTCCCAACTTGTAAGCGATATGACTACTTCAAAGGAGTTACTGACATTCCCACAGCCCCACTTCATTGCCGATGGTACTACCACAAAACTGGGATTTAAGCAGATGGTTGGTTTTAATTATCTGGGTAGAAATCACTTTAACTGCTTGTACATTTAAAACAACTTGCTGGAATGGTGGAAGAAGCACATAGGAATGCAGGACTTCTTTTTGTCAGTGATGTTCCTGTACTGATACACAGCATATTATTTTGTATGATTCATATGGGAATATTATAAATATCTATTCTATGTATTTTTGAATTAGTAAAATCTAAATGGTCTGGTTTTAAAAGAAACCTACCGACATCCCTTTTGGGGGTCAGAAAAAGCCGAGGCCACAGCTGGTCTTACCCAGATCCGAATGCCAGGCTTGTGGGCGGGCTGAGGTAGTGAGATCCCTGCAAAGCTAAACCTACACTACTGCACTGTGGATACAAAACAGCATCCCTTTCTATAAAGTAGGTCCTAGAGCATATGAGAATGTGTTGATTAAAGTCTCTTGATCTTTTTCTAAAAAACCTACCTGCTTACCAATACTGTCTTATTATTTAGCATATGTATTTTTTTAAACTTACTAAGATACTCAACTATTTCAGAAAGTACTTTTCAGCATGGAGCTAATTCACCCCTATAAAGTCTTTGCTTGTGTTGCAGACTGCAGCCTCGTTTGGACAGTAACATAAATGCAGCCATAGTATTGCATATGCATATCACAGGTCTGAATAGCCTTATCTGTTTATATTACATATTAATTACACCTGCTGGTAATAAACAGGTGGAGGAAAGATGTTGAAGGTGAAATATTTACCAGAATAATCATCTACTTGCAGTACAATTCCTTAAAATTGGATCTTTTCTTCTAATAAGGGCTAGTTAATACAGAACAATTTTCCAGTTTATAAAGGGAACTTCACTTCCTACTGAACATACGTTAAGGAAAACCGAAGACAAGAAACAAGAAGTCTCCACAAATGATTGCTTAGGCTAGCACTATAAAATATTTTCCTGTATTATTTCAGAAGTCGTGGATGCAGCAAATTTTGAATATGTTTTGAAAAATGAAAGAGTGTATTCCAGTCGCATGCACTGTTCTTACTATTTATAGCTACCACCACAAAATGTTAGTGCATGTATTCCTCAGCCCTTGCACCAGCAGTGGGCAATGCACCTGGCAACCGCTCCTTCTGCTCACCTACAATAAGAAAGGCTCTTCTTGCTGAAATTCAGGAATGCTATTTCCATACAATGCTTAGAGAAGGGTTTTGTTTAGAGCAGGTCATGCCTCAAGGCCAACGCCTTTTGGAGGGACAAGTATTTTGGATGTATTTTCTTAAAAAGTGAAGTAATTGGATTTTATCTCTGCTCATTTTGTGTTTAGGTTTACTGTATACATACAGGAATGGACAGGATTTTTTTTTTCTCTGATGCTATTTTGAATTAGCTCTTTAATAGTCAAGCCTGTTCTTCAGTGCAATCTTTAGCCTCCCTTAGGAATTTCTATTCTCTATTAACTAAAACACCTCCATATATAAGGATTAGGCTCAAAACAAAACCCCCACCCAAAGTGATCGTGCAACGACTTGGGCTCAGGCTTAACTTCCCGCACAAGGAGAGCCACTGCGCTGGCTCAGACGGGAGCGCTCTTAAGCAGTTGCACTCAGTCTGTTTGGAGATCTCTGCCACACTGAACCTCCAAGGGAGACAGAAACAGCATCTGAGGCTCCCGCTCATCCTGTACTTCTTCCTAACTGCTGAGACCAGCCACCGAGGGCCAAGCCTTACCTGCCCCAGACCCATGAGAGCTCCCTGAGAGCATCTCCAGGCATCTGTTGGATGGACACCCACCTTCCTTCCAGCTCTGTTGTTGTGAAGGTTCATCAGTGCTCTTGCATCTTTTCCTTTCCGTTCTTTGGCATCCACGAAGGCTCTGGCAAATTTAACGCCGTAGTCAATGTTATCGCTGCAGCCACCCCAGTCAAAATGGCCCTTGCTGTCCTTGGCAGAGCCTTTCTTCTTGGGATCGCAGGAGCAGGATTTCAGCTCCCCTTGGCTACATGCCCTGGTGATGGCAAAAACAACTCCAGCGGAGGAGATGGCATGTACAAAAGCAGATTCCCGACTACCTGAAACAAAAAAAGTCGCTTTAAAAATCATTGGGGTAGTTAGTTTGAGTGGCTATCCTAATTCCAGCCATTTAGCCTGGACTTTTTTGCTGAGCAAAAGATAAAACTGGGCTGAAATCACACATTCCCTGGAGCCAGAATTACTCATGGCTTAAACTTGGACCCCTCCCTGGTAAAAGCTCATCAATATAGTGTTAGAGTTGGAAAACATTAAACGTGTGCTTCTGATATTGATTAATATACTTTCACGGATCAGTTGTTTTATACAGATACGTGAATAGGACAGCTGGTGTCTCTATCGTGTTTCATCGATTTAGGAAAATATATGAAGTGCTATCTCAGAGATAGGTTTAAGAAATTATTAAATAGGGACACTGGAACAACATGTACATTGCAAAATACTGCAAATAGCTCCAGACACTAGCTTTTCCTCTTCTGAAGCACTCGGAATAAACTTTCCTGCTTAAAAGGCAGCAGGGAGAAATCTTGGGTGTTATTTTCTGAAAATAAGTTACATTTAGGTTTTCTGCCTAGAACCAAGCCCGGTAATGGTAATTCACACAATCAAGTTCCATTGAATCAATGGCACTGTTTGTGTCATGCTTGAGGCAGGATTTGGCCTGGCAGCTGTGACTTCCACACGCCAGCTGTGCAGGCAGTTTTCCCCTTCTCCTGACGAAGATACTTTGTTATACCAAAGATTATCTGCATTTCTAGACTATGCCTCCTCTTAAGCTATCGGGTATGTATTTCAATGCAGTAAGTGCTTAAGTTTCTTTTAAGAGGTAAAAATTTACACTACAGAGCTGTCATATACTGGCAAAACTCTATTTATGAAAATGGGATATTTAAATATTTTAACAGTTTTTAGCATGGGAAGAGTGAGAAGTAGATTTTTGTGTGGTATCTAAGGCCACTGGTAGTGAGAGAGACCCATCCAGAGGACTTGCAAGCCTTACGTAATGTTAGCACAGTAAAGTAGGACCCTAAGAGAGAATGCTATCTGTGGTTTTTATGGTAGGGGCAGCATTACACCATATAACTTATTATTTAGTATTTATATTCCAGCAGCATCTAGATGTTTCAAATGGGAATGGGCCCTAGACTTCTGTGTGCTGCGCAAACCCTCAGCAAATGGCAACTAAAAGCTCGTGGAAGGACTGGGCAAACCCTGCCTTCCCTACACTGCCTTCAAAATCAGGCAGGAGATACTGTGCCTTGTTACAAATCATGCTCTTCTGAAGGCTGATTTCTGAGAAAATGTATTCAGAAACAGGAAAACTTTTTAAAGCATTAGTTAAAAAGAAACACTTGATGTCGTTGGAAGATAAGTGTTTCATTTGAGTTTATTAAACTAATCAAAAACATTTCATTTCATATTAGAGTAATATCAGGCTACATTTCCCATCGCAATCACTGTCTAATCAGGCTTAGCGTGGAGCTCAGAAGCCTGACGCCTGAATTCTCTCCCATGAGCCAACAGTGAAAACTTCACTTTTGGAAAAACTGCATTTTTACTTTTTTTTTTTTTTTTTTTTTTTTTTTTTTTTTAATGAAATAGCCTCATCAAAATTAGGCCATGTTCTGCCAGACGTGTTTTCCTGGATGTCAGACAAACCTCATTGAAAACTTCAGCTGATGGATGACGTTACTGGTTACTCACAAATAACTGCTAAGGGAACATGAAGCTGGTTACGTGAACCACCCGTTTACCAGCAGCGGAGCCCGGCACCGAATGATGCTCCGTGGATGAAATCCCACTGCTCGGGTGAGCGTGCCCAGCGTCTCCCATCCGCCTCCCCATCCCCACCGCTGGGGCAACGCCCCCGGGGTACTTTCCTCCTCCTCCTCCTCTCCCTGCAGGTGCCAGGCTGCTCACAGCCTGGAGAGGCTGCCTCGCACGGTGCCAGGGCCATCCCAGGGACACAAGTGCCAGGGCAGGGCCAGCCCCACCAGCTGTGTGCCATGGCTGTGCACCCAGGTGTGGCGTTTGGGGAAAAGAGCTGCAGTTTAGAAGAATCTCAACACACACATCACTCGGACAGGGGCACCCTGGCACAGTAACAGATCTCAGCCCTTTCTTTGAGTCAAAAGGGCCACGTAAGCTGTCTGAAGGCTCACTAGATGCCTTAATCCAACATTTAGATGGCAACAACACCCTTCTTAACCATCCTTCCTCAGGGTGGGAAGCACATTGTAGTCCTCAGCTGCTCAAGGTCTGCACAAGCCTGGCTCACCCCTATCACTCGTGTCCCCACGTACCGCTCCCCCGGAGCCGGACCTGAGGGACCGGCTGTCGCACCCCCTGCGGAGGGCTGAAGGCCTGGGGGGGCAGCGCTGCGTGGTTCGGGCGCAGACCCCACACCTCGCCCCGGGCAGCACAGCCCTGGCGGGACTGCACCCTGCTGCTGCGCTTCCCCTGGGAAACGCTCCAGCGGGAACCGGCCCGCGGAAGGGGTTGTCGGCCGCCGTGCCAATGCACTGGGATCCTGTTTGGACACTGGCTGCCCCTTTCAGCCCCGCCAGGGTATGGGTCTCCCTAGGCAGGGTGGGCTGCGCTGGAAAGCCCTCTGCCCAACTGCTGCATTCTGGCACCTCGATTTCTTTGTAGCCCTTAATTTGGGGGTCCATTACCCAATGAAAAACGGAGACGTTGGGAACTGCAAGGCCAGCCCCTACTATGCCAACCCCCCCTTTCTGAACCTTGCCCACGTCTTTCCGCTCTGATACAGTTTTATAAGCAAAGCGGCGCTTCTCGTTCCCGTATGCGCCGTTCCGCTGACTGGGAGACTCTGGGATAATTTTGCATTTCCCCTTCCCTTCCTCCCGGCACATAAAACGAAGCTTCCCCGTTGCTAGGAGGGAGGGTGCCGGGAGGAGGGCCACTGCTTGCCCTTGCTCCCCCGCTGGCACCGACCGTGCCCCGGTGCTGACCGTCCCTAAAGCCCCCCCGCCACCCTCACGCCGAGCCCCTGCAACCCCTTGTCGCCCGCGGGGGCGCGGAGGCTGCGCGCCCCACCCGAGCCCGCGGGAAGGCACCCGCCACGCCCCGCCACGCCCCGCCACGCCCCGCCACGCCCCGCCACGCCCCGCGGGACTCACTGCGCAGCAGGACGCGGCCGAGGAGGCGCTGCCCCCGCTCCAGGGCGTTGCAGTCCCAGCGGTGCCGGCGGAACTGGTGCTGGCACTCGGCCGTCCAGGCGGCCACGCCGCGGCCGATGGAGAGCATGGCCTCGGGGTGCCGCCGGCACAGCTGCCGCTGCCGGCTCACCAGGCCCGGCACGTTGTCGCACATCACCCGCGACGAGCCCACGGCCCCCATGTACCTGCGGGAGGGAAGGAAGGGGAAGGGGCAGGGCGACGGCGGGGACCCGCCGCGACCCCCGGGAGCCGGCGCCGGGGGAAGGGGGGGGTCCCCGGCTGCAGCTGCCGCCGCCTCTGCCGTGGAAATCCTCTAAAATTAGCCTCCGGGGCTGTGGGTTTTAATAGCGTGAAGCTTTTAGGAGGACCCCAAACCCCGCGATTACAGCTCCGTGCAGTACTTAAAAAAAACCCAAAAAAACCCCCCAAAAAACCCAAAAAACAACCAAAAAACCCTTGACAAAAATTAAATTACATCATCATCTGTAGCCAGATGGTCTCTATTAGTCCTGAAATGTTTCGAAAGGTACCTTTTATAAAACCCAAACTACTATAGGTGTCTTTTGAAGGGATCAAACAGAAGAAAATGTCCTTTTCTTGTATTTTCATTACTTTATACGATCATAAAATCGTTAAAGCCGTGATTTCCCCCCCAAAATATATATTTAAGTGGCAGTTAAAAGTCACCATGACAGAAAAGCCACCGCAATAAATAACGTTTATACGGCTATGGACACAGATAGTCATTTTACTGAAATATGCTCAGTCTGATAAATCAGGCTTTGATCCCGCGTCAGCCAGTGTCAAGGTTAAATGTGTTCCCCAGGTTTAGAAGAAGCGGTTTAACTCCTCTTCCGCGCCAAGGCGCTTCAGCCTGCGCTTGGTTGGGGTCCCCACTTCGGGGGCCGGGTTTCCGTGGCCCTCCTAACCCTTTACACCGCCCCGCGGTCTGCAGCTCGCCTCGGACGCCCCGCAACGAGATCCAACAGCCCTGGAAGCGGGGTCCTGCGCTGCCCGCGGGGCTTCGGCCCTTTGCGCTTACAGTTCAGCCAGGAGAGGCTTTGAAGGAGGGAGGGGACGGGGAGGGCGAGGAAGGGGGGGGGGGAATCATAATAATAATAATAATAATTAAAAAAACCCCAACCTCCCCGCCGTAGCCAATTCCCGGGGCCGCCGGGGCGCGGAGGGCTGGCTGCCAGCGGCAGCAGCGGCGCTTCACCCGCGCGGGGCGGGCGTGTTCCCCGCAAGGCCGCCCTCCTCCCACTCCCTCCGGCGGCTCCGCCGCCCGGGGCGGCGGCCGGGGGTGCCCCCTGCCCCCCTGGCCCCCCCCCAAGCCCCCGGACCCGCTCAGCCCTCCCGGCTGCTCTGGGTTTATGCGAAGGAGGAGGCCCGGGAGCTGGGACGGGGTGTGGAGGGAGATGCCGTGACCGTCTAATCCCGCTTGCTTTAAGGCCGGGCTTTCTGGACCGGAGCAGCTGGCAGCAGCGAGCTCCGCTTGTACGAGCCTGCGAGGGAGAGGCTCCCCCCACCCCCCCCCCCCAAAAAAAAAAAAAAATTTACAATTAATCCGACCCCACCTTCCCCAAGAGCAAATAAAAATTCCTGGAATTGCACAACTTACCACCATGAGGAGGTGACTGGTGGGGTCGCCCAGACTAAGACCAGGGGAAGAGACCACCAGATCCCAGAGAGAAAGTTCATGTTAGAAACGCGTCGGTCCACATCAGGTCAGGCGCGGCGGGCAGAAGAAATCCCATGGAGCGGCGGTGACCGGCGGGAGCAAAGGCACCTTGAGGGCTTCTTTCTTCCGTGGGTCAAGCGGCTCCGCAGCCCCACGCAGGGCCGCGGCGTTTATTGCTCCCCGCCCGGGGTGCGGGGGATGCCGATCGGTGCATCGCTCCGGGTTGCCCTCGATTCGCCCCGCACCGAATCCTTCAGGACAAGGAGCTCAGCCCCGCTCCCATCCTTCATCGTTGCCCTGATTCAGCTCTTCCCTGCAGTCACAGCAAAACTGAGGGGCTGGTGCGGGCTGCTCGCAGACTGGGTGGGTTCTGCTTTGGGTTGGTTTTTTTTGGTTTGGTTGGTTGTTTTTTTTTTTTTTTTTCCTCCGAAACTCTGATGGATGAAATGATGTCAAGAGACACTGGGGGAAGAGGAGGAGGTAACACCTCTGATTAGGCGAGGAATCCCGAGGAGCCAGTTGCTTTCCAATAACCCCACAAGCAGACAGACGGCTCGAACGCGCCAGCGGATGCTTCGCGATCGGCCGCGGAGCCTCCGGCCGCGCCGCCCCGGCGCTTCCAGGCACCTCGCGGGCTTCGACCCGACGCCGCGCTCCGGCGAGCACCGCCCGCGGGCGGCGGGGGCCGCCGAGAGACGCGGGGAGCCGGGGCCGCCCCGGCGGGGGCTCCGCGGCCCCGGCCCGGCCCCGGCGAGCGGGGCGACGCCGCCGGGGCCCGCGGGCACCGCCGGGGGCGGCCGCAGCGCCCGTCCCGCCCGCGGGAGCGGCGCCCTCCCGGCAGCGCGGCCGCCCGGCGCCCCGAGCGGGAGCGGGAGAAGCGGCGGCTCCGGTTGCCGCCCCCGCCGCCAGCGGAGCGGCGGCAGCTGCCCTGCCCGGCCCCGGCCCCGGCCCCCGGCCCCCGGCCAGAGCCCACGCCCTGCCCTCGCACCCACGCGTGGGGGAAACGCACCCTCCCGCTGCTAACGGTGCAGCGCCCCGCGGCGCGGCACGCCTCACCCGCCGCATACCCTCGTTCCCCGTCCTGTCCTTCTGGCACGTTCTTAATCCGGTCTTTCTCCTGCACCGGTGCAGCATCCACTCCCATCATCGCGCCCTCACCTCAAACCAGCTCTTCACGGCGTAGGTCTCCTCTCCCTCTCCCCCCACTGCAGCGGGGACACCTCGAGACCCAAAAAAATCCACTGAAGAACCTTTCTGCTCCTCAACTCCCCCTGCACTGCTGTTAACGCCAGCTTCTCTTTAACCATCACAGAAGCACAACCAAAGCGTACCAGCACAACAGCTCCAGTAAGTCAATGTTATCAGCCACATCTCACCCACAACCAGTGCAGGTGGTCGGGCGGGTGCCACAGGAGGTAGCAGCTGTCCTTGAACTCCAAGCCACAAAGTTGTCTTGTCCTTTCACGCTGGCACCACCCCAGCGCCAGCCCGCACACCCAGCACACAGGCGTTGGCACCGCTCGCGCAGAAATCAGCTTCCAGGTGAAGCAGTCCGTGGCTGATGGCTGCCAAATAAGCAAATTCAAGAAGAGGGAATTTAGCAACTTTTTTTACTCAGTGTCATCTATACAGAGCAAATACAGGAGAACAAATATTCCAGACCTTTAATGAACCACTACTAACAAGGTGGAGATGCCCCAGTTCAAAGTCAGCCCTCGTTGTCTGTAACAAAGATAAACTCTGAAGGTTGCTAAATAACTTAGGGACCACACAGTTCTGGCTCCTAAAAGACGCCTTCAATTGTCAACCCCAGGTGAAAACCCTGGAAAAGCGAGCTAGGAAGCACCCTTTGAGATCTGGTCTTCAGGCAGCAAATTACAGCGTAACTGTGTGCTGAGAAGACATCAGTCTTCCAAGCCGTCGCTCAGCGTGACTTCTTGAGATCACGGACATGCAACCAGATGGAAGCATGTAGCGTTTCAGAAAGAAAACACAAAAGGTAGAGTGGTATCAACTTCTGAGGTGGTAATGTTCATCCACCTCTCAATGTAACTTTAAACCCCCCCAAAATCCCAACGCCCCTACAGAAACCAACCGAGCACCCCCAATAGCAGCCAAGGTTTTGACTGCGAAGACTTTGGGTTAAGGGCTGTTGAAGCTTGGAGCATGGTACTGCTCCCCCAGCAGTCCTACCTGCCCGGAGGCAACTACAGTTCTTGTTACTAACTCCAGCAGGTCTCAAAAGCAACAGATGAGCATTCAACATCTATTTGATTAAGTGTTAGCAGTGTGAAAAAAAAACACACTCTGATTTCCAGCTACTGGCCAACCTCAGTTTCTGAAGCTTAAGAGATATACCTTGGATCAATTAGCAGGGGAGAGAAACACCAGGGAGAGGACAGCAAATTCCAGCAGCATTTCGGACCCCTCTGAGCAGAGGCTACAGCCCTCCTGCCACCAGCCTTCGCAGGTGTGCAGTAAGAAGACATCCCGCTTGGTTTTCCCGAGATACCCTTCTGTACTGACAGGAGCTCCTTTACCCGTGGCAGCCGCACTAGTGCCTCGTGAACGTCGTCCCCTTCCTCTCCAGAAGAGGCATTTACCACATCTGCGTTCCAGCGTCCTGCTGTCCAGATTCCTTCTCCGAGCGCTACACTGTGCTGGCCTTACATGAATTCACCTCTGACACGTTATTTCTATTAACCACTCTCTCCCGTTATACAGAGTGACGGGACGGGTGAGGCTGGAAGGGGCCCCGGGGACCTCTTCCAGTCCAACCCCCTGCTCAGAGCAGCGTCAGCCAGCAGGCTGCTCAGGGATGTCTCCAGTTTTGAGCACCTCCAAGGACAGAAACACTACAACCTCTCTGGGCAACCTGCTCCAGTGTCTGACCTGGGATGAATTTTTTTCCCCTTGTGTTTAAATGGAATTTCCTGCATTTCAGTTTGTACCCATAAACTCTTGCCCTGCCCCTGGGCACCATGGAGAAAGAGCCTGGGCTCCACCGTCACTCCGCCGCCCCACCAGGTATTTATACACATGGATAAGATGCCCCTGAGCCTTCTCTTCTCCAGGCTGAACAACCTCAGCTCTCTCAGCCTCTCCACATAGCTCACATGCTCCAAGCCCTTCAGCACCTCCATGGCTTTTCACTGGCCTCACTCCAGTATGTCCATGTCCCTCTCGTACGGGGGAGCCCAGTGCTGAGGGGAGGAGAAGGATCCCACCCTCGACCTGCAGGTGATGCAGTGCTGCTCTTGACGCAGCCCTGGAGAGGCTGTGGCCTTCCTTGCTCCAAGAGCAGACTGCACTTGAAAAGCTGTACGTGCCTTCACCAAGTATTATGCACGCAGCTTCCCATCCAGTCAAGAAATCATGCTGTGTGCAATAGAGGTGACAGCAGAGTAGCCAGAAACACTGAAAGCCCAATTCTTCGAATACATACCTTATGAAACTGAGCTGAGGTTTTTCAATACAATATTGAAAATCATGCAGTTAAACCTGTATTTCTAGATTCAAATGAAGACTGTTGTCAGAAAAGCTGAAGGCATGGAAGGCTCATCTGAGAATAATTAGTAAGAAAAGAACCCCACCAAACCCTTAAGTAAAAGGTATCTTCCCGTATATATCACAGTCAGTAGCAGAGCTTAAAAGAAAAAGAATTGAAAATCCTTCCCAGAGGGATTCCTCTAAGTCCCACTTCCAGGGACTATGGCTCCACATCACATGAAACTACGCCATTTGAATCACGATAAAAATGAAAAGTAATTTAACAGCTATTAAAGCTGTTAAGGATACACATCACATTATTCATTTAAAGGCAGTAATACCCCATTTCATACCTCACCGCTTATCATTTCGGGTCTGTAAAATACAGAGCCCCATTACCTGGAAATGGAAATATAAATTTCCAAATACACATTTCCACCATGCCTCCAGAACAAAGAAATGACAGTAAATGCCTTTAAAAGCAGAAACCTGCAGTTATGATACCTGTTAGACCTTCAAGGCTTTTCATCTGTGCAGAAAGATTACCTCCCGTATGAATACCGAAACGGGTGGCAAGGAAGCGGACAACTAACGTAGACACGCTATGGATCACTTAGTCGCCCTTTCATGACACAGGGTAAGATGGACTTATTCAATTTGTTCCAAAAGAGACTTGTTTAGCAAGGCTGAAGACTCAAAATCTTCCACCACGTAAGGCCCAAAGCAACATTTGTAGTACTTTACTAGTAACACAGAAGCTTTATTTGGGAAAGATGACTTGTAACTTTTGCAGAACTGCTGGAACAGAGGAGGCAAACGCAAGCAAACACCAACGTACACGTAGGAGCAAGTTACAGCTTTGGAGAACACCTGAAGGGGTTCAAAGATGGTAAGAGGAAAAAGAATAAACTGCACAGCTCAAGCTCAAGTCTTGTCCCCAACAAGGCAGTTGGATGAAGGAAAACCAGATACAGCACTTCTCTAAGTCAGTGGAGAATGTAATCAAAAAGCTCACTCTTTCTCAATTTAAGAATGCACGTACCCCAAACCACTGTCTACTGTTTGCAGCTGGTACCCAACAGGAATAACCCAGGCAATGCCCTATGACAGACCAGGTACTCCACAAGTCAAATTTAAAGAGCGGGGTAAACCCCAGTGCCCAGGAAGACAGACACAACACACACAACCTGAGTTATCTTGGGCAGGACAAATCAGAAATAAAAATTCTTTAGGTTCTTTCAAATCTCCATGGGATCACCCAAGGCCCTAATTTTACATTACAGTCTAAAGATTCAGAAAAGGCCATTGCATGAATATTCATCCCTATCAAGAGAAGTTAGGTATCCAATGGTATTGCAAGTAGGAACCTTGCTGCATCTTTAAGCAACTGTGTATCTGCAGGATTTGGCCCCAGGTCCAGTCCACTCAATCCTCCCGCATCTCAATTTGCACTACTGTAAGAGGAGAACAATACCTCACAGGGCCTGGCAGCTTACCTGCTTAGTGCATGCAAAGCTCTTTAGCGTTCTCCAATCCCCTCATAGATGTGCAAATCATTGTATTCTTACTGTTCTGGGATAATGACTTTAATATGATGACTTACAGAAGGAGGCCTCTCAGCAGGGACATTTTCATCTGAAGGCTCCCTTACCGGGTGCTGGTGGGGGTGAGAATTTTGACAGTATAGCTCAGGGGACAGATGTTGAAGGAATCTCTTTCTTTGCTTCCTGCCCCATCACAACCAGATTGTGATACCTCCTCAAACAGAGAATTTAAAAGAAGCACTGGAACAACATGAAAGCGAATAAAGGACCTTGAAATTCATTGTTTAAGCCTGAGTCTGGAATCTGAAGAGGAAAACAGACATTTTTCATGATATGACAGGTAAAATAATCTTTGTTTATTTTGCCCTTAACATATCCTACTCACGCAACACAGTTCTTGACCGATCAATGAACGGGACAGCTCAAACCGGTTATTCCAAGACCCGTGCTTCTCCTGGGTGGCTTATGCCATTTTGAACACTGTTCTTCAGCAGTGCACCGTGCTAAGGATGCTGCTGGCAGAAAGCCTATGTTTTACCCAAATGCTGTTCACATGTGTGTTTGCAATCGTGATTATAAGCACCTGAAATAAGCGATCCATAAGATAACTTAACAGGACCGGCTTCTCCTAAACGCATTTTGGAGGTCCGCTCCAAGTGTTCAGACATTCAACTCATTTCTGCAAAGAATATTTTATGGTAACTCTCAAACTAGACACCATTTATCAGCACGTATCATGCGTTATTTTTTCCCTCATGGGTATTTTACACTGATGGAATCATTCACATTGTTATACCTATAATTTAGTTAAATACTGATAAAACTACTTTCTGGAGCAGATCTCCTATTCAACTGCAAGACCTTAAAGGCTACCTTAAAAAGCCTCCATACAAGTGGATCTTTTCTTCAAATTAATGGAAAAAGGTTATTTAAATTTTTAGTTACTGTCTCAAATGACATGATCTACTAGTGGTAGGAAATGCATCTCTTGAAATGGAAGCTACGTTCAGTGTCCTTTGAAGTGGCTTTGTTAATGCAAATTCTCACTGAAGTGGAGAACTAAGGAATAGTGAGGCTAAGTAACAGAACCTCTTCAAGGGCAGTAGCACAGAAATCTTATGAGTGGTTGAAATAATTCCACTTAACTAAAGTGAAAGTACAAGTTGGAAACACAGTATGAACAAAATGCCTGCTCCCCTTCCCACTCCCCCCAAACAAGGGGAAAAAAAAAAAAAAAAAAAAAAAAGAAAAAGCCCTCACCCAACAGAAAAACCCAAAAGATGTTACGTGACAAAGTTCTAGTAATACTTGGGAGCCATCCCATCACTGGGAACTGCATTTGAACTGTATTTTGAGCTAATTAGAGAAGGAGTGCTGTGTATATGTAAGTTTCCATGTGCATGCTAAAACGGCACTTGACAGATTTTTATATTTTCTATGGATTTTTCCATTCCATGGATTCTTCCTTTTGTGGTACACATCTTGTTAGCTCAGGATTAATTATAAGGTAATATCAAGAAACAGAGAACTATTTTTTAAATATTTCCTTTTCTATACTTTGCTGGTTCGAGTCAGTAAGTTGATAGTATGTGCACTTCTCTGCTTCTGCTGGTAGATGGTGGTGGTGGGGAATGTAGCTTATCCCCTCTGACCCAGAGGTGGGAACAGAATGGAAAAAAACCAATCCCAACCTATGTTGTATTTGCCTCTGGCCTCATCACTCTGTAGGATGGTCCTTGCATTGAAGGAGAAACCTGAGAGGAAAGGAGGTGAAACAATTGCAGTAACAAGGAAACATACTAACACCCAATGTAGTTTTCCAAAACAAAAAGCAGAGAACAACTGTGACAGCAATTGGAGTAGCACTCAGGTTTTTATCTTCTCATTACTAGTCTCTGGAGGGAACACGAAAGATCAAGATTCCACACAACATCTCTGAAAACAGAGGAGAGCTAAAGCATGACACACCCATTGAGGCTTACGTTCTTCTAGACTGCTTCTGTTTTATTTTGATAGAAGAATGTCCCTTCAGAAACATTCAGCATTTTTACAGATGTTTACTGAAGTCTGCCAAAACATAACTGTGATTCGAATTACTTATACCAACTCCCTTTTTTCCAACATAGCTGGTTTGGTAACCAGATGAAAAACAGATATTAATGTTTCACTGCAGAATTACAAACACCTTTTTAAGTGGAGAAAATATTAAGAAAAAATTAACCTAAACATGAAGCTGCTGTAGTGAAAGACCAGACCAAGAAAAAAACGTGCTGCTATGCCTTCTAAGTTGCTTGCGTTATTATAGCAAAGGACTGCTATAATCCTTTTAATAGATGCGATGAAACTCTTAATAGAAGTACGTATCCCTGAGGAAACAGATTTCAGGCATAATCTGAATATCATAGTTCAGTGGGAAATGACTTTTCAGGCAACGTGTAACAAGATCTCCACAGTCCTGTGATTGTGACAAAGAAAGAAAAGTACACCACACCGTGAAGTTTTTCATATGATAGATACGTATGAAAAACTGCAAGAGAAGACCTTTATCAACATAAAATTGCGTGAGATACTTAAAATATTTTAAACCCTCTCAATCCCCAAGACACATCTGCATCATAATTTTAAATACAAACATGTGATATAATCAGAATTATCTTCTTATGTTCACCTCTGAACAACAGCTAAAGGTAAAAATGAAACTAGTAATTAGTAAGCAGTAATGCCAAATTAGTAAGCTTTATGCAAAAAAAAAGGCAGCTTTGACAAGATTTTAGACCTACAGTCTATACCAAAAATAATTTTGAAAATAAAACCTTAAGAAGATACATTTAAGTAGCAGTTTTAATCTTTAATAACTTTATTTCTAGATCAAAGTACTTACTGGATGCAAATACTACAGATACAATGAGAAACTAACCACACAAATTTTCACTTCAGCTCAGCTGCATATACTGAACAGAAGCATAATGTGACCAACTTTTCCAAAATTATTCATAGCACTGAACTTCAAGTCAGGTTTTCTTTACCACTAACTTAGTTATAAAGAAGAAAAAACCAAATCCAAGCAATGTTACTGCTCCCATTTTTACTAATCTTTTTTCCAAGGTGGGTGCTTTTTCTGGAAGTTGCACTTGGCTGGGGTCATTCTTCTGTTCGTGCTGAGGCAGATGTTAAGTTCATGTAAAAAGTGCAACAAAGGAAAAAAAGTTAGTGTGAAAGCTTCTTAAGTACGTGATAAAGTACCCAGTCCTAAGAATCTGCATGCATCTAGGACTAAAATTATTTCTTTCTGTCTGTGCCCTACTTCAATTGAAATAAACGTGTGCAAACCTTCATCTTACCTGATACTCGATCATTCTGTAATATATATTAGAAAGACAAACTGCTTCTTTACAAACTTAACTCCTCAGGAGAAAAACACACTGCTAATAGATGCTACAAAAATCTAGTAACAAAGCATTTAGTCCCCAATGGTTAACCAGAACTTTTGCCATTTAATTACTAAAATAACTGTTTATTAAAACAGCAAGTTAAATATGTAACAGATTAGACCTTCTTGAAATTAAAGGGAGAGTAGGAAGTACCTTACAAGTGCCTGCTCATGTTGAAGCTGAGTGGAGCCTTGTCATGAAGTGCAGCAGGGCTAGGTCTCGATTTCCTATCTTAGTTTATAACGCTTGGAAGGCCATCTCATTTACCTTGCTTTCAAAAATTGTATGCTACAGACATAACATGTACTGCTGGCAAAGTCTTGTAATGACTAAACTTAGTAAACTGTACTGAAGATTTTAAGGGAATTTATACAAACTTATTATCTAAGAGGTTTAACTGCTTCACTTAAATTGACACTTTTCATAATAAATGTTTCAGTGCTCTACTCATTCTGGAGTGCCCCACCATAAATTAAGTAGCAAAAAAATGTTTTGTATTAAAGTCTTCATCAGTGAAACCCATAAAACACTACAGTATTTTAACAGAACAGGAATTACATTTTTGAAGTAATTAGAAGGCTAATCTTTAACACCTCTGTTTAACACTGGGTACAGAGCCACCATGCTTCACCTTGACAGCTATAAAACCTTAAGTACAGATGAGGGCAAAGTCAAGTGGCACCTAACTCAGATCCCCCCCAGCCCTTATAAATGGCAATACAGACATACAATTGATTTCTGCATACGCAAAAAAAAGAACACAAATAGCTAAAAAGTTCTTTGCCACAACCTCAATCTATCTCTTAAATATATTTGGTGTTAAGTGATTTATTGGGAGAAGGCCGTTGTATTACATTAAATTTACTTAAACTACAGGAAATTGCATTAGTAGCATTATACTTAAGGTCCAAGTTCCACATGGCTTCGTTCAGCAACAGATTCCTTTCTGACACTGATGCTCCATTTACTCTATCCCAGCGGCCATTCCTTTTACTAGCCTATTACTTAAAATGACCCCATCTGACAAGAGCGTGTCACTGTGTTGGTTTGAGAATGACTGATGTGGTGCTAACATCTAGCCTTGACCTCTCCCACCCTCTTCTTTTGTCACTCTGCAGAGTTATCTGGGATGCCTCCCATTCAATCCATAAAACTTTAGTATCTTCCTTGGGAGTCAATAATTCCAAACAAAAGATTCCTTAATTAAGAACTAAGTGTGTAAGTATTCAGCGTGGCATTTATGCCACAGCAGTTGTCCAAGAGCACAGGGATACATTCCACTTCATTCTTTCCTGTGGTAGAAAGAAAAAGATTGACTGTGCCTTCCTCTGGAGACTGTCCACGCTGCTGTGGGATATTCTAGATTATTTCTCATTCTGCCCATGGGAAGGTGGAAAGGGGAGAAGTAGACGGCAATGTCCAAGCTACAGCTAAAGAGCCTGTGCCAGACCAGCGTATGAAACATTTCACTGGTGGATGTCACATTTGAGGTTGCACGCAGAAACCTGTACATGGTATTTAATAGCCTCGCTCGCACATACCTTCTCCACCAGGTCCTTCAGTTTGGTAACTTCTTCTCCCAGCTTTTCAACGCTGCAAACCAAGTCTCTGCAGACTTCAATAAAACTTTCAGTCGGTCCCCACTGCAGTACTATCTGTTAACAGTTACAGTTATTTGTCAGAATTACTGTAGAATATAATTTAATCATCTTTGGTTAATGTATCGTAAAAGTGTCAGAAAAAGTTTATAACTGCATTTATACTCGGTTTTCATTGTACGATTTATGCATAACACGATCTACTACTCTCTATCAGCCTCTGTGGGAACCTTTTGTCACCTTAACTCCTCTATCAGCAGAAACACGAAGAAACAGATCTATCTTCTTCAATTGGATGGCTTAACTCTCTTAAGTCATTAAAAGAAAGTGTCCTTTAGAGAAAGAATATTGGACAGCTCTATATAACTATACAATAATCAAGATGGTTGACGAGTATTCATATTTTTCATTTTACAAGGTAGAATAATATTCAAGAACAGAATAATATACTCTAAATCAATATTTGTTTCTTTGGTTGAATACCTCGTGAGAATTTTTGAGGAAATGCTTATTCATGGTCTGCACAAGAATGGTCAGCTTACCACACTCTTTATTCAACTTCTGAAGAAACTTGAGGAATTCATCTCCACTACAAAAATAAAATGATATTCCCTTATTTGTTAAAGGCTGTAACTTTTTGCAAGCTAAATATTATCTATGCATTTCCAACACTGGCTAGTGAGTGAACCAGACATGCAGTTTCATTGCATACCAAAAAAAACCAAAAACCAGTGTCATTTTACCACAGGGTAGTTAAACACTACATTTAACATCTTAGCAAGTGCCCACCTCCCACTTTTGGAAGGACAATAAATCATTAAGTTATCTGGAATATTCACCTAGTAAGACACACTGAGATCTGAAAAAGTGTCACCCAAAAGCTTTTCGGAAACATTCTGTTAACCTCCGCTTTTGTTTCTAACTCTCACCAACCCTGTATTACCAATGAAAACATTTCATTACCTGCTGCATGAGTAATTTTATAATACACTAAGCATAATAACTGCAACACTGTTTAACTGTGCACGTGTGCACACAGATCACAGTCTTGCAACACCAGGAATGGAGAATTTATGGTCAATTTTATGCTGACATATCAATATTCTTGGCCTGCAGCTTACATTTTTGAGGAAGATGGGGGGGGGGGGGGGGAAGAAATCTGGTTTGTACTTTGGAGCTAGGACTGAAATGACTAGGTTAGAGTCATTTCGCCTCCAGCATAGTGGAAGAAAGAAGAATCCAATAATACTGATTTGGCCCCTGGATCTGGAAATACATTCCCCAAAGCCTAAAATATCTGATGTTATCTACTCCGAAGAAAATTTACACTTAGTGGTCAAATACAAGCAGGAAAACAACTCTGCAAATTAGTTGGATCTGTATTGCCCAAGAGTGGAGAAAAGGATAGAAAAATTTAACAGACTAATTTCCATGCTAAGTTTCTAGAGCTTCCACGTGACACTCAGTCAATTTATTTTACTGTAAGCTTCAGAGAATGTTAGTTGTAAGTCATGGTGCTGGCCAGAAAGTTGTTGCCAGTGACCAAGCAGAGGAAAGCGGGGCGAGGAAGATGATCATGCATTTGTTTTTAGAGAGTGAGCTCTCAAACCCTGAAACTCCCGAGAAGCGCCTGTATCTCCAGCAGAAAAGTTTCCACTAGCTATAAGCCATTCAGGTGAATAACAAGAAGGGCCAAAACAAGATACAATTTTAACTTCCTATTGCAGGACTTCCCGTTATATTTATGGGAGGATCTGAATAAATTAATTCAGACCCCAATGTTCCTCTTTTCCCTAGGTCAACCCGCTACTAAACGTAAATGCAACATACTCACACCACCTTGCTGCTGCTTCTGATGGCAAAAAGGTACATGTGAAATTTGCCAAACAGCTAAACTAAGCTACATGCCAGTGTGGTGCAAGTATCTAAACAGACTGAATTTAGCCCATACGGTGTTTTCCTTCAACTTTGGCACAAGATCATTAGTGAGCAAAGTTTCTACCACTGCTCAGGACATTTGTGATTTGCAACACTGCTGAACCATTAAGACTTTAACAGAAATACATAGAAGCATCAGTAGGGATGCTGGAGGTTAAAACCCAAGACTGTTCATGGTTTCTACAAAGATGGGTAAGTAAGAAGGCCTATTTGCTTGTTTTTATAAAATAAATTATTTATTTCACAACAATAGCAAACACTAAACAAAATAATCACATCTGGAGATAGTCTGAAAGTTTCTTCCACGTTACTACAGTCAAGCCATGCTCATGAAAATTTCTTCTACTTAGAAAGATAACTTTTCAGCTGGCTAGGATCAGTTATGGCACCTTCTGTGTTTTGTCACAAAGGAAATTATTTTTAGGAATTCTGGAAGGATTCTCAGCAAAAATAAAGTATGTCATGGGCATGAAATGGGGAGAAAAAAAGGAAAAGAAAAACATTTATACTTCTCATACTTCTTTGTTATAGCAATGATAGTTCTTAAAAAACATTTTCATAGAACTTTATATCTGTTGCAGTGACATGTTCTTACATTTGTAAATGGAAATAACGTTTTCTAAAAATAATCACTTTTTAAAAGAATTAATGGCTGTCAAAACACCAGTGGCTAAACAGTGCTAGACACTCTGTGAGTTTATAATCAATCAGTTCAACATTTTCTACTATGTTAGTTTTTCTATGACTTAATGACTGATTTTCCTTCTCACAGAATGACTTTGAACAAGAGGGAAGTAAAATCTTTATATAATAGCATATAAACATAGCCTATGATTTTAGTCTCAAGGTCAGATTCCTAGAATACATGTCAAGCCATTTTCTGGAAAACAATGCAGTGCTTGCCATAACTGAAATGCTGTCATATTTTGTGTACTTCAATCTTTAATCAATCAATTATTTTCTGGTTTTGAGAACTATACATGATCTAAAACCATACTGTCCTAGGAATTCCATATGGCACTGGTGTGTGAGACTGCACCAGACATCATGTGGGTTTTTTATTGTATTTGGCCACACATGCAGTCTGAACTGTTAACTTTTTGTGTTTCTCCACTTACTCCCTCTGTTCAAATTTTTAAGCTGTTCAGCCTGAATATATATATACTAAGCACCGCTACAGACCGTGGTGAAAAAAAGCATACATTTCTAGCACAAAAATGCATGAAGCTTAAACTGAGCAAAGTCCTCCTAAACTGCAGCCAATTATCCCTTGCTGAAGAGTCAACATCCTTTTCTAAAGGTGGCTAACTTGGCCAGCTAGGCACCCAGATGCCTGGCCTACTACCTCAGCTCAGCAGCAAAGGCTCTCTTCAACAAGAGCGGCTCACATGCTGTCAGAGTATTTTTGGTGTATCCATATCATACTGGTTTGTACTGTCTTGTGTGCCAGAACTTGAGTTCTTCAGTCGTACAGCACACGTACTAGTTTGCACCTGGATTCTCTTCTGGAAGTACACAGGTGCTTGTTTTGATGGAGAAATCTCCTCATAGACTAGAAGCAGCATCAAGATCCTCTATTAGGACATGAACACCCTGCTCTCCCAGCCCACCTCAGTCTTCCAAGAGGCTCCCCAAATGCCTTGCACGTCCTCCCACATCCCACAGCTCAAACTTGGCATCCTGCTGCAAAAATGTACCCCAAGCAGGCTGCAAAGACTCTTTAGTATAAACACAGTAATGGATACAGATACAGGCACAGTGCCACCATCAGGAGCAATCAGTATATGTAAGAATGACTAGATGGGAGCGGAGTACATACTAGACAGACTCGTGTAACCAAGGCACAAAAGACAATGCTATGGCAGGACCACATCATGACACGACTGCTAATACACAGCGTCAGTGTGATTCAGCTGCCTCCAAAGGATGGTCACATGTACAGAATGAATTTGAACCCAAGCATGTTCTTCAGTCCAATGAACAACATAACTAACACAGAGTCTAGCTCTCCCCAGTATTTTGGAGAGGGAAGAAATAGCTAGCAGAGTAGCAGCACAGCTGTCAGGTTACTAGTCAAGAGGGAGATACACACACTTTAAAGACAAACTGAACCCTTACTTTTCTAGACAGCAGAAATTTATTTAACGAGTAGATTGGTTGCAAGGAGGAGTTTTTTCCCCAGTACTACTCTAGCCAGGCCACTGCAAATAACGCATCACAATACTATGCAAATCGTGCTGCAACTGGGAGGAGAGAAACAAGTACAGAGAACCTAACTTACTAGTGATGCAGCTACAGTATGAGGAAGGAGCAGTATCTCCAAACCAGTCTTCCCTAAGTTAAACAAACACAGTTCAACTACAACCTCTGAAAGGCAAGCCACAGTTTTCTGCCTGAGTCCATTTCCAAAACATTTGCATAAGATATCAGACTAATCCTATTTTCAGGAGCAATTCTGTAGTTCTGGGAAGTAAAAAGAGGAAAGATATGAGCACAGAATCTAAATTCAAGTCGAGGTCTCTCTTCCGGAAAAAATTATATTTACACAACAAAATAGAGGATAAGAGGTTTAAGGAATCTTAAGACATCTTTGCACTATACTAGTAATATGAGAGGTATTGCAGAGCTGATGCTTAAGGCTGTAAGAAAGAACCTATAATGGGAAAAATATCAAGTTGGAATGGAAGTTAGAAGGAGTAACACTTTCTTAAAAAACTTTCCTTATAAACCTATTTCTACTGATACATGTAATCCATGATATAGAAAATATCTTACGAAGTTCTTAATTTGTAATATAAAAAAAAGAGGTCTTTTAGAAGCCAGTTAGAACGACTTCCAGTGGAAGAGAAAAACAAGGAGAAAATCCTGAATCTATACAGAAGTTACATTTATGATTTAAGATAGACATGTTCAAGCAATTAATTTATCAGTTAAAAATTAAAGCCCTATGCAGAAATTAGATGCACCTCTCCCTCCCACACATCTTTTTATTGCATCTTAATCAGACAAATTTGACTGCAAGACTAACAGAGCCTGTCTTGTCTACAGACACAATGGAGAATTACAGAGGCCACATCATGTGGGGTTTGTAAGGGTCCATGACACTCTTGAAGCATGGGGAAACAAGGAGGACAAGACCCCATTTCCACAGAGAAATAAAAAAAAAAAATCTGCTCCCTGAAGCCTATCAGAGAAATTCAAGAATGAGTTAATACTGGAGCCCAAGAAGCCAGTTGCAGAGTTTATGATATGAACACAACATAGTGAAAACCCTGCACAGCAAGGCCATGAAACCCTGTCTGAGGTACAAAGAACTCACTCCTCACTCAAAGAGATGGCCAAAGTAATGGTGTATAATGGCAATATAATCCATAAACAAACGGCTACAACAGGAATCTGTGCTTCCAACTTCCTTTGTACAAAACACAGCTACCACCAGCCCTTACAATCCACTAACTGGCGTACTGTCATGAATGTTATGCATTGGGTAAGGTGTGAGAGAATTTTACCTTTGAGCTACACAAAACAATGCAGTCACCATACATAGTTCATATTTGACTTCCATTCCCTTAGATATACAGTTAATACCTGAATTCCAGCTTCATCACTTCAGGGAGGTCTCCAATTCTTATTTCTCTCACTTGTAGCTCATTAATAGCTTCTAGGAGTTTCTGTTGATCTCCAGGATTTGTAATGCCAATCTAAATGTAAAGAGTAATTCCAAATATGATTTACTTTAACACTTACTAGACTTAACAGTACAGTACCATTTATTGTGTAAATTTCTGATTATTAAGAGTCAAAAGAAGTTGCTTTTAAGTTATTGCAACCAACTACAATGTACGTAACTACCAAGGGAAAAAAGAAAACCACAGAAACTATTCAATGATGCAAAACAAAATTACAAGAGCTGAGGAAGAGCCAAACTGAAATTGCACGGGAAACTCAGAAAATCCATTTAAGGTTTATTAAAAAATTAGTGGCAGTTTTTGTAAGTACCCCTGCATTGTTAGGACGTTATGCTCACCTATTTCAGAATCATCTCAGTCATCTCTTATAACAAAATAACCAATCATGATGGTGAAACAGCATTAACTCAGAAAGAAAGAATGGAAACTATCAAATCAGCATCAAATGGAGAACTTTACAGAAAGAGGTCAGATTTTAAGAAGGGCTTTTACAAGCTTTTGGGTGTGTATTTTTTTCCAGTTAGAGAAGCTGGTCTCAGCAGATGTGATACCTCTTTCTAAAACCTTATTTTCTTCTAGAATCTCATTTAAAAAACAAGTTACTTCTATAAAGAACACTAGTTGGTTCACACTACCTCCAAAAACTTGAATGGGCAGAAACTAGTTGAGAGAGAGAATATGATCTGTTAAAAAGACCATGGAATAGCCTGTAAAAGCAGCCTTTTTATATACCCGAAGAACAGCATACTTATAAACTCAATAGATTTCTCGCCTCAAATTAAGACCAAGCCTAAATACTACTTGACGTCAGCTTATACAGTCCCTAAGCTCAAATCAGTTCATCTTCTATACTTTTGGCTAATGCTGCAAACAATATCAGAAAAGTTCTGAAACGTTCAAGGCTTTTTCTCTTTTTTAGCTGAATAAAAGCACAATTTTCTTCGGAAGATGGACACTACATAACTCACGTTCTCCAAGTGATGCCTGGGACAGAAAACATCGTCACCTGTGTCATCCATCAACTGTCTCAGATTAAAATTTAACTCATTTAAATCCTAGGCTGAGAGTTTTGTTACAGAACACTTAAAGAAAAAACAATAGTCCATTTGTTAAAAGGAAAGTGCTTCTGTGGCACATTCAATACTTTTCCTTGCTTGTCTGACAGACTGCTGTGCACCGCAGGACTTCTGATGTTCGCAGCCCTAAGGATTCTTCTCCACACACGTGAAAAAACCTCGTAATGCCAGCTCCAAGTATGACTTTGTTCCTAACTCTCCATCTGAGTACCTGGACTCAGCAGGAGTGGACCACTCTGGAATTTGAGACCACAAGGATCCCAGTCTCCAAAGCTAGAACACACAGGGCTCTCACTGATGTTCTGAGGACCTGAAGCTCCCTGCTGCAGCCTCAGAAACCTGTAAGATGTTAGTGTTTGCAGTCTTCCAGCTTCCTGTAATTATTGCACAAAAGAATTTTGAATGAACAGCTGACAAGACACATCAGATCAAAATGCCAAGCAGTTTCTCTTCCTTAGATGGTGCCGAGCAGCAGTTCTAGAGAAGAGAAGGTGCCTAGAGAAATGCTTGTTTTGTGCAAGACTATAGTTTCTGGCGCCCAGTGTTCATCATGGGTCCCTAAAACAGTCCTCCAGATTCTCCACCAGGTGTTCAAAAATGACAGGGAACACGTAACTATGGGCTCACAAGTGTGTCTTTAAGCATTTCAAAAACCACGTTATACGTCTATAGACAAGTAAGTTCTTCAGTAATGTAAAATCCCAACAAGATTAACTGGGAGTTTAACTACAGGTGGCAAGAACTTTTGAGTTTCCAATAGGTTGTCATGGGTACCTGAACAAATTGTACTCGAGTCTCTTTGGTAAATATCACTAGCAGCCTTAAGAGAGAAAGACCTGAAATAATTTGTTTTACTTATGTTGAGCTGTAAGTTTGCTCAAGTTATTAGTTCTCAGGTTTGCCTTGTGGAGCCCTATCTGGTATAAACTAATGTTTTGTTAATGCTTACAAAGCATTACAGCAGTCATTTTGTGACGCAGAAGTAAGCTGATTTGTACAAGAGCAGCAAGTTTACTTTTAATTATCAAATCAAATGAGCTCTTCCAAGGACAGAATGGCAGTTATTCTTGAATATTAAAACTATCTTGCTTTCTTGCTTAAAGCAGGAACTATTGTGAAGATTAGGATTACTTTTGACTCCATATTCTTATTCCTGGAACAAGCAAATCAGGATACAGCTTTCTGACCAGCATAGCAGGAAAACATTGTACTTTGTTTCCCTACAAATAAGACATAACATCATCCTTCTGCAAATGGATCAGTGACTGAGCACCACCACATCTTGAAGATACAGTTTAGGAAGTATGGAATGTGATAAATGTCATCATAGATGAAGCCTTCCACCACCACAGTGATTCTGAATTCAGAGGTACTAGATGCAGAACTTAAGAGACCGAAAGCAGACAGACCAGCCCAATTTGCTTCCTAAAGCAGACATATTTTCCCTTTCTAGACCATCTCTGCTCAACATGAGGGTTAGCCAGAACTTGACTATTCATGCAATGATGAATGCATGGAACAAGCACAATGCAAGATGACCCTCTTCCTTATGGATAAGCAAGCTTTTAAGTTGGTGTTTGTTCAATTACACTCTGCAGTCCAAATAATGCAAATATTATTGTGAAGTGGCCATATGTTTAAGAATGCACAAGAGTTGTACAAGAACTTGCTTATATCTGTAAACCAGACAATGCACACTCTAGATTTTGATTTTAGGCACATCAACTATAACAACATCTATTTTATTCTTTACTTAAATAAATAAAAACCAACCCCTGAAAATCCACACCCCATGCTCATGCTCCAGCATCAACATGACTTTTCTGTCATCCTTTAGACAGAAACGAAAGAGGCAGTGAATAACAGATTTCCTCAACAGATGGAAGATGACATATTTCTCAGACAAAACCAGTGAGGTTATGCATGAACTCTTACATCCTTGCCATCTTGCTGATGTGGCCACTATTTTTAATGACCTGACAATTTTCTGCCAAATATTAAATGTTTTTTTATGGGGAGTGGGGACAGAGGAAGGACAGTCCTGGAACTGTCATATGAGCAGATAATTCTCTAATGATGAAGTTAAACTCCAGTGTTATATTTTGAATTTTGATGTGTCAACTTTTCATTATGCATTCTCAAATCCAGAACAGGATACCAATTTCTCTTACTCTAAACTAATAAACATATGAGAAAGGAAACGTCTTAGACCTAAATGCATCAAGAAGTAAAATTACTTTTGTCGCTGTCTTGGGAGACAAATACTCAAAAAAAAAAACAGACAAAAAAGATCCAAGTGTTATGAATAGCACAGAATCAGACAAAAACCTCCAAATGTTGAATAGACATGCCCCAGTATACTGAACAGACTTGTCTCAGTACGGAACAGTTTATAAGCTTAAGGAATGCAAGGATTTCAGCTTGAAAGAGTCATTGTTTAGCTCTGTTGTAGAATACAGATAAAGATATTTACAGAGAAAATATCTTTCTGATATTGTTTGATGGAGGAAAGTGTATCATGTTAGTGACAGGATTTCTACCCAGTTCTCTGGATACAAAGCACCTTGGTTCAGAGGCATCCATCAGAGGTCATCATTAATCTTTGTAGTAATAAGATCCAGGCTCTTTAAAAGAGCTGGCTGTTAGCTGAAGATCTGCCATCACACTAAAAACTTTCAACTCTGGAGTTACGAGGAAACAGATTAGATTTGTTCTATCAGCAGTGTGGGGAGAAACTGTTAGTAGAGCTCTAAAACTAGACTGCATCAAGAATTTAGGGTAACTTATGAAGTGCTAATAAGTCAGGAGTGTTATGTCATTTTTTAAATTCTCAGTTGAAGACTCACTAATTAATTTATGTCCATGCACAAAGCATGACTTATTTTCCAGGAAGTGTTTCCTGCTGTCCCAGACCTGAGGCCAAACAATTCTGTTCCTATAGATATCTTCTTGTGCAAGAGCAGCCGATCCACGTATTTATTTCAGTTCATCCAAAAAACTCCTCTTTATAATATGGAGCCCCAAACATGTTAGAAAAGTGAAACAGAAGTTATCAGTTTGTGTGAAATTATACCTCTTTGGTGAAGGAACCGTATGGCTTACCCATTCACTGAAGTCCACAATTCTCTCACCTTCCCCCAGTGTCCCCCAGACAAAACCAAGCAACGATACAACATCAAAACAGGTGATCAAAATGAATGTATATTCCGTCAGATTTGCAGTTTAATGCAGTCACGACCAAGACAGCAGCTCACACAGCGATAAGAAGGCGGCCACAAAAATCTCCTTTAAGAGCAAAATTCCTGTCAACAGGGGCTTTAGGATTCATATAAAGCCCACACTGGGATGCTGTCCAATGGGCACGATCCCAAGGCTTCAGAAAAGCAGTAACATCAGAACACGCTGACATGCCTTATAATATTTAGGTCTAAGTGAACTCTTAAAAATCTCTTCATCGACAAAGCTCCCTATACATGCACCCTCTGAGAATACAGAATTACTTCTGAGCTCTGTCAAAACACTGAAACTCTACTGAGTTACAAGACAAAACTTCATGCAAAACATCCTTGTGACACCATCTCTGAAGGAATATTAATATCTGTATGCGAATGTTGGTTCCAGCTGCTAGAACACATGCCACCTTGGTACCAGAATAGGGGAAAAAAGCTGACATTGAGGACATGGCTAGCATCAGTAGCAGGGAGCAGGCTTGAAGCAGCTATTTTACCGAGGCGTCTTTAGTACCCCAGTCCAGGTACAGAGTGCTCAGAAGAATCCTGCAGCCTGAAGTACTTACGTTGTTCCAAGGAGACTCCTATAATGGGATTTTATTATGGCATCCTCCTGTAAGCACAGGAAATCTTTCATTTCCCACAGGAATAACTCCAGTGAAGACAAAGGAAAAGCAACCACCCCATCTCAACTGGTAACTGAAACCCTGTAATAATGCATCACTTACACCTGGGTAACAGTGAAATACCAACCTGCCTAGCTGCTGTAAACTGTAAGAAACCAAACCTTCTCTCCTTCTCTCTCTCCCCCCCCCCCCCTCATATCCCACACAAACTTGTGTGGGATATGAGATTCCACAATGTAAGTGAGCTCCTGTTTTTCCAACAGAAATTACCACCTCACAAAGGAAGACCACATTCAAAGTAGTTGTTTAGGATTATCTACTGCTAATATTAGCACTGAGTTCCTTTCAGGGAAAATATACCTAAATACTAAAAATGGTAAGAACTAAAATTTAAAACGGAATTATTTCCTGCTCACCCCAACTCCCACATCATTGCAGCAAAGAAATACTGGTAACTTCTACTTCATAGTCAGTTCTAGGCAGAGAAGATGCAAGAATTCAACACACAGAATTCAAGGTTTATCTGTGGGATTACATACTTTAGAAAAGGTCTGTCCATAATCAGACTAAAATTCAGGAACTTGCAGAAGATTCTGAAAACTGATCTTAAAAAAAAAAAGTAGTCTTACAAGGTTAGACATTTATAAAAAGAAGTTAAGATATTAAAAACATTTAAGAAACAGGAGAGAACTAAATTAAGTTCTAAAATAGTAAACTGACCTGTATTAACTCATCTTTTTGCATGATCAGAAGTTGTCTTAAAGCTATATCTCTTTCCTGTATAAAACAAAGGGTTTTCTGCCATCAAAAAGAATTTCAGAAGAAAACACTGTTTTCCCTTAATTTTCACTTACGTTTTACTTCAGCTTTCAGAAACAAAAACAGCTACACAACACCATTATTAAAGTAATGAAAGAGTTCTCTAGTTTAGAAACATCACGTTGTGACTAATGCACATAATCAAAATTAAGCAATCCAGTCCACTGCAGTTTAAATTAACACTTTATATATAAACTTGTTTAATAAATTTATTTTATTTAATAAATTTATTTTAATTAATAGACTAATAGTCATAGAACTTTTTTGATACTGTAGGTGCATTTTGCTTTTATGGATTACTTTACAGTTAGCAGATAGACCACAAACTTACCTTCAATAATCCTGTTATGTGTTCTAGACCGAGACCATGTAAAAACACTTCCATGTCATCAAAAGTTGAATACGAACTGTAAATATAATTAATGAGATTCAAGATGAGAACAGTGGAAATTAAAAAAAAAAAAAAGCCATCCAGAACAAAATACTGTGGAAAAGCTCCCCCGGAAAGAGCACTGGGGAGCAACCTAAAGTTGTATTTACCTACTGATGACAGTAGTATCTCATAAGCGTAACGGGGTACAATTTAATCTATCAAAATTTTATAAATGACTTTTCTGTCTAATGAGCTGAATTGAGCTTAAAGGGAATGATTTAATAAATAAATGTCATTTTAAGTAGCAAAATGTTCCAACTTAACCTTAAAGTTGGGTCACAATAGCCTGAAAATTTGGAAGTGGTGTTAAGGAAGATAACTATGTATTCTTATCAGATAACATTCATATAAATTGGATTCAGCCCACAACTGTTACCCTCCCGGTTCCATTTAAACCAAAAAAGGTTATCAAGAAAACAGGAATGTCTATAGTTAAAGATAGCGGAAATTACTCTGGTAAGAAATTTGTTATCAGAAGACTACTGTTCAGAAGGTAAACTGAGGAAGTAGTATAACCCACTGTAGGTTCCAAGTTTAACATTTATAAAAGAAGGTAAAATATCAATTTTGATTCCCTGCCCTACCAAAAGATACAAAAATATAAGGGAAAAAAATATCTAAACAGCTTTCAACAATGAGATGAACAACTGTAACAAACAGAATTAAACCAAAAAGCAAATCATATGAAATGCAGAAAGGACTAATGCAATTGCTACAGCAAATCCTTTGCCAAAACTCTGAGTTAAGAGATAGTTTGCTCCGTCTTATTGTAGGCCCTGAAATGAAGGTTTGCCCCACTCTTCACAAAGATTTAAAGAGCTTCTGTTAAAATTTGTAACAAAAAAAAAAAAAAAAAAAAAAGGGCAAGCAAACACTTCCCTCCCTGCCCCTGCAAAAAACCCCAAACCTCTCTGAAAATTGTTCTGAATACATAAGAGGATATTTCAGGTTTGTACATTGAGAATCTTGCCTTCCAGGATTTCTGGTATTTACGTATACTTATCCCTTTATGAGGATGGACACCCTAAATCACATATGAAGGAGTTTATGCAACTTCCACACTGTAACAAGTCAATAATTCTGTAAGCATGCCTTCTGTCAGCAAGCAAAATATAAAAAAAGAGTTTAAAATAACTTTAATAGAGTTTAAAGCCATCATCCCTATCATAAAGTTGTGTAGAGCTGTGTTATCCTCTGCCTGATTCCTCCCCTCTCAACACAGAGACAGCAACAACCAGTCTTTGAAGTAAGCAATTCACACATACATCCAAATATAGTATGTACGGCCAATGCCCCTCAACTGGCAAGAGGAGACATATGAGTGACCTCCGGTGATGAACTCTTTTTATTTGGGCATTCAAAGTGCCCGGTTTGCAAAGGTTTTGGGAGTCCTTGGGTAACTCAAGACTTCTGGTTTTGCTAAAGGTGCAAGGAAAGGGTATTTTTTCCCAGGATCAAAGAAAGGGCTATTCAGCATGCAGACAGTAACTTGAAAGCCCCTGAACCAGAAAAGGACCTAATCCAGGAGCTGAAGAAAGCAAATTCCTGACAGGTATGTGCATATCCTTGTATAGTCCAGAGCTCTGGAGACAGGACAATTGTCTAATTAGGATGGCAGACAGCAATGACTGAAGCTACACTCGCTACCTAAGGATGACAAAAGGATGACAACAGCAAGGATGACAAGATATACTCACTGACCCTGCATGGTGGTGCACAACTGATACCCATTGCCAGATGATGCATTAGGAGCAACCAAGAGAACAGGGACTTGAGAAGAAAACTGGCAGTGCCTGTGATGAAAATTATGCAGGCAAATGGCAGGAAGGAGACATCCAGCTCAAGAAACTATGATGGAGTAAACACAGGTATCAGTGTACCTGTTGGCTATCACTAGAAGAAAAAAGAAACAACTCACTATGGGGTGGGTAATGTGTGGGTGGAAATGGAGAAGCTATATTTGTACGAACAGGCGTTTAACTGCCAGACATCTGGTATATTCCAGGGGACCGTTTCCTGAAACCAAAAGTTCTACTAATTACCAGAAATGCTCAAAGTTATGAAACATCAGAACTAGCTATTGTTAACATAAAAATACTTGAGCTTGACAGAAATGCCTGTTTGTACAAACAAATCAGTTGCTCATCTGACGCAGAGAAAACCAGTAGAGTTCAGAAAAAGACTACTGAGACATTGTGAAATCCTGGAAGCCCGAGAATTGCCTAGTACAGAATTATATTTGCATTGCTAGACATCTGGCTGCCACACAGTATTTTAAGTGGGCTTCAGGATTTCAGTGTCTTATTTTAAAAGCTTATCAAGATTACCCAGGCACTGGTAGAATGTCTTCCAGCCACCATCAGGTTTCAACAGCACTAAATCCATTTGGATAACTGCTGCATAGTGTTAGTTTATTTCCTTACACCAGAAAAAGCCTGGGAAACTTCCTAAATAACCTAAACCTGTTAAAAAAGGACAGAGATCTGTTCTAACACTGAGGTCATTAAGTACAGGCTCTATCTAGGAGCATGAATCTTCGTGAAGAGTACTGGAAGACCAATCTATGTAAAAGAATGTCACCTTCATGGCAGGTATACAGGGACTCAAAAGATGATCCCCGAGGAGCAGACAGATCCCCGTGGGAGACAGATCCCATGAGAGACTCGCAGATGGGGAGCTATGCCCAGAACAATGCCTTCAGGAATCTAGGAGTAGATGCAAGAACAAAGAGGACAGCACACATAATTGATTTTACCATGCAAAGCCTTCACCCCTCTGCTCCAAGCAATACCTCTAAGATGATTGTGGTTGAAGCACCAGAGAATAAAAATCTGGTTGACGTATACATTCATCTAGCAAGAGAATCTGGTGAGGCTTTGTCCAAACTGAGGTACTCTGTCTGAGACTGAGGCTACCTCATTGCGAACTGCTACCTAGTGAATGGCAATCAGCCAACTGATACAAAACTAGGGCATTTCAAGTTCAGCATGACCCAGCTGAGCAGGGACACAAAGAATCAGTCTGACCAACCAGAACAGACTACGGGCACTGGAAATTGTTTACTCAAGACCATGCAGCTCAAGGAGGCAAGTGGATGGTTTGTTGAGGACTTCTTAGCCAACATGTTCTGGGACAAAACCATATCAGAGGTCTCTGAAGCCGCTGAAGCAGGGGCTGATTTCAGTCATAGGACACCTGCAAGCTTCAGGGTCAGGGGCATGCTATGCAAAAAGTTATAGAGCTTAACTGGTGTTCATACTTAATTTTGACTCTCATATATACAGAAAAAAAGGAAAAGGGCATAGCTCTTCCTGGTGGCATGAAGCTGCAAACAGGCATTCAGTGAAAGCACCAAAAATTTAACATCAAATGAAGATAATCACACAACAAGGAGTATCCAACAGGGGAGCATATAAATGGAACACAGCTGAAATGAACTGAAGTGACATTGGACCCTGGCTCTACTATATTTTACACCAAGTGAGAGGAAGGAAAGATCTAGAGCACCCTCTTTGTTTATAACGCAAAGGAACTTTGCAATCTTGAAAAATTAACAGTACATTAATATACTTACTGTGGACTCTTGGTAGTGCTCCAAACAATACACAATACATATCAGTACAACTTAATCATTGATATGAACAAATACAATCTCTTAGGAATGCTTATAAGCTAAAATTACACTATGACTGTATTTACCCAACTCTGAAGTCAGGGACAGCTGTCAGAAATTTGTAGATAGCCTCTTCCGTAATCGTTTCATGGTATCTCCCTTGCAACTGATTTGCAGCCAAAGAGAGTAAACTATAAATCTGGAAGAGCCAAAATGATTTAATTATTATTGAAACTCAAAATGCATAAAGAAATACACAGGAGTAAGACTACAAAGAGTTCTATCATAAATTACTACTTACAGGGAACATGAAACATCTGCCATGTCTTCTTCTCTAAAGCACACACCTACAACGAGGACTTAAGACTAAGCTCATAGAGTTTATCAAGAGCATTTCTGAATCAACCAAATTCCAGAACAATGAACTGACACAGATCAAAACAGTATATATAACGCAGCCTAAAAAAAGTTAGCATCTGTCACTGCAGAAGCAGCAATACACCAATATACTCATTTTTGCAGTTTGTAGACAAGAGTTCTACATACTTAAGGGAATAAGTTGTCTAAAGAGCACAACGCGTATGACTATTTTAATGTCTCCATTTCCAGTGCATATATGGACCCATCATTTAGCAATTTACAACTGACAATCTAAGTTAGCTATATCTGACAGACAGGGATTCTTTCAACTGATTAAAGAAGCAAGCCTTCTGCCAGACATCACGATGCATCAGTGATGGATTCCAGAAACTGAATTGCCCCTGTCTGAGTTTTGAGATAGTTACTAGAAAATCCAGCAAAGTAAGTATGACCTCAATAAACCTAAAGGAATGGTGAAACCACTTTACTGAAATTCAGGTGACTAGCCAATCTTATACGCATATACACAAACATATATACATATGTGTGGTGAGTTGATCCTGGCTGGCAAATAAGCTCCTACCCAGTCGCTTGCTCACTCTCCCCCAGCAGGATGGGTGAGAATCAGAAGGGTAAAAGTGAGAAAAAATTAATGGGTTGAGATACATTCAGTTCAATAAACAAAGGGGAAAAAAAAACCCAAAAACCTAGGTGATGCAAAGGTAATCACTCACCATCTCCCACCAGCAAATCAATGCCCAGCCAGCCTCCAAGCAATGGTTACTTCGGAAAAACTCCCCTGACAATTTCATTGCTGAGCATGATGTTATATAGTATGGAGTATCCCTTGGGTCAGTTGGGGTCATCTGTCCTGGCTGTGCCCCTTCCAATCTCTTGCTCACCCCCAGCCCACTTGCTGGCAGTGGGGGGCAGAGTGAGAAACAGAAAAGGTCTTGATGCTGCACAAGCACTGCTCAGCAATAGCTAAAATACTGTTGTGTTATCAACACTGTTCTGGTCACAGATCTAAAACACAGCACCATACAGGCTGTGAGGAAGAAAAATAACTCCATCCCAGCCAAACCCAGTACAATACATAAGAAAAATATCTCCCCTCCCAGATATAGTTTCTGCAGACACAGTCTATATGACAACCCAAGAGGCTGTCAAAAGGCTGAGGAGCAGACCCCCAAGCTGGAAGAAGCTCACGACCATTAAATATCTCAATACCATCTGCAAGACTTTGCAGTAACTGTGTGAAAGTTAGCGCTTCACAGGTCAAGAGGCAAGACCCACCTCTCAAGTGTGAGGAGCCTGTATTCCCTCCACGTCAGACAAAGTTGTGTTATAAGATTATATGGCCGTAGCCTGCTGAACAAGTCATTTATCAAAGGCAGAAAGCATTTGTAGCCCCTTTCAGTAACCTGAGCTAACAGATCACTGAGCCTCAGACACTGATCTTGCTAGTCTACACTGACAGCTTTGTGCATAGTTATCATTTTTGCTCCTGCCTAGCCCTGGAGTCTGGCAGGAAAAAGAGAAGGAAAAAGAGAAGGAAAAAGAGAAGGAAAAAGAGAAGGAAAAAGAGAAGGAAAAAGAGAAGGAAAAAGAGAAGGAAAAAGAGAAGGAAAAAGAGAAGGAAAAAGAGAAGGAAAAAGAGAAGGAAAAAGAGAAGGAAAAAGAGAAGGAAAAAGAGAAGGAAAAAGAGAAGGAAAAAGAGAAGGAAAAAGAGAAGGAAAAAGAGAAGGAAAAAGAGAAGGAAAAAGAGAAGGAAAAAGAGAAGGAAAAAGAGAAGGAAAAAGAGAAGGAAAAAGAGAAGGAAAAAGAGAAGGAAAAAGAGAAGGAAAAAGAGAAGGAAAAAGAGAAGGAAAAAGAGAAGGAAAAAGAGAAGGAAAAAGAGAAGGAAAAAGAGAAGGAAAAAGAGAAGGAAAAAGAGAAGGAAAAAGAGAAGGAAAAAGAGAAGGAAAATAAGAAAAGAAGCTGTAAAGTGAATTGCAATTCACATGTATTTTGGAAGAGCCACTGCAAAAAGCCACATCATTGGTAAGAACAACTCAAAGCAAAACACACAGAAATTCGGTCTCATTGATCCACCATGCATCTGCTGGTAACAGCAGTAAACAGATTTATTTTAGGAGAATATGTGTTGACTTCAGCAGCTCTCTCTTTACATTGTTAATTAGTGGCTGCTCTTCCAATGATCTGATGACTAATTTACATTATTTTATACTTTCTTCCCTCCCGAGAATGGATTTTGAAGATGGCCAGTAACCAACTCCCCCACTTTTTAGCTTTAGCCTTTTCACTTCCAAATTCAATCAGAAACTATACACTACAAATCAGTTTGATATCTGCATTCTCTCACACACTTTGGCAGGCAGGAAAAAACCAACACATTATTTTTCTGCTTCTCATATCAACATTAGTAACATGAATAATCCCTTGTTCTGTATTCTAATTCTGAAGTCAAGGATTCTGAAAAAAAAAAAAAAGTTCCCGAAACATTACAGCATTTAAAGCCCTGTGAAAAGTTGGGATATAATAGAAAATAGTCTACATAGATGTAATAGCACAAGTATTCAACCAGCTGCTGTAATTTAATTATTAAAGTAACACTTCTACAGAAAATCATACAATTAATGAACAGATTTTTGAGGCAAAACACAGAATTTGCATTTCAAAGAGAAATAAAAGTAAATACCTCTGAATGTTTATTGATTTTTGCTATCTCTGCTGCTGTTTTCTCATCCTTAGTCTGTAGATTTTTGTCAGCTCCAAGCTCAAGCAACTTAAAAATTACGCTTTTATGTCCACGCTGTGCTGCCCATATTAATGCCTGCAAAGAACAACCTCCTTTTACCAAATTTATATATGGAGCAAAAAAGAACTGAGGTTCGATCAATAATGCAACCTTCGCAAGTTCTCACATGGCAGAATCTGGAGACAAAGACAAGTAGTGCAAAACAATCTCAAAGTGGTATTAAAGCAGAAGAATGTACTTATGAGCATTTCTGAGGAAGTTGTACTTAGAAACAAGTTTGTAGGTTCCTGCTTTTAAAAATTTTTATCATTCTCTACAACACACAAGTCAGTCACTTACGGAATATCCATTTTCATCTTGGGCATTTATGTGTGATCCATGAGCGACAAGAAGAGCAATAACTTGAGCATAGCCTTTTTTAGCTGCATACATCAGTGGAGTCATTTGTCTCCTGAAAGAAAAGAGGATGGGTGAAAAAAATTATTTCAAGATATCAAAATCCAACTGCATTATCAAGTAGAGCACCTCAATTCTGTAAAGATTCTCTGTGCTATAGAAGAACTAAGCAGAGGATGACAGCCCAAGACACCGCATTCATGCTTCAGCAGAAGGGTCAACTTAACACAATGTACAGATTCAGCAACTCATTTATGTCCAGCTAGCAATTTTTTAAAATATTTTAAGAGTTGGAATTTATTTCCTGATTGAAATGAAGTCAAGAAGTCAATTGTTGTCCTTCACAAGAAGGAAACTTGGAGGAAACTAAACAAGTGTCTTGCAGGAGTTTAGAATATAGACTCTAATACCTCTGGGAAGAAAAGTTAAAAAATATATCCATCTTTTATCACCTCCAAATTCAAAGTAGCACACAAATAAAACACAAATAACCATTGCACGTCCCAGCTATGAAACACAGTAGCTTGTTGACTAAACCATTTCTGTTTTGGTTCTGAACTACACAAAACCAGTTTTGAAAGACCATCGCTCCTGCTGCTACCACAGACACAGCAGCAGGCCCCTCATTTAGCACACAGACCAGCTTAATGAAAAGGGAATGGGCATAACTGCAGATCACAGTTTTCAGCTTACTAAAAGCAGAGAATATCAGCAATTCACCCATTTTTCCCCTCAAAAAAAAAAGTGGGACACTTTCATTTTTTACTTCAAAAATTATTTTTAAAAGACACAGCTTAAGTGACAAATTTGACATAGAGTTTAATTTAAATCCAAAGTTCTGAAAAGAAATATGCAGTTTTGTGGAAGGCAAGTTGTAAATCAGATCTGAGTATTTAAGAGGAAGAATATTAAGAACAACGATTATGTACATACTTGCAAAACCCTCTCTGGTAAAAACAACGTAAGCAAAAGAAGGTCCCACAACTCTTGCCGGTGTGCAGAGGGGCAGTGCGATAGCGCAGGGGGCACACGTATTACCAACATTCAGACACCCACCCCCCACCACGTATGCTTGAGAGGAGACTTCAGAGAATTACATACAAATACCATACTGAAATTCTTAACTTTTCAAGTACTAAAACTGAATGCACATCAAAATATTTCTGTCCTTCATCCCATTTTTGTTTTCTGTCCCCAGAAGCGTACATACTGATGCTTTCTCTCCTACATGTATTACTATTTCTTACTTACAGACACCACCTTTCCCATTATTCTGTTTCTTTTTTTATATCCCAAAACCACGATGACAGTCTATGGATCTTAGGCTTCTATGGAGATGCTTATAAGATGAAGCCATTGTGAATTGCTCTGAATGTTCTGAAAGAAAAAAAATATTACTCAAAAGCTTCTGTTAGAAAAGCATCTTTCCAGATGCCTGACACTTATTCTTTGGTGGAATAAGATTGCAGAATTTAAAGAAATGCAGTATTGGAGGACAAAGATGTGGAGTTTCTGGTTGCTATGAAGTAATTAGATTTAAGCTAAAATATTTTACTAGTGATGTTCAATTAAAATTTATTGCATCTTAAAACGCAATATTTTTTTTCTGAAAAAACTATCATGTACTGCTTTTAATGTACAGCTCTGTGTCAAAAATCTGCTGCAGAAGATTATTCTATCTTGTTAGGACATACTTGAGGGGACGATCACTCTTTCCAATATTGTTTCTTATTATTAAGTTCAATACCGACCACTAGAGGGACCTCGAACAGCATATGTAAACCAAAGCAGCTGTCTTAAAATACAGACCTCCTGCTTCCTTCCAGAGCATTGCTAGAACTAAGGCTTTGCCCATCTTTCCTTGTTACTGCGCATTCACAAAAGGAAAATACTTTGTCTTATGCAAACACATCTAAAAGTACACTGAAAAAAAACCAGTCATATTACAAATTAGAAAGAGCCTTATCATCGGTAAAAAAAGTCAATTACTTGGAGATAAGCAAAATGAAAGGTAACCAGGCCTTCAAGACATACAGTCAATAAAAGAAAGTAACTCGGACATGAAATTAAAAGACTTGCATCACTCTGTAACTAATTCGATTTAGTCCATCAACACTGCAAAAGCAGAAGTTCTGATGGAATATAAGGAGACTTTTTTACCATGGGGCACAGTCCATCAGTGGAACTGGTTGCTTAGAGAAGTTCTGTAGTCTCCCTCTTTAGTGGGTTTCAAGACCAGATGGCAACCTAGCTCAATGTCATAGCGGAGGCTACTTTAAGGAACAAGTTGGACTAGAGACTTCTTGAGGTACCTTCTGACCTGAACTACCCTGTGACCCTTGAAGATGACTATAAAAATAGAGAAAAAGACTCTACAATCTGCCCCTGTAACTTAACAACTAACTGATGAGATAGCGAGATATAGCTATCTAACATAGACATATAGAGATATACAGATATCTATAGAAACCTGTATTTTAAAGAATGAAGAGAAGTTGATTACAACCTAATGATTTGTAGCAACAGAAATCAAACTTGCTAGACCAACGCAGACACTTACTCCCACACTTATTTCTATTCAGTGGCAGGTAGCCTTTGACAGACTTTCCATGCTATCACCTTTGAAATATTTACACCTGACTGCAAAAACAGTCCATTTATGCCTGTTTTCATTTTAGTTTCTTCTGCTCTCTTCCCTTTTTTTTTTTTTTTTTTTTGGAACTTGCACACTACTACCTTACAATTACCTTCTGCTCTTTTAAAGGAAAAATACTGAACAGAAGTCCAGAGGCTACAGAACAGTCTTTTCTCCAAAGAACATCATGTAGTGGTTACAGCTGCACAGTACTGCAGACATGGTATCTGAAATCAAGGCAACAACTCAATGACATTAAAGCCACTGAAAAAGTTTCTCTATTTTTAAGTAAAACCCAAAAAACACGACATTTAAAGGGTTCACCAACACGAATACACAATTAGTCCTTCAAGCATTTAATTTTAATGTTCAAGTTTTAATTACAAATGCTACAAGATGTTTCAGTGTAGAAACATACATAGTGCTGCATAAATTTGCAACTGCATTTATGCACCACTATATAGGAGGGGGCACCGTTTAATGTCTTTCTTGGACACATGCTGCATAGGCACCACCTCAGAAAGCAAGGTCTGTTTACATGTATGTCCACAAGAGGGAGACTAGAGCATTAGGAAAAACAAATCTTGTTTTCCTAACCCTGCAAAGAACCCCCAATTACAATTACAACAGCAAGCTTTAAGATGCCAAATGCACTGTTTCTTGCTGAAGTTGAAGAGAAATTAAATGTATTGGTACATCTTACCACAATCTAAAAATGTACATAGAAAGTGTAGTGATAACCATCCAGATAAAAGATCTGAAGAATCCTTTTGTCATTTTGAGGAACTGTGCAGACATTTGTGTTTCAGCAATCTGGTTTGCAGATGATCTTCTTGTCCAAACACCTGCAAAGTCCTTTTGTATGGCACAATTTGCCACGTGACATTTGCCCATATTGAGCATGATACTCAAGTGACAGTCAATAAATAAATAAAAATCTTAAAAGGCATATAAGCAATTTATTAAGCATGATGTCTGTTCCAACTATGTTTGCTTCCAGATATACTGAAATAAAAAGCAAGGAATTCTTCACTGGTCTCATGCAAATGAAGAGGTTTACTTGTTTGTATCTTTAGATCTCCATGCTTTTATGTTAAGGCTGGAGAAAAAGACAAAACCAAAAGTTTTTTCAGTTTTTTAGGATCATTCAAAACTTTGTATTTGACATGTACACAAAGATACAACAAGAGGTTCTTACAGGCTCACTTCGTCTTCATCCGGTCAAAAAAAAATATACCAAAACACAATCACAAGAGAGCAAGCTGAGTGGAACAGCCCTAAAAGCTACCACTTGGAGCCTCCTACCCTGGATAACCACATGCCACGATAAAACCAGGTGATACAGTGATAGCTAGCTATCTCACTGAAAAACGTCCTGAGTACCTGTCTGTTACCACTAAACTGAATCTGTGGTGCAGAATTCACCACACTTGACAAAAACACATGCTTATGTTTGGGGTCACGCTCTCAAGAAAGACAAAGTTCATGTTCCTGGAAAATTTCAGAAGGAGGAAGAGAGGAAGAGAAGGTGTCTTCCATCTAGACAAAGGTTTCCTTCCATCAGAGACATATGTATAGAAAATTCAGTACTTGAGGTTGGTGATCTTGAGAAGTATAAGCTGTACGTAGTCTCATAACTGGATATATGTTTATTAACTACACCAGTATATCACTAACGTTAGGAAAAATACAGCAGGTAGAAAACAATTTAATGTTATGAGTTTAGTCTCATAGGAAATGATACTACAAGACACTAGTATTTTAGTCTATTGATCTGTGAACTGAACACTGCTTCAGATAACCAGGAAGCATCTTCAGAAGCTTTTGGAGCCAGTTTCACCACTCCAGTGCTGTATATTAAGCTTGGAACTGAGAAATGAAGTGGTAATAGTGTGTCCACAGCAACAGAAGGAAAGCTATTTGTCCCTTTTCTGGCTTATTTGGGTTTTAATCGATGAGATGGGAAGCCCTATACAACAAACAGTATTGGAAGAACATACTTTAGTGTACTCTGATCTGCAAGATACTTTTTCCAGGCACTGTCTGCTACAGCAAGGTAGGAGAGTCCCCTACCTTCTTGAAGCAGAACTTGTTGGGAGAATGGAAAATACAGCTCTAGTAAGAAGGTTGGGCTGGAAAAGATGACAGCTAAGTTTCAGGTTCCCTAGCTTTAGGCTTCATTTCAGATTGCCAGTTCTTGTACCTTTCTGCTTCTGAACTCTGTTCACATTATTGTTTTAAAATTAAAAAAGGTATCTGTGTAAGTTCTACAGCACACAGAGGTGGGAAGGTAGACAGCTACCAAGTTATTTTCATATGACTAGAAAAATACAAAAGATGTGATTATAAAAGGGACTAGTATAAAAATTAACAATGGGGATGGCAGAACTCTATGCTATGGCATTCCCAATTATCCTGCTGTGCCCTCTTTCATCCACACTCCATCATATTTTTTACAAGCAATCTGGTTTAGCTGAAGACATGCACACTTTGACGTAAAGTAGAAAAACAAATGAATTATCCACACAATCAGAAACTTCACGGACCGTTTTCAACTTTACTTTCAAAGTGGGGGGTAAAGTCTCCAGTCAAGAAATTCAGTACGTACATGTGAAACAGAGCAGAATAGAATTATTAAGGTTGGAAAAGACCTCTAAGATCATCAAGTCCAACTGCCAACACAACACCACCATGCCTCCTAAACCATGTCCCAGAGTGCCACGTCTACACGTTTTTTTTCCAACACCTTCAAGAATGGTGACTCCACCATCTCTCTGGGCAGCCTGTTCCAATGCCTGACCACTCTTTCAGTAAAGACATTCTTCCTAATATCCAATCCAAACCTCCCCTGGCGCAACTTCAAGCCATTTCCTCTCATCCTATCGCTGGTTACTTGGGAGAAGAGACCAACCCCCACCTCACTACAACCTCCTTTCAGGTAGCAGTAGAGAGTGATAAGGTCTCACCTCAGCCTCCTCTCCTCCAGACTAACCAACCCCAGCTCCCTCAACCTCTCCTCATAACACTTGTTCTCCAGACCCTTCACCAGCTTTGTTGCCCTTCTCTGGACATGCTCCAGCACCTCAATGTCCTTCTTGTAGTGAGGGGCCCAAAACTGAACACAGGATTCGAGGTGCGGCCCCACCAGTGCTGAGTACAGGGGCACGATCACTTCCCTACTCCTGCTGGCCACGCTATTCCTGATACAAGCCAGGGTGCTGTTGGCCTTCTTGGCCACCTGGGCACACTGCTGGCTCATGTTCAGCCAGCTGTCAACCAGCAGCCCCAGGTCCTTCTCAGCCAGGCAGCTTTCCAGCCACTCTTCCCCAAGCCTGTAGCATTGCATGGGGTTGTTGTGATCCAAGTGCAGGACCGGGCACCTGGCCTTGTTAAACCTCATACAGTTGACCTCGGCCCATTGATCCAGCCTGTCCAGATCCCTCTGCAGAGCCTTCCTACCCTCGAGCAGATCAACACTCCCACCCAGTTTGGTGTCATCTGCAGACTTACTGAGGGTGCACTCAATCTCCTCATCCAGATCATTGATAAAGATATTAAAGAAGACTGGCCCCAAAACTGAGCCCTGGGGAACACCGCTTGTGACTGGCTGCCAACTGGACTTAGCTCTGTTCACCACAACTCTCTGGGCTTGGCCATCCAGCCAGTTTTTTACCCAGCAAAGAGTACTCCTGTCTAAGCCATGAGCCGCCAGCTTCTCTAGGAGGATGCTGTGGGAGACATTGTCAATGGCTTTACTAAAGTCCAGGTAGACAACATCCACAGCCTTTCCCTCATCCACTGGGCGGGTCACATGGTCATAGAAGGAGATCAGGTTGGTCAGGCAGGACCTGCTTTTCATGAAGCCATGCTGGCTGGGCCTGATCCCCTGGTTGTCCTGCACATGCCTGGTGAGGTCACTCAAGATGAACTGCTCCATAATCTTCCCCGGTACCAAGGTCAAGCTGACTGGCCTGTAGTTCCCCGGATCCTTCTTCCAGCCCTTCTTTTAGATGGGTGTCACATTGGCAAGCCCCCAGTCATGTGGGACCTCCCCTGTTAACCAGGACTGCTGATAAATGATGGAGAGTGGCTTGGCAAGCTCCTCCGCCAGCTCCCTCAGTACTCTTGGGTGGATCCCATTTGGCCCCATAGAGTGTCCAGGTGGCTCAGCAGGCTGTAAACTGCTCCCTCCTGGATTATGGGGGGTTTGTTCTGTGATCCAGAAATCTACTCCATGTTTCTAATGAAACACTGTTTGTCATTTGGCATGGTTAACTATCACACAATGATAATATCAAGGTCTTTCAAATTATTATGTGGCACTGCAGACTTACTATCTTATCAATAGCAATAAATATCTTGCTAAAATTGAGGTGTTACACAATTGCTTTATTCTGACTACGCAACCTGAAAAATTTCCCCCTTCCATTATCATCTTCTCAAGAGGGCAAAATAGATCAAAACTTTCATCATTAAACCATTTACGATACTCCTCAAAACTGATCTGAATGTAAGCATAGGTGAACAAAAGTAGGCAACTTCATACCAGACCTGAGCAGTGATTATACTTTCATGTATATGCATTCATGTACATGACAGTATGCTTCAATCTCAACTTTTAATCTGTACAGTGACAAAAGACAGAAAAAGACCTAGTTCTTAAAATACTCACCCTAAAAAAAACGAAAAAAAATCAAAGACTTTCTGAAGACTTTTCTTTAAACATACACAAGATTCATAACCATTTTAGAGCAAAAACAGTGAAAACTTGGTCATTGACCACGACTCAATTGTGCTAGAAATTTTAAGACTGAGGTAAAAAAAGCCACACAAACAAAATCAAACCTCTGCATATCCCATACAGAACAAGAGACATAGAGCTTATGTTGAAATAAAGGAAGTTTCAGTCATTTACCTCTTTGTATCTTCTTCTAACAAAGAGCTATTGGCATGAAACATCAATTCAAAACACTCTCCTTACTGGCAAGGGCATCAAGTTTCTTTTACTCTACTTTACATAAACAAGAACTTGGAGGATGTCATCACTAAAATCCATATTTACTAAACAACTTATTACATGTGATCCTAGCAGCAGTAATTTAGTTATCAGTTAGTTATGCCTTTTCCTTCTGCCTATAATGAAACCACAGCTTAACATTAATAAAGCCAGTGTACCTTTAAGTAACCTTTTAAGACAGGTTAAAAGAGGTTTAAAAAAAAAAAAGAGACTGCTTAAATATTTCCAGGCCTTACAAAACGATATTAACAAAACGGTTTTCTCATTAACAAAACGGTTTTTACAGCCATCAGCATTCAGTCCCCAATTTTGATTTAGCAAAAATATTGGAAGTTAACTCTACTAAATACTTTCTCCTCAGTACTCTATCCTATTGCCAAGAAACCATCTACCTACCCACTCCTAAAACCATCTTCTTTCTGAGACTGCATTTCAAAAATCAGTTCATTTCTCACTTGTCCTTTCCTGCTCCACGCACATTTCATGAATTACACAAAAAAAATTGTGGGTTTCTGAGTATCACCTCCAGATGACATGAAATAAAAAGCCTGCTGGCTGCCCTGACAGCCCAACAGAGCAAGGATAAATACCAAACTCTACCTTACATCAAAGTTAAGCATTCTGCTTTGCATTCACACACATTCCAGTTAGTGGCGGACAAAAGAGAAGCTTCCTGAAGTCATTCCAGTTCTTAAGTGCTGAGACAGCCAAATAATGTGCATCTTAGTTCATAACACCTGTGGTAAGGTGATCACACAGGAAGTACTCTCACAATAATCCCAACTCACTGACGTCCTCCCACAGAACATCCTGCTTGCTCTAATGAAACGGGTGAAGTGGGACTGCAGTGCCATTCAGAGGGTCTGTTTTGATCCCTTATCTTCACAGAACCTGGTTTGATGTGTTTCAGCCCCCTGTTTCAGAACCCTGTGGAAGAAGCCCACAAGAAGCAGCAGCTGCTGCCCAAGCAGTTCTAATGAGGGAGTGGTATGCACCCATGTCAAATACTGCAAAGGAAAAAAAGGCAGCACGACAGTTTTTGAAAAATCCAGACCTTTTCATCTAACTTCTACTTTTGTTTCGTACAAATATGACATTTTTGATTGTCACTTCATTTATCTTTTCATTTGAGAAAGAATTCCATTGCAAAAGTGAAAAACCACAACGGGACACTGTATCTGATGTGTGCAAGCCTAACTTGTATGTTAGCACAAGGTCTTAGGAAACAGATAGCAAATAAATATTTGTATATAAAGACCAACTACGCATAACATACTCTAAGATTATAAATAAAGTTTTGCCCTTAAAATTCCCATCTCTTGTGTCAGAATCCAAAATTATTTTTTTTCCCCTCCCCAAAGTTTAGCCAAAGGCCTTTTGAAATGTAAACCTGCAGCTTTGCACTCTGGTTTACATTTTCAAACACGCAGGACAAAGTTTAATAATGCAAAGACTTCCCCCATTTTTTAAAGCAGGATGTTTGTCCTAACACCCAGCTACTTGACGGCAACAATATGTAATTATTTCAGAGTCTGTAGCTTTCTCTTCTTTCATGAACAATTTTTAGCCTCTCTGATAAGAAGAAATTAATGGCATTTAAATGTGGTACCAGACATCAGTGGAACTTCACAACTATGTTTCCTCTTTGTCCACCAGTACTATGCTGATGGTGAGGTTCAGGGCTCAGAGTAATCAAATTCTTCTAGAGAGAGCCAACAGGCCCCCAGTTCTGTTCTTTTTAGAGGGCTACACAGTCCACAGATCTCGGGTAATGTGGTGAAAGGGCTGTGGTATAAAAAATGAATTTCAGTTAGTTGCAAAACAAGCAGTTTCAATTTGACCCAAACAATATTTTTTTTCCCCAGCAGAGGGAGGACAGTTTATCCTGGGTCACCCCAGAATTTCTTTCTTTTTGATGCGAAATGAAACGCTGCATCAGACTATGCAACTACAGACATCTCACAACGCCTACTTCAGACTGCCGAGTCACAAAGTGGTAATCCAAGAAACAAGCCGTTACTTGTTTTTAAAAGGAGATTATGTCTCCTTTTAACCTGGAATATACCAGATTGCACTGGAATAAATGTATTTACAGAGAATTTTTCTTTTTCCATAGGAGGCTGCCTGTGAAAGGAATATAGCTCGATACCCACAAAAAGCTCAAAAGGAGGACATGAATTTAAATAAAGAATTAACTGACTTAACTCACATCCTTATACAGAAGGGGCAATATCATTTGCGAAAGGCAGAGGACATACTTCTTGCCCTTATACTGCAGTCTACTAAAGTTTTTATCTTAAATTTATATCTTGTATGGCTGAGGAATATACTTAAATTTGGTAAAACTGATCATAGTCTTATTTGCTCAGATGAATGACTGTACTAGGAGAAATAAATATCTGGACACTAATCTTTCCTTATACAGACAGCAGCGAAGTTACAAAAAGCTAATGAAGTACATGTCATCTTAACCAAGAACAGCTACGTCTATAAAGATGTCTCTGTATGTTAATATTAAACTTTATGCTGTGTTCACAGACATGGGTTTTTTTGGTACCTGCAAGTAAGGTTAGGGTCAGCATTCCTTGATAGAAGCAGTTCTACAGTCTTCAAGATGTCCTCCTCTGAAGCGTGCGCAGTACATGCGGCCATCAGCACAGTATACTTATCTGTTTTGAAACTTGCAGTTAGAGAATTACATATGTAAATGTAAATACCATGCTAATCCAGAAGTTCCTTTAAAAGGCTTTACATTTGCTAGAGTTGTTAATTGGGTTCTGATACTCTAAGATACTTAGAAAAGGGTAAGAAACTTGTTTTCCTTCTAATGAAAGTCACTAGAATTATCAGGTAAGATAAAGGCATTTGAGAAGATACTCAGAAAGATCAGAGCGAGTGGCAGTAGTAAAGCATCTATTCCTACTGAAGTTTAGGATTCTTCTTAGGTACGCAAAAAAACCCAAGTAGGAACTTAACTATAGATGCTCGTTTCTCAAATCTTGTTCCACACCAGTGGATTCACTTCCTGTTCCTCCCCACTGCTCCCCAAAATACAGTCAAGGGAAGAAACAGCTTACAGGCAGTTAACTGCAAGGGATAAAAAAAGTGCATGAAATGTATTATAAACACATAGTAACATCGGTTTTAGGGAGAACAGAGGCCCATACAAAGGACAGTTGAAGTAACAAGGCTTTATTACAGGGCTTAAGAAGAAGGAATTTTACTAAACTAGACTACTATGGTACAGCAGTGGCAGGAGGAGGATTAAAAGCATGTTTTTAGATGTGGATTTAAAGAACATCTACACAGTCCATAAAGATTCATCAGGAGGAACCAGCGTATTTGCTCCAGCTCTGAAGCCATCAGGGCATTACATGCCACGTTTGCCCACAAATCAGAATTGTACACCACTGCTGTTTGCCCACAGAACAGGGGAGATGATCTTTCCTATGGTTCTCCTAAAGAGATGTCAGAAGCACCACACTTCAAGGACCTTAGCAAGTTAGCTGGCCCTAGAGTCAATTAGAAGACTGCCATTTGAGTAACTGCCCCTTTTGCTTATTGCACAAACTTGTTCACAAGTTCAAACATGACTTTAACAATTTAACAAGTATATTTTTAGCTGTACTTACTTCAGACCAAACCATGAAGTGTTACAAGCCATTTTCTAACTTTCTTGTAGAAATTTTAAGACCGTGTATATATTAACACCTTTATTCTTCAACTGACGTCATATTTTATTATATTTAAACATGAGAAGTTTATGTACTTTGCCCCCCTCTACTTTCTTCATTTCTCACCACTTCTCATCCCCCACCCCTCCAAACAAAGACCTTAGTTTTGCATTTAAATTCATCTTTTTTGTAATATACCATCCTTTAATTTTCAACTACCTCATGTAGAAGTTCTAACACACATAAATCAGTATGTTAAATGAAAAATTAAGTTTCAGAGAGTCACTTAAACTCCGGAACAGTAAGCAGTTAACACTTCAGCAAATTACTTGATACACTGGCAGATTTTTACTCAAAATATTGGTAACCAGGTTATAAACAACACCATGAACGGAAAAATGGCAGGACTTTGAACAAAGGTAGTGATAAGCACCGTTAATCTGGGAATGATATTGAGGAGGAACCTGTAGTTATATTTGTATTCAGTAATTCAGGTAGTGATAAGGAGTGGGAAATTAATTTCTGTTAGCCTACCTATAGCTCATACATGTGAGCAAGAGAAGAAGGGAAAGAAACACCTTAGAATTCTCAGGTTTCTCTTTTGCAGAGAAAAACTGGTAAGAGACTGCAAAAAAGATTAGTTTATGTTCAGCCTAGCTGAAAAACCCAGAATAGCCAGTGAATTTATTCCTCAAAGGGGCTGCACTCTGATCCCACCACATAGTGAATGCTACATTAATTCCTTGTTCTTCTACCAAAAAGGGTAAAATTAAGTAACCACTTACAAAGGATGACAGTGACTAACACTATAGCTATTATTAGGATTATATGCTTTATAGGCTAATTAGTATAGGATCATTTATGTGATTGCCTGCTGATGTAAATAAAGCAGCAGGACTGGTGACATTTAGTACCACTTTAGAATGGCAGAGCTTTACTGAACACATGTGGCCTGGCCCCAAAGACTTGCAAGACTGTTCCTGGCTGGACAGTACTCTGCTGTGCATATGCCCTAGCTACTGTTTCCCTACACAGACTAAAATGGAAACAAGGCGAGAAACCTGATCCTAGCAAGGTGCCACTTAGGGCAAACACAGTTGGTCTCACACAAAAAATGCCATGCATGTTGGTTAACTGGTCAGCTGAAACTGCTGCCCATAGCAGTTTCTGCCCCATTTATAGCTCTCTACAGCCATAAACAAGGAACAGGTATAAGCTGTAGGCAGCCACATGGAAGTTCTCTGAAGTTGGCTACAAGGACAATAATTCATAGGCATGATTGCTTCTGGTGCAGGCAACCTACTCTAATCTCGCACTCTGATCAGCTGCTAAAAAGTTCAAGAAAATTTTCAGAGCCAGATTTGTACCAACTGCATTTCAGTCTACTACTATTACAAATATCAGCAAGTTACTGGAAAATAAGATCACTGCTTTTATGTACTTGGCAGTATCGTGTGTCACATTAGTTTCTCCTGTCTTTTGACAGATTTTGAAATGTCTTTTCTTGAACTTGGATAGATCTTCCAACACAATGAAAGAGAAGGAAAATAACCACAGTTTAAGTATGGAAAAGTTATTATTAAGCCATAAAAACTGACAGAGGAACTGGTATTACTTAGAAGCTCCACTGAACTCTTCAGAGAAAGGTGATCTAGCAACGCACTGAAGAATAATTTCACTTAGTAGAAAAATTGTGCTCTAGTTTTAGAGAAGTCCACATAAGTTTCCCACAAACTGGAAAGCTATTCCTGTTGTTTAGGATTCTAGCTGGTTTCTCCATGTGCATACTTCATAACAGGATCAAATAAAGGAAGTTTTAACTCTACAACTTTATCCTAGAATTCTTGAACAATTATTTCCAAATGCCCTTTTTAAAAAAGTACTTGGGAATTGAGAGGTGGGGGGAAAGACAGAATAAGAGAGAAAGGACAAGAAAACCCATCAACTCAATCCAGATTGGTTCCAAGAACACAATTTTTTCTTTAAAACTACTACTTTTACTTCAAAAATGTGAAAGCTAGACTAGGTCCCAGTTCTGTTGTGAACTTTTTACATATATAGGGAGAAAATCAAAGAGAATAAGAATAGGACAATGTCTGGTACTGAGCATTACTAGCCAGTATTTTTCATTCAGATCTTACCTATTTCAAAACATGCATTAGCACCTCTGTCCAGAAGAAGACGCACTACTGCAAAATCTGCCACACTGGCAGCGCACATCAGGGGAGTCCATCCAAACTGAAAGCCAGATTCTATGCTTATACCTGTCAAAATTTAAGATACTGAAGTCATAAAACTGCACCACAATAAACATGCATTTTATAAACCTTACTCTTAATATGTGTCATTATAAAGGTTACACACTGTTTGCATTTAGTCCTAGAGAGAGAAATCTCTTATACCATTTTCATTTTTTTAATACACCTTTACCTAGAATACCAGAAAACTTTTAGAACTGACACCAAGGAAGCTCAGTTCTTAATCAAAGAAGTTAAGCACCATAGAAACACTACATTAAAAAAAAAAGTACATAATAAATTCAGCTGCAAAAATAATTTCAGAGAAGCGCACAGAATCTCTGTTTTCTCCACTTATGTGCAATAGCTTTCCTCAATCAAAATGAAAAACTATGATTCTTGCCAAGCCAAGTGGACTGCTGTGGAAGCAACTTGCTTGTCAGGCTATTAAGATCATAGTGACTAGGGTTTTCCAGCTTCACAGCCCCTTTTATTCTCTGTCTTGCAAGACAGTTAACTAGCAGATACGAGTTTTGTGTTCAGTACTAACAAAATATTATCTCAATAGAAAGAAGAAATAGAAGATTATGCAAGATTCAGTCACAATCATCAGATTTGTTTGTTACTTTTTATAATAGCCACATCTTCCTTTGTGACTAGAAGTAAGCTTGCCAGACAGCCCTCCCAAATTCACCAAGAACCAAGCACCAGACTGAGATAGTCATCTGACAACTTTCAAATAAAAATTTCAGTACATTTTTGCAATTAGAGGAATCGGATTTCTTTCAATCCTTCCTCAAATATTACTTCCTCTATAACAGTTTCCATCAGCTGGTTTCATATTAGTCCAACAGTGATTATGGATAATGAAAAATACTTTACAAGACACAGCTCTGAAAAAAACCAAAACTGTCCTAAGAAATTTGTGACAGTTGAGCTACATGCATACCTCTTCATGCAAAATATGTATTTACTCTCCCTGCCTTGGCAGTTTGTCAAAGATGTGCTCAGTGTAGCAACATAAAGTCATTAAAGTTGAGGGAGTAACAGGTCACTGCTCTGGGATTGATTCTTCAACTGTTTAATATCACTGGAGTTGAAGAAGCAACCAGTAAAGAGGTAACATTCAATGAAAGCCAGGTGTTGAAGCACTCTCAACACCTCTAACACCTGAAAGTCACAGAATTTACAATCAAATCTTAGTAATGCATACATACTAGCTGCATTCCTTAATGTCACAACACGCGAGTTTGTCTGCAGTATACAAAACATTTCATTGAAGCCCACAGCCAAGCTCTACAAGGGGAGCCAGCAAGCATCCCTCAGCAGTCTTATGTGAACTTCCTCGCAGACAAGTCACTTCAAGAATTTAGAAAGTCTGAAATCCAACAGCCCACTGAAGTAACACTAGTAGGAAAGGAATACCAGAAAGGTGGCACTCTGTCAGCCTTAAGAAGTCCCTTTTCCTCTTCAGAAGAAAAGCAGTCCATGTAACTACAGCTCCTATCTAGGATTTTTTATTTTAATACATATCTGAACAACAGCATAAAAGATCTACTTGGCAGGCATATAAAGACTCTTGAGAAGTTGTTTTCCTCGCTGCTTTCTTTACACATATAGAAGACAGTGTCTGCCATGATGCTGGTGCTCTAAGTCCTCGAAGTAGAATGGTCTTTTTGGCAATGAAATGTCAAAGCTGTGTTACAGCTTGTTTGTCCTGCATGGTCTCCTGCCGTCTTTGTAGTGACTGCCTTGAAGTACCATGCAGTGTGAAATTCACAATGCAAACCAGCTAGAGTCTCAGAGGAAGACAAAGAAAGGACAACTGAAACAGTAGCAGTCACGTTGCTTCTTGGCTGCACGGCTATAAGAGTTGTTCACTGAACCAGAAACGCTTTGCCTTGGTTACTACTCAGACTCTCTTCATTACATGAGCTGTTCTCGAAGCAGCGTTAGTTTAGCAGTTAAAACGGCCCTTAAGAAGTCCTGTAAGGCAACAGTGAAGCCCAGAAAAAAATGTTAGTGAAGCCCAGAAAAAAATGTTAGTGAAAAACCAGGCCAGATCCAACAGCCAGAGAGGGGAGGCTGCTGCAACTCCACGTCCCCAAGTCCAACCAGTATCAATGCTGAGCGTGTATGTATTCCCAGCAGGCACACACAAATACCACCAGCCACACCAATCAACATAAGCAGAGAGAGCACTCATGTGAACACAGACAGCACCAATGGTCTCATCGTGCTCCCCTCTGGGATAGATGTATCTCCTCCAGCTGCTGGCATCATGGACACATGGGCCTCTGAGCCCTGGTCCCACTCCTGTGGCTGGCACATCCTTTCACTCACTCCAGACTCTACAGTCGCCAGCACCCAGGCACAAGGGCCCTATGACAGCCCTGGGAGTCCCTTCCTCTAAGTCCATTATTTGGGTTCCTGCCCACCTTTGGGCCTCTCTGCTCCTCTGAGCTTGTGAAGATGGGCCTGTGATGGGCTGATGGCTTCCACAACAGGCCTAGGAGGAGCTGGGCCACAGTATTAATTGGGCTCCCCCATCTGCTATTGCCCCTCTCTGTTCCTTTGTGGGCATGAGCAGAGGAGCTTTTCAGTCACATAATCTCAAAAGTTACGTCTAGGAGGCAAAGCAGATACAACATTCTTTCTTACAATCTGAGTTACAGACAGCTATCTTCCTCTTTAACTAGGAATGAGGAGAAATACATTCTGCCCTAGATGTGCTCTACAGCAGAAACTATATGAAGCATGTGAATAACGGCTATGCAAAAGAACAGCACAGGAAGAATGATGTTCTTTCTGTGTTTACTAGTTTCTCTGTTACCTCTTTCAGGTATTTCGTTGACTGTGGCTAATAATGGTTATAGCAGAAAGGCTGTTTTTATACAGAAAAATGTAACCTCAAATTCAAAAAGGTTAACAAGGTAATGCCTGAAGAACTACAAATCATTCTCTACATAGAGCTTTTTATGCTGAATAATTGCATGTTTGACACCAAAAAAAGGTCTTGAAGGACTTTCATTTCATTTAAGAACAGCTCTCAGTATTAGAATCCATTCACATTCAGACCCAATTTATCTGAGGGAAAAGTCCTAAAACGCTTGATTTCTAGAAGACTTCTCTCTAATAGAAGTATTGATTTATTTTAAGTCTGCCAGCACTTTGTGCTGTGGTTCCACAATACCTTAAAGCTGGGTTAAATCAGAGCTGCTGATGACTCCCACTGCTGGGCCAGCTGCGGTTCTAATCTGACTCAGGGTTCAGAGTCTTAAACTGCCTGAAAAATAATTCACACACACACACCCCCCCCCCAGTTTACTACTGCTTTAATTCCCTGAGCTGGCTCACAAAAGATCAGATGAGCTCCAGCACTTGTGCAAAGACAGGAGTGGAACAGACTGCTGAATGAAAACAGGAAAGAGGATTTGACTGTAGCTGTATCTTTGATCAGCCTAAACTGGCATGAGGTCATAACTTTTGATTTCATTTGAGGAAAACGAACATATGAATTCTATGGAATTAAGTATTTTACTCCCAAAGCAGACCAAAATGCCCACGTCATCTTTGAACCTGGTACTTGCTTGCATTACTTTTTGTGACACGCACTTCAGAAACTTGTTCTTAGTATGTTGCCATTTTACAGGAGGAGTAAGAGAAGACATTGTGCTTGTCCATCTCCTAAAGCAGCTCTGCGAAACTGCCTCAGTACCAGAGATTCTTAAAGCAATAGCTAAGCAAGCCAGAAGACAACATGTTCTCATTCTACCTGAAAGAAGGGCCACAACTGTTGCTAGGAAATCCACTTCCAACACAAACCCTGAGTTTGGTTGAGTGCTGGTAGCGAGCCTCCTACAAGCTCTACTGAACATACACTAAAGGCAACTTTGGAGGCAAAGATTTAATCTGACTGAGCACCGATCCTCTGAAGGACAATGCTACCTTTCTTCAGAAACACCTCCCTGTTAAAGAGGCATTGCGTTCTACTACTCTGCAGGACAGTACTGGATGGGTCAAGATTTATTGTTCATCATATTTTCAGGAAATTATAGATTCTCTTGTGATAATGCCTCATGCCTTTCAGGGGACAGGAGACTGGACTACAGGAATCTTTGACTTGACCTTACGCTCTTATGGATACCCATCATCATCTTCCAACAGCATAGAACTGCTTGTTATGCGGTGAGCATCAACATAGAAAGTGAACTATTGCTGTCTGACTGAAATAGAAGCAATTAAAAATGGATGGCTGTAACAAAACAATTAAGCAATCTGATGCGCAGACATGACTAAAAACTCTAAATAAGAAGGTATTTTCTCAAAGCAAGACAGAAGATGTATTTCACCTAGTATTATATCTCTGTGTTTCAGCCCGTGCAATAGTTTTTACTTAATTTAAAAAGAAAACCATTCCCTACTGTGGTGAGAAACAGTTTTCTTCTAAAAGGGCAAGTAATGTCATTGTTTTAGAACTCAGAAAAACTCATTGCTAACTAGGAAACTACTTTCTTCCAGCCATAAGGCAGACTTTCCTCAGAGAACAAGCTCTTGGGTACTATATTCTGCTTGCTTGCTGAAGCAGAACTTCCTGACAATTATCACTAGGCAGGTCAACTCAGCTATGCAATTTTTGATTGCCCTGGATGCTTCAGTGAGTGATGCAATCCTCCTAACACTGAATAACAGAAACACATTACAGAAAAATACTGAGTAACAGAACACGGAGAAAGGCTCTTAGCGTGTAGACAAACTACTTTTTAGTGACAAAAGCCACATAAACCCTATTAGCCCTTTCAGAATCACAAAATCTTTGTTCAGCTGATGTTGCCAGGGCAGCACTATTACACAGGGAACACACCAGAAACTTAACAGTGCTGTGAGTGAGGAAAAAAAAAAAAAAAAAAAGGAATTTCCAAACTGGGGGAGCATTAAAACAAAAAAGCCAACCTCCCCTCACTGCCCCGCCCCAGCAACCTTCAACACCAAAGAAAGACCACCCTCAGTCTTAATTTAAACCACCTCAAATTCAGTGTTTGTAATTGATATTTTCAGGTTAAAGATGCATCTGAAAACAAAGAAACACCTTATTTTATTGTTCACATATTATAATTTTCTCAATTTTCAGGGCTCCTGACTAATGAAATAAATATAAATTAGAAGGAATTTGCTGGAATACAGCATGCTGAGTCACTGAAAAAGTAATTTCATCTTTAAAGTTTATAGATTTTATATCCCGTACTGGCAACATTCACATATTTCTACGTGCACCCGACACGTTATTTTGAAACAAGAAACTTTGAAGCTTTAGAATTCGTGCCAAGTTCAATTAAAAATATTCAACTTCACAACTGACTTTCCCCACCTGAGTTTAAGAGTTCTTCAATTAACGACACATCACCACAAAACAGAGCTTGCTTTAATGCTTCCTTCTTATCCGCCTGCAGCATTTGATCCAACTGCTAGATAAGCAGAGAAAAGTTAAGTCAAAACCTAGTAACTGCTTCAAGGTAAAAACTACAGCTTAATGTCAGTAGAAAAGCACTAATGGTCTCTGCGAGGACAAAGCACGGTGGTGGTAGGGTTGGAAGCAAGGTAAGACTGTTCTTCTTAGGCTCTACTGTAAAACATAAGTTTTAAAATTAACTTTTCAGAAAGAAGATATTTACATTTTAAGAGAATGGAACCTTTCTCAACAGACCTGCTATCCTCCTACGCTGCTCTCAGTTTTTCTTAATGGCATTTTATTTCAGTTAAGATTCCTTTTCAACTTTTGGCACTAGAAGAACGTTGCAACACACTTCTTTACCTTTTTTGTACATTTCATGTGTTGTGAAGCGCAGCATTAAAAATATATCTAATACAATCAGACACAGAAGTTACAGTTTAGGGCAAGGTAGCTCAATGGGTCTGGCTTAATCCAGTGTGAATCCACTGCTGGAAAGGGTTAGTATTCCTCTTTCCTCCTACTCCTGTGGTAGCCGAGATATTTGTGTTGCTGCACCATAAACAATTTGGCTGAAAAAATGCCCTGACCAAAAGACTAGTTTATGCATCAGATGATTGCCTGATGCGAGTCCCTTTCAGAAGCATCACAGACTTGTTCTCTATTAAAGGTGCAGATGCAGCTAAAGACTGCTGCTGGCATTATCCAGATTATACAAAATATTCACATATGCCAGAAAGGTGAGGACTACTCACTAGTCCCTTACAGACAGAAGTGAGTATGGAAAGAAGAGAAGTCATATTTCATAATAAGTTTTGAAGCCATAACATGAGAACTCAAAATTATACAGTTTTTCCCAGTATATTGTAGTCTATCTTTCCAACAACTTCTATAAAGATTTTCATAGGTGCTTAGTGTCTAGAAAGCCAAAGGTGAGAAAGAGCCAACAGAATAATTTAGTCTTATTTTCGTTCTACTCAGCCAACAATTTCCAAATAACGCACCTCTTTAAATGGGAACCTTGATTTAAAGATCAAGGCCACTGAAAAAGTGATTATAACCTTTAGTAAGAGCACTGCCAGTATCCAGTTACTTCCACTTTTTCAACTCCAGCCATGAGACAAACTAAGGGCTAAAAAGCCTTGCAGAATCTCCCTCTGCCTCACGCAAGGTGCATCACACTTATCAGATACAATAAAATCACTTAAGTCTTCATGCTAGCAAGAAACAGACTCAGAGAATTAAGATATAAAACAGCTTTACAGGCCTCTGGTCACTTTCAAGTTATTCTCATGTTCAAATAGTGACTAGAGTCTGTTATTAAAGGGGAGAAAAGTGGTAAAAACACTAAGATTTTACCTAAGAAGACAAAGCCCCCAAACGTAGGTTTTATTTACCCCTGGGTTAAGGGTCACCGCCCTTACCCAGCTAGGACATAACGGCAGCGGAGGCGCCAGCCGCTGCCGCCCGCCTCAGGGACCTCCCCCCCACCCCTCACCGCGGCGTCAGGCCGAGGCCGCCTCCCTCGCGTTGCCGGCCCCGGGCCCGCCCGGCCGCAGCCCCAGCGGCAGGGCCCCACCTGCGGCTCACGCCGCACGACGCCGATATCCCAGCCGTCCTCGTCGCTGTCGCCCTCCTCGTCGCCCCCCGCCACGGCGCGGGATCCCCACGGCACGGCGGACATGGCGGGCGCGGCGCCCCGCTCCCTTCGCCTCGCCTCGCCTCGCCTCGCCGCCCGCGGGTCACGTGGTCCGCGGCGGCCGCCCCGCCCGCCTTCCCGCGCGCGTAACGGCCCGTCGCGTGGCGGGAGCGTCGTCTCGTCGATTCCTGTTACCGTTAATACGCTCTTAAAACGCCACCTAACCCCACAGCAGCCGGTTCCGCCAGCTGTGTGTATGTCCACGCACTGTTACATAGCTAAAGCCTGTGGTGGTGACGCCGAGGTGGTGGCGGCTGAACAGCAGCCACGTGCAACCAGCTAAACTGTCACCCAGATAATGATGTCTCATCCGTCACAAGGTTCACGTGAAACGCTTTGAAGAACAGATGAGGAACAACGTTCTGTATTTCATCCACTGGCAAAACTGCTCTTTGAGCTCAGTGCAGGCCTTGCCCCAGGCTGAAGTGAATTTGGGCTTCCACGGAACGAAAGAGAACAGAAGGGGAAAGGTCTGGTCATGGAGAAGAGGCAGGTGCTAGTAGGTAATGGTGGCTGTAGTCCTTGCGCCCATGGCGGTGAAGAAGTGTGATTTTTGGGAAGCTCCTTTTAACAAAAATTTCACTCATCTTAATCAGAAGGTGACTATGAAGCATTTCTTTTTTTTTTTTTTTCCCTTTTTTTTTTTGGTGCAATGCAGTGTGTAAGGCAACTTTTACCATTTTGGGAATTTGCAGGTGAGCTACAGCTGTGCATAGAACATACTAAGTGCAAGAAAAATTGCACTTGTTAACCCCCCCCATCCCCATGGTCTGCATATTTCAGCTGTGCACTCCTGACATTTTTAACAGTTGTTTTTTCTGGATTTTAGTTGCTTGTCTGTAAAATATGACAACCTGTTTGCATAAAAGTATTATGAAAGTCAGGTTATTAACAATGAGGCACTCTGGTATAGAGCTAGCTGAACATTTTAAATGAACTCTCATGAAAGAAACTTCCAGTTATGGAAACCTGATAGAAATGCAAAAAACTTTCCTTTCACACAGCTTCCCTAGAACAAAAGATGCTAAAATTGAGTCAGCTGTAATACATACCTGTATATAAAGGCTTAGCTTTATGTGCTTATTTTGGCTTTACCTGCATATACTAAAAGTCTGTTTAAATTAGTTTGGTAATGAAGATATAACATTTACTGAATATAGTAATGAAACAGTTTTGTAGCCATGTCAGTCCTTATAAAATTGTAACTTCTATTCTCAGAGTTTTCAGTTTTCTGATCACTGGCCTGAAGATTTCTTGCGTCACTTTCTGCCTGCAGAGGAAAAGTAGAATTTATGGCATTGTCATCTAGTTTCTTTGTATCTATATGAGTCTACCAGTCCTCAGCATTATAGTCTCCATATCCAGGATCAAGCTTCCCTAATATTCTTTGTTTGGCTCAGCTGTGTTACAGAACGTGGGCTTGCTAGTAGAATTTATATCCCTAGCTGCTGAACTCTAAAGAGAACCGAGCATGACTTTTTACAATTGACCTGATGCAGTGTAAAAGATTTGTTTTTAACTGGTGATGGACCTATCTATAGATTCCTTACTTTTAATACACTACCAATTATTTACTGTTTGACAATTGTGATTTATTTGTCCTGATTCAGGTTTCAAGGTTTGAGATTAGTTGTTTTTTTTTTTTTCTTCCCTTTTCTCTGCACCATCTCATGTACAATTTAAAATGTCACAACAGACACTTCAAATGCAACCTGCATGCTGCTGCTTTGCTCAAACGTCACCTCTCTTTAAAAACGTCACCTTCAGTAACAGGCCTGATAGTCCCTAGTACTACAAAAAAACCCTTTCAGAAGCTCACAGTGCCAAAGAACCTTGCAGCCAGTGTACCTGATAGCTGTTTCAAATGTGAGTGTGCTGATCATGCAGGAGTTGATAGCAGGTGATCTCTCGTTGTGTGTTTGCTTAAAACTGTAAATAAGACATTGTTGATGGTGTGGACTCTCCCTCTTCTTTTTCACATTATTCTTGCTCCAGTTCATTTGTGACCTTGGAGTCTGTTTCCATTTCTCAGCTAAGCAGACTCTTCATTTTGGTTGACAGTATGGTAAGTCCTGGCTGTCAATGTGTGCTGGTTTTGGCTGGGATAGAGTTAATTTTCTTCCTAGTAGCTAGTATGGGGCTGTGTTTTGGATTTGTGCTGGAAACAGTGTTGATAACACAGGGATGTGTTAGCTGTTGCGGAGCAGTGCTGACACAGAGTCAAGGCCTTTACTGCTTCTCACCCCACCCCACCGGCAAGGAGGCTGGGGGTGCACAAGAAGCTGCGAGGGGACACAGCCGGGACAGCTGACCCCAACTGACCAAAGGGGTATCCCACACCATATGACGTCATGCTCAGCATATAAAGCTCGGGAAGAAGAAGGAAGCGGGGGACGTTTGGAGTGATGGTGTTTGTCTTCCCAAGTAACCATTACGTGTGATCTCCTGCTTTCCTGGGGATGGCTGAACACCTGCCTGCCAATGGGAAGGAGTGAATGAATTCCTTGTTTTGCTTTGCGTGCATGCGCATATTTGCTTTACCTATTAAACTGTCTTTATCTCAGCCCGTGAGTTTTTTCACTTTTAGTCTTCTGATTCTCTCCACTACCCCAGCCATCTCCAGGAAAGCAGGGCTCTGTCAAGTGTAACGGTTACTTGGGAAGACAAACACCATAACCCCAAACACCTCCCGCTTCCTTCTTCTTCACCAGCTTTATATGCTGAGCATGACGTCATATGGTGTGGGATATCCCTTTGGTCAGTTGGGGTCAGCTGTGCCAGCTGTGTCCCCCCCAGCTTGTTGTGCACCTGGCAGAGCATGGGAAGCTGAAAATAGTCCTTGACTAGTGTAAGCACTACTTAGCAACAACTAAAACATCTCCACGTTATCCACACTGTTTCTAGCCAAATCCAAAACATAGCCCCATAGTAGCTACTGTGAAGAAAATTAACTCTATCCCAGCTGAAATGAGGACAGCCACGCTGGAACAGGTGCATCCTGAAGTGACTATGGCTGTGGATAAGTCTATGCCACAGCAGGTGTACCTCAGGAGAGACTGTGGCTCCGAGATAAGGCTCCACTTGGAGCAGGCACTCCCCTAAGGAACTGCAGTCTGTGGATAAGCCCAAGCCAGAGCAGGGGCAAGGGGAGGAGTTCATTGCAATGTTAAACCTGATGGCCTGGCCTGAAGGGACCAGGGATGGAGATTGTAATGGAAATACCTTTAAATTGTTGTGACCTGGGATTTGAGTTGCATGTTATGGGAATTACTGTAGCAAGAACCACCCAAATCAATGGAGAATAAACCTTACAAGAAGCAGTGCAAGTGCAGCAGGGTCTGACCTGAGCTGGCTTTGGTGCCCGGTAACTCCACGCAACACACCACCTCTCCTGTCCTGAGACATATAGCAGATGGAGCCCAAAGTCATGGACTGAATGAACTCAATGGACATTTTGTGGGCATTTTATGGACATTTTACAGGGGTGGTCCATAGACTGAGGGAATGATATCTATGTATTATATCAAGGGATGAGAAGGGCGGGGGGAGGTTAACAAGGATGTATTGGGTAGTGTGGGATCTGAGCATGATGTAAATGGTATGGAATAAGGGGTGGAGAATGTGCTGGTTTTGGCTGGGTTAGAATTAATTTTCTTCCTAATAGCTAGTATGGGGCTATGTTTTTGATTTGTGCTGGAAACAGTGTTGATAAGACACTGCCTATTAAAGTGTCTTATCAACAGTGAGAGATATATATCTATCTCTATTCTGTCTGTCACTATAAGTGAAAGACACTTTACCTATGAAACTGTCTTTGTCTAGACCCACGAATTTTCTCGCTTTTACTCTTCCGATTCCCCCCAGTGGGAAGGGTGAGAAAGTGGGTGAGCAGCTCTGTGGTGCTTAGTTGCTGGCTGGGGTTAAACCATGACACATACATATTTGTTAAATATTGTTATGTTTTTACTTACTCTGGTAGGAGCAGTTCCCCACATCTTTTCCTCATTGCTATGCAGTACTCATTTTACATGCAGAGGCAATTATAGAATGGCTCAAGCTGGGAAAACATCTCAGAATAATTTCCTGTGTCATGAGGGGCATCAGAACAAACACTAAAAGGCAACTCTAAAATAAATACCTCATCTGTGTGTAGCCTAGCCCCTTGTACTTGCATATTAGCCTATACTAAACATACCTGTTAAAAATACAATGAATAATAAGGATAGCGGTCACTGGTTGCAGTAAATAACAGTATTCTTTTAAGAACCTATTTTTGCTCTGAATAATAGAACTTCCTTAATACACTTTCTGTCTTCAGCCACCCTCCTTGCTGGCCATACTTGCATGTACACTTCACCTTGTTTTTATTAATCAGCTGACTTTTAATCTTCTCTCATTACTTCTGGTATTAAATAGGATGCATTAGTTGTCTGAATTTCTTCTGTATCTTTGTCTATACCTCATGTTTTGTCTTGTGTGGGACTGATATATGTATAGCTAAGAATTTTTATTCAAACATGGTTGCCAGAATATTCCAAAATATTTTAACTGGTTCAGTTTCCTGTGTTTCAGACCAAAAGGCTGAATCAGCAAATATTTAAGGGCTTTGTTGTTGGGAAAGTACTGTTCTTGGGAGGGGAATCAGAACTGGTAAATGTTTAAAGAGAATGACTGTAAACCTTAACTACTGCAATAACGTTCTACTAACAACACAGCAGCTACTACTTTAGAGTTTAAAAGCAATAGCGTTTTAGTGGAATTCTACATAGTTCTCTATCACAGCTACTAGTTTGAGTAACAGTCTATGCCCTTTCAGCATTATTCTTACTTAATTTTCATCTGTGGTAACATTACTTAGAGTAAAAGCTCAGTGATTCTTTATCTTAATGGTAGCTAGATAGTACTTTGACAAAACTTAACTGAACTGTGGGACAACTGATAAAAGGTCTTGAACCCATTCCTTTCACGTTCTTCTAACTTATTCATGCAGAGGAGGAAAGAAGTCCTTGTGCAAGCAATGGGCACTCCAGAAAGAAAGCACTTAGTAATTGTAGGATTTTCTCATTCCCAGAGAGGTTTAGTAGCTCTGAGTCTACTGAATTGACAAATTATCAGTCAATTTTCTAGCTGGGGGATGGTGAAGTACCAGCTATACCAGTTCCATGGTTAAGGGCAGGACATCATACAGGAATTTGCATAATTTGCAAAAAGTCCCATAAAGTAGCACAGGTGATTGCAGTTTCACAGGTCACATTCATGAAACGAATGGGAAACAGCGTACTTCATAGTAATTTAGGTTGTCCTGGATGAATTTTCAGCTGACTTGTGTATACCTGTAGCATCTCCTGCTTTTAAGGTATTTCAAGTATAAGGAAGGACTAATATTACAAACTTTCATTCCAGACTATAAGGCATTTATTCTGTAAAAAGCACTGAAATGACCTGTGTCCTTTCTGTGATCTGTGAAATCACCCTTTGTGTAAAACCAGTTTTAGTTTTGTCATCCTGAAATTTTGTTATGAGCTGCTGCACTACAGCAAATTGAATTATTCATAGTTATTTCAGTCATTGTTCTAATGGACTTACAATAGATGGAAAGCATTTAATTTCAGCTGTTTTGCTTCTGATAATTCATTCTTTACAGCTGTGTTCATCCTGTCCACTTTGCCAAATCTCTCTGGATAGTACATGATGTAAAACTTCCAATCTGCTGCCAAAAGCTTGAGTATAAATTGCATACCAACTGTTTTCCTGTTCATAAAATTTGTTTGTTTTCTGGTTGAAGCCTTAAATCGTTGTTAAAATGAGACCACATGAACTAATTAGTGGGGAATTCCTGGGTGTTGTGTAAACCTGAATCCTTTTCAGGACCTCCTAGGTGCCAGTGTCATGAAAATACCTTATTATCACAGTAATGTATAAAACCCCTAGGAATTAGGATTTTGAAGATAATCTCTTTTCTTAGTGTTAGTCAGGCACATTTTTAGCTTCTTTCTATATAACCTAGAAGGTTTGGTCTGTATGAGAAGTCCATGTCAGAATGATTCTTGCTATTACTAGATGCATCCTCTCTGATAAAACTCCTCATTCCTCCACTATCTCTACTCCGTTCTACACTACTTCTTCCCCTTAATCTTGACTGGCAGTACTCCCACTTCGTTATCAAGTTGCTGAATGGTGAGTACCTTCTTGTTTCTCTCTGCTGATCCTCAGGTGGCGACTTCTAATAGTAATGCCTGTCTCTTGGAAACTCAAACGTTTGAGTACACTAATGGCTGTTTATATGGTCAAGTGGTGCTTTGAACTTCATACCCCATTTACCTTTTATTGTCATATATCACTATCTAATCACTTTTATCGGGATTGAGGGTTATCCAGAAATTTCAGTATATTCACATACATAAGATTTTTGTTAGTCACTGCATTCTTCTTTTGCTCTTACCAGTTTAGAAGGGATATGGCTTCTTGAAAAAAGGGACAGAATCAAAAGCTCTTTTTGCTATATTGTGTTTGGTGGTGTTTTTTTTTTTTTTTTCATTTCTTAACCAAACATGCAATCTAATTGTCATTTTTGCATACTGAACCACCTTGCTGTCATAGGTTTACCACAAGATATTAAGTCTCTGATTATCTCTTATTTTCATGGCCACCTGGCCATAAGTAGTGTCTCGGCATTGTGACAACTCCCATACATATACCGTCTTCTTGGACTCATTTTGCTTGAGTTTGTTTAAAGTCAGGATGATGTTTTACGTTATGGTCTGTGATGCTGGCTCTCCGAAGTGATACTGGTAACTCAGAACTCCTAAAGCTTCACAGCCTCTCTTCTGAGAGGAACTGTTCAGCCCCTCACTGAATTCCTAGGATGTGCTAACTGAACTTTGCTGCTGATTGCTTTTACCTCATTCATTTCTTCCAGCAAAGTCAGCAACTCCTTCACATCTGCTTTAGGCTCTTCTCTTTGAGGGTAATTGTGATACTGTCCACATTTCCAGTGGTATGAAATAAAATTATTACAAATGCCAACATTTGGAACATGAGAACATGCTCTGTGGGAGAACCGTCCAAAGATGTTGCAACTGTTTTCCAGCTGTCTTATACTTCCATTCTTATGCTGCTCTCCAGACTTTTGTCCAGAAGTGTCTGACTGTGGAAGAGACTTTTATGATCATTTCTGGCTACTCTGTCACAGCTGGCCCAATAATGGTGAGCTGTAAGACTTCCTAATTGGCCGGGTGGGAGCAGTTATGCACTGGGGATGCCCTGACTTTTTGGCTGTCTAAAGCAATGACTACTGAGATTGCAGAGGAAGGTTCCTTCCCTCTAGTAAATCCCCAATATTTAAATGGCCACAGTCCAGCCTCCTGGATGCCCATACTGACTCACGTTGGTACATAAGATCATGTACATGCATCTGCATCTTTTTCTCCCCAAGTCTCTAACCACTGACATAACGCCCTCATGCAGTTGCAGTTGCCATAGTTATAGCTGTTTTCTTGTTACAAAACCCTGTTATTAGTCCCATTAGTTTCAGTGCGTGAAATATCAGAATTATCAACAGGGACCAGTATATTAAAAACCATACCTCTGTCTAATTTGTACAGTAAAATCCTCAGCAGTTCCTCTCCACTTTGATACTGTAAAAATGTGCTGAGTCTTAATCATCCTATATACCAGAACTATTCAGGTTGTCAAAGAGATGGTTTCTTCTCTGTCAATGCAGGTGTGTAAGCTGCCAAAACAGCTCTTTGCTCTAGACTTCTTTCTCATAATGCTTTTCTGCAAAATTTATCTTGCACTAAACTTGTGGAATCACATTTGCCTGACTATAAGGCTCTCCAGTGAACAAATCTGCTTCCGTCCCATATAGTTCTTTCCTATGTTCCTCCTTGAAATACCCATTCCTTTAACCAGATCATCCAAACTGTCATGGAATGTATCAGAAATCCAGATGTATATGGAGGGAAAATGGGGCCACATGGCTTGCACTAATGATCCATGATCATAGATTTCCTTGGCCACATCAGCCAGTAGTAACAAACCTTGGATTAATCCATTGGCTAACTTTCTGCAAAATCTCCACAGTCCCCTTTGGCAGTGAGCTCAGACTTGTCATTTCAAGTAGACAGGTTTTTGTAATAGTGTGAGGATTGTGGGACTACAATATGGATGTATCTGTCACAAGTGGACAAGTGATGTGTCATAACTTGGAGAAGAGAGGGGAGTGGCAATTTTCAGTGATGGTGACCTAGTTCTCTGATGTTGCTGTACCACTTGGTCCTGTCACTGGGATGTTCCTCTGTGATAACTTCACGGTGGTTTTTCTTTTAAAAACAATAACCCTTTGCTCAGTTGGGATAGCACTCTGTAGCAGTCTTTTTCCATCCTTGTAATCCACTGTTGTCCTAAGTTTTGTGATTTGTATTCCCAGGCTAAATACTTTATTGTCCTCTCCCATAGAATGAAACAAAACCAAATTGCAGGTGCTTTAATATTTTTTAATCAACTAATTGTTCCTTCAGAAAAGTTTTATATTTTCCACATAATACAATGAATTTGATTTTGGAGGGGAGGACAAAAATCTCCTTCCTCTCTTTCCAATTAGAACTACTTACTGAATGCCTCAATGATATTACAACATTTAAAAACCTTCCTTTTTCCCGTGGGTTGGCAATTCCTAGCCATTTGTATTTATGCTGCTTACGGCAGTTGCTTGTTTATGTCTGGAGTTTTGACATCAGAAATTTTAGTTGATGATACTTTAGTAAATGCAGACCTGCTACCAAACATGCAAAGTATATATTTGATACTACAGTTCAATATTCTGACCTATTTTAAAATAATTGGATGCAACAGTATTAGGGAATACTGGCAAGCTGGTGGATTTCCCGTCCAACAGTAGCAAAGCTTAGGTAGTTTGTTGTTGTAGTTTACCTAATTCTTGACTTAATAAAATTAATTTGCAGCAGTGACACTTAGGGGAGTCGTACTATTGTTATCATCTAGAAGAACAGACACAAGACAGTGTGCTTTAAATCTTATTTTCCTGGGAGGTTGAAAATTCAACTGGGTGTCAGAATATCTAATTTGTGATTCTGAGTTCAGAAAAGCCTTTGAGGAATGAATAGTCCTAGAAAGGCTCTTTTTTGTTTGGTTGGTTTTTTGTTTGTTTGACTTTCTCCCTAGTATTTGGTTTCTGTTATCTGGAGTGGGATGGGCAAGCTTAGAGACAGGTGACAATATAATTAAAGGCTGTATCATAATGCTGTGGGGAAAAATACAAAATAAAGGATTTCAGTGTGATTGATTTTTGACTTTTGGCTTTGCAGTGTTCACATTTTTAACATAATAGGTTTTAGAAGTGTTTATATTCTAGTTCCTATTAGGTTTGGAGTTTTTCAAAGTTAAACACCGTATATCCAAATAGTAAAATTAAGTCTAAAGACTTCAGCAGAGGTACAAATGCACTGCTCTTTCACCTTGGTTTTACCTAGTCTGCTTCCCTGTTTATTCCTACTTTTAACCGTTCTTTCCATCCCAACACTGAAGAACATGGCATGCTATTTCACTCCCTCCTTTGCGTGAGTGTCTGTTGCCTCTTCAGCTGATCTTGCTTACTTTTACCAAGAGCTAAAAGCATCACAGCAAGAAAGGAAGCTGTTAATTATACAGTACCCATTAAGTTTCCACGTAGACTTATCCAAAGGAGGAAGATGACAAGGTAGGGAAGGAAAGGAAGTTGGTCTTTGTACTGAGAGTGGAGGTAATGTTTGATTTCTACCAAGCTGAAGGCAAAGGAGGTTCCCTATGTCAGGAGAAGAGGAGGCCAATGGACAAGGCAGACTCCTGTGCAGCTCAGTAGTACTGGCTATTCAGGAGAGCTTTTGCGATTTTCTCCATTTCCTAACAAGTCATCTCTTTTTCCTTGAGTCCTCTGCTACTTCAGTAGCTAACAAATTTGAAGAAAGATAAACTTATGTAAACAACTTCTAACATGTTTCCTTTCCTTGTTTATTTTTATTCCCCTTTTTTTCAACCTCTTCATCAAACTGCTGCAAAACAGTTTTGATGGGGCTTTTGGAAATAAACAAGGAGTCATGTTTATAGACTTTTTCCCCTACAAGATAACATTAAAAACACAACATGCATCTCTAGGCATTGCTCTGGCTAAAATAAGATCAGAATGGTACATTAAGAATGGAATTTTTATGTTTTACTAAGCTGTGTTTATACTGAACTGAGAAGGCCTTTACACACTGAATCTTTAAAAAGAACCAGGACTAGAAAAAGTAAAATATAGAAAATACATTTTGAAAAATGTTCACAAGATTGCGATGTAAGGAATAGTATTGCGGTCTGGAGTAGAAGAAAATAGGAACTGAGACTGCCACAGTGGACAAATATTTTCTGTTTCAAATGCTTCTAGTGCTATAAATATTTACAGAAATCCAGTTACATGGTGGTTAAATGTAATGAAAAATTATGTTTCCATCATTCCACAATAGCTTTTTCTAGAAAATATATCTAATTCATGCTGAAGTTGTGGTGTTATTGTACTGTTGTAGTCAAAGGACACAAGTGAAATGAGATATAGGAAGAGGAAATGCTGTCAGCTGTTTCCTAAGAGTTACTATTTGCTGAACAGCTCAGCTTAAACCTCCTTCACTAAAGGCATCACCAAACTTGAGCCTAGCCTATACCTCCAAGATAGAGCCTGCAGGCTGCCCAGTTGGTACTGAGTGCCAGAAACATCAGTGTTCTAGTCTGGGATGGCTCAAAAGCATTGAGTACCAGTAATTGCTGCGTAAGGTGGTTACTGCGCTGTATGTAAACACTGATGAGTGGGTACTGATCTTTCACATTAGGATTTCTGTACCCACCTAAAAATAATACTTAGAGTCTTGAGTTTGATGTATGGAGATATTTAGGTATCTGTTGATTTCCATAGGAGCCGTGGATGCTTGCACATCAGAAAGAGTATTTAATACTATATATTCAAGAGGTGACTTTTTTTCAGTGATGCTCAGCATGCTGCTTGTGCGTACTTTACCTAATCTGTTAACTTTTGCAAAGCTCCTTGAGATCGTCAAAATAAAGCAATTACATAGTTCTGAGATACTAAATTAAATGCACTGTTTTGTAACAAGTAATATATAAGGATCTGTTAGTAAGGCACATAGATTTCTCCTGAAGTGTGTTGTACCAGGCTAATAAATGTCATCTGGTAACACTTTTTTTTAATGTTTTAATAATTTTGTTGTTATTTTCTACAACATTTACCAACACTACAATGTTTAATTTAACAGGTATTGTTCATATTGGACCCCTTCCTTTTACAGTGTCATGACAAAACTCACTTGTACTGCTTTACAAATTGGCTTCAATAAAAGTGATCTAATTTGAAGTTTTGTTGCATACTTCTTAATAAGATAATTTGGTCCTAGGCCTGCTTGCAGGAAAATCATGATTATTATTAATTATAGTGCATGAGGTGTATATGTTGTGTGATGTTGCTTTGTGTTGTTGTACAACAGTCTAAAGAAATACACTATTTCTTTAGCCCCTAGTACAGAAACTGCCACTGTCTGACGTCAGTGGAAATTTGGTTGTTGGCCATGGAGATGGCAGTAGTTGGCACAGTTGTACTGAGAACTCCAATTCCTAGAGATAACAAAATTTAGTTTCTGTATTTGTAATATAGCTGTGCTGTTTTCTCATCTTTAGTTGTAACATACCATTACAGTATATTACACTCATTCATCTAGAGAAGCTCTTGAGATTTCTGCTGCTTTTTTCACCCTGCCAGATATTTGTTTAAAATAACAGTGGAGGATGGTAGTCTGTTACATAATCCTAAATGTCTGTTCTTCTGTGCAGTCATCTAAAACCATCACTGTACCTGTTCAGAGATAGGGGAGCACATAGCAGGAAAGAAGATATGTCATTGAACTTCATGTGTTGTCGGTCATTTCTTTGTTGGAAAAATTGGCTAGTGCTAAAACTAACTCTTGAAATTACAAATGGTGTATAGGTTTAGGTAGTAAGTATAGGAAAGTTTTATTCTTCTATAAGCCTCGACTCCATTCAGGACTATTAAATATACTTGTAAACTCTTTGATCCTGATCAGTTTAAGTTAGGGTTTGTAATTCTCTGTATGTATGTTTGATGCCCTATACCAAGAATGCATGCTGGAAAAGCACATTTCAAAAAAGCATTAAATATGACATTCAAACCTCATCTAAGCCTCATCTACATTGCCTAAACAGCATAGCATGAGTGTTTACAAATAAATTAGCAGACAGCAGTTTTTGCTGGAAGAAACTAATTTTGTAAGGAATTAATGTGACCTTTTAAGCATAATATAGGCTTGAAGAGAGTTAGCGTAGAAAAAAGGAATTGGATTTCTCCATTACATCTAGAATCAGGTAGTGTTAAAGATGTTTATTCTTTCAAATAATTTAGAATTAATTTATCATTTTTTTCCTGCTTGCATTATTTCTACTTTTGGTAAGTAAACATGACTTCTGTTTAACATCTATTTGTTATTCACGCCTTTTTATTTGTGTCCATTAACATAATAGTCTTTTGTTTTACTTGCCGTTGACATCTGCTGATTATTTTGTAGCACATTCTAATGTTGTAGTTTGAGACTACAAAGCCACAAGTCACTGTGTAGGGGACGAGCCCCAGGCGCCTGTACTGTGAACAGTGTCAGAGACAAAGTGCAAGTCACCAGGAGGGGCCTGGTGTCACTTCTCTTGACTGACTGATGTCTCAAACACTCCAAGAAGCCGAAGCAGTGGAAGGTTCTAGAAGCGCCAGGACGGTGGCCATAAATAGGGGCTCTGGCTCGCTCTTGTGGGCTCTCTCTACACCAAATACGCCGTTGGCAGGTCCGATGCTGGATCCAGGGCTGGTGATCTCTCTCTCTCCCCCCCTGCACCTTCCCTCTCTCTCCCTCTCTCCCTCTCTCTGCCCCCCTCTTCTCAAAGATGTTAAGTAAGGCAAGGCTTACCTTGGTTTCCCATAAAGCCACACAGCTTAGGAAGATATAATTGTGGGAGGGCCAACGTGTACAGAATACTTGTTCTATAGAAACCTCCCATTAAAGTTGATGTTTGCGTAGGGAGCTTGAGTGATATTTCACCTTAATCCACACTAGGAGGATTTGTGAATCTTAGTCACTGCCCCCCACCCTTTTCAGGTGGGACGTGACACACTGTGTGGAAAAGACCATGTTGCAGTCAACAGCAAAAAGGCATTTCATGGCATGTCATGCCATGTCGTGGCTATTAACTGACAATTTTAGAATGGCAGAGCTGTAAATGACACAGGGGCCATAATACATAAGAGTAGGTATTGAGTATGTATGTATTCACAGAATATGCCATTACAGCTCTGCCTTTTGCATGCTTGTTTAGACCTGTCATTGTCACTTTCATCTTTCCTGGATTGGTACCAAGAAATTTTGCTTCCAACTGTTCTCCAGATCTGAGAGACAAAAGGTGGCATAGTGAATACAGTGTCAGGGTAAGAACAGAGAATTTCTGGTTGAGAGTGCATGGTGCTCTAAGGGTAGGATCCCCAGATCCATCCTAGATGGTTTCTAGTGGGAGTGCTTGCTTCTAGTATCCATAATGTCTAATTTCAGACTCTTCATTTTTATTTGAGAAAAAGCAATAAAGAATCCTGTTGGATCAAGGAAAATTTTCTTGTCATTTTTGCTGACGTAATTTAATTTGTTTAAATGCTGCCAACAGAAATTCTAATGAGTCTTCTGGCTTGTCTTGCTCAAGTGTGAGTGGACTTTTTTGTGCAGAGGCACCTGACTTAAATTCCTATACAAATTCTTTTTGTCTCTGAAACTTAGAGCTGTTGAGGAAAAAGTTCACAACCTGGGAAGTTAGAGAGAAGCTAAAGAATTTCTGAGGAGGTGATGAGTAGTTACCCATCTACTGATTTTCTTTTACCTTCTGCAGCTAGGCCAGGGAGTGAACAAAGACTTATTGAGCTATCACCATGTCCACATTATGTCTGTAGCTCCATGCAGCACATATACACAATATAGAGATGGCTCAACTGAGAGGTGTCTGAAAGTCCCATCTCCATTTGGAATCATATTCTGGCACTTTTGAGAAAAGCCCTGTTATTATGTCATTAATTCAGTAAATGGGATATATGAAAGCGGTAAATTGAGATGTGGTGGGCTAAATCTGTTTGTGCTCTAATGGGTGCATGCTTGCAATTTTTGGATTTGTGCCAGGGCTAAGAATGGGACCACATCTTTTCATCTGCTTTCTTAAAGCTTGTAACAAGACTATATCTGAGGATGGGCATGGGTTCATACACTTGACACAATGTCATAACTGACTAGGGGGAAGAATTCTCAAAATGCGGTGTTAACTTGTCATAACAGACCTCAAGAAGTAATCTAGACCAACCCTTGCACTGAAACAAAACGTAGTATACCTATAACTTTCTTGACAGATATTTTGTGTAACTTGTCTTGAGAGGGAGACCTGCAGTACTTCCCTCTCCTTAGAAGGGGAAGACTTTTCTGGTCCTCTTTATTGCAAGTTATTGTAATTCTTGTCTTTGATAGATAGGGGGATTAACTGTCATTTTTAGATGTATTTGAAGATTTAGGTCTTACAGGTGAAAAAATTAAGCACATTACTCTTTAAGAAAGATTGTGGCCTGGGAAAAGACTTACACTGCCCAATAAATGGATTCAGTGGTCCAGCTGAGCTATAACCCCAGTGCCAAATGTAACAGCGTAACTACCTTGTGTGGTCTATATACCCCACTTCTGTTAATACATTTCACAACTCCATTTATATTTTTACCCCCGCTTACTTTGTTGAATTATTGAATCTGAATTCCCAAAGTATTTTCCACAGAACCAGTGGGGTATTCATGCTTCCTGTTTGTGCCCTTGATTTTTTTTCCTTCCTACTTGGTGTTTCAGTCTTACCTTATTTCACGTTGTATTATTTCACATCACTTCTATGATGTCCTTTGTCTTGTGTATTTGTTATGTATAATTTCAGAAACTTTCTCCTCTTTATCAGGATCATTTTGCTTGCATTACAGGTTTATTGGTTCTGAAACATTGGGCATGACAGTGAAGTTTATCTTCCTATAAAACATTGTTTCTCTTTGTAACAGTGAGCAAAGAAGCAGGTATTCCTTTTTATACCTTTGTTGTCGATTTCCTTTCTTATATCTGACTTTTTTCAGTATGATTTTTCCTATCTGGTCACAAAAACATCTTATCTGGAAAGAATGGGAAAAAATATGTATTCATGATATTGTAAATTTGAACCTGCGTCTACTGATTTCAATAGCAACCAGTGATGTAAGTTCAAATGTAATGTATTCTGTTTAACGTTTTGGGGATGTAATTGTTAGACTTTCAAGATTTGCTACAACAATGATTGTTTTGTAAATGTGGAGGAAGACTGTAGCTCAACACGATCAAACAGTTCCGCCTTAATTTGTTCCTTAATAAAAGATGCAATTTCCCTATTTATTACACCAACTTTACAAAGATATAACTATACAAGTGCAAAAAAGACATTTTGACTGCAGAACTAAAATAGACTTTGAAATGCCTGACCTCCTATAAATATAAAAAGCTTAGAAAGGTCTGTTTGACATTTTTAAACCTTTTACAAAGGAAGAGCATGAATATTTTCAGACATGAGTGCATAATATTAATCACCTAAAGTATTTAATAGCTAATAAATTACCAGCAGGTCCAGTGAGGAACTGTGTTAAATTTGAGCACAAGATGATAAATACAGGTCTTGGTTTGGGAAGTTTTTCTGCAAAACAGTAGTGTATGTCTTGTTACACTGGTATTGGAGAGAACCTCTGGGAAGAGACTGCTTTTTGTTACAGACGGGTTCTCATGCTATGGCCAAGCTACTTAAACATCTGATTGCTCTACTGAATTGTTAATCTCACCGCTGTACTTGTTGCAATGCTTTTGGGAGACTCTATTAAAACCGCAACTATCTCTTGAAATAGTATTAAAACTTTTCAACAGGTGATGGTATAAAAAAGATTAATATTTTTTTCCAGAAAACCTGAGGAATAAGGAAGAATTTTATACTAAGGTTTCTAGAAGCAATGAGTAATTATTAAGCCACATCTAGTGATACAGTTAATGATCAAAACAGCAATAGCAAAAGTATAATGAGAACAGTGGATTAAGTATAAAGAAAGGCAGTGTCTTCCATTTGGTAATATGGTGTTCAGTTAACAGCGTTGAAACTGCTGTTTGAAAATAAATTTAATCAAAGGCATCGTATGTGGGAGTAATAGATCTAATTAATCCAGAGATGATTAAATGGCAAAAAAGAGATTTTTTTATTGATTAGGCTGGGTTTTGCATCATGTGCTTTTCTATTACTGAGTTGCAGTGGAAACTTAGGAAACATCCATTTTGGTTTGGTTACATAGGCTATTGTTTACCTTTCTCTGCCTTCATTCTTTCAGTACTAAAAAAATATATATAAAATTGCAGGAAGTAGGATCTAAGGGCCCTTTTTAGATAAATGATATCTGAAGCCTTCTGGGTTTTGCAAGACTGCAGCGGGTGTGGATCCTAGCTCCAGTGAGGCTGAATGATTCGGAAAAAAATGTCATCCTCCTAGAAGAACACAAAGGATATTTTTTAATAGAAACTCAGTGCCTGAAAGTCATGGATCAGGCAGGGAAATCTCACTTAGTAGTTGCTCCCCTGTTGCAGCAGCAGTGATCCACACCTGTTTTAATTTAATTTCTCATGGATATATTCCTGGGGGATACCCCGAGTGGGAATCAGTTGGTCTCTATGCATTTACAACTGATACAGCTACAGAGAAAATGTCAGCATTGCCTTCTCATGAGCTCTGTTCTATGGTGGATATTCCTTCTTCACTGTTTTTTAGATCAACTTTTTGTTCTGACATTAACAATGTTCTTGCTGAGGGTCGGCTGTGTCTGGATAGTGGTAAGTTATGCTTTCTGTGTTTACTTTTAAAAGGTTGCCTTCTTTTTGCAATGGAATCTGTTTGCTGTTCCTGTCTGCTGAAGCAAGTATTTATGACAAGCTACCAACTCAAGTTCATTGGAGATAGAGAACATGTTACACTGGGTGTAGGCACTCAATGTTCTAGCCTCTGTTTTGAGAGTGAGTTTTCCCCCAGGCATTTGTAGTAGAATACAGACATTTGTAGTTAGACAAGAAGGTGCTTGAATGGTAAAGAAATGTCTCACGGCTTAGGAAAGCCTCCTCCTCATATGTTCAGTATTCAGAATTCCTATGACGTTGCTCAAGGCAGATATATTGGTTTCACTTTTGGGTTTTGGGGTTTGTTTGGTTTTTTATTTTACTGTTTATAGTACTTGTTTCCATCAATAAGTACATGAAATGACGTGTGTCAGCCATACCAGTAGAGTTTTAGCTGTATCTTTCAGCATGGTATCCATTTATAAATTCTCTTTTCATTTCCTTTCCTGGCTTAATCTTTGAAGAACAGAAGTTAGTTATTTCTTTCCTCTAGCCTTCAGTGTTTCTACTCTCCCCTTGGCATCTGTATGGAGTTCAGGGAACACAACCTTCAAGTGTTTTTTCTAGCTTTGGTCTTTTTACTTGTGTCCTTAATTATCTTGTCTCTTAAGGAAGGAGGTGAGGAATCACACCACACCTCTGTTTAACAACCTCTTTCTAAAAATCACAAATGCCTACTGTTTCTGACTTCTCTCTTCTTATGCATCCCAGGCATCCTCCTACCCTCGCAGGTGTGCCCTAACTGGGTGGACCTGCTCTTTCAAAGGCATGTTTGGTCTGCTTTACTCAGAGAAGCAGAAAGCTGGCTGAGGTTGGGGAAAGGGTGAGCTGAAAGAGGGGCCTCTAGTATGCATGCTGGTGCCTCTTGTTACAAGTTTTCTCACAATCTGAAAGCTTGTCTCACTTATTTGTTGTATCTCATCTGCAAGCCGGAACTAGTTTGAGGAAAGAGGGTATAATTTTCTATGTGTTTGTGTTCAGTAGAATCCTGACTTAGCTGACTGTAGGTAGTACCACAATAATGGGGAAAAGAACTCATAAGGTAATAGAGTAAATGGACTGAAAATATATCTTATTTCTGATTTCAAAAATGAAATTATTTTATGGCCAATGGATGTGTAAGTGTTCCTATTCTTTAGTTTTCCTGCCAGTACTCAGATTTGTTCCTTATTTTCTATCTCTAAAAGGAGAGTCTAAAGCAGTACTGTATTTCTGTCAGAATAAGATTGTCTTAATTTGTGTCAATAAAAACTTCTTTAGTTTCATGCAGCCAAATGCATATGATGACCAATCTACTGTGGTTGCCAACCCTAGCCAGGACCCTGTACAGGATGCCACAGTGAAAAGAGTAAAGCTACAGTAACAGAATGTTCTGCATATACCAGATGTTGCCTCCTAAATTCATAGCAATAAAGATTATCTTAAGACAAAAGCATTTCAGATTTTGATAAATAACCAGTGTAAATGTGCTAAATATTCTCCTTTCTGGGTAAACATCTGTTTATGTCCTGAGTCCTTGTAAGCTTAACAAAGTTATGGGTCATTGACTTTCACAGCTTAATTATGTGTTGAATAACAAAAACATTTGCTCTTACTTATATATTATGCAAAAGTATAAACAGAAATGCTTGATATTCTTTTTCCCATATAGTATTTTAAATGCATCATTTTTTTTATTGTTCTCTAAATTCTACTGTATTGTTGCATTGTTTCTGAGAAAAGATGAATGAGACTGAAGTATTTGATGAGGAATCATTACACTTCTCTGTAATATAATGAAATATTTTAATTATTAGTTTCTATCTCAAAACTTAGACTTACACCTTGTGTTGTCCGCTCTTGTTTCATTGTGCTCTCTACAATTAGACCCAGAGCTGGTTCTTTCCCTCAATGGTTATACTAATTTATAACCCATTAGAGTGCATGAATAGATCATATTGTTCCTTTCATACTGGCACAGGGAAGTGTAAATTAAGTTTTTCTATGCCAGCAAGGGAGAAGTCTATCCAAGGGTAGAGTATTAAATTCCTATTTTTAATTTCTGTGATAAATGCAGTTAGAAATAAAACTCTTTTATCTGCAAATATTTTCCATTTCTTAAGTAATAAAACCAGTTTGTAAGTTACAATTATTTTTGTGTATACCTGGCTTTTTTGAACTCTATTTTAAAAATATTGCGAATATTGGCTGTTTTGGGAGGTAATTATAAGCATATTTGGGTAACATTTGTCCACTTAGAGCTGCAATTAAACAATATAATAGTCCTTATTGTAACTAGCTAAGTATAGAAACTCCTGGGTAGGAAAATAAAAATTAACTTTTAAAAGAGCCTTTGTAGATTCTGGAGTCTAACTGAAAATGCTTTCTCCCATAAACTCTTTAGAACTGTCTGAATCTGTCATTTCAATGCTCAGTGCTGTTAAATTTTTCTCTTTTTTTTTTTCTTATTTTCTATCAAAACCCATTGTTACCAGCTCTCATATCAAAGAAAACGATGAGATTATCTATTCCTCCATTCTGCTCTGGGAAGAAACCGAGACACCCGACAAGTTTGGGGCTTTTGGGTTTCTTTTTTCTTCTTCTGTGAAAGAGTAGCTTTCCTTTCATAAAAAAACCCCATCATTCCTCATTTGAAAGATAGAGTTCAAATAAAGGATTGGAACTTGGGTTCCAGTAAGCAGCTCATGACTGTGGGTGCTTGGCTGTCTTCAAGTGGAACAGCTTTAGCAGAGCAAACTCTGAAGACTTATCTCAGAATGATCACCCAGGTAGGTCTCTTACAGTGTGGGAGATCGTGGTCCAAGGTCATGGTCAGAACTTAGTGGAGCATGAATTTCATCACCAGTTTTTTAAGTCTTTACAAAACTCCTTAATCTTTGGTTGACCGGCTTTTTATTCCTTTACATATCAGCCATTATATCCTCAGTATGTAAAAGTTGTTTCTTTAGTAAATAACTAAGTGAAAAGTCAGGGGCCTGAGTTGCTTTATGTGCCCTTAATGTCCCTTGCTCCCTTTTTTTTTGCAGTGTAACTGTGGTAGCCAGTATTTTACAGTAAGCCTTAATTTTCCTAGAAAACTGGGAAGTATTTTTTGGCCTGCAGCATCTGGAGGTGTGCTGTATTGAATTGTTCTGCAGGTTTACCTTCAACAGCAGCAGTTTGGGCTTGATGATCAAGCTTTGTGTTCCGGTGGTTTAGCAATTTTTGTTAAAAAGTATCATTGGAATTCTTAAATCTCAGGGATTCCTTCTTAAGTGGAGGAATGCTTATTTCAACCAGTTCTGTGGACAACTTCTTGAAGGCTGATATCTGTTTTGTCACTGATGTCACCGTGCTGTGGTTGTCTAACATGACTCTTACCTTCCTGTAACGTAAGCTTTTTTCTTGTAGGAAAGTTACAAAGTATTTTGTGAAGGAAAAAAAAAAAAGGCAGTTATCTTCCATAGCTAGGTAACAGTGAGTTTCTTTTACTGTCACCTATGTAAATCATAGCTTTACATAAGTTTACACAAATTCAGAGGTCTTGCTTTTAGCCTCAAAAACCTTAACTGTTTAAAATGCAGCTGCACCTGTTTGGCTTAGCACAAGTAGCTGCAAGATCCCATGAGGAGAAACACTTTTCACCTCATATAAATTTTCCATCGTGTCTAATGTGATAGGTTTTTAATTAAAATCAGTAACTCATAATATTCTGCTGTCAGCTGCCATTTAAAAAAAAAAAAAAAAAAAAGACATCACTTCTCATTTTGGCTGGGAGAAAATCCTTTGTGAAAATGCCAGTCAGCGAGCCCAACCCTTGTTCTTTTGTACTTGAAAACCTTAAAGGTTTTCTGAAGCCTGACTAAATATGGGGCTTTAACCTGCTAACCTGAATCTCAGCATGTCCTCTGGAAATGGGATGGATGTGGGCCGAGAATGTTGAGAAAACTGCATGGAAAATGGGGGATTGTATGCCACCCAGCCCTTTGTCTTCATGTGGAGCACTGTCTGCCCCCTTCCCCGCTCCCCTCCCCCAGCTCAAAGTTATGCCTCCTCTTTTTTTTTTTTTTAATTTTTTATTTTTATTCTGAAGGTCGAGGCAACTTCCTTACTGAAGAGGCAATTGCAGAGGCATTTTTAGGCTATTTCAAGACTAGAAGAAAAGACCAAGTCTTACGGTTCTTCTGTAACTTGAAGTAATGGTGGTGTTTGCATCAAACTTTTTTGCATTAAGATCAGAAAATAATTGGACCCACATGGAATTATTTTAGGCAAGAATAGCATAACCCAAACTAAGCACACTTTCAAAAAGCAGTAGGTTGAGGATTCATTGCACTGCATGGATTCACATGGCAGAGTTCATACTGCGTGATTTTCGCGGTAAGATTCCAGTAAAGAAGACGCCAACCTTAGTGCTCTGTCAGGAACTCAAGCTCCTTCTCTTTTAAAAAGTTGTAAATAATTAAGCACTTCTGGTTATGCTCTAGGTGTTCAATATTCTTTGTTGCTCATCTGTTTAGGATTGCTGGCATGTGCCTTTTATTGAGTCACAGAAGGTATCAGTCTTGGATTTTTGCCCTTTTAACCTCAATAATATCATTGTTCTAGGATTATTACATGACAGTATGAAGAGGAAGAAGCTAAAGCTAGCTTTGGAAACATACACCTTGCAAGCTTGTCAGACTTGGATTCTCAGGCTCTTTACTCCTCTCATGTTAATTCTAGACTGAAAGCAAACAGACCCTGAAGTCTTCAGAAAACCTTCTCCGGCTCATTTTCTACTGCAGCTTCCAAAGAACCAAATATGTTTTATTAAGTGTGCAGTGCAAGAGTGTGCCCTTATGGGCTGGTTTTGGCTGGGATAGAGTTAATTTTCTTCCTAGTAGCTAGTATGGGGCTGTGTTTTGGATTTGTGCTGGAAACAGTGTTGATAACACAGGGATGTTTTAGCTGTTGTGGAGCAGTGCTGACACAGAGTCAAGGCCTTTACTGCTCCTCACCCTACCCCACCAGCAAGTGGCTGGGGATGCACAAGAAGCTGGGAGGGGACACAGCCGGGACAGCTGACCCCAACTGACCAGGGGGATATCCCACACCATATGACATCACGCTCAGCATATAAAGCTCGGGGGAAGAAGAAGGAAGTGGGGGACATTTGGAGTGATGGCGTTTGTCTTCCCAAGTAACTGTTACGCATGATGGAGCCCTGCTTTCCTGGAGATGGCTGAACACCTGCCTGCCAATGGGAAGCAGTGAATGAACTCCTTGTTTTGTTTTCCTTTGCTTGCGCCTTTTGCTTTACCTATTAAACTGTCTTTATCTCAACCCTTGAGTTTTCTCGCTTTTACTCTTCAGATTCTCTCCCCCATTCCAGCAGCGGGGAGTGAGCGAGCGGCTGTGGTGGGGCTTAATTGCCAGCTGGGCTTAAAGCACGACAGTCCTTTTTGGCGCCTAACATGGGGCTTGAAGGGTTCGAGATAACAACGGGTTTGATTGGAATGTGCTAGATAGAATTTACAGCTGTTATTGCTGTTTAGCTATTAATTGGCAGGCTCCTGTGCTGGCCATGGGGTTTGCTTGCCTTACTCTATATTAGAGTCTAGTGCTCATTAGTGGCTGCTTTTTGCTTTTGCTGCTTGCTCTACTGCTGTACTGCTGATTGTCTGACTGTGCTGTGCCCGGGAACATTTTGATAAGAGCAATGGCGATGCGGCTGGGCTGGCAGATGGCCAGAGCATCCTGCTGTTTCTGTGTTGCTGTGCTGGACAGGCTGGAAATCCAGTGTGAACTTGAGTCGAAGGGACTGTGACCTGTGGATGAGTCCACATGGGAGCAGGACAGCCTGAAGCATCTGTGGCCGTGCATAAGTCCACACCAGAGCAGGTATATCTTGAAGCGTCTGTGGCCGTGGTTATGTCTGTGCCACAGCAGGTATACCGCTGAGGGGATTGTGGCCCAAGGATAAGTTGACGCTGGAGAAGGTACACCTCAAAGCGACTGTGGTTGTGGATAAGTCCATGCTGCAGCAGGTACACGTTGAAGCATCAGTCGCTGTGCATGGGGTCGTGCTGGAGCACCTCAAAGCGAGTGTCCATGGGTAAGCCCATGACAGAGCAGATATGCCCCTGGGAAGACTGCAGCCATGGCCAAGGCCATGTTGGAGTAGGTTCACTCCTGAAGGGATTGTGGCTGTGGGGAAGGCCATGCTGGAGCAGGTACATCTCTGAAGGCATTGTGGCCCATGGAGAAGGCCACGCTGGAACAGGTGTATCTCAAAGTGACTGTGGCTGTAGATAAGTCTATGCCACAGCAGGTATACCCCTGGAGAGGCTGTGGTGCTGAGATAAGGCTCCACTTGGAGCAGGCACTCCCCTAAGGGACTGCAGCCTGTGGATAAGTCCAAGCCAGAGCAGGGGCAAGGGGAGGAGTTCATTGCAATGTTAAACCTGATGGCCTGGTCCATAGGGTCCAGGGGTGGAGATTGTAATGGAAATACCTTTAAATTGTTGTAACTTGTGATTTGAGTTCCTTGTTATGGGAATTACTAAAGCAGGAACCACCCAAATCAGTGGCAGAGAAGCCTTACAAGAAGCAGTGCAAGTGCAGCAGGGTCTGACCTGAGCTGGCTTTGGTGCCCAGTAACTCCACGCAACACACCACCTCTCCTGTCCTGAGTGACCACCATAGCAGATGGAGCCCAAAGTCATGGACTGAATGAACTCAATGGACATTTTGAGGGCACTTTGTGGTTGTCACAGAATCCTGTGATTCTGAATGAAATAATACATGTTCACTTCTTTTATTGTGCATCAACAATTTCAAAAGGCTGAAAAAAACCTTCCAGTTTAAAAAGGTATTCTTGCAGTTGTTATTAACTTCATAGACCAAATGGCAGCATGTGAACATGTGTGACTTTGGTCTGATGGTTCCTTCTAGTGTGATGTTATAATTTTTGTTGAAAATTATATTCAATTTGAAGTGCTTTGAAGAAGTTGGTCTGGAGTGTCTGTAGAATCAACCTCTGCAAATTCAGTATGAATTTCACAAAACACCAACACACGGATATACTTCTGTTCGTACATCAGGCCTGTGATGTATTCGTCACTGTTTTCCCTTCCATGATTTCCATCTAAGAACTTATCAAACTGTGGTCTTATGCCCATTTTGCCTTTCCAGAATGAAAGGTCTGGTACTTTCACAGTACTTCACCTCCCAGCTCCATTCCTTGTATCACAGAAATACATGCCTGATAGAAGATCTGCTTAGTTTCCCTGGGCTATTAAACTGTTGTCAGGATTTATCGAGACCATGCGCTGAATTGACATAGTCAGATACTTATGATGCAGTGTGGGAAAGTATACATGACTCCACTTGCCAAAAGTATCCAGTGTGTACAGATTAGGAATGTTAACCTGCAAATACTGAAAACACTGGTTGAAGCAGTTTTAGCAGTATTAAGACAATGCTTTGGGATACAGTTTTTGCTTGTGTAACTGGATCCAGCAACTGTCAGGCTTGCATCTTCTGCATCTAGAAATAAAATATTCTGTCCATCTGTATTCTAAAAGTATTACGAATGTGGACTCAAAATCCGTTTGCCTGGTAAATATCTGTGAATAGTTTACTTTTTTTTTTTTAAATGAATGCTGCTGTAGCTTTTATCTTGGTTATTGTTCAGTTTTCATTATATTTCCTGTGAATAGAGAAACTTTGGAATTCACAGAAGTATAAGCCAAAACTGATAAGCAATATGAAAAGCAAGATGTTGCTAATTTTTCCACAACTAGAGAGTACTGTGGGGACTTCAACAACTAAAAATAGATACTTGTAAGCCATCAGGTAGAATGCTTTTGTTGAATATTAAGTTATACTTACAATTCTAGTTGACAAAGTTCTTTCATTGTTACTGCTTTACTATTTTGAACCCTTTTTTTAGGTTGTCTCTATCTTGGTGCGTGAGCAGCTGTGAGACAGAGTAATAATTTTTTTGTAAACAAAAACTGTAGGGTAAAGTAAAGCCCTACCCTATGGCAAGGTGGCCGGACTGCTTTCCCTGCTCCCAAGAATAATTGGAAGTTCATTGAAGTTAAGCCATCTCACAGGAGATATTGAGGAGCTGTACCTGACCTGTATCTTAAGGGCATTTGTCTAAGAGGATTTGAAGCAAGGCCTCCCACCATTATTGAAATCACTTGCAATGAGGAAGTGAACCCAGGTGTGCCACAGTCCAGCTGGGCACAGGGAAGCTTGAGGGAAAGACCATTGTCAGATTTGTGGATCAAGTTCTCTGCTTTTATTAAAAAAAAATCTGGAGAATAGACCAGACTGCTTTTGGGTTGAATGAAACATTGCAACCAAAATAGTTTCTAGTTAATTAAAAGATTTGAAAAAATGTGAGGGTTTGGTTAGAAATTTGATTGATAGGTCTGGTTACTTCAACCACCAAACAAAGACAAACTTCACCTTGTTACCTCTTTTCTGCCTCCCTATCCCTCCAGCAAAGGACCATTTTTTTTTGGTCAGGGCTATTTTAAAGAATGAAGTTTTCAGAAGATCAGAATTAGGAGGCTGAAAAAATCCACTTCTTCATTTTAAGCAACAGCAAAAAATCAGTGACTTTTAAAATGTTGCTTTTGGCAGCTCCTTAGCTTTGTTTTTTCTAAGGAGGTGATATTTAATATGAACATGCTTTCTAGCCCTTTGTCCATTGACACTATCTAATCAAAGATTCAAATATAATGAATTTCTTCTACCCTTCTTGCTAATCAGGAGCTGGATAAAACCCAAAAAAGGACCAGACCCCTAAAGTATTGCTGTACCTAGGAAAGAGGATGCAAAACTCCATCGGCGACTCCCTGGCAGCTAAAGCCAAACCTTCCTCCCGCCCTGCCTTTCTCCTCCCTCGCTGCTCGCCGCAGGGGTCATACCGTTACTTACCTTGGCACCAGCACTGAGTGAGTCTCCCTCCTCCGAAGTTCAGATCCCACTGAAAACGCACCACTCTGGTGGGGTTTTCAGCGAGACCAGAAGCCTTAAGCAGCTTTCCATGCAGTCTTGTGGTCCTGGAGGGGAATGGGAACGCCAAGGGCGGGAGGGAGGCCAGGGCTACAGCCCCCAGGGTATAAATCACTTCAAGTTGCCGTGAACATGCAAGCATCTACCCAGGCAGTCCGTTTCCCCCGTGTGTGACTTCAGACTGACCATGGCACGTTGGTTTGCGCCTGGTTGAGGTACCCCCGCGGAGGTGTGGTGGCCAGGGTTACTGCAGCGATGGCACAGGGAACCAGCCTTTGCTCGTCCTCCGGTTCGCGTGCTACCTGGCTCTGTAACTCAGCCTCACTGCATTTCCTTCAGAGATATGGAATAAAGTCAGATAGGTGGTGGATGTGGATACAACTAAAGGATAAAGTAGCTGTTGCCATATCAGGTTGCATTTCTGCTGAAGTGAAAGAAGATCATGTAAATGAAATTCATAGAAAATACTAAAATTGGAGGTATTTCAGTCCCTAGAGTAGAAATATTACGGTTTATTCCTACTCACAGTAATGCTAATGACAAGTTTCACATTCATGTCAGCTGAGTGTGTTCAAGATCCCTGAGAAGATTAGGACTAACGGTTGCTCTGAAACTACAAAATGTAAAAAAAAAAAGAAAAAAAAAAAAAGGCAAGGAAATGTACCAGTGGAAATGTGGTGGGACCAGTCAAGAGAAAAATGACAAGAAATAATTCTGTAAAACGCAACTAGTTAGGAGTTTGTGACTGCGGGGCAGGTGCCCGTGTGTGATAGTAGCTGAGTTACTTGCAAAACTCTCAGATCCCAGAGCAGGGAGATGATCACTGCCCAGGTTCTGGTGCTGCTGAACATAGCCATAGCGGGTCCTTAGGGAAGGAGGCAAAGAAACATTCTAAGTTCAGAGAAGAATTGCTCAAAATTAGGGATCTAGAGAGCTTGACATATAAAGGGTGGTGGAATTTTTCATGTAAAAAAAAAATTACATAATCAACAATGACTGATGGGATGTCTTTGGTAGTCCCAAATTTGCTATGAATGCTCCTAAGTCAGCTCTGGTGGTAACAGCAACAGGGACATACAGTTATGAAAAACACTCCATCAGCCACTGACATTTTAAGCAGTTTGGACCTGATCCAGGAAAGGTTTGAAATGACTTATCATACCTCACTTCCTAATGTAAATTCCAAAAAAAGTCGAATCCTGTCCTCAGTTTCTGCCTTATTCACCTGCACCGGGAGATCCGAAGGCTAGGAGGGGAAAGAGCCCGTAGCAGGGGGCTCTGTGTTGCGCAGAGGACTCGGGTTCCAGTCTGCCTTTAAATTAGCATTTCACCATTTTCTAACAAAGTGAAAGACTTTTGGAGACTTAGGTGGTCTGCACGTCAGGGCCTACCCAAAGAACTTCTTTCCGAGGCGGATGGAGCGTGGAGGGTCACAGCCGTGTCCTGGGCCCGGCAGAGGAGGGACCTGAATCCCGGGCTCAGCTCCCACTCGAGCATCCTGACCGCTGAGCGCGGTGGGGCCGGAGGAGCCGGGCGGCTGGCCGCCTCTCACCACCGCGGCGGGGAGCGTCCGAGGGCGCCGCCCTGGCGCCCGGCGCCGAACTGCCCGGCGGGCCGCTCCTGCCTCCTCCCGGCGCCCGCAGACTCCGGTGCGGGCTGTGGGGCGGGGCGGGGCGGGGTGCGGTGCGGGGTGCGGTGCGGTGCAGTGCGGGGTGCGGTGCGGGCTGTGGTGCGGTGAGGTGCGGAGTGCGGTGCGGTGCGGTGTCGTGCAGGGTGCGGTGCAGTGCGGGGTGCCGTGCGGTGCGCGGTGCCGTGCGGTGCGGTGCAGTGCGGGGTGCGGTGCAGTGCGGAGTGCGGAGCGGTGCGGTGCAGGGTGCAGTGCAGTGCGGGGTGCGGTGCAGGGTGCGGTGTGGTGCGGGCTGCGGTGCGGTGCGGTGCAGTGCAGGGTGCGATGTAGTGCGGGGTGCAGTGCAGTGCGGAGTCCGGAGCGGTGCGGTGAGGTGCAGGGTGCAGTGCAGTGCGGAGTCCGGAGCGGTGCGGTGCGGTGCGGGCTGCGGTGCGGTGCAGGGCAGTGCAGGGTGCGGTGCAGTGCGGGATGCGGTGCGGGGTGCGGGGTGCGGTGCGGGTTGCGGTGCGGTGCGGGGTGCAGTGCGGGCTTTGGTGCACTGGGGGCTGTGGTGTGGGCTGCGGGGCGGTGCAGAGCGCGGTGCAGGGTGCGGTGCGGTGCGGGATGCGGTGCGGTGCAGTGCAGGGTGCGGTGCGGTGCAGTGCGGGATGCGGTGCGGTGCGGGGTGCGGTGCAGTGCGGAGTGCGGTGCGGTGCGGTGCAGCGCAGGGTGCAGTGCAGTGCGGAGTGCGGTGCAGTGCGGAGTGCGGTGTGGTGCGGTGCAGTGCGGGCTGTGGTGCGCTGTGGGCTGTGGTGCGGGCTGCAGGGCGGTGCAGGGTGCGGTGCGGTGCTATGGTGTGGGCTGCAGTGCGGGGTGTGGTGCGGTGCAGAGTGCAGTGCGGGGTGTGGTGCGGGCTGCGGTGCGGTGGAGTGCAGTGCGGGGTGTGGTGCGGTGCAGAGTGCAGTGCGGGGTGTGGTGCGGTGTGGTGCGGTGCAGAGTGCAGTGCTGTGCGGCCGCCGGTGCGGTGCAGTGCGGGGTGCGGCGCGGTGCAGAGTGGTGCAGAGTGCACTGCGGGCTGCGGTGCGCTGCGGGCTGCCGCCCCGCGTCCGGCCCCACTAGGTGGCAGGATGCCGAAGGGCTCCGCGCTGCTGTCCTGGAGCCCGCGCGGGTTTAGCCCTGCCTCTACGCATTGTCTGAGGACATGATAAAGTGCGGACGGTTTCCTGGAGTCCTGCCGGCCCCCTCTTTCTTACTGGCTTTGTCATTAATAAAACAGGATCGCGAAGGATCCGAGGGAGGTCTGAGACACAAAGGAGCGCGGTGCGGTGGCAGGGTAAGGGGGCACTTCTCAGCCATCCGCGGTCTGCGAGGGAGAATTGCCGAGGCAGAGGGGAGTTCTTCATGGAAACACAGTGGGGTGTAGCGAGAAGCGGTGAAATGAAAGATGTCTGCAAAGTTTGCAAAGAGTAACAGCTGGTTAAATTGTAGCCCGATCTATAAGTCCGCGGAGAAGCGCGTCTGCCTCTTTACAGAGCCGGTTCAGAGGGGAGCAGCTGCGTCCTTAGGCAAGCGTGACCTTTTCCATCCATATTTTTTTAAGCTACAGAAGCGAAAGGAAACTGGAGCGTGTAAATATCACATTAAAGTATTAAATAAAATTAAGTCTTACACAGAACTAAATCACAAGTTCTTATTCCTGCTTCTTGTCATCTTTGTCTGCTTTTAAACGGGCTTTCCGCTGCGCACTCCGAGAGCGGTGATTTTGTCCGTGCGGCTCGCGTACGGCGCTTCGGAACGGCCTTGGCGTTAAATCTGGGTGTTTGGGCTAAACTTCTGAAGGACGCACCTTCAGCCCCCCCTCCCCTCGGTGCAGGTAGCCGTGCCTGCCAGAAAACTTGAAAAGCAAGTGTGTTTTAAAGTGGGTCTGACTGCGCTCGCCGTTCACGTTTGCCCCCCCCCGGGCTCGCCGTCCGCACTCCGCCCCGAGCCCCCGCCCCGCGGGACCGCGCACAGGTGTGGGGGGCACCCACCCAAGCCAAACCCCGGGTTTAAACCCGGCTCCCGCCGTGCTCGGGGGGTTTGCGAGCGAGCGGGCGGCCGGCGGGCCGGGGCAGGTTCTGCGGTGGGGGGCTGCGGGTGTCCGCGCCCCGGGGGGGCGTGGGGGGGCGTGGGGGGGCTCTCCTCGCCGCGCTGCCCCCGCGGGTGGTTTCTCCCCCCACGGCCCCTGGCCGGGCGCGGGGCTTAGTGCTGGGGGGAGAGGGCGGGCACCCGGCGCGGGGTGGCGGGGGGCGGCGCGGAGCCGGGGAGGGGAGGGCGCGGAGGGGGGGGCGGCGTCGGGGCGCGCCCGGTGCGCGGTGCCGGGCGCGGCGGGGAGGCGGGGGAGGCGGCGGGTCCCCGGGCCCTCCCGCTTTGGAACCTGGGCAAAGCAGAGGCGGGGAGAGGGGCCGGGGCAGGAGGCGGGCGGTGACATCAGCGCCGGCCGGGCGGATAAGGTGGGAGAGCCGCACGGAGCGGAGCGGCCGAGCGACGCGTCCGCGGGTAGCGGCTGCCGCCGGTCCCCCGCGCAACGACCGCGCACCGCACCGCGCAGCGCGCCGCGCAACGCAGCGCAGCTCCGGGCACCATGCAGAAGTCCCCACTGGAGAAGGCCAACATCTTCTCCAAACTTTTCTTCAGGTGGGAGCCCCGGCTCGGCCCGGGGCAGCGGGTAGGGGCGGGCGGCGGCGGTGCGGGGGGCTCGGCGGGGCTCCTCTCCCCCCCCCCACCCCGGGAAGGGACCCTCGGAGAAGGGGCCGAGCGCTGGGCGCCAATTAGCTCTGGAAAGGTCCGTGGGGAGAGAGGGGGGAGCCTCGCTTGTGCTGCCGAGTGATGAGACCTCTCCTTTTTGTTGTTGTTGTTGTTGCTCCTGGGGTTTTAGCACCAGGAATAGTCTCTGCCTGTCAGGTGTCATAAACCCTCGCTGGACTCGGACAGATGAATTTATGACATAATTTGAGCAACCTTTGGTAAATTGCTCAACTAGTTAATCTGCTATTTTACTGTAAACTGTGAGAACAGGGCGGGGTCGGGGTCGGGGGGAGCAGAGGGGAAATGCTCTCAGAGCAAGGATTCCTTCTTTTTGGCTTTTTGGGTGATCAGCATTTGCGCAGTATGCGACTGTAATACAAGATCTTACTGGAAACAGTTTCCCTGTAAGCCTTGAAAGTGTTCTCTTACAAGCAAAGTCCCTGGCGCCTTTTCTTTCTCACAACTTCAAATAGAAAGAGAAGAAGGAGACAGTACCAATGCCTGGGCACAACGTGCTTTGTAAGACAACGTAGGAGACTGAACACGTTTTACGTGACATTGCTGGAAATGACACTGCCAACTGGAAAGAGCAAATAATCTTTCTCGCTTTAACCCACGTGCCACGATTTTCGCCAAGGTGCTAGTTCCCCCTTTTGTTACTTGAGGGTCTTTCGCACGGCAGGGAAGGGAGTGAGGAAATCTTGTGTAAGACACGAACATGGTGACTGAAATAGGAACACATGATGTAAAACCATAACATTGGCACGAGGTCACTGCCTGAGTAACTGAGGGCTTTTAGCTCACTTTTTAATCCTTTTGGGATAGATTTCCTTTTCAGCAGGTTGGCCTGAACCTTTTTTAAAAGTTTCTTAAGGCAAGTGGGTCTGTATGAGTCACTCTGTCTGCTTGCTTCCCCCGCTTTGGCTCATTTTGGCCAGATGTGATAGCGGGGAAGGATCCCAAATGTAATTTCTTACTAAAGTTTTACAAACATCCAGGTAAAGGTGAGGATCCTAGAGGTGTCCTCCACTGGTGCTGCAGTGAGAAAGAAGCTGTACCTGCTCTCAAATGCTGTTAGAGTCAGGGAGAGTGGATGATGGGAGTGTAAGTTTTTACAAATTCTCCACAGAGGAAGCTTCAGTCAGTGCTGCTGTCAAGTGTAAGATACAAATCTGTAGGAAATAAGGCTGCATATTAACTTCATTGCTCAAGGAGCCACTTGTTCTATTTCATTTTATTTATTTGTTAATCTTCTATCAGAGTAGTGCTCTCGTAGAACCTGTGATGCTGAAGGTGTCAAGGAAAAACCCCAATAAGTTAAATCAAATGTACTTCTGACTCCTACTGTAGGTATAGTTCCTGTGGCTGAAACCAGATGCAGTTCATGTTCATTAAGTGTGTAATTAACTACTCTTGGGTCTGACCTGGTCTTTTAAGATCAAACTCTTTAAGTCAGTTAAATGACGTTTGAATCATGCTTATCAGGCATGATACATTATATTGTACCAGCTATCTGACTGTAACTGAAGTGAAAATAATTAAGTATATAAAGAGATGGTTATGATGAATATTGAATAGAAAATTATTTACAAAACTTTATAGTACCATTGTTTCATAGAAGAATCAGGCTATTAATGTAAACATTCGGTTCACTGGGTAAGAACAGCCAAAATTGCATGTGTTCATCTATAAAGTATCTAATATCATTCTAATACCTTCAGAATGATGTTTCTGGGAATGACAAAGTCTCTGCTTACTTGCATTTTACCACATGCACTGTGAATGTCTTTGTTTCTTCACAAATATATGAAATAATTGAAAAGGTCACAAAAGTGAAAGCCACAAGATAAGAAAATGCATTACATCCAAATTGGCAACAAGGATGTCTTTCTCTTAAAAAGAGTTAAATAAATAAGCATTTTAAAAACATGCATTATTTATAGCAATGAAACATGTTAGCTTGTTTTAAAATGCATCCCTTCAGTCTTCAAGGACTCGATCAGTTTTGGTCTCATCAAAAGTAGATCAAGACCAATGCTAAAGGTTATTAAAAGCAAGTTATTACAGAGCAAAGATTCCTCAAGGTATAAGAATTTCACGATACTTTGAAGTATATTATTTGTGATGAGCTTTACAAAGTCAGAACCACTTGCTACATATCGGTAACAAGAGACCTGTCCACTCAACTGGAAACGTCCACAAAGTAGTGATTAATGAGCGAGATTGGAACAAGGTTTTCTAAGATGTCAGAATATTCTGTTAGTGTTTTAACTGAATCTACACACATCGTTGGTTTCTGATACTGATCACATTTAGTAAAGCACTCTAGGACATGCCTACATTTTAGTACATGCTTTACTTCCATGAAAACGTGTGAGGAAGAACTCAAGGGCATTATATCTGAATTAAGTAGTCCATTCTTTCTTTTTTAAAAACAAAAAGGACTGTATGGAAAAAGATTGCTTTTTCCAATGGTGATGAAATAGTTGCTTTCAAGTGCAACATTGCAGAATGCTTCAGTGAAGTAACTTTTATAGGAGGCTTCTATGCAATTATGTGTGAAGTACTAATCTGAATATAATGCAATAAGTTGAAAGTCATGTTAGCAGAAGTGATGCTAAACTATTAGTTGCTATTATTCAGGAAATCTTGCTGATAAGTGTAATATTATTATTTGATATTTTATGAGCTGTTATCAGCATCTTGATACTGATGCCTGTAAACCTATTGGCAAGGTCTTATTGCTTCATAACGTGACTTGTTTGGGCTGGAGGGATAGGTTTGAATGTGTTAAAGTCAGAATGGAGCTCCTTGCTCATAAATGAATAATTTAAACACATTTCAATATTGTTTGTACATTTTTTTCTTAATTCTTTATGCCAAAAAGTGAGAAACTGTTATGTGTGTACAAGGAGTAGTGCTTTATGAAAAATGTTACCTTTTTGTTGGATTTCCAAGATTAGCGACACTGATGGGACAAAAAAAAAGAGAATTGCTTGGGGTGGTCATAATAGAAAGTATTAGACATTAGAAATTAACTTTCATCCTAAAATTTGAACAATTTTTGTTTAGAAATTGAGTTTTGGTGGTTAAGAAATGAGGTGTGAAGACAAGTAGTTTGAGACCTTCCATTATAAACCACTAGTTACAAAGTGTTTGGGGTTTCCAGGTTTCTTTTGTGTTCTGTTTTATGTTCCTTATTACATTTTCAGAGTTGACCCCATTTTGTTCCCAACCACATGCAAGACATTTATCTGTGCTCTGGCAACTTTTTATCTTGTTTAAAGAAAGTAGAGTTTTATGCAGAAGCGGTCAGATGGTCATACGCTTACCTTCATATTCATTGTGAAGCTTCACTTTTGTCTTTGTAACAGTTACTTATATTCTTGGAGTTTTGCAGTATCAAGGCCATACATTTTCTAGCAAACAACATCAGAGTACTTTGCAATTACCTAGTTTTTATTGTAGGTTAACTGAGATCAGGAAGTATTGTTATGGTTTTATTAAGGCAAGTTAATAAATTAATTAACTTTTAGCTGGATACCAGAACACTGACTTATTGCTGGAGTTTCAGAAGCGGCTGCCATTTTGGGCAATTCTGATTTTTTTTTAAACAAGCAAATTTAGATATTTAAATACAAGTTCACAAAAGGCAATCCTTGTGCTCCTGTCCAACTCTCTAAGCGTATACATACGTACCAAATGTGACAACTGTCTTGGCAGGACTGAGTAGTTCAGTGCCTGATTCATTACTAAATCCAGATGAGAAATAAAAACTAAGCCAGCCTTTGTGCTATGTCTTCTCATGGGCTCAGTCCATCAGACCTGCTTTAGTTGTTTCTTTCTTTAGAAACCAGAGAAAAAGTAACCTGCCTGCTTTTTATACAGCTGTCCAGTGGTTCCAAGAATTGTTTAGCATGTGTGTGTGCTGGGAGAGGTAGTAAAAGGAATTCAATTCTACACCTCACCTCTTCTAGGAAGTAGGATCAGCATTACCAGTGTATGGTAATGAAGGTATTTTAATTCTTTATCTCTGGCTCAGCTAATCTTCTTAAAACATAAGAGCAAGAGTTGACTCTGTAGTCTACTGGGTAAGAAACTTGTTTGCAAGTCCTGGTTTCTCTTCCGAGGGCACTTTTTATGAAGTCTGTTAATAGCCTTCAGGGTGGATAACAGAATCCAGGACTTAAGTTTTGAAAGAACCTAGCCCATGAGCTACAGTTATGGTTATTCCTTCACTTTTTCTAGCTTCATTCTGTCTTAATTGCAAGTTTGAGAGTGCCTTGACCGAGATAGTTTCTGATTTGGAAAGGCATTCTCATGAGAACTAGTTTGAATCCCTTCAGAGAAAGGAACTAAAGCCAGACCTACCCTAGGCAGTCCCTGCTCTATCCTTGAACTACGCATCTTACGATTTAATACCAAAAGTGTACTTAGGATTTTGATTCCTGAATAGAGAAGGATTTACATGCCTATTTTGCTGGAGAAGTTTGGGATTTAATGTGTACATTTGTCCTCTAAACTTCCCCTGAAGCTGTCCTGGGTTCCGAAAAATCCCAGGGATTGTATAGGAAGCTTCAAGACTTAATTCATGTCTATAAATTTAACTCTGGAGGGCAGGTGTCTGCAAATTGTCATATCCAACATATGTTTGGAGCATCCCCTATCAAAACCTAGCTGTAGCATCTGGCTTATCTTTCCTCTCTGAGTAGGGAGCCTCTGTGTATGTTGGCAGCTATGAGCAGGTGGATTGAATTGCACAGTGTGATGGTGCAGTCGCTGGGACAGCTAGCTTAGGCACTTAGGCAAATTTCTCAGTCTTTTATGGGTCTAGTCCTCAGGACCTGCCTTTCATCCCAGGTAATCATAAATCCTGGCTGTTAGTGATAACCAGGCACAGAGGCAGCTGCAGCACAGGTTCTGGCCCCATGAGGCTGCCTGGTCATTTGTCTGTTGCCACAAGTGGTCCTTGGAGACCTGCTGGTCTGCCAGCCCTTCAGACCTGTTTGAAATGGCAAGCTTTCAGTACTTCTGAAAGTCGGCCCCAAGATTGCTCAAAGATGTGTGTGCAAGTTTTGGACCCCTTTGGAAAATTTGACTTATATTAATATATACAAGGTAAAATATGAAACTCGAAGTGAACTGGAGAAAGGATGCTGATTCTCCTACTCTGAAATAATCTCAGCCACAGGAATCCCTTCTCTAATAATAAGGCTAAATTGTGTCCTCGGCTCAGCCTGGTACTGCATCTTTGGTCTAACGAGCGGAAGTGCAAACCCTATGTAGCACAGACCCCTTCTCTGGCTGCTTTACAGCTCTACAGCACAGTTGCCTGTAGCAAGTTGCATCTTAGTTTCTGAAATGTATGTAAAGCTTCTCCTCCTCCTGCAGGAGGAAGACTTACCATCTTGATATTCAAAATGAAATGATCAAGCATTTGAAAGATTTGCAGACCTGTCTGTACCTTTTTATTCTCCTCCACACTTATTTGATTTTGGGGGGATAAAAAATAATCCAGCCAAATCCTTGAATTATTTTTTAATACTGTAGGCAATGACATGGAAAGTAGTTTTATTATCTGTATAAAGAGGCTTCTACAAGCCCTAACACAAATTTGAAGTCTCCTGTACTAGGCACTGAAAAATATTTGATAAGGAAGTCTGTTTCTTAAAGTCTAAGTAGATAGCACAAAGGATGGGCTAAAAAGACGTTTCCTTATTAGTTCTGTAGGGAAGAAAGTGGGGTGTACAAAGATTGTGATTTGTCCTGGGAGCATGTGGTGGAGTCAGCGCAGACTGCCTGAGATCTCCTGTCCAGGACTTTAATCACACAAGGGTATTTCTGGTGTGACAAAGTTATTTCAGAATATTTCTACAGCGAACAATTATCACCTCTTTCCTACAAAAGAGTCTCAGTCACTGAATATCTAAATTTTTTGAATATGCTAATTTTCCAACTGGTGAGAATAGTGTGAGTTATTGCAGGAGAGTTCTACAGGTTGCCATTATCTTGATTTCTTTTTTTCTTTACCCCCCTGCATTGCAGCATATGTAGGTAGGTACAGTGGTTGTGGCGGCAGGATGGTGCCAACCTGACACCTGGATAATAACGTGTCACATTATGTCCTCTAAAATAAATAAGTCAAAGGTCCAATTAAACTGTAGCATATATAAAGACTTTAGTGATGCACATTACAAAATTTTTGCAATGTAAACTTGTAGATGCAATTCAGCTGCCTTCCATGAGAGAGGGGGTATCCCTGGGTGAGACGAGCAAGAACTCATGGACTGTGTTTACATATCACTCCCCCTCATATAAGCAAAAGGATCTGCATGAGCATTTTCACAGTCAGCAAGTAGCTAAACCAAGGCTACATTGTCATGAAACTCCCAAAATCAGGAGAGAATAAATAGGCTTTTAAGACACATTTTGAAACAGCATTGTTTTTCCCTTGATACCAGAACCCTCCTGCCTGTCAGATATGGGTAAGCATCTTTCCTTCAGAGGAGGGTAGGTGGGAGAGGGGATCGATCCTGAAAAGCAGTGTTTGGGGTGACCTGCTGCAATGCTAATACCTTGACTCCATGGGCAAGGTTGTGCCTTAGGAGAAAATCCTGAGTGACAGCTGGGAAAGGTACTTGGTTTCAGGTACATTCCCATGTTTTAATGTTGGTATTTATATTTTATAAACTTTTTTCCAACTTTTATAATAAAGGATGTGAACCTTTATTGTGTCCAAGTCAATCTGTTATTTCATTATACCTTGTTTCAGCTTAACTCAGTTTAAGGTTAATCTATAAAATCTGGGATGCTTTTATTTCCCTGGAGATAACAAACACAAAGAAAACAAAAACTGGAAAAAACCAATGTTGCTTTGCTCAAAGCCCTGGATCATTTTGTAAATCAGAAGATATGCAACATTTTCTCATGAACTTGCAAGGGTGAGACTGAGGAGCAGCAGCATCAAATACCAGGATACAGAGAAGGTGGCAAAAAGCAAGTAGTAGGAGAAGCAGCCCATAATTCAGGATTAATTCCATATTGTTGTAGTGGCGATTTACATTTTGACACTTGGTATTTAAATTAAAAACAAAAAAATCTTGCCACCTTCCTCTTCCTCTTCCCCTGTTCAAACTGCCACAAATCTGTTCACCAGTTTTGAAGGTGTTTATGCCTGATCACATATCAGTCTCTGAGGTTGGAACAAATTGCAGATTTGGAAAGGGCCATTGCACCTGATGTGCATTTGTATGCTAATTTATTATGAAATGTATCTATACATGCGTGGCTAAGACAGTGGAGTGCTAAATTGGGTGAAATTTGTTGGTATCACATTAGTGACACATCTGGGAGCTTTTCAAATGCAGTACAGTCATGAATAGCACAACTTTGCTGATGCAAACTTTCTGCTGTGTTACTTGCCCATTTTAAGTGTCTTTCAAAGGACTAGGCGAAAGAAATCTGTTTCTTTTATTCTTGCTATGGGATATATAACCAACAAAAAGACTGAGGGTGCAGAAACATTCTCTCCTTGCCAGTCTCACTGTAGGTATATGCTGAAACAGCCCTGCGAACCCTGCTCATAGCACATCATCACCACTATGTTCTTTTGATAACTTTGTTAAAAAAATTATGGTATGTATATTACACTTGACTTTGGTATCTAAACAATTGAGAGAACGTATTCTATCCTTGCATTTAACACTACTTAAATATCTTTGTACCCTGTAATATACTTCATTTTTTCCTCAAAAATAGCTCTCAGTAGTTCTGCAGGCTGAAATACTTTGACCATTTTACTAACTGTAAGGAAAAAGTATTTCATTTCTGCTGAAAATTTGAATCTCAAAAAACATTTAGAGATTAGATAATAATCTGAATGTGTCACTTTGCAAAACCTGAGCATAAAAATGCAAGCCTTCCCCAAGAATTTCTGTGGAGTAATCCTAATTAAGATTTGCTATTGAAATCTTGGTTTCAGCAGAACATTGATTATTCTTAAAATGGTGCTGCTCATAGCTAGTGGCAGAGTAAATGGTATTGCAGCTAAATATTTTCCATGTCAAATAATACCTCATGGTGAAGAATTGTTTATTAGTGAAGAAATTTAAATCTTAATTTTAGTGATCTGGAAAAAAAAAAAAAGCAGAAATGGGTAGGGTCTGCATTTGCTTTCCATTTTTGAAGCCCTGCAATAATTATGTGTAATTACATCTGCTTGTTTTTAAAAGGAAAATGCTAAACATTTAATATTGTTTTCAGAATATATAGCGTGCTATTTCAGCAGGTTACCATTTGAAACAAAATAACTGCAACTCTACTCTGTGGAGGGTAACCAAGGTGCAGGAATTAGGCTGTGGTGCCTGGCAGTTGTGCGCAGCGGGCTGGGTTCACCCTTTACGGCTGCATTGCAGGGTGCTCAGAGAAGAGGGCTGGTGGTGCAGACACTCTTCTGGAGAAACGTGTTTCGAGTGTGGTAGAGCTGCCATCTCCACTGTAAATAAGCAACAATTTGCAATTTGTTCTGCTTCCAGAGTGATGGATATCTTTTGAGAGAGAATGGGAGTGCAGAACCTCTCACAGACTCCCATCTGGTTTGACTTCTCTTGAATGTCTGAGATCTATGTGGTACCTCAGTCTTTTCCTACAGCCAGTAGCAATTTGTGGCTCTACAAACACGTTGTAAAATTTAAGCTCCAAAGCATCATAATCACGGCTTGATTTTGTTCCCCAACCCCCTCCCCTCAACTGTTAAAAGAAGGGATAAGATAAAGCCAGAGGCACTTTTCTTGCTCTGTCTCCATCAAGATTTAGGTTCAGTTCCTTAGGAACTGCAGGCATGATTCCTAACTATACTGTGTACAGGTAAGAGAAGGAAGTGAAGCCATGGTCACCTTTGTGCTGCTTGGTAGATATTGCCGTGTTGTGCACAGGACACCTGTTGAAATGGTACCAGCCGGATCAGGGACCCTTGCAGGAGAGCTGTTCTGCTTTGCAGGTCTTGGATAGCCCAGCCCCGCTGCTCTGTCACTGTCCCAACACCCTCTGCTTCTTGACCGAGAGGGTCTGATGGAGCCAGGGAATCCCTGCTCCCAGGAGGAAGATCTGGGCAGTTAGCTTAGCAACACAGAGCCTCTTTCTGTCTTCAGTGACATGCAAAGCAGCCTTAAGGGAGAGTCAAATCCTATTGACAAGTTAACAGTCTGTGTTAATACTCTCTGGAAAGCCAAAGACATCTGTCCTATTGGTACAATTTGCTTGAGTGGGATGAGGCTGAAGATGGTGGAGAAAGAAATAGCTGTAGTAAGAAATCTAAAGATTAGATAAGATAGATTGGTGAAGAGCTAAAGTGAATGACAAAGGAATGGCCATTAGAAATCTACCAAAAGTTAAAACAGTATGTTATGTATATGATATTTACATATTAAGCTCATGAGGTATTTTTTGCTACAGGCAATCAATAATAGAGGTGGAACTTGTTTTCCTTCTTTTCTTCTTTCCTACAGTACACCCTTGAAACTTGTCCCCTGCTGGGTTTCATGTGTGTGTACCCATAATAACATTCCTAGTTAGTGGCAAAACTCTGACAGCACTACAGGTTTCTCTGTGAAAGAGTTCATTAAATGCCAGCCAATAATCCTGTGGCATTTACTAACCTAATGCTGTAAAGCCAATCTGTTTCCCTTCCTTCTTGCTCTCTTCCTTTCTAAAGAAATTTCTCGTTCTCAGCAAACACGAGAAGAAAAAACTCAGAATTAACACTGGCAAATAATTTTTCTATTAAGCCAGAAAATGGAAGAGCCATATTCATTGACAAACTCTGCCTGACCTGTGTTACCTGGTGATAAAGAAACATTGATAACTACAGATTGTATTGCCAGTTAAAGTGAATTTATAGCCTTTTTGCATTTTAAAGCTTTGCAAAGAATCCAGAGCATAATGGTAGACTGGATGCTATTGGAATCTGGAGATATTTATGTATTCTAGGTCTACTATATTCCTTTTTGTAAAATATATACTGTCTCCCACAGTTCTTGACAGCACAACCCAAGCAGCTGTTGAAAATCTGCCTTGAGACAAACAGCACGTGACAGGCCAGCTCCTCCCACGATTATCACTCCAACCCAAAGCCACTTGGCACAGCTCGCAAATTGGCCAGACCTAGTTAGGGTGGGACTTCCGAGCAAGGCAAGGGCAGCTGGGAGATGAACATCTCTGTGCAAGCCCTGCCAGCAGCCTGTGGTAGGAACCTGGCTGCAGACTAGGAGGTCCCCGGGGGAAGGTGTCAGCACTGCTCCTTTAGCTGGCTGGAGGAATTCATCTACCATAGTTGCAGCTACCCCGATGAGCAGAGGTATGAGGACATGGACTGCGCTAAGTCTGTGTCAAGCTTGTTGACTCGGGAGAGGAGGGTGGTTTAGGGACCACATAATTTATGTGGCACTGATAAGTGCACCCAGTTAAGCACCAAGCAGAAGAAGAGACATTCCTAAGAGTACAGGAGATCTGCTAAGCATGCTGCCTTCCCCAAATGATAAAACAGCCACTCTGCTTGCTTTCCTAATGCAGTCACGTTCTGTTACTTCAGGCAGTGGCAAAATGCCAGGGTAGGTGCTAATCAAAAGTATAAATAAAATCAAATGTGTGGAGGGAAACAGTGCAATGAAAAATGTTTTCCCAAAACATACAAGGCCTGAAACTGAAGTGTTTATCTTTTGTCAAGACAAGTTGGGAATTGCTTATTGCAGTCTCAAAGCATTAATAAGGGGCTCAGCAAGGTTATTACATAGCTACAGTATTTGGAATTAAAAAGGTTGCTTAGGAAGTACTGTTGCTTACTTGCATTAGCTGCCATAGTGGTTTAGTATCCCATAACTCATATTAATTTTATCTTTGCCAAAATATCTGCGTATATGGAACTTTTGGTGAAGCCAGTCCATGACAGTTTCTATTCCTGAAGAATAGGGATTAGCCATTTCTCCACAAAATGTGCACCAAGCCAGTGGCAATTGGTCCTTTCTGCCATCAGGAGCTGGCAAAATACAAATCAGTACCTGACTTATCATTTGCAGTGGCCATGAAAGACTTTCACATAACAGTATTATTTTAAATTCAGAAGTTTTCTTCTGATCTGTCTTACTTCCCTGAAAACACTGACCTCTATTTCCAGTAGTAGTAAAGTTTGTGGATGTTTTACCAATGACTCTCCAAAGTGGACTCTCCTAGCTGCCTTGCTGTAACATACCACGAATTGTGTGTTATTTCTCAGCTACAGTGCTGTCAAAGACTGAGATAAAGTCCATATGATGCGTCTGAAACCGTAATATGATTGCAGAAATGAAGGATAATCTTCTAATTTCTTACAACACATTCTCTTTGCAGTGGGCGTGATATAATTTCACTCAGGAAATATCTTTGACCTTTACTGAATTATGGGGATTATAGACTGGTGTCTCATACGATTCATAACTTCGTTAAAGTAAACGTTAGAGTGTGCATGTGTGTGCACACAGTTGCACATAAATAGGGTTTGACTGTTGTGCTAAGGTCTTTTTGCACACATGTAGTGTCTAATGAAGTTATTTTACCTTTGTATCAACCTCTTTGCACCATCAGAGGCTACGATTGAGAATGTGGATTACTTTGTGTGTATGATACTTGTTCTTACAGGCATATGGGTAAGCATTTCCAATAAGCTGTTTGTATTTCTAAGTGACCACAGGAAACATTATTGCATTTCTTTTGCAATTTTGTTAACTGTTGTCTATGAAGAGAATTTAAAACAAAAAATTCTAAAATGATTGAAGTTTTGCAGATTGTAACTATTATCATAATCATAAATCATGCAGGTTTTTTTTACAAACTGTGTTTACATATGGAAGCATCGCAGCAGTCAACCACAAGCTACTTCTTTCACAGGTGTTTCATTTTTTTAAGGAGATCTTTTTTAACAATGGCAGTAAAGCAGAAACTCTGAAGATAGTTTCAAAATACACTACTGGTTCTTATGGTTGCTTGTTTATGTTTTGTTTTAGTCCTATGCTTTCAAAAAGATTTGCAAACATAACCTGCTGCAAAATTTTGTACAAGATGGCACTTGGGGATTTGTAGACGTTTCAGGAATTGAATTGTTCAATACAATTACTAATGGTTTATAAAGATTTTTCTCTACAGAGTAGCCACTCTAGAGTTTTTTCCTGCTTTGGTTTAATTCAGCATGCCCTTTAAATTTGAAAAAGAAATGCAAAATGGTTACATATGATGGACGTAATGAAGATCTTATGAGGAGTCCTGTGAAAGATCTCGTGTGTTGTTAAGTGCACACTGCAATGAACGCTGTCAAAGGAACACTCAAACTATATTAAGATTTTCTGTCTTATGGGAATGAAACTTATACATCCAATTTAATATAGTTCTGATTTATTATTCATTTATATGAACATAGCACATATTTGGAAATATAGTACAAAGGTCTCAATGCCCTGTTGGTCTGCTACTGACTGAATAGGAAGTTTGGGGCATGAGCCCACCCCAAAACTGATAAATTTAACAGTTTTGCAATTATTCTTTTAATGTTACGTTTGTCAATGTAGTTTTGTAAATATAATGCAGAGCTGCGCTATATTTTGTCATTGTGTGTGTGTGTGCATGTACACATAGACATACTTGGTGCTGTGGACAAAATATTCAGGGTGAGACAATGGAACTCCAGAATTAACCTCAGAAACTGGTGATTTTTTTTTTCTACTTAGATGGACAAAACCAATTTTGAAAAAGGGTTACAGACGACAGTTGGAGCTGTCAGATATTTATCAAATCCCTTCTGCGGACTCTGCTGATAATCTTTCTGAAAAACTAGAAAGGTATGAAAGATCCATGCAACAACTCTGTTTCAGGAATCACACTGTGTTTTTCATTAAAAAGCTGTTGGATAAAATGTTTAAATAGCATTGGGTGCGAGCTGGTTGCACCCATTGACTGGCTCAAGGCTGGTTGCACCCATTGACTGGCTCAAGTCTGTCCTCATTCAGCGCACAATTGTCCTTTGGAGCTGGCTGGGATCCCTGGTGCAGATGTATCACCTAGATGTTCTAAATTACTTTAAACAGGTACCTGTGACATCTGTCCATTGAGTAGTGAGGCTAGACTCACAATTTCAATGTTATTTCCCTATCCTTCTGTTCTTTCTTCCAAAAATATCCTTGTAAAACGTTGTTTTATTTTTTTCTTCAACAAAATAACATTCTTAATTTCCTTTGATACCACTGTTGAAAGACTTGAATTGCTTCTGCAGAAATTATGCCCTGACTTTCCTCATTTAGGCTTCCTCTCTTCTCTACCCTGTTTCAGTGGGTCCTAATTCAGAAACTGCTACACTTGGGACTAACTCTTATAGGTACAAATGCCTAAATCCGGTCCCTCTCCCCCAGCCTCTGGTATAGCTTTCCCTGGGGTGCCCGGGCAGCTCATGTCTGCACTGTTGTGCCAATCCAATTAAACTTAAGTGCAGTGTGACATATGTATTCAAAACTGGAGGAAAGTATTGAGAACATTGGTATGCTTAATGCATTTTGATCGTTTATAAATGGAATATTCTGGTTCTTTAATATTCTGTTGAAAAATGGAGAAAAGAGTTAGCTGAGGAAATTCTTAGGAGTGCTTTAATCTGTGAGTTGAATTTTGACTAAACATATGCTTTCTGTATATAGCATTGCTTCTGATCAGCAATTTATTATCGAATAGAAAATTATTGTCTCAGCAACACAGATTAAAAATAATGCTGTGCCGTAGAAAAGTCACATTTTTGATGCTTTTGCTGTTTTCTTTCTTGCAGACTGGAAGAGCTCCAAAACATTTATTTGCCTGTTATTTGTGCTTTGGTCTTAAGTACAGCAGGTTTCTTTAAAACACACAATGTGACCTTTTCATGAATTAATTCCCTGTGGGGTGATGTATGGCTGAGTATTTAAAACTGCCAAATATGTGGCTGAACTAGGTTTGAACTTTTATTGATCTATCAAGTCAATGAAGGCCAGGCCTTTGGGGTCTCAGCAAAGCTCTCTTTCATTAGTCACCTTAGCTAAATCTCCTTGGATATACTTGAGTGAATTGAAGTATGTCAGAGCCATAGACCCCTGTATTTGCTCACGCAACTTAATGGTCTTGTTTTTCGGTTCCTTTTCAGAGAGTGGGACAGAGAGCTGGCAACTTCAAAGAAAAAACCCAAACTTATTAACGCTCTTCGACGATGCTTTTTCTGGAAATTTATGTTCTATGGAATAATATTATATTTAGCGGTAAGATTTCTTCTTCTCTTCAGTAAACTTTTAGTGTTCCATAAATAGATCCAAGCCTTAGGGATTGCTAAATTAATACAGAATCCTGCGAATAGCTACAGCTTTTGCTCTGTGTATTGCTTATGAAGATGACAAATACACAGAGATACTCAGGGACCTTAATAAAAAAAAGTATTTTCTGATAATGTGTTAATAACTTTAAAACATACGTATTAATAATTTTGAAACGTATGTGGTGCTAGGTGCTGGCATATGCTTCTCCAAATACAGGTGGAGCACCTGAATTTTTGTATCACTGCTGAACAAAAGAAATTCCTTTCTCATGTTGCATTTTTAAGAAGTTTCTAAAGATTTTTTTACCCTTACATTAAAACAAATTACAGTGCAATTTCACATGATTTGATTAATTTTGTCAAAATGACTATCAGTCAGCTTCATAGTTAAATGCTTTATTCAGGTTTATGCATGCAATAAATGAGCTGTCTTCATTCGTGGTAACAATTCTGCATAAATAACCATGTGAAATATGCTTGGATTTTGGTGCTGTTAGTGCTCCAAAGTGTATGACCAGGAACTTGATGTGAAAGTCTGAACCGATTATGTTTATCACCTTTCCAACATGTTAGTTAGGATTAACCTGCCTTACCAAATGCCACCTGTTTGACAATCCTATCACTGGGGTTAGGAGCTGTGAAAATAGTTTATTATTAATGATGTCTCACTAGGTGTGTTGTATAGCCAGACTGTAAATCTGAAAATAACTGTTAACCAATATGCACATTAAATCCACATTATTTTCACGTTTCTGCAACTTAGTAGTAAAAGTGAGATATTAAACTCCATGCTTCTCTGTTCAAAATGCTGTGGTATCAGAAACTGCAGCTATAATAGCCAAATGGCCTGAAGGGGTCAGATGTACTCAGATAGTCAGTGTTTTCAGATGTGAGGCATATCTCTAAGCAAGATTTTTATTCTCGGAAGGTTGATACAGAAAGGAACTAATTCCACTGGCATTAGTGTTGACTGTGATCTACGTTAGCTGTACTTTCAAGGTCATGGATTGGACAGGAGAAGAGTGGAAGGGGAATTTATAGAAAATAGCTCACAAATATTCTCTGAAGTTCAGGTTGCTTGGTATAAAACCAAAGTCCTCTTTTCTTCTTTCTATCAAGTATCCCAATGAATGATTCTAAGAGAATATCAGAGTTACAGAAAAGAAAACCTTCGGGCCCATTAGAACGACCCCTCTCCCAGGCAGGAAGGAGAGTAGTGTGGAGCTGTAATCACGCCCATGAATTTGCTACTGACTCCTCTGTAGAAGGGAAATTTCAAGCCAGGTAGATCTTCTAGTAGGTAGATGAAGAAAGATCATAAACTGCTCTATGGCAGCCATGCCAGATGTACGCTAAGTGAAATCACACTAGCACCTATACCCTCAAGTTTTAATAGTTTTGTATAAAATGCTTGGAACAAATAAATAAGAATATCCTGAAAATTAAAACACAAGTCCTTTACTACATGCAGGCTTTTCAGCATTAAAAAGGAACTTTTTAAGGCTGAAAAACTTTAATGCATCAGGCAGTGTTTCGGGTCAAAGAGCATTTTTCAAGCTAAGCATCAAACTTGGAGCCTGACTTCTGCTAGTTTTATGCTGGAACAGTTCCACCTCAATAAACTACCATGGAGTCCCTCCTGTTTACATGGCTGTGTGAAAGACATGCTAATCTTGCAGATTACAAAATAGGTAAATTTATTTAGGATCCTGGAATGAAAGTCCTGTGAAATATTCATAAGTGTATTAATTTGGACTGCTAATGATGCAAATGTTCTCATTTAGATCACTGTTAATTTGATTTGGATAAGTAATAACAGACTACAATTTCCCTTCAAATTGGATTTTACCCTAAGAATTATGGAAAAACTTACTGCTTCTTTCTCTTGTAACATCATGTCCAGGGGAAATAAGTATCAGTAAAAGAATCAGAAAGTCACAGATTAAAACGCTCTAAAGAAAAGGGAAGAAATTCTCTAATGAAAATGTAAATTGCTTCCTTGAAAATGCAGCATTCACATTCTTTCTAGTCTATAAAAAAATTTAGGATGTACGTCAGTCTGTCATGCTGCTTCATGAATTGAAAATAAAAAAAATCCGTAGGCCTTAATTTTTTGCGATCCCATTTAAACTCTCCCCTGGATGTATCTCATAAAGAACAACTGCGAAATTTCTCAGCACCAAGGCTTGATTTTAAAAATAAAGCCTAGAGTGAAAAAGTTCTTTACATTTAATTTTTTTGCTTCTTTCTCATGGATAGATACACTCACACACGTGTGTACACAAATTCTGATTAAAATAGGGGAACCAAGAAATTAGCTCCCAAGCCAACTTGGTTCTCTCCCAGTTTAAGTCTCTGTAACTTGTTGGGCTCTTGTCACGAATGAAGAGCCTCAGACCTCCTCTCACTGCCTTTCGCCTCAGTCTGAAGTCTCCACTGCTGCAGATCTGGTTCGAAGAGATGTGCTGTGCTTGCCTTCTGCTACACAGGGACGGCACAAGGAGAAAGGAGGGGAGATGGTGGTTATGGTGCTGTCTGTGCTCACTCTGGAGGGCTTTTCTGTGTCAAATCCTGTGCTGTTTGACTGTTGTGCAGGGCTGGTGGGAGGCAACATGGCTAGAATGGAAATTGATGAGTCAATTAATCATTTGCCTTTGTCCAGGTAGGGCAGTTAACCATCTAGGGCAGGGCCTCTTGGTATTTAAGGGCTGGGTAATAACCCTCCTCTCTAATAATCCTTCACCTTGTTTGGTGACTTCTCTGGGATGAGACCCTTTCTTTGTGGACTGCAACACAATTCTGTCTTACTTGCCTCTGCCATCTCATTACTGCCTTTAACTTTTTAACCTTTTTCCTCCCTAAGCCAGCAACTCCTTATTCATGTCAGGTTTGTATTTTAAAAAACCCCAGCAGTTCTACAAATTTAGCTTACCATACACTATAATAGGTATTCCTGCAGAGTCTGCCAGCTGAAACTGTCGCAGTAATGCATTCCTGTTAAAAGTTAAGCAGTGTCTGAGGGCTTTTGCGGGCATTTTTGAGGATAACTTCCTTTCCCAGAGTACAGACAAGTGAAGCCTGTGTGGGCATGCACGTGTGGGACTGTGCAGGGTTGATTTCTCTGTGCAGACTTTTTTTAACTGAGTAAAATTTTAGACCAGGTGAGGACACAATAGGACTGTAGGATTTTTGAGTCATATTCTTTGTTTGTTTTACAGTTTTTTTTACATTTCTTTAAGAAATCACAGCCACGTGCAATTCAGCACATAGGAAACAAAATCTGCACCTTTCACAATGAACATGGAAAGATTAAATATTAGTTTAAATTCTTGATTCTGTTATCATTAGTCTTCATTTTATTGAAAGCTGTAAGAGGAAAAACTTGTTGCTAAAGCCTCTGGTGTTCTTTTCAGGCCCTGCTCACGGAAATTAATGGGAGCTTTGCCATTAATTTGAATGAGGACAGGATGTTGTGCCGTATTGGCATAGGTGCAACCAAGTTGTGTGTTCTTTTGAACTTCACCTTCCTTTCAGCTCTTCTCTTGTCTAATCCCCGAGCTGTTTTCATGGCACCTTTCTTGGAGTGTGGTTTAAACTCTGCTGACATCCCTGCTGCTTGTGTAGTTGTCGTTGCAACTGGCATCACAGCTTTGTTCTCATTAGGTCTAGTAGTTTTTCTGTCTCTCCCTTTCCCCTCATGCGCCGTAGGTAATGATGTTATTGCAGGGTGGACATTTGCGCTCTGGCCCCCTAGAGTACTACGACTCTCCCTCATAAATAGTGTTGTGTTAGGCACATTGAGTTACTGCACTTAATGTATCTGCTCCCCTGCTGTTTGAAACAGCTTCCATGCTTCACCTCATCAGCAGATGTGTCTTGCAATTTAAAGAAAAGGTGGTATGGCGGTGAAACAAAACTCTGGCTTTTTAGCACAACACTGGCTAACAAATTAGGTACTTTGCTGCGACGATCAGTTTGATTCTACTTACATTTTCCTGTTGTATTCATCCCCATGAAGCGTATATTTCCACTCAGGCACAGCAGCTGCTAACGTTTACTTAGAAGTGGTTTTAGTATCATATCCCAAAGGACCCTAATGAGGATTTCCTGAAGTTCTCGCATATAGGTCACGGGTGTGAGTGAGGAGGCAGGGAGGGATATGAAAATTCCGAAGCACTTCTTGGGCATACGCCAAAACAGAGATGTGCATTATTGTCTTCAAATGCAGAGTGATTGAGCATATGGGGGATACACGTAACATAAAATTCTCATTGCGTAAGAATAGCCATACCAGGTCAGATTAGCATGGTATCCTGTGTCATACTCTCATTTCTCTTCAGATCTTTGCTCTTTTAATTAAGATTTCTGTGAGGGGGACATTTCTGAGTTTCTCAATGGCCTATGATGAATGCAGTGGGAAGAGCAAGGACAGGAGAAGGAAAACCAAGACTCTTGAAAACTGGATTTTCTGTTAGGTGCACAAATTCCATTCCTTTTTTTAGGCAGGTCATTCTAATCAGTTTATTTATCCATATTTATATCAGTGGGTAGTTTTGAGCCTACAAGAGGAAAAATGAAAAACAGGTAGTTCTGCTTTCATTTGATGTGGACTACATAATAATATCTTCAGTAAGTAAGCTGATAAATCTCCACTGTAAACCAGTGGATTTTTATGCCCCATGAGATAGCAAATGATTTGGCTTATTGCCAGCCATTATTCTACCCTTAGTCTGTAAATCACCTTTCTTCCAGCGAGCTAGGCATGTATGCAATACCTTTATAGTCACAACAAACACAGCAGCAGAGAGTGGCATTTTCACTGGAATAAGACTAAATAAAAAAAAAATCTTGCTATTTTAAGTCTATATATAAAAGCTTATCTTGGAATCTCTGAGAGTATGAAAGCACCACGTTGCCCTTGAGAGGTGACTGTTCTGTATTTTGTGAGTTTTGGGGAGTTTTGGTTTGCCGCTTTGGGATGCATATGGTCTAAGCACAGCTGCCTTGGATCATGTGTGTTTTAATAAACACTCCTCCCTTTGCCTACTAATAACACTGAAGTCTTTGTCAAAGCTGGCTCCAGGTTTACAGCATTTGTGTTGGGGAAAAGTGATGTTTGATTTGGGAAACATAGTGCGTAGCACAGGAATGCTAGTTGAGATGTAAAATTTCATCTCTTCTGTGGAAAAAGTGAATTATGAATATCAGCTCCACCAACAGTGACATTCAAAAGGGGTTATAGTACAGGTTGTAGAAGTACTTGGGATTGCTCTTGTATAAGAGACCAACAGGAAGCCAAAGGAGAAGGAAAAAAATTAAAGGGGATTTTCCCAATCTGTTTATCACTGTAAAGCATTAATTACAGCTGAACTTCACTAGTTCACTTCTTTCTGAGTCTCTGTATGGTGGTCTGTGTCGTTTTCAGCTTGAAGGCAGTACTAATAACTATTTGGCAGAATTTAACACATCTGTACAAAAAAGAATTAAATTGTTTCTTGCTGGTTTTGAAGTATCAGAAGCTTTCTGCTGAGGCACAACAGAAAGAAGGATAAGGAGACAGACATAAAAGCTCTTAGCACTAAGAATTTTTACACTGACTATAGCAATGAACCAGAGGAGCACATACATACTTCATACCCTTCAGAAGCTCATGCAGAAGATGAAGCAAATTGTTAGACCACAGCACACCAATGATTTTTGCAGTTCTTGGGGAAGGATTGGGGAAGGAAAGAGGGGTCAAGAGGCAGAGATGGAAATGGATGAGGTTGTAGGAGTGAAACTATGGGAATGATGGGGGCACAAAGGGAAATGGAAGGCAAAGGTGAGATAACGCTAGTGGGGTTTAATTACAAAAGAAAAGGAGGCTGAGGACAAATATAGTAGCAGGCCAACGTAAAGTCGGGGCTGTAGCAGATCATTTGGATTCCTTGCAGTTTAGCAGTTTGATACTCCCTCTTTTTCCTCTCCTACTCTGGTTCTCTACCATGTTGCTCATCACGGGATGCGAAGTGCTAGGGCTGCCAATGCAGGAGGGACCGGTTTCTCTCTGGGACGTTTATTAAACTTGCTTTCCCTACCATTTACACTCTCTTATCCTGCTTTTGTTACAAAAATTGTGGTACAAAAATTTGGTACAAAAATGGATACCATGTCTAGAACTGCTGTGTAGGATGATCCAAATTGTTTATACTTTTATTCTGTTGCTACTTCCATTTACTTTATGTTTTAGCTATATCCTCACTGTGTTGCTCTGTTGGTGTTCATTTCAGGAGCTCTGAGTCTTCCTGTGTCCTGTAAGTCCAGTAAAGTGCAGTGAGAATTGTTCCCTAGGGGCCAAAACAGAAATCCAGCCTGCTAAACTGGATTCAGTCATATGATGTGGCCAATCCATTACAGCTCTGAAAAGTAAATGTGGAAGCTAATCTCAGTTGTCACCTGTAGAAAACAATCAAACAAAATTTACAGACTAGATTTGCTAATCACAGATTAAGAGAGCAGTGAGTTGTCTGTTCTGTGCAATCACTGCAACTTTCTGCGGTTTGCACAGCAAACAGACCTGGCTTCCTGTTTTAAGGCATAAAACTGTAAATCTCAATTGGTAGGACTTGAAATTAAAATGTTAACCCTTTTGAAAAAAATGAACAAACTGCTCACCAAAATTATTTTTCTCTCATTTCCATCTGCAGGAAGTCACCAAATCTGTGCAACCCCTTCTGCTGGGAAGAATAATAGCTTCTTATGATCCGGACAACTCCAGTGAAAGATCCATAGCCTACTACCTGGCCATTGGCTTGTGCCTTCTCTTCCTTGTGAGAACACTACTCATACATCCTGCTATATTTGGTCTTCATCATATAGGAATGCAAATGAGGATAGCTATGTTCAGCTTGATTTATAAGAAGGTAATTGTTTCATTTACGCTCAAAGCCAAACCTCTGCCTGTAGCCTATGGAACTTTTAGGCTAGTTTGTCGGAAGATTGATAGTTTTGTTAGTCAAGGTACACAAAGTACACAAAATGTGGCTAACATCAGTTTCTGACAGCTCTTCATTTCCTAAGTCCAAAGAATTAAATGCTCTTCTACAGCTGGTTTGACTGAAGTCAGCCTCCTTGTGAGTTCAGACTTGCTGGATATGTGGTGAAATGCCTTAATTGTTCTACCACTGTGCTCCTGTTCTGCACGTGTATTGCGAAGGAAGAATAACATATGCTAGTGGCCAAAGAATATTTTCAAAAGATGATTAGAGGTGAAGATTTAAACAATAAGTATAACATAAAATGGATTGAGTTTGAATGATACTCTATGAGATCTCTTATCACATGAAGAACAACAGATACTGATGCTTCGCATGTTCACAAATCTGAAGATTTAAAAAGGTGTTTGGTTTTACCAATACCAAAAGCAGCTAATTTAAACAAACATGTTAGTTACTCTAGTATAAAGCTCACTGTGGAAATATCTTTCAAAAATAATTGTCAAGATAGGCACAGTAGGAGATTTTTGAGGAAGCACAGCAGCACACAGCATGCATGCTTAATTAAAAATTGCATTTGCATATATATCTATACATATAAAATATGCAAGAGGAAGCAAGGATTAAGTCAATAAATCAATATTTGTAAAGCAATTTAATGGCTGTATTAAATTCAAGTGACATAAATAACAAGTTTAATGAGACTTTCTTTATAACATAAGCAGATAAGTGAATTGTTATTTATACTACTGTACCATTGCCTATTATTTTTATCTGTGTTTGTTCTGTTTTATGGGGATGAGTAACATGGCCATTTTTCTATGGTTTTGTCTTTTTTACAGATCTTAAAACTGTCAAGCAGAGTTCTAGATAAAATAAGTACTGGACAATTGGTCAGTCTTCTTTCCAACAATCTGAACAAATTTGATGAGGTATGTCATCAGTTGTTTAATCCACTTGGTGATCCATCAAATACAAATGCAATACTTCAAGCTGTTCATGACAAATATTGAGGAAGGAAGGAGCATAAATGACAGACTGTACTGAGTACTAATTGTAGATATAAAATGAATGACTACCTTAAGAAAATATGTTGGCACGTGGTCATGGAAATGCTTGTTCTGACACTTTCGGCATCCTTTATCTCCTATGCTGACTAGTAGAGGAAACCTAAAAACCAGGTATACCATAAAAACATGCTTGTTCTACTGTCCTGTGAGAACCCGCCAGGAAACCTCTGGGTTATGCAGCTGGTTTCGTAGAGGTCAGAACTTACTGGTTCTATCCTTCCATCCTCTTTTCCTGACCACTGTACCTTTTTACTAAGGTGATCCAGTCTGCTCCTGCCCTTGAAAAATCGATGATGTTCAGCATCCTGTTGCTACTGTTACTCGCTCTCCTAAAAGTCTGAATAAGTGTTGACGTAAGACCTTATTAGGAATCATTCCCAACATATCCGTCTTAGACAAGACTTCCAGAGTCTCCTGTAAAACTTCTCTTTTGTTAAAGACACAGAGGTAAACCCCTGCTAATGGCTTTGGGGACTGGAAACTCTATGAACTTCTGTTCAGCAGGTATATTTAACAGGCCAATTCGTAGTACAAGTTTTGCTTCCTGTGAAAGAAGCAAGATCAGAGAGACTGTAGACACATGGCTGGAACTGTAGGGTGTATTTGCTTTAAGCACTATGTTACTGTATAGAGCAATGTCAGCTAGCGCTGAACAAGCTAGGACGAGTGCCCTATCATTGCAGCGGTGTAGCTGCAGTAACACAGACCCCTGTGCAGCCTGATCACAGGATTCAGTCCAAAGTGTCCCCAATGTGAAGGAACATGACTGAAGTAGAAAGCAATCTGTCCCCAATGTGAAGGAACATGACTGAAGTAGAAAGCAATCTGTTTTGAATTAGTTGTGTTCACACAACAGTCATCTCTTCACCAAAGTAATATTTGCCTCCTATATCAGATTAAATCACTCTCAGAAGATTCTTCTGTGTACTTTTCTCATCTTGCAGTGGTTGAAAAAACCAGCATCGATGGCAAATTCTGTTAACTTTTACAAAGTTGGGATTTTTCTTCATTCATATATACTTAGCGAAAAGACAATTGCAGACTGAACTTTGCCTTACAAAAATTAAAGTTTAGGTGTGGAATGTATATGTATTGCTGCACTGTCATACTTAACACCCAGAATGCTATGTGCTCAGGATCACAAATCCTCCTTTTTAAACTCATTTTACTACTGGAAATATTTGTACCGTTCTTCATTACATTTTTTCAAAGTGTCACTTTAATGACTTCTTCCTTTTCATGTAGTTTTCAGAGCACATCTTTAACTTGTATTATTATTTTCTGCTGTGGACTTCCACAGGGTCTTGCTCTGGCTCATTTTGTATGGATTGCACCTTTACAAGTGGCACTGCTGATGGGACTGCTCTGGGATATGTTAGAAGCTTCTGCATTTTCTGGACTTGCTTTTTTAATAGTCCTGGCCTTTTTCCAAGCCTGGCTGGGACAAATGATGATGAAATACAGGTGACGAGACTGTTTTAAAATATTTCAATATATTTTCCTGAAACATGTTGGTTTAAGAAGTTTATACCACTTGATTAAGGGTCTCTAGTTATGACATTGTTACAAAAGAGGAGGCCAAAGAGTGTTGGCTGTGTTGGCAAAGTCACAGACAAGCCTTTACTTATTTTGCAGCAGCTGTCTAAACTTAACAAAATGAAAGGTCTAATGTGCAGTACATAGTGATAATGCTTTATAGAAATAAAACTCCTTGTTAGTGACTTGATCTATTCTTTTTAGAGCTTGTATTTTCTCCTTATTAATGCAATTGCTAGACTGCCAATAATTCCTTTCACATTCTTCATAATAATTCTGTTAAAATAAACATTTTAAGCATAGGCTTATAGGGAAACTGTTTTCATAAGATCTAATTGGATACAAATTAACTCTACAGGATGAAAAAGATGAAGATTGACCTACTGCCTTTTTACTTTGTAGGAATAAGAGGGCAGGAAAGATCAATGAGAGACTTGTCCTCACCTCAGAAATAATTGAAAATATACAGTCAGTTAAAGCCTATTGTTGGGAAGATGCAATGGAAAAAATGATTGAAAGCATCCGTGAGTAAGTGTTCTCATTTGTTAGTCAAATCTTTTATATGATCAGAAAAAAAAATTAGGGGTCTATGAACACAATCTGTGGTCTTGTTAGCTAAGAAGTAAAGCACACAAATATTAATCCTCCATAAACTAACCATACATTCCCACACTGCAGCTTGGGTTTTTTTCCCAATTTGTCAAGTTCACTGTGGAGGTGAGATTTTTTTTTTTTTTTATTTGCTTCCTCATTTGTTATAATGATATTTCAGTGGTTAGCTTGCACAGGTAAAACAGTTGTGGCATCTGTGTTTGTTTCTGGCCAACCCTAACCTCATCTTACAATAAAAAGCCCTTTTGTGATGGTGGTTACTTAAGGCTTTACAGACTTTCCTATTCTGTGGTGGAGGAAAGAGTATGAGTCCTCTGCAGCCACTTTCTGAGAAATGCAATAAAGCTGGTTTTGAATGTTACATGCAATCTGTGAAAGGATTAAAGTAGCACAGCTTCATGTATTCCTCCTGCACAATTGCATTAATGTTTATTGTCTGTCAATAGCCTTTATAATGCTTATCTCTTCAGTTAATGTCAAGATTGAACTGGAACTACCAGACCTGAAGCAGGAAGGAGGTAAAAGAGCTAACCTAGTTAGGTGAGAGCTATGAGAAGGAGGTCTTCGTTACCAACATGCAGTCCTGGGGGAAGGGAGAAGTGACATGTTGATTGATGGATGACGCTACACTAAAACTGACCTGTGTGTTTATTTAGTCCTTTATAGAGAATTAAAATTCTGTGCCAGGTGTGTGATTGGGAAAATAAAAGAAAATAAAAGAAATGTAAGTGTCATATTATCATGTAAATAAAAGAGATGAAACGATATTATTACACAAACACCTTATTGTTCAGCTGTTTTCTGAAGACAGTCCAGGGAAAGTGAAGTGTTCTTTAGCTTTAGAATAAGGACGATCTTACAGTTTGTAATGATTTACTGTAAACGATCAGAGAAAACTCAGTCTGAATCCAGGCCCAGAGTTTCAGTTTGAGGATGGAACCAGGTTAGGATTCCCGTGGTGTCACTAGTCACATGCATTCCTTCTAGGAAATTTGAGACCACATCTTATGAGCAAATCCTGTAGAAATTAATGAAATAAATTTTAGTCCACAAAATGGTCACAGAAACCTGGAAAAAGGACTGTCATTTTATGATCTGTATTTTCTACAATAATTTATAGTGATTTTGTAATGCTGGAATTAATTTTTTATTATATTATGCATGGATTTTTAAAAGACAAGAATGCTAGCGGTACTACAAGATCAAAGTATCTCTCTTCTACTTCTCTGCAGCAAAATACCATATTTTTTTGAGTGATCCAACAGGTCACTTGGTGAAGACATCACCAGAGCGGGTCAACCCGAGAATGTCATTTTCAATTGAATTTTGCTTGCTGAGGCAGCTCTGCAGGGCCTCCCAATCAGTTGGCTTGTTAAGCTGGTAGGAAACAAGACCTTGTGTGTGAAGCCATGCCTGTATTTTAGCAACAGTGCGTTATAACTCAGTGGTTACCAAACCACTTCTACTTGCTGGCATTTTCTGATGCAACCCAGTTTAAACAACTCTAATGAACTAGATAGACCTGTGCCCTTGCTCTGGTAGACTTGAGCTGCCAGGGCTGGCCATCCTGCAGTATAACACTGCCACAGGCTAACTCTCCCAGGGAACTGTGACACTTCAGAGGGACCAAGATGGGCTGTCTCCTGTGTGCCCTCTGAAGTCTGTACTGATAATAACTATTCATAACAGGTGTCTGAATAAACATACCTGCACTTCTATGGGTTATGCAATGTATTCAGAGAAGTGAAAAACCACCATGTTAAACTGTTCCCCTGAACCATAGCATAGCTCCAGAGAATGTGAAGTCCAAGGTTAGCAGTGTCTATGCTTTGTCAGCAGAAGATACATCTTAATATGAAACAAAGAACCTCAAGCTCATGTATTTGACCTGATTCCTGCAACGTCACTTCAAAAACAGACGTACACTGGTCTACAACCTCTACATGCATGAGGCTCATAGTGTCCTTTACATCTCCCTCCAAGTGCCCATATTGCATCAGCAAGACCTGTCCCAAAAGAGTGCTTAATTTACAGAGCTCTCAAGCCTGTATCACAGTCAGGCCCACCTATGGAAAACTTTTGCTTGTGGTTGGGTCAGCTTGTGGCTGGTACTTGAGAGCATACTGAAAAGGGTTAGTGCTTTGATTCTCCCTCTTTGGAGTATCAGCTGTGTGTGTCAGCATGGGGTGGGGGGGGATTCTACCAAGGTGTTTGTGTGGGACTGGACACAAGCACCAAGCCCAAAAATCTTTGTTATCTCTATTCAGTGCTGCCACCCACAGTCTCATACAAGCTCTGGAGGGACTTACAAGGCCCTTTCTCCAGGGCGGTGGCTACTACAGTGGTGGTGACCTGCATGCCTAACCACTCTCTTCAGGCCTCTCTTTTGAAATACAGACTTCACAAGAAGTGCTAGGCAACCTGCTCCAAAACTGGCTGAGCTCAGATTTTCTGTGAGGGACTTTTAAGAACACTTTGGCTGACAAAAGTTGGTAAGCTGCTGGATGCATGTGGCAGTCTCATGCATATGTAGTGTGGAGCTGCAAGGGGGTTCCACACAGCTCCAAAATCCTGGATTAACTTTGCATGCAGACACTGCCTGAACGCCAGAAGATACATAAAGATTATGGTGCTCAGCCTTGCAAGACCAGGTATTACTATCACCAATGTGAGTGTGAATTTCTGCACAGTATCCCAGTGGTTAGAGCACTCACCCAGTGAATGGGCACCTTGGGGTCTAGCTCCATCTCTAGCCCCAGTTAATTGCTCTTGCAGCAGAGCAATTGCTCTTTCACTGCAGCAGAGCTGCCTCTGTTCAGGCAAAGCTGAGCTGCAGGGCACCTGGGGAATGGGAAGTGAATGGGGTCAAAATGAGAGCAGTCAATAGGAAGCTTCAGCACTGTGGGTTAGGGCTATCAACTCAGAAGATTAATTACCCTCCCTGGATTGTTTCTCTTTTTATTTAGTAGCTTGCTATAAGATGCATAGACATTGTGGAAGCAGCAAAGAGTAATCACCAGTTGCGTTCCTGACTGTACAGCAGTCAGTAAGCTGCTCTATAGACTGAGCTTCTATGGAGAAAGGAACAGGGAGAGCAGACTCTCTGCCTTCCACATCTTCAGGCTGAGGTTAACTAATACCTTACTTCATGGATGAAGCTGTTAGTAGGGTGTCTGCAAAAGGATATTACACTATAATTGGATTGTGGATTGTTCTTAGGTTTTTTTATGCTCATGTATAGCAAATCTGGCATTTCAAAGTATCTTATTTCTAGGGGAATTTTCTACCTAGATGACCAGATGAGTATGGGATGATGCTTCTGGCAGTGTGTCATATACCACAGCATTAGATACTTAAAGATGGTTGCACCAGGAATTGTAGAGGCTTGTGGTTTATGAGGTATCTAGATCATTACATAGATCATTGTTATTTTGTCAACATGTCTGAACATTGGTAGCAAAATTTGGCTCCAATTATTTTTTAGGTCCAAAAATTGTTTTGAATCTTGCTTTTTAACTGCAATCCTAGAAAATAACAAGGATGAATGAGCCTCTGAGTTAATTGTCTTACCAACAGTTCCATCCAAAATATTTGTAAGATATAAACTGTGGAATCCTGTACTAACTATTTGTATTTGTTTTTTTAACAGAACTGAACTGAAGCTAACCCGAAAAGCTGCTTATGTGAGATATTTCAACAGCTCAGCCTTCTTCTTTTCAGGCTTTTTTGTGGTGTTTTTAGCTGTGCTTTCATATGCCGTGATTAAAGGAATTATTCTCCGAAAAATATTTACCACCATTTCCTTCTGCATTGTTCTTCGAATGGCAGTGACCAGGCAGTTTCCTGGGTCCATACAGACCTGGTATGACTCTATTGGAGCAATAAACAAAATACAGGTAGGGTACATACACTAAAATCTTCCCAAGTACGTAAGCTAATTCTTTATAGCATGTTATCTTGTCAGTTGATCAACAAAAGCGCACAGCATTTATGCAGACTTTCCAAATATACTATATGTTGCTTTGACTACACACCATGAAATGTCATTATAAATCTTGATATTGTTATATGGTTCCCCAGGCAGCATAACCACAGGAGTCTCATGCTACCTGCACGCTCCTTTTTTTGAAAGAGTTGCATTTATTTATTTTTTCTCACTGCAGAATAAGGAACTTAATAAAAATATATAATGAGTTGTGCTGCTTAAGAGATGTTTTTCCTTCAGAAAAGGAAGTACAAAATTAGTACATGTTTTATATAGCACAGCTTCCAGTAGTTGCAGTCACAGATCTGTTTTCCTAGCTAATAGTGGCAAGAACAGCCGGAGATTGTGCATCTTATGCAAATGTGCCTCTCATTCATTATGAGTAGTAAACATAATTAAGGTACCGGTCAAATAATTATTACCTACCTTACCTACTGAGATCAATTGCTCATATACCAGCAGGAGAGGCTTATCTGCAAAGTCAAATCAGGGTGAATCCTCATTAACTCTATCTGTTTTATCTGCTGTTTTGAAATCGCCCCTCAGGATAAGAATCCTTATTCTATTTTGGGGTGAAATCTTAAGGGTTTTTTTTTTTACATATTTATAGAGCTTTTTTGGTAAAACATACATTTTATTATTTTTAGTGTGATAAAAATACCTAATATGGAACTTAAAGATCTTAATCAGAAATCTGAACTTTAATATAGAATAAGAAACAGGTATTGGATTTTTATGATTTTCAAGATTTTCAACTGGGCAGAAAATTTGAGAAATCTAGCCATAAACCTTTCTATTTGACATTCAGAAGGCTGCCTTGTGGGATCCGAATTTAGGCAGTCCTTGTGCTCTCAGATTCCCTAGGCGTTAGTGCAGGTATCCTGTCTCTCCTGTTTCCTGGAAGAGCGTATCCAATGTGCTGTCACTGAACTGGCAAGCCCAGTCGTCATACCATTGCCCTCGCTTTGCTGAACACTTGTCTTTGGGGTATTAGCTCTGTGGGTACTCTGGAATCAATAAGTAATCATCTTTTTGTGGCGGGTTCAGTATAGAGCTCGTAGACAGACTGCACAGAATCGCAGAACACCGATGCCCTTTATTTCTCACAAGAAACGTAAACAAAAATAATACACCACTCATACATGCCTCTTATTTAATTTCCTCATCAATTTAGAGAGTTCACTAGGCCAAATATGTATTTGCCCTGTAGCTAGACCCATGTTTTCTAGACCATGAAGTCTTTCAGGGTCAGTGTACTTTCTCTGACTATCACTGCTCCAGCAATTCCACTGGATGACCCCACTGCCTTTGTTATGAAAGCCTAGCTATCATTTCCTTCTTTTGCATAAACTGTGTTTTGCCTTCCAGTTTTTTGGTTCCTGCCCTTTCGATCATCTGCTTGTTCCCTTCAACTTGTTCTACTTGGGAAATTTGCAATTTTACTCTAGAGAACTGACTTTCCACTTTACCATCTGCTTAGTTTGTCCACTGTATTGCCCACATAGACCTACTTCGTTCCACATAATTTAAAAAGACAATGCAGAGGAGAAGGTACCTACAGACTGCATAACCTTAACAAAATCATGGAATAGAAAAGTTATCTTTCCTATATTAGCATAGGCTTACTTCTTTTTTCCTAGTATCCCAGAAGGTAACAAAAGCGTTGGGTTGCTGACTTGTGCCATTTGAAATTGCACTACTTCAGTGCTGCACTGGCCAGGATCATTATCTGCCTCTTTTGGTTTTGTTGGTAGAGACATCATTCTAACTCTTTTAAACTCTTGCAGTTTTGGAATAGGGAGATAGCAGCACACATCTGCTTTGTTTCACTGTTTACCAGAGTGCAACCTTCCACCTCCTACTCCAGAACCAAAGCTTTATTTGGAAAGGATTAAAGTCGGAGGGGTGATGCTGCCTGATACAAGTCCTGAAAGCAAAGGAAATGCCGAATTTTGATATTTTTTCTAAACCAGAACCAAATACATTTATGGTTATGTTTTCACTAGCAATGGAAGAACTGGTAGTTTCAAAAATATTTCCTTCTGCATCTGAAAGATGTATAAGCTATATTTATGCCTCTTTCTAAGACACTGCAATGCAATAGCACCATCAGAAATATTAGCTACTGGTCAATGTTGGCAAATATGTACTGCTTTGTGTGTTACGGCTGTTGTCCCTTAAAATTTCCTCTCATCTGCTTTCATGATGTTTCTAGGATTTCTTGCTGAAAAAAGAATATAAAGCCCTGGAGTATAATCTAACAACCACTGGGGTTGAGCTGGACAAAGTAACAGCTTTTTGGGATGAGGTTAGTACTTTTACCCAAACTAAATTAAAACAGAGTGTATCTTTTTTACGGATATTTGCCTTCGTGTTTTCTAAAAAGAGCAGCCTACACTCCTTCATTTTAACTGGCTTCAGCTATCAGTAGGCAAGGAATATATAGCAAGTAATTTATGCATGATATCAAATTAGCCACAGTTGAGAAACTTTGGAAGAGACCTTTTAATACATATTAAGGCCTGTAATAAGTGGTTATTTCTGATTTAAGCCAGCCTGAAAAGAGAATCAGGCTGTGGCATGTATAAGCATTTGAAAGCAGTTCTATAAAAGGCAAATTTGATTATGTCCACATATTTAGGAGCAAGTACAATACATACATTAAAAATATATATATATAATTAAGAATATAATAAATATAAATAGGAAAAGTAACATCAGAAAAAAGTAAGTTCATATGTTTTCATAAGTCCATGGTATGATATCCATGTCTGCATATGCATGTTTTATTTATTTTTTAGTACATACAAATAAACATCTGTGTATGTTGCAGGGAATTGGAGAGCTGTTTGTAAAAGCAAACCAGGAAAACAACAACAGCAAAGGTCCTAGCACCAACAACAATCTCTTCTTCAGTAATTTTCCCCTTCATGCCTCTCCTGTTCTTCAGGATATAAATTTCAAGATTGAGAAGGGACAGTTATTAGCTGTTTCTGGATCTACTGGAGCAGGAAAGGTATTTCTATTTCTGTTGTTTCAACAAAAGACCTAATAACTTTAAGGAATAATATTGTGTTGTCATCTGTATTGTTACCTGCATTGTTACTGTATTCTTGCTATCCTGTCCTCACTGTAAAAATTATGTCTGTAGGAAAAAGTATGAGTAAATTGTAAGTTTCAATAAAATGGCCAATAGTTATTTGAAGTTTTACTCTGTGTCCAATATGAGAAAGAGTTTGCTGGATATTTTTTTTGTACATACGAAGGTACAGACTTAATAAGGAAATAGCAATTTAAATTACAAAACTATTTTTCCATAGGAAGTAAAAGGAGATTTGCAGGCATAATGCAGACTGAAACCTAAAGTTAATGGTCATGGTGAAAAATTCCCTGCCTTTAAAACAATAAACTGGAGAACATAGCATAGATAACCAGATGACTCAATGTGCTAGAAAGCAGGCTTTTTCTTTTTTTCCCTGCCTTGCTAACATTTTAAGGAAAAATTTGAACACAAGATGGTCAGTAACCTGACAAGCCTGACATGGATTAGCCAGGTAACTAAGTTGCATGCCCTGGAGATATGGTATACCTGGCCACTTGTGCTCTGGTTCCTACAGTTTCTTGCTCAGACAGGCTCCCTGAGTCCCATGTGAAAGCCTGGGGAGGTCCTGCTGAAACTGATGGTTTTCTGAGAAAAGTTGTGGTTTAGATTAATCATAATTTTAGAACCCCAAAATCTTATCAATACATTTAGTTTGCAGATAACATGTCCAATTAACCTCATTAATATAAAATGAGTTGAACTGTGATACACTTATTCACTTTGAACAGCAAGTAATTAGATGGGTCTTTTGTCTTGACTGGATTTTCTGGGGAGATGTGAAAGTCAAACATTCATTATGAGTTTAGCAACTTTTCCTGTTTAACAAACTATTGGTGAACATATTCTGATTTCTACTTGCATTTGGTAAGGTCTGTTGTAGTCAATGGCAAAGGACTCATCAATTTCAATATGATCAAGGCTTCTATATAATTTTTCAGTAATGATACCAACAGGAAAGAGCAAGATACTCAGGACATAACATTGTCCTCAAGCTGATATGTTGAGGCGCATTTTACTGTAATACTTCTGAATTAATAGACTAGTTTTCCTATGTTGCTGATAATCTCAGATGACTATTGCTAAAGCTGATACTTGTAATACAAAACTGTCAACTAGAAAGTGCTGAAGAACCTATGCATATCTCTTTTATTCACCTACTTAGGAAACTGAGGAAAATTCAGGTCACACTGAGCAGTTTATGTGAGTGTATGCACACAACAAATTTGCACTTTTCAAGACAATAAAGATAAAAAGCTTATAATATTATCTGAAAGATTTGCAAAAAATAAGGTTTACACCACCCCCACCCCACCCCCCCAAAAAAAGACTTTCTCCTTTCCTTACACTCTCTTAATTTAAGGTATCCTTCATGTTGCTTAAGATTATTACTATACATTCCAGGAACTGTCAGGCCTGTTCGACTGCACACTTATTTTATGTATAACAGGTATGAAGCCTGACATCAGCTTTTTAATATTGCTTCAATATTAGATAGGTTTGGGTTGTTTTTTTTTTCGTTTTTTTTTTTTTTTTTTTTTTTTCCCATTTATGTTTTATGGCACAAGATGCAGTATTTTAACATCCAGTGTGCAAAACATACTGAGCAGCTGTCCTTTGCAAGATCAGAAACTTCTTACTCAGCAGTCTGGAAAATTCAGATTCTGGTATAATGGAAAGAATCTTGTGAGCCTCCCCCTGCATATTGTATAACTTGTCAAAGGATCTTTGGGCTTAACAGCATGAAACTGTGACTTAGGCAGATTTTTAGATCTTTGGCTGTTACGTCCCAGCTTTGTTGACTGTTTATTAGTGATAAGAACACCACTGGAATGGATCTGTAACATATTTTTCCTTGTATTTCTCAATCCTATTCTTTGATCTAGTAGCCAGTGATGTGTGACAAGGTTACTACAAGCTACTGATTAACTTTGAAATTATAACATGTCAGTACTGAAATTGCAATCAATTCTTTTATGAAGGGAAACAGTAAATATACTTAGGTCACATATTCACGTAAATGAGTTAACAGTTACAGGGAAAATTCAGATCACACTGAGATGTTTGTGAACAATTGTATACACATACACAAAGAAATTGGATTTTTCAAGGCAATACAGAAAAAATTCTTATGAATACTAGCCAGATTGTAAACATGAAGTGTTGTACAAAGAACAAACAAAATAGTCACTGATAATGTTAAAAATCAAATAACATTCTCTAGAAATACTAATACCTTATGTCCATATGCGTCTCTCAGACACTCACATTTTAACCTTGTAAAATTACTGGAAGTTTAATTAAAAATATATACTTTTGTAGCAGCATGCTTTTTTTACAAGATATCTTGCACAATTATTATCCTTCATGGAATGAAGTTTCTCTCATTTCAGAGACCTTTCAGAACCGTATGTGTCATGAAAATCTCCTCTAATTGCAGCTTGCACTAGATCAGTACTTACAGGGACACTGTTTACAAGACAAATGTACCCTTTAAGTGACTTAGCAGAGTGACTCTCATTTTGTTTAGCATTTGTTATGGTTGTAGATCTCTGATATATTAACCAAGTATTAAAAATTTTTCAGACTTCTCTTCTGATGTTGATCATGGGAGAATTGGAGCCTTCTCAGGGAAAATTTAAACATAGTGGAAGGATATCCTTTTCACCTCAAGTCTCCTGGATCATGCCTGGAACAATAAAAGAAAACATAATTTTTGGCGTGTCCTATGATGAATACCGATACAAGAGTGTCATCAAAGCCTGCCAACTAGAAGAGGTCAGTCATCTAGGACTTTTAAGAGCTGTGACACAACCCAAGTGAAAAACCCCAAAGAATAAGTCAGGGAGTGGAGCTTTAAGTAAGCAAGATGTTTCTGAGATTTAAGGAACTCAGCCTGGCATTCCAGTTTTGTGGAATTGCAAGTCAGCCTGTTGCCAGCTCCTTGGGAGAAACACTGATGGTGCTGGTTCTGGTAGTTTACACAACAGGAGCTAAATAAGCTGGCTCAGATATTATAAGATGTCTGCTTTCTCAGTCTTCCTTGCTAATTAAAAACCTGGGGAAACATACTAATGTTCAAGAAATGATGTAAAAACTATTGTTCCTACAAATTTTTTTTCACGTTTATTCCCCATGAAGAAGCTTTCCCTTACAATCTTGGAAATTATCTTGTTTTTCTCCTTTCTTTTGCACTTCAAAAATGGCTCCAGGGATAATTAGAACTCTGTGCCAGAAACCTAAGTTATTTAGAGGAATATATTGACTGAAGTTGGGTTTTTCTGTGCGCACACTGAAAATTCTCACACTGGAAATTATTGCAGGATTGATCTTTATGTGGTACGTAGCCCACAATTAGTACAATGTCATGGAAATGTCCTTGTGTGTGTTTGATGTTGCCAGAGGGTAGTGTAGGAAAAGATATCTTTTCACATTGCAAGATACAAAAGGAGCCAGCATTTTAGACCTTTCCACCCTTATTACTGTGCCTTAAGATCGGGTATTTTGTCTGTAACATGTAGATGAAAGCAATAAATATTTAACTGTGCTGAATAGGATCTCTCTTTAGGCCACACAGTGAAACATATTTTCCCTTAGTGCCAGTCAAGCAAGAAAACAATAGCCAGTCTGTTTAAAAATAAGATGAGGTTACCGTGCTTTATCTCAGAGCAGGGTATAGTTAAGCGATAAAGTAATCTTTCCTTATATGTTTATGGCTGTTTCAGCTTGTGTTTGGATTGTGGTTTGCTGGAAATATTCTTTGAAAGCTTTGGAAGACAGGAGAGTTAACAACTTCTGTGTCAGGCTTTCTGAAGAGAGTAGTCCTTAATCCCGATCTTAAAAGTTGTAGTTAATGCCAAAGCTCCGAGAAACAACTGGCTTCAGCAGTTCAAAGCTGTCCTTGCCCAAAAAGGCTTCCCAGCCCAGGCTCTTCCTAGAGCAGAAGGTGCTTAATGATGCCTCAGTGTCTTGGTGTTGCTGGGACAGCTCGGTGTCTCAGTGTCAGTGGGATGGCTCAGTGGCTTGGTGTTTCAGTGTTGGTGGGACGGCTTGGTGTCTCAGTAGGCTGCTGTTCCTTTCTTCTCCAAACAGGCTCAATCAAGCCAGCTTTGATCTGTGTTGGTGCAGCTCTATGCAGAATGATATACTTCACCTCCTAGCAGGGCTCATTATTTAAGATCAAGTTTGATACTTACAAGGCTATTTTCTTCTGGACTGAAGCTGAATAAATTGGGCTGGCCTGAAGAGAAAGCAGAATGGTTTGGAAGGAAGCCAAATGCATTACCTTATTGCTATTATTATGCTTTCTAGTCTCGTTAGCTTTCACATCTTAGTTACCGAACAGGACTTAGTATGGTAGATTGAAGGATGTACTTCAAATACTAATTCCCTGTTTATTCCCCAGTGTGACCTTTTAGGGGTGTATTACGACAAAGGTTAGTGCTTTGTTGGATTGGGGTTGTGTGTGTTCTCATTCTTCAGAAGGGAGAGGTATCAGAGGGTTTTTGCCTAAGGGTGTTCACTTTGCCCCCTTCTCTGCAACTTTCCTAGGTAGTCCACCTGAACGTGGGTTCGTTGATGAGTCTAGTTCTTATATGGGCTCTTCAAGGTGAACCAAGGATTGGTGATAAAAGAGAGTTTATTTCCTTATTGCACATATGCTGAACGTCAGCTAACATACAGCTCTTAACAGTGACTAAGTAAGATTTACTTCCAAGCTCCATGCTTACAAAAACGTTTTAGGGAATACAAAGCCATCTTCTTTGACCCAGACACAGAAGTTTTTAACTCTCATTTGGGCAAATAGATGTGTTACTACTGCAAAAAATGACATACCTGCGAAATGCCCCCTTTGCTTTGCCATCTCCACCATCACCCTATAGAGGAAGCATACTGACGATTTAGTCCAATTCCTAAATCTGATGTCTTTTTCCCTTTGTCTTCATTAGTGCCAATAAAATACTACAGGCTATTCTATGTGGATCACGTCATACCGTATACATAGGTTTGGGGCTTCCTGACACACTATGAATAGCCTGTTCTTGTCCATCAGCAGAACAGGACTCTGAAGCTGGGTGACTTCATACAAGGTGCTCTGCTCTTTGTTCTAGGTGTATGGAGATATGCAAATGATATTAACCAAGTGTAACTTAAATAATTTCGTGTGCATGAGAATTTTCAGAAAAGTCAACACTACATTTTTCTGCCTGACTTTTTGGACTGGTACATAGTTGATTTCCTAAGAAGTTGTCACTTACAGCCTCTTAGAGTTGCTAAGTGCTTGAGGTAAACTTGTCTCAAAGTAATTATGAAGGATGGAAAGTGCAAGTAAATATTTCACAGAGCTTTCCATATTTTTAGGTGTCCAAGAGTAAAATTTTCACTGGATAGGAAATCAGATCTTTATTTAGAGGTAAGAATGTGTTATGTGTTAGATTTTTATTCTGTAAAGTCCTAAAGAATGGCAAATTCGGTTGTATTAACCATTACCTAAAGAACAGGTGGGCTTTAGTAGGTTTTTCTTGGATGGAAGAAGGATTTTTGATGTTTTTCTAAAAGATATTCTTGCAGTTTTACATTTTTTTTCTATTTATGTATGGAACCATCAAAAGGAAGGTTAAAAAGATGGTTTCTTCTCTAATGAATTTTGAGTATTCACAATTGACATTACTGGAAAGCAATGAAACTATAAGCAACAAAAGGATTATCTTTTATTTCTTTTATGAGCTCACATAAGTTTATAGCAATTTAGAACACTAAAGTGGGACATTTTTTAATCCAAAGAGTTCAGGTAGCTACATACGTCCTCGACTTGTATACTCAGCTTAAGAGATTTTTGCCTTCAGCTTCTTAGTCTTGCCTTGCTGCAATTCACCTACCCTCCCTTTGTGTCAGTACACCTATTCATGATGTCATATCGTGAAACAGAAGATGAAGATTAAAAAGAAAACTATTATAATATGTTGGAGAACTGCATCCCTCATAAAAACTCTGCCAAGATAGAGTATTGAGTGTGTTTGTGTAGTGCACAATACATTAGGATCTCAGTCTGTGCCTGGGTTTACAGGCTCAACTAGTGTGTACATGTCTCTCAAGCATCCTTTTTTCTCATGCATAGCATAACTGTTGTCTCACCCAACGCCCATCAGATAAGTGCGTGACTGATGAATACTCAGATGCAGTGAATCATGTCATACAGTAGATACTATTTTGTGAGACTACATGTGGGAAACATGTTTTAATGGTGGTCCTTTGAGTGTAGTCCCACTTGATGGCACACATGTGGCAGCAGTATAGTGTCATAGGTTCCTTTCATGGTCCTTGGTCTCACAGCTCTGCTCTGTAGCCTTCTCTGGCTTGTAGGGGTACCAAGTGTATGAGATCTGAGTTGTTGAAAGGATGCACAATGAAAGACAGTGTGTGTCAAAGGGTTAGTGAGGGGCGCTTGCAGGTCTAAGTAACACTGCTTGTCATAATTTCACAGTGACACTGTATGGATATATAATACTGAAGAAGCATGAGAAGGGTTCTCAAATGCATCTCTATGTGCAGTAAACCATGACTAAGGTCTTTTTTAAACTTCTATTTGTACAGCTTATATGCTTATTTTTATGGTAGTGTAGCCTGCTTTATATGTGTAAAATGATTCAGGGCTTGCTTATAGTTACATTTCTTGATTATATTTTTCCTTTGAGAGTAAGTAGGACATCAGGGGAGGTAAAATAATGTTTTACAATGTGGTTCTAATTACTGGAGTTTGGAAATGGGCAGAGGTTAAGAGGAGAGAAGGTGATAGAACAGAAACACTGCTTTGGAGTTGAGATGAAGGGACTAGTTAAGAGCTACCTTAGCATTCTTGATATCCTATAGAAACAGCCTTACTGGCAAAAAATATTTCTGAAAGCCCAACAGAAACTATATATGGCTGCAGTGAGATATAAGTGGTGCATAGACATTGCCCTTGTTCTTGTGCAATGCTGAACTCAGGGGAATGCCAGTACCTTTAAATTACATGATACATTCTGTGAAACATCACAGTAAAATAAGTTTTACAAAAAGCCATAGGAAAAGGGCTGGTTTTTCCTTCTCCACTGCCTTCTTCCACTTTTTTCCTTTCCTTGAGAAATAGCGAATATTTTAGCAAGCAAGCAGGGCAATTACCTAATTTAACACATCTTCTAAAACAAAGGTCCCAGTTTGCAAATATGGAAGTGAAGGCTTTCAACTTCTAGATCAAACCATTCCAGCACAAATCAGTAGTCCTTACTATTTGTCTTTTATTCAGAAGCTTTTTTGAAATAAATTGTTTGAATGAGTTTAATTCTGAATGTGCATGTATTACCACAAATCTATTACCTTTAAAATCTTGAATTGGCATGCTATGATTTAGAGAAGCTAAGATGTAATTAGTGTGGACTCTGAACTCATTTCCTAAAAGCAGTCCCCATAGACAAGCTTAAAGGTACTTGAAAAGTAAGATAAGATGAACTGGTGCTGCCTCAGCTTATGCTACCTTTTTTTTTTCCTTTTGACAAGGTGTTTTACCCTTTTTATCAAGTACTTTCCATCATATTCATGATAAAAATCAATTAGCAAGAGAAGGTGAACTTTTGCCCAGCATTTTAAATTAAGGACTAAGTATGAACAAATTTAACACTGAGAAACCATCCTGCATAATTCATTGATTTTAACTCTCATTACTCAATAGCAAAAGCCACTGGGAGATGTGAACTGGATGAGTTTATATGTCTATGGAAACGTGCTACTAAATTTGAAGTAATTCCACAAGTGTAACTTCCCCAGAGATTGAAGGGTTGTATTAATGTCATGGCAGGGATAACATGAATATAAATGGGAATTTGTAGGAGTAGCCAACTGGGTTTTCAAAATCCTTGTTACTGATGTAATGAAAAATGGAGAAGGAATGTGGCTTGATTTTCAGATTTTTAGGTTGAAAAATCAGTATTAATAGCCTACTATACACAGGGTGTTGGATTTTGTTTGGTTTTAGCACTTGCTATATCAAAAATGTAAAATCTTCGGGCAGTTGAAACACAAATCTTTGTGTCTAAATGCTGTTAACATTAAAAAAAGTCATCCTAAGAGAATGTGTTCCTCCAGTCAAGACTGCAGAAGCAGGGCCATTATAGTTATTCTTCCTAAAAAAAACCCAAGCATTGTATCCCATTTGAAGGAGTACAGTAATTCATTAGTTTTAAACCATACTTCCATGACTTCTGTTTTTACCTTTTTACAAGGTAAAAGATATTTTTCCAACTGGTTAGTTCATTTGATCCTTCAATAGTTACCTAAGAGGCCATAAACACATAATGGGAAACTACCTTTAAGAGATTACCACTCTTAAAATAAACACATGTTCTGATTTGAGAGCCACCAGCTGCTCTTGAATGTAATGTTTAACCTGGCATGCAAATAGAGGAAGTGTTTCCATGCGAAATCGAATCATATAATAGTACTAAAAAAATTTGTGGCCAGATTCTGTGTTTTTTTGAGCTGGTTTTACAGGGCATGTGGGACATTAATTTTCATCTAAGAACTTAGATTATAGAGAGAATAATTAGAGAAAGAGACCGTCAATATGCCAAGCCCTGGTTTGTGTTCATGCATGTTCGACATCTCCTTGCAAAGGATGGCATCCACCCCTGGGTGACGAGTTCACTGCAATGTCAAGGATGCCCTGAAACAGAAATACATATCCTTGCATCCCACTGTACTGCTCCAGCCCCTTTTACTTGTGCTGGTTTTGGGTTTGCTTGTTTTTGGTTGTTTGTTTGTTTGTTTGTTTGTTTGTTTTGGGGGGTTTTCTGGCAGATAACTAAATTGGTAGGAGTTGAGAGGTTGTTATGTCAGTGAATGAAATACTTTGTGCCCTGTTTTTGTGCCTGTTTTTCACAAGGGATATTGGCAGATTACAGTGTGTGGAAGAGAGGAACAGTAAGGATCCAAGTCTGGAACTGAGTGCTTTGTAGTAGGTAGTTCTCTACAAAAGGATATTAAGAGGTAGCTAGGTTACTTAATCAGGTACATGTCTACAGTTTAAACTATGTGAGAGCAAGTAACTTAGCCTTACTTCATAGCTGGGAGAGCAACAGGCGTGTCAAAGTGAAGTTCATCTCATCCTAATGTAAACAGCTAAAATAGCATAAATGCCTCTTCCGGGCAGAAAGTCCGCATAATATTTGTCAAATCTCCCACTACAACCATTGCATCTCAGACACGTGGGACCAAAAGCTGGCTACCTTTATATTTTTCCACCTTGCACTGGTATGATTCACTGGCATGAGCAGACTCCTCTAACTGAAATTCTTGTCTGTGGCCCAAAACCATGGGCAGGTCAGCTGTGAAGCTGCTGACACAGTGAGTTCCCTGGGGTAAATGGAAGTAAATAGGCTAGCATAGTTTCTTTATAGCAGGGGAGCATCTTGATTAGAGAAAAGAATAGACTCAAACTCCCAAATGCACTGAATTCAAGGTTATCAACAATCAAGTAAATATGTTTAACAGAGGCCTCTGCAATATTCTGTGTTGATATCGTTTAGTTAAAAACCTGTTTCAGTCAAGACAGGTCTCCCCACCCCTTTCCCTGTCTTAGGTACAGGGCTCTGGACTGATTACCTTGGATGTTGTCCTATCTTCTGTGTCACTTCTGGAATCGTATTTAATTCCCTTACCCTGTGTTTAACTTACCCACATGCAGCATACCGACTACTTCATGTTTCAAAAATCTGTTCCACAGGAATGTTTCACCATAGAGAAAGTGAATTTTGCCAGCATTCATGTAAGTTTTGGGTGAGCCTGACACTCTGCTCAAGGTCACAAACTCTTGCAAAAACAAAGCTTATGCTTTTGGATAATGAATCCTTCCTAAATGGTTCAGATGAAACCTAACAAGATTTGGCAGAGAAAGCAGGGTTACCTAAACAAAATAAAATTTAAAAAAGTAATTTCTAATTTGAAATACATTAAAGAGATCTGGTTTTCTGGCTTCTGGCCCAGGAAAATGAGGACTCGAGTATGTTCAAGCTGGTTACCCAAAAGCCAAGGTAAAAAAATTACTGGAAATTCTTCATCTTTTAAAAATTAACAGAAATGTTCCCTAGTAGGTATGAATCTGAAACACAAGACTTGATTTCAAAACTTTAAAACTTCAAATTTTGCAGTTTAGTTCATATCTGTCTTACTTGAAACATAATTTCTTTTCTGAAAGTTATGCTTTCTGCAAAATGACATTTAAAATTAATTATCTGAAGATTCTTAGTAATGACTGAATTCAAATCTAGAGGTTTGTTTCAGTTGCATTTCTACCTCGTTGGTATATTAGAATTGAATATGATTGCTTGGAAGTACAGAAATAATCATGTTAGTGAGAAAGCAGGTAACAGTATATTTTCCTTTTATAACTAAAGAGAAAAATTGTCAAATAAGGTGGAACAGCATTAGAGCTCCTGCTTGAAACCCTTGGTGCTGCTTCTGCTTAACCTATATTCAGCTTTACTTGATATTTTATACAATAAAAGCTTCAGTATTTTTCTTCTAATGTATTGCAAATAGTCCATACTACAGAAAAGGAATTGCAAAATGTATTCAGAGACAGCTTCTCAAAACACATAGAGAAAGAAGGTGAAAAAGGGAGTACTTTGGTAGGTGAGAAGGAGGTAGCAATGTGAATGGGGGGATTTTCTGGGAACTGTGAAAATAAACCTGAGGAATGTTAATGGCATTGAAGAAAAGGAAGGGGATAGAGATGGTAAAGAAACTGGGGTGGCAGAAAAAAGGAAATGAAATAGAGGAAAGGGTTAGTGAAAATGAAATGGAGAGAGTCAAGACTGCTGCTCTGTTCTACCAGTTTCATGACAGTTCTGTCTTTTTGGAGGGGAGGCAGAAGAGGGAAGATCAAAAGCCACATCATTAAGGACATATTTAAGGAAGGAAGAGGGGCCCCATAAGTAAAACACATACGTTCTATCATTAGAACTGCTTGAGTAGTTTGACTAGCCTTGGATACATAAAGCAACTATTTGCTGAAAGACATGGTTCTTAGAAACTATTTTCTGTCGTGCTTTTTATGTTAACTGTTGCTAATGATTTCTCAAATGATTTTCACGACAAACAGTCTCTACAGAAAAGACTTGGAGTGTGAAGTCCATTCTGAGGCTTCCTTTTTTTTAATGAGACTATATCTCCTGTTCACCCTTAAAAGAGGTATTACCTTGAACGATCTCAGCTATATTCTTCCATTCCAAGCCCAATGGTATTATAAGGGTCATCCCTTTGCTGCTGAGGTAGATCAGTATGACATTTACACTGTTAAAAATGCAAACAGATATTAAAAGGGGTGCCTTCTCCTTGGGTGTGCAACTTGAGATTTGTTAGCTCCTGATACTAGAAGCACCCACGAAAGTAATTAATGTCTGAACTGTGGGGGGTTTCTTCTCTGAATAGTTAGCAATAGGTTTCTTAATTTAAGCATTTAGAAGTAGATATGTTAAAGAAAATCCAATGGCTACTACATTAATATGCTGGGTTTTGTGCTGTTCAGCATCATTACATTAGGTTTGTCCCTGGCTTGATTTCACTTCCTGCATAAAATGACAGCAAGGATGTATTTGGACCAGCCCTATGTACTTTTTTACAATAGGTAACGCATGTTCCAACAAATAGCATTGTGTGTCTATTGGAATCCATCACTCTGTTTACGCCTTTGAAAGAAATTACTAAACATTTTTTTAATTATTATAATTACAGCCTGAAAAGTTCTTCGTCTGTTCTATGCCATATATTACCCTGAGGTGAAGGGTAGAAGAGAGCAGAAGGGGAACTCATTAAAAGTCTGATTAAAATTCCATGTTGACACACCTGCAAAGAAATATGTCTGACGAAATCCCACCACTGTTTAAAACAATGGGAGCCCTGGAATTAATTTCAGTAGGGTTAGGATTCTACCCTGTTTGCAGGGGAAGACACACAGGGCCCAGTTCTTCACCTGGGCTTTTTTCAAAGAAGTAGAATCAGGAAACAGCAATGGCACCAGCACCATTACAGGCAACAACACTGCTAGAAATGGGAAACAGTTGAAATCAGCCTAGATATCTAGGTACTTAACCATGCAAATCCCAATGTTCAGGTGAAGATATTGGGCAAATGTCAAAGCTACAGGTGAATAACATGACTCCCACATGCACAGTGAAACCACAAGTGATCTGACCAGGTCATGTCAAATAAATGCCAGAAAAGTTTTTATGCCAGAATTTCACGTTCTCTGTAAATACTTAATGACTTACAGGAAGACGATTCTGTCATGTTCAGAAAATCTTCCTTTAAATATGTTGCTGGAACTGTTTTTCACATCCTTCTTCTGCAGATACCTGAGCTGTTACATTAGTACCAGGGATTTGCTTGTGTGGCTCTCCTTTTACAAGAGGGAAATAACTAGTTAACATGAGAAGAATTTTAAAATCACCTGCAATAGCTTTTCCATGCACAAGAGCATCTTGATTTTAAGGTCAGAATCCTCTAAGTCAGGAAGTAAACGTTATTATCAAATTAAAGAGTTGGGAGAATCTCCCATTTCCTGACAGACCAGGCAGTCAGCTTTTAGTCCTTGAGTGGCTGGACCTTTCATCTGTCACTGACCCAGAGCTGAACAGCATTGTTCACTCTTTTCCTGAGGTCAGGCCAATTTACAGGGGAGGAAGAAGGAAACACTTCTCTCGAAGGATTTTTATTTATTTATTTATTCTGCAAAACCTCAGAGGCTTCAAATGCCAAAAGGCTGCCCAACAGAGAGTGATTAGCTGTCAAAATCACAGCAGAGGTGATCAAAATTGGATTATATCTGACTTTATATGAAATGTGAACTTCCAGAGAGAAGCTCAACTTAGAATCCCAGGTTGTATTGCCCTGGAAGTCCTTTGTCTTCCAGTCTTTTTCCCAGAAGCTGCAGGATTTCTGTGGGTGCTGCAGAGTGCATGCAGACAGCTGAGTTCCTGCATGCCCCTTGGCTGCCCGGGGGAAGAGAGACCCCAAAACAGGACACCTCTTCCAGGGCACTGCCTAAAGCCTGCTCCCAGAAGCTGACTTTCTGAGAGATTTTGCATGCCACTTTTTTTTCCCCCAGAAGTTACACTAAAAGAAAAATCTTTGCAAAGCATTAGAACACTGGAGCCGATTTTGTCTGGTATCAGATGCCTCGGTCGGCTTCCTTGGCTGCAGGAGATCCCTGCCTTGGGAGTGGGAGTGTATGCAGGGGCAGTGAAAGCAGCAGTCTGGTGCTGCCGAGCAGAGAGCTTCTGGGACACTTGGGGCTTCCAGCTCGGTGGACAGCAAACTGCCCTGGAGTCATGCCTGCTGGAAACCTAGGTGCCCTGGGGCACAGGGAGGTCATTCAGCCCGTGTTACTGGGAAAAGTCCCCTGAAACTACCACCACCATAGTGATCGTGTTGTCACTGTTTTGGCTTAACGACATAGGCCAGGTAAGGCTTGAAGGCAGAATTAATACTTTTTGTTAGAGCAACTGTAAAAGTAGAAAAACTAGACAGCCTTCAGGCACACAAGCTATTCTCCATGTCTCGACTTCCATGGATTTTTGTGGTTTGCATGGATCCTCAGTTCCGGTGCTAAATACTCCTCTCAAGAAAATTTCTGGCTGCCTCTGCCAGTGGGGCACAAGGATGTCCTTTTTTCCTTTCTATGTCTCACATGAGAGTGAAATGGTATTTTCTGTTTTTATCACTGGCTGAAGATTCTTTTTTAGCATAGTCATGAGTTGTAAGTAACTTATAGCCCAAGCAGTGGAACCTGGCTCCCAAACCTTTTGCAAACCTTGAGCATTCCTAGCATTCCTTGCTAGGAATTTTGTGCAAGCCTTTTTTAATGAACCTACCTGAAATATAAATTTCTCTGGGTTTTGAAGAGCTCAGATCTAGAGTTTGTTTCTTGTTCTCCCTAACTTCAGTGGCAAGTGCATTTATCATTGTTATTTGACAGAAAACTGGAACGGTTAACCTCTTGGATTGATATTGTATGAAGGTACATTCCTTGCTTTTATGGTGATCTAGCAATTAAGACAAATATTTGTTCTTGAGATCTTGCAGCTCGTGATTGCTCTCTGCAATAGAACAATATGTTTTCTTTTATCACCATTTCTGATTACAAAAACAAATGAAAGAAATAAACCCCTGTGGGACTTTTTTTGTTTTACAACTTCTGTCTAACCTGCCTGTACACTGTTGTACACTATGCTTCCGTCCAGTCTGTAGCTTCAGTTTCTTGGATATGGAAAATACATGTCTGATTCTTAAAAAAATTTTGTTAACAGGACATTTCCAAGTTCCCAGACAAAGATTATACAGTGCTGGGCGAAGGTGGAATCACTCTGAGCGGAGGCCAGCGAGCACGAATATCATTAGCAAGGTGAGTATTTTGCTCTCTAAGTAGCGTACTGTTTCATGTATAAGGAAAGTATTATGACTAAGCACTTAAATACATACGGACCAAGTCCTGCTAAATAAACATCCTCCAGTTACATCAGGAACTTCATTTTACTATCAGAAATCTGAGTTTTGCTATGCAGTTGTGTTTGTGATACACCTGCATATTTATTGAATTTTAAAAGTCTGATGTCAGACACATGCTATGGTTAAGCTGAAGATGAATCTTTCCCTCCCTGATGCAAGATGCCATTTGGAGATTCAGACCTTTAAGTGTAGCTTTCCAAGTACTGAGGAAACCCATACAAAGATACAAATAAGAAATATTACAGGACCTTTCCCTGCTATGACACTTCTACAAAGCAGTTTATATATTGATTAATGACATACCTGCTGTTTGCAGGTAACAAAAATGAAAAGAATGCCATGTTTCAAAAAATGTTGCTAATAGTTTTGGTCTTTTTCTGTTGTAAAAAGAAAAAGTGGAAAGCAATGGCCAGTCAGTACCTATGAGTAATGGTCTGGCCTTGTCTGTTTGACCTTCCAACATTAGTAATTTTGAAGGTCTACAGAACAATGACATAGGTGTTTGTCTTATAAATTAGCTATGTGTTTCAGCAGAATCACTTTGCTACCATCAGAAATCCAGTAATGATAGCTCTGATGTGTAAATGGCCCCATTTATTTCTGTGCTGAATGCAAACTATGCTGGTTCCCATGCTCAGAAACACTGGGTAAAAGTAAAATCACATTAGGGTGATCCACACTGGCATCCCATGAAAGATGTGCATGTCTGTGCGAGGCTAAAAGATGGGTTCATTAAAACAGAGGGCTTTCAGTGTGGATCTTTCTAGCAGATTTGTGAGAGGGAAAAGGAATATGGATGATTCTGTTTTAAACGGTAAGAGAGGAGGGGAAGAGCAGGCAAAGCTTTCAGAGCAAAAAAACCACCAACCAACAAAACCCACTTAGATTTTCATTTAAAATGCAATATTTACGTGAAGTATTTCCCAGATTCTATGAATAATCATGTCTGTCCCTTTTCAGATGGTCACAGCTTATTCACTGGAGGGTCACGGAACTGATATATTTATTGTCAGCTATATAATTATTATTTTTAAAACAATTAAATGTCCCAAAAACAGTGGCCGTATCTGCTTTACATTTTGTTTGGGCTCCAGTCTAAGCTCAGCAAAGTGTGCAGATGCTGAGGTGTGGGTGGCAGATGAAGCTCTGAGAAAGCTAGAGGAGAAAATTTAGGATTACAACCCTGGGTTGTACCCATCTGCACTGGCGATAAGCTGGATGTTATTTGCTTGAACTGGCTGCATACACGTCTGGTGTACTCTGTGCAAAGTCATGTGAAATGAGAATCCCTGCTGGAAGTGCCATCAAACAGCCATCATGAGAAGCAGAAGGAGATTGTCTGAATCCATCTTTCTTACAGATCACTGTCAGTGCCTGCAGCAACCGGAGGAAAGAAAGGACCAAGGGAAAAAACCAGTGCATGCCCTGGGTTTGAGCTAGCTCACTGGCCCATTTGAGCTAGCTCGCTGGCCCATCATGTACTAAAGCCAGTCATGTATGGTTACTAAGTCCAACATAAAAATTAAAATAATAATTTGAGTGCTACCATTATTCCAGGAAAAAAAACTGCAAACTTTTTGCTGATGAAAGTGCCAAGAACAGTATGAACTTTTTGGTGTTGTGCAGCCAGTACATCATAATGTATGGTCAGTGAAATCCATTGTGACAGAGGATTTTTCAATAAAGTTGCTTGGTTTATTAACATAATATACTATTATTGAGGGCTTTTTCTCCTGGTGATTAAATATTTTCACATTATTTAACATAATGATTTTAAAACTCATTTTCAGAGTACTTTAAAAATACCATAATGTAGCTATCCAAATTTTCTTTGCTAATTACACCCTGATTCATATCACATCATGATTTTCATACTCACAGAGGAAGGCAGGGGGCCTTTTTGAACTTCTCTTTAAATGGATTTAAGAAAAACCCCTCTTAACCACAGATTTAGGTCTCAGTGAACCATGACCAGGTACATACAGCTTAAGATCCTAATGCTGCAAATAGTTTTTTATGTCCTGAACCCAAAATATTGTACAGTCCCATTTCAGGTAATCTTTGCAAGATCATGGCTCACTAATACACTTGTCTTTGCTCACCAGTTATTTCCAAGCACTTTTAAAACTAAGTGCTGAGACCTAAGTCTTCTCACGTGCTTATTTACATATATGTAATATTTCCTCAGACACCAGTAGACATTGCAGTAGGTACTAAATTCCCATTTAAATGGTCATGATAAACTGATGGAAAATGTAAGATTCAGGCCATAAACAGATCTTTAGAGTAACCTGTGTAAAAGGCAGCTGTATAGCTTCCTTTGGCTGCACAGAAATTAATGGAAAACTGAGTTAGTTTGTAATGTGGTCTGCAGCAAGGAAAGGCTTTATTGAAAGGTGTCTTATAAGCACATTTAACATTGAACTCCAGCTGCATATTGATGCTGTAGAAAAGTCTATCAATTACAAGTTTTTGAGACAAAACTGTAAAGGCATTCTTTTTAAATTATATTTATGTAAATATATGACTTGTGAAAGTTAATGTAATTTCCATTTTCTCTGTTCAGAGCAGTGTACAAAGATGCTGATTTGTATCTCCTGGATTCTCCTTTTGGACATTTAGACATTTTTACAGAAAAAGAGATATTTGAAAGGTACTGTATGTTTTGATAGTTTGCATTTAAGAATCCCACTAAACAGCACAAAGTAAAACCAAGAATAGAAATTTAATAACAGTACAAAAATACTGATATGACCAAAATTATACTTTTTGGGGATGTTTTTTTTTTAGGGATTCTTGTGACTGAGTATTTTGTGTTAACAGTAGGACAGTGTACTTGGCTGGGAACAAGCCTGGGCCGGGTGTAAGCATTTCTGCTCCCTCTTCCATCTCAAAGTATTGCGTCTGCTATAATCTATTACTCCTAGAGTGTATGGCTTTATATCTGGTGTGTTTGTGTACCAGAAAGGCTCTAATTTTAAAACACTTACCTGCTTTATAAGTTTTTACAAAAACCTATATTTTGTTTTGTTTTACTAATCACTGAAAGACTGGGCACTTGAAAGTGCCCACTGACCATGAGATTGGCAGCAGGTTGGCCAAAACCAGAGACTTTTGGCTTGTCTGGGTAGTATAGCTCAAAAGAGTAAGGACACACACTGCCATCCATGAGGTTTTCAGTCTCCATAAGTTTGAATTTTTGAAATTGAGCTCATACTTTCAAGTTTGGTAGCAAAAGATCTAAGTAACCTGAAGATGAAAAGAAATATTTCATTTTCATGTTGAACTGTGCTTTTTTGATTGACCTGAAAATGATTAAATTTTTCCTCTTTTTTGGTTCCTGTGACAAAGTACTCACCCTTTACACATCTCAGCCTTACCACCTCCTCCGTAGTTTGAGGGAGCACCGAAGACTGCTCGTACTGGGAGGGGGGCAGGTAAAAGCAAATAAATTGAAAGTGAAAGGGATAGAACCAACATTTAATCATGAAGAAAAAAAGTAATTTCTAACATTTTCATCTTTTATAGCTGTGTGTGCAAGTTGATGGCGAATAAAACTAGGATCTTAGTTACTTCAAAACTGGAACATTTAAAGATTGCTGACAAAATATTAATTTTACATGAGGGGAGCTGCTATTTCTATGGAACATTTTCTGAACTTCAGGGTGAACGGCCAGACTTCAGCTCAGAGCTGATGGGATTTGATTCTTTTGATCAGTTCAGTGCAGAGAGAAGAAATTCAATTCTAACCGAGACTCTCCGACGATTTTCCATTGAAGGAGAAGGCATGGGATCACGAAATGAAATAAAGAAGCAATCTTTTAAACAAACATCAGATTTTAATGACATAAGGAAGAACTCCATAATTATTAACCCCCTTAATGCAAGTAGGAAGTTCTCAGTGCAGAGGAACGGGATGCAGGTCAATGGGATAGAAGATGGCTACAATGACCCACCAGAAAGGAGGCTCTCGCTGGTACCTGACTTGGAACAGGGAGATATGCATCTGTTTCGGAGTAACATACTAAACTCTGACCATATACTGCAAGGTCAGAGGAGGCAATCTGTGTTAAACCTCATGACAGGCACCTCTGTGAACTATGGACCAAACTTTTCCAAAAAGGGAAGTACAACATTTCGGAAAATGTCTATGGTGCCTCAGACAAACCTGTCTTCTGAGATAGATATCTACACCAGGCGCTTGTCTCGAGACAGTGTCTTGGACATAACTGATGAAATCAGTGAAGAGGATCTGAAGGTGTGTGTTGATTTACATTCATCTTGGTTTTTGATATGGTGATATTTAGTGCAATATACTCCTTATATGTTTTTCTACCTGACTATCTCATCCCTAATGCAGTACTTCTCTGTGGCATATCTTTTTGGAATATCTGTGAATTCTTTTTAACTCAGATATAATTTGAAATCATTAAAATCCTCAAAAATTTATTTTGCTTGATTTTTTATATCTTTTGAATGCTATCTGTTGAGGATTTCAATACAGAATTTTAATCTCCTGCACTCCAATCTACCTTTAAGATTACTTATACTAAAATTAAATTTGAAACCATAACATGGAAAAACATTGTTTTAAAATACTTCTGTAAAATTGACATTTGAAATGTTAAGGCTCATGGAAAAAATAAAATACATTTGAAGTACTAACACCGTTTCTAAAACTGGAATTTGATCAAATTTGACAAATTTCTCAGACTGCTTAGCTCTTATGTTCTGATACAGATAATGAACAGAGGAGTAAGCTGGATTTTATTCTGTTTTTATGGATGTGCTGGGAATTATGCAATTAAGGTTGAGTTTTATACCAAGAGCTGAATCAAAATTCCTTTTTTCTAATAACTGTCAACTGGTCACGATAAACTTTCATTCTCGAAAATGACAACTGCTTTCCACAGGATAGGAAAATTTTCTGAAGTAGTTTCCTAGGTGGAAAAAAGTCTACAAGAAATATTTAAACTCATATTTAAATTCATAATTTGCTGAAGTACCTCCCATTTTTTTCTTTTGCTTTATTGATCTCAGCAGAAAATAGTGCCCTCAGAGTATTTACAAATTTACTCTAACAGCACAGTAATAATCTCCATTTAAAGAAAATAGCTATTGATTAACCTCTTCTGGGCTTCAAGTAGTGCTGGACAAATCTTGGTTGTTTCTTTCAGTGTTGTCTGAAAATTTCAAATCATCTCTAACTGTGTTGATATATTAAAGATGACTCAATCAGGCAGTACCTTCCTCTCCAGCCATTATCAGCCAATTTGATTGCTGTAGTTCAATTATTTGAAGTGAGTTAGCAGAAAGAATGACAGCATTCATGTGTCAAAAATTCTCAAATATAGATATTGTTATCATTCTGACTATGGTCTTATCAATTCTTTGACAGGAATGCTTTACTGATGATGCTGAAAGGATGGGTACTGTTACCACATGGAATACCTATTTCAGATACGTCACTATCCACAAAAACTTGATTTTTGTTCTAATTTTATGTGTGACTGTCTTCTTAGCTGAGGTAAGAAAATCTGTGCCTAAGGTCATGTTACTACAAATGATGTTTGTTCAAACTGTGTTGTTTCTGATAAAAGGATAAATGGATAAAGCATCAAGACATTAGCTCGTATGTATTGCTTATTGGTAACTGCTGTTAAATGATATTACAATGACTTTTCTACTGTTTAGGTGAGCATTTCTCACCAAAGGTAGTGATTAGTGCATGGCAGCAGAAGACCCACCTTCTCAAATTATGTCGGTTATTGTCCGCTGTGTGGTACCATAAATAAGAATTGTTGCCCTGTGTAGGTCTCTTGTTCACAGGTGAATAATCTTCCATTTTCCATTAAAAGATATCTTTGTAGAGCTTTGGCGGGTCAACAACAATAATTACTAGATTTTTTTTTTTTATGAGCACATACATAAATTCTGGAGAATTGCTTTCAAAAATGTTAGTAGCTTTGATCGCAGTGAATAAAGAATGGTAAGGCAGAGAGCTGAATGCCTGTGATGGCATTTAAAGATGGACAAAGTGTTCCTGCAGCATGCAGAGAAGACTTTTTCCAAGTACAGTGGAAAACACTGTCAGAAAAAGTGCTGAAGAACACCTGCCTGATCATGCGAGTCTGACTATTTTTCTTGTAACGGAAATTGCCTGCTTTTTGCCTTGTCTCCCAATCTAGGAAAGACTTTTAGCATATATACAGAATTCTACAGAGTCCTCTTTTACAGTTAATATCCTAAATCAAATGTTTTTCTGAGGGAAGGAACATGTTTCGGACAGAAGACTGGGAAATTAATGAGACTGTATTCATATGTCAACTCATAAAATATGGTACCAATTTCTCTTGGCATTTTTCAACATAAACTGAAAGAAGACAAGAATCCATTGGGATTATAGGACTAGTTTCTGGCTGAATGTTTTTAGCAGTTCTGTGGTAACACTCTAACTTCTAGTCTCATCAAACCTGGAGCAGGACACGATTGATTTTACACTAATGTTATGTTGCTGGTGATTTAAATTAGTTCTTTTGGACCAGGAATAAAACCTGGAGCTTAGATCTAGTTTGAGATCCCAAATTTTTAAACCACCTCCAAAAGCATGACAGTATTTAGATATGTAGCTGTTCTTATCATGTAAGTTTTATTTTCATGGTAGTGGAAAATGTCTGTGTAAACCTACAACAGCAAAGCTGAAGGTGAGTTGTAGGGGAAAAGGAAATTCTAACTTTGAGGTATATCAGATTTATCCCCATGTATTCAGCATACATTTCTAATCTTGATTACAAATTTTTGCTTTTAAATTAGACTAAAACCTTTTTAAATAGTTCAAAAGCCTCATCTTCTAATTGAAGAACAAATTTTACAACAAAGAGTGTATCCATCTAACTTAAACTTTCCAGTGTGACTGTTGCTTACGTAAAAGCCTATTGATAAATTAATGGGCTGGAAGATAGTGTCATATCACAGACTATATAATCTTTAGCAAATCTCTCTGCATGAGATGAAATACCATGCTAAGTTGTTATGTGGCCTGTGCTAACACTTTGTACCCTTCTGACCTTAGACAACGAAGAGAGGCTAGTGATGAACACCCAAGTGCTGAACTGAGAGAGTAGTGACAAGTAAATTGAAAGTGGTTTTGACACCCTTCACAGCTGGATGAGACTATCGTGGAAATGCTAGAGACACTATTTTAGATTTAGAACGGATTGTTTCTTATTGTAGGTCCCAAGGAGAAAGATGGAAAACTAGCAGTCAAGCAATATCAGACAAATAGATATATCAAATGTAGATATCAGCTAGCAAGAATGACAATGCAAAAAAAAAAATGTTAAAGGTTTGACATTCATACTTGAATAGCTGCTTTTGAAGATACTGAGAGACTTACTCTTTTAGGGCCATCAAGAAATATTAGTCTTTAAAACTTAAAATATGTTAAAGCATACAGTGAATGTTCCTTGTCACTAGCAATGCATTAGCACACCTTTGTTAATAGTGTGGTAAAAAACAATAAAAGAATATTTAGGCACTTGAGAGCCTGATGTAATACAAGACTAAATGTAGCTTTCCTGGTGGGATGCACTAAATGGTTTCTGTGCAAAGAGGAGCAGATATGACAAGGTTTTTACTTCAGGGGAGTTTGGCTTCCATCCATTTATAATGCTATTTCTACAAACAGTTATAAAGTCAGTGAAAGAAGATAAGTAAGAAAGAGTACCTAATATGACAAGACAAAAATTGACTCTGTTTTCTTTGGTCACAGGTAGCTGCTTCTCTTGCTGGGTTATGGTTTCTTAACAAGTAAGTAGTGGTTATAATTTATTGAGAGATTGGAGTCTCCTTTATATTGATTTTTGCTATAAATAATTAATAAATTCTGCCAGAAGTCTATATGGATAGGGACTAGCTCATATTCAATAAAATGGTTCATAGATGGATGATCTAAATACCTCATGTAGGTAGTATCTTAAGCTGGTACTTTAAGCGTTAACAATCAAATGTTTTATGCCTTGTTATTGAGCACATAACGCACGCAAGACATTTCCTGGGTCAGCTCACTCTAGAGATGCATGGATTTGATTAACCTGAGTACACTGTGGTTCACCACTGCCTTTCAGAGGTGCCAGGTGAGCCATTTACTTAGGAACATCTCAAGGGAGCAGTTTCTGTAAGACCCCATTTGTACAATTTCCTCTGCACACCTATGAAATATTCCCAGAAGTTGCAGGGTCAGGCAGATGAAAGTTAAAACATACTGAGCAGTAGTATGGCTTTTCCTGGGTTAATGCTTTTGAACCCTGTTTTAGTCCTGCAGCGCGAAGTCTGTATGTTTGAGCATAGAAAGCATATGGTGACCTAAGTCTGATCTGGAGGAGAAGAGATTTATGTTGATGTCCCCTTACAATAGGTCACAAAAGGCTTTGATTTTCATAGTACACCTGTAGCATTTTACTTCCACCTTTTTCAACACTTAAATTATTTTTTCTGGTTAAAAGAAGTGGGTGCATTTTCCTTGATTAGGCTAGTTTTGTCGGTGATTAAACTGGCAATAGGTTTGCAAGAGACAACCAAAGCAGTACACTTTCACAGCAGTTTGGAGAAAACTCTTGGAGGGGTTGTAGTTACATACCAATGTAATAATTTCCAACTTGGTAAAAACCCTTCATTGCACAACTGCAACTCATTTTAGAAATTACAACAAATGCTGATAGGCACCTGAATCACCAAAGGTGTCTGAGGAGATGAATAAGCCATTTATTGCCTTGACCCCTGAACACACACTGAGAAACTTTGCCTTAGTAGAACATGGGTTACTTCATAATTTATGTTTCATACATACAGGATGATTTAAAAAATGACCAGAAATATATCTAACTAACCATTAACATAGTTTTAAAACAAATGAACATTGCAATACTATTTATTTAGTAGAGAAAATAAAGGAGAAAACCCCACAATTTTCAGTAATGCATTTATTTTTAATTTTCATCATACAGCACAGCTTTGAAGGCAAATGCCACACAATCAGAAAACAGTACCTCTGACAAACCTCCTGTGATTGTCACTGACACTAGCATCTACTACATCATTTATATCTATGTAGGAGTGGCAGATACCCTGCTGGCCATGGGAATCTTCAGAGGTTTGCCCCTTGTGCATACGCTTATAACAGTGTCTAAAACTCTTCATCAAAAGATGGTGCACGCAGTTCTTCATGCACCTATGTCAACATTCAACTCTTGGAAAGCAGGTAACTGAGATGGGAACTGATTGACTCATGTATGGGTTTCATTTCAATTAAACAGTTTTCATTCTGTTAAAGGCTACTGTTGATTTCCATTTACATTTTCAGTCAAGCTGCATGTTAAAATTTTGCCATATAAGGTAATTTGTGAATCTTTTAATGAGCCTTGATGGCACTTTAAATGTGACGTATTTCAATTGTCAATTCTGATTCTGAAATATCACCTTGTTAGTTGGAGAAAATTAACTGCTAACTGTTTGAGGCAATAAAACCAGAATAACTTCTAATGAATAGACTTTGTCTAAAACTGCAATAGAAAAGATATAGTCAGCTATGTGGTGAGTGACAGGGAGTCAGGTGTGGATGATAAATAGTGCTTTATTTCATGAGCAGTCCTACTAAAATGGCATAAAACATCAGTTAGTGTGAATAATGGTATGTGTATTCAAATTTGGCTCTGGAATTGTTACAGAGTTCATTATACAACTGGTGCAACAAGTTCCATCTCCTGGCTGTACATGAAATTCCTATCCCATACCCTTCTTACTGGTGTGTACTAGATTACAGGAGACACTGGTAAATGACAATACAACATAGGGTTTCTCCTTAATTTTCCCATTATATTCTTAATTCTGTTACCTGGTGATTAATACAGTAATTCTGCTCAGAAGCTAAGAAACTGGTGTACAAACTCATACAAATGCTGATGTGTAAATTATCTGTGTATCAGCAGAGCCTGCTGCATGAGGGGTACAGACCTTATGCTTTATGCCTCTGCTTCTGTCCTGTTTAACTATGTTCCTTTGTTTTTGTTACGTTTTCCTGGATTTTTTCCAAGATTCCAAGAGCTGAAACAGAAGTTGTGAAGCCAAATTCCTCCATGGGGAAAGAAGCTGTAGCTCCACTAAACTGTAATGGAATTGCTTGTACAAGAAAAAATCTTGTGCTTATCCTTAATATTTTGTATTCAGAAAGAGTTGTACTTTTTTTAAAGTAATAAATGTAGGGTTTTTGAGGTGTTAAAATGTTTGACCTTTTTTTCCTTTTTTTTTCTTAATCCATAGGTGGTGTGCTTAACAGATTCTCAAAAGATACAGCAGTACTGGATGACTTACTTCCACTTACTGTATTTGACTTCATTCAGGTTTGTAGAATAAAAGTTCTAAATTTTGCTGTCCTATAACACTGTAAAGTTTTGGTCATATATTATGCAAAAGAAATCACATTATAAGAAGAAATAACAACTGGAATTAAATCCCTCTTCATTTTTTCAGTCTGTATATCTGTTTACATAGCTGCTTATCTTCTAAGTCAACTTCATTGCTTCTTGAGTACTTGCCTATATGTGTACCTCCACTGTTTGTGCAAACCACTTTTAGTACTCGGGCTCAGAAGTATTTTTGCCCTGCAGACCCCTACAGTACAACTATCCCTGCTGCTGCAGGGATTCAACTTCAAAGGTGTAAAAAGCATTCCTTAGTTTCTTTCAGTTTTCTTGGCTGAAGATTAATATATTTTTTATGCTATCCTTTGATTGCATTGAGTCATTTTCATTACTTTACCTCCTTAGCCTCTTCTGTTCCCAATTTGCTAGCATCACCCTTAATTTCCTTCTTCTCTTTGATTGACTATATTCTTGTTTTTTCTGTTCTTTAATCTTATCTGGAAACTCTTCCAGGCCTGCCTTATTGGGCACTTTGACCCATGATGATATGCTTTCAGCTTTCAGTTGGGCAGTTCTGCTCTTTTTTTTTTTTTTTTTTCTTTTTTTTTTCCCCTTCACAATTTTGACTTCCTAATTTTGTCTTTTGTCCTTCACATCTTTGTGGCTTCCCCTGAGTCTCTGGGATTTAGGCTGAGTCTGTCAGGCACTGAATAACTACTTGTGATGGAGGACACCTTTAGATGACTCTACTCCTTGAAGGAATTTTACATCCCTAAGAGTTGTAGAATTGCAAACTTTTTATTTTTTGGATGGAAAAGCTTGTTTCCAGCATACCTCTTGGGAAACTCCATGCATTACAAAATCTAGAGTTTTGAATGACCTTCCAATTCATCCACACTGAAGACAACATTGAAGAAATACAGAGATAGAGGCAATTCCAGTGTTTCTCAAGGAAGATGACTTTATTCGCTCTCCATCCTGCCTATTCTGAGACTTTGTGGCTCTGTGTGGATCCCAGCATGCCTCATTACTGACCCACCACTAATGCTGCAACGCCAGCTTTTCCTCAGATAGAGCTGGCTCCCAGAACATTTATGAAATAAAAGCAAAAGCTTCCCCTGCCCTCCTGTTTCTCTCTACCTTTATTTAGGAGATATGCAGGCCCGACTTAATCAACCCAAACACCCTGCTGCGCAGATTGCCTGTCTCCATCTGTGAATTTGCTCTGCTTTACAATTCCTACCAACATGATGGTCTGATCAAAACTGAGTCCTTTTCCTTCTATCTGTGTTAGTAATTGATAACTTTGGCTCATGACTTTAGAGAGGCCAGCGCAGCTCCACAGGTAGAGGTTCAAGGACACTACAGCTCTACTTCATGTCCTGCTGACGTCATGCAGATCTGCTGAATGAGTAAACATGGACATTGAGACCTTCTCTGAATCATTAATGTCATTGGTGTGATCAGGATTCACTAGTGTCTTTTTTCATGTGGCCATTTTGTTTCTGATATTTTGGATCTGTCATGGGAATGTTATTCCAAAACTATTTTAGTTAGTCTGTCTCTATGTTTCAAACTCTCCACAAGAAACTAACTAGTTTTTAATGTTTTCAAGTATAAGGAAAATCCCTAGATTTGACTTTTCTGTTCTGATGCCTTTCAGAGGCTAACCTATACTCTAATGTCCCATAGGTTCACCTCTGTCTCCTCAATCTCATCTGCAGAGGCTCCTGGACATGCATGATAAGTTCCCCTGTCTTTCCAGGTTCTTGTGGTGAAGATCATTGAGCATACCCGCTGTCTTGAATGCTTTTTACTAGTCATCCCTTCATAAGATGTGTCTTCTGATCCTCCACAGGTTCAGCCTTGTTTGACAGCTTCAGAATTCCATAGACTCTGCTAATGAAGAAAGTCCAATTCCTCTGAAAGATAGAGAGAAGTTATACATATAACTTTTTCCTTCTGTGCTGATTATCATGGAGTCACAGAATGGCTGAAGTTGAAGGGACCTTCACCTAGGGCCTGGGACCTCTCCAACCCCTCTGCTCAAAGCAGGGTCAGCTACAGCATGTTGCTCAGGGCCATGTTGAATTTCTGATATCTCCAAGGGTGGAGACTCCACAACATCTCTAAGCAATCTGTTCTGTTGTTTGACCATCCCCACAATAAAATTATTTTTCTTATGTTTAAATGGTATTTTGTGCATTTTAGCTTGTGCCCATTGCCTCTTATCTTCCCACTGTGTGTTACTGAGAAGAATCTGCTCAGGCTTATTTGCTCTGCACCAAATACGTATTGGGATTTAGATAAATAAAAAACAACTTTTAAGCGTATACATAATTTATGAAAATTATTTGCATATATGCACAATTTAATAATTTATATAAATATAATAAATACCACCAGATACTTATACAAAGTGATAAGATCCCCCTAAGCCTTCTCTTAAGGCTAAACAATCCCAGCTTTATCAGCCTGCCTTTGTATGTGAGATGCTGCAGTCCCTTTGTCATCTTCAAGACCTTTCACTGGACTCACTCCAGTATGCCTGTATTTCTCTTGTGCTGGAGAGCCCTCTCCAGATAGTCTCACTGGTGCTGAAGAGAGGGGAAGGATCACCTTCCTTGATCTTCTGACGAGGCTGCCCTTGTTGGCCTACCTTGCTGCAGGGGTGTATTGCTGCCTCATGGTCCACCAGGACCCCCAAGGTCTTCTCTGCAAAGCTACTTCAGCTTGTACTGGTGAGTGTGATTAGTCCTTCCCAGGTACAGACATCCACAGAGAAGTTTAGCTTCTAAATGTATTGGGATGCCTAAATCCGAGTCTTGCGGAGGTAGAGACTTGGTCTCTGCTAGTCTTCAGTTTATGTGTGCATAAGTTCATTCTTCTAACTTCTGAGATTATCACAAGAATTTGACACAAAATTTTAGAGCTGGTTCTTATTCCTTCTTATATGAGAAAGAGCTGGTAGATGACTTTGGCTAACTCCTTGTTTAGGGACACTGCCTCCTTCTCTGTTGCAGCTGTGGATGTCTTGACATACTTTTTCTAGGACTTTTATAGGTATTAGACATATCGGAGACCTTCCCTTTTAGGGAGCAGGGCTTTTCATCCAGGATGAATGAGGCTTCAGGATGAAAGAGGCCAGGGTTACTTTCCAGTCAGTGGGATATACCCAGCTGCCCATAAAAGAAGAATTGGTATTAACCTTTACATCAAAAACAAGAGATAGCAATTGTAATGTTTTCTCTGACAGCCATCTGACCTGCTTGCATACATCTTGGGTATGAATTGTAGCCAGCTAATAATGGCAGCAGCATTGCCGCTAGTTTTAACATCCACCTTTTGAGTGGGACTATATTAAACCCTAGGGATGAGCATGTCACGTGAAGGATGTCCAGAAAATTATGACCCCACTTTAAGCACTGGTAGAAGACTGAGTTGGACATTTATACCCATGGTCATGACAGTTTTTCCTTAAATGATGAACCCCCATTGGTATACCAGATTGGCTGCTGCAGTCATTGCCACCCTGAACCCTTGTTGAATTGCTGTCTCCACCACCAGCTGTATTTTCCAAACTGGGGACACAGAGGAAGCACTGGAACGTGTCCCCCATCTGGCCTCTGTCCCAGGCCTGAAAGCTCAGCACCTGGGGCCACTGCAGCTCAGCGCTGTGGCTCTTAACTGGGCTGCATGAGCTGTCTGCTGCCATTCCCCAAGCATATGCCAATGTAGCTGGCTTGTATGTTGATATTTGCTACTGTCTTTTTAAAGAACGTGTCATCTTTTGTTTGACTTTACATTTTTTTTATATTTGGAGTTTATGAGGTAACACAAATTTTCATATTCAACTTTTTAGTGAAATAACTGTTGAACCAGCAGTGAGAAAAATATGGCATCATGGTGGCCTTTGCAAAATTTGAGTGAATGATGGAAACAGGAATTAAAATAGTCTCTGTGTGACTGTGTAATCTCAAGTAATGTGAGAGCTGTATAACTTGGCTCAGTATCAGCTGAACAACTCCTTCGTGTCTTAACAATTAGAGATACAAGAGGTACTAAACTCTGCCTTTGAAATAATGAGTAAACACAAATCCATTCTTGCATTGCTACAGACCGGTGCTATACAGCCTGCACAAGCATAACCCACATGTGTCACCATTCTTTTAAGAAAAAGGAGGAAAACAGTGAAAGAAATCTTTAACTAGTTCAGCTGTTACAGTAGTATTTTTTCATAAACTTTGATGCTGCTATAGCATTGCTCAGATTTCTGATGAAAACAAAGGGTAGGAAACCTGGAACACGCTTACCTGTTCATGATGTGATGTTTCAATGCGATGTTCATCATTTTGTCCAAACTGTCCATTTGCAGTTTCTTTAGGCTGATAAGTTTGCAGTTTGAAGTAGTTTTTTAGTGTGAAGGGTAACACCCTGATACAAAGCAGAGCTTTGCTATTCTGTGTAGACTGATATACTTGATGTTCATTAGATTTAGGTATGAGACAAAAGCAGTCTAAGTACTTAAGATGTTTCTAGAGTAAAGACCAAGGCCTGATTTAACTAAATCTGTCTGGAGCTGCTGAGGATAAGGTCTTATGAGAAAGGTAGTAGTCTCTGGTGGGTTAAATGGATTAACTCTTGAATGATTTTATTCATTTTGAGTCATCTGTCACCTTAAAACATATTTTTTTCTCCTAAAACTGCTAATTTTTCATACCGCAAGTCCTCTTATGACTTATTTTATGTCTTCTGATCATGACGAGTAGTAGTGCTAGTTTCTTATGTGGGTTACAGTCCCTTGAGCAAGTGATGATGTGCAACTTCCCACTTTTTCTGACCCTCAGAAAAACTGCTTGGCCCAGAACCTGCAGCAGACTGTCACTCAGGTCCTGACAGTCTGGCACACCTAGTCCAGGCAAGACAGGGTCAGGACAGTTAGGTTTGGGAGGTGGCTGCAGATATTGCCAGTGTTGTTCTTAGAATTTTAACTGGAGAGTGAGTGCCTAGCTGCCATTGTTTTTGCGTGGCTTCCTAATTTAGAAGCCTGCAATACCAGTTGTACTACACAAAACACTTCTTCCATCTATTAGAAAAGATGGCAGCTTATTTGAACAGGTTATGGATCCAGCCTCAATTATTCATGATCTTTTTATGGAGGTTTGTTCTCAGCTGCAAATCCTACTTAGGTTAGCACTTTATGTTTGTTGAAACAATATGTAGTTGCCATGGGAAGGAGATTCATCACCAATCTCTAGTCTATAAAATGACAAGTTTACTATATCAATAGTATTTTTCTTTCATTCTACAGTTAATACTGATTGTGATTGGCGCTATAACAGTAGTCTCAATATTACGACCCTACATCTTCCTGGCATCAGTGCCTGTGATAGCAGCCTTTATTATGTTAAGGGCATACTTCCTCCACACTTCTCAGCAGCTGAAACAACTGGAATCTGAAGGTAGGAGCAGCAAAATTGGTAGACTTCTAAATCCGCAACAAATCAATTGAGAAGTGATTCACCCTTTCACCTCTTCTTTGCCTTTTCTCTTGCAAGATGCCATTGTCTTTGGGAGCAGAACACATATCTCCTTAAAGCCAGTGCTGTTACTGATCCAGCCGATACTGAGTGCTTTGCTGCCAAAGAGCAATGGAGACCTTTTTAAAGCTGGGCTTTATCACCACTGCAGCTGAAAACAAATGAAGTCCTGACATACAGTTTTCTTGAGAGTAAACGTAACTTGAAAAATTGTGGTCAGGCTTGATATGTGCCCTATGAGTTCGTTTCTTTATAAGAAAAATTTAGAATGGATATATCTTGGTTTCAAAGAATTCTTATTTCTGAATGTTATTTAATTAAATTTCCTTCCTCTCCCCCATTAAGAGACTAACATGTTCCCATTAAAATGGAAAACCTCATTCTGACGTGTGGGTTTGCAGTTCAGGCACTGTGGCCTGGCTTTACAACAAACTGGCAGATCCTCAATGAATCAGTTCTGAATCTTAAACACTGATGATCATCTTGCCTTTTACTTAAGGGTAATTCTGAAGTTCCTCAGATCTAAATCCAAATTTCTTTGATGTTCACAGGGATCCAGCATTGGCTCACCACTTTTTATGTAATGCAAGATCTGCTTAAAATTACCATGTCAGTACAGTGAAATCCAGAACATTAAAGTACTCTGTCTGTGCTAAAAAAACTTCACTTGATGGAGTTATCAGAATTGCAGGAATTCATTTTGGCTGGGGAGGAGCTGCTTTTCTCTTGTGGCATCTTACAGCAGGCCAGGAGCTTCCCCAAGTAGTATGCTAACTATGAAGAATTAATGTGATCCTTTCCTGGCAATACAGTGAATGGAAGGTCAACCCATTCATGCAAAGACTGTTGTTGTATATCCTGTGCTAGGATTGCTTCAGTCATATACTCCAACAACGTGTGTAAATTAAACACTGACAATAGTTATACTGCTGTGAGTTAGAGCATAGGGCTGTGTATTTGCATTATATCAAAGGTATTTGCTTATGAGTGTTTATCATGTTTCTAATTTAAACATTTTACAGCTCGGAGTCCAATATTCACCCATCTTATTACAAGCTTAAAAGGGCTGTGGACACTGAGAGCTTTTGGGCGGCAGCCGTATTTTGAGACCTTATTTCACAAAGCCCTGAACCTACACACGGCAAACTGGTTCCTCTACCTGTCAACGCTGCGCTGGTTCCAGATGAGGATAGAAATGATATTTGTTGTCTTTTTTATTGCTGTGGCGTTCATCTCTATCGTAACTACAGGTACAATAACTTTACTGGAGTACTGAAATGGAAGTCTTCTGCTCCTGTTTAACAGCTCAGCTTTAGAAAATTCTGAGGGGAATAAACCATTGCAAAATTCAGTGTACATCAGAGTCACTGATTTAAGTATGTCATGACAGTAAACACAATTTAATGAAAATAGAAATTACACTATTATTATCTGCAGTCTGGTGTTGTAGAGTACTCATTAAAAGTATTAATCTGAAAATAACATCTGAAGGGACAGAACTTTTCTTGACTGTAATTGCTGTAAAAGTAATCTCACATGTTTTAAACCACATTAATGTAACATGTTACTGTATTGAAAAGCTTGGATGTTGATTATCATCTGTATACCTCAACATTTTTTAGTAAATAGAGGTTAATGTTCCTCTAATTTGCAAATGGCTAAGACATGCAAAGTTTTAATGATCTTTTAAAGCCACACCAATAGCAGAAATAGTCATCCAGGTCTCTAATTCCCAACCTATTGATCCATTTTCCAGGATGAGGTTTTGCAAATTCCATTCAAAATCTCCTCAAAAATGTCTCACTGCTTCTAGTAAACCCAGTACACGAATGAGAATCACTCTATACCTTACTATCTTATTTGTATTTGAAATGCTGCCCGTGGCTGGCTGGGCATAGCGAATCTCCAACAAGTAGAGAATAGGAGGTGAATGTCCCCAATATTGGAATAATTCAGTTCTGTAGAAAAAGTCAACAGGTTTAGTTACAGATTACTTCAAATATAGTTTTTAATTCACTACACTTTTGTTATGTATGTTTTTTTGATTTTGATTCTCAGGCGTTATTCTCCCTCTCCCAAGTTTTACACTGAACTTTGTGTGCAGGATCTGGATGCAGTTTCAATACTGTGGTCACTGATGAACAAGAATTTGCTGATTTTGTGAAGGAAGTTTTTTGTTCTAATAATATCCAAATTTCATTTGATTATACTTCAGTGTTGAAAAGGAGTTATATAAAAGTGCACATTTTACTGAATATTGTATTGCATTTGAAATGCTATCCTCTGTTCCTTGTATAAGGACCTCTCCTGATTCTTAGAAATAAAAAAAAATCTTGCCGCACAAATACTTCTGTATGAAAATACGCACCTACAGTACTTTTGTTACAAAGGAGACTTTTCATTCCCCTAAAATTCATAGGGAAACAATATCCCCTGCTGCCCTTCTCATTTTTTACTTTGTGTGCTTAATAGTTTAGCATTTTTTAGGGAAACTAACTTTTTCTTGTGTTATTGTTTTTCTGGATATTTTATTTGAGAAAAGGGGTTAGAAACACTTTTTAAAAACGTGAAAATTTGTCATCTTGCCACCATTGTAAACTTTACTGTTACAGGTAATAGGACCTTGGAGCAACACTAAATTCCTTTTCTTAATCTGCCAGCTTTCAGGAGGAATAAGTTCCTTTTATTGTTTACTTCTATAATTACTCTAATAATGAGTTGTCTATAAGGAAAATGGGAGGAAGTTTGTTGAAGAAAGCTATAGAAGAAATGGAGAAATCATAGAAAGGCATTTGGCTTAAATTCTCAATTCCATTTAACACACAGTGAGATTAAAAATCAACAGTGGGGTAGTTTAAATGCTTATATTGTGTTGTATGAACTCATAAAGAAAAATCGCTGGAAAAATCCCATTATTATTACAGTAGACAATTAAAGCAAAAGAATTTATATCTACATCTTCATGGAACAGTAAGGAGAACATGTCCTCTATTTATCCAAGAAATGAAAATGTAAACCAGTGCAACTATTTTGAATTTTAAAGTGGTTAGCTGCGGTGTTTTAGTCAGGTAAGAGTCATTTCACAGATTCATATATGTTGGAAAAAAGAAATCGAAATCAAGATTGCAGAGGCCTGATTCTGTCCACAGCTTAAGTACTAAGATTTAATTTTTTCTTCTGCCAAACCAAGATCAGTGTTTCTAGTGAATTCAGTGCCAAAGCCAGGTGCTTAACTGATGATTAAGCTCTCAGTCCTTTGTGTAACCAATAAATCAATATTTTCTCCATTAAATAAAAAGAGGAGAGAATTTACTAATTTTCTGATTTCTATTGGCTTTTTCTTTGTGTAAAAATCAAACATGTTTTTCTCTCTGCAGGTGATGGACTAGGTCACGTTGGCATTATTCTTACTTTAGCTATGAATATCATGGGAACCTTGCAGTGGGCAGTAAACTCAAGCATAGATGTGGATAGTTTGGTAAGCATAAAATGCACTGTGCTGTGCTTTCTTTTGAGAAATTGCCTTATTTTGTTGATTATGGGTGTTCAGTGAGTTATTTCAGAGTTGGATATCAGGCAGATATGTCAGAAAAGTTCCCCTCATACCTTTCATAGCAACCTACCAGCTTTGGCACAGCACAAACAGTTTTTTTAAGATCAAAAATTTCCCTGGACTAGAATAAGCAACAGCAAATAATTGCATTTGAGGATTCAGATTGTAGATGTAGCAGATGGGAAACTTCAAAAAGGCTTGGAATTGTTTTGCTGTGATTATATACCTTACCAAGGTACAAAATACACCTTACTCAGTCTACTTAAGGGTTTTGCACAGCAGATCAGGATGGATGTTTTTGAGCTCTTTCTATGCAAAATCAATAGTGATTTAAAAATCTATCCTAGACTTCCCTGGGGGTCTTTTTCTGGTTTTGTGTAAAATAACCTCTGAGATAAGGCTTTGGAATTGTACCTGTTTGCCCCTCTAATTTGCGTAGTTAGTCCGTTAGTTAGGATTGGCTTTAAAACAGAATATTTCACAAAGTTGACTCATCATCACCTATTTGTTTAGATATGAGAAGCAGACAGGAAACTCATAAAAGAATCTGCTTGTTCTTGCAGTTTTCATCATACCTTAGCTTAAATGTATGAAAGTTTTAGATGTTATTTTTAAATGTAATAGTTACTTCTCTGTTTACACCAGGCATTCTAGGATTTCCTTTAGGCAGAATTCTTGTAACAAAATACAGTGGTCTTATAAACCAAAAAAAATTTTTGAGAAAAAAAAATCTCCCACATCCAGTCATACCCTCTCTGAACCCTAAATTAGCTTCTCAAGCCAACAATTTCAGTACTGGAAAACAAACAGCTTTTACAGAGATCTTGGAGACCATTAAATTCTGATTAGCTGAAATGAGTTGTCATTTAAAAAAAATAATTGGGGAAGACGATGACAGTGAAGGAATATTTGCAGTTCAACATATTCTTTTCAAATAAGTGATTCAACCAGCCTTATCCTAAAGGAAATTCTTAAGAGCCCCAAAACTAGGAATTAATCACTTAAAACATCTAATCTCTTGTTTACGTGTGTGACTGGTGATAGTCCAGAAAGCTGACTGCCATTCAGGGACCCATGTTTTCCCCCTCCACCAATTGTTTTATGCTCTTTCTTTGCTTGTTAGAACAGCCTGTCTTGAAGGGCAGGCACTTTGTGAAAGGGCTTCTTTACTGTAACTGCAAGACACACTGAATAGCAGAAGAATTGTGACTGATAATGAAGTAAAATGTGCTGTTGGTAAGGCAAAACAGTGACAAGAACGTTCAGTCAGCTCTCATTTGTAAACTCCATCTTAGCTGTATAATGCATAACGTGATCATTTTAAGTATAACCATCTGTATAAGAATCATGTGCACGTATTATATGGCTTAATACAAACTGAAGGTGTTTCAGAAAAGCAACTGAAAGTCTTGCTGTAGGATTCAGAGGGCGCTGGACACACTAGTGTTTTAATGAAGAAGAACTTACCCTTTTTTAAAATACATTGATGTTAAAATGTCACTATTAGTAGCAATAAGGAAGTAACTCCCTTTTCCCTGAAAAGAAAGTCTCAAGTTGCATTAGACGTTTGTGAGTATTTTTCTCTATATTAAGACAAACTACTGTACTGGAGCAACACTTATATGATATTAATGACAGCCTTTCTAAGATGCATCAGTTTATAGGTGGATCCTCTGGACTGCTTTTGGCAGTGGACAGCTCCCCACCCCCATCCCATGGATTTTTAGGTATCCCAGATGACTAATAGATATCGCCGGCAGGATGATTTTCCTGACATTCAAAAGCTGCTTATGTAGCCAAGCAAATAAGAACAGCTTCATGGTTTCAAGATAATGAACCTGCTTCACTGGGTGATGCAGATGTATTATTTCCCACTCTTTGTATTCTTTACATTTAGCACTTCCCTTTTTAATGACTATTACAATTATTTGGTTACAGATGTCCTGCAAAGGCTTGCATGTGTGCCTGCCTTAGTACTCTATTTGGTTATACTCTATTTTTCTCTCAAGGGGTATTTTGAAGCTCCTCACAGGACCAGATTGGCTAGAATTGACACATCTCCATGTGTCTCCTGTTACAGATATGCATGCACCACTCTAGATGATATCACTCTTGCCCTTCCTTGAGCAGCTGTGACATCTGTGCTTACAAGCCGGCACACAAGCATGCCTGAATGTAAAGCACATTTGTAGGTGGCAGTCCTTGGTTGTCAGATAAGCTGGAGTTTTCTGCAAGTGGTTGAAACCCATGTCCGAAGCCATAGCTCCTGCAATTCGTACGTGATATTAAGCTTGTGCTGAGTTGTTTTATAAGATATGCAGGGTATGGGACATCAGTGAAATAAATGCAATCAAAAGGGCAGGAAGGCAGGAGAATAGGGAAGCAAGATCATGTGAAGAAGGAAAAATTTTACTGGAAGAAATACTGGCCAAAGAGATGGGTAGGTGACAAATTTGACTTTATTCCACACAATCTCCTTCTTGATCTTTCTGTGACACTGGCATACATATTGAAGAAATCTGAGTTTCTAGGTTGGATTTTGTTTTTACATACATATATATTCTCTTTGAAGCAATTTCTGTTGAACTGGTTTGGCTTTAACTGAAAAATCCCCATTGTCTTTTAATATCCTATAATGGTTTTGGCATTTCATTCTCTACAGCCGTGATACTTTATCTGCTCTGTTTTGTTGTTTGGTTTTTTTTTTCAAAACATATGTGGTCACTCTGACAGCTATCCATTGTTTTATTTAAAGCTAACAGTTAGGCTAGATTTATCTTTTCACTTTGATCATTTCTGCCAATATCCCTTTAGCTGGTTTTCAGTCTTTTTCTTATCTCTCCAAGCAGTCTTGTAGTATTTTTAATTTTTTCCTTCATAAGGAAATAGCAAATAAGTTTTCCAGTAACTGCTGCTTTCACAGATAAACATTGCCTAGTCCAGTCCCAGTGGACTGTTTTAATGCTTTATAATCTCTTCCTTCACTGATGTGTATGCTGCAGTAGCAGTGCTATAACTAGGAAGGACAATTCCTTTTATCAGGGAAAGAGAAAATGCCATACTTTTACTGTTGCCAAGATTACTTATGTAAGGAGATATAAAAAGAATCCTGCAAAGAGATATTAAAACCACACTCGTTAAACCTCACAGTGCCCCACCCTGTACATCAGGGATGCTGAAGACTTAAAGTAGTACGTGGTAGAGAAGAGGATCAAAGTAAAAATTAGGATTGTAAAAAATAATGGTGCTTTTATGGCTGATTCTCATGCTTCTATTTTCCCATGCTATTTCACCTGTTCAACTGGTATTTTTTTTTTAACTTGGACATGATCTTAATATGCTTTTTACTACTACCAGCAGAAATCCTGAGAACACTGTTAATTTCCAAAGTTTATTTAAACTAAAATACTTGACTGTAAAATCTGCATCAGAATGACAATTCTCAAAGTGTGATGTTGGTCATCTGGAAGGGAAGAGAATCAAGAAAAATCTGTTAGAACATTTCCTTTTCTGCCTGCAAAGCAGTGTGAGAAAGAGCAAAAAAATCAGTGCAAGTTTGACATGAATGAAATATTTAATTTTTGCAGTTTGGAAGGGAGTATATGTCCTATAAGTGCACCCAAAATGTGACAGCAGAAGATGTGAAACCTCAGTAAAACCATATGGTCTGCCTGCATTGACCCAGTTTTTGCAGTGACTTAATGCACAGGGCTTTTTTACAACATGAGGACCAACCTCTCATAGGATCTCTCGGTTGCACACTGCGCTTTCCAGAGAGCATGATTTTGGAGAGGTGGTGGCTTGCAACATGGTCGTTGAATACTATGCGTGTCTGGTCTGGAGAGGGTAACTGCTGTCCTTCTAGCAGAAGAGAACATAGGGCCTGATGAAATTAATTGTATTAGATTACTTGTAAAAGAATTACTTCTTCCACTTTCTGGAAAGATACATTACATAATTCTATTATGAATTCTTCAACATTAAGAAGAGTTTAAGTGATATTAATGAGAAAGTAAATTAAAGAATTTGCAATGTTATTAAAATCTCAGTAAAATACAATTAGGCAAGGCTAAAAATAGTGTATTATGCTCTAGACATTTTTAGATGAAAGTAGTAAATATACTCCTTTATTCTAAAGCGTTAGTTAGAGAATGTGAATACAGCAGGCACATTGCTGATGGGAATAATGGATGAGAAACTTGCTGTCACCTACACCATACTTGTCATTATGAATGACAGAAGATTTCTACCTGTGAAAGGAAGAATGGTTATCTTTGTAAAATGTTACTGACATTTATGCTACATTCTGCCCAGATCTAAATCATAATGCAAATTACGGAACCAGAAAAGCATTATTCTGAATTGATTTAAAGTTTTAAGCTGTCTAAAATATATGCATATGTGATGTGACTGATAAATACGTCAGGGGAGCTGGGACAGAGATGAAATTTTCTGTTGTAAGGGAAGACTCTTTGTCCAGCTGGCTTCATAGCAGATTTTAGCTAGCGTATAACGGTAGGATCTCTTGCACAATTGTAGGGAATCCCTGCCTTTACAAAAGTTCACAGCTCTTGGTGAAGCCAAGAAAGACCTTAATTTCTGAAGTGGTGATATTTCTAAAAAGATAAGATTTCTGAAAACAAATGTGCCATCAAACACTGATTAAAATAAATGCATGGTGCTCATTGTGGGGATTTACTAAAGACAGTCAGACAGGAAGAAAATCGTCAGTCTGATCCAAGGCCTTCCCATTTGTATCACCAAAATGAAATGACATTCATATGATGATGACCATGCCTTTCCATCTTGCAGAGGGGTTAAGATGGAAATTGTAATTGATAGGCTTGGGTGTTAGCATGTTCTTCAAAACTTCTGTCACAGTTGTGTTTCAAGATGCTGAGACATAAGCAATTACTCCAGTATTTCCTTGCATTATACATATATTTGCTTCCACATGGAAAAGCCACCTAACGATTTCAACCTGGATCAAAAAGGAGGAAGGAATGGTAATATATCAAATAGAATCACTTTGCAGAAGGAATTACAAAAGCAGTTTAACAAGGTCAAAGATGTACAAAGGGTTTTCCATAATGCCACTAAAAAGAGATATGGTACTGGGAATACAGATTAGAGAACAAATGCTAATTATAAGGCCCAGATACTCCTGGATGCAGTAGCTATGAAGGTATCTACCTATTTATTTATTTATTTTGCTAAATAATTTCTGACCAATAAGAATTGACACTATCTTATAGTTTACTCTTGTCGTTTACAAAGGTCAGATTTTGGTAAAATGAGGAATCTAGTTAATTAAGTTAATTGGACTAAGGCACTTATGGACCTGAATGTAGACTGAGGTCACATCTTCTTCAAGTGAGGGGCTGAAATTTGTTTCCTGCATAGCAGGAGAAAAACAGTAGGAAATTTTGGAGACTCTAGGACTACCAGGTTGAATAACATTCTGCAAAAGTATATTAGAAATGACAGCCTCCACAGAATGGTTTAGTTAACGAAAACAAGCTATGCCTGGAGGTCAAGAAGCAGACAGAGAAGAGAGAGTTGACAAAACCAGGGTTACACTTGCAAAAGGCCCAAATTCTGGATGAATACTTGATCTCAGTTTTCAATAAAAGGACAGTGTTTACTCTGGGGAGCTGAAAGTGAAGCAGAAGGTAGAAATGGGATTTACAATATCTGAGGTGGAAATTATATGCGAAAACCAGCCTAGCTGTAGGCACATAACTGAAGCTCCTAAGTTAGAATCCTGGTCTCCCTAAATTTCCTGTACAGTCTGTAGAGGGACACATACACCACCCATGACTCAGTCCATCTAAAATCAGAGTCTTCAGCTAAACGTGATTGGGTTCTGCAGTTGGCCATTTCAGTTAAACATGTTAAACTGGGCTGGAACAATGCCACCCCCTGCATGCAGAGCAGTTGGGACCAGACGTCCCATCCTAGGGTTCAGGAAGAACTGGCTGAGAAGCTGGAGATCTGGTAATGGCCACTTCAAATGAATCCACCAAGCTGGCAGTGGTGGTGGCAGGTGATAGAATAACAATTGTCACTTTTGGTTAAGAAGGAGAAATGGAAAGTCATTGATGCCACCATCAGATTGTTAGTCTGATGGCAGCAGTCTTTAGAAACTAATTTGAAGAAGTAATCAAAGATGCATTCAGGTTTGCTGACATTAGGGTTGCGTCAGACTAACCTGATAACTGTGTTCAATGATTTATTTTCCAGACAAAAGTAATGTAGTAGATCTCATTTGTCTTCAGGAAAGCACTGGCTGTGGCTCTGTTTCAGAAATTATATAAATGAAGGAGATCAGGAATATTACAAGAACTGTAAACTAGTTAATGAGTTGGACAGAAAGGAAATGGCATTAAGCTGTAAGTATTAAGCTGTAGGGAGGCTCAACAAAGATTAGATTTGTGACTGATCTTGTTTTAATCTTTAATGCTTTAAACAAAGAAAAAAAAATTGTGTTGAAGAAATCTGCCAAAGGCACAAAGCTGAAAGGCAATGTTAGCATGAAGGATGCTGGGACCTCAAAGGTATTAGGTGACCTCAAATTGCTGATATAAAATAGATTTCAGTAGCCAAAGTGTAGGCTTGAATTTAGGGACTGCTAAGAATAACCTCTGTTGCAAGTAAGGATCTCCTCAGTTAGAAATGGCTAAGATGGAGGAAAGCTTGTCTGACCACTGCTTGATCAGAGGGTGACTATAAGATGTGACTGTGAAGAAAAAGCATATGATCCTAGGATGTGTTAATCAAGATATTCCTAATATAGATAGGAAAGTATCAATTTGTACAGTGTCCTTGTGAAACATCATCCAAAATGCTGTGTACATTCTGGTCAGACAGAAAAGATTAATTTGAACTGGGATGTTTGGAGAAGGAGAACATATGTAAAGAAAGAGGCTTACACCTGGTTTTTCTTTAGTCCTGGAGAACAAAGGGTGACTGGATCTAAGGCAGCCCTTCATAAATTAATGAGGAAAGCAGCTAGGAAAAATAGCTATTTAGAAATTAAAATTAATTAATTTACAAGAACACTGGTCCATAGACTTAAAAATATGTGTTCTGACTGCCTGAGCAGTGACATTCTAGTGAAGGAGATGAATTAACTATTTATTAATTGACCATTGACCCATTTTAAAAAAAAAGCATCCCTTCTAGTCCCATGCTCCTTTGAAAATTCACCAAGACTACTAGTAACTTCTGTCTGAAGTTCATGAACTACAGGACTTGATTATTTCACCTAATATATGTAATTACAGATATAAAATTAATTATAATGGAAGTTCCTACTAATTTTTTTGTAAAATCTATAAATAATTTCTCATAAATACTCAGATGTTAATGTCTGATGATTGTTCCTCTTTACTTGATGCTACTGCTTTACATCTTTCAGATTCCACACAGTCTGCTGATCCTTGGAGAGCAATCATTATTCAAGGAACTTCAGTTTTTGGGTTGGGCAACCCCTTACAGGAGGAAGGAGTTGAAGACTCCAAGATTGCTTTAATGATCATACTTTGTTTTCATAAACACAGGTCATCTACAGTTTTCAAAATAAATTTTTAGAGGTAGAAAGAGCTATTGTGTCCATTAAAAAGGATGCAAGTGGAATCACATGTTGGACCAATGTCAGTTGTACAAGAGCAATAGAATCTAGAGTTCTATATAAGATGTATCCTACCTTTGAAAATTATATCATGATATAACTTACTCAGAAAAGAGACTTACTGTTCTGGCTAGGAATTAGGAATAATTTGATTTCATTTGTTTTGATAGCTAAGTATAATTACAATTAGAATACTGTTTGTTTTGATTCCTAGATGCGGTCTGTTGAACGAATATTTAAATTCATCGACATGCCAACAGAAGAGACGAAAAACATCAAGCCAAAGAAGAATAATCAGCTTTCAGATGCCCTTGTAATTGAAAACAGGCATGCAAAGGAAAAGAAGAACTGGCCATCTGGGGGCCAAATGACTGTGAAGGACCTTACAGCCAAATACGGTGAAGGAGGGGCTGCTGTGTTAGAAAACATTTCCTTTTCAATAAGTTCAGGGCAGAGGGTGAGACACTGTTTTGTTGTGTTTGATCTGACTTCTATTAAGCTTAACTACAAAAGTGTCATTATAAACCTATTCATTGACTAAAGAGTAGGTTGAGTTCAAAGTTTTGTAAATGAAATTGTCGCAAAACAAAGTAATTATAAAGCACCTGAAGAACAGAAACATCTTGTCTCTTCTTAAAAAGAGCTCATCTGTAGGATTATTAGTTGGAAACAAAAAAAAAAGCAAGGAAAATCTACCTCAGTTATCCTAGAAATCTTGAGGCTATTTACACCTCAGTGAAGCACAGTGGGGATATTTGCTGGCCATGAGGAGCAGAATATACCGATAAAATATTCATGCAGCAGTTCCCCAAGTTGTATTCCTGTGCCTGAAGTCATCTGCCTTCTCCTCCTGAGGAGAGGGAAGCTTGCTGGTGAGCGCAGGTGCTGAGGGCAGCCTGACCCAGGTGAAGCAGGGCACGAAAGAATACCAGCCGTTGTGCCAAGGGTAATGCACCGCTGGTTCTGGCAGCTGGAGGGTGGAGGTGCCATCTCGCCCGTTCGATGAGGGCTCTATGCCACCCTGAATTATTACATAACAAACCATAAGCAGCTCTATTCTTTAGAAGATTGACAAACCTCTAATTAATCTTCATGTGTGTTTAGGGTTCCATTCAAGAAAGAGCTTTAATTTCAGGACAGCAGTTAGGCAGAAGTTTAACACTTTGCTTTAAGTTCGTGCTGAAGGACTGTCCTCAGTGGGGTGAGAAGAAAGGCTCGCACAATTTCCTAAGCTGAAGCCATATAGCTGAAGAAGAGATTTTAACTCTCCCATGTAGATGAGAAAACAGGTTCAGCGACAGCTCCCTGGCCTTGCCATGAGGCAGCTCTTCGCTCCTAGTTTGGATAGCACCAGTCTCTGCCAGGTTTGGTAGATCTGTCTTGGTTTATATGAACTGAATGTTTCATCTCCTAAGATTGAGGGCACCAAAATTTTGAAACCAGGGATCTGACTTCCTGTAGTACCATCCTGAAACTGCCCTGCCTTTGGAAGAGAGGCACCTGTGATTCCTGGAGCGTGGAGGTGCAGGTGCTGCTGCAGTCTGGTGGATTTACTTCCTGGAAAATCCCTTGAAGCAATGGAGTACGGAAAATGAAAGATACTTTTGTACTGTACAGAGAGGGGGCAGAGCAATTAAAACAAAGATCCTTTTTTCAATGGCTATGGTTTAGGAACCCGATCCAATTTCGGTGATGAACCATGGATTCAGAGGTAGCATTTCCAGAACTGGAGCGTGCTCCTTAAACTGGAGAGGATTTGTCTCTGCCCTGTAGGGAAGCATGTATAAAACAAGCAGGAAAGGGGAGAGGTATCCTTTCTTGAGGGTGTCAAATACAATAGAATAGAATAGGACTATTTCAGTTAGAAGGGACCTACAACAATTTTCTAGTCCAACCAATTCAGGGCTGGCCAAGTTAAAGCATGTTATTAAGGGCATTGTCCAAATGCTTCTTGAACACTGACAGGCTTGGGGCATCGACCACCTCTCTAGGAAGCCTGTTCCAGTGTTTGACCACCCTCTCGGTAACGAAATGCTTCCTAATGTCCAGTCTAAACCTCCCCTGGCACAGCTTTGAACCATTCCCATGTGTCCTATCACTGGATCCCAGGGAGAAGAGCTCAGCACCTCCCTCTCCACTTCCCCTCCTCAGGAAGCTGTAGAGAGCAATGAGGTGGCCCCTCAGCCTCCTCTTCTCCAAACTAGACAAGCCCAAAGTCCTTAGCTGCTCCTCACAGGACATGCCTTCCAGGCCTTTCACCAGCTTTGTTGCCCTCCTCTGGGTGCATTCCAGGACCTTCACATCCTGCTTAAATTGTGGGGCTCAGAACTGCACACAGTACTCCAGGTGCGGCCACACCAACGCTGAATACAGCGGGATAATCACCTCTCTTGACGGGCTGGTTATGCTTTGTTTGATGCATCCCAGGGTGCAGTTTGCCCTCTTGGCAGCCAGGGCACACGGCTGACTCACATTGAGCCTGCTGTCGACCAGCACCCCCAGATCCCTTTCTGCAGGGCTGCTCTCCAGCCATTCCTCTCCCAATTTATACTTGTGCCTGGCATTACTCCATCCTAGGTGCAGAAACTGTCATTTGGACTTGTTAAATTTCATCCCATTAATCATTGCCCAATGCTTCAATCTATCTAGATCCCTCTGCAAGGCCTCTTGTCCCTCAAGGGAGTCAACAGCACCTCCCAGTTTGGTATCATCCACAGTCTTGCTAATGGTGCATTTAACTCCTGCCTCCAGAATGTTGATGAATATATTGAACAGAACTGGCCCTAGAATTGAACCCTGAGGTACACCACTGGTGACCGGCTACCAGCCAGATGTAGCCCCATTCACTACAACCCTTTGAGCTCTGCCCTTCAGCCAGTCCTTCCCCCAGCACACCGTGAACCTGCCCATCCCACAGTCAGACAACTTGTCCAGAAGGATGCTGTGAGGGACAGTATCAAAAGCCTTACTAAAATCCAGAAAAGCTACATCTACTGTCTTCCCTTCATGCACTAGGTGGGTGACCTTATCATAGAAGGATATCAAATTATTCGAACAAGACTTTCCCTTTGTGAACCCACATTGACTGTGCCTGATGATTGCATTATTCTTTAAATGCCTTCCAGTAGTACTCAGTACAAACTTCTCCATAATTTTTCCAGGAACTGAGATTAGACTAACAGGTCTGTAGTTCCCTGGGTCTTCCCTCATGCCCTTTGTGTAGACTGGAATACAAATCTACCCAATCAATAGATTGGGTTGGTGCAACACAGCACAGACTGCTCATCTGGTTTTGAGGCCTGAGGCACTGTTACAGAAAGGATGCCAGGTGGCAGGAAGAAACTCCTTCTTTACCTTCACATATATACTGTCACCCTACAAAAGCAGGCAATGCTCAGACAAGACATATTTAGCCTTGTAAAACCCAGCTGTTGGAAAAGGCAGTATCTCAGCATTTGCTGGTTACTACAGATACTACTTGTTCCAGCAATAGGTTGCTGCAATCCCACAAAGGAAACACAACATTTAAAAAAAACCCCTGTGTATTATGTTTCTTCCCAGCTAAGAGGTAAGGAAAAGCAGCACCAGCTGGGCAGGTTGAGGACTTGCATTGCTGCTTGGGGGTAGGCAACAGCACGGTATGTGCTGCGACTACTGGTTCAGGCTCAAGCTACCCCACTACAAATTCATGGTCTGATTACAGTTAGGCCCTCTATTTTTAATTATATGGAAATGGAGTAGCTTAATAGTGTGATTCAAGTGCACTCCTTACTTGGTTTTTGTCTGCTGGATGGGGTTTTGCTGAAGAGGGCTTCATAGCAAAAGAAAGGCGAAAAGCACAAAGAGCTGGACTAATCAGTACAAGATAATATATAAGCAAATTTCTGTTCTTCAGCTAAGGGTCCACTAATAGATTTTTCATCTTAGTTAATTCTAACAAAACAAAGAAGAGTCTAGCCCAGTGTTTCTTTCAGCCCTTGCTGTAGGCTTTTATCATTCCCAAATGAACGGCATTTACTATCCCATTGAGATCCATTTGGATTGTTCTCCACTGCTGAGATTTCTAAGTGTTTCTGCCTTGGTCTGTGGTTAATACGTGAGCAGTATTAAGTATTTGCTTTTATGATTTGCACTGCAGGTGGGCCTTTTAGGAAGAACTGGTTCAGGAAAAAGCACTTTACTTTTTGCATTTTTAAGACTGCTGAATACGGAAGGGGATATCCAGATTGATGGAGTCTCCTGGAACACGGTCAGTGTGCAGCAGTGGAGAAAGGCATTTGGAGTGATCCCTCAGGTAATGAGATTATTGTATATTTGTGTGCCTTTATTTTAATTGGTTCTCTATCTATATGCACATAGTTACCTTCAAGCTGGAAGTTAGTTGTTTTATGCTAAGAGACAGAAACAAAATTCAAAGATCTTGTGAAAAGGGGTGTGGGATGGATAGATGGATGGATGCAATGATTCACAGCAAACTCTGCTTTTTAAGGGTTTCTTTGCCACTCACACAAGAACTCTTCTAGAAATGGGAAGGTACAGCACACTCAAACAGAAGTGTTTGTAGCCTGCTTATCCCTGCACCTCTGAAACAGATTGTATGTTGGTTCAAGATAAGATAGTGCCACCTGAAGTGATGTTCTTAGCCCTACCTCAGTGGTTTGCTAAAGCCCTACATCACATATTATGGTTAACATGTGGGTACTATACATTGCCTGTTTTCCCTTACAGGCTGGGAGCAAAATTACTGCTTTTCTCATACTGCACTAGACTGCTAGCTGATCCCCAACTTGGATTCACCACTTTTTTAGCTATCACCTCTCATTACTGTGTCATGGTGTATGTATAAGGGAGCACTTCGTGTTACTTATGCTTGCAGCAGTCCCAGCATATGGGAAGTAATACCATTTCAGAGATGAAAAAGGAAGCACTCCTCACATGGGCTTAGGCACCCTAATACTCTCAAAAACTGGAACAAGAGAAATAGTCTAAGGAGGAGCAAACAATTAAAGCTAGGGCTTCTGAGTCCCTTGCCAATGTCCCCGCCACTGGACCAGTGTTCTACATTAGTTACAGCTCTGGATTATCTGTCTCAAAAATGAACATTATTGGCTGCGTGCAGTAACACTAAAAAGTGATCACTCACAGTAAAGGTAAGAATGAAAACTGATAGAATGAACTGTATAATTTTAATGCCATGTTTTGTATTTTGTATTTGATTTTGCAAACACAAGAGGGACTCAAAATTGATTTTTTTCTACTTAATGAGCAGTTTTGAGTTGTCATAGCTTCCCTTTCAAAAATGTTGTCCAACAGTAGCCCAAGCAGCATTTATTTAAAGTAGACATGCAAAGAAGGCACAACTCTCTCCTCTCTGTGCATTTCCACAATCATGCTCTGAAATGTCCTTAAAGGCAGCAAGTTTTTAGCACTTTGACCTTCCCAGAATGGACCCTTTCTTCACTGCCAAGTATACCCCTAACAAAATAGAACCAAGAGAGCAGTGGTGAGTCCACTGGTTGGATTTGTTTCTTGCCTGAGCTCTACTGACAGCCTGGTTTGTCACACGCTGCCTGCTGAACTGAGGCTTGCTTGGTAAGCTGTCCTTTGATAGCTGACCTGTCGTCACCCTTTCTGTCCTCTCTTCAACATTTTCATGTTTATCTATTCCTGTAAACTTTTATTTCTTTATTATTGCTGGTTCAGTTCTGTAGCATGATTGTTGGTTGCAAGCATGAAAAAACATCACCCCTTCAGATTGAGACATCTGTGCAGCAAACTGCAAACGCAGCTGCTTCTATTTATTTGGAGGACAGGTACGTTATTCAGCTGTCCTCCAAAGGATGGCTGAACAGGATGAAGAATGCTTTTAGCAGTACAAGCTATGTCTCCTTTAGGAAATATTCCTGATATAGCTATACAGTCAAGTATAACTTTCTGTATTGGAAGGGGTTTCCCTGTCTCTCCCATAGCCATCCTTTTGCTTTCAGCCTTGTTCTTCCTTTGGGATGTGGTTGCCCAGCAGGGTTTCCGCTTTCCTTCTCCAGCTGTCCTTGGGAATGCATGGACTGAGGAGAAAACTGAATGCTTAGTGACAAGTAGTCTCCTTGTCCCAGAGAAAAATATGATTAATAATTCTCATAGCTGAGCACTTCACTATAGAGTCACTAATGGAATAGAAAACATCATTCTGCAGCCATCAGCAAAATGCAAGAGACATTTATTACATGAGCAGTGTAACTTGCCCTTCTGCTAGTGAGGTGCATTGTTAGTTCATTGTTAAAATTACACATTTAGTTCAGTTTGGAAGTCCCTGCTACATGGATCAACGCCAAAAAATCCCAGCCCTCCATTCTCTGGAGGGTCACGGGAGTTGCCAGCCTGTTTGCGTGCTTCAGCTGCAGCTCCCAGAGCCTTGCCAGAGAACTGCACATTATGCCTCAAAAGTTCCCACATTCAGAACAAAATGAAGTTTTCACCAGCACTTTCCCAGCAAGGAAGAGAAATTGCATATACCACCCTGCCTTTCCCAGCAGAACAAAAGGAGACTTTTGTTCTTTGCCATTCACCTATGGCTTCAGAATGGGAACCAAAAAAATGTTGCCTTTCATTTCCTGGGAGGCTGGCCTACAGCAACAGATGGATATTCACCACCTCCAGGAGAGTCTTCGCTAACTAAAGGAGAATGGAGCTCTACCTGAGGCATGCTTCCTCGTGAAAACTTTCCAACACTCTCCTTCTCTTCCTTAACCCTAAATTTCCCAATTTAGAAGAAAAGAAGTGCTCTTCATCTGTGGGAACCTCATTGATGTGTGCCTGCATAGCACAAACAGCATCCTAACACACTGCTGTCTGCTCCACGTGGGCGATGCTAGGATGGCCTGCGGGGTGGTCAGAGATCACGCTGAGCTGGAGCAAAGGCAAAAACCTGTTTCTTTCAGTATCTCAAATCCAGTTGTCAGTGGACTGTCATGGTGTGAAGGGGTAAATCATATAAAACACATTTCCTGGAGCACCCACAAAGAGGTTCCTTCCTGCAGCTCCTCACAAGCCAGCACTGCTGAAGCACTCAGCACAGCCTGACCACAGTGCTGCTCTTACAGGATGTCATTCTCATGCAAAGCAATACTCCAGCAATAACAGGCTGTTTGAAGTGTAATCACAGCCCATCATCCCTTCCTTCTGGGCAGTCCTTTCTGATGCTTCTTCTGCAAGAGTTTCCCCACCACATTTCCAGGGTGAGGACATCCAGCTGCATCTGCTTTCAACACACTGAAGCTCTTCTGCGTACAGGTCCTCGTGCAGATTGCATCCTGAAGTATTTAATGGAGTCAAATTGAGAAAATGCCTTCAGAAATTTGGCTTTGAATGGAAACAGGAGACTTGTAGCCAGTTTTCCGTTAAAATAAATGAGGACAAACCTGAGATCCATAAGGTGCTGCTATCTTAAAGGAAGGGGATGACTTCTGGTGTCTTCTTGAGTGTTATTCCACTGCATCCTGGTGAATCTCACACTGTTTTCTATGTGTAAATACTCCATATAGAGTTAAAATCAAGCTTAGCGTGGAGAACAAGATTACTACAGTTTGTGGGACTGCCAGCTGACAAAAAAAAAATCAAATCACTTTTGCTCCTTTATTTTACTTAAGAAGTGAAATTTCACAACTTTTATCTTTGTCGTTCCAGTTTTTCAGTAGCTATCTCACTTTGTTTATTATGTCTACCTATCTCTGCGCCTGTCTGTCTCCAGCAGTTTCATCGCTTCTCACACCCTCCAGGGCCGTTCACTTTCAGAGGTCGTAGGGGTGGCTGTTTTGCAGTGTGCCAGGGCACTCCTGCACAGTGCAGCCTCCTGAGCAGTGCCGCTCCCCAGAGGTGGTCCTGCAGAGGGTCCTGCAGAGGCTGGGTTCCTGCAGGGCATCGAGATGAGTCAGCATCACCACAGCAGGGAGCATCTGCTGCACCAGACCCACGCACAGAACACCTGGGGACATTAGTTAACAACCCCACATGCTCCTTTTGGGCAGTATATAGGTTGTTTTCTCCATCATGGGTTCAGCATTGCCAGGAGCACAGCACTGGTGTTTACCAGAAAGCTCTATGGGAGGCAGATGTTTTAGCATGTTAAGGGGAGAACGTTACAGAACTTGTCCCAAAAAACTTGCAGAAGGTCTTCAGTGCTCCCATGCTCTTATTCTTGTCTGTAAATATTTTAATGTCAATATAAAGGCCCTAGAGGACACCTACGAAAACAAACCCTCTAACTCTGCACCTAATACTAAAGCATTCACATAGCAATTTGATTTTCTTTCATGTTGATATTGTTGCCATAATATATACAAAGTGGGGGAGGCTACATGGAGGTCTTATTGTTGTTGCTCTAACTTCTCTGTGTGTGGAGCTGGTGGCTGGTTCCAGCTGATGTTCCATTTGTTCTCCAGCCCTGGGGCGTATGGGAGCAAGGGTCCGTGGGTCTCACTGAGGTCCTGCACATGGGCTGTCTTTTGTTGCAACAGCAGCTACTCACAGCCAGGATACTCTCACTCCTTAGCAGCCTCTTGTCAACTGATCCTTTACTCTTCTGTATGCCTTTGCTTAGGTACTCCAGGGTCTTGGTTTTCCACATAACACTGAAATCACTTAGGAAACTTACCATTGCAAGCTGGGTGTATCCCACACTCTAACCAATATGCAGAGGCTCTAGCCACTGAAGGTGATTAATGCCCTTCAGAGTGGTTGATTGACAATATTTGTGGTCATCAGAACATAAACATGACCATATTTATATTCCTGAGTGTTTTGCTTGTGGGTGGATGTCAGGTCTGAGAAACTGTTTGATGTATGATCACACCCATTATCACCCTGGGTGAATTAGAACAAGTGACTGAGAAGGAAACAGCTCCAGATTTGCTGTCAGTCTCCCTAGGCATCCATTCCCCCTTCCAAAGCTCTCCTTACTTCTACTTCTTCCTTATTTATAAACAATACGTAAGTCCATGGGATTCACTTTTTCGTTTTTTTCACTTTAGACTTCTAGCTTTTAAGAATTTTTGGGTTTCTTTCTCTGCTTCTTTTTAAGTGTTCTAAACTGCCCATGTGACTCACATGATATTTACTCAAGTGAACCCTATGTGGTTTCTAATGAGCTGGGAGGAAGGAGGTGTTGAAATGGAGAGAGAAGTACCAGAATTCAGGACAATGAAATATTTACCTTGTGGAAAAAAAAAAAAAATGTACTTTTGGGATAGCTTGCTTTTAGTGTCCTGCTTCTTGAAAGCACAGTTATTAGAAATAACAGCAGTTTCTGAAGAAAGTAGTTCTCTTTATTTCTCTGCCTGCTGCACTTCAGCAGGAATGTTATTCAGCCCTATCTTCTTTAAAACTGGTTTGTTCAGTTAACTATTCTTTACCACTGAGAAATGAAAAAACTTATTCCATTAGTTAAATGTATGGTACTCAAAGTGGGAACAAACCCACATCTGACACTGTTTCCACAGCGTTGTTATTTCCACCGCACCCACTACTTGGAAGAATCTAATCCTGCTGCAAATATGTCACCCCGCTCACGCCACCTAACGAGTACAGGGCATGGGAAAAGGGCTGCGCTGTACTTCACTGGGGCATTCATTGTTATTAACAATCATGATCAAAAAAGAAAGAGTCTACTCTTTCCCCTAGTCTCTACCAAAAGTGCTTCAATGACTTTTAGCTATTTGCGCTGCTGCCCTCGCCGCAGCTGGGTCGGTGTGCCACTGGCAGTGCAGTGAAGGTAACATCACTCCACGGAGCGCGGGACACCACGGTGCAGCTGCTTTTCTCCTCTTGAATCAGATACTTCCTTCTCTCTTACACCAAATAGGTTATTGGCAATGGCTTACATATCTTAATTAAGCAAATTAATTAATGTAATTTATTTTTCTCTGCCACGTTTAAATTTCTAATTAATCATAATTAAATGAATAATGTAAATGTGTGTGTAAATCACTTTGAAATTTGATGAAAGAATGCCAAGTTCCCAGGTTAGGTCAGATGGAAATTGTGTAGACTGGCCAAACTCTGGGAAAGTACTTGCTAACGATAGTCTCTCAGCCATTTTCTGCTGGTACAGCTAGTCCTTCAACGCTTTTGGTAGCATTTGACTACTAAGGCTCCAAGAAATTATGTGGCTGTGAATCACCAGTATTTCAACAAGTTTTTCTCTAAATAAATATTTTCTCTAGGAAGAGAAAAGAGAAGAAAATAATTGTCTCAAATCTTTCCTCTGGTATTTGTTCCCTATGTACAAAGAAAGAGCAAGTAAACAGTAACATTTCTCAATGAGGCACTTTTACATTCTTTGAGAGCAAGTTCTCCCTGCTACAAGCGGCAGGTGTAGCTCGCAGCATGGAAAGCAACAGCTTGGTTTTATCTCATAAGAAATGTTGTGCAACCTCAGTGTCCCTTGAAGAACCTCATAGTCACCAGAATCTGACACACCCACCCCATGTAAAAAGAGATTAAACAAATATTTAATTTTGTCTGAGTCATTGCTTTTTGAGCTACAAAACGTGCATCTAACAGATGTTCGGTTAAATCTGCTTGCCTAAACTGATGAGAAAAGCAGAACTGAGTAGCAAACGACAGTGCAAGAAGGATACGCTGTCAGTGCTAGGAAATGTGTATCTTCTTCTTGCGTGATGGAAGGGAGGCACGAGACAGAGCAGGGAGAGAGCACCGGCTGTAGCATCAATCAGGGAAGCCTTGTGCGAGAGCGGGTTGTTGCTGTTACGGTCATGAATTAGGTCGCGCTGCGTCCCATCTCAGTGACATGACAGTGAGAGAGAGAAAAAAAACCCTCTTTTGAGATAGGACTGGGACATGGTGAAATGACAGGTAACAATGATGCTAACATATATTTGGCTAAAATTGATTAGAAAAAGAAAAATTCATTGAGGAAAACCAACTTAGGACACTGTCCCTGAATACTGACAAATATCCAGGAATTTTTTTTGTCTCAAAACAAAATTGTGGGAACACATGCTTTGAGTCAGTGATCTTTTTTTTTTTTGTTTGAATATGTTTCACATAGTAAAGAATAAAAAATAGATTTTTTATAATAAGGAAGGCTTATTCCAAAATGGACAATACAGGGAATCATTTATCCTGAAAACTGCTTAAATGTGATTTTTACTGGTTTTAAGACAAGTTTGAGTGAGTTTTTATTAAGATAATTGCCAAAACCTGAACATTTTCTGAAGGATTCTGAAGTTCTGAAACTGAAGGATTTTTAAAATCACTTTTTTTTGAACGATGCTTTCCAAAATTTTTAATAGCCTGCAATAAGCTCTATCTGGTAATGGCGGCAGGCTATTCCTTCTCTGCATGCTTTACAATTTATAATGCTTTACACAATGTTTCAGGGTATCTATCTACCTGTGTCTATATATCTTTTTTTCTCGTAGAAAGTATTCATATTTTCTGGAACTTTTCGGATGAATTTGGATCCTTATGGGCAGTGGAATGATGAAGAAATATGGAAAGTTGCAGAAGAGGTAAAACTGTTCAGTGTTATTTGTATCCCTCTGGTGAAGTGGTTACAGCAGAGTGCAGTGTAGGTCAAATGATTGTCATATGTTACATTTATATAGAGTCTTAGAAAAAAAAGTACTGAGGAAAGATAATGCTATGCTATAAACCATGTTTCCTTATTACTTAATAGAAAGGTGCCTTTGTCACAGATTTAAAAAAAAAACAACAACAAAACAACTTCCGTACAGCACAGTCTGGGTTCCTCATGCAGTGATTTAGCATAGGTGAGGTTTTATGCTTGGCTCTGCTGCGTGACCCTGAGAGAAAGAAAAGTGGAGGAAGCTGATACAGCAAAATGTCCTGTAATCTTTTCTCATTTGAATGCTTTGGCAAATACATGAATCTCTGCAAGGCAATTTTATACCAAAATGTGTAAAAATGACTAGTAAACATTTTGGAGGCCAGAAAAAAAAAAAAAAAAAAGATAAATGTCTGTGGCCTGTCCTAGAAATAAGACTGGTGTTATTGCAATAGGAAATATTTACACCCAGCTTAGAAAAATCTTTCCTCAAAGTATTTTCCATTTGTTGCAATTCTCAGGCCAACATAAAGCCAGCTGAGAAGGAGCACTCTCTGACACTGCATTCAGGCTTACGTACCGCTTGTGTCATGGGCAGCTGCCTCTTCCATGGAAAATATGAATCATGCAATATTAGATTTTATGAACCTGAAAATTTTCTTCTAATTTTATGTTGAGGTCTTAGCAACATTTTTTTTTTTTTCAAGATGAGGGGCCAGATTTTTAGAGTGTTGTTTCCATGTTGAGCTGAACCCCATGCATTACGGTTGTCAGATGCCACCTATTGGCTCTGATAGTGCTGAATAGGTTGCACAGGTGTACGTAATGCCTGGAGAAAAGGCAGATGAGACTTACTGGAGGGAAACAGCTGCAGCCTAGAAAGCAGATTTCTCTTTCCAAGGTAGGGATGACCTAATTAATACAGACTCAGTAATGTATTGGTGCCACTTTCCTTGTTCATAGCAAGTCTCAAGTATCAGAAAATGCTTACAAGCGTGGGACTTAATCTGAAAGCTTCCTCCTTTCCCATTCAGGAGGTTAACTCTGTCTCTGCTCTCTCTTTTGGGTTTATCTAATTTAAGCTGTATGTTTGGAAAAGAGGGACGTAGACAGTTTCTATGAGTAATTTACTGTCAAATAAAAACATCATGATGTTTTTGGTTAAATGATGTGACAGGAGCTTTTCAGCTGGTCCTAGCAGAGGCAACAGGGTGCTCAGTGCTGTACTTCTCCACTTCTCTGAGGCTGGGGAAAAAATGGAGTGGGATTAACGTCCCTTTTCTTGAAAAAGACAAGCTCTACTTCTGCTTTTGAGGGTTGTTTTCACTGTGCGTGTGAATTGAGCTGGGGATTTTAAAGAGCTAAACTTCATTTACAACGGGGTAAAAAAAAATTTTGAAATGTTTATCATTAAGGAGTTTGGCAAATCCATGTGTGATACAGAGTTTTTCATTGCACAGGCGAGAGAGCAAAGCAAATAGAAAAGAAAAAGAGCCGTAATACTTTTTAGTAGGAGTGATTGGACTGTTTACAAAGTTCATGCTCTTGAAACCTGGCTTGTTAGCAACAGTGAGTGTAACTTTGGGAGCATGGCACAGAAAGAAAGTTAACGGTCAGCTTATTCCTGACCCACGCTGACTGCTGAGGATTTAGAGGATCCTGCTGAGATCAGCATCAGCTTTTTATGCCCCTCGCAATCAGCTGCAGAGAGCAAGGCATTGTCTGAATAGATGTCAGATGTTTCACTTTTTATTGCCCCCACATTTCAGCACCTGAATCTGTCAGACGTGCGTCAACTTTTGAGACTAAGTTTTACTCTTGCAGTCAGCTGACTGGACCCTGCAGGTACACACAGAGACCTTGTGCAGTTTTAAGAAGAAAGCACCTTTTCCAGCCATTAGTTGCAAAATTTCATTAAAGGACATGATATGCTTTCAAAAGAGGAGTGAGGAACAAAGCAGTGGCCTTAATTTGCTTATAAATAAAATCATGAACTCTTCAGAAACTCAACAGACATACCCGCACACCCCAGTTTAATATGGTTTCCATGTAAAATGGAAACACAAAGGAAGAATTCAAATTTTTTTTGGCCTGGAATGAAAATGAATTGCAGATCCATAATATTTCAAAAATCCAAGGAGGGCTCTTCATAAACCACTGGGGTTGCATCGCATTTTTATAACGTCTTTTGGAGCAATGCAACTCACATATGTTTCCTAGTTCTCATATTTTACAGAACTTTCTCTGTAAACACTGCTGATTAGGCCAAGGAGTACAGTCAGTTTGGAGCTGTGGAAGATGTAAAGCTTTGCTTTGAGGTGTACCAAATGCATCTCCCAATGACAGCAAAGAGGAGCACTGAAAGAAACAGTCAGAAGACATCTCCTGGTCTGGATTCTTGTTTCTGGTCCAAGTGAAGCAGCTTCACTTGGCATGGGCACCCTCTAAACATTTTGTCAGCGGTGCTAGAGGGAAGCCCTTGATGCCATTAGTATGAACAAAGTGCACAAGACCTTCGGGGCAGCAAAAGGAGCAGATGGAAATGTTCTCAGAGCCATAGAGACAATGGCTGTGGTGACCTAGGTTATTTTCTCTGTTGCTGTAACGTAGCATGTGAATTTGGCCATTTCTTTTTACCCTCCTAGTAACCAAAGAGGCCTGGTTTCCTTCCAAAAATCACTTTCCTTAACATTTCCAAGGACGTACTTTACTGCTGGATAAAAAGTTTCAAATATATTGCTTTTTCTAGCCTGCTAACTCAGAATGTTTTGGTCAAAATGCCAAAACTCACTGTATGTGACAAACAAATGAAGCATTAACTCTCAGCTTCCCAACATAAATCCTAGCATGTTGTAAGAGTCAAATATTTCAGTGCTTTTCACATCCTCCACATCACAGCTACTAGCTTGTAGTTCTTATAGGACAGATTCTCCTTTTCATCAATTTATATTTTCTCTTCGCTGTCAGACATGAAAGGCAAGGAAATTAAAAGCATGGGTTGTCATACCCACAGTCAGCAGTAACTGTATCTCACCAATTTTTCCTGTTCTTTTTCTTTCCGGCAGGTTGGGCTGAAGTCTGTTATTGAGCAATTTCCGGGCCAGCTTGATTTCGTTCTTGTGGATGGAGGCTGTGTCCTCAGTCACGGCCACAAACAGCTGATGTGCCTTGCCCGCTCAGTTCTCAGCAAAGCTAAAATCTTGCTGCTTGATGAACCAAGTGCTCACCTGGACCCTGTGTACGTTTTAATCATTTGTTCTATTTCTAATATGAAATAAGAAAATCAGTGAGGCAGCACCACGGAAAGAGACCTTCTGTAACTTGTCTGGTCTGTTACTAAACCTGATTGCGGTAATGTATGTTAGTAATTCTGCATAGGGGATCAGAGACCCCTAGTTACAACCTTAACTTTATGGCTGATATGCACTTTCACAGCAGAAATGCAGCACGCTGAGACACTGCAGAGTGTTGGTGTCCATGCATGTGAGCTTCACACACGCAGCTAGACTATAAAATACCATCAATAACATAAGCTGTGCTGGCACGTACATTACGGTCTAAACACTGATGCTTGTTTGCCTTTCAGGACTTCCCAAGTGATCAGGAAGACTCTGAAGCATGCGTTTGCCAACTGCACGGTGATACTCTCCGAACACAGACTGGAGGCAATGCTGGAGTGCCAGCGATTTTTGGTGAGTGTTTCTCTTAGTCTCATGTACTGTTGTTTCATTATATTTGATGAATGTGCAAAACACACCAAGCAGCACTGATGAAGTTGGCTGGATTGATGGGGGTCATTCAGGGCGGTTGAGCAACCTAGTCGCCTGCAGAAGTGCAGCAGGCTCCTCTTTCCTCTTTCACATGAGCTGTCATAGACACCTGTGTTCAGATGAGCTGGGTCACATTATGGAAGAGCTGAATTTCTTCTTTCAACCAGAAGGGCAGTTGTGTAGGTTACCCAGCTGCTGATCCAGGAGCCTTCTCTTGCCGATTGGCTCAGGAGCTCCAGAAAAATCCCAGCACCTCACAGACCTCTACCATTGCTAATACAGAAAGAGCCACACTAACTCTTGAGCAATGGGAGACTCCATGGGGCGGAGGAGTTTCCTGAGAAAACATCAGATGGTCAGAATTGCTGATTTCTTTCATCAAGCCACTTGAATATTCCTTTCTCATTTAATCAAGGTGATAAAGTATTAAAGTCCTGGGGTATTTCCTCTGTTACACAAAAATGGTTAGTAAAGGAAATAAAAGGCAGGTTATGTAATTTTCTTAAAAACAGGGTTCCTTCCTCTGTATTTTCTTGACTCTTCTATAAGAGAGGACCTTCACTTTATTAGCAGAGTGAAACATTGTTTTCCATGTGCATTTGCTTGGGTGTAATAGCACAGCAGGAGCAACACAGTATGAAGTTGAAGCAGGTTAGTCAAGAGGCAGGTTGTACGTCCTTTTGGTCGTGCTGCTCCTGTACGTGTGCTGGACCTCAGCCTTGCCGCCAGCCCGCAGCCCGTGCTGCGCTCGGCTGTGTCGGCAGAGCCCCGGCAGGCACGCAGCCTCTGCCCGGAGCAGGTTTCCTACCGTCCGAACAACATTTTAGCAACAGAGCTGCTAAAAGCTCTTTCCCATCAGACCTGTGCCCTCACCCGAGATGTGCTGGCATTGCAGTGCCAGTGGAGGAGCCTGATTTTTCCTGGTCTGCTGCCTGGCAGGGGAGGCTGGCACAGCCATACAGGGCAAACCTGTTGTCTCCTTCAAACACAGGCCGGCAGCACTTCCCTGTTTGGCAAGAAGAAAGCAAAGAAGGCCTGGCACCTTCCTCACAGCCTTCTCCCTCTGCTTGTGATAGAACTGTTTTCTGCAGTTAAAGCTTTCTTAACCTGGCAATTTAGCAGTGCCAGGGAAATGCCATGGTACCCGGAGACTTCAACAAAAAATCCTGGAGGTAAAAATCAAGTTGCAAGGAGAAACCAGCAAGTCCAATGGCATTTTGTAACTTAAGCAATAGGCATTTTTCCACATGTTGAAATTTTAACATCTGTTTTTTTGGTTTTAATTAGAAATTGCAAACTGTAAACCGGGCTTTTCTTGTTAGAAGGTCTCTGCTATGTCTTTATGTATCTTTTCTGCTCCGTTAGTTGCGTTAGCTGAATTCTGTCAGCACCACCATTGCCCATCTAATGGAGTGATATGTTTCTTCAGGTAATTGAGGATAATAAATTGCGGCAGTATGAATCCATTCAGAAGCTGCTGAATGAAAAGAGCTCCTTCAGGCAAGCCATCAGCCACGCCGATCGCCTTAAACTACTCCCAGTACACCACAGAAACTCCAGCAAACGCAAACCTAGACCAAAAATCACTGCCTTGCAAGAGGAGACGGAGGAAGAAGTGCAGGAGACGAGGCTGTGAGATGTGGTGTTGGGCACCTTCTTTGTAGAGTGAATCGTAAGCAGTGCTCCATGAGGACAGGACCAGCACTTCTGAACTTGTGGGAGCCATGCATAAATTGAACCTTGCAGGAGGTGTTCACTGCAGCGACTACACATGCATTTGGGAATTACTTCCCTTTCACGGTTAATTGTGCGCAAGTTAGTAAATTCTTTGAAGTTTTGCCACTTGTAATGGTAAAACCAGACTTCCTTTGAAAAGCTGCTCTAATTTGGTACAAACGAGATGGCAAGCAGAAGTAACCTGCTTTGCCCGACATAATTGTTTCAGAAAACTTTTAGAAATGTTCTTACTGGGGTGAGAGGTCCAGACAGCAGGATGAATGTGAGAAAAATAATCAAACCTGGGTGGAAAATAGAAAAATCAGAATGTAAAAAGCTTCTTTGGATTCACTTCCTGCAAATGAATTAAGGGACAATATCAGCAAGGCACAGAGAAAACTTCCTCCTCTTTGTTTTTCATGCAGCAACTGCAATTTCAACTTAGCAGAAAAGGCCAAATGCCCTTTCATACCAGCGCACTGCTGCAAGTGCGTAGGTGAGAATGAAAGAAGAGAGGATATTGACTTGCAAGCCAGTCAACTTCTGTCACGGGAGAACTGGTATTTCCTCTTAAAACCTAGGAGACTGTCAACCCGACCCTGCACACACTCGCAGCGGGATAAGTGCAGGCTGACATTAGTATCTAGTGAAAGGTAGGACTCCTGGCAGTGGAACTCTAATAGTCTACATAGGTCTGGCACCTTTACAGGTTTTTTTACTCTGGCCTAAGGAAAAAAAAAAAGAAGAAACCTCTCTGAAGTAGACTTTAATAGTGAAATTAATTTTTATACTCTTCTGGTTTGCAGTTTTATGATGAAACTGAACTTTCTCTAGGATATTTTATTTATTTTAATATTGTTGCAAACATTTACTAAGGAAATGATGTATTTTAAGAGTGATTATGTACTATAAAGAAAAATATATTTGTACAAAAAGTTTTATATTTGGATTGTTGGGGTTTTTTATGCTACTAGTTTTTGATGCCACATTATGATAGAGCTGTTAAAAATGAGGGCAGCCCCAGAGTTAGGCCAGGTACTGTCCAATGCTGTCTTTGTGCACTAAAGTGTTCTAGTGATACAAACATTTTAGATTATTTTTTTCTTTAAATAAAAAAAAAGAAAAAGAAACCGTCTGTACGACGCATTTCAACACCCCCCCCCCCACACTGCAGACACCACAGACCTATTCTGCTGCTTGCGCTTCAGCCTTTGCTGCCTATCAAAACATGTGCATTGTTTTTAATAAACACATTTTATTTATTACCAAACCAGTGGATGAAATGGCAGGTGTCGGCCCTGCCTGCACCAGGGGGTGCTGCGGGGCCTGGAGCGCCGCTGGCGTGCCTCCTCCTGCTGAGGCTGGAGCGAGCAGCAGCTGGCTCCCTCACAGCCTCCTTTATTCCCTTCGGGCAGGGATTTGGCAAAAGAAGGGGTCTAAAAAGAGCCTTCTTAAGTCCACCGCTACCAGCTGGTTAGCGGCACCACTGCTCAAATGCTTTACAAATATGAAGCGGTTATAAACAAGCTTTGTATCTCTCACACTGCTTCAGCCCTAAAGCTGCGAAGAGCAGCACATGCAAGTCTGGAAAATTAACTCCTTTAGGCATAATGTAGCAACAGCAACTATGCCCCTAGCCTGTGCCAGCACCCGGCTGGGCGCTGTGCACGAGAGCCACTCAGGGTGCTGCTGGGTGAGGCTGAGCGGCGAGAGCCCGTGCTCATGGGGAACAGCTGCTCACCCTGTCCCACTCTCGTTTTTCCTCTAGCTCTGTCCCACGTTACATATTTTCTGTCCCACGTTACATATTTTCTGTTCCACATTACGTATTTCTTCTGCAAATATGCTTTTCTCTTCTTTTTCTCTCCCCACCTTGTCCCTCATACTGTACTTTTAATCCTTGTCTATCTTCTGGTGCTTACCTGGGTCTCTTTCCTTTCTGTCTGCATGAACCTCTCCTTGCTTTGCATTTTCTCCATGAAACAATGCCCCTTGCTCATAGGGAGTTCTGGATACCCTTGAGTCTTGATTTTGCCATGCTACTATTTCTCTGCCACTAAGCTCTGTTTGCTTTAGCCTTTATAACAACCGAAAACCAACCATATAGTGAAGTAGTGTCACTTTTGAATCCCATCTCCATCCCCTTACCCCCTCAAATTGTTCACCTCACACTGTGTATCACTGTTCTCACGCAGCCAGCTCTCCGTTTGCGCAAGTCCTCACCCTGTACGTGGCCAAAGCTGGCTGGGAGGCCAGGGCTGCTGCAGTGCGGCCAAGCCCAAGGAGGAATGCCAAGGATCGCTCTTTTTCAGGATGTTACTCAGAGGAGCAGACATACCATGTGGGAGAGTTTATTGTCTAAATAAACAAGATGATATGGAAAGATCAGCAGAAAAGAACCACTGCATCATCAGAATCAGTGCGCACTTCAAACCTTGCACAATTAGTAGCGGTAATTTTTGGGGGTCGTTGTTAGAGAGAGTTAGGAGGTGGCAAGTTGAACTGAGCGGACAAGGAGACATTTCAAGAAAGGAAGAGGTAAATACAGGAGAGGGGATGTACGTGGAAGCTGCTGATACAAACACCCAGAGGGAGCACTTTGAAGGAAAAAAATGTCAGTCAACTGACTGCCCCCTGCCCTGCAGCACACGCTGCACGACACCCATCGAAACAGCTTCTGCCATCACTACCTGGCTACCACCACCGTACTGCCTGTCCCAAAGAGCCCAGGCAAGATCCTGCAGAAATTGCTCTCTCTCTGCCCTCCAAGGGCAAGTGGGAAAGGGCTGGAGAAGAATGTGCTATTTCTTTCAGTCCAAAAATACTGCTTCAGCTCCTTTGGAGCTCAGGCTGGAACAGGAGGTAAGTTTGTACCAGCCTCCATACTGAGGAGGAGGACAGCATCTGCTCCCCAACAAAGGTCGAAAAGAGCATGTTACCTTCTAGAATAAGCATTCTTGCTGCCAGTGGGATAACAACTCCCAGGGCTGTTTGCCTGAAGCTGAGCTGGGAAGTCGCACATGCTGCTCATGGTGGAAAATAGAGCACAAGGAGGGGGGGGAAATAAAAAAAAAAGGACAACAAAGAAAGAAAATGGGGCTATAACCCAAGCACAGTGGAAGAAAAGAAAAACCAATGACCTTCATAAACACAGGCTGAGCATTATTTGAGAGAATTTTTCATGTGCTTTACTTTGCATACATTTGATAAAACAAAACAGCTACATAAAAAAGAATACCCCTCCCAAAGCACTTTGTTATTAAAAACACACGCTTGTACTATTAAAAGGGGGTGGGTGGGTGGGTGTAATATAGGGCCAAAGAGAAGAGTACACTGACTCTAGCGCTACACATGAAGATTTGATTTTACAGCCTGCCTGGAAGAAACCAAAAAAATTGAAAAGATTGAAATTACCCTGCAAAGGATCTGTGGCTCTCCTTAAGCACAGAGGAGATGGGCAGCCAAATTGCTCATACAGCAGTAAGAAGCTCTTAGGACAGCAACGACGAAGCAAGGTTAGCCTAACCAAACTTGAACCCTACTTAGCCATCTTCGTAAAGCTTACGTATGAAATAACTACAAAAAGCAGCTTGATAACCACCTTTAGTGGGAATCGCTCAAGATCTCACTGGGCTCAGTCGCCTGCTGTTCCAAAAAAACAATTTTGCTTTCACAATTGCTTAACTGATATTTTTACCAGCTTTAGTATTTTTGTAATGAAATATCTATTTCCCAAGTCTTTCTTAAGTTCTACCTCCATTTCCACAAGCCTCATGTCCCTCAGCCTGCTATACCAGTATCAGAGCTGCTAAACACCTGATGGCCTCCACACCTCTTTAATTCTACCCTGTTCAAGCAACAGATTTATGTTATTTCCCTGAAATGTGGCAGCTCTTGGAAAAGGTGCCTTATTTCCTCACATTAGGATTAGTTCTGACTTGGTGTTAATTGTTGGAGGTCAGTTCAGAGCTACATAATTTGTTGCATCTTATTTACTTTATCTAAAATGTATTCCGGCAATTTTTTTCTCCTCTTTCTGATATAGGTTTGGTATTTTAGCTCTACCGTTACGTGGCTATGATTTAATGTTTGGGAAAAAAAAAGGCACTTTAGAACTGTGTGTACACTTGTTCACTAATGGATGATTAATTGCTGCCTAAAAACCTTCCAAATTAAGCAACGTGCAATGCAATACGGTAACACATTTCCTTTACAAACCCTCATGTTCTCCAAAACCAATTTCCTTTTCCTAGGATAAACAATATTTCTACTAATTTTATTTGCCAGGACTTACTTCAGTCTCAAAATGCAACCCCTGTAAATGCACCTGGAGGTTTTCAAGTGATGTCTAACTTTCTTGCCTGTTTTTTTCTCTTCTTTCTCAACAAGTTCCTTCTCACTGTGATCAAAGCTTTAATATGTGAATGGGTTTTCTTAGGTTCCTCTCCTCAAACCTTTTAAACACACTATATAAAAATGCATTTCGGTCACTCTGATATGTTCAGGGCCCTACAATTACCGTTGCTGTCTCTGTGATGAGCCTGCGAGTTTGGTGCAACCTCTCAGCTGGAATGTGCCACCGACTGGACCTGCCAGTTACTTGTGCTCCGTTTTCTCCCAAACCTGGACTGCACTCCATGACATAGGGGACCGCATCCCAACGCCTTTTTGAGCTAATACTAGCCAAACTGCAGTTGGACTATCACTGCGCTGAGGAAGTGTTTCTCCCCTTCCAGACTTCCTTCTGTTTCTCTAAATCCTTGGAATTAAAAGTCCTTTCTTTCCGATATCTGCCTTCTGAGTCTGCCATTGCTACAGCCCAGCACAAACACACCTCGTGCTGTCTCAACAGTCGCTTTGACTTCAGGTTTCTGAAGAACGGCCCACTTTGTGTTTCTAAAGTCTCTCAATTATGATTTGAACATCATAAACATCACTTTAGCCAGAGTTAGCACCAAGAAAGAGGTTCCGCATCCCTTCTCCAAATTGGCTCCTTCCACAAGCATCGTCCACCTGCAGAGGCTATTCTGCTTCTCCAGTTTTACTGGAAAGACAAAGGGTTTTGATTTATTTGTAAATCACTTCAGCTGTATTATGGGAAGAGACTAGCCTCAGAAATTGAGGCCCTCTGATTTTGCTCTTGATGAATGTTGCTGCCTTTGTTGAATGATGGAGCAGGTTTCTTCACACTTCATTTTAGAGCTCATACTCAGCAACTAATTAACTGAAGGAAATATTGCCTGATGGACTCGGACATTCTCTTAAGGAACATATTCCATGTCCTTTGTCAAGAAATAAGAACCACAGAAGACAAGCTGAAAGCTTTTATTTTCAGGGCTGACTTGAAGTGGAGAGCTGGAATGTTTAGGACTTATCAACGTCATTGGTGGGTGAGAATGATCTTTCATGTTCCTCTGGTTGAAGAGATGAAGCCTGTGTATAAGGAGTGTAGTGCATTCAGGAGCTAAATTAACAGTCTTTTCAATGACCTAGTGGCCTGTGGAATGGATGTAACCTCAGAAGCTTCCCCGTACTTTCTGAGATGCTCCTCCATGTAGACAGGGCACCTCTCTCTTCGCTTACTTTGCCTCTTTTAAAGATATGGAAATGGGTAATAGATGGGAGCAGAGTGCAGCATGGAGCAGCGTGGTCCTCCATAGGTAGCACACTTAAAACCTCTCTGCTTAAGACACAGAAAGGAGTGAAGAAAAAGGATTTTGCCCATTACTAACCCCAAATGAAAGTAGTTGATACTACAAGCCACGTATGAGGAGTGCTGTTTGTAGCATCACAAGAAGAATCTGAAGATGCAGTGAAGCCCTGAACCCAGGGACAGAGCCTTGCCTTGCTTCTGCACAATCTATCATAATCCAAATAATAAACCAACGGAGAAGCCAGTATGTTCACATGCAAACTACTTCATGGTTATGTGGTTTTCACCATTTGAGGGCAGGAACTGATATGGCCTAACAAGAGAGCTTAACAGTTACTACAGAAGAGAAGATTCAATTAGGAGATCTGCAAGATACTGTGTGATTAAAGATACGTGAAGATCACAGGCTGTGCTGAACTGAAAGACAGACAAACAAAACAATAGCAGGTAGAAGTCAAACAGGTAAAAGATGCAGATGGAGAAAGATTAGGACAGTGGGCTGAGAAGAAAGGATAACGAGGGCATTGAAAGGCAATGACAAATTTAGCAACAGAGGCCTGACTTTCAAACCATGAACAGATGATCAAAGTTACTCTGTTTTCTGCAGGTTTTCACTCAAAGTACAGCACAGAAGACTTTTGATTCTCACAGACAATATACAGTCTTAAAATATGTCTCAAAACACGCTTTAGGACACTGTGGCTAAGATCTTCCCACACAGAAACACACTGCTAACTCTTGATCTAAATGAGGTCTGACGTTTCCAAGGTGTATTTTTAATGTAGAACAAACCTAGCTTAGAAGCACATCAGGATTTTTCTTCTTTTCTTATAGCTCTTTTTTAAAAAAAAAAATAAATTATTACAAATCCTGATGTTGCAACTTGTGTTATCAGTACAAAAAAGCGTTGCATTTTGTGTTCCTCCTCACCACAAAATCCATGCTTGAGCTTCTCGCACAAGCTACCACACCGCTGCTCACGCTGCTTTAGCACGTAAGGGTTCCTAATTGCTGAGACCCGTTGCTCTGGCCCACAGCGGTTCACAGCTGACTCATTCTGCTAAGAGCAAACTGCAAAAGCAGTATGCCATTTTTCAGCACCAAAATTACTGGGGGGGGGGGGGAAAAATCAATCTCTAGAGAAATAATCAGCATTCAGTTATATGTTACTATCACACGAGAAATTGGAAGTTTTAATAAAACAGCGATTACCAAAAGACATGGTACTTTCTAAATATATTGTGCAGGCAATGATTACAGAAATAAGCTTCTAATATTCTGTATTGATAGAGGTAACGCACACATACAAGCTAAAAGACAGAAAGACAATACGCAGTACAAAAATTTTATTGACATGAGTTTGGGATGACTGTTTTACATATAAAGGTGAAGCGTTTGGGAACAGTTAGGTAATCCTTTCCTCTTCCAGGCTTAATTTGAGAAAAAGCTACTTTGGAAATTATAGGCATGACCACGTTACTGTCCATAGCTCTCAAAACCATCTCATGATTGCCTTTCAGAAGGCATCTAAGTCTGATCTCAAGAAAACTCTGCACTTCCCTCTGCAAACCAGACGAGGTATCGAGGCAGCGAGCATTTCCACATTATTACAGTTCACAAGTACGTAATTGTAGCTACCGTCAGGAGAGACTGGGGAAATATTCCCTTCATAGAAACTCTCTCTCGTGGGAACACGATCTATCTCTGCAGTGGGGGGCAAAATGAAAAAGACTTAATTTTAACTGCAACTCAAGTATCATTTCACAGCAATTACATCTTAAATCCACAATAGAAATTGATAATTACATAGTAACTCATGGTATCGCTACTACATTATCTCTGATAATACTGTAGTTAAGCTTGTGCTCAAATTTCTTTTCAGTAAAATCTGTTTCTGTAAAACACTATTATTTCTCGGATACTTTTAAAACACTAATGAAGCATATAAAAGTTTTTACAGTATACAAGAAAAACTAAGTCAATGACTGATCACATTTTCTTCAATTCTATCAAAGAATAAGAGTCTGAGAAAAATAACTTTTATTGCATTTTAATTTCTCAATCTCTTTCCTTTTTTAAAAGATAAAAGTTATAACGGAAATTCATGACATTTTAGAAGAAGAGAAGCTTGGGAGAAACAAAATCACAATTCAGCAGGCAGATGATGGGGAAATCAAAGTATTTAATATGGCTTGTAGCTGAAAGTAATTGATCTGCATTTCCAATCATTTTAGTTATTGCCACATTCCATTAATTTTTCATTAAGTGAAGATAAAAACATGTCTTTAAAATGCGTGTACAATAGCTTTAAGCCATTGCTGTACATATTGTGCAACTCATCTGAATGCAGTTTAACACGTGAATGTAATAGAATATATTTATGTACAGTATATACACAAACAGAGTCCTGTGGTAATACCCCTGAATATTATCATTTAAGTGAGTCATTTTCATAACAAAAGAAGAAAAAAAAAATCTATGAAGGTGGCAAAACTGCCCATTTCTGAAGTTTAAATCAATATAATTTCCAGCTGATTCACATAGAAATAAAACTGTGGTCCTGTACAAACTTTACATTACAGGGAAACAGTTTATTTTTAAAAATATGTACATATTTGAGTACTTGGTTCTTTGCAATAGAGATTATATGAACACAGAAAATTGTATGGTAGGCAGGTTTATTTATTTGATTTTTCTATTTGTTCTTTTTTGTGCAAATTCCAAATCTCTCTTTTTGTGTTATTATCTGCCTCTATTTGCCTTGTATTACTGCTGCTGCTTTTTTTAGTATTCTGAGAAGGCTGGGTGACTTTACTTCTAGGAACAGGAAGAAAAGATTTAACTCTTGAAACACCCAAATCTGTCTTTGATTTACTGTTGCTGCTTTCCACCGTTCGACTGCTGCTGAGAGGACGCATTCCATCCTACGAATAAGAAAAAGCATTTTCTGTATAAATAATTATTGTCGTTGGACCTGAAAAACAAACAGCCAACCCTACCAGCCTCACGGAACCCTTGTTATTTATAGGCTTTTGCAGTTTAATATGACAGCTTCTTACTGCTTGGTGAACAAACTATGGCTCTTTTTTTGCTTCTTTGACTGAAAGGAAATATCATCGACATCTCGGAATACCAAAATAAGTCAATGGGTTTTTTGCATTGCCATTGAAAAAAACATAAGTTCTCAGAGGTCTCAGTTTCAGAAGTACCAAAATAAAAAAATACATGTTGTTCCTTTCATTACTGTGGAAAAATGACAGCTGTAGCCACAGCTAAAAGGGGAAAAATGGAAATTTAGGTAGTTATGAGCAGAAAATTCAGTTTTGTGGCTTAAATAAAGATATTTACTTTTTTGTACCATCAAGGTCACAAATAATAAGAAAATAACCACGACAAAAATAATACTTCAAGAACAGGAGTTGAAATGCTAGTTACATTTTAATCCATAGTCTTATAGATTGTTTTCTTATAATTAAATTTTAGCATCTCTAATTATTTGTGCTAAGAAGCTACATTCTTAAAAACTGGACAATATTCACCCTCTCCAAACGTAGATACCTGCAGTGCCAAAGTAAGGTACGTTGTCACTTTTTGTTCCTTTATAGTCAAGGAGAAAGAGGTTAGTTAAGCCATTTCATGATGATCACTAACATACATATTTCATGAGAGATGACCATCTTTCCACTGGCAGGAAAGGAGAATTAGGACCTTAACTGTTAGCATCAGCTGAATCCAGATCACCCTCTGGGAAGCAATATTAAAAAGTTCATTTTCACCATCAGCTACTGCTCTTCATGTAAAGGTTGGTGGCATGAAAAACACAGTATTCATCACTGTCTAATCCTTGATTCCATCAATTTGTTTGTATCCCGGATCAAAGATTTTGCATCTCTTACCAGTTTTCTCTTTCTCCTTCACATAGTTGAAAGCATTTTTTCTTTCAGATAGTTAAAAAAAGAATTAATTATGGGTATGTTGCCCTTTTAAGTACATTGTCTCATTACTGTTTATAAGCTTTCCTCTGCTCATGCAGTATTGCTATTTTTACCTACAGAATTCTATTTACCTTCGGAAAAGGATGCTTTTCTAACCTCAAACTCTTTTTTCAGACACCCATTCTTGCAGCTGCATAGGTTTATTATTGTTACAGTTGCCTCTAAAGGTTTGCCTTCTGCTTCCAAACTGAGACTGTGCTCTTCTAGATTTTTGATAAATTTGTTGTAGTAATGATCAAATCCAGAAACAAAGCTTGTCACTCAATTAGACCTCTATCCCTTCTAGCAAAAGGCTGGGTTGCGTTTCCTTCATTTTGGCCAACATTTCCCCACAAAGACATGGGAAATCAATTTTTTTATTTTGCATGAAATCTTTTGACTAAGTTCTTAGAAAAACTCAAAGGTAACTAAGCTTGTCTACCTCCAAAGTCAATATAGTTATGCCTTACATTGTTAGAAGGAATTTTAAAAGGAAAAAAATTCACTAGGAAAAATTTACAGTAGGAACGAGTAAGTCAGCTGACTTACCAAATTATCCAGGCATCACTACTATGTGACGCTCTGACTTGGAATGTCTGAAATTAATGTATTTAGAGAAATATTCAGAAGCAGTATATCTAAATGTGGATCTGCAATGTTAAAATTGTTTCTGTTCAGTGGAGACTGTTCTCTGGATTTTAAGTAAAATTACAGAAAATATTCTAACGTTCTGAATACTTGGATACGACAGAATATGACGGCAGGGGTGGCAAGTCATCTCATTCAACCTAGCTTTTTCAGTGCTTAGGTGTGCACGTTAAGCTATTTTCAGGGCTACTTCATTGTACCTGCAGAAAATAGACCATCTCTAGAAAACAATTTCTCGCAGTCAGATACAAGCATCTGGACTGGACCCTAGAGAACCCCTATCAAGGGAACATAGAAGGCTTAGTGAGGGAACATAGACAACAGATTCTCTCCCTGGTTAAGTTTAATTGAGCTATGTGCTCTGAAGGTCTCTTGGTGTTCAAAAACACAAGGAGCAAGAAAGAAAAGGGGAAAAATGTGTAACAATAGAGAAAGCATAATTTTTACTTAATTATCCATAGAATGAAAAGTAAGCAGAATATAATTTCCTCTTCATATTTAGTAGGGAAGTTAGCACCCACAAACAGCAATTTCAATTTCTGAAGAGAGGAGGAAAAGATAGTGGGCCTATTGTATCTTTCAGAGGTATTCAGCTTGTCTTCCCACTCTGAAACTGCTATGAAGTTAGTAAAGCTTGTTTACATTTAGACTATCTTTTCCCAGAATCACCAAACTTATAACACAGGGTTTCTTTTGATTTTTGATAAATAAATTTTGATAAATAATATGGCAAGACAACTGTGTATTATAACAAATAGCTAGGTAGAAAAAAGAAACCAAATCCCTTCTTAAAAAAAGAAAATGCTATTCTTCACAAACTCTGGTAATATCACGCCTTCTCAAAATTTCTACCACTGAGACCTCTGACACCAGAGCAGCTCAATTCTACTTGGATAACAACACTTAGGAAAACAGTGTTTTGAAATCATATATATTTGGGTAATCACTAAAAATAAAGGCACAAAAATAAACCATGAGCCAGCAATTTTACATCAAGAATTTAAAAAAGTTTTGTGTTTTTACAAACTTACTGAATAGTATTAATTGGAGAGAAAATGAACCTGGGGCTTTTATTTCTCTCAATATCTGATGCAAATAACTTATAATGCCAAAGTAATGTTAACAATACTTGGCCTAGGGAGATGGCTTTATGTAAACATGAAAACTGAAGTAAATACATCCATTGTTTAATAAATCTTTAGTTTCCATTAAGACACATGGAAGAAACTTGGCATGGTACGTCTAGCAAGTTTCCTAAGAATCATGACAGTTTATTCTTGTAATAAACAGGGGACAAAGAATAAACACTAATTCTTTGGATCCAATCAGGAATTCAGATTTTGGAGAAACTCAAGACACCTTCCCTATCCTACTACGCTTCACCTACCTTTTGTGCTGTTGTTTTACTTGGGTTAGTACCACTTGCTGAAAATACAGGACTGTTCTGAGAGTTATTGAACATCAATAGCTCATCCTTAGAATCTGTGATCTAAAAAAGATAAGAAAATAGCTATTTTCTTAATTATTCACAGCAGAGATTATATTTCAATTTGCCAAATTTTGGAATCTTGATTTTATTTTCGTGTACTTTCTGTGCAATGCAATGCATAAACATCCAAAGAATGATTAAAATATCTTTCCTTTACTCTTGAGTGTGTTTGTAGGAGATGGCAGATAAAGAGAGAGATTTCACATCAGCTCTTATGAGAGGAAGATTCAACATACATTTCCAGAGCAATTCTATTCAGCGGAGCTTAAGGGCAGTTTCCCATTATATTTTATCCAGCCCCAGGAACATCACAGAAAGGAATGATACTTTTCCTGCTGCCATGTTTCTTCCCTACTATTTTCCACCAAACCTTGTGACCATGCAATAGCAGATGGAGACTGATCAGCCTTCTGTCCTCACTGAAAACTAGGTATTTTATCCTGGGGCAAGCTCATCCAATTCAACTCTGCAACAGCAAAGTACTCAACTCCAACGCGACAGAGGCAGCAGGAACATATTTGAGTGAAAGGGCAAATTAGGGAGTAGAAGTACTTATTTTGATGGCAGCCTGAAATTACATCACACAAAGAAAACATGCAATAGCACCCTTACTTCTGTAAGGCTCTACTAGGCAGCTAGGGAATTAATAACAGAAATTCCAGCCATGGATGGTTCCACCCATGGTGAGGAAACTGAACAAAAGACAGTGACATCTATCTCCTTCCTTATCGAACCCATATTTCCTTGAATTGTCAACAATGAGCAATTACATTTTACATGTTATTAAACACAATTTTAAGTTGGTTACCATTTCTTCAAGCATATCCCATTCTTCACGGACAGACATGGTAAATACCTGCAAACTGACTAGTGATCAGCTTGCCAGCTTGATGCATGTGACTCATGCAAGTACTGAAAGTACTTAAAAAAAAAAACCCCACAACAAAACACCATAATAAAAGGTTTCATTAAATAGGTTGAAATATCTTCCCAAACACAGTATTTCTTTTTTTTAATAAAATCTTGGTTGACTTCTACGAACAAACAGAATACTTAATAAAGCAAAACTAATGGAACTGCTGTTCAGGGAGATCCTGGAGGATGTAATACACAGCCTAAGTGGACAATAGCCTAAGACTGACTCTATCTGTGTTTCAAAAAAGATGGATATGCTGCTCCAGTATGAACACAGCCTGCTGTCACAGCCATCTAATTCAGTTGTGCTAGACGGAAAGAAGGAAAAGACTAAATAGCTACAGCTACAGGGAGAGCTGGATGCTTTTGATGTAGAATGAAAAATGAGAGAATCACGGCTCTACCCTCTGCTCCAATAGGCCTCCCATAACCTCCCAAAACCCATTCCAGCACAGAACAGCCCCAAACCTAGGAGCCTTGCAAGCCTCCCTCACCCTCTTCTGCCACTGTTAAAGAAAAAGAATTAGGCCAATCTATTCTTTCTTGCTTGGGGCAGCAAAACTGAATTTTGCCTACACAGCAGAGGAGCTTTGAGCCAGTTCTGTGATTGCTAATGGGATTACATTAAACAAACCGAATGTGCAATGCATATTAGGAAAAAACTTTCTATGTCTTTAAGAATACAAAACAGTTTCCCAGTGGAAACAATGATAGCATGAAAGATAACGTGGGGAACAATAATGCAGAGAAGGCTATTGTCTCTAGCATTTATGAACTTATAAATTTCAGCCTCCACTGCAAAAAACTCTACAAGAAAAAATACTGAAGGTGTAATTTAAAATAATGTATATTAAACCAGAACACTTACCCTCAAATGTATAATTTATTAGTTGATTTTGGCTCATTCCCAAATAATTTAATAATTTTCTTCAGTTCAAGCAGTGCTTGTAAATTAAAAATTTATTTTAAACACGTAGCAAACAACTGCATATGGTAATGACATAAATTATTTAAAAACCTTGTGTTTACCTTGCTTATATCAGGCTCAGATTTGCTGGAACACATACTTTGAAGTTCCTGCACAAGATCTACCTCATCATCCGAACCAAGGGACAGCCTCTGCTCCAGATTTAATGTTCTCAATTGATCCTTCTCTGAAGATCTGATTAAAAAAAAAAAAAAAACAAAAAAACCGAGAAAGCAATTAAAATTAAGCTATGATACAGAATTTAAAAAGGAATATTATACATTATACACACCTGGAAAATAGTAATTTCTTTCTAAATGACCTTTACTACCACAGACAGAAAGAAAATAACATCTAGTTAAGTGGCAGCAATAGTTGCTAATAGGCATTATATCATAATTTTTATTCTCTCCATTCTGAAATTCTAACAAAGGACTCTTCTGCCCACTACCTCCAAAGATTCTCCTCTTTTTAAGATGGAACAATCGATTTTATTGCACTCTCTTTATTGGACTTAATTCCAAACACTTAAAAAAACCCTGGCACACTGGAAGCATGAGTATTCTATGCTCTCTGTGCCTGTGAATATGGTAGAACCACGGTTTCAGATTGAAGTACAGTCTCAAATGCAGTTTCCCCTGGCTAATTCGTACACTTTCTTAGAGAAACGCTGTATCATTTAGACTGAAGTGCATGTACTATACCATTTTGAATTGCCATTCAGTAAGCTAAAAGAGCCAGAGGACTTTTTAAAATATAATGTCAGGTTAAAAAAGCATATGGTTGGCTTTTCATGGCAGAGTAAGTGTTACATAATATTCTTAAGTCATAGGCTACTCTGTTACATAAACAGACATGTAGTGCTCCAAGGTTTGAATTACAGAAATGGATTCTAAAATTATATTGAAGTACATAAATTTTATTTTCTCTCAGAAATGAATATGAAAAAGGATTCCTTTCTTCAGCTGTAGAACAAAAACATTATCAAATATAATCTCTTCATCTATTCATTATAATGTGCTGGTTTACAACACAATTTTATCATCTTTATTGTTTGCCAAGTGTTACAAATACCAGACATTAAAACTTACTTTGTGGCAAGAGAAGCTCTTTTCTTACAGTTTGGTTGCAACATAGTCTTAGATTTTATACCTGCACAAAAGAGAGGTTGACTTATTAGTATGTTGTCATATGTGTTGATTTCTTCATTCTAAAATCTGTGATAAACAGGGAAAATGTGTTCCCATTTACCAGCTAATTATATCAATAGAGTCTGTTAAAGATCAGAATACATCGCTTGAAACTGCTCAGAGTAGCTTTAGGGCCACATGGAACTGCTAAAATGGCAAATCAGCCATGAGTTGCCCAAGCTTTTGTGGAAGACAGAACATGAGGTTTCTGTGTGAGGCACTTGAACCACCTTTACCAGTTCTCTCAAAAAGAAATCTCTTGTCAGCAGGAAAAGATTTACGTTTGCTTCATTTAAGTAAAATCAGACAACTTACCCTTTCCTGGAATCAAGAACAACATTTGATTCTGATAGTCGGAAATGGAAGACTACTAAAATTAAATTCACCAACCCATTTTTTACTTATATTGACAAATATTAACTGGACTCCAAGAACATTCTCAGGTATAAGATACAGTATCAGCCATCTTAGTTCAGGTTATGTTCATTTGATTTCTTAAATCCTTAGTATGATTAGATAAGTTCACAATTCAGAGAACTAGCAAGCAAAATCAGGACATTAGAGTTGCAGTTCAGGAAAAGCAGAGTTCTTTCTGAACAAGAGCTGAAGAAATGAATAGCTCAATTTAACATTACAAAGTACCAGACATCAAGTATTTCAGTCTTTTATATATGGGGTAATTGAGGCTAGAATCTTAGTGTTTCTAAAGTGTGTGTGTGTAAGCCTCTTTCTCTCTAAATCCCTTCCTAACTCTTCTCTCTGGAGGAGTTCCCCTCATTTTCTGAGAGCAAAAATGAGTAATTTCATTTTTGTCCTCTAGAAGTTTTCCTGTTCGATATTGTATTTGGTTATGGAATTCCTAAGTTTTCCTTCTAGACAGATGTGTACTTTTAGATGAACGATACATTGCTTCTGCACATATTCAGACGTTATCCTTGTGTAGCAAACTGCTTGTTAGATGGCTTATGATCTTGAGGTGAAAAGACATTTCAAAAGCGTCAGCTACTAATATAACTTTCACATTTATACACATGCACAGGCCCAGTCATATAAAGCTTGAAAATGATGTGGAAACTTCTCGAAAACTTTACAGTATCTGTGACTATAGAATTTTATATTTTATACATTTATTTTTTGCAATTAAAGTGAAAATCAAACAAAAATCTTCAATTTAAAACCGAAGATCTCTTCCTTCCACTACAGGGCTTCTGGATTTTTCTGCTCAATTTTTCTAATAAGATTGAACAAGGGATGCATGATCTGAGGATGCATGTATTCATTTATTTTTACTTGGATTCAGACAATAGAAATGATTGTAGTGAAGCTATAAAGTACATGTAGAAAAACCCCAAAGGTAGGTGTCCTGTAAAATAGCTGCAGAACTAAGGAGTACCAATCAAGTAATGAAGCTTCCTCTCATCCGGTATTGAGGAAGAGAACGATTGAGCATCATTCCATGCAATATGAGGTAGAACCACTGCTCAATCTTCTACCCTCTGAGCCAAAGCCTACTTCATTATCAGACAACAGGAAGGGCATTACAACAAACAAACAAACAAACCAAAATTATAATTAGGATACCTTACAGTCACAAAGAATTTTTGGGAAAAAAAAAGTAAACAATTTTTTACTAGTAAACATAAACACGAGTGTAATTTGAGAATTTTTTTATTTCATGATGTAGAAGAAAAGTTAGATTCATATCTACGCAGCTTAAACCCCCACACCTTCTTTCAGAATTGAAAATAGAAAGCTTTACCTTCAGTATTTGTCTCCTGCTTATTCCATGACTGGGAGGATAAGTGGCCTGACTTTTTGCGAGGACTTGTGCTCACTTTTCTCCAAGAAGCATTCTCACCTCTTTTCTTACTACAATTTTTGTAGTTTGAAACCACAGATAAAGGAAAATTTCCTCCCTTAAAATCTGCTATATAATTATCTAGCTCTGAAACAAAAGCAGAACAACGTTAAGAATTGACTGTTGCAATTTGACTACCTTATACAACTGCTTAGTTAAGTGACTGTAAATGCTTTTAACCACTCACCTCCCATCATAACTACAGTTATGTTTTGTAGAAGTTTTAAAAAAGGAATCAAACAGATAAAAGCCCCATTTTGGCAATGTACAACTACTTGCCTTTCAGACTGCTCACAATTACCTGTTCTGGGTAGAGGACAGCCATGCAAAACAGCTTTATTTAGCAAGATACTGAGAGCAGCTTTAACAACAGCCTGTTGACCTTGGCTAGGATTTTTTTTTGCTATTGTTTGTCCTGATACAGGTGGTCTTTTCACAGAGGCTTTGGAGAGTATTGCTTCTTGAACTCTGGGAGCTATCACAGCATTCCATAACTTGGACATCCACCTGTAGGCACACAAACAATCCCTTAATTTTAGAGACAATTACCAAAACTCAAGATTTTATACTTTGGGTAACATATTAGATTTTGCATTTTAAGGAAGCACATCTATTTTGGACTTCCTATTGTACCCCATTTCAGAGAGGAACTGATTTTATTTAAGGTAGGGTTTATCTGTTTGCTTTATATTAAATTATTTGACCTAACTTTCTTCAGGTTGCTTTGGCAAACTATTTACCATCTGATGCTTTTTTCTCCTTCAGATAAGATCGATAAAATGTCTTTTTCATTTTAAGGCTTAAAGAAAGAATGTCCCAGAAAGATGCGTGTTCATGAACAAAAAAATCCCCTTTCACCTTTGCCAGTGCATGGAGAAGTTTCCATGCTTGCAGGCGTTCATTCATAGCCTATTTGTTGCCAGGGTGGGAGAAAGGAGGTATTCAGTTATGATTGCACCCTTTCCAGTATTCTTCCATTTCCAAACTTGTCCAGCTTACAAGATCTTTCTATTCATACAGCTGCCTTGCTCTCACTCTCCTTTTGTTTATTTGATCTATGGTGAACTGTGTTTCCAGGATGCTGTGGATATTCCAGATTGTCTGGTTTAGAGACTGGGTCTGATCACAAAAATTTGATTCAAAGGGACACGGTTCTAGGGGGACTTTTGCTTTTCTAAGAGAGAAATATTATGTTGTTTTAGCACAGAAGTGAAAAATTTGTATTAGGAAATAAATAAATAAATGCTATTTGTTACAGCTTATAGTTCTCAAGGGATAAAGGCTAGGAATTTCAGGCTTAAGGATCAGCTTGCATCTGTAACAGACACTGAGACAATTTTTTTTAAATCAAATCCAACTCTTTTTTTTTCCTTATACTCTCTTACAGGAGGAAGATGGTAAGACTGAGAGTCAGAGGGTTTATATTAAAGGCCTACAGGAAATGATAAGCTATAATGCTGTGTTTCAGCTTTGCAGAAATCCATTCAGAAAAAATGAAGGCTAAAATGTCTGTTTGACTTAAATGGACCGTTTTGTGGGACACGTTGATACACAGAAGCCATCTTATTACCCAAAAGATTATGATGATTTTTTGGTTGGTTAAAAAGAAAATGCAGGTTTTTTCTTTTTTTGTTTTTTAGAGTCAGAATGCATGAAGCATTTGATAGATGTAGTTTTGGTTAGTTATGAAGCATAAGATTGAGTTATTACGATATGCTACATAGTGCTAGTATAACACCATGCTACAAAGTACTGGTATAAGCTTGACAAAAGTTACATTACTTAGAAAAACAATGAGTACAGTTGTCAAAATAAGATGTAAAATGCATATTGGAAATGTTCCTTGAAGCTTCCTTAGCATGATATTGTAGATACCACTCCATATAGACACAGTCTGCTTCTGCTAGCTGAGTTAAGCTACCAAAATAAACAATTGCTTTCATTTTCATAATAAAGAACTCTATCTCTTGATTTCTGCCTATGTAAGCTTTTGACATTTGCAATACTGCTAGTATAAATGGTCAGAAATGAACGCTGCAAAGATAAAATTAATTAAACCCATTCTAATCTAACAGTTAACAATCAATGGGCTGTACAATGCCATCTTCTCAATAAAATTCCAACCTGGTGCTTAAATTCAGTCCTACATTTGCTTTTCATTTGTCCTCATCTTGATCAAGTCCCCAGTTCTTTGATACATCTGATACTTTAGAAACGTATAGCACTCCCCTACCCCTGAAAAAGAGCTGTAAAGCAAAACTCTTTACTGTTGGAACATCATCTTTAACTCCCCAGAACAAAACCAAGAAAAAAATGTATCCAACATTTTCATTTATTCACTCTACTCTCCAAAACGTGTGAAGCTACATGAAGCAGCACACAGCAGGAAACAATTTCCTGTCACGCCTTCTCTCTCCCCAGCTGCCTCCTTCTTCCACTTGCCTCGTGCTAATGCTTAGCCCGGAACAAACCCAGTTGGTAGATAGCTGTCTACTGTCTTAATGAATTGAAGTGACTCACAGTGAAGCTTTAACAAATGCAAAAAGCAGCAGAATAGCACAGTGGAGAGGACGGGCAAGAGGACAGGAGCAGTTAATTAGACTGAAATAACAGCAACCAGTGAGCCGCTAATTAAACCTATTTCTCACTAGTTATATGACTACGCTGATAGCCATCATGCTGCTAAACTAAAAGCATCCAGTGAGTGCTCACTGAGGCTGTGCTTTTTAATTGTTTATTAGTGGACAAAAATGACATTAAAATGAGGAGTCAGATATCATATTGCTACTGTAAAAGACATTTTGGCGTTGTGCTCAAAATAAAGCATTTTGAATCCAGTCAAAGTTACACTTAGGAAAATACAAACTCCGAAATGCATAATTGAAGTATCTAAAGAATAGTTTTTCTATCCTGTACTAATGCCATTGCAATAAATAAAAGGTTAAGACATTTCGGAGGACATGATTCAAAAGGGAGACAGGAGATAGATGCATGGCATACTTTATTCTTTTTTTATTTCACAGCACCCATAAAATTTCAAGTCAATGCTACATCACATTGGACTTTGATAATTACTCTGGATATTAGATAATATGTCCTTTAGAAAAAAAAAAGGAAAATGAACAAGCAAAATGTATCAAGATATACAGACAGAACAAAGGATGGAAAGCCAGTGCACACACTAAGCAAAGGACCCTGGAAGAAGGGTCAGCAGAAACTAGTAAAAGAGAAAAAAATCAAAGAGGGAACAGAAGCGGCAATTCAGAAGAATGCTATGAAGCAGGGTGAGAAAAGTATTGTTGCATCTCCAGAAACCATTGTTATTATTTGAATTCTGAATAAGTTTGAATCTTAACAGGGGCACGTTACCTTTCTAATATAGCCAAAGAAAATCTTAGCGTGAAATTAATGTATTTTAAAATTCTGTAAGTATTTCTTGTATCATTTGCTAGCATTTGTAGAGAAGTTGGAATGTGAGCAGATGTTCATGCAATTGTAGGCAAGAAAAGACAAAATTTTCATAATTCTTTTATGTTACTGGACATCTAACCATATGTATAGCTAAAGAGTATATATCTGCCTTATTTACTAAGCTAAAACATCTGTGAAATTGTATGTATGTTTAAAAATTATACCAGTTATTAAAAAGAGTAAGAAATCATTCTCCAAATTTCCCTCACTTACAACTTCAAAAGGAAATTTTACCAACTTTTCAAGCTCAGAAGTCTTGAATGTTATTTTGGTCTGTTCACTAATGAACAGCTCTCTTTACGATGCTGTCTTGAAATGAAGAACAAAACCTTTAAGGGGTTGAGCAATATTAGCCGTTCCAGTATAAGTAATATTTTGCAACCTCTGTGTCAGAAAATAACTGAAAGATAACCACAAGACTGACTTTCAACCAGTGTTAGACACCCAGATCCCATTGTGTCCTTCAGAATTGCTCTTCTGGTAATTAAATATCAAACAAAAGTTTAAAACTTTCAGTAACTTCCACTAAATACTTTCAAGGTTGCTGAGTCAGATGGGTTTTGGGAGAAATGTAACTGCGACATTTGTCGTAACTATCTAGTTGGCACTGAACAGTGTCAAACAGGAAATAGAAATCTTACTTCACTGTCGCTTGGCCATGCCCTGGCACCACAGGACAAGAGAAGAAATGTTTTGGCCCCATAAGTGCTTCAGGCGCTCCTAGACGTGATAAGCAAGAGTTCAGCTGGTGCCAAACAGCAAGAATCCAGTCTATGATCTTGCACACAGGATCACATGGAGGAGGTACTTTCCCTCTGAACTGCAGAGAGAAAAGATGTTTGATATGACATAAGGCCTCTGCTGTGAACACTTTCCTTGAAACCGAAGAAGGCTTGGGGTTTCTTTTCCTGGTATATTGCTCTCACAAAAATCAGGAACAGTCAAAAACTGGTCAAACCTTTTTATGGAGTATACTGAAGTCTTGTTGTATTAAACTTATTTCCCCAACTACACTTTAAAAGGTATCTCCTTATCAATAACTTGACATGCCTTTACTTTCTTGTGGGAAACTGAGACACAAATTTGGCAGCAGTGCTTTTTCTATGATGTTTAAGATTAGGATTACAAGAGATACCTACCATACCCTATGCGATGTATATGATATAAATAAGGCATATAACAGAACATACAATCACACTGAACAGGAATGTCTGATCCAGGCATGTTCTCAGTGGATTTCCATATTGATTTTAGATTTAGTAACAACGAAGGAAAGATGCCTTCCTCTAGGACTCACATTTTTTAGTATGCCTTGTTAAAGGCAAATTATTTGGTGCCAGAAAAATCTTCTGTTTCATCTGACTCCAAATTACAGTCTTCATCATCCTAATCCTAGGATTATCCTCTGGAACAGTCTGAATTAAAGGAAGCATTAAAAGATACACTAGGGATAGTATTTGCCAGCACTGAAGCCAGAGCTTCTTGACACGGTCTACAGGTGAACAATATAAAGTTAACGTAGAAAAATATATAAACTGTTCCCATATATCCTAATAGTCCAAAATAAGGGGAAAAGAGCTTTTCATCTGAAAACATGAGTATTAAGGCACAAACAAGATATCAGAATACAGAGCAAGGATCTTTGAAATAGTCTATTGTTCAAACAATAAGTATGCTTTTACTTTCCCTTCAATTTTTATAACAGATTAATCTTTCTTCTATTTTAAACTTTGGAATCCAAGATTTTAAGCCCCGCACCAACTGATATTTGAGTTTGCATATAGCACATCTTTGTATTAAAAAAAAAAAAAAGTACTAGCACACATTTTTATTCATTATTTAATTAGGGAAGATACAGGAAGACACATGGCTTTTTTCTCCAAATAGCTACAATCTGCATATATGCTTTAGAGAAAACAAATTCAATGAGATTACTACCCAAATTCTGTTCAACTTCAGTCAGAGGTCACCTATTACATTTTTAAACTCTAAACTATGAGACTAAGGATTGCTTTTAAGACTAAACAAAATAGCCTGAAAATGACTTCTGTTACATGATGCTGTAATTTCTGGTAGCGAAAGCAGTTTCGCAGAATAAATTTGATCCAGCCTTTGTCTGTGAACAACTCAGAATATCACTGCTTCTGCAACTGTCTGCATTGCTGTATTTCTTGGCCTTGTGCTCAACTGAAGACAGTCCTCTTTGATCTTGAATGATCTACAATCGAAGTGTTTCTGTTGTTTTATAAAGGGGCTTAGATCACTAGATAATCTCCAGTGTAGGCTTGAGAATACAATCTTTCTCCTCAAGAGGATGGAGCGGAATTCTGCTACATACTTTTATTGCACTCTCCTCTGGTCTATACCTCATTCCAGCACTAAAGTGTATCTGCAAGATACCAGCTTCAACCAACCCACCTACATGCCTATGGACAATTGCTACCCTCTCCATCCTTTGCAAGGATTCTGGAAACCATTCATACCCTCAACCAGGTGACCACTCATAATGGTTCCAGCTGACTATGTCTGCAGGGACTCAAAGATTTAAAGCACATGGAGAAAAAAGAAAACATTGTTTCATGCAGAAAAAAGTACTTATAAATACTACGCACCTGAAAAAAGTAGTCTAAGAAAAGTAATCTCTTAAGAGTTTCATTGATATATTTCACATGGGTTTTTTTATATTCTGTATTCCTGTTCTTGCTATTAAAGAATACCTAGCAATGTTTCTAAATTTCCTTATTATCATAACTGAAGTGTTCAGTTACCACACATTTCCTCTTTAAGATCTCTTTGAATTAGTAAGCTTTTATAGATGAGAACTGTGGCACAGGGTACAGGAGATGACATCCCCAAGGATAACCAAGATACATACAGCTGAACACTCAGAACTGACAGTGGGTCTGTTTTCCCAGACCAGGACTCTTTACTACTGACAGTTTTTTCTATTCCGAGAACAATTTCCCTTTTTAAGCCTGTTCAAAACTCAGCTGCCAAGATTATTTTCCTTTGCAGCTGTTTCGATTAAACTCCCCCTCCCAACGTCTAACACTGCCTGACTGTCTGCAATAGCTGCTATCACACTGGAATGGTTTTCTTCCAAATAACTTTCAAAATTCCACAATTCTGCTTTTGCCCACAACTTTCTTTTAATTTCCCATCCTCCATTTATTTATTAATGTTAAAACAGACTTCCGTCTTTATTCTCTTTTGGACTTTTGTTCCAGCTTCAGCAGGTCTACTGGCTCAAAACAACTTCCCTACTGATATATTTTCACCACTCTTTCCTCTTTGATTTGAAAATCATGAAAACTCTTTTTGCTGCTTAAAACTTAGACAATACACACAGGACATACAAGTATCTTATTTTAGATATATAGAATAAATTCCTTGAGAAAGGGATTTTACATTTGCTGAACAAATTCTTACTATCATGCTCACACAGAAGATGAAAAAAATTACCGAAGGATGTTTTCATACAGTGGATAAGCAAGTATCCACACCATCATTATTTGCAGCCAACCTGTGTGTTTATGCTAATCAGCCATGGCCACACACCTTCCTATACGAGGCCAAGCACAACATTTATGGATACACAGCTTGTATCTTCCCAGAAATGAATGCTTTTTTCCTGAAACAACTTAGTTGTCTGCTCAGCTCTTGACATTACCATCGTACATGTTTCACAGGCCTGGTGATGAACAAAATTGCAAAAGCTGATTCAAGTTCTTACCTTGTTTATAACTTTTCTTCTCAAAAACCTTTGAAGCAAGCCACGCATTGGTTCCCCATCCCACCTAAGTTGAACCCAACGGAAATGCTGCTGAACCAGCAGGTCTGAGCCGTGAAGATGACACTTTGCAATTGTCCCCAGTAAAAAGCAGTTCTCATGAAAGTAAAAGGTACCAGAATCTCCATTTGCTAAAAATGAACCATAAAACATTTTACTGAAATACTCAAAGGTTTGACAGGATTTCATAAAAAGCAAGAAGGAGTGACATAATTAGAAAGAAAAAAACCTCACCATAAATTAGCCTTAAAACATGCTGTATTTGGTTAAGAACAATTGTTTGCAATAAAATATAAAAACGGAACAAGTTACAGTTTTCTTTTGTTTCCTGTTTGTCATCTATTGTAATACAACTGTACAGTAGTAAAAACATTTCTCCATCCCAAATTCTTTAAATACCTCTTTGGATAGTGCAAGGACTTTCCGAACTCCGATTCTCAAGAGGTGCCAGAAAATCTCCTAGTAATTCAGATAAAGAAGCTCTCTCCAGATTTTCTAAAATCACAATGGTTGTCTTGCTTACAGGAGGCTGTTTAACTGGGACCAGACAGGCTGAAATATAAAAATCCCATTAATGTCCACTTACGAAAACTGACTTTTATTTATGTATACAGCTTTTACTGCTTCTAATGCAACAAAGGATTTTTTTTTTTATTTTTTGCCTTTTGACTTGTTCACAGAAGCAGACAGATTGTATTATATGTTCAAAACTGGGAGAATAAAATCAAACAATGGAAAGAATATCATACTGTACAGTGAGAAAAAAATTGAAAGCTATTATTAAAATAAATTCCTGAAATGGCTATAAGGGGATCTTCATTGATAGGAAGGATTTCAGCACACGGAAAATAAATACAACAGAAAAGATAGCAAAGACCTCTGAAAACATTTCTTTCATTTGCTGTAATACATCTTAAACTTTTAACATGTACTCTTTATACCACGTAGTGATAAAAGGTTTCAGAATATACCACGTTTTTAAGAAACTTAATCATTCTATGAGATTGTCTATTTGTTTGCTACTATCCTCTCTTCAAAACTTCCTTCAATATCCTAAGAATCACCCAAATAATCACAGCTAGTTTGAGGCACAAACAGTAGCAGCTGAACCTAATAGGCATTAAAATAATATATATACACATACCCTTTTTTCACATTTCACATCTTTTCCTTTATTTTTCCTGATTTTAACATCTTATTGCCTAAAAATGACACAGCCTTTGCAAGTGTTCCTGTAACGCTAAATCCCAGATGAATGCATCTATAATACGAATATTAAACAAAACACTTGTCTTGAGTATATTGTGGCTTGCACTGTTTCAGAACTTTTTGAAGGCAGTACTAAAGATGGTCATTAAGAAAAATTATGAGTAATAGGGCAAAATTTACAGCAACTGACTGTAGCTGATGACTGCTATTTATTTGCAGTTTCCTGAATATTACTGCCCTGTTTTACTAAGAGGATATAGCTGAATAGCAGGGAGGACAGGTACCTCCTCTGTGTCTGATGGAACCATTTAGAGAGAAGGGTGCTCTCCTAGGAGAGAAGATGCAGCAGAGGAATGGGGCAAAAAGCAGGCAGAAAAATGAGAGACTCAACCAGCAGCCCAATGCTGAAATGCAAGCACAGACTATTAAGAGGAGTGTGTTGCTGACACAGAGTAAAGCATCCAAAAGAAGCAGTTTTCCTAAGAGACAGTGGCTAGTAAACAAACCAGACTATGAATTACTTTCTTGCTAACTAAATGACTTGACTAAATGGTCTCTTCTTCTCTCCTAGAAATGTGTTGGCGATCAAAATGATACGTGGGAATAATCACTGGCACAAGCTATCCTCCAAACTGTGACCAGGATTTCCTGAAGAAAAAACTGACGTAGACTGAAGTTACACCAGGAAGTATGCTAACAAACAGAATGGAGCATGGCACACCATTGTACGAGCCCATGGGATGGCTCTACTTTTGTGCGTGAGCACAGATGTTGTCAGAGGGGACTGTGCAAAGTTTGTTGCAACCAAGAAAACCAACAAAAGCTACAGGATGAAAGCATACTTGAAGAATAGGCCCCACACTGCAAACGCACAGTGGGTAGAAGGCAGCATTCAGTTTCATTCATTGAATTGTAGTTTTTCTATTAAAAAGTTACTAATTCCAGTTTGTTTGAATCAAATATTTGCTTATGAGATTCAAATTCCTCTTGGTGTTTCTGGTCTGCCCATACTGAGAAGGAAAAAGGTAGGGGCCGATCCTCTCAAAGCTCTGGCTGTCTCAAAGGTTCATGACGGTAGCACATGAGAATGCATCCAGTGGTGCTACATCGGTACAGTTGAAATTGGTACAATTTCAGATGCCGAAAGCCCAGCCTCTTTCAATGCAGAAAGTGAAATGTGAAAATCGCTGCTCCTGAAACACAAGGTTGTTCCAAGCAGTAATGACATCACACTTATTTTTAATGTGAATGACCATATTGAATGAGGTAAAGTTAAGATCCTAGAGCTGTAGAAGAGGCCATAATAATAAAAGAGAAAAGCCCAATATTTTTAGATGAAAATGAGGACTTGCTACCACAGTTAGATTCAAACTATATTGCAAATTATTGTCAACGAAAAAAACCCAAAACTAAACACTCGTAAAACAGAAATGAAAAAAACATAGAAGAAAGGTGCAAAGGGGTGAAAGCAGCTACATATCTGAGAACTGCTTGAAAACAGCAAAACTGGATTTGAGCCAAAATTAATTTTAACAGTACCAAAGAAAAGGAACCATCATATCACCCTTGAGGCTCTTATATTATTATTGTATGGGTAATATGATATGTTATATTATATATCATTGTTATTTTATATATTATATATTAATATTATATACTATATTATTAGTGTATGGCTAATACTATGGCGAAATAAAAGAAATCTAAGTTCCAATTCATGAGTATGGAAAATGCAGCACAAGCTGCCCATGAAAAAGCCCTCCACAGAAAATATTGCTTTTTCCTTCACTTTTAGCACCATTCTATTTCTCTTTTTTATGTTCTCCTTCCTACTTCTGACTGACCCGTGTGCCCCCATTCTTCTGCTTCCATACTTAATTTGACCATTTTCACTGTCATTCACCTTACACTACTTTGTCCTTTCTTCACTCTTACTAATTATTCATCATGAATTTACAGAGGTACAGCCTACTGCCCTCTCTGAGAATACTTCATTGTGGAGCACCCAAGTAACAGGACTTTAACCTACATGTAGCCATTCACATCCATTAAGAGAAAACTGTTCATTTTACCAGAAATTCAACTTTGTCCTGTAGTAATGGGTCAGAATACACACACACACAGACATTTGCCTGCCTGGGTGGCAAAATTTGGCTCAGATCCACACATAAGTATCTAGTAAACAAGCACATATCAAAAGCAAGTGGTCTGACTTCTTAAGAACTCTTTCACTGCTCCTTTTGTTCCCAGAAAGGTAATAATTATAGCTTCCCTTCTCATATCTTTTTCTAAAAAAAAGCATTAGAACAGCTACAATACAACAACAATAGACCTTAATTTCTGATTCAGTAGATCTGAACCACAGCAATCAACTTTTAAAGGCTCACAAATGAAAGGAAAAAGGAATGAGACAGAAAAAATATTAAGAACTATTAATTTTGCATAAATGGCACATACTTTTGACAGAGCTCCCTATTGGACTGTCACACTTAGTTCTACCTCAGTTTAGACTTTTATCATTATTCCCCAAGCACCTGGTAAACTATGGGTTCTGTTAAAGCATGCCACCCAGTACACAAAATGTTTTAATGTATTTTTTTACTTTGTACCATTAAAGATTTTTCTACAAATTACCAAAATCAGTCCTGGTGAAATAACCTTACCGCTACTGATGAACAGTTCTGCAAGCTGCTCCTTGGAGAAACCAGCATCCACTTCAACTTTAACAATTTCACATGTGGATCCTGCAGCCACTTGCTTTTGCTGTGTTGAAAATTTATAGATTTGGTGAAACAGTGCAAACTCTAATTTATGAACTAATTCACTTTACATGTTTGTGTTAATACCTTCATGCAGGCCGCTATCTGATATGCTATATAGTCTTGCAAACTTCCTTCTGGACCATGGAAAATGACATTACGGTATTGTTCAACCTACAGACAGACAACAAATTATTCTTGAAAGTTCATAGACTTGGATTCTTTTTTTTTTTACCTAGACGAGACATTCAGCACCTAACAGACAAAATTCTTTGTTTTGCACTATTGGAGTTGATAATTCTTATTATATTAGTTTCAAAATAGGCAATATTTGCATACGATATCTTGGAAATATATTGATAAATTTATATCCTAATTTGTAAAACTACATTAAAAGGTATTTTGTCATATAACAATCATTAAAACTTGAAAAATTCATGTAGGAAGCATGGGTTTATGAGTCACAAATATTTCCTTGATTTTGAATTAAAATAGATAAACCAGAATGATGTTAAAATCATCAGAGTAGTTTAAGTCACTGCTAACTTAGGGACTTAGGCTAAGGACTTTATTTCCAGTTGAAATGGGATCATGCTATCAATACGGTAGAATAAAAATTATTTTATCATACACCTTAAGTGTAAAGTTCCTTTATCTCTAAAAAGTCAGGAAGGGAATACACTCATATCATTGTGCAATATTGTTGAATACAGCAGAAACCTATGGCATGTGACTGTTCTTCTAACAACATAAAATACTATCCAAGGACACAGCAGAAATTATGCAAATTTTAAACTATATCTGATTTGATTAGCAATGTTGAAACAAATGATCTATGAAAGTTAACTCATTATCCAATTATCATTACATTTTGAGGTATTAAATAAATTTTAAGAGTTACAGGATACTTATATAAGCTAATAATAAAATTCAAGTCTCAAATAATTGCTTACGTGAATGTTATTTTAATTTACTTTCCCCTCAAAAAGTGGAATGAAGTAACTCTGGAAAGAAATAAGATATCACAGAGCTTTGACTATATTTTCTTAAGCAGTTCAGTTAGTCAGATGGCAGTTATTTAAAGAAAAAAGTTAATGCCCTCATGTGACTAAAGTTGTTGGGGTAAGATTTAGGGGGAACTTTTTATTTTAAAATAACAGCTTTCATTGTCTTGATATTCTTTCACAGAGTAGAAGATCTTTTTCTTTTTTTTTAGTCAACGCTATTACAGAATTATTTTCACGTATAAATAGCATGCAGAAAGAAGCTAGTTCAGTACTTACCAGGCGGAGGTAATTCTGAAGTGTCTGAAGATGGATCATAGATGCATAAGTCACACTATTTAGGCAGCCTTCTTGAGGTCCTTTAAAAATAGATACACAAATAACTTTCCTAAATCTCTTATGTTTATAAGCGTGTATGGTGGATCCATACGCTTTTCATGCAGTATTCTACAGTGATCTCCTAAAATTACAGGCTATGCAAACTAAAATGGTGAAGAAATGAAAGGCAGATATCTAGCAGCGTAGATGCATGGGTATCCATGACATAAGTAAAATGAATACTACTATGTAACTGAAAAAGGTAGTAGGGCTTTTATGTGCCAGCATATTTTCTAAATGTTGTAGACCCTTTGAAATCTAGTTAAATGATTAATTGGATATGATATTTCTGAGGATCAAGCAACACTGAAGAACAAAACCAGTAGCAAATGATTTTGAAATTATGTATTTCTTATGGAGTGTCTTAACATTCAAAGCTGAAAATTATTAATTGAAGATTACCAAACAAAAACACTGTGATATGCTCAGCTCTGTTGTTCTTCAAGAAGTCCCATGGTGGCTGGGAAAAAATCTGACCTGTTGACCATGAAATGTTTCCTGTTAAAAAGAAAAAATAAGAGGGATATTCCCTGTATGTATATAAAGTGTCCTATGCTCAAGCATATTCACTTGCTTACAAGGATTGTGTGCATACGCTGACAAATTTGACAAACAAACCAGTCCCATGTACTAAATCATACTATTATTTGATACATGACTGAGGATACTAATGTTTTCTGCCAACTGAGACACAAGTTTAATACCTAGCCTGTTTTCACATCTTCACCTGTAAAATAAAGTAAAATCGGATGATTTGCCCAGTCTAATGTGAATAATTTTTTTTTGGGGTGGTGGGCAGGTGGAGGGGGAAAGGGGATTTAAGATGAAGCACACAAATTTTCAGAATTCTATGCAACTGTTACTACTACCACCACATTTTGCCCAATTTCTCATCATTTTAAAGATTTTTCTGTTTCACCTTGATAAGCGAAGTTATACAAAACAGGAGTAGTTCTGTTCTACCTATGCTGATGATTTACAGTCTGGATTTATTGTAAAGACGTAGTGTGGGCTTTGCTTTGAATCTTTTTGTTTCACCTGTAATACAGATCTCTCCTCTGGAGTACTAAACTGAGTAAAGGACTAATTATCATAGGGCCTCATTGTCCCCAAGATGGTATTAAAGTGCTTAATGAATTGTACCATACACATGGCTATGAGTAAAGAATGCTTTCATGTCAGCACTGTTCAAAGTTTCATAGCTAGTATTGGTCTTAGTCTAAGCTTTAAAAGATTCAGAAATCTAAAGATATTTTTATCTTACAAGATTTCACAAATTCAAGAAACCCCCCAATTTTTGCTTTTCTTATTACACCAATATTGATACCTAGTTTGACAGACAATATACTGCTTGCACTGAGGCCAATGTTGGATTCTGCAGCACTATTAAATGACAGGTCTTCTAGGCTTCTCCATCCATCAGAAGTGATTGCCTGGAAATGGTTTGTCACTGCCTGACTCACTGCTTTTGAAAAATCATCCCATGATGTCTGTTTGCGGATATTTAAAGCACATATTGTGTTTTCTGTATCAAATTCCTCTGTACCACAATGGGCTGGTTCAATGCCACTGACTGAGATCCTTACAGGTACATTAAGAGCATCTGTTGAAAAACAGAAAACCAAGAATGAGAAAAAGTGTAAAACTCAGTTTAAAAATCCTATTATTAAAGACCAATAACATCTAATATTGCAAAGGAAAGCTACAAAATAACTCCTGCTACAGAAAAGCAAATGTTAAAGAGCAGCACAGATCACCACCACAAAATCAGAGCAGTGATGAAAAATATCAAGGTATCTATCTATTTTTACATTACAAAAAAATCAGTATTATTATGCTTAAATAACAGGAAGCAAGACAAAACTTACTTAATCTTTTATTTCCTCCTTACAGACTAATTCTTATAAATTAAGACAGATGGTAGGTAGTGTCTTAATATTTCAGTTTATTGTGGTTGTGCACATTTTTATTATCAATGCAGAAAGGAATTTTCTGGCACTAGTGCACAAGTGGAAAACACAGTTAGCTGAGCCAAATATCTTTAAATAAAAAGCTAAGAGCTAAGACAGAAAATTCACTTGGAAGCATATATTTGATTTGCTATAGAAGAAATTGACAAAATATTAAAATAAGAAAGTAGGAAATTTACATGCACACTTTAGAAACAAAATTAATTTAATGAAGTTATTTTAAATCTTGCTCTTTGAAAAATGGAATACAACTCAACAGAGGCAGCAGCAGCCTATATGGATCATTTAGATGACTAAAAGTGAAAATGAAACTATCTTCTAACTTTAATGCCAAAACAATACCTTTCAGAAATTACCCCTGAAATTAAAACCAAGGGTATCAGCTTATTATGAAATTTTGCAACATGATTTTAGTTTTGCCTTTGAGTTCAGAAGCCGAATCTTCAGCTGATACAGGCCAATGAAGCTTTTCTGATGTCAGAAAAGCTCTGATTTAAACCCACTAGCCTACCATAGGGAAAAGATTACTCAAAGGCATCCTTCAGATGTGGGATTGTGAGAAATGTATCAAAGGCTTGCCCTTCTGATGGCTGGACCTCAGGGAAATGAGCAACGACTATAAGAAATACAGAGGGTTCTCTACACGGAAACAGGCCCCTAGGACAGAGGTACAGTGTGTGCCTAAATTTCGGTGCACGTGTCCTCTACGGCATAGCTGGCAATCCTGGTCCCCAGTCTTTCAGATCTGTCAGAGTGCATTCTCCTGTCCCACACGCATGCAATTTCTTACGCTGGAAACCTTACTGGACTGTGAGGAAGGTAGAGGATGGTATATACACAGCTTACCCAAAATGCAGTCTTGGCTTGTTGAGGCATATACCCAGATGAAGAGTGGTGTTTCCAAGCTTCCACAGATCAGATATTGTGGGGCCAAAAAAGCTAATTATGATCGCACTGATGTTAACTACAGGCTTAACAAATGAAAGAGAAGAGAAATGAAGTCCAAAGGTTCTGACCTGATAAAAGCAGTTGGACTCATGAAATGCCTGACCAGAGAAACAGGGTACTAGGACTGATGAAAATAATACAAGTGTCAATTTAACAGGCTACAAATTCAGCCATCAGAAATTGGCTTCAGTCTGATAAAGTAGACCACAGAGGAGCTTCTAACAGAAAGTGAGTTGTTTCCCCTCTGTACCTACAATAAAATGGTAAGAACCTAGATATTATAACAGCTGAAGAGGAAAATCAGAAGCAGCACACAGAAAGCTTCCCTAATTTGCTGATAATCAGTGAACTTTACTACCCACAGCCCTACATCCCACAACACAAACACAAAAAAGTGAATAAATACAAAGCATACAAGTCTACAAAGGCAATACTTCTGACTATACAGAGAAATAGAATACACAGAACTTGTGAGTGGATGGACTAAGATCTAACTCAAGAAATACACAGGTCAGCCTGCTCTACTGAATTTTGAGAAAAGTTACAGAGAAGGAAGAAGACAACAGGCTCCAACAGAAGAACAATCTTCTGAGAGAAGATATTGATATTGGAAAACAAGAAGTTGTTTGATGTTGCCTCTAAGACTTTTTTTTGAAGAAGAAAACAAACAATCCCCTCAACAATAAACAAGTGACAAATAAAATTATGCTCCAAGAAGAGATTCAGATAATACTAGATGATTGTCATAGCCTGAGGAAATTTGACAGCAATCCAGCACTAAGTGATTTTCCTGCAAGAATTTGAAGGAAAGATAAGAAGAGGATAATAGCTTTGGAAAAGTAATTACTAATATTAAATTCAGAAATTTTAAGAGAATATGGATGTTTCCACAGTACAATATATACCATCTTTTCAAAGGGTTTAAAAACAAAGACATAAGTCACTTAATAACCTCCAACAAAATTTTATCACACGCTTTTGCAAAATTTGGAGAATAGAAACTTGCTAGGTTAAGAAAACTTAATTTTGTGGTGCCAGAAAAGTGACAACTACCCTTTTAATTTTTCTCAGTTTTGTCCCACAAGTTCTTTACTAAAAACATTTTAATATAGTGCTGATAGCATTTACTTACTTAGGTTTTCTAGGAGATGTTTGCAATCATCAGTAGCAACATCATGCAATGTTCGATTACACTTATCTTTTCTCTCAGCCTCTAGTCCACCATGGCTACAAAGGATTTCTAGACAGTTCTGCAAAGGTAAGAACTGTATTATTTACTTGTCCATTTGCTGCATTAAAGAGTTAACCAATATGCAGTTAGACTCCTAACCGAAATTCTTACACATGCATTTCTAAAGACAGTCAGCTATGGAGTTTCTATATATGAGCGTCCAAATGACGTTCCTCACAGAGTTGAAAACCAGGAGTAAAAATATTTTATAGCCGACTTCGAAGTCTCAAATCAAGATTTTGAAAGAGCAGAACATACACAGCCAGGGTTCTACAGTCTCCAAGCATCAAGTGCTGATCAGTTGAATCGAGAAATTCTTAACATCTGGTCACTAGTTTAGGTATTCACAGAAGGAAATAGAAGCCAAATTATTCACCCTGTTTTGAACATGTTGGCTTCAATGTTCAAGCAACACTAAAAAAGCAATTCTAAAGCTTAATACAGACTAATTAATTAATCTATTCGGATGGCAATCCATTAAACCAGTTTTCACTTTGCAGTTCACCACGTAGGAGTTTCCATCATGCCTGACATTTGAGTGGGACACAGCAAAAGAAAAACAATCATTTTAAAATCACCTTGCAAGCCTCTTTGGCAGGTAAACCTGAATTTCTGCAAGCATAGTAACAATGCAGTGAAATAAAAATGCATTTCTATTAAAGTCAGAGCACAAACATTTTGTGGATGACAACAACTTACAAGTCGTATGCTCAACAAAAGCAAAAATTCATTTTAATTCATTAGAAACAAGCTACTAGCAGATAGATTTGGATTGGTACAATCATATTGTAACATAAAAAAATATTATTTATATAGATTCTCCCAAACTAGAGGGGGGGAAAAAAGCCCCACAAAACTACATTCAAATGTTGATTGATCAGCAATCAGAAGGCTGATTAAGTCCTGATTTCTATTGATCATCCATTCAGCAACAACACAGGTGGTCTTTATGAAAGCTTTGTCATCCTTAGACATGACTTTCAAGGACAGATATCCAAATTAAAAAAAGACACCATCAGAAATGATACTAGTTAATACTGTATTGATAACCTCTGGGGTTAATCATAGCAGAGAAAACAAACCTTGAAAACACAGAGAAGCAGCTATTAAGTATTTCGATTCAGAACCGTGCCTTGTTGCAGGTTTGGCTACTGTTACCTATTTTGTAGCTGTTCTAACAGAAAGACTTTTGTCTTTCATAAACATAACAGTCATTCAAGTTTTATTTCCCTCTGAGATGAAATTTTACTGGATTGTTGTTCCAGCACTTGTAAGAACTTTTAAGAAATCAATTAGCTCAGTAACTTTGCCAGAAGAAAATTAACCAGAAAAAAAAAAAGCATATTTTCTTGCCATGTTAGTAAGTTAACTCTGTCTCTCAAATCGGTGCAACGAATGGCAAAGACAGCAGAAGGCAGAGGGCTGAACCGTGAGGCTGAAAGTGGGAAGTAAAGAGGAAAGAAAGAAGTGGGAGAGAACAAAGAAATGAGGCTTATTTCCTTATTAAAATGAGTTTTGTTGGCTCTGTTGCCTACGAAAACCAGCTAAGATGCCCTAGCATAATTCATCTGTAAAGAATGGCACCCACCAGTCTCAAAAGAAAAGGGTGCAAGTGCCAGCACTGTTTATATGCAACTATCATGTAGAGTCATGAAAGACATGCAGTGCAGATGAAGGATTAGGGAATGAAGTCGAAGTGTTAGCAGTACTTGAAGACGGCTATTAAGCTTTCTTTAGCTTCTTAATATCCCAAACATCTCTTGAGTCAATAAATGCATTTAATCAAATACAATTATATAAAGTCTTGGCAACATCAAAACCAGGAATCTGACTGCCAGCTATATATTGCCTTCATCACATAAGAGAATACCCTCAACCCTCAATGGAGATCTTATGAAACAGTTGACTTGGAATGTGCTTTCAGAAACTCAAAACCATGAGTTATTCATGAAAGGTATATGAGAAGACTTCCAGTGTCAGAGCCTTCAGAGAGAACACCTAGCCAAAGCCTCTTTCAGACAGTAAATAAAACCTAGCTTCAAAGTTCCTGAGGACTGTATTACTGCAGAAAGAAGCAACATATTGCACACTACTTAAGTATTTGCAGACTATAACAAATACCTTAAACTCTAAACTGAGATGAGTGGAACCTGAAGTAAGAGTCTGTACCTGCCTAACAGACATTGGTAATGGAACATTGACTCTGGTTGTAATGTAAAATACTGAGTAAGCAGTGGCTGGTCCCTAAAAACCCATAATTTCATAAATTGAATCTTAAATCTGTGCTTAGTTTGAATTTATCACAGTAAATTTATCAGGGGAAAAAAAGCAAACATAATGATAGACATTGAATTAGGCATGTAATCACAAGCTGATTTTCGAAGTCTTGGGCTATATTTTCCTAAAATTCACTCTCTTCTGTGTTTAGTATCCTCTACTTTTCCCTGGGTAAAATTTTCACAGTAAGATCTGACTGAGAGATGTCATAAAAAAAAAGAATTCCTTAAACAGTCAGTGTTAGAAGCTTAAAGCTTCTGATGTCAAATCCTTCAAGTAATATTCAGTTTCCAGAAATCTTCCTGTTTATCGTCAGTAAGACCTGTAATGCCATTCTCCATGTCATCAGTTATCTCAACCCCCAAAAAAACTTATTCATTGCTGGCTAAAAAGGCTGCCCAAAATAACAAGTTAAACGATGTATTACTGCACAGATTTGATTCTCAAATTTCTTGTCCTCCCCTCCCTCCCACAGGAAAAATTTTTCATAGTTAAATCATCCCTAAATGTAACTGGAAACTATGTCCATCTAATATCTATATTAAGTACATGACACCAAATGAATTAGCATTTAGGGTGGGATTCACCTCACCTTAACTTGGAAAATCTGCATCTCAAGTAATCATGTTTTCTCTTTTTATTGTTGTCCCAAAAGAAATAGGCATTTAAATATGATGATTCACCCCATTTGACACCTAGCTTCTGGGGTAGATTATCCACTGGAATTATCTCTCTGTCTCTGTTAAATCAAGTGTGACAATAAACTAGTACACAAACTCAGATTTAACATCTTAGTTCTTCAAAGATAAAAAAAGAAGGATTTATCTTGCCTAAATTCTACCAGGTTACTCTAACTTGTTCACATAGACTGACCTTAAAGCCTTTTGATGCTGCTATGTGGGCAGCAGTCCAACCCTCTTTGTCAGCATGGTTGATGAGATCTGCAGAAATAACAGGCTTTACTCTACTGCTATAGTTGTCTTCTCTCTTCTCCAAATCAAAGTAGTCTAAATTAGGCTCTGCATCAGTCAAAGAGTTCCCATTGTTTGGCTCTCCATAGTACATAAGGAGCTTGAGACTGTCAACATTACCAGAATCCACTGCTGCGTGAATTGGTGACCAGCCATCCTAAAAAAACAAGAGCAAAAAGCACACTTCCACCAAACACATAGAAAAATGTTTGCAGAACATTCATTAGCAATGAATCTGAATGGAAGGCTCTGTCTGGAAATTAAAAAGATAAGCAAGAGTGACATAATAATCCTTGGGGAAAACAGAGTTGCTTGAATGTGTTTGGGATGGAAGAAAGAGGGGGAAGAATATGTAGCAGAAATAATATTTTACAACTTTCTCCAAGGACAGTCCAACAGAGAGAAGCTTCAAAACTTTTAGAAGAGTCTAAGTGATATATGACTTACATGCGGTTAATAGACAGTTTCCTTATCATGTATCAAACTAACACGATTCTAATGATCAATAATTTGTTTCATGTTGTATTACTCCAGTTATTAGTCAGATATTTTAATGGTTATGACATCATAAATTTCTCTCATTTGAAGTAAAATATATTTACTTTCCAAATCTAAAATGAATGAATCGAAAAAAATCAGTGTAATAGAGGAGCAGAATGTACTGTGAAGCTAATACTCTTTGTGCTCTATTTCTGGACAGCCTACATCCCACATCCCACATTTATTGTCATGTTTACATCAAAGTCTTAAGAAAAACTTCAGAAAAGCACCTGAAAAAGGCAATACCTAGACGTTAATTTTGAGACAGTCCTCTTCCCTTTCTCCTGCATATACATTTTTTTTTGCCATATTCTCCTATTGGTGATATATGACACTTTACAATACTGGCTGGCAAATCTGGGGGCAGATGTCCCCTCAAGCACCCTAACATAAAAGGTGGAAGCAAAATCCCTATCTCCACTTCTCTACCTTAAAAATAAGTCAAACCAGAAGAGTTCTGTTTTGCAAATCTAGTGCTGAAGAAAAGTCTGCAGTAAACTGCAGGTGGAACCTGAAATATGTAAAATAATATGGAAGTTGCATAATTTAGGAGATTTTGGAGACAATAAACAGTTTAAAAACAAAAATGCAGAAAGTCTGATGAAAAGGACAAAACACTAATTTCAAATTACATGGCTTATTCCAGCTTTAAAGAAAACTTTCAATAAATATTTAAATGTAAATATTACCTAGCTGTTTGCAGTTATTCAGTCCTATACAAGGTAGTTTAACTTTACCAACTGTTTTAACTTACACTGGTTTTTACTGTTCGATCTGCTCCACCTTCCAACAATAGCTTAATACAATCGTTATTTCCATTTTTACAGGCCAGGTACAAAGGTGTCTGTCCTCTGTCAGCAGCATGGTTAATATCAGCCTGATACATAATTAATAATTCTGCACACCTACAGCAAACAATAAGGTCGTAAAATTATCTTGTAAGCAACATCCAAAAACTCTTTATAACTTACAACATGTAAATATTTTTTTTATAAAGTACTGATTTTATAGATACATATCTACCTGTGATTTTATCCATCACATATACACATGTATAAGGTATAATTTTATACATTCACATAGACATCAATACAGAAGATCAGGTTACTTTAAACCTATAAATCTTAAACTACTGTAGATGCATTTAAAAACTGTGACTATAAAACATTTCATTTCACAAGGCTAATAAAAACCTGATGACAGCTGCTTAAGAAAAACCTTCAGCTGAGAAAAAAAAGTAACTTTTCTTTCCTGACTACTGATATTTAAAATAGTTTTAAAAAGGAAAAAAAAAAAAAAAAAAAAAAAAAGGACTAGGACTAGCTTTAGATACCAGCAAAAGGGACACTGGCCTAGGGAAGTAAACAGGTAGGGACAACAAAACAGCTATGGCACTACCTACCATTCAGATCCCTGAATGGAGGCTAATCCAGAAGGATGGCTTGGGGCGTGTTGGTAGCAGCTACTGGATTAGGGACCATAGCAGATTAGGTGGAGGGCTGAGGAGTGACTCCCTAGGGACCAGCATTTGGATCCAAGATCCTGTACTTCCTCACAACCCTGTAGCAGTATGCCCAGTTTTCTTCCCGATTCTTGTGCCAGAGTTGGCTCCCTTCCGCTTCCCAAACCCAGCTTTTCAGCAAATCTCAAGACTTTAGACAAATCTTAATTCCAGTCTATTCCCTCTGCAGTTCAAACAAGGGCTTTAAACAAAGATAACTCCCCATATCTTTGGTTCAATATATATTAGTCCATAAAAATAGAAGGATATCAACAATAAAGGCTCAAAGCACCTAATGCAATGCCACATGCCGGCTGAACATGAGCCAGCAGTGTGCCCAGGTGGCCAAGAAGGCCAACAGCATCCTGGCTTGTATCAGGAATAGTGTGGCCAGCAGGAGTAGGGAAGTGATCGTGCCCCTGTACTCGGCACTGGTGAGGCCGCACCTCGAATCCTGTGTTCAGTTTTGGGCCCCTCAGTACAAGAAGGACACTGAGGTGCTGGAGCGTGTCCAGAGAAGGGCAATGAAGCTGGTGAAGGGTCTGGAGAGCAAGTGTTATAAGGAGAGGTTGAGGGAACCGGAGTTGTTTAGTCTGGAGAAGAGGAGGCTGAGGGGAGACCTTATTGCTCTCTACAACTACCTGAAAAGAGGTTGTAGTGAGGTGGGAGTTGGTCTCTTCTCCCAAGTTACTAGCAACAGGATGCAAGGAAATGGCGTCAAGCTGTGCCAGGGGAAGTTTAGACTGGATATTAGGAAAAATCTCTTTACTGAAAGAGTGGTCAGGCATTGGAACAGGCTGCCCAGAGAGGTGGTGGAGTCACCATCCCTGGAGGAGTTCAAAAAACACGTAGACGTGGCACTTCGGGACATGGTTTAGGAGACATGGTAGTGTTGGGTTGACGGTTGGACTTGATGATCCTAGAGGTCTTTTCCAACCTAAATGATTCTATAACTATTGGTTAGGAGACCATACTATAGCTCAAGATGACAAAATATTTAAAGCAATGTAAGATATACACAAGAATATAAGCATATAAGAAATCACAGATAAAAACCCACAAGTACTAAAAAAAAAATTATCTCCTTTTAGAACGTTCTTATTTAGTCAGAAAATCAATCAAGTTCAAAAGAAAATGACCAATTTTAGAAAAGAGTAAAACAGATAACATTAATATAAATTAGTTAGCTGGACTTTCTGAAAATCCACAAATGAACAGAAAAAATACAGACAAAAGTAATGCTCTACCTTATCAAATGTTGAACCTGTACCCTAACCATACAGTCACAAAAGTCATCTTAAGATGGACTCATAACAGGACACCTCCATAAAGCAACTTCAGATTGAATTTTAAGTCTGCTATGTTGGAAATATCTGTTTTGTTATTTTGCATTGTATTCAATGATTCTGGAAATGCTACATTGACTTTCCACCTCAAGGTCAGCCAAGGTCAGCCTGGCCTGGACCAAATGGGAAATGATTTTGAAAGTTTCTCCTAAAAGCATTTTCTGAATTGGTGATATTACTGAACAGCCCTAAACAACTATAATTTCTTTCTGACTCTGTAACTGGGGCTGGAACAACAGTATTGTGCCAGTTCAGGAATAAGGTTAACTGACATGTCACCAAGACTGGCTAGGAAATCTGTCATAGACAAGTACTGTGTAATTGATAGTAATTTAGTGCTGTCATTAACCCCAGATTCTTAGTGCTGTCATACAAGTAACACAGACTATGAAACACAACACTTGAAAGGGGACAGACTGTACTATTGCCTCAAATTCTGCCTATTACAGAATTTTTCTGAGCCAGAACTTTGAAGTGATCAACAAATCAAACAGCCTGAAGCATTCATAGTCCTTCTGATATTTTTGGCTGGCCCTGTTATTATTCCATGCTCACTTTTACAATTCAGTTCATGTTTAGTATCTAAAAAAAGTGAAAGCAAGAGAAGTGTTTAGGGATATCATACAACATAAATAACTCTAAGGGAAAAAGAATATAAAGCCTGCAATATCATAACACAGCAGATGATATGTTGCAAAGTGTTGTGAGGGTAGGTCAGAGAAATAAATAACTTCCTATTTAAACAAAGTCTAAGATACTTATTTTAGTGAGAGAATATGAAGAGTGTATTTTTGGTTTGTCTTGTCAAGTAATTTTTACAGATTTTTTGTAGAACACTGAAACATTTAACTATATATGTATTTCTGTACTCAAAACACCTAGTGGGAATCTGCTACCTCTGGATTATGACTTTCACTAAAAGATGCCCATTAGTAGATACACTTGAAGTCCTCTAAGAAGTCACAGGAGTCTCTGATGATCCTTATATACTCATGGAAGATTGTGACAAGGACAGGAATCCCACTCTTCCTCATTGTTGGGTCAGGGCCTATCACAGTATAGTAACACTCAAAGCCTCTGACCCCTCTATGTTACCGTATCAGAGTATAATCCTTAAAAATAGTAAAATGCAACATTAAAAGAATCAAAAACTGAAAGATAAGCAAAACCAAAGACACCTAAAGATTACCTAAAACAAAGGTAAAGTCTGTAATAACTCACGCTGTTTAAGACTTTTTGCATTTGTAAAATAGTTTTATCTGGATGAGGATGGTCTGGAAGAGGTTATCTAGTGGTTGCTTCCAACTTTCAGTTCTATTTCCTACGATTCTATGATACACAGTAAAGCTGCAGAGCAGAAAAGCAACACCAGCCTTCAGCTCCTCTGATGAAGGGAGAAAAACGGAGGAAAAAGCCAATCATCTGGATGAATTGTTGTGTACTGGTTCTCAGTATAAAAAGAAGACAGAATTTTCCAATCATGCTGTCATAAAACACCAACCTTTATAAAATTAGGAGCTTCAAAAAATAAAAGGAAATTATTGTAACTGCATTTTGAAGAGTGTTCTTAGAAATATTCTGTCATACATTATTTTCTGTTTTTCAAAGTTACTGACACAAAAAAACTTAAACCTTAAAAACTCTGTTTTGTTGTTTCAAGTATTTGATTCTACATCACTCAGTATCTGTAATAGTCAGATTAATGTTCTTTTGTCTCTGAATATGACATTCATAGCTCTCTATGCTTCAAAAAATCAGTGCAAAAATAATTTCTTTTCTCCTTCCTCTGTTAATCCTGTATTATGGCTGATAACTTGAGGAAAATTAAGGAATTCAAAGGTATGACACCCATGTAGACCAGTATCATATTGTGGTTATTTAGAATACATGTTCAGCTACCTTAAGAGCTGCAATTGCAAACAAAACAAACGGAAAATATTAAAAACAGAATGGCATATGAATATGAGTTTCAGTAGATGCTTTCAATAAATGATATTTAATGCATTTATACCTAAGAATGCAACAGTAAGGTACAGAAAAAAGTATATAATATAATATAAAGAGAACATAAAATTGAGTAATAGCTGACGGACAAAATCTTAAGACTTCACTTACTTGACATGTCCCTGAGCAACTGCTGAACACAAGGGTGTAAAGCCATTTTTATCAGCAGCATCAACTTGTGCTTCTGCAGTCAGCAGCAATCTCACACAATCTATAAATTGAGCAAAAACAGACTGATGCAACAAAAACGAGTGGCTAAAACTACGAGAAGTTAAAACCTGCTCAAGGAGCAACAGCAGCCAGTCTTTTTGACTATACATCACACACCTTAGCGAACTGAAGTAGAAGCTCAGGAAGTAGTTTGCGAGAGAGAGATGAGAATGGCTCTCTGGGGGCACCACCACTCCACTGCAAAAAGGGCCTGGGTTGGGTTCTACTGGAATCCAAATTCATGCCCATTGCTTGCAACTCCCACAGTGTTAGCTAATTTATGTACCTCCAAAGTGGGGAATTTGAATTATCCAGCAGCCCCCAAAGGCAGCACATTCCCACTGGCAGTCACATGACACATCCCAAATATGACAGCCACAGGAGAAATGCTCACAAGCCACACGTAACTCAAACAACAGGCTGGCCAGTCTTGTTTTCAGACACTGACATGGGAATGCAATGACAAATAAGATAAGCTGACAACCTCAAACCTCCCCAAACCATTCCCATTCATATATTTCCAAAATGACATTCTAAAAATAGTACCAGCCTGATTCCACCATCCTACGGCTAAATTAAGATAATTAATCACATAGTAATTAGACTGCTTTTTATCCACAAATTGGAATATCATTTGATGCAATTAAGTTTGAAGAAAATACTTAATCTGCTCTATATTCTTGAAATTGGTTCTAGACCAAAATAAAACAAGGCTTTTGTAGTTGAAACTACTACTTTGAAAATAAGCTCAGCTAGAGCACCAATTATAAACTCGTGACCTGATTTCTGAGCAAGCTTAATGCACACTGTTCCAGCACTGGGTAAGATCTTGGAGCCAAGCTTTGCTAGTGAAGTTTATCTCTAGATATCTGAAACATATATTTAGAATTACTTAGAAATCTGACTAATCTAAAACATTCCTGAACGTATTTACTCCTGTTACAATTCTTTCAAATATTAAACAGATGTTGTGGAGTTGATTGAATAAATAAATTAACATTAAGAAATAAGATTTTAAAACACTGTAAACTATTATATTGTAAATTAAGATTCTTAAATTCTTAAATAAGTAATCTGATCTGAAATGCTTTGCTTTTTTTATAAAGTCGGTTGTCAGGATACGCTACCAGGACTTCATCTACAATAATTTTTTTGTGTCAGAAAGAAGCTCTCAGTTAACTAACTTTCCTAGTATTTCCACGTGTAAGATAATACCATTTAAAATCAAATTATGCTTTCAATCACTTTGTAACAGAAAAAATACTCTGCTAACAATGACCTTTTTTTTCCTTTTTCCATTGTCAATCCCAGTCTTATATTAAACAATTAACTTGAAAATACAGATTCCTGCCTGACATCCTAAAATACTTCTAAAGTTTATGAAGGATGTTGAAAAAGTTTTCTTCTAGCAGTTTCAAGTATTTGGCTAGAATACTCTTTGGTGTCTTCATAAAGCATATGTTAGCCATGCAAAAGTCATGAAGAACGCACAGAACAAGACCACCTTTCTAGAAAGGTATGGTTAACTCACAATTATTGATTGGCAGATCATTCAGGTGGCAGCTTATCTATGTGAAAATACTGTTTCTGATGAAGATCACTGAAAAGAACTGTTTATTCTGAGAGATAGGTGCAAGCATGAGGAAATACAGCTACTTTCATGAGGGATACCATGTGAGCTAGTAAGGTCTATGTGACCCATTCTGGTGGCATATCAAGCAAAATAGCAATAATCTCCAAGAAGCCTGGGTCCTCTGGATGGACTTTTGATTGGGATTTGGATCATTCCAGGCTCATTAACTCCAGTTCACTGCTGTCTGCCACAGAAGTAATCAGCAGTGGAGGGGACTGGGCGGAAGGGCAGGCACAAGACAGACACCGATGTTGTCACTTAGTTAAAGGTTTTGGTCAAAGCAAAAGCAAAACATGGAAGCTTATTAGCACAAACACCTGGAGACTTTACTGCTCTCCACCACAGCTGGGTAGTTAGTTCTTCCAGAGTGCTGGCAAACACCATGCAGATACATCCAGTGGCTTGGCAGAGCTGACTCCATGTAGCTGTATGTCTCTGCACCTCACTCCTTTCTACTTCCCACATCATTCCAGTTTTTCCTATCAATCAGGGTGCCACAGCCTCCAAATACTCAGGATAGAAGAGAATTGATTATACCATAAATGCATACGATTAGCACATAGCTGAGTCCACAGGATATTATTATTATTCTCTTCGCATCTCTCAGTTTCAGGAACTCTTATTATTTCATTCTCTCTTTCTCAACCACCTTGTGCGTGGCAGAGAATGGTCAGGATTGGCAACATAATACAGATATGCAGATGTATTCACTAAGTGAACTGCTGTACATATTATCAAGTGCATAATAGACTGAAGCGGCTCCTGCTTTGTTAATGGATCAAACCAAGATGGCCTGACAAAACAATCTGTTCAGCTATCCCAATCTAGTGGTTAAATCATAAAATCAACAGTTTCCTTGTGCCCATTCAAACACAAAGAAAGTATTTAGTGTGTATTTTTAGGATGAAGTTCTCTCTCTCAGACCTATAGAATTGAGGACAGTGTGTGCAGGAAACAAAGCAGCTGCCATGAGCTTCATGTGCTGGAAAAACCCTCAGCTGCAGCTCTCAAAAGGCAACTGTTTATGAACAGGAAGGCTGTACATTTTGCAAATAGGACAAATGAGGAAAGAATATTTGAGTGGTCTCCTTTCTTGTGTAACTCAATTTTCTCAGCAGGCTGGGCTGAGAGCACATAACAGTTGCTGCCACCATGCTGGTTACAACGTGCTCTACCTTTCTCTAGTTACCTACACATCTCAAATACTGTATTTCTTTACTGAAGATGTGTGGAGATCATTCACTTTCCACTCTTCCCAGACTCTCTGCAACATGGTGGCTGCTTCTGAAGTGAGGTACTCACTATGCTGGCTCTTAACAAGTCGAGAGCTACTTTTTCCTTCTGGCCAGCTATTTCCCAGGAGAAATGGGAAAATCTGGTTAGTTGACTTAGAAGAAACAAGGAGTCCTGGAAATCTCCAAATCTATTTAGTCACTAACTCCAGGTTGAAAGTATTCTCAATAAATTAAATCACAGTGTGATAACCCACCAGGGTAAGCTTATGTGTTAAGTCTTACGGTTGGACTCGATGACCTTAAGGGTCTTTTCCAACCTAAATGATACTATGATTCTAAGGAAAAAAACAGCCAAAAGACAGTAACTTACCACTGACAATCCTACTCAATGCAATGAAAACATTTGTACAATAAATTATTTTACCCTTCTTAAAATTACATCACTGTAATTTCTTTCCACCTGGTTAGTTAAAATAAAGCTATTAAAAAGGACTTCTTAAAATAAGAGATTTATTCCTTTACTCCTTTTCTTAGGCCTATATATTTTTACATAAATTTGTTTTTGAAAGTCCCTACTTTGAAGAGCTGCATTTATCCATGCACTTGCGAACAAACGGCAAGTAACAAAGAAAGGATTATACATTAAAGTTACGCACAAAAACCTTTCTCCAAAAATATTATAAATCTACTACACTCAATTTTCATATAATGTATTAAGGAGACATCAGTATTATTGCTGTGTGATTCTCTCATTCAGAACTCATACAATCCATTTAGTCACTAAAATGCAATGATTTGTACAGCAAAGTGTTTTTCACATCCTGTCAACTATAAATAGAAGTGCAAGACTAAAACCTTTGTAATGTATTTTGTATCTTAAAAAGTAAAAATACTAAACAATTACAGGATGCGTATGCACATGTTTGTTTTTATTATTGTGTTTTCATACTTCTGTCAAGAGCCTCTCTTATTTGAAATTTTGACGATAAAACAAGAAACCAAATTGTCTTTGCTGTCAGGAAGAGCTGCTCAGTAATTGTAACTGAAAATCAGGGCATTTGCTTAGAAACATTTTAGGAATACAAGATGAGTGAAGAAGATTTGGGTCAATTTCAGTCTCCTACAAACACCAGCAATGATAAATAGATCTAAGCCTAGAAGAATCCACAGAACATCCATTCAGTGAGGCAAGAAAAAGAATTCCACACAATATAATAAACTTGGACTCTTAATACTGAAGATAAAAAGTTGCAAAAAAAAAAAAAAAAAAAAAAAAAGATAAGTGCCAAAGGAAGAAAATAAAATAAATGACTATTCCAATATTTTAAGGAGCTTGGCAACAGCAAAGAATCTGTCAGATGAAAAGGCCCAGATGTTCCTACGAAGTAAACCATAGCACCTAGCAAGCAAAGACAAAATATACCATTCTGAACAAAGAGAAGATTCCTTCTATCCCTATGTCTGGTAGCAAAATTAACCCTAAACGTGTCAGAAAAACGTACACTGTCTGCTTAGCTATGGATTTTGGATACTAACTTTACTTTGATTTTTAAAATACTTGAGAAAAATAATGGAATAGTCTAAATACTATTTTGAACACTGAATCGGGGTTTTCTAATTGTGTCACTAAGAAATACATCGTTAAATAAAACCACAAAGTACTCTTGAAACCAGTGGCTTTAAATGCACTATGTCCCACCTTTTACTGTGAAATAAAATCTTGACTTTACTAAAAATTAATGGAATTTTTGTCATTGGTATCGGTGGATTTCATCTTTAGTGTCCAAAACAGCATAATGATATTATTTGCAATACAAGAATCTAGGAGATTTTTACATAAGTAGAAAAAACTATAGTAACGTATACTGGAATTTTAAAGAAAGCTGCTGTTCAAGCGCCTTATGTTAACAGTCTGAAAATTATCACTTGGAGGTTGTATCCATGAAATTCGTATCTGTTACTAACACATTTGCCTCATTTCATAAATACGTTCATAAAATATGAAGACTGACTGTTGAAAGGTTCAGAGATGCTACCTCCTCGAGACTGAGAGTTAGGGTTGTGGGGAAAAGAAAAATGTTAACTATCTCAGTAGAGCCTAGAGAACAAACTAAGGCTACTTCATCTGGTTAAAAAATGAAGACAGTTCATTTTATATCCCAAGTAACACACTACTCTGAAGCCATCTTCGATCATTTTCACCGCTGCTGCAGAAGATCAAAACACTGGTGATGACCGATTCTTTCCTGCTTATTCCCTGTAGAGGAAAGTTCTTTCTTTCAAGTTGCCTTTGCTACAAAAGATCTTTAGTTTGTCACAGCACATGGGGTGATGATATCTGGTGGCTTTTTATAGGGAGGGAGTGAAGAAATAGAATGGATGTTCCTGAAGAATGTTAAAGCAAGAATGCTTTTTGTGTTCCAGAATTCTGCCTCTGGAAGTATTGCTTAAATATATGCTATACTATGACTTTTGTCATATATCTATATATCTCAGTTTCAACTTCACATTTTTAAAAAACATGCATTTGACCTAATTTAATATTTAACACTTATGAAATAAGCTCTCGCTATTTCACTTGAATGTTGTAACAAAACTTGGAATCACTTACCTGTATGTCCATTTGTAGCAGCAGAATACAAGGCAGAATAGCCATCTTCACAAGAGTAATTAATGTCCAGTCCTTCTTCATTAAGCAGCATTGATAATAAAGTGACATTTCCCTGGGCAGCAGCTTGGTGAAGAAGGGTGGGCCTGCCACCCAGGGGGACAGGACCACCACTTGTTAACAAAGGGGTTAGGGAGGAAGACCAGCCTGTGAGTTAAAGCACCAGAAATTAGATGGAAGACACATAAATAAAGCTGTGCATTTTCTGTGTTCTTTTAAAAATTAAAAAGGATCTTCAAAATGACAGGATTCGTTAGTTTAGCACAAGGTTTGTGATGATGCTTTGTCTATACATCAGAAGGTATTCTGAAGAATAAAAACTTCGTACAGGGGTGGCGGTTGTTAATGCAAATGAACAGGATTTCATTACAAAAGGTTAACATGAAACTTGTTATGTAGTGTAGTAGCCGCTGGATGTCTCAAAAAAATTTATACTATTAAAATTCAGAAACTACTGAAAGTTTTATACAAGTTTTAATTTAATTGCTGGTATGCTGGGAAGGTTTTTTAAAATGTCTAAAGAAAGGTTTCCAAAACAAAATACTTATTTCCGTATGAAATTTCATCCTCCTTTACAGTCTCAGTGCAAACTTTAGTACTTATATCTCACCTGCAGTTATACAGATAAATCGCACAGAGAGTCCTTAATAACTTTAAGCATCTTTCAATAAGTTTGCAAAAAAAATCTAAAAATCATTTACACAAATAATACAGAAATAAATATATTTATTATTGAACTGTACCTTAAGGTAATGTTCCTTTTACTTAGCAATACTTAAACAATATATTACAAAATGCTCTGGTGTGAATGAATAACAGGTTGTATAAAATTTACGACTGCAAGCTTTCAAGCCAGCCTGTTAAAAAATAATATTCCATTCAAAGCTTTGAAAGCTTAGGAGTTGTCTTGGTTAAATGTTCTGTTCATTATTTATCAGCTTTAGTAGGGAGTTTGTTAAGAATATGAAGTTTGCTGCATAAGGCATAGAAAATTTTGTGCATTCTTCCTTGATCAAGGACTGCAAGAGAAAACAGGAGAAAGATTTTCTTCTTATTTTCACTATTACCTTCAGAAAGTCCACATTATATTTCTCCCTTGAATAAATAACTTTGTGTTCTGTGGCCACACATAAGCTATTATACGAAGCTGAAATCTGACAATACAAAGCAAGCATACACAGCTTTTATTGTGGTTCTGCAACACCCAAGACGGAAGAGGAGCTGCAGGGCATTACTGCCAGCTCCATCAAGCTGACCAAGTGCTATCCAACCTCCAACACCTAGAACTAAAAACAGCATGTGGCAGTAGCTCTACCATGCTGGGATGATCTGCTCCTCATTTTGGAAAAACAAAATTAAATATGGAAGTTCCCAATAGAATTCTATAGAAGCAATAGATTTGGAAACCTTGCAAGATCTGGGCAAATTTTAATTAAGGTTCAGACTTACACAAGAATCCATCATCTGAGCAGCCCCAATGAAGAACACATAGTTTGATGCCAGTTCAAAACAGCAAAAAAATAAATGCTTGGAGTATCTTCATATTTGTTTCTGAAGCAAGTTAAATTTGTCATTTCAAATTAAGCTTACTAATTTAGTATGTAAAGGAAACATATTTGCAGTATTTTCACAATGTTAGCTTATTATTCAATTTATTTATTTGATATTGACTATAAGAAGTCATCACTACAGCTAGGAAGTTACCTTATAGATCCAACTTTAAACCGACGATAAACTGTAAAGTTAACTCCATCCATCTTCATATAACTTCAATTCTGAAGCTACCTTCTGACTATTAATACTCTTACTAATATTTGTTTCTCCAATATTTTTAATCAGAGGATTTTGAGGGTTTTCTGAAGTTTGTAAAAAAAAAATAAGCAATATACAAAGTAAACTGCATCCTTTAAATGGTAAAAAGATATATATATTTCCACCTCCAATATTTGAGAACAGTTAACTCTTACAAAATCCCCGAAGGTCTGAAGAATAACTTTTGTCCTTCCTTTCCATTATAAAAGTGTTTTTATTTTTCCAACCTTTTGTTATTCTTTGAAACTAATGGTGCTGCAGCTGTTGCTATACACATCAACATTTTTAAAATGGTACCTGAGTAGTTTTTACTGTCTTGCATGGTAGTTAACTGATAGTGGACATTGGTTGGGTGGCACTCCAGATGTTAACATTCTTTGTCCAAGTTATATTGGAATTATTTGCAGGAATCTGGGGAGCCTGACACTAAGCTTAAAGCATGAAGTTCACTTTGCCAAGCAGTTTTGTAATATGAATAGTATTTCTGGGTTCCCTTCCTTATTGAAAACAGTGCAAGTTTTTTGTTGGTGGTGTGTTTGTTTTTTTTTTTTAAAAAGCATCATTAACAGAAATGCCAAAATAAAAGGAATTTTTTTTTTGTGCCATATGTGGTATCTTAGCTTTCATTTCAACTCCTTGAAATGAAAAATATGTTGTTGCAATTCCATGATGAAATTCATTATAGTCACTAGGTTATCATTAGATGAAAACCTTCTACTGAAAAAGGTATGAAAACCAGGTAATAACATAAGCATAACTTTAGCTTCTATTACCAATGTAAAGCAGTATAATAAAACTGAATTCATCCAACAAAATGCACCAACATTAGAAAATACCAATAATTAAGGTACACCACTACAGATGCAAAAAGTTAGGAAATGTGAAGCATCTGTGAAAGCTTGTAGGGCATGCAGTGATGAAGGGCAGAGGGATAGACAAAAACAGCTTCTGGCATCAGCTTCAGAATGTGAGATGGTTAATTTCAGAGCCCAGATCAGTCCCTAACCCCCCAACTTTTATCTTTGAAGCCAATTGTATTGAAAGAATAAATCAATCGTTATAGAAATGAGCAAAATAAAACCTGTACTTCATTGAAGAGTGACATAAAAAGCGCAAAACCAAGAAGAAAGTGAAAGCAGAAATCCCAGGGGTATGAAAATCCAACTGCCTACATTCGTTTCCATTTTGAAGTCTTACAGCCATTGAAATGCAGAAATCCAAACAGAGCAGAAGCATTTTGGCACCAGTTCAAAGGCTGCTGAAGTTAATGAAAACACTGTCGCAGATTTTGAATCAGGCCATAAATGTTCATTGTAATTTCTCTATGTGCAGTCTGTTCAACATTAATGACAAAAGCTGGTGTCTTTTCCTACCAGGGATGAAAAGAGCAACATGCAGTACAATGCCCCGTCTCTAAAAGAAGGTATCGTCACATTAATTTAGCAGAAGGTGTAACCAAAATAATCAGTGCTCTGATTTTAAGTTTGCTCTTAATAGTTGCTCTTTCTAGAACCAAGACACTCCTTTACTGAAAATCAGGCTGTTGGTATGTTCTTAAAGCAATCTGAGCTAAGTAGGAAACTATTTTAAAATGAATAAATACAATACTTTAGTGATTAGGCTTTTATCAATTCTTCTGACTCCACAGTAAGAAGAAACATGAATTTATTGACAAAAAATATAAAAATGGAGAATTCTTTCAATGTCTTTTTTAATAAGTTAAATTTGGTTTGCACTGTTGTTTAAAAATATTAACAAATTCTGATTGAAGCTCACTACTTAGTTCGCAGTAAAATATGAATAAAATTTCACTATGTTCTGCTTTAACTGAAATTAAAATTGAAATTCTAAACATCTGAAAAAAGGAAATAAAACAGATTAAAATCAATCAGAACATTAATAAAACTAACTGAATTAATAAAACTAACTGAATCTGTGCCTAGAGGCATGAAAATGCAGATATGGGAAGGGGGTTTCAGTAGTTTGTTAGATGTTGTTCACCTCAAGAAAAGTCATACTTAAAAAAGAAACTGAAAAAAGAAAGTGAACAAGCAACATGAATTCAGGCATTACTGACTGCATTATCTTAATGAAAACAGTGTTATTAAATTTGGTTTATCTTTTCTAAGACAAAATCTATTTCCATGTATATTTATAAAATCTACGGGTTTTTTTCTCAGCATAAAGTTTTGAAGGAAATGCATAACATACTTGCATAACATCTGTTGCTTAAAGCTTTTTAGTTCTGCAGTTTGCCAGAACACTTGGCCAAAATAGATTAAATTCCCTTAAAAAATATAAATAAAATGGGATTGGAGAATAAGTGCAATAAAATATAAGCATTAGTTTGGGTAAAAGACAAAGGAGCTCCTGAATATTTACCTGAATATTTCAGATAAAGTTATTAAAGTTCTCTGAGCCTGCTTGCAGTCAGTAAAGGAGGGATTTTAAAATAACATCTCTATATTAATAAAATAAAACAGCAGACCACTAACTAGAGTTTAAGCAATCTTTCTTTGCAGACTTCAGATGGGGTACGTTTCCCATTTGCAATTGCAAAAATTCACAAAAAGCAGTGCCACTTGCTAACAGCGTCAAATGTTCAGAGCAAGGATCATAAGGGGATTAAATGAACCCAAATGTTTCCATCCCTTCCACAAATAAGTGAATGGAGTACAAATGAAGAAAGGCAATCTGAACACATAAACCAGCACAATTTACAAAAACTAACAGTTTTTGACAAAAATCCTGTCTTTGAGACTTGCCTCTAAGAACTGTCAAAAATTTCATAAGAAACACAAATTGAGTATTTGGTGGAGGAGGCTTATTTAAAAGGCTGATTGTTCTCCTAAGGAAAAAGTTTATACTTCGAAGCACAAACTAAAGCAATAAAAATACATGGAGTTAAGAAGTCAAGTGGTGATAATTTAATTTTTAAGATAGAACATTTTTTTTTAAAGAATAATAAAAACCTGACTTAAATGATCATCAAAGATAATCTAGTTAATGTAAGACTAACTGAAATATATAGCCTAATTCATGCTGACAGGATTTGTTGAAGACAGCCTCTTGCCTACAAAAACTATTCACTTTGAAGCTGATTTTGCCAATAATTTGTTGTATGGTAATAAAATCTTAGATTATTTTTTTAAAATGAAATTTTGATTCCATTATGGAGCCTAATAACACCTGAAGGCAAATGAGGTTTGGAGAATATCTGGAATACTGGGAGACTAATGATCTATCTGACATGACAATCGGACTCAGCTCGGAATAAGAATTTAAGACGAGAATTCAGGACATGCATATGAAAAACAGCGAACTAAGAGGCAGCCATAAAATCCCACGGTTGTTAACTGAGCAATAGTAGACAAATGGAAGATAAGATTTCTGAGATCATATTTTTATGGCACAGTTCAGAAAGGAGAGAGGATTCTGACAGTATGGTGCCACAGCCAAACGTTAAAAACATGACTAGATTACTCCAGAAACATGCAGAAAGTCTTCAGTGAACTGGAATGGGAATAAAAATTCCTTAATAATATGAACCCTGGAATCTCCTATATACACAGATACAAGTTTGCCACACGCTGCTTATGGAACAGCTTCTCTGGTTCTCTGGTTGACTGGTGAGTTCAACTGCCTTATTAGACAGTGGTGCAGCTACCAAGCTGCGCAGGGGTTTTATACCCTATGGTAGAGGGGCTAAAGTTATGAGGAACTGAAGTACCATAACTGAACTAAGAATAACTGTTGAAAGTTTGAGACCATTCAAACATTCTTCAATGCCGATAAAGGTCTAAAGTATTCCATAATTGTGTGTCCGTCTTCCTCACCGCAGTGCAAGTCAGGCTAAAGAGGAGCTTCTACCTAATGTTCTAGTGTTATTGATCCCAGCAGGGAAAAACCTTGGCAAAAAGATTTATAGGAGATGTACAATTAACTGAATGGTAGATCAGGGCCACCTTTGTTCATTTAACTGCTACCAAGAAGATACCCTGAAGTTGGCAGCACATTAGGCACACAAATAAGTCCCTACCACAATGCAAAATGAATAGCAGATACATGCACTGACTCCAGACTTAGACTATCAACATAACATTTAGATTTTAACTCTACAACAGCAAGCTTTTGCTGATATCTGTTGAAGTAAACCCGTGAGATGCCACAAACAGGTATTAACAAAGCCTACAACTAAAACCAGGACTACAGAAAAATGGAAATAAAAATGAAACACATTCTGTAGGTATGAAGTGATATTTTTGAAACTGCACTGTTATCCAGGCAATTATATACCTTCATGTGCAATCACCTAATGCCATAGGAGAATACAGGAGCCCCAGCTATGCCTTGTTTTCTAAAAGAGTCACAAAGCACTGAAATATATATTCCTTGGAAGACCACCAGCAGAGGTAATTTCAGACTGAGAAAGCATTTTGAAGTCCAAAATAATAGTATTCACCAAAAAAAAAGCAAGCCCCAAAATGAAAAAAAAGGACTTTCTTCAATATACCATAATCTGCAGCTCATTTACTTTAAACATTAGTCCTCTTTACCTTTAAAATAAGCCTTCAATTTGGAGACGTCCTTGAGGAAGCAAACTAATTTATAACATTACTAAATAAGCAAAAGAATTCCCATACCCCTGGAATGTAGGAAAAATATAAATGAAAATTTCAGCTTTTAGAAAGTAAAAAAGAGAAAGGTATAAAAAGATAAATAAAGCAAACGAGAGACAAGTAGGAAAACCAAAACATTTTTTTAGAGGGAGAGAGTTTGTAGCATATCAATCCCTTTACCTGATGCTGTTACCAGGAGGCTGTCTGAATCACATGGTCTACAGGATGAAGCACTAACAGGGTTTATGGAGGAGCTACAGGCAATGGTGGTGGAAATGACAAAGGAATTTTCTGAACATGCAGGTTGGTTCAGTCCCGGGAAGTGGGAAGGCCAGGCACCCACCTGAGATGAGGCTATGGCTGGTATGGCACAGCCTGCAGGTGCCACAGATAAATCTATAGCAGGTTTTGGTGGCAGCTGAGGTGAGGACTTAGAAATAATTTCCTCATTTATTACCCTGATTCCTTGTGGTGAACTTGAAAGAGGTGAGGTCACGGTTTTGCTGTCAGTTTTTGCACTTGTATTTGGGGATCGACTACTATCCATTAAAACTTTAAGCTGCGGGTGTGGTGGAGAAGGAGTTTGCGAAAGCCCTGGTTTTTTAGGAGGAATGGGTGGAGGATTTCCTCTGTCAATTCTTGGTACACTGGGAGTCTTTAAACTCATTCTACCGACTGGGGGGTAAGTGCCAACTTCCATTGAATGTGACGTCCCTGGCCGTGCCGGAGTGCCACTCTGAGGGCTCGTAAATCTCGAAAGGACTTGGGTAACAGTATTCCGAGCTACCTGTTTGGCAACTAGGTTGTCACGACTAGTAGGGGATACATCCCTTGAGGGAGGGCTTTGGGTTGTGTTTCCATTTTGGTCTTGATCATTTGCATTCGCTTGAAATCTAAATCTAGCTGCTTGGACTCGTGGATTTAGGCCTGGATGCCCAGTAGTGTTGGCAGACGGTGAATGCAAACTGTGCATAGACGAAGTGAGCGAGGAATTCTGAGCTGTGGCAGTCGGTGCTGCAGGGGTGCAAAGGGAAGTACTATTTGAAAAAGGGGAAGTGCTACTTGGTAAATCAGGTGATGAGCCTGTATTTGGTCCATTTTCCTCAATTCTGTTTTGATTCTGTGTAAGAACAGGAGTTGCGGGAGGGACAAGTTCACTAGATGAAGATTGCCTATCCATGACAGGCTTCACAAATGCTGCATTGGCGCACACATTCATTTTTGTATTGCCAGACACTAGTGGGCTCACTGTAGAAGGCTTTACAGATACAGTCAAAGGCAACTTCTTAACATTTTCTGTGCTACTGTCCATCACTGCGGTATCTGTTTGGCAGGCAACAGTTCTTGAACTTGGCTCTTCTGTTTCAACAGATACAGAAACAAGACTCCTATCTTTATTTTTATCTTTATTTTTAAGAGAAAGATTAGCTTTACTTTCATTCTCCTTTTTTAATTGCTCAATCATTTTGATCATTTTATCTCTCTCTTCTCTGAGGTCACTGGTGTGTGCTTCTTCTCTATGAAGTTTGGCACGCAACTGCTCTCTCTCTGTGTCAAACTCAGACAGCTGCTTTTCCATTTGAGCTTCCATTTGTGTACTCCTTTGTTTCTCAGCTGCAAGAGACTCCTCCAATTCAGTAGCCTTTTTCTTTTCCTCTTCAAATTTTGACATCACTTCTTCCAGTTTCTGGGCTTCCTCTACAATTCGGCCAGACAACTGCTTACACTCTTTCACTAGCATCAATACTACATGCTTATTCTTCCCACGTTCTTCTTCAAGACGAGCGGATAACTTTTTGTGCTCCAGCTCAAGATTCTGTAACTGAGATTTTTCCATTTCCAACTGTGAGAAAGCATAGAGAAAAATTCTCATTAACAAGATGGAGACTTTCAACATAACCTAGTATTAACCTGATATTGATATATTAGCCTTTGAGAGTATGCCTAAAATGAACCTGTCCACCCCAGGAAAGTGATTTGTGATATCTAACACAAGTGCCTGTAATCTCATACAAGCAAAAGAAAGAGAAAGGCATCTCTGAAGAACAATTCAGAAACTAAGTAAGCCCATCTACTTTCCTCCGTTGGCAACACAGAGACTCCCCAAATTGATTAAATGCTTGTGATTCCTGAGTGAGGAGCTACCTGTTCTCCAGAAATTAGACGTAAGACATCACAGAAAGTCCTCCTCTCAGCAAAGGAACCAGACACAGGCAAGAGATGAGCTTTGCAAAAAAACTTCGAGCCCAGAAATGAAATGTTTAGGTTTTAGGTCTTCCTCAGACTGAAGGAGATTAGGGTTGAAATACACAGTCCATCATGCCCATAATAGGTGTCTTATATCTTATTCAAAAATGTTAAAACAAGACATTAATTTCCGAGACCAACTTTTTGGCACAGGCACAATATATTCCTGTACTTACTAACAGCGGAAGGTCTCACTGACATCAGTGATGTATAAACTATGTTATAAGCTAGAATAAAAAAATTACCTACTACGTTTAGATAATGAATAAGAATAATTTCTCCCCTCATTCATATAGTCATTACCTCTAATTCGTCTTGCCTGCTGATTATGCTTTTATGCAAAGACCCTGTTCTAGAAAAGCACCAGAAAAATATGCTAATGAACCATTTTGTAAAATACCTACCAGTAACAATGCAACCCAAAAATTGCTTCATATTTTCCCAAGCAAACTTTTACACAAGTCAAACAAAAACAAAAGATAAATTTATTTCTTTCTGCTCCTCCTTTCACATACTGATGCAGTAGCTTCCTATATGTCTTATCTGAATGACTGATAACAAAACAAATAAAACCCCAAGAAACTGCTGAGCATTCCTTTGCCTGTACTCTTTTTATTGGTTTAGCCTTGTCAGTTCTGCTTCATATTTACATACAGATCAATACAGAAATAACAATTCAGAACTGTACCACTAAAGTGCATTTTCTAAGTGGGCATTTTTTCTGGAAAAAAAGAATCATAGAATAGAATCTTAGAATCATTAAGGTTGGAAAAGACCTCTAAGATCATCAAGTCCAACTGTCAATACTTTCAGGTACCTATGAAAAAAATAATCAAGTGTTCACAAACATGAACGGTTGATTTTGACTGCAATGGGAAATTGTTTCTTGCTTCTACAATACAAGAATATTTCATAATGCTCAAAAAATAATCTAAGAAAACCTGAAGCAGATAGCAGAACATTTAAGATCTTGGAATAAATGTTTCACTTCAATAGATGAAGGAAGAATCACAAATTATAGATTCAGATTATAGTGTCATGGTAAAATGATATTAATTTCAGAATTTAAGACAATACAGTGTTGTGAATATATTTACGTGGGAAACAGAATGGCCAAGAAGATTGGTAATAGCTATGGAATATCTCCTCTCTCAGTCAATGCTTAAAACATTGCCTTGGTTGCTAGATGAAAACAAACAGACACACAGGCAAACCCCGCCCCCCCCAGCAGTACAATATAATAGCTTTTCAGAAGCCTTTTGCTACAGCACACTATTCCCTGTCCTCTCCAACAGGAGATGAAATTTCTTACCTCTGGAAGCTTTTTCCACATCACTGTGGATGTGTCTACAATTAAACTAAACTGTCTAACTAAACTGCATTTAAACAAAAGCTAATATGAATAGCATTTTTAAATAACAGTTTTGTTACTCTCCAGTTATAGCATAGAGTTGACACTCATGCCATCAAGAGATGAGTATAAGAGACAGAGAGTCTGCAACTGTAATAGAAATAAATCCCACCTGCTATAGCTCATTGTCCCCAGGATAATTTTTTCCCACATAGTAAGTAGTATTCAAACACAAGAAAATGCTTAAAAAGGAAGGGAAGTGAAATGACATAGAGAGAACAAACAATAAATCCTGCATGAATTTACATTTATAGATGAATGTGTGTCTGAATCTCCCAACATCCCTAATCACGTTACCTGACTAAATTTCCCTTCTGTTTTCTTCAGAAGAACAGGAAAAAGCATAAAGAGATGATGGCAATATTGATGTGGTGTATATGATAGTAATAGTAAAATTTCTTCCTGAAATCATGCCATTATCATAAGAAAGAGTGAACTAAGAGGAACAAATTACTATGGGAAATTATACCTACATTATAAACATAATCTTGGCTTCAAATACCTCAAAATCTGTTTAGCAGTGAAGGGGCTCCACTGGGGTTTTATAGCTTCATCCCAGGTTAACCAATACACTCTGTACAATGCATTTCACAAAACCAAGTACACCCTTTCTTAAAAAGTGTTAAATATATAAAAAATAAGGTATGGCATTATCAGTCATTGCTAAACAAACAATATCAGCAGCAACACCTCTTCAGTTATGTTAATGACAGTACAGCTGCAAATTAAATTAACAAGCTATTATGATGACACTGTATTTAGGAATGGTCCCATTCACAGTTCTTCACATGCAGAAAAATAATTTTGTTTTCTCAAGCATTTTCTTGTTTTTTTCAAAGCATCCAACAGTGTTTGGATGCTTCACAAGCACTTCAAAGCAAGCGGAGCATCCAACAGTTTCTTTTTGGTTAAAAGAGACACAAAAATCGTAAGAAATGTATACAGGTTTTAAAGCTCAGAAATGCAATAAGATTATAGTGAAAACGTTTTTATCAAGATTTTCTGTACTTTATTATTCCTCCATTTTGCTTTCAGATGAGGGATGGATATTATAAATTAACTGTTGTGAAATTACATTACTTTCCAATAATTACAAGCAGATTTTAACATATAACTGGGATGAAATCAGCTTACCATACTATTATAGTATCTTATTTGTAAGAATTGCATAAAAATAAAGAATCCCTAATACATATATATCCTCTATTTGATTTCAAATTGACAAGAGGAGAATTAGTTTCTCATTTCACGTTGTCTCCTATGTCTATCTCTCCCTGCTGCCCTTGTTTTGGCTGCATCATCTTGAATAGGAAAACCCTCGGAATATTTACACTGCATTTTTTCCTTTAGACGACAGATTTGGAACTAGCTGTAATTATTTATGAGTTTATGAACTAACTACAACCTCATTTTGTGAATCGTACCATATACATACACTAAATCATATCAGTAATGTAAACATCTGTAAATGTGTCCAAGAAGGATTTGAAAAGGGGTAAAAAAAGATACAGAGAAAAATGATAGTGTCCCAGAAAGAACCAACCAGCAAAGGCCCTTTAAAGGTGAGAGACAGAGTGCATGCTTTGTGAGAAAAGGTCAAGGGAGCTTGGCTTGCTTAATATAGTGAAAAAAAGACTGAGGGATGACCTAACAGCAACATACCACTCCTTTTGAAGGGCCCTTACAATGATGACAGAGCCAAATTCTTCTTGGTAGTGGCAGGTGGGGCCCCATAACAAAAGGTTAACATGAAAAATTGCCCTTTAAGAGGGTCAGTCTCGGAAAAAAGTTCTTCACAAGGATAGTAGTGCAGAAAGGCTGCAGTATTGCCATTCCTGGGGGTTTTCAGGACTCAGCTAGACAAATTCACAGATGACCAGATGTACTGCTGGTGATAATCTGCTTTAAGCACAAGGTTAGACTAAATCACATCAACGGGCCTCTTCCAACTAATGCATCTGTCTTTCTTTGAGCATGCACCCCAATACTAACTTCCCTGCAAACACCTGACAAATCAAGAACTGTCATTTTGATTATCTGATTTTGAGTTCCCAGGAAACCTCAAAATCAATTTTGATAGCAGCTCCAGGAAAAGCATTCAAAGAGATGGAAGAGGATGGAGACTTAACACAAAGCAGATGACATCTGGGGATTAGGTGTTTGGTATACGGTAAGCCTATGACTGACAGTCATTTGTGCACCTCTTTCATTTTTCTACATTCTGGCACATTGTTATGACTTGCTTTTATGATCAAATAAAAATTTTATTCAAAGAATACTTTTAAGGTCACTATATTCACAGATAATAAGTCCCCAGGAATAAGAGTTCAGTCTGAGCCTGTTTAAAGTCCAGTAATATCCAGAGAAAATAAACACAGCTGTACACAGACTTCATCACTTAGTGTAAAAGTGAGACAGTGAGGGAATTCCAAACATGAAGATATAGGCATCACACATTTAGAGAAGAAGGAACTACTCTTGGAGGGAGGAGGTGCAGCTGGCTCTGTATTTAGGTCACATTTGTCTTGGCTTAACTGTTTTTTTTCCTTACATTGGGTCACCCTACTTTGTTGAACATTTCTAGAAATCCCACAAAATACCTTCATTACATTCTTCCATGGAGGGATTTGAGAGATGGAGAACAGACAGAAAAATGTGGAACTAAGGGGAGGTAAAACACTGAATGAATGGTTTGTGAATGAACGGAGATGGTTGAGAGATAGGTCATCTGTTGCCACAAACCCAAGAAGTTGAAGACGGTGCCCTGTCCAAATAGCATTTCTAATTGGCTTTGAAAGAGGAAGATGTAAGTTCTGTAGAGTCATGCACACAGATGCTCAACACCATGCAGTTTGTTTTCAAATCCTGTGTTATTTAAATTTCCTATTCGTTACAAGGACTAAAAATGGTAGAGTCATAATTACACACTTTCATGGCATCACACCTTTTTCAAGTGTAGTGCTTCAAGGTTTAGCTTGAAAGTTACAGACTTCAGCATTGAGTGTACTAGAGGTTTAGGTACTTCTCAAGGTAAGAATCAAATTGCAAAATAAATTCAGGTCAAACTACTTAAAATTAAGATTTAAAGAAAAAAAGTCATGTATTCTTCTAGGAAACAAAAGACAAGAACATCCTTTCCTGTACATGCAGCCTCACAGATATAGATGTTGTAATAAACCTGGGCCAAAAAAAGGACAAAAATGGAATTTACATATCAATACCCTGACTTTGAGACAGATTCTTAATATGAAGCCCATCTTACATGCATGTATCAGTCCATATACAAAAAGCCAGAGATAGATGAAGAATTTAGGTACAAGAAGGGACTTCTGGCCATGCACTGAAACCAGAAACTAATCTAATTGTCCAGGCAGATGTGTCAGGGTCTCTCCCAATATCATTCTTCAATCAGAATAAGCAAGCTTACTCGCTCTTTTCTATCCTGAGACAATCCCTTCCCCAAAATCTCACCTTACTTACCAAGCATATGAAAAAGAAAATTAACATTTAAGAGTCCTCAAAAAGAAGTGCTAGGTAAGTACAAGTAAAAGTTCACTACATAGGCCATTACACTGTTTTAAGACTTACATACACATATCATACACACAGTCTAGAATTATTCATTTTTTTAAATGTAGTATCTGTTTTTCTGAAGTCTTAACAGAGCAGGGATGCTTAAACTAAACTAAATAAGAGAGCTAAGATAACAAGAAAAGGTTTGCTGATCTAATTTAAGCATGTATTTCCAGCATACTTCCAGTACTTTTATGTGCATATTATTTCCCAAAGAGCAATTACTACCAAAATCAATTTTATGTCAATTGTCTTAGCATTCTGTTTTTTTTTTTTAAACATCAATATAAAACTGTCACCAAAAAGCTATTTCACAGCTGCTGAAGACATTCTATCCATCTTATACCCAGTGAGGATGATTCAACACCTAGCAAGCATTTATTTTCTAGTTATTCAAAAATAACCGCTCTAGATTAGTCTATTATATTACTGTTCCCTTCTTTCCTCTCAGAACCCCCTCTCCAACATATTCATATTTAGCTATGCTTTAGGAATGTATGGCTTACATATTAGTGAAATATGTGCAACCAACCAACCATTCACTTTCAAAACAACATTTTTTAATCTTCAATATGAGACTTTTTTTGCAACGTACTTGTTCCAAAATAATTTTCTCTTTACAGCAAATGTTCTCAATATGCAAAAGAAGTATTTTTTAGAGTTATAATTTATTTTTACTGATTTATGAAACAGTCACCTAATATAAAATGCAAATAAATTACTTATTTTATGCTATTTAGGTTAGAACAAAAATAATGGTAGCTCCTCAAGGCTTCAGTGGTGTTGGTTTAAAATATATTGTGATGATGCTTTCTCAGCTCACACTCAGCTATCCACTTATACACTGCATCGACTTGTACCAGTTATATTTCATTTATTCCATAAGTAGAGCTAAATTCATGGAACAAATGAGGTGTGCACACAAAATATCACCAGAAAATCAGCACCTATATAACGTATCAGCATATATAACAATTAAGTGATAACATTTTAACACTTGTAATGATAACCAAGTTAGATAATGATGCAAATTAAAAAAGTGGCATGAAAGAATATATCAGAAGATGGAAAGGGCAAAAAAGTTGGTAGCAGGATACCTTCTTTTGTCTGTTTTCAGCAGCAGCCAGCTGAGCTGACATTCTTTCTTGCATTTTCCTGCAGTGAGCCATTACAGCTTCTAAAATGGACAGAGGGTTCATGCATATTGGCTTCTTTTCTTTATCACCAGCACCTGCCTCAAAGTCTCTCTGAAGAGCCAGAAATGGGTCACTCAGATTAAATCTTCCATATCGCTCCTGGATAAAAACCTCTTTGCGCCGGGCCTAACAAAAAAAAACAAACAAAGAAATAAAACTGAACGCATTCCTTGGAATACATCCACGCATAGAAGAGACCTAAACCACAGGGAAAGTTGTGTTACTTACTTATGGTTTTTAAAATATTTTCTTTATGTATTCATTTACAATCTCTAAAAGAAATAGTCAGATCTGTTGAACACAGAGTTCACTATAGTCAATACAACTCACTACATAAAAAAAACCTTCCCCTTCTCAATTCAGTACAGAAATATCAGTCTGGAGCAGTTTCAGAAGTATCACAAAAATAACATCTTGTAAATTGGCTGATACACAGAGAGGAAAGGGAAGAAAAACATTCTAAAATAAAGTTTTCTATTTCTGTGTATTAAAATGATGCTAGTAAAAGATATGAAATCATGCTTTGTGTGTTTACTGAAGTATCAAAATAAGTATTTTTCAAATAAAAAAACTGATGGTATGTTTACACATACAGAGATTTTCATAAGTAACAGCAGACAAGCAGAGAGCAAAAATACCACCAAGACTTTCGTGAAATTAAGACACTTCTCATATGTCTGTTCAGGAAGAACTTAATGAGCATACATTTCTCCATGCCATTATTTTAAAACATAATTATATTTCCAAATTACAGAACAAGACTTTATTGTCATAACAAAAAATATTACACAATAAAGATCAGAAGTAGTTTTGCTTGAGCAATTTCTGGTTCTTTAGCCCAACATGAAAACAAGATCAGTTTCAGAGAAGGTATTTTTATACATTTAATACACAGTACACAGGAAGGCCACAGATAAGTCATAGAAAATATTGTTCCAAAATCTCAGGCTTAAGACCTAATTTGTGGGGGGAAAAGAAAACCAACCCAACCCAACAAACAAACAAACAAACAAAAAAACACCGAAAAAACTCACCAGAAAGATCCAGTGATTTCTAAAATTTTGTTGTGGTAGTTTTGTGCTTGCACATAGAACAGAAAGCAGAAGGAAGAAAGCCAAAGCATTATAGCACAAATTTTGGAAGAAAATGAAGGCTTGTTACCTTAAAAATGGAATCAGTCACCAAAGCAGCTCTTTATGCCTCAAAAAATCAGACCCCCCACACACACAGTGCAGAGAAACACCGTCAGAAAGAGGAATCCCTCAAAAATGGATAAAACATTTATCTGTGCTTTGGTTCAAATTCAGTTTTGAAGAATAAGCCAATTCTGAGATACAAAAGAGGAGGAACAGGCCTAATGGTAACCAAATGGGTTAGCAGATAATTTGGAAAGCTTGAAGTTAAAACTGTAACGTATGAAAAGGTCATAAAAGGTAACACACATTTCAGGGTATGAGAAACCAAGGACAAACGTAAGAACTATGTTAGAAAAACTCTCCAGAGACTAAATACAAATAACATACCTTACTGAATGCCCAACTTTTTCCTATATATTGTCTACAAAATCAAAATGTTGTGGGAAATTAAAAGGTAAAAGAGAATTTGACTGCAATAGAAATAAATGTGCCTACATATTCTGATGCTTAAAATAGTTTTAGTCTATTTTGCAATTTGATAGTATAAATAGAACTTGAAAATATTTATTAAAAAAACAAGGCTTTGGGGCATAACTTCAGAACAAGCTTACAGAGTTCATTCAGACCTAAAGTCTAGCTGGATTATGGGGTCAGGTAGCAATTGGTTGAAGAGACAAAAATAAGCTGATAGAACCTAGGTATTTTTTATAAATTGCCTTGCAAATGACACCTAATTGGTCTAATATTTTAATCCCTTAATTTTTAACTTAGATTTTAAAATAAAATAAAAGACACAAAAAGAAAATAAAATAATGAAATAAAAATAAAATAAAATAAAATAAAATAAAATAAAATAAAATAAAATAAAATAAAATAAAATAAAATAGCTAGTTTCAAAGGTAATATTACAAAGCTAGGTGGGGACAGGCTGTATTTGTAGCTCCTGGTTCTATATACTGAAGCTACAGGACAGTATGCAGCTTAGGAATTCAACCTTCATGTAACGGAAAAAATCAAAATCAAATCCTGACCCTAAATGGATTAAAGTGCTAAGCAGCCAAACAAGATGACAAACCCAAGCAGGTTGAGAATTTAAGTGGAGATGGAGGCACAATCCATACATAAATTATCAGCAGTGTCAAAGTCACTTAGTTTATATAAAGCAAGTGAGCCATCAAAGTAAAGAAGAAAACACTGATGTAGCAGCTCAGCTGTAAATATAAAAAAAAAGACTGCCAGAGCCTCCAACCTTAAATCTAGGAACCAACAGCAAAAAAGAGAAGCCAAGTAGGTTAACCAATCTCAGAGACAAAAGGAACCACTCACGCCTTTAAGGAAACACAGGTAGACAACCAGTGAAATAACGTGCATTTTCTAGTTTTTTCTGTGACCCATGACTAGCTTTCCTCTAAGCACACACTGTATGTATGCAATATGAATGTATTCTTTGAAATGTTCTCTAACATGTATAGCAATTAACAGAGCAAGCAAGGCAATGGCTCAGTGTGCACCTGCTAAAATAGTAAGGGGACCAGGTGTTTGGATTCATTAACTAAGGAAAAGATGAAACTACATAGAAGGGATGACCTCCATCTGAATGAAAATCAAAACAATCTGCTGGCATTAGGAATTAAAATGGCAACAGGAAATTCTGAAAGCTAAAGACTGTGGAAAAACCAATAGGTCTCAAACAGCACATGGTTTGGGATAACAGACCCTGTAGGGCTGAAGCCGTAACTGTATACCCTCAAGCACAGGGTAGAACAGACTGGCGACTCTCAAACCATAGAAAGCAAAGTCCTTCCCACCTAAAAGGGAGCTAAAGGCAAAATATTATAACAAATGTTTCCATGTTTCTATACAAGGACCAAAAATATAAAATAAAATGATGGCATGAGGATGCATGATTTCAAATGAAGATACCACAATAAAAGATAAAGCAGAAGCCTGGTAGAAGGGAAACAATGAGTAGTTCCCTAACAAAGGCACAAAGTGGCACAAAGACAAGCTAGACTCGGGATTTTTTTACATGATTCCTCTAGCCCCTAAATAATATTTCTGTCCCTTTGCACTTCAGTAAAGTTGTCAGATGGGAGAAATAGAAATACTAGAATCAGAGAATTTTCTATCTTACATCATCTTTCAGCACTGAATTTCAGGTCATAAGAACCAGTAGCAATATCAAAATAACTGTTTTTTACGGCACTCTTTAGCTGGGGAGTGTACAGTCTAATGTCATACGGGTAATTAATCCTTTAAAATAGTCTGTGCATAATTTGGTGGCTGTGCTAAAACAACATTAGCAGTGTCTCATATTTTAACTTCAATTGCACAGCAATATATACAGAAAATAACATTTAAAGGTTTGATTTGTGAATAATTAACTGAATGCATTTTCAAACAGAAAATTTTCAGAAACAGACAGAATGTGCACCCACCTTGAGGTAATCAAGACTGCTGCACTGTGAAAGGTGCTATATGAATTTATAAACCGTTGACTTTATTTTCCTGGTCACACCCATTTGCAGAGCAACTAGCCTTTTAATGGAAGGACTGACCTTGAATGTAAGGGTATCAAAAGATGTCCATGGGAAATGATACTTTTTGCAGCCTATGCCAGTAGTACACAAAATTGTGACTTAAGTCTTAAGCTAAATCCTCCAACAGGTAACTGCTAATGAAAACTGACAGTAAGCACACACAAATCAAGAGAAAATATCAAAAAACAAAGGCAAAAAAACTTTAAATAGTTAATTCATTAAATTCACTACTGCAATAGAGTAAAAGCTTAAACTTATTTACAACAGCTTTTGAATTCAGTCCAATAAGAACATCACATTTATACAGAGCTTTTAAATCCTTACACAGGATCTGAAACATTAAACAAGGAGACTATAATAAGAGCGCAACTACTACTTAAAAAGAACAAAACACCAAAGTTTCTTTAGGGACTATGGCATTACATTAGATCAAGGATGGACTGCAACTTCATATTAAAAAAAATACAATGGAACTGAAAAACATCTTCAGAGAGGAGTGAAAGATGATCAAAAGGTACAACACAGCTTCTCTTCAAGGAAGAGTTTAAGTAGAAATAGGGCTTTTCAGTGTGAAACAGAGACAACCGGGGAGAAACACACTAGAGGTCTGCACACTGACAGGACAAGTAGCAATTGTCCCATGATCTAATGAGGGAAATTTCAGTTGGACACAAATTCTTCTTGCTGAGAGCAGATAAGCACCGGAACATGTTGCCCAGGGAAAACATATAACCTCTGTCATTGGGAGATTTCCAAAACTAGATTGGATAAGGCCATCAGCAACCTCATCCACGTTTGACGTTAGTCCTGCTTTAAGCAGAAGACTGGACTGAATGATCTCTCAAGGTGCCTTCCAACCTGAATTACTCTATGATTAGTGATTTCTTCTAGGACTGTTATTTTTTATCTTGTAGATGCTAGCAATCTTCTCAAGTAACAAATGACAGAAATGAGCTCCCAGAGGAAGGAAAAACAACGAAATACTTATTGGCAGAACAAGTCTTATGTCTTGCTTCAGATGATGAAAATACTTTTTATGACTTAGAAAACAGAACTTTTATTTTGTGATATTTCAAAAAAAAAAAAAAAAAAAAAAAAAAAAAATCAGTACTGAACAATCCTAGGGATTACACAGCTGTGCAACACAAGGGGAAGGTTTACTCTCATGTTTTCTCTCCTAGGTCTCCAGCCAACAAAAATCTGGAGGATCAGGCTGTAAGATAAACTGCTTCTTTTATTCCTCTCTCAGGGATCCTGCCTCCTACCACATAGAGCAAGACACCTCATTCACCCCTACACCAACTTTTTTCACACTACTCAAGTCACCTCTATGCACCTATCTGCCAGCTCCCTCCTGGATATCTCCCTCTCTCAAGCTGACCCTCTGCAGTCACTGACCCCATTTATTTACTGGCAGATGAAGACTGGCAGGGGGATGTGCAGGGAGAGGAACAAAAGTGGGGGTATCTGGATGATGGGCTGTGGGTAAAGCTGCAAAGCCAGTATAAGGACTGGCCTGCAGTCACTTGTTTCTTATGTTCCACTTAAGAAGAAGAAAAAAAATAATCTATTTTCAGTGACCAAACTGAGGATTATGAAGTTTAATTAGATTTTTTCCCCCTGTTATTGAAAGAAAAATGTAAGGGGGCAGGGAGGCCTTCAAATAATATCCATCTTACTGTGGACTTAAAGGTAAAGCATGAAAAAAGCAAGGAAAACCAAATACGACCAATTAATATATAAAATTAATATATAAGTAAGAAATAAGTGCAATAACGAAAACCAGAAAATTAATCACATAAGTTCTATTGTTGGTTTTCTTTTGGTAATAATCTACGTTGATATTAGTTGCACACATTTGCTGAAATAAGTTTTCATAATCAGCTTGAATAATCAGTAACAGAATATATAAGCAACAGTATTTTTAAGGTTAATACTGCATTTTTCCCCCAATGTATCTCAGAGTTTCCTCCTCGTTTACCTGCCAAGTTAAGAGTTCAGCAAGTCCAAGTCTTCCATGCAGCAATTGATGATAAACATCAAAAATAGGACTGCATGTCCTACACTGCTATGGAACAATGGAACTGAATTAAAGCTGCTCCAGAACCCTTAAACAAAATTTCCTTCCTTTCAAGAGCGTTTGTTCCTCTGATTAATTTCCTTTTCCACATATACTAAAATTGTTTCAACAGATGTTGATAGGTTCGTATTAATGTTTTCTCTTGACATATGCATTAGGGAGTGGTAAAAAGTTTTCTAAAACTAACCAGCACAGAAGAGGAGGCAGTAAAAGCTTATTTTATGTGTTATGTTAAAGACGAGGGTGAGCCCTTCATTCTAAATAAAATTGAAAGGGTAACAGATTTTTTTAAAAGAGGAAGGTGGCTGAAAAAGAACATGTTTATAAATCTTATTTAGTGGCATTTTACAGTGTCTTGAAATTATTTGCTGGAGCTATTCATTTAAGCACAAGAGAATTATCAATTAGTATATATGCAATAAAAGCAGTACTTTCAGAGATACCTGCAAAATACTGGGGTGGGGGATGTGATGGCTTACTATGATAATTAAGAATGACTCTTTAAAGAATGCTAGCAATTTTATTACACTATAGGTTTTGGGGGCTTTGTTTGTTGGCTTTTATTTTTGGTTTTGTTTTTTTTTTTTTTTTTTAAATGCAGATGCAAATGAATATTTTCAAAGTATCATATGAGATATTACTTCCATATAAAGTTTTACAAAACAAACTAAAAATTGAAATGTAAACATCAATGCCTGCTGAAGAAATGGTATCCTGCAGCATGATTTCTGTCAATGAACATGTAATGCTTAATTTCTCCTTACAATCTTAACTACAGTCTAAATTCCTTTCTTCAGCACTATGACAGTGCATACCTATGCAAAGTCTACAAGTGAGTTAGATTTTAATGGAATCAATAATGTATGAAAAATATTTGACCAATATATTCAAACTGTCTGCTTACATGTTAAGTGTCAAATATCATAAGACAAAAACTTATGTGTACTCTTTAAGGATGAAAAAATCGAAATTCTCTGAAGAAGATCAATGATCAAAACAGGCTGCTAGTTCAAAAAGAGTGAAAACAGTAGAAAGAATTGAGAAATAGGAGGACGCAATCAGCAAGTTAAACAAAACCAATATACAGGTTGATTATGCTCTGACAGACCTATATAATTGTTTCATAGTACAAAAAAATGCTTCTTACAGATGACTGATCGGGATCATGAAAGAATTCAAGTCTTTTGGTAGAGGTACTAATAAAGAAAAGAAAATATAAATGTTTAGTAATTTTTAATGTAAGGTACACAGACTCATAAAAAGCATTCAGAACTATCTCAGAGAAGTGTCTCATAACAGTCATAAGCTATGCAGATACATCAATGAAACTCATTACAGTGAAGAAGGTTGCATGAAAGCGGAGATATAATCAGTTTTTCTAGAAAAGTTATGCCAAGCACGAACCATTAAAATAAGAGTAACAACAAAAAGTTGTACTATTCTCTCATTCACAATAACCCATAGAACTGTTCCAAAAATTTGTAATTTGCAAAGTGTACCTTTCTCTCAGAATCACATAGCTTTAAATCCAAGCTTTTAAAAAGCATCTTTCAAGGTAAAAAGACAGCTCTGAATATAAGACTGTATGTTTTTTTACAAGGCTATCCTCAGTAACCTCCATTTAAGAAGATATACAAACCCATCATTTTAAGGCATAAAAGGTCAGATCTTACCTGGCAGCTGATGAAAACAACAGCAAACCAGGTTTTCTCTACTTTATGCCAAGTATCCAAATATTAAAGTGGTCTGCAAAAAGCTGTACAATTTCCTATTCTCTACACTAAAAAAGCAGACTTAACAAGAGTACAACATGCCTAACAGTTAGTTCAAATCTCTCCGGGTATAGGAGGACAAACATTTAATTAACAGTTAAAAAATCCTACTTACAATATAATAGAAAGCACTGAAGAAGAATTATACAACCAAGGTAATGATCAAGCCTAATTTCCTTAGGGGTTTGACTCCATAAGAAGAGAATATCACCCAATAGCACCAGTTTACCCCAACAGTGCTAAGTAGCACAACCTCCTTCCCTTTCTCCCTGTTACATGGCAAAAAACTCCATGAAAGAAAGAGGTACAGACAGGACAGACAGACTGTAAGGGACTGAAAGAGTTAATGTCTCAAACATTGCTGTAAAGTGGGATGTAGTGAACTGCAGGGGAAACTGACACAGAGCATGGGGGCCACCTCTGAGGATGCGCAGTCCCAGGTTCTGCCGGGCCTCACAGAGCAACTCGCTGAGGTCATACAAAGTTTATGCAAGGAAGGGGCTTATGACTGGCTGAAAGACCCCTCACGACCACCCCTCACAATGGTGCCTGCACAGAAGATCACAAAACTTCTGGAACAAGAACCAGAGAATCCCAGAGGAAGCAGAACTGGAGGCGAGGCTTAGACTATAAAAGACACTACAACAAAGAGACTGGTGTGCGCCCACCACCATCCTCACATCTGTCGTCATCGGCGCTGGATCCAAGGGGAGTGATATCTCCCTATCTTTCTCCCATCTCTCTGTTTCCCTCTTCCCCCCCTTCTTCTCTTCTTCTTCTTTTATAAATATTCTTAATAAGAAGCCCCACTGTCAACGTTTTTTCATGTTTTCAAGTTCAAGTTACTTCTGCGTTGAAATAAAATGTTTAATTAATTGTTTGGTATCATTTCACCTTAATTTAGTCCGAGGGGATCATTAGAACCTTGGTCGCTCTCCCTCTTCCTCTCGGGTTGGGACGTGACACAGACATATGCTTCCAATTCTTCATTACTAATTTTCTGCCTTAGGGTAATGAAAATCCACTATTTTGAGGTTGCAGATTTAAAAATGCAAAGGCCATATTACAAAGCTACGATCAGTTACTAACAGATCAGCACCAACAAGAAAAAACAATACAGTCAATATAAAATATTCTTCACTTCTTACAGATGTAAAAGGTGAAACTTAGGCCTTGCACTAAGTTTCTAAATGAGGAAAGAGAAAAAGCTCAAGTCGTGACACAACATGTGTTTTTAATTGAGAAGAGCCACCCAGATGTTCTATATAAAGATGACATTAGACCTATTTTATGACAGCTTTGTTGTCTGATGCTTAAACATTTGAAAATTATAGGCCAATATTTTTGTAAGGAAGTATCACTGTTCAATGCTTTGATTATCTAACCACCCAGACATTTATTTCTGAAAATAATACAGATCTTCATACTGATAATGAGGCTCAATGGATAGAAAAGACTTGAACTTTCTGGTTACTTTAAATAACCGTTTGTCATCTAGACTTTTTTACACGTTCAAATTTATAGTTCAAATTCATGCAAATCAATTCATAATTCTTTGCATGGAAATCTCTCAGCCATTCTTCTGAACTACTGAAGGAAATCTGACTTTACCTCCAACCAAAAAAGAACACGTTAACCTCCATGTTTAGCAGTTAAAAAGTTTCTTCAGCTCAGTAAGAGACAAAAAATACCAAAGGCATAACAGGAAAACTTTAACTAAATCATTCTCTGTTTCTTCTTCATTTACAGCATTTAGATTTTCATATTTTCAAGCTATCAAAATCTCAGTTAAAATATCATCCCATATTATTGCATAGCAATTACACGATTACCAAACTTCAATTATTTTAATGAAAAGGTATGCAAATTATGAGTTTACAATGCAATCATCAGGCACAGTCAATGTGGGTTCACAAAGGGAAAGTCTTGTTCGAATAATTTGATATCCTTCTATGATAAGGTCACCCACCTAGTGCATGAAGGGAAGACAGTAGATGTAGCTTTTCTGGATTTTAGTAAGGCTTTTGATACTGTCCCTCACAGCATCCTTCTGGACAAGTTGTCTGACTGTGGGATGGGCAGGTTCACGGTGTGCTGGGGGAAGGACTGGCTGAAGGGCAGAGCTCAAAGGGTTGTAGTGAATGGGGCTACATCTGGCTGGTAGCCGGTCACCAGTGGTGTACCTCAGGGTTCAATTCTAGGGCCAGTTCTGTTCAATATATTCATCAACATTCTGGAGGCAGGAGTTAAATGCACCATTAGCAAGACTGTGGATGATACCAAACTGGGAGGTGCTGTTGACTCCCTTGAGGGACAAGAGGCCTTGCAGAGGGATCTAGATAGATTGAAGCATTGGGCAATGATTAATGGGATGAAATTTAACAAGTCCAAATGACAGTTTCTGCACCTAGGATGGAGTAATGCCAGGCACAAGTATAAATTGGGAGAGGAATGGCTGGAGAGCAGCCCTGCAGAAAGGGATCTGGGGGTGCTGGTCGACAGCAGGCTCAATGTGAGTCAGCCGTGTGCCCTGGCTGCCAAGAGGGCAAACTGCACCCTGGGGTGCATCAAACACAGCATAACCAGCCCGTCAAGAGAGGTGATTATCCCGCTGTATTCAGCGTTGGTGTGGCCGCACCTGGAGTACTGTGTGCAGTTCTGAGCCCCACAATTTAAGCAGGATGTGAAGGTCCTGGAATGCACCCCGAGGAGGGCAACAAAGCTGGTGAAAGGCCTGGAAGGCATGTCCTGTGAGGAGCAGCTAAGGACTTTGGGCTTGTCTAGTTTGGAGAAGAGGAGGCTGAGGGGCCACCTCATTGCTCTCTACAGCTTCCTGAGGAGGGGAAGTGGAGAGGGAGGTGCTGAGCTCTTCTCCCTGGGATCCAGTGATAGGACACATGGGAATGGTTCAAAGCTGTGCCAGGGGAGGTTTAGACTGGACATTAGGAAGCATTTCGTTACCGAGAGGGTGGTCAAACACTGGAACAGGCTTCCTAGAGAGGTGGTCGATGCCCCAAGCCTGTCAGTGTTTAAGAGGCATTTGGACAATGCCCTTAATAACATGCTTTAACTTGGCCAGCCCTGAATTGGTCAGGTAGTTGGACTAGATGATTGCTCTAGGTCCCTTCCAACTGAAACAGTCTATGAACAATATAGATTTATTTGAGGTATAGTACAAGAATCCAATGTTCTCAAATTATTTCCAGTATTTAATGGACAGTAAAGTGTGAGAGTATTATGTATTACCTTCAAGAAGAAGTGTATTCTTGCTACTATCCCTAATGAAGAAGCTGAACGAATGAATAAATTTAACTAAATAAATTTGATTTCTAGAATGGAACATTTTAAATAAACAGAATACTCATCCGCATTGTGTATTTTGGATTTTATGCCCTTTGTTAAAACTGTAAAGCAATTTTCCAGCTAGTACTCTCTTTACTGATACCATTACTTAAAAGTTACCGATTTTAAAATTGTCATATAACAGTTTATATTTCCACAATAGCCAGTTAAAATTTTACTCTGCTATTTCAGAGAGAACTCATTATAATCACTGTTGCTCTATTTTCTCAAATTTTCCATTTATTCGTACAAATGGAATGCTGGCTTTTATGAGAGACCTACAGCTAAGTATTTTTAGTACACTGCGAGAGCTTCTAAGACAGACGCCTCTCTCTGGGGGAACTGCAGGTGGAAAGACCTATCCACCAGTCATATCAGCATCAAAATAGAGTGGGAGGGAGAGAAGGATGGGAACGCGTGCACCCAAGCATAACAAAAGTAATTGCTGCTATGTGAGTATTTTCACAACATTGGATTTGAAAAGGACCCCAATCAAATCTCTTATCTTATTCATATTATTTTTTATAAATTATTATCATAATTTATTTGGAAGAACCAAGAACAAACCTTACATATTTTTTATTCAGCAATGGTAACATGAAGAGACACACAAACAAAAGAAAGAAGAGTTATCAGTTACACTTAGTGTTACCATCAACAAAATTAACTGTACTATTTATTGGCATAGAGGAAATATCCTGTGTATGTTCCCTTAGCTAAAAATGGAAAATTTCAGTTAACATAATAATACAGATAGGATGACACAGTTACTTTTCTCGTTGTCAGCAATGTGAGTAATGATGGCAAACAGATAAAACATTTTAAATAAGTCACTCTAACAATGAAGTCACAGCTGTATTACTCATAAAGATAACAGAAACCAAGAAACAGTTACATCAATGTGATCTTGGAATTTTTTATTATTATTTTTACAAATAGTGTGCGTATCTCTACTCAATAGTTTATGTTGGATTATGCAGAAAGATCAAACGAGGATAGGAGGAATCAAGTGGGAAAGGCAAAGAATTATCTAAATAAGAAACCAGCAGAATACTTTGAGCTAAATTAGTAGTTACATGCTTCGCAACAATAAAGATGTTCAGATCTCATGTGAAAAACAAAAAGATATTGTTATCAGTTTAACAGTCACTGCTGAAAAGGGCAGAGTGAAAGGGATGCTTGCAATGCAAGGCCATAGAGTTTTCATACTAGAAAACTAGTCTCATAGTATCATACTTGTAGTCTCCAATTTTAGGAGAACCTGGAATAAGGGTATTTACCTGAGTAGTGAAGCTTAAGCTTAGTAAAACAACACATATACAGGACTGTTTTAATATGATTTACCAAAAGTTTGGTTTGCTCAGTGCTTAATATCTCCTTTTGGCAAATAGGAAATAACTACCACAAGAAGTGATGTAACACTACTGAAAACTTATTTTGTCAGTAGCTTCTAGAACAGGCCTTTATGTGTGTCAAAATACCAGGATCCCTCAGATCAACAAAGTTAATCAGTCCAGGGACTGCTGCTGCTACATCCCCAACATGTATTGGAAAAGGTAAGACTTGGTTCCATTCATAACGAATTGCAAGAAATAAAGGTGTTACTTGAAGGAAAATCCAAATACAGTTCACGTGATACTTTTCTTTGCATGATGAAAGGTATTTATTGTTAGTTATCCACGCTTACAGAACTATTACTACAAAAACCACAGAATATAAGAAAAATAAATACTTTCACAGGCATCTGAAATGATTTTTTAAATAAGATACTATATATATAAAACCAAACCACCAACACTATAAACAGTATTTCCAAATTATTACAACATGGACTCTGGCAGTATCAAGGATAAGGTATAAGATTGTCCTTTAATTTCACAACATTCCCTGAAGTACAGTGTTAGGTTTTGCTGTCTTAAGCAAGCTGGGTCGTTTTGTTGTCATGCAACAAAAGCTATTTTCTTACATTGTAACCAGTCATGCAATTCTCAACAATTGAGGTCCATACGGATATTTACTGGAATAGGGTTAGTTTCTTGAATTGTTTGGCAATAAAGCAGCGTATCAAAACATATCAAGTAATTTTATAAAAATAAATTTAGCTGACATAATATAAACTAAAAAAAAATACAGTACATAAAATATGATCGAGATGGGGAAAAAAATCAAAATTTGAACATTCTTTAAGGTTGTGTCTAACAATGCTTTTTCAATTAGGTGAACAAAGAGCATGCTGCATTACTTTAAAACTTTAAATAAACCACAGATAAAGAAATCATTGCAAACTAAGCACTGAAAAATCATTTAATCTACTAAACTGTCTGAGGTTTATTCATATTTCATAGTTTCTTTGCAATCAATTTTAAATCGCTTGCAATAGTGAAATAATACTTTTTGACAGCCATGTTGAGAAAATTACAATAAACTAATATTAAGAAAGTAAAAGCTTTAACCATAACCAGAATCATTGGACAGGTAAAGACAAGCTATATTTAAGAGCAGAAAAAAATGCATACGCAATCATAATTGAAGTCAATAAATCAAAAGCAGTGATCAAATGAGCAAGGACACAAACTGCAGATCATTACCTCCGAAAATTTTAGTAAAAATTAAGTTTTTGCAAAGAAATTGCAACCTGCAAAAATGACAATGCAAACAAGGCATTTTCTGACTTCTATTTCATGGTTCACTTCTGCCACCAAGGCCAACAACTGCCATCATATTGTCTACAACAATAACCTTCTGTTACATACAGTTTAACAACTTCTGCTCCTCCTTCTACCTAATCACCATTTTTCAAACACACCTGCTACAAAACAGGCTGTCTTACTGGCTGCCAGAAACCTCTGAAGCCGCCTTCTGTGTGCTCTTAGCTCCATTCTTTGGTACAAGAGTGCCATGGGATTCATACCTATAGGAGAAGTTCAGATTTGCATTTTAAATTCACAACAGCTTAGCACAATTACTGCAGGTAAGGGTCTTCATAATTTACAGGTGGTGTAGCTTCCTTTGACAGATTACACTTAATATCCATGTAGTTATTCTACCTATATGGATAAATTCCGTTTTTTCTGATAGCTCCCAGGTTTCTTACCTTCTAACCCTGAAGTCTGTTCTAGAAGTACTAAGTCTTATAGCACAATTCTTGCTGACTTTGTGCAGTAATTCGGGATAAAAGCTTTGTTCATACACAACTGACAATTATGGTGTTGGCAACAATTCTGTTTTAACATGTAACTTCCAGAGTACAGGCAAAACCAAGCGTCACCCCATCACAAGATGCAGAAGACAATAAATAACATAAAAAGGACATGAAAACTCTAACTGATAAATCAAAATTTTTTAACTGTAATCTCAACCTGCAGTAGGCAAAACTCTGCCTTGGCCAAGTGAAGGAAACTCTTTTGCTAGACAGAACTCACCGGGAAGGTCAAATTAGGCAAGTAAAGCTTGCGAGTATCTACAGCACTCCATCCAAATATTTTTCTTAATATCTACCTGAATTTTTTTTCAAGGAACAGCTAAATGATTACCAAAAATGCAGAGCCAGGCATGAAAGGCTTCACATTTTGCATAGTGATTCCAGTATCATTCTCTGTTACCCACCAAAAACCTAACGTTGTTACGTAGTATACTGTCATGACAAACTATGATACACAGATTTTTTTTTTTAAATATTGTTTGATCTTCACATACACTTAAAGAATTGCAAAAGTGGTACAGAAATATGTACACATGACAGTTATCATCAAAATAGTTCATGTATTCTATGAGATTAAAATAAAACTCTATTGTTCAGTGCTTAATCGTTGTTGGCCAAAATTGAAAGACAAGTTTACTAATATTAGCCTTCCACAATGCACAGCTCAGGACTTTAAATCAAACTGCTTGAGCAGAAAATGCATTCTGCCCTTTGGGGAGAAAGAGACTCCAGAAGAGCATTTTACAATGACCCATCTGGCAATTTCACAAGCAAGGTCCATCTGCCTTAAATCCAAGAATGATCATAATGGCAGAAAGCATTGGGGAATTTCTGGTTTTAGAAAGTGGACATGGGGGTATAAAGTTAATTTTTTTTAAATGTAGGCCATATAATTTGATATTTCCTACTATATTTACACAAACAACCCTGGAAAAGGGCATTTATAGGTATATAGTGACTATGTCAACATTAGCAGGTAGTGCAGCACAACAGGAACGAGTCTGTAGAGCAACACAGTCGGTACTGGTAGTGTGCCTATGGTCCTGCCATTTGGAAGGAGATGTTACTTAGGACTAGCTCTGCTCTCAGTTCAGTTTACACAGTCTGAGAGTGGTCTGTGAGGCAAATCAAAGGAAAGTTAGGTGGGGACAAAGAGGAGAGTTTCTTCAAAAGCGTGCTTTTGGTCTGAATGCTAAGGTAGGTTCACTCAAGCAGTTCATTCACACACACGTATTACATAGATATGTAAAAAATGGCCTTTATCATAATGAATCCCAACATCTTATAAGCTACCCCTATCACCAGAATTTTCTAGTAGAATGTTAGTACAAAGAAACATTTTTGTTTTTGTTCTAAAATGCAATACCTTGGAAAACAACATTCAGTTTGATAATATATACTTCTGGAAAAAAATGGAGCAGAGTTTTGAAGTAATGGTGGGTTATACCATTATAGCCTTGGAAATGGAGTGTCTTTTCATTGCAACTAGTTATTTAAGACATTTCTGAAACAATCTGATCATTTCAAAACAAATGATCCCCCTAACAGGTATTAAAACTTTTTTTTTTTTTTTTAAGACTTGCTTTAAACTACTGAATTTCTCATGGAATTGAATACCAATATCCTAGTAGTTCCAAAACGATTAACAGGAGAGTTGGAACCTGAAAACTGGCATTCAACATACTATGCATTATCTATTTTAAAGAAACATTATGTAATCTACACAGTAATCACTACACTTTCTAAAAGCTGTTTATCCTTATTTTAAAATCTTGTCTTAGACTGGAAGCTTTTGAAGGTAAAGCTAATAGAATGGGTTATTAAACTTAAGTGTAGCTATGAGGCATTATTACACGATGCATTAATTTCTGTCTTTTGACCTACCTATTTCATTACATTAATATCCACACCCTCATTACAAAATTCAACCACTGCTCTTCAAGAAATCACATGCCTTGCTAGGGGAAGTCAGAAATTATCTTGTATGGATTTTCTATGTGGACATAATATGGAAAGTATGATTCATTCCCAGCTCTATTGATTAGCCTGCAGGCCTGTCAAAATGCTTAGATTCAGGGAGATAGGCTGTACTTACAATTCGGGCAGAACTAACTCCCACAGCAGAGATCTTTTTATAAACTTAGATAGTCTAACTTAAATTCTCTAAGCAGCTAAATTAATGAAGTCTGATTCTCCCTAACTCTGTATTACATAGTTCATATACAGTGCTCAATAACAGACACCACAAATCTCTGCCCTTCCTTCAACTAAGGCCCTAACAACAGTATGAGTTTTCTTACCCAGCTGCCTGATTTTATGACACTATTTCTGAAATGCTTAGCATTTTGTCAGATTTTGCAGAAACCGGCTAAAAGATTCAACAGACATTGGTACAAGGACATACAGAGAAGATAAGCTTTCCTGCCTTAGGCAGTTATGGTAAAAATTAAATAACAGTAGGGCTTTACAACACTGAAGAAACACCTACAACCAAATTAATCTTGCCATTCTCACACTGTCCTCCTGACCTGGCCATCGCATACGCAGAATTTATGGATTTGGAGCTCTCGTAAGCTCAGAGAAATGACATTGCTCCGCAGCAATGTCACTGATATTGTAGTCAATTTTAATTAAATGAAAATATATCCATTGTTGGTACTGGCAATTCTTTTAGCCATTTTTTAATTTCCTTGGTAGTTTTCCCCAACAATCCAAAGAAGTTGTTCTAAATCTATGCAGTGTGGTACATTAAAGGATCTAGTATGATAAGAATTTGCATTAGAAGTAAGTATATTATAAGTTTTCATTTTACCATTTACCACCTAATTAAATTTACATAGGCAAATAAAATTATTTAGAAAAATAAACAAAAATCCCAATTAAATTGGGCTTTAAAATTTTAGAGGAGAAATAACCTACTAATGATTTAACTTCATGAGAGAATCACCACTAAAAGCAGCATTTAGTATTTGTAATTCCATGCTTGACAGCTAACGCTAGCACTTTAATTCATCATGAGGGTCAATTCACTTAAAAAAAACCCTCTAGAAAGCAGGCAGATAGAGCAACCACTTTACGGCTGGAGAAGAAAACCAACAAATGAATTTGAGATCACAGTTGTGGAAGGCCAGACCTGTGCTTTCATTATGTGGCCACATTACCTCCACATTAGGAATATATTATCCCCTTATTACAGGCAGACAGTTTATTTGGATAATTGAGACAGATGGAGGTAGCTATAGTTAAGTCTCCCTCCTTTTTTAACCATACGCATTCCCAATAGCAATTAAATGGCATGTTATTTCTCATTAACGAAATTAATGATTTAAATGTTCATCTGAATTTAATTTCAATTGCAGTACAACCCTGATCATGGAGCTACTAAAATAAAGAAAATACAGATTCAAAAAGAACCATCTTAAGTCATTTGGCTTAGCCGTTATACAAAATCAGAGTGCTAATGAGAAAGATTTGCACAAAGATCATCTCCTTTGGGGTGAATCCTGATGCTGCTCTCCACAACAAATTAACTGTTCACTTGGAAATATGGAAATTTGATCCTAGGCATGACAAAGGTCTGTTCTTCCAAGGCTGTTGGTCCTCACAGAACTGAACTTGTCCAGCAACTTAAATTGCTCTCGTTGATAATTACTGTAACTTTTTCCAAATCTGAATTTCTCCAACTTCCAAATCCCAGACAGCCAATGTTCCCCAAAAAAGAAACAGTGTTCAGACAGAGATTAATTCAGCAAAACACTGAGTTCTGTATTGTACAAGTCAGAGTACACTCTAACAAATTTATACACGCTTAAGGGCAAAAAACCCCTCAGCTTTCTCTGTTTATATCAAAGCGCCAAACGACTTTCACAGCAATAGTAGGAGACATTGACCCAGTTAGATAAAGTTTCAATCGCTGAAGCAAGAGCTACAGTCCTTTTTTAGAAATAGGAATGCTATGTGTCCTTACGTATCTGCAGTTGTGCATATTATAAAGGAACAACAATGTACTGTGAAAACGTGAAAGTATACAGATATCACCTGCATATTTCTTACGAATGCAGTTTGGATTTGAAGTTTTTTTTCTTGTTTCAAAAGCAGACTTTAAGGTATCAAAACTTTGTATAAAATACAATGGAAACTCTACAATACATTCATGCAAAGATGCAATAAGGAGTTAATTGTTATACATGACACCTTGGGTTTGGTTCTAATTTATCATGTGGCACAAATTCAAGTGCCTTAATAAAAATCTATTACATCAACACTATTAACTTTACTAACTAAACTTATCTTCCCTCCCCCCCCCCCCCCACTGCCCCCCAGGATGACTAGTTAATTTAACACGATTTCTTCCCATAATCCCAAACTACTTGCCTTTCTCACTTTTAATTTTTATTTTGTCATTTACACAGAATAGACAGAATGGACACTCTGCACCGGAACAATACCCAGTGGACAGACTTAAAATTCCCTAGTTCAATCTTTTCAAAGCAGAGTAACAGACTCTGAAGCCTTTCTTTTTTATTCTCATTGGACTGCACCTTTTTGAAACTAAGCTTTAAATAAGCAGAAGTTATGCAACATCTTAAAAGTGCTAAATGAGGAGTTAGTAGCCATCTTCTCTGACTGGAAGTCATAAAATACAAATGATGATACAATGAATACATTGTAAATGAACAGCCAGAAGACAAGCATCTGAAGACAATACAATTCTGAAATTCAAGGGCATTGTCTCCCTGTCAGAAAAGCAATATCACAGCAGTACTAACTGATACAGGGTATTATTCTGGAGTTTAATTTCTTTCACTGACACCTGTGACACAAAAACTGCGCATAATTTTACAGCTATTTTTTAAATAAGAGAATAAAAACACCCAGAAGTCACTAAAACACAACACATGCAGAAGATTATTATTTTTCGATTTCTGTGAGAAATTAAGTAGTAGAGTTTGCTCCATTATAGGATTGAGGCTCAATCCACAAAAACAAAGACATCATAAGTGTTTTCTGCTTAATCCATCAGAACCCACACAGGCAAATTTTCACAATATATCAAGAAGCATTAAACCGTAATCCTGAAAAAAATTATAATTTTCTAAATTCTACATTTAAAATTTCTAAAAGAAGTGAAAATATTTAAAACAAGATTTTAAAAATTATTTAAGTGAGAACTCCATAATACATATACATACACTATAAACATGGCATGGGGAAAAAAAAATAACAAAACCAGTAAGGCACAAGTTCCAACTCTATGTCTTATCCAAAAATACTGTTCCTGCCCCCTAGTTCTTACCCCCTAACTCTCTGTCAGAAATCTCTGTTCCATTCTACCAGGAAATACTGTGGATAAGGTGTGGAGATTGTGATAATACGACACACATACCAAGAGAAAAAATATTTGGCACTGTAAGAACCATGCTCCTGTAAGAGTCAGCCTGAAAAGAAATCCTACCTATGGATGTTGAAGCTAGGCATGGGTTTTTTTGCAAAACTGGCTTTACAGACAGAGAAAAAACAACCAGATCTATCTCAGATCTTCAGTAAAATGCATGATGTGGCTTCAAGCAAAATTAGTGAGGTGGGAAACAAGAGAGGTCAGTGTAAGAATTTATACAATGGGAAAAGGACAGACTAATAGATGCATCAAACAGGTCTTGTTAAAATGAGAAACTTCATGTTAGGTGCAGATTAAGAGTAGTACCATGTGAGTCAGTCTTTAATTGCATTCAGTATTATCAGTTCGTTTGTGATCAGTCAAGACTGATTACTTTTAATGCCAGAACTTTCCAGAAGAGGTATTTCCAATAGATACATAAGTACTGTTTATTGCACAAGTTTTACAAATGCTTAGTGAAACCCTGCAAAATGAGTACAGATAAGGGCACCCACATTTAGGAATGATGTGGGTAAACTTAAGTGATTATAGAGAAAAATCTGAGATGACAACCACAAGAATGAAGTTACTTTCTAAGAGAAGATTAGAAGATCCAGTTCTATAGTCTTATAAAAAGACCAAGAACATATAAAACTGCTTAATAAATGTATATAACACAGTGACTGAAAACTGACAGGAAGATCACTTAAGAGGAAAAGACAACACACATTATGTAGTATAGGGCTGGAAATCATCAGGTTTTGACCTATCAGAGAAATTAGGCTTTGAAACAGCCCTGCAGTACTAGTAGGATTAAAAAAAAAAAAAAAACAAAACACAATAAACGCCCCAAACACACACAAATACACACTCATAAACTTCCCTAATTTTGAAACAGAGCTTGATCAGCTTTTGAAATAACAACATAAGAAGTCTTTTCCCATATATGAAAACCATTTCCTTCTTGCTTTAAGGATACACAAAGTATGCATGCTAATTTGTTGAAACAAATCAAAGTACCAAATCTGACACAATTCCAATAGAATTCTCTGGTTATTCCATTTTATAGAAGACCTATATTTGGCTATCTAGTAGCTTATTTTGTGCGTTGCTTGGAGACCCCAGCTGCTAATACTGCTGACTTGTGGCTTCCCAAGTAAGAAGCCAGAAGATCTGAAATTATTGTATTCCAAGATATCAGGCTGCGGTTCTTCAGCAGGTATAACTTCCAAGTTTTCCAGTACTAGTACAGCTAACAAGGCAAGCAGCCTGGAAGATCTGAGTTCTACATGGATTTTGTTTAGAGGATTTTACTCCAAAATACAGGAACTGAAAATTGAGATGCAGGAGAAGAAAAAACAAAAAACAAAACAGAACCAATTTTCAACATTTATTTAACTTATGTGAAATTGACCTTTTTTTTTAATATTGATCTACATTAGTTATCAAAAAACACTGTGCACGTACTACCCATTTCAGCAGGTGCATGGGAATCTGATGTAGACTTTTTCTCTCCTGGGACTGCACTATCCTGAATGTTTAATGTTTACTATCATTAAATGTGTACTGCATTCCTCTTCTTTTATTTTTATTTAGCTCAATTTCAATACATCCATTATTTGATATGTAGTGTAGTTGCTTGTTCATGAATATGTATTAGAGAAAATTGTCTGAGTATTCTATTTGCATTCCTCCAAAGATAGAAGAGTCAAAAAAAGAGATTCTGGATGTGGTGTGAACATTGTTTCCCATTTTACAAAACCTTAACTGGCAGTGAGGGAAAATAACAAGTCCTAGACCAGGCAAATGAGATGTGAAATTGTAAAATAGCTGGATGAAAAGGCAGTACATTTCAACATATGCATATACCTGAAGGCCAAACACCAAATAACTTCAAAGTGCAGTAATCCCCCCGAAACATATTGCTTCCGGTGTCTTATTGTGATTACAAAATGAAATTTGTATTTTATAAGAGAGGTGTATACCTATAAAGTCTTTAGTTATTAATGCAGGTACATCAATAACAGCTACTTTAAAGCTCCATTTGCATCAAGTGATCTGAAGCCACCACAAAACAAATTAAAATTGAAAAAAAATGCATTTACAATTGTTGCTGTGACATTACAAGTGGAAAATGTTCCCACACTACTTGAAAATCGTTACATATACTACTAAAAATTAGTATTAGATATATTTTATTACATTGAAGTTTCACTTCAAGAGACCTTAAAAGGCATAATTTCCCTTTATCCAACTATGAAGCTATAAATATTTTCAAACCATGTAAGGCTGTTTTCCCGCCTAAACCTGCGGTCTGTTTGGCAGCTCTGTTAAATTTTATTCTGTTCCGGATCAATTTTAAAGTCATTACAGTCATAAAAAATTTATCATCTTTTGATTAAAATACAGTTTTGTTTGTACATTTCCAGTCAACTTTCCAAGTTGTCTTTCAGACTGCAACCTTCTGAAGCAGAAAACCAACCCTCATGTCTTGCACAGCAAAAATCTAATCAAGTACTTGTGAGTGCTGTTAAGAGTACATACCCTGTGTTTCACCTCTTATTAAAATAAAAAAAAGGCAAAACAAAAAAAACCACCACAAAAACTTTTCCTTAAGTGGACATGACCATCCAATTTTGTCCCTCCTTCCACCTCACAAAAAATGAGTGCATTGAATAGACTAGATGCACATATATATAGACCATTAGAACAAATGATGAATGGACTGAGTTCTCCTTTTAAGTTATTGCTTCCTTTCACAAATAACAGACTGTACAATGTAAAAGAATTTAAAAAGGAAGTAAATTTGTAGCTTTCACACTTAACTTCTCTGAAATTTTGTTGGTATTTTGTACCAAAATTACATAGAATTACTGAACGGCAACAATTAAACAAGAACATATTTTGTGATTACTGAGATTTAGTCAACCTAAAACTTTAAAAATCACAATTTACTCTTCCACTAATAATATTCTATGCACAGAATAAAGGAAGTGGCAAAAGAGAATTAAAAAAAAAAAAGCAAACCACAACAACCCAGTAACTTACCCGCAAGGCTTCAATTACAAGGTCTCGTGCTTCTAGTTCTCCTTCCATTATACTCAAAAGCATTCGCAGTTCTGGCTTGCTCAAGTTATCCACGTCAAACTCTCTTTTCTGTAAGAAACAAAACACTGATGAAAACACTAACTAACTGATTGCCATAGTTACCGTAGATCTGAAACATAAGCCACACCAGCATCCTAACTATGGGTTCCTCAAACAATCTATAACCATCAAAAGTTGAGGTGGCTTTATTTGTAGTACATAAAGTCAAAATTAATAGCAAATCATCTAATTCTTTTTAAGTAGAGAAATTAAAAGCCCTTCAGTATGACACTGTTTCAAATCTTGTACTGTTGCAAGGAATCAACCCTGCAAAGTCTTGTGAATGATAAGGGTGAAATGGTAAGGAAACTAACTTTGTGACTGACCGTTCCCATATGCAGCCTCACAGAGACCAAAACAATTCAGCAGACCTGAAATAGCACGTCAGGGATGAAGGCAAGAGAGGGTAAGAACCTAAACCACAGTGCACCTAATCCACTGTAACCTGTGCCTCGCTTGCAAACAACCACCAAGTCATCACAGTATACTGGGCTGAATGTGAATTTTTGAAGCACAACTTGTGAAAAGTCATTAAATCTTATCTGTACGCTTTATTTGCAGTCCCGTTTGTTTGGCTGCAGGCTAAGTTCAGATTTAAGAGGCACTGACAAACAACAGTTCAGAGCAAAAATATCTTCTCACTCTACAGTTACTGAGATCAGTGTAAGTCTGACTTCCACCCCTAGCACAACAGGAGAACAAGTTTATACTGACAAATAAGATCACTGAGCATATGCAGAAACACTGTATGCTGGGAATATCAGTATGGCTTCTGTAAAGCCAAATTCACCTCACAAACTGCTACAGTTCTGTAACAATGCTAATAGACACATGGATAAAGGGGATCCACTGGACACCAATATATTTGGACTTTCAAGAAGTTTTGGACAAGGTTCTGTATCAGATATTATTATAGAAACTGCTATCCAACAGTACTGGATGAAAAGACACTTCATGGATAGGAAGCAAACACTATGGGTAACAACCACTTTTTGAGGTGGAGACAGGTAAGCAGTGGGGCACCACCAGGACCAGCTTTATTCAACTTCTTCACCAATAACCTGGAAAAAGGACAGAGAAGTGGCAGGGACATCTACCTCATGTGGGAGCTGACACATAATTCCTCACATACAAGGTTAACGTCCTCATTTTGCCACTATATAAAACCTTGGTAAACCCACATCTCAAGTGCTGCATAAAGCCCTCACCTAAAGGTATAGAATTGGCCAACTGAAAGGATGAAGAGAGAAGGATTAACTGCTATATGAGGAAAGACTACAAGGCTGGAAGTCTCGATTTTGGAGGTAGGTTTGCAGGAAAGTTATTAATATTTACAAAATCACAAAGGGACCAGATAAGATTAATACAAATCTCTTGTTCACCAATACCCACAATGCTAACGCTACTAGACACTTCATGAAATTAGAAGGGGATCATTTAAAGGGAGAGAAAACAATGTTTATTCCATGTGCTAGATTCAGTTGACGAGCTTGGTTTCCAATACGCTATTCACTGCAAGGGAAATAGAGTCCGGAGTCCTTGCTACGATGTAGATGTGTCTCCTAGCAAAGCCCTGAGATACAGACACTCAGCTATCTTCAGTACGAAGTAACCAGTCGCCAAATTAGTTGAACTATGTAGCTGGATATACTGTCTATTTTCCCTGAAGGATGTAAAAATCTAAGAGTTCAGCTATCCACGAGCTTAACTTCATCGCAGGAAAATCCAATAAAAATTAAAGCAAGTACAATTTCTGCTTTCTCAAGGCAAGAGGAGAGCAAAACAGCTGTTCTTCCCTCAGTCTAGAAGGCCACAGATCAAAACTACCCAAAAGCTATAACTGTATTAGATTTACTCTGTGTTCCATTTTCACTTCGTAGTTAAAACACAGAGGTGCACAAATGGCTAGTGAGAACTAAATGCCAGAACTTTAGCTATTTGCATTCAATGTACGTTGCATTGAGCTTCTTCCTTTATGTGAACAACATGGATCAACAAGAGAAGCAATGATTTCTCTTAAGTGTAACTGTTTCAGGGACAGGGCCATCCACTCTAGGCAATATTTCTACACTGAACAATAGTTATCCTCTACTTTTGCTGCCTAGGTCAGCTATTCCTCTAATCCAAAAGATACCTCTTACACTACATGCCAATGAATCACGAAAAATGACTGTTTCTTCTGAAGGCTTTTTCCCAACATACGCTGCAGCAGCCTCGTCACAAAGCTCCTCACAGTTCTATACAGTGCTGACCAACCTATGACATATATAAAGTGAAGTTACTAAACGTATAGAGTTCCTCATGAAATCTAGTGTCAGTAGACTAGATTTTACCTTATAGGCTGCAGCAGATCTCACTCTCAGCACTTCTGGCTACTAAATTTATTTCAGTCAGATAGCAGGACCCACTTATCCAGCCTCCTTCTTCTATGAACCACTTTATAATATCTAATAGCTCAAGGACAGCAATTGATTTATTCATATAACTTCCTTTATAACAGAGAAAAAAACTATCTCCATTTTTCAGATGGAAAACTGATGCAGAGATATTTTTTCCAAACAATACAGAAAGCAAGTAGTATAAAACACAATATTCAGTAACAGTCTTTTAAGTCTCCATTCAGTGGTTTAACCACCTCATTATCTTCCCTTTCTAAAATATGCTTGCATCCTCTGACAAAAAAGGCACCCAAGGTTTCTGATAGACAAAGTTACGAGGGGCATCCACAAAAGCACAGTGCAAGAAACATGATCCTACTCTTTTCTCCAGATCAGTAAATTCAGCCTGTCAGGAGATAAAACACATGGCAGCTTTTTGTCAAAAGACTGATTGTACATCACAGGTGAAACTTTTCATTTCTGCAGTTCCACAAGATATAAATGAAAACACTCTTACATTCTTAACAAACCAGAGGCATTCTTCAACATATGTGATGCAGTGATGAGCTTTTTTAACTAAGCATCTGATCAAGCAATTAAAGTAAATTTTGCTCAAGTACAAACCCTGAACTAGAATATATGAAAAGACAGCAATAACAAACAATTAAAAGTGCTCTCTGGTACTTTACAGTTAGATATAAATAAACACACAAAAAAATGTTAATAGAAAGACATACCAACAAGATACGCAACTTAGTTTTTATATTTTTCTTTTGAAAAACTTGGAATAAGAACTAGCAAAACCACTTCATATATGAACAGTTCTAGCATATCAGACTAAAAACCCACTTAGCTGAGCATCCTGTCTCCAAAAGCAGCCAATAATGGATGTCTTGAAATCAGTACCAGAACAAGGCAAGCACATAATGATACTTCCCAGAAATACTCTCCCAGCCTCCAGCAATTTTCAGCTTATGTACCTTCTGAGCCAGAAATTGTGATCTTGCACACAGTAGCCCTTGGCTGACATACCTGTTGTGAATTTGCCCTGTTGCTTTTTGAATCTCTATGTAATTTTAGTGTCCGCAACCTCCCACATCACAACTACACATTTTATGAAGAACCACCACCTTTGCTGTCAGTCTGCCATCAGCTACTTTTGTTTGATGCCTTCCGATTTATTAAGCACAGAAAACAATCTATTATTACCCACGCTCTATCAGACAAGTCTTCATGTACATACTAAGAACAAACACAATTTCCCAAAACTGATGTCCAAAATCAACCAGAAAAGATTTACAAACAGAAAAAGTGAAATAAAGAATTTAAGAGGTTTTTAGCATGAAAGAGAAGGCCATCATTTTTCAAGTCTTGTTTATGAATAATTCTATGCCTACTGAGGCTTTATCATAACTTTGTCCAACAACTTCTGAAACCAGAATGACCACTTTTTTCCAGTACTTTAAGGACATCTTAGATTTGCTCACTACGGATAAGCAACCTTGAATCCCCTCGCAGAGGGTAAGACAGTACATGGCAGTTGCCGAAGAAGCTACCACACCTTCTCCCCATGCACATCTCTGAATTAGCACTTATGGAGCTTACCCTAACTGGACCAAAATACATAGTTTAATATTTATGAGATTTAATATATTCTCAAGCATAGTTGTAAAAATATTTTTAAGATGTGAGTAGCTAAAGCATATGATGAAATGAAAGTATCCTTCATCTTAAACAGTCCCTGCCATCTTCTGGGGATAGAGATGTCAGTCATGGCAAGCTTGCCTAAAGTTCTTACTCAGATGGAGCACTGTTTGCCTAAATCATAGAGAAAATTGTTGTTTAGATTTAGGAAAGTAATCTTCCTAACATCTTCCAGTGGAGCAATAAGTCTTAGATCTCTAGAAAATAAAGACTGTATTAGTAGCTCATGGCTGATGCGTCATCTGGGGTTTAGCTACAATACCTCTGGTAGAGTGCCAAGCTGTAACAATTTAACCAACAATTTAACAACTGTGTAACCGAGCCATCCTTTATATTGGCTTTATAACAGAGATACATGAATATGTTGCCCCAGGGTCACATTTGGCATCCACAACCAAAACACAAGAGAATTTTTTTCTGTACCTCTTTCAGATTTTAAAATGTCTGGTTTATTTGATTTATAAGAATAAAGTACCTGAAAAATACTACAACTTCAGTCCTCTATGTCTCTAAAACTCCATGTTATTTTTCAGATCAGTTTTGTAAGCGGTGTGTGTTGCCTGGCAGCAAGTCTGCTCACAACAGAGCAAAGAGCTAATTAGCTAAAACTTGCTCAACTACCTGTACATGCATCACAAAAAGAGTACAGGCAAAACGATAACCTGTATTGCTAAAGATTAAAAGAAGCTCTCGCATGAACCAAAAAGAAAACAAAAGCATCTCTTCTGAGCACAAGAAGGATGACTTAGGACAGCAGCGATCAAACTGGACAGGCATTTGCCCGCCTCCATCATCTTTGGAAAAGGCAGAAAGAAGATGAAATTGGAAGGTCACCAAGAGGCACAGAAGGGACTGTTTCCCACATGCACAGCTATTTAGAGCAGAGATGGTAAAAGTCTTTAGGGTTAAATTTATCCCACCACCCTCCCTCCAGAAAAAAAAAAATAAAAAAGAAAATTTTTGTGAGGGATTGGCAGTGCCAGTAGTTTGGTTTTGCTGACCTAGCCCAGGTGATAGTACTGGCAACTTCAGGAGCAAAGAGCGCTGTTCGCTGTGCTACCACAGCAGCTGCTACAAACTCTGCTGCCTTCAGAAGGCTGAACAGATAAAGTACAAAAGCCACAGCTTTGTACTTTCCCTAAGCAGAACAGAGGCAAAAAACCAAGTTAGCTGTAGATTAATCACAAATGACCATAGAAAATGAGCTCCTTCCTGCTCAGAAAGCAACTACATATCCTTTTTAAAGATGGAACTGGGTAATAACCCAGGGCTTGGGAAAGAAACCTGTGGAGCATAATTGAGGGCTGAAATGGAAAGACAGTGGGGGAGAAGTACAAAAATGGCGTACAGGAAAACACTTAGGTAAAAGCTGTCCAAAGAGAGGAAAAAAAAAAGTGTCCTTTCAGAAAGGAAGGGAAAGGTACATATCTACATTTGTTACGTATTTTATACTGAGTTCCATTAAATACACACAAGAATCCTCTTGAGGATTCACAAAGCAGACTTCCAAGATGAGGTTCTAAACATAAAAAGGTTTGGTATTACTTATTAGGCTACACAAAGTAAACTTTTAATATCATGATGGCCTCACGTCTCTCAGACCCATGAAACAACTGCACCAGGGAAACACAGTCCCGATTCATACATTTTACAACATCAAGTACGTCCCCCAGGTACAACTCACCTGACCAAGTATAAAGATCTGTTTTGACTAATTCTATTTAGTTGCTTGCACAGAAGTATTTAGTGCAATCTGAAACGTCCGGGGGATCAGAGATTTCTTTTTGGGACAGGTAGACGTGATACAGGACTTAGAAGGCCAGCTGGGATACCCCAGAGCATCACATATGGACCGCTAAAGGAAGCCCTCAAGACAGGACTAAGACACCTAAAGGGAGGTGTGAGCTATGTAAGCTAAGTACCTAATATCCCTTTATTTTCAACAGAGAACCGATCAGGCTAGTCAAAAGAGCCAAGAAAGCTGTTCAGCTAACCAGCCACCAGAACTATTTGCTCATGGCTCCACGGACTGTATTGGTCAGATTTCCACTGACTCTAACAGGATATTAAACACTGTGCATACATGTAGACACCTAAATTTAAGTGTCTTGAACCCCATCCATACCTCCAAGAGTCAGCTGCCTAAAGCACTTCACTCAAAAACAGAGAAGCTCACAAACCTGTTTGTAAAACAGGTTATTCCTTATAACCACTTGATTTACTCCATCAACTATAAAAGGAATTTTCAAGACTAGCTCAACATAAACATGGGTATGTGGTCAAATGAATCCCAACCCTTTCCTAATAAAGCTCTGCAAATGGAGAGAGTATTAAAAGAACTGGTTATAATATCCATACAGTATTCATGAATAGTTCAGGGAAAACCACAATTTATTGCTTTGGCTGTGGAAGGCTTGTTCTTTAGTCTGAAACTAGGGTAAGAGTCTGTGATCCCATGCTTCTCCAGAAATTATCTGACACAAAAATACATGTCCATTTCCCACCCTGTCCAAGTTGACCTTAAGTAAGATGTGACTTACACGAATGTTTTTGGCAACAGAAACAAACATGAAGGCAGAGAAATATCTTTCAAGGAAAAGCAATGCTGTGGAACTTACTTCTCAACTGAGTTTCTTGCTGAAGAGAATATCATATGATGTTAACATCCAGGACTTATATAAAATTTCATACAATCATATCTGAGGGACCATGAGGGGACTGTACGTGCATTTAATTATGCCCACCCATTAGCTCAATGACTTTTATTGGATTGTTCACCACATGAAGTTACCTACTTATTCTGCCCTCCTCTTCCTCAAGCATAGCTCACTTGCTTTCTGGGTTTTTCAAAGGTTTTCTTTAAAAGGTATGGGGGAGGTTTCATTTAGTTGCTGTGGGGTTGTTTGTTTGTTTGTGCGTTTTGGTTTTTTTTTTTTGGTGGTTTGGTTTTTTTGGGTTTTGTTTTTTTTTTTTTGCTTGGGCTAACTGCAAAACTTTTAACAGCTTCAACATTAACCATAAATATACCTCAAAACTGGGAAATTTATTTTGGAAACAAAAAAACCAGCCCCCGACCCCTCCAAAATTAGTAAGACACTGACCTTTACACATACCCAGATATTGTCATAGCTGTTAAAACATGTTTGCAATCTATTAACAGGCACAAAGGTACTTAGTCATCTTTTATTTCAGTGCAAGTTAGGTAATTAAGTCTTTTCTATGGATCTAGGCCCACAACCCTTCAACAACCATGTTTAAACACTTACTTAAATTTAACAGGTAATTTCTATTCAGAAAGTCGCTTTCAGGTAAGTCACTTCTAAGGCAAACAGTATATGATTAGATCCAGATAGAGGTACGCATTGTTGCTGAAGCTATCTTTAGAAGTTTTCCAGAAGCTATCTTTAAGTCTTCCAGAATTTTACACACCTTACCCTGTGCTACAATAGAACCAAAAATCAATGCCCAAGAAAGCTTTAATTCACATACTATAGAGGCAGTACCTCTTCCCCAAGCCTACTCGGCACCTTCCCATTTACATGTTCAAGGATTACACAGGTATTGTAAATCAACTGATCCTTTTCTTTGGTAGGAGTGGGTGCAGAGGCAAACATCAAATGGCTGTCTTCCTGAGCTCTTTCCTTCCTATCCCAATTTCCATCTCTGTTCCTGTCTTGCTATATCACCTCTGAGACCAAAGCAACGCCCACACAACTGCAGTCAGAGCTGTTGGGAGAACAACAATCTGCATCCTACAGATTTGCACCTCCACGCCACTTTCACACATCCAGCTCACAGCATTGCCCCTCTGCACTTCACCTTTAAGGACAGACAGTGTGACAAGTCCACATTTGGAAGAGAAAGGAACATTTACAAAGTAGACTACATTCAACAGCTTTCTTTTCTCATCCCCCAGGGACCTTCACAACAAGGGAAGAGAGGCTGTGCTGCGGGTCATGTAGTAGAAGGCAGAGAAAAGGCAATGCTGTAGTTTGGGGTAGAGGGAGGAGAGGCAGAAACGTTTGAAGTCTATCACTGCAAGATGGATCAAGACCAACCTCTCACCACAGAGGAGCAGCAGGACTAAAACAGACAGAACTGTGCTGTCTCTGCATCTCATCTACGTGTTGGAACAACACAACAGCATTGCGCATCTGACTAGATGAAAATAACTTTTCTGAACAATAACGCTACGCTGAGAACTTGTATTCAGACGAGGACAGTGGTAGTTAATCAAAGTCCTTTTGCAAGTGACCATTTTCCAGGATGTAGTCCCTGATAAGACATAGTCTCCTTTTCAAGGGTTATGGTCTCATTTTCTGCTACTTGCAGTATTTTTCAGGTAAGAATCTTTCCAACTGATCTAAATCAGCCTGTATAATTGATCTGATCAAACCATTATTTAGCATTTCACTATATTGACCAGAATGGCAGTTCTACTACAAGCATTCCTGAAGATCAATAGATAGTCAATATACCAAGCTAAGCATAAAATCCTACACAATGTCACCACAAAGTGTCATGGAATTTCTCTTAATTTATACTTTTTTTTGTTTAATATTGACAGTTTTTTTCTGTAGTGCAACTTTTTTGTACTGTTCTGTGACCCACAGCAACCCAGACTGATCCTTTTGGGTATGCACACATCATTCTCAATGAAATTTTGACGAATGAAGACAGCAGCAAAATCCCTACTCACTTTAGAGGAGTCAAGATTCCACTCTACCAATGTCCTCTATATGTACAGTTATACAGACAGCGGAAGGTGCTGTCTTTCAGAGAAAAATAATGTTTATGCTTCCAGTCACTGGTCAAGCAAAATCAGACCGAGAAATTTTACTGAATGATTTTAACAAACTTCATGTTCGATATAACAGGCTTTTCATAGGCTTTGTTAAAGCTACACTGAAGCTGTAACGTGTGACAAGCCAGCCCTCTATGCACAGCAGGCTGACGTTCAATGTTTCAACAAAAAGACTGTTAAATTGGATTATTTCTTGCTATTATATAATCATTATTGGTAGACATTATGCAGATGGAAGTCATTCAAAGATGTTTTTAAACAAACACATATGTTTTCTCTCAATTCTAGTACAAATTGCACCAACACAATTTCACTGGCTTCAGTGCAATCAAGCCGTGCAGGTATGAAAAAGGACCTGAACCACTCCCCTGCCATTTTTCCTTGTCATCTTTACCACGATAAAAATACCAATGTTTTGTGGGAAAGAAGTTGTGAGCTTACCAAATGCTGTGCTCCATCCAAGAAAACTCAGAATGACAAGATCATCGGCTTTGCTCCTAAATGTAGCACACTATAGAACAGTCTAGACTTTTTCAGTAAAATTCCCTGGTGAATGTAAAAAATGGAGGGAGAGGGGCACTTTTAATCCTTTTCTACAGTGCTTCTAAAAGCAGCAAAAAAAGTCTTTTTTTTCCAGTGATATTACTGATAGCGTACAAGACGCAATAACAGCATTTAGTATCAAGAAACCCTACTATACCATCTTGTGTTGTACATCTTCTGCTTACACCATAAAAAATTTACACATTAACTTATTACTATTACGAATACTGTTCTTACAGTTTTTTACTGCACCACTTGTGCAATCAGGATTCTGAGAACTGGAAAAAAAAAAAAAAAATCTTAAACTGTCCTGAAAACAGTATTTCATTACAAGGTGAAGTTTAGCATGACTTACAAGACGGACCTGCTTACTGTCATCCTAAAAGCAAGCAAAATAAGCAACACGATCCAATTCATAACTCTGTATCCTGAGTTTAAAGACAGAAAATACGCTATTTATATTAACCCTTTAAAAGGAATTTTGGACTATTGTATAAATACATATTTTAAATCTTCATTGCACAGAGGAGTTCTTTTTACTTTCCTGTACAAGAGAGAAAATGAAATCAACAATACAATGTTTATATTGGCAAGGAAAAAAGGTGAAAAGGAATATTAAATATTTGATGACTCGAAGCAAATTAAAAATAAAAGTAATAATTTAAAAGTATTTAGTTATTGCTTAAGTAGAGCTATTACTGTTGTTAGGGAGCAACACACAGGTTACTTCTTAGCATCTCTTCAGTCTTAAAAAAATATTTTAAAAGCAGCGTGCAGTGTAGAGCTATTGCTCCTACCTTCCACAATGAGAACACCAAATTGCATGAGTGGCTTGCGCTGCACTGCCTAACAGGACAATACTGGAGTGCTACTTGATTACGAGCTACTTGTTTGAGTTTTTAACACTGAAGCTTAAGGCAGCAATAGTATGAGTATACTAAAGAATTTAGCATAAATATTTTTTATTCAAAACTAGGGCTTTAATGTATTTAATAGTCTGCTTTTATGAATTCTTAATATTCATTTATGTCATGGTTATGTCATTTTAAAAGACAGTGATGCTGTAAATATTCACTGTGCAAGGTTTACTTTTTTTAAGTAAAACTCAATTTCCACAAGACCGCAGAAGTTAAAACACGCAAGGAAGATTAAGCGCACAGTTGTAACAGGGTTTCAGATACGAATTAGTGCCTGTTTGAAAGAAAACAAAATAATAATAATAAAAAAAAAATACCAGCAATAACCGCAATTTCACAGAAACTAGCGTCCCCTCCCTTCGGGGGTCATCACCTTCAGAAACGACCCCAAGCAAAGCGTGCACCACAGCCGCTTTACTGCCCTAAACTGCACGTCGCCAGGAGGCCGAGCACTTACAGCCCGGTTTGGGACCCGGCCACGCCGCTCTCACGGCGGCTGTCACCCAGGCGGCTGTCACCCAGGCGGCTGTCACCCAGGCGGCTGTCACCCAGGCGGCTGACACCCAGGCGGCTGACACGGGCTCATCGGCAGGTCCGGGATGCGCCGGCCGAGGGAGAGCTGAGGGGGGTTCTGCCATTGCCGGGGTGAGGAGCCGGGGGGCCACCGAAGGAGCAGGGCGAGCCCCTGCTCCCCTGCCAGGGCTCGGGGCGGTGGGCAGGGGAGAGGAGTCCCCCGGCGCCAAGGGGAGCGCGGCCTCCGCCCGGCACCCCTTCACCACACCGCCTCCCCCGGCGCCTCACCCAGCCGCAGACAGGACCCGCCGGGACGGGGAGGGGGGGCTTCTGCTCGGCTTTTGGGGAATATTTTAAGCGGGGAGCCAGGTCCTGCTCCTGGGAGAGCGGAGACGTCCCCACACACCGGGGCGGGAGGGGAAACGACGCTGTCCCGGCGCCCAAAACGCCACACGGGAGGAAGGAGGAAGGAAGGAAGGAAGGAAGGAGAAAGCAAGCTCCCCGCGAAGGGTTAACGATCAGCATTTCCCTCCTGCCCCGGGCTGACAGGTCCCACCGCCGCTGTCACCACCTCAGCCCGCCCGAAGAGACGGGGAGCAGCCGCCCCGCGCCGTGGCAAGCGGCGGGAAAAGCGGGGTGGGTGTGAGAGAGGCGAGACCGGGCAGCGCAGCCCCGTTCCGCGCCCCCTCACCGGCGCCGCACGCCGACCCCGAAGGAACAATGGGGGAGAGAACCCGCCGCCCCGCGTTGGGGGGACGAGGGAGCCGGCAGGGAGGGAGACCCCGCGCTCCTCTCTCTTCTCCCCCGGGGCGGGACGGGGCTCGGCTGCGGCGGGTCCCGCCGCAGCCGAGCCCCGTCCCGCCCCGGGGGAGAAGGAGGGCGGAGGGACGGAGCGGGGGAGGCAGGTCTCCAAGCGCCGCTTCGTCCCATCCCCACAGGGAACCCTCCTCGCCCCGACTGGGTCGGGCCCCCCTCTCCCGCCAAGCCGGTTACCGCTGCCGTGGCCGCTGAGTCCTCCCGTTCTCCAGAGCCCGGCTCGCCGCTCGCACCCTCCGTCGCCATCTTCCCGCTGTAACGGCTCCGGCGCGGAGAGCGGCGCGGAGCCGAGTGGCGGCAGCCGCCGCCGCCGCCGCCGCCGCCAGGCGCTTAACCCCCTCCCCGCCGGCAGCGAGCCCGCCGGCAGCGGGGACGCTTAACCCCTCCGGCGCCGCGCTAGGCGGGGCTGCCCAAGCCGAGCCGCCCCTTTCGCCGGCCCAGGCGAGCGACTCCCGCCGGCCAGCGCCCGGCTTTCCCCACCCACCCCCTCCCCGTCCGCCATAAGGCGGCCCGGAGCCAGGCGGAGGAGGGGGAGCGGGACCCCGCCGCGGGCTGCCGGCGCGCAATGGTGGCTGAGGGGAGCGCCCCCGCCCCCGCGCTGTCCGGGCCTCACGCAGGCACGGCTCTCCTCCCTTCCCTCCCCCGTGGCTTGGGAGCGGGAGAACGAAAGGAAGGGTTGTGGATGGGGCGAAAGAAAAAGGGTTTTTGCAGTGGGCTTGGCTCACCTGATCGGCGAGATCCTTAAACCAGCTGAAGCCTCTGAGGGAAGGGCGTCTCTTTGCCTCTTTCCTACTGGGGGTGCTGACAGAGGGAGTCACCTCTCCCTCCTCGTCCCCGTGGAGTGGCTGGGGTGGACATTTCTGCCACCAGCCCTTGCTTACTGGCTTATTTTCAAGGCAGGGTGGCTTCAGAGCCTGTGTGGGGATGGACCTTGATCCAGGCCCAGCGTGTCGGGCCCAGCCCTGGAGCCCACCTTGGCCTGGGGCTGCCCTTCGCCATTCCTGGCCAGTACCGCAGCCGAAGCCCGTTCTGACTCCTTCAGAGGAATGTTCAGGCTGCTGAGCTGAACCCACTACCACACGGGTTAAATGTTCGCCCCCCAGGAGCACCTCTCCATCTGTGCCACACTGTCTGCCTCCAGGGGATGGGTGTTCCTCAAGGTCTTGCCCCACTGCTTTCCCCCTGCAATGGGAACCCACCCGGTGAGCTAGACACAGAAAACCAAATCCAAATGTACCCTCCTCTGGAACCAACTTACATCCATTATAAGCTGAATTTGCAACACTGTTTACTCTGCAGCCACATACAACAACTTCCACCAACAACAGGCTCTTCTGAGCCTTGCCAGTCTCATGCCAGGTTTGTGCTGAACTACCTTGGTGCTGTGACCAGACAGAAATGGGCCAATGCCTTCCCTTGATCAAAGACAGCAAATGTTCTTCTAAGCATGCTATACCTAAGGATGTAAGTAAAAAACATGCATGAACTTTTCCCCCTTTACATTACTGGACGGGGAATTGATGAGCGATTAGTAGAATAAACTCTAATGTAAATGTACACTGAACAAAGGGAGCAGAAGGCAGTGTATAGGAACCATTACAGGGCACATAAAATCCAGTCAAACAGATGCTTTCTGGATTTAGGGCTTGTTTTTCTTTTTTCCTTAAAAATCAACTAGCTTTCCTCCTACTCAAGCTTTACACTTTTTATAACTATAGCGAGTGCTCGCATCCTTTCCACTGACGAAGCTGAGAAACTCCATTGATGACACAGAGCCTAAAACAACTTGTTTTTCTCAGTTCCCAGAATTCTAATACCATTTAACTGGTTTTAGGATATATTGTTGCTTACTTACTTTATTGACAGCAAAGTACCATACACTACTCCTAATTATTATTTATATGAATTTTGAAGAGTATGTGGTGCTTTGCCATCGAGAAACTCAATGAAAAGTCATTTGTTTCCTATGGACTTTGTCATACTTACTCCTCTCCAAAATGGTTTTAAACACTGAGGTTTTTAAACTGGTTGGAGAATATCTTTTCTCTTATTGATTCCTGTCTACCATTATCATTGCCAGTATTTCCCTGTTGTGTTAGAATCATCTGCTGACCATCACAGTTACTTATGTGTCTTTCTAACTGAGTTGGTACAAAGCATGCACACAACATACTGTGTAAGGACTATTTTTTTAACTCCATCCCTATCATAGCAATGATGTAGCAAAGGCTGCACCATTTATCTCTTGCTCTGCTGAGATCATAAACTCTGGTTTAGCTGATATTTTATCAATTACCAAGTGTACATTTATCAAAATAACAATGAATATTAGATTAGTCATAGCTTTCCATCTCACACTTGAGAACTGATCTCTTTTTCCTCATCTGAAGATAAATTTAGAATGCTTTCTGAGAAGATGGGGGTGCTCAGATCTCAGCCAGCAAAAAATTAATAGGATAGATGGATCAGCAACACTTCAGTTAAAAGCCCACCCCCAGACAACTAATACCAAGCACATCATCCAAGCGTTGGAAGCAGTTTGACCTGCTGTTGTGGTCAAAAAGATGACAGGCATGCTTTTGAAGGAGGAATGCTCTATATTTTTTCTTTATGCCATGAAATGAATTGTCACAACATTTTGAAAATATTACTGATTGTTGTAATTGTATGAGCCTATGTTGCATGTTTGTGTTTCTTCACCCTTTCCCCTAATGACGGCAACAAGGCTTACTGTTGTCATGAGAGCACTAAAATCCATATTAGGTATTACCAGTTGCTACTAGGAGTAGATTCTCATGCTGCATAGCAGTTGTTGCTGCATTGTCAGTGATGGTGATAGGACCCAAATGCCTTTGAGGTTTTGCTGCATGAAGAACAACTTTGGACTTGGGATCATCTTCAAAGTAAGAAATGTTTTTTTCCTTGATTGTTAGTACTGCATCACTGGACAAACTCTTACTTATTCTCTGGTTACTCTGTTTATGCTACTGACATCCTCTCTCAGAACTGGCTTTAAACCCTCAGTAATAGAGCATCTACACACATAATAAATGAGTTCAGAGAGAGGGACAGCATGATTTCGTGACTGTTCCAATAGTGCACTGTCATTGCTATGCCTGTATTACACAGGGTGAAACACCTCTTTAACGCATGGCTAAGCCAGAGGCCTTCTAGGAGAAGAAATTGCCTGTGCTTTTACAGATAATTTTATCACTCCAGTAAGGCAAAGGAGTTGCTTTTCTCAGAGGAAAGTGCTCACTCTTTTACTACTAGCACGTAGCTGGCAAACTGAATGCAATTAACTTTTTCTGTTGTTCCAGTTTTATTTGGCTTGAGTGACATAAAGGAAAGGCCAAGCCTAGGAGCAGGCCTTACAACTGAGCTTTAAATGTATTTCTTTCCTATGATTAGAGACCTGGCATGCAGCGGTGGAATGTCCACACCTTACAGGATGCAGCTGCTGGACTGAATGGTGCTCATTCCCTCCATTAGCACACAACTGCTGTGATAGAAAATGCATGCCTTGGCTTTACATTGGCAGGGAGGCAAACTGCTATGTATCTAAATCATACCGTGTATTGAGGCTTTACTGCCTCGCATGAAACAGAAAAATGTAAAATGGTATTTTATTCACCCTTTTCTAAAAAATAAGCCTGTGTCTGAATTTAAAGCAAGCAGGAGATGCTGAAGTCCCAAAATAAATTTTTACAGAATATCGGATATCTGAGAAAAAGTAATTAATCATTGTATCATTCCAATCTTTTCAAAGGTCACCCCAGTGCAAACTTAAGGCATTTCTGCCATCACCCTCATCTAGGACTTATCAAGCTGTGCCAAACAACATGATTCAAATACTGCACTGATAACTTCTTCAGGGAACTTTGGTCTTGGAGACCCATAAGCAATACAGAGCACTCTTATACAGAACTATTACCTTGGGTTTTGTGAAGAAGGGGTTGCTTTCTCTGGAATAAGACACACCACTGTCTGGGTGAAATTCAGTAGAAAAAGAATCAATATTCTAGAAGGCATGTTGTTTGTTTCTGATGATGTTAAACTAGCATCAAAAAGAAAGGTGAAAAGGAGATAAAAATCAAACCATTGAAAACAAAATGGAATCTCCAGTAGGCATCAACAGAAGAGATGCTTTAATTGACTATGCACAAGGAGCATAGCTAATAAATAAGAAGTGTTGGAATTTTTTATTTATGTGCATAAATTCAACAGTGCTGCATATTACTATAAGCTAGTGATGTAGTTCACATGACTGGAATGTTGAAAATGGCTATAATCTGCTTAGAAAGGCACAAGTGGACAAGAAGAAGGGAAAACACTATCAAAATAGAGTGTTCTGTGTGTCAGCATTACTGACATCTCAGGAAAGGTTATTTGAATGTTATTAATTGTATTTTAATGTTTAAAACATAAAATGAAGTATTAGATAGTGCCTACTGCAAGCCTTACATCGTACTAAAGAAAAAAATTACAAGCTCCTTAAGTTTCTTTTACATAGAAAGAGAAAACTGCTATCACTCAGGCTTCACCTTGAATCACATCATTCTGCCAATACTGTAACATCCTAGAAACATCTAAAAATTACAGGTGACAATTCAAAAAGTTAACCTTGAGCAGGAGGATTCTAAATAAGACCTCATTTATATATATGAAGAGGGAAAGCTAGCTCCAACTGGAATCTAAAATTTGGGCGTTTGCTGTGCCTAACTTTTGGAAATTTGAGCCCAGAACGGAATCCAGAAACTAAAAATGGGTACAGCCTATGAATCTGAAACGTTTATTTTAGAGAAGTCTTGCAGTCTGTGTTATGCAGAAAGAAAAGATCACACACTCATCTCCCTGGAGTTGAAATCCATAAGATTCTACTACAGCATCAATATATTTCAAGTCTATTCTGGAATGTCTGAAAAAGTTGGATGTTTGTTTGTTTTGTATGTATTTTCCTAGGAGGAAGAAAATGATAACTCATTTGCTGTCAAGGCAAAAAAGAGTGTACAGCTTTTAAAAAACTGGAAAGGTATAGGAGAGTTAAAATTATCAGACTGAAAATGTATGAAAATATTCAGAAAAGCTAAAAGCCCTATCTTCTTTCTTTCTTTCACTTGTCTTCTCATGGGTACCAGTAAGGAATGTGAAGTAGATCCACAAGAGATTGGTAACTGAAGCAATAAAGGTGCAGGAATCAAGAATTCTCAGAACCAGTTTCCCCGAGCAGGCATGATGACTAACGTACTTTTACAGGCATCAGCACTTCCAAGCAAAAAAACACATTTTTTTTCTGGACATAGGAGCAATGCATGCTGCTGTGATCACATTGGCTGTAGTGGCAGGAGTCAGGGGAATTCATGCTGCAACTGCCAGACGTGGAAGAGTTTGTTCCTTCACTGGCAGGAGTTATGCAGTGATCTGCAGTGCTGGGAAGTACACTACCTCATTTTGGAATTTAACTCTTAGCCCGCAGATCACCACACCGTGAAATTAATTTTTTCAGTGATTGTTAAATCACTTTATTGCAGAATCTCTTCTTTTATTTTTCTCCTTTTTTTTCTTTTTTTCTTTTTTCCTTTTTTCCCCCTTTTTTTTTCCCTTTCTTTTTTTGAGAGAGAATCCATTGATTGCTATCCCCGCTGTTTTGGCATTTCTCCCTTTTCATTATGCAAAAGGTTAATTTTGAAAATTTCTTATGCCGCTGACATCCTATGAACAAAATTGGATCGCTAAATGCCCCCCCGTAGGGATGAAGCTGTACCACTGCCAAAATGGACTGCTGTATCTCAAAAGAAACTCGGCTGGAATTGAAATGATAGTGCACACAGTGGAGGCTGTCCTCTCTGCCAAAGCTCAGCTATTGCTCTGAGAGCTCACTGTGCAAGTGCAGCACTCTATGCGGGCATTCAGCACATGAAACAGCTTCAAGAGGACCCTTACTCTGTAATTGTAGAAATAAAATCTCAAGGGAGGTTAATCAGTTCACTGCCAAGAAGGATCAGTCTCAGTAAGGTGGTAACTACCCTAGCACTTGGATTGAACTTCTATAGGGGGACTTGGTAATGAAATGTTGTTTGTATTGAAATGCTCCACTAGGGAGAAATTCCCTTGCTAATGAAACAAAACTGCTTCAATAGGTTGTTAGCTCCATCACTGACACTGTAGAACTACAGCCCAGGAGAATTAGCTCCTGTGCTACTGACACAGAACAGAAATCATTGTGCTGAGGCGTTAACTCCCTCCTGGAAAACAAGCATTTGCTAGAATAAAGGAACAAATTTACTTGCCTGTAGGAAAGTGATGCACTTGCTCACTGATGCAATTCAACTTTTGCAATGTAACTTTATTTATACTCTCAAAAAATAATTCTGTGAAAAGATAAGAGATCTGAGAGTGTGTGTGTTCCATAAACTGAACTAATGTAATCATATTGCCAAGACTCATAGTGACCTGAACTAAAGACCGGCGACTTGTGTAAGTCTGTGGTTCAAGTTTATGGATAACACAAGTGCTGATGAATGTTTTAATCAGAAAAAAAATGAGTAAGACTTTCACTGTGAAATCACAAGTAAAAAAGGTGAAATTATAATTCATGTGGCATTCAGTATGTGTGCAAAATTCACTTATTTACATGTAAATGAGGCAAGCAGAGGAAGAGCAATGAGCAGGAGAGAGATAACCCTGTCTAGTCTTTCCTGTCAAGCACAAGCATCTTTCAATGTACAACTGCACTGAAATCTTTAAGTCAGGGATTAGGGACTCTGCCTTTGCTGTACCATTTAAATTCTGGATATCTCTAAGATTATCTTTCATTAGAATTTTGCTGAGCATGTTCCTCAAGACTGAGATGTTTTACACCATCACTTAGATTGTATGGGACTTTGGTCCTCAGTGTGTCATTTGCCTACCTTACTGGGAATTAAGTGGCAATGAAATTAAAAAAATGAGTATGAACTAGCTGTGCTGCAAAAATGAAAAGAGTGTTTAGGCTCCCGAGTTTCATCAGCTCTCAGTGGATGCTGGGGACTCTCCTGCCTTCTGTGCCCTGACAATTTCCTCTGAGATTTGAAGACTGGGCATGAATATAAAACTAAAGCTTGTCAGAAGATCTGCTGCAGCCAGAAATCTGTGTGAATATAATGACTTTACAAAATATCTCAAAAGACTGAATAATTTTGCTGCAGGACAAAGGCAGAAAAAAAAGAAAGTCCGTGGATTTGGAATGAGGACTATTTACTTAATATTTGATCTTTGTTATTTTAAAACAACTACAAAATATGATTCATAGAAACACAGGACTGGATTACCAATCAGTTAGTCTAACCTCTTCCAGATCCTAGCAAACATATTACACAGTCCTGTCAATAAAATGATTACTTTAAAATCAGAATTTTTTCTGTATCTTTTCTATTCAAATAGTGCTGAATATGTTAGCTTAAAACTATATAAATTCTGCATTATTTACGAGAAAATTAAATATGTCTTGATACTGGTGACTTTTCCTTAAGGGCTATCAAATAACATAGTAGCTACTAATTAAGCACCACAATATCTTTTTGAGTCTGAAGATATTTCAGCAGTTATGTCAATGTTAAAACAAAGATAAAGGAAAGCTCAGTGACTTGCTAAGGACCACAGAACAGATCAGAAACTGTAACTGAGAAAGGAAACCCTGGAATACTGGTTTCCAGCCTCTTGCTCTTATTGAAGTGACCATCTGAGTAAATATATACATTTAATGAAATGAGATTTAGATGTCCCTGTGCCAGGATAAAGAGATTGCACTGGAAATGGACTGGTACTTAAAAAAAATGGCACTATCTAAAAGGAATGCTTTGACAGCTGGGAAAGACTGCATTTCAGTGAAGTTTGTTCTACTCTGCACTGCATATACCACTGACATACAACAGTATTTGTATAAAAACAGTTCACAGCCCAAGTCCTTTTTTAAATTTAACATATGGTTTGTCCAAAAAAACAGTTGATTGGAAAAAAATCAGCCCTGTCATGGAGGGGAAACTTCCAATTAGAAGTAGAAATGAACCCACAGAAACACTTCCTTTGGAAACAAGGCTCTGTTATTGGAGGATAACAAGAGGACAGTGGTTGTATTTCTGACCGTTAAAGGTATCCCAAAGTATAAAAAAATCAGCATGTGCAGCATTTGGCTTCTGTTTAGCCTTTGAAAAGGCTTTTCAGACATGCAACCTCTTAAGGGAGATTTGTTTTGCAGAGATTGCTCTAGAAACAACCAGAACAGAACAGCAGCCTAGAACAAAGCTGCTTCTCACCCGTGGCAGTATGAAAGGATCCCTCTCCTCCCTTTATTTGAGGCCCCTTAGGAAGTCTACGGGATGCTGGTTGCTAGGCAACGCCCAAAGCAATGGTGTTTATAGCATTAGGTATTAATTATTGTCATGGGCCTTTTTCATGGAAGATCCTGGAAATATGCAATTAGACACGTCACAGGATAAGTCATTTTGCATTCTGATGGACAAGCATTATTAATCTGCAGAAAATTCAGAATTTGACAAATTGTTCAAAGGTGATTGACTGTGCCAAGTCTAATATTTTCTTTTTGTCGTGCTGGTTTTTTGTAATTGCAGCAAGGGGATTTGAGCAACAATATGGTTACATTTAGCTGTTTAAAAGTTCTGAACTAGAAAATAATATTGCTTCATTTGTTTCCCTGATTAAAGTGCCTAACCCTAAACTGATCTTTACCAGCACTTGATTTTGAGTAGGTCAGGTCAGTAGTTGAGCAAAAAAAAGGAAGCCTTAGAATATGAATATGAAAGCTACAAAATAAGATAAAATATTTAATAGCAGCTGCATGTTGCAACACAGAAGTAGAAACAAATAACTCAACAAATTAAATTTTGTGAAAGAGGCAAGGTTTAGTCTGGTAGTGTTGTCCTTGAAATAAATGTCTTCATATCATTCATGACACTGGCTTGTATTTATGAGAAAGGAGAGCTGCTCTTCCTTCTCTAGCATTGCCTACCTAGGTAATCATCACTAGCATAACGGGACATACACATGGTACATTCCACTTTTAAGAGGATGTTCATCCATTGTATTAGACAGTTTATACCCTCTGAAATGAATTGGGGCAGCCAAGAAGAGACTCCAGTTAGTGCAAAGAAAAATAGAATTCACACTAAAGCATGTCATTACCAAAGGTAAAAACATAACCAGCAGCATATTGGAAACTCCTGTGAAGTGACAGTGACAAAATGTAACCAACACCAAAGCAAATAAATTACTGTCTCAGCACATGAACTGAGTAATAAGAAAATTAGAGGAAGAAATTATTAGACTTTTATCAATTACAGCAAGAGAAAAAGTGCTAATTATTTTCTGGTTGAAGGAAGATGTTGAGACTGTGGGTGGGAGAGGCTCAAGGAGACACTAATAGGAGGTTTTGTGGCTAAAAATCTTTGTATCGCACAAGGATGCCTTCTCCCATGTCTTGAATACGCTAATATTTGTGCAGAGGGAGAGTGAAATGCAGCAAAGGGGAATAAGAAGCACTTTGGTTTGTCCCGCCCATAGATGAGGCACATGACAGAAGGTGAAGCTCCCATTCTGTTTCCTGAGTCATGTGTCTTTAGATGGATATGTGGCAGAAAACTGTCATGAATATTGATGTCTGATAATTTGCCTCAGGATGCTTCAGAAATTGGAACACTAGTCAGACTGGTACTGTGCTGCTTCAAATGCCCACAGAGTATGCTAGCGAGTGAAATTATCAGGGAGGCAACAAAAATGATAAAATCAGAAAAAGTCTGAACCTGTGTTCTTCTAGTAGGCAGTGAAGAGTCGGGACATTCAGTTTCAATCAAATGGGGGCAGAAGGCATGAAAATTCCACGACTATCTCCATAGCAGCTCTCAGCTCCAAAATATGACTGCCTAGCTCTTGAGGCCACTGGCTCTTTTTCTTTTCACTGCTTCCAACTGGAAAGGTATGAGGAGCAGCCATGTGATTCAGCATTTTGATGGACACAGAAATGAGACAAAAATGGCCATTTTTGGCCATTCATAGTGACAAATGGTCTTCTGTGCAAGCTAGAAGAACACTGGACACTGTTTTTTCAAAGATAGCATCTTCCCAATAGTACATATACTTTTTAATGAAGTGGTATGTTAGGGAAAACAGTCAGCTACTTTAAAAAAATGAAAAGATTGTTCCACAAAGACATGCTACAGGCAGAGAAATGTGGAAATTAAATTAGTCTTCTTGAAAAAGAAAACTAACATACTGTAATTTCATAATGAATGTGAATGCATATGTTGATAACATCATATTGCTCAAACCTTTGTCATATGGAATATCTTTCTGTCAGCTAGCAGAGATTTTCCTTTGGTAGCACTTCCAGAGCAGGTGGATTTGCTGTCACTGTCTAGTTCTGAGGAGCCAGGATGTACTGCATGATGGTAATCACAAATTTCAGGCTGGCTCAGGATGTGTGTCTGTACTAGAGCCTGACCAATACAATTTGTTTATGTGACAGAACTCGCACAGCAACCTACAGATAAGTGTGACTCACATCCTGCCTTATTTTAATACTGATTTTTGTCTACCTGCTGCAATCTTATCAATCTTCATAAAAACCTGCTCCTCTTTTCCTGATATTTGTTTGATCAACATGTTTGTCTTTTCTCTCACTTGTCTAGTTTGAAAGCACTAGATAAAAATGGAAATGAACTGTGTATTGATGTTCTCTATTTTTCTTACATTTCAGGGTGTAGCTATATTGCTTTGAATTATTCTGCAGCATATTTGACATAGTGAACTCTGGGTCTCAGGTCAAGATTTATTTATTTACCATCATGTATTTTGTTTACTTCCTTCATTTTTCTCATTAGAAATAGCTCAGATTTGTTTTATGATTCTTTGATCAAAAGTTTTCCTGAATCAGATATTATATCTAGTTATGGACTCTGCCTAAAACCTTTATCTCATTTCCACTTCAGGGTCTATCTGTGATATTGTTATGCTTAATCCAGTTGTCTTCAGCAATGTCTCTCAGGCCCAGATCCACAAAGAGACCTGGGTCTCATTGCCAAGCAAGCTAGAAGCTAGCTTTGGAGGTGCTTGGCTCCAACAGTAAAATCACCTTGGGTTAGGAATTTATGTTTATGAAATCGGTTACTTTGGAAAAGAGACAGCAGTGGCAGGGCTTTTTTCAAGGCTTTTTGAGATTCTGAAGCCTCAGTCCCACTTTGTGGATATGGAGTTTAGAGAATCTGAACATGAACTGTTCTAGGTGTAGAGTGATTTCACCTTGTTTTGTATCCTTGAACTTTGTCAGAGCTAACATAATAAAATTTCATATTTATTGGAGACCAGATTCTTAGCTGTTGTATGAAATGAACAGCCAAAAGAACAAAACAATGCTAATGCACATCAGCTGCAGACCTGACCCCAACCTGCAATTTGTTAAGCCCAGTACAATATTTTTTGGTGACCTATTCTATTAAAAAAAAAAAAAAAAAAAAAAAAAAAGCCTATAAAAATTCAACTCAGAGTTCCACAGTGCTGGGAAATAAGAGCTTAAGCCACTTGTCCCTTCTGGTTCACTTTTTTTTACAGCTTTGCTGAAGGTTATATTACTATTTAACAAAAAGAACCGTTCTTGCACAGTTTAGCCAGCAAGATTACAACAGGAAAGAAATCACTTGTTCCAAGAGCTGAGAGAAACACAAATGCAAATGATGACTGGTCCCTGGCCTGAAAATGCTAAAAGAAACCTTTTTCCTCCCATGAGATGTTGCTTTGGGGAGAGGCTTTGTAAAGTCCTTAAGTCTGCTTCCAATGGATGTACCTTCGATAAAACAGTTGGCAGCATTTGTGGCCGGGCTAGAGATGGACTCAGGTTCAAACTCAAATAACCTTCTCTGGGATTTCAAGTTGATTGCACAGGTTCACATTAACTGAATTGATATAAATCGGACATTCAGTACCTATACCTCAATTTCTACCCCTGCAAACTCATTCTCATTAGCCTTTTTTCCCCCATGTGTGTTACTGAAAAGTAGAGCACAGTGATCACTAAGGAATACACTTGCTTTCATATCTACCCGTCATCACTACAAAACTTCACATTTTTCTAGTTGTCTTCCATTGAAATGGAAACTTTTGCTACTTGCTTTAATTTCCTTTGCAAAGGTTTGCCTCAATATAATCTAGAATTCCAATACTTTTATTGAAAACATGATTTAAAATCAGAGAAATTCATGCATACTTAAATAAACTGTCTAAACAACATCCTTGTTTTCACACTTAGTCATAGCTAAGCTACATCAGTACATTTTGTATTAGTTGTGCTAGAAGAACAATAGATCATTTCTAGGGAAGGTTTTGCCTTTATCCACTAGCTGTCCCATTCAGTGACAAATTCTTCTTGAATTCCCTCCTTGTTTGGAAACAGAGGCCTCCTTCATCATACACACTCATAATCCAAGAGAACAAAAAATCATTATAGTGGCTACTGAAGGCTAAAAAGACAGATTGGTGTAGACAATTGTGAAGTGTTTTCAGTACATAGAATTAGAAAGGCTCATTTATCTGATTTACAGCTGCCTTCTTAAAAGGTATATCAGAACATGAGATCTGCCCCGTGCTATGTGCATGTTACGGCAAATAATAGCCAGAACCTCAACTAAGCAGAAACATGGATTTTCTGAAGACTTTCTTAGCCTCCTTTCTTTGTTCTTGCTAAGCCCCTGGTGTAGCTTTTAGGACTCAATACTTCTCTCTCTGTAAAACTAGCGTTCTCTGACTTTTCAACTGCCATATCTTTTAGATTTTTGTTTCTGAGTGCTGTACTGAAATTGTCTATTTTTTCCTACCGATTTTCCTAATTAATGTTTACTTATGATCTGTTTTCCCAACATAATGGCACATTAATAGGCAGGAACATAATACAGTTTTTCAGAGTGTTGTAAATATTCTGGCGATTTTAGAAACTTGTTGGTTTCACTGGCTGCATATAAATATAATGACCTACATGATGCAGGAATGAAAGAAAAGCAGTTGAAAATAATGCGCTCATTGACGTAAGTAAACCATGACTGATAGGAAATGAGCCTACACTAGTGGTGCCAAGATCACTATAGAAACAGGATGATCTTGTGGCAAAATTCAAAATGCTAATCAACTGAAGAGAGGCACAAAGTCTGTGAGTGCAAGAGAGGAGAGGGAAAACGGCTGCCAATGCCCCTACTGATAAGGCAGTAAGGAATCCCGCCGCTTAAAATGCCATACTGATGTTTGTGGTTCCTGTTGCTCCACATGGGTGGAACCAAAGGAGATAAAACTTTTCACGTTGGAATTACAGTCACTTACACTTCTATATTTATTCCAGCTCTACTGCCACAAAGCAGGTATTGTAAACCTCATGTGACCATCTGGAGAAGTTTGTGTGGTTCCTCTGTATACATCTGTGTTAAACCATAGGTTCCACTTTGAACATGGAACTTCTCAGTCTCTCCTGTGCTTCCCTGTCAAATGAGGTAATGGGAAAAATCCTGTTTCCTGAATGGTGATGAAAAGATGTGGTCTGTGAACTTCTGCAGTGATCCATTCAAATGGGATACCCCTGAGTGAAAGAAACGGTTGCTACTCAAGACAGATTTTTCAAATCTGAACAGAGCACTGGATTTTTTTTCCTGAGAGCTTTGATCATTTCATCTGGCTGATCATAAAATCACCTGAAATAGAGGCTTAGCAACTATACAAGGTAGATTTTCAACAGATTGCTTCAGAGGACGCTTATTCAGCACAACATAAAGGGAAGTGTATGGACTGACTAGAGTTGAAGCCATATATTAGAAACAGAAAAGGAATCTGATCTAAGCTTAGAGAGTGCTTACTCTGAGGAAGAAACAGAGGAACAGAAATACATCCTAATATTTTGTTGTTTTATTTTAAGTGCCAAGTAAATGTCGGTTGTAAACCAGGCTCTCAATCAGAAGAAACGTGTAGAAAGGCAAAGCAGCTAGATAGTCAGTGATAGCCACCAATAGCTTTGGAGCCTTAGGGCATGTGGACCAAAATGTCCTTATGAGAAGGTTTAGGAGACACAAAGGAGTTGTTTCAGAGAGCCTAAAGAAACATACTGTGCTGGTCCATACTTGCTCAGAGACAACCTAGATATTTTCCACTTAAATTTCTATTGTAATCACCTTGACTTCTTGAGTAATAGAATACTAGAAAATTAATAGTTAATGGTGGAAAACCAACATTCATTTCCATTGAAATGAAATCTTCCAATATGTTGAGAGGCTCTAATCTTCACCATCTTCTAATAAGAACTTTCAGTAACTGCTAAAATTATATATTCAAATACAAAGCAAGAGCCTACTTCAGCAGAGACCCTTTCTTGGGGTTAGATGCATCAGAGACAGTGAAGGGACCATCATCAGTTGCTACATAGACAGCCTTGTTAGTACATAGACTGGTATATGAGATAGAACCATCTGCTTTCATCTTATTCTTCCCACCCCTCCTATGCTCATCTGGGTTCCAAATTTAATGAGAGTTAGGCCTTTTCAAAGGAAGAGTACACTGATGCTCCTGTAGCATTCATATGTGGCTGAAGCTTTCTAGGTGGTCAGCAGAGGTTCCTAGAGGTTTGAGCAAATGACTGGAGATTAAACTGCTCTGCTCTTCCTTAACCTTGCAATAAAGGTGGATCTCAGCCAAGTTCTGGCTAAATGTGAAGTGAGTACTGGTAGAGAAAAAAGAATCCTTTTATATCATCTAATTTGATGTAACAACAATACTATGAAATTGCTAAGGCACTGCATAGAATATTGTCATTTTGGAGATGAAGTGTGATTATTTCATTATAGCCTGAGTTCTCTTCCAGGGGAGACATGAAGACCCATACCTTTAATATAGGTAGTCTGTACAATTAGCTTTCTTTTTATTCCTGTGTAGAAAAGTCATACCTATATATTTGCCTGATGACCGTTACCAAGGAACAGAAGTGTGCAAGGGCCACTCTTCTGAGCAACTGTTTAGTCGCTTTATTGATCTATTTACTTTTCAAGTGAATTGTTGGTGAATAAGGAGTGCTTGTTGGAAGGCAGATAGCACAAATGCTTCCCAGCACTAAGATATCATGTATGCACAGTGCTGAGAGCAAAATATTTCAGTGTGGAAAAAAAATAATGACAAGTAGTAATGTGAGTTGACTTCAAATTACACAGCATGAAGCTCATCACTTGAACTGCATCAGGAAAGATGCTGACTGCCCACACCATCCTACGACGCTATTAAATCTAATAAGAATAATTGCAAATCTAGGAATGCTTCCAAATAAATTTGCTTAATGATCTTAAACTCTAAGGAAGAGATGTCCACCTATTGCTTAATTATTTAATCTATTAAAGGACATGTGTATAATGCAGCAGCTTATCTGCCCATCAGTTCAACTCAGCAGGAATATAACTCTCTCTAACTGTTCTGTGCTGCTTTCCCTTTTGGCTGAAGAATCCAACCAAGGGTTGCTACAGCCTGCTAGGACACTGGGCCTGCTCAGAGAGGCAGTTGCCATCTCATCCTGTAGTTCAGGTACCCTGACAGATTACCTTCACTGGAAAAATAAAATAGTTCACAAACAGTAAAGCACTTTATCTGCATGGGGCTAGACATGTCCCAGTCCTGTGGCTTCCCCGATGGCTGAGGTGAACAGGTGTCCAACCTCACTGCTCTGGGGGCTGCATGCAAAAGCACTCATTTTGACTTAGCCATTCTGTCATCATACTTGCAAGCATGACAACATTTTCAGATTTTTGTATATGCACATATCTGTATTTATATATGTACAGGCACACACACACAAACATGCATGTAATACATGTATACATAAATAATCTGAAAATTTAAAAAGCTTGCTTTTGATGGCAGGACTGGGAAGACAGTTTTTGCAGATTTTTCTGTATCACACATCATACAGATAAGTGATCCGTAGGTATGTGTTTGTGCATTTTGTACATTTATATGCACACACTATATAATAAAGATCAAGCGTTCATAAACTATTGTAAGCTTGGATCTGAATCCCTCTGAATTAACTCCTCTGGATGTTCAGGTGGTGATGCAGATCCTGTGTGAATGCCCATATCACAGGGCTATTCCAGCATGAAGGTATAGGTTTTGACTTGTTTCCTCTGATGTTTTTGAAAAACTTCAGTTTCGGTCAGATGAGGTGTGAGGGAAGCCTGAGAATCCTGCAAGACTGGGAAATCATTTCCTGTTCTGCTGTTCCGTGTTCTCAGTTCAGATCCATGGAAATTAAGAAGCAATGTAGTTACACAAATTAAGGTAGCAGAGAATCAAGCCATGAAATCGAAATGGAAAAACAACGAGCCAGGTAAAATTTAGTCTCACAACATAAAAGGTACACAATCTAGTCCCAGATGGACTTGTCTGAACAGGGAAAATAAAAAGTGATTGTTTTATTTGAGGTTTCTGGGATCCTTTTGAATCAGAATGGTTGGGGCTGCTCCTGAAGTTATTAGTGGTCTTTCTTGGTCCTGTCAGCTTAACAGCAGGAAGGCCCATACTGCAAACTCAATTGCCTAAGTTCGGTTGGGATCTCCAAGCCATGGTCTCTTTTTCACTCCTGAAGTCCTGGTAAGGTAACTATGCCAAAGCAGTTAATCCACAGCCAGTGGAACTGGTGAAGCTGGGTTTCTTATGGGTCTGTGTACTATATCCTTTAAAATACCGTCACCATAATAGACTCAGCTCATCCTTACGTTCCTTTGCCTTGCTACCATGATACCTATTGTCCTCCTAGCTTCCCCTGCAGTACATGCAGCCTCCTTCCAAAGCCCCATACCCTCTCTTCACACCGCAGTAGTCCTCCAGCCTGCTGGTGTTAACTGAGCTCTCCCCTCACCAGCACTTCTTATAAGTCCAAGCTATTTTTTTGGCTTTTAGTTGTGTAGACTGGTAAAATGTGCATGCTAACTGGCCAGTCAGGACATGCCTGCTGCTAAAAAGATAGCATTGAATTCTCCCTGCTTTTACTTCAGAGGAAGCACTCATAGCTCTCTCCTCTTTAATCAGCATCTAGGTTTCAATGTAGACATTCGTTGTATATGCATATGTTGTATATGTATAATATATGGCAGAACCATACAGGGCTGAAATTGGTCAAGGAGTACCAAAAACAATGAGAAGAGAGAGGGGGAAAACTGACTGCCAGCCAGCTAAAAGAAGAAATAAAGGGTGTAATTTTGTAAGCTTCATTTCCTTGGAAAAATGGGCTAAGAAAAAAAGTGAGAGTGCCTCAAAACAGTCAAGACTAAGTCTACTGTATGTTCAAAGTTGCTTAGGAATGATTCTTTGGCTTTGCTCCAGGAGCCGTGCAGTAGAAAACACAAATCTAGGGAGCCAATAGCTTACTGCTGAGTGAAAGAGAGGTCTGAGAGCAGAACTCCTCTATATCTTTTATATTTGTGGAAGGACAGTGAAGTGGTAGCCTGCTGCCAAAAGAACTATTTGCCAGCATGTGATATAATTTGAAGTGTCTCATTAAAGCAACTGATTTTTTCTGTGAATTTGAAAAGAGAAAGCCTAACTGCCACAGGAGCCAAAAAGCCAAAGGCTAGGCTGTGTCTTCAGTTGCAGCTCTGGGCAAAGTGTGCTGGGTAACCTACTCCTTCCAGGCCAGCCCTTGGAGGTGGTATGTCTCTGACACACCATGCTCTCCTTCTTCCCCTTGAATATGGGACAGAGGAAATTATCGCAAACATCTGTAGCTAGTAGCTGCTCTGGTCGCTCCCACACAGGAAGGGAATGAGGTAAGGAGACCTTACTCCTGCGCAGCAGCTGGAGCCAAAGCTGAGAATTGCTTCTAAGGTCAGAAAGAAGTCTTTTGACATTGATGTGGACAAGAGCTGGGACAAGTTAGGTCAAAACATTATAATATATGATAATAAAGGTGTTCTGCAACGTCTCGAGTTACATTCATATTTTCATCTGAAACTAAGGAATCTAATTTTCCATTCCATTTGCCTAGAATCATTTATCTATTTTTACTACTGAATAAATGCATCTTCTTTTTCCTTTGGGTGTTTTTTTTTCCTTCTTTGTGTATTTTGCTTCCCACTGTCTATTCATGATCTGAACAGAGTGCTGCCATGTGTATTTCACAGAATCACAGAATGTAGGGGCTGGAAGGGACCTCTGGAGATCATCTCGTCCAACCACCCTGCTTGAGCAGGTACACTCAGAGCAGGGTGCACAGGACCATGTCCAGGTGGGTTTTGAATATATCCAGAGAAGGAGACTGCACAACCTCTCTGGGTAGCCTGTTCCAGTGCTCAACACATATTTAAGCTATGAATTTTCTGTTCCTTGTTCTTATATATTCTTCTAGAGCTGAGAGACTATATTAAATCATTTGCATTTAGAAACTAGAGCTTGACTTTGACTGCGAATGCATAGCACGAACCTGGCACTCCTGACAATAAGTGCTTTCATTTTTGCTGTGACCAAAGAAAATTTTTGCACTTACTGTGAGCCTCATGGGTGTTAAGGAAACTCTTTAGTGCTCCTTTTTTAAATGCCTTCTGTAACAAGTGGGAAGAGTCAATTGGTCAGCAAATTATTAGAATATTATTCTATTAGCACAATTTCTTGCAATATACAAAAAGATCACATTTAAAAAATAAAAGCGATCACTTGATTTGCGGAGAAACAGATGGGCATGAATTACACAACTAGCTAGAATGAAAAATAGATCCAAAGTGAATTAAATGCTGGTGGGATGAAAATGAAGCATTTTTTTTCTGCTGAAGTGAGAAAACAGTCCTACTTACAATGGAAAATTATTCACTCTCTACTGTAGTGTAAGACAAAATCTATCACACTGGAAGAAGATATTACTAGACTGTAGAAATACATGGTCTCACCAGTAGAATGGATTGTCTCCCTGAAGGAAGAACTACAAATATAATTTAAAATTCAGCAGTTCTGGACAAAAAAAGGAATGCTTTCAGTACCTACATATTTAAAACTTCAGCTGAATGTGTAGAACAAACAAAACAAATGCTTTTTAAATGTGTTAATACTGCAAATCTTTTTTTTTTAATTGTAAACTTGCTATGAGATTTCATCACATTTTTGTCTCAATAGATCTTGCTGTTATCATTAATTACAGTTGTGATTTCACAAGCATCGTATGTTCCTATAGAATCTATCACTTCATCTTCGGCTTTCAAAGGGCAAGTGCTGTAATAAAACTGAAATTGCTAAATATCAGTTAATTCCCACAGTAATTATTTGAGTATTATTTATATCACTGTAACCCAGAGAGATTTCAGCTGAGACTGAGGGCCTTTGTGCTAGATATTATCTAATAGCAGGTTTAATATTCTTAAGCACATTAATCTAGCTCAATTGAGAATGGCCACTTTACAAAGTATCAGCTGTGCTACAATGATCAGACTTTTGTGAGAGTAGTTTACAGAGAATGATCTAATTGTTCTACATCCTTGGGACAGCTGATCTGCTCTAAGTTCGCAGTGCACTGCAGGAAAACATCTTTAATCTTTCTGGGCACCCAGTGTAGTGCTGACCATGAAGGTGTGGGAAGAGCACTGGAGGGCTAACCATAGGACAGGACCACTTGCATGCCACAGCATGATCATGTAAACCTCTGACAAATTGTTTGCTGTATTTTTCTACCCATTGGTGAGCACGCTTGATTTTCAGAAACCTGTGGTACTGATGTCTGGGCTGTCATATGCTGATGTTACTTGAATTGGGGATGACATGGGTTATTACTGACATTAATTTTACAGAAGAGCCAAAATTAAGAAGAGTCTTTGTCCGAAGGGATTATAGTCTAAATAAAGAAACAATAGACAGATGTACTAGGAGAAATTAAATATCTTCTTTATTTACTAGATGAGGAACATGAAGATTAAGAATTAAAATCTCTCTCTGTGCAGATCAGTGGGAATTTTGCCAGTGACAGCAACTGGATTAGGCCTTTACCCACAAGGATGATACTGCAGTGGTACAGGGCATATGTAGTAGACAGGAACTGAACGCAGTTTTTCTGAATTCTGGACCAGAAAAGGGACCATAAGAACCCTTGTTGGGCTTGGAGTTTGGTAGGCATGTGACCTCTGTACTGTACTGTACACCACCAATATGATTTATACAGCAGTGTGATCAACTACAACCATTTCATCCCAATACCGACATCTGGAACTTGGACCACACCAGAAAGTGCCTTAGGGAACGTGTGTATTCCTCAGGAGGACTGGTCTACCATTTTAATAATCACCCCAGCTCATCAGGGTGCCAGCTGCAATGCATTTTTTACCATCTGGTTCTAATCAATCTTTGTGTGGCACCATGCCTACCATACACAGGTTCCCTGCTGTAAAATGACATGTTACTGCACAGTGGCTACTCATTATTTCAGTCACTATGTCCTCACAATGTCATGCAGTGCCGGGGGGGGGGGGGTGGTGTCTCATAAATGTATGTGCTAGAGTGAGGAGTGTGGTGTAAAAAAAATGTTTGTAATGGACTTCACTTCATTACAGCTAGCTGCAGTGGTTTTAGAGAAGTCCCCCACATTTTAACAACATTTGAGCATTACAGAGGATGTTTTTTAGCAGAAGAATGACCACCACCCTGCAGCATGCAGTTAAGGATGTGGAATGAAGAGCAGCAGGCTGCAGTGCTGATCAAGGGAGGGATGGTGCTAGTGGAGTTACACAATTCACTTTTCCTGTGCTGACTTTTTGTTTTAACAGGGGACCATGTTGCTAACGCAAAAAGTTTAAGGAAAAGAAGTTCCCTTACAAAGATGCACAGTATACACTGTGTTTGTCCATGAATGCTACAAGCTAAGCATGAGAGAGGTTAAAATTTCATCTTGGAGCCCCTTAATTAAGATTCTGATAAAATCATCACCCACACTGAAATATGCAAAAACTAATCTTGGTCGAATGTCAAATACCGTGGACTGAAAAATTAAAAGAGAAAATCTCAAAACAATAGATTACTGACCTACACATTAGGCAAAAAACTAAATATAATGCATGCTGTGTGAGAAGGGGTATGCATAAATAGGAAATCCAGGTAATCTGCAGAGAACAATCCATCTTGCTTGTGGAATCTACATCTAATGAATCTCTGAATGGTGAACCTCACAAATATTTGAAACTTTCAGCATAGTGATTTCAAACTTGCATTTCCACAGAGGCTGTTTATGGCCCCTTATACACAGCATTTAAAACGTGTACAAAAACTATGGTTTGAATATTCCCAGTAAAATTTTTACCACAAGATGAAAGATCCCCTCCAAGATCACAATACTTAAAGTGTGTTGCATAGGACCCACACTGGCCTCAGATGTTACAGTGTAAAATGTCTGCTGAAATAACTGGGATTGCAATAGTATAAAACAGATGTAAGTGAAATCATGTGTAAAGCAATACTAGAGGTTTTGTTCATGCAAGAGAATTTCAGATGCAGTAAATGCTGATGGATTTTCCTCTCTCCCCAGATAAAATTATTTTAATAAGATAAACTAACCAAGCACTGATTATACACAGGGCTTGCAGGTCCATGTACAAAGCTGTTTATTGTATTCAGAGAGGGCAGGACATTTTTGGTACACCAGACACGTTTGCCTTATTCCTCCCAGTACTCTTTTCTCTGGAGCTCTCTCCCCGCTGGTCTCGCTGCCCTCTGTGCTCCTCTCAGCTGCCAGATGCTTCGTCCAGAGTCTGCCCCAGACCTGCGGAGCACCCTGAGGTGGTGGCCCTCACGTCTGTCACCATCTGGTGCCTCTCTTGCCCCACTGTGGTCATGACTCTGATTGTAGTACACATCACATGTGCTTGTAGCTGACAATTCCTGTGGATATGGGTGTTCTGGACAAAAAGTGTCCTGTCTTCAAATCATGTTTGTTTTAACCTTTTAGGATCCTTCGCTTTATCAAGATAGTTTCACAGTAAGGATCATGTTTAATCCTGGGTAAATACATAGAAAAGATTTTCCAAAATCAGTTCTTGCTTATGCCCCTACAGGGGAGATGATTTCACAGTAATTATGCCTGTGTCTGAGATTAGTACCACATCCTGAGTGCCATTAAGACATCGCGGCTGTATGTATTTTCTATTTTATTCTCAGTAAAGTGGTCAGCTGCAAAGGGTGTACTACCCTTCATCTTCTGGCTTACTTTTCCAGTAAGGGCAGAACCTTGCTCAGAAGAAGGAGAAGCCTCTTGTTTCAATATTTTAAAATATCTTCTGTAGTTACAATAGTTTCAATAATAATTTACAAAGACTGCAGAAATCTTTAATTTGTGCTCGAAATGTAGTGTTGTCCTCAGATGTAAATCAATGATTTCTGGGGTAAGTATTGAATGCCAGGAACAACCACGCCTGTCCTGGAGTATTTAGGTCATTTGCACTACATGATTCTGATGCTGTTACTACATTGGGTGGCACTTTATTCTGCAAAAAAAACCCCTTTGATTTATACAGGGCTACGTGCAGAAGAAAGTGCCTAGAAATATATGGTTGTCTGAATACATTTCTTAAGATTATGAAAGTAGTTTGCAGATGTCAAACACTATGTAAATATTGCGACAAAAAATATGAATCCTCAAAAAGATTTTGCACGTATAGCGGTAGGCAGTGACAGTTCATGGTGAGAGCGGTAAAATCCTTCCCATTTAGAAAGTAGAGCTGTTGGGAACATCTGAGCAAGGAATCTGTGCAGTCACTGAAACACAGCCCGTCTGGTCTATCATTTGAAATACGCTGTTCTATAATCTTGTGAAAATGAAACTCCAGGGAAACTAAGTGCACAGCACCCACTTCACAGGCTTCCTAAGAATTTTCTCGTTATAAAACAAAGCCACTTTGGTTCCTCTGGGTTCTTAACTTACTACAACCTTTCTCTGGGCCATCCAGATGCATCTGAAGTACTGTGGAAAGAGCAGAACTCAGGCAGAGATAATCTCCAACTGAAGGAACCGAAGAGGTGGGGAAGTGTTGTTATGGAGGTACCTCTCAGAGTCTAGTCTATAAACAAGGGCCTGAAATTCAAATTTCCAGTTAACATTCCAGCAGAATCTGAATATGAAAGATAGTTATATATCAGCTGAGAAAATGACATTTCCATCCTTATTGCTTCCCAATGTTAAATCTTAAGTAGCCAGGTTAATTTAAATAAATTTGCTACCAGCAGTTCAGTAATTCTTGTAGAAAATGTAGTTAAATTTGCTGTTCACACCATATATATATGTGCACAAACATATTTCCTACATTTTATGTGTTCAGTTCATCGATATACTTTGCTTCCTCATTATATAATTAGGTCACAATATATTCCAAACATGTCAGTTTGTAAATGTAAATGTAAAGAAAGGGTACATGCCTATTACATTTCCAGTCCATATAGAAAGTTAAATTTCAAAACACCAGCCAGGAGAAAAACCCTTAACACCCACTGATAGCCACAGGAGTTGTGCAAATGCATGAAGGTTAGATTTCAGAGGCAGAAGGCTTTCCCTTCCCACATAAACTGTCCTAAGTAAAGATCTAGTTGCAATGCTCTGCTAGTGTACCCTTACCAGGCATTTGACCAGGCAAGTACACCGGATTTGTGTCTGAAGGTGACAGGCAAAACTCGCTAGCCTGCAGAACCAGGCAGCCAATGTCTGCAGTCGAGGAAACCCCCTAGTTCTCACCAGTCTCATTTTGGCTTCACATTCCCCATGAATGTTGAGTTTTCAGGAGGCTGAGCTGTGGCAACTTCAGAGCAGACTTTGTCACCCACAGTTCATGTGGGAGGGCACGAAAAAGCTGCACGGGTGAAGCCCTTGAGAATACAAATGGTGCTGTTCTTGGTGGGCAGCCTCAGAGAGCTGCTGAAGAGGCCAGCCCTATTTGAAAGCTGGACTTCCCGTCTGCCGACAGCATCAGCACAGAAGTGACTGGTCAGTGTTCACCAGTAACATTTTCAAGGGAAAGAAACTCAAGATTCCTGTCCTGCTTTCTCTTATTCAGGGAGGTAAAAAAAAAATATGTAAGAAACAGAAACAACAGCAGTTCTTTAAACCAGACTGCCATGTATGTTAATTAGGAATTTTGTTCAGAAACGGCACTAATTAAGTACATACATTCTGACTCATTTTCTTTTCTGAACACAGAGCAGACAACCCCAAATATATTCTCTGCTGACAATTATGAATGCATAAGAAGGCTTCCACCATACCCTATTCTGCCTTTTAGGACCTAGTGCAGAAATATGGAATTAATTAAAAACCACAAAGTACAGTAATGCCATCTTCTCCCATTTGCCCTCAGCAGTCAGCAGGTGGTATGTCATATACTCAGCACTGTGGTGCGAAGGCAGACAAACCCAAAACTCGTCCCCAGACCGTAGGGTGCCACAGCAACATTTCTCAGGTGTGCCTGTGCAAATCAAGAGTTACACAAAGAAGACCCTTGATTTATGGGTGTCTGAGTCCACAGCAAGTGTAGGAGTTATAGTCCTTTAAAGAAGTTTCAGATCAATTTCTATGAGGATCAGATTTACAAGTGTTCATAGGGTTTGGGACCCCTTCCTTGCTGCCAGTGCCCAGGACAGCTCGTGGTCTGTGTGCAGTGGCAGGGCAGGAGCACCTGCATCATCCCACATACACTCAGCCCATGGCAGCTGCATCCCTGCCTGTGCAGATTCATCAGTTGCCTTTTCTTGGCACTGATTTGTGGTGAATGTTGTTCATATTCTGTTCAGGTTCTCAAAACTTGTCCATCACATTGCTTTCTGTGAGCCCATTACTGCAAAGCTTATTTTACAGTCTGTGTCAGATGCTGGGTTTTTTGCACATGTTATGGAAATGTACTTTTTGGTTTGCTCAGTATGTGTGTGAATGATCCCATGTGCAATAAAACAATAAAAGGTTCTCATTGCATGCTCTACTTGTAACCACATTAAAGAGCCACATGTGTCTGCAGCAGTCAGGATGTGTGTTGTGGTTATTCTCTCTTCTGAGGTTTTTGTGGTTTGGGTTTCAGTGAATTTCTCAAGGTTTTGCTCTGGGTTTTTTTGTTGTTGTTGTTGTTGCTGCTCATTTTGCATATAAAGGAATTTTAAATTATTGAAATCTTTTGTCCATACAGTCTTTCTGTGGAATAAATTTGTATTGCACTGACACATAATTTCCCTGCTCAATGCAAGAAGATGGATTAGATGGTTTCTTGAGACCCTTGCAGCATTTCATTTCTGTAGCTCTGTGTTTTTACTGCTGTTGGGGTGTGGGAGCCATACAGGAGGTGTTGATCTGTGCTGAACACTTGCCTGTGAATTATAGTCTGTATTTTGCCATCTGACTGCCTGATAATTAGTCCATCTTTTTATCCAATGAATGGCACATGTCTTCCTTTCCCCAGTACATATGCAAAACTATATATTTTGGAAAGGATTGTTTTCAACTTCAAAAAATAGCCAGAAAGCAGTGTCTTTCTGCAGTCATGTGTATGTCCTCAGACAAACCTCACCCACGTTTGGACCTAAATTAGCCCCTGCATCATGCTGTGGTATTATGCACTCCAAGTATTGGATTACTGATTACGTGACGTTTTGAATTTGCTACATACATATATAAGCTGAGAACTGGATGATATATTATTGTACTATATAGTTGCAATATGTAGCTATATTTTCCTACATTCAATAAATAAAAGAAATATTAAGTTTGACAGCGTATTCATTCTCGTATATCCTCATCACTGCTCCAAGTATATTTCCATGAGATCCATCTCTGATGGGACTCCATGAGTGGGAACCCTCAGGAGAAGCAGGCTGAGCAGCAGGATAGCCTAAAAAGGACAAGGGGAGCATGAAGTACCTGACCTCAGCTCCTGTGGTGCTACTGCTAGAGAGATCTGTGGTTCATTATGGCATGTGAAGTAAGGAAATCATGAATTCAGTGAAAATCTGCTCCCTAACCCCTGGGAAAAACTACATTTTCTGAAACCTTTTTCTTCTCATTTATCAGGAAGTCCTTGGAAAAGGTTGTCCAGAAGGAGATGGAAGGCATTTTCTCACTCTGTGGCTTGCCTCTCTATTTTGAGATGTTGTCTATCAAAGATGGTACTTAAGAGCTATAACTCATGAGTCACTAGCTATGTATTAAATGCACAGGAAAAATCTCTTTTATTGATACATATTTGGAGAAAGATATTTCTGATTTATAAAATTGAAGAAGCTGCCTATTTTTTGAAAAGTCTAAAGTTTCTTTTTTTAAGTTTTCAAGAATGCAACACATTCAAAATTAAAGGTGTGTGTTAGCTTGTGAATTATGGCAAATTATTTTTTCCCATCTAGAAAGAATTTTTACCACAATTAATTAATTACCATATTAATTTATGCAACTTCCAACAGGTTGGCAACTGCCAAACTGCCTGAAAAGACAATGTAAGGGACTGCTTCTGCTCAGTCATTGTGATTTTGGTAGTGTGAAAATCATCTGCTAGAAATTGGTTCGAGGCAACAATATCTGCCATCAAAAGGAAGTGAATAAAAATGTACCATAAAGACAGTATTTCCCACACATCTCATGCACTGAATGAGACTTCTAGCTATAACCAATCTAAGCTGTATTCAAGTTGACAGTATTAAGTATGTATAAAGAAAATTACCATTTTCCTGAACTATCTAGTCCTATCTAGTGGAAATGAACATGTATTACTTTTCTAGCAAATCTGAGTGTACATCCCCTTTTCTTTGGAATACCTTTGCTTTTCTACTGCCATTCGCATTAACATCTTTTGAAATCTAAAACGTTATTTGTACAGGAAGACTCTGTTTTTTAAAAAAATAATTATCATGATCATATCGATCAGGGTAAACCCTTCTCTTCTCTTTGTAATATGTACTTACTAAAGTAGTAATAGTTCTTCTTTTTGTCACTGACATCACTGACAACAAATGATGGCCAGAAAGGGAGATGACATTTCTGAAGAGAATTCCTTCTACACAGTGTGAAACAGGAGTGTAGGAAGATAACACAACCCTTTGCCTTGAGTAGGCACTGCAAGATCAGTCTTTGGCTCATTTCAGGTTGATGCTTATTACGCTGATTAAACTCCATCTCCATTTCTTCATTCTGCTCCAGTCTCTTGTATCCACTGTTACCTCCCATTAACTGTGCAGATGGTAAGGTTTCGGGCTAGGGCATGTTTTTTGTTATAGATGTGTACAGTGCATGCCAAATAGGGGCCCTCATCTCCGGTTGGAATTGTAGGCACCACGGCAACACAAACAGTATTCTTTGAAACAAATATTAACGCCAATAAAAATAATGGATATTTTCTTCCCAAGTTAGAAGAAATAGAAACAAATAATTCTTTTTTTTTTTTTCTGCCCACAAACACACACACAGAGATACACACACATGCACAAATACACTAGTCTAGATGAGGGCAATGCCTTCATCTTCCATAGGTTCTATATTTGATTCACCTATGTAATTAGATAGGAAAGGATAGCCTTAATAAATCATAAAAGCAAAATAAACACATCAGAAAAAAGTGCTCAGGATGCTACAGAAATAAAATAAAACTCATATGTCCCCAAATACATATAGGTCACATTTTCCTATGATCCTTACTACCACAATTTTATCTCTTTCTGCTAATGTAAAATGCCTCTCATCACAGATTTTAAATGTGCTGCCTAGAACATGAAACAAGAAGCCAGTGAAGTTCCCCAACCTCATACATCTTATTGTGTCCTGGTCTTCTGAGTAATAGCATGTCAAAGTGATGAATCTTAATATGTGATATGGAGACCGAAAGGCACGGGCCTTTTGTGGAGGGTTTTTACAGAGCACTGTGCACACTGCTGTGAAGCGTTTGCTCCCAGTTCGTCTGCCTGCACCTCTGCTCTCCAACTGCAATTCCCAGATAACCAGCTACCAGCAGGTTCTGGGCACAGGGTACTTATTTCGCTGACTTCAGGTTTTGAAATGTCTCTTTAGATCAGTATTTAGTTCTGCAGAGATAAAAGGTTCTCTTATTTCCAAAGAGAGAAGTTATACTTGCAGAAAACTGTTTTGAAAGTTATGCCTTCCAGTCCCCAGCGCAGCCTTGGACAGACATGAATCTTTGGGTCCAAGTCTCCAAGCAGTTTTGAAGAGAAATTGGATCACTGCTTGCTCACAACATGTATCATATTGTATTAATCCTGTGCTTCAGGGCATTCACTGGCTGCCTTTGGGCCAAGAAGGGTTATTTTTTTTCTTTTCTCTCGATGTATAAATTGGTTCCTAGTTTTTTTTGGTTTGACTTCTGTTCTGCTCCTCTAATGACCAGCCAACTGGAAATAGGCCACGTGTCTAGACAGGATGTAAAAGCACAGTGCTGCACTGCTCCTGGTGCCACTTGAAGTAAGCTTACAGTTAAACTGGTAGCCAGCTTTAGGATCTGGAAGAATTTTTCCCCTAATCTGAGTGGAACGGGTAGGGTTTTGGTTTTTTTTTGTTTTGTTGTATTCCTCTACATCGAGGGACACAGGCTTTGTTCTAGATGCCCCATGAATATGAAAAAAAAATCCTGCTATGCTGGAACCTACAATATTAGCAATATATTTTATTTATCCTGCTTCCTTTCTGTAGGTCATTATAGATCTTTTTTTTTCTGTAGATATTGTTTGTTCCCAATAAAAACTTGGGCAGTATTATAGCAGGAACTAGATTTTTTTTAGCCCATTCAGGACTCAGCTGCCTGCTAGTACAGCAAAATGGATGTGTTGACCTAGGTTGCCATTTCAGACTGATGTTCCCGTAGAAGTTGAATCCAGGTTGCAGCACTATCATCACAATTCACTTTAGATCCATTTATTGCAAACATGTGTGGCAGAGCAGAATTCAGGCTCTTCATACATAGATGCAAAATGACGATCAGTTTTTCAAGGCATGAGAATGTAACTCCAATAGCCAAGCTGATCACCTTTCTATTAGCTTATTACATAGAGTGATTGAAGGAATTTTCTCTAAACAAATGTTCATGAGCACTATGTCAGATGAGACATCCAAGCAGTTAAGAAAGAAACATTGGAAGGCACGTTCAGATTTGTTGAGACCTCACATTTAATGCAGGCAATTCTTTTAAAGTGTGTTTCTGAATTATATGAGATGCATCTAGCAAATAGAATGGACTTCTGTAATTTGCTAAGGAAAAAAACTCAGTATGTGAAATGTGAGATCCTTGTCCTGTTCAAAATAAGCTTATCTGATTTGTAATCCTCTTGTGCATGCACTTACAGCTCTGTACTCTGTTTTTTCAGCTTAAGGAAGATTTCCCCCTTCAAAATTCAGTACAACAGAAATGGCAACGTAGCTGCTCAAAAAGTATTTGTATGTGTGGATTTTTGACATGCGAAAGCCCCAATTTTGAATACATAAGGTAACAGCTAGAATCAGTCAGAAAATAAGATCTTTCTGTGATGTTTTTGCTTCATAAACATGTCTATTTTTCATTCACAATCTTATTCTGAATTTCTGTCAAGTCTGGAAATATTTCAAGTAAATTCAGCTAAACAAAGAAATAACTTTTATTTCATATAAACAGAGATTTCTGCTAATGTCAATCCCGTGCAGTCTCTGCCTGGGACACCAGTCATTGTCTGCTTTCTGCAGCTGATACCCATACAAACTCCTGTCAATTGGGTGAAGGTGTTATATTTTTAAAAGTCTTTTTGACAGAGGATTAGAATAACTAACATCAGGCACCTTGAAATACGTGTTTGCTGTTATGTCGTTGGAGTTGCAGATGATCTCAAATATAAATTAAGTAGACAGATATATTTAGTAAAAGCTAGAAGTCCACGGCACTTTTGAGCTTCATCAAGGTATGGATTTTGCATCATACACATTTTAACTGCTTTTATTTTTATTTTTAATGAATTCTGTAAAAATATGAGGCATCTTTTGATTTCATAAAGAAAGGTGCAGATCTGTTATTGTGAAGAAATGGAAAATTATGCATGCTACCAACAGCGTTACCCTAGTTTTGCTTCAGCCATGATATGGGATATAAAAGCAATCTCACTTAGTCACTTAGTCACTTAATACTGCAGTGCAGAAAGGCATATTAGAACACTGACCTGAACTTTTGATGCTAGTGCCCAACTTGACATCAACAGAAAGGGTGGACTGTAACAGCAATGAGCCATATGCTTTTAGAAATATGCCTTAGATTAGAAACCCCGAAAGATTTCCCTTGGAGCCTGCCATTTATGGCAAGAACCTGCAGACTGGTCTGGCAGGGAACGGGAACCTCTACTCCCTTTCTCATGAGGTCAGCACAGCTTGAGACCGAAGACATTTTTTTCCTCCTTTAGGTGCTGCGACATCCCTATTCCCAGCTTTGCTATGGCAGAAGTTTGCCTTTCAAAACAGTAGTTGCCACAACCTGTCATCTTTTAGTAAACCATCACAACCTGCAATGCATCTCCTTTTCTGTTCCTGAGTTTTCTAAAATGGATGGTAAGCCCGGCACTGCCTCTTCCGCAGTGTGTAACAGAGTACGTGGTGCATCATGCTGTGCTAATACTGGGCTATAAATCTGCATTTGCTCAGTAAATCCATGTCTGGCTGATAGTAGATATTATCCACAATATTTTAGGATGCTATTACCATGACTAGTTGCTGGCCTTGTAACGGCTGCTAGGTATACTATTTATGGAAATATGTCATTAGCACTAAAAGTGTTTATCCAAAGTGATTAATAGGAATAATTGCCTGTTAGGTAAACAAAAAGTTACAGTGGTTTACAAACTGATTTCTAATGATTCACAGCTCCTGCACATTCAGACACAAAACCAGAGATCAGACTAATCTGGTGGTAATGACAACCCTTAAATGTTTTGTGATGTTCTAAATTAATTAAAAAAAATGCAGTAGGTGCATCCATCCTTACTTCCCTGCTCCTCCCTGAACCAGGTCACAGAACTCCAGAAGGAGCACGGTGAGACCAAGTGCCAAATATCACTGCATGTGACCCGCTTCAGACCATGAACCCAAGTATTGCTTTCAGCACATACAGTCTCAGGATGACCTGCTTTGCTCCCAGGACAGGATCGTTCAGAAACTGGAGATCCATGAGCCTAGGTAGCCCAGACATGAACTCAGGCCTGATGCACCCACCACCACTGAATCCTTTCGTGGCTCCTCTTCCTTGGAGACCACCCTAGTGACCTTCATACCAGAGTTCAGCCTTCAAATGGCCAAATTGCAGGTGACTAACCCTGGCCTTCCCCTGTAAACACTGTCCAGTACACAGCTATTTAGTATTTAGTACCCGTATTAGTGTTAGTGGTATTTAGTACCAGAGGGCATCCAGAGTTCACATATATAAAATACTTAGTTTCTTTACCTTAAAAAAATCACTTAATATCCAGAATTGTGACAAGGGTGAAGAAGGGTCAATATAATGTCCCACTTTTTCTTATGCCTTTGCCTTTATTTAAGCTTAAAACACCTGAAGTTGGATCCTCGGGTCACAACATTTTAGTCTCATAAAATTCTGAAATCTAGCTAAAGGAAATTAAAAATGTCATCTTAAATTCTTTATTTCTCTCTGCACTCTCTAAGCTGTCTTTTCAAAACTGCCTACGGCAAGCCCCTTAGGAAAAGCAGACAGGCAAATAACCAGAGTTTCTTTTTGTTCTGATTAAAGTCAAGTTTGAAAAAAGTGTTGCATTCTACTTTGTTAAGAGCAGGAGCTAGACATTAGGGTGTGTATTCATCAGGAACATCTATTTGTTTTAATTGCTGCCCAGCCACTTTAAAGGATTTATATTCTAATCCCTGTGATGCAACACTTGCGTTTTCCTGTATTTATGATGAGCACATTATTCATCACATAAAGCAGGGAAAACAAAGAGTCAGATTCTGATTTCCCTTGCAGTGACATAAATCCACAAAGGCTAATGAAATTATTGTAGATTTATGGTCTGGTGAGTGCAGGATTTGGCCCAGCAGCTCTATAATTTCTCTACTTTTCAGCATAGCAGGACAGCTATACACACCATATAAGTCCTGAATGATCTGGTTTCTCTGAGAGCACAGGAGGTTTTTAGGGAGTTCTTTCTGGCTCTAATTGAATATGGTTAGTTATTTCTTTCCCCATTCCTGCCATTGACTACAATGATCCCTTTCTTACAAATTTTAATTACTTCATGAGCTGTACAGCACTTGACTGCATGTTACTTCATTAAATTGAAGACACTATATAAAAGGTTGAACTGATTGCAGCTCATGTGAAGAGAAGGAAGCAAAGCCACAAGATCTTCATTCAACAGAATGGGAGAAAGATGTGTGGCAGCCAGGGAATGCTAGCAGAAGAAGGTCTTTGGAAGCAAAAGTGAAACACAAGCTGGGATTGAAATTCTTGATTGTAAACCATCAGAGGAGCATTAAGAGTATAGCAATAACAATTGCTGACAATGGGCACTCCCTTTTTGGAAAAACATAGCTGTATAGATCACATATAACCTAAATCACAAATGCTATTCCCTTTTGTGCAAACAGATAACCAAGACTGCACACCTGGCAGGATTAAGAGAAAGAAAAAGAACAAGGATTTTTTACAACAGATGTTATTTCACAGGCATGTCAAGACCACATGACTTTCCAGAGCTTCTTTGGGAAAGCAAAGAGAATTTTTTCCAAGTAGTTTACTAGTCTTAGAAAGCTTTTTGTCAGCTTGAGGAAGTGCTAAGGTTTAAAGGGCACTAAGCAGTATTTCAGAAATATTTGCCTTGTTTGCAGTTAGAACTGTAGCAGAGCTCCTGATATGTCGTTCTTTCATGGTTGCAGTAATGCAGAGGAGGCTGAAGGGATCGACAAGTTCTGGAAAGTCAATAGAGTGCTATAGCATGTTAGCCAATGTTCAGTCAACCAAACTCTTCGATTAGCTCAGCCTGCCAGTATTATTTTTCCGGGGTAAATTATTTGACGGCTCTGAACAGCTTTGACCTTACTTTACCTTTAGGATAACTTTACCCTTCCATTGATTATCTTCTAAAAAAGAAATTCTCTTTTCAGAAAGGAGACTCGCTTTTTGGAATAATAGCCATGGAGTATCTGGCACAAACTTTCTTAGCACATTTAGGAATGTACATGATGTTTTGCAAGAGACCTATTTGGGTGACAAAACTAACACACCAAACACACCATCCTTTATTAAGGAAAATCCTCTGTGTCAAAGGCAACATTCATGTGATCACTGTGATATTTGTAATATATGAAATAAACCCTTAGCTTTCTAGCATGAGCTTTTCACACAGCATGAAGCAAAGAAACTATATGTTGATCTTGGTTACCCTTGTGAATCATTACAGATTTTAGAAGTATGATATAAAAACAGGAGCAGTGATTAGCCCAAAGTCTTTGCCATATCTTGTACAACAGTTTATGAAACTAGGAGTTTTCCTTTATATAGCAACTTTCATCAGTCTTTCATAACATCTGTACAATAGCTGAGTTATTTAGCCTCATTTTGTGGACAGAGAGAGACAATGGCAAAAACAAGTTAAAGAATTCATAAGAAGCCACCTTATTGAGGAGAAGAGTAGCATACAGCAGAGCTCAGAGCTTTTGTTTCTTCCCTAATCTTTTGCCACTACGACGTTATTCTAAATCTCACAGATACAAGTCTTTATTTTGAAAGCATACTTCAGTGAACTCCAGCAGTGCTACCTGTCCCAGCCAGTGCCGGACCTTCCTTTCAGGTCAGCCATACCATTTGTGAGCCCAGCTGTTGAGACATCTGGAAGTCAGCAGCCTGAGCGTAAGACTCCCTCACTTCCTCCCTGCTGTGTGTCCTTCCAACACCCCCCATCAGTCCACAGGACCGACATAATCCAACTGTCTTTGGCTTTGTCCCCTCATTTTGCTTTGCAACTGAACTGTGTTGGTAGCAAGTCTCTGCTGATTTTGTATATTTTCTTAACCGGATGTGCCTTAGAGGGTTTGAAGGAAGTCCACTGTTCCACTATATTGAATTAGGCTGGATAATGTGAGCATTTTTCACAGTGCTATGCATTGGTAGACTAGAAATACTCAACAGAGATTGCTCTGGATAGTATTAGGAAATATGCTGATTAGACGGCAGTGCAACTTTGTCTTTGAAGTTAAACATACAGCCTTATCTTTTTAAAAACATGCAGAAACCAACATACATATATCCATTTCTCAATTACTTGTGGGCAGATGACACAGTTGCTAATTGAATGCCTTGTGCCTTTTCTCAGTCACCCTCATTCTGTCCTCCAGAAGAAGGACAATGCCACACCTTCCTCTTTTTGACAAAACTGAAGGGTACATGCTGCCCACACGCAGCCACAGTCTGCCCACTACTGCTTTAAGCTTCATCTCTTGTCTTCAGAGACCTATATACCCATTTTTCAAAAGTAAATACGCTACATATGCTGCTATAGCTTAATTTGTACTTCTTCTGGTTTACCCATGTCTTTGCTGAATACAGGTTTTTGCCTCTACTGCTCCTTTATGCTGGACAACTGATATGCAGCCACTGCTCACTTGTAACATATGTTGGTGTCTCAGCTAACAGTAGTCTCTCGGGGAGCAAATGGGACTGTACAGAATCAGCATGAAGAGGGAGGTCACAAGGAATCCCTATGGTCCTTCATCTGAAGGCAGTTGCCCAGGGCCCCATCTCTCTCTCATCTCTGGAAAGCCATATCACAGAGTAGCCATGACATGTGGGAGATTTCAGCCCTTCGTTTCATGGTGCTACATTTTTATCCATTTGTATTTGTGTAGATGTTAAGGGTTGAGCAATGTTAAAGAGTGTTTGAAAGTGCTCCAGAAAGGTGCTGGCAAATGATGAGCTATGCTTTTTATTGCTTAGCTATTTCAAAAACGTCCAGAGCTTCTTATTTCTTATTTTGGAAATGTAATATTGCTTTATGTTTGTTGGCTTGGCTCTTCCAAAATGCTTTCCTTCTTCATCTTACTTTTGCTAGGATTTAAAATTTCATAGCTTTGTTTATATATTGTATTTTTGCCACTGAATGTAAATCTTATTCTGTCCCTCCCAAGATACTTCCAGATCAGATTTTATGCAAAACAGCTTTTATCCTCTGATTTACTTTGCAGATATGATTAGTCCAAAAAAGTTAGAAATATTTTGAAAACAGAACAGAAATATTTTCCTTTGCTAGGTCCTTTGCTTTGGTAAGATGTGTTGAATTGACTGCAGCTGATTAGGGTACCATCTCTCCCCTCACACACTCACAGATGCTCAGCTCTGATCTGTTGGCATAATGTCACAGTCAGTTGCACCCTAACCTGGTTCTGTCAGTATGGCTTGGGTTAGGGGAAACACTATATTTAAGCACTTTTTTTTTTTTTTTTTTTAACCTGGATCATCCAGATAGACTGCATCAGAGAGCAAGGGAGCAACTCCTTGCATGATCATATCATTAACTGTTTAATCCAAGCTTTCTACAGAAGTAATCATTCACCCAACTGGGCTTATTGAGCCAATGTGAGTTGCTCTAGCCCCTGCAATAGGAAATCTGTTGGAGGCAAGGAGAATATAAAAAAGCTGAGAAAGCTGAACTGCTCAGCTTTGATCTGGACTAGGTTAGAAAGAGTTTTGCTCGACAGGAAAGTAGCAAGAGCATATCTGATCTCATAATGCTAAACCTGCTTATTGCAGGTTTTTTTTTTTTTTTCAAATTTCAGTATGACTGAATAATTAAATTATCTTTACAGAAACTGCTGTAAAGAAATCTGAAGGGGAGTTATGCCATCACAACCCCCCAATAATCCTGTATTGTAACAGAATTTAGTGACAGCTTTGAATATGAAACAATTACTCCTATTTCCTAAGAGGTAGAGCTTGAAATACTGTTATCTGCATCAACACATTTATTCAAATCAAGAAGATTTTGTGTCAGTGTTTTCTATAGAAGGCTCTGAGGGTTTCTGTAACTATGCCAATGTGTTTTCTACCTGGAGAAAGCGGTCTCAAACAACAAAAGAACAAACTAATAGAAAACACATTTTGAAGACCTTAGTATCCTGAAACTTATTGCTTTGTTAATTAAATGTTTAGTCTGTGCTCTGTGTTTTTGTTAAATCTCTCTTTATTTAATCTCTCTTTACATAAATCCTTGTCATATTCAGTAATTATAAATAGTGCAATTGGCTAGCCTCTAATTAGGGGAGGAAAACACTCAGTGATGCATGAACTACAGGTTAATGTAGAGCAGTCTGTAAATCACTCTGCCCAGGGCTCAGCAGATTGTATTATACTCCTTAGGCAATGGCTTTAGAAAGCCTTTGTAACATAATGAAATCAAACCAGTGTATCATTACATGCATACTTGTAATTAATAAGAATAAAACAAACATTCACTGAGCAAATCAGTGAAGTGATGTGCTGTTAAAACACCACATGCCTGAAGTTTAAGAGAAGTTTTTTATAATACCGAACATTTAATAAGTAAAATAAACATGCAAAAGAGCTGAAAACAGCAAAACCACAAAAGGTTTCTGACTTTAATATCTCCCATTGCATTAAGACAAGATAATGTAAGTTACATAATAATTCCTGGGGAATAGCTACTTCATTATCTCACCAATTAATTGAACCTTATCAAGGAAGAAATAATTGTATTTTAAAAGAAACCAGCAAAGGCTACACATTAATGTTACATCTTAAATAAGTGATATGCCTCGTTTCAATTCTACTCTCTAAAGGGCTAAAACCAGAACCCTAAGATGTGAACATAATTTTGGGGGGGAGGGGGAATGAATTAAAAATATCTTGTGTTTCATTACTGGGATCCTGCTCCCAGCAATGCCTGAGATGAGTTCACGTAGAAGTGGATTTTGCACACCAACCCAGCAGCAGTTGAACCAGCTATTGGGCTGTAGGCTTTGTTTCTTCTTTCAGGATTACGATTTTGTTTTGCTTTTGTTTTATTCTAGGCTATTTGATGGGTATCATGCCCTCCATATGTTTTTTTGTTAAGAAACCTCCCCTTTACAAATGAAGGGATTACTTCAGTTCCTCAGTTTCCCTTTTGATAATAATTTTCTTCCCACATTTTGAGATTTACAGCCAGAGCTGGGTATTTTTACCAAGGATCCAATTCCTGTGCCTGGTTTACAGACATGGGGCTTGTCAAGCCAACTGCTGGGACATCCAGTGAACTAAAAGCAACTGGGGCAAATTACCTATGATCTTTGAAAAGAACACTTGTTGGCCATGATAATTCCTTACTTGGTTTTCCCCTGCAAAGCTCTGTCAGAGTTGTGACAGTGCCTTGTTTGCTATAACTGTTGATGTTTTCATCATTCATTTACCATAAGATTAATTCTTTTCTCTTTTACTTTTTAGTCTTGATTTTAATGATGACTGGTGGTGATGAGTTCCACTAGTGTTTGTGGTGTCACTGACCCAGTTTTGAACCCTTCTTCTTCCTGTTTATATCTCTGCTGAGGCAAGCTGAGCAGAACTGAACACAGCATTCCAGGAAAGATTGATTTACACAATATTAGATTACTTTCAGTTGTATTTTCTACCCTGTTCCTTCAATATTCTAACTTTATCTGCTTTTAAGACCTCACACTGGCTAGCAGGGACTCCACTGATCTGTCCTCCATGGTGCCAAATGCTTTTTTCAGTGCTGATACAATTCATTTAATATTCAGCTACACTGTATGAATAGTTAAGTACCTTCCTTTCAATGTATATTGCATTTCACTTCTTAGCTTTTTAAAAATGTTATGACTCCAAACTGTTTTTTTCTAATATTACCTAATTTTAAAACACATTTTGCTATCTTTTTTTGCTATCTGAAAAAGGAAGTTTGTTAACTATTTCATCTTATTCCTCTTATCTGATTTCTGATTCAGGATAATACTTTTCCTCTTGCTTTAAACCATAGTGTAATGACCATATGGCTTATTTAACAGGGATTTCATTAGAGAATATGTGAATCCCCATGCTGATTATAAACAACAGGGTTTTTAGCCATTACTTCAGAGTCTGCACACAGGGAATTCTACTGTATTAGAAAGGTATGATTTTTGTATGCACCAGCTTTTCCTCTATAGAGCATTTATAATGCCAGTACTGAAACATATTACAGACATTCAATATTTCACAGCTTGAAATATTTTATTCATTTCACCTGGCACTGAAGCAAAGATTGTCCCCGGATAATCTATTATGCTTTCTTTCAAATGTTTCCTACACCCCAGCCCTCCATATCATTGAAGTACCACAGTAGCTGATTCTACTGTAAGTTAAACATTCATTTTAAATTCCTGGCACTACTCCCAGTGGAGCTATGTTAATTTGCAGCAGCTAAAAATATGGCCCAATAGTGCTGTTTCGCTGCATATCCCCTCCTCCCCAAACAAAACAAAGCATTTCAATGCTTAGAGAGCACATTTGTCATATATACAATGCTATTTAATAACACATTGACAGAGAATAGTATGATATCTAGAATGCTGTGATGAGTGCCTTTAATCTGTTTCAATAACAGCTTACAGTGCACTGAAATACCTGTTTGATTTTATATGAAGCCTATTAGTAACACTTCCCGAACTAAATTTAATAGTGTTCCATAACTCCTGGCTTTTTTTCTCCTGCTTTAGAGGCAATGGTAGAAAGCGTCAGATATACCATCTCAGCATATCCTAATTATTGGTTTTCCAAAGTCAAAATAATGTTAATAAACTGTATAGTTTCACCTACTGGAAATCACCTTGTCAGAAATGGTTCATCATCGTGGTAGGAGCAAAGCAATATCTTAGTGTAGTACAAAGAAAGGAAACCTGGGTCAGGAAGCAAAAGAAGACCTCAGTTGCCCATTACCCATCTCTACACAGGTCAGCCCTCAGCTCTGTGAAGACTCCCTGTGTTGAACAGATGCTGCCTGTGTGTGGGGCCTGCCTAGTCAGAGGATACGTATTTAGGTACCTTTGAGTCTGCAGACAAGTATAAAGCTCACAAATAGAAATAAAAAATATTGATGAGAACCAGGAACATAACTAAGACAAAGCACCTCACAACTGAAAGAAATATATACACTTTTGTTTTTAAAAATAGACAACAAGAAGAAGAAATCTAATTATTTTGGGGAGTAACCTATTCCCAGTGTGGTCCATTCCTATTCATTAGTTAAACCTTCGTACTTTCTTTCCATTGATGGTCTTGTGATTTAAACAGATGCCTGAGTTCCCTCCTGAACAGGACAGTCTTCTCGAACTGGGATGGAGTAAATGTCATGTTATGAAATTAGATCTTTCATGGACAGTATTTAGCTTAAACATATTGAGTTTTGAAGTAGGATGACTCTGTTAAATATCAGAAGGTCCACTATTAAGGAAAAATAGCAAAAATATTAAAAATATATTCTGTGTACATTGCTGACAATTGACTCAAAATCATCCTGAAGTTCACTCTACCTAGGTCTTGGTGGTGAGCATGGGAAATTCCCAAAGCTGAATAAAAAGCAGAAGGCCTGAATGCCTTTATGTAACAGTTTTGCAGTTGGAAACGGCATCAGAGAACAAAATGAATCATTCATCCTACATGGAGAGAGAAGCAGAGGTAAATTCAGGTTTTCAGGCTAAGAACCTTAGGCATCTGTGTCATTAGAGGTAAAGGAGAAAAATGCCTCACAGGCTTCAGTGTTGGTGGTAACTCTTCTGTATTAAAGGGGAGGAGAAACTAATTCTTGCATTTCTGGCTGCAAAATCACTGCCTCAAGGACAACATCATGTCTAAATCCTGCCCTTTGGTCAATCTGTGTAGCACAAAGTATTAGAAAAAGAGGTAGGTTTTAGCCTATGTAGTGCATGTGAAGAATAGTCTAAACCACACAGTACTAAAACAGACTGGAGAGGTACTCCAGCAAGCATTCAAATTAGGTTTGATCCTTGTTCACATTTTCTTTCTCATCACCTATCATGCACCTATTTCTTTTGGCTGTTTGATAAGTCAGTGCACTTTCTCACAGCAGTACTCTGAAGTCTTCACCTCATGAGAAATTTTGCCTGATTACTGGTAAGACCTGCAACATGGAGAACTAACATGCTAGAGAAAACATCACTATTCTAAATTGGATTGATCATTGCAGGACAGTGCACAGCTATTTGTAAAACATGCATCTTGACTTAGCAAGGGTCTGAACTTCAGCAGTAGCATACTCCATGTACAATAAATTGCAATGCTCCTTGTATCTCCTGGACTTTCCCACAGCATCATGGGATAACTACAGTGCTTTTTTGGCACTCTCTCCATGCTCTGCTCACCCTCACAGAAGTTGGTACTGCTGTTTGTATTCAGTGACTGTCCCTACCCCACTCACCAAGAAGTACTCCATCTTTTCCTGCAGACTTTTACAAAACTCATCCCAACAAACTGAATTCTCTGTCCTTCACAAGCCTGAGATTTCAGCTGTTCTTATAGTTTCATCCTCTTCCTCCACCCTTGTACAGGAGGCTTGTGAAAGTGCCTTGCCTGATTCTTATGCTTCCTTATGGTACTATAGACAAGCTAAACCCATCTGGAGTTTGATCACATTGTTTGACCACTTACTGGCTCTTTCATGTTCTGGAGAAGTTTAACCACTACTGCTTTTAAAGGGTCCCTCTTTTATTGTTCTTCCTTCTGCATTTCATCTTCACCATTTTTTTTTCTTTTGTCATAAATTCATTTACTTAAGTCACCTTGGTACAACTGCCCTCCCCCAAGAGTGTACAACAACGCTCACAGGTTTCATCTTAACTCTTCTACAGTCCTCACAATGTATAAGGTCCTAACAGACTTTTAAAAAATCATTGTAAATATGTAAATACAGTGTGAAAATATTCAGTCATATCTCTGATAGTATTTGGAGATGATTCGAATGATATAAAGGTAGTTGGGATATGGTGTCATTCCCTGGACTTTTCCTCCAGGTGCAATAGCTATATTGCTGAAACTTGCATTGAAGTAAGGATTTATACAATTAAGCCTTCTGTAGTGTATATCATTACCTGAAAATATCTAAGCTACTTATTAAGGTAGGTTCAAAGATTCAATCCGTCTGTCACCTTTATGCAGATAAGTCAAGAGGAAGCCAAAATTTGTTTAAAAAACTTCTACAAATGCTGACAGGAGCAAAGACTCCTGAAAGTGCAGTGTAAGCCGATGGAGAGGTGAAAAGCTGATCTCCATTCAGGACCGCATATTAAGATTTTAATGAAATAGTTTCACCTCATACTAGTTCTAGATCCAGCACCCACAGTGTCTCCTGAAACCTTCTAGAAGAGTTTGTTCCAATGTTATTTGATGTTTTTATCAATGAACCATAAAACATATGGTTCATATCTGTAAAATAAAGATCCCACCAAGATGGGTGAGGCAGTAAATAATGAGATTAGGGACAAGTTATTGATCACAGTCCAGCAAAATGTTCTCTAATACAGGCAAGTGCTTACAGGTGTGCTTACAGGGCGAGAGACTCGTTGAAGTAGTATTCACTAGAAAAACCCAAGTGCCTCTTCACTGACCTGTTTCAATGTTGTAGCCATGGCATTTAACAAGATGCTTGCATATGCACCAAAGGTAACACTAGAATAAGCTGGGAAGGCGCTTTGCCTCTGAACACAGCATTGCTAGGATCATTACTAGAACCCTGTATCTGACTCTTGACAGTCCCATTTGAGCAACAATGTGGAAACTGCAGAGCGTACAAAGGGGCCCACAAATAATTCAGGTCACGCAAGACACAATTTATGATGTGGAAACTGGAGAGTAGTACTAGATTTTTTAAGACGTGATCCATGAACAAAGCTTTTGTTCACATGGTGGTGGGTTTTCCAGTCTTGCAGGCAAAGGCATTGGAACATCCAATAGCTGGAACTGAAGATAAAGGGAGAAAAAAACAACTTTGAACCCTAAAATGAGAAGTAATTTCCTAGCTGTGAAGGTAGTTAAATATTGGATCAGCTTATCAGGAGGCTGTAAGTTCATCACAACCTTAGGTCATCAAGAAATGATTATGTGCCTTCCTATAAAACATGCTTTAATCCAGCTTCCGAGCAAAAGCTACAGACAGAGAAGGTCAGACCAGCTGATTATACCGGTCCCCACTTGCCTTCACCTCCATGAAAGAAATCTGTGAAGAGCAGAGCTGAGATTTAATTAATCACAGTTTTAAACCAAAATCTTTTTATTCATGTTGAGTTTTGCTTTTTTCTTTTGTTCATGAGAGTGATTATCAATTCGATAGAGAAGAGTTTACAGTAAATATGAATAAGAGCTCAGCAATAATAGTTTAAAGCTGAAGTATCATTTTACCATAAATACTTAGTGCGGAGCCTGTGGTGGAATTATGTCATTTGGAACAAGTAATGCCTATAATCCACTTACTCCTTTCATTTTTTGTTCCTTTTAGTATTAATTCAAATTTTAATAGTATTGGAAAAACACAGCTGCTTCTTGTTGGAAAGATAGCTATTTTCTCTATATTTACAGGAATAATTGATTCAGTGAGAGGTAATCTATAAATCTGGTTTTTAAAAATGAAATTATATGGTGAACCATGTTTGTCCAAGCTGTTTCCAGGGAAGATGTGTCATTAACCCTTTTTCTCATCCTGTGGATGGTTTTGTTCCAAATGTGATTAAAAGGCTACTGTCAAGATTTAGACATGAGTATTAATCTTCATACAAAGTGCTCAATTCCATTGCGGAAGTTTCCCACATTGTGTTCTGTGTGACCTGGAGCAGAACTTTTACTGATAGATGTTCATGCAGTGACTATCAAGGGACATTTGTGAACAAAACTAAAGCCTAAAACAAGAGAGGAAACACATGCATATATGTTTATACATCATAGTTATTTTTTCAAAGACGTTCTTAAGGACTTTGTGGTTCAATATAAAACTATCTGTAGTTCAATATAAAATTATCTGATGACACATACAAGTAATATCAGCAAGATTTTGGATAGTGATCTACATGTAGGTGGCAAACCATGGATCAATTACACAATTCATACAAAACTTATGTCTGCAAAATTCTCATACCCCCTGCACAACATATGATTTTGGGAGTTGTCACACACATTACAGGGGGGGAAAAAAAGCACAATATTTAAGGGGATTTTAAAAAATGCTGCCAAAGCTACTTTTCATATCCTTCTCCTTCTAAATTGACATGATTTATCTGTAACAGTACTGCATAAAATATCTGAAAACAACCTACCTTATACCTTCCAAGTGCATTACCTTGAGACCTAGGCAAACAACTAGCTATGGGTTCCATTGATATGCTGCAGATTTCTTGTACTCAAAAGGATAAAGGCTCTATTTCTGGGCCTGTAATGTCATGAGATATTACACTTTATTCATGGAAAAACTGTTATTATTTTGTGTACAGAAAATCTGCTAATAAGATTATGATGTTTGCTGAGTATCTTTTTTGTATGTGTTTGTAGGGAAAAGCATTTGCTCTGGAAAGAGTTGTTGTTAACTAATACCAGAAACAAACTAAAATATGTGTGGCTATATGTTTGATTCTCATATTTACTAAGGCTGCAATGTAAGCAGGTATGTTTTACATTTACAGGTGTGTATCTTTGGAATGACAACTTGAAAGACTCTTAAAATTATTCCCATATGTAGACCCACCTACATCCACTCTAAACAGAACAAACTCAAAGAAGATGAATCTGTTGTGTGGCATCTACTGGGGTTTTACAACTTAATTCCACTACACAGTAGGATGAAACTAAAACCTTTCAAAGAGATTCGTTAAAGCATAACTGAGTGAAAGTATTGACAACTCCAGCAAGAAGATGGATGTCTAAATGGTTAGGACACAGCCCAGGATATGGGACAAAGCTTCAAACCTAGATCTGCATGCAGTGAGCGAAAGTTGTTTAACACAGATAATATTGAAGCAATTAAAAGTCCTCAGCTGGGCACCTCCGACTTCCTAGGGCCGGTACTTTAGTGACCATACTGCTAAAATCTTTCTCTTTTCTTTTTCAAATTGTGTTGATACATCTTTGCAAAACATTTGCATTTGATAAATTGTCATTTATTCAGAAATGTCCCAGCCAGTTCTAATACAAATTTGCTTCATAGATTCTACCAAAAGACATTCCTCTACACTGCGTTAAACATCTCCCATCCCCACTTAATGGACATACATGCCCTGTTCCAAGACCTGCACTAACATCAGTGATACTTACCCAGGAGCATGAAGATTTTGCAGTGCCCATCCTCTCTGAAGACAGATCGGTCATTTCACCTCTTGTTGCAAAATGCAGGAAACTTAATTAATTGATAATTGTCAGAGAAAAAAGGAGGGGTTCAGAAAAGGAAAGTGAAAGTTTCCTTTCTATGATTTTTTTTTTAATGACATCACAGCAATATTTTAGAAGTATCTCATATATGATATCCAAATAATGATTGAAAACTATTTACATCCCAGCTTCTCCATCACAGTGTAATGCTATATGAAAACACAGTGAACCATATTAATTAGTACAACCCCACTGAGCACAAAAACATACAAAGCACAATAGTGTTATGAAAAATTCATACAAGAAGCCTCTGGAGGTATGCCAAAGGCAAAATGAAAAACCTGTAAAATCTAAGCAACTTTTGCCAGTCTGATTCAATAGATGACTTTGCTACTTTGCATAGGTCTTGGAGGAATGCTCCAGAATGTGGGCTCTTCTGGTGAGGGCACCTTCACCCCCTGCCTCCCATGTGTCTCCCTGTGCTCTCTGCAACTGCAGCAGCGATGCTGGGGATTTGGCAAACTGGTACAAGCAAGAGCAGCCCTGAGGCTACTATGTTGAAACTGGAAAGTAGATCACCATACAGCTGGTCTAGGACCAAGCAGCACTGACATGGCTTACAGCCACCACTGCAAACTGTTCCTGAACTATACTTTTGCCCTTCAGGTACCAGAAGATTTGGGCCATTAGCTCCTCTTCTGAGATAATCAAGCTGGTTAATAGATAAACTTCCCAGTCTCAAACATCAGAATTCTTAAAAACACTGTTTTATAATTAAAGGCATTTGAAAACAACTGTTTCTACACAAACTGTGTGCATGACTCCCTTTCCCCCAGACACTAAACATGCTCTTTTTAAGTACCTTTGCAGATCCTTTAAAGCTATAGAAAACTATCTGTTAATAATATTAAATACTATCCAAAGAGCTGTACTGCAGTAAATACAACTGTTCCTAATACGGTAAGATCCCTCCGCTTTAAGCAGCCTTCTTCGCATCTTTATGGTACTGTAACTCCCAGTGTTTGTCTAATAGCAAGTGCATTAGATCTGGTTAAATGCCACAAGTGAGGCTTCAGTGGAAAAGACAGCATGATCTCACAGTGCCTAAGGGATGAACAGCTTATTCAAGTGGGATATTGTTTTGCCCTTGAGTAAATCATTACATTCTTTCAGTGCCCTACATATGTATAGATGCATAGTTATGTCTGGAGAGTGTTGTAAAATACTCTCTTTTAAACTTCAAACACTGCAAAAGCTACAACATCATTCCTCCTTTGGGAGTCTGTTCGTTGTGCCATGTGTGCTAATGTGTAGACCTTGGACCCCCATTTTCTCCTCTCAACTCCCTTATATTGTGAATAGGAACATGCTAGCAGAGCTCAGTATTTTATTATCCAATATCTATATGGGATCAGTTCTGGTGGATTTTTAATGGTGAGCTCCTCAGAAAAATTAGCAGCTGTTTTGTATACCTGTTCTGTGTACACTGTCAATCTGGCACTGAATACTGTCCACTGTGGATCATGTATGAACTACCATGGACCATATTCTGATGGAGTACTGTAGAAATGAATGATATCCCACCAACCTTAACCCACCTAAAAGTGGAGATCCAGTCTGAATTGATGATATAATCTCCCTAAGAAATCACTGCAGAGAGACAGGCAGTTGCAGAGGCAGATTCTGATCACACTAAAACAGGTATCTGAGATAGATGAAAAGAACTGATCCCTGGAGGTACCTATATGCCATCACTGCATCAGAGAGCTGAAATGATTAGTCAGGACCAAGCATCTATCTTCCAGATGGTCTAGCGTGGGTGAGATGAATCCAACCCTCGCCTTCCAATTCAGATATTGAAATGATTAAAAGACAAACACTTCAGTGCAACAGAGAGGTACCTCAGATGGCATCTTTAGCTCCTTCTCCTAACTCTGTAGGGTGCTGAATAACTTGCATGATGGAGTGATCCTGAATGTTGTGCAGGGAGATGCCAAGGACTAACCCACAGGAAACCCCAGGATCAGGCTGCATCCGAACAGGCTCTTCTCTGATCTCTTGGGGGAATAGGTGCCAAACTAGGAATAAATTAGAGGATAGGAGACAGCAATCACTCAGCCTGGTAGGATAAATATTTGGTCTGGAGACAGCTCTATTCTAAGTATTCCTCAACCTAAATAGTTTCCAATCCACCTCCTGACTGTGGGTGGTGCCTCTAATGATACGATTGTTGTGGGGTTATTTTTCAGCTCCATTTTTAAGCTGGGCCACTGTGCAGATAGGAATGCAAGATGTGAAGGGGTAAAAAGAGCCTGAATAAGAAGAGTACTGACTTAACCATGCTTAAGTCTCAGTCCTGTTGGTTAAGACCCAATCCCATCCCTGCTCCCAGGAGTCCTCATGAATTTTCTATTTAGGTCACTGGACGAAATACAGGCACAGAACTGGGAGCTTGGATCAGAACTGGCAGTCCTGGTGTCTAAGATCAAAAACAAAACAGAAGGCCTCTCAGACCTTCTTCACACAGCTGGGAGGTATCAAAAAGAACAATTTTATGGCAATTATCACAGACCAGGTAAAATTAGAATTGATATAAATATTTTTTTCTTGTCATTCTTTTGCATTAAGGGCTCATTGTAGGTCCAGTAGCTGCACTGACAATAGCTCTAATAGCGACAACTTTGTGAAACAGGGATATCAGGTACTTCCTGACCCTGTCAGACATGTATGTTTTTGGCATACAAATCTCATCAGCAATCTGGGAAGCACCCAGATTACTGGGTATTAGATCTTTCCCAGTTGCACTTGCCTGAGTCTTCTTCCACCCCACCCCACCTTTTTTCATGCTGTCTTTCCTCCAAGCCTGGACCTGGGAGCGCACAAGCACTGTAACATCTGTTTCCGCAGAGAGAGGCAATAGCACTGCTGACATGAGAGCCCTGATGGTCTCCTCATCCTGTGCCATGGCCCTGTATGCATGGCAAAGCAGAAATTTTCAAAAAGATTCTTTAGGATAACACAGGAACCAGGAAAGGATTTTGCTTGAAACAATGTCCTGGAACCTTTCAGAAAAGAAATAACTCAACCCAGAAGTGCACCATTATGCATGACAGCCTGTCAGATAAGTAAAATGATCCAAAAGATACTAATATAACAAAAGGCAATGGATTGAAAACAGAGTCCCAAGAAAATCAACAACTGGAGCTTAGAGCCTAACTCCTTTGGTGCCTTTGAACATATCCCACAGCCTCTGTTTAGCAGTGAGGGGAGGTGGCAGTTCAAGGAGCAACCCTAAGCTGCTTCACCAGATTCCCCAAGAGAGCACTGTGGAGCACTAATGAGAGTAAGATGGTACTTTCAGTGACACACCATGAAGCTTCTGCTTTAGGGTGTTTGTCTTATGCCCTTAACTTTATGTTAAGGTACTTAAAGCAGACAAGGTCTTCAGGACAAGATGGTATCTGGATGTGTGTTTTATCATGCCCATTGCTTTAGGGCCTTAAAGATGATATAGGTCTCTGAAACCTACTGCACCATAAATTATCTTTACCATTTTCTTCCCACTGTGACCCTCACCTCCCCCTTCTAACAGATCAAAGTCTGTTGTAAAGTAGCTGACCATTTCAAGCATTCAAATTCCTCTGTTGATGGATTGCAGAGCTTGTACCAGAACAGGGCCCCACTGTGAACCAGCTCACCCAAGGTAATGTGACCCATTTGAACTCATCTTACTAAACATTACAGACCCGACCGAAGAACCAGCTCAGATGGAATTATATTCTCAAGACCTAAATACTACTCATTTTACTCTTTGCCAGCAGAACCAACAGAGACTTGCTCTGATTCTGTAGCCCTTTGAAAAGCTAATTTGTGGAGTAAGCTCAGGTGACAACCATATTTCTTTCAGACCTCATATCACCTTATTCAAAATAAGAAGTACACTTTGGTCTGAAGGATAGAGAAGGTTTCTAGGCACAGGGAGGAAACAACTGACATGGAACAGTGGGCTTTTAAGTCACATTGTGCTTGAGCAGGATTATAATGCTCTCAGGGCTGTCCCCTGAATCCCTTCTTCAAACATTTCAACATAATCAGCTTTTTAGGCCTTTCAGCTCCATGCCAAATGGCAATAATGCCAATGCTGTCCACATGAGCCGAATCACCTCCAAATAAGACATAACAGTATTGTTGTCACACCACTCCAATAACACTATGTGGCAATAAGGAAATCAGGTTTCTTTATCCTGCATTGGAAGAGAGTCTATCATGATTTTCCTCTCAGAAGCAGGGTTACCAAAGCCACAAGGTGAAAAAACAAAAATGGGAAATAAGCTTTTCATGTTGCCAAAGACCAACCCCTGTCGTAGGAGATCCTGATGTTTCTGGATACAGTGGTATTACCAGAAGATTACCATGTGACATTACTACACTCTGGAACACACTGTTCTTGCTGGGTGAGTGTGCAAGGAATGGACAGAGGCTTTATCCTGAAGACCTTAGTACACAGATAACCTAGAAAGCTTCTCTGCGATTGCTTCCTGAGGTGCAGCAATTGATTATGTTGACACTTCGAGTCCCTCCAGGGCAATGTTAAACAGTTCAGTGGACACCATGGTGGTGTAAGCTGAGCTGGTAGACTTTTCCCTGGAATATTCACAGGTAGCTAAGAGGTGAAGAGATAAGAAACTGGTTTCTCAGCTATAACTGGGAAAAATTCTGGTCTTAAAACTTCACTGCCAGCTCACTCAGTTGGATGCTGGTCTTGTATAGGAGGCAACGAAAAAAATCAGTGACTTCTGGTGCTGCCTAGCTGAGGCTGGTGACCATCATCCTGCACTCCTCTGCTAGGCTGTTCTCCACCAATAGCTTACACTTGCAGGCTATAGACAGCAATGCTTCACATAGCTAATTACCAGCTCTAAGATGGCAATCAGCTACTGAAACGGAGTGAAGATCAGCATCCTGAACCTTGTCTCAGCCATCACTGGGACTTTGGCCGTGAACATTTTAGCTGCCAACAGCCATGAATGATTCCAAATGTACAGTAAATTTAGGGTGTCAAAGGCGCTGTCACACTTTAAAACAAGTGTATTACTGGCATTAGAGACAAGAATGGACCACCTGGGCCATCACTGATACTACCATGGCTACTCTGATAATTATCATAGGCATTGACAATTCACTGTGAGATGGCAGGCCCCTTACCTGGTGTGTATTGGAGAGGTTTGGACTACAGAGTTCCATCTTTGCATCCTGGGCAAGTATGAGGAGAATATTTGTCCATGACTATGAGGACAGGCTTTCTGTAGCTTGCTAGTTATGGATGAAAAGCTGGCATGTAAACAGGCATGTTCTGACCAACCTTGTATTAGAGCTCAGCCTCATAAGTTGTAGAATTACACACTCATACAGACTTCAGGAAATCAATACAGATTGATTCTGTCTCATCTTTTATTCAGATATCTGTAAGTTGACCAGCATAGTTGTGCAGGCTACAGCTGTTTTTTAAGAAAAAAAAGTCTTTGCAAAAATACCAATTCATTAGAAACTCAACTTTTCATAGGAACATACCACTTAAGACAAATTTATTGTCAGAAAAAGTTTGGGTGGTTTTTGGTTTTTTTTTGTTTTGTTTTGTTTTTTTTTCTTTCCAAATCCAGAATGAAATTCCTTTTCAAAATGAGGAAAAACACAGAATGTCCTCAATACTGTAGCAGTATTAGCCTTTTTGGGACAGGTTGGTAGCCTAGGATCAAGTCTCTCTTCTGCACAAAGCATGGGTCTTCAGCGTTAGACTTTGCTGGGATAATTTATTTTACTTACACAGACTAGCTTTCAAGAGATTTGGGTTTGTTTTAACACAGAATAAGAACATTTTTTAAATGTGGAAAAGTTGTTCAGAATAAAAGAACAACTCTCAGCCAGCTCTACTCCTGTAATTCAGGTCAACAACTTGTTCACCAGAGTGCTGCCTGGACAATAAAAAGTAGTGGAAAATAAAAAGATGTAAGTGACCCTCTCTGAAGAGTTCCTGACAATTTGAGCTGAATCTCAGTACAATATCTTTATCACAATACCATCTTTCCTCTCTGAAACTGTCACTGTCACTATAGAAACTGCCATATTAAAAAAAGTTCCCCTGCTAATCTTGAAATATGAACATATACCTAAAATAGCTGTGCTTACTGTACCAGTAATATCACCCAAGGATTTTGCAGTGCTTTCAGAGAGTTCATAAACATTAAAGTTATAATGAAGAAACATTTTGTATTTGATAGAATAAGTCTGTTAGCTGTCATACATGGAGTTACGTGGCTTCATCTCCTTAATGAATTAAGATGTTGATACAGAAGAAATAATGGAAGAGAGAGAAAAGATGGAAATTACTTTAGAAGGGAGACATGGCTAGATTGTGAAAGACAAGGTAGAAATTCTTTTCCACTTTACAGCTGTTACAAGAGCAAGTGGTAGTCATGATAACATGCAATCTCTTTTCATATTGCTGGAAGATAACATAATTGCATTGCCATGAGCAGACACAACTCACCATGTCTTGTTTGCCATTGTTCTCCATGCTGAATTGCTCCTGGATTCTGAAAATCACTAGGAAGTACTGTGAAACATTGCATGTCACATAGAGACAGCCAAGGGATAAGGCAGATCCCTACTGTACAATATATAAGGATCAGCATAAATTAGAGCTAGCACATGATCTGTCCTTCTGTGTGCAAAGAAGGATTTTCTCCCAAAGTAATTAGGCTTTATGTGCATAAAGCCTTTTTTACATTACTTTTTTATAGATGCCTGATCGGATACTAATCTCTTTATCACCTTCCTTAACCTAAATTTTGTTGCTCTTGTCTTGGATTTTTAGCGTGGTAGTGGACACAGATAACAGTTGACAGACAAGTGGATCTCAGATCCAGAATTTTTGTTTTTTCCTTTAATTGTTTCATTACAAGTTGTGATAGAATAATTAGTCAGTTATCCTTGTTCAGAATACAAACACTTAAAAATGGTTAAATCGTTGATATATGAAGTATCAAGCTCTGTTTTAAATGTCACTGAACTTCCTTTTGTTGACTTATATACCTATAAAAAGTATCCCACAGGCAATGCTGGACGTGAAATAATATTTTTTAGCAATATAGAAAAGATATATGCAGACATTGTTCCTCCAACTTATTCTAAACTACAATCATACACTATGGAGGCCAGGAAGCAGCATGGAATGGGAGTTGCTGATTATCTACCCAATCACTGGCTTCTCACCTGAGAGGGACAAACAAAAGGAAACACCTGTAATGGTTTTACGGTCAAAAAAAATGGCTTGGAATGGAAATAGATTGAAGTGACTTAGTTGTTTGAATTCAGGAAATATTTATTACATGACAATGGCCTTCAGATTATAACTGTACTGAAAATTAGCTAGAGGGAGCAACCTACTCCTTGGATCACACCTGGATATGCAGAGCCATGTTGCAGAATTTCTGTGCAGCTAGGACTCCTTGCAGCATGTTGTACAAGTCTTCATGTTGCCTTGGCCTGAGCTGTTTGGTGTTTCCTTCCTGATGAGTTACAGGAAGCCCTGTTTCTTCTTCTGGCTTATGAAGCGAACAGTGAGAAAGCATAAGCTGCCTGTCAGATCATATGTGGCATTATGCACGTTTGTCCTTCCTATGAAGTGGTTGGTTTACTAGTGCAGGTGAATACCCAGCCCAAGTTTTACCCTAACTTCCAGTTGTGTCAGTTGGAAGGGCCACTGGAAGGTCAAGCAAGAAGGTTTTGTCTGAAAAGGGCATGAGCAAGATCCCTACACGTATTGTGATGTCCTTAGTGATTTTAGGCCCCTCCTATTTTCTGTACATGATCTATCCCATTGCCTGCACATATCTGTGGTCCAGACTGAGTCTGCTTGCACAAAAGTCAGTTTCAGAACTTCTATTGACCTAAATGGCAATGGGAACAAAGATTTCAGCAAGTGCCAGATGAAGAATAAGCTCTGCATCCCAAAAACAGTGGGCTGCTGAAAGAGAGGAGAAATGAAAACATGAAGCAATCCTCGACACAAAACAGAAATTCAATGTATTTGTAGAATGCATTCTCATTTTCAGATCTCTCCTCAGTATATCACTAATGAAATAAAACTAACCAAGAAAAAAAATAGCCTATGCTTCTGTTATGGTCAATGAAATGTAGAAAACTTGAGAAACAAAAGAACAGTTTGCAGGATTATGAGACCAAGAGGATGAGAGAAGCTTCCAAAATTTGATAAACTTTTTCAAGGACAGAACTGTAAGAGGGTCTCGTTCACCTGTTTCAAAACCAAAATAAAAATCTGTCCCCTCCCCAAAAAGAGTTCATGTCTTTACTGAACCATTTATTGCACACCATAACACCAGCACACATACTTAATTAAAAGTACTAAAATGTCAGAACTCTATCAAGAAGCTGGGAGATGTTGGCCTGTGTCCCAATTAGTTCTATTGTTAGCTACTCTTGTAGAATAATTTTTAATGAACTGGGGATGGATTTGATCAGGAACTGATTTAAATGAGCAGGTTATAAACAGTATGTTGTTGCAGGGTAGAAGATCAGGTTATGCCCCAATAGAATTAGCTGTGTTAGACTAAGACACTCTTATAGCCTCATTTGTGTTAAAAAGAATTTTGTTTCTCATGTGGAATTTTTAAATGGTTGTTTTTTCTATGTATTTCCTTTAGACAGATGGATGCATTTTTAAGGATCTTAGGTTTATTATATAGTTTGAGGTTTGCAAGGGAAGGAATAATGACCTAGAACAAAGACTGTCTAGGTTTACCTGAAACCTTTACAGATATGGATGTTACACAGAAGGCCTATGAGAAATTTGGAGTTAGTGCGAGAATTTCCTCAGCTTTAAGAAGAAAAAGACAGTAATTCTCTATAATGTTACCAATATCTGTTGCAATTCCCTTCTAGGATGGCATGGCTTGTCAGAGGCCCAGCTCTGTAAGATGCTAATAATGCAGATGGGATGATGAGCACCCTCTGTCCTACAGGATTTCGTAGGGGGGGGGATGTTCCTGACTTCACCGGAGCACTGCTGCACTTCAGGAAAGACAACCTCGCTTCTGCTTACTTTATTTTCTACAAAAACATATCCTAAACTCCAGAAGTCAAACTGACATATATCAGCATAATAGGCCATGTACAGCCTTCATTTATTTTATATCAAGACCTTACCTCAGAAGAACCGAGAACACACTTAAAATTAGATACAAGTTTAATTGGTTTTCTGTCTCAGGGGCCAAATTATCTTTGGTTTTACTGAATTCTTTTTTTCTTTAACTGTGAACCAAGTTCTATAAATCCAGCATGGGATCTGAAGTCTTATTAGGTTTCTCTCACAGAAAGAAGGGAACTAATGATTCTGCAGCTGAGTTTCTAATTACCAATCATATTAATGATCCGTGGGCCAGGGCATGACCCTCCCTGTCCCACAGATATTCTGGTTCTCCAGTGCTTACAGGTATGAAAAGAGAACGGGTCTACTGAGGAAAATTGTTCCATTTTTTTCTGCATTAGCCATTTTACTGACCACTTTAAATAAGATTACCACATTTAAACCGAGTAAACACTGTACTCATTCTGTCAAACTTCGGTGATCCACCATGCTTTGAAAATAGCTTGAAACCTCTTTTGGTTTATTTAAAAACTTTTCCTTTATAGAGTATTCCTTGGAGATTTGCCATTTCTTTGACAGCTTGGAGACAGACCCATCAGGCAGCATTTCTGGTAATGTATATTGAGAACAAATCCATATAAATTCTGTTTTTCCTCCACATTTGAGATAGAGTTTAACTTATTATTTAATATCATTACAGAAAAGATCTGCTTTTCACTTGACTTAGATGATTTAATAATTTAATGTTCTGGTAAGGAAGAGGGTTTATTTGTATGAAATAGATCCAATCCTTAAAAAAAATCAGTAGGGCAACCGAAACACCTCCTTTGCTTCTTGAAATCAAAATCATTCTATTTTTGGAAGATCATGTCAGTAATAAAGTCCAATTTGAGGGCAGATACGTTCAGATTTATTTTGTCCTCCTTTTGGTGTAAGATTTATAAGGCTTTGGCAGAGTTATGCATCTGAGTCAGCCTCAGAATAAATGGGTATTGTTCTACCTATGTAATACAGCCTAGTAGTTCCCAATCTTATAAAGCCCCGAAGGAATAATCAAACCACACTCTTATAATGCCATATGCAGATTTCAGACTAATCCTTATCTTCTCCCTGAGTGAAATGGGATAAAATACCTGTTTTACTGAACTCGGTCTAATAGATTCACTTTACCGAGGGAAGCTAATGCTAACATTCATTTCCATGGAAACAGAGCTTGCAGAGGCATCTTACTTACATGCAGTGTTTTGGGTTAAGTGAAGCAGAGTTTGGGTCCCACTTTCCACACAATCTAAACTGATTATGTGCTGCAAATATGCATTGCCAATCTCCACATTATGACAGTCGTCTTCCTTTGGGGACTCGGTACCCCCCCCCTCCGTGAGAAGCACTCCCACTGATTCACGCCTCTGCGCTTTCTGCAGGCTCTGCCCCACCCATGCTTGCTGCAGAGCACCAGCTGCCAGCTTCTGCTTGCCTTTTTATCAATGAATTTATTTTTAGTGGGTTTGAAATTAAGGGATGCTGAACTGCATGCTGCCCTTTGTATACTGCCTCTGCACTGGCTGGGGTAACAGGGAGAGGGAGGATGCAAAGGCAGGGTAGTGTTTCAACCTTTTTAGCTGCAATTCAGCATTGCAAGCTGGACCACAGAGCACAGACCAGCTCAGCTATACATGTGGCATTTCAGCACAATAGTTTTTGTGAGCAAAGAATGCTTGTCCTCTGCGCTTGATGTGGCTTATATTTTGGAAGTGCTCTAATCTCATCTGAATTCTGAAGTTTCTCCAGGTGCAAAGAGCCTGAATACGTGAAACCATCACGGTAGGCAGCTGCTTAGGAATCTCCTATTTGTTGCGATAGTGGTTACTTTGAAAGAAGAGAAAAATAATTGAATTCTGGTACCTTAGTGTGTCTAAGTTAGCCAACAAGGACCTTGTGAAAATCCTGTTATTCTTCAACTAGAACACAGATTACATTCTTTATCTTTGAAAAAGAGCAGGGTATCTTTCCTGAGTTTCTTTCTCTTTTGTCTGTCTGATTTAATTTAGTTTAATTCCTTCAGGCTTTGCTGTCCACTTCTCATCCTGTTTGAGTGCACTATTAGTGAGTTCACTTTTCATTTATTGTTATTTATTTGCATTAACTTAATGCATAAGGACCAACATTCCTTTGTTCGAAGAGCTGTATCAATCACCAAACAAAGCAAAACAAAAAAAGCATGCAACAGAAGTAGAAGACTAGAGACGGCAAACTAATCCAGACAGGCAGAGAAATCCTAAGAAACATTGCAACTGTATTTGTCAGCATGACAGGCAGGGGTTTTAGAGCACCATCAGCCTAAACATTTAAGTTCTTGTTAAGCAGGATCGCAAAGGAGACTTTGACAGGCAATTTTGCAGGAAAGACCTGTGTGACAGATTAACATTGACAAATTTTTGAGATGGATTTACATTTGCAAAGGGCCAGCATCAGGCCTATACACAATCTCTATCTCAAATGAGGTCTTTAAGTAAAGTGAGGGTGGGAAAAGGAGGAAGGCTGGACTACAGATAGCATCATTAGATGCTGGAGTAGGATCTTTGCTTCTTGGTGGTAACAAGCTATATAACGTACACATACATGATTGCATACATATACAAAGAATATCGCATACATATATACAGACAAATATAGTCCAGGGAATATGTTATTACCTAGAATAATCTGGATGGTTCAGCCCTTCATCTTTCTTCACTACTCAATAATATAAGAAATCCAGATTCATATGAAAATGCCATCAGCATTGTTTTCTCAAACTGCATTACACTTCACAAAGGCAAATATTTGTAAGCTGAAAGCGAGCATGGTCTATTTTTTCCTGCAGTAATTTGTTGGAGGGGAGAGCTTCCCGTTTCAGAGCTCTCAGGCACTTAACACTGCAGAATACTAAGCAGGGCTTCCCCCATGTGCTCTTTCCATGGGGTATTGCATAGAGAGGGAAGGGGCATGGACTGACAGAAGAAATATGTTTACGAATGTCAAGGACAATTTATTCTGTCTTTACAAGCAAACCTAAGGAAAAACACACCAAAAATATCTCAGCATGAGAAACTGCACCGTAGTTAGTCCCTTGGCTTAATGTATCAGAAAAATATATGCATCTCAAGCTATTCCTGCCATGATCTCTCCATCTGTGGCACATCATTTATTCTAGTAGTATATAAGCTGCATTCATTAATACAATATTCTCCCAGGTTCATCATAAATGAGCGTTACAGGTATGAACCTAGGGCCATGTTTGAATTTAAATCTGGACTGTCAGTAAACTATTCAACCTTTCAAAAAATAGCACTTGACAGGGGCATTTTTCAGATTGCCAGGCTGACAAAAATACATATAGGCTATACAAGTTTGAATTTTCCTTAGGCTTATGTTTTAACCAACACGCATTTATTATTTCTGATCCTTATCACATCCAACTGTATAATGAATTTGTATTTATAATATTTCTTACTTATGTTGCAAGATGGTCCCAGCTCCTGAGCTTTTGTAGTAGTAGGCAAGATACTAAACCTGAGCTAAGACACAGAGTCTGCTTCAAATAATTGTACAAGGTTTTAACTTCCTGTCTGAAGAAAACTGTATCATATCCTGCTAACACTGATGGCTTGCACGTGTGTCCCAGGAAGCTGCCTATAACAACTGACCTTTTAGTTACAAGAATTGAGAAAAATCTACGATAGCTGGAGTAACCAGTCACTCTTAACAGGATTTTGCTATGCATTCTTCTCTGCTTTGCCCAGGGGAAAGTTCATTTCAGGTTGCGTACAAGCAGTCTGGGTGCTTGGTGCATCTACAAAGGCTACCGAAGCAAGGGCTGCTGCACTCAAGCCCCAGCACCTGCCTGCACCGACAAATCTATCAGCAGGAATTCAAGCTCTGCTGGTGCTACATGTCTCTCGCAGCATGCTACGTCAAGGAAAGACCGCAGAGGGGAGCAAACCAAAGGCTGATATTGGCAAGGATATGGTGCAGTGATGGGACTGGTGCTTGGAGAAGTCCCAGCACCTCCACAGGCCACAGCCTTCCTGCCAGCCCGCATCTGGTTGAAGGTCTCCTCCCCACCAGACACGGGAGGCTGAGGAGAGAGGCACAAGGCCAGAAAAGAGCACATCCATTGGAGCATCCAGCCTGGTGGCTTGGTGCATACGTCCATGCAGAGGACTCACTGCACCTGTGTTGGGACACTGCACCAACTGCCCCGTGATGAGGAGAGCTCTGTGTGTGCACAAATCTCCTCCGTTCCCTTCTTCTCCTGCCTAACACCTCCCTTCTCCTCACAACAGTGTACATCCATGTCACTCCACAGCTACACCTCTTCTTTTCCTCCCCTGTCCTTTTCTACCTAGTACACCACATTTTTATTTACATTTACTTGTTACTCTGCTGTGCAACCTACCTGAAAGAAAGTGCTTAAAGAGAACTAAATGACATTCAGGAATTACCTTGTTGATTTTCACATTACATACTTTCCCTTCATCTATTTCACTTTTAATTAAAATAGATGTACTTTTGCACTTTTAAGGCTCTTCAGGACAGATCCTATGTACTGTTCTGTGTACAAAGGGGCTCCCAAGTCAGTCCTCAGGTACAGCTGACCTAACAAACAATAAATAAATAACAGTATTTGCGAAGGACTGCGAACAGCTAAGAGTCTAGATTTGGTACAAAGATATTCCATGAGTGATTATCAGACTATACATATGTTGTTCTACAAATCTTCTCAGCTCTGTGAAAGTCTTTGGCTGACCACAGCTCCTGGTTTTCCAAGCTCCATCTTTGGATATCTAACACAACTGCTTTTTCTGGCTTCGAACTACTCTAATGTTATAAATACTTCTACTTTTTAGACTCTCAAACAAATTACATCCATGATGATGATAAATGATGGTTTGCAAAGTTCTTAAGAGGTTTAAATGATTACTTTGTTGTTGTTTTATCCTATTTCCTACTTCATTATGTAGAAGATTATTTTTTTAAATAGAGCCAAATAGAAAGCACTGATGTGTTCAAGAAGAGCTGGCAAATGATACTTGGGAACTAATGCCCTCACATAATTTGAATCCCACATAGCAAAGGGTATGCCTGGTCATTTAGGATATGGACAAGTGATTCTAATTTTCCAAAACAGTCAGAAATATTATTAACCCTGCTTTTAATGCAAGGAAAAATTATGGGCTGTGGAATAAAAGAAATCATGCTGATAGAGGAAAAGGCTGTGGTTAATAAGGCACTGTCAGAATCTTATGTCTTTCCTGGATGTATCTCAGGTTTGTACTGACATACTGAAACCTCCATCACACATGCCAAAAATCAAAGAACTTAAGCTTGACACTGATCTCAAACCAGGCTTGTCTTCCAGTCTCCAGGGACATGCTGGGAACTGGCTGCCACTTTCAACGTGTGATGACTGCACCCTTTGAAAGAGAGATGCAAATTAAATCATACAAGTGTTGATAATTTTCCAGAGTCTTTCTTTTGTTAGCTCACATACCTACAAAGACAGGCAATTTTCTTCATAATTCACCAAGGAAAGAGTCATAGAGCACCTTAACCCACTGCAGCACACGAATTGTGAGCTCTGTGCCCAGACAGCCTGGGACACACACATAACTGCAGCATCATTGAGGCTATGGTGAAACAGGTAGTGTTGAACTCTTACTCTTCTCACCCTTACCATAAGAAAGGGGGTGGTTATGAACGGAAGATTTTTTTTTTCCTATTTTTTCTCCAGAAAGCAGTCTGCATGCTCTCTGTAGACCAGTGGGAAGACATTTTATCTTTCATAAATTAGGGACCTTAAAGACCTTAAAGTCTCTATGGGAAGCTCTGGTCTCTAAAGAGGCTAGGGCCTGAATTTGAAACCATGAGCACTCTTCTGATAAAGGCTTCTTCTTATTGCTTTTGCTACTCTCAACTGGTTACTGTGTTAGCAAGCCCAAAGTCTGTTCTCAGAGAAGTTATATTTAAGCATGATTTGCTGTATGCAATAAAGTTTACTTACTATATTTACTATGACTAAATGGAAACTTTCTCAAAATGTCCTTTCTTTTTTTCTTTTTAGCAGTCCTACTTTCTCCTTAGGCCATTATATTAAGTTCAGTTCTCAAAAAGGAAAAAGAAATATCCTCCAGAATGACTTGCAGATTGAACACTTATTGCATGTGGATTACAGTAATGCATAGAGATCCCAACTAAATACATCATTCCTCAGTGCTGAAAAATTTAGCAACCCTATAGTGTGAACCTGTCCCTGCCCAAAGCCATGTGCAATCCATATTAGCAAGATCATTGATATCTTTCTTACATTTCAACATTTTCTCTAATTTTGATTTGACACAAAGAAGAGAGGGGAACTGACCACCATGAAATGATCAATTGTAGCAGAAAAAGAGCAAAGAATAGGCCTGATTCATTCTGGATTTAAAGCATTAGAAAACTGCAGGAGTTTAAAGAATTTCATTGAGTAAAGTGCCAGGCCAGAATACAGCCCTGTATTGAAACTAAACACACTTTTTTGGCCTCCTAAATCTAACTTTTTTGGAAGGTGAAAAACATATTTCTAGTGACTCATATACTTCCTCCTCCTCATGCTGATTGAGGGGATACACAGGACTAGGAAAATGGCTAGGCTCTATTTCACATAAAGATTTGAATTGCATTAGCTGTATCTGGGGAAAAGAGTTTATACCCAGTATCAGCGTGCTTATATAAGTAGGGCATATTCTGAAACAGGAAGGGAATAGACTTTATTCCTAAAAACTTTTTCATACCCATATTCTTGTGTTTAAACCAGGAATTTTACAGAGATAATTATTTTAGTATACAAAAAAAAAAAATCTGAGATGCAAAGGCATTGTTTGTCTAATGACTGGTTTGTTAAAGGTTAAGACAAAACTTTGAGACATGTATAATTCGGACAACAACAGAAAAGGCCTTTGGTTCCTTGGTCCTATGGAGAATACTCTACTGGATGCATACTTGTTCCATCCAGCCCTTTTTGCCATACTGAAACTAATTGCATCTTGACCCTAAATCTTCCTTCAGAGATAACATGGGACTAAATTCTACTCTCAGATATAGCAGTATTAATCTGGAGTAAGGCCTCTGAGGTGGGATTCATTACTATGCAACATACTTTTCGATATATTCAGTTTGCAGGTTTTATTTGGAAATCCCACTCTCATCAGCTTAAAGCATCACGCTAACAAAATACTAAGTAATAACTGGTAGCACAGCAACTTACTGTTCTCTGAGGATCTGACTGCTCCTTGAAAAGGTGAATGATTGCAAACTCATAGGAGGAGACTGAAATACACAAGACTAAGATGAATTAAAGGGTAGAAACCACCTCCTTAAAAGCATCCTAAAATGTCCCTGGGGCACCACAGTGCAGCTCCCATGGGGCTAGGGGAGGGCAGCAGGGTTGTTCTGATGATGGCCAGTGGTTTTTCTGCCTCTACCTTTCCCAGGGACAACATGGGAGCTGCTGGAACCTACCCCTGCCTCGAGCTACGTGACACACGTGCAGCCACGCCAGCACTTTCAGGAAGCAGCTGGGGGTGATGTTTGTCTCCGGCAGCGTGGCACGTGCTGCACACTTGGCCCCTGGAGAACTGCATCGCCCACCCAGGTGCAAGGCTGGGCAGCACTGTCGCCCGTGCTGGCATTCGCCCTTCCAAAACCAGCTGCCCTAAGCACACATTGCATCAGGAGCCCTGGATTTTTGGTTTTGCTCCTATTTTTTGTGACTGATCTGAGAAAACAGTGAGGCAGCGTAACATGCTGCCACGTGAGGTGGCTTATCATTATCACTGGGGGAATTCAAACGCTGGCTAATAAAAGCCTACAGGGATTAATGTAGTGCAAGATCCTGCCTGAAGGAGCTGGTACGGGTAACAACATATTTTTTGTCTCTTCCTGCACCCCACCCCAGTCTTTCATCTATTTTTTCTTTGATTTGCTTATTAACCTGTGATTTTTCTGCTTTTACACTTTACTTATTTTTTTCTGTTCTAGCGTTTGAGGTCTGAAGCAAACACTAATTAATAAAAAATTGCTAAATATCTCATCACTGCAGATAGGATCTGTTTCTTCACCTCTTAAGATAACCTTCACACTATTTGACATGCTTAGTCTGTGCTGTGGATTTTGAAAGCAGCTGCAGTTGCAGGCAAGGCATCTGCTGCTGCTGCCTGCCCTCCAAAACATCTTCAAGCCATGGTCAGGAACCGCTTGCTCACACACCGACAAGCCACCAGGTACACAAGCACTGGGGGTTTGTCCTTGCAGAGGAAGCTATCTTGAAGGGAAGGGGTACAATTACAGTGCCACTCTCCAGCTGCCAGCTGGGACACACAGGCCTTGAATCAGCACCTGAAACCCCAAGCACATAGCCAAGATGCCTAAGGTAGGAATACCCTTGCCCCATGTTTCCTCTTAGCTGTCACAGAGGTGCCTGCTGTCCTTAACTGCACATACAGGGAAGGCAGGGAGGCAAGCCTCCCAGCTGAGGCACCTCCACTGAATACTTTAAATTAGCTTCTGTGAGATCCCTGCAAGCACGGGAGTATTTTCTCCACCACTGTGCACACCCGGTCCCATCCAGGCGCTGGCACAGACAGAGCTGCCTGCTATCAAGCCTGTGGTGGCATCTTCAGGTGGCCCTGAGCCTATCCCGGTGACCACAGAGCCCGCAGCCACAGCTTCAGCCCACACCCTGGGTATGAAGGCAGGGGGGATCACTCTCTGTTGAACATGGGTCTCTGATTTGGAAAGGTGCTGTCTGGTGTGCAGGAGCAGGTAGTGTTAGTGCTGTGAGAAAGGCTGGTGTGCACAGGCAAGGGGAATGGTGGCACAACTCTAAAAAGTGATCAAGATCTTGGTATCTGCAGAGTGGTTAGGTAGTTGGGAGACTGGAGATCTGGAGACCAGTTGTCCTTAGAGTCACAGAATAATTTAGGATAGAAGGGACCTCAGATGTCACCTAATCTGAACCACTCCTCAAAGCAAGACCAACCTCAAGTTACAGCAGTTGCGTAGGGTCTTCCCCACCTGCGTGTTGAAAATCTCCAAGGGTGGAAATTCCACTGTCTCTTGAAGCAACGTGACCCAGTGCTTGCCTATTCTCAGTGTGAAGATGTTTTTCCATACAGACAGTCAGAATAGCCCATCCTCCAACACGTGACTGTGGCTTCCCTTCCTTTGCTGTGCATCTCTGAGGAGAGCTTGGCTCTGTCTCCTCTGTAACTTTTTAGTTGAAAACAGCAGTAAGATCCCTCCTTAACCTTCTCCTTAACCTTCTCCTCTCCAGGTCAAGCAAGCCCACATCCCTCAGCCTTTCCCCACGTGTGGTCCAGCCACTGAGCTTGCTCCAGCTTGCGAACATCTCTCCTGTATGTGGGGGACTTAAAACTCGACACAGTACTCTGAGTAATGAATAGAGGGGTATGATCGGCTTTATCTGCCTATAACCATTCTCAAAGCCACTTACTTGCCAACTATTGTACAAATATATTCAGCCTATTTATAAGCAAGGTTGTCCTGAATTTTATCTCAGTATTCTTGAAAGTCCCAGCAGAAGCCAGGGTTAGACAGGCTTGCTTGCCTAGGTGAGGGAGGCAGATCTGATAATAGGTTTCACAGAATAGTCCTTTGTCCTGTCTGTGATTCCAGCAGGATGTTGCTAGAGCTGCAAAGAATTTTGTTCATTTCCAGGGTCATTTCACAACTCCCAGGCTGATATTTTCTAGCCCTTCTGTAGCATAGTTCTCTTTTCTATCAACTAGGCTTGCTCAGCAGTTCACAGCCACTTTGCTGACACTTCGTCTTTCGGCCCATGTGCCTCGTTCCATTTTGAGCTCATTTCAGCTCAAAAGGGTTTAAAAAATAAATCTAGTCTTGGCTGTCTGAAGGCCCAACTGTTAGGTAAAACTCCATGTGGTTGCAGCTAAAAGTGCTCTTTCAGAAGATGCCACTTAGAATCTGCCCACATAAAGTATCTCCAGAGGACTATGAGAGAGATGAGATGAGTAGTCGAATGAATGCAGACTGCATTAAAAGGCATAGACTGCCAGCACAAAGCAGGAGATGTCAAAGAGGCTCAGGAATGACCTGTTGACTGATGTTGAGCAGCTCTGCATACAGGTCAGGTAAACAGCTGGCATTAAGGCAAGAGAGAGAAAGGGTGACACAAAGAGGGTGGCCATGAAGAGGGAGGACAGAGGTGAACCTCCATTGACTGAGACAGGCAGGATGACTTGTTTGGATGGCTGCTGATGAGGACTGCAACCAGCACAATCTCTGGACAGCCAAGCTTCACCCTCTTTCATATATGCCACCCACAGAGCTGGGGGCAGCAGTTGTATAGTTTGTGCTTTGCATCAAGGCATGTTGGTTTTGCACACTTCTTTGACTCTATATTTTCTGGTGAAAGCAAAAAACTTCTCAACTCTTTATTTGCCTGGGCAGCTGGGATGACTGCAGAGGTCTCTGCCCTCCAGCGAGCTTTGGCTGTGGTTTCACAATGCAGAGCTCTCAGCAGACATACCAGCTCCCGTCACCCTTGTCCTGCCCACTGCTCAGTTCCTGCCATGGTGTGCTGCCTCCCCATTGCACTCAGACAAGCTTGCACTGAGGACTGAGCTTTAAAAACATTCCCCAACTGATTCCAAAACTGCTGCATCATGAAACCACAGCCTCACTCCCCTACTCAGGGCAGCAGCCTCCAGTCTGTCCCTCCTCCTGCCACTGTGAGAATCTCTTTCCAAACCTCAGTGGTTTTTACTACCACGCTGTGGTGTGAATGTGAAACCTTCCTGCAATATCTGGCAAGTTTCTTAAAAGTGATTTGTCAGTCCATCTGAGGCAACACAGCTGTGATGGCTGTCATTGCTTGCTGATTAGGTGTACTCCACCTTAGTGGCTGGTAATCACACTGATATGGAAGGAGAGGATATCAGAGACTTTGCACCTCCCATTTTGTACTTGAAATGATCTTCTGAGAGAATTTCATGCATATTGGGGGTCCAGACTTGGTATTAAGCACTAAACACCTCCTCATCTGTCACTTGTCTCCTCCCCTAGTCTTAGATAGATAGACATGTACTAGTAGATAGAGACAGGAATATGGTTATTGCCCTCAGATGCCTCCTTTGCCCCAGAACTTCCTCTATGCCAATATCAATAAATGAGGTGCACCCAGAAACTTGGCTGTCTGTGTTGTTCATTCTTTAGAGCAGTCCCTTGCACAGGTTGGCCTGAGTAAACTACAACTCATAAACAAATCAAGGATTTCAAAGTTCTCCCAGGTATGGTTCAGGAACTAGCACAAACCAGGGACTATCTGCAATAGACAATATGCATATTGCTACCATTTTGGAGAGTAAAAGATTTTAATAATAAGGATGCATGCTCTTCTGTGCCATTTGGCCTCGGAGAAAGGCTCTGAGGGTCTTTAAAATAATTGCAGTCTCTGTTTCTGGCACTGAGATCTGATCCTGCTACTCTCTCCTACAATTTGCCCTTCCCAATTTCCTCTGCCCCCAGTTTTGCTTCTGATGGTATTCATACCTTCCTTACTGTCACTAATAGTAGGGCTGCCTGTTACTATTTTGTTAGGAGTTTCACAACTGTATACTTCTTTCTAAAAATATCAGATGCTTAAACTGATACCTTTGCTATTTAAGAAGGAAGAAGGAAAGACAAGAAGAAACAAAAAGAAGAAAAACAGGAAATAAAAAAACAAAAAACAAAAAAACCCTCAACAAAAAGAAAGCTAGACCTAAATGTCCCCTTCCAGCAAACCAGCAAATTTTGAAATTTTGAAAATATGAAATAGGTGAAACCTAAAGACTCAGAAATCTAGAGGTATGCAAAAAAGGTTCCTTAAAAATTTATCATTATTTAACCCAAATTTTGGAAGACGTTCCATTCTGATTTTAGCAACAGAGCTGATGGAACAATTCTGATTCAGAAAACTCTCACCTGAACAGAGGTTTCACTCTTTTCTCAGTTTTACTAGTTCTATACTGGGGCAAACAAATTGCATTCAGGGGAGCTAAGGAAAAACTGACCCATGCTAGTACCACTGGAAGGAGAATGAGGACCAAATTGAGGGCCTGTATTTCAGTGAAAGTGACAGGTATATACCTCTTTTCTTCCAGGAAAGAATATAAACAAACAAAAAATGTTTGGGACAAATGAAAAATTGACATTTCCAGGCCAGCTGACCACAAAAGTTAACGGTCCAGAGATTTGCTTGTCGTCCAGAAATAACACAGAAACAGATTCTTTTTGACAGCTACAAAGTGAAGTGATTGCACATGGCAAACATATTTAAGCTTTGAAAGTTTAATCTTCACTTGGAAATCTTTTCTGGCTGTTGTCTGTGCTCAGATAAGCATTTTCCAGTAATACATCAGCTTCTTCTGTGTCTCAGGCTGGAGACTGAAACTCTGAGTTTGCCTAGTGCTCCCAGGAACAAGCCTGTGGATGCTACCTGCCCTGTAAGTACATCGGTGATGTATTTTAATCCAGTTGCCGAAGGCAGGTATATTTTATTGTTCTTTTTCACAGTAATGCTTTTTATCAGCTCTAGACAAAATTAGTTCTCCAGTTACTCCATAGTTTTATATGGCTAGAGTGACTTGGGATCATTTGCTTACCTGATTGATACACATACGTATTAGTAAATAAGAATCATAACAAAACCTTTCTGATGATTTCCCACAGGAGATTTCAGTGGAGCCAGGAATTCACTTTTCAAAGCAACTTGCAGAGGAAGTGTTTGTTCTATGCAATATTTGTTGTTTTGTTTAAAATTTTGGATGAGGACATCACTTTAAGAATGGCTACAGAATCACTGTCTACTTTATTCTGTTGTTGTTGAGAAACAATCTCAGATTCTCACTAAATAATAATGCCTTCTCATGCCATATTTCTGCTTGAATGAAGCATCTGCAAAGATAAAAAAATACTCTTGACATTCATTAAATTATTTGATAATTCATTAAAATCTTTGATAATCTTGTGTACATTAAACTTAACCTGAAGTTTGCAGAAATGTGATAATCAAGTGTTGAATGATGTGAATGTCATCTTAGTGTTAACTTCTGCCTTTTAAACAAAAGGTAATGACTACAAATAAGTAGGTCTGTCTGGCTTTCAGAAGGCATAAGGGAAGTGACAGACTGGTACTGCGCTCGCTGACAGTGCATACGAATCACAGAAGGTCAGTTAATTGTGCTACCAGATGCTCTGCAAATGGAGAGGAAAGTACATGTACCTTGTTTGTGCTAAGCCTATTAATGTGGTCATTAATTGCAGCCTCCTGCTCAAGCAACATCCTGAATGCAAAATAAATGAAATGTTATTGAAGGGATTGCTTTTATTCCAACCTGATTTTCAAGCAAAGACTTACAGAGCTGTAGTTCATGCTTGATAACCATTACATAGACAATGTCACTGTGTGTGTAGCATCTAGACAGAGACAAAATGAGGACCACCAGTCTATTTATTTTCTGAAAACATCTTTCTGAATTCTTTTCTTTAGAGTGGCTCTGAGTGCAAACCTTCCCAGTGAAAAGCTTCATCAGGCTTACACTTCAGCATCTGCAGTGTCATTTGGTAGCTCAGCAAGTACATTTTTCCTTGTTTAACGCAGCATTGGGCTTAAAAATATTGGCTTGGATATTGTGCTTTACTATTCAGTTCTTGGCACAAAAGACTCAGATATACCTTTATCTTTGTGATTCTTAGGGGCATCTGGGATCAGTTCTAGCCTGCAGTGCAAGATACATGCACTGCTCAGGCTGCTGCTTTTTACGGATGAAGATGTCATTCATGCCATTCTTCTGCCTTAAGATTATTTTTGCACCAACAGCCATGACAGGTTGCATGCAGATCTGCTTTGTCAGATGTGGCTCAATGGGGAATTACTGAGAAGATGAACCCCTAGATAGCTAGTAAAGCAGAGTCATGCCAGCTGTCTGTCTTGTACAGTATCAAGCAGCTACATCAGAAAGGAACTACCTTGTTGTTCCTATTCCATTTAAGAATAAGTGCACTTTTGTGTTTCACCATCTGAGATACATGTTCTTGCAAGACTGGGAAGCCTGACACATGGAGAAATTTGAAATCCTGAAATTTTATCTTATTTCTGAATTAGAAACATTTCTTCCCTTCAAAAAGTTTGAAATTCTCCTCAGAGGACGTTTACGCAAAAACATTACACATTTCAGTGGAACAGTGTTCTGCTTCAATTTCAGCTTCTTAAAACTCATATTTTGGTAAGCAGATATAACATTCTGTAGGAATAATGTGCTAATATTAGTATATTTTTTAAATTATCTAAAAGGTAATTTTAAAATTTTGCATTGGAATGGTTTGTTCTGTGGATTAGTCCTGGAAATTCTTCCTTCAAAACTGACAGTTTCAGAACGTGTTTGTCTCTGATGGAACTCAATTCTGCAAGGGGAAGCGATTCAGCTGGAGTTCCACTCTAGTGTGAACCTGCTGCTCCCAGGTACCGAGACAGGCAAACTACACACGTGTATGTACCCATCTTTTATTTGACCATGGTTTGTTGTACAAATGTGCCACAGCATCTATCAACAAAATGGAAAGCAGAGCAAAACTGGAACGGCACAGCCTATTGGTTTTAGTCAAAATGCTACTAAATGTATGTGGAAGAAGCCCTGTAACAAGAAGTATCTGTCACAATTATCAGGTCAATCATACTTATTACTACTCTAACTTTTTCAAAAACAGGCCAATCCTTACTTAGCCCCAGTTCTAACAAATCTCTATTCCATCTAGACACCAGCCTTTTTCCAAGACGAGTGCCATGACACTGGGGAAGGAGGAGAAGGAGGGATTTGTTTCCATAATTGTTAGCGCAGATTTAGCCACATCGCTCCCCGCAGTGTGGAGATACCACAGATGACCTTGGTTGTGGCACATGCCCGGGACTGCCTCACTGAAGTTTCACATGGCTGATGATGCACAGGGGAGTCACTCACAGGCTTTCTTAGAAAGGCCTTATACTGCCTGTCTCAGCACACTTTGGAGATGTCTTCTTTCTGTTCTGAGTAACAAGGAGAAACTATCTTGTGGTGATGCACCACTATGGTGATGCAAGTGTGTGGCTGCACACAGGCTAGAAGTGACTTTTGAGAATCCTAAATGAGAAAACTCAGGCAAATATCATGTCAAGCCACAGTGCACATCTAGTGCCTATCTAGAGGCAGATAGGCTGGTAGCAACCTCAACATTTCCTACCCTGCCCTGTGATGCTGTCACCTGGATGGACACTGACGTCACCTGCTGCAGTGGTGGATGAGATGTGTAGAGTGCCCACAGTGCAAAAGTCCTTCTGACATGCAAGACAGGTTACGAAGCATGCCAGACTTTTCACTATCCCTCAGTCCGGGCATGTAAAGACAATTTAGGAGTAGTCTCTGGGTATTCTGGCCACCAAATTGCAAATGTCCATGCTACCATGACACGGATGCACAGGACAGCACTGTGGTCCAGTCTACCCTGTGGGTATTAGAGACTAGCCTCTAAGCCCAACTCTCATCAGAGCTTACCCCTCTCACCATCACGTACCTCTGAGCAGAGTCACCTGATTAACTAACCCACAGAGCAGCACTAACAGTGATTACCTTGGCAGGGCTGAATTATTTTCAGTGCTTGCAACTCTGTTCCCTCCAGGTGTAATTACAAGAGTGATCAAAACCAGCCAACTGTATCCAAGTATTATTTCTTGAGAAAGCAGGTCTCAAAATAGGCTATATATACTCCTCTGTCAACTGTAGCTCAGGATGGCCTCAAAGCACTCTTACACAACCTCTCTGTGTTTCTCTTCCTAACCTGGCAAACCCCAGCCCCTCCTTTTTTGTATTCTTACTGGTTGTTAACTGTAGAGTGATTCTCTGAAGTTTTCATTCCCAGGCCTACCAGCTCACTGGCTTTGGGGCAGGACCTCCAGAACGTGTGATAACTTGCCTCCTCCCTCTTTACTCAGAGATTGGTTCTTGACAGCTTGTATAGTGCTTCCCTGGTTCCCCCCCACCATAACCTCCATTTAGGGCAGGATTACAAATTCATAAAATCTTACAGTCTAAAAACTTCTTTTCACTGACTAAGTCATACACAGTTTTCATGGGATTGCTTCTCTGTACTCCTATGGTGTTACACAAAATTGTCACCAGACCAAAACTACAGGGAAAACAGCCTGCTATGGGCAAAGAAATAAGAAGATGCTTCTACATTAGCCAAATGTAGAATAAAAAGAAAAACTGGAACACATTAAAAAATTAGTTCAAGAGGTGACAAAGAGTTGGAGTGTCCGATTGTGTCAGTCAGAAATATAGGTGTCCTTTTGGCTAATGTTAGCTGAAGCTGGGCAGCTTTGTTAGGCAGTCTATAAGAGATACTTAAATTTCCAAATTGCACCATTAATATACTTTCTGCGGTATTACAGCTTCTTAGAAAAGTGAAAAAGCAGATTTCAGCTAATATTATAGCAACTATTCTTAGTTTTAAAAAGAAATGTTAATGGGGAAACATTCTGTGGGTGCTAAAGAAGTTCCCAGCTAACAAATTTGTGTCTTGGGAAACGATACCCATCAACCTCCAGGGCACAGATGAGATCCCAAATGAGTTAACGCAAGATGCAAAACCCCTTGCTTTCACCAGTGTAGTTGTGAACTGAAATGGAAATCCTAGCTGCCTTACATAGGCCAGCGTGGGAGCCCTCTGAGGAAAACACACTAATTGTATTAAAAATTAAGACTGGTGAGGTTGTGCAGAAAGACGACGTATTAATACCTTTGTCTGTTGTTGCACAGTGCCTAATAAAGTAATTTTCTTCATACATGTGCACTCTGACTGTAGGTAACAAGAAACACTTTCTACTTTCAAACACTTGCATCTGTATTATACCTGTAGCTCCAGAGGTGCTTTCTGTTCTTTGAAGCTTTCACCTCAAACATGTTACCTGATTTTGTGAAAGGCACTGTCATTTTATTGGAGGGAACTTAATTTTTCACAGTTGTAAAATATCAAATACGTTTTCTTTGAACAAAAAAACCCACCTTAAGGTAAAAATAGAAATACCTAGAACTACAAGTGCCTTCCTTGCCTGTGGAGAGATTAAAGCAGTCTGAAATGCATTTGCAAAGGGAAAGTGAGCAAATCGGTCATTTTTCTGTTTAATTGCTGTAACAGCCATGCCTTCTTTGCCTTTTCATTATCTGAAGTCTTGGCCATAAAATGAAGCTGTGGAATAGGAAGAATTGCAGAAAATGGGGGAAAGACAAAAAAATTAATGAAAATGTTTGTGAAGCAGTTGAAAGATGGCTGCATGCCAATGATACTGCTCAAAGCATCTAGACTCTGACTGGCAAGAATGATGAAACTTCAGGAGCAAGCTGGTTAAAGAGAGAAAGTAGAGGGCCTAACACAGCCAAAAAGTTCATTTTTTTTCCCAACAGCAGAATGCAGCAGTTTCAAAAAGACAAGAAAGGGTGGAAAATAGTGTCTTTTTGTGTACTCGAAGAAAGAATCAAGCCACTGCTCAGGCTAGACAGAAGAAATGAGCTAAATAAAAGAAAGTATTATCATATGTGCCTCAAATATGGACTGATAATTTGTTTATGGCAACAAAATAACAGAAATAAACTCAGGTAAATTCTCCTCTATCCACATTAATGTTGAGAGGGGTAATTTACATAGTACTGCTGCCCCAATGAGCTATCCCTGCTCTGTGCTCCTGATTCAAGGAGGACTTATTTGTTCAAAGTGCTATATGAATGCATGGGGACAGTCACAATAGATCCACATCTGTGTAGTACTATATTTTAGCTAATAATTCGGGCCAGATTTGAGATGGCCTGTGCAAAACTGGTTTGGGTATGTTAATAGTATGCTGCTTTATTTTACTTGTTAATTCTCCTACAGGGAATTTTTTTAATGTTTTCTCTTTGTGATATTAATTTGTGATACTATAGGTGGGGAAACAGTAAAGCCATTAATCATAAGAAAATCATTAATGCCAAAAATTTGCTGGAACCCCATTAGTCATTTCCTAAATTTTAAGTATACAGTTTTTGCTTTGCTTCCAACAACAGGAAAATGAGACATGACCTGATTAAGAATAATATTTTTGCTCTTCCCAAAGGTCTTAATACTACACACCACTAAATTATTGGAATACAGTGGAAGTACTGTGTACTGTTGATCAGGCAGTTATCTTGATTAAGATTTGTAGTGCAAAAGCAGCTACATTGCAAGCTTTTGTTATACATGCTCTTATCCAAGTCACCATGCTGTCCTTTTGCCATTTTGGGCCTCAGATGCGCAAAGCAACAATTATGCAGTCTATATAAATTTGAACACAGTCTGTTGTCTGACAAAGGTCTCAAGACAATATGTTTTCAGTTTTATCATCTAGGTGCTGACTGGGCTTTATTGAATATGCCCTGCCTGAAATCTGTGTGAGGAAAGTACACAGTTTATGGCACACATTTCTTAACTTGTATGTCCTATAGTCATACCCTTACAAATCTTTTTCACCACTTCTCTATTCTTCAGTAGGGTCTTGTTATACTTCTAGACTGCACAATCTCTTTTTAACCCTGTCACTATCATTATAATGGAGATAGATAACAATGTTTTGTCGTGAACGACTTTTTAACAGTCCCGGCTTTATAAAATTCAAATTAATCAGATTTTTTGTGAATCAGACTCTCTCCTGTTCCAAATTACTTAATCTATGTCAGGAAAGGCACAGCTGTTGAGTGGCAACTAACTCTGTGGCAAGCTGCCTCTGCACCCTCTTAGGGAATATGTATGTGCAAACAGCCTCTGGGATGGGAACGACTGCATGCACTGTAAACACACCTGTGTCTTTATTTTTTTCCTTTTTGTGATATATCTGAAGTATTGAATCCTTGTTACTAGTTTAGCTGTCAGCTTTTTACTTTTTCAGCTTTGCCTTACCAGGAGAGCTTAAAGATCAGTTTTCTGAGCTGTTTGTCCTTGAGCCTTTTTCTTATTTTCCAGAGACATTATTTATAGCATGTGTTGGCCAGTTCTGTTCTTAGTTTCAGGTCCTCACATGTGAGGTTACTGACACTTAGCAGCATTTTGTTTGCTTGCAGGGGTATAACTTGTAGGCAAGCACTACTGTTTGGAATGATTTTCACAAAGACATTGAGCCAGAAAAGTGTAGGCAGGAAACGAGTTCCTTTACTCTAGTGTTCAGGCTTCTAAGAAGAATGATGCCACAGCTAGAGGTAAGCATCCTTCTCTTATTTTCCACCCCAAGATCTTAGTGTTATATATATTGTAGAAAAAGTACTTGCCAAAAGATTTGCATCATATTTAACTTGTTGCTACCCAGTGTTGTTGCTCTGAAGGAGAATGAATATGTGGCAAGGGGAAGTGCATGGACACAGTGGTTTCACCAGAGGCAGTCTTCCAGCCCAGGAGCAAAGGAAGGAAATCCAGCTGTCAGACCTGTCCGGTAGTGTGGCAGATGATATGGTGGCCTCAAAGGCACTGGAAGTTGGGCAGAGGGACTAACAGCTGCATGAGAGAAAGTTGTGGGAGACCTTGAACAGCTATAAAGTCAGTAGTATGGCTGGCTTGGAGGAGATGAAAAGGCTTGACTGGAGAAGCAGTGTAGGGGCAGGGGAGAGGGCACAAAAACAGCTAAGGTGTTTACTGGAAAGAGATCTTCACAGCAGCAAGGTCAGAGGGTGACAGCATGGTGAAGGCAAGAGTAACTGGGGAGCTGCTTCGGAAGAGAGCAGAAGGCAAAAGAAATGGAAGTATAAGGAAGACAGTGGGACAGAAATAGCAAGCACTTCTCAGGTTTTACAGATATCAGAGCCACTCATTTGGTGGATTCATATCCAAAGAGTTCTGGAAAAGCCACCTCTATTGCCATCGATTTTTTCTGCCTTTATATCCCTTTAAATACCTATTGAAATAAGAAAGATGGATTAATATTAATAAGAACCTCACTTTATTTCAATATTTTCATTAAAAATAGCCTTAGTAGCTCAAAGTACCATAATCCAAGGCAGAACATAGCTGAATGTTGGTTTGTTTGGTTGCCTTTCTCTTCTACCACACATCTAACATTCAGGATCACAATGTACTCTGCAAACCTTCATGCTTACCGTGCCAAATTCTCCAAGTAAGCTGTGAGGGTTACTTTTCGTGGTAGTCAGTCCTTTTATATTCTGCAGTTTTAAGATATAGTTTAATAGCTGGTCATGGACAACAGATGTATATCAGAAAAAATGTCAATGTTGAGAACTGGGCAAACACCACATTGAGAATGTGAAAAGGCATATAAGCTGCAAAAAGCAAGGAGTAATCTGTCTTCTCTGCTTTGAAAAGTCCTTAGTTGGGCAGCTCAGCTGTGTCTTGCAACAGGTCCCACTCTTCAAGAAAGAAGTAGTCTCACTCAAGGCAAGCAATGAGAATAATCACGTGGATAGAAAATTTGACCTGTGAGGGGAAAAAAAGGAAGAAAATGAAGTTTGGCTGGTGAAGTACGTAATAACAATTGCAAAGATAGAGATGTAAACTGCCCTGTGTCTGTGGTAGAAATGACAAAGCTGCAACTGATGACTCAGGTTACACTTTGGGGCAAAAAAAGAGATCTGAGGGGCTGTGCAGCCTGGAAAATACTGTCCAGTAAATACTGTCTAAGGATACTCTGTTATTGGAAATGTTGAAGAATAGTTCAGACAAGAGATTATGTCCTAAATAAATATATTTAGTCTTATGTGGTACAGATATGCAAAAGAAACCTATTGATATATACTCTGAGCCTGGTTTTCAGGAGTAATAAATAAGGCATGTTATGCTGTAGAAATTATGCACTGACACAACACCATGCAAAGAAAACCTCTACATCGTCTATTGAGTATATGTAGGTGATTTGTTCTCTTGTCAGACACTATCTATTCATGAAAAACAGAGAGAAAGAAGTAGAAGAGGTCAAACACAATCTTGGTATGAGGCAGCTCTTCCTCTTACAGTGATTGCAGTCTGGGATTTTTTTCTGAGCTGTACAGGGTGGAATGTCACTTGCCATCACTATTTGATGGGTGACAAATCTGGATTATATTAGTAGATGATTTTGTAGATGATTAACTCAAAGGATTGTCTGCCTGTTCCCAGATGATTTCCATTCTTTGTATATTCATCTCTTTTGCCCAATAGATATTTTTCTTCACTTTTTGCACCAAGATTTTATAAAAAATATCTTCCTAAACTAACTATTCCTTCTGTAGGTCTATGCCACAGCTTTCAAGTTTCCTGCAAACGTATTGCTACTTTGCAAGCTTTAGGTTCAAAGCAAAACCAAAAAACCAAAAAACCCCAAACCCCTTATACCAGTGATATATCATATGTTTTTTTTCCTGGTTGCTTGGCAATAGAAATGTAAGCATGTGACTCCCTCCTCCATCTCCCCAGCACCACTTGCAGATATTTTGTCTTGGCCTTTCTTCTTTTGTTCTTACCTCTCTGTGGGAGTGTTAGTTATGAAAGGGTTTTCAGCCTGATTTTTTTTTTTCTGAATTTATATCTCACTGTTTCCTTTAGAAGACCGCTATATATATAAAGACGTGACAAATGGCAGCTGGGGATTAAAAGGGACAGAGCAGTGGGAGACCAATGTCACCTAGGTTTAGGCACCTAACTGAGGTGCCTAAGATACCTGCTTATCTGCAGTGTCCCTGTGTCAGCAAGGAGATGAAGATGTCACCAGAAGACCATTCAGTACCCCTGGGACATGAGTCACCACCTGGAGCTGTCTACACATCAGCCACTGGCCTCAGAAGAAGGCCAGGAGAGACAGGACAACAATTCTCATCCAGGCACCTTGGCTAGGCGTCGAGAGGCAGGTGGGCTCCCCTGCTCAGAAAGTACAACCACCAAAGGCACCTACCACAGGCCCTTCTGCACAGAGAGGCAGGGTCTTCAAGCAGATAATGCCAGTGTCTGTGGGGATCTTCACAGCAGGGTCAAGAGGCCATCCAGTTCTGAGCTCCTGGATTAGACCAGTGTCAATGGGATCATTTCCATATCTGACTCACTGTGCCCTCTCCGATAAGGCAGTTCTTGGTAGCATTTGGACCAGTCTTCTCTTCTTTCTACAGCCATAAAGAGAATTTTTGCTCCCTACCACTTTCCCAGTGAACTTGCCTGTCCTTCTGGGTAGAAAAAGAGTTGTGGGAAGGCAGGCAGGAGGTTATTGGCACCTGTGTGACTTAGCCAGCAACATCACTGCAAGGTGGGTGAATCACCAATCCAAAGAAAAGCAATTCTTGGCCTCAAACTTACACATACATTTGTACCACCTAGTTATAACTCCTTGGGTGGGTGAATGGAAGACTAGGAGCAAGAGCTGAGAAATAAAAGGGCTTTAACTGCACTTGAGGCAGGGGGGTCAACTCAAAGTGCTTTGCCCTCACCTACCCCCCTCTCTCATGGCCATGGCGGCTCCCCAGGCAGGAGCTTCTCATCCACTGTAGTATTCAGCAGTGAAGGCAAACAAGTTCTCATTTTGGTTTATCCTCATGCACTGTACTGAAAGCTTTATCAGTCCAAGAGCTGATTCAGAAAGCAGATTACACATGCCTGCCTTAACGACAGGAAAAACTTCAGCTGCCCAAATTTAATCCACCATCATAAGCCTGTCCGGGCACTAAGTCAGCAGTGGAGACATACCTAAAGGTTTACACAGATACACATTGCCAAGCAAGTTAAATCCTGACACTTTCCTTGTTTAATCCATCATGTATAAATGGTTGCCTTTCACCTCTTCCTCTGTCTGAGAAAAGTGTGCAGACAGATTGCAACATCCTCAGTTATGCCCATTATTCAAAATGATTTTAAAATTGTTTTGCAGAAGGTTTCCTAAGTGCAGAGCCTGTGAGTGTTTTGTAACAAAGCGCTGGTTATCTGGGCTTTGTTGGTTGAGTAACTCATGCATTGCTGGGTTTGCCTCAGGATTAGAGAACACAGTGGAAGGCAAATGCAAGCGCTCATTGCCGTCATATCATATACCGCTTGAAATTTTTTGCCAGCTGAAACATCCCTCTGGACTGAGTGTGCAACTTAATAGCCTGTCTTCATTTAGATGTGAATGTAAGAGTGTCATGAACTCAGAACTTGGTTTGGGATTCACACAATTATTTACAGGCATGTGTTTAGACTGTTCACTTAGCTCTGGTGGTATATCTGTACAATTGTTCAGTTAGGTGACAATGCATGTGGCAAAGTGGCAGCTCTGTAGCCTTAATGTATTCATCACAAGGTGCATTGGTTTCTTGATCCAGTTTCTGGAGAAATATTTAAACCTCCAGCTGGTGCGATGTAATGTAAAATTCTAAAATTAAAAGGTGACATTAAGGGGAAAAGTAATGAGTGGTCTGGAGCGGAACTGACTGCACACAAAACCTCGGCATAATGCAGAATAAAGAGCCTCTCAGGCACTGTGTTCCTGAATCTGGGCAAGACACATGCAAGAGAATGAGAGTGATTGGCATCCACAGACATGGTGTTTCAGTGCAAGCTGCTGAACCCCTCTCACAGAGTGCCCTATGCTAAGTGCTGGCAGAAGAGGAGATCAGGCCCCAGATTCCCTCTTCAGTGACAGCCTTGAATTGCCATTTCCTACTTTTGCATGTGCAAGCACGTGCTTGCAGTTCAGCGGGGTGATTTTGATGCACCTGCTGTGTCCCAGGATTACCAGGAGCTAGGCCAAGCACAGCCTTAACACAAACTGCTGTGCATGGAGTCAAAACCCATTTGCTCCATAGCCAGAGGACACTCAGAGTTCTACAAACACTGAATCAGGCCATATACTTTGATTATGTCCCTTCTATTGGTTAAGATGTGCATTTTTTTTGAGAAAAAATAGTTCAAATGGCTCACAATTATATTAAAGAGGTAGAGCCTACATTGTTTAAAATTATGTTAAAAACAGATGAAATAAATACTGTAATAAATAGTCATATATCAAAAAAATGCTAACATAGATAAAAAGGAGTTTATGGTAAACCAATAACCTCAAAATAATAAATTCTCTAATTTTTCTCAGTGTCATTACCATGACTTCTAGTGAGTCACTAAAGGACTCAGTTTTGAAATAATTTCCAAAAGATCTTTTGAAAATCCATGTTGGTTTGCAAGTTCTATCTTTTGCTTATCATCACCTGAGAGGAGCACTGTCACTTCTGTCCCACAGATTCCAACTAATACCTTGCTTTCATATCCCAGTATTCCACAGTAGCATGGAAAAAACCAGCTCCTGTTTGGTATTTTTCCATTTGCAAGAGTTTTTACTGCAGCTTAGTATAGAGACAAATATAGTGGTGATATCCAAATAGAAGGAATTTATTCAAGAATGCATGTAACTGCTTCTGCCTCAAGATAGTGGTGCTTTTCCATGCTTTTTTTTCATCATCCCTCCAGTTTGCTGAGGGTAGTTAGGGACTTGACGTGGTGCTGGGCACATCGCAGTAATGTTACCTTCTGTGGGGTAGCTTTAAGTTGCTGGAGGTGGCCTCTAGCTAGCACAGTCCTATCCATGCACCCTCAACCTTGTCTGCCTGCTTGGGCTCCTGGCCTGCCCCTCATGAAGGAGATGGAGACCCTGGCTCCACCTCCAGGGTCTCCCATCAGCATGCGGAAAATGTGAGAGCTGTTTAAAAAATTCCTATGCTGGCTTTTAGAAAAGGGGAGCTAATTGTTTTTACCAATGAGACAATAGAAGGTATTTTATTGGCATAACATTAATCCAGTCTAGAATTTGGGTAGGGCATCTCCTTTAACCAAAGTATGTCCTGGGACCTGGCAGAACAATGATGTTATTGTCACACTGTATGCACCATGTCATCTTCACTCCACATTGCAGGCTCCAGAAAATAATTCCCCAGCACTGTACTTAGGCAAATTATCAAAGCCAATTTAAAAAGAACACCAGCACTCTTGGGTTCTGCCGCACATCTTCCTGCAGTGCCATGGGATTGCTATCATCTTCACATCCAGTTCATAATCAGACATTCCTGGCACAGACAGATACAGTGAAGAGGGTTGTTAGGTTATGTGATTAAAGGCTAATCACCAAAACCGCAAAGGCCTGGAGAGGAGCAAATGAACCATGGAGCAGAGGAGCCCTAGCAACCCAATCACGGGGAAAATGGTGCACGCTGAAGTCGCTGCTCCGAAAACTATCCAAGGCCAAGTATTCACCCATCATGTCTGGTGTGAAACCCACAGTTAACCAAAGAAACTATCTCCCCAGAACACCTTGCAGACTGCCAGGAGCTATTGCCTACAGGGTCACAGGACTCACTACAGGACTCTGGGAAGGGCATTTGGGGATTGTATGAAACTTACTATGTCAAGTTTTAAAGAGACTGTGGGAATGCTTAAGACTTGTGGGATATTTAGGGGATGGAACAATAGTGAGGAAAGGGAGGTATCAGGGTGGATTAGGGAGGAACAAGCACACAAAAATAGAGGTAAAAGGGGCTGGTTATGTGTAAACAGGTTGGCAGTCAGTGCACTTGTCTGACTGAGCCCTGTGCTTCATCACCACAGTCTAACTGATATTCTGGTTAAATCCTATTTATAACCATCTTCTGTTCTCAGTAGGAATGTGTGAATGCTAGTGAGCTTCAAGATGGACTTGTAGGCAAGTAGGATAAGAGGTGGGTGTAGCAGCAACAAGAGCAGGATTGTGAACCTCCACACCTAGTATGTCTGGGTGCCAGCATCTGGGGAGACCAGGGAATCTGGGACCTGCTACTGGAATGATCCATACTGTGGTTTTACATATATACATATATATAAAAAAATACATACACACACACATATTTTCCACTAGTGGACTTCAGTCCTAATCAGCTGGAGAGGAGAAACAGTATCGGACAGCTTGTGCTCTTTGTGAATGCTGTGTGTTTATGTGGGTGCTGGTAAGGCACTGTTTCTATCCGTGAGGCTGGCTCTGTGTGTGTGTGTGTGCACACCTACCGGGAGCATGTGCTCAGCCTCCTCACTGGCTGGACTTCACTATCAAAATGCCTTTCTGACTCCAGAGTTCAAAGAAGAGGAAGTCTATATTAAATGTATATGGAGATCTGAATCTATATAATGCATACATAAGCTTTGAGAAACCACAATAAAAGCAGGACCACAAAGCAAACACCCCTGATTGGTGCAGGAGTGCATTATGCCAGTGTGCATGCTGCTTTATATCAGCAATTTCCTTCTGGTCACCCTGTTTTCTGTGGCATTTAATAACATTTTGGAAAGCTTCCTTGCTGGAAGGAAAACCCTCTGAACCTTTGGCAGGGTTGAGCTGGGCTCCTGGGACTGCACACGAGCAAACTGCAAGCAGAGGATGCCAAGAAACAGCTCTTCAAAAAATTCTCTTCGTCCTGCTGCAAAACTACAAAAGCCACCTCAGTTGGCCATGTTCTCTTACCCTTATACCTGACCATTATTCCTCTATGTGTTGAGAGAAACTGGACTCTTCTGCAAGACTTTTTTGTTGAGGGAAGGCTTGCTTTTTAAAAGGGAACTTATGCCCAGTTTTGTGGATGGAGGTGCAGCTCTGATGTGATTGTCCACTATTTGCATTCATCAAGTATTAACTCACAAGAAAAGTATCACTAGTCCATTATAACCTTTCCAAGCCTGGCAGCCTTGTGCAGTGATTTCTTATTACAGTGAAGTCTTTTGAAATAAGGATGAGGATTGTTCCCACCCTGTTCACCCTCCCCATTCTATTTTTACATTTTTAGGAAGGTTTCTAAAAGGATATAATAGGTAGTAAGGCCTGTTACTGGGGTTTCTCAGAGGGACAGCTTGGAAGATGCCTTTTTGAATCACTCTCCTTTATTTCATTGATAGTGGAAGCTGTCCAGGAGTAAATCAAAACTTGAGCAACAAGTATGACAAACACAATTGTTTTTTTTCCCCAGAAACAAATTGCAAGCCTTCTGGTCCCACCCTTGCTTCTCCACCTGTCATCAAGTTCTGCTGTCATGCTGTCTGGTCCTTTAATAACTCTCAAAGCCAACAAGAAAAATCACATTTCATTTCCAAAATGGATTTCAGCTCAAATCCAGATCTTAAGATTAGTCTCCATCACTTCTCCATGAGCATTAGCAGCACCAGCCTGTGTAACCTTTCCCAGTATTCATTTCACACGTATGAAAGTACACAGATGGCCAATTATGCCAATGACTGCACTGAATTATTATGTGTAATTAGAGATGGGAGCAAGCTTCTAAGCTCAGAAAAAGTCAGGTCTGATTCTATCAGACTTGTGGATTTATGGGCTTGGGGAGGGCAGCTGGTTTGTCCCTTATCTGTACACGTAGTACTTCGGCACAGACATTTCATAAGCCGTTCACATAATGAATGTAAGCAGGGGATAAGGAGGTGATGTGAGGTGCAGGGGAGAAGGTGATGCACTGCTGCCAGGAGCGCACCGGAGGAGCTGGGGATGGTGGAGGGGGGATGCCAGCCAAGGAGCAGCGAGGGAGAGCTCAGCGTATGGCCAGGCCTGCTTCAGAACATGGGTAGGGGGAGGCACGGGACACCAATTTTTCTCTTTGTAACTCTTCTTGACTGTAAGGCATAGATTGCTCAGCTTCTTGCTAAATATTTCAGATTGAGAGAGGAAAAAAAAACCACCATGAGAAAAGAGAGGTGGCATTATTATTTATATAAGTTAGATGGCTGAGGAGCAAGCCCACTTCTCCTCCTACCCAATCTTGAGATGAATTAGCAGCATTCATTCCTACCCTGCTATGTTCTACTAGAAACACAAGATTACACTTTTCACTTCAGGATTGAGTAGAAAGACTTGACTGTGAAAAATCAAAGCTTTTAGACAACTGCTAAGTCTGAATTAATACTAAAAAAATTGCATGCAGACTGGTATTTTGTTCTCTTCTTTCAAGTTTATTCCAGTACAAAAGAAATTAATTCTTCAAGCACAGTTGAACCTTGCCTATTTTATACTGAAATCTGGGTGACTCACTGGAAGTTGCTAAGTTTTTCAAATTCATGAGCATGAAAGCAATGAACAGCAGAAATTAATCCTTCTCAAAACATACTGATTTTCATTTGATAAATTTTGTTTAATGTCATTTCAGATACTTTGGAGTTGCTAATCAGTCACCAAAGTACAATTATGGTATATTTTATAAGCAATGACATCTCAATAGAAAAGCTTCCTAGCCCCTTAAATGATGTCCAGTATGATCTTCTACTAAAATAGGGGAGAGATTGCTGATTTTATAAAACATCTAGAAAGTGGGTGGAAGGTGCTTGACAATTATTTTTCAATATAATGGGTTACTGTTTACTTCTATACATGTTTTGCAATAGTGGCATTTATATTTAAGGTGGGAAAAAGCTCCCTGAAGATTGTTCCAGAGCAAGCATTTAAATACTTTGCTCTATGCATTATTTTTTACAGTATTCAGTTTCCTCCTCACCTGGTCAAATGCAGCATTTTTCAGCCAACAGATTCATCAAAACACTTATCAGTCTCCAAACTTCCTTTCCATTTTTGAAGTCTGATCTTTGAAGAGCTATTACAATAATTTTAATGCTATATTTATGAAAAACACTTATGATGACAAATAAATTATAAGGAATGTGCTCAGCACTATATTAAGGTTGTCAGATTAAAAAAAATCATAATGATAAGAAATGTAAACCTCAGAAAAAAGCAATACAGTGTGGCATGTAGTATTTTCTAGTTAATCTTGTTAATATGTAGCTACATATATGTAATTCTTTCTGCCATGAAAAATCTAAAAAGAGGAATCATCTCAAACACTTAACACGTTAAGCATCTCCTTATGATATACATCATGTAATAAGCCCCCCAAGTTAACTAATATATTCAAAAACCAAAATAAAAAAGAAAAAAAAAAACAAACCCAAAACTCTACAGTATCAGCATTAGTTTTACATGGATCTGAAGCTTGTTAGATGCAGCCTGGATTGCTACTATTGCTGAATATTATCGGTGAGCTCCACTAACATGGTTTCTGCCTGCCTATTAACAACAATCAGTTACAGCTCTGCTATTTTAATGGCTCACAGTTGTCTCATTCTCTCCCTCCCTCTTTGAGGTTATGAGCATGTATTGCAGTACCTATAGCCATGACAATAGCTGAAGTAATTATCTGTTCCAAACATTATTAGATCAGCTAAAGAGGAGTGTGACCAAAACAGCTTTACACTGCCCCTCAAATACTGCCTGGCTTAAGCTTCTCCTTTCATGTAGAGCTGCGGAGCCACTAGTCCAAGCTTTCGCTGTGATCCAGAGAGGTCACTTTAATTCTCTGTGGGTTGGTTTTCCATCCAGAGATGAAAATCTCAGCCTTAGTTTCCAGAAAAGCCTAACGCTTCTGGCTCCCAGGTCAGGGTATCCTGGTGTGTACCAAGGTATGGCCCAAAAAGGGGAATAAAATAACCAGGGCTAGCCAGATGACTGTCTTATTTCAACTTGCTTTAGTTTTTGAAAGAAAAGCAAAGCTGTGCTGAGCTGGGACACAAAGGCTAACAATCAGAACATTTTTGTGGGAGGGAAAAGCCTGAAAAAAAATTCCACTTTGGAAGGATGCAGACATTTTTTCAGCTTGTTTCCTGGGCTGTCCAACTCCTCTGGCTGCCTGCTACGTAGGCGGGCTCCCACAAAGCTGAAAGCCTGCTCCGCAGAAACAGACAGCTAGAGAGCATGAGGGAGAAACCCTGAAGCCTGCTGACTACCAGGAAGAGAGACAGACCGAGGGACCACTGCTCTCTCCTTCCCTGGGCTGGTATGGAGACTCTCGGCAGCAGATACCCATCTAACTAGCAATCTACTCTCGGGGTGACCAAGAGGCTGTTGCCATCAGGAAAGCTGACATTTGAGATGAGAGCTGCGGAGGCAGCCAGCCAGGAGCTGGAGCCCTGGCTCTGGGGGTGACCTGTGTTATGTACTGCTCAGATACCAGCTATCCACTGCGGCCACTGGCTGGGGGACTCGGAAACCCCAGCCCACCAAAACAAACAGATAGAGAAGGCTTCAAAGACAGTCTAAGGGAAGGTTGAACTGGCAGAAGAGTTGGCTTGAGAAACTCTTTTCCAACAAACTGGCATTTCTCAATGGAAATTTGTTTCATAAGGAAGCTCCTGATCACCCCCTGTAACATATACACTGAGGCTGAGTGACAGACTTAGCATGTGTACAGTTATGGGAAAGATGAGCTTTGATTAGTTGCAGGGAGCATCACTGTGCCAGACCCTACCAGCTCTCTGGTGGCCAAGTATCTACAACTGAAAGCAAATGTGGGCAGTGGGGTGTGTAACAAGTCTGGAGCAGGGATCCACAACAGCCCGTGCTCTCTTGCTAGTGGAGGTGCCACGGTTTGGTGAGTTAAAAAGCTAGGTTGACCAGTTTTGTCCATTAGCAACCTAATATGTTCTGGAAGAATTATCACACAGCTGGTAGCAGCCTCTCAAAGTTTCAGTAAAATGTGTTTGCTGAATAAGAAGGAGATGACTATGTGGCTAGTCATCTAGTTCCTGTTTAAACTAAATTAGCTGTACCTGGACATTTCAAGATTTAAGGTGCATTTTTTCCTGATGTTATTAACGGCCCAAATGTGGCCCAAGACAAAAATTAAGACTAAAACTTCAGAATCATTAGATTTGCTGCCTGAAAAGAAATGGTCATTTATAAACTATCTAGCAATGAGGATACACTTAGCAGCACCTGACATCCTTCTGCTATAATTTATATTAGGCAACGAGAGCTCTAATCCCCCTTATTTCTTATTTTCTCTCTTTTATATCTTCTTTTTTACTTTTGTTTCTTTCTTTTTCCTCTCAAAGGGCTAAGATAAGCATATTCAACAAATGTATTTTTAGCTTACGCCTCTGATCCCATTCCTGCAGGACAAAGGAATTGTAGATCTGCTTGCAAATATTATGTTACTTCTTTTAGTTGTCTTTATGCAATTTTGGATTAGGCTTTCAGTATCTACCTGCAGGGAATTCATGCTGAGCCATAAAAGCCTATTACTGCAGTGACTGGTGAGGCACTAAAAATACCTTAGTCTGAAACAGCTTGTTTCAGCTCTTTATCAGGCACTGAGAAAAGTGTGCTGCATATCTTACAGGAGAAGGATGATTTCCAGAGGACAAGCACAATACCTCTGGAAGTGACAGAAGGAGCAAAAAGAGAGTGTGACAAGCTAAGCACTGGATGTTCCCTTCCATAAAAGAGGAACTCTTCACAAAGCAACTGTGCACAGCCAAGAGAAGCTACCCTGAAAGAAGGTAGCCTTAGTTCAATGCTCTTGTTCACAAACTTGGCCTGCACCAGCCATTGTTCTCTTACTCCTTTCTCTAATTCAACTTCAGATTTCCTCTTCTTCCCTCTGTCTCATCACTTCATCTCTCAGTAATTTCTCAGACATTATTTTTTATAATTTCTCATCTGTTCTCCTCTCTCATCTTCTGTTCCTCTCTCCTACTGATGTGTTGATACATCAGTGATTAATTAAGCTTTGGTCTTCAGCCATGATTCATTTGTCCTCTCTCATCATAAGGCCTTCCCTTCTAACTCTGATATCCATTTCCCTTACTTCTGCTCCCATCCTGCAGAACATCCCTAGGACTACACTATCTTCCTCCACATGAATTTCACTTGACCTATTTTATTTTAGCCATCTTCTAGCTATCTCTGTTTCTCTAATTTAGCTGACAGTGGAGCCAACATCAACAGTCCAACATATTTTTACTTCTTAGACCTACTCACAAGCAGTCCTGTTGCCTGAAACACAGCTGGGGTTTTCTGACTCTTCCTTGCCAGCTGCAAACCCAGGGAGCTCTTTCTCTTATAATACAGAATTGTTGTACATTTACTTTGGTCCATTGTTTATTAATTCTTCAAGTCTGTGTATGAGTATTGATGTGACATGTGGTCATAGTGTTGCCATTAGAAATAAATCATGCCTTTAGGCCTTTCAGGAATTATACTAACTCATAGTCAGCTCAAGTGTAGATACAACTCAAGACCACAGTTCTCAATTTGTGAGATTAAATTCAGAGTGTTTCTGTTGTTAAAAATGAACAAAAATATTTAGAGATTTTTAAAGAGAAAAACACTCATGCCTGTCTATAATTTTCAATTCAGTTCTCAAACTTGGGTTGGGAACAAGATTAAGTGTGAGTCTATCTACCTTTTCTTGCAATTATTCATTCCAGAAGTCAAGTAGTGGATATAAAACACCACCAGCCATGAAGATCAATAATTCTGGTACAGCAACATTTTTACCTGTCGTTACATGGTATGACATGATTTAAACCTGAGTTTTTGGCTAAGCAGAGACCATTCTCTGCATTTTTTCCTATAGTCTGATGTTCCTACACTTCAGAGGCAATGCATTATGCAGCTGATTTTTCACAAAATAATGCAGCTAGCAAGGAAAGTTAGCAACAGCAAAACGGATATCTGATGCATTGACTGTAATAATTATTCAGAAAGACTGAGTTTTAAGCAGCCTAAATTGGTGAGCGCTGAGGGGCTCTTGCTCTAGCACATGCCAGGCGTTCCATTGATAAAAGAGCAGGTTCTATAATCAACACATTATTATTAATTATTATCAATAATCTTCATTTGTCCGAGTATTTCTGGTCAGGAAAGTGTCTGGGAGATTTGGCAGCCTGAAGTCTGCCTGCTGCTGCTACGTTTCCCCGGGGCTTGAGGCCTGAGCAGCAGCAGGCAGTGACTTCTGGCTGCTCCCTGTCGGTCAGTCCTGTGGCACTGGGGCAGCTGCCCCCAGAGCCTTTCCTAATTCTTGCCCTGAGTAAGACCCAGCTGCACTTCAGTTAGCAGGAGTTCCAGGGAAGAGGAATCCCTGAGCACCCCTGAGCAGCCACGACAGCATGCTATTAAAGATATGCCTGTATGGTGAAGAGAGTCATTAAGCAACTTGACCTTTGGATATTGCTGATGGCCCCTGTAGGGGGTGACTGACCTTGGAGTGAAATTAAGCATAATAATATGGGGTGTAGTAGTTTTTAAATGCTCCAGCTTGCATGAACCGGAAGCTATTAAAAATCATAAGAAAGGAAATGCCAGAGCCCTGCATGAGGTCTACACAAAGTTCAGACTATATAAGCTAAACATTGTGCAACACCACCAGCATGTTCAATATATCTTATTTGAATTAACTGTAAATAGAGTTAGTTAATCTATTAAGTGGAGTCTTCCTTCTCTGTTATGGTTATGTGGAAACATCTTATTTTCTTTTTAAACAGAAAAATAAATTACAGACCCTCCCATCCCCTGTTTGCAACCATTCTTCCCTCTTCCAAGAAGCAGCCCCTGAGTAAAGACATACTAAATTGAGCAGCTCTATAGAAGGCATCTTTATTTAATACAATAAACCCGCTACATGTTAGCATGGGGCAATAGTGGAAGCTCTGATAAGAGTAAGTAAGTTTTACATTATCCATGAAAGAGCAGAGTAAAAAGCAGGGCCTCAGGCTCCATTGTTCCTGCTTATAAGGTAACAACCCCAGAACCATTTATTTTTAATGCTGCTTCTAACTGAAGCAACTGGAAAATCAAATTTGATGGGTTTGGGTGAGCGTCAGAACTGAAAAAATAAGCCAGGACAGGAACTGACTGGCTCTCTGCCATCGGCCCAGAAGTCCAAAATGTTATATAGTCCTTAACAAAATACCTGAAGAAGCAAAGCAATAATACAATACTTTGTTAGGAAGTTTGATAAATATTTTATCTCCTCCTTAAATACTCCTCCTATGTTGTAAGCCTGACACCTATGAACACAGTTACAGCAGGTTGGAAAGTCAGCAGCACCCAGAGCAGCAAGAGATTTGGCAGAGTCCTGCTAAACCCAATGAAAACAATGATCGTGTTATTATCTGATGTCAACATTAAATAATAGCCATCGTCACAAGACCACAATGAACCTCCTAAAAATGACCAGTTTGTCCTCAGCAATCTACTCCATGCATCTAACGTGGAGATATCTACAGCTATCCATGTGATGAATCTCACATGTAAGAGCTTTCATTAAATAAAAAAAGGTTCCTGTGAACACATATGTTGTGTGGGGTTTAGTGTGACCTCTATGACACACCTCTTCCAGTACATGTACTTGCAACTGATGCTTAAGTGAGTCACTGGACACTTAGTTCTGTTTAACAGTGACATTAGGGTTGTCATTCATCCCCAGGAAATTCCTACAAGCCTGTTTTGGCTCATCTCAAGGTTTGCCCATTGATCACAAGTTATTTATCTGAGAAGGGGTCCCTGAACACCACAAGAATGGTGAGTGAACAGCTGCAGTACAAAATGGGACAGTATCTGTAAAGGTCAAAGACCTTGAGTGAAAGTTGCTCAACTATTGTGTAAATGAAAAATTAGTCCTTGATAAGAAGCTGACCTAGGTCAAATCTCAAGCTGCAGTGTTCAGATGACTCCAGGAATTCCCAAGATGTTTATTGGACTGCGAAAATTGAGCCTACATGTTCAAGGGTCAGTGGGTTCCTTCTGCTCACTGAGCTCTGTCTGCTTTCAGGAATACTATCAAAAATGACTTTGTTACAACCTGCCAAGTGGTGCTAATCCATGGTCACTGTGGCAAAGCCTTCCTGCAGAGATGTACATCTAATTAGCTGAGTCCTTTCAGGACTCAGGAGCTCTGAACCTGAGTGTGTTCCTTTGCATGACTCCTGAAGGAGGAGGATTTGTTAAAACTCTGAGCCATACCTGGTCAAGAAACTGAAATCTAGAAAAAATATTGCTGCCAGTTCAGGGCTTTGGCAAATCCTTCTCATTCAGAAACCACTTTATCCCATCCTTTGCACAATTCAGGAGGCTACTTTGAGAATTACAAGTTACTTTTATAAAAATGCCCAGAGGCAACCATCAAGTCTAAGCTGGCAAGTAGCTAGACCTTTTATCCTAGCTTTTTTGTTCACCATCACATACTATATCCAACGCTCCATTCTTGCAAACCTTAACTGCTTGCAATGAAGACCTTCAGTGAATGCCCTTGGCAGGAACTGACTTATTTTAACTAAATTGGTCAATGTTATCACTAGTGTCTGGCCACTTTTCAAGTGTGGCTAGTTCAGAAGACCACAAGGGAACTTTTGTGAACACTTATCAACCACATGAAATATTTTCAGGATAAGATAACCCAAAAGAATGCATACTAAAGTTTTTAAGTTTTTTTCTCATTATTTGGTTTGTTTTAAGCATGTCTTGTGGAGCTCCATCTAACCAGAGATCAATTACTTCCCTGAAAGCGCAGAGGAGGAAGAACAAGACAACAAGGACTCTTGACCTGGCATTGTTGGCAAACTGTGCTACATTTCCTGTAATGGTTTCAGCCTACCTAAAGTACTGGCGCCTGTGAACAGCTCTAATAAGACCATTAAAGATTACACTTTCAATAGCCACACTGTCCAAGAAAAGGAAGGAAACCATTGAGTCCAAAAGAGAAAAATGCAAGAACTTCCTGAACTCTGAGCCAGTCAGTCTGCATCACTGACATGTACTCATGGACTGGTCAATTAGATGCTCTTATCTCTGAGATTGTCTTCTGCCAACTTACCATATTCTCCATGGAAACTTTGGGTTACCATGCTTTTCATAAATCAGCTGAGGGGACAATCCAAAACGCTGAGGACAAATCCAGTGATATATTGAGGCCAGCTCCTTGTTTGAGCTCTGAAGCCAGCTTTTCCTGCAGCCCTTCAGTGAAAAATGCTTGTTTATGCTTTTCTTTTTATAAGCTGAAATAAGAGTGATCATTTGGGAGACTGAATCTTGAAGGCTATAATTAATTACCTTCAAGTTGTAGGCAATTAAAGATGTAGATCCTTAACTCTTGAGCAAGCTAGCGAGGAGATATACTGTAAGGCATACTGTATGTGCACACACATGTAGGCACACAAGTAATGTAAACTACTAGGCTGGGAGAAGAGAGATGGTGAGAAGACCTATGCTGGTACTTACCCACCTTACCTGTACAGGTTATCACAGCAAAAAGGAGGGAAATACTGCAGGAACCCCGTGTTAAAAATCAAGGAGCTGAAAATGCGAGACTAGAATGAATATTGTGTCAAGGAATCATTTTTGTCCTTGGCTATGTAAGGCAGCCTGGAAAGATTATGTTGGGCTGAAGTCTTCAAGGATGATGTGTTCCAGATCTTGTGACTCTATCACAGAAAAAGAGAAGGGGTTTCTTTCAACTTCAGGAATGATCTTGCGCCAAACCATCTGGTTTTCTTCTTTGATCTCTTTATTAAGAGGTGGAATTTTCAATTAGTAAAAATAAGACTGCAAACTTTGTCCCTATTTGTCTCACCTGATTGCAGAAGTTTCACAAAGATTCCAGTACTGTACACAAGACATAGACACTATATATCTGCGAAAACTGAGATGATAATCTGTCTTACAATTCCTTAAGGACAAGTTCCAAAAAAACCATTTAGGAGTCTAAAGCACTGTTCAAGCAGAAGACGTGAAGGTCCAAGGCAATGATTCAAAAAGAAAAAAATCTTGCCCTCCCACCTCTGATGCCTAAGAGTCTGTCTGTACCTAAGCCTTCACCAGAGAATTTATTTGGGTGCCAAATGTGCTGTCACAAATAGCCAGAGATAATACTTTCTTGCTTGACCTGAACATCTGATATGAACCCATCTCCCATCTAAGATTCTTTAGGACTCACAAAAACAGCATGCATCTTAGAAGACCCATCTGGAGGCCTGATCTGCACATATTGCACACACGCTGAATTTAATGAAATGGCAGCAGTAACTACCATTAATGGCAGTGGCAGCAGTAACTGATCACTGTTTATACAATACCTTAGCTATTAGGGCAGTTGCCAAGTAAAGAGGAGGCTGAAGACACAGCTCCACATTTTCCACCTCCCAGCTTGCTTTTAATCACTCAGCTATTATCAAAGAGATGGAAGACAGCTGGGTTTGTCTTTTGGAAGGATTGAGCCACTTGGTGTATCTGAAAGGGTGAACATCCAAAAGGATGCCTGACCTAAGCACAGGCAGGCATCCCCTCACCCAGTGTCTGGCTACTGTGATTCTCATTCTGAGGTGCGTGGTGGTGCCCAGCCAGGCTCTGGGGTGTCTGGGCTCCCCCAGGAGCAGGGAGCCTTTGCTTTGGGTGCTGCAGCGATGGGTGACATAGCCTTCAGCTCCAGTCTGGGAGCTGCCTCCAGGATCTCCTTGTAGAGGGATCGCTCCATCGCATCCTGCCAGTGAGTTACTGGGGGATGGCACTCTGGGGCAGAGGTGGCTCAGGGGGGAACGCTGCTGGTGAAAGCTGTCAGACTACGGCATCTTTTTGTCTATAATCTCTTCTTTTTTCCTTCTTCTGATCACTGCAAGAACTTGTGGTTTCACAGCCTCTCAGATACGGTGTGCTGAGAATGGCCATGCCCGGCTGCTGCGGTACCACAAAGGACAATTCTGCACCAGCAGGAGATATGAAATGAGCCTTGGGGTTTCTTGAATTAGCTGAACTGTACTGCCAGAAACAACACGCCTGCGAAAGCCCTGGTGGAATTAGTGTGTCAGAAACCGTGGCATTTTCAATATTTCTGATTAAAAAAAATATACTTGGAGGAAATAATACAGAAATTGCCAAATATTTAAGGCCGAGTCATGTTTCCATAAAAGTCAGTGGGAGATTTGCCACAGACTTTTAAAAGACAAGGATTAGACTCTAAATAGCTCATTTATGAGGAACAAGTGATATTTTAATGTACCAGTATTTTTCCAAACTGTTTTAGGAAAATTATTAATAACTGAAGAAATCTGAAAAAACCCCGAAACCTTGAAAAATACTTAATTACCATAGCAACGCCTGTCTTACTGTCGAATATCATAACTCCAGAGAGACATAGAGCTGCCATGACCAGACGGCTTCTTTTAAAATTTTCTGATTGCTGAAATCAAAGAATTGTACTGTGTAATCCTCTTTAAACACAATAACAAAAACAGCTTCTCTCGGCATTAGTCACACTCTGCCAAATGGTTTTCCACACCTTTTCATACACAAACAGACATTACCTTTACTTAAAGCTTTTAAAGATCTTTTTGTTACAAAATGAAATACGGAATTGAGTTAAATAATGAATGATATTACAAGACCTGTAGGGAACCTTTCCTTCCATGATTCAGTCTCACTGAGGGAGGCAAACAGTCTGAATCCTCTCAGTATTAAAATCTTACACACTTGCACTGAATGACATTGACTTGCTGCATAGTACATAAACATTAGGAACCCCCCAAAAAGCATGAAAGGAAATAGACTTATCATAGTGTTATTAACAATGAACTCATCTTGTTTATGCATTCAAAAGCTGATGACCTGCCTCTGAAACTTCTGTGTGGCCTCAATTTAGCAAAATACCTGATAATTTTAAGTGCACAAAAATATTACCGGTATGCTAGAAGATATCATTCAGCCTCTCAAAGTGAAAGGACTACCTCTGTCCTCAGCAGGCTTTGGATCAATCTCTAAAACTGCTGAGCCGGAGGACTTGTGGCCAATGGGGGCCAGGAAGACAGAGAGGAATAGTGCTGGGCAGCACATCGCTGCTCCTGAGAAAGTATCCTGTTCCGCCACCCCTCCCTCCAGCCAGTGGTTCCTTGGAAAATGTATGCAGCAGCAGGTACCTTTGTGTTACTACCAAAATCTGTTATGAATGGTCATATCCTAAACAATTTAGAAGACAATTTTAAGTGGTCAGATCCATTACAGAGGACAAGATCCACACATTCGCGGTCTTAACACTGATCTCTTACAACTGCCCACAGCTTTTTTAAGGCACTGAAATTTTTGTCAACTTGGAGCAATTTTGGCACGCATGAATGAAATCTTTGAGAAGACAGAGCATGGAAAAACCTGACACACACTTATCTTTTTGCCAACATGAGTACTGCCAAAGTTGAGGACATTTACGCTGTGGGTGACAGCAGAGGGTGGAGGTGGCGAGCGCTCTCAGTGGAAGCAGTGCAGTCATGACATGGCAGGGACACATTTGCACAGTATAGTCTTCAAAGTCAAATATTGCCAGTTATTTTTGACTGCTGAGGAGCAGAGACCCTATTATAACAAAAGAATCACCTGATATGCATGAAGTACTGTAGGGAACAATAATACAACTTTGTGGAGGAAGCAAGTTGGTTTATTTCTGGCTATTTATAGCTCACTTGAACATTTTGACAATTGCAAACAACTCTGTGGACTAGCTATTTAAACACCGTGCTGAATGTATCCCAACAGGAACTTGAGGGGTTTATTAATTTTCTAGCCAGAGAGAATTAAACTTGTGATTCACTGGAGAATGTGCCAAAACAAGTCAGACATTAAATTTTTAAACTTTCATTTTTATAAATGATCTTTTAATTAGACTGTTACCCTAATTGCCCCTCTCCTTTTCATGTGCGAGTCAATCATTTTACACACAAAAAAACTCTCAACCCCCTCACTTAGCATTTCAGCATAAGAAATTGCAATGCCTCGTACTGGAACTTTGCTTCATTTAAAATCTAAGGTCTCTTGAGGATTGGGTTAAAAGGAATACTTTTTGGAGGGATGACTCCATAGCACCAGCTTCACCACACTGCAAGAAAACTTTCATTCAGCCATTACTGTCACCACGGAAATTGAAGTTAATTCTAGCTACCACCTTCTCAGATACAGACTTCTGGTGAAAAATGTATAGCCTATTTTTGAAACCTCTGTAAATATCTCTAATGACTTTTGCTGCTGCCTAGATCAATTTCCTGACTAGTGTGCTCCAGATAGCCTAAATTAAAATATGTTTGATATTATGTGTCATTAGTAAGTGAGCACTCTTACCTTTTTAGATATAAGACTTCTTTACATCATTTGCATTTGAAAGGGATGAGTAATTTTCAGCTTTGAGAGAAATTAACCCACATGATTTCTGCAAAATTTTGCATTCCACTTAAAAATTCTCTCTCTCCTGCCATACCTTTAATATCCTTTTATGCTTAGGTTTCCCAGTATCTATTGCCCTACTTGCCAGACTGTCCATATCTCTCATGAGTACTGCTTGGGAACTCCCAGAAGGAAGATGAAAGCTCAGTCCTGCTCTGTTTTAGTTCAAATCATTTCACCAATGCCTGCTGGGGATTATCCATGGAAAATAATTTAAGAAAATAATTTATTTACTACATAAAAAGCAAAGAAAAATAAGATTTATCTTCCACCTGACTAATATTTGTGCTAACTTAGCCTTAGATATCTTTCTTTTAATCAAATACTCATACCCCATCTTCTATGGAGCTCCATGAAAGTCTGTTTCTATATGGAGCAAACAAAAAAAACCAGGTGTCCTAGACCTGCTCCTCCTCATTTTATGTTTTGTAGCAGATTTATTGTCTACTTCTTCTTTATTAATAGTAATCAACACTGAAAAACATAGAAGCAAGTAATCTCTTCTATGTGGGAAAATAAAAGCTACTCTTTTAGAAGGATCACAAGTCATCTTATGTATCTTTTCCTAGTGTTGTCAGTGCAAGGATGTTCCCTGTGTTATGTACAGGATCTAAAGGATACATTTTGCTACTGAAAGCACTGTCCCATGTCTTTTTAGCCTGTATGTAATGTCCTATGGCAAAACAAGGTATTTATGTGGTCTGATGGTGAACACCACATCCCTTCTTCATGTTTTACAGTCCTTTCTTTATAATTATTTTCACTAGTACACCTTTTCATTGTTTGTGTAAATAACATATTTGCTGGGTTTTTTTTCAGATTTCCCAACTGTAATTCTTACTTTCTGATTTCTCAAGCCTTCATCTTAATAGCATTAAAGATCAAGCTTTGAGCAGGAATTCCCAAGGAATGTTCTGGTTGTAGTGTAGTGTACTGGCTGTGTTTTAACCAGGCTATAATAACATCAAGAATTTCATGTCTGATTTTTGCTATTGTTTTATTATTATAGGTTTAACTACATTTCTTGTCTTATTTGGCTGAGGTGAGTCAAATCAGGTATGAAGAACAAACTGCCTATTCTAAAGAGATTTGACCCCCATTCTTTGCTGGGCCTCATTGGTAGCTGATATTGCTGCAGCAGAAGCCTAGCCTCCCTTCTTTAAAGTTGTATTGTGAAAGGTACCAACTAGATAGTCCTCAGACATGGGGTATTCCATTCATCCATATGTCAAGAGAAGCAACACAAAATTATTTATGAATGCTATACAAACACCCACAATAAATTACTACAGCATTTTTGTGGGACACAAATTATAAGAAACACTATTCCTAACCATGTTTGCTGTGCATTTCTTTTCTATAAAAAGACATGGAAGTGGCAAATGAGTTACTGGCTTTATGCATGTGGCATTGTATCATGACTTCTCTCTGCATAATCTAGCATAGTCATCAGAAGTCATCACTTTTGGAACAATATCTGTGCCTTTTCATTTAGCTGCTGTACCAGCAGCATCTTCTTACTCTGTATTGCTGGGTTACTTGCACTAGAAACAAGGGCATGAGGCTTCTCTGGACTTCAGTGTGTGTTGCAGATATCACTGCTTTCAAGGGATTCATTGAAGTAGAACAACCAGCAGAACCAAGTCTCAATAGTTGTTTTCAGCACCTCCACTGAAACTGTTTTCTGCCACTTCTGGTAGACTGAGGACCAGCCTGTGATATATAAAATCACCATGGGATTCCTCTATTTATTGAGTGGTATCTGTAAGGGTGTTTTTTTCCAACATTAATTTTCCTTGGTCAAGGTTTGACTTAGCCAAGTTGCCAGTTAAACCATATTGTCTCACAAACAAAGACCTAAAATCAGGTTTTATTAAGTCTAGGCATATCTAATAATCTCAACAGCTCCAATAAATTGATTCTCTTCTAAATCTTCTATCAGCTGCACTACTTTATTTAAATTTACATACTTTACACTGTCTCTTAAAAGTCACAAAGGTGAAGAAGAATGTAAAATCAAATCAAATAAAATTTGTATACTTTGATAACAAATTTAGATTAATATTGTTGCATACTTCCTAAAAGAGGGGAGAAAAAAGAGCATAAATAGAAACAAAAATGAAAAGAAACAATCAGAATCACAGAAAAAAACATATGGCCTTAATTCAGGCCATCTGATGTGACCTCTTCTTTCCCTACTGCTTCAGTATGATGTCTTTCCAAGGAGTTATTCTTCACAATACTGTCCCAGGCCTGAAATCTATTTTACCATTGCTGCTTCTTTGGTCAGAGTAACTATACAGCATTCAAATATAAGTTAATCTTATTTAACAAAAGAAAAAAGAAAAAAGAAATAGGGAATTCTGCTTTGCTAGACATGGAATAAACAAATGTAGACGTTTTCCTACCTCTGTATGTCAGAAGGTCTCATGCTTTGCTTTTTTGGGTCATGTTTATGGGTACTTCCCAGACATTGCCTTCAACTCACATGCACATGTATGCACACTGAGCCTGCTCCTGCTCTGGGACAAGTCTCCCAGGTATCATTAGTTTAGCCCCAGGTTAGCATGAGACCACTACTGCAGGTGGTAACAGTCACAGTCCTTATCTGTCCCTACTGTCTAACAACATCTACTTGCTCTTTTTGTTGAGCCTGAAGTAAGCTTTAGAGTGAGTCTTGGCATTACTTTTCTATTAAAATCTCCTGTAAGTTAACCTCTAACAACTCCCAGTAAAGAAAAAAAGTTCAAATTCATTCATTATATAATTGCTTCACTTCCTAAGGTTTAGGCTACATAAGCTAGCCTCAGGCCAGGCTCATCTCTTACATTCCCTGAACTGTTATCACCAGATCAGTTGATAAGCTGACACTTGGTTGTGTGACCATAGCTCCTTTCACCCACTCTGACCAGAAATCCCAGCACTCAGAAGGAACAAGATGGGCTGCTCCTGGACTACTGCAGCTTTTAAAGAGTATTTTGATTTTATAAAAAGATGTTCCAATGGAGTCTTTATTTTGATGATCAAATACTATTTATTCCGCAGAAATTCTGACACATTCATTGCATGCGGTCAGTGTTGTCCTATGTCAAATGAAGGTTGTGCACCAGCGGAAAGTATTGCCCCCCAAACACCTGCCTCTTTCATTCCAAATCTGAGTGCTGCCGTGGATAGCTGGGACTGAGTTCCTGCATCTCTCCTTTAGTCCTGCATGATGCTGAGAAGGTCACCCAAACCACAGTTTTCAAAAAGTGGCCACAAGTTATGCATTCCTCATTTTCTGGGTATCTAATATGAAACAGCTGGGGATGAATTTGCAGGCATAGTGAGTACTCACAACTCCAGCTGGAGCTGATTCCCACTGCATAAAACTTTGTAAAAAGGTTAAGTGCTCTGAAACATGGATTCCAAGCTGGCTATCTAAAAGCAGAGCACATTTCTGACAATGGGATATTAGCACAAACCTTTTCTACAGGTATGCAGTGAAGACAAGGCCACTAACATTTGTGAATCAGCAAATCTGCAGAGATTTTGGTAGTGGAACAGATAGCTTTCAGGTGCCTTATCGTAGTATGGGATCTGCAACTCTGAATTAGGAGTCTGCAAGACATCAAAAGGTTTTGCATAAAACCACTGCAAAAACTGAACCCCTTCTCCCATCACATTTATATATAGCATTATATGCACAAGCAAACAAACAAGGAGAGTTGAGGAAAGCAAGAGGAATAAACAAACATTCCAGGCTAATACTTGCAGGTATTTGTAAACGAAAATGGTTGTGGCAACACTGCCAGACCGACCTCTTTCCAAAAAGTTAGGTGTTTCTCCAGTTTAAAAAACTTGTGAAGCTCTGCCTTCCACACAACATGAGGAAAGAGAGGCATCTCCCAGAGTATCCAGCATGTCTGGTTACCTAAAGCCAGCATCCAGACCATGCAAAGAGCGACTGCTTTCATGCTTCTGGGTCTGAGTACGTATCTGTATCCTACTCAGACAAGGCTGGGGGCTCAGCTCTGTGCACCCTGGTTTCCACTGAAAGGAAGCCCAGCTGAGCATCACAGAGGCAATCATACTAATTTTTCATAAATTACCAATATTATTTAAGGGATCAACAGTTACATGCAGATGTAACTAAGCTAACCAGAAAGATACAGCAAGGAACAACCTTGTATCATAAAACCTACATATCCCAGCAAGACTGTGGAAGGCTTGGGTTAAATTCCTTTTGCTGCCTGAGGGAATCTGACCTGACATCCCCAACCTCAGGTGAACATGCTGATCACAGAAGGTCGCCTATTTTAAGGCACAAGGGTGAGGCGTCCCATTATTTTTGTTCAAACTGTTCCACTTTGCATGGAATGAATATTCATTGGGCTCCTGAGAGAATGAAAGTGCAAAAATGTGTCTATAACTGGGTTGTTAGGGTGCTCAGCGGGGAAGGTGGGTGAGAGGAACATATTCTTTTGGAATATGACAGCATACCTGGCTAAACAGTAGCAGAGCAAAGGTGTTGATGATCTGTGTTTGGGACTGAGATGCTCACGCTGGCAATAAGACAGAATTTGAATGCTTAAACCTGATTGTGGCAACAGCCCTCAGACACAGTACTGAAAAGGCTAACTGGAAATTAATAGTTGTCTATTTAGTGCTGGATAATGTGAGGAAAATAAAGTGTGAAACCACTCACAGAATGATGAGAATGACTCTCCTACAGCTGCAAGAATAAAATTTCTCTCTCTAAACTACCCTTATATATAGATCCAGGAGTAAAAATTATCCTGGCAGAAAAGTAATTAAGTAGAATGACTGCAGAGGTCTGATAATAGATTGTCCTAAATTCAGCAAAAAGCCCTTCATCTAGATATACTAAAAACTAGATTAAATAACTGTTCACACAAACTCTTCCATGAAAGTATTTTTCCCTTTAGACTGTTGCTTTAATGACTGTGTAATTATTGGAATGAATTGGGTTTGAAGGAACACTAGCATTTTTAACATACGTTTTATCAGGCTGTGACAGTATCTTTTGTCTTATCGTAACTTTTTATTTTCATTAAACTTTTTGTTTTATTTTATTTTCAACTTTTTATTTGTCTGATGCCTTACTATTGGACCAAACTCTTCAATTGTGAAGTGGGTGATAAATTCATCTATGGTGAAAAGGCATTCATTTAAGTCTGTTTGTACTGACTTCTGCTGGCTTTTCTCAGGAAAGAATCTGTCCCACAAAGTTTATTGCGAAATTATTTAGAGACATGTTGAAAAAGTTAGACTGTACAGGTAAAGAAACAAATTTCTGTATATTGCCCTGAAATGACATTGCTATGGAGAAGGGTATTGGGCATGCCTTCTTTTATGGACAAAATCTATAGCATTTAACAAGAGGGAACAACACTGTTTTAAGATTTAGCAACAAAAACGCTTTATGGGATCTGTATGCATTATCTAACCTCTTCTTTACATTCCAGACTGGTAAATTAGAGTTGGGTTTCTGCCTCTCTAAGAAATGTTGCTAGATTCAGACCATTGCTTTGATACCTTTAATTTACCTACAGAACTTTTATGCCATTCATCTTCCATGAAGTGCACCTTCTAGCTGATGGTGACATGCTGATTTATGCTAGCTGATGATCTGGGGACTGTGTAGGAAGAATTTAGGTTATATATTTTCAGGACACTTGAGAAAAATTATCTGGGGCTTGGCATGCTCTCATATTCCAAAAGAAAAATTTTTGAGTGCCCAGGGAGAAAACATGTCTAGCAAGAATTATTTAAGAAGAGGCAGAGATAGAGGATTACATCAGAGGAGGCAGATCATCCCAAGCTTTTTGGACTACTCTACCTCAGGAGCCCTCTAGGACTGCCTTCAGCACAGCATTAGTAGCATTATAAACCACAATTACACACTAGGAAATATTTCTTTTGTCCCTGCTTATAGATCCTTATCCCATTTAGAAACTGGTAGATGTAAACCTTTCCCTCTCCACGGACACCCATGTGTTCTGTATAGGAACCAGAATTTACATTTGTCTCTGCTATGAAAAAGGATGCACTTAATTCACCTTGAGACTCATTGTTCTAAAACCACAGAGACACAGATCTGGAAAGGACAACAAGAGGCTGCCCTGTCCCTCCCCTGCACTGTCCCCAACAGATGTTAGTTTGAACTCTCCTTAAACACATCCAATAAAAGACATTCAGATGTATTCTTGAGAGCTACCCCAGTACTTCAACAGCCAAAATATTCCTTCTTAAAGAATTGCACTAATAGTGCAATTCAGAACAGACAATAATTAGTTGCAATAAATTCTTCTTGTCCTTCCTCGCTGGTCTTAAAAAACAACTGATAATTATTCTTTTGATAATGATCTTTTTTACATACTAGAAGACTTATCCTGTCCCCTTTTAATCTTCCCTTCTGTAGCCTAAAGGGATGGAGTTACCTTTCTTTATGGAATGTGTTTTCTATACCCTTTAGCATTCTTTGCACCCTCCTCTGGATTTTCTCCAAGTCAACATCTTTTTTAAAATGTGATGTCTAAAAGTGGACACAGTGGTCTAAGATCCAGTTGACTCCCAGGCAGAGCGGAATAATTACTTCCCAAGGGTTGTGTACAATATTCCTACGAATGTATCTTTGACCAAGACATTTTTTTTTAAATATCGTGTTGTTACTCATAGCCAGTTTCTGATTCACTACAACCCCCAGATCCTTTTCTGTGTAAAGTCACTCCTGTTAGATTTGTCTATTTGCATTTGTCTTTGTTGAACTTCATCTGCTTTTAATTTCAGATGGTGTCTGATTTTTCAGACTCATTTCATTTCCAGTTCTGATCCTGTCACCAAAGTAGGAGCAACTTCTCCATATTGTCTGTAGATTTTCTAAACTTATTAATTGAATTTCATTGTTCAATCATTAATAAAAATACTTAGAAGAAATGGGACTCCACATGAGATACCCCTCCAGCTTAATGTGGATCACCAAAAATTATTCTTGGCAGTCACTCAATAACAATGACATGCAGAGGAGGTGGTTCAGCACTTACTTTACTTGGCTGTGGGTAAACCACCCCAGTGGCTGTGGTAGTGCCCAGCTCTTATCCAGGGAAATGAGATTTTTCTTAGCATTATAGTTTATGACCCCTTTTCCCAACATCCACCTTTCCAGAAAAGTTATGCAATGGAAGGGAGTAAAGAAGATGGACCCAGACTCTTCTCAGTGGTATCCAGTCACAGGCTGAGAGGCAGTGGTCATGAGCCGAAATATAGGAATTTACATTTAAACACAAGAGAAAACTTTTTTTCCCCTGTGAGGGTGGCCAAACACTCTAACAAGTTTCCCAGAAAGGTTGAGGAGTCTCTGTCTTTGTGACACTCAAAACCTGCTGTAGCTGACCCTCCTTGAGCAGAAGGCTTGGACTAGAGACTTCCTGAACTCTTTTCCAGCCTCAACCATTCTGTGATTCTATGAATTTATGAGACAATGTTATTTATTTTATACATTCTTGCTTGAATTCAGACTGTTTTGCAAGCAGTTTTAACTTTTTAGAATAGTAATTTTAAATAGCCTGAGGTCTGATCTGCAGTCATTCTATTGAAAAAACCCGAAGGTCAGTCTGCGGATTAGATTAGACATTTTGCCAGTCTCTGCAATACTGGGAATAACACATAACATTTCAACAGCATTTGAAACTCTGTAATTGACTCCTCTGGAGACTGAGCACATCTTTTTAACCCTAGATCAAAGTCTTTCTCCCAGAGTTTGAGCACTGGTATCAGACAGTTTCCCTGTTACAACTTCCCTCTTCCACCTTTAAAAAGCAGCATGTTATTTTTCAGGAAGCTGAAGCCCAATGCCAACACTATTAGTAAAGATCTACATTCAAATTCATGACTCATATGACCCAGGGTAGGCCTCTGCAGTCAAATGGGAGTCTTGGCAAGCATCACTTGTGACCTGGACTCCATCCCCTGTGTTCCCAGAACCTCACAGTCACTTCATTAGTGCCCACATGGATGAGTAACATGAATAGCATGAGTCACAGTCAGGGACTGGATATGCCTCAACAGTCTTTCCACTGTGCCTAAGGTTTTTGAATTAGTCAAGAAGCCCATGTCCCAGCAGGGCGGTCAGACTGGCAGATGGGCGTCTCTGGCCCCATTACAAAAGAGTCTCTAATCACAGCCATCCACTGAGAAGTTTGTCACTGGAGCAGCACAGCAAATAACAGGATTGTTGTACCTTACTGAAGAGCTGGGCACAATGTATTTGTCCTGAAGCTGAAAATTTTCAACATTTGTCCCTCCTAAAAGAGGTTTACCTTTCTTCCCTGCTGAAGTCAGTGGGGAACCTCTGGCTTCTGACTTCACTAGGCACAGGACCTGACTCTTAAATGAACCCACAGCTTTAACAGATTACTGACTTGGAAAGTGAGGGACTGGCCAAAATACTTTCAGCTAGTCTTGTAACCTGATTTTGATACTTGTCAGAAATTTTTTAAGTATTCATGGGTTTTTTTGCTCTCTTATTTACCAGATTATTTTTCAGCATTTTTCCACTTTCACACCAGAGTTTCTGGTTGTGACATTCTGTAAAACCCACTTAACTATAATGGAGAGTTTTAAATTATCTGTTCAGACAGGTTACTAAAATGTAATACAAGCACATGTTCCTGAACAGCAGTGCAATAGCAGCGTGTGGAAAAACAGCACTTAACACAACTCTCTCTATACATTTCTCTTAGTTATATAGCTGAAATCCACACTATGCCAGCTATGATATAATTCTGTAATAGTGCCTCTTCTTTTTCTCTCATATGTTATGAAAACCATTGTTTTCTCACTTCTTGGTAAACCTGCCTAATAATTTCCTTAAAAGGCTAAATGGGGCTTTTCTGTTAAATCTTCCCTTGAAATTTAGGTATCTGTAAATGTATCTCTTCTATTGACAGACCTTCACATTTCCTTGTCCCAAATGAGTGATTCTCCCCAGAAGATCATTTTATATAAAGACATCAGTACATCTATCCTACAGGTGAGATACAGATGTGAAGGTCTCGTCTGCAAGTCTTGCCAGAGCGTAGGTATGAGGCGGACACTGCACAGTTCAGCATCAATTGTTTCTGCAGAAAAGTAAGAACCTGGGGCACACTACCACCAGAAACTGAGGTGCCATGGGGCTGCAGACACCTAAAGTAGCTCAGGAGGGTTTTTTGAAACCCTTAATGATATGTGATTTAGGCACCCTGAAAGGTAGTTAGGTAACAAGTCCTCCCGTGAATCTGGCCTCTTGTCCTAGGCATTTTATCATACTAGTCAATCTCAAGCTAAATGGGGAAACGGTGAAGCATTAACCTGACCACTGAGGGGAGGGAGTCACCGCACACTATTCAAACCTACTGCTGTTTGTTTCTTCTAATTCATTTTGGTCTTATGATCTTACACCTCTAAAACTCCTATGTTTCCTTACCAAAGGTTACTGAAATTTTGGTTTTAGCAAATATTGGCTGCCTAGAGCTTTTTTTACTAGCAGCATGACTCTCTAGTGAGGCTAATTCACATGACTTCTATCTGACTTGAGGGCATATACATTCACATTTCTAATTAATATCATCCACATGGCTAGTTTACTAGGAGCTGGAAAATTCAAACCTGCAAGACAAACTCAAAAGCATATGTGTTTTTTCTCCTTTTCCTGTCAAAGCTCACAGTAACTATGCAGATAGAAGGGGGTGTGTGGACTAGCAAGAGGAAAATGGAACAAAACTCTAACAGTAATTCCTGGAAATATTTCCCTGCTAAGATGCTTCTGTCTTACTGCAATAAGGTCTACAGATAGCTCCCTCCCACTTCCAAAAAGAGCAAGCAATCTTGCACATTTATAACAGCGAGCCATGATTTCTGTGAGGCACATCAGTTTGAATGCACATACACTATTGGTTTCTTAGTTAGAAGTTATATTGGGCCAAAGCGTTTGCACATTTCTAAGGCTGAAGGCACATCCCCATTACCATATAGTGTTTAGCTATTTCAGGAATGAAGAGTTTTAAGCGCTCCCCAAGGTTAAATACAGCATCCTGTGTGCAAGCCGAGTTGCTATGGTGACATTGCTTCATACTTACATCACTCACTTGTTTAATATAGGCCTATGGCCTTCTGTTTTCCTATTGCTGATGAACTATCCAACTATCTTAGATTAACTGTACAAAGGTGATGTGAATCATATTTCAAAACACCAAACTAAATGTGGTACAATTAAACCTGAGGAAAATACATCACCACAAACAAAACTCTGTTAAGACAGATTTTAGGTTAAAGCAGCACCTTTTAATTTGAAGCAATGTTGTTGCAACCTAGCAGACACAAAATATGTTCCAGGAGGTAAAGCTAGAAGTAGGATTTACAGTTACAAAAGCTAGCCATTAAATGTCAGGACAGTATATTGTTGTCATTAAAAAACACTAGCATGAGAAACTCTGGATAGTTCTAATGTTCTGGTCTCAGTCCTTGGTGTTGTCTTGGGCTCTGGTCCCTGGGAGTTGAACCTCACTACCTGCTACTTGGAAACAAAAAAATATGTTCTATCAGATTTGTAAATTAATAATCTCTATTTATTTGCACTTTGTCTATATCTTTATTTACAATTAGAAAAGTATGATGCTGTTTCAGAAAGCTTTCTAAGAAAGCAATATATGATGCTTTAGCTACGGCTCTGATAATGATCTTGTGAGATAGCCATTGGCTTTAGGCATTAAATAAGTACACGACTTCTTGATAGGGATCTTAACAGAGATCACAGCTGGTTTTTTTCACCTCTAGCTTGAAATAATCAAAAGATATGTGAAAAGTCAATATTTTCTAAAACTGTTAGGCCTTTTGTTTTAGGGAGAGCACTGTGATATTTATGTTGTGCTAGAGAGGCAGAATGTTTTTAGGCAGCTGGCACAATTAAGTAGTCCTGGTGCATCATTAGAGGCAAAATATAACCAGAGCAGACATTTCTCAAAGATCTTTTTATCCACAGCAAAAAAAGGCTCTGATTGCATTTTTTACAAGCTCCAGAACATGCTGGAAGTGAAGGCTTCTCTACTTCCTCTTCTCAGCATTTGGGCTTTTCCCTTAAGATTCTGTGTCACTCAGCATCTTTTGCTACCCAGTGACTTCTGGTCAAATACAGGCCAAAAGAGACAATCTGAGACACATACTTCATTCCCTGTCATTTGATTAAAATTATTCTGGGGCAACGCTTTTCTTTTTTTTCTTTTCTCTGACATTCAACATGTTACAGCTCCCTCAACATCAGCATGCAAAACCGTTCTGTGTATAACTGCATGTGTCACCTGATTAGGTGTATCCAGACACATTTTTCATTTGTGGCAGCAAGCATAATGTGCTAAATACTTTCCAAACACTTTATAATCACCTTTCTTCTGAGGAAGTCAGAATTTAGGCCCAGAACAGTAAGTGTTAGTCCTTGGAAGAGGAACAAAAAGAGATAATTTATACAAAAAAAAAACTTGACTATTCTGCCAAGCTGATTGAAGTGAAAAGGGGCCTTACATGTGGATGAGGTCAATATATTCTCATCCCCAGGATGCTGTTCATTACCTTTGCTGGGAATATTAGGCTGAAGGTCACTTTTTTCCTTAATTTCAAAGTTTCTGTAGCTAATGCTTATAAAAGAATAACTTAATACTGTCAACTGTATAGTGCTCTTGAAGAAGACTCTAATACATTTGGAATGTATTTTTTATTTTTATTTTATTTTTATTTTTTATTAGCGCAGTAAGTGGGGAGTGGGTAGGCTGAGATATCTGATTCACAATAGATCAAGAGGCATATTTTTAGGAAAGGAAATCTTTAATATACTGCAGATTTCAGCCTTCACAAGAACATCCTGTTTCATCCTTTACTTTATGTTCCTCTAGAGACCCGAGGAGTTTGCAGTTCAGAGACTAACAAAATATTTTTTGTGAAATATGTGGACATATAGATCCTAAACAGAAATTAAGAATTATTATTTGAGAAAGGAACAGTAATTATGATTGTTACAACTTTAAGCTGTTGTCTTCGGTGTCTGATCTTTATATGTCACATGCTGCAATCAAATAACCAGACTTCTGAAAGCTTGATTCATCATCTTGGTGGCATGTATCTTGTAGTAGTAAATTGAAAGGGGTTCTTAAGAAAGTTGAGGCTAATTTTCAAAGAAGTGTGGCAGGTAGTGAATGGGCTATTTGCTGGGGAGGGAATGAGCACGTGTATGCAAATGTAGTAGTATCATTATACCATTTAAGGACAAGGTTTAGGAATTAGCCATCCCAAACTGATTATCAAACCCTCTAGTCCCACGAAAGAGCTAGTAATGAGATGTAGCTCTAATTCCATGTTTGTACATACGTTTGCAGTAAACATAAGGTGCTCTGTATAGAAAGGCTTCAGGATGATTTCTATGAATTGCCAGGGTAGAAGGAACATTTTACCTCTCACTACAGTAAAGATTGCTAGCAGTTTAGACAAGCCATGACAAACAAGCCATGTTTACCACTGAGAGAGGAGATGACTGTAAAAGGAACATTAACATTTCCATACAAGGGAAAGCAGTCTATGAGGATCAACCTCTGTCTTGAATAAATTTGGAATCAGTCATCACAAAGGAGGTAGAAATCTTAGTGGAAACCCCAGTCCCAGTCCCTTCCTTCTTCAGAAATGCTTTCACTCCCTCAGTCCATCATTAATATCACACCTCCCATGAATGCAACCTGTTTGCAGATATTGTGTGCAAATTCTGCATCCCTGATCATATGGATTAGGTAACTGTTACTGTCTATGACTTGTTAGCTAAATGACTTTCAGATATAAGCTTAGGATCAATTGATGGTTTTCTTTAACTTTTGTTGGCAGGCTGTTATTAAATATTTACAATAGTGTTTATTGGGAATTTTTTAAACGAGTACTTTTGTTTTCTTTAAATTTAATCTCTCTTGTATTACAGATTCAGAATAGCTGGGTAAAATGAAAATATACTAATCCAATAAGGATGTACTACTCATTAGTATCAGTGTCCTGCACAATACTCAGAGAAATGCAAATACTTTGCTCCAGAATATTAAAAAAGTACCAAGGTGTTCCTTTGCTGAGGTGTTTTGGGAGCTGGAAACGGAAAAATGTATTCTCAAGACCAGCATTATCCATACAACTTTTCTCTTGTACAGATGTTTCCTAGGCAGAGGACTGGAGCCTTGCAGGTTTAGAATCATAGAATCATAGAATCATTTAGGTTGGAAAAGACCTTTAGGATCATCGAGTCCAAGCGTTAACCTAGCACTGCCAAGTCCACCACTAAACCATGTCCCTAAGCACCACATCTACATGTCTTTTAAATACCTCCAGGGATGGCGACTCCACCACTTCCCTGGGCAGCCCATTCCAATTCTTGACAACTCCTTCCGTGAAGAAATTCTTCCTAATATCCAATCTAAACCTCCCCTGGTGCAACTTGTGGCCATTTCCTCTTGTCCTGTCACTTGTTACTTGGGAGAAGAGACTGGTGCCCACCTCACTACAACCTCCTTTCGGGTGGCTTAGGAGAATGCCAAAAAGTAATGCACTTCCAGGGGTTGTAGAAAGACTGGTGGGATGAGCTACAAGTCTGTTGTAGGGATACTCAACCTTTGGCAATTTGGTGGGGAGTTGGGGGTGACATTAGAGATTTGCAGCACCTAATTTAAGGCTCTTGCTCTGAATTCTTCTCTGGTAGAACTGACCTCTGTCTATTGACTATACATAGGGAGAAAATCTCTTATTTTAGTGGACTTAGTTACCAGCTCAACCGGTACCAGTCAACACTTAAATGAAAATAAACATCTGATGTTTGATTTGAGTGATTTGAGTGTCATTCCGATAGAGGATTTTAGCATTTAGAAGCACTGCAGAATTGTTACTGCTTTTCAGTATGAAGTCATGAAGGCTGCCTCTTCTTTTTAAGGGTGGACCTTCTACATCTGCCTGGAGTAGATGGCAAAGGAACAATACAAAGCAGCTCGAGCAGTTGCTGCCAATGTTGTACCCATCCAACAGATAAATATAGGATGATAGTCTCCAGAGTTGTCAGCTTGGTAACTTTCAGAAGCATTTCAATCCCTAACAAAAATTCCAATAAAACAGCATTCTTCAGGTTAATGCCAGAAATCTTGCACCGTGGTGAACAGGTAGTACTAAAATCAGACTCCCTCCTGCTTTCCAGTGTAAAAATAACTCAGTACTTCTGGGTACACTACAGAAGACAAAGCACCCTAACATTGTTTTAGAGCTAATGAGGCAATTACTGGATGCTAGTTAAGGTGTGTTTCTAACTGAGTATTTAAAGGATAAGTCATGGGATGGTTGTGTACCTGTTCTACATTTTCTGTTTCACAACAACTCTTTTCAAAAATTACATAGACTTAATTGATATCCATGTAAGTTCCTTCTCACTCTCATGAATTAGACAGATACATCTTCAAACAAATAAACAAAAATACCATTTAAAATCTACAGTTAAATAATCACAAATATATTGCATTAAGATTTTATAGTGGGGACTGTATTATCATGGAATCTGAAAGATTTTTCCATGCTTTCTACCTTCTTTCTTGCAAATGCTTAAGTAACAGTGGACCCTTCCACCCTGTTTATGTTGGGGAAAACTCCGGAGACCCGTTACTGACTCAAAGGCAACAAGAAGCATCTTTGAAGAGTACTGTCAGGACAGCAGCACTTTGAAGTCATTCTCATGTACAGCGATAGTTCTTGCTCAAAATATTTCTCCTGTAGATAAACCAGACACAGGAAAAGAGAATAACAGTATTTACACAGAGATTTGCTAAGGTCACTGAGGAAGGCTGGTAAAGACCTTGGAACAAGACTTCATTAGTCGTTACACCATCCTTCTTCTCTGATTATAAGTTTCTGCTGATAAATGCCTGCTCTAATTTGAATTATGAGTTAATAAGCTTTCAGAAGGCTGACTCAGAAGGCTCAGAAGCTGTAGCCCACCAATTTGAAATAGAGCTCTTAGACATAGCATATTAACCATAATAGAGAAAGAAAAAAGAAAAAAAGAAAGAAAAAATACCCAGATTCTTTTTACTCTCTTTTTTGAAAGAATAGTCATTTACAAATCAAGACATGTAACTAGTTTCCAAAGCAACAGTAACTAAGAGAAACCAGTTATGGTTTTTGTTTGCTGTTTGACAACAGGGTTAATAAATGGAGGCACGAAATACTCTACCCAAACCCATAGCAGGATTGTCATGATTGATAATTAACTATTTTATATTATGAAGGGAATTGCAAGAATATCATGAGCATAAGAAAATGTAAAGAACATCATGCAAAATACTTCTCAGTTGAAGCAAGTGTTACAAAAAGATAATGTACACTTTACTTTGTAGCAGATGTAAACAGTGAATTTGAGGATCAATTAGATTTTAAAATTGACAGTAGTATCTTGGTAATGAAGTGTAAATAGCTTCTTATTAATTAACAGAGAAATTAGCCAGAAGGAAAATGAAGAGCTGGAAGCAGATCTCCCAGGCATTACCTGGGAGGAAGAGCTTTCAGTGGAGTTCAAGGGACTGACATCTTGCATAAAGACAAACTTCTGCTGGAACCTGACTTTTATCTTCAGCATATATGCAAATATCTAAGAATCCATACTCATTTTTACAATTCAGAGCAGCACACTATATTCCATCAGCAGGGGGTTTTATGCTTTCAACAGCTTGATAAAAATATTCCTACTGAAGCAGTCTTTTTGCAGAAAATTAGGGCTTTGGTTAATTTTCCAAGGTCTGCTTTTCATGTTCCATTTGATTTTTCTATGAAATATGCAAACCTGAATGACAGAACATTTTCTCGGAATCTCAAAATTTTATGTTTCGAAATGCAAGCAGGTGTCCTGTGAGTTTCATTATCTCCCCATCTCCATCACCTTCTTGGGTTGCTCTCCGGAGCACATCTCCCCTGGTACACTGTTCTCAGGATCTCCAGTGATGCTCCTGTTTAGCAACTGGTAGATCATCAGATACAGGATAAATGGAGAAACTGGACCAAAAAGAGAATTAACTATTACTTGCAAAATAAAATAATAAAATAGTCACTGAAAAACCTTCACAGAATATGTGTGTATATGTGTCTGTGCATAGGTATCGGTCTTTAACTTTTTTTGAAAAATGCAACTAGTTATACTTTACCCAACTAGCTATAATGATCATCATTAGTTACTACTATCCTATGTAGCCACCTAATGTACTGGGCACATAGCTATTAAAATATGCATGGTTAACAGTGGTGATGGGAACTTTTATACAACATACTTCAAAATGACAGAAACTAAAGAAACACTTTTCCCCAAATCACTTGGGAAATTTCATCTGCTACAGAGTCAAGTCATGTAACTGTGCCGTAGCCTGCCCATTACAGATCTAGCTCCTTAGAACAATATTAGCTGTGCAACTATCCATCAAATAGATTACTCAGTCCTGCAGAAGCCTACCAAAAACAATGGGCTCATCAGTAGTTTGTGCTAGCTTGTAAAAGCTGTCTGGTCTCGAATGTCAGTATTACCCCACGGGGCACTGCAATCACCACATGCAGGATTTCATCAGTAACTGAGGGTCTCAGGATTTCACAAACAGGAGTGTGTTGAGTAGGATCCCCCTTCCCCCTCTTGGATCACAAGCATGATGCTCCCCTCTGCATCCCTTATCTGTGCCTCTGATGGCTCCACTGTCACCAGCAGCCAGATTAGCTGAGGGACTGACAGCAAAAGAAAAGACAAATGGGACAGGTAACACCTCCACAGTCCACTTTGTCCTAAAAGAAAGCGTCTGACTTTTCACCTCCACTTAAACAGCCCATCATTACATTTTGCCAAGCCCCAGGGATGTCACTTCGATGCAAATGGGACCTCATGCAACCTCCCTGGGAGGTGGTGTCCCTACGCCTGTGCTGTGCGGGAGCTGGCTGGCCCTGAAGGCTCGATCCTGGAGCTCCTCTGACACCTGAGACGTGCAGAGGAGGGACAGCCCTCTCAGCTGAGTTTGTGGCCAACAGGATCTGCCCCCAAGGACCTATCAGACACAAAAGTCTATGGCTTTTGGGCCTGACACACCAGGCTGAGAATTTAAAGGGTGTTGCTGTAGGGACAGGCATGACTTACAGGCCTGCCCTGCCATGCAAGAAGAGCTCAAAGCTTTAGAATATTCCATCAGGAGGAAGCCTCCAAAACTAGTGTTGAAAATCAGATTTCCTCTCCATGGACATCTTTATTAATATGTGTAAAATTGATCTGATCTGGGAGAATACACCAGGACCTAGTCACTCTTGGAGAGTACATGTTTGAACTCACTCCAAGGTGCAAGCTGAGCTGTCATTTTCCTCCACGCTCGTGTTGGCTAACCCTCGTTCCCCGGGTTCCTGGGTCAACCCTGAGGCACAAGCATGTGAAGACATGGCAAATTTGGACTCCTGACAGGCCAGAGAAGTTCAGATTGATTTCAACAGCCAACATACTGGGGTCTTTCCCCTTCACACTGTTAACAGCCTTATTTTTCCAAGGCTTAATGCCCGCTTCTTGCAGGAGGAAACCCCTTTAATGTATCAACATGCTGTATTCCTGATGAAGTGTGTTTAGGGACTTGTAAAGCAAAGAATACTGTATAAATATAACAAAAAGTGCTATCGCAGCTATGTGCACTTGTGGGACAAAATTAAGGGGAAACGGTTCCAGGTTGAGGCCACAGTAACTTGGTAACTGAAATGTTATCCACAGCATCCTTTAAACAATGAGCCAAATGCTAAAGACCTTATTTCAAACACTGCTTATTATTTCCTTTGAAGCCTTATATAAGTAATGTTTAGAATAAAAAATGAGCTGGTAATTTAGGATTTTTCCCACTGTTTGTATACAATTTTCTTTTTAAAATATAAGGAGAAAAGGAAACAAAGGTTTCACGATGAGAACAAACTGAAATACAAGAACTTCTGCGGGAGACTGAAATAGCAGCAGGATTAAAAGCAGAAAATACATGTGTCCCACAGGCTCCTTTCTTGCCTCTGAGGCCTCTCACTCAAGTACTGACCAGGACCACTGTGGCTTTGTTTATGACATCTGACAAGCTCAAAGCCTCTGGCTGTAGGACTGCATTAGGCGTTTTTCAAAACATTTTTTTTAAGCACTAGGGAACCATAAAACAGTATTAGGAATCAAATTCAGCTCTTCCACATTTGCTCAGCACTCCATCTATATTGTTAATGTAGCGGTAAATTTGTGTATATGTGTAGGAATGGACATATGTGTGTGTGTGTATATATATATGTTGAAATATTTTATTTAACTGTCACAGAATTGGTAAGATCTGCTGTTTATGTTGGAGAACTCCAGAAAATTTCAGAAGGACATGTGATATGATACTTGAATCTTCTCGTTTTATAAAACTGATTGATAATAGATGTCATTTTTGTTAATTACATTTAACAGTTATTCATAGCATGTTAGCATAAATTAAATAGCTTCTTTTTCATATTTAAGGATTTTGGGAGAATTTTTTAGTATTTGTGGGAGAATGGATTTTTAAGCTTTGTTTCAGCATCACTGGAGTCAATAAATTCTCATCAACCTCAACATCTGCAGGACTGAAGTCCCAAAATTCAAATGGCTTACAGCTGTCATCTTGCCCTCTAGTGGTATTTCTTTAAAGCCACCACTGAACAGAAAACAGATGGACTAGAGTATTTTAAATTTATGAAAAATATAAATTGACTTATGTTGCAGCTTGAGAAGCAAACAGATATGAAAAAATGCCTTACTATTCTAATTTCCCCTAGCACAGCAGGCAAGATAAGGCTATTAAAAAAGCTCTGAAAACTTCACAGGAAGGTTTGCAACTGAATGTCAGGCAACTCAGGTAGCTTGATTTATTTTGTTGGTAAACAATACCCCCCTTGTTTTTCAACTTCTTCAGCATTTCAATGTCCTTCATCCCTGTTAAAAATATACTAATGTTTTGACATTTTATTTCCTGTACAGGTGCTATGATGTCAGACTTGTTGGATCACTAAATATCACCCAGTTTTGCAAGGACTGGGAGCAAAGGTTAAAAGACCACCATGAGTGTAGGAATTGCTGCCTGTGATTTTCTGCAGGTGTCTCTCTGGCTTGTTTATAGGATGCAGAGAGACTGCTCAGATTCAAAACTTCCAGTAGAGTGAAGAAGGGAGAGGTCTTCTCGTGCTCATAGGGGAAAGAAGGCCAGATCCTGCCAAAGCACTTCTAGGCAGGCTGTGCTGAAGCTGATTCATAGCAAAGGGATGCTGCATTGACCTCATCTATTTCATATGACACTTCCACAATATGTTAATTGCTTCTTATATTGCAAAATATTTTGGTATCTACTTGCACTGTTCTGTGGACAAAAACAAAAGAGGCTGGGGGCAAGTCAAGAGAAAGACAAGTTGTTCTTAGGCAGAGAAGACATGGAAAACTAAGGGTAAAATCCTATAGCAACCTAGGATTTAAATCTCTTTCTTAAGTCTTGTCATGTGTTTCTACCTGATTTTACACTGGACTAGCACCATCAGGCAGAGGTCTGGGGAGCTGATCTAGCTGAAACCCAACCCAGCACAAGAGGAGGTGATTTCATGTCAGCTAGATCAGCTCTCATATCCAGTTCACCAGATAAACCCTAAGACTGGATCAGGAGAGGGAAGAGCTTCCCAGGAAACCTGGACTTTGATCAGCTCCATGTGCAAAGGTGCTGACTGAGAAATTTGGCAGACATTTGGGGAAGAAACAAAGAGAGGGTCATCCAAGCCTTTTATGTATCCTAGAGATTCATAGAGAAGAATTGCCTGATCTCTCAGAGTCAAAACCAGCTTCCTCCATGGAAACATTTTTGGACAATTCTGTTCAGGAGGCAATTCAAGATGTAACTTCCACTAGTTTTTCACCCATTTGTATTTCCACAGGAGAGGAAATCTGAGGCTCTGGCTTTTATGTTTCAGCATTTTTAAGTAGCCCATGGAAGAAGATTCTGTCAGAGGTTCCTCACTGAAACTGTATGACGGGGAACAGACACTGCTTCCCTGGCAAAGTAAAAGATATCAGACTTGGGGCTACATTTGTCCCAAAGCTTTTCACTTCTAAATAGCACATCAGGACTGCAATATTCATACTTAGGAAAATTCATAAAGACAATTCATGCTATCACTATTATGGCCTGGGAGAAAGTTAGATTGGCTCTCATCTTAAGGATCACAGCCACTGGAAAAGCCTGTTTGCAAACATTTCTAAAAACAATAAAAAGAACCTTTTCAAGGAGGCTTTCCTTTGTATTGTTGCAAAAGATTTTTTATTTCACTCTGGAGAAGTTACCAGATAATGATAAACATCTTTCTAAATTTTCCTCTGGGCCTAATCCTGAAGTCCTTAATTGGTACTTAATCACTCTGGACTCTGGCAAGCACCCTTTTGCTTTGAGGGTACAAATGCAAAGTTTCGTACCAGTAAGGACATTTATCACTTCACTAGGAATTTTGCTGTGCCATGCTTTCTTTGATCATTCAAAACAAAGCAAAGACTTCACTAGAGATGATCGTGAGCCACAAAATCTTGATCTGTAAGTAAAATTGGTTTTAAATACATATTTTGGCTCAGTCTGCTGTGGAGATGGTCTGGCTAAGAGTTCATAACCTGAAGAAACGCAAAGCGACTTTAAAGTATACTGATCTCTGCACAGAGGTTTGGGTTCAGGCTCCCCTCCAGTTCTTCACTGTGAGATCATAATTTACCTGAGTTGACTGTTTACTTCCTTCTCAGTGACTCCATCACTGATGTCAGCAGCCTCTTACATACTAGAATTCATATACTTTTTCTGAAAGCAGACTGTTTTCTTTTGATATAAAATAAAAATAATTCTAAATGCAAGCTTTCAGAGAAATGTTCAAAATGTTCGAACTTTAAGCACCTAGATTAAACAGCTAGTCTTTATTTCCCTTTGTAGTCCACTGAGATTGGTTATTTATTCCAAAAGTTTCTTGGATCAAATACTTTTGACTCTTACCTGGACTCATCCTTTGGGAAAGTCTGTTGCTTTATAGGCTATAGGTGGAGCTCAGAGACATAAGCCTTCTCATAAAGCTCCTTAATCAGATGCTCTTTCTACCAAGCAGTAGCTCTAAAGGTAGAGATACTGAGTACAAAAACCTAGAATGCTTTGGTCAGTGCTTTAACTTCCCTAATTGTCTTTAAAAGCCAGGTGAAATAAATCAGTGACTACATTTTCAGCTGGAATCTTTATTGTGATTATTACTGTAAAGATAGAGTATGAATCTAGAGAGATGCATTCGGACAATTCTGGTATTGGAACATCTATTCTGCCCTGACCCTACTAAAAAAATTCCCACTGATGCTGGACATTTACATGCAGTGCAGACTGGAGAGAAAAATTTTCCTTTAAGTGAGAAATAAGTTATTTGGTTAGTTAAGTTGTTCAAAGATTAATAAAAGCAGTTTACTCCAGAAGATGGGAATCAGTCAAGCTACTAAGCTGGTAGATGATTTACTGAACGTGAAACGTAACCACTGTATTTCTGTCCCTGACTCAGGAAATAAAAGCTTTGATATAATTTTTGATCAAACATAATATTCTTAAAATTTCCAGTGAACTTTCTATGTCCTACCTAACTTAACAGATGTTCACTTCAGAATACAAGTTTAAATAGCTTATGCTTTCAGAATTTAAATCTATGAGACTGAAACTTGCAAAAGTGTCTACTGATCTAGGATATTTCCGTTTTTACAGACTGAACTCAAGATAGTTAAACAGTCTGATCCTTACAGTGTACTAAGCATGCATGCATAACATGTCTCAAGGCTGGCAACTTAAATCATGAACCACTCCTTAAAATCTTTTTCAGATTTTGTCTGGACCACAGTTGAAGTACATTTCTGTTGGAGGCAATACCAGTGTATGCAGTTTATATATGCGTATATATACTTATTTTATATTTTTATATATAAGGTCTATGTGTACATATTATATATGGTCTTTTTTATATATAAATGAAAAATTTCTCCAGGTGCAAGACAAATGAATTGTGAGAAGGTTCAGGTCCACCTTTCATTTCCAAGTAATGGTAGGATAGTCAGAATATTTTCAAAGACCTGACCAAATATCACTCTTGCAGTGAAGTTGGGACTAGAAGTATAATGGGAGAAAAACAGTCCCCAGCATAAGCATTTGACCCCTACCACTCTAGCCATTGACTTCATCACAAAGTTTCTTGCTCATACTCTGATATAACCTATGCAGCACTAATACTAATTATGCTAAGAGACAGGAAGCTATCATGCAGTTATCCAAAGGCTCCAGAGAACAAATATTCTTGAACAAACAAGGGTGGACATAATTTTATATTAACAAAGAGAGAAAAGAAAGGAATGGGAGTGCTATGCCTAATGTGGCAGAGGCAAAAAGGAGATCTGCAGAAGGCTGTGGTTATGCATAACTGACCTCAGGAGGCACCTTACTGATGGACGTGTCTTCCAAAGGCTCCGCAATAAGCTGAAATTCAGTGAAAGTGCTTAACATTTTACCCACACTGGTTCTGTAGGACTACCTCAGTTCCAGTACGACCTGGCAAAGTCGCTGTGTTCAGGTGGAGCTCAAAGCTCCACGGTGAGTTCTGTGGCTCTAAAGGTGAAGCCTACACAAAAAGGAAGCAATGGTCTTCCTTGGTCTGAGCTGTAGGACAGAAAGGGCAGCAGGCTTTCTTGCTTACTACCTAGGTTTTGGCTTTGTTTAAAGCTAGGAAAACACCACCAGTCAGTCTCTCATGTCCTGGCCCAAGAGGAGGAGACAGATTTAACCTTTGGCAAACTGAAGCCTTTAGAGACCTTTGTTTCAATTTTATGGGCTGTGTTTCTATGAGCAGAGGAAGCCACTATATAGCACAGAAATATAGGACAAGTGATTACTATGTGCCAGATCTGTGGAGAGCGAGTGGGAAGTGTTCATCTGCATATGCTGTGACAGTTCATTAAACGCAGTAAACTGCCTGCAAAATTTGCATAGTGGAAAGAGGGCATTTAATTTTTCCCTCTGTTTGAGAGAGACAAAGACCACTGAATATATCTCAGCAGTCATCATCTTAAGAGGATTCTGTTCACTACAGGGGAAGTACCTGAGAACACTTCAATAGGGCTGGGCTTTTGCCTCGTGCTCATCAGCTGCCCTTGGGCTCTTAACTCCTGAGATCAAAACAATATATTCCTAGACTAGAAGAAAATTTCCTTCAAGATTTTATGCAGCAAATCTTCACTGCTACGCTGGCTCCACGTAAGTTAAACATCTGTAGAGTCATGTAAGTGCAAGAAAAAATATCAGAACACAGACATTCAACATGGCTGTGAAAGAAATGTTTTAATTCAGTTGTCAAGATGCAGGATTTCATTGTCAGACGCTATCATACAATAAAGCTGTGCCATCTAGTTTGGGTGATCCTAGGTTATGTGTCATTTAACATTTAAACTATGTCAGGAAACTGACAGACATTCATATTTCCCCTAAGTTACTTCTTCCAAGGGTGTCCTTAAGTGATTTGCCATCTCTCGCACGTATTTGCAGTATATAATTATTTTAAAGCAGAAAGAACGCTATGCCTTTGTACATCTCCTTTTGACAGTAGTCATCTTGGATTTAAGTAGAAATTACTCAGATTGAAAGGAATGTGTTATTGTAATTGCCTCCTATTTATATGCCCCAAAATATCATTCGCTGTGGGTGGCGGGGGAACCTCCACCAACATGCTGATTTGTTCTGTTACTACATGTTCTTTGAGATTATCAACAGCCTGAAAAAATGAATCTGCCATATGTCTATACTCAGCCATTCTCCATTTGGTTGAATGTACAATCCCTGTTTTATAGAGCTCTGGATTTTACTCTCTTGAATCATGCTGAATGGAGAGACTTAGTACCCTGGTAAATCCAATGATCTAAAGCCAAGCAGGACAATTACGATCATCCATCCGACCTTCTGCCCCACATATAATTCTATCTAGTCAAAGCCCAATCAATTTGTGGTTGAAGCAGACTATCTATTTTAGGAAGATATCCACCATTTTAGTCAGCTGCAGAGAGCCTGAATGTATGGGGCAGAGCATCAAACATTTTTCTAAAGAAAATGGAATCAAGCAGCAGACACAGCTATGCAATCTCACCCATAGAAAAATACACTTTTGGGAATGCTGAGATAAATCAGAGTTTTGCAGCAGTGCACCAGGTTTGGAGTATATCCTTAGATATTGTGCAATGTTGCTGGAGAATTTCAGGTCCTCTGCATATCCTCTTCTTTTTTCTCTCCTGCAGTCAACATGAAGACATAACATTTTCTATAAAGTAAAGGAAATTATTACTACAAGGGAAGTGTGGCATGTCAACCAAGGGCAGTGAGATCAGCTGCCTACAGGAATATTTCTGGTCCATTCACTAATTTGTTTGGAAGCTGAACCCCTATAGTCAGGGCAAAGACCTTTTCTGGTTTGACATATTACATCAAAGCACAAATCCAAATGTGACTTTGTTATCAACAACAACAGGATACATCACATTAACTCTATTTCCTACCAGATAAGAAAAGCTATAGCCAAGTAAGATTTGACCAGATCTTAAACACCGCAATGGTGGGAAGCCCAGGTTCTGACACTATTTCTCAGGTTCTGATCCCATTCTTCGATGACATGAGGTGGGAATCTCCTTTTCCATTGTTTTTTTCCTCCCTTTTCTTGTACCTCACCCACCACTACATAGTATGCAGAATTAGTTTCTTCTGTCAAATCAGGACTTTATCACAGCCTGCCACAGACAACTATTGCTGCTTTGCAATCCGTGCTGCTCAAAATGATGTTCAGAACAGCCTCACTCCAGTCTATATTATCACTTCACCATTTTCAAGGCAAGTAATATTGTTTGTTACAACATGAGCTTCTCTGTGGTTCCACACTCATGAACTTCCTTAGCCTTCAGTATTACCTGGACAACAATGCCTGCCCTTGATCCTATAAAGTGCTTTTGTAACTCACAATGTGCTGCAAAACCTTTCATGAATCTCCGCCTACAGTAACAGACACGTGGACCGTAGGCTGCACCTTGGTATGGGCCACAGTCTATGAGAACAGTGTCTGCTATTTAATGGTGCAAAGCTTACCTTCAATTTTCTCCTTGCTCACCATACAAGAGTGAGCCCACTAGAAGATACAAAGCAGCTTACACCAGCCCCACCAGCAGCGCTTCCTCCCAGCTGCTGGGGGGAGCCGGGAGCAGGGGAAGAGAGAGGCGATTCCCCTTGGGGATGCCAATGCCCACACCAAGCACGGAAGCAGGGCTCCGGAGGGGGGGCAGTGGCACCTGGAGGACAAGGAACTTGTGGGAGGAGGACCACAGGTTCAAAGTGTTGGTCAGGCAGCGACAGGCATAAGCAAGTGAAAGCCGGATACAGGATTCTGGAGGGGAAAAATTAGACCTTCCACACCTGGATTGACTGGAGTTGAAGTAATTTTTGAGGGTGAGAGGGAGAAGCAGCATTTTGGCAGAGAGGTGGAAGATAGAGAATGAAGGCTTGGTGCAGGCCATGGTGTATGTCCATCTAAACTATCACAGCAAGGTATGAGTGAGCCCAATCTAAGGAAACTTGGGAACTGCTAGTTTAGTGAAAAGACCACAGAGTAAGACGCAGCTCTAATCTTGGCTTAAATATTGATCCAATGTATTGCCTTGGGTAAGGAATCGGTTAGATGGGATTAATTATGTCTATCTATGTATTTCAAAGGGCTGCTACAAGGATTAATTAGTCATTGTATATTTCTTTGAAGATGAAAATGCAGAACTGTATAATTAAATGAAATCATTAGACATAAGGTTATGTGACTTTGATGTTTTCCAAAAATGCATAAATTAATACCATAACATCTACTTTCACTTTATTCTTAGGCATATTTGTAATCCTGGATAAGGAATTAACGGTGCCTGTAAAACATTCCTACACAGTGGTTACATGAATGAAATCCATTTTATAAATAAGGTTATATTAAAATTATAAAGATTAAAGCAATTAAACTTAGGTTTATATATCAAGCTTCCTGTTGATATTTAAAAACTTAGTGAATCTGAGATAGACCACTATCTCAAAACTACCAGTTTTGAAGTATTGTTTTATCTAGAGAAACCAAATTTCTGGTTGCTTTCCAACACTTAGGAATTGTAGCTGATGTTCCTCACAGCAGCAGGGAAACTCCACTGGAGAGAAAGGAACTACTGATGTACACATGATAAGGATTACAGTCTAGCACTGGAGCTGTGCCTGCTGGGGTGACGTGCTAGCCCATGTGCACACATTTCACTGTGTTCTCCAGGACAGGCTTGGGCCAGAATACCCATCTCCTGCTTAAATGAACTGAAAGACGGTGATATTCTGGTTGGCACACAGCTTCAGAAAGCATAAACTATCAAAGACATACTAAATCAGAAGACACTATACAATTTTATGACATCATCTCAGGCCAAATGGGTTAATACCTATGACAGAATCATGTCTTTGAAGCTCAGTGTTTTTTTGGTTCTGCACACCTACTCACACAAGTGTAACAGAGGTTCCCGTGTGGTTTTCCACCATGATATAACACTGAGTAACTTTACACCTATGGCAGGAGCAGTTTCTGGTGATAATGAAGAATTTGTCACCATAAATGACTCTGAAACCACCGTGGAAAGCTGCTGTGGAAGTTTCCAGACTAGACTTGTTATCAAAGACTTTTATTTTCTTTTTAAAATGGAACTCTATTAAATGTTTCTGAAAGGACACAATGGCTCCACCACCACACAGTTTGCTTCTTTGTAGGTGTTGCTTAGCATCCATGTAATTACAACACCACAAATGAAGTTTTGTTTTGAACTGGTTGTTTTCCAAACAGCTTCTGTGCACTGATTTATTGAACTTGGTGGGGAGGGGGGGAGTGAGAGGGAGTGTTAGATTCCTTCAGGGTCCAATCAACCCACCTAATTTTTCACAGCGCCTAAGTTCCATACCACCCCCTGGCAGGACCCATCTGCTGGTAAGAAATGGTGCCTAGGGCACTATATTTCTCACTTAAAGTTCCTGAATAGAAACAGAAGTTAGCAAAATGGCTGAACAGAAATAAAAGATTACTATGTTTGTATTTACCTACCTTTAGATCACATGCAGAAAGCTTCCTACGCTCTATTGTGTCAAACCAGCACCATGACCATGGAGCTCAGATTGCGGTCGTTTTGCAAGTCTATCATATCCTGTGGAAGCAAACCTAAAGAAGACCTCAGCCAGGGAACACGTGCTTCCTCCCTCTATTAGCATCTGTTTGGATTAATTCTCACCTCTACAGCCTCTTTTGCTTTGTCCCTCTCACCTCCACCCTGACTCCTGCTCCCCATCAAGAGACTTATTGACTCTTAATTTATTCAGCAGACAATGTCAATACTCACTCCCCCAGAATCTCCTCTGCTTTCACCTCTTCAAACATCCAGTACACCTTTTGAGGCCAGGTGCAGGCATCCCTTTCCTTCCTGCAAGCAGCACCTGCTAACCAGGGCCACTCCCCAGACTTCACTAATGTTAAAAAAAAATCGCTAGCCCACACTAAGCCAAACCGTTCTCTCTTGTGTGGTAAGGGACTGTTCAAATCTCATCATGAAGCCTTACTGTATATTGAAACTTGTATTACATACAACCATATACATCTGCCTATATGCTTTGCCACACCTTACACAAATATATCCATGCATTACTGGCTCTTGTTTGAGACTGGACTTGGCAGTAATTAATCATGTGGAAGTGGTGAGGTTTGGTGTGACAGAACCCTGAAGCAAGCTTTGAGGGACAGTTTAATAGACTTATTATTTGTGGGACATGTCAATAGGTAGCGCATATTTCATAAAACTCTTTATGAAGGGGGTTTTCCTCGGGAGCACCAGGAAGAAACCTATCAGTACTTCCTCTCATCATCCGGACTGCTTTGTTACAATCCATACGCCTGTCTGTCTAACTCAGTGCGTTACAGGCACTCTCAGTCCAGAGATTTCCTGGGTAATCAACTACAGCAAGTGAACTGGATGCAGAACGGAGGTCTTTTTTATAGAAAAAGTATAGAAAAGGGGTGCTAAGCATTCCAGACACAAAGGGTCTGGTTTTCTACTACTCTGTACCTGTGTAGAGGGAAAACAAATGCCTGTAAAAAGCAGGAAGATCAAAATTCTTTAGCTACTTGCACTGCATATGCAATCTCTGCACCATCACTACAAATACAGAGCACAGAAACACGTCTCTATGGAGGTTGAGAAGAAAGGAGGGGTAAATTGAAACACTCTGATTTTATAGGATCAGAATGAGGCCTACCCTGCATAGATGTAAACTGCCAAGAAAAATGTGAAGAATTTGCTTTAGCTGCCTTCAGTAACCTGGGCTTAGACACTCAGTCCCTCCAGTAGCTGGCCCTGGGTCCTCAGTTGCCTCATGCATAGAGAGAGAGAGACATAAACACACGCGTCTGATCTCTCAGTCGACCCCAGACCATACAGTCTCTCTGCCACATGGCTGGGACCCCCACTCCCTCCTGCAGCCAGCTCCTCCAGTTGTCTCACTCTCAGAGCACACCCAGCTCCCAGGTCACTTCAACTACTTTGCAAGGCCAGGTTGATATTCAGGAGCGATCACACACTGACTCACATACCCTCACCCACTCCAGTTGTTAACACCACAGACAGGGGCCCCTGTGATCCCGTGACCCACTCCAGTTGCTGGCCTCTCAGACCTCCATACACACAGAAGACAGCCCTGCACCCAGGAAAATGAAAATGGAGTGTAATGAGAAGAAAGGACAGACTGTGCTGATCAAGTGCAGGGCATGGCCAGACAAGCCTACTGACCAGCCACCTGTTTACATGCGACTGCTCCCTTTCAGCCCCTTATCCCTCTGTTTTCCCATGATTTTTCCTCCCCAAACCACCTCTATCCCTCCCTTTCCCTGCTTGTTGTTCCTCCCCTAAACATCCCATAACTTTTGCACAATCCCAAAACGCTCTTCCCCCTGCAACCCATGTGTCCTGTACTCCCAGACAGTGACCCCCTTCAGTCTGTGAGGTGCTACAGAGACACACTCCCATCTTGCAGACAACACTTTCTCTCTGTATAACACAGCAGACCTGGATCCCAACAAAACTCAGCAGGAAGTGGAAGCCTTTGCCCCTTACAGATTCCTCTGCCAGCATAGCGTCATCCTCACACCCAAGATGCTGTATCCATGTTCTCAGCTGCTCTGGAGCTCTTAAATCTTGCTTGCATCTGACACACAGTGATAGCTTGCTTTGCATTCCTTGGTAACCATGTGGAGGGAAAAAAGGTAAAGACCTGCATGAGAAAAAAATACCCAATATGAAACAATACCCTGGGGTTGTAACCCACCCATCCCCTAAATCCAATGTTCTAGCATTGTTGAAAATCTCTTTATAAGAGCATTAGCTGGCATAATCTTGTTGCCAGCTTCCTCCACGCTCTTTTTATTTCTATGTTCAAATATTTGCCTTTGGAATTCTCGCACTGCATAGAGGCTCCTTGCTGGACAACATCTAAACCCAGAGCAGCAATTGTACCCTTCTGAACTAAGGCTTTGTTCAGCTGGAACATTACTGATTAATCACCAATTCAGCACAACAATGCTTTAAACTAAAAAATAGACCTGCTTCAGAAAACCTGGCATTATACTTGGCATTGTGTGTCCCAAAATGAACACACACATGGTGCTGTGATGTACAGTTTCTAAAGCTGAGCATTTTCCTGGAGAGACCGTAACCCTGAGATGTGAGGGATGCATGTTTCAGGAGTTCTTCCTACCTTGAGACAACTTTCAGCTAGATATGTATATCCTGGACACAATGCGTCCTGTACAGAGAGAAGTTATTTTTACAAGAGTGGTGCTGCAGAAAAAAAAAACCCGCCTGTATTCAATAAGCGTCTAAACAAAATTGCTAGCAGTGACTGGAGATAAGTTACCAGCCCTGCTTCATCTGGAAACCGAAGATAATTATGTATCCCTCACCAAACACATTTTCATAATACAATCATGTCACGCTTGTATTTCAAGATTTTCAGAAAGTCTTAAAATGCGTTTCAAAAATCACTGCCAGGCAAACTCTTTGAAAGGAATTTTCTTAACCAAGGGCAATGTGCTGCTTTATGATACCAAATGCATTTTGGATATTAACAATATGATGAAGTTTTATAAAAAGATCTCCATTATTTACAACAGTTGCTATTCAAGTGACATTGCTCATTTCATCTAAGTAATCACAGTTCTTAGGCTGAAATTGGGGAGCAATATTATACAGCAGCTAAAAAAGAAATAAATGAGACTATATATTTGTAAGAGCTTTCCAATTTAATATCATACTTGCATTTCTAACACAATGATAATGCTCCCTAGGTACAGACTAGAAATCAGATTCAAATCACCATGGGTTTATACATGAACATAATGAACACTGGGTATATTCTCTGAAAAATAATCATAACACCCTCTTGCCAAAAAATAGCAACACTTTTTAAAATTATTTCCTCTGTAACACAGCCCCTTTTCCATGTGCAGAACAGATCACCTCCTGTTTAAATACCACAATCGTGACTACAAAATGCCAGAGTCAGCCAATACTAAAAACACTTATGTGCTGTATATGCTCGTAATAAAGAACAAAAATATGAAAGCACTTGCGAAAACAGATTGTGCACATTAGCTTTGGGGCAGCAGAGACTTGCACAATGACAGTCTTATCTTGATATTGTGCTTCAATTTGCAGTGGCCTGTTTTGCCTAGGAGACGCACCTACCTCATCACTTATCTGACATAAAAGGAGACAGGCCATTTTTTGAAAGATACATAAACACCCTAATATGTCACGTCAGTGTCATCAGGAATGGCAATGAATATTATTGCCACTCTGATGATCTTCTTTCAGATGTATTTAATTCTCTGTTTTTCTCTTTTTTTTTTTTTTTTTTTTTAAATTAAAAGACAGACAAGCAGGGGAGGCAGATGATAATTGTGCTTTACCTCACGTGTGGCGTACTGTGGTCCATATCCCACTCCGGAACTTCTCCTCCTGAGGCTGAAATAGAATGAAGGTGATTAGCAAAGTACTGGAGTCTCTGGAAAGGGGAAGAGAAGGGGCAAAATGGGGAATCGTCATACATGCTCTGTATCAAATCACATGCTGAGGGGGAAGCAGGGGAACCTTCCTCAAGGAGCAAAATGGTATTGTAAAATAAACTATGAGAAATTGCCTAGCATATAGATGTGAAATCTGAATTCGGTTTCCACGGGTGCCACACAGCAGCCTTAGGCAATTCACTTTTCTTTGCATTCTGTCTGTAAAATAGAATAGAGACTATTTTCAGTTGGAAGGGGCCTACCACGGTCCCTTAGTCCAACTGCCTGACCACTTCAGGGCTGACCAAAAGTTAAAGCATGTTATTAAGGGCATTAAAATGGAAACATTAATACCTTCTTCCTTCTGCACTTTCTTTTGGCTACTCACTGTGCAAATTCCTTGTAGCCAAGACTTTTTGTCTCTCTTCACATGCTTATGTAGAGAGTTTACCATAATGAGGCCCTAATATTGACTGATGCCTTCTGGTGTCATTGTAATATCAATATTTAAAAATTAGTTAACTTCTATTTACTGTTCCACCACTGACTTCAAAAGAAATTCTGCTCTTTCAGTGAATGTCTATACGATTCAACATACAGATTTAGTAAATAAGAGCAATATTTACCAATCATTCTGAGATATGGTAATGCTTAACTAAGACGTACAGAACACTTAGCCCCTGCAATAAGTGAAGCGTGCGAGTCTCCAAAACTTTAGTAGCAGCAGCATATCTAGCACAAGTTGAGTAAAATATTAAAAAAATCGCATTATATTTGGAAATTTGATGCTTTCAGGATGTTTTCAATATTCAGTGACATACATACTTTTGCCAATGACTATAAAGGGAGGGAGTGCTTATGAATGACATTTCACTCATTCCTCTTGCTATTCAATTAGATGTGGCTGATATGTTAAGTGGTTTTCAGTAAGAACATAAGAGACCAGCAGGAATGGCTTTCAACAGCATTAATCAATAATGCAATAGCACAGCGGTTGATAATGAAAAGGCAGCAGTTACTAACGGTTAGCACTGTGCTCTCTGAGACACTGCTCTCCTCTCATGTGAGATATTGTGTATTGATGGGAACCCTTCTACAAGCATGCACTCCAATAGAGGGACATTTCTCAAGGCCTTTTATCATTTCCATCCCAACTACTAGAGCACTATAAAGTTGCAAAACTAACTTGCATTTTCAGGCATTAGATGTACGCACACAAACAGCCCAGAAATTTCAGGGCATGAGTTTATCTGTGCCATTCATCACTCCTGAGTGACAATCAGGCCCTGGGCACGTGATCATGTTAATCTGAGAACATACTTTTTCTGAGATTAAAAGGAAAAAAAAATGAGCACACTGCAACTTCTTGCTGTGAAGCAGATCTGCCTCAAAGAAAAATCTTTACCCATGGGGATACCTCTTTAAACAAGGAATACATCTTGTCATGACCCAAAGCCCTGGGCTTTTTTGTTGACAAAGGTGTTCCCCAATCTAGATCAACAGTGCAAACAGTAAGTCAACAGGAAGACTTTCTGCTGCTGCCAATCGTTCTTACCCCTATTAATCTCTGTAACTGCAATCCCCCTTTCCCCTCCAGACACCCTTGCACTGGCTGCAGCCCAGATGCCAGGGTGCAGCATATACAGTTATCTTCTTCACACCAAAGGCCTCAGCACTGAGCCCAGCATTGGCGCCAGCTGCCTGCCTGAGTGAATCACGAGCTACCACAGCTGGGATAAGCAAGCTCCCTGAAGCTATTTCTTCTCCTCATAAGTTAACTGACCTCAGTATCTGAACACTAACAGCTAAAAAGACTCATCACTAGAACAAATTTCAAGTGCCAGCAGAAACATTAACCAGAGGATGTGAAGAGAGTACCTGAAAGCACCAAGTGAACGAGCTAGCACGTACTCTGGCAGTGAACAAGGATGCCAGTTGTGATTACCAAGGAGATTCTGGGGGTTGTAAGAGAAAATATCCAGTTGGAGCAGTAGCTTGCAAAATCTTAGGCTAGAAATAATGACAAAACAGACAGCCCTCTTCAAGGCTGTGAAGAAAGCATAGCATCTGCCATCCTCATGTGCCACTTCTCTTCATTGCTGTTGGTGCAATTCTGTTTGCTTGTGCTTCAAGTTTTGCCTTTCACAGCATAGCCTACTGATAAAAAAAATGGCCTCCTCCCCGCCCTTTGGTCTTACGTCTTTTATTAGACAAAACACAGTTCAGTGCCTGTTAAAGGAAAGGCAGGTTCTCCTATTTATCTTCCTCTCCTGTTGATCATTTTTCATGACATGTTTCTAACAGAAAGGATTCTGACACCTCTTCTGGGCGGGGCCAAATCCACAGTATATTCTTTCTCCGATTCCATAACTGGTTTAAAGGTCCTGGTGCCAAAAGACTGCTCTGTGGTACAATGAATAACCTACTCCACAAAATAATGATGCCATATAAGTTACAAAGCAGAATTATATTGAGCTTTTTAGTGCAATCTACATTATATCTGGCAGCAGGCAGCGTGTAAGTCACCTCTGAACAGAGCCCTTTGACCATGTGCTATTCCTTTTACACGGTGATCATGTGCTGCAGAGCAAATGAAACAAGAAGTAGAATGTGGTCAAATGGGTATCCCTGCAGAGTATTAAGATAAAGGACCTTGTATTTAAAACTGGAAGATCTAGTCTTCTTAACACAGGCTAAAAATTAGGATCAGTGCTTTTACAGGAAGATGAATTATACTTTGAGAAGTAGGGAATCTATCAGAATGAAAAGCCTGCTTCATGAAAGCAATTTAGCAAATGCAATTTCAGCTATGACTAAAAAATTATGAAGCTGACATGCTAGTAAATGTCAATTACTTGAAGCTTATTATTCATTTTTTTGTACAACAGAATTGTCTTAATACTCTGCTTAGAGCAGCTGAAAACAAGAATCCATTTGCTTTGTAATTCTGTAGTTCTAGGTACATGACCCATTAGCAATGGCATTTTTCCTACCAATAGTTCATAATATCCCCTAAAATTATTATCTAAAAGGATAAGGATACTGAACTTCTATAGCTGCTTGCAGTTTTTTCTGTTAAAAAAACAAAAGAGAAAAATGGAAAAGTTTGTTTTCCTGCAAACAGAAACACGCAAAGTTATTTTTTATACTAACACATTAAGTAGGGATGTAGTCATTAGGATTGCTAACGTACTTTGCATATTTTAGCAAAAATTGCTGGAAAAAATACACACTTTCTCATATAAAAGAGCTCTTTGAGTAAAATCAGTTTTTTTGTAATGTTTCCCATGATAGAAGCAGTTGCTATGATAACAAACAAAATTTAGATCAGGTGTTTGTTAACACCGAGTTTCTAAAGATAAATAAAAAGCACTTTGGGACTACTCATGCTACAGATTTGTTTCTAATGCGTTGTAACTTATATTCAGAGCCCACCAGCAATTTTCAGACTGTTAACCTCTTATAATTATTTTCTAGTTGTTCCATTGCAAACCCCTGTCATTTGATATAACAATATACATGAAACACATCTCAGCTTAGATTGCAGCTAGTCATGCATGCGGTGAGCAAGATCTTTCTACTTTTCTCCAGCTACCAGATAAAATGTGAGTCCTTGCATTGCTGATAATGGACCTTAGAGTATCTACAGACTCAGAGGAACAAAACAGAGGTGACGGGATGTTCCTGTTTTCCCTGAACACATAAAGAGAAACCAATCATGTTTGGCCAGCTTGGGTGTGTATAAACTAAAGACAAGCTAAAGGGCCAGGCTCTTTTTATGGAGTGACATTCTGGGAATGTAGGTGAAAATCAGGGAGATTTAAATCTTTGTGTCCCAGAAAGTATGAGAAAGGCTGGTAGAAGGATTAAGTAAATGAAATGTGTGGGATTTGGGGGTGCTTAGTTCTCTCCTGGAGTATGTACTGTCTGATTCTTCTTCTTCAGTACATACCACTCCATTATTCCCTACCTCAGGTGCTATTTTTTCTTGAGCAGCAACCAGGGGATGCAATTCTTTTTGAGCAGGCTGTCGGACGTTACCAATTTTGGGGGTTTTGTTACAAGAAATTTCTTAACGCTCCTGTTCCAACAGTGAGGTGATTACATTAGAGTTTCAGCTTTCAAGGAAGCCTGAGGAGTAGGCCTTGCACGTTTCTCCATCTGATCTGACAGAGACATGGCTTGACATGCCATGGCACAGCAGTAGCGGTCAGGCTTCTCCTCTCACGAGAATTCCACAAAGCCATTTCACCCTTCAGTGTGGCTGGGTCTGTAAAACCTGGCTACTTCTTAATAACTAAGGAATGCAAAGCCACCAGAAGCTAGTGTGTTCTGGGAGACGTGAAACTGATAAGAAATATACGGTGACAGCAGCAACAAAACATTCACTCATCCATTCAGGCTAGATAACAAGTTTACACACAACAACTGCTTGGACATACACCCTCCAACTACCATTTCAGGGCTTCCTTCCTACCCTGGCAGACTATATGGAAGCAGAAAAGTGTGCAGAGACACTTCAGGGCATGATTACTTGGTTATATATTCTGCGGAAAGTGTAACATACAGCAACCTTAATGTATGGAGAATCAATTGCAGAAATAAACTCATTTTAATTACAGGAGTAAATGTAATTAGCAAGTAAGCTATATCTAGATAATGTAAGAGAAGGGTAAGCCTTTTTGTTAATGGACATTATGCTCATATTCAGTCATTTAGTGTATGCTCATATTCAATCATTTAGTGTGTCCTCATGGGCAGCTCTGCAGCAAGTGAAGGGAAGAAACAGGCAAAGGGTAGTTAGCTGCAGGTTTCTGATCCTAAAACCAATGTTATATTGGCAACTATGGTCACCAGGAATAAAATTTGTCTGGCCTATATAGGCATGAACCTGTGAAATGTCTGTGTCTGAGTTAGTCACCCCAGGCTCACTTTATAAGTATTGGAAAAACACGGACATCTTTAGTGGGAAATGCATATCATCCCATGGTAGAAAACTAATCATTTTTCTCATTAAAGAAGACCAGGGTGACATGTTCAGACTTAAGATACTGAATTTCTACATCTAAAGTTAGGACTCAAATGATCTTGACCAGTTACAGAGAACCAATGCTGAAGGCTACTTATTCATTTCATCTGAAATGCCACTGGATTTCTGTGTGGAAGAGACCTTGCAATAGTAACCAGAAGCTAAGATTTCCCTCTACTGGACGAGTAGTTTAGCTACAGTTTTAGACTCCAGCAGAACAAATCTGTGTTTTCTCTGCATGTGGCACAGCTTCAGCAAAAGGGCAAATGATGACCCCAGGTTGTAACTTAGTCTACCAAACCTTGCTACTGAGGGGGAGAGGCAGGCAGTATCTATTTTGTTTTGGGGTTTTTTTTGGGTTTTTTTTTGGTTTTTTTTTTTTTTTCAAAAAGATATGGGGATTAATTTTGAGTTTTCCACTTCCTATGTAGAGGTTTATTTCGTAAGAGGAGACTAATAGTAGTGGTGGCTTCAAACAGAAGACCGAATCTCAGTTAGGACTGTGAGAAGATGGGCACAGCTGCTTGCATTCAGGAAAAGGCAGAGAGAGCCTAAGTAGATGAAGACAGGAATTCTCTTTTCAGAGTTCCTTTATACTGAGAGTGCTAACTGCTGTTAAGCATCTAGTTTGGCAAAGCCCGGGCACCTGACATCAGGAGCCCAGACCTAAGCCTTACTCTTTGGATTTTAGTCCTCCTTTATAAAATAAGGAAAAGGTCCTTCACTGCTTTTCAGGGACACTGTTAAAATAAACAGATAGATCAGAGATTCTCTGGGGATCAAATATTGAGGTAACGTCATGGTGCAAGTATTTTAAGATTTTATCCTACATCCTTGTTTCCCAATGATGTCATATTCTTGGCCTTTGAAAAAGTCTATAGGGAGAAGAAAGAGTGTGAAAAGGAAAATGTCTAACTGCATACAAAAAAAAATCTTCAACCTTTTACATGGAATATACAATAATTACTTCCAATCCTGTTATAAGGGTTAGTGGCAGTTGTTAAGCTTTTTATAATAAGAGCTTAAGAGGATGGGCATTACGCAATGCCCAATTCCAAAAGTATTTTATGTTCTCTGACACCTCTTGTCGTGTTTTGGGTAAAGGCTGAACCATTAAACAAATTCCTGAGAGGCTACTTTGGTGTAGTTACCTTCAGAGGTGCTAGGAAATGCCTACCTTTTTTCTGGCTAATTTGTGTTAAAAAATTTCACTTTGTTTTTTGTGTAGTCGTGATGGCTACAATGTGAAAGGAAACAATTGGCACACTAGAAGTGGATGAAACAATAACATTCTGCTGTCCAGAAATGGCATTCCCTGTGGGAATTAAACCATGGGCTGGACACCGAGTTCCAGTTTGCACCTCTTGCCAATTTGTCCCCAGAGTCTTGATTGAAATAAAAGGAAGTCGGACAAGTACTGACAGGGACGAACTAAACTCTAAGTAGCACCTATATAGTAAAATAATACAAACAGACCACAGAATATTTTTACAGTTGAAAGGCACACTTGGAAGTCAGGGAATGCAGAACTCTGATGTTTTAAGCAACGCCAGTTCAACCTTATTTGTATCTGCATCTTTTGCTGCATGATCTGAGACTTTTTATAGGATTCCATCAGTTAAAGAGAACAAAGGCTGGGACCTCATCTGTGTCGAGTTATTCAGCGTTTCTTCTACGAAACTGGGAGTGGACAACTTTGAATTTCCAGTTTGTCTTAAAACCTGATTCTACTGTCCAGTTATTAAAAAATGCATTCTCAGTATTTCAATGTATGAAGAGTTATGAAATTTAAGATGAAAGCCCTGGAAATCAAGAAAATTAAAAAAAAAAATCTGAAAGTCAGTTTCCTCCCATTTTTTTCAGAGTATTATTTGTGAGACCTTTCTTCTATGAATGTCTATTCATTGCTTCAGCAAATCTAATGATTATACATAGGTCTAATGTTATTTTAGACCATTTTATGAAGCCTGTTGCAATCACTATCTTCACTGACAGACTGAAAAACTTTACAGAAATTAAATTTTCTCAGTGTCATCCAAAAACTGACAAAAAGGGGAATTCGGTATTCTAAGTCCCAAGCTAATTTTCTGTCTATTGAAGGTCATGAACTTACAATAAACATTTTTTTAATCCAGAATTTATGTAACATTTCATTTCACAATAAGCTGGACTGGAAATGGCCCACTGTTTGTTTTTATGCTTTGAAAGAATATTCGCCATGCAGTGTTACATCTGAAAAGGTTGGCATCCAGTGCAATAGCCAATACTGTCAGAAAAGCAGGTGGAAGAAAATTTACTTTAATGTGACTCCATGAAGACTATTTGAGCAGTGGTGCTGAAACAACAGCACTGACCTCCTGCTTTGAGAACCTTGATAGGTAGGCTGTTATAAAAGGTTGTACCCGTGTAAGACTTCGGGTATCACCAACAGACTGCTCTATTACTAAATACCATTAGAGGGATGCATTCATGACTCTGCATATATTGCAGTGCACAGGATGTCTGTATGTACAACATATTGCAGTATGTTTCTGAAAGCCTGTTGCATACTAACAATGATTACCTTATCTCCCACAGGCAAAGATGGCTAAAGCACCAGGATTAATTTTGTAGCTTAATTTGGTTCTGTTACTGAACGTCTGAACTTAATTTCCCTGAGGTATTTCTTCTTCTGTGAAGTACCAGTCCAGCTTCCTACATTCCTGAAAACTGTATGTCAGTGCCACCACTGAATCCGGCAGATTTCATACACTCACAGGACTCTAATGTGATTGGGTGAACGCTGTGTGCATCATGTAGGCTGACCAGAAAGTGTGGAAGGCAGTAATAATCACGGACGCATCAGAAGAAATGATGGGCTACCAGAAGGGAAAGGGAAGAACACTAGTGACAGGTAAAGTTATACAAACATGGAAAAGCATGAGTCCTTCAGGACACCCTTATTTGCCAATTCCACATTTACAGATTATGGCGAAAGGCGATTCCTGTAAGCATAAAATCCAAACTTCTGCATAAGAATCACCACGTCGCACTGCATGTTTTTAAAGAGATGCATAGTTTTGCTTGGATTGCAGAGTCTGATCACTGCATTTCCCTTTAAAGCAGCGGCACAACCCTCCACTTGGAAACTGCAGCCTGGGCCCAGGCAGGTGGCTTCGTGCCATGCCTGTTACAGCACGGGATCCGGGCAAAACCAACCCGTCTTCCCCACATCCAGCCATCCACCATTTCCTACAGAAAGCACCTCGGACTTCAATAAATAGCCGTGCAAGGCTGGGCTGGGCACCCACCCCACACCCAGCTGCGAGGCTCCCCAGCCAGCGCGGAGGGGACAGCCGCCAGGCCGCCTTCCTGCCCACCTCACACCGGCGGCCCGCAGTAAGCCTAGGGAAGGATGTGCGCCTCCCATATTAGCAAGAGAAACGCTACACCCCCGCAGCAAGCCCCTGAAGGCCGGCCCTGAGGCTGGGCAAGGAAACAGCCCTCCTACACCCCACCAAACGCCGGACCCCCCCCACCCAAGCCCCCACAAACATGGCTGCCGGCGGGGCTGTGTGAGGGAAGCCAAGCCGTCCTGCTGCGCCTGCGCGCTCCGCCCCTCCCAGCCGGCGCCCCTGCGGATGGTGCCATGTGCCGCGAAGGGGGGGGACTGTGCCCCCCCCGACATCGCTACTTGGTACAGCCCACTCGCAGGGCCTCGCTACTGCCCGCCTCTCCGCGCATGCGTACCGCCAGCGCCCTTTTTTCGCTCTGCCCGTCTCGTGCTGTTTGCAAGCCGGCGCCTTTCGGCGGGCTTGTGCGCTTGCGCGCCGAGCCGCGCGTCAGCGGCGCGCGCCGGAGGTGGCGTCAGTAGTTGCGCCGCCGCCGCCGCTGTCTAGCGGAAGGTGGTTGCCGGCGGTGGCGTGAGGCGAAGCGCGGGAGCTGCCGCCATGACGTCTGCCTTGGAGAATTACATCAACCGTATCCTCCCGGCGGGCGGGAAGGTCCCGGGGTAGCCCGGGCGGGGGGCGGCGGGAGCGGGGCTGGGCGCCGTCGGGCCCGCCCAGGCCCGAGCTGCGCGGAGGCTCCGAGCAGCCAGGTGCGCTGCTGAGGGGCCCGTGCAAAGCGTACCGTTTTATTCGTAAACTATTCGTAGTATTCGTAAAAAGCGTACTGATTTATTCACAAACAGTAAGGTACTAACCCAGAATCGTTCAGGATGAAGCATATGTGATCATCCAGTTGATATAGTCAGACCTTCAGAGTGAGTGGATGTACACTCCACTCTGCACACCCTACACCCCAGCTCTTAGTTGCGATCCCCACTGCTAAGCTCTTTTTAAGGACTTGGCCTGAAGTGTTTATAAAACTGTTGTTTCAATTTTGGGGTAGTGCAGTTAGTAATAGGAAGAGAACTGAACTCAAATCTTTAGTCTGCTTTTAATGGTGTTCATGTTTGTGTATGACTCTCCATGGCTGGGCAAAGTGAAACTTTAAAACAGATTGTCATAAAAAAACCCCTGTGTTGTCAAATGTTACTATCAACTATGCTGCTTTTTTAAAAAACTGAAATGCTGATAGGCTCTGAATGGCTCTTAAAGCTTACATTATGTATGAACGTTTCAGAAAATGCTAATGATTCTATTTCAGATATCTGTAAACATTTCCTTGATGAACTATTAGGTACTGTTGCAGTAATTACTTCTGATGGAAGAATGATTGTGGTGAGAATTGGTTTTTTTTCACATCTTATTTTACCCCCATAAAGAATTTCCATCATGACAATAAAGGAACCATGCTAGGATATTATCACTTACATGTTCACGCGATTACACTTATTTTTTTAAAGCTTTATGGCCATTATTTTACACTGTATGATTTGAACAGTTATTGGTTGTTGCCTGTCAGCTTCGTTCTTTGATAAACTTGTGTGTGCAAATGCTTTGACTTTTTGTCAAATGGCCTTTTCTGTAGGAGTGCGCAAGAAAATGCGTTTCTTTTCCTGTTCGGGAATTTGGTTTCTATCTAGAATGTCCATTCTTCAGTAGGCTCTTCAACATTCATGCTAAAACTATTTCTTCTGTATGGTTATAGAAAACCATCAGCTGTTAATTGTTGAAGAAATTTTATTGGATTCTGTTTAAGCCTAAAAAGCCGAGGACTGGCAAACTATTATGTATTAGACTATACAAGGTTTGGGGTTTATTGTTTCTGTGTTACTTTTTTTTCTTGTATTCCTTTTTCTCCCCCCCCACCCCCCATCTTTTATTCTCTTCTGTTTTGAGTTTAACTTAATAGCATGATGTTTGCATGAGGACTGTACCTTCCTGTCTGACTGTACTTAACTTTGTGCAGCCTCTCGAATGAGAAAACGGTATTTCTAGCAGAAAAATACTAGCTTCACCACATCTTCTGTCTGGTTGGAGTCAGTCTAGTAAACTTTGTGCTGTGATACAAGATACTTTCTACCAAAAAGATGTGAATAGAATTGGTATATGTGACTCATCGTTACACAGTTAGACGGTATAAATGGTATTGTTACTGTTTGAATTATGGTGTCTTACATGAGTTTAAATTTCTTAATTGATTACTGATGGTAAATTACACTAATCAATTATATTATCATTTTTCCAAATGCATATTGAATTGTCACAGAAATTCTTCCTTTTGTGTGTTTTGAAGGTGGTTTTGAGTAATTTTGTGGAACCAAGTTAATCTCCTTCAAAGAGACGCCACTTAAAATCACATGTTAAGAATGGTTTCAAGACTGTTGACCAAAAGAATCTAATTTTTCTGTTCTTTGGTTTATTTAATTACTTGATTTCAGGAAGTTTCCGTACGAGGATGTCTAAAATAGTGTAGAAATAGTAGAGAGCTGTCACTGGTACAAGGGAAACTTCTTTTAATGCTAAAGATTACTGTAACTGTTGGCATGAATGCTCAGTAGTAAATAGAGATATTTTTTAAAATTGATTAGTTGCTTTTAATGTTTCATTCTCCAGCTGTTTGTGTTTAAGCCTAACAGTAAAACACAGAGCATCTGTTCTCTAGGACCTTAGTATTGCCACCTTGTTTAAGATGTCCTTGAGAGCAAAGATGATAAATTTAAAAGGTAATTGGAGTGCTTTTATTTTTGTACATTTTTTCAGGGAACCCTCAAAGGTTTTGATCAGACAATTAACTTGATTTTGGATGAAAGCCATGAACGAGTGTTCAGTTCTTCACAAGGAGTTGAGCAAGTAGTGCTGGGTTTATACATCGTAAGAGGTGATAATGTGTAAGTATAGCATATTCGTGTTGAAACCAGTTAATAAAGATTTAGTGTGTGTGTATATATATCTCATATGTCTATACATCTTGATAGCCCCAGACATCTGATGTATTTATATCTGTGGGTAGCACTGATTGTACTAACAAAGCTGAGGCATATTAAAGAGTAAATATCTGTGTTTCTGTTACAGAAGCGATTGCATTGAAATGTTAAGATATTGTTGCTCTAGATTTACTGAGCTGAAAATTAACCAACTCACATACCGATAGCAATCTAGGAAGGCCCAGTATAAAGCTCAGCGTTTTCCTTTCTTGAGTCTAGGCATTGTGTAGATGTTCTTTATTCCAGTCCGTTAAATGGCAGGATCTGTCAACAGAGGAAAAGATAGAAGAATGAACAAAAGATGAGATAGAACTTGTGTGCAACAAGTCAGTAATCTGGTATACAAAGTTAGCTTTTAACAGGTTTTGTTTTTTTTAGGTGAGATTTTCACAGAGGACACTTTCTAATCTGGAAAGTGCATGAAGATTCTGGCTTGACAGTGTAACAACTGGACAGTCAAAGCCAATGCAGTGACAGGTCAAAGGTGTGAGTTGATATTTGATGTGAAATGCCATGACAAAATGATAGTAAAAGCTTATTAAATGCGGAGAGAAGTAGCTGATGTGCCAAACAAGATGGAAGGTTTACAGGAGAAGTAGAAAGAAGGCCTGGTCAGTGGGCCTGCTAGGAAGATGATTTTTGCAGCAGCATTGTGACACTGATGGCAAAAAATTAGATTATTTTTTAATCGCAACCAGAAAGAGTATGTCACAGTGACCAACGTGTGAGCCTGGATAGGAATTTTAATCTTCTAATTCTAATGGATATTTCTGTACAAAGAAATGTCAAGTCTTAGATTTATATTGAGGTGTGCTTATGTAATGTCACTGAGAAAGTGGATCATTTTGGAAGGCTTTCATCACTTGACTTCAGTTATTTTTGCTGAAAAGCTTAATTGACAAACCTACTAAGGTAGGGCTAAGCATATTACTCTAACAGTTTCATTGAAATAATACAAATGTGTATTAAAAAGCCAAATAATGGTTTAATATCCTTCTTCCTGTAAGGATGCTGAATTTCAGTATGTTAAAAGTTGCATGAATACAGAATTATTCCTTCTAATGAATATGTTTTGTCAAGTTTACAAAAAATAGAATACTTTCTGTAGATAGAATGTTTTGAGCACAGCTATAGAGGTAATTGGTTGGTGTGAAATCAGGAGTGGTATAAAGAGGTGGAGAGATAATGCATAGAATGGTTTGGATTGGAAGGGACCTTTAGAGGTCATCTAGTCCAACCCCCCTGCAGTGAGCAGGGACATCCCCAACTAGATCAGGTTGCTCAGAGCCCTGTCCAGCCTGACCTTGAATGTTTCCAGGGATGGGGCATCTACAGCCTCTCTGGGCAACCTGTGCCAGTGTTTCACCACCCTCATTGTAAAAAATTTTTTCCTTATATCCAGTCTAAATCTACCCTCCTTTAGTTTAAAACCATTACCCCTTGTCCTGTCACAATAGGCCTTGCTAAAGAGATTGCCCCCACCTTTCCTATAGTCCCCCTTTAAGTACTGAAAGGCTGCAATAAGGTCTCCCCAGGGCCTTCTCTTCTCCAGGCTGAACAACCCCAACTCTCTCATTTGCTTCGCTGCTAATGAAGAATTTAGAATTATGAAGATCATTCTAAATATAATTAATAATAAATAAATTAGATGATTCTAAGAAGAATTTAGGATAATGAAATTAGAATTTCCTTTCTAATTGCTTCATTTAATGTCATCTAGCTTTTTGTCTTCTTGAAAAAGGCAGTTAATCTGACAGCAAGTTATGTGTAAAGGTATTTTGTTGCTCGCTGTAAAACTTAATTGCAGAACTCATTGCTGCAGAATGTAGCAAAGACCAAAAAGAAAAATCTGTTCAGAAAGCTGTGTGATGGATTAATATAACACAGTTTCTGCTCGCTGTTCAGTCATTTTGTGGATACAGCCACTAGCTCATAAGTCTCTGAAGTGGTGAATAGGAGGAAATGCCAGAAAGGTTAGACTCTTTGTTCTTATGTTCCTTCTAGGTTAGTTCTCATCCTGAGCTAGTTTGAATTCTGTTACCTTCACTGTCTTTTCTCTTTAAGGCAGTTTTACTGAGTTCACTAGTGTTTTAGTCCAGGTAAGTCTTAACATAGCATAGGCAAAATACTATATATTCTCCCTTGGATAAATTAATAACATTTCACTGGGCTGTGTTGAAGGAAACTGTTTTGCTTATCTGATGCCATATGCACTTCCAAATTGCTAGTTAGACATTACTCTTGAAGAGCTATTATCTCTCTAAAAGATTTCCAGCTCTTGGTTCAGAGGTTAACCTGCTGCCTAAAAGAGACCAATAGTATTTGGTTTTTATAACATATCTTTAAAAAAACCCTAACCCCCTTCCTTTAGACTCTACTTATAGCCATCAAAATTTGAAGTTTAAATGATAGAGCTCTACAATTTAGAAAGAAGGGGGGGGGGGGGGGGGGGGGCTGTCTTCACTAGCAAGTTAATTCTGTGGCTTTCCAGATTTGCACCAGGGGATTTTAATAAATGATAACCTATTTTTTATTGCAGTGCTGTCATTGGTGAAATTGATGAAGAGACAGATTCAGCTCTTGACTTGGGGAATATTCGAGCAGAACCTTTAAATTCTGTTGTGCATTGAAAAGATGAAAACGCACAGGGACGTTGTAAATCTTTGGTTGTACAGACCTATTTAACAAGGTGAAAGATTTTTACAAATTGTGTGTAATTTGTTTAGTCACCAGTTTTTTATTATGAATATGTTGTAGTTTTGCATGTAAATTAAAGTTTCTACATTTTACTAAAGATGCTTTCATTGATTTTCCTTTGGGGTTTCATGCTGCATAATTTCACTGTAAAATACATACTGGGAAATATAAGCTATGTCAGTGATAGTCCTGATATTGTGTACATATACCTCATTCTTAAAATAAGATTTCATTCCTAAAGGGAAATCAAGGCTTTTTGTGTTAACTCGGGATTATGTGGAGGTAGATTGTGTAACAGTCAGTTTAACCGTCTCTAAATGTAGTTCTGACTGTAAGTAGAAAACTGTTTTTTGTAGGGGTTTTTTTTTTTTGGTGTAGTGTAGAAAGCAAGAATGTTAAAAGCTTTCACAGTCAAATTAAGGACTTACGCATGTTATAGGGTTTTTTGTTGTTTATCAAACATTGCTCTCTAGTCCCAAGACTATACTAGAGGTGCGGGAGTTCTTAGTGCCTTAATGCAGACAAATTAAATTGGAGAAAGAAAGATTTTTGAGCAGGAACACAGAACCTAAACCAAATATACACATTTATTGGAAGCCCATTAAATTCCAGACCAACTCGTTCTCTATCTTCTCCTGTCAGCAGCTGTTATGCTGCTCAAAACCTGGGTAAGATCTATAGAAAGAGAATTGTGTTGTTTGTTAATGTGTAACCATTGTCTTGCTAGAGTGTAGTTTAAAAGATACAGGAGTACTTTAGATAGAGAAATTATTTCTTTTGCATGAAATTTGCCATGGTATTCAATATAAGGATCACATGTAACCATAGTAGACCTCTTCTTATACATCAGCAACAGCCAAGTTAAGTGGGGCAAGCTCTGTGCAGTATATTGTGTTTTAGGCCACATCCTATTCAGTATCCAGCAGAGGCAGCGAGGGGAAGTTGGTTCTATTGGACAAAGTTGTTTTCCTTGTCCTCTAGTGTGCCAGCAGGTCCAATATTTCTTTTCCTTCGTATATAAATGTGCTGTTGGGGAAAAAAAAGTTATTTTAATGTGCATATTTGTTTTTTATATTGATTTTAATATTAAGTGGGATTTGGTACTTTTCATTGTAAGTTCACTGTTTGGAAACCAAATACATTGAACTGAATCTATTTTTCTCCATGAAATCTGGCTCTCAATTCTTGTAGCTTCCAGCTTCTTTTCTGAGATTGTTCTTGGTGGAGCATGTGAAGCCCAGCAAACCTTTTTCTCCTTTATCCATCTTGTGACCTAATAATGTCTTGTAGTTTTCTGTCCACAATTCTGCAGGGCATTGCTGAGCAGATGTTGAATAAGGCAAGTCAGGGCTTTTCTGTGGTTACTGGAAGTCAGTAGCTCTGGCTATAATTCATTATATCAAAAGAATCGACCAGTTTCATTAAACAGTCAGCAAAATTGTGTATAATGAAAAGCCCTTTTGCTACTGAAACACTGATATCAGCACAAGAGAAAAGAAAGTATAGAAAGTAAATTGTATTGATAAAGGACAAATAAAGCAGATTGTGTACATTCGCTGCTTTAGGGCTCAGCAGAAAAAAATGCAGAGGCAAAGAGTAGAATTGGGATGAGCCGATTTTAAATGCATTGCTTAGCCTTGGATGTATTAGGTGAGTTGTAGTTCAAATACATAGCTTGAATACTTGTAGAAGCACTGGAATGGCTTAGGAAATCTGTTGCTTTACAGCTGAGGAATTATGTTTGAAGCTGAGTTATAGAATGTTAATGCATATGGAGACCATCTGCCTTGAGCACATCATTTGCAATGCAACTCCTTGGCCCTGTGTTTGGCTGAGGACTGAAAATATGATGAGCTGCTGTTTTCTCTATCCTTAAAGCGATGATTTCAGATGCAAAGCTGTGGAACCAAGGTGGTAAAGCTGATTAGTAAAATTCATGGAGTGACCAGATGAGAATTCCGAATAGTTCAGGAGTTGCTGAAGCAGGAAAAACATGATCTGGAAAATAAGTTTCACACAGCTAGGAGTTTAAAACAGATTGCAAACCCTGTCATATTCCCTTCAGGTGAGTGACCTCAGCTCTTGCATGCACTCTTTCTGGACCTCTGAAATTGTGCATGCAGGTTACAGCTTAAAGAAGTTAAAATGTGTTGCCACTCACAGGCTGACCTAAACTTAGGGCACTGCCCAAGGGACTGAGAAAGATAAGTTTAAACGCCCTTTCAGAAAAGGTTCCTAACAAAAACTGGGTGCGCATAGCCCAAAGGGGTTGATATGCAGTGCATTGCCAAAGTGACTCTTCCGCAGTGAGATAGGCAAAGGGTGGCCAGCTCACAGGTCTGACTGGGATGGTGGGCAGTAACTCAGCCCTGCCAGGATGGAGTCTGCTCAGAAGCAAAGGTCTGTCTAAAACCTTAAAACTGGCACCTGTGGAGTTTGCTTACCCTCAAGCTCAGACAGCAGCATTGTAAAGCTTTTCAGAGTTGTGATTTTTTTGGCTTACACTCAAACTGTGTTTCAGTTTCTGCACCAAATTTTGCTTCAATTTGATGCCATTGGTTTTGGTCTGGATTTGACCAAAGTCTCTTCTGGATGTACCGGTGAAGGATCAAAGGCAGGAGACCCAGTCAGAAGGGGTTTCTTGAAATCGAATCTGGGGCCCAATATGCTTTTAAAAATTATAAGATTAAATTATAGCCTTGTGAACTTACAGGAGCTCTAATCTATAGTGGATAACTAGGTCCCTGCAAGTATAAGGTCGAGAGAAGGCACTCAGGAAAATAGTATTCGATGCAGGAGGTTGAATTATAACCAGTCTGAAACAGTACCTGTTGTGCAGTCCAGCTAAAAAATAGGTCAATGATGAAAGTTAATAATTTTTTTATATCATTAATTTACTTTAATAAAATGAATCAAAGTAGGAAAAATAAATGGGACTGAAACTAGAAAGTGGACATACAGTGATGGTCTTGTACTAGTCATTCTAAAAAAGAAAGCTAGAGACTATTAGTTCCTGGAGGAGGAGGAGGAGGAGTCTAGGGTGGAAGCTCAGCAGGTGGGAAGGCTGTGTCTGTCTTGACTCTAGGTGAACCCACACTGCAGCTAGTGTAGCAAAAGTGTTGAAAGTAGTAAAGAGGTAAGACAGAGGAAATGAAGAAGTAGAGCTGAATTTTTGAGAGGAAAAGTTATCTCCTCAGATGCTGAGGAGGTATGAAAGACGACTGGAATGGAAAAGGCACCACAGATCAAGACTGTGTTGAGCAGCGGTATGCCAGTCGGCGTGTGCCAGCTGGCTGCGGTGAGAGTTCTCCGTGCTGTTTCCTGCTAATCATACAGATGCAGCAAAGCAAATGTCTCCTAGGAGATGAGGAGTAATACTGTTTGCAAAAAGCCTTTCTTGCTGGAGGGAAAAGTACTCTCTACAAAAAAAGAATAACTCCCTTTTCAGACTTGAAGGTGCTTCCAGTGAGTTCTGACCACTGTGGCCATAATGACTGTCAGCTGGTTCTTCAGGGTACACTAAGAGCCCTGCTAAGGCAGGAAAAAGAGGTCATAGTCCATAGTCTTCTTGGAAACTATCTTTTCCTGCAAAGAACCTAGATTAAAGATCCAATGAATAACAGGTGATGTTCAGTAAAATCCAATGTGTCCTTGCAGAGTAATAAACTGATTTTACAAAAATGAGCAGGGCAGAGAAAGGTGATGCTAAGGACAAAAGGAAGTAACGCTGAATTGGAGGTAATCATCATATTCCATTAAGTTTCCTGCATTGCCCTAGGTTGGTCACTTCCTCCTTTTGTTTGTTTAATAGAGATCTTGGAGTGAAAGGACAAGTCTTGACTAGTACTGCAAAAGGATGCCTCCAGTGAAATGACTGAGCTGGCTTATAAAGAGATCAATTAAATTCATGTGGTGTGCATGAAGTAATGCAGAAGCCATCTTCTGTGGTCCAAGGGCAACTTCCCTAATTACAATGTATGCGAAGTGCCTCCCTGTCCACTTCACATATTTGCAAGCAAAGTTGCATTGGTAAGAGAGGTTTTAATTTATTCCACAGTAAACATGACAAATGCCAAGCCATGAGCTGTTGTTCCTTTAGGAATTAAATTACAGTGACCATGAAGGCACTTCTCAAGAAGGTAGAAGCCCCAGTTGGAGAGACTCAGAAACTATGAATGTGATTCATGTCAGTGAAGCATCAAGATGGTTTGTGCTTGCTAGTTACATTTGGTCTGTGGTACTTCTGAAAGTGTCTCTTGCATCTTGAAGCTGCAGGTCTAAGGAGTCACAATGACAACCGAAGAAAGCACAAGGCAAGGAGACAGGCAATACTGTCTCAATTTTTGGCATCTCTGTACGCAACCTCACTCATTTTTACTAATTGTATTCTTATTTCTGCTTTGCAGTTGGGGAAACTGCAGTTTAGAGATCAGAACCATGAAAGTAAGTCTGTGGATTTTTTTTTTTTAAGTGGAAGAAGGTTCCTCAGTCACATTAAAGATCTGGAAAAGCTGCGTCTTATCAATCAGTCTCAGCTTCCCTGTTGCTTAAATAATAAGGCATACTTCACGTATCAGGTATTCACAGACAATCACAAAACCCACATGTGCCAGAAGGTGGTATCTGTACAGACCAACCCTTGAGGTGAGGCAGGGAAAACTGGTACCAGGCTTAGGTTAAAAACGTATGACAAATGATAGTAAAGAGCCAGGCATTTGTCCTGGAAATCCTGTTCCTGGTAGCTTCTTCCAGCTTGCTATATTCTGTCTCGGGGTCCTTTTCAAGGGCCTTTTGGTTTTTTTACAGTAATGGCAGAAATGCTGACATTTCTTCCAGTAGCAGCATTTTCCCTGAAGAAAATAAAAGCTCCACTGACGAAGGTAGAAATCAAAGCTGAAAAAATAGCATTCAGACTTTTGCCAAGAACAACTTGCTAGCACTAAAAGCCTGACCTTATCTAGGCGGTAATATCTTCCTTCCTGGAGCCTTGCAGCACGTTCCAGGAACTCTGGAACTTGCGTTGAACAACGTGTTGCTGCCGTTCAACCTTACATCAGTAACGGTGCCACTGAATGCCAAGAAATTTCACTCCACACTGAACTTCTTGCCTGCTACTTGCGCTTTTAGATAAAAGGTTGTTACTAGAGGGAGCACAAGGGCATGTGCATGTACTGGTTTTGTCCACTAAAGCATCTTTAATGGTTGTCCTGCCATCCTCTTTTTGTTTTATACTCTTGATTTATCTTATCTTTGATTCAGTGTTGATTTTTCCAGCAGTGATGATTACAGTCCTCTGCATCGAAACTGGAGTGGAAATTGTACAGGTGGAGAAATCGAAGAAGCTGGATTTGAAGTAGTGAAATCCATAAAAAATAGAAGTTAGCACTTTGGAAACCTGTTGAATGTGGACAAAGTTAGGTTTTACAGCAGTGCTTATTATAGCAAAGTTCTCTTTAACACAGAATTATTGTGCATGTCATTCATATTGTGAGAAATACTGAAATTGTGAGAAAACATTCTCTAGTCTGAAATATTATAAGGCACTAGAATTTTGTATGGAAGCTTCCTATCCTAAAATGTTATTTTTTAATTATGGTTCTTGCTTTGGAATTTTGTGCTTAAATCTTTAGGAATTCTCACTTGTATAATTTCAGACTTCAACTCTGCTTATGATGCAGATGGACCCCTGTATGCAGATGAATGCTGTGATGTTTCTGCAAACTGCCTCGCCAGAGTTGCTGGTGGTATATGGCAAGGATCTGCAGTATTTTGCACTGATGGGACATGGAGAGGACGTAGTGTCCTCAGATACAGGGGACAGATTGCTAAAATTGTATTCAAGGCAACATGCATGCAAAAGACCATGAAAAAACACGCAGCAATAAAAACCCTAGCTCTTTACAACCATTTCAAACTCAGTTTATAGCATTTCCAATGAATAAAACCAGTTCTTGCCAACTTGCCACCCAAGTACCGCTGCATCTGTACCATTTCATCAATGCAGACCGGATTTACAGGAGTTCTGTTTTGCAGCAAGTTGCAGCACTGAACAGAAGCCAAGGCAGGAAGTGATTATGGCGAAGGAGCTGATGCTGATTGAAAAATGTGTGATGCTGCGGAGGAAATATCACACAATAGAACCTCAGTTAGTTCGGAAATAGATTTCAAAACCAGGGCACATTAAGATGTAAACAGTCAATAGGACTGGGGCCCGCCTTTCTCCTAACAATCAGATCATTAGCAGGAGGAGTGTGCAGAATGATTTCCATGATTAATCTGCAAGTGCAAAATGTGTGGAAGTGTGTGCTCATCAGCGCTGAATGGAAACGGCCTTCTTGCTTTTTGCCATGTTTCTTCTACTTGTTCTTACTCATCCTGGATACAAGTCGGCCGTAAGTGGAGCTTAAATCTGGAAGGTGCAAATGCTCAAGGTCTTTGAAAAGGCAGGCTTAAGATCCTTTTGTGTAACTATAATGGGGTAGGATTGCTCTCTGGAACAGCACTTCTGATTTTCAAGACTGTTACCCTGAAAATTCGTCAGCGCACATTCAATTAAAATAGTCAGGATTCACGTGGAAACAGTCTCTGATGAGAAATGGAAAAGAATTCAAATATTTGGTAGAGTTAGTTATTACACTTTAAGTCATGATTGTTCTATGGGTGAAGGGGACAGCTTCCTGTTTTATCTAGAAATTAGTTTATCATCTTGCATAGTTTATAACATCCACCAAGTAATGTTGAGTTTTATGCTCTAACTTCTGATTCCACCGTTTTTCAGAAGTCCAGCCAGTCCAGAAAGCAATAAGGCAGACAAACTTCAATCTGTGAGTCATACCATTTTATTTGTGGTAAGACATGTATGATGCTCTACAACCACATTGTGTATGTCAGTAGTTTGGGGTTCGGTTCTAATTATGCTTTTTCTGAGTATCAACAGCAAAGTGCAGATGCTAGCAGAACTGCCCTTAGCTGAAAGGGAATCGCCAGGCTACCCTACTCCTCCTGCCATGCTTCGACACACACCAATGTACCCAGAGCAATGTCAAGCGCCTCAGTCCTTCCTGGCTGACCATTCATCATTTTGGGCCTTTAAGCAGCTGAGCATTATTTATAAAATCACTAAAGTTTCCATGCGCTCTGGCGTGGGCCACCTCAGCCTTAGTAACTTAATGAAGCAAGAAACTTCTAAGAAGACAAAGGTTCTACTACAGCACCAAAAAAGACTTAATCAGCGAAGATAATCTGGACATAAAGAAGTATAGATAGGTTGCGAAAGCCAGTGATCCATCATTTTTCCCTGCACTTCTGGTACATATTTTTCTCTGTTTGCTCCTGTCTGCGTGCCAAGAATATCTGCACATCTTGTCTTCCATGTCCAAAATGAAAGCTGATTTTTCTCACAGTGACTTGAGCTCCTCATGTGACAGAGGGCAAAACGCAGGTGCAGGATTTTGTTTCAGGAATAAAGTTGAAAAGTAATATAGCCAATCATCTATAGAGAGGAGATTAAATTCCACCCATGTTAAAAGTGACTTCCTTTTTGCCCCAAAATATGGGTTAAAAAAAAATAATCCCAAATATGTTCTGTTCTTGACTGAAGAAGGCTCAGCTCCATTGTGGATGCCAAGAAACAAACCAGGTTTTTGAAGCCCAGCTTCTCCGAAATACTGGTGCATTTCCAGGATACAGCCCTGCAACTCTGGAAAATTAGAGGACAGTATAAAACAATAAATAGTAAATACAAAGACATGTTGATGATCAAGTTGGTCTGAAGAATTGTGTGGAAAAGGGAGCTGGAATGGGCCTGTGTGATTCAGGATTCCTTGGTAAATCATTTCTGCTGGGGCTACCTAGCTGCTGTGGAAGGACTGTTAGCTTTGTACTGGGTTATTTTTCCCTTGGCGCTCTAGGAAAACGTAAGCATGAAAATCCTGTTTCATGAAAAGCCATTGAAGAGGAGCATTTGAGTTGGATAATAATTGTCTATTCATTCTTGCAACAGGTAATGTAGTTGTATGCACAGGATCAACACAGTAATGCAACTGGAGACAAAAAATGACTTTTCTCTAAGGCTATGGCAATCGGCAGTTCATAAGCAAGAAGGTGACTGGCAGTAGTGTCTGTGTAGATGCCACGAGTGTTTATAAATATGAAGGGGGTATTTTTTTGTTTTGTTGTGTTTTTTGTTTTTTGGGGTTTTTTTTGTTTACAAAGTTGTCTAGGGCTCCATTCTACATAGAGGCACTCCTATAGATGTCTGGTCTATGAAGTGGAAGCAGAATTTGTACTTCGTTTCTATAGTTAAAAAAAAAATGGCAAGAGAAGATTAAAAAGAGAAAATTGTCCTTGTCATTTGTGGTAGACAGCTGTGCTTATAAGGCCTGACTAGTATGTGGGCCAAATTATCCTGAATAAAAGATGGACTGTGCTGCTTGCCTGTGGAACAGTTACTGTCCTTGTTATGCTTATAGCAGTGATTAAATTAATATCGATAATTAACAATTAATGATTAATAATTCACCATAGTTAATAGGTAATAGAATGGTCAGCTATTATAGTAATGTCAGTTAAAGCAGGGAAAGGTGGTGCTATCAATGAAAAGCGATTTGCATATTCAAGGTTGACAGTGTCAAGAACTATAGTTATCAACTTGATTTGCAAGTGCAAATCAAGCTACTGGCAGTATGTAACCAAAGGGCGAGAGGAGGCATAAGTCAAACAGATGGTACAGTAAAGGCTGAATAACTGGTTGTCAACTCCTTGTCCTCGGGGCCTTTTCTAGGTATCATGCGATGCCTCCCAGCACCTGCAGACTGTGCTGGTGTGCTTCTGGCTGTCATTTAGAAGAGGTCTGTTGTAATGTCGATTTTCATAGTCTTCTCAAACTAACTGTACTAGGAAAAGGCGTGCAAAGATATAAGTAGATTAAGAGGCAGTCTTTCACACTGCTATTTAAGCATTCTGCATTGTTAATTGTTAACAGATTAACAATTTCAGAAGTTAAATCAGTGAGCAATCAGCAACATTAGGTTAACAGACACTGGGACAGCCACAAAGAGTCTAAACTGACACGAGCCAAAGGTCGTCTTGCCAATTATTTGGGGTTTTATGGGTAAATAATGGGTACAAGTGACACAGCGGTGAGAAACCTGACCCCTGTGCAGGCTGGAAGGTGTTGAGGCACTAAGGAGTTAAGTGGTGGGTGGTTTAGCCCCAGTCAGCAACTAAGCACCACACAGCTGCTCTCTCACTCCCCCCACCCCTGTGGGATGGGGGAGAGAATCGGAAGGGCCAAAGTAAGAAAACTCATGGGTTGAGATAAGAACAGTTTAATAATAAACATAAACCAATGATAATAATAATAATAATAATAATATAATGAAAAGGAAAATAAAGAGAGAGAGAGAGAAATGTGAAACCTCGGGAGAAAGGGAAGGAAAAAAAACCCAAACAAGTGATGCAACTACTCACCACCCACCGACCGACACTGCTGGTCCCCAAGTCACGATTGCTGCTTCCCCCGGCCAACTCCCCCCAGTTAATATACTGGGCATGACATCATATGGTATGGAATATCCCTTTGGCCAGTTTGGATCAGCTGTCTTGGATGTGTCCCCTCCCCTCCCAGCTTCTTGTGCACCCGGCAGAGCATGGGAAGCCGGAAAAGTCCTTGACTAGTATAAGCACGACCTAGCAACAACTAAAACATCAGTGTGTTATCAACATTATTTTCATACTAAGTCCAAAACACAGCCCTGTACCAGCTACAGTGAAGAAATTTAACTCTATCCCAGCTAAAACCATGACAGTATCCACCTCTTATTCCATACTATTTACATCATGCTCAGGTCCCATACTATTCAATACAAGCTCAATAACCACCCTCCCACCTTTCCCATCCTTTGATATAATACACAGATATCATTTATCATCGCCTTAGTCTATGGACCTCCCCCTGTAAAATGTCTGTAGAGGGTCCACAAATGTCCACAAAATGTCCATTATTTAGTCCATGACTTTGGGCTCCACCTATCGTAACAGTCTTTCAGGGCTGGAGAGGTGGTATATGTGGTGTTGGATTGTTGCATGCTGAAGTCAATCCTTGTTCTATCACTGCTGCACCTTGCTTGGTTCAATCAAAGTTCGTTTTTAATTAATTTGGGAGATTCCTGCTATGATACCACTGATATGGCATATAGCAACCATAGTAGTGATGACATACAACATTATATAACAATTAACAGCATACCATTCAGTTCATTGACTATTCTCACCCAAAATCACATCCCCTTGAGGCACACATCAGACTCCTCCAACCTCCCGCATCACCCACCAAGTGCACCCAGGTCCTTGAGCAAAAGCAATCCCACAAATGGGTTTGCCTTTGCCCGAGACAGGAATAACCCAGACTGTTTTCCCCAGCGTATTTTTTACGTGCACTACAGGGACTTTATCCCCTTCCACAGTACATAAGAGTTCTGACTGGGCAGGGCCAGCTCGACTGACAGATCCCCTAGTGTTGACTAACCAGGTGGCTTTTGCTAAATGTGTATCCCAGTGTTTGAATGTCCCACCCCCCATTGCTCTCAGTGTAGTCTTTAACAGTCCATTGTATCGTTCAGTTTTCCAGAGGCTGGTGCAAAGGGGATGTGATACACCCACTCAACGCCATGCTCTTTGGCCCAGGTGTCTATGAGATTGTTTCGGAAATGAGTCCTGTTGTCTGACTCAATTCTCTCTGGGGTGCCATGTCACCGGAAGACTTGTTTTTCAAGGCCCAGGATAGTGTTCCGGGCGGTGGCATGGGGCACGGGATATGTTTCCAGCCATCCGGTGGTTGCTTCCACCACTGTAAGCACATGGCGCTTGCCTTGGCGGGTTTGTGGCAGTGTGATATAATCAATCTGCCAGGCCTCCCCGTATTTATACTTCAGCCATCGTCCTCCATACCACAGAGGCTTTACCTGCTTGGCTTGCGCGATTGCAGCGCATGTTTCACATTCATGGATGACCTGTGCAATAGTGTCCATGGTCAAGTCCACCCCTTGATCACGAGCCCATCTGTATGTTGCATCTCTTCCTTGATGGCCTGAGGTGTCATGGGCCCACCGAGCTATAAATAGTTCACCCTTATGTTGCCAGTCTAGATCTACTTGAGCCACTTGAGTCTTAGCAGCCTGATCCACCTCCTGGTTGTTCTGATGTTCTTCAGTGGCCCGACTCTTAGGTACGTGAGCATCCACATGACGTACTTTCACAACAAGGTTCTCTACCCAGGCAGCAATATCTTGTGACAATGCGGCAGCCCAGATGGGTTTACCTCTGCGCTGCCAGTTGTTCTGCTTCCATTGCTGTAATCACCCCCACAGGGCATGAGTCAGTATAGAGATAGAGCACTGGCCACTTTTCTCGTTCAGCAATGTCTAAAGCCAGCTGGATGGCCTTTACTTCTGCAAACTGACTTGATTCACCTTCTCCTTCAGCAGTTTCTGCGACTTGCCGTGTAGGACTCCATACAGCAGCCTTCCATCTCCGATGCTTTCCCTCAAGACAACAGGATCTATCAGTGAACAGAGCATATCGCTTCTCATTTTCTGGCAGTTTGTTATACAGTGGGGCTTCTTCAGCATGTGTGACCTCCACTTCTGACGATATTCAGAAATCTTTGCCTTCTGGCCAGTCCATGATCACTTCCAAGATTCCTGGGCGACTGGGGTTTCCTAGTTGAGCCCGTTGGGTGATCAGTGCGACCCACTTACTCCACGTAGCATCAGTTGCATGATGTGTAGAGGAGACCCTCCCTTTGAACATCCAGCCCAGCACCGGCAGTCAGGGTGCCAAAAGGAGCTGTGCTTCAGTACCAACCGCTCCTGAAGCAGCTCGAACCCCTTCATATGCTGCCAATATCTCTTTTTCAGTTGGAGTGTAGCGCGCTTCGGACCCTCTGTATCCCCGACTCCAGAACCCTAGGGGCTGACCTCGGGTCTCCCCTGGTGCTTTCTGCCAGAGGCTCCAGGTAGGGCCATTCTCCCCGGCTGCAGTGTAGAGCACGTTTTTTACGTCTTGTCCTGCTCGGACTGGCCCAAGGGCTACTGCATGAACTATCTCCTGCTTTATCTGTTCAAAGGCCTGTCGTTGCTCAGGGCCCCATTTGAAATCATTCTTCTTCCGGGTCACTTGATGAAGAGGGCTCACGATCAGACTGCAATTTGGAATATGCATTCTCCAGAAACCCACAATGCCTAGAAAAGCTTGTGTTTCCTTTTTGCTAGTTGGTGGAGACATGGCTGTTATTTTGTTGATCACATCCATTGGGATCTGACGACGTCCATCTTGCCATTCTATTCCCAAAAACTGAATCTCCTGTGCAGGTCCCTTCACTTTACTTTGTTTTATGGCAAAACCAGCCTTCAGAAGGATTTGGACTATTTTCTTCCCTTTCTCAAAAACATCTTCTGCTGTGTTGCCCCACACGATGATGTCATCAATGTACTGAAGGTGTTCCGGAGCTCCACCCTGTTCCAGTGCAGTATGGATCAGTCCATGGCAAATGGTAGGGCTGTGTTTCCACCCCTGGGGCAGTCGATTCCAGGTGTACTGGACACCCCTCCAAGTGAAAGCAAACTGTGGCCTGCACTCTGCTGCCAAAGGGATTGAGAAGAATGCATTAGCGATATCAATTGTGGCAAACCACTTGGCTGCCTTTGACTCCAGTTCGTATTGAAGTTCTAGCATGTCCGGCACAGCAGCACTCAGTGGCGGAGTGACTTCGTTCAGGCCACGATAGTCTACTGTTAGTCTCCACTCTCCGTTAGACTTCTGCACTGGCCACATGGGACTGTTAAAGGGTGAACAGGTCTTACTGATCACTCCTTGGCTCTCCAGTCGCCAAATGAGCTCATGGATGGGAATCAGGGAGTCTCGGTTGGTGCGGTATTGCCGCCGGTGCACTGTTGTGGTGGCAATTGACACCTGTTGTTCTTTGACCCTCAGCAACCCCACAACAGAAGGGTCCTTAGAGAGACCGGACAAGGTAGACAGCTGTTTAATTTCCTCCGTCTCCAAGGCAGCTATACCAAAAGCCCACCTGTACCCTTTTGGGTCCTTGAAATACCCTCTCCTGAGGTAGTCTATGCCAAGGATGCACGGAGCCTCTGGGCCAGTCACAATGGGGTGCTTTTGCCACTCATTCCCGGTTAGGCTCACTTCAGCCTCCAAAACAGTTAGCTCTTGGGATCCCCCTGTCACTCCAGCAATACAAATGGGTTCTGCCCCTACATAGTTTGATGGCATTAGGGTGCACTGTGCACCGGTGTCCACTAGAGCCTTATACTCCTGTGGATCAGATATGCCAGGCCATCGGATCCACACAGTCCAGTAAACCCGGTTGTCCCTTTCCTCCACCTGGCTGGAGGCAGGGCCCCTCTAGTCCTGATCATAGTATTTGCTACTCACTTCTTGTAAATGCGAATCAAAAGTGTCTCTATTAAGTTCAGAAATAAAATCAGCGCTTCTACTCCTCTGTCTGGGGAAGTGCTCACTGGAAACTGGGGCAGCAGCTTTCCTGGAAGAACCCCCCGAGTGACTGTTTTTCCTTGCAACTCACGTACCCGCGCCTCTAGGGTCAAGGTAGATTTTCCATCCCGCTTCCTCATGTCCTCTCCGTGGTCACGCAGGTAAAACCATAGGGTGGCCCATGGTGTGTATCCTCTCTCTTGAGCAGAGGGATGCTTACTCATAAAAGCTGAGATACTGGTCCATCCAGGTGGGGAGTAGGACATATCCTCTTCAAGTTGCTGGACCTACCAGGACAGTTTCTCCACAGCTGAGACAAGGTAGGAAGAAATATTTCCTTCGTAATCCCGGAGTTTATCAGTCACGTCCCCCACCGTTGGTGCCTCTTCATCTTTCCAGGACATTACTGCCAGGGAGTTTACATGGGATGATGGTGCGCTCCGTACAAACTTCCGCCACATGGGTCGTGTGCACTGCGCTTCATCTGGATCTTTGGATGACTGTTCACTATCCAGGTCACCATAAATCACCTCAAGCACAGCTAATTCTCTCAGGTACTGGATACCTTTCTCCATGGTGGTCCATTTTCCAGGGCGATATATAACATCTTCCTTGAAGGGATACCTTTCTTTCACAGCAGACAGGAGTCGCCTCCAGAGGCTGAGGCCTTGTGTCCCTTTTCCAATTGCTTTGTTGATGCCCCCGTCCCTAGAAAGAGATCCCAGTTGTTTGGCTTCCTTCCCCTCTAGATCCAGGCTACTGGCCCCGTTATCCCAGCATCGGAGCAGCCAGGTGACAATGTGCTCACCTTGATGATGGCTGAAATATTTTCGCGTATCTCGCAACTCACTCAAGGATAGGGATCGGGTGGTTTCCGTCTCGTTTATGAGTTCTTCCTCTTCCTCCTCCTCTCCTCATAATGGCCCTACTTTTCCATCATCTCTTTCTAAACGAGTTGACTTTCTCTTCCAAGATTTCTTCTTGTGTATAGGGGCGACTGATAGTGGCACGGGTTGATTCTCTGCTTCAGCTGCAGTGTCTGTCATGGGTGTTTGAGTGGCCGCAGTGCTTGTCATTTTCTTTTTCTTTGTCTTTTTAGATCCAGAGGCCTTCTCTTCCCCTTGGGGGTACTGAATACTGTTGAACAGGGCTCAGTAGGCATGGGCCAGGCCCCAGCACATTGCAGTGATTTGTATCTCTCTGGAATTGCTAGGGTGACAACATACTTCCTCCAAATACTCTACTAATTTTTCAGGATTCTGCACTTGTTCAGGGGTGAAGTCCCAAAACACTGGAGGTGCCCACCGTCTCAGGCATTTGCCCATACTATCCCACATACCCTGCCACCCATAATTATCGAGCCTTGGGGCAGATCTCTGGATGATATTCTTGAATTGCTTATTAACCTTAGACAAAACCGAAACAATCTGCCATAGGAATATCAACAGATGTATCTTAACTACCCAAGGATGTTCAAGATACTGAAAAGTTGTTGTAATGAAGGAGGAGACATTACAGAAGACGGTAGCTAAGGTGCCATTCTGTATTTCCTCCATAAAAAACCTCTCAGAGGAGGAGGTGTAATTGCTAATTGTCTCCATGAGGTGGTACCCGAAGTACAGTAACGGCTTCCATGCGAGACCCAAATAACTGATAAAACTCAAGGCCAGTGTTTTAATAACAAATCTCCTAGGCAAAACATCTCTAACCACTGCAGAGCACAGCAAACTACAAAACCCAACATCAATCCTTAACATGTACTTCAAAATCAGCATGGTGTAGATCTGATGAACTAATATCAAGAACAGATGAGTCAATGCTGTGACCAGCAACTGTTATTATCTCAAACCCTTCATGCTCCACATTGGGTGCCAAAAAGGACTGTCGTGGTTTAGCCCCAGTCAGCAACTAAGCACCACACAGCCGCTCGCTCACTCCCCCCACCCCTGTGGGATGGGGGAGAGAATCGGAAGGGCCAAATTAAGAAAACTCATGGGTTGAGATAAGAACAGTTTAATAATTAAAATAAAACAATAATAATGTAATGAAAAGGAAAATAATGAGAGAGAAAGAGATGCGAAACCTCAGGAGAAAGGGAAGAAGAAAAAAAAACAAACAAGTGCTGCAGCTGCTCAGCACCTGCTGACCAACGCTGCCAGTCCCCGAGCCACGATCGCTGCTTCCCCCAGTCAACTCCCCCCAGTTAATATACTGGGCATGACATCATATGGTATGGAATATCCCTTTGGCCAGTTTGGATCAGCTCTCTTGGATGTGCCCCCTCCCCTCCCGGCTTCTTGTGCACCCGGCAGAGCATGGGAGGCTGGAAAAGGCCTTGACTAGTATAAGCACTACCTAGCAACAACTAAAACATCAGTGTGTTATCAACATTATTTTCATACTAAGTCCAAAACACAGCACTATACCAGCTACAGTGAAGAAAATTAACCTTATCCCAGCTAAAACCATGACAGTGATAAAAGCTCCTCTGCTTGAGGGTGGTGATGGTGGGGAAGAAGGGACACTGGAATAAAACCCTGCTCCAGCTGGCCCAGGCCCATCACAGGAGCCATCAGCCCATCAAAGGCCGATCTATACCAGGCCAGGGGAGGAGAGAAGCCCAAGGGTGGGCAGGAACGCAAATCAGGGACTCGGAGGAAGGTACTTGCTGTCTGGGCCACTCCCAGGAGAACCTCAGCCCCATGGTCTTGGTGTGAAACCATCAAGATGAGACAACAGCTCAGCTACGGGGCAGACGAGTGTCAGTGCTCAGCTGCTGGAGTGATAAACATCGTATGTACCTATATCTAGATATCTAGGCGTATATTTGTATCTGTAGCTATACATCTTTGTACCATTCTCATCAGGCTACTGGATTTGGCACCTTGCTCACAGCAAGTGCTGAGTAGCTGGATTGCTCTGTTAGGATGAACTGTAAACAAGTAAACGATCTTCCAGACAAAAGAGCCCTAATAGGGCTGAATATGTGCTTGATCCTCTTGTAGGATAGTGTACCTAGATCAGAGAGTTCAAGGCAATAAGAAATGAGGTTTGTAACAGAGTCCTGGGCAACTGGATGAATTGGTGCCACTGAGGAGAAAAGCTGACTGACTCACTGGTGGTTCGGCACATATCCAGCCTGAGCCTCATGAACACTGAAGACCTGTGGGCTGACGTCCCGGCCTGGCCCATCCCCGTGGCCCTGTGCAGCCATCCTGGGGCTGCGTCTGACCCTGGTCACTCTCACAAGGCCTCATCCTGATGCTGACCCTGACCTGGGGACAGAGTACCCCAGGTTCCTGACTTGTTACCAGGAACTTGCTTGGTAATCTGCACTCACGCTTGGACCTGGCGTGGAATCATTACTGAGGGTGAAATTATTGAGGCTGAAGTTTTATCCATGTTTCATAAAAGTTAACTTCCAGGATGAAATATGGTTGGCATGCTGAAAACCGGTTCAGTGATCATTCCCTAAGCAACACAACCTGCAATTTTAGATGTTGGCAACACTGGGGGAGCTCGGTGTACTAGCTCTAAGAGAGAGATGGAGGAGGGAGTAGAGCGAAGGCTCTGCTTCCACCTCATCCATAAATCACTGCAGGTACAGAAACTAGATGGAACCATGGAACCACGCCCTGGCCAGCACCTTACAATTGCAAAATCGTGCCCTGTGGATGAACTTTGCTCATTATAACCTTATTATAACACCAAAACACACACCTCCATCCCAAAGTTGCTCGGCTCCAAGGTAAGACCACCCCTCACTGAGCGTGCACTCTGAATTTTTCCTAGTCTATACCTTTAAAGCAAAGCAAGGGATTTCTACACCAATCAGTAACAAAGATATGTATGATTAGAGTCACTCAAGCTCCACCTAAATGTAAACTAGTATAAAATGACCTCAAGAAAGAGGGATGTTAGGAAAGATACCATCGCAGACTACTGGGATCAGTCGACAGGCTGAACCTCTCTTCCCCCCCATAGGATGCCTATGGGGTAAGACTGAAACACTTGGTTATATTGAGTGATTCCCGGGGAAAATTTAGAGAACAAGCTTGTTATTTTGTATTTCAGCACTTCATACTTGCACATGCTTTGCAGACAGTGCATTTATCACTGGCAATCCAATAAGAACCTGTGTTTCTGTTGCTTCGATAAACTGCACTATTAGTGAATCCGGCCGTGAAGAGTCATTGAGCATGACTAGACTAATAGTGATCGTACTGTTAGTGAATCCGTAATCGTGATAGTTCAGCATATTGAATGTGACTGGACTGACAGTGCTGAATTGGGTATCACTCAGAATCTAAGCCCAGCTGCCCCCAGCTCCTCTGACATCTGAGGACCAGCTGGACTGCAAGGGGGTTTATTTTCTGCCAAATTTCTTCACCTATTCATGCAACACCTGGCCACAAGATGAACTTGACTGTTATGGTACAAGCCAGAAAAAGCCTTGCTAAAGTCAAAGTAAGCAACACGCACAGCTCTCCCTCTGTCCACTGAATTACCCACATCATCATAGAAGGCTACCAGATCAGCAGGGCAGCCCTTGGCTTGCTGGCAATACTCTAAAGCAGCCCAGGATACCATATCCCTTTTTTGCTGCAAGGACACACTGCTAGCTCATGGGTAACTTGGTATCCACCAGGAATGACCTCTCGGTCCTTTCCTGCAAAGCTGCTTTCCAGGGGGGTGGCTGCCACCAGGTTCTGGTGCCTGGGGTTGATCCTCCTCAGGTGCGGGACAGTGCACTGTCCCTTGTTGAACCGCCTGAGGTTCCCGTCAGCCATTTCTCCAGCCTGGCCAGGTCCCTCTGGATGGCAGCACAACCCTCTGCATATCAGCCACTCCTCCCAGTCCTGTGTCATCAGCAAACTTGCTGAGGGTACACTCTGCCTACCATCTAGATCATTAATGAAGGTTTTGAACAGGACTTCTCTTTGACCCCTCACCCGCCACCCCACTGAAACTGCTATCAACTCCTGTTATGCCCAATGCCAACGCTGAATTTCTGTTCTGCTGCTCCACCAGCCAAGAACTTTTCCCTCTCAGTGACAAACCAGGCGCACAGAGCAGGTTAGGAACAAACTTGAAAAGAGATCATGTCTGAGTTGATCACAATGACAACACAAAGTGAAGGCCAAGACGTTCTGCACCTGCTCTCTCAGTGGAGAGACACTAGGAAGTACCAAAAGCTGAACTTCCCTTTGACCGCTCTGGTGCAGGCTGGAGAAATTGCTTAACATCTATTCCCTTTGCGGGCTACAAATCAGTCAGCTCCCCATGGGATCAAAACCTGTGGGATTTGCCAGCGTTCCATGGCTACCAGAAGCTCACCCACTACCTTCTGCCCAGACCACAAGGAGGATTGCTGTAACATACAGAAAGAGCCTGGGAACTGATGATTAGCCATGCCTCAACTCCAGTCCACACTAGACCTTAACGCAATTGTGCTTCAAGCTTCCCCAGAAGAAAAGGACACAGATGCATTCTGGCCATTTCCCTGGCCTCCAGGACAAGCTGAAGCTGCAGCTGTGAACAGAGCTGAAGTGAGCAGAGGAGAGGTCTGCTGAGTTCTGTGGGCAGGGAAGGGGGTGGAAAGGAAAGTCCAGAAAGGAACAATAAAAGAAAGCCATGTACTAGATTACAAAGTTTATTAAATATCAAGTTGGAATAGAATATCTGGAATTAAATACAGTGTATTAGCTTCACAAAAATGTATTTATATATAAAGGAACAGTGTCACAGCAGCATTGCTTTCCTCACTGCCTATTAACTCAAGTCCTTGAATTAGTGGGTAAAATCCCCAAATTTTTCCAGTCTTAATTCATCTCAGTACAACCATTCTTACTATTCCAGAATTAGGACTTTGTTCTATAATCTTCTGATCGCTAGTGGCTTCTGCAGACACAAAATGACAACTGCAGATCTTCAGTAACAACAGACAACTCCCTGAAATAAGTAAAACGGCTTATTTTATTGACAGAAATGTCCTACAACACTGGTCAACATCTGGGCTACAGCCACCGCATCATTAGCCGCTAGCAGCAACAAAAAGACTGGCTATCCTTTCACACAAGTTTTGGAAAGTACTGAGGAGACTGAAGGTTGATATATTAACATTTGTTCTCCCCATATGAAGTTTTTCAGGTGCACCACAGGTGTTGACATAAGAACTGCAAATGTCTAAACCTGAAGCAATTTTTAATACAAAAAATCAACATGAATACCATGAGAGGCAATGGGCACAAACTGAAACACAGGAAGTTCCGTCTGAACATCAGGAAACACTTCTTTACTGTGAGGGTGACCGATCACTAGCAGAGGTTGCCCATGGAGGCTGTGAAGTGTCCATCCTTGGAGATATTCAAAAGCCAACAAGGTCCTGGACAACCTGCTCTAGGTGGTCCTCCTTGAGCAGGGCAGGTTGGACCAGATGACCTCCAGAGGTCCCTGCCAACCTTACCCATTCTGTGGTTTTGTGATACAAAACAAACATACCAAAAAGACCACATAAAACAACTGTCTTGGCACTACTATACACTCACAGTATTTTTAAACCTAAGGCGCATAAAGTGACAGCAATGTAAAGTGCCCTATTCTCCAGCTTGAACACTGGTAAAACTTTCACTGTATCAGCAGAAATACTCACTGCATCAGGACTGAAGCAGCAGGCTCAAAGCACGTCAAATAATGTCCTAAGCATTAAACACCGGAAATGTTAAAAACACAGAGTGAAAGGATTAAACAGAAAAAAAGAGAATGCTTTTGTTAAAACACAGAACGTAAGTGGAGCAAAATAATGCATCTACCTTAGAAACATTTTGACAGTTCTGTCAAGCTCAAGAATCAAGATTAGTCAAACTGCTAGTCAGAAAAAACAGATATGGTTCTTACCGTGAGTGCAAAATAAAACAATTATGCATCAATAAACCAACAGGTAAGTGCAATGTGCTTGACATCCATTTAGTAGAATTTATATTCAGAGTGCAATAAATGCATTTTCACATCTGAACTGTGGAATCAGAAACCGTAGATACATGATGTAAACAAAATGATTTCCGGAGCCTTTCCCTAGCATTTTGTTCAAATCAGGTAATTTTTGGTTAAAACATCACGGTACTCCTGTATTGCCCTGCAAAGGGGATCCTGGTCAACATGGAAATTTTTTGAAGAGCCATCAGTAGATACCATGGGAGAAGCTCCAGCAGATCCAGTTTCAAGTTCAGCAGTGGCTAGGGAGAAAAGAGACAAGATTCCTGGTGTTACTTTTACAGTAGACAGGCCCAAATAAGTCACTCTAAAAATGTTATGGGTAACTGGAGAGACTACAATCCAGAAAGTGATTTAAAAACTTCTAAGGGAATACAACAATGAAAGGGCTAAGCACAAAGGAAAAAAAAAAACCACCACATTTTTTTTCCACATTTGCTTATCAGTCAACAGTATTTTTAAAGCTAGTAGAAGAATTTCCAGAGGCTACACACTGAACATCTTTAGGGAATCTAGAAGTGTCTTCTGCTTACACCAGTGCTAAATTTAGTCCCCTGCAGACCTCTTCAACCTCAAGTGCCTGTTTTCCTTAAATGTTTTAAATGTGATTTATTGGAACACTACTCCTAAAAATCAGCTTCTGCATTCGCTGTGACAAACCTTAAAAGAATCTGCCTGTGAAAACGCAAACACCTTTGCCCTGCAATCAGGCCAGGACAAGTCTTCCAGCCTGAAGAGCGTCTTTGTAACTTGCTCTAGCAAAATCCTCTTTCCTCCATGAAAGTGCCTACTCAATGAAAGCAAACCCACTTTTGCCATCTTTCTCCAGCCACCTTTTTCAGATGAGATCCCCAAACCAAACACACTCTATGACTCCTAGAAGATGCGCAATTACATTCAAAACGCACATGGATGCAATGCAATGGCTTTGTGTCCATTCAGACACAAGGAAAGAGCTATGATGCAATAGCTGAACACTCTATGATTAAAAGCATGCAGGAACAGAAGGAAATGCTCTCAGGGGCTACCCACTTTGAAATAGCACCAGTCACTGCAGAGCAGTGACTCTGGAAGAACAATTCTCATAAAAGAGGTGGAATTCCTCTTTGGACACCTGACCTCATATATAGGGCATGTTTTATGCTATGTATTACAAGCAATCAACTCATCTTAAGTTTGCCTAAACACTACTGAATTATCTTTTCCTAAAGAAAGGATGTATTTTGTCATTGATTATATTCTTGCTTATTCAAAAAAGACTGGAACATACAAGCTACAAATAAAAGCAATGTATAAGAAACATAGCAAAAAATCAAGAACTAAGAGCAGAGAATGTGTATGGTATGGTTTAATGCTGAATGCAGTTGATGTACATGGAAGGAGAAGTGATGGATGAAGTCTATAAAAATCTTATCTCAGGGCTTCTTTTATGTTTGATGTTTGTGCTTAAGGACTAACTGTAGTGAAAGGTGCCTTCAGCTTAATCCATGTGTGTCTGTGTGGGGGAAATGGGTTAGTTTTCTTCACACTTGTTTTTTTTCAGGTAACTGCATAACATTCTATACAATATTTTGGGAAGCAGGGAGTTTTCACTTTGAAGTCTAAACTGTAAAGCTAGCAGAAAACACACCTGTGCTTAGCACAGGAACTTGACAACTTTCAAGCCATTATTTTCAAGAGTTAGGAACAGTCATCTTGCTTGAAAATACTCCTAACATAATGACACATTACCCTGTTCAAGTTCTTTAGTGATTCTTTCATCCAGTTCCCGCCGTACCTAGAATTGTACAGAAAATACACAGTTAATATTTTAAGTTACATTTTTGTAATATTAAACATCTAAAACATTCTTAAAACCCACACATAACTAAAAATATCATCCCAAATAGAGATATCTTGGTCTGGGGTTTGATTTTTAATGAAGAGAAACTCTTGGTCAGCCAGGCTGTAGCACACTCATTGCTGAGCAACATCAACTGTAGCACAACACAATCTGTAACTCACCAGCTGGACTATAAATGGGCATTTAAAAAAATACACAAGAAGAAAGCACAGTGGAGTTATTACAATGAAGGTACGGCTAAAGTCTGTCATCAAATACACGAGCAGAATGTCAGCTAAATGCTGAGATATGCACAAATGCCATCTATTGGGACAAATTCAGTTGAGGCTGGCTTCTGCAACATCATAAGAGAAGAGCTGCAACAGCAGCTGCTGCTGCAGGACTGACGTATTCCATTGTATAGAAAAAAGCATGCACAAATATTCTTTTCTCCACCTTAGGATTGAAAAGAGGTCCCACAGATCATGCCAAGATTTTTCTTTATTGTTACTGGAAACACCACACAATGCATGCACATTTGCAAAAGTGCAAAATGACACACATATATAAAAACATGAAAACACACAATTTTCTTGCAAACTTTGTACTAAGAAAAGATAGTAACAGCTTCTGCACAGCAAGTGCTGTGGGTTTTATTATGTAACCAAAATTGGCTTGGATCACTAGAAAGGAGCACTTACCCCTTTCTTCCCTAGAAGGTGGTTATTGCTACCAATTAAGTTATTCTCACTTATGATTCTGACTTCAGAGTCTCCATAAGAAGAAACCAGATCTTTTCAAGAGTCATAGTCCAAGCACTATATGCTGTTGTTTACCTTTGCTGATACTTGTGACTCCTACATTTTTTCCATCAAGTCTGTGACAGAGAAGTGATTTTCAAAACAGATACCATCCAGCTTCCAGGCCCATGACGGCCACAAAGATGCTGAAGGGCTTGGACCACATGAGCTATGTGGAGAGGCTGAGAAAGCTGTGACTGTTTCTTTCCTGGAGTAGAGAAAGCTCGGGGGGGCCTTATCTATGTGTATAAATACCAGGTGGGGGCAGTAAAGAAGATGGAGTCAGACTCTTCTCAGTGGTGCCAAGTAAAAGAACACGAAGAATGGGCACAAATTGAAATAGAGGAAATTTCATTTTAACATAAAGAATTTTTATTTTTTTTTTAAATTGTAAGCATGGTCAAACACTAGAACAAGTTGCCCAGAAAAGGTTGTGGAGTATCCATTCTGGGAGATGTACAAAACCCTGGTACAGCTGACCCTGCTTTGAACAGGGGTAGGGTTGGACTAGATGATCTTCAGAGACCCCTTCCACCCTCATCCATTCTGTGATTCTCTAGTTTTAGTACCAAATTCCTGAGGGAATAAGTATTTATTTTATGAAATGAGCAGGCTCACCTAGCAACATACCAACAAAGAGAACTGAAACACTGTACAATGTACTCAACAGGCCATGGAGAGCAAAAGCCTCAGTAAGGGAAGCACTGTGCAAACCCTCACAAGAGGAGCAGTAACAGGTAGTAACTCCAAGGGCCAAAGAAGCGGGGCTGTAAACAAGCAAAGTGGAGGAAAGGGCCCTCTCTCCAGGACTACAGGGATAGCAAATAGAAAATGTGAATGCATCAGTAAGTTTTAATCAAAACCTAACAGCATAAATAGAGAAAACATTTCCAGTATAAAATACCACCCAACATTAAACAATACTGGCTACAAACCTTGTCATGTATCTGGCTGCAGAGAAGAGAGAGAACAAATTTTTTATTAAGGAGGTGAAGAAGAAAAAAGGCCTTAAGTTCAAAGATCTTCCATGAGAAATAAGAATATGTCCTACGTGTAAAGGAAGCAAGTAAAAAAGCTAACAATACAAAGACTGCTACAATACAAGAGTGCAGATGGAAAACAAAATCAGAAAAGGAACAGAAATTGAGAGAGAGTAGGAAGCAGGCATTCCTTTTCTCATGTTATGTAGGAAAACTGGTTTCATAAATCTGCTAATTCACACTCCTTGCAGCTAGCAGAGTTCACTATTATTTTCTGTCAAGACACCCACATTCATTTTCACCAGCCTTTCACACAGCTGTTAGGATTTAAGCTTGGCATTTGTTAAACCTAAGAGGACTCCAGTCCCAAAACCTCCTTGCAGCAGGTATTCCTTGCCTTAGTCTATGGACTAAGACAGCAGTTCCCAAATTGTGGTACACAGACCACTAGCAGTATCTCATATTTGTGTTTCATCTGCTTGAATCAATTTAATTCTGGATGGTGACATGCCAATTCATGAACAGTTTGGGAGTCAGTAGACCAGATCATAAAAAGACAAAAACACCCTGTCAAAGATCTCTTTACTGCTGTAAAGGACAGGCAATATACACACACACACATCCTTTTAATGACACAAGTCCTACTATGAAACAAATTTCAGCCAATCTCCTTCCAGAACATAATGAACGCCTAGTCACCAGTCACTGTCTGTAATTACATGCACAGAATTTTTCAAGTACTTGTAATTTATTCCTCATTACTGGAGCTCTAATAAAAATAAAACCAACCAAAAAACCCCAGAGACATTTGCATGTGATTGGCATTTTACTGGTTAATTACTTGTGTCAATATGAACTTTTTTATATTTTTCAAGATACTTTTGCACTTCCATTTCAAGGTTATTAATTTCTGCAGCATATACATTTGATAACGGGAAAAGGGCTATACTGTACTGGAACACAGTTCTTTGTTTTTTTTAAGAATAAAATGCTCATTTTTTGCTGAGCTTGCAACATGACCATCTTTAAAATGTAAGGCTATATGCATCATCACTGACATTCACCTCTTATGTTAAGTAGTGGCTTAGGAAAACTCTGAAATCTTTTAAGCCCTTAAACTCCAAATTTCTTAGTTATATCTAAAAGAAATAACGGTGTCCACTTGCCAGAGGAGCACTTCTTCCTCTTGTTTGCAGTCAGCACCATTTACCAATGCTTTTTCCAACAGTTGCATTGACAAAGAATTAATACCAGCTTTTGGAATAATAGCAGTGTGAAGTATTTTCACCTCCTTGTCCCTGAAGCTATTTTAAAACTTTTGCAGAAACCAAATTTACATAAACATCCTCCTCTTAAGAATGGCATGTCCTCTACTTCAAATAGCCTTTCTCACCTTGAGGAAGCAACTGACACCAAAACTGCACAGAGGGCTTTTACTAAAATGAAGTGCAAGACGACTACTTGAGGCACACTGCAATTTAAGCACCTTAATTCCCTGTTATTATGAGCTTTAGTGGCAGGAGCACTTGTAATCTTCAGCCAAGAAGGTACTGCTCAGCTTGAATTTAAAGGCAAGACAAATTCCGTAGAAGTGAACCAGGTTACTGGAAAACATCTGAGGCATAATTGAAGCAAACAGTGAAGAAAAGGCTTAGAGTCAGAGAAGCTCTTCTGTCTTTAAATAATCTGGTGAACAGGTAGAGTACTAAGCAGCACAACCAGCAAAATACTTCAAAATACACTGTCATCTCTGAATTATATCCTCATGCTCCAACTTGTCTACTGAATGACACAGGACTCCTGCAGAAATGACAGCACAGACTGCACATTTGGAAGCTGATCGAGATTCACCACACATTATTGTATGCAGAAGGAGACATGCATTTTTCCCTTTTGTTACTTCCTGGCTTAAAGCCTTATTTTCCAATTCAATCCTCTTTTTAGATGCACATGTCAGGAATCCTGTACTTTCAGCTCCTCAGAGATATGGTATGGCTTCAAACACTGTTAATGACATACTGCACCCAGCTAAGGAAACTTAAGTCAGCAGTTCTAAGTGAAATACCCACTTAGATGCACATCCTCTAGCAACTACTGCACCTCTGAGAACCCTGTTCCTTTTTTCTGAAGGACTCTGAAAAAGAAAATCAGGTCTTAAGACTTTCCTGAATACATCGACTGTTGAGTGACTTGAGGCTACAGACAGTGCCATTACAATTAGTCTCAGTTGTTCCCTAACTGGTGATTACAGGAAGAAATATCACGAAAGGATGTGCAGCTGGATTTAGTAACAGCAAGGATAAATTCACACCAGTAATTGAGTCCCAGAGACCAGCCTTCTGCTTTGATTGAGGGAAAAACAGGTGTGCTGAGATTTCCAGCTTTTTCTTAAGAGAACCTAGCAGAAATGGTAAGAAATGGGTAAGTAACCTCTGAGGATTTAGCAATAGTTTTACTCACCTTTATCCAAGGAAGAAAACTTTAGAATTTAATACCATATTAGGATTTAAAGCTAATCCCGAGAAGACAAACTGCATATAGTAAGAGCCAATTATCCTCAGCTCCTCTGTTGACAACAAAGTAAAAGTCTCTGTAGATTATAAACAAGATCAGAGAGAACTTCAGGGGACTAAGTCCTACTAACAAAACTGCACTAGGAAGGAGAAATTTAGGTCTACAAGAAAGCCCTCAGGCTAACAAACAGAAAACCCACCTGACATCAGCATCTGGAATCTGGGGAAACGTCATACATAACTGTTGAATTTCCTTGAGATTCTGCTCAAGGCTGATGTGGCTTTTTTGGTTCTGTTTTTTAAAACATTCGAACTGAAGCCTCAAAAAACAGTACTAAAACCTAAAAGCGTTCCCCAGCATGGCAATCCATCACAAAACGCAAGACATATACTCTGAAACGAAACTTTATGGCTGCTGTCGAAGTCAGGACACTGAGTAAGAACATCACCATTCTCAGATCTAACGCACACTTTTCTTGGAATCAGCTCAAATGTTTTTCACAAGTAGATTTGGGGACTATTTTTCACAAAATGTTGAAGCAGCCTGTATAACTATTTGAAATATATATCCACATGTATTAGCAACTGAATAAAAATGAGCTATGAAATAGCCTTTTAATTTCTGTAATATACTTAAGGGAAGCTAGTAAACCAGTAAAGGTATCTCTCTTGATATTGACAAAACTTTGAGATACCGAGTGTTCTGATTTTTTCTGGAAAGTTAAAATGGAAAGGAGGACCTGAAGAATGTTGCTGTAACTCAGTTAAGCATTGAGTACTCCCACTGTAGTTTTTCCTGTTGTTTCTTCTTCAAAAGGCACAACTGTTAACTCTCTTCTTTTAAACTAGGGCAGTTTTTTTCCTTGAAGTGGGATGGGTTCCTCCTTTGTGTTTTTCTTCTTTTAATATCTTGCTCCCATCTCTCTGTCCATTTTTTAACTCACTTGTTCCCTGCTCCCCATCTCTCTTGTTCCTTTGTCCTGGCCTTCTTATTTCACTTTTGCAGCAGGTCCCTGAATTTTGCCTCCTGCCTACTGCAGATAGTACAGTACTAATTGCCTCCCAAGTTCTTTCTGTAATGTATGTCCACCCCTCTGACCTGAAAACCACATTCATAGTGATACAGAAAAGTTCATCTCTCTAACTGCCACTGCTATGCATTACCTACATTGCTTTGTCCTTTTTTTTTTTTAAAACCAGGCGCACTATGTAGACGTATTTAGACATACTGTTTAAATAGGTTCTTTCCAATGTGGGTGGGATCGCTGAACTGAGATGGACTTACAAATGAACGAATGCTTCTCACATTCATTCAACAGAGTATGTAAGGGATAGAACACTGACTGAACAGAGAAGCTTGTCCATGCCTCAGTCCTATGCTGGGTGGGAAACTGATTACAACTGTTGACATCTGGTTTCCAAATCCCATGATATAATGTTCACCATTCTGTAAAGGATATGCTATCACACTGACTGCTAATTACAGGGCACACTTTGACCAAAAGGTATTGCAGAGGTTACAGCATTGCTGCAAAATTAGAAAGCTGTGAAGACTTCCTGAGGAGTAGTTAACTTCACCTTTTCACAAAATAACACACAGCAGGAACTACAAAAAACAAATGCCTCCTATGCATGGTATATGTCCCACACTGAAGTATAAAGTGAGAAGTTACCTGATCCCGTTCATATCATCCTATTTTTGAAGAATCCCTTTGCTGGTATTAATGTACTAAAACAAGTTCCAGAAAAGAAACTGCTAGAATGAACATCAGTGAAGAAAAAGGTGTCTCAGAGAAAGATGTCTAATGGGATTTTGCACTCATCATAAAGTTAACCATTTTCAGTAGGTCAGACATACTATACATTAACGTTTAATGAAAAGCTTAGCTGGGAAATTCCTATGTCACAGTATTCTTTATCACAGTTTCTCTTGTTAAAGAACGTAGTTACACAGTTCATTATTCAGATGTCAGTATTTTTTGGTCTTTGAGCACTCCTGGCAATTTGTACAACCCTTATAACCAAAAACCTTCACCCCTACCACATATAGTTGTGTACTGTTTTGATAATTAGCAGTTGTTTTGGCATATTAGACCATATGGTTTGGAACTATAAATAGATTCTAACTTTAGGCTAAAAAGCATAACCTTGCTTATGGATACTCTTTAGCAGTAGTTGAGAACAGTATTTCAAAATGCTTACCTTAGCCACATAGGCTTCAACCCTGTTTCTTGATGACAATGCATTCCCGGTTGGGCTTAGGAAGCTTCCTCCTAGACTTAGACTTCTGTTCAGTGCCAAATTGTTGCCAAGATGTCCCAGTTCAGTTGAATACAGAACTGGACTTGCAGCCAGACCTCCACTGACAATGCTGCTTGCAATTAAAGATTTGCTTCTATGGCGCTCCTGAAGGAGCTTAGCGTTGGCTTCTGCTAGTCTCTCATTAGCTCTGAAACATTCAGAAGCATACAAAGAATCATCTTTGGTAGTAGCACTTTCACAAAGTTACCCTCCAGGTCCCTGACTATTATTAGACTTCTGAAAGCAGAAGGAATTAAGAGTGTCCAAAAGAACAACATCATTTGATCTGAGTTTTTTTGGAGAACCTATTTCTAAGTCACACTACCTGCACAGAGCAGCAAGTGTTACCAACACTTAAGACTTCTCAGCATTAAGGCTGCAAAGCAATCTGTGAATGCCATGTGCTTACATAGCTGCTTCTGAAAGGTACATCACTTGCATAACAACCCTGGGCTACCCTCCCCTTCCCAGGGAAAGCTCAAACCTCAGACACACTGCTAAAATGGAAGCAAAAAAAGATTTATTTTGCTTCACAGAATCAAATTCTGTTCTCTAAAGGGCCTATCCTTTTTCAAGCAGTAAAGGACATGAAATTTTTATTTTGCGCCATACACAGAATAGGAGGAGGAGATTATCAGAGACTGGCACAAAGGCTGCCTGTTAAAACACAATCGAGTTAGAAAATAAGCTATTAAGGCCATGATCAATGGTGTTACTGCTGGGATACTAAAGAGAAATGAAGACAGTTCTAATGAAGGGGAAGGGTCTTAAGGTACTTTCCTCACAAATATGCCATCTTATGCTTACATATATAATGCTGACCAGATGTAGAAGAGGGATTTTAGGAGGAAAATGCATGAGGAAAAAGTAGTATCTTATCACCACTCTGAAAAGCATGGACTTACCTTTCCAGTTTATTTGCTAGGCATCTTCTAATTTTTACTTCCTCCAGATACAGCTCTTTGTACCTTTCCACTTCTGCCTGCGTGGATTCTTTTTGAAAAATACTGTCTTGATGGGTGTTTTTTATCCTGTCCAGTTCACATTCAAGATCTCTAATTCTGTGTTTTAGCTGGTTTCTCAGTGAAGCATGATGACTGGCTCTGATTTGTTCTAATCTGTCCTGGGAGGCTGCCTGTGTCTGAAGCAGATAATGCACTTTCAACCACCGCAAAGAAAGAGAGGATTCTCCCTGCCAGTCAGCTGCATGTACCCAATTTGAAGGGCCCAGCTTTACTCAGTAAGGCAACTGTGCCTCCTCACTGCCATCAGCAATCAAGGCAGAACCCTGGAACTACCACGTCAAGTAAGTCTTTTCATTCAGAAAGAGCCACCGCCCCCTTAGTACTATTATTCAAAGCTCCTAATGAAAGAACACTATTGCTGTAGGACAGGGCACATAGAAAAAGATTCCTCAAAGAAATTATGAGGATCCCTCACCTCCCTCACCTTCCTTCCTCCCCACCCACTTCGGTGACTTTGTTTCTGAGCACTTTCCCCTGTACAATGACATAGCAGGACCTGTACATCTGGCCATGACAACTCTAAGTTGCAATACCCATTCAAGGATGAACAGCAAGAGTAAGACCAGCAGACAGCGATACCTGCCCCACCCCCACAAGAACTCCAAAATGGAAATCCACCTTGGGCAAGCTCTTGATTCAGGGACCTGCAGGCACATTACACACACATGAAAGCACTCTTGCCCAAACATATTCTCTTCTTCCACTGCCCTTCAGGAAAGACAGAAGTACAGCACTAACACACAGAATCACACCAAAAATAAAATACTAAAAAACAATGACCACAACAAAAGTATATCACAGAGACTACAGACACAAGTGAGAAATTACCTTACCTGCAAAAATAGATTGACTTCTTGTAATTTTTGTCTTATTTCTTGTCCAGCTCGTTCTTCCATCTCCCTTTTATATTGTTCTATTTGGCTGTGATCCACCATGTTAGTCTCCAAACGATGTTTGAGGTTAGCCACCTCTTCTTTCAGCTGGCATTTGCTCTTCTCCAGTTTTTCATGGTTCCCACGCATGGTGGACAACTCTTCTCGCAAATCCTGATTTTGTGCTTCTAGCTGTATGCATTTTTTAGACTCCATCTCCAGCTGCTGGGAAAGTTCACCAACCTGTAGACAGGAAAAAAAAAAGAATTCAGAGGGATCTAAAATTAGTCAATTCTGTGAAGATCTGTAAAGGGGTTGGTCATCGAGACTGTATTTGTCATCTGCTGACTCAGTATTAAAACCAAAGTGAAACCAGGCTGCCCTTTTAAAACAAGAATACCTTTCACATGATTTCTGACAGGATCCCTCAGGTTCCCATCCTTTCTCAGTTCTTCTGCAGTAGGTCACAGACCAAGAGATACCAAACTAACAGCATTTTACCCATAGGGCTAGGTTGAAATGCACTAGGGCTATTCTTCTAAGAGATGCTCATATGCTTATGGGAAATGAAATACACCCTTACCTAGTCATCTTCTGGTTTCATCAGAAACAACATGTATCATGCTTTAGAGGAATTTTGACATACTGCCAACACAATCAAAGCTTCATTACAGAACTGACAAGACAGGAAACAGATACTTTTTTTTCCCATTATACTGAAAGATTTGTAAATAGTGGTTCAGAACACAGCTTTTACAGCAGCAGTGGAGGAAGACATATTCCCTCTATGTCAAAGCTGCAGTTCATTTTCAAAAATTTGCAGGAAATACCAGACTTGCAGTAGGTCCCAACAGTCAACTACAGCTCTGTCCTCCTCTTCCCCCTTCCAAAAACATACCTCTTCTATACCTATTGAACATAAAACTTGATGTCCTCTCTTTTATTAAAAAAAAAAGTGGAGGAAATTAGCATAGTAAACACTCGAAAGAGTCTCTAACAGAAAGCAGAAACTTTAGACTTATTTAAAACCGCTTATATGTGATGTCCTTCCCCGTCATTCAAAATAACTCTTCCAACAGAAACATAAAAATGCTACAAACTTCTGGACTGAAAATGAGTCACTGCAAAGGCAGCTGAATCATTCTACAATACCACCTTCTAAACACAAATGTAGCTCTGAAACATGGCTGCTTTAGCAACAGATCTGAGTAATGAGTGGAGAAGTAGATAAAAGGTGACATGCTACTGAACAGCCAGAGCAACCTCAAAAGCACTTCCGGGAACTCTGCTCCTGGGTCCCCATGACAAGGGAAAGATGGGCTGAGACAGCTACTAGTGAGCAGTAAGTTACAGAACGTTTTCCTGCATCACCTCACTGCACTGTGCCCTGGGAAGCAACGACACCGTTTAGAAAAGCAAAACCTGAACTGCCTCCTGCTCAACTCGTGCCCAAGATGAGGCTCAAGGGGTGATCTTGGGCAAAGCCAACTTCTTAGAATTGTTCCGAGATATGGCGGTGTTACTTCCCTCTCTTCCTAGGAAGGAATTCATCTGTGAGACCTAGAAGATGCTGCCACAGCCTCAAGCTGCAGCCAGGCCTGTGCCGGGCCTCCCTGCTCTCAGCCCTGACCCTCACCCAGGGACGTGACGTCCCGGTTGGACTGCAGACCTGCGCATCCCCATGGACTGGCCTGGTGATCTGCACTCTTGGCTGAGCCTGCTTACTGCCACCGGACCTGTTCTGGTCTTCTTGCAGACGGCCTGCGGGACTGTTCCATGGCCCGTGAGGTCACAGACCCTGCCAGCCTTGCTGCGACTCTTGGATCGCCCTTCCTCTACTGGACAGCTTTCCCTTGATGTGCCCTTGCAGATACTGCTTTGCACATAACGTTTTCGTCTTTACCCATAATGATAACTACATCAGTATTAGTTACAGTCATCTACTACTGTAATAGTAGAAGGAGCATCAAGAGAAGTCGATCAATCCTAAAATACACCCAAGAAAAAAAAAATCAAGAGCATGAAAAGAAGTATAGGGAAAGAGTAATACAGGTTTCAACAGAAAAACCATCACCACCAAAAAAACCTAAACAAATGAGTACTCACCTTTGTTCTTAATCTACCAACTTCATTGACCATTTCAGAATACCTGTTCTTCATTTCTCCCTGCAAATTAAGGTGGAACTCTCTCTCTCTCCCCTCATACACCCTTAGTTTCTTCATAGCTCTGTTCAGAAGCCTCTTCAACCTGCACAACAATTTAGCCAAGAAAACAATGAAGCAAAGGAACAACTGGCCCTTTTCACGTCCTCTCTCATAAAGAGCACAGACATAGCTTGCTTCATCTTTAACATGCTTGACACACCAGAAATTATGGAGAAAAACAGCATTGCTGTACCACAAATCACTTGGAGGGTCCAAATTTCACTTGAAAAGAGGAATAAAGGACCTCCTTCCCTCCCAGGAAAACCACAGGGCAACCTGCATTTGCAGTTCTTTTGGCAACTACTGAAAGCTATAGGCATATGTACAGAATCGCCTTGCAAGAACTACCATGGGGCTTGGATTTGCTCACAAACAGTTACATACGCCTATTTTTATGTTAAAGTTCAATAAAGCTTGACTTCTACTCAGAGATACCTCTTCACCATACTAAAAAGCCATACCTCTTACAGTCTTTCTGCAGTTCGATGTTTCTTTTCATTTCTTGGTCCAGACGCAATTCGACTGGGCGTTTCAACTCTACCAGCTTCTTCACTTTCTTTCTTTCACTCTCACACTTTCAAAAAAAGAAAAGATACATGACACACAGAGCATAGGAACAGCACCCACATGCGGTATATGCCTCTAGCGTTCTCCACTGAAAAGCTGCTGTACGTCGCTATCTGGTTGCCAAGTTCCACAGAACGCCAAGGGACAGAATTCCTGAGAACATTTCATCACTTCAGGTTTCACATCAAACAGGCCAATACTTAACAACAGAAACAGATGCCTCTACTGAAGCAAAGGCCACCCTCTTCTAATGCTTCAAGGCAAAAAAATGGAAACGATGCTGGAAAACACTTTCGGCAGTTCCTCTGTGGAAAAGGAGAAAAGGGAAAGACTGCCCCTTGGAAACTAGCAGCCATTTCTTGTTTCCCAAGCACTACCTCATTTGGCCAGAATTCCTTCAGTACGTTTTTCTGCAAGGCTTTTAAGCTCCCGGTATCCTGCAAGCATGCAACAGCTCCTCCATGCGCTGCATAGGAAACATGAAGTGTTTTAACCCTGCCCAGAAACCACAGGGTCAGAAGATGACCAGAAGGAATCCAAGCAAAGAACTGGGGAATTGCAGCCTTGCTCATGTGCTCAACCGATAGCAAACTGCACTGGAAACTCTTCCCAATAGAACCACTCCAGAATTTACACAAAGATACCCAGCTAGGTTTTATTCACTTCCTGGATGATCCTCAAATGACAAGATACTCAGCGCCTGAATGGCAGGCTTAACAGAACAAGCTGAGTATGTAAGAACTCGACAAAAAGGTGAACACGGTTCTCCTGGGTATTGGCTAGGAGTCCGGAGAATTTTCTAGACTCACCTGTTCCAAGAGTTCAGCCTTTTCCCTGTCAAGCTGAACAACACGCTCTTCAAGGTGGGATCTTGACTTCAATTGCTCTTCCCACATGCTGTGCAATTCCTTTGATGTCAGAGCCAGCATGTTCTGCTTTTGCACCTGTCAAAGCAACAGTGGCAAAAGGGAAAACTAAGGTGACCGGAAAGACAACACTGCAATAGGAAGCAGTAACTTAAGTGGAAACAGGCCTAAGCTCTCCTCTCCCCATCCGAGATCTACGGTTAAGGTTAATGCAGAGTGTAAAACACACCACAGGAAACATAACCAAGAACAGCAATTGAAGCTGGTGGAGAGAATGAACAGCCTACATAAGTGACAAGATGAGGCTGCAACTTTGGGGGATAAGACACTCAGAGGCACGCACAAAGTCACCCTACAACTCTCTTCCAAAGGTCTGCCAGAGTTCATAATGATACATTCTTTGTGATATAATAATGCCTCTGGTGCCCACCACAGAAAATACCCTACCCTCACTGCTGCTGTAACAACTGTACTTCTGAGACCAAGAAAATGTTTTCAAATCGGCAATGCTATTTGTGATTCTACCCAAAGAGACAAAGATTTGCATAACAGATGCATTTGAGTGGAACAGAACTTGCTGATTCAGTTCAAGTATAAAGAATGCAAGTTGGCTAGATGCTTTTAGTGGCATTCTATAAGAAAAAAAAAAAAAAAAAGATGTCTGCTGATCTACAGAAATTCACGAAAACCTTAACACAAAGGCTTAGATAAAAAATCCTCAGGGTGTACAACTTCCTCAAGTGTCCTTACAGAGCAGGTGAAATGCTGGGTCTTATGACAGAGGCTAACATTGTCTCAAGGGCAAGCTGTGACAAAGCTGCAAAGGTAAAAAGTCCAAGATCTCCCAAGTCCAGCCTCCTCTCTCAGCTTACATCTGCCCACAACATCCATCTTATCCACCACACAGCCATTCACTCACTCCCCCCGCAGTGGGATGGGGGAAGAGAATTCATCAAACGACTCACACTGATAAACCCAAGTATCTTGCACACCACCACACAGATACAAAATGCAGCAGCAGGGGAAAAACGAAGTTTACAACCTTTTCCCTCGAGGATGCCTTGCCTCAGAAAGGCTATTTCTCAGCTGAACTGTGCCTACACAGCCCACCTGGATCTTTTCATCAATTACCTGCATACAAAAAATTCAAAGACTAAAACAGTAATTTGCAGAAGCCAGTCATGTACCTGCTGACGGTGGTGGTCCTCTGCAGCTGCCTGTGTTGTCTGTAAGCCAGTTATTAAGTCTTCCAGGCGGTTATGAACCTACAGAAGCATTGAAAGAAGCAAGAATACACACTATGACTTTCCAGACTGAAGTTTATACCTTATTACCAAAAATAAATAATTCCTACACCTCTTCATCTCTTTATTCCTACAGTATTTACACCCAGCACCAATGATCAAGATAGCCTTAGCTTGATGCCACTGTAAAACTGTTAGCAATCATCACCTCTGCTGTTTGCTTCAGGGAGAGAGAACACCATGTGGGATACAAAGAATTTTCCATGAAAACAAACAGGAGTAGCTTTTCCAACGACAGTACATTTGAAAACCATGCCCTATTAACCAAGGGGGAAGGACTAGCATTATGACTGCCTTCCCTCTTCTCTTGTCAGTATCAGTACATCACAAAGTTCAACTTTCACATGTAGTTATTTTCAAAACCTCTTCAGCACTAATTAACACCTATAGTCATAACAAGAACCCCAGGTCACCGGTTACAACACAAAAATAATCTGCTTCATACAGGCCACAGATGAAAGCATCTTATCTGAGCTAAAATCAACCAGTGTGTAGGGGTACCAGGAAATTCCAAAGCTTGCATGGAGTTCTGCAAATGATACTCAAGGCATTTGTCTTCACTGTTTCATGAAGACAAACACACATGAAGCGGCCAAACAAAAAGCACTTCAGCACAGCAAAGGCTCTGGGGAATATAATTTTTATTCCAGTCTGATGATGCCAGTCAGGTCTCTGACACAAAGCAATTGGCATCAATATACCCTGTGGAATGTCCAGGAGTTAATTTGAATACCTTTAACTGTACACATTGCAACAAGTGTCTGAAGCAGCATCTGATGTCATGATGGGCCTAAAGCAGATAATAATTACATCAGTGTATTAGTGCCAAATCCTTACCTCTTACAGTGTTAGAAAGTAGGGCTTGCAATGGGAAAACTCTCAAAACCAGGAAGCTGGGGAATGGACCAGGCCGCCTTCTGAGCAGCTTTTATTCAGTAGAACACAGGGAATGGGTTCCCCGTGGCTCTCCAGGAAAACCTCATCTTAAAATTTTCCCACAGAAACAGGTAACTAGGCTCAGGAGCTCACAAAAAGGGAAGTTCATGACCAGCTTACTGAGGCAGCGGCTTGCAGGTCTCTCTGAAGGGCTTCAATCCTATTGCTTTGTTGCTGGACTGTGGCTTCCAATCTGGCATTTTCAATTTCAAGGCTTAAAAAGAAATACAGGTCTTATTACGGAAATCCACCAGAGCACCATTTCTGAAAGAACAGCGTGAAATACCATAGTCTAAACCAAAAGCGTCCTTCAAAATCGTGTATTAACTTGCTGTGATGCAACAAGGCTATCCTGTTGTTTTTGCACAATCCCAGGAAGCGACAGGCACCTTGCTTCACTGTGTTATTCCCTTACCGTTGCACGTGTTCCTCCAGTTGTTTTACAGTAGTATTAGTCCCAGAAGATGCCAACAGGAGGTCCTGCAGTTTCTGGGAAGAAGCTATTACTTCTCTTTCCTTATTATCCAAGGCCGTCTGCAAGTCATGAACGCAACGCTCAGACTGAAGATGCTGTTCTTCCAACTCCCGCAACTGTAAAGTCACAGTAAGAATCCACAGGAGTCACGTGAGCTTTTATACAGAGGAGTCAACTGCTGCTGAAGGATTCAAGTACTGCATATATCTGCACGTGGCCTCTACTCAAAGAGCTGTAACCATTTCAAGTACGTGCAAACCTTCACTTCTACTAGCAAATGAACACAAACTGTGTTACTTCGTCGTTTTTATACTGGCCTTTCTCCCATGCCTACACTGATTTCCTATAGCACGGTTCTAAGCACCGACGCTGCCCCTCCCACCCTTGCAGTGACTCGTGACACTCTTTGTATCCACTTGTTTGCTCCTCCATTGAAAATATGAATTAAAAAGCTCATCCTTCTCCTATGGCGACTCCACAACTCCCTCATAAGGAGATTTAAGATGATTTCTATTTCAGAGCTCTGAGTCCTCTATATTTCCGGTCATCCCCGCCTCAGAAAGTAGCTTACAAATCACTTGCAAGAAGGCCGCTTAAGCCTGGCAAATTACAGCAGGGCCAAAGAAGGGGGTGGGAGGAAGATGTATGCAGTATATGTTACAAAAGCATTCAAAATTGACAACGTGTTACCTGGTGGCAGGGTTGGGGAGCATAGACAGCATAAAAAAAAATCCCAAGTGCAGTCCACTATTTCTACTGTTCTTCAGAAATCAACCTGCTTGGCCAAGCCAAATGCAATAAGCTATAGACACATCAGTTTATTTTGCAAAGCACCTTAGCAAATACAAACCTTTGTCCAAGAAAGGACATAGTGTCCTCATGTCAAAGACCTTCCAATCATGGACACCAAGTTTATAAATGCCCTGTTTCGGCTGGGATAGAGTTAATTTTCTTCATAGTAGCTAGTATGGGGATATGTTTTGGATTTGTGCTAAAAACAGTGTTGATAATATAGAGATATTTTAGTTGTAGTTAAGTGGTGCTTACACTAGTCAAGGACTTCTCAGCTTCCCATGCTCTGCTGGGTGCACAAGAAGCTGGGAGGGGACACAGCTGGGACAGCTGACCCCAACTGACCGAAGGGATATCCCACACCATATGACATCATGCTTAGCATATAAAGCTGGGGGAAGAAGGAAGGGGGAACATTCGGAGCGATGGCATTTGTCATCCCAAGTAACCATTACGCTTGATGGAGCCCTGCTTTCCTGGAGATGGCTGAACACCTGCTTGCTGATGGGAAGTAGTGAATGAATTCCTTGTTTTGCTTTGCTTCTGTGCATGGCTTTTGCTTTACCAATTAAACCATCTTTATCTCAACCCACGAGTTTCCTCACTTTTACTCTTTGATTCGCTCTCCCATCCCACTGGGGGGCAGTGAGTAAGTGGCGGTGTTGTGCTCAGTTGCTGACTGGGGCTAAACCACAACAATAGAACATTACAATTCATTCACACATCACTAAATCTATCCTGTTGAAGTTTTTTCTAGGTTTTAGGACAGCATTCGCTCCTACTTTCAACAGCCACCCTCAGATTTATTCATATAGTTACAGACATTATGTACCTTGTTTTTAACCTTTTCCAATTCCTTTTGCAAGCGCAGTTTGTCTTCCTCCAGGTCACTGCGGTAGCGTGTAGTAACTTCCAGTGAAGCTTCTGACATAGATTGCTTTTTCAGAGCATCAGCAAGCTCCTGCTGTAGCTGTCTGACCATGCCCTAATGAAACAGTTAAATGAGCATGAAGAAAATCATAAGAACATGAAATATGCTCTTAACTTGTTTGATTATACAATTAGACCTGTCTTCGGATTGAACTAAAAGGTATGAAATTTTGCCTGCCACCAGCAGGCATCTGCACAGATTATGACCTCTCCGTCTTTCTCAGCTGAGCACCTCCAAACTATCAGGAGCTGTTCATGAGGATTTCTGTTTCCTAATACATAAAAAAAGGCTCAAGTATTATTCTTCTTGGAACAATACACAAGCACACACTGCAATCATGTATTTCTTTCTAACAAAACCCTAAGAAATCTGTTGTGATGTAAGAGCTATAGTTTGACTGCAGATATTACTCTGATGACCAAAGGCAGGACTTCGTATTAAACCATTCTTTGTTCTATTCCTCCATTATACAATTAAGATTAAATGAATACATATATCTGAAAGCTCTTTTGAGATACATTTTAAGTGTATGTTGAATCACATCCTCTTGCAGTCTTCTTACTGAGTTCATTTTAGAGTAACAACTGCCTTTATAGTGACAGATTAGGTTTACGAAAAACTGGATAGTTCATATATATATGTAGTGTCTTCAAAAGGAACCTGTTATTTTGGTAGTAAGAATACAAAGCAATTCACAGATTAAAATGATTGACAGCACTGATGGAGTTCTCCCCTCCACCTTAAAGTAAATGACAAAAGAAGAATAAGGTGGTTATCTGACACATGCAGATATCTACTTCACTCAAAGATTCTGGATTTGTTCAATAGAGAAGATCCTACCTACTCCTAGGAGCATAGATAATAATGCATTCTCCCATTATCTATAGCTTTTTCAACCTTTGTCTACATTTCGTCTACCTATTCCTCACTCCTACCCCCACCTTTATTTTCTTCCACCCTTTTTCTTAGTAAAAACATCTACATGCGGAAATGGGAGCAACACTTGGTTCATGCATGTTTGAGCGACATATAATTATGCTAGTGCTCTGCATAGGAGCATGTTTCATACTCATGTACTGTGTCAATTTGCAGAAAGACAGTTTAACTGATTTCCTAATTAGTCTTCTGTCCAGTTAATCAGTCTTTCACAAAGCTACAAAGGAAGAACACATTTGAATATGGCTACACATCATAAAGCAGAGAAGAGAAAGCTTAGGTCAGTGTCTGAAATGAATGTCTCAAGGAACAGGCAGTCCCCTTAGAACCCCCAACACACACACATAAATTAACATCTGGACACTACTAATACTCTTCAATTTTGATAGCAACTTATGGAGAACTGATTTTTTTCTCTCTCTAGGAGCTTAATATAAATTCATTCCCCATCACTTCACTTGTCTGCATCATCATTTCTCAACCCTTCCATATTGGATGGTTCTTCCTTTCATACCACTCTTATTTGTGTCATCAGTAAAATACATATATAAAACCCATCCAGTACAAAAAAATCATTCTATAGGGCATAAAATGGATAAAGGAAGAGAGATTTTAAAAGTTCTAGAGAAGAACTACCTTTCCTGATCCTTTCCTTGGATACCTTTTTTCTGTTCTCTGATGAGATCAGAGCAGTAATACCCTGTTTGCCAAAAGCTTCCACAATTCCAAGAGAAACAAGACAAATCTGAACAAATCAGCATTATTTCATCCCATGCGTCCCATATTTGGTCCCACAACTTACGTTTCTAAAATGTACCAGGTATAAGATAATTTCAAGAACTGACAAACTTTAAATTATACTTTCTAAGTGTATACTTTACCTCTCTTTCTACTTTGTCAGTCTCATATTTAAAGACTTGTTCTCTTAAATCAGCACACTTGGCATTTAATTCCTTGTTTCTCTCTTCCACTAGGTAAACTTGCTTTTCAGTATCAGCTCTGAGTTTGTTGAAAATATCATTAAACCGGTCCTGCACATCATTCACTACTTTTTCTTTGATGATCCCCTTGTTCTGCATATCTTCCAGTTGCTGACGGAGTAAAAGATTTTCACTCTGGAGCTGGGCCAATCGCTCCTGCATGGATTCCTGCTTTATTATAAGTTTGCTTACTTGATCCTTCTCAAGTTGTCGAGCTTGATCGCATTCCTTTGCCTGACACTGGGCTTGACTTAATTCTTTCTGTGTCATTTCTAAAAGCAATGTTTTTTCTCTGAGCATTTGTTTCAACTGGTGAAGCTCATTTTCTAGACTATTAGCTTTGCTTTCAGCTTTACTCAGCTGTTGAGACAAGCTCTTGTTGCTTTCTCGCACATCAGAGAGGTCATGCTGGAGCTTGTCTTGCAAGCGAAGCCATTCATCACGTTCTCTCTGAAATGTTCGTTCAACATCACTTTTTGATGACTGGTGACGTTCAAGTTCTTGAACAGTAGTGTTCAGGCGGGAACGAAATGATTCAATTTCTGTCTCTAGTCTGTCTTTGCTTTCTTTTGTCTGCTCAAGTTTGGAAGTTAGCACTGCAGATTCTGTCTTTAATAAGTTCAGCTGTCCATTGTACTGAAAAACTGTTTGTGTTAAGGCTTCCTCATTCAGTTTAAGTTCTTTTTTGAGATCTTCATTTTTTTCTTTCAAGGTCTCATTTTCCTCTAAATATTTTCCTTCTTCCTCCTGGTGCCTAAGCCTTACTTGATCAAGTTCTAGTCTTAGCATAGCAATCTCATCTTGTAGTAACTGATTTCTGAACAACAGATCCTTTTCTCTCTCAGTGTCGGATTCCTGAGCGACAGAGAACACGAATAAATAGACAGTTGGGAAATGAATCTACAAAACCACTTCAGCATCAAACTGCATTTTAACACTTCTTCAAACATGACTTCAAAGATGAGAGTAAAATTTCAGATAATACATAAGCTAGTCTATGAACTCATGCACATGTACAATGTATGCACACACTGGAAGTGTAACATACCCTTAAAACCTACATGAACATCCCAAATATACAATGCTTTTTTTTTTTCTTAAACCAGCAACCAAACAATAAAATTATTTAAAATATCTCAAGTATAAAGCTTTTAAAATGAAAGTGCTTTCTTGTACATGCATGCCTTTAAAATATTCCCTTCAAGGTTAATTTAGCTGTGTTAGAAATCTGGTAAAAACAAGCCTAAAAGGAGTATTTTCCTTCTGGGACATTTAGCAAAATTGCAACAAACATAAATGCTACCTTTCATCTTCTATCAGTTGTCAAATGCCTTCTTAGCACTTATCTTTTATATTACTGAAAGTTAGCTATACAACTCAATCGTCCCTGGAATGCAGTAGTCTTGTTATTTCCTGTTTATTGTAGATAGAACTTTTTTCCACATAAACGTATTCACCCTACATTTATTGGGCAGCACAGCCAAGAACAAGTTATTCTTCCAAGCACTGTGCATTCTTAGTAAAAATTCAGTAAAATCTTTTCAAGATGTTTTTTTAATACAGTGTTTATGATTGCTTTTTCTCCTCCAATTATTGTAACTCCTACAGAGTTTAAATCATTGCTGATATTCCTCCATAAAATTTTAGTATGTGAGGTGGAAAGGAAAGGCATACATCAAGTATGTTTGATAAGGGAATAAGTAATTAAAAGAAAAAACCCCAAGTAACGGGAACAAAGAATGAGCGTCCAACAACTTTATTCCTGATCAACCTTGACGTAGGTAGCAAGTGTTTCACTGATAGAAACCTTAAAAAGTGATGACAAAATGTCTACGAAATGAAAAATAACAGATAGCTTAAGAAACGGAGTAAACAGTGTCTTCTATTAGTTTCCTACGTGCACATGCAATTCAGGTACATACAGGAGTGATGGCACTTTCCAGAACCTTTGAAGACATAAGGGAAAATAGAAGGGGTATTTACACAGTTAAATTAAATTGGTAATCTGTAAATAATCCATCAAGAAGCAGAAAATATACATGACATTTATTATGACTTTAGAACGAACATGGTGAAATTTAATTAATTAGAAAAAAAATCTACTTACCTCTGAATTTTTTCCTATAGTTCTTCTTGTCTCTTCTTCTAGTTCCTTCTGTCTCCAAAGGTGGTTGTTCAAAATTCCTTCTTGCAGGGCTCTGGCACTCTTTTCCTGAGAGAGCTGTCTCTGTGTTTCATCACGCTCTTCTTCAACCTACAGCAATACAATTAAACTACTTGCATCTTGAGAAAAATCATAGCTAGCAATATTTTCCCATTCTCCTTTGTTTTCTTCCAAATATTTTTGCTTCCCCACAGTTAGGATAATCCATCTACAAACAATAATTTTTCAGAAGAAAACTAAAAATTATGAAGAAATACAGAATGTTTTGTAGTAATTTAGAAAAAGAACTCGAAGTCAGGCTTTGCGTGAAATACAAATAAAACCTAAATTTTGAAAAAGGAGAAAAGGAATCATAAACTTGCAAAGGAAGAAAAAAAAGAAAAGAAAAAGAACAGTCTGCTTGTGAACCAGCTGTTCTCAACTGTCCTCAAAATTTGGCAATAGTTATCCAATGCCTCTTCCATCAACAAAGTACCTCTTTCTTTAGGTGTACTGGAATACAATGCCAATTAAAAAGAAGCAAAAAATAAGACGACAAGTGTTTAACTCATTATTTAATATACCTGTTTCAAGAGCTTTCTCAGTGTTATTAACTCCATTTCTAAATTCCTTGAGTGTAACTCAAGTTGCTGTTTCTCTTCCATCTCTTTACAATATTGATCTTCTTTGCTTCTGAGTTTTTCTCTTGTTTTCTCAAATAGCGTTTCTATTCTGAGCCTCTTTTCCTCTTCTTGTTTCAGAGTAAATCTGGGATTTAACAGAATATTTGAGAAACTAAATCACTGATATAAAAAGTAGATATTCCACATTCCGAACTTGCAGAGACAACTTAAACCATAAAAACGTTAGATCTTTTCCGATTTCATGTTTTTACTGTAATTTTTGACTTTTTAAAGAATTCTAACTTCATTCCGTTATCCATAGTGTATCAGTTGTACAAGATACAGAAATAAACCATTGAGTGATTTATCATTTATTTGTAAGTAAGTTTACATAGGTAAATATACAGTAATATATTTCTATATAGTACATTTCTATGAGTCTTAAAAAAGTCATCTTCATCACCTTCATTCAAAAGGAGTTCATTGTCTTATCAGATCAAAGCATCATAAACTTCTACTATGATTAATATACATTTTTTTAATATGCTGAGCATTGCCTACATATTACAGATTTTGTGATTGCAAGTAATACTGTGGAAGCAGCACACCACTTATCTATGACACACCCGACAATTTTTTAGCCAGCCTTCTGTAAATCTAAAAGAACTGCTGACCACAGGAAGAGCAAGCAGTTTCTATTTACTCAAGAATGAGGTCAGTCTTCAAAAATAGATTTAGAAATGCATAGGGTTTAAGCTTAATACAATTAAAAGTAGCTTTAAACCTCAATGGATCTACATCCAGGAGAAACAACAGCAATTTAGTTTTGAAGCTAATTTATAATGAAAGCCTATGGGAATGTCGACTTCTTTACTATCTGAAACAATCAGCAATAAGCACCAACATGGAAAAAATGGTTCATGGTGTGTCCATAGTACCCAAACAAGAAAGCAGTTTTATGTTTGATAATCATTTGGAATATTTTTTCTGATATCCTTCCAATGGCCAACAAGAAAAAAAAATCAAGTATTAACATAAGGAAAGAGCTGCCAATTGAAAATCTGCTTTAGAAGTTCTGCAAAACAAGTATCAGCAACCACTAATAAATTATTTGAAAGATTGACAGTTACATTTGTATTTGAATGGTTTATACTGAAAGGAAAAAGCTTTACTTACAGTTTTTAGTGTAGTTTCACAAAAAGTATAGCTTTTATAAATATAAAGTTAATATTTCTTTGAGAATTTATTGAGAATGCAAATATTAACTCTTTGTAATGAATAGATATTCAAGAATTTTGAAAAATGGTTGGAGTCAAATCCAGGCCAAGTTGGGACTGACTTTTGTCTTCCTCATTATCCTTTTCCACATACTGGGAGGCACAACTCCTCCAAGCTCAGTTACCTCAGCCTCTCCTCACAGGGCTGGTGCTCCTGCTCCCTGACCAGCTTGGTAGCTCTCTGCTGAACCCACACATATTGATTAAGATCTCTCTTGTACTGGGAGGCAAAAATTGGACCCAGTGCTCTAGACACAGTTTGGCAAGTGCTGAGTAGGGGTGGACAATCACTCCCCTCAATCTCCTGGCTCTGCTGCTCTTAATACAGCCCAGAATGCCATCGGCCTTCTCAGGTGCCAGCTCATGCTGGCTCACGTCGAGCTTGCTCTCTGCCAAGACCACCAGGGCCTTCTCAGCAAGCTCCCCAGCCAGGCCATCCCACGGTACATCATCACAAGGGGAACTTGCTTCCCAAGGGCAGGGCTTTGCATTTGTCCTTGCTGAATTTCATATGGTGCCTGCTGGCCACTCCTGTCTGAAGTGATGTGAACAGTGATTAAAAACCTCACACCATCCAAGTCTAGCTCAGGAGTATGGAGAAAGCAGCTATCCCAGATTTAACCTTTCAAACAAACAAGCAAGCAAGCAAACAAATGCTCTAAGCTCTGAGTTGCATTCTGTGGAGTTACCAGAATTCCTAGTATTATACTCCAACAGAAGCTGCAAAGACAAAATAAAAAAATACATAGCTCATAAATCTCTTATAAATCTCATTTTCCCACATGTACGCTCTTGTTCTCTTCTCTTGCTATTAAATAAAGTTAAAACAACACCCAGAAGATTTTACATGGACATAATATCCAAGCATTTTCCCCCCTGACATTAAGTCCTTTATAAATTAACTTGCCCATGGGATTCAAAACACAAATGACTAGAAACTTCTCATCCTATCATCTGTACCATCAGCATCTTCTGGAAGATGAACACTGACAGGATAACACATTATCAGAATGCAAGGTTACATACTTAAGGCTTTGGATATCACTTTTCCATTCCACTTCTTGGTGAGCCAATATGGATTTCAAATCTTGAGTCTCTTCCACTATTAATTGTGACTCCTCCTTTTCACTTTCCAATTTCCTTACTTCTCTCCAGACAGCTGTATACCGATTTTTCTCACGTTCTATTATCTGTTCATACTCAAGAAGTATATTTTGAATTTTCAACAAAATAGCAGAACCTATTTTGAGATAGAAAAGACACAAAGCTGCACATATACATATGCACAAATACTTTCCAATGTATTTAATGCTTTGCTGTATTGGGTATAGGTGTCAAGGTTTTGGTAATGGGAAGACTGCAGGTTGTGGGGAGGTCTCTGTGAGAAGAGGCCAGGGGCTGCCTCATGCCTGACACAGCCAGTTCCAATGGACCCCCTGCAGGGCACAACTGAGCCTCTCAGCCACGTTGGTGGCACCTCAGGGAAAACGTATTTAGGAAAGGGCAAGAACACCACACAGGCAAAGGAGAAGGGGAAAAGAATATGAAAAACAGCCCTGTGAACGTCCAGGTCGGTGAAGAATGAGGGGGAGGAGGTGCTCCAGGTGCCAGAGCAAAGACTCCCCTGCAGCCCACAGAGACACCATCATCCAAAATGTATTTCCCTGCAGCCCCTGGAGAGAACCATGCTGGAGCAGATATCCACAATGCAGCACTGTGGAGGACCCAATGCCACAGCAGGTTTGTATTTCCTGAAGGACCTGTAGCCCCTGAGAGCCCAGGCTGGAACATATTTTCCCTGAAGGACTGCAGACCCTGGAAGGACTCACATTGGAGCAGGAGAAAAGTGTGAGGAAGAAGGAGCAGTAGAGGAAAACTGCTATGCCCTGCCTGCAGACCCCAGCCTCCCTGCGCCATGCTTGGGGAGGGGTACAGGTGTCGGGAGTGAGGGAGCAAAGTTGAGCTTGAGAGGGGGTGGTGGAGAGGTGTTCTTTTAATTTTTTTGTCTTTGTTTCTCACAATCCAAATCTGTTTTAACTGGTAACAAATTAAGTCAAGTTTCCTGAAGTGGAGTCTGTTTTGCTTGTGACAGTAACTGGCAAGCGATAGTCCTGCCTTTATATCAATCCTTGAGCTTTTTCATCCTATTTTGTCCTGTTGAGGAGGGGCAGTGAGAAAGCAGCTGGGGGGTGGGGGGTTGGCCTTTAGCCTTTGGCCCTTGCCTAACAAAATTTTAGCATAGTTTAATAGACATAGTAAGTGATGCTTGTGTTTATATAATGCTATGTATATTTATGCAAACATCTTATGACATTTGATTTTATATATATTTATATGTAAATATATTTAAGCAAAGCCCTTATTCTGCTGCACTATTTGTCATTAACTATTGGGGGGATATAAAGAGGAAAAAGAAGATCTTGCTAACTTTTGATGACTGCATTAGAAGGAACTGAACTGTACTTTGCAAGAACCTGCTTCTCCTGCTCTGACTAGACAGAGAACCAACGATAAAGTAAGGCATGTTTGCTGACAACATAGGCGGACATCTAATGTTAGGTGAGAATTTCACATCTTGAGGAGGATCTCTAATCATAAAAAATTATTAGATCAAACTATAAAACTAAAATAGCTAGGAGAGCATATAAAGAAATCACGTTTTAAAAGAAGAACTTGTAACAGCTGAAGACAAAGTGAATTGAAAACATACCCGTATGATCCACACTAAGCTGTTCTAACAGCAACATAGCCTCTTTGTAGGTTGAAGTTGGTAATTCAACATCCTCTGAAGTTGTGTCAGATGAGTGAGTTAAATCAAGGTCACCAGCTACATCCATTTGTGTGACCTATAAGCAATACAGTATTTTCTGTATACAACTACATAGTATTACAGATCATTACAAATGCATGAATGATTCATTCTCTCATTCGCAGCCCACAGATTTGGCTCAAATATGATAAAGTCACATACTAGCAGCAATTTGTGCATCTGGTTGATCACTACAATAATGCTGTTCCCATCTAAGTGATTAAAAGCCGATATAAACTATTTATCAGGAAACTAATTTTATAGTACCTTTTTCTTTTCACTCCCCGTTTTAGCTGCAGGTCTGGAAAACAGAAATATATTTCAGTACTGGAATGCTTATATTGTATTATAAACAATATCCAAAGTTGCTCTGAAAACTTAATTTCAGAAGTGAATTAAACTAAAATTTAATGTAAGAATTTTGTCAGATGTAGTTGAAGATTGAAAAAAATTAGTAGACTATTATGTCTACTGTAAGGCTATGTTTTTCACAAGATATTAAGCAAAAAGTTGAAATAACTGTTCTCTGCACTTCACTCAAAATTATAGGAATCTTACAGCTACAGATATGTAGATATACAGTTATGTGCATTCCCTGTTTAATACTAGAGGTTTAGCTCTCTTCAGTACTGAGAATCCTTCTCTTACAGGTCAAAGAACCGTAATTTTGGTTTCTCTAGTGTACTGGTCTGGCTGGGATGGAGTTAATTTTCTTCATTGCAGCCCACACAGTGTTGTGTGTTAGATTTCTGACCAAAACAGTGTTGATAACACACCAATGTTTTAGCTATTGCTGAACAGTGCTTGTACAGTGTCAACACCTTCTCACTTTGCCTCCCACAAAAGTAAGTTTGGGGTGGGCAAGAAGTTGGGAGGGGACACAGCTGGGGGGGGGGGGGGGGGGGGGCAGGGAGGGCAGAAAAAACTGAGATGCCTGCAATGAAAGAATGATTTTACTCTTTGAATGTCTCTCCTCTCGCTTTTTAAAAATATTTTTAATATATATATATATATAAAAATATAATATATATATTTCTCCACATGCACACACTCAGGAAATTCAGAATTTGCGCACATCTGACCTTATCATTAACTTGGCTAGTAGCTTCAAAGCACTCTAAGCAAAAAGGAAGTGTTTTTGTACACAAAGGCCATCAGGTAGTGCTGTCATGTGAAAGAACAAAAATCATGGTACGCATCAGGTTTACAAAACTTACCTTTAGCTTTCAGGTCAATTTTTACTATTAAGTTTTATTTATAACTTTCCTTATATTCAGTACCTTCCTTCATCTTGAGATGTTTCACTGAAAGTGCTGTCATCCAGTATTTGAAAATTATTCCCACTGGAAGAGCTCATCTGCTGATTAGCTTTCTGCTTTGAAGTCTGCCTTTTATTTTTCTTCGCAACTTTGGCATTCAGGGCAAATTTACTACATTAAACGGAAAGGAAAAAAAAAATCACTGAGTAGCTTTACATAAAATATTTCTGTGAAATGGATATATACTTAAGATGATGTCCAGAAACAACTGAGACGAAAAATATCTATGATAAAACAGACTTGACTCCAAAGATCATGGAAGATACCCAAGTACTCAAAAAAACCTTCCACTAGGAATGAGGGGGAAATGTGGAATCTGAGCTGGAACTTATCTAATATCCCCATTAGAGGAGATATCTAGAGCAGAGATTCCTTTGAAAGACAGACAAGAAAAAACTCCTGCTTAGGGTTACATAAAAATACTTGTGCTTTCTTCAAACTTTTGAGATTAGTTTGGTAATATCATCTTTTCCCTTTTCCTGACAAAGAGCATCTGAACTTAATGGAAAGGAAAACACCAACTACATGGAGATGACTAAAATCACCTAGAAAAGGGAGAAAGCAAAGTAAACTGAAAGTTCCTACTTTTTTTTTTGGATGGCCATTTCCTACAATAACAACTGCTTTTTCCAGTCTTCAACTCTGGTTTTGAGGACACATTTTGCCTCCGTATTGACAAGGAAATCCACAGGAATTTAGTTTCTCTCTTTTTTTTTCTTTTTCTTTTTATCAAAGCAGGCAATAAATTTGAACCTCCATTACGAGCTTAAGTTTTTTTCTAAAAAAATTTTTTTCTTAAATGTATGAGAAGCAATAGACTACTCAGTATGGCTTTCAGCATTGAGGAAACTACTTCAACTACTATATATTAGAAAACCTAAAAGATACGTAAGTAGCACTACAAATAAGAATTAGAAGTTATTTCCTTAGTTTACCCTTTCATCGGCATTTTAATTGATTTTGATCTCTCCTCAGACAAAAAATTCTTTTTGTCTTCTTCTTCTATAGTGTTTTCATTCTCCATTTTCAAAGAGTCATTCTTCCTTAGAGAAAGCTTTTGTTTCATTTGCTGATTAGTAATGTTGCCTGCTGGTGTATTTAATTTATCAAGATCTTCCTGTTTTGCCACCTCCTGCGTTTTGAAGCATCTTTGTTTGCTTTTTTCCTTCTCAACCTACAAAAAGAAAGTTAAGCTTCATATATTTCTCAGTTTTTCTAGAAGAGAGAAACACCATACCCAAGATTGAATAATTCAGGGTTTACCTCTGAAATCATGTAAAATAAAATAAAAAAAATTAAATTCATGTAGAGAAGCATTTTCACAAAATTACACTACAAAGTGTATTGAGTCATTGAAAGTACTTTAAATTCACTCATGATTAAAGATATAAAAAACCACAGCCCTTAGAAAGAAAACAATAGTTTATCTTAAAACATGAACAACAAAAAAGTGTTACTGATGGACAAAGAGTTAGAAGAACTGCACAATGTTAGTTGTAAAAACACAGAAAAAAAAATCAAGTGGAAGTGTGCTCGGTTACTGCTTCCTTAATATGGGCGGTGGGTGGGGAGGGGATGGGGGGAAAGAGATCCCAAAACTCACAAGCAGCAATGGTTTCACAACAAACAGGAATTTTAGTGAAGGGCAATGAAGACACACCATGCAGAAATCACAGCAAATGAATAGATTAGTCAAGACCCTGTTCAGAAGCTATTTTCATTCTTTGATTCAGAATCAGAACTGATGTAGCTATGTGCAATTGTTTTTATGGCTATGAAGTGATAACTACTTACACTGGAACTGAGTGCCACCTATTGTTAAACTGGAATAATAATGCATTCTGTGTTTTCCAAAAACCTTCTAAGTACATAATGGGGAACAGGACAGCTCTTCACTGCTCTCTTTATGAATAAGTAATGTATTTTCATTAAAACAAAAACCAATTTGCACAAAGCATCTTCCCTTAATGATGAATAGCTAAAGTGAACAGGACCATTGATATGGAGAAAGACTAAAGAATAAGGAGTAGCCGGTGAACTTCTACCTCTTTTTGCAGCTGTACCTTCTCTTTCTCCAAAGCCAGGAATACTATTTGCAGCATTCCTACCTTACTCTTAAATCTTTCCATATCTTGTTTTAGTTCTTCATCAAGATTCTTTGCCAGCATGCCACACGATTGCTGAGCATTTGCAAAAAGACTGTCAATTTCTGTTTCTCCTATTTTATTATTGTCGGTGAGGCAGTCCCTAGGAACATCATTAAATGCAGAGTCTTTTCCAAGTTTCCTTTCTGTTACAAAAAAAGCATTTTCATCACTTGTAGAAACAGGTCTTATTTTAGGAAGAATATTAGAACCATCATCCAAAATACTTGTTTTTAAGCTATGTCTCAGAGAGTATTTGGGACTTCCCTCTACATTTCTACTACTTCCATTTTCATTGTCTTCCACTTCCATAGTAGGCATTTTCTTTTCCTCTCCTTCTGCTAGAGGCACTTTTGTATTATCCGTATCGTTTATGCTACCTTCTTCATCTGTATTCCAGGCATCTTCCACATTTGCATTTAAGTTACTTTGATCAGGAAGGACACCAGGACTCGGAATTACAGTTTCCAATTTGGGTTCTTTTCCACCTAGCATAAGTTTAATATCTCCAAATTTACCTTTACTTTCTAACTTATTACTTGATTCTGTTGCATGAGGTAAAACAAAATGAGAACTCTTCAATTCTTCACTGAAGCCATCTTCTGACATTTCTTCCACAAGGGAAGCAGTTTTCTGAGTTTCATTAATTTCACCAAACAGCTGCTTCAGCTCTGCTGTAATGTTTTTAAAATTTGTTTTCAGTTCCCTTTTCTCATTTTCAACCCACATTCTTTCATATCTTTCTTCCCAAGGTTTTGGACTTAACTGCTTGTCAGCACAGTGCGATTCTTCATTTTCTGTTAGGGCTTCCTGATGTGAAATTTCTGCTTTGCCAGTCTGATTTTCACATGCTGTTTTTTCTATCAAGTTGGTAGTTTCTAAAATATATTTATCCTTAAGTAAACAGGTACAGACAGAAAGATTACCAAGAAAAAGGAAGTTACAGTTAATCTAGGTAATTTCTGTTGCAAACTCATATTATCATGTAACAGAAATAACAGAAATAAGACATTTTGAAAGCAACTGTTTATAATAGAAATCAAAGGATACTAAATTAAAGGTTCACTGAATCATCATTTCCTTAAAAATAGAAGGACTTACTTGAGAGACAACAGGTTTTTTTTGGATTAAATTTGTCTGGACATTAGGGTTGTTTTTACCTTTTAGCCTGCCTGCTTCCTGTAACTGGTGGCATTTGTCACAAAGCAATTTATTTTTTCATGTTTTATTGCTTGAGTACCATTTTTCATTACAACTGCCTACATTTTCCCCACTCTCCTTCCTCCGTGATTCTCCATTGTCTGTCCTTCTACAGTTCCCCACTAGCTGAGCTAATACAATGTGAATGAACATACCAAGCTTCTACTGTCCACCACAAAGAGAACTGGCTAAGTTAGGACTATTTCTTCACCCAAGACTCAGAAATATTAAATTTTATTCCAAGCAAAAGCATTTAGTAGGGAAACCTGTCCCTTCTTTCCCTCATCCCAAAAATGAGGAACCCAAGTTTGTATGAAAACCGTACCATGCCTCAACCCCACCCAGTCTTCTTACGTCCCTGACCCCATGCTCTGTTCCTCAGCAGCTCTGACTGCTCCTGCCATGTGTCACAGTCCTCCCAACATGCTCCCTCCCCACATGCCTCCTTAGCTCATGGTCCCTTCTAAATAGGGCCTGCAGCCTTGGTGTCCCAATGGGCTAAGACCAGCCAATTCCTTGCTCTCTTCTCATTAGCCAGGCCCTTTTCTCCCTCTGCAAATATTCATCTTTTCAGAACAGGGGAGGTGCACCTCAGCAAGCCACCATCTGTCTCAGCCTCTCCATTCCCAAGTTCATTGCCCAACTACTACCACCTTCCAATAGGCTTAAGTTCTGTGCTCCGCCTGTTAAAATTAAGCATGTTCTTCTTTCACGGTGCCTGGGTGTGGGGTGGAAATGATTTGCTCCACTGTCCCTTGAGGTGTTACAGAAGACTCCAGATCCCTCTATCCAGCCCTGTCCTCTATGCCCAACACAAAGAGGATGACTGCTTTACTCCCCTCTGGAAAAAACCCTTTACAAACACTTATTAACATGGCCAAACACAGGTGTATTTTGCAGAGGCAGGGAAAGCATCAGGAAGGTCACCAAATTTCAAGTTTTTTTGTTTGACCTTTCTCTTACAAAGGGGAAGACTGGGTGTGTTTAATCATACAGATCAGCAGATTATAGACAAATCTCTCCCTTCATTTGAACGTGCACTTTGCACAGCGGAAAAAATGCATTTGACTGCACTGTTTCTCAGCACCACATGAAAGGAAAAACACTGGTAAAAATTTAAGCAAACCAGCTGGAAACAAATCAGTATAACAGCAAGTATCCAACATAATGACAAGGATTTTTACCCACCATAAGAAGATTGTATCCAACTTTACTTCAGAAATACAACCTTCATCTACAGGACTCTCCCATCAGCATTATTCACTGACTGTTAAGTTTTCTTTACCTTAGTGTATAATACAATTTACCAATTCAGACTAATTAAAAATATTTGGGTTTACATACCCACACCCCAGAGTTTTCAATGGCATCCTTGATGTCTTCTTTTTCAGCTGATGATGACATATGAAAGGTAGATCCTGAGTTCTCACCTACAGTGAAAAATACATTTTTATAACCAGCATGGCTTCATACTACTTATTTACACCTAAAGTGCTTCTTGAATCATCATATTTGTGAGAAAAATCTTAACACAGAATAACACATCCCCTCAAATTTGTGAGCTCCTAGAGAGAAAATTATAATACAGATGTAAGATGCATCCGTGTGAATTCCTTTCTTCCAGGGCATTTTAGTTTTTAATGTATAAAGGAAATTTGCTGAAAATCACTATAAAAGGTCACAAATAAACCATTCTTGTTTCTTAAGGGGAAGGGTGGGGAGAACACATTGTGCCATGCAGTAATTAGCTACATTCCTCCAGCAATTTTAATCTCCCTATGTGTTGTGCACAGAAAATCACAAACAACAAAATCACAGGCTTGAAATCTTTAAGGCTCCAGCTTTACTCCATGCATGAAACAAATCTGTCTCTAGACATGGATCTGGACTGAGTATTTCAAACTGCTGACTAATCTGTTGCAGAAGACACAGATGGAACAGTGAATGAGAGACAGACTTGTGAAATGTTGAGGAACCCATTATCCAGATGTTTCACTTGTATCATTGAAAACTGGATTCCACGCTTTCCTCTCAGAATTTCTAAGTAATATTGGACAGGTCACGAACTCCTCAGAAGCAGTCACTCAGTCTAGGCTCCTCATTATGGGGTGCCTACCTTGAATCTGTTATATCTGAAAATTTACCTCTGAGAATTGGACTCCTAATGGTCCCAGATACAACTTAGAAGCAGCAACTCATTGTCACTGTTTGTGTGGAAGGCACACTGAACACTTTGAAGTATCAAGTATTCAGAAAGAAACAAGTCCCAGCATCTCAAGTGTGGCATCTAAAAATGGAGATGGAGGTTTTTCACCTTAATCACTCTGCACCTCATTTCCTGCTCCATAATTCTATGGCTTCTATGCAATAGCCTTTCTATACACAAAGCTTCACTGCTAAAGAAGGACACAATTTTCTGTTTTTCCTATAAGAAAAAGGTAAGCAAGACGGAAAAAATAGGTACCATCATAAACATACAAAAGGGTCCAGTGTTAAGAAGTCACATGGGCAACCCTACTTCTGGCATTTTCTGCTTTAGGTGACTCCTTTTGCAAGCTTTTATTTCTTGAAAGGGATTACATTAGATACAAGGTTAGAGTTACAACTCATATGTCTGAATTGGGAACTTAAGCTCCTCAGTCATACAGGTCTCCAGAGGTCAACTCTAACCTCAAGTTACACACTGAAATAACAACCTTCCTCTCCCACCTCAATCACTGGTGGGTGCAATTTCCTAGGGTTTTTTTGTAAATTTCTTTTTTGGGTATTTTAGCACAAGGCATTTCCCAGAACGCATTAGTCATTAGTGGGTTGACAGCACTTATTTCACAGGGTTTTTATGATGATCTATTGATGACTATGTCTGAAATGCATCAATCTGATGAGTATTAAAGATAATAACAACAACAATAATTAATGATTATCTAAGCATAATGTTCTGTAAGAAAAACAGGCATTTTTTCCTTTTTCTTGTTTTTTGAGATCACAGAGTAGATTTAGCCTTTACTGGTGCTTGTAGATATCCCAATACCAGGCTTTTTGCTGGTGCAGATGATGGTTCCAACCAGCATTAGAAATAGAGGACAGATGCGCTGGTGATTGTAGATAGTACCATAGAAGGTACTGCAGACAGTATCATAAATTATCAGTACCAAAATGCTTGGAATAATTAAATGCTTAGCTTCTATACAAATAACCTCCATAATTCAGAGATCAACATCTTCCTTTCCTCCAACAGATATGCACAGTTTTTGTAGATGGGTCCTTATTCCTCCTACTAGAGTTGTAATGTGGCTAGATAGTATGAACCAGCAAGTCCTTTCCTCACTGAGCATACAGTTCCGGGAGTGCCAACTGGAAGGGGTGGCCAGAAGCATTGGAGCCTGATGAAATCAAAGAGAAGCATCCACACAGACGTCACATTGATTTGTGACATCCTTTCAGGAAACAAAAGGAAAATAACTCAAGAGCGCAGAACTGGGCACAGACAGGCACCCAGTATGTTGGTAATTTGCACGTAAGCCTCTTGGGTGGTAACAATATCTCCTGGAAAGAGAAGAATCTGGACACACCAGCGTGCTTGGAGTTTCTACTACTCCTAGAAGCCTCTCCACCCCAAGCAAAGCAGGGGCTTTTCATCAATGTTCATTCAGGTCAAACTGCAACATGCATGCAGCTTCCTACCATACAACTTGAGATGTGTGATCACTCCCACCACGTAACACGGACACCACAATTTTGCTTAAAAGATAGTGTAAGTATTTTGTGGATGCAGGAGAGCTGTGACACCTTTCCTGAAGAATACTGCCCAGACCGAACAAGCTTTTCTGGTCAACTGTATCTACCTGAAAGCCGGATAAAAGCAGAGCTGTCAGCACCCAGAGTTTTGTGCTAGCCTTCTAAACAGGCAATTCACATTCTCTGTTCAGAGTACATAGGTGTCTTAATGTTTTGGATTCTGTTTCAGAGTCCAGACACTTTAAAGTTAGGTGCCATGCTGCTATAATCAAAAAAACAACCTGAACTCCTATTCAGTCTTGCCCATCATGGTCAAGAGTAAAGTTTTCAGCAGCAGCTATTTGATTCTGAAGTATCAGTCTTCAGATAAGATTTTAGGATCTTTGGAGCCCGTAAGATTTCTTTTCCATGGAGTTTAATCAATCTTGAGGTTTCTGTATGATGAGCACAGAACAAGGAAAAAGGCAGGAAAGATGAAAGGCAATAATGTTCTTCCATCTGCAAAATTCCAGTTTTCATGCTGTCAGTAACTCTAAGCCATTGGAAAAATAATTCAAAAACATCCGCTAACAAGGACTTGTCCCCTTAGCCCTTGCAAGTAAAATTTCTTCTCTTCTTGGAGCAGTAATTCATGAGTCTATTTTCTGTATTATTGGCTTCTGTCAACATTGTGAAAGAGGGATCACCCCTCATTGTCAAGACTTTTTTACTTCTAGCACAGGGAGAAATTTTTAGTTAAAACACTGGTAGAACCCTAGTCTGAAGCTTCTGAAGAGCCTGTCATTTAAAAAAATTACATCGAAAATTCACAGAGTAAATTAAATTCCAGTATTTTTGCCAGTCATTTATTATTAGCATGCATTTTTACTCTTGGATACCTGCAGTGGGGTTAGATGAATCTGGCTTCATGCCTAACATATAAATACACAGAAATCCCTGTGCATACAAGAGGTGCAAATCCCCCACCTTTTACTGCCTGTTCTCTAGCTAGCGTTGAAAGATGACTTTAGTGTTCTTTCCAATTAGCCTTTACCTCTCCTCTTTCTTCTGAGATTTCCCTCCTCAAATTATCTTACATAGGGACTTTTTGCAGGTTACAGTGCAAAGCAGCTACTCTTCCATACAAAAAACATGGGAACACCACTACTTAATTTTGACCCAAAAATAGATTTTAAGAAGTTATTACTATGAGTCATTAACAAAGGAAATTGAATGAGAGATGAAATTTCCCATTCTACACTTCATTGTGCAAGATACTCTATCTGTTTTCCAGATTTATGAAATACACTTGTGAAGGGTGGCATTCAACCCTTTTAGAGTTGGAAATACTTGTGCCACAGGAATCATGATGCTTTGCTGAAGCCAACTAAATTGCTTAAAACCAAATTAAAACATAGAATTTTGAAAGAAATTTTCACATGTACTTCTTAACACCTGATCTTCAAGATAACACATGGGTAAAAACCAACATGACATAAATGAATAAAGACACATAGGAAAAATAGCTGACATGAAATGAGCTGTGAAAAGGCAGTCTTTCCTTTCTGTGTTTATAATTTTATAACATACTGGTCCACTATGGGGCTACATTTCACATTACTGTGTGATACAGACAAAACCAAAACTCATGTTTTAACTGAGCAACCTTTAACAATCCTCTACGCATACTACAAAAACACTATCACTGCAAAATAAAGGGCAACAGTACCTGTTGTTGCTTACCCATTGCAAATATATGAGAGAGAGGAGAAGGAGGAGGGCGAGAGGAAGAAAGAGATATTTTTCCTAGAGAGAAGTTTAATCTCTATTATTGTCAAAAGAACACTTTTTCCCCCCTGAAACAAGGATGCCAAAGAACTTGGAACTATTTGTATTCCATCCTTAGAAGTTACAATAATTTAAAAAATTATTTCCAATTACCTACTTTGCTTACTTGCCTACATATCTGTTCACCTCTCTGGTTTATATTTTCAATAGGTGATTGTAGAAACTCTAAAACCTGAATGGGGAATTGTTTCTCATCTCTAACAAATGCGCAAATCAATAAATGTTAGAACAAAGAAACTAAAAAACCATTAAGGTCCTATATCCTCTCTCCAATATATACTGCAACAGCTAGACGCTTCACTTTCAGCCTTGTTTCCAAAGAAAAGATAATTCCTGACAACATGCTGACACTGTTATTTCCTCCCACTTTGCCTCCCTTCCCCACTTCCTTCCCCTACCTCTGAACCTGCTGGTCAGTCTCCACGAAAGAGGGGGAGGCCTCAGAGGAATGTATCTGCTACATGTTTCAAAACAACTGCCAGACAAGAAATACCTTGTACTTTCTCTTTTCTCTACACTCTCAGTAAAGAAAAGCCAGGCAAGTAATAATTCCTGCTAAGTGCAGGAATGAGCCCAAGAATTACTCTTTGTCTCACCTGCAGCTCCTGGATAGCTTAGCTTTCAGACCCCTAGCCTGGAATCAGCCACAGCACATGTTCAGAGAACAAGGAATATCAGGAAGGCCTTTTTTGAGAAGTTGGAAGGAAAGCAAAACTTGAGGACGGGCTGAAAAGAGGAGATGACAGCAGGTATGGTGGAGGAAGAATACTTCCAGTGTTAAATGGCAGATGACAGGAGGGAGCACACATATACATAGTGGCATATTTCAGTAGACCTTCTGCTCCCAGAACACCTCGCTAGAACCATTAATTTAATATAATGAAAAAATTTGCAAGTACATGTCTGTTCATAAAAGAACAAAAAGACTGTTATGAATACCTTCAATATCCTCTGCATCTCCTAAACCAAATTCCTCCAATAGATCTGCAAAACAAATAAGTCATATGCTTTATTAAATAATCCTATCCAGAAAGATTATGAAGCTAGACCCAGAACCACATGAAGTGAACACTACCTGATTTCTGCTGCTGCCTTTTAAGAGAGGTTTCATTCATTTCCAAAACAGATTTGGGAGTCTTCAGCTATGAAAGACACAACCCAATGATAAAAAAACAAATTAAAAGTAACTACATACTATTTAATGAGCAGAACAACTAGTCAGTCTGACACGAACAAATACTTACCTGGGAATCGTTTGGTTTCTCCAAGAAGCCTAGAGGTGCAAAAATGTTTTGGGAAATGTTATTTTATTTAATTGAAGGTATCTTTTACTTCATGAATAGTTTCTACAACTAAGTATTAGTTGCAAGTATTATTTCATCAACAGTACAATACCTAACATTCAATTTACCTCATCATACAGCATACGAAAAATGGACAATACATACTTCCCATTGTGTACCTTGGATTTAAAAAATAATAATCACAGAGCTAGGACAATTCATGTGAAGCAATAAGGTCACGCTCGTTAACAGAACAAGATCAAAATATTCAAAAATCAAATCACATCACATTCAAGTATCAAAAATAAAACGATTATTTCAAAAGCCAAAGCTGGTCTGCTGTAATGAATGATCATAAACCAGCCCAAAAGCACTGTGACTGTGACTATCCTACTCCTCAACATCAAACACTTGTATCTTCCTTTCCATTGACAGGACAGAGAAAGCATGGGTCCAAACACAGAAACCTCATACACGTGTCATTCAATGAGGTTAAAATCAAGCTAGTTCTCAACATATTGTTCTGGTTTAGCTTGCAAGAAAACAAAAGAAAATGTTGTTTGGTTGTAATCTCCATTTATAGCATAGTTTCAAAATTATTTTTTTTTTTAATTTTTGTCCAACGTTAAATTGTTTCCAAACCCACACAATCTACTGGCCCACCTAGTCCATATTTCTCAAATCCTCTGCTTTAGTCATCTTACAGTTCGAGTCCTCTCATGAAAGTAGTATATGAAATGTTACTAAAAATGGCTCCACAGGAAAATTTTTATATTTAAAAAAATTTATTAAAAAACAAACAGTATTTGATTTCAGTAAACTTGGTGGTCTAGCAGTATGGAAGTACCCTAGAAAGATAATCAGAATCACCTTTTACCCCCTTTTCACACTGATTTTAAACTTATCTTAGTAGAATCATACAAAGCAGACTTCCATGACAACTACTCAACAAGTAGATTTACAAGCTCCTTGGAGCTTGTAAACTTTTACTTCCAGCTTACTAAACTAAAACTGGATTAGCTTCTTCAGCTATTCTATTGTACCTATACTATAAGCAGGACTGACAAACCATTTGTTAAAGGGGAAATCCTTCAGAAAAGAGTTCTACCCCCACAGCAAAACTTCCCTGCCATCCTATGCTCAAGAGACACTGTCACAAACTACAGGCAGAAAACCTTAGCAACAAAACCTGAACTTTTAGTCACATTGTAGCTTCTAGGCAAAGCACAACAGAAAGCTATCAAAAGTTAAGCTAGGAAAAAAAAATGCTTAGCCAGACCATAGCTTTCTTCTGCTGCACTGTCATCCAAGAACGTTCAAGTGTTCAGACACGTCAGTCCTAAACCATATACACTTTCATCACTATGCAAGAACTTGAATCCAAAAAAATGCAAACACATCCAAAGAACACACATAATGCAAACAAGACAACTTCCTTTACAAACTGGCCAGCATGCGCTGTGATAACTGGTGTTAATTAACAAATAAATACTAAGCACTTCATTGCTATAGTGCACAGCCACATCATAACAGCATTCCTAAGACAGACACTGATAAAAATTCACTTTAGCCTATAAGCGCTTACAGACGAACATTTAGTCCACCATGAAGTTACCATTGCCACGTTCCCCTGAAACAATTTGTGAGCATGGTCCATGTCTGTCTGCATCTGGGAGCAACACATCGGATGATACTTTTCTCGGGCTTTCAGAATCCGTCTGTATAATCTAAAACACATGCACGAGAATTGGTACAAATGCATTTTCAACTCATTTCTATGCAAAAAGCTCCTGCTAAGCCAACTTGGATAGCACGGTATCAAGTATATTAGAGATAGAAAAACCTTTAATAAGACCCTTGGAAAGGACACATCAAGACATAGTATATTGGAAAAAATCATAGCAGTTGTGTATATTTTCACATCCTAGGCAAAAACCTCACAACTCATCTAAACTGTTCTGTCATGTTATAAACCTCAAACTGGACCAACACAAAACAGAATTAACATGCTAACTCAAGATGTGGGTTGTGAACCAATAACTGCAGGTCTGTGGTGATCCAACATTTGTGCTGAACTTGTACCTGACATTCAAGTTTGTGCTTATGTTCCCTACGCATGTATCCTGCAGTGGTGAGTGAACACATTGCTTTTCCCAATTGCAAGGACAGTATAGAAAAAAAAAATTTAGTCTTGTATTTTTAAGAAGTGGGTGGTGAAGAGTTCGTTTTTCCTCACAAGAAAAACCAGAGGGGGTTAGCTACAGACCCTGTTCATTTTCTTCTATCCTATTACAACAGACAGAAAGAACTAAAACGGTAAACACAGCCAGCATGTGAGGTATTTCTGTTGAATATGACTTTCAAAAAGGGGCTGAAGTACACATACAAATGGTATAGAGGGTCTACTCAGAAGTAGCTAACACTCTAGGCTGTAGACCCAAAGGGCAACCACTGACCAGGTCAGCAGAATAGAGCAGTATGGTGAAAAAGCAACAATCCTGCCAGCCACTGTGAAAAGCTCAGTGTACTTTAAGCAGCAAGAAACTTTGCTGCTTCAATACTATACTAGAAACCAAACTCAAAGGCCAGTTGCTATAAGACCAAAGTCGTTAGCTTGACCTAACTTCATCCCAATACTAAATGAACAGCTGGCCTACAGCAGAAGTGTTTCAAGGGCCCCCAGTTAGAGGCATATGGCAGAAGCAGGAAAAGAGGAAATAAACCTCATCAACGGTAAGTCCCAAGTCAAAAGCAAGCTCTCAAGTGCTTCTGTATCTTACTCTTACCTCCCCCCACCTCCCTCTGGTGGGAACCTCCGTGTCCTTCATGGAAAGTACCTCAGAATCCCAGGGAGATTCAGCATCATCCTCTTCCTCTGCTCCCACTGCTGGCAGAGCACCTACAAATGAGGTAAGAGGTGAGACACTGAGTGTTTATATTTCACTCTGTTTTTGCCCATCAGTCAAGCCCTGCATCCAAAAGATGCACAGTGATTCCACTGCTGCAGACAAACTAAGAAGTGAGTGTTATTCAAGGGTTACTTCACACCCAGCCACATCATGGTATTTCCTTTACATCGCCACCTCCTCTTGCTTTCTCTCCAACAGATGGCTATGCGCAACAGCAGACACAGCTACAAGCAACATCCAACACATGTTTGGGTAACATTCAGGAAGAGACTCCAGCATGCTGCAGTCCTATGGTATACAGAGTTTAGGTCACCTGATCTCCAGCCTACAGCTCCAGAATTTGGCATTTATTACCACTTTCCACTGTACAGGGGGTACCATAGAAACACTATCCAAAACATCCTCATGCTAACTTCACTAAAATCACCAAGAAACGGCACTCCTTTTGTAGTGCTACCAGGAAACACCTTCCTGGATAGAGAATTGTTACCCTGCAACTTCCCAAAAGCTAAACACCTAAGCATTACCATTTAAAAATAAGAGTAGAGGCTCACAGCTCAAACACTCGCCCCAAACACACAAAAGCTGTTTCCATCTCAGGGGGTTAACATCCAAATCTCTTCTCTACCAGACGAACATAAGGCTCAGTCTCAGTGGGTTCCTGGCCAGATTAGACTATCTTCATTTCTCTGTTTTAAGCTACTCCATTAGGTAAAACTGATTCAGTATTCACTTGTGTGGAGACATGCACACAAAGAAGGTGGAAGGAGCTGGAGAGCAGTGAGGGCACCCACCCCAGAATGCAGCAACTGCTGGTTCCGATCTGGGCTCTGACTACTTACACTATTCCAAACTCACACTTACAGCAAAATGCATAGAGACGGAAGAGCATGTGTAGGCACAACACTTGAATACAGCAGGTTCTGCCAGGCCCCCTGTGTAGCATTTGATCAGCAGCTACACATGCTCTGGTAACATCTACCACACCAAGCTACTCTCTGGAGACAGACAGTGGAAATGGTGCCTTCTCCTGCTCCGAGACCTGAGGTGAGTACCAGAGTGCTCAACTCTGACCAAGCTGGTAATGCTTTCAAGCATAGACAAGTGTAGCACTGGAAAGACCTTCTGTATTTTAAAACTGGACAAGGTGAGGCACTGGAACAGAATAGCTTTCTCTCAGCTTGACTCAAATCATTCCCAGGCTTCAGCCAAGAGCAATCTCAGCTTTTCAATCCAACAGTATGAGCCAGAAAGGGGAATGCTACTGTCACACCCACTCTAGTCCTCCTTTTCTTCATCTGCGCATTTTGTTCAGACTGCTGCAGGGAGAACACAGCAACAAAAGCAAGAGTGGCACTTGTTTCATAGAGCATCGTTTGGAATCCAACACCACAATTTCAGTTTTTCAAGAATGAATGAAAAGGAACAAAAGCTGCTTTCCTTCTCTGCCAGCGCCCACAAGGATTCACAGGCAAGGGAAAAGTTTGCTATCTCAGAAGTCAATCACCATTTTAGTTCATTTACTGTGCATCAATTTATAGATTGAAGAACTGGGATCAGTATTTACTAACTGATTTCTCTCACCAGCATTGTCTTTTGAAGACTTGTGGACTTGCTGGCTATCATTACAAATAGAATTTTCCACACCCTCAACAACTGCAGTTTGTAGATCTTCACCAGTGTCTTCCTTCTCCTGCTCCTCCTCCTCTTCTTCCCATTCAGGTGATTCTTCCTAAAAAAGATCAACCAAAACAGCTGGAAAGAACAGAAACAAGCATCTTGGCCATCCATCAACAGCCTGAAAAACACTTTTCTTGTGTAAGACAAAAGGTAAACTTTGTTGAGCTTTGTTTTACAAGGCCTTCAGTTTTTCCATGGCAATCTATATGAGTAGACAGCAATGCCTAATGTCATAAGCCTCACCCTTGGTTCTGCAAAGCCCGTGAGAAGCACTTCCTCATGTCAGTCTAACTCTAGCTTCATTTAAGCTACATCCTTCTTTTCCCCTATTTTGCTCCAAGGAAAACCACGAGCTTCCTGCTCTCAATCTTATTCAAACTACTTTTTTTTTCCTTACTTTCAGCCATCACACAATGGATTTTATTAAATGGCAGTAAGTCTTCACAGATAAAATCTGTACATACAACTGTTAGAAGTTTAATTGATTCCAGAAAAAGTCTACTACCTATTCTTTTTCCTGCAAAACCATTGTAACCAACAGAAAAAAAAATATTGAAAATACTGCTGATATTATTCTTATACCTAAGAAACCACTTTGGCTAGGAGTAAGACATTTTCTAATATGAAAAAAGGATGATCAAAAGATGGATATATGCGAAGAATAAGTATTAACAGAAATCGTTTACCATTTGTTTCTTAACTATATTACCCTTAGAAAATACTCTTGTGATTGAATCATCCCTATATACTTACTCTGGTGCTTGAGTGAAATGCTGCTCTTAAATTTTCTTCATGCCTATTTAAGTGCAAGTTTTCACTTTCTTGTTTCAGTGCTTCACAGGCTTTATCACCTACTTCTTCATATTGCTCTTCTTCAGTATCTTCATCGTCTACACGTTCAAGAATGACAGAGTTCAGTCTTTGACTTTCAAGCTTTGGGTTTTTTGCCCAAGAATTATTACCACTTTCAAAGCCATCACCGAAGCCTGACTTTTTCTCCTTAAGACAATTATCTGAGAAAAGCTGAGGTATCTCTTTTTTCATTTCAGATTCTGCAAAACAGGAGTCAGCATTTCTGTGAAAATTCTCCTGAATCATACTTTTCCTGTTCCAGTTTTCTTGTGTATCTTGCAAATTATTTAGATTTTGAAAGACAGCTTGTTTTGGTACTGACTTGCAAGATACTTCATTATTCATTATCTTTGGAGACATGGTAGTTATATTTTCTTGTAATCTTTCATAACACCCAGCTATAAAAGACACAGGAGTATCAACAGATCCCTCTACCTTTTCATCAAGTTCTTTACTTATTTTATGACCATCATCACAGACATCTCCAGTTCCACACTGAGCTTCCCCTTCATACTTAGTGTTACTGAAGTATTCCAATTTCTGATTAATTTCCCCTTTAGGTTCTGTTTTTTCCCCCTGCTCCTCCTCCAGTATGTTATTAGACTGAGTTTCTTCATCTTCCAGATCTTCCTCCTCCTTTTCATCTTCAGTAGGATCTTCCTCCTCTTCTTCTTCCTCTTCCTCCTCATAATCTTCATCGTCATCTCCATTGTCATTTTCATCATCTTCCTCCTCCTCCTCCTCCAATTCTTCTTCCTCCAGGTTGCTTGCATCTGAGACATCTTGATTCAACAATTCTCCACAATCCCCTTTGTTCAGGTTTGCATCTGATGGAGTTCCTTGTTTGAGGCTTTTCTTTGGTGACTTAGGACTTTCAATTCTAGAAGCATCACCACAGTCTTAAATCACAAGAAAAGGAAAAACGTATGTGAGCAAAAGGAATTATTTAAAGAGCAGTAGGCATATTACCAGATTAATGCACAGGACAGGATTCATCTGGGAATTTCTGGAAAAGGAGCCAGGTAAGCGATGGGCAGGATGGAGGAAGGACTTGACCAGGGACAAAGGCTTAGGAGGGGATTAATATCTTCATTTTAATGATATCATTTATTTTTTTCTGAAATGACTAAGTGCTGTGTTTTCAAAATACTACTTTTCTCATTTACTAGCACAAAAAAAATAAAAAAACTACTCAGCAAGTCTACTTTTATATATCGGTATATCATGCAATCTTTGCCAAATAGCTTACTGTTTTTCCTGAACTGCTGGGAAGCATTCATTAACAGTGTCAAGTTTGGCTTCTGCAGCTTCTGTAAATAAAGATTTATTTAAGCAAAAACTTTTTTTTTTTTAACAACAGTAACAACAAATCCCTTGTTCACATCAAATCTTGAACAGTAAATATAATCAGGCTGTCCTTTTGATAGTGCTTAGGTGCTGACTCCATCCTATAGTTCTAGCTACACAAACACTCCTCACATATGCAATCCAGTGAGTACTTCACCCCAAAACACTGTACAGGCACCCTTCTACAAATTGTTTCCAAAACTATGTTTACACGCATAACAGTTCTAAAAATCTGTTTTTAATATTTGTAATACTTAGGTAAAATTCAACTATATTTAAGATTGCAGTTTCAGGATGCTTATGAGCAAATGTGCACAACACAAGTAACTGTTAAGATCCCTAGACTTAATGCATAAATTAGTCTCTGCACGTACACTTAATAAAACATCCCTAAATTTCAAAATCATGCCAGAAAAATGCATCATTTCTATTTAAATCAGTGCAAGAAAACAAAATTGTGTTAAAACTAAACATGTTTGCATCTCCAGCATTACAGAGTAGGTTTAACTACCACACTCAGGTTCCTTGTCACTGCAGAATCGCAGTGCAACAGAATAGATGCTCCAGACTTCACTGCAGAAGTTGATAACCCTTCAGAACATTAGTAAAAACAATAGGCACGAGAGCTTGTAGCTGACAAAAAGAATCCTACCCAAGCATTCAAAAAAGAGGGAAAACATGCAGTTTGAGATTACATGCAAGCACAGAATGCCACCTCATAGAAGAAAAAAGATGACCCATTTGAGCAACTCATTCATTGAGTGCTCTTGAAGAATCTGACAAGGAAAGGAGAACTAGGTGATGAAGGATTTCAGTAGATCTTGAGCCCTTTTTCTTTATCAGTCAGGATTCTTTCACCAAATTTACAGGAAACAGTAACAATGTTTGGAGAAGGACAGAATAGGTTTTAATAGTATCTTAACTTTTATGGTCTGTAAATCTGACTCAAATGAGCAAGACCAAATAAAAACTATGTGGTTGTTTATCTCGTCACCTATTGCTCTTTTGCCCCAAACCACAAATCTACTGCATGCTCTGCCACAGCTACAGGTCTTTTAGGAAAAACTCACAGCAGAAGAACGGCTGGCAGGCCAGAGACTGCTTCTAAGGAGAAAACAATATTGGCTGGAACTGCAGTTTCTTTCAATCCCAGAGAAAACGTGCCTTCAAATCACTTATTTTTACAGGACATTTTTCCCCATAAAGGCACCATACCTTGGGTGCAAAATCAAGTTCTTCTTCCTCCGAGGTATGCCAACTGTCATCACTCCCCTCTTTCTCAGAGCTTCTTAAAAAGCAAAGCAAAATGAGTACTGTCTCTTTTAAATCATTCCTCAGGTAAGTGTTAGGTATTTTTAAAGTCTCACCTTATTGAGTCTCCTTGGGAAATGTCATCTATTGCTGTTCAAACATTAATTGACATGTTGAAATTAGATTTGGTGTGCTAAAAATTAACGAGTACATATAAACATATAACATGGACAACTCTACAGGTCATAACAGAATGAAAATTTGGGTAGTCAATTCAACACAAGACAGCATGAATGAACGTGTTTCCAAGACAACTGCTTTTTTCAAGCCAAACTGAATTAAAAAAAGAAAACAAAGACCAGAGTTGAATCTCCTTTGGACTCTTATACTTGGAAGTTTAAGAAAGGTCTCTAAACGAAAAAAAAAAAATCATAGCATGAATATGTTATGTTAGTAAACAGTTAAAATGGTGGTGGTTTAGCAAGACAGTAAGTAAATGAACCTTCAAAGTACTCATATTACACACACAATCTCTTGGCTATGCTGCTCTTAATACAGCCCAGGACACTGCTGACCTTCTCAGTTGCCAGGGCATCCTCCCGGCTCACGCTCAGCTCATGCTCTGCCAAGACCCTCTGGGCCTTCTCAGCAAAGCAGTTCTCCAGCCAGGCAGTCCCAGCATGTTTTATAGCAAAGGGGCTGTTCCTTTCCATGTGCAGGACTTGGCATTTGCTCTTACTGAATTTCATGAAACAAGCCTGACAGTCCATTTCCTCAGCTTGCCAAGGTCTCTCTGAATGGCCACACTGCCCTGAAGCATACCTACTGAACCCCCCAACTTGGGGCCATTTGCAAACTCGATGAGAGTGCACTCCAGCACATCACTGACGTACTAATGAAATCTGAACTTCAGTAATCCAGCCTGAAGAGTGCTAGAACCTCTCAACTCTCAACAACTAAGATGAAATAAAAGGACTCTTCAATTCCCAAGACAGAAAGGAAAAAACATACAAATATAACCTGCACATAGTAGCTATTTCAGCATTCCTCAAGTTCTCGATAACTAATTCTTTTTAACTATGATAACAAAATGAAGTTGCTTGTAAACAGGAGATAGATGACCTTCCATAAAGTCACATGATGACACTCAAACCGAGGTCTTGGACAAAATCATTAAAGGGAAAAGAAAACAAAGGCATACCATGCCTGAAGACATCTCTCCTACTATCAGTAAACCACAAATGAGCATGGAAATTTTGTCTGTCCTAAACACAGGGTTTATGTGGGATCTTTGATGAGTACATCTCTTGACCTGAACAGGGCTTTCAGACAATGAAATACAGTATACATGTTCACTGTAGATATGTCATGTAGACAAAACCTAGAGGCTGAAACTTCCAGTGCGAGGACAAGCTAAAACAGTTAAAATATCAACAGTCTCTGATTTTTAATGTTTCCTATTACAAACACATAATATTTAAAAATATTAATTAGTTCTACATACCGCAGTTTTCTGTTAACTCACTCAGTATCCGCAGTCTAATTTGCCTGCTAACCTCCCAGGCTGAATGAAAACCTGTCTCTTAGAAGTGGGTAGACAGGGTGGAGCAGGCAGTTATAAACTCTTGACAGGTGACTTTAGTTATAACTGTACTAATTGAAAATATAACTGATCAAACCAGCTGAGTAAGTTATATGAACTTTTGCTTTCAGTATACAGTAACTTTAAGCAATGGTCAAAAACAGGTCACATTGTCCTATAGAAGGCAATAGAGGAAGTTCATGAGATATGGCATCAAGGTCTGTCTGAAAGCTATCATAGAAATGGGATCTAGAAAAGCAGTCTCTGGGGATTGCTTGTTTCCACTTTAATTGAAGTCCATTTCCATTTTGGAGCAACAGAAGAACATATTTAAAAAAAATGATTTACTATCATTAATGACACAAAGCGAACACTCAATTCAATAAAGGACTCATGCAAAACATGCAAGCAAAGAAAAAGCACTCAAAGCCTACTCTCAAATCTAATTTAAGACCAAAACCACCAAAATAGGGGCCTCCACGATAAAACACATCATAGATGTTTTAGTATTTGTATATCATACAACACGTTTCATATTTTAAATGCTACTGTACAGAATACCTTTCCTCCATTTTCCTGTTCTTGATGTCTGGTTAGGAGATTGTTGCATTCCTATATCCATTTAGGAAAAGGCATGGAAAGGACAGACGAAACAATGACATCAGAATAAATCTGAAATCCCAGAAATTTGGAAAACATAAGCAGCACATCAACAAAACTATAGCAATGGGAGAATGTAGTGTGACTATCAGCCTACCCTACAGTTTTAAGTGCTAGAAACAAAAACAATCACAGTCTACAGAACTCTACTCTCAAGAGACAGTGTCAACAGCGCAACTTAATTTACTTGCTCCACGTAAAATACCCGTATTCCAATATTTTTAAATCCTGCAACAGATTATCAGAAATTTACACTACTGCCAACTTTACCTTGCCAACTTGACTAGTCCTCATCTAACACAGACTGCAATTCCTTTATATTTGTAGAGTGCTTTATACATACAGCACACTTAAAATCCCTCCCTCTAAGCATCCCCAAAATCCTTAGGTGCCAACAACTAAACTTTGGAGATACACCAGAAATTTTGAAAGAAATCTTGGCTCCACTATCACGCACGCAACTTCTAGCCATTTTGTTATTTACAGTCACTCATCTCAAGTTACAGTTTAAGCACGTTTGTTATCCCTCACTAAAAAAGCAACCCAGGAACTTGTTGCCTTAAACCAGCTCACCTTAAAAGTTGTATCAGTGAATGCTTGATGCAAACATAGGCCCCTCCTACCTCAGTTTGAAGATAAGAGTGTCCTGCTTATATTGATTTGACTATGCGGAACTGTTCATATACAGAAACTATGCCACCAGCAGAATGCAGACGTGACAAGCAGTCAGAACGAATACCCTGTTCCCCCAGCGCTATAGGGCAGGCCAGAACTGGACCAAAATAGGTGTATTGACTGGTGTGAGTGTCATGCCCATGTATTTGTGTGTGCATGCATGTCCGTGTGATGTGGAACAAAAGTTTTAGAATATATATTACTATCCACCTGCTCTACCCATCCTACTTAGTAAAATTTTATATTTTAAGTCAATGAATGGTGTGGTTCTGTTATTGCAGCTACCTGACACCAAAACTTCTTTGTGACATGGCCATAACATTTGTCTCAGAGCAGAAGTGAGTCCTGCTTATATTGATTTTACCATACATGGAATGGATGAGGCAAAAGGAATCCTATCAAAAATATACCCTTAAAGAGTTAAGAAAGGACCTCAAGATGGTTTCTCATCCCTTCCCCATTTCTCAGTTTTCTTAAGAGGTGACACAGGACAACTTTTCCTGACCTCAGGAGATATAAATCACACTGAAGCACTCATTTCTTTTCCAGGAGCTCTACGATGAAAAACCAAGTTTCTGTAGGGACCCAGAGAAACACTGAAGGAACAATACACTAATACGTGGTGCAGTAGCTAAAAAAAAAAGCTGCCACTGCAGACATACTAGAAATCTGAATCCTTGCCTTTAGAAAAATTGCATAATTATTATTTTTTGCCAAAGAAATTCCAACTTCAAATGTAAAAAGTCTGTCATTCAATATGCTAGGGCTGGAAGCTATTCATTTGGAGGTTTTTGCAAACCCATCTGTGATTAATAAAAAGACTCATGTTTGGACAAAAAGTAAACACTCAAATAAGCATAAGCCAACTTCTTAAATATGCTGACTTGCTCATTAGAGGAGAATATTTTGAAGAATGTTCAACAAGTGCAAAAGCAGCAAAAGGAATAAGGACGACATCGAAGACCCCAGAAAAATAGTTCAAAAATAGAGGAAAAAAAAGAAAATAATTCCAAAGTGGGTGCTTCTCTGGTCTCTTAAGATCATCCCAGCCTCTCCTCTAACAGAGGCTTCAAAGCCTATTACTGCAGTACATCAAAGGGACTCTCATGATGCAGGACCTGTGCTTTGTGGGTGCAAGCCAGAAACTGCAGAATCAATGCCAATAAACATTCCCTATATGCTACTAATCTCTCTCACTCAACACGTTGGGGTCATCTTTTAAGAGACTGAGCACAAGGAGAAAAGGATTCACTCTACTCAGAAGAAAAATAAGCCCTACTAGAAGCAGACTGAGAACAGAGCATATTCCTTCTCCTCCCAAGTCCTTAACCCACATAACATTCTCCTCACACTTACTATGCCTCTTCAAATGAGGATAAGAAATAAACATTTCCCATAATACTGGGGGCTTATATTAGTAGTATTATGATTTCCAAGGAATGGGGCCAATTATCTGGTTCAAGAACCCATATTTCCCTGAGGGTACGTCAGTTTCAGAATCACACAACAGTATTATTCTTCAAGCCACATACTTTAAAATAACCGAGGCCTGTCAGCCATTACAAGGTGGTCCACCACAGAAATTATCTATATGCACAGGAGACAGTAACAGAGAGTGTTGTCTGGGGGAAAGTAACATTCTGCTGATTAAACTACCTGTACCAAGCCCCTTCCAAAAAAAAGAAAAAAAAATCTTCCTTCAATCTATCAAGAAACTTTAAAAATCTCTGACTAGATCAAAGCAACTGTTCCCAAGTCAAAGGAAAAAAGTTTGACTCTAAATTAAATTCCCATATCTGAGAAATGTCAATGAGGAAAAATAACCAGTGTTTTGCTCATATTTCTTGACACATTTAAAAAAAGGTGTAATGACCTGTGTTTGAACACTGTCTGCTGCCCATTTGCTACATAGTTCTGATACAACACGCCTAAAACAGAAAGAATAAAACCTCCCACTGTAGGGCCTGAGATGTAAAGTAGAGGACAATTTCATTAATATTAAAATATTAATTTTCTAAGATTCCTCTAGGGCTGCGTGAGCTCATAAGCATAGACTAGATTTTACAAACTCACTGAAAGAGTCAATTTTTTGATCACAAGGCAATTTAATTGTTTTTCTGGACCACAAGGTAATATGGATTTTTTTAGAAGTTTATTTCATAAAATTACTGAAAGTGGAAGAAAAGGATTATTTTTATTGTAAATCAAACTGTGTCCAAGGAGATACAGTATACACAGACACTGCATTGTTGTTGCTAACAAAGTTACTTTTCCAAGACAATTTTTCCTAAATATTTCTCTACAGCTCCTACACAGAAACATTTGTAACTGATGCTGAGAAATAAGATGATTCACCAAGAGAAGCTTAGTCCAGGTGAAACTATTAATATTAAAACAAAGACACACAAACTCAGTGGAAATCAACAAGACATGTATCTTCCTGCTAACTCATCTGTTGCTTCCCAACTACAGAAAGATGAACAACTACTCAGGATGAACCTACTGCTTTTGCAATTGGATTTTCACAATCTGAATGGCCATCTATAGGTAAAAGTACACATCTGAAAAACAAAAACACTCTGGTCTAGTTCCTTTCCTGTCCCCCTTCTTTCTCTTTATCGGAAAACCTATATAGATGGGCAATCTGATGGGCAGAAGACAACAACCCTCTAAGTGGACATGTAGCATACAAATCACAACTGCCTTCATAGCCTGACAAGAAGCACCTCCAACTAGCAACAAATAAGCACATTCACAAAACTTCTTGTCCTACACCAGCTGATGCCTCCACTAAAGTCAATGGTGAACACAATAAGCTTTACCAAAACAAACCACCTAAAGAAAAGGCTGTAGTGATTTTCCTCATGAGCTCCTCCATGGTTAAGGATCCTACCTCCTTTGTCCACAGCTGGTGCACCCAATGTAAAGCCAGCAGCTCCTGCTCGGTGAGGAGTGCTAAATACCGTGATGCCTTGTGTACCACCTGCAGAAGCTTCTCCTGTGTTTTCCCAGTCTGCGTATTCTGCCAGTTGTTTACTAAGACTATACAAAGAAAGGAAATATATTTGGTAAAAATAACCACATACTAGCATATACCATTTAATAGAATAGTTAACAGCCACTTCTTATCCATCCTACACATATTCATAGCCATATGAATTCATATACACATATGTATTTGCTAAGGATAATACACACAGCACTTATTGCATGACTACTGCATACTTCAATATTTGCTACAGTCATGTTCATTCTACATGATGCATATTCGTACCCACAAAGTTATTAACTCCTGCTTGGTGTATTTTTTTCAGCCTAGCTTTTAAGCACACATAACCACCTTAGAAAAGGAACACCCATAGGTACAAAGCTATGCATAACAGGAGTAAAACTGCTTAAGATTTTAACCAAAGGGGTATCAGTTAGATCTCCTCTGAAACAAGAGGCTGGTAGTTCCTGGTCATTGTAGTGGAAGTCAGTAAGAACAACAGTGCTGGTCTGGGGAGAGGCTTTACATGCATTTCAGTTTGCCAAGTTCCACCTCTGGATAACTGCAGGCTACAGACACTTTTCAGAGTTTATACTGGGCAGATGTGAGCTTAGCAACAAAACTTGAAATCTAACAGAGAATGCTCAGTAGAAATTTTCCTCAACTTCCAAATTAACTCTAGACACAGGAATGGTGCATATCAGAAGACTTTACTGAGCACAGGTTCAAAACAGGTCTCGACACACCATTGAACCTTGGTGCTGTTACCAAAGGTGTTCAAAAGCCACACTGATAACTGACAACTTATTCTAACGATAAACTTGAAAATTTACCTAGAATATCCATGAATAACAGCATGATCCTCAGCTGTCCATCCATTAGTGTCTTTATGGGAAACATCAGCACCATACCGAAGAAGAACTTTTATCAAATTAAGCTCCCCACCAGAAGCAGCAGTCATAAGAGGGGTTCTGAAAAATCCAAAATAGGATATGAGATAGATCATTTTACACAGACACTAATTATTTTAATTCCTATTTGCTCTCTAAAAAAGTATTTTCCCCAATTTCTTTAAAATGAACAGAAGGAAAAGCAGTTTTCATTAAGTATTAAGAGCAACAATGAAATGGGACAGGGAGTCAGAACAATTGACAATTGAACAATTTTTCAATCTTCAGACAAAGCTTCCACATAGAAAACACTTACGTACAAACTATGCTGCTATGCTTCCGAATTGAGGCAATGCTGCTAAGCTAATGGCACTTCTCCTGCCAGAAGGGCTACCACAGACAATGCCTTCTTGCAATCCTCAATGTGAAAAGCATCCACTGAGGTACGACAGCAGCAAAGTGCAGACCTACTTTCAAAAGTCACACAGAAATAGCAACTTCTGTGTGCCTCCCTGGTTTTTTTCAGAGCTCATTCCCATGCTTCTCATCAATTCAACCTAAAGAATACTAGAGACACCCATGCAGAGTTTTGACAAATCCTTCACCTTTCACACTGATCTCGAGCATGCACGTCAGCTCCTTTTTTAAGAAGAAACTCTACCATCTCTTCATGATGTTCAGAGACAGCAAGAATAAGCGGGGTATATCCCTCCTGAAAGGACAGATGAATAAAGTTAAAAATCAAAGCCAAAAAACCCTTCAAGAGAAGTGTTAATGCAACTTTTTGAAAGAACTTCCTTAATATAAAAATTTACCTTATTCTGTGCATCAATATTGGCATTATGCTCAAGTAACAGCCCTGCTACAGATGTATTAAGCGATATGACAGCAAGGTGAAGGGCAGTGTTGCCATCAGCATCTGCCAGATTTGGGTCAGCACCATGCTCTAGCAGAATACCCACACATTTTTCTTGCTGGCACTGTACTGCCTGGGAACACACAAAAAAGGAAAAACTTTCAGCATTTACATTTCAGTCTGTTACAACTCCCCCAGCTTCCCAACGCCGGAAAATAAGAGCACCTTCAGAGATTAGCTAACATATGTCTATTCCATGCTAATTACAATATGCGTGTTTCTACACAGGTCTGTGTAAAGAATCCTACAAGATACATATCATTTAGTGCATAATCAATAAGCTCCACTTGCAAGAACATAACATATTCCACATACCTTCATCAGTGGTGATCTGTTATCATTGTCAAAAAGATTTAGCTTACACTTGTTTTCTACTAGATATGTAACGACATCCACATGGCCATTTGCACAAGCAAGATGCAGAGGCGTCCTAAAAATTAAATATATTAAATTAGCACAGACAGCTAAAGACATCTTTTCAGGCTGAGATAAATGGATATGGCTACAAGTTTCACTTTGCAAAAAGCAAGCGTAAGAAAAGACTTCCCATTCCGTTACCAGTAATGGCAGTCGCACACCAAATGCCTGAGGCTGGCTAGCAAAAACCCTCCACAGCATCCGCTTTGTAAGGTGACATTTCCTTCACTGTAGAACTGAATCTGCACAAACAGATTCCTGTGCCCAGGGCATCGGTCACTGCCTCCAGCAGGACTACACACATGCCACAGCAACAGAGACCAAAGCTTGGCAATCTGAGGACTATGGCAAGTAAACCTCTAAGTTCTATGGTTGTTCACGTGCCAAAAGTGTATCAGAGATGTAGGAGATGGGTTTTAGAGCAAGAATATTAGTGTTTCCCTGCACTTCGAGAATTTCTGCTTTTTCTCTAGCTTGTTTACTACTGCAGCAAACACAAGAACATGCTTGCACCAAAGTACCTCTGATAACAACCAGATAGCAAAACACTGTAATCCTGACTACAGAAATGTAATATTTGACCTTCCTGACATGTATAACTATCACAGTCATAAAAAGCCTACTACAGAGGAAGTGCTCTCCCAGGAGGGAATACTGTGTTTCCACAATATATGACCAGCATAAGAAAATGAAACTTTTTTCTTCAAGTTAAAGCCTTGCCAGAAAGAAAAGGGCTCCTTCAAACCGCAGAACATCTTAGGTCTGATGTTGGTTAACCAGCCTACTTGTACCCAAAGACACAATCACCCAGAAGGTCCTTGCATGTGCTTACCCCTGAATCACAGGCACAAAGCAGCACAAGATTTCATCTATGCAGAAGGCAAAGTGCCTGCTACTCTGCAGAACACCTGTCCCAGCAGAGCAGGAGACAAGCTAGAAAACAGCCAGAACCTTCCTCCCTGGAAGGCAGTGCAATAAAAATCCTGCAGTTCCTCAAGAACTGAGGGGTGTGCCAGCACTAGTTTTGAGCCACATCACTGTGGGCAGGTCCTTCTCCTCAACTAACCTTGCAATTGTTTTGATACCTTGCTGAGAGACATGAGCACAGCAGCTCACTGGCTAGGTGGGAATGGAAAAGGAGAGGTACCCAAATGCAGCGACATGTGATGCAGAAACACAGCAATTTGTAATGCAAATACTTCTAGTTGCAGGGTAGCTGAGGAGCCTCCTCCATGGCAACAAGGATGAGGACAAGAAAAACACACAAAACTTCAAAGAACTTGTAATGTCTTGCTACAGACAGGGAACAGACTGAAGCATCAACAGAAGAGTCCCTCAACAGCAACTATCACCACTTTTTGAGAAATTCCCATGTGAATATGCAGGATCCTTCATTTCTGAGGAAAGGACTGATATCTGAAAGCTAACCAGAACTGGTTATGAAAGAGTCCACGATCATCTACAAGCTACTACTACCAAGCACTAGGGAACATGACAAACCCAAAGAAGCCACTATCCGCTTTGCAAATGGACAAGCCGTCAGAAAACCTGCGGACTCATTGCTGCCCTCCTCAACCAAGCCTCTCAGTCTGCCAACATGAAAGGAGATGGCTCTGCTTGGAGCAAGGCCTGCTGAGCTCCACAGAAGATCCGCTTCAGGGAACAGGCTGGCAGAAGACATCAGAGCATTCCAGTTGCCTGTACCTGCAACTGGCCCACAGTAACACCAAAGCTGGTCTGCCACCCAGCCTTGGGGGCCCTGCCCAGACTCTGCTTCTCCTTCTGCTGCAATCCTATACTGATCACCCATGGAGTAGAAGAGAACTGCTGATGCCTGAATAGCTGCAAAACAAGCCCACTAGAAGACCACAGGGAAACAGCAGGCTGGCAGCATGCAATTCCAACAGCGCTTGAGCCGATGGCCCAGCAGCTACAAGCCAAGCAACGAAAAGCTCTAGAGTTCACTCTGACAGGCAGCTGACAGGGTAAATCTCTCTTAGTGATTAGCTTTGACCAAGGATTCATGACTAGCCAGCACTGTGCCTACACTCCTTCCAACTCTGTGCTGAGTTTTGCCCATCCCTTTCAGCAAGGCTAAAGTCTTTGCTAGACCACCTCTAAAAAGCTTCCTGCTCTGAACTAATGCTCTTCCAAGCGCATTTTTTAGGAGGTCCTGTGGGCTACAGGACCCACTTTACAGAATGAGCCTGTAGGTGTGGTACTTGCCACATCCCTGATGCAGGATTTTGCTTTTAGAAATCCTAAGGAGCAGAACTAAGATATTCATATGAACAATGCACACATTTTAGCCATTACTACTCACATTTCCTATTCTTTACATCTATTTCCAATGATGTCAACTCTTCTAGTCCGTGGAGGACAAGACGAAGCTCTGAAACACAACTGCATCTGGTGGTCACTCATGTCACATATCACACCCACAAGCACTAAGAGGACATAGGTGGGCCTGCAACCCTCATGGCTGGTATAGTGTGCAGGGGCAAGCAGGCAGACTTTGTCCACTGAATTCCCCTTAGGTAAGCTTTTCAACAGCTTTTCAGCACTGGGCATTGTCATGCCAAAACCATTGCAGTGCTCTATTGTACGAACACGGCCTTCTCTCTTGTTTGTTTTACAGTTGTAACACTGAGAATAGCATGACACACAGAGGTAAATCTTTCCAGAGGTTTCCAGAAACAAAGCTTTCTAGACAAGATGAACTTAAGATGCAAAAACTAGCCAAATTTCATACCAGGGTCTGCTAAGACCTGACGACTGACTGAATCAGCCACTGTGAAAGAGAAGGTAGTAAGAAAAAAAAGAAACATTCAGCAGCTATTTCTATAAATGTTATTGGGCACCTTGACTCAGGCAGCTGAAGTATGCACAAAACGCACCCAATCCACCTTAAACAGTGTCCCCCCATCTCCAGCTGCATAAAAAAATACTGACTGGCAACACTGAGGCACACAACCGACATTACTAAAGTGCATGCCTGCCGTGTTTTCCTTGCTTCTCCTACAAATCTAGGTGGTTTTAGGTGTTTTCAGGGCAATAAGCTAACTGGCAGGCAAAAGTTCAGTCTTCAGGATAGACAGCCTCAGAAGCTGAGCTACTCTGGTAAAACCAGCATATCTTCAGAGTATCATGAAGATTTTGACTCAGAGTCTTTTCAGAAAAGGCATTAAAGGGTTGACCCATATGCGACCCAAAAACTTCAGCTGATTCCCTTATGCTTATAAAGGATCACTAGGAGCTATACTGCAGCCCAGGTTTCTCCTTGAGATATAATTGCCAAGTACTTGCTGTGCTTGACTCAAAAACCCACGCAGTAACACCTGCCAGAAGAAGCAGCTTTTCCTGCAAGTCGCTGCCCAGATCTTCCAATCCAAGGTACTCATTAGCTGTAGCAAAGCCTCAGAGCAAACAACTAAGTAACTGCCTAAAATCAGACTGTTGCTTTGGCTGCCGCATCACAGTCACAAAAGGCACATCAGGCAACCGTGCACACAGCATCAATATACAACAAGTTTATTCTGCGCTATAACTCTTTCCTAACTGCAGCGTCTACCTCTCCTTAAGTTACTCCCTCTTAAGGCAGTGCAGCTTTCTCGGCTCAACTACTAAACCTGCACGCTGAGCCCTCAAAGATGCCTGCACAGAGATACACGCAATTGCACTTTGACTGCAAAGCACGGCTGCTGGAGAAGGGCTGTGAGGCTCCTTCTGCAGCCCGCCTTTGCCAGGCTGCAGCCAGCGCCCCTCCACTCCTGCGCCCCCAGGCAAGGAAATACGGCTCCAGGAACGAGGGCGCTGGGGAGGCCGGTGCAAAAAGGGTGCAAAAAGGGTCAGGCGGCGGTGCTAGGCCGAGTTCAGGGGCTTCTGGCAGCACAAACCCGATTCCCACACCCAGCCGAGAGCCGAACTCGGCCGCGGAGCCGGCCCCCGCCACTCCTCGCAGCGAACGCGGCCGGTAGCCCCCAGCTCCTGGCGCCGCCGGGACCGCCCCCGCCCGTCGATGGCCCCGTTACCGCTCCGCCTCGTCCCGCCCGTCGGTGCCCCCCTCACCCCTCACCGCTCCGCGCCGTCGGTGCCCTCCCCCGCCCCCCTTACCGCTCCGCCTTGTCCCGCCCGTCGATGCCGTACTTCTTCAGCCCCTGCCGCACCTGGGCCAGGTCGCCGCTGGCGGCCCCGCGGTGCAGCTTGCCCAGGTCCTTCTGCCGGAGCTCGTAGGCACCGGCGGGGCAGGGCTGGGAGGCGCTGCCGGAGGGCGGCTGCCCCTTCCTCTTCCTCCCGAACCCGAAGATCCTCTTCATCCCGCGGCGGGGGCGCGGGCAACGGCCCCGCCGTAAACGAGCGGCGTCGGGAGGCACCCGGCGGGCTGTGCCGGGCCCGGGGCAGGGGCAGAGGAGCGGAGCCCCCAGCAGCGGCCTCGGCCCGGCTGCAGCGGAGCGGCGCGGCGCGGCGCGGCGGGCCGGCAGCCCCGAGGGCACGGTCGCACCCCCCGGCAACGGCAGCACCCCCGGGCCGCCGCCTCCACACGACGGCGAGCCCCGCGCAGGCGCCGTTGCACGGCGACGGGCGGGCCCGCGCATGCGCAACGCCGGTCGCGTGGAGGGGGGGGCGTGGCGGGGTGTGTTTGTTAGCGGGGCGCTTAAATATCAACCGGCATGGCGGCGTACGCGTCGTCAGGGTGAATTCCCGCTTTGCCCGTGCGAGTTGCTTGTCAGGTGTGTCAAACGGTGAGCGACGTCGCTTTCTGCCCCTCAGGCGCCAGGCTGCGCGGCGGGTCCGGGGAGGGAGGCGCCGGGAGGTGACAGGCGGTGACAGGCCCGGCGGGTACCGGGGGTGTGTGTGTGTGTGGGTGTGTGTGTGTGTGTGTGTGTGCACCCCACAGGGAGCTGGGGGTCGCTGCTGTGAAGCTCCCGGGGGTGTTGGTGTACCTGGCAGCAGCAATTCTCCGCTGGCCCCCGGCGGGGTCTGCGCTGCTCGTCCTAATTTGCCTTAAAGCAAGTTGCATGAACTGAGAGAGCGTATGTGGTGCAGAACAATAAAATCTTATAAAGGAGTTACAAACAAAATCATTCTCCGACGAAATTCATGTCCCAGTTTATTTCGCAGTGCTGCTTGAGTGCTGTTATCAGGCTTGGGTGAATGGATGCCAGAGGAACAGATGGCAAGGATTAATATAGTAGGAAATGGGATGGAGGGGGACTTCAGACATCATCTAGTTACATGCCTTACCTGTGACAGAATCAGAAAGTTACTTTGCAGTGAATGTGGCTGAGTTGGCACCACCACAAAAAAATACAAAAACTGTATAAAAACGTGGTACAGAAATCAAAAGGCAGGCTACACCGTTGGTATAAATAAGTTGGGAATCATTCTCAACATTGCCCTGCTACAGTGATGCTGCTAGGTATGCAGTTCAGAGTGGTGAAACCTTACTATAAGATACCATATGATTTTGGAGTAATGTCATAGTACAGTATACGCTAGATTATTGCCAGAACACCTCCTGTCTTTAGGAACTGCTTCTTGCATATGAATTTGTGAAAAATGGAGAGATGGCAAGCAAAACCTAATTAAAACAGAGGAACACGTTTCACTATGATTAGCAGTGAAAATACTTACTGCAACAGAACAGGAATATAGTGCCACTTTTTAGGGAGCAGATTCAGCCCTTTGAAGTATCTTCTCCTCCGTCATGACTAATAACAGTACAGCTATTAAAACCTTCACTTTCCTCTCCAGAATGAGTCTTCACAGCTTTATCAAGCCTGTTTGCTTCTGGCAGTGTTCTCTTGTACCAAAGTGGCTGAGGTACAGACACTTTCATTAGTTGATTCTCAGTGGATTAAAAGTGTTCTGTTGTTTCAGACCTGATCCCTAGAAGGAAGTGCTAAAATAATAATTATAACTTTTAAAAAAAGACAAAAAAAACCCTTTTTGCTGAAACCACAGCTAAGTAAATTCAGTTTGCAAAACCTACATTCTGTGACTATTGGGAAATGGCTATGAGTAGCCAGTTTGAGAGTATCTCTGTAATCAGTCTGACTGTTTAATGGAGAAATGGGGAGCAAAATGCATTTTTTTAATTGGGTATATTTGTTTTCTTCCAGACATCTTAGAAGAAAGGCAGGATTTTATTTTCAAGATGGCAATATAGACGAAACACAATCCATCTCTATGCGCTTTCCAGGAGGAAGTATTTCTTCTCAAGTCCTTTTTCAAGTGGACACATACTCAACCACAGAAACTTTTGGTTTTTACAGGTCACTCCCCAGCCAAGACCAGGAGACCCTACAGTTCTTGTCAAATGTCAAACATTTCAGAATGGTATCAGTAAAAAAACCCTTGTGATCAGAGAGTCAGCTTTAGTTGGTAGGGACTTCGGTAGCAGGTTTGGCTGAAATTTAGTTTAATGCTTTGAAGATAAGGGGGTGCTGATGGGGCTTGTGGATATAGTCATGTGAGCACAACAAGAAATGTTCATCATTATTAGCCAAAAAGATGCCAAAAGAATAGCTAGAAACTATCACTAAAAGATTATCAGCTGTTTGTATGAATTTTTGCCAGCTTTTTGATCTTTGTTCATACTAGTTCTTTAATTTCTTTTGCTCATGGGTGATGTTGAACATACCCAAGTTTTTGGATTCAGTTTTAATCCATTCCTATTTTTAATTTTTAGTAGTTCCTTTTTTATTTGGTTTTTTTTTGTTTGGTTGGTTGTTTTTTTTAAGATGTTGGTATTTCCTTATGTGTTGCTTTGTCCCTTCAATGTGTTCTACATAGCTTATCTGTAGCTTTTTCTTAGTGTCATCTAGTAACTGTTATTTCTATTCCTGCCTGTGTGAAATGTTTCATTCCTGTTCTGATGCCCTGCACAAGACCTGTGTACCATAGGAAGATTTCCAAATACAGCTTAAGTGTGGCTTAAGTGTTGCATAAGCGTTGGTATTCAAGTTAGTCTGCTAAAGGTACACCTTTCCTTCTACATGATTCACTGTAGCTGGATAATTTAGCTCACAGTCTTTGTACTGCTGAGGTACAAAGTGGTAGTCTAAAATTCTCTTTTTCCAATCTGTATTTTCCCACTACTAAATCACCCTGTGTATTTTGTTTACCAAGAAGGAAGAATTGCACTAAAGACTTGTAGGGCTGATAACCATATGCTTCTGATCCTCTGTTTTAGTACAGCTGCTTTGCCATTGCTGCATTTATAGGAGGGGTGGTACACTCAGAAAAGCTGGGAAGATTGCATTTCTTGGCATTGCTTGCTCTGAGGCTTTGAAGAGAACTGGGTTGTTACACGCATCCTGCAGGCAGTGACTGTAACAGCTTTTGTTCTGTCTAGGTGGAGAGCTGGAGCTATGGTGGTGCTTCTGGTGTGCCACATCTGGAGCCCTGTACAGTCAGTGGGTATGCTGAGTCGAATGGTGACAGTTTTACTTGTTCCCAGTCCAGTCTGACACTCACACCATAACCCACGCGCACATGTGCACACAGTAGGATTAACAGCTAGCTTTCTGTTGAGAATGTGGAATGGATTTCTTTTGGCTTCCTCTAGTGATGAACAAGAAATGTTATTTTCTTTTCAGTATAGTAAAAGAGTTACTGTGTAACAGAATAGACTTTCTAGCATATTCAGAACCACATAGATTCACTGGCTCACACTTTTTGGGCAAGCACATGCATATTGTACCTATACAGTTATCATTCACATGGACACTGATTGTGTTATTCTGGAGCCAGGTAGATTATAATTGGATTTTTTAGGTTTAGTTAAATTTTAGTTGAGAACAAAGCACAATAAAAATTTTGTATTCCTTCTTTTAATTAAACTACTTACAAATTATAAACCATAAGAAAGTGAGAAATATCTGCTAAAAGTAGCATTGTAATGCATTGAGAATTTATTTAAATTCCCAAGGGAATAGAGAGTAGCATTCCTACTAATGTGGTTATTCTCAACATTTTTTAAAAATCATGCCCTATGAATGTATACCTGCTACTAAAAATGTTTTTTTTCCTTATGTTTAAATGAATTTTCCTGTAGTTCAGAGTTCAGTTTGTGGTCATTGCCTCTTAGCCTGTCACTGGATGCCAAAAGGCTGCCGTTCTTCTTTACTGCCCCCTTCCCCCCGTGACTGGTAAGATTGCCCCCTGAGCCTTCCCAAATGAAATTAATTACAAAAAGCTCTTTACTACCTTGAGGCCTCTCCTGTTCTCATATCAAGAAGCTATAGAAGAATGGTTTCATTGCCTCTGTCTGACTAATTTTTCTTTCCAGTCTATTGATCATCCTGAAAAGTGCTGAATGTTCAGAATCCAATTGCATGAAGACTTTACATACCGGTGCAATATAAAGTGTATCAGTGATTCCAGTGATGTTAGTGAAATTATTTGAGCTACAATGTTTTGTTGGGTCAGAGCTATGGCTGGGTATGGTTGGGTTTGGTGCATCCACATAGCTGATGTAACACATCAGTTATTCTGAGTCTACAGTGCTCATATCATAGCCCTGCCCAGAGGCTTTCATCAGTATGGATAATTTGTGGGAAACATTCTGCTGGAGAGGTATGGGGACCTTATTCATTCCAGCAGTGGACCACCATAGCAAATAACTGAATAGGCAGAAAGTTAATGATGTATTTGTTACTTGGTTTGTTGGCTGCTGAAATGCATGGTGTTTGTGCTTACAGTTTGTGCCAGCTGTTTTTCAGATGTTGATAAACTTGAATTTGGAGCAGGCTTAGACATCGTTTTCAATGGGTATTGAGGGAGAGAACCATAATTGTTCCCAGTAAAGTGCCCTGAAATCTTCAGCTGGTAAATGGTTTTTCTGTGAGTCTCACATACTGATCGCTAGCTTTCTTTTTAAAGTTCAAACTAGCTTAAATTTCTTGAAAGGCTGAGACTTTCTGAAACAATTTTGCACACTTGATGTTTAAAATCAAACCAGCATCAGACAAAAAGAAACCAATGCAAAATCAAAATACAAATGCAAATTATTTGCTCAGGTATTGCTAAGCAGCCAGATTTCATCGGCTTACATGTCGTCACAGAGTTTACTGCTGCTTCTTATGTCATTTGCCTTTATTGGGAGTTTACAGTACTGTTGCTCCTTAGCAGAGCTCTCATTCTCAATTATGTGAAGAATAGGTACAATTTATTGTTTGAATAAATTTGGTATCTTTGAAAGGCCATTTTGGTTTTACAGCCCAGACATTCACTAATATACATAACTGTGAAGGGTGATCACCTGGGGAGGAGGTGGAACATTATTTCAGTGTGGTTTTGCCAAGTGTGATTTGGTGTATGTGTGAAGACTTGATTTGTCAAAGTTGTAATGCCTATCTTCTTGCATTTGAGGAGATGAGGACTGGGTAGGTGGACTTCTGTAGCTGGCTGTTTCCCAGGCAGACCTGGAATGTGGTGGTTCTTCTCTACTTCCAGGTCTCGAACAGTGCTCTAGGAAACAGAAGTCCAAAAAATACAAAAATGTAGCTGCATGTCAGATTGTGGCAAGCTGAATGAATCTAATTGAAGGCAGATCACTGCAGCTGTTAACAGAAAACACTGATAGAATGGAACAACTGCACTTGACACTCAAGGGTTAAAATGCAGCTGGTGTCGCTTCATGAGCAATCAGTGTCCACTGGGGTCCACTCACTCTGTCTGAGGCTGTGGCATGATTTTGGCAGTAGTTGAGAAATTGTCACTCCTAATTGCTTGCTGCTTCTCTCATGCTGCCTTCTGCATTGGCCTGACAAAAGCATGGTGGAAAACAGATTTGGCTAAGAGATACTAATTCCATTCTGCCGGAACATTTCCACAGTCCTGGTTCAGCATGTAGCAGCAAGGCTCCTGTACTGGTCCACAGCAGAGAAGTCATAAACTGATGGTGGCAAGGGTATTAGCATGAGGACAGATACTTTGGCACTGCCACCCAGAGGTTGGTCACTGACCAGTGCTTCTGGGGCGCTATCCGAGCAGCTCAGAAGGTGCACAGATGAGATGAAGAAGAAATGGTTGGGGAAGTGGAGAAGTTCCAATAGGCTCTTTCCTCATGACCTGTATTTAGAAATCAAGATTTCCTTTGCTAAATCTGGCCATTCATCAGTGCTGGCATCACGCCTCGCAACATGACTTTGTGTCTAAGAAAGTTGTTCTCATCTTTGTGCCTTTCTACTTGCAGATGTTGAAGACATTCTGCAGTTCTTTTGTTTGTTCCATGTAGTCAAATGAAGACTACACTAAAAGCTAAGATTACGCCAGACTCAGGCAAAAGGCTCATTACATTGAGCAGGAGGTCTACCTGAATAAAATCAGACCTGCAACTTGAAAGCCTAGAATCACGGGAGATATTTACCCTGATTCATTTTGTCTGTAAGAACAAAAAGCTGCTAACAATAGGATCTTATCCAAATTTGTCTGGCCAGTCTTAGGGTGGTACATTAGACACAGCTCTGCTGTTACCAAGAGGTGCTGTATGTGGGCAGGTTTGATGTGCACAATGTACCGTGAAGGCCTCCGCATCAGTGCTGCACATTCTCTGTCTTCCAGGCCTCGGAAGCCTCCCCCGACTACCATGTCCTGTCTGAGATCATCAGGAGTGGGCCCACAGTGACGCTGAACAAGGACTTGCAAGAGAAGATTTTGAACAGGACTTCTTTTTGCCCCCTCACCCCCCACCCCACTGAAACTGCTATCAACTCCTGTTATGCCTAATGCCAACGCTGAATTTCTGTTCTGCTGCTCCACCAGCCAAGAACTTTTCCCTCTCAGTGACAAACCAGGCGCACAGAGCAGGTTAGGAACAAACTTGAAAAGAGATCATGTCTGAGTTGATCACAATGACAACACAAAGTGAAGGCCAAGACGTTCTGCACCTGCTCTCTCAGTGGAGAGACACTAGGAAGTACCAAAAGCTGAACTTCCCTTTGACCGCTCTGGTGCAGGCTGGAGAAATTGCTTAACATCTATTCCCTTTGCGGGCTACAAATCAGTCAGCTCCCCATGGGATCAAAACCTGTGGGATTTGCCAGCATTCCATGGCTACCAGAAGCTCACCCACTACCTTCTGCCCAGACCACAAGGAGGATTGCTGTAATATACAGAAAGAGCCTGGGAACTGATGATTAGCCATGCCTCAACTCCAGTCCACACTAGACCTTAACACAATTGTGCTTCAAGTCTCCCCAGAAGAAAAGGACACAGATGCATGCTGGCCATTTCCCTAGCCTCCAGGACAAGCTGAAGCTACAGCTGTGAACAGAGCTGAAGTGAGCAGAGGAGAGATCTCACTCAGACTTGTGGCTTTGCTTCTTTTTCACCCTTGAAGATGTCTGCATGACTGATTTTCACTCAGACCAAGGACAGAAAGAGAAGTCTTAGCTGCCTGCCTAGGAATAAAGCCTGAATAAGCCTTCAAAACTATGACTCTCCTCACCCATACCAGCTAGGTCCAAAGAACCTAAATTCTGTGACATAACACAACGGTTCTAAAATGTCACAACAGTTCTAGCAATCATCACGATTTTGCAGCAATCAGGCAGGTCCTCGTCTGTGCTGGAGGCAAGCCGAGGGAATAAGAGGGTCCAGGCACGTGAACAGGGGAGGGAAGAAGCAAAGCCAGCAGGGGGAACAGAAGAAAACAAAGACGCGTACTGGATTGCGCAGTTTATTAAATGCCAAGTTGGAACAAAACACTTGGAATTCAATGCGGGGTGTTAGCAGCACAAAACCGTTGTCTTCCTGCCAACGTGGTGGCCGTGGCTCCTCTTCCTCAGTGCCTGGCAACTCCAGTCCCTGAATTAGTAGGTGGAAGGGAAACGCTTCATCTCAGTATAACCTCTCCTTGTTTTCTGCAACTGGGACTTCTCTGCTCCAGCGTCTTCTGATTGGTAACGACGTCGTCCCTTCAGCTGTGAAAACAGGGGAAAGCAGTTGACTCATTCTGCAAGAATGCTTTCTAAAAATGAACGTAGCTCTGAAACATGGCTGCTTTAGCAACAGATCTGAGTAATGAGTGGAGAAGTAGATAAAAGGTGACATGCTACTGAACAGCCAGAGCAACCTCAAAAGCACTTCCGGGAACTCTGCTCCTGGGTCCCCATGACAGGGGAAAGATGGGCTGAGACAGCTACTAGTGAGCAGTAAGTTACAGAACGTTTTCCTGCATCACCTCACTGCACTGTGCCCTGGGAAGCAACGACACCGTTTAGAAAAGCAAACCTGAACTGCCTCCTGCTCAACTCGTGCCCAAGATGGGGCTCAAGGGGTGATCTTGGGCAAAGCCAACTTCTTAGAATTGTTCCGAGATATGGCGGTGTTACTTCCCTTTCTTCCTAAGAAGGAATTCATCTGTGAGACCTAGAAGATGCTGCCACAGCCTCAAGCTGCAGCCAGGCCTGTGCCGGGCCTCCCTGCTCTCAGCCCTGACCCTCGCCCAGGGACGTGACGTCCCGGTTGGACTGCAGACCTGCGCGTCCCCATGGACTGGCCTGGTGATCTGCACTCTTGGCTGAGCCCGCTTACTGTCACTGGACCTGTTCTGCTCTTCTTGCTGAGGGCCTGCGGGACTGTTCCCTGGCCCGTGAGGACCCTGCCAGCCTTGCCGTGACTCTCGGATCGCCCTTGCAGATGTGCCTTTGCAGATACCGCTCTGCACATTCATTTTTACCCATGATGACAACTAGAGCAGTGTTTATCATCACCTACTACTACTACAACAACAGAAGGAGCATCAAGAAGAGAACAGGTGATTATAGCAAAAAAGTAGAGGAAAAGGGTTATACAGGTCTCAAAAGAAAGAAAAAAACCCACACTAAAAGAAAATCACCAAGGGAACCCCAAACAAACCAGAGCTCACCTTTGTTCTTAATCTGCCACCTTCACTGACCGTTTCAGAGCAGTTGTTCTTCATTTCTCCCTGTAAGCTAAGCTGGGACTCCATCTCTGTCATCTCATAAACGCTTAATTGCTTCATAGTTCTGCTCAGAAGCCTGCTCAACCTACGCAGCAAATTAATCAAGGAAACAATGAAGCAAAGGAACAACCGGGCTTTTTCATACACTCTTATGTAAACGGCACAGACATGGCTTGCTTTATCTTTAACGTGCTTGCCGCACCAGGAAGTGCTGAGAAAAACCAGCATTCCCATGCCACAAATCACTTGGGGGGGGTCCACATTTCACCTGAAAGAGGAATAAAGGACCTCCTTCCCCCAGGATAACTGCAGGGCAGCCTGCCCTTGCAGTTCTTTTGGCAGCTATCGAAAACTATAGGCTCATGCACAGAAGCGCCTTGCAAGAACTAACACGAGGCTTGAATTTGCTCACCAACAGTTACGTACGCCTATTTTTATGTTAAAGTTCAATAAAGCTTGACTTCTGCTCAGGGATACCTCTTCACCGTACTAAAAAAGCCATACCTCTCACAGTCTTTCTGCAGTTCGAAGTTTATTCTCAGTTCTTCGCACAGATGCACTTCATCTATGCATATCCCCTCAACCAGCTTCTTGACTTGCTGTGCTTTACTGTCACGCTTTCAAAAGAGAAAAGAGACGTGACACACACAGCATAGGAACAATATCGACGTGCAGTACGTGCACCTAGCGTTCTCCACAGAGAAGCTGCAGTACATCGCTATTGTTGCTTCCTGCATGACCCCCAAATGATGAGATACTCAGCGCCTGAATGGCAGGCTTAACAGAACAAGGCGAGTATGTAAGAACTCGATGGAAAGGTGAACACGGTTCTCCTGTGTATTGGCTAGGTGTCTGGAGAATTTTCTAGACTCACCCGTTCCAAGAGTTCAGCCTTTGCCCTGTCACTCGGACCAGCACATTCTTCAAGGTGGGATCCTGACTTCAGTTGCTCTTCCCACATGCTGTGCGAGTCCTTTGATGTCAGAGCCAGAACGTTCTGCTTTTGCACCTGTCAAAGCAACAGTGGCAAAAGGGAAAACTAAGGTGACCGGAAAGACAACACTGCAATAGGAAGCAGTAACTTAAGTGGAAACGGGCCTAAGCTCTCCTCTCCCCATCCAAGATCTACGGTTAAGGTTAATGCAGAGTGTAAAACACACCGCAGGAAACATAACCAAGAACAGCAATTGAAGCTGGTGGAAAGAATGAGCACTCCATATAAGTGACAAGATGAGGCTGCAACTTTGGGGGATAAGAAGAAGACACTCACAGAGGCACGAGAGGCACGCACAAAGTCACCCTACAACCTTCTTCCAAAGGTCCGCTGGAGCTCATAGTGATACGTAATTTCTAATATAATAATGCCTCTGGTGCCCGCCACAGAAAATACCCTACCCTCACTGCTTCTGTAACAACTGTAGGTCTCCTGAGACCAAGAAGCCGCTCTGCCCGCTACTGTAAAGCATGACCTCACCTAATCATTCTTTACCTCAGCCCCCTGCGTGGCAGGATGGAACCAGCACCTATTCACAGGTGGGAAAGGAAGCTAACGCGGTCTCAAGGGCAAGCTGTGACAAAGCTGCAAAGGTAACATGGATCTCCCAAGTCCAGTCTTCTCTCTCAGCTTTCAAACAGAGGTCTCCGTCCTTCTCACAACAACCCTCCGATCCACCATCTGTCGTGGTTTAACCCTAGTAGGCAGCTAAGCACCACACAGCCACTTGCTCACCTTCCCCCCCCAGCAGGATGGGGGAGAGCATCGGCAGGGTAAGAGTGAGAAAACTTGTGGGCTGAGATAAAGACATAGGTTTCATAGGTAACGCTAAAGCCGCATGCGCGAACAAAGTGAAATAAGGAATTTGTTCACTACTTCCCATCGGCAGGCAGTTTTTCAGCCATTTCCTGGAAAACAGGGCTTCATCACGCGTAACAGTTACTTGGAAAGACAAATGCCCTATCTCCAAACATCCCTCCCTCCCTCCTCCAGCTGCAGCTTTTATTGGTGAGCATGATGTCATATGGGATGGTCTTTTGGAATCAGCTTTCCTGGCTGTGCCCCCCTGCCCCAGCTTCCTGTGCGCCCCCAGCCTATTTGCTGGCAGGGTAGTATGAGAAACAGAAAAGGCCTTGACGCTGTGCAAGCACTGTTCAGCAATAACTAAATCATCCCTGTGTTGTTAACGCTGTTCTCATCACAAATGCAAAACACAGCACCGGACAAGCTACTATGAAGAAAATGAACTGGTGTCAAATCCTTACCTCTTACAGCGTTAAGCAGGACTTGCTATAGTAGTATGGGAAAACTCTCAAAACCAGGAAGCTGGGGAATGGACCAGGCCGCCTTCTGAGCAGCCTTTATTCAGTAGAACACAGGGAATGGGTTTCCCGTGGCTCTCCAGGAAAACCTCATCTTAAAATTTTCCCACAGAAACAGGTAACTAGGCTCAGGAGCTCACAAAAAGGGAAGTTCATGACCAGCTTACTGAGGCAGCGGCTTGCAGGTCTCTCTGAAGGGCTTCAATCCTATTGCTTTGTTGCTGGACTGTGGCTTCCAATCTGGCATTTTCAATTTCAAGGCTTAAAAAGAAATACAGGTCTTATTACGGAAATCCACCAGAGCACCATTTCTGAAAGAACAGCGTGAAATACCATAGTCTAAACCAAAAGCGTCCTTCAAAATCGTGTATTAACTTGCTGTGATGCAACAAGGCTATCCTGTTGTTTTTGCACAATCCCAGGAAGCGACAGGCACCTTGCTTCACTGTGTTATTCCCTTACCGTTGCACGTGTTCCTCCAGTTGTTTTACAGTAGTATTAGTCCCAGAAGATGCCAACAGGAGGTCCTGCAGTTTCTGGGAAGAAGCTATTACTTCTCTTTCCTTATTATCCAAGGCCGTCTGCAAGTCACGAACACAACGCTCAGACTGAAGATGCTGTTCTTCCAACTCCCGCAACTGTAAAGTCACAGTAAGAATCCACAGGAGTCACGTGAGCTTTTATACAGAGGAGTCAACTGCTGCTGAAGGATTCAAGTACTGCATATATCTGCACGTGGCCTCTACTCAAAGAGCTGTAACCATTTCAAGTACGTGCAAACCTTCACTTCTACTAGCAAATGAACACAAACTGTGTTACTTCATCGTTTTTATACTGGCCTCTCTCCCATGCCTACACTGATTTCCTATAGCACGGTTCTAAGCACCGACGCTGCCCCTCCCACCCTTGCAGTGACTCGTGACACTCTTTGTATCCACTTGTTTGCTCCTCCATTGAAAATATGAATTAAAAAGCTCATCCTTCTCCTACGGCGACTCCACAACTCCCTCACAAGGAGATTTAAGATGATTTCTATTTCAGAGCTCTGAGTCCTCTATATTTCCGGTCATCCCCGCCTCAGAAAGTAGCTTACAAATCACGTGCAAGAAGGCCGCTTAAGCCTGGCAAATTACAGCAGGGCCAAAGAAGCAGGAAAGAAAAGGTGCCGAGATGCTGCTCTGCATATACAGTACAAACGCGGCACCTACAAACAAGCTCTGCTTCCACCTTAGTTCAATCCACATGGCTCTGACACCTGCACTATTAAAAAAAGCCCAAACTCTAACAACTCTGCCAAAGCTCCTTCAACCACGAAGAAGGTTCACATTGTTTCACACACTGTGCACCCAAACCAGAGACAATGACCTTCACGCCTACTCAGCAAGCTACGAAGAAGGAACATCTGCTGTATACAAACAGAAGACTATAAAGAAAGAGCGCAGTATTCTGAACAGGGAAATAGTGCTGCAGAGCAGAGGTGAGTTTCGAGAGAGGCCAAACTGCTCTGTTTGTACCTAGCCACCAGAAGGCTGCTCCTAACGCACTGCCTTGCCCCTCCAGCTTGCGAGGAGCTTGCCAAAGGGCCAGCTGCGTTTATCACCAGGGTAGGGGAGGAAGGAGAGGACAGAAAGGACGTTGCTGCAATACTAGCCCAGAGCCTGAACAGGAGCTTCCGCTGTGGGGTTGAGGAGCTAGATTGTCTCTTACTTGCAAGAGAAACCAGTTGGCTCTTTGATGATGGAGGTAACACTATCTCGCCCTCTGAAAGAGGAAGAGGGGGCCACCTGGCTGAAGGTTTCACGAATTATGACAGGAGATCATTGCTAACTTCCCCAGATCTCTCTCCTACTGGCTCCCAGAGTACTGTTTTGTCCTTTTTCACGACGTACAGGAAGGAACAGCCACCCAGAGGTTTATTCCTCTAGTGACAAGCTTTCCATACCTCAGCTTCAACCCTGTCCAATTCCCTTTGCAAGCACAGCTTGTCTCCCTCCAGGTCACTGTGGTAGCGCATCGTAACTTCCAGCGAAGCTTCTGCCATAGATTGCTTTTTCAGAGCATCGGCAAGCTTCTGCTGCAGCTGTGTGACCCAGTCCTAAAGAAATGTTGTTACATGAGTGCAAAGAATTCAATAAGAACATGAGAATACGAGGTGTGCTTTTACTTCTTGGGTTACGTAATTAGGTCAGTCTTCAGAGTGAATTCAAAGATAAGAAATGTTGCTCGCCACCAGCAGGCACCTGCAAAGCTGATGACCTTTCTCCATCTTTCTCAGCTGAGCACCTCCAAGCTACCAGGGGGAAGCAGGGGGAAACTTCACTGCCTCTGTACTGTACTAGAAATGAAACTCAAAGGCCGGTTGCTATGAGACCCAGGTCATTAGCTTGACCTGCCTTCGTCCCAGTCCTAAATGAACAGCTGGCCTGGAGCGCAAGTGTTTCAAGGGCCCCCAGCTACAAATGTGTGGCGGGAGCAGCAGCAGAGGTCAACGAGCCCAGAGGTAAATAAGCCCAAAAGCAAGTGAACCAAGGGGGGCCACACTACGTCCCTCACAGAAAGTACCTCAAAATCCCCAGGAGATTCAGCATTTTCCTCTTGCTCTGCTCCTCCCCCTGGCAGGGCACCTACAAAGGAGGTAAGAAGCGACACACTGTGAGTGTTTCTCTCACTCTGCTCTTCCCCGTCATGCAAGCCCAGCATCTGAACGACGAGGAACGGTTCTACGACAGGCCACAGCGATTTTCCTCATCGGCTCTTCCACAGCTAAGGATCCTACCTCCTGGGTCCTGAGCAAGTGCAGCCCATGTAAAGTCAGCAGTCCTCACAGGGCAGGAGCTGCTGAGAACTGCCTTGTCTGCTGCACCACCTGCAGAAGATTCTTCCGTGTTTTCACGGTCCACGTTTTCCGCCAGTAGCTTACTACGGATATAGACAGAAAGAGAGGAAATGGGATCGGTAAAAACAACCACATCTTTGCACAGACGCTTGACTAGGACAGCAACAGCCATTCCTTACCCAGCCTGCCCATTTTCATTGCCAACTGAGAAACGGTAACACACCCCCCCCACACACACACACAGCCGCCTTACTCTTGCACTACTATTACATGCTAGTAATAGTAGAGAGACCCCTTTCAGGTTTGCTTTTTAACTGAAGCTTAAAAGCCCTCCAGCAACAACAAAAAAGCACTCGCTCAGACCAAGGCTTCATTGAAAACCAATGCCTTAGCGCAATAATTATGCTGTGCCAGGGCACTGGAGCAAGGAGTGAAGATCTTTTTTTCCTAGAGTAACGCCCACCAAACGTGCTTTATTCCTAAAGCTGGTGAGATGCCAGAGCTTACGCAGGTGCCCTTCCCTCCGGCTTCCCGTTGAGACAGGCTAACAGAATAGGGCAGGGGGAGAAGACGTGAAGTTGGCGTTCAGTGACAGGTAGTTTTGGGCAGATGTTTATGGGCAAGACAAGGCGTGCTCCTAGGGGTAATGTAGTGCTTTCAGCTGTCCACCACCATGAGGAAAAAGGGCTATTTTCTTCAGCCTAGCTTTTAAGCGTACATATCCGCCTTCAAGAAGGAATGCCCGTGGGTGCAAAGCTCTGCCCAAGCAGATCTCCACTGAAACAAAAGGCGGGTAGTTCCTGGGCAGTAGGGTTGCGTAGAGCTTAGCAACACAAGCGGGAATTCTAAGAGAGCGCTGCGGGTGGAAGTTCTCCTCAATGTCCACATCCACTCTTGTCATGGGAAGGAGGTGTATTGGAAGACATCACTGAGCCCAGCTTCAAGAAAGGTCTCAACATATCGTTAAACCTTGGTGCCATTACCAAAACGTTTCATAAATGAGTGCAGACACTCTGACAACTCAGCCCCTGTAATGACAACGGAAACCATTTACGCAATACGTGTAGACATGTGTGCATAATCCACAGCCATGAAGCCAGAGTTATCTTTATAAGAATATCAGCACCATGCCAAAGAAGAAGTTGGATTGCATTCATATCCCCTGCCAACGTGGCAACCGTAAGAGCAGTCCTAAAGCGCCCAAAAGGTAATAGGAAATATATCCACTTCTGCAGGCACTGCGTTGTCATCACTGTAATCCCTGCTTGCTCCCAAAACAATTCTTTCCCCCTTTCCTACAAGCACAGTGAAAGCAAAGCAAAATACACGGAAGCGTCGGAGAATTCAGGTTGGAAGGGTCCTCAGGAGGTCTCCAGGCCAACCGCCTCCCCAAAGCAGGCTGAGCTACGAGGTCAGACCACGCTGCTCTGGTCTCCTTCCACTCTGCTCCTCAAAGCCCCCACAGATGGAGGCTGCACAAACTCCCGGGCAAGCTGTTTGACTGCTTCATTGTCCTCACGCCGAGAAGTTTTCTCCTTACGTGTGCTTGGAACTCCTGATGTTTCTCTTTATGCCCCTTGTCCCTTGGACAACGTTGCCTCTCTTTCTCCCAACGCTTCCATTGACAACACTTAACGCACCAACTATGCCTCCACTTAAAAAACCCTCTCCCGCAGAGCAGCGGAGCTGCTGAGCTAATGGCAAGTTTCCTGCCGGGCCTGTGTCTGTGTCTGTGTCAGTGTGGGGAGGGGGCAACACAGACACCGTTTTCTTGCAGTTCTCAGCGTGGAAAGTATGAGAGCAGTTGAGGTATGAGAGCAGCCAAGTGCAGACCTGCTCTTACAAGTCACACGGAGAACTCCTTCTGTGTGGCCTCCTCTTCTTTTTCAAAGCTCGTTCTCACGCCTCTCGTCAATCACACTTGCAGACGACTAAGGAGACCTATGCGCCATTTTGACAAACGCCTCACCTCTCACGCTGATCTTGAGCATGCCCGTCAGCCCCTTTTTTCTGATAAAACTCTACCGTCTCCTCATGGTGTTTGGAGACAGCAAGATTAAAGGGGGTATATCCTTCCTGAAAGGATAAATAATCCCAGTTAGAAAAACACAGACAAGTGCTGCACCTTTTTGAAAGGGCAGCGTTACCCGAATGCCAAGGTTACCTGGTTCTGAGCGTCAGTATTGGCATTATGCTCAAGTAACAGCCCCACTACAGCTGTATTAGGCAATAGGACTGCCAGGTGAAGGGCAGTGTTGCCGTCGGCGTCTGCCAGATTCGGGTCGGCACCATGCTCTAGCAGAATAGCCACACATTCTTCTTGCTGGCACTGTACCGCCTGGGAACGACACACAAAAAAGGAAAGACTTCCAACTTTTACGTTTCGTTCTGTCACAACTCGGCCAGCTTCTGAACGCTGGGAAAGAAGAGCGTCTTCAAAGATTAGCTAACGCGTGCCTACTCCGTGCTGACTACAACACGCATGTTTCTACACAGGTCTGTGTAAAGAACCCTGCCAGACGCCTCTCAGTTTAGGCACAGTCGATAAGCCCCACTTCCAAGAGCATAACACGTTCCACATACCTTCATCAGCGGTGATCTCTTCAAATTGTCAGCGAGGTTCAGCTGGCAGTTCTCTTGTACTAGAAATCTAACGACATCCACGTGGCCGTTGGCACAAGCGAGATGCAGAGGTGTCCTAAAAATTAAGCACATGAGCTTAACATAGACAGACAACGAAAGAACCAAAGCTGTGTCGCCACCCAGCCCTGGGGACGCTGCCCAGACTCTGCTCCTCCCGCTTGCTGCGGCTGCAATCCTGCCCTGATCACCCACTGGGCGGAAGAGAACTGGTGATGCCTGAGCAGCTGCAGGACAACCCCGCAGTGAGACCGCAGCAAAGCGGCAGGTCGGCACCACGCACTTCCAACAGCACTCGAGCTGACCCGGCAGCTCCAAGCAATGAAAAGCTCTAGAGCTCACTCTCCCAGCTGACAGGGCAAATCTCGCTTTTCAAGCAATTAGCTTGAACGTGATGCCACACGAAGCCTTAAGGGTGGATGCTTCAGCCTGGCACCCAAAAGCTGCCAGGGGTGTTGGTCACGTCATGCTGATCCATAGGCTCGGCGTCGTAACACGCTCCTTGTGCTTGAGAGAGGGCTGCCGAGGACTAGCAAGCTTGGCTCAGAACCTCCCGCAGCAACAGCCGCCAGAAGCAGCCAAGGCGTCCATCAGCGGCCCACAGCCCCTCACCGCTTCTCCTTGTCTCGCTTGTCGATGCCGTCTCTCTTCAGCCACCAGCGCCACCGCCTCAGCCAGGCCAGGTCACCACGGGCAGCCGCCCGGTGCAGCCTGCCCAGCTCCTTCTCCCGGACCTCGTAGGCACCGGTGGCGGTGGCGGCAGCGCGGGGCTGCCCAGAAGCGCTGCCGGAGGGCGACGACTGCTGCCGCTTCTTGCTGAAGAGCCCCACGACCCTCTGCATGCTGCGGCGCGTGCTGCGGCGCGTGCTGCGGCGCGGGCACTGCTCTGCTGGGAGCGACCAGCAGCAGGAGGCACCCGGCGGACTCCGCTGGGCCCCAGACAAGGACGAGGACGAGGACAAAGATGAGGGAAAGGACGAGGACAAGGACGAGGACAAGGACACGGAGAAGGCCGAGGCCGAGGCGAGGCACAAGGCAGACGAGCTCGCCCCGAGCAGCGGCCGCGGCCGGCAGCCCCTGAGGCGGGGGCAGGGACGCACGGACGCTCCCAGCCCGGGACGTGCTGCCACTCCCACAGCGGCGGCGACAGCACCGAGCGCCGGCTCTGTGCGCCGGCAGAGGTCGCGCGGGCTCGGGGGCGTCACAAGGGGCCGTCACAGAGGGCGGTGTGACGCCGGGGTGCGGCTGTGCGGGGGCGGGTGCCTGGCTGCGGAGGCCTGGCGGGCGGGCGGGTGCGAGGGCGGCCCCGCGGGGCTTGTGAGGGCTGCGAGGGGCGGTGGGGCGAGGGGGCTCTGCCCCCGCGAAGGGGTTCCCCGGGGAGGGTGCCGGGCTGCTCCCGCCTGGCCGAAGGCTGCGGCAGGCGCTGGGGCGGCTCCTGCCTCACCCGCGCCTGGTTTGTTCCTCAGCGCTTGGCCAGGGTGCCAGAGGACACGCATCGCTGAAATGAGGCGCGAGGTGGGGCCGGAGCCCAGCTCGGGCGGTCAGGGGCCGCGGGAGCTCTCAAGAGATGCCCGCTGATCGCTCCAAGCCTGCCGTGCTGGAGCTCCAGGGCGATGTGCTCTCCTCCAACAAAAAGGCGGCCTGAACTTCCTGCAGTGCGAGGAAGATCGAGGGCCCCATCTCGCTGTGCTGGTGGCTGCTGCTCACCCCCTGCACAGAATCACAGAATGGCTCATGTCCTCTGGTCTGAGTCCTCTGCTCGAGCAGGGTCACCTCGAGCCAGTTGTCCGGGACTCCGTCCAGCTGGCTTTTGAACGCCTCCAAGCGTGGAGAGTCCAGAACCTTCCTGGGCAACCTGTGTGAGTGCCCTGTCACACTCACAGTAAACATGGGTTTCCTGATGTTCCGAGGGAACCCCCTGTGTTTCTGTTTGTGCCCATCGCCTCTTGTCCTGTCACTGCGCACCACCGAAAAGAGCTCTGGACCCTCCCTTCGGGTATTTATACACATCGATGAGCTTGCCCTTGAGCTTTCTCTTCTCCAGGCTGAACAGTTACAGCTCTCTCAGCCTTTCCTCGTGTGAGGCGCTCCAGTCCCTTTATCAACTTAGTCCATCCTTTGTTGGACTTTCTGCAGTATGCCCCTGTCTGTCTTGTACTGAGGAGCCCAGACACAATAGTGCCCACACCATTGGTGAGTAAGCGGAAGTATCACCTCCCTTGGCTTGCTGGCAATACTCTGTGTAAGGCAGCCCGGGACACCATATCCCTTCTTTGCTGCAAGGACACACTGCTAGCTCGTGGGTGACTTGGTGTCCACCAGGAAGGACCTCTCGGTCCTTTCCTGCAAAGCTGCTTTCCAGGGGGGTGGCCCCCAGCAGGTTCTGGTGCCTGGGGTTGATCCTCCTCAGGTGCGGGACAGTGCACTGTCCCTTGTTGAACTGCCTGAGGTTCCCGTCAGCCATTTCTCCAGCCTGGCCAGGTCCCTCTGCATGGCAGCACAACCCTAAAATGTCACAACAGTTCTAGCAATCATCACGATTTTGCAGCAATCAGGCAGGTCCTCGTCTGTGCTGGAGGCAAGCCGAGGGAATAAGAGGGTCCAGGCACGTGAACAGGGGAGGGGAGAAGCAAAGCCAGCAGGGGGAACAGAAGAAAACAAAGACGTGTACTGGATTACGCAGTTTATTAAATGCCAAGTTGGAACAAAACACTTGGAATTCAATGCGGGGTGTTAGCAGCACAAAACCGTTGTCTTCCTGCCAACGTGGTGGCCGTGGCTCCTCTTCCTCAGTGCCTGGCAACTCCAGTCCCTGAATTAGTAGGTGGAAGGGAAACGCTTCATCTCAGTATAACCTCTCCTTGTTTTCTGCAACTGGGACTTCTCTGCTCCAGCGTCTTCTGATTGGTAACGACGTCGTCCCTTCAGCTGTGAAAACAGGGGAAAGCAGTTGACTCATTCTGCAAGAATGCTTTCTAAAAATGAACGTAGCTCTGAAACATGGCTGCTTTAGCAACAGATCTGAGTAATGAGTGGAGAAGTAGATAAAAGGTGACATGCTACTGAACAGCCAGAGCAACCTCAAAAGCACTTCCAGGAACTCTGCTCCTGGGTCCCCATGACAGGGGAAAGATGGGCTGAGACAGCTACTAGTGAGCAGTAAGTTACAGAACGTTTTCCTGCATCACCTCACTGCACTGTGCCCTGGGAAGCAACGACACCGTTTAGAAAAGCAAAACCTGAACTGCCGCCTGCTCAACTCGTGCCCAAGATGGGGCTCAAGGGGTGATCTTGGGCAAAGCCAACTTCTTAGAATTGTTCCGAGATATGGCGGTGTTACTTCCCTTTCTTCCTAAGAAGGAATTCATCTGTGAGACCTAGAAGATGCTGCCACAGCCTCAAGCTGCAGCCAGGCCTGTGCCGGGCCTCCCTGCTTTCAGCCCTGACCCTCACCCAGGGACGTGACGTCCCGGTTGGACTGCAGACCTGCGCGTCCCCATGGACTGGCCTGGTGATCTGCACTCTTGGCTGAGCCCGCTTACTGTCACTGGACCTGTTCTGCTCTTCTTGCTGAGGGCCTGCGGGACTGTTCCCTGGCCCGTGAGGACCCTGCCAGCCTTGCCGTGACTCTCGGATCGCCCTTGCAGATGTGCCTTTGCAGATACCGCTCTGCACATTCATTTTTACCCATGATGACAACTAGAGCAGTGTTTATCATCACCTACTACTACTACAACAACAGAAGGAGCATCAAGAAGAGAACAGGTGATTATAGCAAAAAAGTAGAGGAAAAGGGTTATACAGGTCTCAAAAGAAAGAAAAAAACCCACACTAAAAGAAAATCACCAAGGGAACCCCAAACAAACCAGAGCTCACCTTTGTTCTTAATCTGCCACCTTCACTGACCGTTTCAGAGCAGTTGTTCTTCATTTCTCCCTGTAAGCTAAGCTGGGACTCCATCTCTGTCATCTCATAAACGCTTAATTGCTTCATAGTTCTGCTCAGAAGCCTGCTCAACCTACGCAGCAAATTAATCAAGGAAACAATGAAGCAAAGGAACAACCGGGCTTTTTCATACACTCTTATGTAAACGGTGCAGACATGGCTTGCTTTATCTTTAACAAGCTTGGCACACCAGGAATTGCTGAGAAAAACCACAAATCACTTGGGGGTATCCAAATTTCATCTGAAATGAAATCACTCTGGAGTCATCTGCCCCATCATCCAGATCTGTCCAGATCATAGAGATCCATTCAGATCATCAGTGAAGATTTTGAACAGGACTGGACCTAGTATTGACCCCTGGGGTACACTGCTAGTCACTGACCTCCAACTAGATGTTGCACTGCTGATCACCACACTCTGGGCCTGGCTGTTCAGTCAGTTTTCAGTCCACGATGCTGGCTTCTCATCCAGCCCATGTACGCATGAACACCTTGTCTATGAGGATCTTATTGGTGACAGTGTTAAAGGCGTTACTGAAGTCCAGGTGGAGAATATCCACTGATGTCCCTTTGTCTACCAGGCCATTGTTTTCATTGTAGAAGTTTATCAAGTTGGTCAAACATTAATTCCCCTTGCTGAAGCTATTCTGACTACTCCTGATGATTTTGTTGTATTTCATGTACCTAGAAATGGTTTCCAGGATTAGCTGCTCCATGACCTTTCCGGGGATGGAGGTGAGGCTAATCGGCCTTTAGTTCCCTGGGTCCTCCTTCTTGCCCTTCCTGAAGATAGGAGTGATCTTTTTTTTTCCTTCAGTCTTTGGGCACTTTTGTCAGTTGCCATGATCGATCAAAGATTATCACGAGTGGCTTCAAAATGACATCAGCCAGCTCCTTCGGCACTCATGAGTGCGTCCTGTCAGGGCCCATGGAATTATGTATGTCCAGATTGCTTAAGTATTCCCTGACCTGATCCTCTTCCACCAAGAGTACCTCTTCCTTGCTCCAGATTTTCCCCTGGTCTCTGGGACCTGGAAGTCCTGAAGGCTGGCCTTGCTAGTAAAGATGGAGACAAAGAAAGCATTCGGTACTTGGGCTTTTTCCATGTCCTGAGTAACCAGGTCCCCCATCTTGTTGAGCAACAGGCCCACATTTTCTCTGGTCTGCCTTTTGTCATCTTCTTTAAGAAGCCTTTCTTGTTGTCTTTGTCATCCCTGGCCTGATTCAATTCCATTTGGGCTTAGGTTTCCTAACTTCATCCCTGGATGCTCAGACAATGTTTCCATATTCCTCCCAGGTTACCCGTCCTTGCTTCCAACGTCTGTATGCTTCCTTTTTGCCTTCAAACAAGGAGCTCCTTGTTCAAGCCATCCATGCAGGCCTCCGGGCATTTTTGCCCGACTTCCTGCTTGTTGGGACGGAACTCTCTTGAGCTTGGTGGAATTGATCCTTGAATATTAACCAGCTTTCTTGGGCCCCTCTTCACTCCAGGACCTTATCTCATTGGACTCTTCCAAGCAGATCTTTGAAAAGGCCAGAGTCTGCTCTCCTGAAGTCCAGCGTTGTGAGTTTGCTTTTCACTCTCCTTTGTACTCTCAGGATCCTGAAGTCCACCATCTCATGGTCACTGCAGCCAAAGCTGCCTTTGATATTCACATCTTCAGTGAGCCCCTTGTTAGTGACTATGAGGCCCAGCAGAGCACCTCTCCTTGTTGGCTGCTCTGTCACTTGGAGGAAGAAGTCATCATCAGTGCATTCCACAGGTTGCTGTGTTGTCCCTCCAACAGATATCAGGGTGGTTGAAGACCCCCATGAGGACCAGGGCCTTTGAATGTGAATCTGCTCCTATGTGCCCGTAGAGGGCCTGATTTGCTTGTTCTTCCTGGTCAGGTGGCCTATAGCAGACAACCATTATAATGTCACTTTTACCAGTCCTTTCTTTAATCCTAACCCATAAGCTCTCAGTTGGCTCCTCATCCATCCCCAGGCAGAGCTCCATGCACTCCAGCTGCTCCCTCCCATAAAGGGCAGCTTCCCCTCCTCACCTACCTATCCTGTCCTTCCTAAAGAACCTCCATCCCTCCATTGCAACACTCCAGTCATGGGAGCCATCCCACTGTGTCTCTGTGATCCCAACAAGATCATAGCCCTGCAACAGCACACAGATCTCTAACTCATCATGTTCATTCCCCCCAGCCTGCATGCATTAGCATACAGGCACTTCAGAGGGACACTCCTGCATGTTGAGTTCCTGGAAAGGTTTTAGCGGGTTTCTCCATAACGGCATCTTGTAGGCACTTCCTTGCTTACATGCACATACTGGAGGTGTCCTTGTTTAAGCCCCATTTTGTTGATCTTGTAGTCTCTTCCTTTCATATCACCCCATGCCCTTTGCTTAGTGATCCCCTCTGTCACTCCCCCACGACTGCTCTTTACTCTCTCCCTCCCTCATCATTCTTAGTTTAAAGCCTTTCTTATGAGGTCAGCCATCCTACTGGCGAAAATAGCTTTGCCCTGCTTACTGAGGTGTACCTCATCTCTCTCAAGCTGATCTGCAAACAGGGACCCACGGTCACAGAACCCAAAACACTGTCACCAACACTGGTTCTGCAGCTAGTTATTGACTTGTCCTCACCAGCAGGATTGAGGAGAACTCCACCTGGGCCTTCATGCTCTTGACTACTGCTCCCACAGTGCTGTAGTCACTTTGATACTGTCCAGGTTTCCCCTGGCAGTATCCCTTCCTTGGGGAACTGGCATATCCACAGGGAATGAGGTTGTGGGAGCAGAGCCGAGACAGCTCATTGCCTTCCCAGTCCCCTGCACTGTGAGCTAGGACAGTGTCTCATTTTCTCTCTTGCCTTCCTGATCATTCTTCTCCCATTAAGAATGTTTTCTTTAATCCAAACTATTCCCCATGAAAAGGGGAAGAAGACAGTCTGTTGTTTTCACATGTTTCTTTCCATGTGTGCGTTAATGTATATGTCCAGAGTGGTTTGTCAAAGTTGTAATGCTTATGTATCTCCTTTTGTTTGAAGAGATGGGGACTGGTTAGGTGGACCTTGGTAGCTGGCTGCTGCTACTGCTACCTGGCCAAACCTGAAAGGTGACCAACCCTCTCTACTCCCAGGTGTTCAAATGCACAGTAGGATACAGAAGGTGCCAAAGTATGAAAATGCAGCAGCATGTAAAATTACATCATGCTGAATGAGTGTAACTGTATGTAGATCAGTACAGCTATGAGCGGAGAAAATAGTGACAGACTAGAACAGTTCCCTAATTGACAGTCAAGGGTTATGATACCGCTAGCGTTGGTGAAGGGATGCTACAAGGGGCTGCCACCTCCAGCAGCCCCTGTGCTAGTAATTCCTCCTCCTCAGCTGCACAGTGGGAAGCTCAGGACTGAGCTTTTGTGTTGGTACAGGGCTCAGCACAAGGAAGATGCGATTTAGTCCTTGAGTGCTGTGGAGGACAAAAATGTATTAATCAATAACTAGATTCATGTAAGCTGCCTTTCCTTTGACATACCTGTAATTGCCCTAGCATGGGGCCTCTTCAGGCTGCTTTTGCTCATGACATTGCGCTTTGCAAGGTGTTGCAAAGGCTGTTAAACCCAAGAAGTATGGAAAGGGCATTTTGTTGTGAAGAAAGTTAGTAAGTGCAAAAAGAGGATTAATATGCTCTGTCTGTAGCACTGTGCCAGATGAAAAGCAGTAACGTAGTCCTTTATAGCACACCTGCTGGGATGTATAGCACAAGTCCTCGCTGCCGTGTAACTTGTGAGCATTGCAGTCATTCAGCCCCCAAGGACAGCTCATTTTGTGTTCACAGAGATGCAATGGCAGTAGGAATCACAGCCCAGCCTAGTGTTCAAAGTAGATGGTGCCATATAGGTGGGGGAGATAGGTTGGGGAATTTGTTCCTCAGTATATATGGGAAAGAACTCTTATAACACTATCACTGTGGTAGTTAGTGTTTGGTGCCAGTGTTTTCCCAGGTAGCCCCCACAGTGCAGTCTGTCCCCAGGCCTAGAGTGAGTGAGGTGATTTTGTGTTAGTTAAGTCTCTGTCCACATCTCATGGTGTGTCCCATAATCACTCTGCGAGACAACAAGGAGTCTTGCGGAGTAAATTTTCCGAATGGCTAAGAATTTCCCCCAGCCCACTTCTTTTGCACTTTCCCCAGAGCTTCACAGCCTCTTGCAGCCAGACTCCTGAAGCGTACTGAGACCTGTCCTCAAAGCTTCCCCATGCCCCCACTGGGGGGTCCAGCTGCAGCCTTTTTTTTTATTTTAAATTTTTTTTGGTAGCTAGCTTTACAACACAACTCAATGCAGAGGAAGGTGGATAATTAGGCAGCATTAGGACCCAATGCAGTTTTTCCAAAGGCATAGTGCATGCCGCCCAAAGAAGGAATTAACTCCCCTGAGTGAAGAGAGTAGTAGTTGTCCTCTCAGAAACGTGTTGCTGCTTTCCGTGTGCGCTTTTTGCCATCTAGTGGCAGCGACGTATTGGTGTACTGTTTGCCTCTGATAATTGCGCTTTCTAGACATGGTACAAAATTGTGCTGTAGGACTGCTCCATCAAGCAGCAAGGTGCAAATATCCATCCACAGTACTCACTGTAGTGCTGTGACGAAGGGCCAGGAGACTAGCTTTTCCTGGAATGATCAGACGGGGGGAAGTATCCACTGTCAAGTAAAACCACAGGAATGATCACAATTGGTGCTTTTCTGAAGCTTAATGGAGTTTTGGTTTATTTAAGCAAATATTATGTGATCTTATGGATACCTTGTTGCTGATTTGGGGATGAATCATGAAAGGTAACATTGTGGGACCTCTAAAATGAAAAGTTGTATTTTGATGGAACTGTTTGTTCCATCAGCACAATTAGGTGTGCTGTGTCTCTGAAATGCAGCAGTTGTGTTGGGGATGCAGGTAGTTAAACCAGCTCCAGGACGCTGATGCCAAATTGCTTTAGACAGATTTCCCTCACTGAACTACAGTCCTGCAGATCCGTAGGGCTTGTATGTGGCTACCTTCCTGAGCTTCCACGCACTTTTGAAGCAGGCTATGTCTTGTAAATGAGTTTGTCTTTATTGATGGCTTGTTCTAGCTCCTCATATGAGGCTATGAAAAGTGTCTTTTCACATCCAGAAAAGAGGCCTGCTGTTGGTCACCCCACGTCTGAAGGATGTTATGATCCACCGGTTTGCAGGTATGATTGGAATAATACCCATCCATATTACTGCTGAGGCAATGAGTCCTAAAGCAACCATTAGCAAGCTTTGGCATGGGTGGCACATGCCAAAAGGCTGTAGCAGGTATGTCGCAGGTGCTTTGGAATGATGTAACACACAGGAGTAGACGTGACATAAAGTGTAGCTATTCGTGGAGTGTTTCAGGCATGTCCTGATGTCCCGAAAAGTGACCTTGGAGTAGTCCTTTATCTAAACAGCTTTACTGGGGCAACCCTCAGGAGCAATCTTGTAGAACAACACTGAAATGGCCAAATACTCTCCAGTAGGTTATAATGGTTGAAGAGTACTATGCAATGCGTACCTTTGGTAAGCATGCTTTTTTAACAGTGCATTTTTCTTTGCTCCAGGACAGCCATTATATCCCAAGATATAGAAACACTGTGCAGAATAGAGTCCAGTCAAAGGCAATATTGAAATTGCAGCTCAAAGTAGCATTGCACTGGAGATGAGGAACTGAGGTAGGTCTACATTCCATGGTAGGATGGCTTTCTTAGCATAATCAGATCATGTTGCCATAGCTAGATTTGCTCCCATAAGCAAGTGGTCTCGCTTAGCAGTATCTTCACCCTGTTCACCAGGATGCCATGAGGACAGACCCTTAATCCCACCTCATTTGATGTGTGTCTATAGAGCTATTTCCCCACTGAGCTCTAGTGGCTCACCTCTCCCATGTGTGAAACCTGATAATTTGCTTTCCCCGTATGGAAACTTCACAGATGGCTACTGCCCAATTACGACACAGTTTCCAGATGTCTAGTTGATAGATGTTTGTTTAGCAAGCATCTCTGGTGATTTAGGGTGATTTTGCCTCCAGCTGCTTGCTATTGCCTTCCACTCAGAAGGAAAGAGGTTGCTTTTCACCTCTGTGGTACCTGTAAGCATTCCCTGATGGGCTTTCCCTTTTGAAGCAGATCAACTGGATTCTGCCTGAAGCAGTTGAGGAAGTACTCAGCAAAACAATCCACAGGCTCGAGGTAATAGCTTTAGAGGGGGATATTGGCTGCTGTTTGCAAAATTACTCTCTGCTTACACCCAGCTGTGGGACAGTGGTATTGACAGAGGGCCAATAACCAACAGATGGAAGTGGAAGAGTTCACCACTCCAGCTGAATCCAGGAGGGGGTGAATACTCATAGCCCAAATGCTGCACAATATAAAGAATTCATGTTTTTTCCATGCTCCTTCTTGGGACAAGCGTTTAATTTCTAAAAATCTATTACTGCAAGACAAGAACTTATTTAAGAAGGCTAGCAGAGAAAGAAAGAAAAAGAATACCAATAGCAAAGATTTCTTGAATGTGTATTTTATGATTGAGATACTAAATTTTTCATAATAAATCAAAGACTTAATGTGCTAATACATAATACACCCAACAAATATAAATATTACATATTTACCACATAAATAGTCCCAGTAAGTAATACAGATTGCCCGCTCCAGATCATCTGCCCTATTTTATTTACCGCAGGACATGGTTACATACTGTGCCAACTTGGGGGCAGAGCCCTTTCCTTATCTTTAAGTGGTGTGATGTGATTAAGGAATGATGTTCTTTCACCTCCACCTTACCTTTGGAAGTTTTCCTGTCCCACTAAAGTGTTATTCTGTTGTGTCAAAGCCTCTATGTGTGTAATGTCTAGATTTTTTGGGGGGTTTGCAATCCAACTTCAGTTTCTTCTCCTGTCCAAGGGAATTGGTTTATAATACTCTTAAAATAATCTTCCCTTATAAATAATTTTCAAACTGCTTAGTTTAAAATCATAAACCTGTAGAATGAAAATAAAAGGCTCATTTAACCATTAAACCTTGTTTTGGTTTAAGCCTCAGCCTTCATTCATTGCCATTGAATGTGATAATGGTCCTTTAAGTATCTGAGAGAAGCTGAGAAACTGTCACTACCTGTAGGAGTGATACAAAGAAGTGCCAAATTCTTCTCTTGAAGTGAGGCTTTTTTACAATACATTAAAATGCGTAGCTAGAAATGGTAAAATAACCCTTCTTCTGTGGCTAGTGCTCAGCTGGCTGTATTTGGTATGCTCAGAGCTAGACAGTTACTCTGTTTTATTGGTGTTTGGGTTTTTTGATACTGAATAAGGTGCTGAATGCAGTTAGCTCTTTTTTACCACCTTTCCCCATCTTTTCAGTTGCTATAACCACTTGTTGTTTCTCATCTCATATTTAAATAGCAAACCGGCTTGCTGTATCTGTACAGATCTCGCTGCAAAATGCATTGTGTTCCACTGCTATTGTACAATTATTATAATTTAGGGGTTTTTATTTATATAAATCTAACCCATAACTAAAGGAAAAATGGACATTTATAATTTTATTGGCCTACCAGTGATTATTGGAAGGACAACTATCTTTTCAGTAACTGGAATAAGAGGTAAATAAGCAACGAATACTAAGGTGTCTAATGAAGGACAGTGCAACCTTTCCCCAGACTGCAGGATTGCAGTTGGACATTACATGTTATTAACAAAATTAAAAGGCAGATAAAAAAAGAATCACCCATGCAGCATACAAACTGGAAAGTGTAGGTTAAATTTATTTTTGAGCATCAGGTTTTTAAAAACATTGATTACTGTATTTGCAGATAACTCTAAATAATTTTATGTTAATGAAAGACAGAAAATACAGGGTATGAATTTTACATGAGCTAATGAAAGGATTACTTTTGGTAATGAAAATATTGTCTAAGAAAAAGGTTTTATAAATGATGTGAAATAACTGGGTGCATTTCTTTGTTCCGTCTCTGGGTACCACTGTTATGCCATGTATATACTTTTTTGTCTGATCAGTTTCTACTAACAAGATTTTTAAATGAGTAATCACAAATCAATAATTTTCTTCTTCGTTGCAAAGACCGGAGCTTTCCTTGCCTGTTGACACACATTTTGAATTACAGTGGTCTATTGTATACACCTTGCACTCTTTGTGGCTTTCTTTATATACATAATACATATACACATATATAGTTGAGTAATATGTATATCAAATACAATTGATAGGCTATTTAAAATATGTAACTAGCTTGGGAATATAAATCTTGTTAGTTTTCAGAAGAATTGTGGTTGTGGACTACTTGGGAAAAATCTCCCCTCCTTTTTTGTACAGAAAACAAACAAAAAAAACCAAAGAAAGAACCAAATTCAGTGTTGTAATAATTAATTCTAATTCAGCAAGGATCAAATCCAGAAAAGAATAATTTTTCTCCTTGTTCCAAGTGGGGAGAAATGGGGAGAGAAAGAAGTGGGTTTTCTTATATAAAAGCCAGTGAGGGAATAGTTGAATTGCCTTGTTCATCACAGGTAATGTAACCATCTTAGAGTAATACCGCATGTCAAAAGGCTCTCCTCCACACCTAGCAGCTATGTGTGACAGGGAGTGGGTCAGTAGTGAATCCTGGTACTGTTCCCAGGGATCTGATGTCTATTGTCAGCCTCTTCACCAGGCTGCTTGTGTTAATTCCCAGGAAAGATGTTATGGATATGCTTTTTTTTTTTTTTAAAGAAATAATAATATTTTCAGAGAAATGTGACACATTTTACTTTCCTACCCTCAGGCTTGATCCTAGTTGATCTCAGTAACATGTCTCTAGGCTTGACCATAGTAAAAAGAATGTCACCGTTATTGTCACTCTCCTCTTGTTTGTCTGCCTCATTCAGCACTTTGTCTGCAAGAGGCTTTGCCTTGGTTGCATCCCACCCTAGCAATAGAAACACTAGCTAGGTAACTGAATTCCTCCAGTTCCCACTGGAGATTTTTGGTTGTATATTGTGCATTTGTTTGTTTTCTGAAGTTCTGGTGAGCTCCAGCTGCGGGTGAACCCGCATGTCTACCAAAGAACCACTAGATTTCTGTATTATTTAGCATCAGCTTAATGCATCTTAGTATTTCCTGGGTTTTTACTTGGCTGGCCACTTCTTTCTCACAGAAGTACAATATTTGGGCCTCAGTAGAGTATACAAGTTTAATGATTTCTTCCCAATGCATTTTTTTGCACAGGTCCTCAGTGACGATCATTTACCACTGAACTACTAGTTGTGCTACATCTGTCAAACAGCTCTGGAGTATTTTTTATGGCTAGATAACTAGCTATAACAGCAGATTATTTAAGATTAATAACACTGGACTCCATCTTATCTTGTACACTGTATGCTCAAGTTCAGCTGGGTGGCAAAACAAAAGACTTACCAGGTGCACAGGTCTAATGAGAGCAGACAAAAACAGGTATGAAGAGGGACTAGAAGAGAGGAAATTAAATACTGGGGTACTCAAGAGAAAAATGTTTAAAAGAGACCAGTAAACACAGTTTGTAAAATGTTAGTCATTTGGATCAGTCTTAATTGTAAAGGTGAGGAACAGTAAGTTTGTGTTTCCACCTAGGGCAGAACTGTTCTGAATTTTAAGGGAACAACAGCCTACCTTCTTCAAGGTTGGCCACTTTTGAAGTAAAACCCCAGGCACTTCAGACACCGAGCAATTGGGTGCAGGCTGAATGTAGACTTTGAAACTCAGTGAGTCAGAGACAAACAGGAATTAAAATGCCCAGGCCAGTCAATAGCAGAGCAAAACCAGTCATTGTCCAGGGAGCCAGCAGGGGTAACCAGCGGGGCTTCTCTAGCCCCCACAGTCTCTGGGATCTAGTAGGCAGGCCACCTGTTCTGTTTTCATTGGGATAGCTTGGGAAGTGGGTCCCTTTGTCCCTGTCTTGGTTACCTAGGTACCAAATCCTCTAAATCAGTACTCCCCTCGTCTCCTTCTCCAAGACCACCTCCCTCAGATCTGCAGATGGTACCTCTGATACACCTCCAGGTAAACAATCTCCTTGGTCACCTGGTGGTAACTAAACCTCTTACTTGCCGTGGTCACCCCTTCTCCTTCCAGAAAGCAGTGCCACCCAGGAACCCCAGTGAGACTCCGCTTCCCCCTTCACTTCAGCAGCCCCCCTCTCCCCCTCCAAAAAACCCTCAGTGCCATCAATGCCTCTAAGATGTGTAACGTCGTTGAGCAAAACCCCACTGGCATCACAGCAGTCTGTATGACCTCTGATCTTTTCTGCCTTTCCTCCAGCTAAAGACTGAGGGTGGAAGAGTTACAGGAGCTCCTACACCAGCACTGGAAGAATGGAGCTATTCTTCCTGTTGGTTTTATAATTACGAAGAAAAATAGATACAGCAGATCAGCCCAGAGCATAACACAGAACTGTCAGTGAGAGACCATTGACTTTCATACAAAACACTCAGTTACTGTAAAACACTTCCTGTCCATTTCCACAATTCATTGATCAAAATCTACAGAAGGTTTAGAACAAAGATACCTATGTCTTTTTTCACATACAGAGAGAATTTTGTTATCTTGAGAGGATTATTTGTAACACAAGTTTGGAACCAGTTCCACACTCACTTTAATGTTAAAATGTGCTTAGAGGCAGACAGCTGTTCTGGGAGCTGCATCACACGTCACCTGTGAATATCTGTAAAGCTCTGCAGCTGGCTGACTAGAAGGAATAACCTGCATTTGTTCAAACTGTTTCATTGGAACATTGCAACAGAATTTCCGCATGCAAAATACTTTAATGGCTAAGGGTTAAATCCTTCTAGAGTAGACTTGCCAGCGGGAGGCTGGGCTCTGTCGCTGAGCTGGTCATTTTTCCTGGACATGTGATGAGGGCTGAGATCTCGTCTCTGACCCTTTAGCTCAGCTTTTTGAACATCTCAGATAGTTACTTATAAGCTCTTTCTGCATCAGTAGATCTCATAATTTCCCATGCAGTGACCAGTGGTAAACTATAGAAAAGCTGTTTCACAAACCTATTCCTCCTAGCCAGAAAAAAGGGAGGATGGTCACAGCTGATCAATTGGAAGGGCAGAGAGGTTAATTATTTTTGCCTGTTTTCTCAGTACCAGTCTTCTCAGGCCTCTGGAAGGAGAGGCTGTAGAAAAGTTAGTGACACAGAAAGTAATTTCCCTGGCGAATTGGTTTATTTACAGTCCGTGCATATGCTCCATTTTATGAAGAAGGGAACGGGGTGAGGCTCAGGTGCGCTAATTCATCTCTGCTGGAGTGCTGTGAAGCCCTGCTGTGCATAGGAGCTCTTTTCTTGGGCTGGGGAGCACCACTGGGTGAGCTGAGAGCCTGGGCGAGGTGCCACAGCTTTTGCTCACACGGTGCTGTCATCCAGCAGAGATATCCCTGGCAGAAGGTGCAACCAACCCAGGCCGGGGCCCCATTCCTGTCTAGAGCTGCACAGCCGTGTCTGCTCCTGCTGCCCACAGTTCTGTGTTTTACAGATACAGCTGTTTGGTTCCTGGGGTGAAGCTGTTCATGGTTCAGTGCTAGGGCATGGGAGAAAGAAGCCGTGGACAGTCTCTGTCCACCTGTGTAGTCATCCTCCAGTTATCTTTCTGTTCAGCTTCCATGGGCACAACTTCCACCATCAATTTCCCTTTTTTTGGCTGTAAATCGGCATAGGTTTATGATAGAGCTGCTAGAAGAGCAGGTGCATTCAGTGTTGCACTTCCTCTATAGAGTTACACAGTGACTGTAGCAGCTCAACATTTGTACTTGATTATCAGCTTTTGCCTTACTATTTTCATATGTACAGTCTCTGTTTTGCCTTTTCACTATCATGCCAGATTAGCAATCTTATCTTGCAAAGAATTGTTAAAGCAAAATTTTACTAACTTGCACTTTGCAAATAATAATTTTTACCAAAAAATTTAGTTTTCTTCTGGGTTCCTATCATATTCAAATCCCTCTGGAAGATGTATTTCCAATAATTACCCTGTCTGAAAGGTAACACAGATGCCTGATGCCAGATGGGAGCTGTTGTATGCTCCAGTAGATCCTTCACTGTCCAGCTGGTAAAGTTAGGGACACTCCCAAGGGAGCACGTCTAGTCCACAGGCACATTAAGAAAATTCAGGTTTTCTACAATACTAAGTTTGAGTTTGAGGGCTTGGATGTACTATTGCCATTATAACATATCATACACTGCAATTCCTGAAATTCTATCATTTCAGAAATTAAAAAAAAAATCTGGATTTTAAACAGTTGCTATGGAAAAGGAATTCTAAACTAAAATTTTTAGTTTAGAAAAATGGAAATGTGTTGCTCTGCTAATTTTAGAGTAAATGGAGCTGTCCAGATCAGCCCTAGGGACAGTATATGGGGCCAGCATGGAGATGGGGGAATCCTGCCATCACTGTACATACATGCTTACAGCAAGAGGATGCAGAAGGTACTCTCAGGCTGTCCTGAATCTCTGATGGAGTTTTGAAGGAGAGCTGCCAGGCTGCTGGTTGTCCCTGGGCATGCAACTGTATGGCACCATTCTGAGCCAGCCATGTTGGGACCCTGAAGGACTACAGGTATGGCACTTGGCATTGCCTGGGCTAACTTGCATGAGCAGAGGTTTGTGCATATATGGGGTGGGTACTGCACCTGGGACCCAAGCTAATATCTGGGTAACACTGAATTCTGCTGTATGGAAATGCCAGTTTATCTGGAGATAGATGCAATATTTCTGCCTGACACTAGTTTGGACAGGGCAGTGTAACCTTTGGTAGGATGCCAAAGGACTAGGGAAGTGTACATTTTTTTCTACGTAAATGTTTTTCTTGTGTTCAGATGTTACTCAAGGATGTCTCAGTTTTAGCAGATTGGCATCTGCTACTGTGAAAGTATTTTGCCAAAGTAATAAAAAAGAATTCTGTTTGACTCTAATCATAAATCATTGCATAAGAAATGAAACTGTTCTCAACAAATAAATTAACAAAGAACTTTTGTTGATACATTACCTTGCTTTGTTCACATATTTGTTCCATTATTCACTGATTTGATCCCCCTGATCATTAGTGTTAATTAGTGAGGTTTGGCTGTTCCAGAATGTCAGTGAGAGATTTTAAATATTTAAAATTGGTTAACTACTACAGGATATTTTCAGCAATACTGAGAATCTACTTTTAGAGAATAATATCAGCAGAATATCACAGAATCCAGCATTCATAATAAAGATAGGATATCATTTCTTCTTTATATGCCAAAACAAAATGACACAAGTTATGCAGGCTTTTTACCACAGACGATGTGCGTGGGAGTGGAATTTTTTTCTGGCTGTTAAGTCATTAAGAAGATCAGTTTTATAACTTGATCACAGGTGATAGATGGGTTTTGAGACACAGAAAGAAAACAGAAGATAAGCATGACATCTTTCTCCATCTCTCTCTCAGGCTGCTTGGATATTAGCTTCTAATCTATAATAAGCAGAATTTTATGCTTTCTTTCCCACCTTCCTGGTACACTCCATTATAGTATTCAGTTGGGTGTTCATTACCTCGGGTAATGAAAAGCAGCTAAGATGAAAACAAAGACTCCTGTGTTAGTGTTTCTGATGCTGTAAGCAATTTGGGTGCACAAGACAATACCAAGTTCTTTACTAATGTAGGAACACCCTAATCAGAACTGAGTTCTTCAGATTTTCAGTCCCTTTTCCAGCAAGTATGTGAGTAGAAGTTCTCAGATTACCTGTTCAACTTCAGTAACATTGCAAATACCTCCTGAGGGTATTGTAATGTTTTACACAAATATTTCAGCAACCTGCACTTTCTCACTGTGCTGCTTTTTTTGGTTTTGTTTGTTTGTTTACTTGCTGTCTGTGTTACTGCACATCTACCTATCCATAAATTTTCTTTTAGAGCTATGACAGTAAAGTTATCTTGGGAAAAACTCTTCTGTTATAATCCCCTCCTCTTTTTTTTTTTTTCCCATCTGTTTTGACCTCCACTGCAGATTCATGGATGGCGTGAGTTGATCCTGCTTCAGAAGCATATAATTTTATATCAACTGAGGATCTACTCTAGGTTTGCATGCTTTCAAGAAGGTGAGTGGCTCCCTAGGGAATGCTACACCTGGGTTAGAGCTTTGTCTTTAACCTCATAGTCCTGCAAATTTTCAGAGACTTTGGTGCATGAAGAGTGTAGTCATCAATTACTTGCAGATTTGAATCGGATCAGACCATTGCACAGAAACCTCAGTCAACCATTTTGAGATATGCCTGTTTTCCCACAGGTTGTCCACCACTTCTCTCTTTCCACTATTGGGTTGGTTTGGTTTTTTTTTTTTTTTTTTCCCTAAGATCATTCCTTGACCAGTTCTTTTGCCCTTACTTGAATTATCACATGGAAAGGCATGATTATCTCCTTAGCACTAATTTATAGTGCAATTCTTAGCCCTGGTCTAGCAAAGCGGGTAAGTATTGCCTTATCTTTTCACTTGAAATTCATTGTTCCAGTCTCATGCTCAAAAATAAATGTATGATTAAATACCTTGTTGGTTCAAAGCCAAAATAAGTGCAGGTATCTTTGCCTGGTAAATGGTAATTACAGATGTCTTCCTGAAAATCCCATTTGGCTAGTAATTTGCACATTAGCACAGCATAACTTTGAAAGATGTGAGAGCACTGTAATAGTGCATGAATGTTGCAGTACTCCCCAAACTTCCATCCTGTGATAACGGCATTCCAGAAAAGGAGCCAGTGTGCTATCAGGCTGGAGATGCAGGAGTTACATGCCTCTTCCAAGGCAAAGAGTGTCACCACACCTCCAAAATACATGTTGTAATTTTCAATTATGGAATGTGAGTTTTCCAGGATATATTTTCTTTTACTGCTGAGAAACAAGAAACACACATTAGTAACACTTTGATGGCTACACAGAGATAAGTATCAGAGTAGCTGCAGGTCACAGTCTTCCTCCCTCTTATGCGGTGTGCCCTTCTTAAATGAAACAATCCTCAGGTTATTTTACAAAAGCAAAACATTGTGCCCAACTACAGTGTACACTGACAGTAGCTCCACAGCAGGCACGATTTATTGCAAAGGGACAGACGAAATGCTGAGCTTTTGCTTAACAAGTAGTGTAAACTGCAGCAAAGATGCTAAGTTAAATAAGGAGGTAAATATGTGGATGTGAGGGACCAGATTTTGAAAAAGGTGGGATGATAGTTGCATTTCTAAAAATCTAGCAGCATGTCTAGGAAGAAAAAAAAAAAAAAAGGCATTCACCTATTAATGGTATTTTCAAAACAAACTGCCCATATGGAAGAAAGCTGCCAAGGTACTGTACGTGAAAAATTCCTTCACTGCAGGGACTAAGACGTTGAGGGGCACACACTGAACTTATGGTGGCATTAGTCACTCCAGAACAGGATTCACGCTGGTTGCCAGATACAGTATAAAATGGGGACAACTATCATTATAAGATGGGTAGAAGACACAAGGCACAGAGGTCAGGAAAGTGCCTGTGGGAAGACAGTAGGGACCAAGAGATACCGGCATCTGAGATTTCAGAAAGTTTCCCTTCAGAAGGTGATTTTTTAAGGTGACACAGTAATTTAATCGAGAACAGAGACGCTTTAAGACTTGCTAATATTGGCAGTGATTCATCTTATTCTCAATAAATTCTTCTGTTCAGACTGCATCTTACATAGATGCAGTTAAATATTTTGAATGTTGTTAAATAGCTCTATGCAGTACTAGCTGTCCGTTTTATTTGAAGGTACAGGAGCATAACGTGGAATGTGTCCACTCGTGATGGTAAGTAAAACAACAGAATTCCTTAAGACAGAGAACAAGACTATATTATGTATCTTTCAAAAATACTGTAATTACGGTGACATGATCTATGATACAAATTAGATTATTTCTAGCATTGTAATGACGTGAGTCCTATTTTTACCCTCTAGTGAGCAACGTGTTTCTTCCTTTACATATAAAATATTCTGCATATATCAATTTTGTCTGACTTGGCAGACAAATAATATCATTCTGTTCCTTCCTCACTCCTACTGTGCATAAAATATTAACCCTAGTATTACATGAAAGCAGACTTTTTGCATTTAATTATTACTCAGATGCAGGCTGGAGACAGTATTAATCAAGACAAAGTATGATACCACTCCTTCCCAGTGTATGCATTTTTTCTGCTAAATTGCTGAGATTAGGATCATACTAGGATAGTGCTTCTCTATTTAATTCTTATTTTATATCATCTTCTATATTTCATGGGGTAATGAAGGAACTTACTGAGGCCAGGGAATCTTAAGAGAACATGGTCCAGCCTTGATACACTGTGGGGCAGGAAGAATTTTAGCTCTCTTATTAGTCCTAATTTTTTGGTTTTCCTTTGCAGTGCTGACATCTGACACACCCCTTGCTGCCCCTCAGGGAGCACCTTCTCTCGAGCTCCTCTGATGTGAAATTGCGTAGGTGGAGGGCATGGCCCTCTTGTGCCAGGGCTGCTTCTGTCCCTGCATCTCTGTGAAAATGACAGCTGGGAAGGGACCACATGCAGTGAAAGACGTGGGTACTTGGAGCAGGTCGCAGGATTGATGCACTTCTGTATGAAACAAGGATGAAAAGGGCATTCTTTGTCACTGCCTGGTTAGGGCCCCGAGCACACCCCTGACCTCTGGAGGATTTTTGGAGTTGGCTCAGGGTCGGCACTGACGTGGTGCAGCTGTACAGCCTTGGAGCACTCTTGGTTGACCCCGCTTGGTGTCACCGGACCTGCTCTGCTCTTCTTGCTCAGGACCTGTGGGACTGTGCCCTGGCCCATGAGGCCACTAACCCCACTAGCCTTGCTGTGACTCGCAGCTCCTGTCCCGCCAGACCGGAGGCTCCTGGCACCTGTTATGTTGGCTTCAGTGCAGGAGTGGAGGAGTGGGTGAGTGTTTCCAGCCAGGTTCTCCTATAGCCAGAGGGCAGAGCTGCTCCTTCAGAGCAAGGGACAGGGGTTTGGGTCCCTGGAGGCTGCCAGAGGAGCTGACCCCAGAGCCCTGAGGCACAGAGGCTAAAGCCAGGCAGTGCCCTGTGAATCCTGAGCAGACACAGCTCCTTCCTCATAAAGAGGCCTGAGGAGGTGCATGATTTCAGATGCTGTCTGGTGTTTTCTTGCTGCTGGCTAAGGCAGCTCTCTAAGCAATGCGCTGCCTCATTTGGGTCCTTCTTTGGAGGTATCTGACCTGCCATGACTTGCGTGGTAGGCTCTGAGGTTCCTCCTGCAGCGGGCAGTTTTGTTGCTTTTGCTGGTGAGTAGTACACCAAACACTGAGGCCAACAAAGGGACATTTACACATGTTCCAGGTTGCCACAGGAGAAGCACACACAGAAGATGGTCTACAGCCGTGTAGACTCCAAGACAATGACACACCAACATGGTGGGAAGGTCTGAACAACTTTCCAGGATTAGGTGTATGTGGCATTTGTAGATGAGGAAGCTTGGAAGCAAGTGGAGTAGAGATTTTGGCAAGAACACAGAAAGCAATGATCCATTTAACAAGTCATAGGTATACATTGGAGCCTAAACAGCATCACCGTGTATTTATTTCAAAGTTGTAAAATTGCTTATGTCTCTGACATAAGCCTGTATAGAAAACTACTTCCCCGAGAGCTGCTCTGCTCGAAGTGGTGATCTTTCTAAGCACTCTGAATCCTAAATTTATATAAATCCAAAACAAAGGCTTTCCTTCACAATGTTTAGATACAAGCTCCAGTTTAGGTATAAGCTTTGCCTTGCCTTTTCCAAAACTAACAGTGTGCTAAGGCTTAACTCCAGCTAGGTTTTCTACCTTTAGAAGAAATGCAGAATAAAAATGGAAAGGTGTATTTTTCCCTCTTTTGCCTTCAGCATTTTCTCTTCAGTTTGATAAAACTCCCAGCAGTTCTCTCTGAAACTAGGATTTTAATATGCTAGGCTCAGTAGAGGAGCAAGAGGTTAAATTTGGCTCCTAGATTTCTATGTGTGCATGGGTAATGTGTATGAAAGTAAAATTTCCCTCTTCTTTTCTGGAATGAGTTCAGGTCGTAGTAATACCGTGTGGTAGGATCCATCTCACCTGACTTTATATATAGCTTCATTTCACCTATACCTTTCAGCTATCCCTTTCTAGTCAAGAAGAAACATAGGCAGTTCTAGAGCATGAATCACACGACCTCTTTTAAATACCTGCTTTAGGGAGTGATGAATCTCCACTGACTATCAAAGAAATCTTGAGTGACTTACTCAGATGTAGCATGAGATGATTTCCATTCATTGCCCCTTCTCTGGCAGACAGAAATGCCAATGCAGACATTTCTTGAAGCCTATTACAATAGTTACGGTTTAAAATGCAGTTAAGAAAAAAGACAGATGAGTGCCTAGATTTTGTCTATATTTACAAAATAAGAGGCTGAGATTCTTGCCATTTTTCTCAAATCTGCATTTCAATGAGTGCACTTTTTATATTCTCCTTTAACAAACCTCTTAGTAAGGTTCCTGAATTAGGAAAAAAAAAGAAGAAAAAAAGAAGAATGTTTTATTTATTTCCTCAGTCCAAAGTGAATCTTTTGGGCAAACAGAATTGCAGAACCTACTACTGCACCTCAGTGTTTTTACTGGTTTTATGTTAGACTCTAGTTCCTTTCTAGGGAACATATACTTCTGATCTAAGGGACAGGAAAAGCTTTGTTTAAGTGCACCCAGAGGAAGTGTTTCTTTCCCCAGATTTCCTGTGTAACATGCTACCACCAGTTGCTTGGACATGTCGTGTTCCATCTTGTGGAGTAATACATGGTGACTGTGACAGCCAGATGTGACATGTCCCCCAAGGAGACATTGCCTGGGGAAAAATGCTCATTATTTTGAAACCCATGACATTCTTCAGAAATAAAGTTATAAAAACCCAACTATAATACCCAACAACAGCTTATCCCTCCTTGTTCAGAGAGATGTTGGCCAATTCTTTCTGCAAAGATCATAAAAGACCAGACACTGGTACACAATTAATCCATTCATCTAATAAATTTTAATGAGAACAAAAAGGGCTCAAAATTCCATCTGCCTGATAAAAAATGTAATGAGAACAAAACCCAGCATTAAGATTACTGTGTGAACAGAAATTATACAAACTATTTCCATTTGACTAAGGTTAGAATGAGAGCACCAGGACAAGTAAGTGGTGTAAATTTAATCAGTTCTTTCGATAGCATCAACATCGCAATTTGATTGTTCTCTACAGATGCTGTACCAGCTCTTGGCAGGCACAGTATACTGTAGGCTAGGCTAAGTAAGGAAGACACGGACAAAGAAAGACTAAGAACAACATGTATAGCAGCTTATGAAAGGAAAAGCAGAGCACACAAAGATACTTAGGAAAGAAGGAAAGTAGTCAGTGAGATGAGTTGTGTGATAAAAATACATATTTCCTTCACTGCCAAAAGAGTCGTGGGATGCATTGAGAAGCGTTACTGACAAGAAAAGTTATTTTGTACCTAGTGAGCACCTAATGAGGGTGAGCACCTAATGTCAACTACTGTTCCTAGACAGGATAAAGTATAGCTGAGCCTTTCTACTTAGTGGAAGAAACATGTTTAAATGAGTCATTCTTTTGTTCTTAGTTCATAGCCAAGATTCAATCTAGCAAGGCAGGAGATTGTACTGAGATTAGCAGCTGTGTTTAATCATAGAACAGCAGAGAAGTGTCTGCCTTACACAGGACACTTATGTACAATAGTGTGAAACTCCTTATAAATGCCAATGATTTATACAGATCAAATAAATGATAATAACAAGTTTGTGGCTGCATCTGGTGTAGCTGCAGTGAGTTTCTAGTTTTTATCTGGAAACCTAGTCAGTTTAAGATAATATACAGAAAAAGCCTCAGATCTGCCCCTCTGAGTTCTACCACCAGTCTTTATGAGAATGTGACCATATGGAGAAATAACACAAATGGAGGAACCTATATAGGGCAGTCACCATCTCTGGTACATTATCTATCTTCTGAATTTCATACATCAACAGTGCCATTGCTGAGAGGACCAGTCTATCTCTTTCCTCTGATGGATACACAGTAGGTTACAAAATTTCGCAGACACCCCCCACCACCCCACCAGATGTTATTGATGGGATCAGCCAGTCTGATCTTGTTTTCTTTACAGACTATTAAAAGCCACCTTTATATTCCTTGTAGCCAGCCCGAGGACTTTAGCGCAATGCTTAGGACTCTGTGACTCCTGGTAGAGACAAAAGAAAGGAGGGTCCTACCAAAACCTAAAGTTCTTGTGAAGGTAGGACCCAATTCAGGGAGAGAACTCCAGGCTGAGAGAACCCCAGAGATTAGATATCATCTAATTCTCTTCTAAAAATGCTAGATTTGGACAAAGAGCTCATCCCTACAGGGGCATACTAGTAAAATGTTTGCAGCTGCCCATTAACAGCCACTGTTAAAGATCCATTAATGACCCAGTTTTTGATGCAAATGTGGTGTGGCCTAATGCAGTGAGGGATTTTTTTTTTTAAGTGTCATGTGGTAATAAGTGGTGCTTACGAAAACCTGGAAAAATATAAGCACAGTAGTCTTTATCAGTTAGCTCTGTAATTTTCTCACAAAAAAAAAGAAACAGGTTTGTATGACAAGAACTATCTTCTTTAAATCCCCATTTTGACTCACTGTAATTGCTTTTAGAGCACTGTAATTACATATTGTAATATTATTTGGTAGTTAAATTTTTTGTTAACTGTGTTATAATTTTACTTGTGAGTGATGTCAGACTAACTAGTTTATGTTTTGCTAGGTCATTATTTTTAGTCTTTTCAAATAGAGAAAAAGCATCTACAGTTCTTCAGTCCTTTCAGTATTTCCCTTTTTAAGACTCACCAGACTACTCTTAATATTAGTCGTTCACCCACTAAGCATCTAACAGAGTGAGAGTCATCTCAACTGACTTTAACCATCTAGATGTTACTCATTTAACCTAAACTAAATTACGCTTGTATGGCCAGTTCTGATGCATAGCCAATAGAAGGAGAAAGGCTCCACCAAAGAATAGTTAACACTGTATACCTTAGAATATGAGCTGTATTTTAAATGCTCTCCTCTCCTGAGAGGGAAAAGAGCTTCTATATGACTAGCTCAAACTTAATAACTAAGTTTTAGAGTGCCAAAATCAGGTGACATGAATCTTATCCAAACTGAGCAAAAAGTATCATAACTATTGCCACAGCCAATCCCACTTTCCTGTTCTTTCTTCAAAATATTTAGTCCCACTGTTCTAACACTTGAGATACGTACTTAGCAACAGGCATCCTTACTCTGTATCAATGCTTCATAAGGCATCCTGCTGCTGCAGAAAAGCATGTTCTTTAAAAATATAGTAGTGGCTCACAGGATTTTGCTGCCATATTTTGCACGAGTACATAAACCTTCTTATCACACTAGTAGTATTTAAAGCCTAAGCATAAACCTTAATCAAATCAGTTTTCAAGAGGAATTATCTACTAACTTAAAATAAATTGGTTTTGCAAACAAAGAGGATCTTTTTTTTTTTTCATAAAGTACACCTGTCTGCTCCTCATTCTCTGTCTCCACAACTGCAACTAAAATAGCCAAACTTATGCAGAAACAAAAATGTACAGACAAGACCAGCTCAGTACTCTTTTATAGAGGTGTTTTGTTCTTCTCTCTCCAGTGATTCCTGCTGAATTTTTTGCCTCTGCTTTCATAAAATGTGAATGATGGATAAGAACGTGCTTTAGTTACTGTTATTCTTTAGCATTTAGTTCTCTGGTAGATTAATTTATTTTTATGAAACTACTAGGAAAACAGCATCCCACTCAAACCGATTAGGCAGCCAGAATCTGGTCCTATATTATCCCAGTACAAATAGGCATGAAAGATAAACAGGAGATGATCTAGATATATGGAGGAGTAAGATTACTGTTCAAATAATATGCCTGTTTTCCTCATTCTGTGTAGGAAGAATAAGAATATTTTTTTCTCAGAGCTATGGCAAATCCCAAAGCCTTAAACAAACAGACAGTCACACTTCCTGTGCAATTGAAGGGGTCAGTACATCAACTGTACTTCAAATTTAGAATCTGTCCCCTAACGTTAAGGGAAAAAACCTACCTATTACAACACATAAAAAATAAATGGAAAGCTTTTTGATGATAGTAACAGTTTTGATGTCATTTTCAATAGCATCACAATCAAATCCCTTTCTGACTCCATGGAACAAACTTTCAGCAAATTTAGAAGTGCCAGGCTTGTGTTTCCTATTCACACATTTGGAACCACCAAAGCTCAGGGCTTACTCATTGGTGGAGTGGCTGAATGCTTAAGCCCAATGTACAGAAATATTGCCCATATACAGAAATACTCTTATATATACACAAGCAAATGATATGTATAGATCACATTAAAGCAAAACTAGCCTGGAGGTTAAGAAAGTGCAAATAACCATTGTGCAAAAGTCTATACATTTTAGAAATATATTCGAGTAAGAGCTATTTTCTCATTTCATGACTTCAAATACATCATGTTGTAGCAACTTTTGGAAGATGAGTAAATATCACAAGAGTCCATACCTCTCAGTCATGACAGGTTAAATGCATGGGATGTAAGTGAACTGCAAGGGCAGATGAATTAGCTGTGTTGATTTTTTTGAAGAAATCCAAGTGACAACCAGACACAGATTTACCAGCAGGGATAAGGAGGCTTTATTCTTTCCATTAACATCAGCTGACACAAAACATATTTCTGCATTGATGTCTGTGCTGTACAGCTGAATGGCTGCACAGCCCTTCCTTCCCCTTCCCCCTCTCTCCCACTGTTTAGACCAGGGCTCTCTCCAACCGCGTTATTATGCTGCAGGCTGTCATGGCCCCTGCTGAAGGTAAGTACAGCCTGGCATCAAATGTGAGAAATAGCTGAGGATACTGTCAGACGTATTTAATTTAAGACATTAGTATTCTCCATTGCTGTAATCAATCTGGTGGGTTGTTGTTTGTCATGCTGCAGTTTTTTTGCTGCTTCTATTGACTGGCCCAGCACTGTAGTGGATTCAGTGCAGATGCAGAGCCCCGCTGCATCTCCCTCACTGCGCCACTCTGACCTGAAATGATGGATGGCTTGGAGGACATTTTAAACAGCAGTGAGAAGGCAAGAGCTATTGCAGTTTAGGAGATGTAAATGGGAGACCTGGGTCAAAATATGATACTCTTCTGTGAGAAGGGGGAGGAAAGGAGAAACTGTAAATTTAAAGTAGTCAAAGAATATCAAAGACTGTGTTATTAGATGCAGTATATTTAAGCTGGTAGACTGTCGTTAATGAAGAAGCTATAGTGGAGGGGATGGGACAATTTAAAAGCTATTATAAAACATTATCTATCAAAAATGATAAAAATGAGGGAAGGCAAATACCTAAATATGTTATCAGACATCAGTGACAATTGCTAGGTTCAGCAAAACTCTTGCTGATTAACTAATTGGGCCACTGAGAAATTTGATTTCATTGATTTGTATGAACTGGAAATAGATTAACAGTAAATTAACTGAAGTGATTTTTTGTTGTTGTTGACTCTTACAGCTTAAACAGACAGAGAAATGCACTGAAACAGGCAACTGAAAGAAATTAGATCACGTTGTACAAATAAGACTGTTTGGAGCCACCAGATTTAGAATAAACTAGTTTTAGTATTAAACAGTGTCTTTCTTCCAGTGACAAAAGAAGCAGTTTTGGTCCCTTGTAACAGGCTTTGGGGCTAGAAATTGAGCATATTATCCTTCCACAAATTTTCATCTTATAATTACAGGATGTTTGTACATCTGAAACATCATAGACATGCACGGCAAAGCTACTGACTACTTTCTCTTCGTGAAGCTTAAATGAGAGAAGAGGAAAAAAAAATCCCAGCACAATCTATCCACACAAAACAATCAACACAGCTTATTTCTAAAACTTCTTCTCCTAAATTACAGATATCAACCCTGATCCCTCACTTGACACTCCACTCTTCCTGGGAGCCAGGGACTGCAGGAAGGCTCAGCTAAGCCTGATGTCCTCCCACCTGGGAATGCTCCCTGAGCTACCTCTGAAAACCTGTGCTGGGATTTAGCACAAAGCCTCTATCTGGCTTGATTTATGCCGTCAGTACTTATAGCAGTTTTGGATTTGCGCTGCACTTGGGAAGTTTACTACATGACATTCTAGGCGACATATGTAATGGTGGGGGGCTCTTAAGATCCAAAAAGAAGAACATTAAATTCCTCAGCTTCTTCATTAGAGACTGTCTAGATCTCAGAGAGAGCCAGAAAGCATGTATTTTCAATATTAAAAGGGGATGGGTTTATATCCTCGGTACAGACAGAAGCCTTTTATTTAACACAGAGGACTCTGAGGATTCAAGTACACAGCCCTGTACTGTGTACTTCCCAGGGCCAATAGCAAACGTCATAATGAGACCTTGTGTCACTTTGACAAAACACCTTTTCAATGTTTTGTCCTTGTTTATATCTAATGACTGGGGTTGTTCCCTGTAAGAAGTCCCAGGGAGGCTTCCTGGGGCACAAGAGGTCTCTCTTCCCAACCAAAGGCATCAGGCCCAGCACCATGTAAGTGAAGAACAGCTGCAGTGCAGCAGCCTTGTCTTTTATGCTACAGTTTGTTTCCTTTGCCTGTAACGGCTCTAAGCTGTGTGCTCACTGCACCAGCTGCAGCAGGATAAAAGCAATAAAAAGCTTATGCTGAACCTGCCTTTTCCCAGACTTGCTCAGAAAGGTGCCCGTGTAATTCCAGGATGTGCACTTGGCAGGGTGCTTCAGAGTCCTCATAGTCTCATCCCATTTTACTGTTGTGCAACTACCTTGATTTCAGTATTTACATGAGTTTTATCTTGTCTTAGCCCCAGAATTTCTGTCCACCAGTGAAGCCCTGATGTATATGGCAGGGAGCTATGCAAGAAGAGAAAAGATGTGGCCTGCATGGCCTGCTGTAACCTCATTGCCAGTCGTGTGCTCGTTAGTGATGTGTGGGGCTGCACGTCAGACTGATGCTACCAACACACTGCCCTGCTTTGCTTGTTCATCAACGAGTTTGAAAGTTCAGAAGTCTTTAAATTTACTAGAGCTTTTGTAGCTCAGATTTATACTGTAAAGAAGCAGGAACTCCCTCTGTGATCCTGGGCACATAATTTAAAATATTTGTGCCTCATTCCACCCACCTGTGAAAACGGGTACAATACTACTTCTCAGACCCAAAGGGTTTAAGAATAACTTCTGTTCAGATTAGAAACTGTATCAGTAGGAGCCAATAAGTATGTTAAATAGATACTGAAAAGAGTGGACTACAAAAATGCTAATGGACCTGACACCTGTTCTGGCAGCTCAGCACTTTTCTGTCATAAATACCATCTTCCTTCCCTGCAGGAGAATCAGTCCCAAGACTCACTTCTCAATGGGTGGCATATAAAGCAGTCAAAGAATGAACCAAAACTGGAAGCTTAGCTGCCATCAAACACAGTAGGATATATTCATCATAATCATCCAAATATGTTTTTTTATATATATTAGGACCTTTTTTTAACCCAGGTAATTTTCATAGGTATATACTGATACATACCACCTCCCTCCCCTTATGTATAAAACAATCAGAAATATAAAATAAGTACTGTAGGTAGGAGTAGCCAGCCATAGGGAAAGATTAATTTTGCTGTTTTTCTCTGCATGATTAACTCAAACTTCAGAAATCGACATTTGTCAAGAAGAGCCTGCCTAGCACTAAACAAATATCCTTCAGGGATTGTAACACTGTGTTCTTGTACCGTATGGCTCTGCATGCAGCCTTTTGCAATCCCAGTATCACTTTTTAATAAGAAAATAGGGAACTACCAAGACTGCTGTAGTTTTAGATTCCATGCAGGAAAAGCTGCAGTAAAACCAAGAAAAAATAAACGTATTCTTAATAAACAACATGTTGATGTAGATTGCCTGGATAAAAACAGGGTCAATACAGGTGTGATCACTGAAAGCCCTGAGACTGCTGCATTACAGGTGCTTGCAAGCTCTGCCTCAAGGCAGAGTCAAAGCTCCAGGGAAGAGCTACTACAGAGACCTCCAGCACAAGCTACAGTGGGTGTCATGGCAGTGAGTGGATCCTTCAAAGTCCTCCCTCAGAGCAGAGCCAGCGCCTGGAGAGGCAGAAACAAGCCAGACAAAGGAAGGAGCTGAAAACCAGCCTCATTACCCATCACCCTTTCTCCCTTGGCACCAGGTAGATAGAGGAGTTGAAGAAAATGTGATGAATCTATTAGCTTTCTTCAAACTTAGCCCATAAAGCTGGGTAATTGGTAAAAGTTCTTTAAATCAGATACAGACTCAGACCTTTGCAAGATGGATGAAATACCAAAAGGCTTATGATACTGGAGAGATTTCTGACCTTTTCCTGGCTGTCGAGGAGAAGAGGCAGAAAGAGGTTGAATGGGAGAAAGAGGCCCGACATCACAAGCACAGGCAGGGAAAAAAGGATTATGACTGAAAAAAAAAATATGCAGTGTTGGGAAGATTGAAGTCCTGAGTGTGAAATATGAAAAAAGGAAGTAAATAAATATACAATCAGATCTTAGGGGCACATGGAATAAATAAAAAAAACAATTAAGATTAAAAAAATCAGTTAAAATAATTCTAAAATAATCAGTAGAGTAGATGTTTTATTCTGATTCATTTTATTTGGTTTTTGCCTGCATTTTCCTTCTAGTCTGACAAGAATGCAATGTAATGGTTGTAGCAGAACACCAAACTACACTTTAATGAACAAATGCTCCTTTTCTGTTAATTCAATATCTAAGCCGTTTTTGTTGGAAAAGCATATTAGTGTCATAAGCAGAGGTGCTAGAACTGCTGTATATTTATTGATTTTTTCATGATTAGCAAAGCCCAGGGCAAGCAGTGATATCTTTACTGGTATAAGTCTGGTAAGTTTCATTATCTGAAATGAGCTTATTGGGGAACAAGGAATTTTGATGATTTGATGCCTCATAAGGTTTCAGTCCAAAGCTGCAGCCCTGCCTTTTTTGGTGTACCTGCAAAACCTGTAATAAAAGACAATAATGAAAGCAAAATTTTAATAAGTCAAAATATTAACACTATTGCAGAGTCACTGCTTTATTTGGAGGAGATAGTATGGGAAAAATACATGTCAGTGGTTCGTAGCAGTTTCTGTAGTAGGTCCACTTAGTCGAATGGCACAGCTCAGGAGTTGATAGCTGGTTTCCTGTCTTTTGAACCACAGTGATCTCTGAGAAGAGATAATACAGGGGTGAATAATCTTCAAGATGTTTTCCATCCTCTTTCATTCTTCTTGTTTTCCCCAGATTAACCTCTGCAGGCACCACTGTGGGAACAGCCCTACAGTGCTCAGCCTGTGGGCTCCTCACTGTAGAAATGCTGTAATAGCACTGCTTGTGGCTGCCAGCTGATGTTCTCCCCCTCCTCTTTCTTTTTCTAACCTGACAGGAATGTGAAAGGAATGTTTATTTTTAAAACATCAAACCCACATTTCAATAAGTGAGTATCCTAAGTGCTTCTTTTTGTCAATTAAATACCCTTGCCTATGCTATTTCTTTAATAACTCTAAGCCCTGTATTTTTAACAGGTTCTTAAGGAGTTTGTCATGTGTTGCCATTGGGCATGGGAATAGGTAAATGACCAATATAAAGTAAAAATATCTAAAGTTCAGGAACACAGAAATTTCAGTTTTCCAAAGCCTGTTTAAATTAGCCCTGCCAGTCTCCTGCAAGTAGTTGCAGCTTTCTAGCAGGCTTTCTGCTAGCCAGCCAAGAGGAAGTCTGGAGTACAGGCAGGGAACTCACACAGTTTCTAGGACAGAGAAAGGGAAATAAAGAGTTTAGGTACATAGGAAAAGATGCCTTTATGCTTAGAATTGTCCTAGCTGTGTACTAACTTAGCTGGACTGTACGCTGGGTAGATAAGCAGCTGAAAAAGACAGAAGGGACCTTCCCCTGGGTGTTCTTATTCATGGAGACCCATGCAATCCAAGATATCCTGATCTCAATCCCACATAATATGTGGCTACAGTCTTTCTGCCAGGACAAGGACATCCTAGAAAAAGTGAGCTTCGAGCCCCCACTACAACAAATGTACCTCTTGTGAAATCAAGCTGTACCTGCTCTTCTACCAGAGTAGTGTCTTAGCTGTGGAGGCAGAACGTTTTAGCCTGTGGCTATGTGCATGGCAGCAGCAGTGCAGCCAACCAGCTCTACCCAATTAACCCTAATTATCCAAAGAGTCCTTCAGGTAATTGAGATTCTACTGTCATTTGTCATACAGGAGGGACTTAGTTACAAAACCTCTCTCAAATGACTAGCCCTGTTCATTTTATAATGGTTTATGTTGGAATTGACTCAGGAAAAAGGCTGATCTACTCAACCTGTCAATGGTTAGATATGTAATACTCAGAGACATAAGCAAATAAATGGCCTACATAGTACAGTATATACAGGACAAAAATACACAGAATACATTCAAACATACTTTTGTGTAAAAGTAGGTGAGTAGCCGAGTCAGTTGCTAAGCTAATTCCAATGCAAATACTATTGGAATAAATAAGTAAGATTGATCAAATGTCTTCTCTTTTTTTTTCTACCGCACAGCCTCAATGTATGTGTCCTGCCTAAAATAATGAAAAGCACGAACTGAAGAGTTCATCAGCTACAATCAAAGCACTTACACAGCGCATGTCAATATTACAAGTTGTAGACTCACCATAGAAGTATGTGTTTACATCCAACTGACTGCTTTCTGAATAAGTCATAATTACTAAATCAGCTGTACTGATTTGAGTAATGCTGACCTGGGGGAGTACATTAGTCCTATGAATTTAATCTTGAGTTATCAAACTGCATGTTTGCAGGGTACAGTATAAGTGGATGCTTAGATCTTATTTTCCATAGCTGTGTCATCTGTCTCTGATTTCAGTAGGACTAGTTTTGAAAATAATGGGCTCAGCTGTTGACAAGTACTGTGTGTAGATCTAGCTAATAGAGTGCTGTTAGCTAGACGTTGTACTGTAGGAGTGCAATGCTTTGGTATAGAGGACTGTGGCAGAAGTAGAATGGTGTTACAACGTTATGAATACCATAAGAACTGTGATAATTTAACAAAACAGATATATAATTTATGCAAACATTTTATCTTAAGTAAAGCCACACTATCATTATGCAGATTATTAGGATTTTCTGAATGACTGTATTAGCGTAATAGCCTACTGGAATTAAAAACTGGAAAGCAATGGGGCTATTTGGTATGTAACCTGTCACCACCATGCTACCAATACCAGCTCTGAAGGTCTTATGGCCTGTCTCCAACAGGTCGCAAGATTAGTTTTGCCAGCTTTTGATCTTAACAGATCAAAGGTCTGTAAACACTGAAAAAGTAACTGGGACTTCAGGTAGCTGTCAGAAACAAAAACTGCCCAGCAACCTTTTAAATTACATTTTCCTATATCTGGAAAAATAACTCAGTTCAGAACTAAGAGAATAATCTTCACCAGACCCTGCTGAGGTAAGAGCAGGGTTTTCTAGGAAGCTGAGAGTCACTGAAGCAACATGACAGATAAAAATATCCTGCCAGCTAGATGAAGTTGTAGCCTACTCTGCACAGTCCTGAGCTTCTTAGTACAGGAAAGATATGACTGAGTCAAGCACAGGGCCACAAAGATGACTATGGGACTGGAGCATCTTTCATAAGAGGGGAGGCTGAGAGAGCTGGGACTGTTCAGCCTGGGGAAGAGGAGGTTCAGCAGGATCCTATCCGTGTGTATAAATAAATACCCGATGGGAGGGAATGAAGCTAAAGGAGATAGTAGTGCCAACTGACAGAACAAGAGGTAATGGTCATAAATTAAATCATGTAAAATTCCACCTGAAGACAAGGAAACACTTTCATACTATGAGGGTGGCCAAGCACTGGGACAAGGTTCCACAGTGAGGTTGTGGAGTCTCTTTGGAGATATTTAAAAACTAACTGGACATGGTCCTGGACTACCTGCTCTAGGTGACCTTGCTTGAATAGGAAGGTTGGACACGATGACCTCCAGAGGTCCCTTCCAACGTAAATTATTCTGTGAATCTGTGAAGCTAAGCTGAAATAATTTGGTTTGGGTTTTTAGGTCCCACCTCCCCCTTTTTTGAATATTCTCTTTTTTTTTTAACAAATACATAGGATTTTATTTTAGATCAATGATTAAACATATTTAAAATATTTTTGTCATAATACTGGAAATAATTTTCTCATCCATATGCAGAAAACATGTTTTTGTGAAAAGTGGTGGTTGCATTACGTAACTAGATGCTCTTTTCCTTACTGGCTAGGAAAAACTTGATGGGGTGAGACTGGATGATGGAGAAGGATATACAATGGAAAGAAAATTAGATGAAAGGAAAAGGAAAAAGAATTCTTAAGAGTGGAAATGTAGTCATTGCAGAGATTGTTGCATATAAAATACCAAGTAGCAATAAACCGAAGAATGCAGTAGATGAGCCTGAATGAGTCATAAAAAGCAATCTCAGTGACAGGAATGCATTAAAAAGCCTTTATAAAAGGAATCAATTACTTGCCCTTTCACAAGAAAAAGAAAAACTAAGACACATGCATGAAAAGCACTTAGTGTCATGGAGCCATGATTCTAAGACAAAAGAAGGAAAAAGGAATTATTGTTTTTGCTTAGTTTTTATCAAACCTCTATACCTTTTCCTATTTTCTTTTTTTCTGGTGCTTGTTTTTTAGTTTAGTGGAAATACTGAGCAGCTAGAGAAATGAAACAGCATGTAATACTTGAAAAATGCTTGGTAACGTGCTTCCTTTGTCCTAATGCTTTCTGCCACAAGGGACTGCGAGCACCTTTTATGTTTCCATTACATTTCCCAGAGGTTAAAAAATTATCTTGCTGGAGCAGCTCACTGTCCCATTGCAGTGAGGGTTGAGAACCGGATGCTTCGAAAGGAACCAAAAAAGCCATGCAATATGCAGATCTTCTCTCAGCCTGACAGAAACGATGCAAAATGAAGTTTTTGTATAATTCGGTTTATTAATGTTATTTTTTCATAATTTAGTATTTTATAATGTTATTGCATTTATGTTTTTGTTAGCATTTGTAGATTAGGCTTATGGCCTTGATCTGAAAAGCAGATATTTAAATATTCAGATAATCCTACTGTAGTTACTTGGATTGCTTGTGTCCTTTAGCTTAAGAGGAAGAAACACTTGGGCTGGTCATAGCTCCTGTCCCAACACAGTCATTCCTCTCTGGAGCTCAACATGGGAAGAACAATTAGGTTAGTGTTTGCAATCTCTTTCCAAAGCACTTATGGTTAAATATTGTCTATGTTTCCAGTAGTAAAACATGAGTTGCTTGTAAATTAAAACATTAAATGTTCATTGAAAAAACATACAGAAAAATCACTGTTTATTTTTTCCCATGCTATTTATTTTTTCCTTTTTATGTAGTTTTTATGTTTCATGACATTCTGAATTTTGAAGTGGAAGACTATACAAAGGATTTTGATTATATTAGATATTCATACACTTTTAGCTATTTTAAGATGTTTTATGGGTTTTACTACTTCTGTTTCTAGCATTTTTAGTTTCTTCCTGAGTATTCACTCTTCTGTGTCTCACTGATGCCTGAATCAGGAGACCTATAACCAACTGTCTACTAGTTGATGCAGCCTAACAAGAAAGTCATCAGAAGTTAAATTCATGATAACTCCAGCCTGAAACTTGTCTTGGCACTATCATATTGGGAAAGACTAATGCAGACATCTTCACTAGATTTATAGACTTGTGTTGATCTGTCCCACCAGTGTTTCAAGATTTTTAAGAGTATAATACTTCCCTGATAACCAGAGAGAGGTTATTGCCTGTCCCAGTTTGTAGTTTAAATATACTCCATTATTGTCTGTCATAGTCTGTACTTCAAACACATTCAGCTTATACTACAAACCAGTGAATTATAACACAGATCCTGAGCTCAGCTCTTCATCAGGTAATGAGATATAGTATCATCTCAGCGGTGTTATGATTTAGGGTGAATGTTTGTTAAAGCCATGACTTTACCAAAAAGGTGTCTTTTAAATTGTCAGTGTATTTTGTGGCCAGCTTGTAGCTCAGCAACCTTTCATCACAAATGCCTGTGAGTTTGACTTTAGACGTGCTCAGTGTAGTGGGATAAATGTTTGCAATTACAAAAATATTTAATTAATTGCAAAATAAAATTTATTTAGTGGCTTCTGTCTTAATTTTCTATTTAAAATGTTAATATTAATATAATATTATCATTAATGAATATTATCATTAATGAATATTATTTTTTTTTTTTCACCCTTTTGTCTTTAAAAGAGAAGTTAACTGTTTGGTGTTTTCCACCATGGAGCTGACTTATGAAAGAACCTTTCTGTCAGCACATGCATACTGTACCACATAACAGGAAGAATTAATATTAATTTTTCAAAGCACTGTGCAGACAGTGTACTGATGACTATATTTGGTCCATATATTCTAAAGAATCATTAAGTTTACTCCTATTCTGCACTGCTTATGCTGGTTTTGCTTGAAGATAAAACTTGCACACATATTGAAATGCAATGCTGGATTGATACATAGTAAAGACTAAACAACAATTTCCATTATACGGGTATGCTGTTTAGATCCCTATAGATTTCTGAGACTTTATCTCAGTTTGATAGATTTTTCCAGCCATGATCTCCACTCAAACGTGGCTTTAAAAAAAATAATTTACTGACACAATTTCATTATGCTGCTGTACATGAGTTCATTTTACCCATTATATCTCTGTTTCTGTAGCTATCAAATTTACACTATATGAATATATAAAAATTTGTGTTTAAAAAAACCTGTGTATCTAAAATTTTTTAAAGTTGGAAGGTAAAAGACAAAAATAGATCTCATTGTTTTTCTTGAGATAAATGTGGATCCTTATGGTAAGAGACTATAGAATTTAAATATGCTAGGTATGTTCCATTTCACAACCCATCTAGGTTTTGAAGGTATGGAATGTGTCTTATCTTGCATACCTATTTTTTAAAAAATCTTTCAAACCAAGAAATTTAAATTACATTGATAGGACATCAAGGATGCATGATAAATGCTCAGAGGCTGATATTAAAGCTTCACTCTAAGAATTATTTTGCAGGGAAGTAATTTAGGCAGATGAGAAATTTCATATACTAAAAAGACCAAATTCCTATTTTGAGAAAAATATTTTTTCCCTATTTTATATAACTCATGATTTAACAGGTAAAAATGCGCATGTTTCTGGACATTCAACTAATACCTATTTGAGATAGAAGCTCCAGTGCAATGTCATCTGCCTGAAAACTTTCTGGCTCCTACAGCTATTTGATAATTTCTGAAAATGTTGTGAAATGTTCATGACTTAATGTCTGGATTCAGTAGTGCCTGGTTAGTCACTGTTGCAGGAAAGATCATCCATTTTTCGCAGAGATAACGCAGAAAGTGCATTTCATTCCTTCCAGGCACAAACCTTCCTGGTAAACAGTCCTTTCCATTCAGTTCTCTGCATGTGGGAGGGGGACATGTTGCAAGGGAGATGAAGAGACAGAAATGAAAAAATTATATGGGATTTATAAAATAAAGCAACATGTCCACATTACTGTATTGCCTTTGGGACTAACATTACATCTTCTAGAGGACCTGATAATAATATTTTAGATTTTATTTAGAACATCCATTTGCCTGCCTCAGATTTCGTGTATTTCTGTCATTGCAATATCAAAGTGCCTCCCAGGAATTTAAAAATAGAAATGGCAGTGATCGACTTTCTTTCCCAGCCTTGAGAAAAAAAAAAGTTAACTGATAAGTTTGTTTTCTTTTAATTATGGTGATGCTTAAGTAGCTGCATCCTATGACAGGAAGCTGACCTAGGGAAAGAGTTCAAGTAGAGTTTTTGTTCTTATGTGAGCATGGTGAGCTGCTGCTGCGCTGCATCATCTATAAGAAATACTCCTCTGGTTTATGATTGTTTAGGACTGTTTAGTTTTTCTGCAGCAGAGCTGGTCATAGATGATTTATTGCCTCATCTATTTCATTATATGCACCTGCCCTTTCTGTTCTTTTGTGCCTTAAATCTATTTTAATGACGGTGTTGTTGTTTACCTATAGCAAAACAGAAATAACCTTCTGTAGTTATTTAAAAAAATATATATTTTCTGTCACTTAATTTAAAAAAACAGCTATCATCTCCTGAAAGTCTCTTAACCCCATGCATCAGGAGGAGGTGAATCTGGGAGCACAACTCCTTTCTGCCCCTCCGGTTCTAATGGGAGGAAGAAATGCCTGAACCACCATCACCACTGCCTAGAATATGAGGCCCTGGAAATGCTCTGGAGTTTGAATTAACTTTGAAGGAGTGCTCATGTAGGTGAGCTCAGGAAAATTCAGCTGTTTTGGAGCAACATTTCACACATTGTTATTTCAATATCATTAGATCTATGTTCAAATTTTCTACAGTGTCTGATTTTAAACTTGATCATTAAGCTTAAACTGGCCTCAAATCCAAATCTGAATGTTACCACGCTCCCTGACTGTCAAGCATATTTCTATTTGACAATAAATGGAGGTAGTTTTTCATTATTGTCTTGTGTGAGTCAGTAAACCAAAAGGGAGCCACAAGAACATTTGCAAAGCTGACAGGCAGTTCTCTGTATCCATACTGATTGCTTAAATCTCCAGAGCACCTTATGAGCAAGTGTGTATTCGCCAGTGCAGACCTGTACCATGTGATGTTTAGCATGGTATATTACAGCTATGAATACAGCCCGTATTCAGGAAACAAAAATAGAGATTGAATAACTGCGTGAGGCTAATACCAGGTGTATCTCCGAGGAACTGAATGGATCATAAAAACAATTTTGCAAGAAGCACCTTTTTCCCATCTAAGGTATGTGCCAGTGCAATGTGCATTGAAGCTTATTCTCCTTTTAATGACACAATACAATGGTAAAAGTGTATGTGCCACTGGTCCCTGAAGAAAAGGCTTCAAACTTCACTGCGTATTGCAGCACTTCAGCTATCTATGATCTATTGGATGGCAGCCAAGAGGAACCCAGAGGAAATGGTGAGAAGTGCTCTTTACAGTAGTGCAGTGAAGGTTGTCTTCTTTGTGGGAAGATAAACCTTTTCAATTATGTTGGGAGCTGAAAGAGCCTAACATGGGCCCCAGTGGTGAGATAATTGCTCCAGAACTTGGTGCAATATAGAAGTTCCTATTTTAAGAAGTGCTGTGCCTTTCTCCCCCTTCACCTGCACTGAGGACTTTTTTTTTTCCTATTGAAACATTAGCAATTTACATAGCAACAAATGTGAAAACCCCTGAGATTTAAATCTTGATTGTTGCTGATTCTATAATGGGAGCATAGAAGCATCTCTAAAAGGCAATTTCCTCACATATTTGATTTCATGTTCAGTAACTCCTTTGCAGGGATGGGTCTTTACTGGTTCTTGTAGTTAACATTGTTAACTTCGTCCTCATATTCACTGAAAAAACTTTTCTTCTGTAATATTTTTCTTTGTTATTGATTTTATATTATAATTATGATTATTATTATTATTATTTAGTATGTAATAGTAAAGTATGTCCTCTGCAAAATTACATGGATTATTGCAATGTTTCTTGTGCTTTTCCCTGTGCTAATGCCCCTATGTCATTTAGCATCTCTTGGATGGGATGCCACTCTTTATTGTTGTCTCCTCCTGCCTGAACAATTGTTTTTAGAAATTGGACTCTGATGGGGACTGCAAGTTTGTCAATTGCTTCTTCAGAAGGGTCATGTGTGACCTACAAAATTTAGTGTCATGTGAGGATTTATAACGTCTCCATTGAGAACAGAATCAATAACTTTAACTTCAGACTAGTAATAAGCACTTTGCTTTGATAAAGTAGAGCTCAGGTTTAGTGGGCTCCAGCAGAATAGCATTATGCAGGCAATTTGCTATTAGACATCAAAGAGACATCCCAAGCATTGCCGACAGAACAAATGAATGAGAGTGGGAGACATGCCCAGAGTTCCTTCTAAAAATTATACAAAAGCAGCGTGCAACCTGTTTTCATAGTTCACAGCAGCAAAAATAACTTCTAACTAGCCTATTTGATTAATATACTGCTCATCACATTTAATGTAGTATGCCAAGTTTTTTCAGTTCGGCTCTCAACTTTTGTTGGTGTAACCAACAATATTGTCTTACAGAGTCCATTTGTCTATTCACGAAGTCTACCATTCTAGTTGTTAAGAGCATATAAGCCCCAAAGGGATGTATATATTATATGCAAAGTGTAATCAAAGCCAAACATACACTTAAGCAGTCTGACCTGTTGCTGTTTGATGTATTTGTCCACTCTTGTCTGGATTCTGCTCCCACTGAAAGCAAAAGCAAAATGTCAGTGATGCCACTGATGTGTTCATGATGGAAACTTGATGGTCCATCTGACATGGAAAAATGCAGTTATATTTCTAAATCCAGTCATTTTTTTCTTTTTTAGACCATACAGAGGTAGGATATATGTAATATCAGAAATACTTTTAGCCTGATTTCCTAAAGAAAAAAGCATATATGGCTGTCTTTTCTGTATGTCCTTCTTTGCCTTCCTAATAATTTTTCAAATTTTTGAGCAGGGTTCACATTTCAGAGAAGAATTGTGATCCTGAGTATGTTTAAGTTCTCACAAGTCTGTTTATGACTGGTCCCTAAATAGAGGAGAGAGATCTTCATTACTGAGTGAAAGGCTGGTGACTTTTGCCTGGCAGCCTGTGGGCAGCTCAAGGATGGTCCCAGCCCACACCAGCCAGCAGGTGTGTGGAGTATGACATGAGGTCTCTGGAAGGAGGCATGGGGAGGGCTGGGGGGACACAGAGCCATCAGAAGCCATGCATCAACGTTTTCATTGCTTAGGCAGTGATTGGTTTATAAGTGTTTCCTACTGGTAGCCTCTTAAAATTTGGCTGTATTCCTGGCTCGGTGACATCTAAGGGCTACAAACTGTGTTGATCTTAATGCATGGCTGTTGCCAGCTGAATTGCCTTCTGATCAAGTGGATAACCCAGGAGCCATAGAATCATAGAATTGTTTAGGTTGGAAAAGACCTTTAAGTTCATCAAGTACAACTCTTAACCTAGCACTGCCAAGTCCACCACTAAGCCATGTCCCGAAACACCACATCTACATGTCTTGAATAGCTCCAGGAATGGTGACTCTACCACTTCCCTGGGCAGCCTGTTCCAATGCTTGACAACCCTTCAGTGAAGAAGTTTTTCCTAATATCCAATCTGAACCTCCCCTGGCACAACTTGAGGCCATTTCCTCTTGTCCTATCGCTTGTTACTTGGGAGATGAGACCAACACCCACCTCACTACAACCTCCTTTCAGGTAGTTGTAGAGAGCGATAAGGTCTCCCCTCAGCCTCCTTTTCTCCTGGCTAAACAACCCTGGCTCCCTCAGCCGCTCCTCATAAGACTTGTGCTCTAGACCCTTCACCAGCTTCATTGCCGTTCTTTGGACATGCTTCAGCCTCAGTGATGATGCTCTGGAGCCCAGCTGGAACACCAGGAGGTCTCCTGAGGGGTGATGGGGCACACAGGATGAAGGCAGCCTCTGCCCTCCAAAGCTGGAAACACACAGAGTGGCAGCAGTTGTAGGGCATCTGTCTGACCCAGCTCAGGTTCTTGCCTGAGGATGTGGCATAAGGATGTCAACTCACTGTGAAGTTAGACTTAAATCCTTGTCTCTCTGGTGTGAAGGCATTACATAGGAAAATATACACTGTCCTGAAGATCTGTCCTCAGTCACAGCATTTACAAGCTCGGTACAGCTCGTACTCTCTAAGCATGGTCCATACCTACTTGGTTTGATAAGACTGATATATGATGGACATACATGCTCCTGAAAATTCAGCCAATGAAGAACAGAGTAGTCCAATGAAGAGTTCAGTCTGGGAAAAGTTTTATCATTTTCTTAAAAGAAATAACCAGAGAAAAGAAAAGAGAAAAAGAGACAAGAACAGCTCTCTTCAGAACTGTTAAAGTTTGGAGAGAGGAAAAGCAAATGCACAGTGAAAAGAAAAATGAGCTAGTTTTCTCATGCTTTCATACTTCACTTAGAAAAGTGAATTCATCTCATCGGGAGGTGTCTAATTGAGTAGTACACCTTTTTAAACAAAACCTATGCTATTTTACTCCTTGGTTTTATGGTATACTTCACAGATAAATCCTCACTCAGTTAATATCCATGGTTCTGTGCTGACAACTTGATGAGTGGGTACCCATCTACTTAAAGCTGTAACTCAGCATGCAAGCTGACAAATAACGAAGGAACCTAAGTGCCGTATTTTTGCTCAACATAAATGAAGCTTGGAGTTTGCAATGACAGTGCTGACAGGGCCTTGAAAACACCTGTGGTAATGGCTCTAAATCAAGAGCTATGGTAAGTTTCAGAAGAAATTTCATTAGTTTGAGGGAATGAGCACAGAAGAAGAAAAAGAAAGGCAAACTCTCTAGTAACAGATTAGCAGTAAGTGTACAACAAGTCTGAGGGTGGAACTCTGAAACATATTCTAATTTATAATTATAATACTTTCAACAGAGGGAGAAAACTTGTGTCACCACTTTCACTATCCCATCAAGTCTCATAATCAGATTAATCTGTAAATTACTTCAGTGCTCCACACAGAGACCCAAACCGGGTACAAGTTTTTGTCACTGTAAAGGAGTAATTGATTTTCTGATGCAGTGTTTGTGAGGCATTTCTTGGAAGTTTCTTCCTCTTTTACCTTTTTGTACATATGGCGTAATGTGGCCCATTGTATTTGGCAATGTAGAGACTGCCTGGTGTTAAAGCTCCAGGAAGGAAATAGCTTTGACACAGATCGTGTGTGTCATTTGTCTTCTCGATAGGAACATGCCTTCTAAAAATGAAAGTATTGCTAAGCAAAGTTGATCCTTTTCATGCCTCTCGATGGAATAAAACTTGCTTAGTTCAAAATAATCAACAACCTTACTAAATCCTTTAGTATCAATTGTTTTGGGAGTAAAAAGGGCTATTAACATACAATAAATAAACCCTCTTGATTGGAAAAGCACTCAACTTTAACCAAACAGCATATATTGAAGTCTGGATTGATTTCAGTGAGAGCAGACATAACTGCAGCAAAGTCTGAGCAAAGGAGACATCTGTTTTAGACACCTTTTGGAGACAGCTGTGGAAACATCTTGACAGAGTCAGGAACTTCATGCTGAGTATCAACTGCCCCGCACGGCTGGGCAAGGTTCTACTGTACACTTTCCTCTGGGAGGCTTTATTGGTCAGGCCAGGCAATCGGTGGCCAAAATACTGCCCTGGAAGCTAAAATGAAAGGCAGAGGTAGGGAAAAGATGCTTGCTTCTGAATTTCATACCCATTTATCTTGAGGTAAATTAAATTAATTGTAAAATACTGATAAACAAAGTCTGAAATAGACTGATGTTTACTACCTACCCTAGGTAGTAACTAGTACTCTATGTAATACCCTCTGGAAATCTAGAAAAGAATTCAAATTATGGGCTTAATTGTTTTATTAGTCAGTAATGAGTATTTTAGAGGTAGTGGAAATAAATTATTTTTTACTATTGCTAACTTAATATCACATTTTCTTCATTATTATTAAATCATGTTTTGAATGATCTTGCACATGATAAACATATATAAACAACTACAAACTCTTTCCTATAAATAGTTTTCAAATAAAAGGAATTATAAGGTTATACTGTACACTTGCAATATAAGTAAAGGGGTATATTTTGAAACTTTTGAAGCTAGCTAAGGTAAAACTTAAACAGGTACTTAAAAGCAATAGATAAAGGTGGGGCTTTTTTTTAGCAAAAAGAATGAACATCGTATTTGACAAATGTTTATGTTAAGTCTTGTGGTAGAATAATCACTACTTTAGTTAAACTCAGTGCAATGTTTTTTTCCCCATGTGTAATACCATCTGTGGTATCTCTTGTATATTGAAAATCTGAAAGAAAATCAGGATTCTTGCTTCACAGACAGAGTGACAGAAATACTCCTGAAGGCTGACGTTAAGAGATTCCCAGTAATGAATGGCAAATGAACACAAAAACCCCCACATGTGGTGTCTGCCACTTCAGATGGCAAAAGCAAGAGTTTTTTTGCTTCTAGTGTGTAATCTTCAGAATAGTGATTAGTTCTGTGCTTCAAAGGCATACTAAAATTTTATTTCTGCTTATATGTATTGGAAAGCCAAATATCGCAATTAGCCTTTCTCTGCTAAGGTAAAAAACTTCACTTTTTCCTAGCAAATGTTAGTAGCCTGTGGTTAAATATCATAGTGCTTTGGGTGATAATGACAAGAGAATAAACATTTAGTAGAGAGCTGCATTGCTGATAGCACTGGTGAGTTTGAACATGCAAACTTCCTCAGTTTGTAAACTTGAAGGTTGTAAAACCCTGGCCTTAATAAAAACAGAAATTCACTATGAGTGATTTGTAAATCACAGTATACAAATGACATTAGATGAAGAGCTGAGTTATGCAAATCTAAGTCATATAAAATCCAATGTCCAATAAATAAGTAAGCAGAGTTGTCTGGTATGTTCTTAGGAGTTTCTTGATTGCATCATATCAGATTCATTTTCAGGGATATAACTAGAACAAAACAAGTATATGACATCTCTAATTTAGTTGTTTATCCCAGTTTCATATCTATTCCTTCCCTGGTGCCTAATTAATGTTAGAATAAGACGGCATGATACATAATGAGGTATTAGAAAATATCTCCTCTGAGCTTTGCTAAAGATACTAATATTTATTGAAACTTGCTTTATGTTTTCTAAGGTACTTTTACCTCTGTACCACTGCAGACTGTATATGTTTTACTGAGAAAAGTCCCCATGGAGTCTGATAACGAATACATTATTGCTCTAAGCACAATTGAAAGGAAGATCCAAAAATAGCTTCCATCTTTACCTGGAGTGACAGCATTAATATTCAATCCTTTTTTCTTCAACCTCACACTATTTTGTTCATGCCACTGCTAATGTATGGGCTTTATGTCTTCTGAAAAACTAACAGCGATGTTTTAACTGTTCTAAATGAGGAACATTTACCATGTGCCATAAAAGAAGTCATTGGCCTTGTTATTTGAAATGAGCTACTGTACATTAGTTGCACAGTATTGTTGCTGGAGCCCTGAAAACCCTTTAAGTATATTTTTTCCTTAATTTTATGGCCGACACTTCAGACATAAAATAGCACTGAGAATATACTTTTCTGTAAAACAATAGAAATGGGACAGCTTTTGAGGAAGATTTATATTATCAGGGATCCACATGAACATACCTGTAATTTCAATTGCTGCCCTGGGAAATGTGTTTCCAGAAAGATGGTTTAACTGGTTGACAGGCAATTATTCTTTGAAAAATGTAGACTAATTAGACAGTTCTTCTTTGTCATAGATATTCAGCTATTGTTCTCTGCAGAGTGGCACGCTGACAGACATATCGCCCCGTTTATAGTCTTGTGACAAGGAAAAGCTTTTAAAACAAATTACAAATGTTGATATTATTTAGAAGACACTTTAATTTATCAAGAATTAATGTTACTTTAATTACTTAGGGAAAACATAAACTTTTAAAAACAGAAAAACTTGCCTGTTTTCCCAGGCAGTGGTTTTTCTGGCACCAATGGTGCTGTTCACATGAATCAAATGACTGTATGCTACAGTGATTTTTTTGCCAGGTCTGTGGGTGGTTCTCATTTATGCTGAAATAGAAACTATATTGCTCTATCTTTCTTCTCACTTTTCTTCCTCTGTGAGAAGTATAATATGAAGTCAAGAGCTGAACTGAGTTTCTCTTATTTTACTTTTGGTTTGGTTCAACTCAGGCCCACAGGACCCCTCCAAATATGTGGTACATTACACTTGAGAGGATATTACCTCACTGAGCAATAGGCACCAGACTTAGCTGAACATCTGTAACCCCTGCCTATCAGTTGAGAGCTATAGGCAGTTCAGATGAACTATGATTTATTGACTAATGGAGTAGCCTCCTAGGCTACATTAGGATCATACAGTTGGATGCTATTGATACCCTTTCTTAGTATTTTTATTCCTGCATTCACAGGTCTCACAGGAGCTGGGACTCTCTTTGTGTCAGGCACTATATACTACATAACACTTTGTAGTTGCCACAGCTGATTTGCAGTGAAAGAAAGATGGACAAAGGTGCAGAAGAACAAGCTCACGAAGTCAAGATCGCATGTCAAGTCATCGCCAGAGCTAGGCTGATGCTAAATCCAGTATCTTGCCTGCTAAAATGAACAGAACAATTTATGTTTATAGAATTTTGGTTTCTTGGTGGGCATTAGGGGTTGCAATAAACACATGTTTTGCCTTCCAATACATCAGCATTTTGTACAGACTTAGTACTGGGATGGGCAATTTGGGGCCATGGAAAAATAAGCCCTTAGAATCTCTTTCCGATCTTGAATACCTCCTTGTTTCCATGGAAGAGTCAAGGATTATCTAGTAAATCTTTATCTGGTAAATCTGATGCATTTCCTTGCTAAGCTGATGTCTGGTGAATGCCAAGATATAAAAAAGTTGAATCAGGAATAGTCTATAAATATTAATAGAACAAAGTAAGAATATTAATGGAAGAAATTTACCAGGTTCACTAGTACCAAGTGCAGTAATGAAATCTGTAAATGCTGCTTGGCAATAAAAAAACCTGCTAGGCTGAATTAGGTGCCATCTTTCTTTATTTTTCTAGTCTATCCAGACAAAGTTGCATATTTTTTCAAGTTCTTTATCAAAAGAACTAAAGCAGGGTCTGAATTGAGCATTCAAATGCAAATCACAGGGAAAAATGTTGAACTGAGGCTTGGATCTGAACATATCACTGCAGTTCTTGTCTCCAGCTGGAAAATATAGCGGTTTCAGGTTTGGGTCTTTTGGACATGAGTGCCTGAACAACTCTCTTCTTCCAGCTGAAGCCACTCTTCTTTCCCTCCCAGCCAGCACCACACATACTGCCTCAAGCCATGCCCAGCTGGTTTAAGGCAAAAGAATGAAGCTGCTACCTTTCCACTGCCTTCCTTTCGCTTTCCTTCTGCTGGGGAAAAGGCTCTCTGTGATCCTTCATTTGCTTACTCTTACCAGCTGGCAAGGAAGATGGATTTAGACATAAAGCAAAGTATGTGCTTCAAAGGCTGACCTGTCTTCCAGCCCTTGATCTCTTCTTGTGCTTTTTCTGAAATTCAGTCACAGGAGGAAGATGCCGTACCAATTTTCTCTAGTGTCTATGATCAGAATGGCTGAAATTAGGATGAGATTTTGCAGTGAGGTGCACATACAAAGAATCCCATTGTCTTCAGTGAGATTGCTCAGAGGAGGAAAGTGAAATGTATGCAAAACCCTTTCAGGAGTGAAAGTGGAGGAATAATGCTACAGAAGAAAAGGATGATTTTGGAAACATAATATTTTATACTTTAAGGGTATTTGGAAATCTCCTGTCACACAAACATGGAAATGGATATTACAACAGAAAAATACATCCTGGAATATCCAGCATTGTCTCTACAAGAGCAGATGAAAATTCATTTTATTCTAAATTAGAAATTCTGCCATTTCCAACAAAAGCCTACTATCCTCTTATGCATAAATAGGGAAACCACCCACCCAATACATTTATACCTTGTGTCTTATGTCCTTTGGCCTCTATTGACAAGGTAAATATTTGTGTTCAACCATACATATAACAACCATTCTCCACAACAAGAAAAACGCCCATTGCAATGGACTGTTTTGCTTCCTGTTGTCCTTCCCTGCTTTTAAATTTCCTCCTTTCACTTTACTTTCTCTTTTTTCCTCTAATTTTATATTTTTACTCCCTTTTTAAAAAAAAACTTTTCCCTTTTTCAGATTCTCTCGAAACTGAGGCCAATAAAAAAGTTAAGAAATATGAACTAAACAGAATGTGGGCAGTGGCCTATAAAGATATTAGTTTAGACCATTCTTTATAAAAGTGTTTGACATGCAACACTTTCTTCCTTTTTCACTGTAGAGACATTCTCGAGTATATAGTATAGGAGGCCAGATATTTGGTCACTTGTAACATGCAGTCGTGCTATAGGGGTTCAGGAATGTCCACTGTTTTTCATTTATGGAATGCCCTTAGTTTTAGCTTTTAATTTAGAAAATAATGAAAGTAATAACTTTTAAAAAAAAATCATGTGTCATCAAACCTCCATAGACTGATTCAATATACCCACTGATGAGAGTCTGACATAGCAGAATAATAGCTGTGCTGAATTCGGCAGCTTGTGGGACATGGATATTTTTGAAGTTTAACCTGACTTGTGTACTGAATGTCTGCCAGTACCTTGCTAGTTGAGCATGCAGCTTAAAATTTTAAGCAGCACTGCAGTTTTCTGCTTGTTTACTGTTACCCCAGAGATCCTTTCCTTCTCCGTTTTCTACTCCTCAGCATATTTTCTCCCTTTTATATGACCTGTCAAGTCTTCCTTTCTTTTTCTACTTAGCTTTTACCATTTTCTGTGATCACTTTTTTTGTGCTTTCCTTTCAGATCAGTCCTCCTTTCTCCCTAATTTCTTCATGTTGCTAGATATACCAGGGATTATTCAAATGTATGTAGGGATCTATTCCTCTTTGAAATGTCCTTGGAAATCGTCACCTGCAAGTCCAGGAAAGCTCACTCATGTCCTGTAGTTGAGCTGCCATGAAGATGTCTAAAATACCATAGAGTATCTCAAATAGCATTAAATACCTGTGTTTCAAGAACTGAATTGTACTTACCATCTCTTCCTTACTCCACAGTGCATTTCACCACCATATTCTCCACTTCTCTTAATCTTTCTCTATTTTTCTTAAAATCCCACCTTAAATTGTCTCATCCTGTTCCCCAAAGAAATCCTCCTAGCAGAATTGTGTCCCTCAGGACCTCATCTCACACCTCTGCCAAAACCAGCCTCTTTGTTCTAGGTACATCACCTGCAACCTCCTCCTTCCTCAGACGGTCCTCTAGTAATCATCACAGCTTTGTGCTCCCATTAAACCTCTGCCTCCATGCAACTGGAGACAAACATAGGACAGAGAGAGAAGATGAAGATTTTGTTCAAACTACAGAGGAAGCTGAGATTTTGAAAAAATATCAGTGTATGGAAATGCATGAGGAGGATGCTAAGCAAAAAAGTAATCTTTATTTACACAGAGTGACAGCCATTGCCCCCTTGATACTTCACTTTTGAAGTATGACTGTTTGGAAGAAAGAGAATTCCTCAAGGAGATTCAGACAAGCAGCCTGAAATAGCAGAGCCATTGGGGAATAGGAAGCAGACAGCCAGTTGTTTGCTTTGGGAAGGAATGGAGGAGAGTTAAAGAAAATCATGTTTGGGACTGAGAACAGCAGACTGAAAACACACTGCACCTCCTCCCCTCCAGGGATTAACTGCCCTTGGCTGATAAAAGAAAAAGAAGCCTGTAAAAATTTGTAGGCCTGGATGTGCACAGCGCTTTCCTACACTTCAGGAGTGGTGAGGAAGCAATGAAATTTGCTAAATGCAGCTGCTGTCAATATTTAGCGTACCTAAGGGGGTGATTCATACAAGTAGAGTTATGGTTTCCACAGTGCTAAATGAATGAACGAACTACTAGTAATGGGCTGTTTCAGCCTAAAAAAACCCAAAACATAACATGCAGTATGCAACTCTACTGTTAACAAGAACCAGAGCATGTCCATGAGGAAAAAATTATGTATTTACTACCTTTTCCAACATTTATTTCCTACAATGATACTTTTACGGTTTGCCATTCAGTTCAATGCAACACTTCTACATAATCAAGGGAGGTGCTGAGGGGGAAATTTTGGCACAGGGATTTGGGGGAAACATTCACATTTATGGAACACCCAGTCTTGCAATTAAAAAAATATAAAGCAGAAAGAAGTACCTTGTCTGTCTTAGCGTGTTCATGATAAGTATGCAAAGGGAGCGCTTATCTGCCTTCATGTTATGGCTGGTGCTACGCACTTCTCCCACAACTTTTGTTAGTGATTTTTAATAATGTTTGCCACTGATGTGAAGACAGAGGGTTAGGTCACCGTTGGGCCTTGTCATGAGTCTGCACAAGACTCACCTGCGAACTTGTACTGTTTCACAGACTCACGGCTTAGATTAGATATTCCAGTGCACTGTTACAGCCAAGGCTAAAGATAACGCTGTAAGTAGCTGTAATGAGTAGGGTGTAAAAATTATTCATTTTTGGAAGCAAACGACACCTTGTGTGCTTGACCATAGAACTCAACCTCATCGGAGTCCAGCTTGCCTGCATAACTGTACGTTTATTGTTGCACTCTTCCTGTGAAAGTTTTTTTCATTTGCAGTGACTGAGCTAGCAGCCTGTGTATTAATTTTTATAATATTATTCCCAGGGTAAATTTTATAACCCCTATGTTCAGTATGTGTTTTTATAGTATGAAATGCATGAGTCACATAACATCATGGTTCTTCAGCTATACTAGGCTGTTCTGAATTCTGTAATGTATAATTAACTTTGCAATCATTAATTAAAAATGTAATTACCGCTAATGATATATGACCATAATATAATAAAGACAAATTTTTACTTGACTGTAAAGGAGAAATGAAGATACTATGAATAATCCTGCAAATTTTAATACAGTACTTGACTTAGTATTCTGCTTGGCAACATGCTTCCAGCAGATAATTTTATAGTGCATATATATAAATAACAGTCTTCTAACTCATTCTCATGGCCTTTTATCCCCTGCTCATATCCATAATAAAAGGAACAAGAGGTAAGACTTTCAAAACTGTTTCAGTAGCTTAACATCCTAACTCACATTAAAAAAAAGTTCCCAATAGCTTCAAAGCCACGTACCTGCATTCAGGTGGACTTATACTTTAGATAATTACTTTCCTTGGCAGAGCATATTAGGGGGAATCAAGATATATATCTTCTGAGATGGGCTGGCCCCTGTGCAAGCAGCTGTCATTGATGCTCTGGTTGAGGCTCTGTACTAGCATGGCTGTCAGGACTGGTGCATAGATGCCCAAACCCAGAGCTGCCACTGGCTTTGCACCAGACACGGGTTAATTGTATGCTGAATCTTTTAAACAGAAATATGTGATCAGAAAGTAGTTTGATAACCATGGAAAGTTTCCAAGTTGGGAGAAAAAAAAAAGTATGAAAAACTGACTGAAACATTTCACTGACTAAATTACGTCTCTAAAGAATTCATATGCTGATCTCCCTCCTGATTCTTCTGTCAGGCAGCTTATTAAAAGTATTTGAGATTTTAAAATTCTTAATTTGTGGCAGCACTTCACACAACAACCATAAGTAATTATGGTCACATACATGGATAAAGGCCATTGCCAGCCCTATGGTGTCACACAGTGGTGCACATTGAAAAGTAAATGGCTCTTTAGTTAGTCCCATTTGTTCTGATGGCAAACTGAGGAGTTAATGGTTCCTGGAAATTATTTTGAGATCTACTAATTGAGAGCTCTAACTAGCTCTAGATAATATTATTATTATTATTATTACCATTATTAGCATTAATTATAATAGTAAAAACCGTAGCAGTAGCCAGTCAGTAAGAATGCCAGTATGCGACTAAGCAGGGAGTCACTGTCAGATCCCCCCGGCACACCTGTGCTGATGCCTAATAAGAAACAACATAATTTATTGTGAATGTCTTGTGGTTTGAATGTGTGCTAACTCTGAAATCATCAGATTTCAATTATACAAATGACCCTCAGTCCTCCATTTCAGCCCCCAAACTTCTCCTATGCATCAGAGATCTTTCAAAGATTAATCTGAAAGATGCAGTTGATGTGAGAAGTGTACGAATAGCTAATTGAGGTACTTGCAAAACAAGACTGAGCCTGCTGAGCTAAAGGAGGCAGAACTGATGCTCAGGTTCTTAACAAAGCATAGAAAGGAAAGAAAATGAGGCTACCAGAAAATATTTTGTTACTCAGGGAGGGGTAGGTTTTCTCTCCACCATAGCAGAGAAAGTAAATTCAAAGGGAAGAGGGAAGTCTCATTTTTGGATTACTGAAGGAGCTATAGGGGAGCCGTAATCAACCAGACCTTGATCTCTTACTTTCTTTTTAGCTCTGTGCCCCCAAACTTTTACCTACACCTTTACTACTAGGCTGAAGGAAGGCAGAAGTCAATGTGGGTGAGATAATTTGTCATAGGTTTAGGAGAAATCTTTGCTGGGGATTTAGTTCAGGTGTGGATGTGTGTTTGCATGTTTACCTGTCTGCACCTTTTTACCTTTGCTGCATTCCTGATTTCTGGCTATGTAGCATGAGCACATCCATGTCCTTATCATGACTGGTAGCACTGAAGTGCTCCCACTGAAGAAGATAGCTCTTCTGCTCTGGGAGCCAGAGATCTGTTGCTGCACAGTGTCTATACTCACTTTTCAGACCAATTTCCATTAGGCAGAAGAAGGAAAAGCAGCAGAACGGCTCGGGCATTAATACCAGTGCATTGAGACTGATTGCTGCTGAGTGACGGCTGGTATTTTTCTGCTATGCTGCGTGGAAAGGAGTAGAACAGCTCAGACCAGGAATGGTGCACTAGGATTAACTTGAAAACTTTGGATCCTTCTCACTGACTCCTATAAGTTGTTAGTGATTTTGGCCTTAGAGTTATTTGTTTTAAATACCAGTGAGCTGCACAGTTCATAGCTTCTGTTGGCTGAGCTCACTGAAGTTACCAAGGGCAACTTCAGCATACATTTCTTCTATGCCTTTCCAAAAGCTGCCTCCCCTTGTCTTCTTCCTTTAGAGAATCCCTGTCTTCATACCATCCTCTTCCTCAATTCTGGGGAATCTCTGTGGCCCCTCACCCCCATCTTCAAACCCCAGGGACGTGGTGTTTGACTTTCTGTGGCCCCATTTCTATTTTGACTGTGTTATACCTTAAGTCCGTTCCTTCTTCTCCTTCCCTTATTTCCCTCTCTGCCTGTTCCCTCTTGTCTTCCCACTGTGCACAACGTGCCAGCCCTGCACATGCCACTGCATAATTACGCTGTTTCTCCTGGCAGAGGGAGAGGATGTTCCTGAGGTGCTGGCCCAGCAATGGGTTTCATCTGACTCACTGTCAGCCATGAAAGCAGAAGGCTGTACCATGATTTGGAAGGACATTCCGAGAAGTGGCTGGAGGCTGTGGCATCTGCAACTCTTTCTATGAAGCATGGTGTGGTGAGCGTGGAGCATACAGCTGGCAGAGAGTTGTGGAGTAAGATGCAAAATGTGAGTAACCTGTTTACTCTGTGGCACATCTGATGAAAGGCTGTGTGGACATGACCAGTGCACTGCAAAGGTTCAAGCCCATTTCTGTGTGCATGTCACTAGGACAAGCCAGTGTTCCCAAGAACGGGTATACCTGTGAGGGTTTTGCTGCTGCAGAGAGACAAAAAGCTTTTGTGTCCACCCAGTTTCTCCCCTCATGTTTTTATGACTGTCACCAGGATGGATGAGATTTAGCCAGTCTTTCCCTCCATTTCTGGCAGTGATCAGATACAACTTTCAGATAATATTCCCTGGGGAGGAACAACCCCATGCACTGGTACAGGTTGGGGGCTGACCTGCTGGAAAGCAGCTCTGCTGAGAAGGACCTGGGAGTGCTGGTGGACAACAGGCTGACCATGAGCCAGCACTGTGCCCTTGCGGCCAAGAAGGCCAACAGTATCCTGGGGTGCATAAAAACAAGGGAGGTTATCCTCCTCCTCTACTCTGCCCTAGTGAGGCCACACCTGGAGTACTGCATCCAGTTCTGGGCTCCCCAGTTCAAGAAGGACAAGGAACTGGAGAGAGTCCAGCGGAGAGCTACAAAGATGATCAGGGGACTGGAGCATCTCTCTTATGAGGAAAGGCTGAGAGACCTGGGCTTGTTTAGCCTGGAGAAGAGAAGACTGAAGGGGGATCTTATCAATGCTTATGAATATCTAAAGGGTGGGTTTCAAGAGGATGGGACCAGACTCTTTTCAGTGGTGCCAAATGACAGGACAAGGGGCAATGGGCGCTAATTGGAACACAGGAAGTTTCACCTGAATAAGAGGAAAAACTCTACCGTGAGGGTGACGGAGCACTGGAACAGGCTGCCTGGAGAGGCTGTGGAGTCTCCTTCTCTGGATATATTCAAAACCCACCTGGATGCAGTCCTGTGCCCCCTGGTCTGGGTATGCTTGCTCAAGCAGGGGGGTTGGACGAGATGATCTCCAGAGGTCCCTTCCAGCCTCTTCCATTCTGTGATTATGTGATTCTGTGATTTTTGTGTAATGAATAAAAGGAATACACAATAAGACAGAATGGAGCACTTTGCCTCACTGAATTGATTAAAAATCAGTGTACACTGCAGATAATATTGCTGCCCGGCTCAGCATTTGACATCTCAGAACTCTATTTTTGCTGGAATAAGCATGACTTCTTTATTCTTGCCATGTACGGTACAATGCCAGTACAACTCAATGCACATTTTCTCTTTGAACATTTTTGAACATTTTCTTTAGAAAATGCCAGACAGCCACATTTTCCCCAGAAGGGATAGTGCATATAAATTGCATAATGATTTTATCATTTCTACTAGAGGTGGAGAATACTATCTTCTTTGATGCTTGAGCAAATTTGCCAGCACTAATTAAAGAGATTTTAATGAGATTTTTAAGAATTACTTCAAGCTATAAGAAAACATAATTTCTTGATTAAATTTTGCATAATTACATTATATTTTGCAAATCCTATGTAACCTACAGCTCTTCACTTGTAAGCTAGAAAGATGGATGAATTGTACAAATAAGAAGCTGATTTGTCCGTAGAAGTACTCTTACAACTAGGTTTAAATGTCCAGGAGCCTGGAAGTACTAAATCAAATGTAAACTTTAATCCTAAATTATTCTTTTGTGTGCCCAAAGTCATTATAATGCTTAGTGGAATAAGTTCCTTAATTCAAAAGAGCTAGTCAAGAGCAATTAAATGGCAAAAGGACTATTAATGTAACATGTAGGGGACAGAATTCAGGACATGAATTGTTAACAGCAGAAAGCAGAATTAACTTTACTCTCCTTGCACAGATATAATAATTCAATCAAAAGTATTTTTAATAACACCTTGAAAGGTACAAAACAGTGTAAAACCTCAAGCTGTCATTGGCATCTAATGGAAGATAATCACCTCAAGACTCCTCTACATCTGTAAAAATTTTCCACCTGCTTGTAGACAAATCTGGTGTGAGGAACAGATATAAGATGGGAGCAGCTGGAGGGGCCTTAGCATTAGGTGGCATAGCACCTTCTCCTGCCTCACTTCATGTGACCATTGTTATATGGATGTACAGCCTACCCACCCCTCTGCCCCCCACCAAGTAAGGATGAAGTTTGCCATGATTTTTGCTGATGCTCTGCTGCATTGGATAAAAGCCATTCCTCCCATGGATAACTCCCAAAATGTTCCCATTGGTAGCCACCCTGTTACTATTCAAGTTGGGACTGGGCACTGAATTTGTGAAGTATTGTTTCAATTTGAACACCTGAAACTTTTTAAGGAGCAAATGGATGATAAATAGCCTGATTACTAAGAGCAAGTAATAAAGAAGAGTGAGTATTCTTTGGTGTGTGCAAATAAGTTTTGTTAGCTTTTGTAAGCGTTTGCTAGGGGAAAATCCATCACATTATTTCTGAAAACATTTGTCCAGTCTGAACTCCTGCATGCTAATGTTTGTTTGAGAGCAAGAATGCAGCCTCTGGAGTTTACGTAGAAGTTTGCAAATAGTATTTTGATTGTATCATTCTCACTCTCTTCTATTCATTGCAGAATGGATAGTAGTGGTCCTTATGAATGCTATCAGGGCACCTGTAACAACAACTGATGATTGCTGTCAGTGGTTCCAGGAGTTTGTAGTCACTGATGAATATACAATTCCAAAGCCATATTGTATCTGTCTCTGATTTTCTCTTTCTTAAGCATGAAAAATAACTACCAGAGGAACCCATAAGCATCAGTCTTTAGCTATCAAAAAATTTTGTTATATTTATTTCTGATCTTTACTGCTTGAGAATTGTGTTTTATGTGGAAATGCTTGGGTTTCTTTGCTGAATTCTGAGCTTGTGACTGAATTTACGACGGTAGTGGTGGTAAAGAAGGTATTTAACTTTTAAAAAATATTGTATGTGATTTAAAATGAATTAGCCCAGACATTTATTAATTGAAGTTTCAAAATTAAAGTTTTTAACATAGCATCCTTACAGTCAGCTAGGTCATCATTTGTGCAGTGAAATGCCCACTTTGGTTGGAGCAATATATTCATGTAATGTTATGAGATACAGTTATAATGATGTCAGCATTTCTTTATTTGGAGAGTGTCCATAAAGGAAATAGAGTTTGTATGTACCCATCAAGAGAATTGGATCTGTCACCTTCACTGACAGATTTATTGTTTCTGCATACATCCATTCTACTAAACTGTGTGTGCTGAAGTATGTTATTTTCCCAGATGTGCAACAGATGTTTTAAAACATCAGCTAGAGTTTTATAAACTGTATAATTAAATTCTAAATCATGTCAGAAGTACTGTTACTGCAGTGCTAAGAAGGATTTATGTGTCCAAGAGTAAATAATTAATAGAACAGTTGATACACAGGGAAGATTACACTGGTTAAGAGTACGTGAGAGATGATACCAAAACAAACTTTTCCTATAGACATCATGCTTAGAGCCTTAGAAAGCTGTCAGGGATGAATTAGTTCTGGTTTTTGCTCTTCATTTCTAATATATCTACTTGTCTTCTAACAATTCACCTCTGTCAAATAGACGTGAAAGGTACATCGTTAAATTGAAAATATCAAGAGCCAGCTGAGTCAGTGTCTGTTACAGGATTTATTCCCCTTGCAGAAATATGACTTTATTTTGCTGTGATTCCATCTCACATGGCAGGGTTTGTATAGCCTTTCTAACTGGGATACGTACACGAAAAGGCCTCAGCTGAAAGGAAGGCTAAAGCTCAACTAGTGTAAAGCACTGATGCAAATCTGATTCTAGCCTGTTCCCTCCACTCTTATCTCAAACTCATTCATGTTACTGGGAATCACCATGGGAAGAGATTACTTTACAGATGCAAAGGACTAATTCCCGTATAGTTTTCTTCTCCTATATTTCTGTCCCGTGAACATGCATAAAAGATTCTCACTGAAAGGCTTCGTGTTCTGTGAAATGCTAGATAGAGGGCAGACATAGTACCTCTGTAAGGCTCTCTTTTATTGATTGGTTTTGGAGCAAAATGTTCCATCTTGGTTAAAAAGGAGACAGGACAGCTCATTGAAAATGTAAGCTGTTGGGCTGTTCTTCCCCTCAGGAGGCAGCTGTAATAGGTCTTCTTTGCCCAACCAAGTCTTTAACTTGTACAGAAGTTATTATTCACCCTGTGTAGTCTTCATGTAATACTTCTTGTTAGAGTCTCTGCTGATTTAAAAAACATGAATAATTAAAATAAGTTTAGATATTGAACAAAGCTGCCTACTTGGTAGGTATATGGTGCTCTGCCTGCATATTATCTGTAGGAAGGGAATAATTCTTGGGATACATCCAAGTATATTCTAAAGCTTGTGATGAGTTTTACCCATAGTAGAAGACACTTTCACTTCAGACAACTGCATTTGATTGCTCTAACACAGGAATTAAGACTCATTTTTGAGAAACTGGTTTCAGCCATATTTTGGCCAGTGAGAGTGTAATGAGTGATTTCCAGCAAAACACCTGTTCTATGAAATACAAAGGCAAAGTTAATCCGGCCTACTATTTTGTCCACCTTCATTCAGCATATTTTTAGCAGTTAAGAAAAGTTCTTAAAACCAGTTTAAATAGCAAAGTTGTGGGCTTGTCAGTCCTTTTTTTTCTTTCTCTGTCATTCACATGTTGGCTCAAAATGGACAAACCTCTGAAGCGAAAAGCCTTCCCTTTAAATGTTTGATGATGTTATATAAGAAGGCCACCATATAAAAATAGAACATGTCATATGTATCATTGAACAGCCTGTCAGAAAAGCTGTTCTTACTTCTAGAGCAGAACAAGATATATAAAAAATACTTCCTACACATTTTTTCAACATATTTACTGTAAAAACAGAAATATTTTGTATTTTTATAAATTAAAATGGAGCTTGTAAATCTCTGTATTCAAATGTCTCCAAAAAAGGCATTGGTGGTGACACAAATCCATCTCATAAGGTTCCCTGTGCATCCACTGTTTCTCAGTGCTCACACCAGCAGTAACGGTGTCTTCTCCTTTGTGCAGGACAAGTCCTTTATCTAGGACTGCACTTCCCTCCCAAAATAAGCAAGCTAAATGATGTTGTGAACTGTTACTGATGTCAAAGAGCTATCAGGCTGTCTGATCTCTGTTGGTGACCTCATGCCATGGTGTAACCTCATGATATTTAGATCCACTCTGTACATAACATAGGTAAAACTAAACTGAATTTTGTAGCTTGAATCTATCATATATGTCCTCCATTAGAAGTGCTCAATTAAATTACCAGCTATTTTCCAGTTAAGGACAGATGAGAAGAGAGGTAAAGATGGTCTGTTTGTTTTCCCATGTCATTCATAGTCAGCAGATGAATACATATTCAGAACAGAAGATTGGGAGAGGCAGAGATCCTAGAGCAATGCAGTTGGTGACTATGTAATTAAAAGATGTGTCAAAAAGTATTGTTGCCAAAATAATTTTAGTTCTGGCATTGCTTAGCTTTCCCATAGCTGATTTTACATCCCTCACCCCAATCTTTTTAAAGGTCTTTTTTTCCCCCCATACTTTAAAAATTGAGTCTTCTGAGTTTTCTATATTTATCTATGTTTGTAATGGGGGATTATTGGGCAAATGGGCACACCTACCCCCCCCCCCCCCCCGCCTTTATCATTTATTTAGTCTTATAAGATTCTTTCTGGAACTGATGGAATGAAGCAGTCTACTGCATCTAAAGTTAACATCTCTGAGTACTCTCATTATATCCCTGTAATTGCATAAAAATATTTTTAACATTTTTTAGTGTTTTTCAGTCTCTTTTATTTAAACATATGGGTATAAAATTCAGCAAGTCAGGATTTGTGTTAAAATAAGCTTGATTTTTGAGTACAGAGGAAGTTATGAAACATCAAAGTATATATCAGGTTGAGCTTAAGTGATGTGCTATATCTGTGGGTATCATCATGGCAAATATGCTGGTACATGCTTTTATAGAATTCTTTGCAATTTCAGAATCATCTTTAAAGATGTTTTGTTAAATCATTTCAGCATAAGTTTGTACCTCTGGGCATAATTGTTCTTTCTGCTCTAAGTGTGATACCAGCTATGTTCTTTTGAGATTAAGGAAATTATCATTGCAGACAACACAGACAGATGACTTTACATTGTGTACTAATTTCACTGTGCTACTTAAATCTCATCATAATTTGATGTCATAGTTCACCATGTCTCTTTTGTTAACAAAACAGGAACAACAATTCATCTTCAACCCTCACCATATGGCAGAGATATTGATATGCAACAAGGCATTAGTCAAATTAGCGTTTTCTGCAAACCATACTCATCTGTGTAACTGATTCAATAATTAGATGTGTTCTTTCTTGTCTACAATGAAACATAATCTTTGCTAATTGAAACTGCCCAGGCTCCTTTTGGCAAATCGATGAAGTGTGAGTAATCTAGTTTTGGGAATAAATTGTTTGGTTTCTCTTTGGGTTTTCTCTTCTGCTGACAGTTGCTTTTTGGAGAGAGGAGGGAGTCCAATATGTTACTATACAATAATTGAGAGCTTTTGTGTACTTTTGATGCAGTGAAGGCTTTTTATTATTTTAATGCATCTGTTCAAGGATGGGTCTGTTGTTGAAATCCAGGAGTTTCTTCTTCTTTCAGGCCCATCCTTAAAATATTTTTACATTTTTATGCATGTAAAATGGAATAAAACCAATTTACTTACATGTGTCACCATTCTGTTTTTTTTGACAGTAGCATATTTTGAGCAGTCTACCTTATGAAATGTGTGCTAACATGATGGATGTGTGGGTTTGACAGGGTTACCTTGCTGCTCTGCTCATCAAAATGATTTTATTACTCTCTGTGGCAAATACTGCCTTTCTCCTTCTTTTGAGAATTTCTGCTTTTGCTCCTGCAATCTCAAAGTCACCTTCAGGAACATGGTCTGAAGCACACAGCCAGCCACTGGGACCTCACTGAGATAGTTCTGCTATTGTATGCTCAAAAGTCCTCAGCTCTTGTCATTACTAATGAATCTTTTGGACTTCTGCTTTTAAACTAATTTTTTCAGTGAAGAAAGAAGATGAGAAAGTGTCTGTCATCTTGGGGCCAAGCCTTTACATTTAGCAGTGCTTGGCATTCATTGAATGTAAGTGTCTGCAGAAACTAGTTCTGACCTGCGATGGCCTAGGTGCCACAGGGGTCCAGGCAGACACCTACGTGTCAGCGCTAAGGTGGCTGATGGTTCTCAGAGATACCTCACTCTCCCCAGCCTATGGACTGGGGAGAATCCTCAGTTGGTGCTGACATTTAGCTAGGGTGAATCTAGGTCTAAGTTTATGTGGGTTTTAATGCAGAAGATACATCAACTTTGCTAGTTTTCTATCTTGTTATTTATGATTCTGATTCCAACTCAAGGTACTTAACAAGACCTGGATAATTTAACATATGTCTTGTGTTCAGATTGTAACCTCAGGCACTGACTGAGCAAGGCAAGACTCTTGGACACCACCTGCAGAGAACCTGGGGGTGGTGCTGTAAGTTAGAGACATGTGGAGCCACAGTTTCCTTCCTGCTTCCCCTCTGCATTTGGAGTTGGTAGTTGGAGGCTTGTGTAGCAACAAGCTTCAGAGAGTAATGCTGGCTCCTCCATGAGTGGTCCAAAGCAAGATGGAAACCTAGATTCCCAGACACACTCTCTTCTGCTCTAACCTTTTGTTCCTGAGGTGTAATGGGCACAGGCTGCTATGTGTCCAAGTAATCAATGTATTTTGTTTTCTCTCCTGAGTTAGGCATGAGTTAAGAAATAGGCAAACTGGAAGGTGAATAGCTGAGGATTCACAAACTTACAGTAGCACATGGTATCATTTGAAAAGAAATCTCTTTAAAAAGAAAATCTGCAATCCAAAGATTGATGAGTTTCCCAGTCTTGTTTTGCCATTTGAGGAATTTTAACTGCCTTCCTCTCTTTGCTTCCAAATGTCCATGTTTTGCATTGTCCAGCAGTCTCCTGCCCAATAGTCTCAGGTGCTCACAAACTCATTAAATGAAAATTTGAAGTTGAAGTCCATTTCACAAATATAGATCTTCTGCTCTGGGATTGCGGTGACTGTGTTTTTCATTTTGCAAATGCTTGTTGTTCTACAGCCTTTCTGTGGTTACCTGGATTCTGTAGCTGGCTGAATGTGTAAAAGTCAAGTCCACTTGGATATACCTTATTGTTCTTAGTAAAAAATTCCCTGTTTTTCCTCTCATTTATATTTAGCCCTAATATCTTGTAGTCCTTCCTTAAATAAATGGTCCCATTTAAAGGCAGAACACAACCTAAAATATAACAGTCCATTACAGCCTTATGTCTTTGCTACAGATTCATCTAAGCTGTTTAGTTCCCATTATAACTCCACTCAGGAGCTTCACATGCCCTGTTTCTCCTCCCTTATCTCACTTATCTTTCTGAGAACATAAGGTTCAAAATGATAATTCACTCTCCTGCTGTCTACCTCCTTCCAGGCTGTACCACTAACTGTACCCTCCACGGCTCAAAGCAATTCAGTAGTCAATTGCGTTTATTAATTTATACACAGCAATCACATTTGTTTCCTGCAAAACACTGGATATTGAATTCATTGCAGCAGTTACACAAATATATGCACAAGAGAGGTTATGAATCAGGCTGTGCTTCAGTGTCTGCCCAACCTAGGGCCCAGGGCAGCGTGGTGCTGGGTGCAGTTTTGCAGAGTTGGCTGTTGGAAAACCTCCTAAGAAGATCTGTTACCTGTTGCTGTTGCTCGTTTGGGGTGACGGGTTTCCCAGCCCTTCCAGCTCCTGCCCCTCCGGGGGCAGGGTGCTCTGCTCTCTGCCTGCTGTTTTGGGAGGGAGTGTGGTAGAAGGCCTGCCCCCCCCCCCCCCCGCATCCAGCTCTGTACTCCTCCTGCCTCCTGTCCCCAGAAGAAAGGACTCTTGGTGTTTTTTTGGCAGCCTAATGCTGCCCCATATACAGCATCCTTTGCCAAAGAGGTCCACCACCCATCTACTCTTTGCAGAGACCCTCCTCCACATGAACCTGACTGGTGGCTTCACAGCCCTCTCCTAGGATGCACAGTTTTAGACCACAAGAGAGCAGCAGTGCACAGCCACCCGATTACTTTATTGGAGTTTACTTAAATTGTATGCCCTGATTTGATGTAACTGAAGGACCTGATTTTCAGGCAGTGCTGAACAGTCAGGGCTCATGGGAGAGTCAACATGAACTCTGGCCTTAAGCCTCAGGAAAAATCAGACCCGTAATGATGCAGGGCAATCTTTAATTCTCAGGCTGGAGGTAGTTTTTGTGAGCTGCAGGTAAACTGTTGCATACAATCAGAGCTGAAGGCATATTTATCTTAATGGAAAATGAAAAATATACCCTTCCTTCCATTGATTAAATCTGTTCTTGTGTGTTGCAAACCTTTCCATGGCAGCTATCCGCTATTATTTTCATTACAGTTCAGGCACTGCAGGAGAACTAAAGTAAAATCAGGAGGTGGCTGCAAATTAAGCTGTTATATAAACAGCTGCTTCTGACACTCAGCCAAACAACTGACTGCTGCTTTGTGGAGCAAGGTTTAGTCTCCATTTCAAATAAAAGAAGCTTCTGGCATGAATGGCTATAATCCACGGCTTTGAGATTGGGATGGAATTACTTTCAGCTCCACTCGCAGAGGACAGAAATGTTAACTGACATAGCCATAAATTGCTAAAAATTAATAATCTGTGTACTTTTGGGCAAGAAAATCCTGTCCATCCTTCTTGGTTATGTATATCTAGACCAACCCATGCACAGAATTTTCTTCTCCATCAAGAACTGTGGTAGGAATTTTGGGGGGCTGAGAAGGTGACTGCTTGGTGTTCATGCATTAAACGAAAAAAGAGAGAAATGGTTTGGGTCCTACCAATCTTCAGGAAGCCCCAGGGGCAGTGCTGCTGCAGTGGGGCTGTGGCAGCCTGAGGACACTGAGGGTGTGCAACACCAGGGGACATTAGTGATTCACCTCAACAATAACGACAGTCCAGGGGACAGTAGTCTGGCATCTTATGGTGCAAAATACCTGTGGCGTGAACTTGTGCATGTGTGTCATATATAGGCAGGCTGCTGCTGCTGAGGTTTGAGATGGAGCCTGGGATTTATTTCTCTGCCTCAAACACACAACCAGTTTTCAGCCGGACTGCAATCACGCATTACAGCCTTGTGGCTGGAGATTACATTGCTGGCTGGAGAGGTACAGGCTTGGCTGTGGACAACTGTGGGTGAATAACTGTGGGTGATTAACTGTGAGGAAGTCAGTGGTAGCACTGTCACTCTCTGGGAGCCCAGGAGACTCCTCTGTCCCATAGATAAATCACCTCTCAACTCACTACAGATTAATGGATCCCCAGACTGAGAGATCTATGGCCATATGCTGTGGCCTATCTGTAATGAATGAAAGGTGTAGATTAAAGCAGTGACCAGCAGTGTTATCTGTAAATAAGAAACATTGTCCTGTTCTGAAAACATCTTAAAAAAAGTATTATTCACCCAACACTGCATTAAAGATTGCCTTGTGTAGAAAAATTGCCTGCGCTGATCTCACTCATACAGTACTTTCTGAGCTGATGATGGACAATATTGTCTGTGCTAAATTTAGGAGATATGGATGCTACATGAGAAGCTGTGATCTAAAATACGACAGCACCTCCATACTCAGCAAATCTGTTCCCCCTCTGTGTTCATAAACATGCCTGCTAGCATTACAAATAATTTTTACTAGTTTTTTAGTCTTGCTAGCACTTCAGAAACAATATAACTAAGTGTTGTCAGCTGGATTTTATTCACCTGAGTGCATTATCATTAAATTGTGCACTGCTTTCCATTACAGGGACAAACAGGACAGGATTGCTGTAGAGCTGTAATGGGTCACAAGGCACAGGGCAAATCCTGTCCCCTCTGGCTAAACCTGTACGTGGCAGCTATGCGGCTCAAGGGCACGTGCTTGGTCATCTGTACTCTCTAACTGTTCACACTTTCCCTGTCCTGGCTTTGGCCCATGCCAACTGTCCTTCTCCAGGCCATGCATGGGCACAGCTCTATGTATTCCTACAAGGGAGAATGCCTTCTGTTTACAGCAGAGGATGTGTCCTGAGTTGTTTTGTCAACAAGCAAAGGAAGAGCTCCTGGCCCTGCTTGGTCAGGCACAGCTGGGAAGTCTTTCCTGAGTTATCCCTAGACTTGAGGAGGAGCCATCTGACCCCTCTCCCCCCCCCCCCCCCCCCCCTTTCCACTTGGAAATATCCCCATCATTGGTCAGCATTTTCCCTGAACTCTGCTGCTCTGGGAGATCAGATTCAGGATCACACAAGAGTTTAGTTTGGTGAGATCAGATTTAGGATCACCTGGGACTTTTGCTCTCTCACAGAACAACGCTGCTGACCAACATTAACCAAACAGCTTCATGCTTCATACAAACCCAGTATTAGAAAAATACACACAGCTTAGCAGGACCTCCATAGATTTCCTTAAACAAGCCTTTACCAAATCCAGTTTGGCTCCTTGCTAGAGCTCCTACCTGTCAGGCAACATCCTTCAAAACCTCACGAATCTCCATCAGACCGAAACAGACTCACCTCTGATCAAAATGTGGGAAAGGACGAAGAGTGCTTGCGAGGCTGTATGGCTGCTAAACCAGTATCCCCCGATAGAGGAAAACACAGGTTCAGTGCAGCTGTTAATGAGGTGGGAGGTCTCTGCCCTTCTGCACTCAACTTTAAACATCTTAGTCTTCCTGTTGCAAAAGATCATAAGATCATAGGGTAATCAGCCCTGAACATGACAAGAAATCTTCTAGTTTTCTGTGCAAACATATTCCTGGCCAATTTATAGACAGTTGATTTTGTGTCTGTACTATTTATTATCCTTTAATTCAGATAATTCTCCTCCCTCTCAAATACCCCTCTTAATGTATTTATGAAGGCTTATCATATCCTTTTTCAATAGCTGCTTTACTAGGCTAAGCAGGTGAAAGTAATTTAACCTGTTTCATAAGATATATTAAGTGTTCTCAGAAATTCTCCATTCTCGTAATATTTGTGATGGTGCTTCTTTGAGCCTGTTCCGATTTAAATTCCTCTTTCATAAACATAAGTCAAAGGATATCTTGCTTTTATAGGGGATTTTCTATTTTCCTTACGTCACCGTGAAATAAAATACTTCTTTTCTCTCAACTGCTGCTGTGCTTTCTTCTTCTTACCTCTTTTTAATGCTATTTTGACTTCTGCTTCTGTGTCCCTAATGATATATCCTCGTTCCCCTCCATCTCTTTTTAATGTGAGGCATAAACAAAGCATCTTATTTTGGGAAAATACTGCTGGAAAAAGTTGATTGAAAAAAAATTAAAGCTCTACCTATTTTGTGTCATACTTGACAGAATTAGGACAAAACTGAACAATTTCAAGCTTTTTTCACATTTTCAAAGTAACCTGAAGCGTTTTGTTTTGGCATAGAACATCTAATGAGTATTGCCATGGTAACTATTTGAAGGCATTACACTGAATGTTGTGTAGTTTTACTGGTATCCCTTTAATACAGTAATATTAAAAATAGTGGAAAGACTACCCTCATTGCAAAACTTGGATCAGTTTGAACAATTAATGTTGGAATTGGGAAGTAGATTCTTTGCTTGCAGATCTGTGAATACTTCAGCTGAGAGGAGCAACGAGCTAGGCATGAGTGCTTTCCTCAGCTGCCTGGGGAACTGGCTGGTCTCCCATTTTTGACTGTCGGTGTGTTTATTAATGAACCATCACTTAACTCTGCAGAAGATCTAGTGTAACAACATGATTAAAATCTTACATTATACCATAGAAGAAAGTATGCTGATGACAACGTACCTCTCATCTAAAGGCAGAAACGTAGGCAGAGGTAGAACAGGAAAGCAGGCAAGAATCACTCCTAATTTCTGAGGTGAGCCCAGTTATAAACATTTTCCAGTCTACAGGCAAATAGGCTCATGGCATGGCAGGAAGTGTGGTCAGAAATAACAAATGCAGCAGATGGAGTGTAAAAAGAGGCAGCAGTGTGACTCCATGTATTTTGGCAGGTATGAGTTTATATGTTTTGGAAGGTATCAGCCTATTAACTTCGAGAAAAGCCTGGAGAGATGAAGTACAAAGTGGGAGGGTATAAAGGTAGATTGGCTTGCATCTGACAAGAACTATCCTTAAATGTCATCCCCAAATTTTTGCAAAATGCAGATGAATTTAAAGCCCCACTGATTTTTCAGATATGTGATTTTGTATGACGAGCAATTATGAGATGGTCTGAAAGACACCGGGTGCCTCCTTCAAAATTCAAGTGCCTTCCATCCTCAATAAACTCCCAGAAATTTCATAGAATCAGAATGATTCTATTCTATTTAATAGAAATTGATTACTTACACAGATTTTCAGGGTCTTGCCTTTATACAAATTAATATTTCATGTCAGATTTGTGCAAATATGGAGAATGTTGTCATCAAACATTATCATCTTCATCACAGAACTCTTTTGCAGGGATATTTTATGTTTCATGATGTCAAAGATTTCTTTGAGAGCTCAAAAGGTAGCTCTAAGGCAGTGTTCATTTGCTTTCTTTTTCTTACTCTTTTTATACTTGCTATATTCTAAAAAGATTTAAAATGTTTCAAAACCAAAATCATTGGTGTAACTGTCTTGTTTTATCCCTGGCAGTTATAAGCTGCTTTATTTATTATCTACTTCAGGCTCAGGTGATGTCAGCTGAGGATTATTGTATATATGAACAACAATAACAGTTTGGGTTTTATGGGTATGTTTGTCTGACAGGCTAGGTAAAATTAAAAGAAAAAATGGGGCATCAGTAACTGTTGGTAATAAAGAAGAGTTAGGGTCTAGTTCAGCATGATACTGAACTAAATGCTTGATTTCAAGCACGTGAGCAACTCCATTAAACTTGATTGCAGAACTAAATGTTTGAAAGATCAGTCCCTGAAAGGCTTTTAAAGTTTAGGTCATAATATAGCAGTGCACAAGCTTCTGATAATCCATCCTATTTGGACTGAAAATTGATCAATGAATATTTCACGTTCATGCCCACAGCTGCCAGAAATGGCCTTAGAAAGTAAAAATAGTGTCTGAAATGAAAGGGAGAAGGGAATGTCAGTCTTGGCCAGAAGTGCTTAATTTTGACCTAATACCTCACTGAAAGAAGGGGAAAGAACTAGTAGGTGTCTGTTTTCACAAAGAATTTGATTGCCTCCTTATGGAATTTAAATGCCTTCTTGATAGGAGCACAATGAAACAGTCTTCAAAACTTAACTGTGTGCAGATCCTATGAAGTGAAGAATTGGGACATTGAATTTTAGCTCATTCAGTGATTCTTTATAACCTTATGACATAGATTTAGCTGGAGACCTAAAATAAGAACACACTGCAATTTAGATGGTCTTAACAACTAGTCAAGGGACAAATGGTCTGAGAACCTGTCTGTAGATCTCTGAGGGAGCAATTGTAAATATTCCAGATGTATAAATGGAACAGAAAGACATTCAGATACCAAAACCAGTAAAATGTAACCTCTGCAAAAGTTGAGTTAGAAAGCATAGATAAGAAAATGGAAACTGAGTTGGTGAAAAGAACTACAGAACTTTCTTCCATGAAAATTGCCTGAAAAAGTGTTTAGGACAAGTCACAGTATGTCAGAGATTTCTCAGTAATGCGTCCTGTAACAAAGGAGAAGTGTTCAAGGCTGACACCCCTAAGACATCTTCCATGTAAATTACAGTACTGATTTAGTTGATATCTTAGTACAAAACTCTACTTTCCCTTTCATAGAATGAGATGTAATTCAATGAATTTTATCCACCAATGTACAGAAATTAGTGGGAAATCTGTCCTTCCCATGTGACGTTAAGGCTATGCAGTGGTCTGTATGTGACATGAAATTTATTAACTAATGGGAGAATGACTAAAAGAAAACACCACAATGACTTTTTTTATGGTCACAATACATAGTGCAGACAAGCTAACTCTTACTCTAATCTCTTACATGTCATATGTGTTACTTAAAAGCATCTTAAGTGGTATTCCTTCTCCTAATTAACTAAATAGTCAGACCTTGTTGCTTCTGATGGAATTCCTTAACCTTGTTAATAGCTGACTTCTTTCTTCCCCATCTCAAATATTAGTTTTCCTGAAGAACTAGAGCAGCAAGGCCTCAGCAACTAGAATGTTTTGACTTCCATTTTATCTTCAGCTTTCACTTAAGAAATTACAAATGGGTAACTGAGACATGTCAGTTCTGTATCTTATCTGAATCAAAATATTTTTTTTATATGAATGGATGGTTTATACAAAATAGAAACTGGAACAACAGAAGTAATTACAGTCTTTGTGCCTTTCATTTTGTAGGCTTGAATCTGTTGTATTGTAGGCTTGAATCTGTTGGAAAAATTACACTTTTTTATTTGTTAATAGGCAAAGAACTGCCTGCGCATCTAGGTAGTGATCAAATCCCATTATGACAATTGGGGATTCTTTTGGTGACTACTAAAGGCCGAAATTTTCCCTCCTGTTTTGAACAGAGAATGACATCTTTGAAAATAGCAAGCTGAAGTGCAAATAGCAAGTGTCTTGTTAGAATATCAGTGGCTACAGGATAAATCACTGTGAAATATAAGTAGCCTTGATATTTCAAATGAGAAACATATAATATCAATCAGACAATGATTACACTGAATATACCTGGAAGGTGGCATAATGAAGTTATCTGCACAGAATATTTTTATGTGCTATGTTTAATCTAGGCTTGAACCCTGGGGTTGGCCTGATTAGCATGATGACACTCTATTTTGCTTCTGTGGTGGAGCATGGGTCTTACCATCCCTTTTACATGTATTCCTGACTGTGAAGTCCTCCTCCCTTAGCCTCAGTTTCAAGTTCAGTTATCAGCCAGGCACTGACCCTCAGCACTTTCAGGAACCATGGTTAGGGATCCTGTAGCTGAGCCTTAGGGATTTACAATATAATGTGGGAAGAGCTAAGGGTTAAACAATATAAATGGAATATAAATATAACCATAGCGAATAACAGTGGCTAGCCGTATGTAGGTTGGAGAGAAATAAAGTTTATAATATGTACTGTGTAACTAATTAGTATTCCAGATGGAGTCTGCAAACAGATTTTGTAAAATGGGAGCACTACATAATTAATAGGTACCCATATCACACTGAAGAGTTGATTCATTGCTAGAAATAGGGGCATTACATCAATCTCTTGTATGCCCTAGGATGTGCTAATCAGAATATTCCAAGTTTAAATAAGGAAAGAAAGATACTACAGTGTGCACAAATATATTCCTGTGTTACTACCTGTGGAAATGAAGGAGGAGGCAGGGCAAGCTTTTATGTTTTCTCGTACAAAGTACGCACACAATGTAGGATGTCTGATTTGGTAGGAGTGTATATGCACATATACACACATGTAAACACATATGCAGGGTTTTTGTGGATTTGCAGAGCCAAGCACAAAGCTGTTAGCTTCCCTATCAGAGCCTGCTGTTTCCATGCCATGGCTGCAGTGTGATGCTGTTGCATGATGCAGAGTCACTGTCCCATTTACAACGGGGCTACTTTCATGCCTATGCCTATGCACACAAGCGCGCAAAATAATACTCTTTTTCAACGGGTTATTTTAATTTATAGACAGGGTTTGACTGACCTACCGCTCAGCTCTTTATTCATGTACTGGAGGATGGAAACTGCTATTGATTAATGGGTGACACATATCAGTACAAATAATAAATTATCATTTATCATTTCATGATAATATACTTGATAAAGCATTAAAAAGTAGCAAGATACTTATTGTACTAAGAAAAAAAAAACCCCAAATACTCAGTTTTAACCTCACTTGCATGTTGGACTTAATAATCATAAATATGACTGCATTTATTAATTGATTTTATGTTAGCATCTACAAGCCCTAGAAAAATCTGCCCCTGCCATAATTAGGTTACAATCAAAGTTGAAGAGAAAGCACTGTCTGTTTTTTGGTTTAGACTATTGAAGAGCATTTGGAGTACCCGATGCACAATGTGTAGCACAAAATTAATCAGGATTAAGACACATCGTTCTCCTGGAAGTAGCTATAAGAAGAATAAAAACCATAATATGGTCCATTTTCTTCTGGGTGAGGATATAAACTTTTACTTCTAAGTTCACATTCATTCATGACTTCTGCACTTGATTATTGATATTTATCTTGTTGGGACATGATTCTGCTGTCCTTGAACTCAGTGTCAAAACTCCTGTCCACTCTACTCTAACAAAATCAGGTTCTGAGCACTGCTTTTTCATACGGGCATACAGTCAAAGCTGTAAAAAGTGTTTCTTCAACCTTACTAAATCACAGTAATAACCCTTTTTAGTTTTAACATGTGTGCTAATTGTGCTAATTAACATACTGATTTTAAATTCTGATTGCTGAGCATTGGATAAGTATTAATGAACTAACCATAGAAATCGTTACAGTTAAAAACAAGTCACAAATAATTCCCTGAGCAATTTTGAATAATGACTGAGAGTGATTCTTCCGTGAACATCCCCCTATTCAACCATATTATTGGCTGAATAATTTGTTACATTCTGCTGTTAATGTGTGAGATCAATTCAAGTGGTATGGCAGGTAAAATAAGATCTTAGTTAAAATAGTATTGCTTGAATATTTTTATTAATTAATATATACTATGGATGTAGAGAATGTTATTAATTGAAATTAAATTTAATTGGAAACTGCTTTCAGTCTCAGTGTTTTCCCTCAGTAGCCAGTGGCAGTTTTGTGGAATGGCCATGTAGGTCTTACAAAGTAAGAAGAGGTTAATTTTGGGGGAGGTTGTTGTCTGAATGCTCTTTTCTTCTTCTTTTTTAAAAGAATCTAAAAAGTCACCAGAAATTCCTAGAAGAAGACAGCTTGCAGAACAGAGGTAGCAGTGTATTTAAAGGTAAGAGCAGATTCAGAGAAGTATTAAAGCTAACATCCAGATCAAACTTATGAAAACATGGTATTAATGATCAATCACTGGCTTAGCACAGAAACAATGAAGGCCACAGCAAAGAACTGTAGAAGTTAGAGATGAAATGGTATATTAGGCTTACTGAAGTCAGTTTTTCTGCCAATTCAGGATTGGTTCCCACAGCGCACTTTGTAGTGTCCTGTGCAGTCTGATTTTAAACATTTCTAGCAGTAGGAATTATGTAATTTCTTACTAGCAACAAATTGCTAACAAGCAACTTAAAGTCACTAAGGGCTCAGTAAGTCCCTAGTGGTGATAGGATTCATCTCTCCTTTACTTACTAAGAAGTACTACTGGGCTTGCTCAAGACACCTAAATCCTGTGTTGAGTAGATGCAAGTTGTGCAGATATGTTTGTTGTTTGTAAGCACTGATGGCATGTTAGGCACTGAATAATTCTTAATCTTCAAGGACCTCAATAGTTTTTTGAAATACAATATTGTTAGCCTTGTAACAGAATATTTGATTGAATTTGTGATCAGCAGGTAGATTTATATTCTACTTTATCTGTAGCAAGTGGATAGCTGCTATCTTGGAACAGATTCTGGTATTTGGACTGAGGTTCCTGAAAGAACATGCCACTTGCAGCCACCACAGTGCAAGGAGTGACTAAAGTCATCAAAATAAACACCAGATGTTACAAGCTTTCCCAGGCTTCTTGTTCTCAACTTCTTTATAATCTGTCATAATCACAGAGAGAAGATGTTGATATGGATTAATAGCATCCCACTAAAAACTTCTTTTCTGGTTGAAGGCATCTATTCTCATGATTAAAATAGTTGATGGCAGATGTCATTCTCCCTTTATCTTCCTCACATATTACTGTTGCCCATGCCAAAATGATAACTTTAGAAATGCAGGGTTCAGTGAATATCTGAAAGAGTGCTGTGCAGTAGATAACTCTGGTGATATGGGGAGCCATGAGTCCTTTCCTCTTGCACATGAGTACAGCTAGATGGCATTCACTGAAAAGCTGGCGTTCTTCACTCTTGCTGCACTTTTGGATAAATCAAAATAAGTGCAAATCCTTCCCAAACGAGGTGAAATAGTTCAACAGAGAAAAACGGCTGAGAACTGTAAAAGGCTGCAGTTTCTGTTTGGCATTGACTGAACCAAATCTTTTGACTTTTCCTTTGACATATATTAAGATGAAATACAGCTAAACTTAATTTCAAAACATAAACACACTTGTGTGTTTTAGGAATGAATTAAAGAAACAATCTCCATACACTTCATGAATTATTTCAGTTCAACCTATGTATCTTATAAATTGAATAAAACGCAGTGAATTTTAATAAAATTTGAAACCTTTCAAATATTTGCAAGTGCAGGGACTTACCTTACTCGTCAGTTCCAACTGTAATAAAAAGAATACTTAAGAAGTCTTTTGCAGCCTGCAAAGCATTTGCTAAAACAAGTAACAGTTCTTTGCAGAAGGTTCCAGGCAAATAGGTCAGTAAACAGTGAGACAGAAAAGATAAAACATAGTTTGCTGCTCTTCAGAGAAGAAAACTTTCTTAATGAGTGATGGTGATTTATCTTCAATAGTATTAACCTGTTTGATTACAAATCACTGTTTTGAGGTATTGGTTTTTGCTCCACTGAGGTTAATATTAAATCTCTGACTTGAATGGGCCAATAATTTACACTAAATTTTGTGGTCAGTAGCAAATTATTTTCAGTTTTTTCCATCCTCCTGCTTTCTCACATCAGTAATTTAGATCTTTAGGAACAGTGAGATATGGTAATTTGAATGCAATCTTGTAAAGTTATTTGTTGCTCTTCTCCTGGAGGGAGCACGGTTGTAGGAAGGCCTTCAGGTGTAGCTGAAGCAAGCAAGGAGACAATGGAAACATCTTATGTTTTATTTCTGATGAAAAAATCCTCAAACCCACAGTTCTCAAACACCTGACAATAGGGTTTGAAGGCACTCATTCCATCAAAGCCAGATCTGTAATTCAGATGCATAAATAAAGATGTAGGTTAATCTCTCAAAGTACCCAAGTTTTAAGGGTTTTAAACCCCTTAAAACTTGGTGCTGTCTGATTTCTATTAGAAGTTGATTAGTATCATGTAAAAGGTGATAATTAAAATGAAGAACTCTGACACTCCTACTTTCCTTTTGAAAATAATTCTGGTGTTAAAGCATTCACTTCTGCTGATTTTTTTCTCAAAATAAATGTGTATACTAGTGGAGACAGACAATACTTCCTCATAGAAAGGCTGATGAATGAGGACCAAATGAGAAGCCAGTGGGGTGGATTGAAAACTGGCTGAGTGACTGGGTCCAGAGGGTGGTGATCAGTGGTGCAATATCTAGTTGGAGGCTAGTGACTAACGGTGTACTCCAGAGGTCAATACTGGGTCCAGTCCTGTTCAACATCTTCATTGATGATCTGGATGATGGGGCAGAGTGCACCCTCACCGTGTGTACTGATGACACAAAACTGGAAGGAGTGACTGATACAGCAGAGGGTTGTGCTGCCATCCAGAGGGACCTCAACAGGCTGGAGAAATGGGCTGACAAATACCTCGTGAAGTTCAACAAAGGGAAGTACAAAGTCCTGCACCTGGGGAGGAACAACCCCATGCACCAGTATATGCTGGGGGCTGACCAGCTGGAAAGCAGCTTTGCAGAAAGGGACCTGGGAGTCCTGGTGGACACCAAGTTGCTCTAGGTGACCTTGCTTGAGCTGGGGGCTTGGACCAGATGACCTTCAGAGGTCCCTTCAAACCTCAGCCATTCTGTGATTCTGTGTTTCTGTAATGGCACTTCTTTTAACAACCCATGAATTGGAAAAAAAAAAAGATGGTCCTGAAAAAACTCATTATGTGTCTTGTTTTTATTCCTTTTAAAAGAAGTGAATTCATGTCCCCTTTTGTGAATTTGGTTTAAACATTTATAAAGTCCTGATTACAAAATAAAATAAAAGATAACATTGTTCATTCCTTCTTGAATTATTTATTTGTGGGAGAAAATGTTGTCTTTTGCTGGTTACTTGTCTACATGTTCTTTACCCTCAGTAAGTACAGGCCTCAAACTGTTTCCAAAAGGAGCAACACTATAATTGTTGCATTCTTCTAGTGTGACAAGCTGTGAGAGCAGCTCACATATGCACAACTGAAGAATTAGGTAGAAAAATGTTATATCAGACTCATTTATATTTATTGCTGGTTTTGGTGCTGAATGCGTGTGGAACATTGATTCCCAAAATCTTGTTGCTACAAGCAGGGAAAAACAGCTGTATATCTAATGGCAAGTATGGGTAAACAGACAAATGCAATTAAGACAATACAGAGGTTACTACTTTTCACTACTTGGCCTGAAACCCCAAACATGAATTTATACACTTATACACTTTTTTTCTCCACTGTTATACCACTGATAACATTTAGCAGGATAAAATAGACCAAAAATTCATGGTAGGAAAAAGATTCAGTTGAAAAGAGATGAGAGGCAAAAGAAGGCACAAAAAGGGAGATGAGCAGAAGAGTGTATGGTGGCTACAGACAAGCTCCAATGCAACGGAGGCATTGTGTTTCAAATTCTTTGACATAGGCAGAGAAGTGAGCACAACAGTCATGACAACAGAATGGGGCTTTAGGGTGGTTTTCAAGGTATTCTGGGCAATAAAAGTTGATACTCTTTCAGAGTGCAGGTTCCAAGGTTTTGCGCCATTGAACATAGTGCCCAGGGTATTAAGTTGCTCTCTGAAATCAAAGAGACGGTGTGCAGACCTCTGAGCAGATGACATATGCCTGTAGGAATTTGTACTAGTCAGAATTTGGAGACCGGCACACTATAGAAGCTGAAACTTTGAAATGGGCTTTGATTGAAATCTTCACTTTAGTCAGGAGCTAATGTAAAAGAACAGGTGAGTCCCAAAAACCCTGCACTGGAGAAAATAATGAAGATTTCCAGGCACTTGGAGATTATGAAAATCAACATTTTTCAACAATGCAGTTTGTGAATCTACTTTAACTGTGGTTTTGACTCAACCCTGAGACAACAAATTCTTTTACTTGCACAAGGCTTGTAAGCATTTCAGTTTAACTTTTTAGAGTTAGATCCACTTTTGTCCAGCTAGGCTTCTGGATGAATAATTAAACCAAAAAAATCTGACTTGAAGGAAGGTGTGTGGAGCTGAGCGTTCTTGTATTTGGATAACTCTGTAGCCTTGAACCTCCCAGTTTCTTCTTTGTGCCTTTTCTTTCACACTGAAATGGGGATCTGACAAAATGAAACCTGTGAAATATTTCTGTGCAGAGACCCTTGGACAAATTAACTATGCCATGTCCTGTTATTTGTATTGCCAATGAGCACATCTACTCCTTACCCATATATCTGCAATAAACATACAAGATTCATGTAAATGCATTTTTGGAGGAGATCCTACAGAAACTGATTTCTTGTAAGACTGTAGTAACCTGTTCTAGTCTCTGGACTATGCAGCCTATACAGTATTAAACAGCAGTCTTTGATTCAGTGTGTCAAATGCAAGATAGAAGAGAGAAAAGATATCCCCTTGCTTTCTTTGTTCCCCCCCCACCAAATAAGAGAGTACTTTCTTGCTTGATAAGATTTAATTACTGGAATGCATAAATGAATATAATTTATAACCAAAAGAAGACTAAAAAAGAGGAAAAATATAGTTAAGAAAAAGGAAAATCTCCAGAAATAAAATCTTTGTGTCCTGATGGCATATCTAGGTCTGCTCTTCAAAAGACGTAGAATAGTCCCTGGCAATTTACTGTGTAATTATTACAGTGACATTTTCTGAATATTTGGACTAAATGTTATAGAAAATTATGATGTAGTCCTCACTTTGAGACTGAATTATTCAATGTGTCAGTCATGCTCTTTATTAGTTGGTCATTTGTTCCATACTGTACATAGAAGAGAACATTTTGGGGTTTGTTTTTTTTTTTGTTAGTTTATGTGTACCATTGGATTGGATTCTAACTCTGACTTACATGATTTTTTTCATTTCAGTTGAAGTTGGCATGGTGTCTGTCTTTAAATGCACCTTCACCTTTCTATCCTTTCTTTTTGAACTTCTTGCTGCAGACTGTTACCTTGTCCGTGGGGTTAACTACCTCTTGCTCTGGTTAAGACACTTCCATTTTAATTATAGTTCTCTTTCCCTGCTCTCCTGATATTACATTCCTTAGCCTGAACATGTATTAGAGATATGTGCTTGTGTTCAACATTTAGCCTCCTTCTCCTTTTTCTCAGTTATTTGTTTTAATTCAACATGGTTTATATTTTACACATGAGCAATTAAGCGTATAAAACAATTAAACTATTGCCCTCAATAGCATTTTTTATTAATTCATTGTTTCTCCTTGGCCCGGTTAGCTAGGTAACTTCATGAATTTAGAAAGCTTACTGTTTTGGGGAAGATTCTGCTTCATGGGTTGTCATCACCTTCCCTGGTTTAGAATATATTGGACTGTATAATTTCTACCATTTTACTCATTATTTTGCTAAAGCTGCTTTGAAAGTGAAATGATTCTGTTACACTCTTCCCTTATGTGTGATACGTCTGTGTGCATGGCAAAGATAAGCAGAATACAACTGTTCTGTGTCAGGGTGATTTAATGATGGATATCAAGAAGACATCGCACAAAATGGCAGAACAAGGACTCATTGCTAAGAATTAGTATAAAGAAAAGTACTACAGTTAGCATGGAATAGAAGAATTTGAGTGAGTAGCAACTGTTTTTAACTAAACAGCACAATGCTAAACCATTGATGTGAAGTGTCATTTTGGGATACGCTAACACAAGTTTTGTGTTGAAGGCATGGCAACTAATCATTCTGCTAAGTTGTCAGTAGTAAGATTTCACCTGGAGTTTGGTGGCCAATACTGGGTATTTCATGCTAAGATAGATGTTGATAAATTGGAGAGAGCATGTAAAAGAGTAATAAAAATAATCAGAAGTTTAAAAACTATCATTTAAGATGAAAGGCTGAACATCTGAATTTTATTATTCTAGAAGACAAATAGTGGGGGTAAAAAGCTATTGAAAAAAGGAACTAGAGAGTGATCCGCATGTCCATTGTCTATAAGAATTTAATTGTCTTAGTTTTCTTTAATGGAGGGTTGAGAATAGGGGACAGTTTCTAGTTATGCGATTCCTCAGGAACAAGCTACCAAGGCACAGGAAGGGATTCCCACTAACGGACATTTCTGAGAACAGATTAGACCAGTATCTTTTAAGAATAGTGTAGATATGTTTCATCTTGATTTGGTGTGAAGGATTAGAGCTGATCATCCAGGACCTTATGCCTAAGGAATCTTAGCTGCTATTGATAATGTTTTACCTCTATATTTCTATAACTAACTAAAAATCCAAGAAGGCAAAGTGATAATGCAGATCATCTTATTTTACTTTGGAGTATACAGGTAAGGTGTCAAAGACTAAATTGGTTATCTTCAGCTTCTAGATATTACGGAGAAAGAAACAGCTGCACAACAGGATTCATGTGATCTATCCTAGACCTTTTACAATGGGGTGAACTGTTCCCTGTTCTGCCTTTTTCCTGTCACTCTGAAGAGACCCCTAGGTAACTAGATTATATTTAGGTGTTTAACTTTTATATGCCCAAATGAGCTGAGAGGACTCTAAGCCCAGCACTTTGGATTCTGACGGCCTTAGCGTGCAGCTTTCTTTCTTGCGCAAGTATGTGATTTGCCAAAGTGGTTTAGGGCATATCTTTATAGATGGATACAGATAGTTTTCCAGCTGGTTCCAGCCCAGCCAGGAATTAGCAAGAATCTCTCTGGATGGTTGGTAATTATATGTCCATGCATGGCTGTGCTGGCATTGCTCTCTCCTACCCCTCAGCAGGACATGGCGAGTTGGATTCAGGCCACACAAATATACTTACATGGCACCTTGGGCACAGGTGGCTCCAAGCTGGAAGGCAGCTATCAAGAAGGGTAAGGAGGAGAATCTGGGGAACTACAGCCAGTCAACTTCACCTCATTCTTTGGGACAGTGATGGAACACATCCTCCTAGAAGCCATTTCCAAATGCGAGGCACAAGAAGATGATTGGGAGCAATCAGTGTGGATTTATGTAGGGAAAGTCATGCTTAACTAAGATGATAGCCCTCTATGATGAGAAGAATTGCTTGGTGCATGAGGGAAGAGCAGTGGATGTTTTTAATCCTGATTTTAGCAAGGCTTTCAGCACTGTCTCCCACAACTGATAAAGAACAGGCTAGATAAGTGTATGGTGATGTGGCTTGAAAACTGCCTGGACTGCTGTGCTCAAATGTTGTAATCACTTGCCTGAAGTCCGGGTACAGGCCAGTCACTTGTGGTATGTTCCAGAGGTTGATACTGGGGCCAACAGAATTTAACCCCTTCATTAATGTCCTGGATGATGGGACAAAATGCACCCTGACAAGTTTGCAGAGGGACTGGTTGATACCCCAGATGTGCTGCCATTTAGGAAAAACATTGACAGCCTGGAGAAATGGGCAAACAAGAACTTAATGAAGTATAAAAAAGGGATATGCCAAGTCCTGCACCTGGGGACAAATAGGCCCATGCACTGGTATACCCTGCAGGTTGATCAGCTGGAAAAGAGTTTTACAGAAAAAGAACTGTGGGTCCTGGTGGAACAGAAATTGAACTTAAGCCAACAATGCACCTTTCAAGCAAGGAAGGATAACAGCTTCTCCAGGGCTACATCAGGAATAGCATTGCATCACCTGCAGGTCGAGGGTGTGATCCTTCCCCACTCCTCAGCACTGGGCAGGCCACATCTGGAGTGCTCAGTCCCATCCCGGACTCTCCAGTACAGAGGGATATGGACTTACTGGAGAGAGTTGAGCAATGGGCCATGAAGATGCTGAAGGGTTTGGAGCATGTTAACTCTGTGGAGAGGCTGAGAGAGCTGGGACTGTTCAGCCTGGAAAAGAGAAGGCTCAGGGGCATCTTACTGAGGTATATAGATACCAGGTAGGGGGCAGTAAAGTCGACAGAGCCAGAAAAGAGGCAATGGGCAGAAACTGAAACACAGGAGGTTCTGTCTGTACATCAGGAAATGCATTTTTTTACTGAGGGTGACCGAGCAATAAACAGGTTGTCTAGAGAGGTGGTGGAGCCTTTATCCTTGGAGATATTAAAAGTCCATCTGGACATGGTCCTAGGCAACCTTCTCTTGGTGACCTTGCTTGAGCAGGGGAATTGGACTAGATGATCTCCAGAGGTGCCCTCCAGCGTCGTCCTTTCTGTGATCCTGTGATCAAACAACTGCTGACTCACAGTAGCGTGAGTAACCAAAGCCTTGCTGTGGAAGGGATTTAGCGCTCTACTGCTCAGCATTGTCACTGCTTACTTTTGTTTGAACTGAAGTATGAACTTCTGTTAAACTTGCACAGAGCTGTTTTGCAATGAGACTTTCCTATATATGTGAATGAGAAAGTCCTGCTTTCTTGCAAGGTGGTGTATTTGAGACAGAGGAAAATTCCTTTTTATATCAGTAAAAAGAAGATTTGTCTAATGAGGCCTAAGTCTGAAGATTTGCTCAGGATATCTTCTCACTCAATTTAAGCAGAGATCAAGTTGTGTTAAACTGAATGAAAGCTGATGCATAATGCTAGAGTTTGGCTCCTGGTTGCTCATTACCACTTATGAGGACCTGTTTAATGTTTAAAATTTAAACACTGACTGAAGTAAATTTTAAAATTGCTGCACTACTTGGACTCTTTATCCCAATAAAGCAAGCTATACAGGAGCAATTTAAATTTTCCAAGGATAAAAGATTATTCTTAAATTGGGAGTGCAAAAATTCTACCATATTGTGTAAATGCAAATGGTGATAGTTAAGAAAGTGTGGGAGGCATTTTCTAACAGAAAGTATCCAAAGGTTAATGCTTTTCTAACACTCATTATTTGAATTCATGAACTAATGCCCTGCGACAGAGCAGGGTCATATGTGCACTGTTGCTTCTGCTGCTGTGAAACTGAACACAGTGAATATTAAAGTGCCGTCCCAGAGATAATAATTCCTGGTAGCTAATCTTTTTGCCTTATTGTTATGGAGTAATCAATAAATAAAGTGTCTACTCACACCTCTCAATTTCTTAATTTTTCTAGGGCCACCTCCTCTGATCCACACAATTTTTACCTAGAGTAGTCTTTTATCTAAGATCATTTGTATCAAACACCAGACTGTGCTATTGCTTTGTGTGTGATATATACACCTCGAGTCACATATATTTTTTATAATGGGGAGACTGATCATATGAAATTTTTCTCTTTCAAAAAAGTTTACTTCGTCTTGTTTTAATATTTGCATGCAGATGTGTGAACATGGTAAGACAACTACATTGTAGGCACAGTTTTTTATGTAATATGCGTGGATGTCCTCAAAATAATTGATTTTGTAAAAGGGGAGAAAAAAAAATATCCAAGAACTCAGCTGGTGCTCAAAGGTCTTTTTCTCCTGCAGCCAGCTCTTGCTGCCGGGTGTGCTGTTGGACCTTTGGAGTGACCCAGACTGACACGTTGTATTAACGACTGCCAGAGGCAATGTCTGCACTCCAGTGGTTTCATTCGAGTATAAGCTGTAAAACAAAATGGGCCCAGAATTTCACTACATTGAATTATAAGCAAGAGTTCACTACCTGGTGAGTTTGATCTGACTTGCTCCTGAGTAGTTCAAGAGGCCTTCTGGAGTTATGGTTTGAAGGGAAAGAAGCATTATAAAGTAATGCAATTCAAAAATCATGTCTGCAAGTTTTGAGTGCCCTTTCCTAATAAGATACCAATTAGATATAGGCAGCTATCCTTCTGCCCTGCTGCTGTCTATTTTCATAGTTCAGTAATGCTTGACTAACATTTGCCTGAAGTTTTCTATCAGATGTAGTTTCTCTTACTTGATTTATTTAGAAAACACATGGATAACTCAGCTACAATCCTCTTTGTGGTCTTAAGGGCTTCAGAGTGGTATGCTGTCCTCAGTGCCCATAGAATGAACTTTTGGTGATGAGGAGCTGGGATAAGGAGCAATATGAATTTCCTGACTAAGTCAGTATATGTGTTGCGAAAAGTTTCTCTCTAGCAGTCTCTTGAGGCTATCAATGTGAAACAGCTGTTGAATCATGCTACTTTCCAAAATGGTTTCAACTTTATGTTTTCTTTTGCCAGATGCTGGAACTACAGGTTCTGTGCAGTCTTCTGTGCTCTTTGAAAAATCTGTTCTTTATGTACAAAGCTTTGTTTTTTAGAAATATTATTGAGGCAGTAGCGTATTGATACATCTAAGAAGTGGACTTCTCTGATTTATCTGTATCCAATTCTTTTAGTTTTCTCTATAAATTTATTTAGATTTTTTGAATGTGATTGTGACTGTGAAGTTCTCTTCAGGTTTGATTTTTGGTTTCTAGTATACTACAGTTTGTTGAAGACCTCCTGTTTTTTTATCAATATAGAAAATGGTGAAGGTGTTCACTGATGAATTCAAATCTTCACAGTTTTCCTACTGTGATTTAGGCTTTCACGACTGCTGATAGCCTTGCTGGTTTAGCAGACTAGTACACGAATAAAAAACATTCATTCTTCAAATGCACCACACCCTTGAATTTAACACTGGTGATAATAACTTAAATTGATTTTCTGGCTTGTAAATGTGCAGCCAGTGAACTCTCTTGGTTAACAAGTAAATACATCAGAAGAATGTACCATTTCTAAAAAATTCACCTTAGAAGTAGTTTTATATTGACAATCACATAACTATTGTAAGTATCTACTGGATAACATAGTGCAAACTGCAAGATTTTAAAAGTCTGTGGACCAGTAAGAAGCAAAGATGAACTAAATTTGAAAGTTTACTGCAGATGCAGGTGCCTTGTGGTGACATGAAATGGGCTGTCAGAAAATTCACAAATATTGCTTTGATTTTCATGGAGTAACTCAGATATTTTATTGGTGTTAGGTCATTAGCTAAATGTGTTTGTTTCAGTGGATGGTTATCATAAAAAAACTCCATCCATATTTTTTGTTTTAACTTAAGAACTGAGACTTGTCGTTTGCCTGAAGGGCAATCATAATATGCAGTCATATTCTGCAGCCTCATCAGCATCTACTTAGAAGGTTTCTCTTCCATGCTCGTTAAGAAACTAGTTGTTTACATCTACACTATATTTTCCTTTCTATGCCATGCCTCCTTTTTTGGTGGATTTCTGTGGCTGAAGAATTTTTTCCATCCTTCAAAAGCATCTTCCTTGCTCACACCTGGGATCATCTGCAGCCCCTTTACCGGCATTGTTTGAAGCAACACAATAGGTTCATGGCCAGGGACCCTAACAAAGCAGGCTATTGAGTCCATCTCTCATCTCAGATCCTTCATTTCCTTTCCTTGCCTGCTTCATGCTGCCCAAAGCTGCCCCCACAAACCTGCCTTCTCCCAGTCAGCCACATCTTCCAGCACCTTCTTATGAAATCTTTTCATCCAACAGGCTTTCACACTTCCTCCATTCTGGGAATGATCCATAATTTCTGAAAGGATTTCCCCTGTTTATCTCCCCTTACTGAACCACAGAGTTAAAGAGTAGATACCTCTTGTATATTCATGCTTTTTTTTCCTGACACTTCTGCCCTTTCTATTTGTATTGTCTACCTGGATTGTAAAGGTCTTCTGGGAAATGGCTGTATCTTATGCCTGCATTTAAAATGCTTAACTTGTTGCTGAAAATATAACAATAATAATATGTTGACTGGAACTGGATGAAACAATTTAAACAGAACTGTTTTCTATCAAAAAGGTAATTTTATCAAAACTGAAGAGTTTCCCAGGAAGGTACTGATTTTTATGACATTTTTCAAAAAGGAAAATAAAGTCTACACATTCTAGCAGTGTTCAAATATTATATTTCAGTTATGTCATTTGTATTCGTCTTGTGACTTTTTGATACAAACAGGCATTATGATGTTAAAATACTAATTTGTAAATTCAAAGTGCCTGTGTCCACTTGCAAATGCTACAGATTTTACTTAGGATTTTACTGTGCTGATGTTCTACTTCTCTGCTCACTTTGGCACCATGTCATTTGTGGGCAAAGGGTGATGCACTCCTGCACTATTACTTCAATGGACATGTCTGTCCTGCCACCATGAAAGTGTTTGTGCCCTTCATGGAATGGACTCGTAGCAGCCATGAGGTGGAAGTGTTCGTGGGTGTTGGGTTTTGCGGTCAGAAGTGGCTTTCATTTCGATCATATGAAGGGGGACCACAGGATGACAGTCTTCAGGAAGCAAGTGCTGGGCTGTGGGAATAATTTGTTCAGGCTTATGTCTGCTTTCTGCCTGCATCTGAAGGACCCTGGGGAAAGAGTCTGGTAGCTTCTAGGCTGCAAAGTGAATGAATTAGTCATGCAATATTGTAGATGTAGCCCATAAACCATAGGTTGGCTACCTCACCCTTAATCTTACACCATTGCGGCAGAGAAAATTAAATGAACGAAAATGACACAAAAGAAACCAAGAGTTTTAACACTATGAGGTGCCTTTCAGAATGTCCTTTCTGTGGGAAATATCCACATGTGTCTCCTTGGGCAGATTCAGAATGAAGTTTATGTCATTAACGCTACTTCTGGTGGACCCTGGTTCACTGCGACAGAGACCCCACTTCTTGATGTTCTCTTGTGATGGAGTCAGCAGCCTGGGAACTGACAGGAAAACCTTTGCTGACAGGATTTTATTCTCTTGGGGTAAAATGAAATTCTTGATGACAGCTAACAGCAGAGGCTCATTTGGTTTTCTTTTTGCTTTCTGTGCATGAAGGAGCGGGCCAGATCACTTGTCTCCCCCTCTCCAGCAGGAGACATTCAGAGCTGTAGAAACATCATAGCAGTCTCCTTCACACCAGTGAGTGCAAGAGTACACAATCTTCTTTGTTTCAGAGGAGAGAAGGCAATATTTTCTTTCCTCTTTTGGCAGCAGTAGTGTCTCCCAAGACCTTTGCTGTACCTGATTCAGGGGATCTTCTTCTGTTACATAAATAATCCTCCCGGTAGATGAACATGAGATATTTTCCCCTCAAAATTTACGCTCTCTTAACAGGAAGGAGACACTTTTTCCTTCTCAGAGTTTTGCTCTCTTTCATTGCCACAGAAGGGTTCTGCTTCTTTTTTAAAAAAAGTTCCTATATAATTACAGGCTGGGCTCTGATGTGTTGGTCTGTAGCACCTTCAATCTGTTGACTGTTCCTTGTCTTATAATTAGATTATAACCTACTTTGGGCAGGCCCATCATCTTCATGGTTTGTATAATGCCTCCTGTGATGGGGTCCTGGTCCATGATCAGATCTACTAGATCTTACAATAGCAATAATAGTAATATTCTGCTTTTACTCCCACTGGCTGCGGTTCTGTTTAATGCATTAATGTGTCATTGTGAAATCTCCTGATAACTCCCAGAGCAGCCGCAGAGCTGTTGTGGCAGCTCTGGCACCCTTAATTGGTGTTTATGAAAGCTTGTGGCTTTCTGATGCCTGCAGCCAGGGCCAGCAGCAAATGTGACTTAACATGGCAACTAATTAAAAGGCAGTACTTCAGCATGGTGCTGAGGGGTGGACTCATTGCCTCTTAACTCAGGTTTTGAATAATACCCACTAAACCCAGGTGAGTACAAACACAACCACAACGTCATTTTGATGTTGTTACCATTCTTGCATGAATTATTTGCTGAAATTGGTGGGAGCAATTTTAGTAGGTACAAAAGGCCACCAGATGTCAGTATGACCTTCTGCAATGTAGTGTGGTATAATTAAGTCACTTTTTATCAGACAGATTCAACAGTTTTTAATCTATTTTTTAAAGAAAAGTTCTCTTTTCTGTGACTGAAAAAAATACAGTCAATTATTAAATGCCTTCTCCAACTTCCAGTGAGTCTTTCAGTTATCACAAAGGAAGGGCAAGAATAAATGCTGGAGAAATTGTATGCATTTTACACTGGACTTTTGCAGAAAACTGAGACTGGCTGTTAGGGTGGTAAGAAGCACAAACCTTTTGCTGCCACAAAACAGAAAGCTGAATGCAGTTTTCTGACCTGCAGAGAGTGGTCCGCCTTTCTTCATCTACCAACCGTAGTTGTGCTACACCACAGCAGTGCTGGGGCAGGGGAAGGTGGCCTACCATTTTTAGCCCCTGGTAAAAACACTGCTGGCCAGGACCAAACCACCAGAATGGCTGGGCTTACAAAAGGTTTTAAATATTTTTAAATGATACTTATTTTCCTTAATACTTCCTCTTTTTATTGATTTCCAAGTCAGATGTCTGTGTTTGGCTACATGTAGGTTACTTGGCCCTGCTGACCTTCCTAGGTCTGGGTCTGAGTGTTCATCTGGCCGTTATCTATTGGGATGAGACCTGGCCATGTGCCCTTTTGCCTCAGTGCACACTATTTCTCGTTTCAAGGAAACTTTGCTTCACAGACCTAGTGGCAACTGCAGTGCAATCCCTAAGTCCTCCAGATTGGTGGGTCTGGGGAGCAGGAACACAGGGGTTGCCTTGACATATTCAGGAGCCCAGACAGGAATGCAATCTCTTTGAAAACAAAAAGTTTGGAAAAATATACAGTTTTTTTCTCCATATGAAACTGAAACCAGAAATTTTTTCATTCATTTGTCTTTAGTTCAGAGGGCTTAGCTGTAGTTTGAGGTTGAAAAAAAAAAAAGAAAAGCACCTCATGATAAAATTATGAGAGTTCACAACACTGCTAATGTTCTAATATCTAAGCAGATATGACATGATTATATTTCCATGATCTTTTGTTGTTCCAGTCAAGATGTTAAAAGTAGCATACTTTCCATCACTCGCCTGCCCATTGCATGTTTCCATTTGGAATTGCTTAATCAGTGAACAAACAGGTCTCCTGAGCATGTTGCATACAGGAGAGGTATGTGCTACAATCCTTTAAGCGTATTGGACTAAAGTGTTTTTATGGTGAGAAGCTTTAATTTTAACCAAACCACTGACTTTTGCAATCTGCAAAAATGGATTAACCACTTATTAAAACAAATATGACTGATGAATTAACGTTCTATGAAATATGTGTGTATACTAATCTAGTGATAAATAACTGTAGGGTCACATTCGGAGAGATACTGAGGAGGAACCATCTTTTAGTAAAGGGGAAATATTTTCAAAATACTAAAGTGATATACAGTAACAACCACCTCTATGACAATATAAAAACTCTGTAACCTGAAGTTCTCTTTTATTTTTTCAGAGATTTTTAATTACTTTAATCTTGGGTGACTATAATTTCCTCCCTACGCTTTCCCTTCCTTCCCTGTACATTTTCTGACTGCAGATTGTTTGCTGTACATTCAGTTGTCTTCTGAGGGATTTGAAGATCCTCAGATAGTGTTAGCATATGTTTGTACAGCTTAGAAAGCACAACATGCAAGACACAGGTTAAGGATTTGTGCCAGGTAGAGAGGCAATGACTATAGCTGTTTGTATGATGGATCTTCTGTTTTCAAAAGATGTCAAGATTTGCAAAATTCGGCTAAATTTCTAAGGTGGAACACACTCCCAAATGTCAAAGTTCTTCATAAAGAAGAATAAAAGCCAAACAAACCCACCCCAATATTGTTTTGATTCAAACTAAACACTTAATTTCAATAAAATAGAAATATTTCCCTTCATCTTTGAATTTTAAATATTTAGTTATATTACAACATGGGGTAAAAAATCAAAATTAAGCTATTTCAAAATGAGTTATCAAAGTTCTTTACCTTAAAATATTTTAATTCCATTGCAGAATTTTTAGCTGATATGTTTGCATATTTTTATAATAGATCCAATTTACCTATTTCTACAAGTATTGAACAACTGATGGAAGAAAAATCCATCATAAGCTCTTAAATGCAAAGATGTTGCCTCTGTCTCAGGCACTTTCAAATCTGGGAAGCATCAGGGTATGCTTGCCCTTTTCTTAGGCTCTTCCTTAGTTATCTGCTATCCGCTGTTTCTGGAGACAGGATACTGGATTAGCTAGATTTTAGGCTTGACATGGTATAGCCTTTATTACATTGTTGCATTCTTTCTGTTGAACATATCTGTTTTTTGTGAAATTACATATTCTGTGGGAGTCAAATTCCATCTAAAGTTTCACCAATCCATTCTGCTCTCTAAAGTTATGGTTAAAAAAATCTTTCAATGTAAACATTGCTTTAAGCCATTCTATAATTGCCTTATCTTGAAAATTGTCAGATTTGTTCTGAAGACAAAGATGAAGTGTTTTCAAATTGGTTTTAAGGAAAAAAAAATGTTCTCAAATTTTAGTTTTCAGCTTTGGCTTCTAAGTATTACTGCTTTATCTCCTTTTAGCTCAAAATCAGCTTGTTGTCTTCCCAGACTGAAAGCACCCTTAAAACATTTGACTTACTACTCCTTAAACAAGGGGAATGTGACATACTGAAGTGACTAATGATTTTTGTTTTGGACAACTTTGACTTGTTTCTATGAAGCACGAGTTCCTTACTTGCACTTCAGGTTGAAAAGGATGAGACAGTGAAATCTGAAAAGTCATTTTTAATGACATAGCTGAGAAGAATGTGTGTTTGGGAATCAACACATACTCTCCAAAACAACCTGCTGACACACCTGGAGTGACCTGAATGCTTATGGGTTGCGAGAGGTGAGCATGACAGATATTCCAGGAACTGGTTCCTCCATGAGGATTCCCAAACCTGTTTCAAAACCCTCATATCCTCTGTCCAGCTGAGTGATATGGTAAGTTAAGCAGCTGTACAAGCAACTCCGGGTCATTCTTAGTGGCTTATTTACTATTCTGGATTCTGATTACCTTGAGTGGTTAAAAAACCCAATCATCGTCACAAAGTGGCCTGCATGAAAGACAGATCAAACAGAGGCAAAAGGGTTAGGGTGACTGTGGAGAACAGGACAGGAGTGGAAAGAAGTAATTGTTAATTCAGTGCATACTGCAGGTGAGCAAAGGGAGCAGCAGAAGCATGCATCTGGATTTGAACTGATCAGTAGCCCAGACAGCAGGAACTCTGTGGGACCATTTGTTGATGCTGAATTCCTGCTGGCATCTAAGGCAGCTGTTCCCCCTCTCCCTCTGTCCCTTCCAGTATGATGCACAGCATGAAAGAAGACAGTGCGGTACAGGGTTTCATTCTCCTGCTTTTCAAGCACTGAATATAACAAAGAACATGTTGTTTATGAAGTTCCCTTCATTATCAGACTTCTCAAATTCTTCTAAAGGACATATTTGGTTAATTCCGTACTTACCCTATCGCCTAATTGCAGTTGTAGTCTTTAATCATAGTAATCAGTAGGAAGTTCCAAGGGATGCAAATTTCTATTATTTCTATTATTTCTTGCATAAAGTATGGAAGTAACTGAAGTTGTAAGCAGAAATCACATTTTCTACCTCAGAAAGGAGCTGGCAGAAAAGCTGCACAAAACTATTTACACAGAGACTGAAGGATGCTGATTTCTGTGATTCTCACCCAAAAGCTGAAATAATGAAATAAAAGTGAATCAGTTATGGAATTATCATGGGGCTTGGAGCCATCTCTCTGTTTTATTGGCACAAATGGTATATTCCTCCCCTTCTGCCGATTCTTGTTTGTTGATTGAGATTGGTAGCTATTGGAACAGGAATCATCTCTCATCCTCAATACCAGTATTCTGCAATCTTGTCATATTTGGCTCTTAGACTGTACTGTAATAAGTACGTTGAGCAATAATGATATAACATAGGCTATATTAATTTTTAATGTCTTAAATATAGTTTAAATACATTTAACAATTATCTTTAAAGTAAAATTTTAAACTTTATCTTGTCCCTTCAGAAGGTTAATAGTGAATCTGATAAATCTGAGTGGGTGAGTGCTATAAAAGACTTAAAAAAAAAAAAAGAGTTAAAGTATTTGTAGTATACCACAGGGCAAATGGAATAAAAGATTCCTTCTCAAGCTCACTGCTATGTTTCTAGATATGTTATTGTCTGCAGTGCACCAAATGGAGTTGCTAGAGTGGTATCTGTGTTGAGCACATCTTTTTATAATTGAGCATATATGAAGGAAATGTGATCTAAGCACAAATCTGGAAATCTGACCCTCCTTTCCACTATGCATCATTTAGTGTTTCTATCAGATGCTCAGCAGTCTTTCCTTGGCTCCCATGTGATGTTATTTACACATTAGAAAACAGCAAGAGAGATTCATGTACAACTTTGCAAAGAATATGAAAGTTTATTTCAGGTGACACAGTAAAAGATAGTTCAGCATATCCTCAAAATGGATGAATCATCTCCATTAATTTAGTACATATTCCTACTGATCAGATAGAAAAGTGTTGATATTGAGTGGAAACTGATCTTTGGAATATTCATTAAATCAAATGTTACTCAGCTAATATTATTGAAGTGATCAATGTAAGTGAAAGTATAGATGCAGACTAGTTATTAAAAACTGCAAGTACAGAATTTATTTATTTTTTCCTATCCATAGAAAGGAAGGATAGAGTTTGGTTCCTTGTCAGTCTTAAAATGTGTCTGTAGTTTCAATTTTAAGGACAACAAAACATGCTAAACAATTTCACAGCAATTCTGCCTGGTGAGATTGCACAATGCTCAAGTGTTTTAGTGTTCTGATTTCCCATCAGTCACATTTATTTAGTCCTGAAATAATCACAGAGCCCCTGGACACTGTTGAGATTATTCATGAGAGACTGCTGTGGTTAAGAAAAATTGTTGAATGATGAAAGTAATTGCTGGAAAAGTCTCTGCTTGGTCCTACCTGCATTCATTTTTAAGTGCGTACTTTCATCTCTGGAAAAAAAAGTCAAGAAGCATAACTAGGAGAACATACGCTGTTATGACAGACTGCTGCTTCGCTGGCTGTAGGGCTGTATGATGTGTTTATTCAAATTTTGATTTCATCAGACTTAATAAGTTTTCTCTGTTTTTCTAACTGAGATAGTGACTTGTAAGTAACCTATCTGTTTCAGACACTATAGGAATAAGTTGAGAGACATTAAAAGAAAGTCTCCACCTCAGAGATTTTGCTGTTTACTGAAACTCTAGACAGAAAATGAGGATTGTTCAAGCTGTATTTTAGGAAAGCAACTGAAAAGCAAAGTGTGACAGTATAAGATTTCCCAGAAACTTAAAAACCATCTGTCCATTGCGTGCCCTGTGCTAGACAAGAACTGGATAGTGCCTCTTTGAGAAAGCTGCCCTCTCTGTGGAGACTTTTGAATGCTTCTGGTGCTGTTTACTGATGTTTATAGGGATCAATATCTCCAAATCGTGCTTTGGCTCCAAAGGCTTGTCTGGAGGTATTGTTTTCAAAGAACAATCTGCTTCTGCTTGCAAGCATTAACTGAGATTTTACTTAGCTATAAATACACTTACAAACAAGCAGTTTAAGTAAAACTTCAAAAAAAAAAAAAAAAAAAAAAGATTCAGCCCCTTCAGTAAAGGCAAATGACTGACTTCTTGGTTGCAGAGTCACAAAAGCAGAACATAAACGTGAACACAGGATCAGAACCATAGCTGTAGAGTAACTTTTTCTCACTTTGTTTGATGATGAAATCCCGCCCTCTCTGTTTTCACAATTTTCTTCCTGGTTCTTCTATGAGGGAGGTTGTTTTGGTAATGTTATCCAATTATTCTTTGGAATAGGATTGCACAAAACTAATGTAGCAAGTTCAGTTCTTTTCCTTTTCTTGGAGATTCTCTGAGTTTATAATCATCTTGAGCTGTCTATTCACTATGTTACTTAAATGACCTCCTAGCTAGCTACAGTTTTCCCAAGACTGCTGAAACACCGTACAAATTGCAAGAGATAAAAACCATTAATCATACACACTTACCAAATGTATACTTTCTCCTTTGCAATGAAATTGTAACAGAAATTGTGCACAGCATAATGTTCATATTGACTTATGACATTTTATCAATTGTGTGCTTCTGTTATTATGCCAAGTACCAGATCTGCAAGGGTGTTCAGTTGGTTAAATATGTAGATGGGAACCAAGTGAAGTTTTCAGAAGTGCCTTGATATTTAATTCAACTGAGGTTTCAGGCAGTACATTATGCTTTATGGAAGAATGGTGTGTGATATGCTGGAAGTTCCAGACCCCTCTCTGTTAAAATTCTTCATAGTTTTGCTCTGCTTTTCTTTCACAGTCTGCCCTTCCCAACCTGCTCTTCAACTCCACATCTTTGCTTGACTTTTTGCTCTCTCCCAGCTGTCTTTTAACTTAAAAGTGCAATGAGGGAACTTTTGCCATCTGATCCATGATTTACTCCCTGTACTTAAATCACTCCTTAAAATATTCCTTTTCTAGTTTGTCCATAACTGATTGTGTCTACAAAGCATTTTTTACCTCAGGTATGAAGGATACTGTATACAAGCAAATCGCACAGTGTCTATAATTGTATTTATTACTTGTGTAGCTTGCTACACAGTTGAACAACAGTACTGGGTTTTAGGGGTAGATCTAGTACATTAGGTAGATTAACAGCAAGGTATCAGGCTGATTATATATTTGAAATTTAAGAACACTGCTAGTAGGGTACTAATTCAGTGCATGATTAGAAGACTCAGCTCTGGAGCTGAGACAGCAAAATATGTTAAACATAGAGTTTTCTCCTTTCTGTGTTTTATAAGCACTTTATCCTTTGGGGTTTTTTTTACTGGATTTAACAAGAACAAACTTTTCTTCACTCTGTTAATTCAATAATGGTTTAATTGACATATTCTGTCATATGATCCTATAACCCAAACTAGTCTGACTGATATTTTTGAATTTAAATTATATTATCCATCTAACTCCAAGCTACCAGTTAGTACAGAGTAGCTATTTTTCAAAAGTTCTGAGCAGCAGCTTGGAAGAAATGAGAAGAAAAAAATAGAGTTTTCAGGCAGTGAGAGATAGAACCTAGAGAAGAATGCAATATTCTGTTAGAAAACAAACATTAGAGGAGAAATTCTCCTCTACTCAGGGAAATGAGCCTACTATTTCTCTATTCAGTATGTGATTTTTCTAGATTATATACAACGGAGCTTTCCTCAAATATGTTAGCTAGAGAAGTGGTTCTTATGAGTGCAAGATGTTGCTTTTCTCACTGTCTGGCTCTAAATGGTAAAACAACAGAAAAAATAAAAATAGTTATTATTTATCACATTATTTTATGGCATTAGCCTTGAGTGGACAGAGGATGGATCCCTTTTGGGCTAGATATGATGTAAAAATGAAGAGCAAATAATGAATGCTTTACATTATTCCTAATCTAAATAGGCAATAAAAAGAAAACAGGTGTGTCATTGAAGCAGAAGTGAAAAACAGGATGGTGTGAAAGTCATGGCAGGTCTAGGGGCTGGTTTATTTTTTTTGCAACTGAAGTCCTTTTCATAATGTAAAGCTGAGATCAGAGAATTTTACGTGACTATATAAAGAGTGAATGGGCTACTGTAGAGGGCGTGATTCTAACAGCCACTCAACACAGAATATAGACTATCCATAGAGATGATAGCAGAAAACAGACCAGCATTTGAGGTTCCTCTTTCCTGTACTAAGTTACAGAGCTCCGATCTCTGTCTGGTTTCTTCTTGCTTTCTTTTTCTTCAAGAATATTTCATCAAGAAAGGTAGATCCTAATAGATTCTACAGTGTTCTTGAAGAAAATGACCCTGCATTGCTTTGAATTAGGCAAAAAAGCTTGAGGGGGACTGACATAGCTGAAAACTCACTTATCCTCTCCCTGTCCTCCTCTCTGTGCAGTCATCCTTTCTTGGGTGCTTTCTCCAGTCATGGGCTGGCTGTAATATTTGGCATTGTCCCTCTCAGGGAGAACTGGAAGACTTATTTTCTTGGCACTGATTCCTTACAATTAAAAACATTTAAAAATTACTAACTTCTCCCATCTCTTCTCTATTACAGAAGGTATGAAGAATCTCAGCATTAATTCTAATCATATCAAAAGGTGGGACTGCACATCCTCACTCTGCACAGCTATCATGGCGAGGGGAAGAGGGCAGGGGTGATAATCTTTTCCCCTGGGCTTTGGACTAAGTCCTAAATAGTTTGTATGGCCAGTGGGAGATTTGGATATGTCAGGGTGGCTGAGTCTCGGAGAGATCCCAAAGCAAAGGCTTTCTGCTTAGAAAGAGCTATAAGCAGCAGCATATGGCAGACTAATTAAAACCGGTGTTTTTCAAAGCTTAGAAAATGGAGTTTTAGTGCCAAAATGGGAAACGCTTTTCTGATCTCATCTCAAAATTTTACAGGTCATCTGTAAAGGAATACTTTGTTAATCATCAGTTTTGTTAAGAAATATTTTGTAATTTTTCCATGTTCTTTTGGAAGGACATAGTTTCTAAAAGAACTGCCTACATATACTAAAAGCTGCTTGGGGCAATTTTATATGTATGAAAAACCCAAAGGACTTCTATCAAACCAGAAATTATTTTTGGTAAAGTGCAAACCTCAAAATTAGGAAAAACCCACTCATTATATTCTTGGAAATGTAAAATGACAGTTTCTTCTGTATGTTTATTTTTTGCAGAATACAGAGTAATTTCTACCCACTTCACAGTGGCAAAGACACACAACTGCAGTGAGTGCGTAAGCTCCCGGCTTATTGATGACTAAAAAGTTTTCTGAGATTTTATGCTTTTTGAGATGTACAACACACAGGTTTGTAAAACAAACACATGACAAGGTTTGCGATTCAGACTGAATCATGAATTATACTTCTTGCCATTCCAGGCTGTCATTATAGAGACAGAGCTTGCAGTTAGCCTCTCTGCACTGATTGTGACTCTCCCAGGTGGTATGGTCTTCCAGGGAATTGTCTTCACCTGCAGCACCTGCTGTCTCTAGCTGTTCAAAGTAAAGATATCCTTAATGGGCTTCTCAGCTACCAGCTGCAATCCATCTCAAGGGTTTTTGGCAGCTGTGAGTATCCACAACCAACCAATTCTTCTTTCCTGTGTGCTGCTTGTCCTGTAATTGTACACAACTGGAATCAAATTTAAAAAGTCAGTGTGCAGTAGTGTAATACTGCTTGTTACAAGTAGGATGAAATTCAGGAAGAAGATCTGGTAAGTGCAATGTTATTTAGATTTTTCCTTAGCCCTACTTTTGGCTTGTATCTCTGGCCTTCTAATACTGGCGTGTTACCTTGTGCAGAGGCAAGTTGCCATCCTAACAGATGGGTATGAGTGTAGGGGGCTAGGAGGACATGTTTGCTCATCAAATGTGTTTGTTGAAAGCAGTATTACCAGCCAGATATATTAGATCAGCTGTTCATCCTGGGCTTTTATATCTATGTTCAAAACTGCTACTCTGATAAAAAATGCATTCAATCATAAAATAATTAAATGTTTATAACCCTTTAAAATGTGGCTTTTCTTAGCTTGAGAGAGTCAGCATTTTTGTCTCTTAGAGGGTGGGTTACAACAGAGGCATTATAACTAAGTTTCAGCTATGTAGTTTAAAAAAAATCCTCTGAAACCACAGAGTGAACTGTACCTGTTGGGGGGATAAGTGATACCACAGGTAGACAATACTGAGAGAGCCTGTTGTAACACTTAATGGGACTAGAGGAGTAGAGACCATTAGCAGTATAAAGCACATCATTAAATTCTATTACATTTTTACTTTTGTACCTTAGACTCAATCACTTAGTACTAGTAGTAGAGTCATTTGTGAGGCTATATTTAGTGAAAGCTGGAATCTGCCTTAATTAGAGAGGTATCACAAGACATGCATTAATCAGTGTTTTTTAACTGTTTTTCCCCGTTCTGTTCTGGTAGAAAATGTCAGAGAAGTAAAAAGTGCTGTTTGGTTCTTTTAGACAGCACATACTTAATAATTAGCAGTAATGTTAAAATTTTCCCATGTGATATTCTTCATCTGAATTTTTAGTATGTAGTGCTGCACTGGAAGGTATTAAACAGGACAGTCAGCTAAGTGAATTAGATGTGAGGTGAAAAGTTGTGGTTGCTATGTGGTTCCTGTCTCAGTGGCCTTTTCCCTAGTGCTCCAAGGTGAACCAGGCTCTCAAAGAACTGGAGACCTACTAGAAGCACGTAGTTAATGTGAGGTAACAGCATTCATGCATATCATGTAGTATCCCCTTTTTCTTCTTCAGTCTGCATCATTTTTCCTGCTGTCTTTTCAAGGAAGAGCTGAAATGCAGGAAAGATGTGTATAGCGGGGGATAACAGATTGCTATCCTGAGCTGATTAATTTGTTTTTAGATTTAGATGCCATGATCGGGCTGTGAATGAAATACAGTGGTTCTTACAGCTCTCTACATCACTTATGTTGTTCAATGTGACAATAATAAAAATGTGGCTTCCTGACACATACTATATCCATGCAACAAAGAATATAAAATGACAGAGCCTGCAGTAAGGAACTTTTAACCTGAGGGACTTTGTTATGGAATTATACTCCACACTGCTGACACTGTGATCTAATTTAGACATAAACTTTGAACTGAGCCCTAGAAAATGTCTTTTTTTTTTAACTGAATATAAAGGTAATCTGAATGATAAACTCAGGTCTAGCCAACATGATAAACTGTGACATATAGTCCTATGAATCAGTTCCTGAGGATCAAATTAGTCCTATTTTCTAAATGAGACTTCAAGCCCATGTCCTCAGAAGTGTGCAACCTCTTGACTCCCACTGTTTGGACAAGCCCTGTGTTCTCAGTTCAGTATACACTTATTCTGTCTGAAGTCTGTTTGAGCCTGTACATGGCTAGACACATGCTGAAGCAAGTTTGATGGATTGTGATTATGATTTTCCTCATGCGTCAATTACCTGAAGTGTAAAGCTTGGGTAAAAATAGAAAGATGTGAAGCACCTGGGTGCCTCTTGCAGCTCAGGGACATAACAATTACCTAGCTCAGTACTTCAGAGGAAATAGGAACCCACTGAAGCCTTCTTCTGAAACTGAAGGTGAATTAATGGACATAAATGAAACCTTTTTTTGAATCTGATTCAAATGTGGTTTGAGCAAACACAACCATTTATTTTCTGGAGACATACATAAGTAGATTTATTACAGATATTGGCTAGTTCTATATAGGGAAATGGAATATTTGTCATTACTCCTGACCTGCATTATTTTTCTTCTGTGCTGGAATATCTCAACCTTGGTTTTCTGCAATTAGAAGTGCTAGCTGATATTTCTAGAATTTCCTTTCCAATGGAGCAAAGGGTGAATAACAAATGGTCAGAGAAATTCTGTTCTCATAAGCCAAGGGAGTTTTCCCTGGATATGTTTCGTATGTGAGTGAAAAAGTCAAGCAACTACACCAGAATGTACTTTTCTGCCTCTTCTCCTTTGGCATGTACCCTGCAATAAGAACTGTTTTCCCCCACCTAAATTGCCTTCTAGGTTTAGAAGAAAAAAAAAAAAAACCCAACCAATCCACAAATGTTAAATCACTGGGGATTGTTTGGATCTCTGTTTCTTACTTAATTCTAAGTGCAATGCCTTCAAAATCCTACCTGCCTTGCAGGCATTTAAATTTCAGTTGGTAAGATCCTAAATCTCAGCTATTGAATATAGATCTTAACAGTTGTGAACCACTGATGTTTATCTTCTGCATGACCCTAGTCAGGATTTACAAGCTTGGTCCTATGCCATACAGATCATATTTGCAAAAGGTGAGGGAAGAACTGTTGCTGGAACCCCGCCTCCTTTCTTAAAGGTTTAATTGCCTGTGTCCAAACGCTCCAAAGTCCAGCTCTGACTTGGCTCAGCTGCACAACCTTGTTTAGCCTGCTGAAGAAGACCTGTGAGATATTCTGTTGAAAGGTAAGAGGGATAAAATTCTAGCCAGCAGTAGGAGAATTGAAACCAGATCATCAGTAGCTCAAAGATTCAGGAGGATAAAAAAACAGGAGGGAAAGACAAAACCCTAAAAGAAGTGGGCAGTGGGGAAAGGAGGCTAGTCAGGATCATTGGGTAATTGGGTTAAGTCATTGGTGTTGATGGAGCTGGTCGAAGACAGCAGCTTCACAGTGTGGGGAAGCCATTCCTGGAGCCGTGCAGGCTGACCCCTCTTTGCCGGTCCAGTGCCCGGCTGGCCAGCAAAGACCCTGAGAGGCCCCTTGGGCTCGGAGCATACAAATGTCTAGCCTTATAGCTCACTAAATCCCAGCTGCCTTCTGTATGGCTTAGCCAACAAGTCACTACTTTGTGCTTTAACACTGTGTATATCCTGCTTGCAGAGTCTCTCTTTGTGCAGCTGAACCTGCCTGAACACATCAGCCTGAAAGAAAGCTGGGACAAAGGGCCTCCTTGTTTAACCCAAGGAAAGGGTAAAGGAGGTGCTAGAGCTGGGGTCTGTGTGCCTGGGGAGCTCTGTCAGGCTCACGACAGCTGTGGTGGTGTCTTCCTTTTATGCACTTCCTTCTCTTCCTGGTGTCTGTTATGTGAGAAAGGAGCAAGGTGGTTTAGGTGCCACCTTCTGAGGGGGTATTCACAGGTCCATGTCCTGATCAGGGCAGATGTGTCCTGCCTGCTGGAGAGAGGGGCCCCAGCTTTAGTGAGAGAGCAGGGGCTAAGGCATGTGCCCCTCTTCCTGGTGTGTTTCTCCCTACAATGCCTCCCAGGGTATGCAAGGGGCACCTCCACAGGGTATGGAGAGGCTGGGGGTACTGGTGTCCTGAGTTTCTTTTGGGGTGTTTGAACATCTGGGGACCACTGGCATCACTTCTTATGCCATTCAGGGATGCACCTACAGTCTCTCCAGCATTTTCACCCTTTGAAGAAATAATGATTTCTTTTCATACTGCAAAGTGAAAACTTCTGTTTTTTTTAAGGACAGATTTTTCCACATAAATTTGGGCTGCTTTCAGTGGAAAAAGACCTATATCCACATTTTCTCAAAAAAAGGTGAAACTTGAAGTAAAAGAACACCACAGTGTGTTCTGTGGACTTTGAGATGAAAACTATGTTTAAGACAGAGAACCCACAAGTATTTTTCTGGTTCCACAGAACTCCCTGAAAAGTCAGCACAAAGCCTTAGCTGTGATGTAATGTGTTATTTAATAAATAAAGTGGTAAAGTAGAGGGAGTGCCATAACCTTGTCTTAGTATTGCTCGTATCCCTTATGGAAAAAAATTACCTGTTGTGCTGACTTTGGTATGCTTTATCTGTAGCCAGTGCATCCTTTTATTTTATGTATTTTCATTGTGATTGCAGAGGGGAAACTAACCTCCAGAATTCAGGTGGAAATGACAGCTCAAATGCCTTTGTGAATCATTCTAAGCCTCATTCAAACAGGGATGCAGCTAAATGAATGTAGATATTCAAAGTCTGTATAGAAATCCCTGACATACTGGTAAATGAAAATGACTGTCTGATTCTCTTTAGTGAATGAAATTATTCAGAATAGCTAAGGGGAAATGTCATTACATGAATCAATCCAACATTTATTGATTAATCTTGCCTCTGGTTTCAGTAGTTCTCACCTTTCAGGCTGGAATAGATGAGAATCTTAATAAATTCAAAGACATTATTATGCTGGTAGGGTTTGAATTGGTCTCTAAATATTTGGAACGCAGGAACCCATTTTTCCTTATGACAAGATTTTGGGACTCTCTCTGTAAAAGTGATGATTGTGTCTCAACGGCAGAAGGCAGAGTTTCTTAGAATGACTTAGAAAGGTCAGCCTGTAGCCAGCTCTAAGGTCTGCTGTCCCGTGGTATCTTTGCTGTTTAGCACCGATGGTGCCAGGCCATCACTTGATTTCTCCTTAAATCCTGGCCAACCAGGTGTTTTGGAAAAGTATGCTGGTTTGAGTGCAGAGTATCAACAGACATGATGACACTCTTCTCCCATCTTGGTGCTTCTTTCAGTCTACAAACCATGAAGCAATTAATGTTCCTGCAAAAAGTCATATTTGGGTTTGGACACAAGGGAAAGACAACTACAAGTCTGCCCCTGAGCTACAAAGAAAGAACTTTAAATCTATAGTGAGCATATCTGAGAGTACAAAGCAATCCCTTCTGCCTGTTTCCCACCACATGCTTTGGGGACATGCTGTTCTTTCCCAGTTGCTGGACCCTAGGATGTGTCAGCAGGAGGCAGTGTTTGCTCTTGGGGAAAAAAATGATTTTGTGTCAGATACTGGCATTTCTCTACCTCCTGCCTATGGAACTAACAGTATCAACATTCATCAGTTATCTTCACAATCATTGCAAATGTGTGCACCCCACTGCAGCTCAGCCAATGCCAGAAAGAAACTCAGCTTCCTTTCTCTTTGCAGTAGTAATGTCAGTGCATATTTAACCTTGCCTTTACATTGGAAAATATTAATGGATGTTGAGGCTTGTACTCTGCACCTAAACAGCTCCAAAGCTTTGGTGAATATTAATCATCTTCATAGCTGTATCCTGTTCCTATAGATAGTATCAAAATCTGACATCGTCAATCTTTGGGACACTTAGATCAGTTAAATAAGCCATTCTGAACAGATAATGTATTTAGCAGAAAACTCAGTTTCAGATCAATACCAAGTATTTGCATGCCAATTTTTTAATTTGGGCAATAGTTTCAGAACCTTTTCCCCTCTCTGCCACTCTGATTCCAACAGCCACAAATAGCCTCAAAAAAAGAAAGTGTGTTGTTTCAGCACTTTTGTTTATTGTATCGAAGTGATTCTTTGGAATTAAGTAATCAAAACCTAAAAGTAGATTTCTGGGGAGTAGGAGCTAGTTTTGCTTCAAATTCTTATGTTGGGTGTGTCCTGGTTTCAGCTGGGATAGAGTTAATTTTCTTCATAATAGCTAGTATGGGGCTGTGTTTTGGATTTGTGTTGGAAATAGTGTTGATAACATGGTGATGTTTTAGTTGTTGCTAGGTAGTGCTTACACTAGTCAAGGACTTTTTCGGCTTCCCATGCTCTGCCAGGTGCACAAGAAGTTGAGAGGGGACACAGCCACGACAGCTGACCCCAACTGACCAAAGGGATATTCCATACCATATGACATCATGCTTAGCATATAAAGCTGGAGGAAGACAAAGGAAGTGGGGGGACATTCGGAGTGATGGCATTTGTCTTCCCAAGTAATTGTTACATGTGATGGAGCCCTGCTTTCCTGGAGACGGCTGAACACCTGCCTGCTGATGGGAAGAAGTGAATGAATTCCTTGTTTTTCTTTGCTTGCATGCATGGCTTTTGCTTTACCTGTTAAACTGTCTTTACCTCAACCCACGAGTTTTCTCACTTTTACTCTCCTGATTCTCTCCCCCATTCCTCTGGGGGGCAGTGAGTGAGCAGCTGTGTGGTGCTTAGTTGCTGACTGGGGCTAAACCAGGACAGGGTGTTACTTTACTGCTGAAATCTTTGGCTCAGCTCGTGAAAATTCTCATAGTACGGGCTTAAATTTAACATGAATCTGAAACATGCCTTTTCATCTTCCAGCTCTTCAGAATTTATTTTATTTTCTGTTTGTTAAATAACATACGACTATAAAGTGTTTGCCTAACAGTGGGTTAATACAAATGAAAATCTGTTTGTTAAAAGCAAATTAGAGTGCTTGTGCGTCATTAGATCACAGCCAGGTTTTTTTCCTCCTACTTTATCGCCTATCTCTCCCTAGCAGAGTGATAAAGTACTGAGTAGTACTTTAGAGTAGTGAGCATAGCAGTTAAACAAAACAAAACAAAAACCCAAACAAAACCAATCAAAAACACTCAGCATTTTGAAGAACATAAATTATTTTCCTGAAGGTAGTATGTACTCTGGTACTCAGCACAAGTATGATGAACAGCAGCAGAAGCGCCTCTGGATTTATTTGTTAGTCTGCCAGTTTCCATGCTCTTAAGTGATTTTATACATTAGGACAGAAAATTCCTTTAAAACTATCACAGAATTGTTGAGGAAACTTATCAGGCTCCCATGCTATTGGCATAGTAAAGCCTAAGAACTGGGAGTTAATCCTATTGACCCCTAAGTTCTCTTCCCTGTGTTTGGAAATGCTACAGGTGCTCTAGTACTTAATCTGGTTCACGAACATATTACAAAGGTTTTTGACTATTACCACATTACTGAATAAGAAATGAAAGTGATTCCATTAGCATGTTGGTATGGGTTGGAAAAACTTTCTGGAGCTTGTTCTTAAGCCTTGATTTTCAGATTAGAGAACTTGTTTCAGCAAAGGCATTTAAATGCTTGTTTCTTTCCTAAATTTGAGGAGGTTACTCTGCCTTGTCTACAATACCAACTCAATCCAGAAGCTTGTCTGGTTTTATAGTATGTATCTGGGATTAGTTAATACTTGGTAGCTTGCAAGAGTTTTTAATCATGTCATTTTCCAAGTTATCTCTCTTTTAAGGCAAAATCTTAAACTGAAAAAAATTATTTTCAATTTTTAATTTAAATTTGTTTTTTTTTTGGTTCTTGTTAAAAAAAGCATGCAGAATGTAGTACTTATCTAGTCATTATTCTAGAAGGGACTGGTAAATACTTGTAATTATAGCATCTTATTTCAGCTTTTGTAAGTCTGACAAACTTCTGCAATCTGGGGCTGAAACTTTCTAAGAAAAATGTCTGTATCCAACTGAATTTCTCTTCTGGGTATTTCAGCCAAGGTAGCAAAGCTATTTCCAAGGACAACAATAAGAGAAAACATTAGTGATCTTTCCTTAAATGCCGTAGATTCCCTGTGGTATTAGAGCAGACAATAGGCATTTGGCTGGAAGATGACCTCTGAGTTAGAGATCTCCTTTCTGTCTCTGAAAATCCACCCAAATCTGGCCAAGACAAACTTTCAGACCTTTGAGGACTAGTGTGAAACAGAGGACAGTGAGCCTGAGAAAAGGTAGTTGTTATCTACCTGCCTGTGTTCCTTTTCTGAGCACTGAATTTAGGCATTTCATTCTTCAGGCTCACTTTTTGTGGCTCAAATAACTGAAATATTTTTTTGGGTGAAAGGAGTTGGTTGATTTTTTTTTTTAGTTTTTTTTTTGTTGTTGTTGTAAGGTACAGTTAGGTTCTGTTTCAGAGAACTAGATTTAAGATGTCTTCAACAATGTAAAAAAAGGGCCATGAACAGCAGGACAAGATGCATTCTTAATATAGTTTGAGAAGAAATCAGGGTTTTTTTGGGTTTGGAAAAGTATGAGATGACAAGTGGTGTTGTTGCATCCTGCACATCCAATATATGGAATGAGGGCTAACCTGAACAAGAGCTAATTGCTTACTGTTGCTTTAATCTCTGTAAAGGTTAATTTTCTGGAAATGGTGGTATCCTGAAAACTCTGTGAATTATTCATGTACTTATTTATTTGTTTATTTTCGTTTGCTGCCAGTCTAGACTTATGAATTATTCTTGGTTGTGAGGTTTACAGAGAAAGCACAGCCTTCATCCCCTTCATCCTTCCTCTTCCCCCTTGCAGAGAGTTCCAGCAGAGTGCCCACCTGGAGGAAATGTTCTGCTGACATCTGGTAGATAGACAGGGGAAAAAATTTTTCATAGAGACTTCATTTCAAATACTGTGCATCAAAAGATGTCTGAAAGACAGGCTGGGGATCTGAGATCTATCTTCATCAGATCTCTTCTAGGAGAGAAAACTCACCTTTTTTTGTCATGGAAGGAGGCATGGAAACATCTTGTCAGAAGCAGTCTCTAGAGAAGTTCACTTCCTCTTGTCCCAAACATGTGATGTAATAACTATACTGCGCAAACCAAAAAAATAATTTACCAACTTACAAAGCAAAAAATGAAACAACCAAAAAAACCCCAGCCCCCAAAACCTTAGCTTAAAAAAACTTAACTTACACAATATCTATTATATGTTCCGTATAGCTGAGAAAATTAGAAGTATAGTTTGGTCTGTCTAGGTGTGATAGAAATGGATTTGTCAGGTATGCGGCAGGGAGTGGGGATGGAAAGCATGTGTATGTGATGCCTCAGGTCCTAAAAAAGAGAAAGCAGTCCTCTTAACTTGTCATCCCCACAGGAGAAAAAAGACGCTAAAAGGAAAAAGAGACCAAAAGAATGAGATGCTGTTCACATCTGATAAAGAGAAGGGGTGATGCTTAAGGGAATAAAAAGGTAGGCCTGAAACATTTAATTTATGTATGTTGTTTATTACACTTGAGACACATTACTACTAGAAGGAACTAATGTCACAAAATAGAAGAATTTGTGCCATTTAATCTACAGTGATTTGGGTTGGAACAGGTAATTGCTTTAGTCTAAGACAACAGCTTGCAATCTTGAGGGCAAAAAAAAATTTCATCGGGAAGAGAGTTGAAGTCAGATCTTCTGCAGCAGAAAAATAGGGAGCTTTTTGTTTCTTTTGCAAGCAAGAGAACCATGCATAATACATGTACACTCTGTGTGCTTTTTGTTGAGGAGCTGAAGTAAGAGGAATGGAAATTGCTAGCAAGCCTTCACATTTCAGAGCAGCAAAGAGCTGTAGAAAGAACAAAAACAGCAGCAGAAGTGGCTGGAGGAGTGGGAATGAGCCATGGCTACTGGGAGTCAGTATGTGACTCTCTGGTCCGTCCCCAGAATGTTAGCAGCTTGTATGAAACTTTACTCCTCAGCAAGATAGGTGAGGGAGCCTTGAGATTAAACAACCAAAATTTGTGAATCAGATGTTACTTCAGAACTTACCAAGCAACTGGCTGCTTAGTGGTTGCCCCACCTAAAATCCCCCAAGATGATGGTGTGGGGTATGTGTGTGGGAATAGAAGAGGGAATTCTTTATTCTTATAGTTAAGCTTTGGGGAGGAATTATTAGTTACTTTATCCTGTTCTGCTAATCTCCTTGCCACTCTCTATTGTCCCTTTGTTTCTTCAGTTACTTATTAAGAATTTTTTTTTTTTTTTCAAGAAATTGATTCATGTTCATCATGGCAAACTGGGTAGTTTCATTTTACTCAGTGATGGTGGGGTGTTTGTTATTGTCCTCTAACCATTGAACCTGACTTTCTTGCTGTCAAACATCTCCAGAAGGGCTTGGCTCAAGGCATGGCACTCCTGGCAGCTCGCTGGCTGAATGTTGCTGATTTTGACCCTGTGGCTGATTTATATTATCATTTAGTCCAGGGGAAGGCTTAGGCTTAAGTCCAGGTTAGGTCACTGTAAGTACAATTAGGGGAAGAAGTTTTTTTATTATTTTTTGTTCTTAAACAAAGCCAAGATGAGGATAGGTACTCATCTGGGACACATCAGGCTTACTTTTGGAAGCTGCCCATTGTGGGCAGCACAGCTGCTGGCTTGTTAATGAAGGTCTTGTCTGGAGGCTGAGGATAACCAATGTTATAACTCTGACGCTGCGAGAGGACTGAAGATCCTTATCAAGGAGAACCACTGGTTTGATTTTTTTTTTTTTTCCTTTTTATCCCCTTTCTTTTTTCTCCTCCTGTGTCTGAGCTACTCAGTCCTGTGACTGACATGTTTAGGGTTTATGATGAGGTTAGGTTTACCTGAGCTTGCTCAGGGAGGGTTGGGAATCTTGCTTAATTTCTGAGTTAAGTCCTGATTTGTGATTCCTTACTGTATTTTGTTCTCTTCTAGTAAGAATAGACTAGTATTAATGTTCAGAGTTGCATTTAGTTACAAGTTGGAATTCAGACAAAGTAATGGAGGATGAGCATGTGCTTAGATTAAAAAATGATGGAAGATCATTGCTTTTCCTCTCTGTGAATAGACAGTCTATCAGAGGTACCATGAGCCTTACAGATTGGATAAGAAGGAATCTAGTCCTATCCAAGTGACATGGAGAAACCCAGAATTAGAAGTTTGTACTCTCAGTCTGCAAGCAGAGTTAATAAAATATGTCAATGGAATCCTAAAACTAGGTCTCACCTTAAACTGTTTGCTACTTTTCTATGACTGCAGAAGAATCCCTCAAGTTAAGCTGAAAATGTAATTAGCTGACAGTTGTAGGCTTGGTTTGCTGGGTATACCTGAGCTGTGTAAGATGTAAAATATGAATTGGAGATAAAACAACTATGCTACTTTATATAAGGTTGAAAGGCTTTTCCAAAAGAAATGGTACAAGATCCATAACTCTTTAGAGTTAATTTTGGAAAAGACCTTGCATTTCAGTTGACTACCCAATTACTTTGATTACATATGAATAGCTAAGGTGATCTGCCATGCATAAATGTTCCTAAATGACTTCAGGTTAGGCATAAATGAGGGTTAGGGGAAGATAAGTGAGTCTGGGCTGAAGGCTAGACAAAAAGTTGTGAAGATATACTGTACTTATTGATCAGAGGGATGTCCATCAGACCTGGCACTATCATTTTTGTGCCTTTTTGAATGTTGAGGGCATGTTAAAAGGCAGTCAAGAAGACATGGACACAACATGGACCCCATAATAAAAGACTGTCAAAGGAGGCTGAGGATACATATTAACTGAGAAGCCAGCTGGATGCAGTTAACAGGGCAAGGCTGAAGAGTAAATGCTTTCCACTGTAGACTTATAACTTTTCTAAACTATCTGTAAAGTTAGTGGTACCTCTCAGAACACTGATAGCTCTCACCTCAACTAGAGGGAGCTCTTCTCCAGTATTGTGTTGCTCATGGCTTATGTTCTGGACTGATTTCTGACCTCAGGCTTAGCTAAGGCTGCAACAACTCTCCCAAGTTGGTACTTGGAATTAAGCCAGTTGGGAATCTGTCTCAACAGGGTAGCTCTTTTCTGAAGGTGGGATGAAGGCCTATTCCTCATCTCTTTGTCTTCCATAATCTAGGCTTTGCAGAAGAGCAGTGAGTGATGGTGTGTCTGAAGCTGGTGATTTGATTCAAGATGTTTTGGTCCTTCTGGTATGTGTTATGAAGTATTGTGAGAATGGCTTTCAGAAGAAGCTTTTAAATGAAATTGAAGAAAGGGTTTCTTTCATTGCAAAGTACTTGCAGTGCGGGCTAAAGGATCTGATCCTGAGTAATGACTTGAGTTTACCATAAAGCAAGACTTGATTTGTATGAAGATCCAAAGTAATCATCAGTCTTACAGTTAACAACATGGTTCAATTCACAGTGTTCTCAACTCAGCCTGAAGGCCTGCTCTTGACAAAGTGTTGTGGGTTAAACCCAGTAGGCAAAGCCTCACACAGCTGCTCGCTTTCCCCTGTTCCTCCTCCCCCAAGTGGGATAAGGGAGAAAATTGGAAGGGTAAAAGTGAGAAAACTCATGGGTTGAGATAAAGAAAGTTTAAGAGGTAAAGCAAAAGCCATGCATGCAAGCAAAGCAAAATAAGGAATTCATTCACTACTTCCCATCAGCAGGCAGGTTTTCAGTCATTTCTAGGACAGCAGATGTAATGGTTACTTGGGAAGACAAATGCTATAACTTCAAATATCCCCCCCTTCCTCCTTCCCGCAGCTTTTATTGCTGAGTGTAATGGGATATCCCTTTGGTCAGTTGAGGTCAGCTGTCCCAGCTATGCCCCCTCCCAACTTCTTGTGTACCCCCAGCCTACTTGCTGGTGGGGCAGTGTGAGAAGCAGAAAAGGCCCTGACATTGTGCAAGCACTGCTCAGCAATAGCTAAAACATCAGTGTGTTGTCAACATTCAGCACAAATCCAGAACAGAGCCCCTTACAAGTTACTATGAAGAAAATTAATTCCACCTCAGCCAAAACCGATAGACAAAGTTAATACTACTGTCCATCTGCATTTACCTGACTGAAGCTCAATCCTAAGCCTAATGAGCACAGGTCAACCTTTGTTTGGCAGTAAAACTTTATCACTTCTGTTAGAATTGGCTCTTTCAAAAACAGCAGGACTGAGGAGATCCAATAAACACTTCGTTTTCCCATACTTAACCTGGATGTAGCTAAACCCAGTCCTAGCTCTAACACTGGTCTCATTTACCAACCATGTGACCACTCCCTAGTTAGATTTTGTATTATGGTTTAAGTTCACATTTTCTTCAGTAATTCACTTAGTCCCACAGGTCTTCTGGGATTCATCAGGCACAAAAAAATCCCATATTCAGCCTAAGTCTTTTCTGTCACTAAGACCAATGTTGTCATTGATTCAAACTGTAAAGCAAGGTTTAATACAATGCAGCCTTTCCCCCTAGACAAATCACAAAAAGCTCAGGTAGATACAGCCATCATTTTTCTTTCTGAAATATTCCATGAAAATCTTCAGTTTTCACTTCCAAACCCTGATCTCAGTTACCGATCAAGCCATCAGGCACAGGTCTGAAAGAGCAATAGGTCTGTTATTATTTGCCCTTAAATTGCAGTAAAAGACCTTGCAAGATTAATCAATAAACACAGATCTCTCAGCCTCTGCTTTGCCAACTTGTAATCTCAGCACAGTGCTGAATTTTATCAAAGGCCATGTAACTGCACCTGATTTGGAAACTAATTTCTTTTACTATCAGCCAGCATTTTATTTGTAGACTTCAATGGACCCACCAGTAAATGCAAATGTGTAGAGCTGGATTTGAAATACAGTCTAACTCTGGCTTAAAATTCAAACCAAAATTAAGGTTAAACAACTGTATCTAAACTAATACTAACAATAACACATCAGCTCCTTCTGTCACCATTTCTCATCTTCCTTCTGCAGCTTTTATGGAATAATAATTAAACACACCAGTGAGCCTTCTCTTTCCTGAATGTTCTTCCTAACCATAATCATGGACAAACATGTTTTCTCTGGTACTGAAAATGATATGATGAGCTGTCGTCATCCCTTTTCATTTAAGATTTTTGCAACTGTTTGGACTAGGCTTTAATAAACCTGAATTCTATCCTAAGTCTTTCTTTGTTGATTAGTAAGACAATTGGTGCTATAGTAATGGAAGTAAGGCCCCTGACATCTTACATTTAGTATTCCAGGATCTGGGGGCCTTGCGGGAGGTGTGAGAAATGTAATCATTCATCAAACACTGCTTTGAACCCTCATTCAGACCATATCCTGAAAGATAAGCTAAGTATTCTTAACAGTGAAGCTGACAAATGCTTATTCCTACTTGAGCCATTCCTCACTTCACCCTGGAATGATCTGCAGGACTGATCAGCCAACAAAGCCCTGAAACTTTCACCCTGGGATTCTGACCTTGAACCTTGTACTTGAATTAATTATAGTTAAGATAACTATACACATGGCAGGACCAGCAATTGCACATTACTATTAGCTCTCGTTTTACTCCTGTAAGATTCCTAGGATACATCATAAAACTGATTCTTCAATCTAAATTTTCCCAAATCCTAACCCTGGATTTAAAATGCAAAATAGAAAGCATATCCTCATTAGAAATATTATTCACCTTTTGTAGATTCATCAGTTAAAACAGCGTTTCCAAGTATAACATTGATTGTAATCCTAACCTGAGCCTTAGAGGCTTATACCACCAGTAGAAATAGTAACAAGAGATCAGTTCTCCTCTGGGCTCCATAGACAGGGACACAGAAATAAAAAAACATAGCTCTTCAACCCATGCTTTCTCAATCCTTAAGTTTTATCCCGACTTTTAATTACAGTGAGAAGCAGCATACCATTTTAGAGCCCACCTTACAGTATTAGTCCCTAATCAATGCTCCTCCAGGCCTTTCAGAATCCACAAGGAGAGGCAATTCTTCACCTTATGATATGACTTTCAATCCCATGCTAAAGCCCAGCATTAAATGCTGACCAGGCAAACCTGTTAGCATTGAACTGTCAACAGTGGTTAATCTCTACAGCTGTCAACCCTCTTTTTACTTGGACTTTCTAGGATCCAGCATAAACTGGCTTAAAACATGTGCTTTCACAAATGCTCTTATCCAAGCTTTAATCTCAAAACTGACCTTTATCATGGATCATTGAAACCAGCTTGTCCAAATTGGAACCTTAACTCTCAACTTATTCAGAGGCCAGGGCTAATGTTGCCTTTCATCCAATCTATAAATATTGGGTTAGCATTTATGCTTATTTTGTGCCTACAAATTTTCCATGGTCCTTGAAAGCTTTCAGACCATGATACTGAAGACTTAACTCAAATTTTAATTTTATCAGTGATCTTAATAATTGATCAGGTTTGTTTACTTAGTCATGTACCCTCCCTTTTTTAATTGCTTTGTGCAGGTAACTTTTGTGGTGTGCAGAGACTTGGTAAGTAAGACACATCTTTGAGTATAAAGCAGTCACTGATTGGCTTGTGTGTACGATAGATATCCAACATTAATAAGCTACAGTGGTAAGCTTATGATCCTAATGAGACATCTCCCAAGACTTTGCCAGCCAGTGCAAATGCTGGCCCCTCTTTTTTCCTTGAAATTGACTGATCCTCACTGGTTTTGAGTTTGTACCTTTAGATTCTCCTTTTTCTTTTTCTTTTCAGGTTTTATACCTTTTTGGGTCAATATTTTTGTTTTCCCTCTTGAACCCCTGATCTGCCAACTGTTACGGTTTGAGCAATTATACTTGTCTTTTTTTTTTTTTTTTTTTCCTTTCTTGCCTTGCTTGACTTTGTTGCATGCTTTCTCACTTCTCAATAAGATTTTTCTTAGTAAAACTGATCCAAGGTCATGCTGCTCTGATGTACCCAGATAGACCTTGGATCACAGACAGCTGAACTCCTATGGCAGTAGGAGGTCAGTAAGCTTTTTCAGTGTGCTATGAGCCCTTGACATTCTTGTGGGAGCCCTGGAGAACATGTCAGTACATATAGATCCTCGATGTGACTGCTATACAGTAATTCCTACCCTAAAATGAGACCAACAGCATCTCATCAGACAAAAGAATCAGAGGACTTGTTGATATCTGCTCTTATTGAATGCTGCCAGCATTTCAGGTTTCACCAACAGAGTTATTCAGATTATGGTTTCTTACACAGTAGTAACAGCTCTAAACTTAATGATAGATGAGGAATTCTTCCCACCCTTGTACCAATGTTAAATCATTAGTTCTGTTCACATCATTCTTCATCTTAGATATGTATTAGCCATCAGTTAAAAAGATCTTCAGCTTGTATTTTTCCAAATCTTAATTCTAATCCCAGCCATTAGAGAACAGACCAACCTTCACAATAAGATATCTGAACCAGCTGGGACCAGGACTTAGCTTGCTCTTTGAACCCAGAAGGATCTTAAATTTGTTTAACACATCTGAGTACTAATTCTAGCTCAAACTGATACCTAATCTGGGAGTGGTTAAGGTTACCTCACCGACAGCTTTTGGTGCTGACATATCAGGACTTGGCCTTGCAGATGTCAGCTGTAAAAACAGCAGTTCAGCCGACTTTGAAAATCTTAACTCTTATCATAACTGTAATCTTAACTTTATCTGTGTTTCAGAGCATGTTTCTAAATGAGATATAAAGGTAAAAAAATATGCTGAAAGAGCTTGTAGGACAGGTGGTTGAGACAAGAATTTGTCCCAGCAATGATGCAACATATGTGAATCTGAAAGATCTGTAGGTAAAACACGAAAATCCATGAGTCAAAGGGGGAATGCTGGTGTGTTGGATATTGAAGTTCTGTCACCATTGTGGCCTCTTCTGGTACCAGATGATGCTACTTGATGAGACACCTGTTTAATCCAATTAAATCTAGTAGACAGGTTTTAAAAAAAATCCTACAATTCTCTTTCCTAGATAAAAACTTCATTATGCAAAGTCATATTTCTAAATTTGGTAACTGATAGTAGTGGGATTACTGGAGTCCCTTTGTTTTTGTTTTAGGATTTAAAAGATAGAAAACCACAAACACTAGAAAAGTCTTGGCTATGTTTTAAAAAAAAATAGAGTAAATATAAGGTAAAATGAAAAGAACTGTACATAAGTTCTTAACTTTTGAATAAGACTCTTGTCATGGAAGACCACTTGGAGAATAATAAAATTTTCTCATATCTAATTTTCAGCCAGCAATTCTATGGATGGTAATCAGTATAGATTGCTGAAAAGTATTTCTCTCCCATGATACATTTCTGGGACATGTGATTGTCCCATGATTGCTAAATTTAATGTAATGTTTTTTCAGGGGAAAGTCAAAATCTTGTTTCCCTCCTCCAGACTAAATATTCTGAAATATTTTTGTGTTGTAGTCAATATTTCGACTTCATGTCTTTGCTCATATATAGTTGTGTCTATAATGGCTAAACTAATAGCACACATTGTTGGCAAAACAGCCAATAAATGAGGAATTGATAGGTTGTTACTTCAATAAGCTGAACTGATGATAGTCAAGTATAATTTTGGTGCAAACTTATTTACATATGAGGAAGTGGAAGGATTTCTGCCTCCTGAACTAAGAAGTAACAAGTAATAGGAGCTAATTTTCTTGTTCAGAAATACAAATATGGTTTGTAGCCAGTCCTGGTACTTTCTATCTGTTTTCTTTCTCTCAGACTTCCAATACCCATCAACTGTGTAGGTCTGAGTCAGACAAGCAGCTCTTGCTTCCCTTCCTTCAGACAGTTCAAGTTCTCCTAACACAGCATAATCTATCCAGTAAATCAATTGTGGAATAAGCACTGGTGCACTGTTGTTGCTCCAAAGTTCTCTGAAAACATAACCAGCTTTAAACCTAGCAGCTGTACCAGACTGTTGCTGTACCATAGGGAAAAATATATAAATTAAATAATAAAGCAAAAGCAGAGTAGTTTTCTCAGATAGTTATTGTAGATAGGGAGGAGTAAATGGGAAAAAGTAAGGCATTGTCTAGAAACTTGGGAAAGGCAAAACATGATCATTAGCTAATGAAGACCATTGCACTAAATGAAGAGTTTATAGGGCTTGCCAGTGACTTTCTGTGAGTAGGCAGATGTTTGAATATTTCGTATATAATAGTACTGTGTAAACTATGCTATTTACTCAGATTTATTTTTAATATTGTCCTTTTTTCTGGTCCAGTAAAACCCAACAATAATAAAAAGCAAAGCTCATGGACACTTATTTAGCTTCCTCATTCATTATCAGCCTCCAAGGTTTTACTTTTTCACCCTGACCATGGACGTATCAAAGTCACAATTTCTTGAGCAGCTTGCATTGTAACAGAAATAAGACTAAGAAGGAAGTTCAATAACATAAGGTGTTTATATGTAGGCTCCTATTTAGCTGTGTGAAACTTAAAAAATCAGAGGCTAATTTAAAGCCTTATAGCCCTTCACACTTTGTGTGTGTGTGTGTTTAGACATATATAAAGCTAAAAACACCTACTGAATATGGCAAGTTGTCACCTCCAAACATAAAGTTGTTCACTTCTTATTTTTCTTTTTTTAAATTTAACTAGAAGCAGCAAGTGCTTATTCATCTATACAGCATAATGTGAGCTTGTTGTAACATGGTATCTAGTGTATAGCCACAAGAAAACTAGCATATCTGTGAAAGAAAGAATTTTGCATCGTGCCAGTTCATTAACTTCTTTTTGTAGTTTGATATTGATATAGAGCAGTTAAACATACATCCTTAGCAAAAAAAAAAAAAAAAAAAAAATCCACCAACAAAACCAAACCAAAAACCAAAAGCAACCTTTTTGCTATTTATTTCTATAAAGAGGCACTAACATTCAGTTCTCAGGTACAGCAATGATGTAGACACAGAAAGATTATTATATAGAACAATAACTTCTTTTTATAAAGGACAAATCCACAAAAGCCAAAAAGAAATAGCTTAAACAAACACATGTATGCTTTTGTTCAAACTTCTCAATTTTAAGATGGAGGCATTGTGAATTCAGATGTAATCTATTGGCCCTAAAAATGGAATACTTAAGCTACCAAGTTCGGCATTTACTGAATAATTCAAATTCCTATCAGTACAAAGAAGTTATTTTTATGTTAAGTCTGGCATACAAAACAAAATAGTAATAAATTTTAGGTGACACCTCTTTTTAGATTAACTGAAAATATACTATAAGAAAACTTCCACTTCTTCCTAGACTGTGGTAATAAATATTCCTTGTTGACTCTTTATTTTATACCAGTTCCTGTTTGAGATTTGTGATTACTGAACTGATATTATAGAGAGTGTAGATAAGATCATATATTTTTCAGCTTTTTTTAGAGCTGGGTGGGTATTCTCCATGGTTTTTTTAAGCCCGTCAAGCAAGGGAATGTATATCATGATCATGAGATGTTGTCAGAAGCTGCAGGGTTTCTGGAAGGCCACAGGGATCATAAGGTGAACTGGAAATAAAATGAGGAAAGGATCGGAGAGTGTGTGTATGTTTTGTCAAAGTAGAATCAACACTAATATTCTCTTCTGTGGAACTTTCTAATTTTGAGAACTAGCATTTTCTGGTAACAACTTGTTTCATTTGTTTATGATCTTTCTGGAAAAAGACAAGTTGTAGTTGAAAGTACTTTTGAAGAGAGTTCTTCCTTGATTTTCCTGAGGCTTGATCCCAAGCACGTGTTATTTTTCTCACATCGCAACTCTCCATCATAAATGTTTTTCTTCATGGTACATGATATATCAAGCTTGATGGTAGAAATGGTACAGAGTTGTAAGGAATTTACTAGTAGACTGTAATATTTACTCCATTCACTTAAACAGCAGTTGTACACAGATATACTGCCTTGTTTATCTGTACAGTTTTTTACCACTAGGATTTATCCAGAAAGTATATAGCTGTAGTAATTGTTGTCATGTATTTCTAGAGATAAGTTTTCAGCCATTTCTAACATGGCTCTCATCTGAGACAAGTAGTCACAAATTACCATGATTTAGTACGTACTTCTAAATAATCACATTTTTCAAGGTCTCTGAGTTTTTAAGCTGTCTGCCTCTTTCAAACCTTTACATTTATATATCTGTATAACATAGACCTCACTGTCTTTGCATACCAGTGTAAATCAAAAATAACTTTATTAAAATCGGTGGTGGTAGATGAGAATAAAATTATTGTAAGTGAGAGATGACTCTGCTCTATACCTACATAACTTATTTTTCGATATATGGTAGGTGTAGGACATGTCACCACTATCTTAAATTGATGTCTGTATTTTATATTCCTATGCCATTACTGCTGCTGAGAATAAACTTCCCTGCCATCTTCCATGTGGCATCATACACCATGAAAGCAAATTAATTGCGGTGGTATTGGTAGGTTGGTGTAGAAATATACACTAATGTGTATCACACAACGGGAATATGCTCCCAAAATGTAAGACTGGTGGAAACCCGCCTACTTGAACCAGGACTTCGGCAAACCTCAGCCGTGAGTTGTTGCTGTTTGCAAGCCATTCTTCACTTTAGCTAATGCTCAGCATTTATGCTTTCTGGTGCTATAGCCTGGTCACAATGGGATCATGCAGCAGTCATTCCCTGCAGCAACAAAAAAGGAACAGAAGGGAAAACAAAATTCAGATGTCTTAAAATTAATTTATTTTATCCCCCTAAGGAAGACTAGACTTCCAGTACTGCCCCAAAATATACCAATGACCTAAAAGTAGATGTTGAGAATGGTCCTGTGCTGAAAATCATTCCATTGGTAAGAAAATAGAAATCAAACATGTCTAGACTGTTAGGCAAGATATGCAGGGCTGAAGTGGAAGCCTGATAACAGCCATGGGCTGAGTAAGAGGGCAGAGTTTAAAACTGTGCAATTTTAAACTGTGTACTTGTAGTACAATTTTTTTTTAAAGTAGCAGGAACATAACTGAGTAATATATGCTCTGTGATGAACAATATAACAAAGGGATGGCAGAGAAAACCTGAGAAGAAATACAGTAGCGTCATAGCTAATATCATGATGTAACTGCTAGATGTATTTCATAGAACAGAACAGTTTGGGTTGGAAGGGGCCTTTAAAGGTCATCTAGTCCAGATGCACCAAAAGAGTTTTCTAAAGTTTACGAAGTTTGTGGAGCTTCAAATGAAGGTACATGTCACTCCAAAGAGTTGCCTTCTCACGCCAGGGAGATTAGTTTCCCTGTGTTATCACTACTCTTTAGATTTGATAATGAAAGTATTCTAGTAAGTGTGGGGAAGGTAACTGCATTACTTCATATACCTTGTGTTGAAAGAGAATTTCTTTCCCCTCCAGGATGGGTGGAAGTGTGTAGGCTTGGCTGAAGGATTCATCAAAATTGTAAAATTTTGATAGGTGTAGTAATCACGGATTTATAAATACACACACATGCACTTTTAATAGGAGTAAAAATATCTTGAAATGAAACTAAACTACAGAAACAATAGAGAAAGTAAAAAGAATAAGAAGCTTAATAAATTAGAGCAATACTTTCTTTTAAAATTATGACTCTTAAATAAGGTATACAGAAGGGGTCTGATTCTGGAAAAGTGTTTTCTGCAAAGCCGTGCATAAATGCATGCAACACACTAAGGAACCCATGTACATGACCTACTTACAGCATTATCACATTGCCATGCACAAGACAGTGGATCTAATCTTTGCTATAAGCACATACCATCTGCCTGTAACTACTACTTAAATGACTTTCATACAGTCAGCAAACAATATATCAACCAAGCCAGTGTGACTAGGCTGTGTGGTGGATAGAATCTGTATTGATTAATAAGACATAAATTAATGAATTTCAGGCATATGTAGTTTTACGATAGCTGCATTACATTAACCATTCATCACTGTCTTCTCACTTGGCTTCTCACAGTCACTTGTGTCTTGCTTAAAAGACATGGTAATGCCTCTAGAGTAGGCACTGTCTTCCTATGTGAACAGTCCAGAGGAACTTTGGTCCTGCTTGTAGGTACCACTGAATTACAGACAGCTAATAACAGTAACACTCTGCTGAAATGACTGAATGGCAAGTGCTCTATGTACAGTTTTCCTCAGCTTCTTGTATCCTCAATGTGTAGTTGTCATCAGCCCTATCTCTTTATTGATGTCTGGCTATTTGACCTGTGGTTACAACACAGTTGGCCACACAGAGGCACCAGAAACTGAAGATAAATGGTAAAATTCTGGTCTTTCTGAGTTAGGAGTAAAACACTCTTTGAAATCAATGGGGCCAAATGTTCATAAGAAATCACAAGCAGAGCATAGCACAGCACACTTATTCCAGTCATTCCCTGGATCTCTGTGGGCTCTTTTGGTTGGTTCTTTTCCTGTTTGAGTGGGGCCAGATAACTGGGTGTATGTCTCTCTTTTTGGATGAAGAATTGTAAAGCTGGATTTCCAAAAACTGTTCAGATTTTCACCATAGAAATACAACTCTCCGAAAAGAATGCAGCGTGGGCATTGCAAGAGTCTGCATTCACTGTGGACACTGCCCAAACAGAGGTGGCTTCTACCCTTGTTCTTTTCTCTCAGGTGTCACATTTGAGAGTTGACTAATTCCTCACTTGAAGTATTTAGGTGTCTCCTCAGTATTTTGGTTACTGCTAGATTATACTGTAGAGCCTTGGGTTTTTTTCATGACTCCTGGTCATGAACCTAGATTCTCATCTCTGACATACCAGGTTTACCTGGTTTTGTGCTTCACTGTTTACATACTGGCAAGCCCTCTGACATCAACACCTAATACAAGTAATCATAACTGAAAATCAAAGTAAGCCAGTCATGTAGTCGATGAGTTTCTTTTGTATATTAACTTGCCTTCCCTAATTCACAGCAGAGAAATGACGCTCAAAAGCTAAATATTACAGTTGCATCCAATGAGAGTATGTACATCTGCAGAAAGACTGTGCTAGTAAATAAACTTCCCCAGTGATCTTATTTTATCCTGTGTTCTTACTCAGAAATATATTAATCTTTCTGAATTATGACAAGGAACCGTGGTAGAAAGATGGGAAAACAAAAAGCACTGATCCTCAGGATCTCTAGTGTCTTCTAATGCCTTTTCACAACCGTCTACTGAGTTATACACCAACAATATTCACTTTATGAACAAATCCTCAAAAGGCAATGGTCAAATGGTTGTCTTGACTGCAACACAACAGTACAGTCTAAGAGGAAAAAAAAGCCCTTCAGTTGTCCCAGAGCAACAGACACCTGGATGCAATGTTTAACACTGTTTTTTAGAGTTACATTTCTCCTTATGGCAGGACATAGATGTCAGCATGCCAACCCCATGCCAGTATTCCATCAGGGCTCACATAACTTTTAGATCCTGGTCTGCCAGCTGCAGCTGCTAACATCACATTCCAATAATGAGCTCTATGAGCTTGCTGGTGATGGAAATGGACTAAGACTGCATTATGTGAATCTGTTCCTTTTTCTAGCCAAGAGATAAATGGGCTAGTCTTGGCCTTTTAATTTACAGGAGCATTCTGGAAAGAAAAACAATGAAAAAACCCATTGAACTAGGATTGAATAAATGGACTTATAGGTTAATGATGAGCTGGCGAGGAGCACTTATAGAGTTTTCTAAATGCCAAGACAAAAGAGAAAGAAAGAGCGTGACACTGAAAACTGGACAAAGATGTGAGAAGAGAGACAAAGGAAGAGTGAAGCTTGAGAAAGCATGAAAATTATGACAAAGGAAGAAGAGAACTGGTGGAAAAGGAGGGGGAAAAAGGGAACAAAGAAAAAATGTAAGAACAGAATGAAAAATTGAAAAAGAGAAATGCAGGCAGAGTTGAAATGAGTTGTACAGGTGAAAATATGGAAGAGAATGAGTAAGTGAAGTGAAGGAAAGCTGAACAGGACCACAAGTAAGTCCTAAGGGCCATGTGCATTCTGTTTCTACAGGATGATGCTGAATCAGTACTGGCAAGACTGCATGACAGAGGGAAGACAGCTCAAAGGCCTGTGCATTGATTGGATGCAAGAGCAACATGTGAACTCCTTGTGGCACATGAGGAGAAAAAAGGCAGAAAAAAAGGCAAAATATTGGTCCAAACTTATGACTTTGGATGTAAGTAGACATATTACTTCCAGAATAATAAATATAACCAACTAAAGTAATTGGAAGTACAACTAAACCAGCATGCTTAGTGTTTTATTTCTTTGGTGCACATTTACACAAGACTGAACACTTGACCAAGGGAATCTAGACTTAGCTGACTGAAAAATATCCTGAAAGATGTCATTTACTGACAATTTTTATTGCAGAGGAATTTTTTATTCTAGGCAGTAGGGTTTAGATAATAATTTCTGACCTTCTGCCTTTATCCAGAGTGGCTGTCATCATCTTGACTTGAATGTTTCCTTTGTTCTCCACAGTGGCCTTTGCTATGGAAGAGTTTACAAACATGAGAACAGAGACTGGCAACTGATCCTTTTAATCTGTCCAAAATCTGAACTTCAGTGACTGTTTGAACCAGCAACCTTCTTTTGGCATGGAGAAATGTTACTTGTCAAGTTTGGCCATGTTTATGACCTGTTAAAAGTCTGCTGGCAGGCTCTTTTCCAATTCTTCTGCCATTCCTTGTGGATAGGTTTTATTCCTCTGTGAAGAGGAAATATTCACAAAGAGACAGCAAAGAAAGACAGAGCCTTATTAATAACCTTTGGTATCATTTATACATCCTGGGAAATGCCTGCCAGGTAATTTTGCAAGCCTATTCAGGCAGAGTGCTGCAAAGAGCTTGTATGGAGCACACACAAAACAGATCACAATTTTAAATTACTTGTTTATGGTTCCAGCACTTGCTTATTTTTATTTTCCTATGTGTTATCAAGAATATGGCAAAGAAATGTTAGGAAATTGCTTAAGAAATAAAGAACAACCTGAAAGAAAGATAAAACGGACAGTTCGAGAGGAAAGCATAAGCCCACCAGTGGAAAGAATATTATCAGTAAGACTAATTTTGAAAGATGGCAGCTGCAGTAAAAAAGAGACCTTTTAAAACATTATGCTGAGGCAGTGCTCCAACTCCAGCTCAGAGGGAAGTATGTTACCTACTGAATTATGAGCAACATCTTGTTCACCATCCTGTTTAAGGATGGGATTTTCTCTTTGTGCTGCAAAGGAAGGGAACAGAAGCCTTCCAATAAAAAAGACGGCTGTCCTTCAGCTGAATTGCCATTGGCAACCTCTGTTAAAATGGTCTAAGGCATACATTTCTTTAAAGATAATATAACAAATTTTTAAGTTATACAGTATGTTTGAAATTCCTGTGGAATTTGAATTGACGTTGGTCACCCCGAGTGAAGATGAGATATCAAGGCCATCTTAGAGAGATAGAAGGGAAAGGAAAGGGTGTAGATGTGATGGAGAGCTTAGAGGAGGAGAGGTTGAATAGATGGACTTGTGGTGTTTGCCATCACACAAGGAAAAAGGGGTCAGCCGTAGCTGTCATCTATTTCATCCCACTTCATCCTCTGCTGTCTGCATCTCTGACCTACTGAAAACAATTGATAGGATAGGGACATTTGGTACTCTGAAGTAATTTGTTGCTTTAAGTGTCTGCCTAACTTTAAGTGGTGAGCCAGTCCAGTGCACAAAACATGCTCATGAAACTGCATCTTAATGCATTCTCTGTGGAAAAATATATGTAAACAGTGTTCAGAATGGACTAGTACATGACAATATAGTAGCCACTTCATCTATGTAAACTAGAAAACTTCACATATACTGCAGAGAAATCTGTTCCACATGTAAACTTCCACATTTTTATTTTGAATACTGCCTGTAGCATATAACAGCACATTTTATAAAATAATATAGTAACTGGATTATTTCAAACACATCATGCTTTTCCTCATTTGAGTTTTGATAAGCTACTTTTTTCTAGTAATATGATATTCAGCCAGTGGCAATGTATATTTTCTACAGATATTTTTAACTACTGTCACGGTTCTTTATTTTGATTTTGTTGGTAATCATATTAGCTATATTTGTGGTTATGCTGATTCTCCATGTTCTTTAATCCAATATGTACTAATATTAAATTGCACAGAAGACAAAAATGAAATAGATACAATTGCTTCTTTTGGATGACTGTATGAAATATTTGTGTTCAAAAAAGACATCACAGATACCCAAACTTTAGCTCTTAAGCACAAGGAATTGTAAAAATGCTGGATTCTCAGAAAATCCCTGTCCAAGGATTACCAAACATTAGAGGTTCCAAATTCAGACTATACACTACATGGTGCTTACTACATAGCCCCAGTGACTGTATAGGAAATCAAGTGTAGGGCTGCTGGAACAGAATTATTTTTTAATAATGATGTTATAATTAAATATTAATCACTCAGTTTCAAAACTTCTCACCTTGCTAAGTTCCTCTATATTTACAGGTGGTTAAGCTATAACCCATTTTTTTCTCCTACTATTGCATAATTTTGCTGAAAACTGCTACTCTCCACCAGAGAGATATATTTTAGTAAGGGACTAATTCTGGATAAGCTGTCCTCATTTAATACACCATTTAACTGAGCTCAAGGTGTTGGGGGAAACTGTCCAGAACACATTGCATAAGTTTATAGAACATTAGAAAGTCATAGGTGACACTGTAAGGTGTGTTCAAATAGAGATCAAGACACCAAAATTTTGTGCTATATTTAGAGATCCACTAGAGCAGCACTAGAGATTGGGTTCCACCTGAGGTCATTCAATGTGAGATTCAGACACTGACATATAAATATCTCTGTGTCAACGGAGATCTTAGTACAGATATTAGCCTTTACCCAGTTGTCTCAACACAGATTGTTTCCACCATTTGAAACATCGTATGGCTTTTTGCCTGGCCCCAGCAGCTGCTCTGGAAATAAGCACATCCTATAGGTCCTGTAGCATATTTGCCAGACGTTAGAGAATTTCTCATATACTCTGTGGCATCTCAAATGACATTAAATTCTTGCCTTTAGACAACTGAATTGAGCTGCTGAAGCTGACCAGCTGAGTTGCTCTCCAGAAACCACTGCTTGCATCAACTGAAATGGGAGGTTAGACACTTATGACACATGTAGATACCTTTATGCAGAAACCTACATTTAGTTGTTTTATTTTTCAACAGAACAGTACCTTTCATGTCAAAGATGACAGGAGGACAGGAATCTGTAATATACCCTGTTATATTTGGTAGTGATTTGGGGAAAATTGACAGGTTTAAAGGCTCATATTAGAGCACACCTACAAGAGAACTTGTAGATAAGACTGTTTTGACCTATTTCTGGTGAGATAAAGCCCTGGCAACTGCCTTTTCTGTAGATCACCTGTCCTGGCCTAAATAATAATAATGGTCCCTCTCTGCTCTGTGTGGATTGTTTGGGTAGTTTCAAATGCTGTCGATGATGCAGCAAATCACCTATACAGTCAGAGGCAATGCAAACAGAAATAGACATTTAGACCCCTGCCTGAAATGCAAATTACAATTTTCCTGACAAAACTGAGTAAGACAAACAAGGTGGGATTAATTTCAGTTAACTTTTTAAATATATAGTGCAGCTCTCCACTGCCTGGCTAGTCACCTCAGGTTCCGTTCAGAGTCAGCAAAGAGTAATAGCCACCCCTGGGGTGCAATTCATCTCATCCTATTGTTGACATCTAAAATTAATCATACTCTAGAATTGCCTATATGTCTTTGTGGGCTATAAAGAAAACATAGCACAATTAATTCAAAAGTATATATGTATATTTCAGATGAAATTCATTGAAATGAAGTAATCTGCAGCAGCGCTCCTCTTCCAAGGGCGTTTCCACCTTGGGAAGAACACTAGACACAATACCTTCTTTTTCTACAAGATTTAGTAGTGTTTAGCAGGTTTATGTTTGTTTGTTCAATATGCAGACACCTTTAGGGCTTATACAGAGCACTAAATAAATTGTAACTTGCTCTTGAGAGCAAAGCACATTTTTGGCTTGATTGGGATAGAAAACAAGAGGAGTCACTGCGTCAGAATTAGCCTGGGAGAACAGTTACTGGAACCAGGGTGTCCCTGCTGTGCCACAGGGAAGAGGAAAACTTACTTATCCATTGCAATACAGCTCAAAACTGAGTAGGGTACTTGGATGATGTTCCAGAAATGTTTAGCAATGGGTTTGTGCCTGCTGGTACTATTCAACATTGGCCCTGGTAATACGTTACTTTACTCATTTTTCTACTTTAAAAACAATGTAGTCTATTCTATTTCTATTTTATTTTAATGGAGACATAAATCTTTGTCCCAGCACAACATAGTAAAATGAAGTTTGAGTAACTAAGCTTGCTGGGGCAGAACGCTCTACATTTCTATAAAGTGTTCATTTGGTTTTGAACAAGCAACATATTTTCTCTCAGATATGACACATCCAATTTTATTTTCAGTGTTTATACATTTTCTGTTCTTTTGACAAGTAGCAGACAGTGTATAGTAAGCTATGTTATTATGTTGTAAAAAAGTTGCCAACTAAATATTTAAAGATACAAAAAGCTTTGGATTAATTAGGCAGAATTTACTATTTCAAAAGAATTTCTCAGAATGGAGGCATTCATTGCAACGGGGATTAAAGTGGTGCCTGTTTGCTGTTTTCTGAGATGGACAGCAGCTGTTTTGTAGAAAAAAGTGCAATAGGTTAATAACTGGGTCAGTTTTACCCTGGTGCCACTGTTTTCTTTTTGAGGGGAAGATTTGTCTGAAAAAATGACTGCAAAGGACAAAATGATGGGTTCTGTCTTTGCTGCTTTACAATGAGTCTTCAGTAGATGTGCTTAAGATTTTCTAATTGACATGCCTGCAAACTTCCCCGAAGTTACCTATTTCTCACTTATTATAAACTGTAATAACAGTTCTATTGATCAATAAATGCCTTTAGGCATAGTCTCATTCATTTTAAATTCTGATACAATAGAGATGGGTGAAACCTATTGCTTGCTTATCTGTAACTACCTGGAACATAATATGCCAGATCTTTTGAAGATTCATAACGATGTAGAATCTAATTCAGCTCCTCATTGCTATGTTTTAATTTCAAAGTCTAGTAGCAACAAGCTTAGCTTTTCCCTGGAGCGTGCAGGTGTAACACTGAAAACATAGAGGGAACAGATCTGAGGAGGAAAAAAACCACTATTTTTGGTTTCCATAGAAGTGCTGCAGTTTAATATACGTACCTGGCATGTGAGTGGCTGTTTGATATCAGGATTGTGTTCAGACACAGCAAGTTTCAAAGTCTGGTTCATTCTCACAGTATACGAGGACTTCTTTTCCACAGTGCACTGGGTAATCTCTGTTCATCTGCAAGGCCTCAATTTTATTGAATAACACAGGGTTTTATAAGTTGAATTTTTATTCTCACCTCTTAATATTCTTAGCAATTCTTCAGACATATAATAGTATCATAGATATCCTTTGACCAAAATAATTTTTTTGATGTCAGTGCAGTTCAATATCTAGACCCTAGTATTTTGCAGAGTTGCAACAGAAGTGGCCTACATCCATCTAGCAAAATTTTAATGAAAATGAAAATGTAAAAGAGACAAAATCTCCTATGTAATGTAAAGGAAAGCACTTTAAGGGATAGGGATGTCAGAAAAGGGGGGGGGAAGAGTAAGTAAGAAAACAATTTATACACAGAAAGATTGAGTTGGAGGTAATAGACGAAAAGTCAGAAAACAAATGTGGGTTCCAGCTGTTTCAGAGAAGAAAAATAAAGAGACAGAAAATTACTGAATTGCCTCAAATAACACTAGGCTGCAATGCTCTGAAAAGAAGCAGCAAAATCCTGAGCTAACTCTGAAAAGGAGAAGTAGGTGGGAAAGAGAAAGGGGAAAGACTAAGAAGGCAGAAGAGCAGTCTGTCTCTCTAAGTTTCCTACTCAGAGGGAATAGTCCATATGGTACACACTCATCCCTCCTGCTGCAGTTCACAGCCTGTTGGGAAGTCACTTTTAGTGCGATCAGCCTCTGGAGTGAACTGTTGAGAATTATGGAATAATTTTATGTGGTTATGTAATATCATAAAATCATTTTGAGGTGGCCAGGGAAATGTAGTTTCTTTTTAAATCAGGATTTAAATGGCTCTTGTTTTCTTCCTTAGCTTTGCCATACATTCTTATGCAGAGGGAATGTATCATAATGTTTTAACAACAGAAGCATTTTACAGTAAGCAGGATTGACTTCATGCTAAGTAGGTTTTATTCCCTTACATTAGCTTTTGGAAACTAAAACAAACACATCAGTGATTTTATGTCATTCTCGGCAAGACAGGAAAGAAATGCACAATTAACACTGCAAGCAGCTTTAAAATCTTCTCTCCTAACAAGAAAAACAAGTAATAAACCCAACAGCTCAATTTCTTACAAACTAAAGCATTTCTGCTTACATGTTTGCTGACATAATTTTTAATAATTAAAATAATTCTGAAATTGTTGCCATGACCAACTCCAGAATCTGATATTGTGATACAACTGTACCTCTCATGTTTCATACAGTAATGAGAAGAGAGATAGCCCAATTTTTTTTTTACAGTTACAGATGGATCTTAGTTGCTCTATGCCTCCCTTCCTTCCAAATTCAGTATATTCCAGTTAAATGTGAACAGGACACAGAAGCCTTGATCAGATTTTCTGCATTTCCCTGTTAATGGACCTCCACTAAGAAAGATTTTCAGAATGTTTTTAGTGAAGACTTGAGATATGAAATAACCATTTCATGTAGTCAAAATTGCAACCTAAAATAAAAAAAAATAACACCACCTGAAACAAACTCTTTAGCAGAAGTGTTTCTTTTAGTGTCTATATTGTCATGCATAAATATGACATTTGAAATGAATACTAGAATTCAAGGTGGGTCCTTATAGAGATGTTCCTTTTTAAGAACATCAGAAAAGTGAAATGTTCCCTTTTTTTTCCTGACTATGAGCTCTGTTTAACACTACAAATGCTTCGCTGAAATATAGTAACACGTTCCATGTGCACTAGGGGAAAAATGTGCTGAAAATGCAGACATCATCTTCTGAAAAAAGGAAAAAATACCAATACTTGTAAGTAAAAGCTATAGTGATAATGCTACCAGAGGCAGAAAACATGTTCTAACAATCAAAATTTTGCTGGGACCAAGGCTTTGTGCAGAAAGGAGGAGACTAGTAGACTTTCAGAAAATGATCAGGAAGGTTTGAATATCAGATGCTCTGTATGAGAAGTAGATTGAGAAAAAGGTGGAGGGACATTAACAAAGCCACGGCCATAGTTCTGTGATTGCTGGCTGTACTGTGGGTATTCTCATAGCAGCAGGGTGGCATTAGGTGTCTTCTAGAGAAGAGATGTTCCAGGGGGAATGAGGTTCCCACAAGAAAAAGGGAACCTGGATAAGTCAAAATAATGTGAAGAGATGACTTGCCAAAGGAAACTATGCAAAATTCATTCTTGGGGCTAAATGAGCTTACTGCCTTTCTTATATGACAAAAAAAGACTTGCTAAAAAGGTGTAACACTGCTAGGTTAATTCTTTATGTGTTGAGTTAAGGACCTTTTTAATCAGAAGAAAAGAGCTCTGCTTATTCTAAAACACTTAGGGTTTGTATGCAGAGTTTTTATTATACATTTCTCTGTATTTTAAGAATCAAATACAGCCCTTTTTTATTTTGACCTGCTAAGCTTTCAGCTGAGCTAAAGCAATAGCTAAAAATTTATGAACAAAATGGTTTCATCTACAAATACCGCAATGAATTCCCTTATAAGTAGATTGAATATTCCTATTTTGTTACCTTACTATAAGGAAAAAAATGAAAAACAAAAGCACTGGTTCAGGACTATATAAAAGAAGACATTTTAGGGGTTCCTTTGAGAAAGGAAAGTGCAAACATTTTGGCCTTTTTATAGAAGAAGTTTAATTATTTTTAGAAATTACTCTCTAAGAATAAGATTCATTATGTATAAAAAAAACATAAAAGTTTTAGTTCAAAATTATTTAAACAAAATATTTGAGCATATTTTACTTTCCTCCTCAATATATCAGAAAGGTGGGCTTTTCTGTTTCTTTCTTTCTTCATTTTTAAAAATCAACCTAGGTTGCAAATAGTTTTTTTTAAATTCTTGAAACATTATGTATAAATTTACTACTTATTTTTTGGAGAAAAAAATATAATTCACCCTAGTAGAATTATGACTGGAATAATACTTTAGAGCACTAACTGAGATGTAAATGTGAGAAGTGACTGACTAGTTCCTGTATGATCTATCACTACAATTCACCAGGATGAGGCAGAGGTGTCTTGTGGAAAAAGTAATCCAGACAAGAATTGCATGTCATGAAGCAGGCAAATTATCACAACCATAAATGCACAATGTGCTGGAACTGCATTTCCTAATGGCTTGTAATTTTTGTTTAACATTTTAATTTTTAGGGGCTACTCCCTTATTTTTCAACCATCTCTACTGCATATAAATATTTGTGTGAACACCTGATCAAGAAAAGAATGTTGTTTCAAATTGTAACATGTCTTTTAGCCTGAATGGGAGAATTCCATGTTTTACTTTGTAAAAATATTTATGAATAACTTTGAATCACTGAATATTAATTAAAATATTAATTAAATGCCAGAACAAAACAATTTTTCATAATTACTTCAAGTGTTTTGCTCTGCTGAAACAACTCAATGAGGTCAACACAAGTGTGGTAAACATTTTAGCCAGACCAAAGCTGTTCTTTGCTGGTGAAAAGAGTTCTAAGCATATGCCATTGCTCTTCCATGGTGTGTAGCCAGCCTAGGCTGCTGGCTCACTCTTCAAATTCAGGGTCTGCTGGTAGCAAGGAAATCCAGCTGGGCTCTCATGAAACTGCTTTTGCTCCACAGAAGCTAATGCAAGACCTGCCTTTAAAGAAAAGTCTGGTGGAGCAGTCCTAAAAAAGCTGGCTGATGCACAGACAATCTGCTAGGTCTAGGGAGTCTCCTGACTGAAAAGAGATGTGCCACTTTGTGAATTGTAGGCTTAGAGGATGGTGGAGAGAATGCTCCACCACATTGCTATCTTTCAGATTAGTCTACCAGGGATTGCTACAGCTAGATGGATTTGGTTACAGAAAAGTGACCTGCAGTATCGTTCCACACTCAGCACTGTGGTTAGATGCTCAAGGTTATAGTTGGAATGGCTATAGCCATCCAGTCCTGGCCCTAATGGCAGGAGAAATGTCAGCGACCAGGGAGGCAAGAGGCAAATAGTAGTAAACCCTAGGTATCCATATACCAATTCATCAAAGCATGTCTAAAATATCACCTTAGTAGTGATTAGAAAAAAATCCTCTTCCAACCACAGTACAAGCTTACACCAGGGTTTAATAACATAAACAAAGCCTTTAATCCTGTCTAGGCAAGAAAGTGCTAGAAAGAATCATAAAATTTATCAAACAGCTCAGAAAAATTCCAGTTGATTTTTTCACAGTAGCTACACCTTGTACTGTCAGGCAGGCCATTTGAACAGTTGATGGCAGTTGTATGAACAAAACTGTGAATAGTAATCAAATATGCAGAGAAGAATAAAGATGCACACAAAAATCCCTCAAATTTATGAGGCCTTTTCTTTAAAATTACTACTTGCAACATCATCTGCCACAATCTTTTTTTTCTGGAAAAAGGTATGAGAAATCTGAAGTCTTGCAATTTCCAGACTCTAAACTGCATATTGTGAACAAACTAATTACTACCTATATGACAGTGGTTAGCGCTGTTTATTTCCCTCCAATATTCCTTTCAAAATCTTGTTGAAAATCAGATGTATAACAGTAAGCTAACACTGTATTTTTAAACACGTGCTATTTTAGTCTTCTCATGTTATTTCACAAAGAGTACTTTGCCCATACAAAATATCAAGAAAGTAATTTTAGACACACCTTTACTAAAACATCACCTTTCTCAAAGATAGTAAGCTTACTAACGCAGGTTATCACAAACTGCAGTATACCCAGAGTAGGCAATATACCTCTTTATTTTTGTGGAAGTTGGAATAAGCTACAAAATTCTTATTTCATTGAACCAAGTGTTCAGTTAGTTTAAACTGTCTGTCTATATTTTCCATTTTTCTCCCTTGCTCTACATTCCTCCCCGATGTCTCACAGGGCACTGCTTTCTTTATAATATATATTCCTTGATAACTTTCATGTGTCCTTACGTCAGAGTCCATCCACGCAGACTGCTATTCTCCCTCACAGAATACTATACAGCAGAGTGGAAGATTTGTACCCTATTTGTTTGAGCTGTTTTAGCCGTCAGTGCTAAAGTACAATGGCTTCTAGTTGTCTGTAAATAGCTTTGTCCTTAGGGCTTGGAGGGCGGTTTATTTTTCCTGAAGCACAGCACAAATGTGATGCAGTTGAATAGGCATCGTAATGTACCCGAAATGCTATAGGGCCTTCGCTGTGCCAAAATGAGGACCATGAAATTCTCTTATTTCTTTTCTGCATAAATTGAGCTGATTTTTAATCTTCAGAAGAAAACTGACTAGAGCAAAGGGAATTATATTGATATTTTCAACAGTCTGAAGAATAATAGCTTTGAGGAATAACATCACTCATCTGTAGCTTTTTATGAAACTGGCTTTCTTCCATAACCAGGCTGATAGACTTTTTGATAGCTACTGTGAAACTATGTAAGCGAAACTATTAAATGTAACACAGAAAGTAAAAACAGTCCTTCTTAAATGTAGTTTGCTAAGTTGCTGAATACTTCATGTGTAAAAAAATAATTTTCAAAGGTGAGTGGTACTTCCACTTTTTAAAATTATTAATTATGCTTCATGAATTTATCAGTTAATATCATCATGGTTACTGTGTTCCCTTGTGATTTTCTTCATAAGATAATTTGGTTTTACAGGTTCAGTGGCATTTGAATACATGTTTAACCAGAAGCCCTTGGGCCTCTGAGGACACACTGCACAAAAACATTCTGAGTACATAATCAAGGATGTAATGTGGATTCAGGCTTTAAGCTGAGCAATTTTCTGTTGCTTGTTGTGGTGTAGGTATCTTGTTTTACATTATGCTCTCATTCATCATATACGAACAACTTCGCAGCTGTTATTTCCTTTCAGCTTAGGCAAATCATGCCTGTGGTAGCCAAGGACAAGATTAGCTCAATAAACAAAAGTTATTTTTAAACATAAAATTATTTATTTTGCTAGAGAAAAAAAATAATCTTTATATACAACCAGTGTATTTTTTGCCATAATTTCAGAAGCAAATGTCTCTGAAATGTATTTCCCTCTGCAAGTATTCCAAACTAACTATTTGTTGCTATGCTCAGTTAGCCTGAAATACCCTATAGATGATTTTGTGCTGGAGAATTTGTATTGTTCTCTATTGCTTTGTTCTCTCAGATATTTTTAAATAAGTTATTCAGGTGTTACTTTTATGTACTTTTGTTAGTTACTTATGGGATTTTTGTCACTCCTGAAGACAAAAGAAATAAAATCCCAAAACTTATTATAAATGTGATCTGGTTTATGCAAATTGAGATGTTAAATGTTACAAGAGATTGCTTTTTAGTAACTCATTATAAGATTTTTTTTTTTTTATTACTCTTCATCAGAGGATCTCAAAACACTTTACAAATAGCAATTAGTTAAACCTTTTGGTTCCTGAAGACTCACCACAGTCCTGAAACATTTAACTTTAGAAAATACCTGAATATTGTGTGTAATCAGACAATGAAAACTTCATAGAAGTAGCTGAAGAACAAAATAGGGAAAATTAGATTGTTTAAAGAGCAATGGAGAAATTAAAGGGCAAAGGTAACATTCCTGATTTTCTTCCTTTAAAGGTAATTGTGTCTTATTCCTTTATTTATGACTCTGTATATTTCAGATGCAGTAGAAACTGAAAACCATGTGTACTATCTATTTACAGATCTGTAAATGAAAACATCAACACTTTAAATCATACTTATATTAAAAGAGTAACATAACATCTAGGAATGGACACCTCTATCTTTGTGTTTGTGAATACAAAAAATTACATTCCCATATTTATTTTTCCATGGCTGTTTGCAATTTGTGCTCATTCAGGCTGAAATGTGGATATTCCCATGTACAACCAGTGGTAGGAAGCCTTAGAAAAGCCTTTGCTACAAACTTGTCCTGCTAGTACTGTCTACTTCCACAGCCCTTCTCAGTAGAGATCTCTTCCCAACTCTTTTCTCAGCCTTTAAGGTAACCCCTGGAGAAGTCTTTCCTCTGAGCGGTGAGAGTAGCCCATCCTGTGTTTCTTAGACCAGGTCTCCACCTAACATGCTGCAGGACCTGTAGCTGGCTGATTGCAGGACACAAGAGTGAGTATCAAATGTGATTTAAGGATATTTCCACTATACCAGTGAGTAAGCCAAGCCCTGGAGGACAGCCCTGTGATGAACACACACTCCAGTTCTTAAAGGTGCTGTGACAACATTTTCCTGCCTTAGATAAGGCCACCAACTCACTGCCTCTTGCCTGTTAGCTCCGAGCACTCCTTCACATAAATCTCTGTCCACAGGAACATCAGTCCTCTGATGTGAAAACACTGAGCTGCTCACCTGCATGCTTTATGTTGCCATGCTCAAGCATAATGCGCAGAGAAAAAGAGTCCTTTCTTAAAAGGTCATAAAACACTAGTTAATGTATTGTGTGTAGCTTACCATGGAAACACTCATTAATATTTATTTTACATTATTCCTTCTTCTCTAATACCAGAAAGTAGAAATAATAGAGGCATACAAACAGGGAGGCATTAGCTTGTATCCAAGGATAAATTTGAAAATAATTACTTCTGCCATAAATCTTGTAGTCCATATGGATAAGGTACAATACTGGCACTGATATCTACAGGTCCATCTGCACAGAGCCTCATTTTACTGCATAAGGTAAAGCTTTGTAAATCCAACCATCTGTTTTCAGTGCTGTTTATTCTCCAGAATCTCTAAGTAAGGCTGGGCAATAAAGATAAAATATAAAGAATTCCTCTATATCATATGACTAAATTTAAAAAAATAATATTAAAGGATTCAAAATAATATTTGAATATTTTATATAATAATTTCTGTCCCTAAAATTATTTAAAATAATAAACACATCCTTTGACTTTGGTAACGGCATCTGCTAAATGCTATGTAGTCATAAAGACTTAATCCTGCTTCACCTTACTGTAGAACACAGCTTCTCCACCAAAGCCAATAGAGTGATAGCGCTGCAGAATCAGGCTTGTATTTTTTTTCCCATGGATTTGCCGGCCATGATAATAATGAGTGGAAAATTTGTTTTGACTCTCCCAGTGATTTCCTTTTGGCTTTTGAAGCACCAATGGATGTTTTAAAAAATACTATCCCTCCCTCCTTTGTTGGGGAACACAGGATTATAAACACATTTGGTAATACCTACTTAGTGGCTTGAGTACTTTTGATTAGTCCCAGACATCTCTCTCTCTCTCTCTCTCTCTCTGAAAAAGTCCATTCTGCAAGATGATTCATGGATCAATAACAGGTTCGGTGCTTTCCAAAAATCCAGTACACTAACACTCTGTAACTGTGAGGTGCTGGAAAATGCTGGAAGGTACTTCTGTTTTGTCTAGCTTCAGCTGAAGTGTTCAAAGCTGATATAATTTTCCATGTGAAGAAGTAATGATAATGTAATCACAGAAGTTCTTCAGGTAGTACTGCACCTTAAAAATTCCTATTTAGAAAATATAAATCTGCATAGTCAGCCACATTTCCTGAGGCCAGTTTATTAGAAGTATCTGTATTGTTTGAAGAAAATGAAATTAAAGCCATATTCAGTTACATCTGAGCATTCAGTTCTGTTATTGATCCTGCAGAATCTAAAAAATTTCATCAAAAGAAGCAAGGCTTCAAGGCACCTTGGAGATCATTGAGAGAATATGAGGTTCTACTATCACTCTATTTTTATTTTTGGTTTTGTTTGTCTTCTTTTCTCCATATAAAATCAGAACAAATACTGAAGAAAAAGAAGCAGGAAGATTCTAATCTGGAGGCAGATCAGACTTCTCAGGCTGAAATGTAATAAGTAATATGTTATTGGAGAACAGGTAACATGTCCTAAACATTTATTCTTGTCATTATTTTAGAATCAGATTTTCCCCAAATTTCCATTTCCTACTGTCTGCATGGCTGCTAGAGGTCACTAGACACCCTGCCTGGACAAAAAATTGTATTTATTCTTTGACATATTCAACATCTTAGGAGTCTTTTTCAACCTAAATAATTCTGTGATTCTATATGGGGCAGTTGGAACTAGATGATCTTCAAGTTCCCTTCCAACCCAAACCAGTCTATGATTCTATGATACTATATGTAGCTTAAAAGCATAAACACACTTTGTGTTTTCATACAAACTCCCAAACCACTGACGGTTTAATTTAGAAACTAAAATCTATGGCCATCTCTTTAATTCAGTAAACACATATTCAAAATAGCTGGCTGCCAACCAGTGACTTAGGCACTGGTGATGGACTAGTTAAATGTTTAAACTAATAAAGATCAATCCAGGTGCCCTGAATAGGTGTGTTGTAACTTGTGCCCTGAATTATTTTAACTTAAATTACTATAAATACAAGACTGATGGATGGTTCTTTCTTTTAAGTTTTGTGTGTGTTTTTCTCTTGATAAGTCTTTATAAACTGCTGCTTGTTCTGAATTTAGTAAAAAACCATTTCTTTTTGCTTCCACCTTGTTCTGGTGTTTATTAAAGGTGACTATAATTTGTCTATTTAATGTTGGGAATTAACTCCATTTCTGTGGGTATGATAATCCTTAATGATGGGTTCATGGGACCCTAAAAGAGAATCTTAGCTACTCTAGCTAGCTCACCTAACATGGAGCAACACATATATCTATGCAAAATGCATAGCCTTATTTTTGTGAATTGGTGATAAAAGGATCTTTAAGCAACTAGAAGTAACCAGGAAAGCCTCCTGATGCATAGCGAGGTATCTGGGAAACATTCTGAAGCTCCAGGTGACACATTAGAGTGTGTGTGATACACCTGAAAAATTTTGCTTCACAATTTGAAGCAAAAGTGACTGTCAGTCTAGGCTAAGCCTCTCTTCCATAGAAGACAGAGGACTCCATAAAGAAATGTGTTTTAAACAGTGGCTTCATGTCCTGACTTCTTCCACTTTTGGAAGGTGAAGGTCCAGTGTTTCTTCTGCATTCCAAGTTTTCATTTCACAAAAGGAGCTCCATGAAACAAGTTCCCTTATAAGCAAATGCAAAATTCCTGTTTTTTTAAATTGAAATTAAGATGTGTGGAATAAAATTTGGAACAATTTATTCCTCAAAGACTTACAAGTACTTTCATGCTAGATATCAGTTTTGTACAAATGGGTGTCCATGTTGAACAGCTATGTGCCTGTTTTTATAATGTTCCTAAAATCATAACTTGTAACATTTCTGCATAAGTATTTACAAATTTCACATCTATTTTCCTTTGATTATAGAGATACTAGTTTTTTAAATTTTAATAAATACTGTTTGATGATCAACGGAGTGGAGAGAACTAATGAACTAATCATTCCTTTTCAGTTAACCTTCTCTGGCATGTCATCTCAACAGGTACCACTACAATCAGCTTCTTCTAAGAAGCTTCATAAGCTACAAAATGTGTTAATCATATCCAGAAACTAAAGAAAGTGTTTCATATTGGAAGAAGAACAGGAAAATCTCATTGTAGGTAAATCCTGTTAATAGTTTTTTAAGTCATTCCATTCCTGCAGCACAAAGCAACTGAATATGGAAGAGCTGGAAAAAAGTGTGTAAGAATGTTGGACTGTGGTTTAAAGTACAAAGGTTAATCTTTAATTCAACAGATAGCTGGTCAAAAGGCATGAATCTTACTTGTAAAGTCAACGTTGTTAGTTTTAAATAGAAGTTATCACAAACTCAGAATCTCTACCTCTGTTCATTAATCACTAGGCACCGAGGTGTAATTTCCATATAAAGACCTATCACATCTGTCCCCTCATCTGCTCTATATATGAGTCATTGGTTTTCCAAATTTATGAAATGAAGAAAATCCATTAATGTTCTGCAGTCAGATAAAAGGTAAATGCTAAAGTCCTTTAAAAACAATCTCAAGTACTTTGACTATTATATTCCCATTATTTACAGGTTATTTAAGTGAAGTTGCTGCAGGAGACTCATCAAACTTCTGTCAGCTAAAAACCAATTGTTATGTCAATGGAAAGTGATGAAATTTCCCTGAGGGGCTAAGACAATTTAGAAATAGAGTTGCAATGAATACCGTGAGTGACAAATGTAAAGAAACATCTTCTGTTTTGGCCAATTTCTATAGATAATAGCATCCCAGAATCAAAGTCACATTTAATCAATTAGCACTGATTTTGTAAACAAGTTAATAAGAACAAAATAGTATCTCCTAGAGCTTTATCTACTGAAAATGCCATTACAAAACCATTATTAAACTCTAATATTCAGTGACCACTACAAGAACAGATTTTAAATCAACATCAATAAAATTGATATCTTGCATTATGCATATAAATAAAAACTTATTTTTTCTAAGGATTGACATAATGACTGTATATTGTTTAATAATATAATATTTAAATTTTAGGGGGTTAAATTTGCAAGCAAAATCTATTTTAAAAATATGTTTTCTAGAATCATGGGTAAACTGAGTAGAATTTAAAGAATGCATCTGTGCAATTAGTAACAAGTTCAGTCAAATCTTGTACTATATCAAATTGCTCTTCCCGCCAAATTATGTGAATGTTTCAAACTACCCTACTTTAAATAGACTTTGCTAGCACAGTCCTAGTAGTACAGCATGCAACTAAAATAAACAAATGAAAAATATACAATAAAAATATTAAAAAATACATTTTTCTTCTGCTTGTTTTTTCAGAAAGCATAGGGTTTTTAAACTAGTTACCTCGTCAAAATCTGTATTTACTGCTCTTGGTGTGTTGTAGAGTAGGAAATGGACTTAAAACTCTGGTCATCCTTTTTGGCTCAGAAATGCTTGACAACAGTCCAAGCCAATCATTGCAGTCCTTGTGATATATAAATTAGAATAGTTTTAATGAACCTTTTTTATAAATTGAAGATACCTGTATAATTTTTTAAAGTTATTGATATTAAAAAATTAAAACTGTATCATGCATGTAGTTTGGGTCATCTATGGTCAAATATGTTTCTAATCTAAAATATGTCTTTCTATATCTTTCATTGGTCTAAAATCTGATATCAAATACCTAATCTAATACCTGGATAATATCTATCTAATATGTACAAGGATGTGGATATTTGAATACTAGGAAATAGAGGGCAAAATATCTAAAAATAGTCTTAATTTGGCTATCATGCCTATGATACTGTGTAGTATTCATATAATGAATTGATACTGTTTTCCAATAATCAGATTTTTAACGATAAAAATCTTGTATGCACATGGCAAATCCCATATGCGTTTGGGAAACAGACACCATTAGATGCTGCTTAACTTTTTTTTGCGGGGGGGAATGAAATAGTATGCTATATTCAAAGACTAAAATGGTTTTCTAATCTATGTCTTGGACCTTCAACAGCACAGTATTTATTATAAATATGGAGCTTTATCTACTCAATACAGAGAAGATAGAATATACTGGGTTATTGTGCACTGGGGAAACTGTCATCTACTGACTTCAAGATGTGAAATTATAATGGATTCATTGTATAAATTGCCATCTGGGGATGAAGGGTCAAGTCTTTCTCTATAACATGAAATGAGATCTTTCATAGTTTCCTTATAGCATGAGTGATTAAATGTGCATGAACAAAAGGTTGGGTGTTCTTTTTTCCTTTTTTTGGGGATGATTAGAGAGTGAATCTAGTGAATCTCTACTGATGAAAAGTTGGCTTATGCTGAAAGTGCACATTCTTTTTCCTTAATACAATCCTCAAACTTTGATATCATGTTTTCTTCTTTATGCACAAAAAGTTAAACAAGCCACTTTTGCTAAAAACTGTAGCAAATTCTTTGACTTGACTAATGAATCAAACAAATCTTACTATATTGATAGCTTGGGAGCATCCAGAGGAAAAGAAAGTGTAGATGATGTGTGGCTGGGAACACTTATAGATCCTAACTGGTTTTCTGCGGAGCTCAGGATCTGTCATGTCAGATGTATGTATATCAAGTATTTGAATGTTTTGTCAGATTAGCTAGGAAAAATATAAACATTTGTAACAAAAATGTTCAAAAATTGAACCTAATTGACTTAGCTTGTATATCTATTTTGGGGAAAGTTGAACCCACTTTCCAAATTACATTGATTGTAGTGATGAACTCCATTGACTACACCTCAGTGCAGGAGAATCCTGCATGTGGATGTCTGTCTGTCACAAACTGTCCTCAGTTCCCACCTTGCTCCACACTAGTGGTATTAATGAGAGGAAAGGAATTTAACTGTATTGTAAACTTACAGCAAAGTATGCTTCCTTTTGGCGTACCTATCCTGACAGCTTGAATCCATGGTAAGCACAGATCTGAGACTCTACTCCTTTACCCAAACACTTGGGTGGAAAAAGAAAATACTGAGTGCAGTTATTCTTATTTCCTGTGTAGGGTGAACAAAACCATAACCTAGTTTATTGTGAATTGCTATAATGGTGTGGTATTCTGCTGCTGTCTAAGGTATATTGCTAAATTAAATTCCTACAATAATGATATTTGCTTTGAAGCAACATGAAACTAACTCTTCAGTTTTATGTAATTAAGCATTTCATATCAATCAGAAAGGCATAATTTATGGCTATTTTATTTAATCTCTATCATTTCAATAATATATATAAACTATAAATGGCAAGGCACCAGATGTAATTTTATACAGGATATCCACCAACAAAGCAATAATGATCAGCTATAATAATACAAAAAAAATTTAGAAATGAGTTTTTGATCTTGGAAAACCATCATTTAATTTTTGATCTTGGAAAATTATCATTTAGAAAACAAAATATAGGAAAATTTATAAATAATATATAACATAAATGAATGATCTGTTTTGCTGGGAATTCTGTTGTAAAGCAAAAAATTTTGGTTCTATGCACCTGGTTATAATCCCCAAATTAACCTTGAGCTGAGTAATTATATTTATTGCAGTCCTATTTTGGAAAGAGAGAATTTTAATTCATAAAGGTATGCAAAAAAAACGCTATTAATTTATTTGCTGTGACAGGACCACTTGATATTGCTAGATTTTATACCTACAGAAATATTTCAAATGAGCAGCTTTAAGTACCAAAGGAAAATATTATTTTCTCAGAAGTGCATTGAGCTTCATGTTTTTATTGCAATAGCTAGTTAACACAGACTGGGAGTTCTTAAAACAAAACATCAGTATTGAACCAGAAGCCAGGTTATAAATCTTTCATACTTTAGCTAGAGTGCTAGTAATCAAGCTGAACTCAGTGCAGGTGCCTATAGGTGAAATTCCATGTTCTTTCCTATATAAGAAATTAAGCAAATAATTCTTTGTTTCCAAATAAATAGATCTTTAACAGCAACAGTTCATTTTTCACTAAAAGTTCCTTTTTTAATGCTTAGTTTTATTAGTTTATAATATAATTTTAAAAATCTTTTTCTTTCAAGCAGAAATTATAACTTTTGACCATTAGATGATATTTCCACATTCTTGAAGAACCAAACAACAGCAAAACCAATATCTGATAACCTTTTATTAATGGCTATGGAAGCTGAGATTTGGCAAGAAAATGGTATCTCTGAGTAGGTGAGCTTTTGAATTTTTCTTGCTTATATATTTATTTATTTGTAAAGTTATCCATCTATTAAAACAGTATTTCATATGTCTGGTGCCGCTGACATAGAATAGTAGCAATAATCAGAAAGAAGGTTGTCCATATGCCTTATCAAAACTTCTTTTTAGTATAAAATTATATTCTGATTCAATAATATTTTTCACTAGAAAGTAGTAATGGCTCTGTAGCATTTTGGTGATGGGTATACTATATTGCCTGCTCTGGTGTGTGCTTCTCTTTCCTGTTTATGCATCCTGTTCCAGTGTGTTCTGGAGTCATGCTTGGGGTCAGTTTTCCCACTGACATGTTTAGGACATGAGGGAAATAGTAGTTAGAAAGATTTTACCAAGGGTCATAAAGATCTGGTTATAAAGACCTGTTAACTATGAGGTCAGACTCTGCCCATGATAGAAAGTGCCTGATAGAAATGCAAAACCCCCTGACAGAAATGCAAATATACATATATTTGCAAATAATCACAACTGGCTTTTTTGTTTTGTAGTTTTTAGTTTTGACCACATTATTTACTATTTGAAGAGCATAATTCTTAAAAAATGGCAGCATCTCCACAAAGGAAAACCTAATAAACACACCCTGTTACATATGGAAAAAGTCACAATCTCACAGAATGTTTGAGGTTGGAAGAAACCTCTAGAGGTCATCTGGTTCAAGTCCTCTGCTCAAGCAGGGTGACCTAGAGCCAGTTGTCCAGGACTCTGTCTAGACAGCTTTTGAGTATCTCCAAGGAGGAAGACTACATGACCTCCCTGGGCAACCTGTTCAGTGCTCGGTCACCCTCACAGTAAAAAAGTGTTTCCTGATGTTCAGACGAATCCTCCCGTGTTTCAGTTTGTGCCCACTGCCTTTTGTCCTGTCACTGGGCTCCACTGAAAAGAACCTGGCTCCGTCCTCCTTTCACCTTCCCTTCAGGTATTTCTACACATTGATGAGGCTCCCCCTGAGCCTTCTCTTCTCCAGGCTCAACAATCCCAGCTCTCTAATCTCAGAGAGGAGATGCTCCAGTCCCTTAGTCATCTTATGGCCCTCTGCTGGACTTTCTCCAGTAGCTCCACTTCTCTCTTGTACTGGGGAGCCCAGAACTGGATGCAATCCTCCACGTGTGGCCTTACCAGTGCTGGGTAGAAGGGAAGGATCACCTCTCTCAACCCTGATGGCAACAATCCTCCTAATGCAACCCTGGATACAATAAACCCTCTTCATGGCAAGGGTACATTGCCCTGAGATAAGTAGTCAAGACTGGCTGTATATGTACTCACTTCACAGAACTTTTCTCTGGGTCCTTCTCCTGTCTTAAAATATAAGTATTCATCTGTCTGGATTTTCAGATCAGACAGTCTAAAATAATCCTTGGGCTACATGAGAAACCATAAGAGAGGGTTATCAGAAATATATGGTTGAGGGTATGTCTCCATGACTCTGGTGTTTGCAAGAGGACATGCTGTCATGTTTCAGAGTGAAATGTCTGCTGGGGCAGTGCTGAGAAATGCAAGAGATGAGGGAGCCAAGCCTGGTGCAATCTCCTCCTCACCACCTTGCAGAAATAACCTCACTTGTGCAACCACTCAGTGTGTGTCAGAGCACTGAAGTCTAGCTGACATTGGGTGAAAACATGTCAGAAAGAACATGATCAAAAAAACAGTATGTGTGACAATGACTGCATGGATCTGTGCTTAAGGCCATATCACAATACCATTTTATTCGGTTGTAGAAATGTATATTTAGACATTAATAATATTACTTATTCAGACATTAATAATATTAATTTAACTGTAGAAATGCCTTTAAGCACACCTTTTTGTTCACCCTCCACACTTTTTCACATGCTTAGCTTTAAATTTGTGCTTTGATATCCATGATACTGAAGCATATACCTAAAATCAAGGATGCATATGAATGCCTTTCTAAGGAGACACTTTGCTATATTTGGCCTGCTATTTATGTTGCAGTGTCAGTTCCCAAGCCCTCTTGGGTTGCTTTGCAGGTGTGAGTGAATCTTTCTGGAAAACAAGGATAAGAAGGTAAAAGGCTGACAGCTTTCTAAGGCAAATAAATCAACAGCATTAGAGTGAGGACATAAGACTGGGTATTTTCAAGGTTTCTGTTGAAGGACACTTTGGTTCTGGAAACACCTCATCCGAGTCAAGTAAAAGACAACTTGTCTCAACCAGGGTGCTTTATGTAAGAGCACAGGGTTTGACAAGTTGATTTGGTAAAAATCTTTGCTTCAGTCTTTGAGCTCTTGTAGGATAAAGTCTGCCCATCTCCACAAGTGCAAGAGAGGAGAAGCCTCCTGGGGAGGGGGGCAGCTGTGGCTGGGCAGCTGGTGAGTGCTCCAGGATACTGACAGCACAGGTGGTGTGAGCTGTGTGCTGATACACCTGCAAGTGCCTTGGCATGTGGCCTGTCCACTCACTGTTCACTGGAGTCCAGGATTTTGCCTCTAGCTTACCTGGAAAACAGAAAACTTGAATGGTGGCATTCCACCTCTTGCTGTGTAAGCATAAAAAACTAAATCAGCACCCAATGAAAAAAGATTATTAATTTCTTTAAAATAATTATTGTGAGATTAGACCATGGTATCAGGTTTGTAAATAAAAGATTTTATTGTTATACTAGCCTATGTTTCTTTTCTACCCTCCTCCCTATTTAAAAAAAATTAAAATTCTAAGCTTCATCCCTTAGAATGGTTCAGTGAAATATGTGACTCAGATCTAAAATATAAAAGGTTGTCATGCCAAACTACTACAAAAGGGTTTTTCTAACCGATCAGAACTTCTGAATTATTCTACGGTCCAGCATTGCACAGTCCTGCAAATTGCAAGTTCCTATAAGGTGCCTTAGCACTGGATGTCAGTAAAAATTAAGCCAAAAGATCAGGCATTTCATCAATGCTTTATTCTGTTCAGACAGTTTTCACATATTTTCATGGGTGGCACAACTATTCATACATTTGAATTGATCATGATAATGCCTCCGTGCGCTGACAATTGATACAAATGAGATAAAAAGGAACATTTAGTCATCAGATGATAACTTCTCTATTTAAAATTCTCTCCTAAATTAAATGGGACAATAACTGTCAGGAATTAATACCGAAGGGGACTAAATCTGTAGCTGCCATTATGTGTTAAAAATACCCTACCATTGACATTTTCACTATACATGTCAACTAAATCCACAATTAGTATTAGCTCTGAGGAATGATCTGACATATGAATGGGCCACAGAATCAGGAAACACACCCCCCAAAAATGTAATACACTTCATAATGTGAATACAAAATTAAATAAAATTTAAAATAAAATAATGGGAAATACAACAAAATGTAAGTTGTGGATACCAGTACAGAGCTTTCTGCTGAGCTCTAAATCTGCAAATTGTGTCAGAGTAGATAGTCTACAGCACTCTGAAGACAATAATCTCTTCTCTGACTTCCACCAAGTAGTCACACGCTCCTTGGGCAGCACACAGAAATCTGTGAGTGTGGAGATTAATTGCATTGCCCAGGGAAATACATCAATATAACTTGTAAGAAATGTGTTCTGGACGAATAGTTGAATGTCATATGAGCATTTCTTGAGTTTTGAGTGTATAATACCATTTAATTATTTTTTAATGATGAACTTAATTATTAATGTAATGATTCTGTGATGCAGAATATTGAGTTTTTATAATATGAGATATTATTTATTTCCAGTAACAAGTTTTTACAGACATGTCCTCTGTAGCATTTACATTGTGATTCATTGAGGTCTTTAATCCAGATACTGAAAGAAGTGAACTAGCCCTCTGCTTAAATGTGGGTGCTCATTCCTTCTTTTTTCTCCAGTCATTAGTGCTGAAATTGGTAGCCATGTAGCTGGACAGTGAACCAGGCCAGGAACAGATCTAAGTTAAAACTAATCCAGCAAAAAGGGGGGAAAAAAGGTTAATTTAACTCAGTTCAGTTTGTTGCATGGCTCCATAAGTGCTTTTGCTGGTTTAAGGGAGGGGGAGCAAGGGATTGCTGAGGAATGAAGAGTGAGGGTAAGGTTAGAGACTATACAAGTTTGTACAAGCTTGAAGTGTTCACAGATCCATAGTGTTTGCCTTGGTAATCTGTTCTAAGTCCATCACAGCTATGCAATTTCAGAACAAAAGATGTTTTTAAAACAGCAGACTAATTAGAAAATTACTAGAAGGAAATACAGCATAGAATGAATCACACTGTGACAATGAAGTTTTGTCTACTATTGTGTGTATTTTTTTACCCAGCTGTGTTAGCTTACATTAGCTAACTACATCTTCCTCTCCTTAAAAGAAATCATCATGTGCAAATCATCTCAGGAAAAAAGTCATCAGTAAAAAGAAATTTCTTTCTCTTAATGCAAGGTATTACTGTTTTATGATAAGAGCTATAGGGTTTAGCTCATTATATATAACTTTTAGAAACAAAATAGTGGCATTCTTTCTGAGATAGAATGTTCACATATAATTTAAAATATAAATGACTGGATAATACTGAAAGATGAATCAAAGACAAAATACTGTTCCTGCTGTATTCATGCTGCAGAGGGAGACTGAGCATTTTTTTCCTACAGTGAAATAAAAAGTGCATTTTCAAAAGCAGGAAAAAAGAACTTGGGTCTGGGAGAAATCTCTTTGATCCTGAAGTTCTGATGCCTTTTTACAGCAGGCAGCAGCATCATATAATCCTATCTGAAAAGGTAACAGGTTCCTACACCAGCTTGCTGCTTTCCTGCTTGAAAGTCTTTACCAGAATCTCACTCCTTTAATAGTGAAAACCCTCCAATTTTTCAACTCAAGTTAATTCAATTGACCAATTAAATTATATGACTAGAGAATCCACATTTGTTTGTCAACGTCTGGATTACCTAGGAACTTAGAAATCTCATTTTATCCCTGTTTTGCCGCCTCCAAGGCATATTATTCATAAATAAGGGTAGTACAACATGCCATGATAGCATTAATTGCTAATTCTGGCTTTCCAAAACCAGGCTTTGCTTGGCAAGCTGAAGTAGCAGTCTAAAATGACTAACGCTTCTATCCTTTCACTAGCTTAGTTGGATGTTCAGGGAGTTCAGTGGAGAAAGGCATGGGTGGATTTTCTTCTTCTCCAGCAGAAACACCTGCAGTTGGCTCTGACAGTAGACCTGCTTTTTTCTCTGTTGTTTATGGCTTTTGCATTCAAGTGGCAGATGAGGTGCTGACACAAAGATGTCACAGACTCACATTTGAATTTTGCTCATTTTTGAATCTGTAAGAAAGACTTACCAAGGAGCATTCCCAAAGTCAGTAAAGATGAGGCTACATTGTTTTGGTGGGAGGTGAGAGTAGAGCCATGAGCTGTGGTGTGCTACTTGGCCTCAGGGCCAGCCAATAGTCCATGGTCCATTTTATTACCAATTATAAGTAATCATAGTCGAAAGGACTTGGCTGTAAATTTTGCTCCTATTCCCAGACTGGTGAAGCAGCTCGCTTAGTTTTTGTTTTCTAGACCATACACGCTATTCCTCTTTATCTTGGTTTTATAGGAACTCACATGAACTCATGTCAATGGTGTGTATAACATTACACAGTTGCAATACCTGTCACAATAAGAATCGATTGACGCAGTTGTGTGCTTGGTGAAAAATAAACATCTTTTTTAGCTATGACATCACAGCTGTATATTCTCAAACAGTGCACAAATGTTAATGAATTCTGTGCTTGTGAAATGCCATGCAGAGATCACAGTTTCTTTAGAAAAGTTAGTTCCTCAAAAGGGATATGATTTTTAAAAACAAATGTATAGTTACTTCAGTATTTTGTCAAATTTCCTAATAGCTTTTTCAATTGATGGCTATTAGTGTGGTAAATCATCTAGACTTACTTCTGCCACTTAACTGAATAAAATATTCAAAATTTTGTAGTCTAAAGAAAGATTAATAAAAACATATAATAACTTATGTTTACCAAGATGAAAGTTAAAACCTCTGTCTCTGTGAACACTCCTGACAAAAAGAGTACTGTTCTGATGTTTGTGAAGAGCAAACAAAGTTGTGGGTGTAATGGATGTCCAATATATATATAATATTTATCCTGTATTTGCAAAATTGTCTTTGAATAAAAAGTATGTTGCTTGCAAGACCTACTTGTGTTTCAGGCACAGCCATATCTTCATTTTCTTATTCAGTGGTCTTGTTTTGTGTTTCTATGTGACAGTAATCCTATAGAAACACACTACCTACAGCTGCCAAATCATTTTATCTAGGTTGAGGAGGTTGTTAGAATTCTCTTCTCTTAGGACAACCAACGTTTGGTACATTCAAAATATTGTGCTTTGAACTAGAATAAATGCTACTTGCTGAGGAAGCAGCACCATCATTGTAAGGTGAAAAAACCTTCCTTTGTCTTCTGTATTTATGTCAGAAGTGGAATTAACGGCAGTAATAGCAGCAGGCCTACTCATGATACTGGTAATTTGATTGAAATTTTGTGGCAGAAAGTGAGTATAACACATAGCCAAGTTTAGCCAACTGATACTGACTCACTTACTCGCACTTCAGCACTTTTCCTCACTTCTGAGATAAGGTATTTAATTTCAAAGTGGTTTGAAGTGTTCAATCAGAAAAATCACAAATTCTCAAGTAAAACTGTTCCAGCAAGGATTTTATATTGTAGAATTCAGCAAGAAAAGAAAGACGTTCCCAACTGCCACTGCTACTCTTTTCCTTGTAAGCCCCCAGTTTATATTTTTTTTTTGTTTAGACACAGGAAAGCAGAAATGTCCTCCATTTGATTAGTATATAGAAAGCACATGAGCTGGACGTACCTTGACATTAGCTTGACTTTCTGATTGCAGTATGCAGCTAACTGACAGGGATCACAGAATCACAGAATGGTAGGTGTTGGCAGGGACCTCTGGAAATCACCTTGTCCAACCCCCCTGCTTGAGCAGGTACACCCAGAGCAGGGTGCACAGGACCGCATCCAGGCAGGTTTTGAATATTTGCAGAGAAGGAGACTTCACAATCTCTTCAGGTGGCCTATCCCACTGCTCTGTGACCCTCACGGTAAAGAAGTTTTTCCTCATATTCAGGTGAAACTTCCTGTGTTCCAATTAGTGCCCACTGCCCCTTGTCCTGTCATTGGGCACCACCGAAAAGAGTCTGGCCCCATCCTCTTGACACCCACCCATCAGATATTTATAAGCATTGATAAGATCCCCCCTCAGTCTTCTCTTCTCCAGGCTGAACCAACCCAGGTCTCTCAGCCTTTCCTCATAAGAGAGGTGCTCCAGTCCCCTGATCATCTTTGTAGCTCTCCGCTGGACTCTCTCCAGTAGTTCCCTGTCCTTCTTGAACTGGGGAGCCCAGAACTGGATGCAGTACTCCAGGTGTGGCCTCACTAGGGCAGAGTAGAGGAGGATAACCTCCCTTGTTTTTATGCACCCCAGGATACTGTTGGCCTTCTTGGCCGCAAGGGCACAGTGCTGGCTCATGGTCAGCCTGTTGTCCACCAGCACTCCCAGGTCCTTCTCAGCAGAGCTGCTTTCCAGCAGGTCAGCCCCCAACCTGTACCAGTGCATGGGGTTGTTCCTCCCCAGGTGTAGGACCCTACACTTGCTCTTGTTGAGTGTCATTAGGTTCCCCTTGGCCCAGCTCTCCAGCCTGTCCAGGTCTCGCTGAATGGCAGCACAACCTTCTGGTGTATCAGCCACTCCTCCCAGCTTGGTATCACCAGCAAACTTGCTGAGGGTACACTCTGTCCCTTTGTCCAGGTCATTGATGAATATGTTGAACAGGACTGGACCCAGCACAGACCCCTGGGAAATACCAATAGTTACAGGCCTCCTACCAGACTGCACTGTTGACCATGACACTGAGCTCTGCTGTTCAGCCAGTTCTCTATTCACCTCACTGTCCACTCATCTAACCCACACTTCCTAAGCTAACCTATGAGGATGTTATGGAAGACAGTGTCAAAAGCCTTGCCGAAGTCGAAGTAAACAATATCCACTGCTCTCCCTTCATCGACCCAGCCAGTCACGCCATCATAGAAGGCTATCAGGTTGGTCAACCATGATGTCCCCTTGGTGAATCCATGTTGACTACTTCTGATAACCTTCTTTTCCTCTACATGCCTGGAGATGACCTCCAGAATAAACTGTTCCACCACCTTTCTGGGGATGGAGGTGAGGCTGACTGGCCTGTAGTTTCCCAGGTCCTCCTTCTTGCCCTTTTTGAAGATTTGAGTGACAATGGCTACCCTCCAGTCCTTGGGCACCTCTCCTGTCCTCCATGACCTTTCAAAGATGATGGAGTGTGAACTAGCAACAGCATCCGCCAGCTCCCTCAGCACTCATGGGTGGATCCCATCGGGGCCATGGATTTGTGAGGATCCACTTTGCCTAAATGGTCTCTAACCCAATCCTCCTCAACCAAGGGGAAGTCTTCCTTTCTCCAGATTTTCTTTCTCACCTCTGGGGGCTGAGATGCCTGAGGGCCAGCCTTAGCAGTAAAGGCTGAAGCAAAGGCGGCATTCAGTAACCCTGCCTTCTCTGCATCCTGCGTCACCAGGGCCTGCCCCCATTCAGCAGCAGGCCCACAGTTTCCCCAGTCTTTCTTTTACTACTGATGTATTTGAAGAAGCCCTTCTTGTTATCCTTGACATCCCTTGCCAGATTTAGTTCCAAGTGGGCCTCGGCCTTCCTCATTGCATCTCTGCATACCCTGACAACATTCTTATATTCCTCCCGAGTGCCAAGTCCCTTTTTCCACATATTGTAAACCTCCTTCTTCCATCCGAGTTTTTCTACAAGCTCTTTGCTTATCCATGTGGGTCTCCTGGCTCCTTTGTTTGACTACTTCCTCATAGGGGTGCAGTGATCTTGAGCTTGGAGGAAGTGGTACTTAAATATTGACCAGCTCTCTTGGATGCCCCCTCCCTTCTAGAGCCCAAACTCATGGGATTCCTCCAAGTGGGTCTCTGAAGAGGCTGAAGTTAGCTCTCCTGAGGTCCAGGGTTGTAATCCTACTCATTGCCCTGCTTCTACCATGCAGGATCCGGAACTCCACCATCTCATGGCCACTGCAGCCAAGGCTACCCCCAGCCCTCACATCCTCAACTAGACCTTGTTTGTTTGTTAGGGTAAGGTCCAGCAGCACATCTTGCCTTGTTGGCTCCTCCACCACCTGTGTCAAAAAGTTATCCTCGATGCTCTGCATGAACCTCCTGGATTGTGCGCTCCTCGCTGTGTTTCTTTTCCAGCAAGTATTCGGGTGGTTGAAGTCCCCCATGAGAACCAGGGCCTGTGATTGTGAGGCTACTTCCAGCTGTCTGTAGAAGGCCTCATCAACTTCCTCTTCCCGATCAGGTGGCCTGTAACAAATGCCCACAACAGTGTCATCCATATTTGCCTGCCCCTTAATTTTCACCCATAAGCTCTCGACTCATTCTTCCTCCACACCTAGGCTGAGCTCGATACATTCCAGTTGCTCCCTCACAAAAAAAGCAAGTCCCCCACTTTGTCTTGCTCTTCTGTCTTTCCTAAAAAGTATGTAGCCATCCATGACAGCATTCCAGTCATATGAGCTATCCTACCATGTCTTTGTAATTGCAATGAGATTGTGGCCCTGCGACTGCACACAGATCTCTAGTTCCTCCTGTTTATTCCCCCTGCTGTGTGCATTGGTGTACAGGCATTTCAGAGAGGTAATTGAGCATACAGGTTTTCCTGGAGGGGTGCACAAGGATGCACTATAGATATTCACACCCTTGAGGTGGTTGGTCTTCTGATTGTTATCTCGCGAGGCAGCTAAGGCACTTTTGTGGCTGCTCTGGTTGGTCTGGCTTATTCGCCCATTGAATGTGATGGCATTAGCATTGCCACTTTGGACCCCGTCCCCCAAGGTCTCCATTTTAAAGCCCACCTCACCAAGTTGGCCAGCCTGATGCCAAAGATTCCTTTGCCCCTTCTATACAGGTGGATTCCATCCCTCCCTAACAGGTTATGGTTGCTGGGAAAGTCCCATTGTCGTAAAAGCCAAAACCCTTGCGATGGCACCAGCCACATAACCAAGAGTTGATTTGCATTATTTGTCTGTTACTGGCTGCCCATTTTTCTCCAGCTGGTAAAATGGAGGAGATGATGACTTGGGCATCGATATTTTTCACTTGCTCACCTAGGGCTTTAGAGTCTTCCTTGGTTCTGCTCAGGCTTTGGCTTATAGCATCATTTGTGCCCACATGGAAAGGTAGCAGTGGATAGTAATCTATGCTCTTGATGAGTTGTGGCACCCTGTCAGTGATGTCTCGGATCTTAGCTCCCAGAAGGGAGCAAACCTCTTGTAACTCCCTGTCAGGTTGGCAGATGAGTGCCTCAGTGCCTTTTAGCAGAGAGTCACCCACTACAAGCACTCGTCTCTTATTTTTACGATATCCACTCTGTGCTGCTGGTACAGTTGCACCTTGCAGACCTTGCTTTAACAGCTGTTAAAGCTTCATATCTGTTGTTGGTTGTGATGCTGGAGGGTGGAGACTGAAGCAGAGCCCTGCTTTTGTGGGTCCAGGGTCCAAGGTGCCTCATTCTCAGTGGTGTCCACTACAGGAACGTGGTTCTGAAACCATATATCTCCACGTTGGCTCCACTAATACTGCGCAGTCTTTTAACTGTTTCCTGCAACTTGGCCACCTGATGCAACAGATCATCAACCTGTGCACTCCCTGTGCAGGTACTTACCTTAATACCACAAGAAGGGTCTGGGAACTCGTTGCAACCTACCACCTGTACTAAAGCCCCTTTCCTTACCAGTTCCATCTGGGTGGATGCATCAGACCTCTCTGGGGCTTTCTCCGTAGGAACACTGGTTTTAGTTCTGAGGCAAGTGCCCACCATTTTGGCAGAGACCTAGAGCAGTTCCCTGGGCTGTGGATCTACAAACAGGGTGCAGCGCCCTTCCTGTGAGCCTGTCTGTGCAAACTGCCATGCCATGCCCTGGCTGATGTGCCATGCCCTGTTTGCCTGCCCTGGTCACTCATGATCCCTAGGGCTGTTTAAATCTCCTGCAATGCCCAAGCCACGTCAGCCTCGCTCGCGAGAGCTGCCGAGACCTGGCAGGCCTCTCTGCTCTTCCTTGGGTTTCTCTGGCTACAGGAACCCCTTTGTCCACCCCAATCTAGCGCCCAGCCATGGAACTTACTGTTGCCACTGCTGCTTTCCCCGGCAACTCTCTGCGTTCCCTGGGAGTTACAAGAATGGCAGACTCAAACTCTTCTTGGTAGTGGTGGTGGTAGATAGTGCAGCAGCCACAAGTAGTAGCTTGGGAGGTTCAGGATGCAGATTGGGAAAAAAATCTTCACTGTGAGGGCACTTTGGCTTTGGAAAAGGTCTTTGAGAGAGTCAGGGAGTCTCCATCCTTGGGGCTTTCAATACTTCACTACACAAAGCCATGACTGAACCGATCTAGTTTTGTCAATGGTCCTGCTCCAAGCAGGAGAAGCAGATGATCTTTTGCTTGATTATGGTCCAAAGTAGGCCATCTTCAGAGATAATTTCCAATTAATGTTTCTGTGATTTTACAGAATAGTTGAAATCCCGTAGCACAACATGCAGTACATAAAGGATTTGTTTAGTCCTCTCAAATGCCCATCTTAGTCTTTCCAACTCAGTCCATCTAAAGGCAGATTTTGGAATTTCAGAAAGTACTGGTATGGACAGTACTTGAATGTTGCAGGCACATCTTTGTTCTTGATTATTGTTTGATCTAACCATGTTTAAATTGATTTTAGCAGATGTGTTACCAAACATTTCAGAGGTTTCAGAGAGGTATACAGAGAGGATAATATATCATACTGAGAAGAGAATGAGCAGATATTAATTTCCACCTAATTTTAGACTCACAACAGTTAGACTTTCATGTCTAATATAGCCAGACCTGTATGTTAATCAGTCAAGAGCTTGTGAGCGTATGCTGGCTTTCCTAAGATAGTTGTCTAAGATAGGGCACATGAATCACCTTCTGAAAATGCTGATTTCTGTTCATTATGCAGCTTCCAAGATGACTCAGACATAAAGCTTTTGAATGCCTAAACTAGGGCACATGAACACAGGGCTTGACACTGTGTGACTGAAAATATATTTATTTTATACAACAAAGCATTAGAAGAAATCAAGTAAGTTTACAGCTTAGTATCGTAATTCAAACCTTCATAATCTCAATATTATGTTTTGGGATATCTTATGCCAGTGCATTACTTCTAAACACATCAGAAACGGGCTTTAAATTATTACTGTGTTTGGAGGTACAAACACTTCAAATCATTTCAGCTGCTTTGATCCTGACTTTTTTTCCTATGATGTATATAACAGAAACTCTAAAGAAAAAATAAAAGGGGAACACTTAATGGCTTAAACTGGCATTATACTATGTAAGCATATATTGTATAATAATAGCAACAGTTAAAAAGAGTAACGCTGATGACAACTCTGTTTTGTGACAAAGTGTCTTGCACATTTCTTTGGCTAAATCAAAGTTAAACTTTCCCTTGATCAATTATTCAACAGATTTAATGAAAGGAAGAATTCTTTACATATTCTCATTCAACTGTAATGTAAGCAACCTTGATCTTCATAGTTGTCTTTTGGTGACTTGGTGAGAGGCATGGCAATGCATTTCAATTTTGACTGATATCAACATAAGCAGTTTAGTCCTAAGATCTTGATTGTTGTTACACCCATCAGACCTCTGAGATACAAAAGATGACATGATAATATCTCGGGTGAAGCATACATCATGGAGACAATGTTGAGTTATATGAGAAACAAAGAACGTTTGATCTTCATGAAGACAACAACTTGACAGGTCAAGAAGAATTGTGAAAATGAGAGTCACCCAGCCATTTATGCTGTGCTCTAATAAATCCATTCACTGCACTGGAATCAATCACTCTCTTTAAATCATCAACCTGCATCTTAGTACTCAAGTGATGCACATCTATAATACAGCTATAGAATAGTCAGTCTTGGTCTAGATATTTTCACCTTACAGTTGAAAAACAAGTTTAAATAGTATTTGCTGATTCTTGTGGAGTTCGTTAATTTTGCTGTGGTAGTGAAGGCATAACTGAAACTGAAATAAATTTCTAGGTATTCTTGCTCGGTCAGAATTGAAATGACTTGTTAAAATTCTACAGGGTCCAACTTTAGTTATTATTCTATGTCTATTATACCAGTCAATTGGAAGTTTTCAGGGATCTTCAGGATAATAAATCCAAACCTGAAGTGAAGAATATATAGGCCCTGCTGCCTAATGAAATCTGTTTTCAGACTGTGAGTGCAGGTTTTAGTCCCATTAAGAAAATTTTATTACAGACCTCAGTGTATTGTACTGGCATATCTCATATGTGTTAGACATTTGGCATATATAAGCAAGTGTTGCAAAGTAGGCAGCTGACAGAGCAAAAGCACCAGAAGACAGCAGTTTGTTTTGATTTTGACATCAAACAGAAAATTGACATTTGCTGTACCTTAGCCATCTGGGGGGTGAAGTACTACTAATAGAAGAAATACAACTAAGGCTATTTAAAGAATCTCACAGTAACTAGTGTAAAAGTATAAACCTGTGAGGCACAGCTATTACTGTTTACTGATTCCTTACAGAAAGATTTACTCCCAGTGTTTCTGAATTCAAATTCTGATTAATATAAAATGCCTTGGTCACATTTGCTGAACATTTTCTCATTTCCTTTTGAAGTGTTTGGTTCTCACAGTTTTGGCATTTGGGTCTATAACCATAGATTTGGGGACAATGGGTTTATTATTATATGGTTTATATTACACTGTTGTTGTTATGATATGTATATTATTGAATTAGTGTAAATTAGTATTATTGTGGTACGCAGAATCCTATCTAGGTGAGCAGCTCATTCTGAGAGGGACAGTAGGGGATGCTCATAAGCAGAAGAGAAATCCTGGTGGAGTTAGAGTGCCATAAAAAAAGCAAGAAGCAGAACTTTCTCACTGATTCATTCAGGAACATAATGTGATTTTTTGATAAAAAGAGAAAAAATAAGAGCAGGAAAATAAAAATAGGCTTAATGTGTCTGATCTTTTTTTAATAAAGACTTCTGCTGAAGTCTACAGTGTTTTTGAGATGGGGTCAGCACTGCACTGCACAGAGCAGTGCAGAAGAGTATACAAAAGCATAGGCTAACAGCTCTGCGTCTGGAAGCCTCCATCATTACTCCCTCGGTCAGAACAGCACATTAAACTCTTCTAAGATTCAGGGTGGGATAATATAAGAGGAAAACTAGTCAGAAGATTAGGAACCTAAAAGAAGTGGCAACCAGCTAAATGGTGCTCTTCAGAAAGGGAATGGCGCACAGAACAAAACAGGCCTAGTAGCCTTTGTAAGAAGTGAAATAACCTGTGAGTCTAAAGGATGGAACAGGTAGAGCACAAGCAAGAGAATTTCAACTAAAAAACCCAAACCCTTTTTTTCACAGGGAGGAGACTATTTCTGAACATTTTCTGGTAAAAGAAAGGAAGAAGCCAAGGCCTGCTGCAAGAAAGAGATTTAATATGGCTTCATGAACAAAAGATAACTCATTCCCCAAGGGGGAAAAAAAAAGTGACCAAGGACCATACCTTCCTAAATGAAGAAAACAAGGTTAGTGTATCTTTGTTTCATCAATTCAATCATAGAAACACAGAATTCAATAGGAATTGCATTGTTTTTTTCATTCTCTGTCATGCCCAAATAAAAATGTGCCATTTGCCTTAACTGCAGCCCTTGTTAGTATATATCTACCCTTATTATAAGATGTAGCTATATACACAGATGAGAAAGGTTAATGCACAGATTTTAGCAAGTGAGAACGTTTTCCCTTCCTGCCTTGCAGCTAGCAGAAATATTTCCTTTAAGAAACTTACTCAGCCTCCAAGCTTGTGGCTGTGGAGTTCCAATCTATTTCTAGTGATTTTAACACATACTCTAAATTAAAAATATCAAGGATTTTCATTCAAAAATGCCTAGTGGAGGTTACTTGCAAGGACTATTTTTGCCTTATCTTACTACTTAATATTATTTTAGCAAATAACTTGTGCAAACAGGAGGGAAAAGAGATGTGCCTTTTATGGCCTGTTGGGCTGGTTGACTGGTAAGTGCTGTTGAAATGTGCTGTGTTAACTTTATGAGTGAACTGAGGAAATGCAAATTGTCACGTCAGTTAACATTTCCTGTTCCCATAGCTCTGACTTCCAGCCATGACAAACACCATCACTGTATTGCTTGAGCTTTACCTTCACCTTTCTAATGAAAAAGGATTACATATGTTACTCTTGCTTACCTACTATGCTATGGATCCCTGCTAAGTGAGAGAAGTGCTGCTGGTGACAGAACACCCCTTGCATCCCTGTGATGGCATGTGAGTCTCACTTCTAATTAAACTCCTGGCTAAAACTGTAAGTCGCTGCCTATCTGCACAGTGAAGGAGAAAGTGAAGAACATGCAAATCTCCTGCTTGCATTCAGCACAGGAGTGTCCCATCACAGTGGCAACTCACAGTGCTCTCAGAAAAAGACCTTGCTTTAGAGAAAGGCTGGATGACAGTTATTTCTCCTTTAGAATTAACTTAACTTGTAGGGTAGTCAAAGCTTAATTTCTTTAATATTGAAGGAAGCACACTGCTAGAGTTCTGGGAGATTTCAAGCCTTCTGGTATGGTGATTAGTCTGTATTTTCTTGAATGTGAGTTAGTGTTCTGAAGGGATAGTTTTAGCATCAGTGTGTTCAAGGTAATTGTACCATGTTGTCAGTACAGAATTCTCATAAGGACTTGAAATCAGAAGTTTAGTCGTAACTATTTGAAAACATGTTTGAGCAGAAATGTCTATGTCCTGAAAACAGACATGAAAAAGAGTCAACTCAGAATGTAGAGAAAATTTTACTATGGTTTACATTTATATTAGTATTTGTGTTACTGTTTAGTGTCAATCCACTTTTATGTTAAAAATCCTATTTATCTTCCTCCAAAGAGGTAATTTAATTTTATCTAACAAATTTCCTTCTTGGAGAGAAGTTTTACAAGAGTTCCCTTGATAAAACTAATAATCAGCCTGGAGTGAAACTCAAGAGTCATGTTTAAAAAAAGACAGGTTGGGCAATAAATAGAGAAAATAATAGAATATAGATTTCACAGTTAAAGGATCATCTCTTTAGTTAGGAAGACTTAGCACTGTTAGATAATGGGTGGCAAAGAGAAAGTGAACAAACCACATATTGCACATATAGAAATAACCTATAAATCTGTACAGCCAAGATGTTTGGCTGATTAATTTCTTCCCCAGCACTCTGTGTTACACTAAGCAGCTAACAAACTTCCTGCAAACTACAAGCTTTCTTGGAAACATGTTTTAGTACTGTTCTGTGTTTTTACTTTTGTATTACTTCTTAGATATCCTTTAAAAAATTGGCTGTATAACATGTGCACTCTAATTCTCACTGGAAAGGTGAAGGTAGTTAAATTGTTCACATTCTGAACTATCACTGGCCTACTATAATTACAAATTACTCAGTGTTTCAGTACCATCAGATTCATCTAGCATCCAAAGAAAAATTTAAATACTTTAAGATTGTATATAAGCAAGATGTTAAAACAAAAAATAATTCTACTGTTTAGTAGAGGTGTGTGAAAAAATGGAAAAAGATTTTTTTGTTTGTAACGATTCAATCTTTTTCAGACCATCAGTCTTGGAATGCAGTTACATCACAAAAAAACCCCTATTGAGTCTGAGGTTGTCTGTAAGTTTGGCTTATTTCAGGATAGCCACATTGTATCATTTATATGACTAAAAGGGACCATACCCTGTGAAATATGTGTGGCTGAACACACACTTTGCATACCCCTTCAGTGAATATTTGAACATTTCAGTGAAAACAGATTTGCTGTGATCATTTATGCCATTCAAATGCTTGATGAAAATAAATAAGAAAAGCCTAAGAATACCAACACATTCAAATTCACATTAATTTTGAATGACTATTTTTGCTACATATTGTGTGCTTCAGATGTTAATCTCATCAACACATGCAAGAGCAGTTCACATGGGAGGTGATTCCAGTTACAGGCGGTGTGCAGCATGCGTATGCTCCATTGTGTTCATTTGTTTTTGCGTGTTAACCCTTCTGCCAGTAATAGCTATCATTTCTCTTGTTTAAATAGCCTAAATACTGCACACCATTGTGGCTTAATAATTACCATTGACACACAACTAATTCAGTTCCCCAGTCCTCTTCAGCTATTCCTCTGACACATTTTCTGTGTTAGACATGCTGCTCTTTGACAGTCATGGCTCAAGTACAAACTGCTGTGACAGCCAATTTACAATTTAGATGTAGGAAGAGTAATTCAAGACCTCAAAAAAATCTGTAAAACACATTTTTTTCCTATTGTATACTGTAGAGTTTCCATCAGATGACGCTACATCTAGTTTTATTTCTTTATTAAGTTTTGTTTTTTTTTTTTTTAAACTAAGTATCTCTGTAACAGGTTTTTAATATGACATATGGATAGACACTAATGGTGTGAAGTGGTGATAAATAAGGAAACTGTTGTGTTTTCAGGGCAAAATTGGGATTCTTAAAGCTCCTCTGTATTGTTCTGCTGTGGGTGGAAGAGACTTAAAAACTGATAATATACACCAATCTTCGTATGAAGAAGTCTGCATATGAAGAGCAGAAGTACTACTTTTTATGTATTAATTCTACACAGCTCTCTACCACATGTTCAGAAAGAGAGACTGATGAAAGGCTGCTCTTTTCCAGTCCTGAATATCAATATAGGCAGCAGACCTACTAGAGAAAGAGAATATGTTACTTGGGGGAAAGTGACAAACTTCAGCATTTTTGTTAAAGATAAAAAAATCTTTGGAAGAAATTATTCCTTATTCTTTGTTAAGTGCTATGGTTAATCTGTATGAGTAAATATAGCCTCTCATCTCCTCTCTAAAAAAGCAAAGCCTGAAAAAAATAAAACACCAAACAAACAATAAATTAGGTCAATGTAATTTTGGGATCAGGGAGCAAAACTGCAAACCTACTTTAATTGCACGATATTGCATTTAACTGCAATAGCAACAGAACACAGCCATACTGAAAGGGAAGGCAAGTGTGTTTGGGGTGCTGGGTCTGTGTGTATTGTTGTTAGGTAATGGAGTCATTCTCAAACCCTGTATACATCGAGCTGTACTGTACATCATTCATTTATTACTAACTTTGGAGATAACTTAGTTGAACAACCTTGCACCTCAGATCTCATAAAGGGAGATATATTTACAGGGGCCACTAAGCTTAAAAGAATAGCAAAACACACTCAGTACACTGTGAATGACGATCGCTGAGGGGAAGCATGAAGAGGGTAGGGCATTTATACTCTTTTGGCACCATTAATTTTAATGTGAAGCTTGGGTCTGAAAGGCAAATTCAAATGAGCATACAGGACTTTGCAAAAAGTTCTCTTGGAGCCTGAACTTACTCAGAACAATGAAGAACAATGAAATGCTGAACATTAAATAACTTAGAGATTTGAGCTGATGCAAACCCCTGTCATTCAGCTATATCCTGGCCTGCCCCTTCCATTAAGCACTTGGGAACACCATTGTTTGATATGGTAGTTTAGAAGAAATTAAAGACATTCTATGCCATATGAGTGGGAAAATCTGGAGCCAGGAACATCACCACCCTTTTTTAGAAGCACTGCATGAGAATGTATGAGTGTATTAGTGTGTGAATTCAGTTACTGGACTTTTCTGTGTGTAGCCTCTAAAGTGGATGAAGCTGTGCCTACATGTTCCTTTTCAGTTGCTTCCTGCCTTCAACACTTGCTTGTTGCACATTGCTTGCATGGACACCAAAAAGTGTTTGCAGGGAAAAGGGAGTAGGACAGGGGAAAAACAATGTTTGTAGAATAGCACATGGATGCTCAACTGAATGAAGCGGTCAGTTATCAGCTTCTGTGGACAGTAAGGATCCAACAACTTATTCAGCCCTATAATAATCCATGTGGATAATTTCATGTATCTGGACATTACCAGATGCATTACCTCAACTGCTAGCATATGACACTGAGGTAATTTATATACCAGCACTTTTATAACAAGAACTTAGAATTCTATCATTTCATTTTCCTGCCCTGTGAAAGAAGAAAGATGAATCTCGACAGTTTTGACTGATGAGTCAAATAACTGTAATGAATCAAAGTATATTTCTAGCTGCCAGATATAATGTGCTAACTATAATGTTACTGAACAAAACTATTTTGGTAAAATACCAGCAAATGAAGGAACAGAAGAGATTCTTTTTACATCTTTGGGCTTACTATCGTGAAGAAAGAAAAGCCTAATATGTTTATATTCACACCATTCTTAGCATGTTGACTTGTTCCTCTGTGTGTATATATAGATGTTTTTTGACTAGCTATAAAAATATTAATTCAAGAGGAGGCATCGAACTTCCCAGCTCATTGGGAACTGACAGCTAAACAATCTTCAATTTTGAACAATGGCTTGTTATGAAATTCATCTGAGTTTGAAATAGATTAGAATAAAATATTCGTAAAGATAAGCACATATTTAATATGACATCTTTTTTAGTGTTTAATTTTTCCTGAAAAAGTAAGAGAGTTTAATTTTATATCAAATGATTGTACTTTTTCTGGTTTTGTCGACTAATTTTATTTGGTGTCTGAACCAAATAATTAGTTATTAATATATCTTTGCTTCAGTTGTGTTTTAATTTCATATTATGTTGTACAGTGCAGAGAGAGAAGAGCATCCTGAGCCATTCAAGGGATTGCAAGTCTATTTTGCCTTCAGAGGAGACCTGAGGCAGATGTGTAGATGAATAGTTAAGTCTGAGCCATAATTACATCTTTGTTGATACACAACTGTTGAATAGTGTAAATAATCCACATAATAACAACAAGAGTCAATGCAAGTTTTTCTTTGCTCACTAGAAGTAGTTACCAATAGTTTGATAGGTGAAATGCTGTTATGATTGACAGATATTTCCCTATAAATTCTGTACAAATAAAATGGATGCATCTTTATCATTGTAAGTAGATCCTAACCACTCTCCTTCTCCCTCAAGAGGCCCAACACTTCACATGAGGCTTCATATTCTGGTCCAAAAGACAGTGTAGAAAATAGAAGCATCTAATGTGGTACATATAAGTGTGGGGGTGTAGCACATGGGTGCAAGTGTTCATTATGATACTTGTGAGAAAGGCACTCAGACTCTCTAAGTTTGAGCTGGGTGCAGGTGCCCAGGTGCTGGCAGGGGGCTGCGGGGCGGCCTCTGTGAGGAGCGGCCGGGGCTGCCCCGTGCCGGACACGGCCGGTTCCAGCCGCCTCCAACCCGCTCGCCCCAGGGCACGGCTGAGCCCCTCCGACGGTGGTGCCCCCACCGTGATAACAAATTTTAAAAAGGGAAGAAAATGCCTGAGAGAGGAGGAAGGATCAAAAAGGATCAAGAAAAATCAAAGGAAACACCACAGTCAGAGGAGGAGGCGGGGAGGAGGTGCTCCAGCCATCGGATCAGAGATTCCCTGCAGCCTGTGGAAGAGACTGGAGAGCAGAGGGTAAGCGTGAGGAGAGAGGAGCAGAAGAGGGAAACCTCTACATACTGACCATAAACCCCATCCTCAACCTCCCGGTGCTGCTTGGGGTGGGGAGAGGAGTTGGGAGTGAAGTTACATCTGGAAAAGCGGTGAGGAAAGGTGTTGGTTTAATATTTGTCTTTTTGCTTCCCACTACTTGAATTAGTAATTACATTTTCATTTTAACTGGCAATAAATTAATTTTCCCAATCTGAGTCTTTTTTTCCTGTGAAGGTAGGTGGTAAGTGATCTCCCTGTCTTTGCCTTAATCCACAAACTTTCTTGCTCCTGTTCTTATTTTCTCCATGTCTTGCTAGGAAGAGGGTGAGTGAGCAGCTGTATGGGCATTTAGCTGATAGCCAAGGCTACCTCACCACAACTATATTCTCTAAAATACCATTTAATAGAGCTAACACAAGAAGGAAAAAAAAGATAAATAATCTTACATACTTTCAGATGCTGGGAATCCCAACTTAAGCAGCATCAGACAGACCTCCTATCAGGGCATGGCACACAGTGCCGATCCCGTCCGTCGAGAGGTTCACCAGCATTTAGAGCTCTAATAGGATTTTCTTAGAAGAAAACAGCTCTATTCATCATTTCCACTGTCAAGCAAAAGGATGCTTGCATGAGAACATGTTGCTTCACTTTTAGATATAGCCGAGGACTTGCAGGTGGTGTCATCGCTGCTGCCAAGTGAGAGCTGTCTACAGGCTTTTACATTACTGTTAGCCTTCTGAGTTTATCCTGTGGCCAAGGGATTTGTGCAGCACAGCACAGGCCTGAAGGCACAACTATATGTTCAGGATGGCACAGTTTAGGACAGGCCTGCACCTACTCAGATTATGTTATGTGGATGTTATGTGGATCACAAACTCTGTGGTGTACAACAGTCCAGATCGCTACCTCTGGTCACTCAAAAAAGGCAGGTCTGAATGGGGGATGTACTTGGGTGATGGAGTGTGGTGGGTCAGCCTTGGTTGACAGACAAAAACCCAGCCAGCCACTCACTCACCCCACCTCTTCAGCGGGAAAGGGGGAGAAAATAGGATGAGAAAGTTCATGGGTTGAGATAAAGACAGGGAGATTGCTTAATAATTACAAATCCAACTCAAATTGGGAAAAATTAATTTATTGCCAGTTAAAGTAGATTTGGGTAGTAAGAAACAAAGTCAAACATTAAAACAACACTTTTCCTCCTCCCTCTTCCAGGCTCAGCTTCACTCCCTCACTCTCCTCACTCCTCTCCCCCCATGAGTGGCACAGGAGGGGATGGGGGCTATGGTGAGTCAGTACGCAGCAGCTTGTCTATGCCATTCCTTTCTTCTCACACTTTTCCTCTGCTCCAGCCTGAGTTCTCCACTGGAGCTGGCTGGAACTAGCTGTGTCCACCTGGGGCAGCACCTGGCCTTGTCTGACAGAGGTTACAGCTATCAACACCTGGATACTGTCACCCAATACACAGCTAGACCCTGAAGATGCATCTGCATGTGTCCTCTAGCAGGACTCTGGCTTCTCCATCACACTGCAGCACATTTTTCCTGTGCCTGTCTATGGGTGCATCAGGACAGACTGTTGTTTGCAGTGCATGGGACTGCAGCATGGGAGAAAAGCTCAACCTTACCAATGGCAAAAAGCCACCACACAGATGACTGGTTGCTGTTTCTCTGTGGATTATACTTCAGCTCTGAATTTCTCTTTGCACTTATTGTGCAGAATTTTTTTCCTGATTTGTCAAAGGTCTAGATCAAAATAACTTATGATCCTAGACCTTTCCATTCAAAATGTGTGCTTGTAATATTATTTATTTTCTCAGAAAATGTGTGAACACACATCAGATTGTTTTTTGAAACAAAAAGCTTTTCTCAGTTCATATCATATGTAGACTTAATACACTCACTAGCAATAAAGTAGCTGTTGATTATTGCCCTGCACAGTTGTGGCAGCCTCATTAGTTTTACTATGTAGCTTGCAGTAGTTTCATGCCAAATTAAAAATACAGGTCATTCAAAGGACTAATGTGAGATCAGCCTGCAGAAATTTGAAGCTCACCTGAAACCAGCATTTTATAAACATACAAAGCTACTTCACATTCCATCCAAAAGCAAAAATTCACGATGGGTATAATTAGGAGTGTTGTTCTGTCTTAGCAGTTAGGCTGTGGCTGATATATACATGATTATGGAAATAAGAAAGATGTTTTTTACTGTTCACATGCTATTTAAATATTGAATGCTTATCCAGGGCTACCCCAGTCATGGGAAATGTTAAACAACTGAAACATCTTACACTTTTAAAAACAAACAACTTATACTTTTAAAAACATTGCTTACTGGGCAATGAGCCTGATTTGAAGACCACTGAAGTCAAGGAGTTCTTTTCATTTTGTGGAATATATTATTGGCCATGCTCGGTATCTAGCTTTGGGTGGGATAGTACAGTCACCCTCCATGTGACAATATTTTGATGGAATAAGAGGGGTTCTTCCTATACCCAGAACATGTTAGGACAGTGTTAGAAGTATGGTATCAGGTACTGATGAGTCTCCTTTTGAGGAACAAACAGGGTAATGAGGAATGGATAGGCTCTTGTACGAGCAGGTTGAAAGAGCTGGGCCTGCTTAGCCTAGTGAAGGCTCTTGGAGGCAATTACTCTTCTCTACAGGTAAAACAAAAGGCTAAATCTGGTAGGTGGCCACTTATGAATACCTTTGAGGTATTGTTTCACACATGAGTCATGTGCTATGGGGAGGTGGAGGGAGGAGGCATGAACCGAAGAGATACTAAGCCCCATCTCCACCCTCCTTTACGTGAGAGTTCCCTGCATGGCAGCATCACAAATTCTTCCTGGCTTGTAAACCTGGCATGTGGGATTAGGGAGACAAGAAGCAGCATTCTGGAGACAGGAGCTAATGGAAGGCTAAAGTTCCTATAATCTGCCCTGATAAATCATCACCTGGGTAAACACCAAAGAGGGAGACCATCTGCTTATGAAAAAGAAAAATGTTGGCTGTGGTAAATGTGTGAGAACTGATGAGAAATGCTGAAGATAAGAACAAGGTTGCTAGTAAGCTGAAAAGTAAAGTTTCTTAGTGCTCTGTTGTTAACAGTTTTACGTTTAACTGGTTTAAGAAGGGGACTTAATGAAATTATGAAGAGGATTGTATGACTTGGCTGCAGGGAACTGGTTTCAATTGCCCAAGATGTTCTTTCCAAGCTTTCACAATCTGTTTCTAAGTAATGTTTCTTCTGATGATTGAAGATTGCCAGTTTTTAAAATTATACCCTAGTTGATGTAACTACAAAAGCTATTTTTGCATAGCTGTTTACAGATTTCTTCTCAGTGTTATGTGCTTTACTCTTTATCTTCTTTTCTCTGACTGTCTCTTTTTTCCTCTGTCATTTATATGAAGAATTTTCTCCAGCATGTGAACACCTACCATCAAAAGGCTTAAAGAAGCTGTTTTTCCAGTGTTTGCTTACTACTGGAAAACTCTATAGATATGAAAAGCTTAATGACATTCAGATAGTTAAATAATTGAAATTAAATAATTTTAATTTAACAATACTTTGAATACAGTGCAGTGTTTTTTTTGCTTGCAGACAATAACAGGTTTTCAAAAATTACACAAGTCCTCTGTATGGTTGAATGTCTCAGAATGCATTCTCTTCCTAAGATTTTCATGCGCTTAAAAGAAAGTGATTTTTTCCCCATTTGAAATTCATGTACAAATAGTCTGCTCCAACAAACAACTAAAATACCAGAACACAAAGGAGCCATTTAGACTTTAATGTGGTCCGATATATGCAGACAATACACCTGCCTTACCATCAAGGAGTATTAATAGAAATAAAGGCAAATTTGCATCAAACTCATGATGAATAATTTTAAAAAATAGTTGCAAAGTAGTTAATTAGCAGATTCATAATAAAAGGTTTTAATGGATGCTACATTTCTGAAGCTATGTGAAATAGGAAGTACTTACCAGAGGTAATAACTAGTTTAATTTCCTTCCATAAGTGTAACAGCCATTCTTTGCAAATTATTGTGCTTAGGAGCTGTGAACTGAGACCACTGAGAGGAAGTTTCTCTTCAATTTGGAAAACACATATATGAAAATGTAATTCTGTCCAGGTGTGACCCCCAATCACTAAGATTAATAAGGATGTCCTCATTGACTTCAGTTGCAGTGGTGCTCTCCGTGAATATATGTAGTGTTTAAGTATATTAAAGGTATAGTACAATATTAAAAAGTGGTAATAATGCTTACCACCATCACTGTAAAATAGTAAAGTACTGAAATAAAGCAGTATAAGACCCCATAAAAAAATCTTAAGCATCCAACATTTCAATAATGTTATCATGTTCATATACATAATCAGTCCTTTTCAATAGCATTGCATGAAGAGTCTCCACAGTGTCAAAAGAAAAAAACATATATTTTTTACCTGTTAGACAGAAGGTATGGTTCCAAAGGTGTTAAGGATTTTAATGGGGTTACACAAATTTACTTGAGGCCATTATACATCTGAAACCTCAGGTAGTAGGGAATGTATTGTTAATTACTGGAATAAATAAAAAAACCCAGCAGCTACTTCACAACTTCACAAAACCACTTTAATAAGATTTAAACAGTTATATTTAATAAGCATCTATTAATAAGATTAAATTACTACATAATAATTAGAAGGAAAAACCTTAAATTAGGGGAAAATGGCTGATTTCTGTATCAATGTCCATATTAGAGTTCCATGTGATGTCAATATATACAAGACTTCAAAACTCGAATAAAATACACAGCACACATATGGCACATATATTATAAATCAAAACTAAATGGAAAGAGAAATGCATTGTAAAAGGTCTCTTCCTAAGAAACCCAGAAGTATTACGGTAGTTACAGTGTAATGGGAAGGCCAGTTAACAATTCGGGACAGGTATTAGAAGTTTTGCTCTAGTGGAGAGAGTTTAGCAAAGAAGAATTTAAACTTCTCTAAACATCTCTAAACATGACACTAGTGAGCAAACGGTGTGATTCAGGTCTCTGTAAACACAATTTCCTTCCCCAAGTACTAGATAAGAAGTTTAGCTGCCTCAACATCTAGACAAAATGAGATGTCAGACTGAAGGATTTAGCAGCTTTGATGATTTGTTTCTATGCTCCAGGAAAATGATAATTGGGATCTAAAGGATACAGGAACCTTTACTTGCAGACTGCTGACAACTATCCCAATTTCAGGTAATAAAAGGGAATCAAAAAATCTGCCAGGTGCTGAAAGAATGGGGCAGTCCTTAACTGGACTGGAAAGACTGGATGAAGAAACCCTGGAGGTTTATTCAGGCTAAAACATGCTACTTAAAATTCCCACCACATCTCTCTTGTTTAACTCTGCCCTCAGGATCTTCTTTTTCTGGCCAAGGGGACAGGGTGCAGATATCACTTTCTGTGACTGCAGGTTAGGATTGACTAGATCAGGACTTCTCTAGGTTTTAATAATGCCCACAGAAACAGAAATCCTGAGATACCATGGTAAGGAATTCAATATAAGGACATAGATAAGAGAAAGCTTTGGAAAAGAATATGTCAATGTGCAGATGAACTAAAAATAGCCCACAGCCCTCCAAATATCCTTCACTCACCACACTTTCCCATATCTCTTTCAGCTCAGCACTAGAATATTTCTTTCTTACATTGTAAATGATGTGAGAAGCTGAGGTGGTAACTTTGTTGTTGATAAGCAGCTTGAATACTCAGAGGCAAGAGGCCAGTGAGAACTGAAACTTCATGTTCAACAGAATGAACTAGTTTGGATGCAGCAGAAGGGCTTGTGAGAGCTATCCTTACCATGAATTTCTAATTCCTCTGCTACTACTAATGGACTGTTCACCAGTCCTGAGGACAGCAAATTCCATTCCATCAGAGTATTAAAAAATTATGTAAATGAGACATGGAGACCTAATTAGAGTGCAGGGATTGCATGGTTTAAGGAAAATTTCAGTTATGTATAGGTAATTACACAACAGCCCTTTTTCCTAACAGGCTAAAACAACTCCATTTCAGCATAATAAGTACTATAATTAAAACAGCTTTTCAAACTAATGATGCATGAAATATATAATAAAAAAATTTAAAGTCCAAACATCTATAGGATTTGTTTAAAGACCCAGGAAGCATGTACAATAGAAAAAGCATTATTTTGATGCAGATAATATAATAACCTTTTATTTTTAGCAACAGAATGCTAATGGCAAGTGCAAAATATTCAATGTCAAGGAAGATTCATGCTAAGCTACAATATGAATTTCAAATTTTAACTTTGTTCTTGTTCTTAGAAGTAAGGCAGAATGAATTACATAGATATGGATGCTGAAGGAGGGGGCCTGGGTGGTTGCAATGAATTTTCAGAATGAAAGGTTTGCAAAGATGAATTAAAATTAATGGGCTGATTCAGTCTTTTCAATCATACTATTAAAGCTAAGTATTGAAATGCACATTTTCTCCTAGTAATTATTGTTCATTTTTGTTCATTTTGTATCTTCCTGACTTTTACTTCACTTATCAAAAGATTTTTTTCTTCTCTAAAAGATGAAATCGCGGCAGCCTAACAAATTGTAGCAAAGCAAAAAGAATTGTGCTTCCTAAAAAGGAAAAATGATGGACCAACAGGGACATAAACTTCTGGGTGTTGAATTATTTTTATATATATTTAAATGATACTTTTGGATCACAGGAGTTCAGTATCCTCTACTCTACTCGGAAGATAATGAAAACTTGATTCTGGGATGTTAAAAAATAAAGTTTTCTTCTTAGCTTGCAAAGCACCTGGCAGGACTAAGCCCTGAAGTTATACCACATTTTCTTTCTGGTTTCTTTATTTGTTTGTTTGTTTTGTTTTGTTTTGTTTTGTTTTGTTTTCTTGCAAAGCTCTCTTTGTTGATCCAATGAGCTAAAATGTATTATGTTGTACTGATTTTTTCAGAGAGGAGAATGCTCTATGACACATGAAAAGCTGAAGGAAAACAAAAATACCAAGAAAAATGCATATAAATGTCCTTTTCTTCATGCTGGTACATGGTGGGGAAGAAAACTGGAAGAGTAGTTCAAAGTCCAAGATAATATACATATTACCAGTTCTTGGGGGGATTTTTTTGTTTGTTTGTTTTTTTAAAGTTTGTTCCAGCTTCCTTGGAGATTTCACTGCAAATCTGACAAGTTTGGGCTGTCTGTGTACCACACAGAGTAAATCTTTAGGGAAAAAAATAACATTAAGCTTCAAGATAAATATTTGCTCTCAAAAGTTGGTGTAATTATATGCCCAACACATCAGCTTTTTGAGATTTTTGTACCTCTGAGATATCCTTAACTGTGCTGAGCAATTATTGGAATTATAATTCTTCAATTATTCCTATGTCTAGGATTATGCATATGAGCCTTAAAGCAGCAAAAAGGCCTGTTTTCTTCCCCTAACACTCATTTAATTGTGTTGTTGTTGAAGACATGCACGATTGAATTATATTTGATATAAGGAGATGAAAGAAACTTGTAAACCAAATTACTTACAGATCATAAATGATGAGGCCAAATAATTCTATATGTAATTTAGCTTTTTTTTTCTCTGAGCTGTTTATCGTGGGAACTGAACCTTAATGTTACTTATTGCATTCCTTTCAATTTTATTCCTCTTTTGAAGAAATTTGTACTTTGAACTTCCAAAAGACCACTAGCTGTTTAAGGCAACACATCCATCTGCTGTAGTTGTATGCCATCACATCTTTACAGCACATAAATAAGAAAACCTAACCCAAGTTTTCTTATAAAATTAGTGTTTCTAGAATACTGTATGATGATAGTTTCGACTCCCCAAATAACTGTGAACTGGAGGCTTAGGATAGCACATGACAGAGTTTATTTCACCAATTTACTGGTGCCATGAGTAATGTTTGAGACCATGCCATTTCCCAAACACTCATGACATAAAAAGTCAGTTTTGCTGCAAAAGTGTTATACAATTTGGCATAATGGAGTTTGTTTTTCCAGGACTATTAAAATCCCCAGATACCAGACTTGGAAAAAGAAGCAAAGAAGACTCCATCAGACATTTTTCACAGAGCTTATTTGTACTTCAGCTACCAAAATACATTTGTAAAGTTCCCCTTGGAATATTTTAAAATAAAATGTTTGACAATTAATATATTCCATTTCAATAGAAAATTAAAACACATGCAAATGTTTCGCAAAAATCTGTATTTCTGTATACACTAATGTATCAATGCCCATTTAAAGGAGTGCCTATCCAGGGCTATTCCTGAAGACATAGTGCTAAAATTTCAATAGAAATGTATGACTGGCTTTGAAGAAATTGAATTTATGCTTTTGTCAGTGCTCTCTGTGCTTTTTATCTGTGTATGTAAAAGTGTCAGGTGCAAGTAACTTAGATTGCTGTCAGAAAAGTAAAGGATATGTGGAATGATTTTAGAGGAAGTTATACTTTTGCAGAAAGAAAAAGTGTTCTATGTCATGCTGTTAATGATTCTGTTTCTCAGATAGTGATTGTTGGTTACTACTCATGAACCTTTAATACAATTCAGTCTTTTGACATTAATGGAATCTCCTATTATTTAACTGCATCAACTCCTTGAAGTTGGTGGTTATTTACATATCTTTCAGGATATTTATGTAAAGAAGGTGTCAAAGATCTTTTTAGACTAAGAAGCTTAAGAACTAGGAGCTGTTGCACAATGCATATGGTAAGTCATCTTAGACATGGTTTCTGTTCCTGAAAACAATGGAAAACCATTGTTCTCTGCACTCTCTCAGATTATTTTTGTCTCTGTTAAGATCCTGACTGAAACATGATCTGCAGGGTAAATTTTTCAAACAACTTGTTTCTCTCTATCTGATCTTTCCTGGTCATCCATGAAATTAGGATGGCAGAATTTTCTTTCTCCTACCTTCCAGCTATTTTGTCTTTTCAGGTCAAAGGGATGGTTTTATATTTTAAACCTTGTAGTAACTTCTATGTAGCTTTATGTTTAACCCCTTCATCTCCAACTCTCACAAATTTACTTCGATGAAACAGCTCTTCAATATTTCTTTTATGAGAGGAGCATTTTCAGATGTCTTCTCAAGTGTTTTTTTTCTCAACTCAAAACATTTCTTTGCTGGTGTGGTGTAATCTTTGGCTTTTACCTTTTTTTTACTTTTCCTGTATAACTGCTATCAAGAAGTCTGAAATCACGTTACCTACATTATTCCAACTTCCCTCAACTTCATCCTCAATTCTGTCTTTTTCAGTTTCTTCTTTCCACAGTCTAACATTTTATTTTCTGCAGATGAATGTTATAGGTGAAAATTTCTTAAGTAAAAATAGGCAGCTGGTCATTCCTTACATCCTGAAGTCCCATTCCAAACTGCATCTTTTGATTTTTAAAGTTCTTATATGATTGTTTGGTCATATCTCCTACACTTGCTTTTTTTTTTTATCTTTGTTTCTTCTCTCTGCTCGTGGTCACCAGCTTTCTCACACACACAGCACTGCCAACACATTTCTCAGACGCACCTTCCTAAATGTAGTGGGATTTTTTTTCCTTCTGTAACAAAGCACATTTCATCATTCTCTGCCATTATTTACTGTTTCCTTAAAACCTATCCAGACCCATAGTCTGTGTGAGAGATGTGCATAAAATAAAGGTAAATCACATCTTATTTTAGCCCCACTGAAAAGGTACTTGTCAAATACAGCAGAGGCTTTTTCCTAGTCTGTCCAACCATAGGGATATATTATAAAATGTCAAATACAAACAGAGGAAAGCAGAGAAAAAAATCTTGAGTGACAAGTGACTGTTTTCTTTGTATTCTTCTGAATGGTTGCTTTTAGTTATTTTCTTCAAATCTTGCAATAAGATTATAACCTGAAGCCCAGTAGAAGAAAGGCATAGTGCCTGGCTGTGTTAGTCTAAGAGCAAGGCAAGAACCAGAATGGGACCTTAGGTCACAGCCTGGATCCAGCTCCTGCCTTGCCCATGGCAGGAAACTAGCTGCAAACCCTGAAGTTAGTCCAGGTTACATCTTCATCCCTGTTTCTTCAGTCTAACAGCTGGTGGCTGCTACAGAGTGACTATTTCCATGTCTCTCTCTGTCTGCTCTTAATTGTTTTGTTTCATGAGCAGAAGTGTAGCTACTTTGGACTATTTTCAGTTTTCATGTTTTTTTTTCATGGGGATGTGCAGCTGTCTAGCATGTGGCATGGTCATGTGAATGCTCTTCCAAGAATCTTTTTAGAAAATGTCTTCTTCTAAGACCCTACTGCTGTCCTCTGCAGACAAATAGGAGGGATTCCAACACCATTCTGATTTAGAAATCAGCATTTCTGCTGATTCTTTTTCTAGCATCAGCTAATTATTTATTAAGTATTAGCATCTCATTAGCTAATTATTTATTAATTATTAGCATCTAATAGTCCCCTTTGGGACTTGTACATTTCTTCAGCACATCAGTCAAAGTATAGTGAAGGCAGAAGGTGTCATTCTGTTATCTTTAATGGGTTAAGCTTGCAGCTTCTCCTTTTGCTCTGGCAGTTTCAGTGGAAATGATTCAACATAGAAGGCATGATGGCTCCTAAAAAAGGAACATTTGCATGCTGTAAGTTGGTGTGGGTGTCTGCTAGAGACCACCTGATCAGAAAGAAGTAGGAGAGGCCTTCTTTGGTGCTGATAGAATGCATCCATGGGTGCTGAGAAAGCTGACCAAAGTCATTGTGAGGCACTCTGAATTATCTTTGAAAGTTCGTGGTGGAGGTTCCTGAGGACTGGAAGGCAGCAAATGTCTCTCCTATCTTCAGGAAGGGCAAGAAGGAGGGTCTGGGGAACCACAGGCCAGTCAGCTTCACCTTGCTCCCTGGGAAGGTGTTGGAGCAAATCTTGCTGGAAGCTGTTTCCAAAGATGTTTAGGACAGGAAGGTGACTGGGAGTAGTCAGCATAGATTTATGAAGGGCAAAAAATAACCAGCCAGATATCCTTTTACAATGATATGATTGGCTTTGTGGATTGCGGGGGGCAGTGGCTGTTTTTCATCTTGACTTTGGCAGGGCTGTCAACACTGTTTCCCATAATGTCCTCATAGAGAAGCTCATGAAGTACAGGCTAGATAAGCATACATCAAGGTGGACTGAAAAGTGGCTGAGCTCCTTGGCTTGAAGGGTTGTGATCAGCAGACCACAGTCTAGTTAGAGGCTGGTCACTAGTGGTGTACCCGAGGGGTTGATAATGATGCCAATACTACTTAACATCTTCATTAATGACCTGGATGATGGGATAGAGTGCATCCTCAGCAAGTTTGCAGATCACACAGACTCAGGAGAAGTGGTTGATACACCAGAGCAGGCTGGACAACTGGGCAAACAGGAATCTCATTAAGTTCAACAAAGAGAAAAGCCAAGTCCTGCATCTGGGAAGAAACAACTGCATGCACTGGTACAGGCTGGGGGCTGACTGGAAAGCAGAGAAGGATCTGGGGGTCCTGGTGGACAAGAAGTTCAGTCTGAGTGAGCAGTACACTAAAGACAAAGCTGATTAACAGTATCCTAGGTTGCACTAGGAGGAATGTTACTAGCAGGTTGATGGTGTGATCCTTCCCCTCTCTTTAGGACCAGAGAGGCCACAACTGGACCACTGGCTACAGTCCTGGGCTTCTCTGTAGAAGAGGGACATGGACATAATAGAGCAAGTCTAGTGAAGGGCCACAAACATGATGAAGGGCTTGGAGCATGTGAGCTCCATGGTTCTCTGGAGAGTCTATGGTATCTCCACCCGTGGATATACTCAATACCCAACTGAACACAGCCCTGAGCAAGTTGCTTTTGGTGACCCTGCTTTGAGCAGGGGAGGGAGGACTAGACAATTTACAGATGTCCTTTTCAGCTGTAGTGGCTCTGTGATTTTCTGACAAATACTTAAGTCCTGATGAAGCAGTGGTAAAAGGTTTGTGTGTTTGTGTGTATGTGTGTACGTGTTCTCAATGGGAGAGAGTGTGAAAGCAATGTGTGTGTATGGATACAGAAGAAGAGATAAAGCACACTTTTATTGCTCAAATATCACCTAATTCTTCTTGGGCCATTCTTCTCTGCTCTGGAAAGTGCCAGCAACCGCTCAGTTTAATGTCAAATTTCCACTTCTGTCCCACACTTGTGGGTAACTGAGATTAAAAGAACTCTGTGGAAAGCAAAACAGAATAAATCTGTGCAGGATATTTTAGCATGCTGAGCAGCTGCTACTTAAAATACAGATCAGAACTTGTTCTTTTGGGAGAGTACCCAGAGACGGTTTTCCAGGAGCACAAGCAATATGTTTACTAATCTCTCCTGGCTAGCAGCAGTATGTTTAGCTTCCATAAGCCTGGAGGCCAGTAGTCCTGTGAGAACCTACAGTTGCAGCAGTTCAAGCATAATAATTTTGACTTCGAACGACACAGTAATTCCTCAGCTTTTATACAGTTCCAGCTGCACACTTCATCTCTACAAGGAATACAAGTGACATCACAACTACCTACATAATATTTTTAGCTCGTGTTGGAATGAAATACTGTTAAGAGATTAAAAAAAGAAACCAAGTTCTAAATCCTTCAAAACATCAGGCAGGCGGCAATCGCATCTGCATTGTCCCATTAACTTATGCTGGATTTCAATAAAATTTCAGAGGGTATTTGTGTATCTGACAGTCTTTTTTAACATCTACTGACTATAAAGAGTACAGGCACCAGAAAAAAAATTATTAAAATGCATTGAAGACAGGATTTTTTCAGCTCTTTTTGCCTTTTTCTGGCAGTTTTTTGACCAGTATCTTTTGACTTGATTTTGTTTATTTAGTGTTACATTTCTGTGCACACAAATATATACAAAATGCATCCACATGTATTCTATATTCATAAATGCACACACACACACTTTCCTCCACAAACTAACCTACCACTCATATTTCTGAATTTGCACTGGGCATCCATGGAAAGATGCTGGCAGTTGGGGCTGCAGGGCAGCCTCTGTCAGGATAGGCCAGGGTTGCCGCATGCTGGACACGGACAATTCCAGCCGGCTCCAACAGACCCACTGCTGGGCACAGCTGAGCCCCTCAGCCAAGATGGTGAAAACATATTTATGTTCCCATATGCTCTGAGAAAACATACTTAAGAAAGGGGAGAAAATGCTAGAAAGGTGGAGGAGGGAGAAAAAAGAGTGTGAAACAGCAGAGGGAACACCAAGGTCAGAGGAGGAGGAGGAGCAGAGCAGATACTGCTGAAGGACTACAGCTCCTGGAGGACCCATGCTGGAGCAGAGGAAAAGGGTGAGGAGGAAAAAGTGGCAGCGGGAAACCACTGTGTACTGGCTATAACAGCCCCAACCCCGCCACTCCTTGTGCCACGTGTTGCCTCACTGAAGGGACTGAGAATAACCTGCAGCGATAGCAAGGAGGGAGGAGAGGAGTTTGGGGTGAAGTTTAGCAGAGAAATGGGGGGAAAAAGGGTGTTGTTCTTTCCCCAGATGTTTTGATGGTGGGGTTTTTTGTTTCACAATACCTGAATCAGTAATTAAATATGTATATCTTAACTAGTAATGGATTCATTTTCCTCAAGCTGAGCCTGTTTTTCCTGTGATGGTAATTGATAAGGGATCTCCCTGTCTTTATCTTGACCCACAAGCTTTCTTGTGCCTGTTCTTTCTATTTTCTCCTCCTGTCCTACAAGGGGGGCAGCAAATGAGCAAGTGGCTGGATGGAATCTTGGCTGCTAGCTGGGGTCAACCCACCACATAATATTGTGTTAATACTGTTACACATATATTTTTAAATTTTGGCTAGAATTTTCATGGAGTTTCTTGAAGTACTTTAGAGTAACTTGATTAACACACATACTATCTTAAAAGAGCAATCCTCAAAAATAAATTATCAAAAATGTTACTTTTTTTGGGGTGTGTGTGTGATTGATTTGATAATGTCTCAAATGGAGGAGTTAGCATGCACTCACCAGAGAGATTTCCAAATGAACTTAATTCCAGCCAGGCCCCTTCAGTCAGCCCACATTCCTTAGCCCTCCCACTCCTTTTCTCAGCTTCAGTGCAGTCCCCAGCAGTAATTCCTGACCAAGGTTCTAGCTATGAAATTTGGGTTGTTGTTTTTGTCTTTCCTAACCTCCTCCTACATGCCTCATGTTTGATTTTTATCCTAAGCTTTATTTTTTTTTAATCTTTTTTCTTGTCAGTCTAACTACATTTTTTTTTCACCTTACATGCATCTACTTTTCAATTCCTTCTCTCCAGACAGATATAGTGCAGCAGAGAGAGGTACTGTGATGGCTGATGATCAGGAGCATTCATTAATATTTCTTGGATATATCAGTTTCTTTTTGGTATCATTGCGAAACAATAATGACACTTCTTTTTCTGGGTCTGGCCAAGGTACTCTTGTTGGGTAAGAAACTCATGACGCTTTTCTCTCTCTGAGAAGTAATGAGATAATATTTAGTTATAGTTATTTTACCTACAGACATTTCAAGTTGGATTTTTACACAGCTCCTTCTTTTCTCCGTCTTTTATAAGTAGTCCAGGACTGTTGGAATAGACAGTGAGATATAGTGAAATATGATGGTAACAACCACCTAATGGCCAGCTGTACAGTCAAATGTCCTAGTAAAGAATGGCGTACCTACTAAAACTTGGGTTTAACTTGGAAGGTATTTGCTGAAGCTATTGGGCTGTGAAATATGTTTGGAGGTCTTACTGTGTTGTTCTTGTGAACATAGTATGTTGTCTGAGTTTCAACCTAGAGTTTCAAGTAGTTCGTTAGTGCTGGTCATTAACTGAAAGTAAAATCAGTGAAGACTGAGTTTTAGCGCCAAGAGACTGTGAGGGTTTACTTTGGGTGGGGATCTTGTTTCCATGAACTGCACTCTCAAGTCAGGGCTGAACTCACGATTGTCTGAAGGTATATTAGTGTGACTTGTTTTGGAAACAAAGGCTGTTATATAATACAGCAGGCTATATATTGAATGGCTTATCTGCATAAAATAAAATTTCAGCTTGTAGTTGTAACCTGCATTTACTGTTTAAGCATTGTCAGGTGTTCTTCAAAGTGTAACATTTGACATTCTAAGTGATCTGGGGTTTACCTTTCAAAGCTGTCACATTTCTGCTGAGAACTAATGTTAATTCAATTCAAAGGAGAAATAAAGATTTTAAGCAGAACTTTGCTAGGTCCTGGAGCCAGACTATGTACAGTCTGTTTTAATTAAACTTTGTGAAAGATGACAAAATCATTTATAAAGATGTTAAGGATGACAGAATTGACTAAATGCTGAAATGCTAAACAAGATTATGCTTTTCAAGTCAATATATGTAACTGGTTATACTATTACACATGTGGGATGAATTGCTGAATTGTATTGCATTATGCATGATATTATGTACTGTATTATGTATGCTTCTAACAGAAAAAGATCTGCAGTTTTTCTCTCAATTATTTATGCACCTGAATACATAAAAAAGAACAAATAATGATATGTTATCAATGTTCCTTTATTAGCATGTGGCTTTCAGTAGTTCAAGGAACTTCATCCGTCATCATTTGCCTCCACTTAAGAGGCCTTCTTCAGCAGGAATGGTATGGCTGATTGAATACCTATTTTAAAATTTTAAAAATGCCAGTTTGCTCTGGGAGATAACTGACTTCATCTGAAAGGAGAATATGACTTTGTATAATCTGCAGGCTTAACAATTAGTCTAATTTAATAGGTGTATATTTATTACTTACATATTTTTGTTAAGTTCTGCTCAGTATTTAAGTGAATTTAACCTACATGAAAGATACTAGGCTGTGAGCCAGGGCCATCAACAGTCCACATACCTTTGTCCTGCATTTTAGTGCTGATTTGCAAAGTTAACTTTTAAGATTAATAATTAAAGTGTTTCATGCAAAGATGTACACAAAAGAAACCAGTGTGCAACAGATTTTATTGATCCTACAAAGACCAAAACTGTGCTATGTGCTTGTGTGCCATCTTGCTGCACCTCATCTATCTACTAGCTCTAGACATATGTACAAATCACAGCTTTATAGGATGGTCTATAACATGGTAGCTTAAGGGAGTGCTTGGATTTTCTGCCTGAACTACAGGAAAGGTGACAGTAAAGGTGCAAATTATGATGCAGGAAACTGTACAGTGAACGGAGCAGAAACCACAAGTTTTTTGTGGAGGTTATATAATCTCAAATTTACTGGCCACTGATCTGTATTGGAGCTATGATCATGCCAATCTTATTACTATTCTTATTATCACCTCCATGACTAGCTATAAGGTTTGCACAGAATGAATCTAAATAGAAGGTGTAGGTGAGAATGTGAATAAGAAACATTTTCTTCCTTTCCTCTGTAAGTGTGACATGGAAAGATTGTATGATTTACCAAAAAACTTTATGGCAAAGCTAAGAGAAAAGTCTGGGTCAAGCATTTTAATAATAGCCTAGATTTTAGCTCTGACCCTAGAGAGAAAACTCTCCATATTACTTTGCTAATACCCTAAATGTTGCAATATCCCTGAACACTAAATTTTGCAAGACACTATAGGATATATATTTTTAAAAAAACATATTTTCTGAGGTTGATGACAGACACTTACATAATCCAGTAAATATGCATTTAGCTAGAAGAGCATTCCAAAATAAGGAATGGAAAACCTATACAAACCAGAAGGAAACAAGAAATGAGTTCTGCTTACTGATTTTGAAAGCTGGCTTAGTTGTCATTCATCACTGAAGAGTGTCTACAAACTGCACCATGGTAATGAGATTAATGACGATTCTTACAGTTACATTTGGTCATGAAGGAATAGGATTCTTCCCTACTCTGTGGCTTGTGTAGTATAGTCGTTTCAAACCCATTGAATGCAAATGTACAGTGTGGTAGAATTCCATTAGGATAGGTAAGTTGTTTTACACAGGACTACCCGTTCTGAAAGGGAGGGTAATAAATCTCAGATCCAGAGCATCACTCTGGGAAAAGTGACACAAGGGGAATCACAAGGGGAAAGCACAGCTCAACACATGGAAGAGGCTTTCCTAGGGCCTGGGCACATCTGTACAGAGAAGCTCCTTTAATGCAAACTATACCAGCTGACAAGCGGGCCTCCCCTGCGTCACCTGCCTCTGGATGTAAGCAAATGTCAGGGGATCCGGGTGCAAGGAAATTGAAATTGCATGTCCTACTCCAGCTTCTGTGGGACTGCTGTTTAAGAAAACCTGCTACAACCATCCAAATTTATCCAAAGACACCTTTGTGTAGGGGCGAGCTCCCTGAACCGCTTTGCACTACTGAAGCAGGGTGAGGACACAGAGCAAGGACCAAGATTAGCGTCCACATCTTCAGAAAAGAAAAAGAAGTGGTCAGTTATTTATCTTAATCTATATTTGGTGCAAAGGTAAATAGATTTTGCCTAGTATTGCTTCGTGTAGTGTAATATTGGTAATGCAGGAGGCATTAACATGCTTTTAGCCAGATCTTTTGAGCAAACAGATGTCTGTGACCGTATGCTGTGTTTGTTTGCTCATTCTTCTGTCTGTATTATTCCCTTTCCTAAAAGGTTTTGAACCAGTAGCCAGTTTCAACTAAAGAAGCAGAGATCTAGGACATATTGGCTTTCTACAAGCATGGTGAAAACCAGCCACTACCTAGAAAGACAGAGATGGGAGAACTGAAAATCCCTGACAGAAAGGCTGCAACATGAGTGTTCCATTCAAGTCATGCTGACAATTTCCTCTGCTGCTTCAGCCAGCCATGCAAAACCTGACTGGCCAGTCAGCATGTGTGTGTGCCAGCATCACCTCTCACCCAGCTGCACGGTGCACTCAGGGAAAAGAATTGCTACTGGAGCAGTTAGGGAACGTGGGTAAGAAGGAAAAAGAAATACTAAAGAAGTGATGTGAAGTTGCTGATGATGTAGATGGCAGAACTCTTGTGGTGGCATAGGGTATAGGACAGAAGTCCATAGGAAAACAGGCTTTGTTAATCCCATGTTTACAGAACGAGATGTTTTCTATTTGACCAAATGTCTCTCTAATCAATAAGCATTTCATTCTGTTACGAACTGAACACAGTAGAGAAGTCAACTGGGTAAAGCTATTAAGAAGCTGATTTCCAGAGGTGAAGGTTGTCTGTGTATGTTTAAGCATTATTTATTTCCTATTTTCTCTGCTGGTAATTTTTTCCTGAATTATATTTAGGTAAAATATTTAAAACCGAAACCACAGTCCTTGTGGTATCTCAGATGAACCATAAACTATTATTTGGAACTGTAAGCATGCTATTTTTAACATCTGTGTATTTTACACATTTTCAATATTAATGGGAAAACCAACTTGCAGCTAGACAGAAATCTGAAAAGTCACAAGTGGTCTTTACAGATTGTCAAGGGTATGCTTCTGGAGAAAAAACAACTTCCTTGAGCAAAACTAGTGGTAGCTTCTTAAGTTACTCTTTCTGCTGGTACATTTTACTTTAATAGTTCTGACTCTGATAAATGCTCAGGCCTACTTTATTTGAGGGAAAATAAGAATTCTCCTTTCAAATACTTACAGAAATGAGACTCTCTATCCTGTGGCCCTTAGGAGTGGAGAACTGCTCCAATTCCAGGCAGAGCTTTATTATGGAAATCTCCAAAGTGAATGAAAAGCAGCCCACACAGTTTATAATCGCTGCTTGTGAGTTTCCTCTATGGGTTATTAAGATTAAAATGATTAGGTTACTGACTGAGTGCTAGGAACAATTGTTCATTTAACTATGCATAAATTGTCTTAAAGGTGTGAATAGGTCTTGTTGCTGAATCAAATATTTTGCAGAAAAGCGTCATTAGAAAGACACCCTAGTGTGGTGTTATGGGATAATAATTTCAGTAATTGAAATATGAACTCTGTTATATAAACATAAAAGCTTGTTACCCTGTAGAGTCCACAGAAAGTGAGACTGCCACAATTCCCTTGTATGTTGTTGCCCTTTTATTGATGGAGAAATACTGTAGCTAGAGGTAGGTACTAAATCATCCTGTTAGCTCTGTCCCATTATCTTGTACACTTCATGTTGGAACTGAAAATATCTTGAAATATAAATTTATACAGTAACATTAAAAAGCTTCAAACTCTATGTGTTTCTTCAAGGATGAACTAAATCTTCATATGTATTTTATATTTAATAGTCTGCAAAAATATACTAAAGAGCCACAAGCAGGGTGTAGACCATTTATTGTTCCTGTATTTGAAACGAAAGTTCTTAGAACAACTGAAAAAAGTTCTGTTAAATGCACTGCATTTTATGATCTAATTTTTTGCAAACTGTATTTCTGGCAGCAGAAATGGAACAACAGAGTAATAGCCAAGCTCCTCCATGCAACCAAATAATAGCATGGAGTAGTAAATGGAAAGCAAGACAAAGAGGACCAGAGAGATCACATAAAATGTGGTATTGCAGAATATTAAATCCACTGCAGATAACCAGTGACATATGAACAAAATTAAAATAGACAGTCTGAAGCTGCAAGCAGGGAAACATAAATCTGTATCTCACTAATGTTTCCCTAATGGATAGCTCCAATGCATGATGGGGAATTATTTTTAAATAATGTTATTTCACTGCTAACTGACCTTCCTGTCCAGTTCAATTTACATAAGGAACTGAGATGCTTAGAAGGTATGATTTTTGGAGGAACGAGAATTTTTGCAAAGTCACTCCAAAAGTCAGAATCAGAACAAGATTTGTTTTGTTTTGGCTTAGAGAAGTATTATGATAAACAGAATTCTTAAAATAGAAGCACAGAAAGCCAATTCTATTTAAATGTAATTCTAAGGCCTTACTACATCCCCAAGCTTGGAATGAGCTGCATTTCGTCTGAGTCTTGTGCTTCTGTGAAGCTTTAGAGGCTTTAACAGGGCTTTGGGCAAATGCAGGCCTCTGCCCACACAGAGCTTATTTCAAGTCAGGGGCCTACCACTAGATTAACTATATTGGACCATGAATAATGCACCTGTCAATTGCACAAAATAAAACTAAAGAACAGATGGTTCCTCAGAGTAAGTGATGTAGGGCAATGTGCTATTAATGCCAAGGTTTTGGGCAGTGGTAAGGGTAGACCCTGATTTTGCTCAGGTGTATGTAATAACTACATTGCAAGTAATTATTAATGTAATTATTACTTCCTATTTGCTTTCAGTAGCTCTTGTTTCCTGCAAATGTAGTGCAGGACCCTCTTGTTTAAAAAAAAAATCTTTATAAGACCATGGCATGTCACTGCAGTGTGTGACTGAACAAACTGTTAATTCTGCTTTTCCTGGTTATCATGGTTAGTGCTTGATAACATGAAAATCTGTTCATATATCTGACATTTTAACATATATTAAATTAGTCTGTACAGTCATATTATGTTTATACTAGTAAATTAAACAGTGTCAGGCAACATTTGTCTTACTGGTATTCAGTTGTCTACATTGCTGAATTATGAGTAAAATTCTATTTTCAGTTTTGGCCTGGGCAAACTAGCTGTCTCCTAAATAATTCTTGGGTACAGTTTGGGAGTTATCACAGTCCAATGACTATTCCCAGTAGCCATTTTGGATATTGTCAGTGTGTTCTGCATAGAAAGACAGTTTAACTGTATGGATGCCAGCCTTTCTAAGTTAGCTGGCTTCAGTGCTGGAGAAACGTCAGAAGCATATTTAATTTATTAGCATTGAAATTGCTTCACAGTCTGCTAGTACATCACAGTTGTAACTTAGCAATTAGTAGTTCTGGGCCTGGGGAAAGAAACAACTTCCAAGAAAGCTTTTGAGCTGTAAATGATCATGTGAGCAGATGCTATTCTTTTAGGCCAGACTTAAACCAAATTATTCAGAAATGGCTTAATTTTGCCTTTTCACTTTGTTTTACAATACTCTAGAAGATCACCTCACAGTTTGTAACAGCTGAGAAGTATGTAGGCAGCTGCTGTCTGTCTCCTTATTGCTGTTAGTTAACCTATTGGGAGATAGCTTTTAGCTCCTAGACGTCATCTTAGAGCTCTGGATGTCGAATCACACAGCATGAAGCACAGGCTTGGTCAGGCTCTCCTTGGCTTCTACCACAGCAATTTACTTGTCCTCCACTATGGTCTGATTACATCAGAATTATTGTTCTGTGGACACAAGACACAGCTAATGACGGCATGGACATGCTAGACAGACATTTCAGAATTTTGATTTGTGCTAAACCCTAGGTGGATGAACATGAAGTTGGAATATATATATAAAAAAAAAAATATATATTTTTATATATATATATGATAGGGTGACAGCAGTCCCAAAGGATGGGGGGAATGAGATTTCCCACCTTGAGAAGAGTGTGATAGTGGCCCCCAGTGGGGCTTCAGACAAGGGAAGGCTCCAACAGCCTTGTGAATCCTCTGGTTCTCTCCTGCCACATCGCTGCCAGCACATGTGTTCTGGGAGAGGGACTGAAGCTTCCTTCTGACGTAGACTCTGGCTGGAGGGCTAAGGGAGAGCCATACTGGGAGACCATAGCAAAGCTGGGGAAAGTATGACCCAAGCCTTCCCTGGTAAATCCATGCTTGAGCTGTCTTCCTAGTTTCCTAATCACATACACAGCTTCTGCTTCTGTCCTTCTTCTTCTTGGCTATTATAGAGTCTAGTTAGTTTAGGAGGTGACCAGGAGAAATCTCAACAGAGAATATTCAATATAGAAAAAAGACGGAAGACATGACTTTGTGTCTGGGGGAATTTTCAGCCCAGATACATATCTGTTTTCATATGACACCTGTATCTCTCTATGAAATTGCTATTAAATAAGGCAATGGCTTCTTTCCCCATTAAACAAGGACAAATGGGAAAATATTTTCACAAGAGTGACCTACTGATTACCAATCTGAAATGTATATTCCAAGTCCATTTTCTAGATTTATTATTTTCTGCCAAAATTGATTTGGACAAAAAACATAGTAATCACCTAATATGTGGTTAGCAATTTTCCGTCTCATTACACAACCCTTGTATCTTATTACCCATTTAAATGAATACCTGTTAAATGAACAGACCTGTACAATGCATACAATTTTTCGATCCATCAAACCAAAACAAATAGAGGACACCAATAAAGTCTTTACAACAGTATACCATACTATAGAATGCAATAAAAATGGCATTTATCAGTGTAATTCATCAACTAAATGAATATAAAACTGTAACAGAATCAAAATTACTTTTGGGGATGTCACATGATTGTACTATAACCCTAAGTTTTCAAAATCCCCAGGAGCTCTGTAGAGGCATTCTGCATCATCCAGATAAGATCTTTGAGTATTTGTCACTATAGTGCTCATAAAGGTGACACTATTAATGCTGGCTGCAACTAAATTTGATACCAAATGTGCAACAATCTATCCTACAGACTTCTGTTCACCACATCTATCCTGATTTCCACTACTGTGAATCTTCAGGCCTGAATCTCTTTAAAACAGAGATAACCACAGTAAGATGCAGTGAAACTGAAGATTGCAGTGGATTAGATTTATCTATTCATTAAAACTGTCATTTAGACACAAGTTCTCAGAGGTAGAAGGAAACACATTCACTCCTGGTTCTCTTCATGACAAAATCCAGATTGAAAGCTGCACATTTTAGGACATTTTTAATGTGTGTGAATAGACTTAATTAGGAAACTTACTGACAGAATGAGAAGAAAGAGGGCAAACACTGGCTGATCATCTCAGAAACGTTTTAAAGCAATTTGTTTTTAACAAAGATTAGGAGAGGGAAGAGAGGGAATATATATTTTTACTAGGAATCCAGTGAAAGGGAAGCAACATTAGAATGAAGTGGTAAGGCAAACCCTCAGAAAACAGTATTTTAGGATGACTCAAAGAGAGTGAATTTTTTACTTGTCAAAGTTACTAGGTGAACAGAGCTTGTTAAAGTTAACCTTACTTTTTTCCAGATACGTGTTGAATGCACTTCATCATTTCTGAGATATACTGAACGACCTTTCATGGACCTTCCAATTCTAGTCCTTTCTGTCTGTAGAATTATCTAAGGATATGCCTGTGCAGTTACATGACTGCAGTCACGTAGCTCACTCATAACATTTACTTCTTTATCTGCCAAAAATATTTTAGACTTGTTACTTCACTTCCACAGCTGGGGGTAGCTGAGAGGCAGTTTAATAAGCTATCCTGTTGCACTGCTACACATCTGCTAGCAGCTGTGCCCCAGTTCAGATCCTCTAGATCTTTGAAACCACTTCTGCTTCAGGAAGAACAGCCTTACAGTTATGACACTGAGCTGCAGCCTGTCATTTCTGAACACTTACTCGTATCCAGCAGCGAAGGACTTCATATAAACGCCTTTATCAACCAAGGTGTAGCAATAACTTGTCTCACCTGAATGGTAGCTGATACATTGGTTCTCTTCAGCTGTGTTGCTTTCAGCTGAAACAGATGTCTCGCCTCTCAGAAAAGACTTAAAGCTTACATACTGTCCATTTCACGAACTTATTGCCTTTTACCCACACTCCAAGTCTAAATTACATGTAATTTTTGCATTGCAAATGATGGAATACTGAGTCTCAAGCATGAGATCAGTGAGGAAGTAGTAAGACCATAACCTAAAAATAGTTGGACTTCATGCTCAAATCTTCTTAGCAGCTAAATAGCTCTGCCAGAGTTTTGTCCTGGAAGAAGAATCATATAGACTTCATTCCATTTCAGTGATATTGCATATAAAATGTGTAGATACTCTGGGGATAGCAAAACAATGCTGTCTCTGTTTAGACAAATACCCGTTTTCAACATATATTTTTTCCTCATTTACTGGCCAGCTCCTCCTGGGGAGTGTGTGAGTTCTGACAGCAACAATATTGACACTTTTTTGTCTCAGTAAAACCTACTATATTTATGTTATGAGGAATGAAAAATACATAGCATGCCCTGTATATGCAGAAACAACCAGGGAGAAAGAATGATGGACAAAGATCTCAGCAGAAGTTGAATTGCACTCAAAACAGTTGCAGCTTTTAAGAGGATCACCACCTTGAACTGTTTAAGATGATCTACAATTGCTACCCATAGGATTTCTATCCTTACCTGAAATACTGGCAATTTTATGTGTAGGACAGACTTTTGTATTATGATGACATTAACATTGTGTGTGTGTTTGTGGTTAGCCTCTGATGGCCCCCTGCTCTGATAAAATCTGCTTTCTTCAGGGTGCTTACATATTCTGTAATGAATGTATTTCAGCCATGAATGTCCAAAAGAGAATTTTAGTTCAGAAGAAAAATCCCTGTTGAAACAAAGGCAGCAGAGTTGTCCCTTATGCTATTTCTCCCTGTAATCGTAGTGTAGTAGATACAAAACCAAGAACTCTTACCATTTCCCAATGATCAAAAAAATCAGTGAGAACATAGTCAACAGAGAGGTGGAAAATGCAAATTCATGTCTCGGCTGCAATGAGTCCTTAACTGAATATACAGAGCAGCATAGTTCAAACTGAAAAGCCTAAGAACATTCATCTCATAACAGACAACTATTCATAATAACCACTTCCTTTTGTGATATGTGGGCATCTTAGATTCATGGTCCACTTCAAGTTCCCGGCTAGGACTTGATGGTGGCTCTCTGTTATGTAAAATGATTATTCATCTATTTATTACTCCAACATGAAAAAAACACTCTTCAGAGTTTAACTGTCCTCAGTTTCATGCTGATGCAGAAAAGGAATAATTTCAAAATAACACATCCTTCTTGAGCTATATTTATGTGTTTAGGTTCTTTAAAGTCTTGAATCCTGAGCTTTCTTTAGTTACCATTTTTTTTTTGACACACAGCTGTAGTACCATGCATTAAAATGTTGGAAAAAACAGAGACATAGGACAGAGTTCATATAAACTGTATTTGAAGCCAAAAAATATAACTCTTGCAACAGGGGAAAAATTACATCCAACCTTGAAAATAAGGAGAGTATCTTGATTTAAAGCAAAACCAAAGAAGATGACCCTGTGCAACAATTAGAAATATGTATTATAGGTGTCAGAAGACTTTTGAAGTGCATTTTTCCTTGGAAATATCTAGGCATTAATGTTCTTTAGTAGTAAGTAGTGGTCTGAAAAACTGATGTTAAAAAGACAAAAACAATACAGGCTCTGTGGGAAGTTTTTTCTTACTCTCTATCTTCCTCTTTTTATTTCCTTACAATTCTATTACTGAAACAGAACTTTTTTTTTTTTTTCTGAAAGAAATAAAGTATGTTAAAGCACAGAAGCCTTGTTTTCACAGTTGAGTGAATTTTTATTGTCTTGCAGTAAATCTCAAGAAGCAAGGAATTATGATGGAAACACTGAGATGTTCCTGGCTACATAACACAGTTACTAGGCACTGAGCTGTGCATGTATGCACACACATACTTTAAAATAAATGTAGTCAAGCAGAATAAAATAAATTTTCTAAGAGCAAAAGCTGAGCTAAGCTTTTTAATACAAAAAGTCAGCTTGATTAAGGAATCAGACCACCCACTGCTGGAATAAAAATACTTGTACCATATATTATGCATCTTTGGTATCCACAGGCTGATATGAAGCATTGCAAGGTGGAACTCTACTGGCTGAGTAATGAAAAAAAGATGCATTGGGACAATAAAAGAAAGCCAAAAAGATTTATTGATTCATGAATTTACATTCTCCATAGCCAAAATTTAAATCTTTCTGTACAGAAGTCTTCAGCATGTTCACATTAAAGGTTCAAATCATGAAGCTACTTGTATACATGACTAAGTCTACCTGTTTATTAAAGCAATCTAAACATGTACTTAACATTTACAAATGCTTAAAAGTCTTACTGAATCAAGGCCTATTTATCTGATCTGAAGTCCTTTGTCATCTTTGTATCTATGCAGGGGTAATACTTAGCTAGAACATTAGAACATGCTCCTAAATACCCATCACACCATAAAGCTAAGATTAAAATTAACATTTTGAATCACAAGTTGCATTGCTTTAGTCTTGTTTGTTTTTCTTTTTGTTACTAATACCATTGCTGTATACCAGGCTTAGTTTCTGATATGAAATTGAAGTGCTTATCTTATAGAATGACAAACTATTTGATTTGACTTCAGCACACCTGTTTCTTTGCAAAGAAAAGACTAATTTATTTGGTTAAAGAATTGCCCCATTAATGTTACATGAAATCAGCACAAGAAGGGAGGGATGTGTTTGTATTTTATCAGTTGCAAAACCTCACTCATTCTGTGCCAAGTCATAATGACTGCTCTTAAAATGGCAGATATTTTCTGAGAAGAAGGAATACCTAAATTTATAAGAGTTTTCCTTTCTCTCAGTGAAATGGTGCTATTGAAGTTGCCACCTTATTCAAGCATAGTTTTCTGTAAGGGATGGCTCCTTTTTCTTCACAGTAACTTACCACTTCCTCCTCAGCTATCGATAAGGACATTCAACATCTCCTTAAGGAGTGGTTTAATACAGATTATTTTCCCTATGAGAATTGTATAAGAAAAGGTATAAAACATGAAGTTCAATTGGAGCACCTGAGTTGAGAAATGCAATGGCTGATGTCACCAGAAGTGCTCATTCACTGAGGTCTTGATCCAAATTTCACTGAGCCTAATGTGACTATAACTTTGATAACTGGAAAGCATACCCATCTTGTAGTTTGAGTGAGTTGAAAGCATGAAGCATATGAAGTATTGATTTCCAAAAGTATGGGGTGTAACAAATATATCAGGTAGATAGATGCTAGATGATTAAAATGCCTGTGGGTGACTAATAACAACTCCGTAAGAATGAGTTAATACAGTTCTTAAAGAAGCACAAATATACTAACACTTCACTGCATTTCAGGTCATATTACCATTTTCAGGACTTCAGTTTTGAAGCAAAAGGACGTCTACTGATGGCTAACAACCACTGTGCACCAGGGAAAAGTCGCACTAACAAATAACCCAGAACTGGAAATAAAGTATCCCATTTAGCTGTTTATCTTTTGCAGATAGAGATTCTGGCAAGGGTAAGTACGGTCTTCACTGTACATTTTAGCCCATTTTTAGTTCGTTGCAATATTGTGAAACCCTTAAGCAAAGTTAGTTAACTACCCTTAACTTCGTTCTTCAAGAATCAGAGACTGGGTCTGGGGCAACTGGGAAAGCTGTGTGGCCTAAAGGCACAGCAAATTCCAGGGTCTCTGAGTGACCCAGTCCACAGGGGCTGCAGAAACTTTGGAAGGGTTGTTGCAGCAACGATGGTCCCCAAGAACACCCAAAAGAGAGCCTGCCTTGGCCGTTTTTGTTCACAGCTACCAGTATTGGCAGAAGGAGACTGCTTGCTTTATAGGTGCTCACACTGTTCCTCTGCTCCCTATTATTTCCAACTCGTTTCAGCATTCATGATGTCTTTCTGGTTTCCAGAGACCCACTTTAGTTTTCTACTTTCCTCTATCATATCAATCAACCAACAAGACTGAGTTAGTACATTTTTCTGGGACCTTACTGTAAGAAAAAAATATACATAGGATGTATACACAGGAAACACTTATCATCATCTAAGTTAATTGCTATGAGAAAACACTTTTTGGAGGCTCACATACAAAATAACTCCAAGTCACCTACACTTTAATAGATGACTGAGTTAAATACCTCTCCTTTGTTACTGGACAGATACCTCAGAGCAGTTGATATGTGATAACCCAATACAGGGAAGCATTGGATTAGCTGTACCTCTGTGGTTACTTAAAAGCATGGGGCTTCAAGCACTCATCTGGACTACTTGTGCCTGAGGCTGTGACCTACAATGAGCAAAATGTTCTATACCGACCAAATCATCCCCATCTTTTTAAAAGAGAGTTACTGGCATAGCTGTCCATCAGAGGCAACATCATGCCTCTGGCTGATTTGCCAGTACAAGTTTTTTGTTTGAAACTAGCCAAAGTTTTAAAAGACGAAATGTCATAGGGGTGTTCATTAGGGACACAATTAAAATTAAATTAATGTTTAATTATGTGTGCTTTTGGGATAGAACAAATACAATTATTTTAAAGTAAAAAATGTATAGCTTCTCTAAGTGGCAAAGTTAATTAGAGTATTTTTTATGTTACCTCTTCAGGCCATTTTTAAATTAACAATCAACAATTATCTTCTGAACCCTTCTTCTAGTACTGAGAGGAGTATTTTTAATCATCAAATATCAGATCCTGTTTTTTTTTCTTTCTGTTTGATAAATTTCCTAATTATGAATTCAGTTTCTTATTTACAGAACATAATTCTAAAACAAGAAAGCCCATTGAACCCTTTCAAATTGAGTACCAAACAAACTGTGTTGTGTACAGCACCATGGACCTGAATACGAAGCAAGAGTTTAATGTCTTAATAGGATACAGGATGTTCTTTGTGACATTTAATTTATACTAGCAGCACTTACAGCAAATGTATAGCAAGTAGTCTAAACATCCCTTAAAATTCATCTAAGCCTGTTAAGAAAGCAAATCCTTCGTATGTTAAGTACTGATGTAACTGTGACTCTGACCTGTTCTCACCACATAATCTGTTGTGCTCCCAGGTATACTCCTAGGTGTCTTGCCTTCTTGAATTGTTTATTTAATGAAAGGATCATAGGATAACAAGGCTGTCATAGTTTTAGCTGGGATAGGGTTACTTTCCTTCACTGTAGCTGGTATAGTGCTGTGTTTTGGACTTAGTATGAAAATAATGTTGATAGCACACTGATGTGTTAGTTGTTGCTAGGTAGTGCTTACACTAGTCAAGGACTTTTCCAGCCTCCCATGCGCTGCCAGGTGTACAAGAAGCTGGGAGGGGAGGGGACACAGCCAGGGCAGCTGATCCAAACTGGCCAAAGGGATATTCCATATCATATGACATCATGTCCAGTATATTAACTGGGGGGAGTTGGCCGGGGGAAGCAGCGATCACGGCTCAGGGACTGGCGGCATTGGTCAGCAGGTGGTGAGTGGTTGCATCACTTGTGGTTTGTTTTTTTCCCTTCTTCCCCTGGGTTTCATTTCTCTCTCTTGATATTTTCCTTTTTATTATTCTATTATTATTATTATCATAATCATTATTATTATTACCATTATTACTATTACTATTTTATTTTAATTATTAAACTGTTCTTATCTCAACCCACAAGTTTTCTTGCTTTTGCTCTTGCAATTCTCTTCCCCATCCCTCCGGGGTGGGGGGACTGAGCGAGCAGCTGTGTGGTGCTTAGTTGCTGACTGGGGCTAAACCATGACAAAGGCCTATGAAAGTCAAAGAATAGATTTGGAGACCATAGAGGCATCTCTAATCCCTATTCAACACCATACAACATTTAAAAATTCTTGTAAGAAAGTGTCCATATGGTGATTCCATGCTGTGTGAGGCTAAACAAATTGGACAAAAAAGAGTTATTGCCTTACAGGGATTTTACACCAAAATTTGACTAAATCTGTCTCTTCCTACTCTGTAGTCAGAGTATCGTAGTAAAGTGATTTAACTCAAAATAATATAACAGATAACTTCTGGTCTTTGAAATGAGAAAACATAACTTCTGAAAAAATAGATTTTTTTTCAGTTTCTTTTCAAGAGTTTGTATTAAAAATGACTAGGCTATCACAAAGAAACTGGATATCATATTAAGGTTCCCATAGAACAATGGAATTACAGCATAGCAATTTAAGTGGAAAATACCATTTAAACCTGCATGAAGAAACACAAATAATTTATTTTTATCTCATCCTTAAAGTGAGAGTGGTTTCTACAAGGGCCAAAACCAAAGTGAATGGAATCCAGTGTGAGATTTTTCAATGCATTCAGTGGTTCTTGGGTCTAACTCTTTTGAGAACATCCAGGTTTTTTTCTTTTACGGCAATATTGGTAAAAAATATTACTGCTTCTCTTAGCAGCTAGAACAAAAAAGCAAGAGAAATAACAGACACTTAACCTATCAGTTATTTTCAAATAACATTCATCCTTGTGCAATGTACCCAGAGCCTGAAATGTTACAAATCAAAGTTCAGCCTTGCAGTACAAATTTGGAAAGTGTAAAATATTAAAATTCAGAATGACCATTACTTAAGAAGATGTTTCCCTACGTAAGAAGACACTTGCTTAAACTACAGTGATTTTATTATTCTCTCCATGCAAATAATACTACTCTTTCTATCATTTATGTATGATAGTTGCATAGACGATATACTTAGAAAGGTAACAAAAAATAAAGGACAGTCCCTGAACCACAGAAATCTTACAGTTTATCAGACAAAAATGTACAGTGAGATGCATATTGCTGAATAATGAAACTCATTCATATTTAATACTAGCTTGGTTTCAGTGGGATCAGTATGAGATATTTTTTATCACAAATAAAAGACTTAATTAGTTGTGTAAAAGGAGTAGGAAGGAAATGAAGAAGCAAGAGATATAGTCTGACATGAATGGTTTTATTTACGCTGTTTTTATATCTCATTTCAGTTAATTACTTATGACTAAATGGAAGGTGAGAATCCATTTTCCTAATTTTGTTTGAAATTTTTATCATGGTTTCCCTCAGACACTTGTGTAGCATGCTAACTGTATGTGTCTCTATTCGTCTTCCCCTAATAACTTTTGAATCCATGAGTTTATTCGGTCAAATCTGCGAAGGAAGGTTTCAAAAGGGTGGGATGGTTTCAGAGATGACCACATTCCCACCAGTTCTATGAATAAGTAAGGGCTGAATATCTGTTTAAGTGCCGTAGCACTTAAGGCTGCAGGATGAGTTCAATCCCTTAGAAGACATAGTATTATCCACTTTGCAGAGAAACCCTATAAATGATCCAACTTTGGAGCTGGGAAAAATTCAGTTGGAACTCATCCCTCCTTAACCATCAAAGTCAGTTCATCATAAATCATAGAATGGAATTTATCACCTACCTGTAAATGCCTACAGTGTAGACGTGTACATCTGAGCTAGTCATGCTTTTTATAGTCAGTGGGGAGTAAAAGGCACTGCAAGGGCACAATTCGTCTGACCTGCTTTAGACATCTATTTTAAGACGAGATAAATTGTGCCCTAGAAATGCCAACTTCTCTCCATTGACTGCAAAGGCAGTCTAAGGCAGCTTACTCAAATATAGATGGCCATTTAAATCCCAGTCAAAAAGCATGGGAAATCAAGGTAATTATTCCTCAGCTACTTAATAGAATTTTAACTCTGAAAAAAATGTTTCCCATGCTCATGACTCATCTGAAAAATAATGTGACATATTTTAATTCACTAAAATTTTTGAAAAAATCTGAGTCAATTGTGTATTTCTCACATGGAGACAAGTACATGGTCTTTCCATTACCTATTTAGATGTTTGTTATATATGTGCATATGCACACACATGGACAGTGCACAGTTTTCTAGGCCTCTTACTGCCTTGTGCTTTGGTTGTGTGACCATGTCATGGAGAACCTCAGCCTGGGGTGTGTGCCAGGTAACAGAGGTAAAGTGAGGGGATAAAAGCCATAGCTCAAACTTGCAGGTAGGAATTATTGCCTTCGACTGACACTCTGTAAAGCCTGAAACCTTACCAGGAGACTAGCGTTCCCTAACAGCAGTGAAACTGGCAACGAGTCCTCTCCCATATGGGCTCAATAGTGGCAGATGAGTCTAACTGGAGATTAAAGTATATGTGATCAGCTGACTGTAGTCAGTCAGGCCACGGAAAGACGAGATACTCTGGCTCTGCATTGCAAGTATGGGAGCTACAGCTCTCATTTCAAGGAAATGTAAGGGAGTTCTCAATCTCAGTGCATAGAACTGAACTTTCAAATCCACAAAGACTGCAAGTGTGTACATAATTGCATGTAATATATATGCATTATATACAAATGTATAGCTCCATTCCATTTTGCATATATATCTACCTAGGTCTAGTAAGTGCATAGTTGCGAGATGTATTGCAGTAATATTAGCCAGAATCAGACTAGGGAAATAATCTAGTAGTCAGTACTTTTTTTTTCAAAAGCAGTATAAAAAATTAATCTAATATGCTCCCCTTCCTGATAATATCAGTGTATGATCTCTTGTTGCTGCTACTTGCCTTCGTGAAGTCCCGAAAAGAAAACCGTGGAATATCTGAAGCAATCTTTTTGTTTTCTATGTGCTCTCAGTCTGTTAGCTCTAGCACACTGAAAGAATGGAAGTGATTGGCCTTGGGAACATATAATAATAGGCTTATAAGAAACACAAGTATAAATTTATGTTTGCATTTTAAAAACTTGTGCAATTCTGAATTGATTTCTCTTTTCTTGATCCTCACCTCAGCTTTTCTTCTGCCCCACTTACGTTTTCATTCCTGCTTTATTAACTTCATACTGTTCCCCTTCATATTTCGTTCTCTTTAGCTTCTTCCAGAATTCATGGACATTATTGTTCCAAGGATTACAGACTTCAAACTCTGAAGTGTTGTGATGTGACTGCTATCATTATGTTTTGTTTTTGCTCCTGGCAACTCTCTTGTTCATTTAGATTAGAGAGAACATACATTATTATGGGCTCTAACAACACCTTCTGTAGTTGAATGAATGAATCTTTTTTTTTTTTCTGTGTGTGTGTGGGCCCTTAGACACTGAAGTAATAGGCATGACTGATAATACTAATGGTAATAAAGACACAAAATTCCAGGATAAAGTTGGATGCTCTTGCTCTTCAGCAAAAAGAAAGTAATTGAAAGGATTTTAAGTATTATGCCTGAGCAATGTGTTTTTTCACTGGCATCTGCCTTTATGCATGTGGAACTCCATGCTTGGCAATTAATTATTATGTGATCTAGTTTCCAGCTGTAGGGGTCAGAATATTTATCACCAGGAGCTAGGCAAAGAACTTTAACATTTCAAAGTCAGAATAAGAGAGTTTGGAACAGACACCTGAAAAATTTCGTTGTGTTAAATGACCAAGGACTATTCAGGAAGGTTCCATGATCTGTTAAGTTTCCCCTGCCCATCCAAGTCAATATTTTTGAACATTCTTAGTTTCTATTTAGATCCTCCCACTGAAATAATGTTGTTGGGTTTATCAACAGGGCAAGAAGAGATAAAACTTGGAAGAGGCTGTGATAACATTATCAGGTTGGCATACTTTGGTTAGTTCAGGAAATTACGGATGTGACAAATGTCACTAAATGGTCAGTTTTGTTACCTTATTTTTTCACATTATACATGAGAAAGGCTCCTGATTTTAAAACTTAATGGAAACTTTCAAGGACTTAAAATGTTTTGTTTAATCTAAAGCAATTTTTTAATTTAACGTTTTTTGAAAATTTGTTTTTAAGCATTAGGTGAATTTCAAGACAAAACCACTGAAATTTACCAAGAGTATTGGAAAAAACCCCACATTTCAGTCACATCTGAGTGTCTTCTTTAGTTCTATGTGCAAAATTTTGGTGAATGGTTTCAGTGCAAGAAAGTGAGACAAGTGTTATGTGAAAGAAGTGGATGGGATACAAATAATGAGTAAACCATGGCACTTGCTATGCACATGCCTTACTTCCCACATTCATTTAGAACTAAAAATACTTTTCTCAAGGCTTTTGCAAGGAGGAGAGAAGAAGGAAAAGAATTAGGACAAAAATTTCAAGATTAAAATAAGTTTTTTAAACAATGCTTAGATATTTTATTTACTGTAATAGGCAGAAAACAGCCTGCTCATGGCAGGGAGCTGACTCTTTTACACATAAACACAGCTTCTTCGACTACTTTGCTGTACTTCAGGAACAAATGAAATGATGAATACAGTTTCTATTAGGCAGAAACCCCAGGAAATTGGTAGTTACAGATTCTAGCAACTAGACTGGTGGAGTGTTAATGATTAGTTACTTTTTACTGTGTATTACTTTGATAAAAAACATTTTCTCCAGGATTAATGGCTAAGACAAGCATCTGTCTTTTTTTCTTTTAAAAATGTTATTGAAATTATAAAACCAAACCAGCAGAACTGCAAACTTAGTGGCTTTTTGCTGTTGTAATTATATGTTATATTTCCCTAGCAAATGCTTGTAGATAATTGCTGCATTTGTACTTCTATCGGTAGGCTGAAAATGAAATATAGAGTACTATTGCTGAAGAAGGTATAACAAAAGATATGAGCAATAAATTACTGTGTTTGCTTCAAGAATGTAAAAGGCAATGCTTTTTCCAATTGCTTTGTTCATTTAGCAGTTTTCTTGTGGACAAAAGACACTTTCACTCATCCAAAAGAATAGTCATCAATCTGTTAGACAAAGACTCTGGTTATGTGCTATCATGACCCTTACATCCCATAGAATGGAAGTGTTCCTCTCATGTAGGAAAAATAAAAGGTTTTCTTATTTTCTTATCTATTTTTGCACAACATATGTTGTAGTTTTTGAATCACCAGTTCAGTGCCAGATTCCTGTTTGGGGAATGAGGAATGCCTTGCCATTTCTGCAGCTCTAACTTGCTTCCTCAGCAAGTTCTCAAGCATCTACCAACAGAATCATATTACCAGAGGTCACTGAAGAGGCTGCTCCTGACAGTATGTATTATAACGGAGAGTCATCATTGTTGTAGTCATAATTTTTGTTAACATTACTTGCAACCTGTAAATGCCAAGAGTAATTCAGGCCCAAATCCTTTTCTCAGTCTCCTCCCCACAACTACTTTTTTCATTTTCCTGCCAGCTTGCTTATCTCCAGGTTTTCTCTGAAATACTGACCTGCTAATTTAGAACAGCAAACGCAAGTAGATTTATTTAACTTTGAAAGCCTTGTTGGCAGAGTCTTTTCACTTTGTTGTGAAGTAACTTCTGCATTGGAAGAGCCTCTTAATGTGATATTATTCTGTTCATTACTTTTTATCACAAGCACAGCTTTCTTTCTCATAAACTCCAGAGCTTTATTTCATTAATTGTCAATGTGATAACTTACCCTACAGCGTAATGAACATTATCTGAAGTGTTTGGTGTGCTTTTCTGCCTGGTGCTCAAAATGTATTTCTGTAAGTGCTGAAAAAAATAATGTTTTGCATGTTAGTATTTTCTTCCAAGTTGCATGAAAAAGTCTTGCTTTGCTAAGTGTACTTACACTGGTCAAGAGTGGCAAGGGGAAAACTCTTACCTCAAAGGAGTATTCCTTGGGCATTTTGCTCATTGGCAGCAGCTAGTTCTGGCACCCTACTCCCACTTCATCACTGTGTGAGATTCCCAGTTGTCACTGGGCACATCTACGTGGGTGCATGGGCTGCACTCCCCCTCCAGGGCATCTCCGTCCTTCTGGGAAACCAGGGCAAGAGGCAGCATGACAGGATGGAGTAGGGCTATGGAGTGTGCTGATGGAGAGAGTTTGTTTACCTCGGTAAGCGAGGATATACACAGGGCACTCTAAGCACTATAAATTTACTGCAGAAAATTTGGGATCAGTTGGGAAGACATGTAGCTGCACTAATGCAGACCTGTGGCCCAAATAATAGACTGATACCTCTCTAAAGACTTCAGTAGCTTCAGTGTGGTACCGTGGAATGTGTGACTGAACTGGCTTGTTTCTGGCAGATCAATGTGTGGGTAAGAACAAACATATAGGTCTCTGCACCTGCCTATATAGAAATATCCAAAGACATCAGTGGCTTTAAATCAATGACAGATTAAAGCTAACCCCCTCAGGTGAGACAGCAAAGTGTTCTGGATTTGCTGGCACTCAGTGCCCCTCACCAATGGTGAACAACCAAATCCTAATTCAAAATGGAAGACGTAAATAGTTAACCCAAGCACAAAATAAAAGGTGCTGCCAGTTAGACCTCAAAGTGCCTTCTGTTGTTAACCTCTTACCTTAACATGACAATATGTGAATTTCAGTATTTTGTTTTCATGATAGTAAATTTTCATTCACAAGCACATGTCTACACTAGAAAACCCAAATCATCCTTGAGATAAAAGCAGGCTGCTGGATTCAATTCTAACAGCTAGTTGTTAACCGAAAGCTTCCACTGTGAATGATTTGTATTTTAAAGTAAAGGGATTTTTACTAATTCCTTTACTGCTACTGCTACAGACACTTCACATGTCCTGTTTTTGGACACAAACAATTCCACCCTTCGTGAAGGCACAGCTTCAATCTTCTTCAGGTGCATTAAGCTTCTGATGACGGGTTTTATAAATTACAGATTACAACATAATGTAACTTTTGACCAGAAGGGATTGTAGTAATTAAAGCCTGATCTCTTGACCACATTATAGCATTAAATCTCCTATGGCACAAAAATATTTATTGAGGGCATAAAAAGCAAGGATAAACACTCAGCCTTTTTGTCATTATTATTTAACTACTCTAGTCACTGAACCTGCCTCGTTCTATTTCTGTAAATACTACACTATATGACCTACATTGACCAATACATTTTACAAGCTGGAATAATCCATTAAACCTGTGAAATTACTTTGCCAATACAGATTGTACAAAGAGCCAATAAGTAAAAAATGGTTCTCCTATGGGCTGTCTTAACATTTCTTGCCATGATTAATATAAGCAATTGTCTCATTTTGACTCTTCAAGGAACTGATAACTAAACAGAAATAATGATGCTAATTGAAGGTAAAGATAAACTTGTATTTTATACCACTGCCTGGAGTTTACATGCAAAATGTGTTTAATATGTACCAGATTTACTGCATTACTAAAAGACATGGGAATGTGATGGTGGGGATAAAAATATTAATGTCACTTAATGAAAGTGCCAAATGCAGAGTATGCTGGCAGTGCGTGATACAGAAATGATGAATTTTCTTTGCCAAATATGATAAATAACAATAGCCTAGTCTTTTTAGGTTTCCATTCCAGTGGCTATGCCTCTATAAATGAGAAGTAGCTCAGACTAATAAAAAAAAGTCTGTCTCCAGAATTAGCTTAACCATTATAATATTCACTAATGATACATAACAAACCAATATGAATACCACAGACTCTGTTGCCTTAAATTGTCCAAGCAATTGTCTTCGATGTTACTCTACATTTTGAAAAGTCTTTCACTAGCCTTTCACAGCCTCGAAACTTTTTGAAAGGCAACCTTTCAGTAGTATTCAGATGATATGGTGTTTGTAGGATGCTGCTGGCCAGCATCTAGCTTCATGTAGACCTGTAATTGCAGAGGTGACTTCTTTTTAAAAAAAATTGAGGATCATGGGAGAGAAAAGAAGTCTAATAATTAAAACAGCCTCCAACAGAACATCATGCCTATTCTCTGCTAAAAATGGCCTTCCTATGATTAAATATAAACTATTCTGTCCTTCTAATACAGAATTAATTTGTGCAATGTTTCTATTATTTATAATTTTCTGTGTCATTGGCTGCTCAGCAGATTAACAATACTTTTCTTTCTGAGAGTAATTTTAGTGGGAGAGCTTTTGTATTCATCAGACTTTTTAATGAGGTTATTAATATTTACATCTTATTACATCTGCTGAATCATAATTTAATTTTTAATTAGTACATGCATTTGTGTATTTTGTATATCTGTATGTACATGCTGATTATTGCAATTGTTTATATCACAGAGGCTAAGAATGATTCATTTTAGACAAGAAAACAGTTATTGTGCCATTGTTTTCAGTAACATTAATATATTGTAGGCATTCTGATCTTTTGGCTATTGATCAGAGAACTCTTTAGTTGTTCTTCCCTAAATTTAACATTTTAGAACCCAATTCAAAACTTGTTGAAGTCAATGGAGAAACTCCAACTGATTTCAATGGCTGTTATGTCAGGTCATTAACATGTTTTATTACTACATCTCTTTATTTCTTAAGAAAAAGAAAACATCTTTTAATACTATCAGAAATGAAGGGCAAAAAGAAACAGTGGACAGTAAGAAGGTTGCATAGCTACTTCAAGTGAACTACTCTCAGAAGATGCATAATTTGTATTTGGTGAAGAGAAATGAAATGTGACCTTTTTTTCCCCAAACCTAAAAGTCTGTTCAGCAAAGCTGAGGTAAAGATAAAGAAGCCACCAGGAAATCTGGAGAATACTTTGGCCTTGATCCAGCAAAGCGCTCAGGCAATTGCTTATCTTTAAGCATGTGAATACTCCCAGTTGAGCCAATGGACAGCTCCACCACACGTCTGGCTGGCTGCTGCCTGGATAGAGGAAGTGGGTAGGAATTTAGTAGTGGGTTCATGATTACATTCATGATTAAGGCCAACCTCTGGTCACAAGTACAGCCTAATTTATAGCAATTCTAAATTTCTACTGCCTGAACTTGAACACTTATTCTGACACTTCACTTTATACAGCACTATGTTGAGCCACTCAAAGACCAAATCTGTATGTTGTGAAATTGAAGAAGTGACTTAGGATGGGATTTATTTTCATCAACTTCAGCGTTCTGGCATCTAGCCTATGCTAGTTACAAGAGAGAAGCTCTTCTAGGGGTATTCATATCACCTGTTATTATTTTACCTTTGAATGTGATGAATTACCCTTTCAGATTTCCTAATTCTCTCCAGAAGTTATGAAGGGGGCTTAGAGAACTAGTTTACTATGGCATCATCATTTTTTAGGTATCTAAAATTAGTAGCGATGATGAAGCTGAACATAAATTTATACCATTAACAGGTGTTCCACTGGCCCAACTGAACATGTAGTGAACTAAAAATACATTAAGCAATGAATTAGCTGCTATGGGTTTTTAATGAATCCTATTTATCCATATTTACAAGTACATAACCCCAAATGAATGTTCAATTAAGTGCCTTCATTTGCATTATATGTACAGAAATCCACTGTCTTCTCCCCACTAAAACCAAATATCAATGAATGCACCAATACCCAATGAATCTATGTGCAAGCATGGTATTTAGCTCATGTAAATTTATACCATTTTAAAAAAGTGGAGCTAGATAATAAATCAATTCTTTAATGACAAGGGAAAACACATTAAAGCTGATGATTATAGGTCCATGATAACTCAGACAACCATGAATGAACACAACCTGAAAGCAGACAAAGCCTCCTGTTGAAATCAATGCCATGAGAAAGCATGAAAAATCAAAACAATAAACAAGATGAATATGAATAAAAATTCACCAATTGTAAATTAATTGGAGATAGTACCAAGATAAGTTCCTTGATAAATAATGGAATCATGCAATCATAATACTTCTATTCAAAATATATATCTTAAACTACATCCCAGATATCAAAACCAAATTGTATATATTTGTAGTCTTTTAATTAAAACTTTATAAATTACTAAATTTTCCCTTTATAAAGAGTTTCCTTGGTTTTAAGGCGGGTTATGCACCTGTTTTTAATGTTATAATTTCTTACTTCAGTTTTTATAATGGATAAAATTATCGGCTACCAGTCAGCTGTGCTGTTTGTCCCCTCCCAAACTCTTGCCCACCCCCAGCCTACTTGCTAGGGCAAGTGAGAAATAGACAAGACATTGACACTGTGCAAGCACTGGTCAGTCATAGATAAAATATTGCTGTGTTATCAACACTGTTTCAGTCACACGTGCAAAACACAGCACTGTATGGGCTGCTATGAATAAAATGAACTCCTTCCCAACCAGACCCGGTATAATGTGTACCCTTAAAATAGAGCTGCTTTTGAGAGCTAGGTGTCCTATTTTTGCTGTGTTCTCTTGGTAAGTCTTACTGAAAAAAAAAAAAGTAATTACAGGGTAAGATTATCTAATCTCCTAAGGAACTCTTCTGAAAGTGTAATGTAGTAGGTTAGCTGTCTGAGAAGACAAATAAGATTTAGAACACTACAAAAATGAGAAATTAAGTAAAAGGTAAGGTCTTTGAACAGGACATATAGAAAAATAACAATGAGAGTCATATTTTAATTAGAGCAATTGTGACCAGAAAAGAAATGTTTTTATAGTGCATTGTCTTGTAAGTAATCTTATAAAATTCTCTATAAGTAATATCAGCTCAAGTTAGACTGTGTCCTAGGCAATTTAAAGTAAAATGTTATGTTAAAGTGAATGGAAAGCAAAGTCACAAATAATTAATCTGGCAGTACTGTAAGTAGTGTTTGGATCAAATAACTGCCAGATGAGCTTTTAAACAATAATGTGTATTAAGTGTTTGCTGTGGTTTTTAAATTATAATTTTATGCGAAATGCAAAGAAATTAACAAGCAGAGTAAAAGTCACAAACAACTTAATAAGCAGAAGGAGGTGAGGTTCTGTCCCTCAACCTTTGGATGTAAGAGTCTAATGCTAATTAAAGCTTCCTGATCCACAGTTACTTACATATTTATAGTATCTAGGAACTCCAGAACTCTTCTAGCATTTACTAGTAATAATGGTTCTGCAATCCTGTAATTTCTCTAAACAATTTCTTCCTTTGCCAGCTGCATGACAAAATTAAACTTGCCAGTTATAATTCTGCAGTTGGCTTGACAGTACTCAGTTTGTTTAAGTGAATGTCCAGTTGGGTGATATCTTTTTATGAGTTGGTGCCTTCATCAGTATTTTAGTATGGAGACAAAATATGAATTGACAGAAATAACGAGGATATTGGAGTCTCTTACTTTTTTAGTTGGGGAAGAAAGGTGATCCTGTAAATCTCACTTATGCATAGTCTCATTTATCCTTACCAAATTGTCCTGTTAGAGAGCTTCCCTATATGTTTTTCTGGCACAGGAATAAAAAGTTCAGTGAATGTCAGCTATGTAATTTTTCAATTAATTGACAGGAAGGCATTTTTTTTTACCTACAAGACAATACAGATCTATGTATCTTCATATGGGAAAAAAATATATAGTCTGTCTATCAGTCAACCTAACAAACTACACCCCACACTCTGACAGTACTGTTACACACCAAGTCTTCTGGGCTTCATTTCTAACATTGCTCACTGACTTCACACAGGAGCTCCGGCTGTGCTCACCTGCAACTGCTGCAATTCCCTTGCTGCTTGACTGCTCCCACATTTTGCTCTTCAGCACAGAATGGGCCACTTTGTGCGCGACATGCTGAGGCAGACAAGGAGTGAGGAACCTTGCTGAGTCTGTCTACGTGGTGTTTTGCAGACACCTGATCGTAGGCCTTATTTTTCACTCACTTGAACCTGAGTGAATGGTATTACTGTTGCTGAGCCTGAACTAAAATGTTGAAACACAAAGTGTATTACCTCAATATTACATTAGATAGAGTTATCTCACATTTGTCTAAAAACAGTGCAGATGACTTAAGGCTTTGAGGATTAGGATTTTACATTGTCACTAGGAGACTCAGTTAACTGCAAATATTTTTCCTCAAATATGAATTTTTCCTTAGCTGTGTGTGTAGTAGCTCTATGGAAAAACCTGTATCCTGTTCTCAAAGAGAAAATTCCACAGTACAAATTACATAGTGATAGAAAGATTGGCTGACAACAACCTTTTTGAAGAGAAGTCAATTTATAAAATTAGACTTTTTTGTGTTGTTATTGAAATACTGCTTTTTAGCTTTCAGTTTCGTTCAGCAGACAGAAAAAAAACATATTAAAGAAAAACGACAAGAAATATTTTCTGGCCAGAATAGCTTCTTTTCCCATCTTAGCACTTTTTAGTTAGTTTAAAGATAAACCAGGTGGAGAAAATTGTGTGACTGCTATTTAGAGTGACACATTTGCAAAGAATTTCAGTGCTTGTCCAGCTTGTAGTTTTGTCTGTGACTGTGTGTAAAGGTCTCCTGTCTTTTCTGGGTTATATTCAACAGTGTTTATGAACATATAGTTTGGTTTCCCAGATGAAGAAAATGTAACGTAAAATCCAAGTAAGTGGATCATAAACTCCGTGAAGCAACAGTGCAGCATAGTTTTTTTTTTTTTTTTTTTCAAGTGGAAGGTAATTAAAAGGACCTTTCTTGTTGTTCTTATTATGCTGCAAAGTTGAACAAGTATTACCCCCATGTTGGCTGGATTCTCATTTGTTTTATTTTGTAAATTTGCCCAAAAAGGCTAGATTTGGAATTATCTTCTGAGCTGCCTTAGATTAGCTGCTTTTTTTCATCAACTAAGACAACTAGTATCTTTAACTCCCAGAATGTTTTTAGGGAGAGAAGGATCATTTCTTCTGTGAGATATTTTTGGAGAGGTTTAACACAGATTCTGAAGAAAAGGATGCAATAGCTAGCAGAGAGTACTAGAAACCTCTTCATTCCAGTCCATTCTCCTCATAATTTTCTGGTTTAGGGTCTTGGGTTGCCTATTTATGCAAGAGTTTCTCCCACCACGTTTTCAAATTTTGGCAGTTCTGCATGATAGAAAGGTGAGATTCATCTCACCAGTCATAACCACTGAAAGATAAAGTAGGTGGTTTTCAGACACTATTTTTCAGGGTTACTTCCCAGGTGGAACAGGGTGGTAGGCAAATTTAGATTTGTCTCATCCCATCAGCCTTTAAGTGTGATGAATCCCCTGCCATGAACTGTAGAGGGCACCTCACACCACTACCTTGGAATAGATGTAGATGCATGCCTTTTACACAGGTAAAAGTGGAAAGGCTGATGCTCATCCAAGCTGCTGCTAATACTTCAGAACGTCTAATTTTATAGTGTGTTAGGACCCAACGAATTTAGTAATCTTCCCTGTAAGTGTACCTCTATGCAGTGCCACTGCAGAAGAGACCTATTTTTGATTTCCTATTGTCGATCAGCCCAGCAGCTGACAAGAGATCAATGTCAGTGTTAACTGAAGTTCTTTGTGTATACTCAGAAACAATGAGCTCTGGTGCATTCTCTAGAAAAGAGCATGATAAATATACCCACAATTAGCATATGATACTCCCAGGTCAGTGTCTTTAGGTATGTAATAAATAAGGGAAGTTTCAGGGATTCTACTTAAAGATAGAAAGATATGATGAGTACCCTTCCACTGAAAGTCCTCAGAAAGGACTAAGCAAAAGATACAGATATGCCATCTTCTGAACACTAGCCTGAATTTTATCTTCTAATTGCATGACCTAGGTAATCTGAATTTTTTGTACTGCTTTATCTGAGGTTTTCATATAATCTAATAATCATTGTTTGAGGCTCAAAGCCTATGAAGGTGAAAGCTGTGACAAACTTTTCTCAATGGGAAAACTGTTTTAGAAAACAGTAATTTTTGATATCAACACAAAAATAATAGTCTAACATTGACTTTCTAATTATTTTTTTCTGTATTTAATCCAGTAAGATGTTATTGCTCCAATTAGGAAGGAGTGAAGGGGAAAATGACAGAGGAAAACAGGGCATTTCCCAACTTAAGATCTGCACATTTCTCTCATGCATGTTGTTCAAAGTCAAAGGACAGCCTTTAGGGTTCCTACTATCATGTTTTATTTTCTGAGGATAAGGTCCAAGGAAAAAAACTGTTGAAAAATACAGCATAAGCCACACTACCTTCCAGCAAGCTTTCTATGTAAAGCAACTAGATTACTTGACTGCCTCTCAGGACCCTGAGAATTAATTAATACTTGACTGGCTCTTTGAAGGAATAAAGTATGGAGTCCTTCCACAGTTAATGCTGTAACTAAGTTTCCCTTTAAAGCTTATTATGGGTTTCTGTGTCCCTTTCTAATTACGTATCATAAATGCCAGATGTTCTGGGTGTACAAAGTGGCACTGATGTGGGGATAGAAGTAATGTTGTTTCAGTGACTTTAATTGTGCATTCCTATACTGACAGCAATGCTGGGGATTTGGTAAGTGCTTTAAATTAGAACTGTTTGGCACTCGAATACTGGAATATAAAAGTTACAATTAAGGGAATTTTTACTAAAGTTGTTGATGTAATTTTGTACTTAACCATGTGTCTGGGTTTCATTGTGATTCAGAGCTCTAGAAGTACAGCAATAAATATCCTTGTGTTTTACTGCTCACAGGCCCCTAACTGTAGCAAAAGTTGAAAGACCAAGCTTTTATTTGTAGGGGGTGTGTGTTTGTTTGCTTGTTTGTTTGTTTGTTTTCAACTCTTAGTCTCACTTTACTGCTTCTTCATTTGGGCTAGATAGCCTGAAAAGACTCCTCTGAGGTGACTGTCTTCATTGCTGTTGTTAATAGTGGAAGAAATTCCTGCAGGGTATGAGGTGGCCACTCTGGGTAGCTGAGATATCAGTGTCTAAAACAGTAAATCTGCAAAAGAGACTTATGCTAAGGGACCTGTTCTCCTTGCTTCAGTTTGTACTAGTGATGCTGTTGTATCACCCACCACCATGTTGTACGTTTGTTTCTATTTCTGTGTCTTCTCATCTCACTTCTTCCAGCATGTTGAGATTCCTGTAGTAGCTTGTATTAAAGGTCTGCTTCTTTGATGGTAAGGATCACTCTTTTTCCCATGTGTGCATACAGTACTTAGCACAAAGAATCTTAAAAATAAATAGATGCACACAGATGTTACTGCAATACAAGTAATAACAGCCCATTGGGTTTTCTACTAAGCTTCATTCTTGGTAAGATATTTGAGTCTGTAGGAGGTGAATTTTTATTGCTGCTTTTTCTTCTGATGTCCTTAGGAGAGTAATAATTGCTTTCCTTTTATGCAACAGTTGGGGACACCATACAATTTTTTTTTCTGGACTGCCAATAAGGTAAAGAATTTTCAGAAATTAGGTGTATACTGTAGTGGATGAAGCATAGCCACACAGAGACTAACTCAATTACATCTGATTTAGACTGAAGATACAGATCTCTATATCACAGCACATGAAAAGTGGAAAAGTGCTTATGTAAGAATTACAAAACTTTACTGTTGATCAGCTGGCAAATTCCATAGTATAACTATTATCCTTTGGAAAATATATGACTTATTTTTTAAAGAGGTAAATAGCTTTGATAGAGACAGTAACAACTGAAAAGTTGTTGCTTATAGTTTATAAGGAATGGCTTTTGTTAACTCTAGAGAATGCGTGGGTATTTATTCCCAGAGCTGTATTTCCAGTTAATATTTAGTTGGTAGTCAATAACGTAGCAATAACATAAAATTACATTTCAAGTAAAAGGACAGAATAAATGCTCAGATTCTCCAGAAAAACTATAATGCATCTTTATTTTTCAAGAAGGAATCTTAAAGAAATCAGGTAGGATTATACAAAGGATAATACTTAGGACTTACTAAATCTGTCTTGTAAAACTATTAAAGATTCCCAGCAAAATACCAGCTATTTGTGGGAGAAAGTAATGCCTGCTCCTTCATGGGAGCAGTTTCAGGGCTAAAGCTTATGTATTCTTTTATTGCATTCCAGGTAAAACAAGCTGAAATTAGTGCAAATATAGTTTTTGACATTTTGGTGTTCTGTGGCAAACTATGATCTGCAGGGTCAGACCTGCCTTCGCTCCTGTTATGGGATGGATTCCAGCTCTGACAGAGAGCTCTCTGAGAGCAGATACACCTCTGCAGTGCTATGTTATCATGCTTGGTGTAATTTTGAAGCTTGAAGCTTCTTGGATGGTCGTTTACAGTACATTAATGGTCACAAAGGTTTTGCTGGTTATGTTATCGATAACCTTAGAAATAACTTGCAGGCCTGAAATATCCATTCACATGCATGTGTCCAGCATTGATTCTACTAAGTTTAAGTGTCAGAAAGAAAAATATCGGGGCCATATATTAGTTCAGATGTTCTGCAGTGGGAAAAGACTACTTAACTGCACTGTGTGGGAGACATCTCTGTGCAGAGTTCAGTCCTCTGTTTTCTTCTCTCCACATTAAATTCTCCTTCTTCCCTAAAAATATTTATTTGGAAAGCTCTTTTTAGTTATAAGGTATCTTTTTTTTCTTTTTTCTTTCTTTTTTTTTTTTCTTTTAAGAGGTGATTTTTGTAGAAAACAGATTAATAGCTAATTCTTAAAAGGACACTGAAACTTTTTAGTTCCTGCCCTGATTTCAATCACTAAATTGCTCTTAATAGCATACAGCAAATCTAGTAGCTGCATTTGTTTCTGCTTCCCTCATATGGGGTAAGTTATGGGTTGTCTGGAAAATCATATGGCCAGTGGCCAGATATGACTATATTAAAAGGGTATAGGAGGGGAAAATGCACCAAGAAAACCCTTCTACCACAGTTACAGATTCAATGAGATGGTACCTGAATGATGAAAAATTACTGTAAAGAATAGCACAAGTTAAAATCCCCAAACTGATTTAAAATCAAACCACCTTGATTTACATCTTGAGTAAACATAAGGCTTGAGGAGGTTTCAAATAAGATTGTCAAATATTGAATGATTTAATTTTAAATTAAACATCTCAAGTACAAAAAACCTTGATAGAAAATTTAGAAATGTGGCTGTCAGAGCAGGAAAATCTGTATGTCAAGGAGGTGAGAAATGAAGATTGTCAGGCAACATAAACTTGACAACTGTTGTCCTGACCTGGCTTGTAAAATGACAGCCAGAAAACACTGTATGCACTCAGCTGACAGAAGTAAGAGGAAAGGCTGTCCATGAGAAACTCAACACAAGAGATACTCTGAACCTAATATGAATCATAATAGCCTTATTGTGAAGCTGATTCTCTTTGGCTGTACAAGGCCTTTAACTACTCTATGTCCACAGATTGCTTACATGTCCCTCAGATTATCTCATAAGAGAAACTTTGCATGGAAACAAACAAAATTCATTCCTACTGCACACAAAAAACAATATTTTTATGCTAATACATATTATATTTTATCTACTGGTTTTCCTCTTTAAATCTACTTCCTACATAACATGTATTCTCAGGGAAACACTCTGTTTTAAGTTGAGTTTGTACTATTGGTGAAGGGGAACTTCCCTGTAAACCTCTTGGAGTATTTCTGAAAGTTATTAGAAACATATAGTGTGAAGAGAGAAAAAGATTTGAATATAAATTGGAAAGCAGAATGAACATGCGTACAGCTATAAATTTTCTCCTATCTCCTGAGAAAATGATGGATTAAGCTTGGTGAGGGAGTGATACTTTCAGTGGGGATACTTACAAATTTCAAGTAGTTACCTTTACCAGCTAACTGAAATAAAAGCCCTAGAGAATAAAATGTAAATGATCTGATGAACTGAAGGATAATGATTAGCTCTTCACTGTAAGGATATTGTTTACCATGGACTATTTCCAAAGTCTCCAAAGTTCAAAAGGAAATTATAGAACATTTCATATTTGACCTATCACACGGGAAAGATTTTTTTTTTTTTTAAACACAGAATTGAAGGCTGTGTAACACTAAGAACTGCATGGTATGGTATTGCATGATAGATGGGAGAGGAATTTAGAGTGGAGTGCTGCATGGGAGGATTAGATGTGCAATTCATAAAGATACAAAGTCTGTTTACAGTCTTATTGCCTTTAAAAATTTATCCCTGGTTTTCTAAGAAGCATTCACCACCTAAGGAACTGCATTAGTATTCTGAAGTGCAATATTAAAGAACCATTACAAAGATGAAATATTAAGTGTTAGGAAAAGTATAAATCTATAAAAATTTTTGGAGCTAGATAAAGTAACTTTAAAAAAAAAACAGGCAACTTTTTCACACTTTTGTTGCTGTTCTAAAACTGAAACTAAATGGAGGTAACAACCTATGCAATATTATTTGTAATGTAGGATTGACCTTGCTTGTATACACTGTACCAGACCACGCTTGTGTACCACAGTCTGCCTTTCAGCCTATTTCACCTTAAAAGCCATCAAAATAATGTAGGTAAGACTGATGATCTGACAATGGTGCCTGCAAATGTTTGTGGTACTTTTACTCTAGTTACTTTATTTCCACAGCCAGACAAACTCATCACTAGTGAACCATACAGGAACAACATAAAGCATTAAAATTGAGGAACTATTTTTTCCTTCCTTTTTTTTTTTTTTCTTTTGAGTAGGGATGTTAAAAAGAAAGAACTGGTGTTTAGTAGCTGAAAAGGGGGAAATCCAAAGATTACATTTTGCTTGCAGTTTCTGTTGGTAGTACTGGAACTTATTTTGGTTAATTTTAATGAACAGTAATTGGGAGTCAAGTCTCTTCAGCTTCCAGTGCAACTGCTGGAGAAAGATAAGTGCTATCAGATGACAGTTCATGTTATCAAAACAGTTGCTGAAAATACTTGCAGCCATTCTGCTAGTGTGCTCATTTCTCTGTATTGGCAAAGATAAATGGCTTGAGCAAGATACCTGACTCTTACATGATAGGATGAGTGAGGTGTATCATGTAATATACAGTGAACGAGGGTCACTTAGGCTGTATTCAGGCTGCATACGCGAGATGACTGACACAGCCATTGTGACAACAAAGCATGTAAATAGAGATTTGAGAAATGTAGATGTAATATTACTGTGGGCTTCCACATCCAGGCTTTCGATGGCAAAGTAGTTGTGATGCCTAACTTTGGACCTTCAAATAGGCAGTTTACAACTATTTTTTTGACTAGGTTACCCAGTGTAGGTATCAAGTGCTCTGAATTCCTGATAATATTCTTGAACAGAAAAGCTATGACAATTCATAATAGGGAGTCAGAAAACGGCCTTTACCATGGTTAGAAAGAGATAGTAGTACCTTAGAGTCCGATGATTTATCATTTGCTCAGGAACTTCTTTGCCAGTATACAATACAGCATGCAAAATGAAAAAGGCATTCAGAAGAAAACAAATAGAAGAGTATGATGGCATTGCTTTACAATAAAATATTAATAATATATCTAATATTGGCACATTGCTGAGTCAGTTTGACACAGGTCTAGTCGTGTGAATTTCTTGTAACTATAAAACCACAGTGAAGCCAAATGCAAATATTTATATTTTGTATGTATCTAAGAACTTCCCTATTCTACATATGTAGCAATATGTAATTTACAGCAGGGTTGCAGAAAAGGTATCAGTGTCACATGGGTTGCTTTAAATCTACTGATATCTCTGTTGGCTTCAGAAGGGGAGGATATTGGCTCTCTGCTTTTCTTCTACAAAACAAACATTATTCTGTTACTGTCTCTTAGTTCTCTGTATCCTAGCACAGTCTTTCCTTCCTCTGTATATCTTCAGCCTAATTCAGTATTATAGTGCCACACTTGCATTATTATCAGGAACCAGAGAGAATCACTTAGAACCATAGTTAGAAGAGTTGACAAAAGATGGCTTTTATTTTTTTACTAAAGAGAACCCTATTTAAGAGTAGTAACCCTGTAATATTAGTCAAGACTTTAAAAGGAATTATTTTCATTCATGCCCAATCCTCATTCCGTTGAACATGTACAGCTTTGTAACTCCAAAAACACATTACCTGTAGCCAAAATTTTGCTTTTCAGGCCCACACACTTCATATGCTTCTTAATGATTCATTTGTTCCTGTGTTTTCTGTGTTGGTAATGGACCTGCCATCTGATTCAGCTTGTTAAGTCTTTGCTGGCAAATCATTCCACATGTGTTCGGTGACTTGTTCTATTTCACGTGCTCTGCTCTACCCTCTTCTCCCAGCTCTGCCTTCTGCCAGACTTTTGTGTCTTTCCTGCATCATTTCCTGCTGTGAGGAACTCTGCTGGGCTCTGGCTTGGGCTGTGCTCTGGTAAGAGTTGTGTTACACAGTTGTGAGCAATTAAAATTCTCATATGAAGGAAACTGGCTTCTGTCAAACTCCTGGGCTATGAACACCTGCTGAACAATGCAAAGGTCACAACTTAATTTGCAAGAAGTGAATAGAATATGGTAATTGAAGGCAATATGTAGATGTAACTAACAAATATATCTGCATTTTGAAAACAACATATTTTAAAATGAACATATGTCAAAATATATGTGTGAGGAGTTGTGTTCTTTTTGATTCCTTTGAAATAAATGTGATAGTTTATCTCATTTATTATGTTAGATTTTTAAGAAAGGCCTGACCTTGCAAGTTGCCTATAGCAGCAAATTCCTGGCCTCACGTGGAGACTTGTTAACATCAGTGTGTCTCTGTCTGGAAGAAGTCTACCTACTTGATTTAGTGCAGAAGGGCTCAGCATCATAAAATCTTCAAGCCAAGATTTGTTCTTTTTACTTTCTTTAATAAAGAACCATACATATAAATTACCTGAATAAATAATAACATCAATAACTGCGGAAGATTTTCATGAACAAATCCTGCCTTCCATTTTTAAAAATGTCACATCTGGCACAACATTATAGGTAGTAAAGGGTTGATTGAACATGCTAATCTGAGCAGACTATGTTTGGGGGAAAACATTGTCTTTATATATTGTTCTCCAATTTGCCTAGCATTGTCTCTCTCTCTATACTAAACAAGCATTCTCTTTTCCCTCCTTATCTCGTTAATATCACACGGATTGCTAAAATAAATCTCAAATGCCCCTCTATTACATCTCATTTACATCTGTTCTTGACAGATTTCTCACTGTTTTCAGAACTGGCAATGTAATGAAAATTATATGAGTCATAAGAAACTGGAATAGAAGATAAAGGCAAAATTATAAGGAAAACAAAAATCATAAAAAGTAGGGAGGGGAAGGATTCAGTCAGAGATATTAAAATATATATAAAAGGGCAAAATTCATCCAAATAAGATGCAATAGACTAGATAAACTAAAAATGTCAAGGGGCAAATCCTTGTTGTTCATTTGTACACAGAGCTGAAAGCTAAATAAATCCTTAACAGGCAGAAATGAATGTTTGTTCATTGATGGCAGGTATCTGTGCAGCTCTGTTCACAAATGACATGGCTGCAGACTTGCTAGTATTTGCCTGTGCTGGCATAAAACAAGCAGCAGGAATACCAGCAAAATTACTTTTGCACATGTGGGATTAATTTAAGCAGCTCATAGAGCAATGAAAATCAATGCAGCTTTTCAGAAAAATATTTCACCATCTTTTCCTCATACAGAATTTTAAAAAATATCCTAAAATTTAAAAAGAAGTATCAAAAGAGGATGAATACCATGAAGAGAACATAAAACTGTATCTTGTCCAGAATGATCATACACTTAACAACTTTTTTTTTCAGCTGACAAAAACTATTTTATATTTGTGTCTTGGGATGTGCTCTGGTTTGTGGAAACTTTCTTAAAATCATCAATGAAATACTCTAGAGCCAAAAATATCTCTCATACTTCTATTCCTTTGGTAAGTATCTTGCAAGTGTCATGTCAACAGTCCCAGGGGACTTGCAGTTCCCTCTAGTCCCAAACTAATGTAAAACTGGTCATAGCAGCTCAAATCAAAAGCCTATGCAGCCTAGCATCTTTCCCCTGATGGAGACTGTTAGCAGATACCTTGCAAAGAATGTAAGAACAGAGTAAACATAAAGCACATATAAAGCTTATCTTGGGGCTTTACTGAACACCAGAAATGTAGAGGTCAAGAATACCAAAGACATGTATCAGTTTTGTGTTTTCAATAAATTTTGCTGGATTGCTTTTCCACAAATTCATCTGTGACTAGTGTACACCTCAGTTACTATGCATATCATTGGGCTGGAGCTTGGTTCAAATGATGTTAAGAGATTTCTTGATCAACCACAACTTATTTGGTAGGTTAGAAGAACTTACAGCACCAAGCAGTTTTGTACATTGGTCTGTAAAACAAAAAGCACAGAGTTGTTTTTTTCTCAGATAACATAATTTGGGGTATTTCAACCTTATCTCCATTTAGTCTTCTGGACAATGCTAGTTTGTCAGTATTCTCCTGTACACAAATCTGTTAGTCACTTAAGTATAGCTGCCCCTTATTAGCTCCTAAATATCACACTAAGAACTGTGGTTAACATATAGTAAGGAAAATGTTTTGATATTCCTCATGTCCATTTTATTTCTATTTATTCAAAGGCCATTAAACTTCTCGTCAAAACTATAATTTCAACATTTGATAAATTTTTCTTTTTGCTGAAAGATCTTAACATTTTCACAAAAATAAGCCCCAAGCCATTCTTCTCTGGGGACCACTGATAATTTAAAGAGGCAATTGCCTCTTTAACCTCATCCTGTGAAATCTGATCCAACAGAGCAGTGGAATCCTTAACTAGAACTCCAGAGAGCTGGATGTTATCCAGACAAGTCTTAATCTGGGCAACATCAATATTTGTTTTATTAAAAGCTTTCTGCAAACATTGTAACAAGGGAATATATCTAGGTTTTAGGGTGTTATTGTATTTTAATTATTGTGTTATTATTATATCTTAATAGCTAACTTACTTGCCATAAATTTTTAAAAAATAATAACAGAATTCAGAATGTAAACAGATCTGAACTTTTAAGTATATGCTTCAAAGATCATCTACTATAGTGAAGCATCTTTATTAATGGCTGCATCACTTGTCTACTTCCTTTGCAAATCAGATGAATCCTACTGAGAGTGCCAAATGCAAATGTTAAATTGCATTCTTTCTTCTCCATATGTGCCCAGCTCTGGTATTGCTAGCATGGTATTCTTGATCAGTAGGAATGACTATCTTTAGAGAAGCCATGCTGCTGAAGTGTGAAAAGTATATAGTGTCATTTTGGTAGGATTATTCCCAGTATAATATTGCTGCTGAAATTGACCATGGAATCACTCCTAACAGGATAAGTTTACACTGTTGTTGACATATTTGCAGCTGTTTAATAAAAAACAAGTTAAAATGAGTATAAGCTATAATACCAAACTGTTTTACTTGTTGCACAGTGTCATGACATAGGAGAAAGAAAATAGATATTCCACTTTGTTCTGAATTTACTAGAGTTACTAGAACTTTTGTTCTAGTAATATTTCATTAATAAGATACCAAAGAGTTCAGGCAATGCAAAATGATAGCACAGACTCCCATTTTATTTTTAACCTTAAAATATTGTAGTAATAAAACCTGTTGTAATTAATTCCAACACTGAATCATAGATAACGCAGACAAAAAAGCCTTTAGAACAATGAGATCTTCTGGTCCTCTCTTGAGGCCTATTGTGGGGATGGCATTTGTGAGGCTAGTTTCATACTTTTTTTTTTTGTTTCAGGAGACAGATTTTCCTATTATACATATTTCTCTGATCTGTACCATGTCCCAGATTAATGAATTTGGTCCCAAGGAAACAAACTGAACTTGGACCAAAATTGTATCAATATTTCATCCAGAACTGGAACTGTCCCCGAAATTTTTGGTGACCTCTAACTGGAACCAAACAGGACCATTTTCAGTCACAGATGAAATGAAGTTGGAACTAAAGAGAGAATGTTCTAGTTTAACTTCTTATTCAGTATTTTTCTGTCAGTTAGTACTCAAGCTTACTTAAATGAACAAATTTCATACAAGAGAAATCAGTGGCAAAGCTATGGCCAAGGCTATAAAACAAGTTACTAGGAAGTCACGTGTTGTGGGTTCATAACACATCAGCAATGACACAGTTCTTGCAACAGAGAAACACTGAGGTAGTTTGATATCAAACAGGTAAGCTGCCTCATGTTCACCATAGTGCTGGATCTGGCTAGACTGGCTAGCACAGTTGGATTGTGGGGTGGCATCCTCAGGTGATACCACCCCGACCACTACTATAGAACAGCTGACATAACACTTGTTCACACCATAGCCCACCTGAAGGCTATGTCATTCAGTTGCCTACTCCCTCAAGCACCATTCCCTCAGCTTCTTGTTAGTAATGTGGGAAAGCTAGGGAAATACTATTCTGGAGTGAAAACCATTAATTCACAGGCACTTTGCTGTCTAAAATTTTTATCCCATAAAAATATTTTGGTTCCTTCTCTTATGATAAATTAAATATCTAAAGTATTGTCGTTGACTGTTGGATACTGTGTTATGTAAAAGAATCCAGCCCCTCAAACCCTAATGCAATAAACTCTGACAGGACATGTCTTAGGAAGGGGGACTGTTATCTTTAAAGACAGAACTTTATTGCCTATTTTGCTAACTAATCTGAAATCATTAGAACTCCTCAGTAGTAGTAGTGGTACCTTAAATGGAGGATAAAGAAAGCTGTTTTCTTAGCAAAGTTATGTATGAGACAAGGGCATGCTGATAAAATCGATGGTTGGGTGGAAAGGATAATGCTGACCGTGATAGGAGCTTCTTAGTTTTAAAAGCTGCTCTATAGATGATTTTGGTAACTGTTTTCCTGTGACTTATAGTAAAAGCAGAAACATCAATCACTTGACAGAATGATCCCTCTACTTTCATTTTCCTACCTTATTCTATAGCATTTTGCAGGTAAAATACATCAGCAAATCAAAACAGACTTTGTGGTTCCTACTGCAACCACAGCAGTAAGGGAGGGACTGCAGAAAACCAAGATTTCTCATGCTGTTCTAATTTATACTGTCTGCACTGAAGAATTTATTTCAAAAAAACTTTTGTCCAGAATAATTCCTGAACACTACAGGCTACCATGAGCATGTGTAAATTAATCTGAATGAAGATATTGTTTCATCAGTCCTGGCTCCATCAAAGATAAAATTCCTGGAAATAAGGAAGATAAGTAGAAGAATTCAAACAGCTCTTCATGTTAGTGAAATGGAAGATAATTTGAAGGTGGTTTTATTTTTCATAATAACATTTACAACAACTGCTTTTTCAAATTAATCTGTTTTCTTGGACACATTACTCTGCTTGACTTAAATGGATACTTCATTATTGAAATGTGAACAACAATGCACTCTAGGTAAAAATGAAGCTTCTGGGGTTTATATTTTTAACCAGAGAATACAAGTAAAATCAACATTTTAGAAGTTTGTCACAGAAGGGTTTTCATAAATCTGAAACTGGATTAGGAACAAATCCTTAGACTCAAAACTATCCTTTGGCGAGAAAACTTGAACCAGCCTGGTTGTTTCTCAGCAAATTCTAGCAAGCATAAAACAAAGCCAGCATATATTTTGAAACAGAGCACAACCTGAAGTATTATATAGCTCCTGGGAAAAGGTGTGAGGACCTCATCTGATGCAAGCTGGTCAGAGTTGCAAACATCAAAAAGTACGTATAGCATAGACAAAAAGATGTAGATAGCTTTGGTGAATCCCTTCATATAATCTTTGTGGCAGAAGATGAATGGACTGGTCACCTGAGAGCAAATTGGACATTCATTATTTTAGTATGGAAAGTGGTACATGGGTATTGCAGCAAGCACTAACACTGGAAAACATGAAAATGTAGTAAAAGGCAAACAGATAAAATTTGGCATTGAGGAAAATGAGCTAACTCTAAAAAAAAGAAAAGCAAAGTAGGCATATAGGTCATAAGGTGAATTCAGAAAAAGGAGTCATGAGCTGAGGAAAAGCTTGATGGTGCCTTTCAAGAGAAACTTATGCTAATGATGTGGCAGAATAGAATTGGAAGACCAAATTCATCCCACCATCTGTGCATTTAAGCAATCTCCACTTATCCTACGGGAGAAATTAAAAAAGAATCATAGCTGAGCTACAACTACAAGAGTTATATTGCAAGGTTCTTGGTTTTGGTCACTTTAGGAAAAAAGAAAGAAAACAGACAAAAGGAACCATTCACTTACATTTTAGCCAAGGCAATCTACATGAATATATGAAAATGCATTTTACTAACTACAAGGGTGAAAATGTTATGAGATATGGCTGATGCTAAATAATTTTTATGCTTGATTGATGAGCAACATCCAATAGACACCTCCTAGACAAGCAGGGGACACATTTACAAACACTTATACTTTGAGAGATCTCCTTAAACTGCCATCTGAGCTATGCTCACTTTGTGTTATGGAAAAACAGAATTAATTTTGCTGATAAAAATGCCACCGCAGTCTACATAAATTAACTTTTAGTCCAGGGGGAGAACATAGATGAGCATGACCAGAAAAACATGATGAGTGGACTGAACCATAATTATTTGGTTAAAGATAAACTAACAAAGGGAATGTCCATGAAATGAAAATGGTGTAGCTGGAACAGAAGATAACAAGGTAAGATATTCAAGTGCATTTTTCTCACATGCACTGCAATGACTTAACAGACAAAAAAGGGAAAAAAAGATTTGGTAGCAAGAAGACTCAAATAACTGCATTTCTTCTCAACCTAACTGATGAAATATGTAGGTTTAAAGCACGTCTACAAAGATGTCCAATGAGTATAATGGTTAAGTATCTAAAAATAAGGACTAAGAAGCTGAGGTTGTTAATTATGGAGGCCCTATTCCTGAGGCAGAAAAACAGTATGTACAAAAACTAGGAAGATATTTCATATTTTTTCAAATAACACAAGCAAATACATCACACTTGCTAACATGAGCTAAGTATCGGTATGCTCCAGCAGAGAAGGAAACTTTAGCAGTAATGTGTGGATATAAAAAGGTCCTTTCTTTAAATATGCTGAAATGCACCACATACCACTTGTTACAGCTGCCAAAAGGAAGCTGGAGTATCCCTTTTCCCAGGAATACAGATTTTATTTTTCTGTATAACTTATGATTTGTAAATTGAATATAAATTTCAGTGCACTTTGCTGATTGCAACTGCCCACTTTGAAATATTTGTCAAATTTTAATGGAGTACAGGCCAGATCTAGGCAATCAATGTATTGATTTGATTTTTTCAAAAGTCTGCTTTTAGGCAAAATGCAGACTATATTAGCCAGAGTAAAAGCTCAGGAGGGCATGGAGGATTTTAAACCACAACAACAAGAACATATATCCAGACCCTCTCCCAGCCAGGTAGGGAGCTTTCCAAGGTGAAAATTTGTTTACAAATATCAGGATACTGATTCAGAAAAATGCGATAGAAGACACACTACTTCCATTTGGGACCTGAAAAATGTAAGAGTAGAGGAGCTTACACACCAGATTTATTTGAGTTAGCTCTGTCCTACCTGATAGCAATATCTGTCAGGAGGGTATAATTCAGTGGGTGTGAGTTTAAATGGCTTGCAGTGAAGATTAGTTTCATGGTGAGAGTCAGAGACTGGATGAGGGGTCACATTTGAAACAAGAATCAATAATGAGCCAAGGCATTAATCCTTTTTGTGTGGTTGTGTAAGATGTGAGTGGAAGGCTATAAGTTTTATATGAAATGTATGATTCAATGTATTAAAGAACTGACTTATTTGAACACAGTCCTTCCAGGCAGAAGATGCTGGTTTTCCTCACAATAAGCTAATCAATGGAGAATAGTTTAGTTAAGGACTAAGTCAGTCAATAGGTGAAGACAGCCAGACCCTTAATTTTACATTGTCAAAACAAATGATCTTAACTTCTGCTAGCTGTAGTTCTTGTGTTTCAAGGGAGATCACAGGGCAAAGCAACAGTGTAAGCCGTGCCGGAGGTCAATTAGGTATGGCTCGTCAGTTCACTAAAGGATTGCATCTGAGTGCCTGGAAGAGTGTTGCATATAAAAGTAGCTGGAAAGGTGTGAACAATTTTGCTGGGGAAGGATATCTATCACTAGCTCAGTTTTAGGAGAGAAGATGCTGGAGCAGGGATGTGAGAAGCTCAAGTTCCATTAGGTAGCTGAAATCTGAACTGAGTTCTCAGCAAGAAAGTGTTAGCCAAGTACCCTGAACACCATATTTATTACAGCATTAGGCTTCTAAACCTTTTTTTTTTTTATTGTTCTAGGAATGGAGATTTTATTTTAGTTATATTGTCAATATTATTCCTAGGGAGAGTTTGTCCCTAGAGGAATTATATTTTCTGTGTATTTCACTAATTCTCCTAACTATGTTATATTCCTTTATGTGATTCCCCCTTCATTGAACTTGCAACTTCTCTTAGTTAGTTATCATCTGTAAAAATGATTAATATGCCATCTATGCTCTTCTTTCAGAATATGAATAGAAATGTTAAATCAGAATGGACCTAATACAACTTTCAGAGGTACAGGAGAGCTCACCTAAAACAATGTCCTTCCATTTAAAATTACTTTGCATTAACTCTTTGAACCACTATTCATATTACAATATACTCCTCCAGCCTCATTTTTTTTAATTCAATAAGTCTAATTTTGTGATACATTGTGTAAAATCTCTGACAAACTCAAGTTACACTCAGCTCATTTAGTTCCCTTTGTTAACTGATAATGTAATCTTATTAAAAATCATTCAAATTTACTTTCCATTTTTATACTTCAAACATTTGCACTGGCTATTATTCTTGACTTTGTTGTTAACTTTGAATGCTCATGGATCTTCTTTCCTAATATTTGTTTCAGTATTTTGTTAGGGAGAGAATTTCTCAGTCTCTTCTTTGTCCTATTCCCTCTCTGCCTGATGCTCTTTCTCTCCCTCCCATAGTGGCTGTTTAATTCTTTTTGTCCTGTAATGAATTCTGCCTGGAGCCATAGGAACATAACCTCGGAGCAGATTTTGCACAGCTTCACACAAATCAGCAAAAAGTGTTGACAAAAACACCGTCATGTGAAGTCCTGGAATAGAGAGTCTCAAAAGATTATACTGAGAAACAGCCTGATTTCTGAGCGGGTCACCAGCATCTCTATAATTTGATCAGCAAACCAGCAGAGAGGAGTATGTCCGCCCTGTCAGAGGGACAGCCTGAGAATGGGCCTTATACAATATGGTGGAGGAGTGACTTAGTTTCTTCCAGGGACTCAGTTTTGCTGTCATTCCACCAAAAGGTGCAACTTGGCGTCATCCTCTCCAAGGGAATATGGTATGCAAATCACAGTCTGTTTTATAAGTCATCTGCAAATACAATTCTCAAATCAACCTTGATTTATTGGGGATTGCCCTGAATGGACCCAGTCTTGTTTTCTTACTTGTATTCACTCCAAGGTTTCTCTTCTAGCTCTGTCCCTGAGTCTAGAACACACTCTGTTTTTGTTCTGGGACTGTTTAGAGCATGATGGTGACAAGACAAGAATTACATTGCCTAGTTTTGCTTTAAATATTCAACATTCCTAAAAGTTAATCTAGGTTTCTAAAAGTTGAGGGGTATGTGATTGCATTGTTATGTCCTTCAAAGACCTTGAGAAACTACTGAGAATGGCGAGGTTAACAGTTTCAATTTTGTTTTAATGAGATACTGCAGTCTTGAGAAGCTGTAGAGATAAGGAGAGAAATAACTACAAAATAAATGAGAAAAAGCAGAGATGTAACAGAGAACTAGGAGATACAAGGCTTTACAAATGAAAGGCTTGGGGAATATGCTGTGGGAAATAAGGAACAGTCAAAGGGAAAGATCTCATCTTTGTATTGTGCATTTCTATTTTTGTAAATCAGTGATAGTCATAAAAAAAGTGCATTGGGATCACCATCTGGTTCTGAGATCAGATTATGGTAACGCCAAGTGTAATGCTGTTTAGCAGGACTGGGTGAATGATTTGAAAATATGTTGAGTTGTCGCTCCATCAGACTTCAAAGTGAAAGTCATATTAGAGGTAGAAAGGAGACTGTGCAACATTTGGTTGTCCCAGGGTCACTGCAAGGAGATTTCGCAACTCTTTGTCACTAGTTTGTGATGAACCTGGTGCTTTAAAGCTCACGTTTGCAAACCAGATGATTGAGGAATGCTGTGGTCTTTTAATTTGTTTTTCAACTGTTTAAAATAAAGACCAAACAGCATAACAACAATATTAATTCTGATTTTCAGAAATGTTTAGGTTTGTCTGTCCGTAAGACCACTTTTAAAAAGTTGCAATTTTATTCTGAGATTGACACTACTTGTGACTCTGTCCAACACCAGCTTCTGAGGAAACAAATACCGCAAAATTTTTGAACATTTCAACCGAGTGTTCTACAATTCTACAGTAAACTCAGGAGAAAAATCAGAAAGAAAGTATTAAAATAACTGAAATTCATTGTCATAGACTTAAAAAATGTCAGGATGATTTCTGACTTTGTGTTTCCCAGAGAGCAAGTGTAATCATTATGTAATGTAAAATGCTTACACCAGTTCTCGGCACAGAGAACTGTTGTCTTACATAATTATTTATGTTAATAAGTAAAATTGGTTTGAATGGAATTATATTGCTTTAGATTTTTAATACAAAAATTATTTTTTTTACTGTAGGTGAAAAGCTTTTGTTAATAATTTTAGCTTTACCCTGGGCAGATTCTTTCTGCTTTCTCTCAGGCTGTAGAAGATTGTGTTTTCTCAAAAGTCAGGTTCTCCCTTGTAAATACATATTTTAATACAGATCTTTTTTAAAGGAAATTTTTGATAAAATGACTTGTTCAGAATGTATAATTTGATAATGAGGGTAGATGTCCAGCCCTTGAGGGTGGATGATTTTACTCTCCGCATGAAATTTTGTTGAAAATATCCACCAGTTGATGCAAAGTTTCCTGTTCCAGGGGCAAGCTATTTGTTTTTATGAGTCTCCCATCTAAGTCAAATCTGGTGGAGATGATTTAATAGAAGCAGATAGAGAGGAAAAGTGAAACTGTTTAATTGGCTTTTCATTTTGATTGTAGCACAGTAGCAAGAGGCCCTCCAGTGCACATTGTTTTGTCTCTCTAGGCAAGCACAGCTGTGAACTGGGCTCCCAGATCCAACTGGAACTGAGATGTGAATGGGAGGAAAAAGGTAAGAGTTTCTTTGCCCTGGCTTAGCTTTCTGATCTGCAGCTTCTGCTCTCTGACTCTCCACTGCTCAGGAGACACTTGACTCTGTGAAGCTGCCAGCCTTCCTAGGAACTTGAAAAGCTTCTCTCCAGTTTTTGCAGCTGAGCTGTGTGTTTCTATATTACAGTGATTTCAAGTCTGCCAAGAGAATGACTGATTTGGAATCTGGTTTTTTGATGTATGGGAATAATGGCCTGTAGATTTTAGGTTTGTCATTGATGGTATTTGTTGTCCAGTAGAAGTTGTACTAAATTGAAAACATTAATTTTGCATTTTGTTAGGAAGTTACCTTAAACAAAACACATTTTTTTACAAAACCATGAATTGTGTTAACTTGTTAACTGTTAACTTGGAAAGATGTAATATAGCATACTTCTTTGACAATGAAAAAAACCCCAGCCATTATAGAAATTTTGGGAGAAGGAAATAGATTTAAACATGCTAAGTTAATAAAAAGTAAAGAATTCATGTAAAGTAAAAATGAGTTAACAGGAATATGTAGTTAAAGCTGGGTGAAATTCATTCAGCAAACAGTAAATTTACTGACAATACACAGCTGAAAGAGATAGAAGCTATTCATCAATGTGAATCCAGAAACAGTTTCATCCATGAAAAACAGTCAGAAAGATATGTGAACTACTGGTTTCAAAATCAGCCCAAGATGTAAAAGTTTAAAAAAGCTCTTAAGAAATCACACACGTAATAAGTTTTCTGTTTAACATGAAGATGTATGAGAGTCTTGGGAGAGTTAAAATAAAGTTGGGTTTGGGGTTTCTTTTTGGCTTATTTTTTGCTGAAAAATTGAAGCATAATTTTTCGGGTCAACTGGCAAAAGATTTTTCTTTTCCTCAGTTTTAAGTTGAAAAGTCCGTTATTCACATCATTCTTCTTGCTTTAGAAAGGACTTTTCTACCATGAAAGCATGTTCGGCTGTTCTTTTTTCTGTTTCAGCTTCCTTTATCTCTGTGCATCCCTTCCACTGAGTTCCTCTTTGTCTGATGTCCTTTAGCAATCTTCTCCAGTGATCAAAGACTCCCATCTGGTGATCTGTTGCTTATTTACATCCCCCTAGAATAAAACTTTGAAGACCTGGTTTGCTTTGGCAAAGGGACAGGCATCTTACCATTCAAAGTTGCTCCATTTGAAGAAATGATCATCAAAGATTAGTAACCCTCATTTTATGGCATTTCCACAGAATGAGAGGCATTTCTTGTCACCTCCTCTGGAATTATCCCTTTACGGAGACAAAAGTTAGTACAGAATGTGATTAAAGCCCATATTAAAAATATCTTTGAAGTCTACCTCACATTTAGAAAGTAAATTTCTAAAGCAAATGGAAGGAGTAATTTCTAGATGTACAGCCTCCATAAATTGACATATAAATGTATATCAGAAGTCCTTCTAGACAAGGATTAAGACACTTTAAATCTGTTTCTCTATGTTTTCATTTCCACTTACTAAGCAAATTTTCTATTTAATATAGAGGATTTCTATAGAAATATAGAAGATCCTGTAGAAATATAGAATTTTTGAATTCTTAAAAAATAGGGAAAGAAATAATCTTTACATTGTATAGAAGCACTTAGCTATATTTTGTTTTTTTTTTTTTTTTTTGATCTGTTTAATCTGCATGCAGGATTTAATACTTTCAATACAATGTATTACGAAACTATGTTTTGATGATAAAGCATGTCTTTCCATATCTAGCACAGATGACAAATCACTGGAGGTGCTTTATGTCATTGTTCCCAAAGGAAAAAAAAAAAAAAGACACTTCAAGGAGGTTATTCTATCCCCATAGTAATAAATTAAAAATAAGGAAAATATTTTACAATTTGAGTACTTCAGAGAGGTTTTTTCCTTTAATCTGCTAGAACTGTTCCTTGCAGATTACTTTTGTAGGAGATACTGATATTGTGGTGTTTTTTTTTTTTTCACAGATATTTTCTGGCATCAACATTGGCTTCTCAATCTCTATCTGAGTTGGTAATCCATTGCTTCAGATGCCACTCTGTCATGGTTTTAGCTGGGATAGTTGATTTTTCTTCACTGTAGCTAGTATAGTGCTGTGTTTTAGACTTGGTATGTAAATAATGTTGATAACACCCTGGTGTTTTAGTTGTTGCTGAGTAGTGTTTACACTAGTCAAGGACTTTCTAGCTTCCCATGCTCTGCCAGGTGCACAAGAAGCCGGGAGGGGAGGGGATACAACCAGGAGAGCTGATTCGAATTGGCCAGAGGGTATTCCATATCATGTGACATCATGCCCAGTATATTAACTGGGGGGAATTGGCTGGGGGAGGCAGCGATCGCGGCTCGGGGACCAGCAGCGTCGGTCGGCGGGTGGTGAGCGGTTGCAGCACTTGTTTGGTTTTGGGTTTTGTTTTTTTTTTTTTTTCCCTCTTCTTCCAGTGTTTCATCTCTCTCTCGCTCATTATTTTCCTTTTCATTATATTAGTATTATTGCTGTTTTATTCTAATTATTAAACTGTTCTTACCTCAACCCACGAGTTTTCTTACTTTGGCCCTTCCGATTCTCTCCCCCATCCCACAAGGGTGGGGGAGTGAGCGAGCGGCTGTGTGGTGCTTAGTTGCTGACCGGGGTTAAACCATGACAGTCCTTTTTGGCACCCAATGTGGAGCACGAAGGGTTTGAGATAATAACAGTTGCTGGTCACAGCATTGACTCATCTGTTCTTGATATTAGTTCATCAGATCTACACCATGCTGATTTTGAAGTACATGTTAAGGATTGATGTTGGGTTTTGTAGTTTGCTGTGCTCTGCAGTGGTTAGAGATGTTTTGCCTAGGAGATTTGTTATTAAAACACTGGCCTTGAGTTTTATCAGTTATTTGGGTCTCGCATGGAAGCCGTTACTGTACTTCGGCTACCACCTCATGGAGACAATTAGCAATTACACCTCCTCTTCTGAGAGGTTCTTTATGGAGGAAATACAGAATGGTACCTTAGCTACCATCTTCTGTAATGTCTCCTCCTTCATTACAACAACTTTTCAGTGTCTTGAACATCCTTGGGTAGTTAAGATACATCTGTTGATATTCCTATGGCAGATTGTTTCGGTTTTGTCTAAGGTTAATAAGCAATTCAAGAATATCATCCAGAGATCTGCCCCAAGGCTTGATAATTATGGGTGGCAGGGTATGTGGGATAGTATGGGCAAGTGCCTGAGACGGTGGGCACCTCCAGTGTTTTGGGACTTCACCCCTGAACAAGTGCAGAATCCTGAAAAGTTAGTAGAATATTTGGAGGAAGTATGCTGTCACCCTAGCAATTCCAGAGAGATACAAATCACTGCAATGTGTTGGGGCCTGGCCCGTGCCTACCGAGCCCTATTCAACAGTATTCAGTACCACCAAGGGAAAACGACAGGCCCTGTGGCTACTCCAAGCCCAGCGACAAGCACTGTGGCCCCTCAACCCCCACAACAGACGCTGCAGCAGCTCCAAGCCCAACGACAAGCACTGTGGCCCCTCAAACCCCCACAACAGGCATTGCGGCTGCTCCAAGCCCGACGACAGGCACTGTGACCGCTCAAACACCCATGATGGACACTGAAGCTGAATCAGAGAATCAACCCGTGCCAGTATCAGTTGCCCCTATACGAAAGAAGAAATCTTCGAAGAGAAAGTCAACTCGTTTAGAAAAGGATGATGGAGAAGTAGTGCCGTTACTAAGAGAGGAGAAGGAAGAGGAAGAACTCATACAAGAGACGGAAACTACCCGATCCCTATCCTTAACTGAGCTACGAGATATACGAAAAGATTTCGGCCATCGTGTAGGTGAGCATGTTGTCACCTGGCTGCTCCGATGCTGGGATAACGGGGCCAGTAGCCTGGAATTAGAGGGTAAGGAAGCCAAACAACTGGGATCCCTTTCTAGGGACGGGGGCATTGACAAAGCAATTGGAAAAGGGACACAAGGCCTCAGCCTCTGGAGGAGACTCCTGTCTGCTGTGAAAGAAAGGTATCCCTTCAAGGAAGATGTTATATATCGCCCTGGAAAATGGACCACCATGGAGAAAGGTATCCAGTACCTGAGAGAATTAGCTGTGCTTGAGGTGATTTATGGTGACCTGGGTAGTGAACAGTCATCCAAAGATCCAGATGAAGCGCAGTGCACACGACCCATGTGGCGGAAGTTTGTACGGAGCGCACCATCATCCCATGTAAACTCCCTGGCAGTAATGTCCTGGAAAGATGAAGAGGCACCAACGGTAGGGGATGTGATTGATAAACTCTGGGATCATGAAGCACATGTCTCTTCCTCCCTCGTCTCAGCTGTGGAGAAATTGTTGTCCCGGGAGTTCCAGCAATTCAAAGAAGATATGTCCTACTCCCTACCTGTACGGACCAGTATCTCGGCCATTAGGAGTAAGCGTCCTTCTGCTCAAGAGAGAAGATACACACCACGGGGCACCCTATGGTTTTACCTGCGTGACCATGGAGAGGACATGAGGAAGTGGGATGGAAAACCTACCTCGACCCTGGAGGCACGAGTACGTGAGTTGCAAGGAAAAACAACCACTCAAGGGGGGACCTCCAGGAGAGTTGCTGCTCCAGTTTCCAGTAGGCAGTTCCCCAGACAGAGGAGTAGAAGCTCTGATTCTATCTGTGATCTTAATAGAGAGACTTCTGATTCCCGTTCACAAGATCTGGAGTGGGAAATCCGCAACTGGAATTAGAGGGGCCCTGCCTCCAGCCAGGTGGAGGAAAGGGACAACCGGGTTTACTGGACTCTGTAGATCCGATGGCCTGGCACATCTGACCCACAGGAGTATAAGGCTCTAGTGGACACTGGTGCACAGTGCACCCTAATGCCATCAAACTATGTAGGGGCGGAACCCATTTGTATTGCTGGAGTGACAGGGGGATCCCAAGAGCTAACTGTAGTGGAGGCAGAAGTGAGCCTAACCGGGAATGAGTGGCAAAAGCACCCCATTGTGACTGGCCCAGAGGCTCCGTGCATCCTTGGCATAGACTACCTCAGGAGAGGGTATTTCAAGGACCCAAAAGGGTACAGGTGGGCTTCTGGTATAGCTGCCTTGGAGACGGAGGAAATTAAACAGCTGTCTACTTTGCCCGGTCTTTCGAAGGACCCTTCTGTTGTGGGGTTGCTGAAGGTCAAAGAACAACAGGTGCCAATTGCCACCACAACAGTGCACCGGCGGCAATACCGCACCAACCGAGACTCCCTGATTCCCATCCATGAGCTCATTTGGCGACTGGAGAGCCAAGGAGTGATCAGTAAGACCTGTTCACCCTTTAACAGTCCCATAGGGCCAGTGCAGAAGTCTAATGGAGAGTGGAGACTAACAGTAGACTATCGTGGCCTGAATGAAGTCACTCCGCCACTGAGTGAAAGCGAGGCGGGCTGCACCCCCGCACCGCCGCTGTCCCCACCTCCACAAGAGACTTCCAAGGGAGGAATTGGGTCTGTATCTATACTTCACAGCAATTTTATTTGCCTCTCAGCAGTATCGGCCAGTTGGTAGATCAACTGAAGTGTATGTGCACTGTGGGAGGTGTACGTGAGGAGAATGCACTTGAAGGTAGTCTGGTATCTATCTTTGCAATATTTTATTATTTTAAATGCAGTATGATTCAAATTAACCTACTTGCCCAGAAAAAGGGAAATACATTCTTTACATGGGTAAAGCCAGTGTTAATCAAGAAGTCTGTCCACGAACACCTGGTGGAAATAAAAGTAATCCTTAAACTTGAAGATAGTGTCCCTGCTCTGCCTCAAAATTGCAGAGCAAAAGAGTTTTGAGTGGCTCAGTATAGCTAATTCAAGTGCACAAATAACTTTGAACAGGTTTACATTTACTATGATGACTTCAGAGTTGAGAAAATCATAGGAGGTCTACAATGAATGCCCAGGAAAAACTGTGCTAGGCATATGCAGACTAATGATACAACACCTTGCAATCATTTTCCTTTTTTAAAACAATGTGTATGACAGAGTGGTGCAATGGAAATCTTATTCCAGCTTTGCTCTCTGACATTATTTTCATGCCTTACTTTTGTAAATATATTGTGGGACACTCACCACCATTTTTCTCTCTTATGAATCTCCACATTGTCATTATTGACGTTTTTGATAAACCCTGCTGGGTGCACAGGACCCAGTACAGGAGACTTCCTGTACAGAGAAAAATCATTTGGCATTCAGATCCGAACATTGAGTGTGGTTTTTGGATCAGAGTTGACCTAAAATGTACCAAAACAGCTCCCATCACCATTTTGTTAAGCACCTTTCATGCTAAAAAAAGAAAAAAAATCTATTTTCTGATATCTTTTTATTTCCTGAGAGCAACAAGCTTTAATCTTGATTTTAATGTATTTATCCTAATTAAGCACAGCTGCACTGACATCCAGACAGTAGCATCTTTGTAAGTCATCTGAGATCACAATCAGGAGTTCAGTACTGGAAATTGCAGACATTTCTTTAGTTCAGTGGAGTCTCTTCGAGGAGCCTAGTGATGCTGGGTTTGGCTAATTGTGAAGACCTATTCAGGTGATTCCAGACAGCCTGTATGCTCTCATACATTAATTAATTGAATAATAAAAAAAAAATCATTGTTTTAAATAAAAGCCTTTTTAGATTACCAGGAAAAGACACCCATCAACGTATTTAATTAGAAACATTTCTTTAGCCTTCTTGCCATTAGACTTCAAAGGATTTTCTAGAAATAATTTCAGGGTGTCTGAAACACTTTACATTCAAAAAAGCAATATGATTTTGAATACACAATTCTTCAGTAAAGCTCTTAATTTACAAATTAATGTAATATTTTCCTATTAATTTATTTAATTAATATTCTGTAAGAGATCCTGTATTTATGTTGTATGCTATCAAACTTATATTTTGTGGTGGGTTGACCTTGGCTGGATGCCGGGTGCCCACCAAAGCTGCTCTATCACTTCCCCTCCTCAACAGGACAGGGGAGAGAAAATGTAATGAAAGGCTTGTGGGTCAAGATAAGGACAGGCAGAGATCATTCAGCAGTTACCGTCACAGGCAAAACAGATTTGACTTGGGAAAATTAGCTTAATTTATTTGCAATCAAATCAGAGTAGGGTAATAAGAAATAAAACCAAGTCTTAAAACACCTTACCCCCACCCCTCCCTTCTTCCCAAGCTTAACTTCACTTCCAATTTTACCTCCTCCCCTCCAGTGGCACAGGGGGACAGGGAATGGGGGTTGCGGTCAGTTCATCAAATATTTTTTCTGCTGCTCCTTCGTCCTCAGGGGGAGGACTCCTCACACTCTTCCCCTGCTCCAGTGTGGGGTCCCTCCCATGGGAGAGAGTCCTCTATGAACTTCTCCAGCATGAGTCCCTTCCACAGAGTGCAGTTCTTCAGGAACAGACTACTCCAGCATAGGTCCCCCATGGGGTCAGGAGTCCTGTCAGAAAAACCTGCTCCAGCATGGGGTCCTCTCTTTCCACAGGTCCACAGGACCTGCCAGGAGCCTGCTCCAGCATGGGCTTCCCACAGGGTCACAACTTCCTTCAGGCACATCCACCTGCGTTGCCGTGGGGTCCTCCGCAGGCTGCAGGTGGATATCTGCTCCGCTGTTAACCTCCATGGGCTGCAGGGGGACAGCTCTGCCTCGCCATGGTCTTCACCAGGGGCTGCAGGGGAATCTCTGCTCTGGCACCTGGAGCACCTCCTCCCACTCCTTCACTGACCTTGGTGTCTGCACACTTGTTTCTCTCACATATTCCCACTCCTCTCTCCAGCTGCAATTGTGTAGGTTTTTTTGTTCCCCCTTCTTAAATATGTTATCCCAGAGGTGCTACCGCCATTGCTGATGGGCTCAGCCTTGGCCAGCGGTGGGCCTGTCTTGGAGCTGGTTGGCATTGGCTCTATGGGACATGGGGGAAGCTTCTAGCAGCTTCGCACAGAAGCCACCCCTGTAGTCCCCCGCTACCAAAGCCTTGCCATGCAAACCCAATACATATTTAAAACACTGTTCCACCCCTTTGAAGAAGGGATACAGTGTATGTTAGGTTATGTGATAAAAGCTCCTCTGCTCACCCCCAGAAAGGAGACAGAGAGACAAGGTTTGGGGGACACTCAATATCCTGCTCCAGCTGCTCCCAGGCCCATCACAGGAACCATCAGCCCATCAAAGGCCCATCTACACCAGCCCAGGGGAGCAGAGAGTTCCAAGGGCAGGCAGGAACCCAAATTAAGGACTTAAAGAAGGGGGCTCACCATCTGGGCCACTTCCAAGGTTGTCCCAGGAGATCTTCAGCTCCATGATCCAGGCGTGAAACCATCAAGATGAGTCAACAGGAGTGACCCTCTGGAACATCTTTCACCCTGAGGGGGGGTCACTGCCCAGGGGTATGGAACACTGTATAGGATGCAAGGGAAGAGCATTTTGGGATTGTACAGGACTTCTTACAGGATGTTTAGGGCAGGAAGAAAAGGCGAGGAAAGGGATGGTTCTTGATGATTTGGGGAGGACCAAGTGTGGGAAAACAGCAGGATAAGGAGATAAAGAGGGCTGGCTGCTTGCAGACTGGTCAGTCCTCTTGACCAGCCATGCCCTGCACCTGGTCAGAGCAGTTTGTTCTGTCTTCCCATTAAACTCCATTGCCAACTCTTGTCCTGTCTGTGGGTCTCTCTTGCATGTGTGTGTGTGTGTGTGTGTGTCTGTGTCTGGGGCTCTAAGTGCTGGAGTGGGACCAGGGCTTGGAGGACTGTGTGTCCATAGTGGCAGCAGCTGGAGCAGGAGTGTGTGTGTGTGTGTGTGTGTGCACGCTGGTGAGTGGATGAGGGCATGAGCATTGTTCGTGTTTGTGTGAGTGCTGAGTGTGTCTGTGTGTGCTGATCTGTGTGTCTGGTGGTGTGTGTTTATGCATGGGGTGTATAGCTGTGTGCATGTGTGCCTGTGTGTGTGTGCCTGCTGGGAACATACACACAACCTTGTTGCTGGTTGGACCCGAGGGTGCAAAGCTGCGGCAACCTTGCTAGTTTTAGGTCCCTACCTAACAGTTTATTGATTCATTCTTAGGTTAAAGGAATTAGACCTCTAACTCTCATCATCCTCATGCTTTCAGACCTATTATACTTATGTGATTTAGTATGATGTTCATTGCACTTGACTGTAGCCGTCTAAAAGATTATGCATCTAGCCTCTGCTGTTTGTCTAGCCCTCCTGTTGTAGTTGTTGAAAAGGGAATGGTACCATGGCATGGAGACCGTGCCTAAGGTAGATGGGATGAATCATCCTGAAGGGACCTCTTTACTTTTATTAACTGGAGAGGGCTCTTAAATGATTACCTTAGATTAGATATGGAATTTTAGATGGCTAGAGTCACATGAGATTAACACTTAGTAACTTGAAGTTATAAACAGCATTTTGATGTTATAATCAGTAATTTGAATTTATGGGACAGATCTTCCCTTCAGTGTTTTCAGACAGAATGAGCTTAGATCTGATTAAGATGAAGCCACATGGGCCTTCTTGTCTTGTTCTCCTTGTCTCACAAGCCCTTTGTCCTTGACAATAAATCTTTATTAATGAGAAAAGAGAGCAATGAGACTGTGAGAAGCTAAGAGAAAGGCCAAATTCTGTAACCTCTCCACTTATTCTCAAAAAAAAAAAAAAGAAAAAAAAAAGATTATACTAATTTTGTAAATTTCTGCTTTCCTGCAGAGACCTTTATTTCTATTTTGAGAAATGGAGTGTTATGGTAAGCCAGAGACAATGAGAGCAAACACTGCACAAGAGCCACACTGCCTTTGTAGATAAAATCTGTATGAAGATTCAAGAACTTTGCATTTGATGATGCATTGATTTCAGTTTGTCTCGTAGAAAACTATAATTTAGCATCACTAGAGATTCTAAGGTCAAGAAGTCCTTGGAACAAAGAATTTCAGTGTTTGAACCCCCTTATGAACTAGGGTTGTCTAGACAATAATGGAGAATATTAGCTCATTGTCTAAATTAGGTGTTGTAGCTGTTCAGTTTAGACACTTACTATAAGAATTAGATTCTGGAAGCCCTGGAGAGCAAGTAGTCTGATTAATTTACCACTTTCAGTAATATAAACACAATAGTTGTTACATTGCTTACATTGTATCTCATAGTTTTGATAGTCTAATGACTTTCTCTTTAGAGAAAAACCTATCATAATTGCAGGAAAACTTTGCTCTAGTGTGCTACACACTGGCTTACTTTGACATTTCTGAAAAATGAAGAGGAAAAAATGTAAGTTTGTATTTACTATAATTTCAGAAACCTACAAAGATTTTTATTAGGCATGAGACATTTGGTCATGTTTTTCTTCAAAGCAGATAATTTGTGCATAGATCTATTACTCTGTCTTAATATTTTTGACTGCCTTTTATAGTCAGCACCTTGAAGTTTTGTTGCCTCTACAAAGGTAGTAAAACATAAGAAAGATCTTTTGTGGGCTCCTTTACACCCCTTCACTGTTTCAGTTTCAAGTTAGCTGTTTGGTGTCTTTTTTTAACTTTCTTTTTATTGTCCAGCTGCTGACTTCTTCATTTCAAAGACCATAATTTCACTACCTTATTTAATACATTACCAGAGGAAAAGTTCCATTTTGATAAATTTTACAGTCTGAGTCAAATGAATAATCTTTCCGAATCCATTTTCTCCCATGCTGCAATTTATTAGTTCCTCATACTGTGATCCATGGCTCATCATTGGATAGGATATAATCTCTGTATAGTTTCTAAGGTAGGCGGAACAAATCACTGTCCTAAACCATTTGTGTATCTCTATTGACTATAAATAGAGCTGAGAAAATTAAGCTGGACTAAAAGGTCCAACTTTTAGACAGCTAACAAAAAGCATAATGGAAACTATCCCACTCTAATTGAGATGTCTATGCTTTCTCTACTGGAAATACAAAAGTCACCTTGAGAGTCTTCAGAAGCAAATTTTCTCCAACTATCTCAGATTGCTTTAAGATAGGATGAATCATCTTCCTTAGGTGTTCACCACATTTGATTCACCAAAGAGCAGTGTATTAATTTAGACCAGACATCTAACTTTTAGATGGCTAAAGTTAGGTGAAATGAGACCCATGAAAGCATTTTACATTTCCTGAGTCCATGCATGACTCAAGTTTCAGACATTGATTTTTCATATTATTTTAGTTAGCTTTATTTTTCCTCTTGCAATATCCTTTATCCTAAAATCCTTTTAGAGGATTTTAGCCTAACTTTCACAGATGTTACTTTGGTGTTGATTAGATCACAATCACATTCAACAATAAAGTGAAATGTGGGGAAAAACATGCTCTCAAGTGGCTTGGTTATTTGGGAGACTATGATAAATTGGGTTTACAGATGAAAACACTTTACGAGTGAGGAAGCCATCGTTGCTCGTCCTAGTGCTTAAAGAAAGCAGTGGAATTTGTCCACTGAATTGATTACAGAAAACAAATTTTGTTCCAATAGATGTGCCAGGACCCAAACACAGAAATATAAAGAGGTCTGCACCACATTAATGAAAGTATGGTCAAGGTATATGTCAATAAAAACATCTGTTATAATATCTGCTATTCTAAACCTTATTATGGTGCAGAAAACTGTAAGTATTAGAAGTTAAAGATACTACTCCTGATAGTGTCTGACATTCAATATTTCCAGCAAACACTAAAAGGTTAGATAATTAGGTAACTTGTGTGGCTCATAGAAGAGCATATGCTTTGATAACCCTACTCTACTTTCCATAAATTGGGTATGTTTATAACGAATCTGTGATTTCAAATCTTTACAAAAGGACAATATTGATGTTTATGTTAGTTAATATACTAGGATTCTCAGCTAAAGATATGATCCTGTACAACTTTGCATAAAAATGTGCACCTGCAAAACACAAAAGCACACCAACTTGGTTGGTTTCTACATATTTTGCCCTAACAGATGCCCAGTAAAATTATTTCCAAAAAAAATGACTGATTGAAAGAAGCAAGTCATGTGAGGGCTTTGAATATGATGAATTCTATGAGTAGATGATGGATATTTCAACGTTCAGAAGTTTATTTTTGGGGTTCAATTCAGTGTCTTCTGTAGGAAGTCTGATAATTCACCTACACATACTAGAAAAATATTAGATCAACTCAGATAAACGGAGTCTTAGATAAGCAAGATTATTTTTACTGTGCTTGATAGTCATACTTCTTAACGTAACCACAATTTGAACTACAGTTTGAAGAACAATTGTTCTAAATTGTGAGATATGTCCATATGTTTTAACTGAACTGTAAAATCAACAAGGCATGTCTTACATACCCCTCTCCTAATACTTTGATTCCTTTCAGCTGACAAGATTGGAACGACAAGATGGGAAACTCCAGAAGAATTCTAGATGTAGTGTTTGTGTCATAGCATTCTTTTGCTGATCTTTGAATGATGGGTGACCACAGCAGGTTGGATTTCTTCTGTGTGTCATATCCTTCTCATATGGTAAAATGACACTTAATTTCATAGAATCATAGAATGTCCTGGGTTGGAAGGGACCCGCAATTTCTCTGAAACCATAAAGAATTGGTACTTTCCACCCTACTCTAGTGCGCCTTGCATTGGAACAATGTTTGATGAAGACGGACACCTAACAAATAGGGTGGAAGAAAAAGCAGAGACATTCAATGCTTTTTTTGCTTCAGTCTTTAATACTAATGATAGACCTTGGGGTGCCTGGATCTCTGAGTTGGAGGACCACAACTGCAGGAACAGTGGCTTTCCATTTGAGGACACTGAAATTGTAAGGCATAGTTTGTACCAGCTGAACGTTCATAAGTCCACGGGGCTTGGTGGGATTTATCCTAGAATACTGAAGGAGTTAGCAGATGCTCTAGCAGGACCCGAGGTGAGATGAGCAGCTCCAGTGATGGCACGATCTGCAGCAGAGCGCTCTAGCATGGTGTACAGGGGGGTTTCCTGAACTGAGGGAACCTCAGGGGAGAGCCAAGAGACCCACCAGGAGCCTGACGCTTGCGCGACAGCGGGTGACAAGACCTGGGTGGGGTGAGGAGCAAAGGCAGCCAAGGCCCCCTCCCACATATAAAAGAAGACCTTAGGGAGTGCTAGTGACCAGGAACACCATGCACAGGGTGGGCAAACAGAGCGTGACACGTCAGCAAGGGTGTGGCATGGCAGTTTTCATGGAAGGCCATGCAGGAAGGGTGCTGTAGCTCTGCCGGCTCGACCAGGGAGTAATGGTATCTGCCTGGCAGAAGGCTATGTCTGTTCTATACTCTGCACCCACCATGACTGACACAGGTTCCCAGAGAGAGAGCTCCAATGGGAACATGCTACCACCCAGGTGTCAGGCTGCAGGGTGTGCCCTGCTTTTAAGCCAGTATCAGATGGCAGGAGTGAGAACACCTGTAAGAGGTGTGCCCAGGTAGAGGAATTCCTCTGCTTAGTAACAGAGCTTAGGGAGGAGGTGAGTAGGTTGAGGAGTATTGAGGAGTCTGAAAGAGAGATAGATTACTGGAATTGCACCTTGTCTTCCCTGACACAGGCCTGACAGGCAGACAGGACACATGATACAGAGGATTCCCTATCCTCTCTCCACCTGACTGAACATGGTGACTTAAGGGATAAAAACCAATGGTGACAAGTTCCTTCCCTGAGCAGCAGGCACGTCTCCTCTGTGACTACCCCACCCTCCCAGGTGCCCTTGCATGATAGGTACAAGGCTCTGCAAGTGAAATGGAACAATGGTTAGGGCAATGGTTCATCTAGCTTGGCAGTGTTGACAAGGTTAAGTCAGCATACACCTTGCATAAATTAAAAAAAAACGGGTCATTGTCATAGGAGACTCTCTCCTGAGGGGAACAGACAACCTAATATGCAGACTGGGTCCACTTCTTAGGACGTCTGCTACCTCCCTGGGGCCCAGATAAAAGATGTGAAAAGAAAACTTCCTACACTGGTACAGCTCTCCAATTATTATCCATCATTTATTTTTCAGGTAGGCAGTGATGAAGTTGCAACAAGAAGTCCGAGGGCAATCAAGGGACACTTCAGGACTTTGGGACAACAGGTTAAGGGATCAGGAGCACAAATAGTGTTCTCCTCTACCATTCCAGTTGCAGGGAATGATGAGGGAAGAAACAGGAAGAGCCAGGAGTTTAATATCTGGCTCTGAGCCTGGTGTCACTGGCAGAATTTTGGGTTTTTTGATCATGAGTCATTCTATATGACACCAGGCCTGCTGGCAACAGATGAGGTCACTTTCTTTTGGCTTGCTTGATGTTTGAGACACCTGTCTCAAAGGGGGAAAAGGCCCTTTGCACAGGAGTTAGCAGAGCTTATTGAAAGAGCTTTAAACTAGTTTTGAAGGAGAAAAGGGATAAAACCAAGCTCGCTAGAGATAAGCCCGGGGGTGGCACGCCAATGTTTGAGGTATGGTGTGTTAGCAAGGTCCTTTGCTCTGCTATCTCAGAGGAGGTAGGGAATGGAGATCAACGTGCAACAAAGATGCAAGAGTTATTGATGTGTTAGAAACCATGGAAGCACTTGAGAACACAGGAATAAGTCACATAGGTATTAGAGCTTCTCCCTCCAAAAAAGTGGCAGGATCAATACCCCAGCTGAAGTGCATTTACACCAATGCATGCAGCATGGGCAACAGGAGGAGTTGGAAGCTGTTGTGCGGCTGGAAAACTATGTTGTAGTTGCAATCATGGAAACAGGGTGGGATGACACACAACTGGTGTGTTACAATGGGTGGTTATAAAGTCTTCAGAAGGGATAAGCAAGGAAGGAGAGGTGGTGGGGTAGCCCTGTATGATAAGAAGGAGTGTTTTGACTGTCTAGAGCTTGACGATGGTGATGAAAGGGTTGAATGTTCATGGGTAAGAATCAGAGGAAAAGCCAACAAGGCAGATATCATGGTGGGAGTCTGTTATAGACCACCCAACCAGGATAAAGAGACAGAAGAAATATTTTTTAAGCAGCTGTGAGAAGTCTCACAATCGCTAGCCCTTGTTCTTGTGGGGGACTTCAACTTACCAGATGTCTGCTGGAAATACAATACAGCAGAGAGGAAACAGTCCAGAGGATTCCTGGAGTGTGTGGAAGATAACTTCCTGACACAGTTGGTGAGTGAGCCAACTAGGGAAGGCACCTCAGTGGACCTGTTGTTTGCAAACAGAGAAGAACTTTTGGGTGATGTGATGGTTGGAGGTTGTCTTGGGCACAGTGGTAACAATATAAGAGTTTTCAATTCTCTGAGAAGTAAGGAGGCGGGTCAGCAGAACTGCTACCTGGGACTTCTGGAGGGCAGATCAAACAGGCTCAGCCAGTGTGAGAGGCAGGTCCTGCCTGACCAACCTGATCTCCTTTTATGACCAGGTGACCCACCTAGTGGATGAGGGAAAGGCTGTGGATGTTGTCTACCTGGAGTTTAGTAAAGCCTTTGACACTGTCTCCTACAGCATTCTTCTAAAGAAGCTGACAGCTCATGGCTTAGACAGGTGTACTCTTCACTGGGTAAAGAATTGTCTGGATGTCCAAGCTCAGAGAGTTGTGGAGAACGGAGCTAAATCCAGTTGGCGGCCGGTCACGAGCGGTGTTCCCCAGGGCTCAGTTTTTGGGCCAGTCTTGTTTAATATCTTTACCAATGATCTGGATAAGGGGATTGAGTGCACCCTCAGTAAGTTTGCAGATGATATCATATTGGGCGGGAGTGTTGATCTACTCAAGGGTAGGAAGGCTCTGCAGAGGGATCTGGACAGGCTGGATCGATGGGCCAAGGCCAGTTGTATGAGGTTTAACAAAACCAAGTGCCAGGTCTTGCACTTGGGTCACAATAACCCCATGCAATGCTCCAGGCTTGGGGAAGAGTGGCTGGAGAGCTACCCGGCTGAGAAGGACCTGGGGGTGCTGGTTGACAGCCAGCTGAACATGAGCCAGCAGTGTGCTGAGGTGGCCAAGAAGGCCAACAGCATCCTGGCTTGTATCAGAAATAGTGTGGCCAGCAGGAATAGGGAAGTGATCGTGCCCCTGTACTCAGCACTGGTGAGGCCACACCTCGAATCCTGTGTTCAGTTTTGGGCCCCTTGGTACAAGAAGGACATTGAGTTGCTGGAGTGTGTCAAGAGAAGGGCAACGAAGCTGGTGAAGGGTCTGGAGAACAAGTCTTATGAGGAGCAGCTGAGGAAACTGGGGTTGTTTAGGTCTGGAGAAGAGGCTGAGGGGAGACCTTAATGCTCACTACAGCTACCTGAAAGGAGGTTGTAGCGAGGTGGGTGTTGGTTTCTTCTGCCAAGTAAGTAGTGGTAGAACAAGAAGAAATGACCTCAAGTTGCATTAGGGGATGTTTAGACTGGATATTAGGAAATATTTCTTCACTGAAGGGATTATCAAACATTGGAATAAGCTGCCCAGGGAAGTGGTTGAGTCACCAACCCTGGAAGTATTTACAATATGTGTGGATGTTGGTGTCATGGTTCAGTGGTGGACTTGGCAGTGTTAAGTTTGCAGTTGGACTCAAAGATCTTCAAGCTCTTTTCCAGCCTAAATGATTCTATGATTCTATCACCCCTCTCAATTACCTACCAAAGGTCTTTGGAGTCTGGGGAGGTCCCAACTGACTGGAAGCTAGCCAATGTTATTCCAATTTACAAGAAGGGCATGAGGGAAGACCCAGGGAACTACAGACTTGTTAGTCTAATCTCAGTTCCAGGAAAAATTATGGAGAAGATTATACTAGGTACTATTGAAAGGCATTTAAAAGACAATGTAATCATCAGGCACAGTCAGCATGGATTCACAAAGGAAAAGTCCTGTTTAACTAATTTGATATCCTTCTACGATAAGGTCCCCCACCTAGTGCATGAAGGGAAGGCAGTGGATGTAGTTTTTCTGGATTTTAGTAAAGCTTTTGATACTGTCCCTCATGACATCCTTCTGGACAAGTTGTCCAACTGTAAGATGAGCAGGTACATGGTTTGCTGGGTGAAGTGTTGGCTGAAAGGCAGAGCTCAAAGCATTGTAGTGAATAAGGCTACCTCTGGCTGGTGGCCGATCACCACCAGTGTTCTTCAGGGTTTAATTCTAGGGCCAGTTCTGTTCAATCTTTTTACCAGTGATCTGGATGCAGGAGTTGAATGCACCATTAGTAAGTTTGCTGATGATACTAAACTGGGAGGTGCTGTTGACTCTTTCAATGAACAAGAAACCTTACAGAGGGATCTAGATAGATTGGACTATTGGACAATCATCAATGGCATGAAATTTAACAAGAATAAATGCCAGGTTCTGCACCTAGGATGGACTAACCCCGGGCACAAGTATAAATAGGGAGAGGAGTAGCTGGAGAGCAGCCTTGCAGAAAAGGATCTGGGGGTGCTGGTCGACAGCAGGCTCAATGTGAGTCAGCCTTGTGCCCTGGCAGCCAAAAGAGGAAACCACTTCCTGGGGTGCATCAAACACAGCATAACCAGCCAGTCAAGAGAGGTGATTATCCTGCTGTATTTAGCATTGGTGTGGCCTCACCTTGAGTACTGTGTGCAGTTCTGAGTCTTGTAATTTAGAAAGGATGTTAAGATACTTGAATGCACCCAGAGGAGGGCAACAAAGCTTGTAAAAGGGCTGGAAGGAATGTCCTGTGAGGAGTGGCTAAAGACTTTGGGTTTGTCTAGTGTGGAGAAAAGGAGGCTCAGGGGTGACCTCATTGCTCTCCACAGCTTCCTGAGGAGGGGAAGTGGAGAGGGAGGTGCTGAGCTCTTCTCCCTGGGATCCAGTGACAGGATACTTGAGAAAGGTTCAAAGCTGCATCGGGGAGGATCAGACTAGATACTAGGAAATGTTTCTTTACTGAGAGTGGTCAAACACAGGAACAGGCTTCCTAGAGAGGTGGTCAATGCCCCGAGCCTGTCAGTGTTAAAGAGGCATCTGGACAATATCCTTAATAATATGCTTTAACTTTTGGCCAGCCCTGAATTGGTCAGGCAGTTGGAATAGATGATTGCTGTAGGTCCCTTCCAACTGGAACTGTTCTATTCTATTCTATTCTATTCTATTCTATTCTATTCTATTCTATTCTATTCATCGTATAATCACAAATTAGCATAGTAATATTAACAGAATATCATAACATTCAAGAAAACAAATAATTTCCCATTTGAGGAATACTAAATAATCATTGCTGTGTTCTTTGTTATAAGAATACCAAGCACCACTCTGATGCATGGCTTGAGTGAGTTTCTTAAAGCTCTACATCAACCATTTTATGAGCTCAGTGTGGAAATATTTTGCAAAATGCAGTGGTCAGTATGGCCCATGAGGTCAGATTCAATGTTCATAACAATTTTATGTGACCTTAAAAATGTGAAACTTTAATTCTGTGAATAGTTTTAGTTTGATTTCTAGTATGTAGAAAATGTTTACCCTACATTCTCTACAATCTTGCAAGTGTCTCTTTAAAAGTATACAAGATACACTTAGATCAATAAGCTTCTTCAATTACTCCCCAAACAGCAAAGCTATAACAAAAGCTTAAGACACCAATTTCCCTAAAGAGCGATGTATTAGTTTAAATGCTTTATTTCACATTTTAAGAGTTCCAAAATGCTAATTGGATACACATCTTTGGAGGGCAGTAATATTGTGTCACACAATAAATAATATATGTATGAAAGAGTTTAGATTCATGTAGTATTAAGTATGTTAGACTCTATTGTATTCAGTTCTTTTCAGTTTTCAGTTAGTGAGGTGACTTAACACTTGTCATTTAGCAATGACCTGAGTAGCTCATTCAGTCTTGTACTATTCTGACTTGTGTTGAAGGTACTAGATGCTGTCATAATTCCAACATAGTATATTATTTTTTGCTGATTATCTTTGAGATCATAAACAAGTGAATGACATTTCTAATTAAAACTACTTTTATATACTAGAAACCCTCTTAATCTATCAAGTTAATAAAAATCTGGTACAAATATTTTGTTGTGCATGACAATCATTCTGCTGCCTCTGACATTTTTTTTTCTGCATGATTCAGCCCTGCTGCTGGTACTGCAGTATTTTATGTGGTTAATGAAATCCTTTCTCAGGCTGAGAATACATAAAGCATCTATGTAAATATCTTATGAAAAATAAACTACAAATGATCTTGGGAAATGTTTAGTGGATGTCTCACAAAAAAAATAGTAATAAATAGTTAACCTGTGTGTGCAAAAAAGAAAAATATTTAAGTTGGCTTTTTGTCAAATCATTTCTAGAACTGGTTTACAAAATTTACATACTCACTTTGCATAAATGTATTTCTATAATCTTTCCTGTAAGATTACTTATTCAAAGCACATAAATACTTAGTCTGCTGACCTCTGTGTATATCTGAAATAAACTGTGATTATAGATTAAGAAGAATAATTTTCCTCTAAGGTGTTTCAGCTTTGAATATACATACATAGATACATATTCAGGCACTACCAGACTGACACAAATTATTCCTAATCTCAATGTAGCATGAATATACACAGCTCAAGTTATTAAGGTCTGTACAAAGAAAAAATTCTGTGGTTGTTTCTTATGTATCATGAGAAAAACTTCTACAAGGAGAATAATACATATATGAATAAATTTGTCATAGTTGATATTTATTGAACTTGGTGGTTTTCTTTTACCTGTCCTGAATGTTGAAATCACTGTTTAATTAGACTTGATGGAGTAGGTGGAAGGAAAGCAAGGTGGTATTCCTATTACAACTACTGTTAGATACACTTTGTAGTTACTGGTTACACTTATACTGCTTTAATGCAGTGTAATACATATATGCCCCTGCTAACCTTGAATGAGATGACAAAGGTACCCAAAGCTGTGGCAGCACAGACCTGAGAAAAGGCTAATTTAGTCTGTTGAGAGTAAGGGACAGCAAACAGATTTGGGCAGAGAGATGAGAAAGAGAAGGAAATAGGGACATGATATAAGATTAACAGTCTAAAGTTTTTGTAGGAAGCATGGCAAGGGAGTAGCTTTATGATGAGGCAAGTGTGCAGATGTTTGTGCTGAGCTTTTCAAAAGTAAAAAGCATGCAGAATACTCCTGAGGGTGTATTTTTTTGAAAATGTAGTAAGTAATGGAGACTAGAATCACTGTCTGAAGAAAGTGGGGAATCAGCCAGCCAGCTGATGATAGCTGATATCAGATGCTAAAGAAACTTGGTCTTTTTAGTCCACTGAAGGGAAAATTAAGGGAACCACAGATAGATAGATAGATAGATAAATAGATAGATAGATAGATAGATATAAAATAGATTTTTGAAAGTAAACTCACTGAGAAAGGTATAGAGAAGCTCAATGCCTTCGAGCTGAGTACTTATACACTCAGGGTAGAGATAAGAGGTATGGTTTTAATTGTGAGAAGATGTAATGATTTACATTCAGTTGTCGGCTCCATCAAAGACTGGAATCCAGTTAAGGGTTTATCTGCATAGATGTAAACATGCCCTTTCCACCTGCAGCCCAGAGCCTGTAGGGTGGGTGGTTGATTCAATAGAGAGCCACCGAACAGTATGACATGTTGGTACAAATCTGAGCTGCATGCAATGTGGGCTAACTTGCACTAGTAAGGTCCATTCTTAGTTTTGGTTCAAGGTCATGTTAATGCAGCTATAGAGATTCAGGTTAAAGAGCTTGGGAAATTGGTATTGGTATTTAAGAGCTTGGGAAATGAGCAGAATGAATATCCAGCTTCCAATGTACATGTAACCTTGGAGAAATGTTATAGTGAAAAGGCAGATATCAACAAAGGCCCACTAGAATAAGTGGATGAAGTTCCTTGAATTGTGCTATTTAGTGGATAAACCCCCATTAACAACATCCCTCTGGCCATAAAATCTATTACTCTAAGTGAAAACAAATGAAAAATGGGAGAGATCAAATAAGGAGGAATGAATGAAATATTATTTGAGTGGCTACATCTGCTATTCTTTACAGTATTTAAAATTATTTCTACCAGCAGAATGATCACCATGCCTTGCCTGACCTGCTTGTTTGTTTCAGTCTTGCCATGTTGTGATTTGTGACTGCATGGAAATAAGGAAATCTGTTATTATCACAGTTTGACAGTATGTGACAAAATGAAATGCCATAAATTATTTATCCCTTACTCATTATTCTTAGATCGATCTCATTCATGAACATTTCTCTCTATAAATTTTAATTCATTTCCTCATTTAAATGTGTCTCTCCAGATATTTTTTAGGATTGAAAGAATGAAGATTATGTAAAGCTGAAGTAGTGCTCTCTGGAGAAGTTGGACAAATGGGCAGAGAGTATTATAATGAAATTTAGCTGCATTAAAAATAATTCTTCATGGAATCTACTGAGGTTTGCAAATATAATTCATACTTCTATTTTCTGCATTATTTCATCTTTGATGCTGTTAAATCAATCCTTATTTGCGTTTCTTGGAACAGTGATTGATATACTTATTTTAAAGTAGTTTAAACAAGGTTCATGGTCTTATTTTAATGATACTAAGTAGAGACTCCCATGCATGCTATTGCACATCTGCTATACTTCGGGAGTTTATGAAGGAAGTGCTGCTTATGGCCACCAGAGGTCTTACACAGATTTCATTGAATGCCTTGAAAATACACAGGAAGATTTAAAATAAAGATGGAAACTTTGAACTGCTTGCTTTTAATTTATACTAAAATTGACAAGCATGGAAACCTTCAGGAAAGCCAAAACCTATTTATTGTGGGTTTTTTTTTCAGTAAAATGGTGAAAAGATTTTCATGCATTTTGTACCTAAAAGTCTCCATAGTAGATCATCAATTTCTTTATAGCTGATGGAGTGAATAGCCAACAGCAGAAACATTGGGACCATTCCTCTTTTCATGTTTTATCCTGAAGTCCTAATTAAGATATGTTCAGGGTAATTGTCTCTCTTAAAACAAGGGCACATAGAACAAATGATTATGCAAGAATCATGCTACTGTGTTGTACTTTAGTTGCTGGAAAGCATTTTGGAGGTAAGCAGCATCTGCACAGATTTCCATTTGCTTTTGTGGGTATTCTGAGATCTAAGCAGACTTAAGGACAACTTCTAGTTTGAGCACCATTTGCTGTTTGTGTTGTTTTGAGAATTCTTTCCTTCACTTACCACTGTAGTCCAACAAGGTAGAAAAAATGCAAATTCAAAGTTGCTGGACAACATCTGTGCTCTGCAGGTGTCTTCCTGTTTATTCTCTCTTGCTTTGCCTCTGACCCACCATGAATATGGAAGTAGGTCATGGAAAGTGGAACAACTTGAAGAAGAGAATTTAAAATCCCCCCACTGGAGATATTTTGACCACTTTGGTGACTTAGTTGCTAATAAAGAAATTGATTTTTGAATGTAAAATCTCCTCAGTCATGTTTTGGAAAGAATTAAATGCTTCTAAATCTTTCCCATGATATTTTTTCTTATTAATGTCCTGATACAAAGCACACTACTGTCTTTATTTGAAGAATAAACTTAAGGCAACTTATGGCAGCTCTGTTAATATTAATAACTTACTGTTACGCCCCATTTATTAGTTGGGAATACATAGCTAGTCAGTGGACCAAAGGAAAAAACTCCCATGTTTATTCCAGTACCCTGGGGCGTTCAGCTGAGGGAACAAAGGAGAATTGTGCCACTTTTTTAATGGCCAAGTAATTTATGAGTACTTTAATGTCAAGAACCCCAAGAGTCAGCTTTTCTTAATATGTCTCTGTCCTGGGTCCAGCTGGGATGCAGTTAATTTTCTTCAGAGCAGCCTATATGGTTCTGTGCTTTGGATTTGTGGCTAAAACAGTGTTGATAACAAACTAATATTTTGGCTATTGCTGAACAGCACTTGCACAGGGTCAAGTCTTTCTCTTTCTGCCACTCTACCCATCCTTCCCACACCAAGCAGGCTGAGGGTGGTCAAGAAGCTGAGAACTAGCACAGCTGGGACAGCTAACTCGAATCAGCCAAAGGGATATTCCTGCCATATAATGTCATGCTCAGCAATAGAACTGTAGTAGAGGAAGAAGGGAGTGAGGGTTTTTTGGCTTCCAAGGTGGCTGTTGCTTGGAGACTGGCTGGGCATCACTCTGCTGGTGGGAGGTGATGTGTGATTGCTTTTATCAAAGAACATTATCTTCCCTTGATAATGCCCAGGCTCTGCTCAGGAGACAGCAGGGGGTTAACAGGGCTAGGAATTGATCCTTCTAGTCAGTACAGATTAAGTCGTCCTGTTTTGGGGGCAGAAAAGAATCTAGCTTATGGGTGCAAGCTATACTTAATGACACAGACATAGCCCTTTTGATGCTTTGCTTCTCTCTCTCTGCCCCAATGAGTATTTAAATTTGCTATGCAAAAAGGAACATATTTAAGGTAAGTGTTTGAGAGCCTCTCTGCCAGTTTAATGACTCAATTCCTGGTTGCTACAGTTTGCCTGAAAAACAAGACAGTTAAGCTTGAATACCTTAAGGTAAGAGAAATTGTATTCAGTTCTTTTACAGAGTGTAGCAGATTTCAATGATGGAAGATGGTAGAGCTAGGTAAAAAAAAAGAAGTGAAGGGACATAAACATTGTCTCAGAGTTTTAAAATAAAAGACTGAAAGAGAGGTGGACCTGTTTCCAAAATAGAAGAATGTGAATTCTGAGTGGAAAGAGACATTTCCAGTGACAACAAATAAGGTATCTTAAGTGGAAGTTCAGGCATATTTCTGAATTCCACCTCTCCTTTGTTTGCTGAAGGCAGCTCCTCAGTCAGCATGTTGACAATTATCAGGCAGGTTACAAAGTCTCTTAATTTCTGCATAGGTAGCCTAGATACTTAGATCAAGATTTTGTATTCTGTTGCGGTGAGCCTAAGCCTAGATTCATCCCACCACTTAACTTCAGAGATATAATTGAAACAATTAAGTTTTAGTTTTACTAAACTCCCTACAGAGTGACTAGACAGGGCACAGTCTCACTGGGAGAGGGACTGCACATGTGAGACCTGAATCACTCTGGATACCCATACTTCTTTCCACTGATTTTTGAAGGAACCATGGATGCCTCTTTCCCTGACAGAAATGCCTCTACTTGGAAGAAGATTCTGGGCTCAGAGACCAAAGCCATTCTGTGGACACAGATCCTTGACTTATTTTGTTTAGGGTCGGATCACCAAAGTGTGGAGCACTCTGAAGCTCTAAGAATTATAGTGAGAAGTGAGACTACAGGTTTAATCCTTGTGTGTGTAAAAGCTGGAAAAGGAGCTATTCATAACCTAAATAGTGGCTATTACCTCTGAACAAGAAAAAATAATAAAATAAATACCTAGGATGATAAGTAACCATATCCAACATTCATCAAAAGAACATATGCTATCTAGTAATATGTTTTTACTTCTTTCTTCTTAAACCTCATGATGTAGGCATCAATAAAAAAAGAAGTAAAAAAATGAATTATACAAGTTACAATGACAAATACAAGAGCAGTATTCAATATATGTAATACATTTTGTAAAAATATTTAATTTGAAAGTACCTCATGGATATGTTCTTTTCCTTCTTCATTTTAAAAACTTAATCCTCTTCCCACTGAAGGATAGTTTCACCAGTAACATTTCAGTTAGTTTAAATCACAGATGTACTTAGTGAAAAATGGTAGGCAGTTTCCCAAAGGTATAAATGAGCAATTTTTCCTTCTTTTGTCTGTATAAGCTTGAAAAATCATCCTTAATTCCTCAACTTTCCCAGCTCCCCAATAAAAATATAATTATGCATTGTTGAGAATATATCTTCCTTGTAATAACAGTTTTCATTCTTTAAATGAAAATGAATGTAGTTCAGATGCCAGTAATTTCCATTCCTTTCTTCCCCAATGTGATACACTGTCAAGTACTGTAGCAATGTCTGATGCCTCCCTGCTGTTGTTTACTGGATGACCAAAGAGCTTCCATAATCCACCCAGTTGCACCATTTTTATGGTTAATCTTTTTCTAACTGAATATTCATTGATTTTTACTTTTTTTGTGCATGAGCATACATAAAATACACACCGTTAGGAATAATCCCTCTTTAAAACTGCATCATACAGAAATATATCTTTTAATAGATATGTCCAATCTTCTTTTCTTTTTTTCTTTTTTTTTTTTTTAAAGGTTGCTTTATATCACCTCTGTTATGGGCTTTATACCATGCTTTCTGAACAATGTTTAGCTTTTCAGAAGTGTGACAGCTGCATCACACCCAGTGAGCAATTCTTTGTCTCCTCTCAACTTTCAGAACCTTATGACCAGTCTTTCAGCTACAACCCCTGGGTCTTCTGCACCACTGAAATTCTCACATTTGGCTTCTTAATGTCTCTCATCCTGCAGTAACAGGAACTGATGGAGGTTGGTTTACTGAGTGAAAGCAAGCTGGTAATTCATGGACAGATGGTGAAGTACAGCAGTGTCACTTGGATCCTGATCCTGAAAATCAGCACCTTTTCTCCCACAGGAATAAGGTGTGACTGGCAGCTTTACTCAGATGCAGAGGGCAGGGAGATTGTGGATTAGTGAGGGGGAGAAAAGGACAGTTCCCACTCATTTTCACACGTGAGTAAGAGTAACTGAGGATATCTTTCTCTTTGGGGAACTCTTGGAAGGGTCTTCCCCAAAGCAGAACTGAACTTTTGGCTGTGGCAACTATTGGCTGTGTCATTTTAACATAACCCTGAGTGTTATTTATACCCTATTTACCCCTGTCTTCAAGGGCACACCTGATAGTGAACAAAGACTATCTATGTCAATAAGTATTTTTCAGACATGGTCTGACCTTCACTCTGGTGTTTGTATTTCATTATGCACTAATTTTTAATGCATTTATCTAATGACTAAAGACAAAGAGTGCAGTCATTCTTCTCCTTGCTGCTCCATTGGTATGTTTGTTTCTTTCCCACCCAAGACAAATAATTTTAGATAACATATTCAAAATATTCTGGAAGTGTTTCTTATATCAATGTGTCAAGATGCAATTTCCATATTAATACTTGTATTTTGTGTGGAGATCCAGTCTGATGTCACCCTGTGAGACAGACAGGTTCATTTGCTGCAATGTTTGTCCCATCTCCATTATCTGCAGAACCCCAGGCAAATAGTTCACGGCATGGATAGTATCCCAGAGCCAAGCAAAGGCTGTCATGTCTGGTGATGTTTGATAGTTTGCAGAAATTGCTCAGGGAGCAGGGTCGTTTTCTTATCGTTAATAAGGCCAGCATTTTCTCAGATTATCAGATTCACGCTTTCTAATGATTTCTTCTCAGTTTTGCTATACCTCAATGGCAGGCTTGAAAGTCATTTGATGAGCACCAGCTAAACATATGTAGCACAGCCATTTCTGACACATGCAATTTTAATGCATGCTGACTACTCAGACTGACATAATCCAAAAGTGGCATCTGTTTTGGGACTTCATGTTTTGGCTTTCAGTCAGGTGTGAAATTAAAGTTCTTCGATATGATGAAATATTGCTGTCTTGTATTGACATGGAGAACCGAAGTGTCTTTGGGTCAGCTCACCACATCTGTTAGCAGTCCTCTGTCCTGAATTTCTGTGGAAACACAAACCACAAATGCATTGCTACCTCAGTGTGGCATTTTGCTTTCTGCTGCTGGGCCACGGCTAATGTTCTGAAACTGCCAAACCAGTGGTAAAACAGGTTTTCCTTTAGTTCCTCCCTACTTAATTATCAGTGACTCAGGAATTGCCTTTCATTTTCACTGTGTCAATCGTGGCAATCCCAGTGTTCCAAATGACCAGTTAGTGTTATGGCAGCAAAGGCAATTTCATTGTCCTGGTTTAGAGATGAGCTTAACTTCTCTTTAAAAGTGTTAACAGCCTCATAATTAGATTTCTTTCTAAACTTAAACTGCATTGTGTAAAAGATCCCAGAGCTTTAAGACGAAGAAATCATTTTGTTAGAATTGCAGCCATGTCCTTTATCCTACCTGGCTTTTAACTGCCATATTTTTTACTGTGCTGCTTCATCATCTTTGCTTTCATTCACAGAGGTCTGGAGACTAAGGGCTGAGCTTTAATTCAGATTATGCATCGGCTTCCACCTTTTTGCTGTACTCACCCTTCCTAGGCAGTAAAAATGGGTAAGCTTGAGCATTTCCATTCCTCATGGGATGCCACAGAAATGAAATTGGCTACATGGAGCAGAGTGTGATGAAAGGAAAAAGAAAGAGTGACAGTGAGGTGAAATGGTTTTCTCCCTTCCTTGTCTCACCAGCCAGTTCTCCATCATACACTTGCTGTACAGTTACCTCGACCCAGTCTGTCTTGAGCCAGATAAGCTGTGAAGCAATCTGTAAATGACCAGTGTGCAGTTAAGGAAATGTTTCCATAAAGAATTGGTGCAATATGAGGCAAAAAAACTGCCATAAGTGCCAGCAACTCATGTCACAACATTGAAGCGGAGATGCGCTCTTTGCACGTGAGAGTCATGAAGTGCAGAGGCATTACACTTTGCAGACTACCCAAGGACTAGTCAGCCTTCAGCTTGACCTATTTCATCCATGCTAAGAGCACATTGTGCAACAGCTGCTGCTGTGGCTACTGCAGCCTCAGGATGGAAGCAGCTTCCATTGTTCTCTTTCTTCCAGCTTGTGAGGACTAAGGGACTGAATCCATTGCCCTCCTGCAAAGAAGTGATATTCTTTTCTACACATGCACATCATGTCTTATGGAAATCCAGACATAAACATCCAGAAAAGCCTCTGTCTACAAAATGTCACCTTTGGGAATGTGAAGTCATATATTTATAAAAGCCTAAGTAATCTTGAAATAATTCCCATTCACTAGAGAAAATAAAGCAAGGCAGACAGCAATGAAATGAAAATTGCATGTATTTTTAAATACATACAGTCATTGTATCTAACTATGAAGGACCACAAATCACAATATAATTTGTCTGAAGCATAATAATAAAACCAATCAAATAGTTTCTATCTCAGCAGTTTTGCAAGAAAAAGAAAGACAGAAGATTTGGGGTCCTTTAAGGACCTGTTATTTTTTGCTAATAGTTTGTTTAATAAAGTTGCTCCAAAACATTTATTCAATTAAACAAGGCCTTATCTTAAACTTTTGAAGTAACCTCCCACACTAAAATTCTCTAATTTGTTGACTGGTTTCTTATGCAGCGTGAAACTTCTTTTAATTTGCCTCATAAGGTTTAACATCTAGCTGCCAGACACAATTTTTTAATTCTGTAGAATTCTTACTAAATAACAGCCAATTTATATTTCTGGGATTCAGATTCCTAAAGGCAACTGACTGTCCTGGAGATCAAAAGGTGATGAGCAACTTCTAATCTATGCAGAGCATGCCTTCATTTTCTTGACATCAAGCATAGCTCCTTCCTTCTGTTTGGAGATTCTGCAAGTTAGGTTATTCATAATTCTTTTTCTCACCACTCATAAATACTGGCAGGGAGTAAATCAAGTGCTACAAAAAAACCTTATTTTGAAATCCTAAGAAGGATTTCACAACCTGAAGAGAAACTATAGTGGAATTTATATGCTTAATGCAGAAACAAAACACTTGGGCAACATAGAGACCAGAGACACTTAAGTAGTCCTATAAAACTACCTATACCCTTAAAATGCTACCATGGTGTATACCCAGGGAGAGATGTGCTGGCTGACAGAATGACAGACTGATGGGAACATATCCAAAAGAGGGCAAATATCTGGTCTCTAGTGACTATTTAAAGTCAGCTTATACATTTATCACTAAATGGTCACTGGCTAATAAAGAAACAAACAGTGCCTCTTTCCCCAAACCTTGGCACTGGGAATTGTCCCCTGTGCCTACTTTCTTCCACAAGGGTCCTCATCATATGGTTTTCTGCTATGTGCTGGTCTCTATCTTTGTTAAAAAAAATTCTTCCTTCTCTCCTGCCCAATGTTAAAACTGCAACACAGTCTGTAACACTGACATGTGGGAACTCGAAGGGGACAATTATGCAGAGCAGATTTATCCAGAAAACATACACTGGCAAGATCTTTTAATCATCCTTACAAATACATCTAATTGTATATTTAAGGCTTTTGTTAAACATGTTAACTGATACTCTGAACTGTAAGATCATGTTTAGTTTTTTATAACCATATTTTCACTAAGTGTGTTCACAATAATGGATTTCGAACATACAGTCCCCAGCCTCAGCATGACTGATCCTCACCTTTGGTTCCTGGTTGTTTGCTTCCTTGAACTTGTGAAATTGTGTCCTGTTTGCCAAATAATTAGTCTGCTCTTTATTTGCCTTTTGTTTAGCTCTTCACTAACCTTTGTGTTGCATGTAAGTTTTATGAACAGATATTTTATAGACTTTGTTTTCTTTTTTTTTTTTCCCCCACTGCACCATTGATGTTAACTTAAAAGGCTCACCCAGAAATCTGTATGTGTATATATTACTTTGTCAGGCTGAGAGGCTAAGCACTATTATGTATAATACATATCTCCCTGGGTCATGAGACTAAAGGAAATGCCCTGTTAAATGAGCATGCTTTAATAGTGCATTTTTACAACTGTTTTGAAAATATTTTAGTTTGCATATTTTCAATATAAAAATTAAATTTTGGAATAATAATGAATATGGAGATAAGTATGCATTTATTTGTGCATATAATTGCTATATAGGGATATAGCTGTTATTAAATTGTTTTTTTGGATGCTGGAGCATATTGACAGTATTTATTTTTATGAATTTTTATTGGAGTATTGGAGAACCTACCTTTACAGCACTGGCTTATAAACTAAAATCTGATTTTCTGAAACATTTGACTATGTCATTTGAAACCATCTAACTTCTTTCATCTTAAAAAACAAGAAGAGCTGTTACATGCATTTGAAAATGATTTTGAAAATGTAGTTGATAAGGTGGCCTGTTCTGAACAGTGATTGTTAAGTGCTGTACATCACTCAGGTAAAGCTTGATTCATGACAAAATACGAATGTGTAATCTAATATAGTATCAAATGTGACACTAAAATATTTACATATTTTTAATGGAAATAATTCTACATAAATAATATTTATTAGTGGATCTTAAGAAGATAACATACAGTGCTGCAGTGGTACCTAAAGTAAATATTGCATTCTTGCGCAGATTTAATAAAAAGAATTCAGTTATGTGTTAGAAACACTGTAGCTGAGTTGTGAGCAACTTATTGTGACAGTATTTGTATAAAATATCATATGTGCCTATGCACAAATTGCAAAAAGTTTTTATGGACAATTTGACAAACACAACATTGATTGCAAACAGCACCAGAGAAGTTAATGTAATTAAATTAATGACTTTTTGCCATCATATGCTATTTTCTCAAAATGCAATACTGAAAATGATAACTTCCAACTCAAAAGCACTTAGGTGACTTCAGCCAGTCTGATTCTGGAGTGGCGAACTTTTGTAAGACGCATTGTCTGCGAAATGGGTTGTTCTCAGATTGTTCCTCTTCAGCTTCTGATGTGCTCTGTTTAAGGGTTATAGTGAAGAAGAAAATGCATGCTTGGCTCTAATGAAATTAAGTTTCTTTCACTTCTTGTTTTCTGTAGTTTCATCTCTGAGACAAGCAGCAAGCATGGGAAGATTCAAGTTAGAAAACAGAGATTTCAGCTGTACAAAGTGATATCTTGGAAGACAATATCAGAAAGGAATTAGCCAGCCCTGGGTGGACTTCTAGTGTTCAGTTGTAAGGTGTACCTTCAGTTATTAGACTGATTGTTATTCTGTACACATTCATACATGACAATCTTTACTCATGTCAGCTGTGCTGTGATGTTAATGGAAATATTCACACGAACAGAGCAAACTGAACATGTGGAATCTGGGATTTTAGATAATCACCCACACTCAAAATACAAAGGTTGTCTCTCCAATTAGACCAAGCCTACCCAGTAGACATCGTGGGAATGTGAAGATCTCTGAGCTAACTTTAAATTGGCCATCTTGAGTACTGAAGCACTATCATCATGATAGCATGAAATTCTACATGGACTAATTTTCCTTCTTCTTGACTGAGCAAATTAGCTTGAGTGTGCCCAGTACATAAGCTAAATAGTTTAATGCTAGTCCCTTTTTCTCATTATTGCACTATGGTCTCAAATATGGCTACATTCCAATTAGAGAAGCAAAATAATATTTTGGTCATGAAAAATTTCCCAGGAACCTGAATGTGTTACAATTTCTGTGCCATGTAAACCTGACTTCCATTTCAAATAATGTGGATCACACAGGACAGTAACTCTATAAATTTGGACACACAGTTATTGACCAAAGAACTGGCTACAAATCATCTGGCACAAACAGGATTTATGTAGGATCTTATGCTGGTTAGTTACTTGGATATAAGTAATTTTTCACTGCAACAGTTCAGTATAGAAAGCATAACCAGTGAAGCAGTGAAAATAATAAGGAAAGGTTTTTAAATTATAACTTCCCTACTATTACTGAGGTTGAGAAACTTTTATTATTATGAAAAAAAGATGGCTTTTTAAAATGCTTTAAAATCCCTTAGCTTGTTTGTGTTGCTATGAAATTATAGAAACTGGATGAGGCAGTGTGGGATTATCAGAAAAAAAGCTGTGAACCCTTCTTTCTCAACATCGGCACACCTTTCCACTGACTATCATATCTCTTTGAGCTCATTCTTTTGAGCAAGTCAGCCTTCCCTGGGGTTGTGCCTGCCCTCTGACTGATCCTACTCACTCAGCATTTTTTCCAGAGGATCCCCTCAATTTCTTTAGAAAAACAGTATTAGAAACATTATGAAGAGAAGAGTTCAACTCCATAAATCACTCATTGCTGAAACCAAGGAGGGTTTCTATCTCCACTGGTTGCAGTCACTCTGAGGGACACCCTTTGCCTATAAACCTGACCTCTAGCTGTACACATCAGCCACCCCTTAGCAGAACTCTTGGTGGGACTTGCAGAAGTGTTGGTACTATCCTCATAAAGCAAGATGTGAGGGATGGGGAGAGTGGGAAAGGGGGGGAAGCTATCATGTGATCTGTGCAGATAAATTTAAAATATTTCATGTGTGTTTTGAAAGACACTAATTGTTCATCTGACAGGACAGTGATTAAAGGGCAAGAGAATTAAGGAAAGAGAGAAACACAAGTTTGGGTTGTAGCAAGGGAGGCAGGAGAACAAAAACAGAATAAGATGTACATGAAGGTGACTGGGACGTGAGTGGTCTGAGGGCTCAGGACAGAAAAAACATCTAGGAGATGTCAACTTGACAGAATGCATTGATAAATTATATCTGAAACAATAAGCAGTTTATGATATCAAAATCTTCAGAAGGACCGGGGATAAAAATCAGATGATTCAGTTGGCTGATGTAACTGGAGGCAGAAAATGTGGATAACTATGTTTAAGCACCTCTGATCCCAACCATAGAGCCAATGCATCCTAATGTCTTACATCCTGATGCAAATAGTATCCTAAAAAATTCAATGAAAGAGAAAAATAAAGTGGAAAAGGGGATTCATACAAGGTTTACTGGTTGTTGGGAAGGAAAATGAAGCCAACTGTAGAATGAAGCACAGGGACAAAGAATAAGTAGCAGACTGGTCTCATGGTAGAATTAAGATCAAAAGCCTTTCCAAGCTGGAAAAATGTGACATGGAATCATGGATCCAAAGGGAAGAAACGAACTAATAAACCAAGGAGAAGATAAGAGTCATAGGTTTAAAATGAAGATACTGGAAGATTACAGCAAATAAAGAATGCCCACAGCACCTACTCTATTTTGAGGGTATCTGAAGGGTTATATGTGTGAGGACACAAGGGAATGGAATTAGGGTCCCCAGTCCCCAGTAGTGCTTGACTGAACTTCCTTATCTTGATACTATATACTGGAGAGGTGACTGAGGTCCACAATTCAGACAGTCTCTCTGTCTGACTTGGTGACCTTTGCAAGGACTACCCTCTAATTTATCATGGAAGAGCTTGTCACCTGCAACTGAATGTAAGGATTGTTTCAGGAGGACCATGGTGAAGGGCTGCTCCAACTTGTAAAACATAAGAGCATCTGTATCAGCTCTCCCGAGGGAAGCCGTACCTTACTGTGGGAGAAGAAAGGACTGATAGTGAAGGACAAAGAGGGTCCTTCACTCTTCACTGAGGTTTTTTTACACCACTGATTTTGTGGCCCCCTGAAGATCACTGAGTTTATGTGCTGATGTAGTGTTGAGGGGCAGCAAGGTCTGCAGAGCGTCTTATAAAGGAAATATCTTTGTGAGGAGAAAGGAATTATTAAGCTTCAAATTTGAGTGTACTGTACTTTATCCTGGGACAAATATCCAACTGCTGGAGAACTACAAGGCATGGAGTACTTGAAGAGTAATGAAGGGCAGAAAGGGAACAGGGAACGACATCAATGGAAGGTATGATCTCTCCCTGATATGGGACTTTTTCCCTACCAAAATGGCTCATATATCTTCTCTCCCTGTGCGCCCTCAACATGAGGTATGGGCTTGACAGTGAGGCTTGTGTGATGCTCTGCAGCCTCTGTGGTGCTCTTATGGAGAAACAGAGACATCAGACAAATGCTAATTACCTCTCCAACCTCAACAGCTGTGCTACTTCTGGGCCTAACGGACAAGCACTCCACACAGGCTGGAAGAAGAATTGCTCAGCCTTCCCACTGGCATTATACACCTGATACAGGGACCCTAGGTGCTGAATAACTAAGGAATCGCCTAGTATACCCATGCCACATGCTGCTGTCGACATTCTGAAGCCATTCAGTGTGAGCTGAAGGGTAGCACAAAGCTGTTAAAGCCCAACAGGTGAAGGGGATTGGAAGAGACCAGATTTCCAAGGGCTGAGTAGGGAAATAGGAGTTCAGCACTGGGGAGAAAGAGCAAACCAGAGGGTCCACGAGACATATGCCTATGTTTTTCAAGGGTGTAAGAGATATGAAGACATCTCTAACAAAGATCCCCTTTTCCAGTGCATAGGGAGTGAAGAACGTATAGGGGTCCTGGTTAGAAAGAACATATGGAAGAGAAAAGTTGTGTGGTGCTGTAGGGAAAAACTGCTTGATTAACATGGTTTAAGTCAGACCAGCATTCAAATCAAGTAGTTTATTGATTTATTAACTCCACATAATTAAGCAGCAACCAGTGATCAATATCAGCAATACAACAGATAAACCACAATACTAGACACTTAAAAAATGTTAACAAACACCTACAAAATTTCTAAACACTCTTCTATCACTAATCCCACAAAGTTCTAACCTCACCACCACCCTACGCATGTTTAATCCTCAGCTTCCCTTTGTCCCCAGCCCCTGGACATGTGGGCTATAAGCATATACACCTTCTCTGGAAGTGCCCCCTCCCCTCTTTGCACATCTGTGCTCAAGATGTGAGTGCTCTAGCGTTATGTGTACACTCCTCCCTGTGCTTTGCTAATGCACATGCCATGGAGGAAGCCCTCATGAGGTCACATAAGCACACCCCTTGAGTGGGTCCCTACGCGTGGTACCCCTTCTGTCAGTCCTCTAGCTGGATGCAAGCTCCTCATGGTGTCTGATGGGTAGGCTACTCTGGCTGGCCCAGAAGGAGGCCATGACTTCGGGCAGTACGAAAACTGGTTTTCACAGCTGCTCTGTTGCTTTCTTCTCCCTCCAAGGTGTCACAATTTTTCTTGCTTCTTGGAGACTTCTTTTCAACTCCTTGTTTTCTCAGGGGTCTCCTTGCAATTCAGTGATTACTATTTAAAGATGTCTCTTTTAAACTAACTTCATTATTGGGAATTTCCTTGTGGTGTTGCCAGCTTTTTGGGCAAATATCTTCTCAGGGGACAGTTTTGGACCGTCTATTCACACACCCAATTTACCCTCACATTCCTGCCATTATCTGTTATCTGGGCCATGTCACCAGGAAGTGGCCATGTGCACTCCCCCCCAATGTGGGAAGGGAGACAGGGGAGTGCATTCCTTAGTGAATGGATGGAGATGTGCAAATGAGAGACACAAAAAAGCAGTTACTGAAAGTGGATGACGAGTAGAGGCTGAAGTGCTGTTTCCCCCTTTCCTCAAAAAGGAGAGCCCTGTTTCCAGACTGTGGAAAGAGCTTCAGGTCCTAAGTGAGGCCAGGAGCCTCGTCTTTTATTTTTCCCCGCTGTGTTTTCCAACCATCCCTAACATTAAACAGCAAAGTACAAAGAATAACTGCAAAAGAGATTCTTTCTTCAGCAACCAGGCCCCTAGCGCAGTCTTCATTAGGTATGAGGTTATTTCTTATTCCCCTTCTGTCAAGATATAAGTAACCAGCATGATTGAAGCCCAGAAAAGATAGAAGGACTGTCTTTATTCATAGCTGTTACCAAAAGGTACAAACCTGAGCTAAAGGAACCTTCATTTTGACCTAGTATGTCTGGGTCATGACTGTCATATAAGTCAAGTATAAGTTAGCATAATTTATGGTATGTTTCTCTTATAAGGTGCTTTACTAGTAAACGTACCTGTGAAAGAAGATTTCTGAATACTGAGATTGAGACATACTTCAGCATGTTACTAATACTGAGGGACTCTTGATCTTACAGATATCAAACACAATAATTTTGCTTAACCACACCCCAGTCAGCAATCAGATATTTGGGGACAGGGAAGGACCCAAAGTCTCCTAGGGGTGACATATTGCCACAACCAAACCTTTGCCATGCAGGTCCTACTGATCCTTTTGTGATAGAGCTATAGCTTCATAAGTGTATCTAGGTAAAGGCAGAGATCTTCTGTGAATACCCCAGCTCTAGATGGGCATATCTAAATATACCTTAACACATTCTTTTTCAGTAAAGTTTGCTGAGGCCACAAAATAATACGACTCTTTTTAGCAAATTTCAGGTAAATTTTCAGCACTTGATGACAGATCATCAGCTGGCAGAGAGCCACCCTGACTTTTAGAGAGTACTATACTGATTTTCCCTTACACCAATTAAATATGTCATTATACAACTCTAATACTATTACATGAATTTATTTCTTCTTGAGAAATAACAGATCTGACCCCAAGGGCAGGAGAAGGTACTATTTTCAAACATTCACTGCTTTGTAAGTAGAGCTGCAACCCAGTATTTTGGAATTTAATCATGACAGATTATATTAGTACCTCAAATTGAAAGCTTCTTAACTAAGCAAGCATTGCTAGTAGAACTGCTATAGAAGACATTAGAAAGAAAACAATGTAAGCTATGTTGTGACACGATTGCTCTAATTAAATGCAAGTTGAAGTGTGGCTGTAAGATATTCTGTTCAGTGTTTGCCTTTTTACGATTACATCTAGGAATGGCAGATGAATTACTGGGGGGGGAAAAGAAAGATCACAGATGTTCTATTGATTTATGTCCCTGCCACTTTCCCTTTATGACAGATACAATAGCTTTTGATTTGATCTAAGTAAAATATCATTAAATGTTCCAAATGTTCAGTTTTATTACTGGACAGTAACTTGAAATTATTTTAGTGCAAAAAGTTGCAGAAAAAAGAATTTTAAAAAGAGAATTCAGGGACAAAGACAGCAATTTGTGAAAACTTATGCTCCACTAAACCTGACTTCAGTATTTATGTATCTCTGGGGAGGAATAGCATTGACCTGTTAGAAAAACTTAGAAATAAATGGTCCACTGCACTAAATCTAAAGTAGGACATGAGTTACAAAACAAAAACAGTATCCTACAGTATCAAATGCTAATGATGTGCTATAACTTTCTATATTCAATATATCACAGACTTTTATAAGAAAAAGCATGAACAAATTGTCAGTCTTCAACAGCAGATGGAGGTACTCCCTCACGGAGATACTTCTGAAATAAAAGTGTAGTAGGCCATAAATAAATGATTGATAAAGTAAATATAAGGAAAGATCATTAATTGATGAATGTAAACTGTGCAGGTCTTTACTTAGGTAAAGGACCCACTGCCTTGGCCTAACTCATGTAAAAAATGTCCAGGAACAAACCTGGGTCATTCCACCCTCAGGACAAGCTGATCATAAAGGGGATCCATGATATAAATCTCTCAATAAGCCCTTGCATAGCTGTAATATTTTGAGGTGAGGAGGTTTCTCGAAGTCTACCTCGAAGACCTAATTTTTTAATTCCCATGTCTAGTTTGTCTCTGAGTTGGAGTTTGTCCCTTCTAATGTTAATATTCATTTCTGAATAAGCTAATTATATAGTGGAATGACAGACATCAATATTGTGTATTATAATACTGCAAGTAAAACCAACAACACTTTTTTTACTGTATGAATATTTCCATAGGTTAAAAATGGCCCATTCAGTTGATCATGGTACAAGGCACAGAATGAACATTAGCAAAAGTTATGAAGCAAAACTGCTGGCAGGTCAGACTTCTGACAGGTCAGGTGTAAGTAGGAAATCAAGAGTGCAAAAGAATTTGAACACTTTTCAAAGGACGTTTGAGCTAACAATAAAGGTTCCTTAAAAGCAATAAAAGCAGGAAGCTGTATAGGAAATGGTGGAGCTGTCTAATGACAGAAATATAAGAGGAGCACTCAGAGATGATAATATCACAGCAAAGAAGCTCTGTAAATTCTTTGCTTTTTTTCTTTTCTGGTGAAGCAGTCTGGGGAGAATCTCACATTTGATGCAGGTTTTTTTGTAACAGGTCAGAGGAGTTATGTTAGTTTGAAATAAATATGCAGAAAATATGAGATCAAACAGATTTTTGTGTAAGATCTTAGCAAATCAGCAAGATTGGATGATATTCACCAGGACAGCACTCATATGTAAAATTGCAGAGCAGTTGGCCAAGAGTGTAACCTGTCATCACAAGCAGCAACTGTGTCAGAGTATTGGTGAGCTGCCAGTATAACTCCCAACCACAGAAAATACTCTAGAGGGAATCTTACAATCTACGTCCTGGTAAGTCTGACTTCTGCCTCTGGTTAGATGACATAGTCTATAATAAACAATATGGTAGCTGAATGCATGGGTAAACATGGTGTCTGGGGAAAGAGGCAATATAGCTGAGTTAACAGATAGAAGGAAATCCTGCCTTACTGATCTGCTAGAGTTCTTCAAAAGTATTGCAGAATGCGGACAAGGAGAAACTGGGTACACAATATATTTGGATTTTCAAAAAGTCTTTGACAAGGTTATATGCCAAAGGCTATTAAAAACACTAAGGTGTCAAAAGTTTGGAGCATTTGTGAAGTTAAGAAAACAAGGGACGTGAAGTTTGAGGTGATCAACACAGAGCTAAAATTAGGCCTTTGACTAAATGGATTGCAAGGTTGAATTAAGCACATGCACTACATCTTCAGTAACTGTGGAGAATTAGGCACCAAAGAATTTATATCTGCCAGCACAAAGAAAGAATAAGGAAACTTACTGTTATAGAGTGGGAGATGGAGTCTTCATGTCAAAGAGGGGAGACAAGGAATTTGTCCCTTTTCTTTCAAGTGTTCATGCTTTTAGCAGAAGAACACATTCAGATTAAAATATTGAAGAAACATTGCTGGAGAGAGAAAATATCTTCTAATTTGCAGATATTTCTCATAATGCAGTGAGAGTTCACAAAAACTGAATTCCAATAGGCACTCAACAAAAACGTTTTAGCCAAAATAAAAAAAAAGGTTTTTGCAGGTTTACTTACATACATACAAATCATTCAGCAACTGAAAGACTGAAATAGAAGGCTAAAGAACAGAAAGAAGAGGATCTAGCCAAATTAGTTTCCTACTTTGAGCATTCGTAATAGTACTGCATGCTGTATAAAGGACAAGAATGAATTTATATTGAGCCTACAGGATTTTTTTAACCTATAGGATTGTTCATGTGCAAAATTGTAAGGAAAAAGCCCTAACAAAGGTAAAAAGTCAAAGTCATAAGTTCCAACTGATCCAGACACTTATTCTAGAGTACCTGAAGCTTGCTTTTCAGAACACATAGTGCCTGGTGTACTTTATGCCAGCTAGATTTAAGTGTGCTTGATATGTTTGTAAATCAGAGCCCAAGCGTCTTAGCTACAGGAGTCAGAAAAAGAAGAATGAGCAAAAATTTGGAGCTGAGTCCAGACATTCATGAACTTGGTGTCAGAGGCAGGGGTACAATACATCTTTCCCTGGCAACCATCAACTCCAAAATCTTTTTTTTTTTTCCTCCACTAATATTCTATGTTTTACCCACTACCTACCATACAAATTTTGGTAATAATTTACATAGAAATCCTACAGAAAAAAGCTTCCTTCAGTTTATTAAATGTTTCACTCAGTCTAAAATTCACATTTGAAATGACCCCCTGCCACAGTATGTCAGCTAAACATATTAAGAAAGAAAAAGACCTGTCTGCAGCAGTTACAGAAGGAAGACTCCACTAATGGTTTTTAAGGTAGTATCAGAGCCAACCAAATCAAAATTCCTCCTGGAGACTGAGTTACTGACTTTGCAATTATTCTGGTGAGAAATACCTTTGACTGCTTGTATGGCTAAAGCTCAGAAGTAGATTTCATAGGTTTGTCTGTAAAATTAAGCCAGGGAGAATATTCAGAAATGGAATTCAAGAACTCACACCCAATGGTTCACAAAGCTTATGCATTAATCCATTCTTTTGTACTCTCCACACTTCAACTAGCTCTCTCCAAGACAAGTCTGCTGTAGTAGGTACTAGACCTAAGCAATTGAAGACATGCCATGCTGCTTGATTTCAGTTGGTCCCCCCCTTCTCTACTAGTAAGACAAGTGTAGTCCATGTTTGTGCAGGATTTGAAAATCTTTTAAAAAAGAAGTATGTTGGAAATTGGATCATAATTTTACAAGACACCCAAAGATAAAGCTTGACCAAGGGGAATGACAGGTACTGTTCCTTGAGGCAGCGTGAAACACATCTAGGAGTTACTCATAAGTGATAAGTATCAAGAACTATGCTTTTTGAGTGTGTCTGGAAGTGCAGGTAAGGTTTGGCTCTTAATGAGATGTATAGAGCATACACTGAAGAGAGATATTCAAAACCAGTCTGAGAAAAGGCAACACCTTGCTTAAATCATAGAGATCCCAGGTTCCGTGCTAATATCAGGAAACATGAAATCTACCACATTTCTGTTGCAAGTAGGGTGATATTGCCAGGGTTGTTGAAGTAATGTGGGACTGATGGTTCAGAATTCAGACACTGAGCTACTGTGCCAAAACTTTAATGATCCATAGCAAAACTGTCTTTAGAGGAGTGATATTGTACCTGCCTTTAAAAATCCTCCTTATCCTGCATAGTGTGATATTTTTAAATACCACTGTGACCTTAGTGTCCTGTGCCCGTTCATCACTGCTTAGTAGACTGCTACATGCAAGCTTAGTAAGTTAGGTATTTTTACCTCAGACATTGACTGAGGTGGCTAGAAAGCGTGTACAAATCACAACAGTATAGTCTAGGTCCATTAGATTCTTAAAGTCCTCACAGCTTCTGCTTGAGTAGTTATTTAACACAAGCATAAAAAGTTCAATAAATTACTGTTAAGACACAGATATAATCACCACTGTCAGCCATAAAACAAATTATATAAAACAGTTAAGAAACCCAAGGAATAATTGCTTGATAGTTGATTGGTTGAATCTGTTATGACTAAAAAATAATCTGACCTTTCTCATGTTACCTGTAAGTAATCAAGCAACAGATGATGCTGTCATTAAAGCACTATGACCATGTGAGAGATAAATGCTCCATGCAACACAGACATGCAGGACCTGATATTTTTCCAGCACCAATAATTGTCTATCATTTTTATTTTATGCTTTAACAGCTCCTTAAATGTGTCAGGACTAGACTTGCTTACCCTGAGTGAACATTTCTCTGAATTGATGGATGTAAAACATATACAACACACTGACACTTGAAACTTTGCAGATTCCTAAAGCAACAAAGCTGTTAAAGGTAGGGCAAGGTTGATTAAGTGCGGAAGCATTAAACTTTTAATGATGTCTCATAGATACCTTGCATAATTGTTGCTATATTCAGTGGCTGTCTCCGTAAGTGCTTCTTCATTATTCAACAGGCCAAGGCACTTTGTGAATGCCATCAAAATCAATTACAGTTTGGCTACTTTGGAGGGCCAGTGAGGCAAAGAATTAACCTCCAACTAATTTCCAAAGTCATTTACTCACTGATAGCTTAGCACATTTACTTCCACAGGAACTGTATGTTATGGAGCATTTACAAAAATAGAGTATGCAATAAGGTACGGGAAGAAAATAATCTGGACAATAATAGGGAGATTGTTGAGGCAATTGTCAATACATGAACAGTCCAAATAAATGCTGCAGATTGAAGATTTTAGGGCAAGAGGTTATACATGAGAATTAATCTGCCAGATGCATCTTCACTCACTCTTTAAAAATCAGCACAATGGTTGGCTTAGCTGAAAATATTCATAGTTACTTACAAGACATGGTCATCCAGCTAATTGAATCCATTACTGTTGAATATCATAACTGGACTAATTGAAGTTATAGCATGGAAGGAGGAACACTGCAAATTAGAGAATTGCTTAGAAGATGTTTTGTTTCCACTAGGCTTCAAAGGGCTTTCTTAGGCAATCATTTCATTCATCTTAATGTGAGCATCTTAGAGAAAGGGCAAGACGATAATCCAAAAAGGCAATCTTCTTTTTCCTCCCTGAAGAAGCTGACTATACAGTCTGTGGAACATCTATGACATTTAGACAAATGACTCTGTAATACTCTTAGGAAACCTCTTTTCATTAAGTTCTACTAAAAATGTACCTGAAGTCAGGGGTCTGCTGCTTTTCTGATAGAAACAAAGTACGGAACAAGTGCCTAGGTCTAGGCTTGGTAGATTGACTTTATACACCAGATAAATGTAGCATAAAGACACTGTGTATGTAGCCTAGACTTTCAAGGAAATACAGGTTATTTCTTCTCACACACAAGCACACTTTCTATATTGTCTCTGGCAATAATCTTTGTGAAGACTGTATGTCAGCACTAGTATCTAAGCTATGAAAACAGGCATTAACTTTCTCTACAGGAAGTGAAAAAGGAACAGAGAGGGAACAGTCTCAACAAATGTATATGCAGTAAAAATACACCCACTATTGTGTGGCCAGTACTGACTACATCAAAAGGTGGCTTTTCGTATCGTGGACAATGTTGTTGCCACAGGCACTAGCCTGAGACCCCTTCTCAGTAGCCACTGTCTGCTTCATGAAAAACCTGCAAAGATCCTATAGCCTGTTGTCACTCTCAGAATCACTGTACCGAGGCTCTCTGGTGGTCCCATGATCGTCTTGCTGGTAGAGCCATCCTGACTGCCAGACACCACAGAGGTCATATTTGTATTTCAACACAAATTTTTGTTGAAACACAAAGAGATAGGAGCTCAAACATTTCTGGGTGCAGAAGTAGATGGAAACTGGGTGTTTCAGACTGACCACAAGTATGCCATATTTCACCACATGCAAATCCTTTGTAATGTGCCATGTACAAAATACTATGCAGTCAGGTCCCCACAAACTGGCAGCACTTTGCAACACCTGCAAAGCAGAGTGGTCTTCAGAAGGAATGGCATGCCCAAATGTTCCAGTGCTGCTGATGCACATATCAATCTGTAGTCCATTGGTTAGGGTTTAGGAATAGTGCAGTCAGAGAAAAAATTATTCCATAATACTGCAAGATCTCATTCATCACCATGGGATCTTCATGACCACTAAGTCAGCCTGACTATGTGTGATGCTTACGTGTTTCAGAACTCCTTGGAACAATTTGTCACCTATGTTCAACTTCATGACACAGGCGTCAGCAATGCGCTGATGTTATCTACTCTATCACCCTCCCCCTGCTGTGGTGACTTAGGGGTACAGAGCCTCTGAATGTATTCTCAGCTGCTGCTAGTCAGGTGTCCACTGACTCTTCTTTGCATAGGATGAAACCCCTTGTCTCTGTTTCCTTAACGCTGGAGGAGTTCAACCTTGATGGCCTGGATTTGTTAGATTATTCTTCTCTTTTACTAGTTGATAACATCTCCCTTGAAAAAGGGCAATTGATTTCTCCTAGTCTTTTTTGCTGTATGTTTCAAACATGGAGAGAAATTTTTTTTCAGGAATTTGAAACAGACTTAGCTTTTCATATGGGCCAATTTGTAAAGTATCTAAAACTTATACATGTGAGTTTTCCAGGTCATTATTGCTTCCTTAAAGGCCTGTTAGTGATGGTGTGTGGTACCCAAAAGTCAAAGAAGCAAACTGCCCTTCAGCTCTCCCCATGCTTGCCCTGAAGGTTAGTTCCACGTACTCTCTTTCTTAGCTCTGCAAATTCTAGGACTAGGTTGAGAGCCCAGCTCCATATTCTCTTTCACCATCAACCATATGAAGAATTGTGGTTTTCTCATCCCTCTTTCTTCACCTGAGACTACATACTTGTATCAGAATGAGAAAAGATTCCCTTCATTCAAATGAAGTTCCCTTTTATGCACTGCCCTGTGTGCTAAAAACACAAGTGCAGATGAAGAATCTTCTGACCTAAAGACTTTTCCAAAGAAAAGAAGTTTTAGACACAAATTCAAGAGCAAAAATAATCTACAATTGGCAAATGAAAACATTTTTGTTGTCAAGTGTGGAAAAACCTACCATATTCTACTAAAAAGGCCGTTGGTAAAGAAGTCCTGAAAGGAAACCTAAAATCAACTGTCTGGAAATTGCTTTTTCAAGGGGAATAGAAAAAGAGATTTTTTTTTTTCCCTGTAGTAATAGGCTGTTCTGAACTTACAAGACCTTATTGGGTTTCTCATAGCTCATACCTGGACTGTACTTCAGGGGAAAGTTCACATAAGTCACAATCCTTGCGCTGATGGAGAGAAACATTTCTCCTTTTTCAGACACATGACTTTTTTCAGAAATCATTCAAAAACACTAATGTAGAAACTTTGTCCCAGCTAGGTTTTAAGCAAAAGATTGAGAAAGACAAAGAACATAACAACAAATCTTGTTCTATCTTTACACTTTAAGACACCAAAAAAATAGATACTTCTCTGTTACCTCAAGAAAAGTTTGCAAAATAGACATAAAGCAAGCTCAAATCTGTTAGGCATCCCTGCACCTCAGTTCAGAGCCTCATAATCAGAGTATGGTCTTCCTTATGTTCAACAGTGTGGGCCTGACAACGCTTTTTTTTTTTTTATGCATAAGGCTGTTACAAGCCCTTTAATTAAAAAAATCACTTGAAACTCTAAGAATATCAAAACATAGACTTATGTTCATAATTAGGGACAGATTGTAAGAGACGGTGCACAACTACTCAGTTGAATACCTAGGTGCATCACCATTTTCTCCCTGACTCCTACTGTATAATCTTGTCCTGGAAAAAGTTGTTGTAGACATATCTGGCCCTGCAGAGTACCTTCTAGCATGCTTTCTGCTACCACGTTTCTTTGGCTGGGTTTACAGCCCAAGAGATCAAGGAAGTTAGGGAGCCCGTCAGGGGGCTGAATGCTAAAAACTATGCCCTATGGCCATTTGGAATACTTAGTGGTGGACACGGGGACTCCAAGTGGAGGTGTTCCCAATGCAGCTCCTTCAAAGCTTCAATTCTGTTACAGCAATGCACTGTAAAGCCTCACAGACTCAGTTATGCCTCCTCTTGATGTCCCATGGCCACACCTCTCATTTATCAATGTGGGCAAATAGGAAATTTGGCACTTCAGTAGAACACATTTCTTGGAAACAGTCTCTAGATTGAAATCAACATGTAGCCAAAAGGAAGCTTAAACATTTAGTTTAGATTAGCTACTTTACAGATTATATTCATAACAAAATTTCTTATCCACAACTATATTCTTAACAGAAGAGTGGTGTGAAGTACTCATTTGGCAATGTATCACTTTTACATATGCGGAGATCACAAAAAAAATAAAAATGCGTGTTAGAAGTAGTAAATACAAAATGAATTGGATTGTGGAAAAACAAAACCTTTTTTTTTAATAAAGAAATCTTTCATATTTGTTTTCTTTGAAAATAAGTAAGATATGTCCATATTTCTATGGTCTGCAGCCACATTATGTGGATAGCAAGTGCATATACAAATAAATAATTAAAGACAGACTCATTCTAACAGACTATGCTATCTAAACCAGCAGAACAAAGGACAGAAGAACAATTATGGTCTAACTGGCCTTACTTGAATCTCCATGCTTTTGACTATATGAAGAATTTGATCTAGAAAACAGAAAAGTATTGCCTAACCATAGTAAAAAGCTTTGATTTCAGTTTCAGCAGAAAACTTATGGAACTGGAACATTTTAAGGAAAAAGCCACAAAAAACTTTCATTTTGAATAGAAAAGCTTTGCACAATTTAGAATTGGATTATTTGTTCTTTGTTTTGTACAGCTGTGACAGAAGTTTTGATAGTTCTTCTACCAGAAACTGAGCATCCTTATGGCCTCCAGAGGTATTTGAAGGAAATGGCATGCACTATATATGGTTTGTATGGCTTCTTTGGGCAAAGATATGTCTCAAAAGAAAGAAATAGAGTTTTTAACAGCAGTTTCAACTAGGAGATGAGCAACCTTCATTTTCATTGCATTCACTTAAAGGTGAAGGCCCTCACTTCTTACATAAATTCAATACTGCAACAAAATAAAGTAAGGATGCTGTAAATATGTCTTACTTTGGCTTTAAACCACATGGTCCAGATTCACAAAAGTATTTGGTGTGCTTAAAGGACATGGTGGAATTTACACTGATATATAGATATATAAAAATATATAAAAATATTATTTAATATTTCTATTTTATATTTATGTTTATATTTAATAACCTATATGTTATAATTATACATTATACAATTATATGTTTATATTTTATAATTATATATACATATATAAACTGTATCATCAGTAGGAGAACACGGGATCAGAGAAAGAGAAAGACTGTATCATTCCTTAATAAGTGCAGTAATCTCTGAAAAGAGTCCCTGTGTCTAGGCCTGCTAAGAAACTTTGTATTAAACCTTTATGGAACAGCATTCATAAACAAGGCAATGACTGTTCTCTCCCAGATGAGCGTCCTCATCACTCATGTACAGACTCAATTTCATTTTCTTTGTCTCTGTGAAGCCTGAATGTTTAGCTTCATCCTTCTCAGAGGTGGATGGATGTTATCTTTGTCTTTAGCATAGTAGATTAGATCTTTTTCTTTTTGGAAGACAGGATTGGGTTTTATATACTTCAAAGTCTTTCTCTGAGTAGATGACTTATGTATCTAAACCCAGGAGAGGCTTTAGGCTGAGAATCCCCATCTCAGATAGATTTGTAAAGCTGCGAGAAGCAGACCTGTAGAAATATGTGTCTCTTTATTGGCTACCTTCCTACTCAGCTTGCTTGTGTTTGTGAATCCCAGTTCTACATGTCCAGTTCTCCCCTTGAATAACATCAGGATCTCAGGAGCCCACCTTGCAATGACAAGCAAATTCTGGTCCTGATGATGACTGATTAAAAGTTATCTTTGGGAACAACCAGCATTACTACACTTAAGTGTTTTTGTGGAGCTAAGCCTGTGCCACTCTATGCTAAAAAATGAGAAATTCTATTGGTATTTCTGCTGGAAGTCAATAAGCAAAACAAAATCACGTGCAGCTGTACAGAGTGCTTTTGGAAAAAAAAAATCTGGTGAATTAATGTAGTATATTTCATGAAAGCCTTCCAAATAGTTTCACTGCTTTTTCCTGAGGGCAAGATGGAGGTTTGTTAATTGAACTCAATCTATTTAGTTTATCCAAGAGAAGGTTAAAAGGTGACTTCATTATACTATTTAAGTAACTGTATAGTAAAGTAATTTCTGATGGCAGATGCCTTTTTAATCTGATAGAGAAAGGTGTAATGAGATCCAGTGGTTAGTCGATGAGGCTAGACAAATTTGAATTAGGAATAAAGCAGAAATTTTAATAGTGAGAGTAATTAATCACTGGAAATACTCAGCAAGAGATGAGGTGGGTTCTTCATCATTTGAAGAACTAAGATTGGAAAACTTTCTTAAAAATATGGTGTAAGTCAAACAGAGATTATTAATAAAGAAATTGCCCAGTGCAGTTCATTGCCCTGTGTCATTTAAAAGGACAGACTAGATCATCATTGTGATACCTTTTACCCTTAAAATATATGAACTAATAGATCAGGAGAGTAAGAAGTAAAATTCAAGGCTCCTTACTTACCTGGATTTATCCCAACTGCTTCTTCGAAGTTACCTGATTTGATGACTGAGGCTGATTTTCTTCAATAGTCTTTCAACCACTTCTGCCTCGCTACCAGGCATACTAAAAACTCCAGGCTCCTTTCTGCATATCTACTACTTCAGACCTCTTACTCCATACACTAACTATTTACATGATCTGAAGACAGCATCCAGGACAGAAACTATTGCCCAAACTCAAAAGATGGATATGTGACAGAGCAGGAGCCTTTTTGGAAATACAGATGTAACGGTGCTGAACCTTCTCCATCCACAGGCTTTGGGATATTTTGACAAGAACTTACAACCTCTGAATATTCCAAATCAGGTAAAAATATTCAGGCTTACATTGTTTTTAAATTTATGCTGAAGTATCTGCCAGCTCACATTTTTTTCCTCGCTTCTAATGAAGAAAAAATATACAGGGGATGATGACAATCCATGTGTGGGCTAGAACAAAAGCACAGACTACCTCATCAGTACATCTCCAAAAATGCAGAGAATATTCTATCAGCACATCTTCTTCATTTAGACAATCTACAGGGAGGCTGAAAATATCCTGATCTCTGCAGAAGACATAGCCGTTGCTGTATTAACCAGAAAGGGATATTACTGACAAGATACATTAATATTAGGTGGTGTGATATGGCTTCTGGAAATAACCATTTCTTATTTCATTAGTCCAGAAAAAGCCAGATGAATTCTTCCAGCAACTCTTCAAACCTGATAAAAAGGGCATATTTAAAATATGTTAATCTTTTTCCATTTGCAAATACTGAGTCCAAGGATTTATGTGAAAAGAAATTTAAGGGGGTAGAGGACAGATGAATAAAGAGAAACAATAAAGTTGGAAAAAAGACATAAATTTCTACATTAGCAATGTATATAATATAAGATCCCACTAGGTGTCTTGGTGAGGGTCTAACCTTAATTCCGCTTGCAGTTGTCAGTAGCTATTAAAGCAGTCCATTCTAGGGTACCCACTTCCTTTTCCTTTTAGCTCAAATTAGTTTTCTGAACTGAGCCATCCTATCTACCCTTAGAGCTGTGCTGTTTTAGGAGCAAGAAGATGTGAGAACTGCACATATGCAGCTCTAGCATTTCAGGTCTCTTCACTAGCACTGCACTTCCTCATTCATACAGCCCATCACCTCCATCTATACCATTCATCCCTGCTCATTGCCTTCTTGCTGCTGGCACTATGTAAAATGTACAATAGGGAATGAATGGGCTGCTCAGAACAACAGACAAAATATTTTATCATCCACAGGTTCAAAACTTAACCACTGTTTAACACAGAGCTACAGGCTATGGTGTTACTGAAATGCCCATGACGTCCTGAGCTCTCTCTGCTTTTTACCAGCATTTGATAGCCAGTTTGGTCCATTACGGCATCTGGTCATTTGGGGTTCTCATGCTGCTCAGAGCTAATTCCATTCTTCATGAACACAGGTTGCTTGAGAGTTTCTCTAGGCTACAGGGCTTGCACTCAAATATGTACTTCATTAAAAGGGTCAAAGAACTGTAGAACTGTACACTGCAGTTTATCATGGAACAGCTTTACAGTGTCATATGGGCAAGGGGGATTTTTTAAGCAAGGTGCCCTACTGCTACAAGAAAAATCATGACATTCTTGATGTCTGCACAGAAACAATGCAGTTTAGTTCTAAACTGAAATTTCACTTGCTGTGTAGAAGTGTCATATCCTCATGATTATACTTCCCGTGTGTTTACAGTCTAGCTTTTTACTTTGCTGACAAGCAGGTAGCTCTTGTGGCTCTTGCTAAGGAAATAATAAGGGTGTGAAATAGATTTCATGCCTTCTTGCTAATCATCTATACCATAATTATTTATTAAAATCCAGTTAAAGAAGAAATCATTAATACCAGCACACATTTAGAACTCAGTCTGATTCTCAAATTTCCAGGTGGGTGAGATGACTGATTATTTGACAAACAAATATATTTCTTCTGGTTTTCATTTTTACAAAGTTTATTTAATATGAGTGTATGTGCATCAGTGAAACACAAAAAACCACGGAATCCCACAAGGCTGCTTCAACAGAGGAAGTCTCTAATATAACAAACTGCAGAGACATCAATTTGATTACGTGAAAACTCCCTGCTGCATTTTGAAACTCTGATTTGAGGGATACCAGGATCTGCAGCCTGGCTTTTATGTCATCAAACCATTTTCTACAGCTGGGATGCTTTTCTTGGATGGTAGATGTGCATCAAACAATGAGTAGACAGCCCTGGGTGCCTTGAATATAGTCACTGATGATGATGAATTTCCTCTGTAACAGAGCTTTTTAAGGGACTGATTGGACCATTTTTCTGAAATAATCCTTTATACTAGCTAATCTGAGAAATGACATTTTTTGCTTTAGGAACTAAAGGTAGCTATTTTGCACCTAAAATATGAAGAGCTTTTTTACAACATCCTTGAGTACTGTTACTGATGAATAAAATTGTTTGCTGCCAGATGATATTGAACGGATCCATTTATTAATCCTATCATTTTGTCAGATTTATAATGGCAGGAGTCAAGAACAGGATCTAAAATTTATTATCCTTTCAATGTTTTTCTAGGTTCTTTTCCAATTGAAAACAATTGCGATTGAAAAAGTTTAATTAATGATTTAGCCAAAGCACCACACAGTGATATTTTCAGTACAAAAGCATCTGTTTTTGAAACTTTGTTAAATGTGAAAATGGCTTTCACTGAATGAGAGAAAATAAGGGGAAATAATGGGACATTAAAATATTTTTGCAGATAACAGAAAAACATGTTATGGAAAGCAAGTCAAAGCTCAGAATATTTGTATTGTAACAAAGCAGAAACTTCTAGATGAGTACAGTTGCTTAAGTTAAGGTATGAAGACAAACTTAAAATGTTCAGATTCTCACCTTATAACTTTCTTTTTCACTTTTAAGACAATCTGCCAAGTGTTGGTGTAATTTTGTTATTAGCCATCATTCAGTGTATGGCAGACAGCCAGAGAAGCACTCAATAGTATTTCCTGTTCACCTGCCCATTCCCTTGCAAAGTGAAGAGCTGATATATATAAAACTAGAAAATTAATCATCCACAGAGTCTGTTTGCTCTGAATTTGCATGTCACTCTACGTATCCAAATGGTAAACAAAAATATCCTCAGGACTGCTGTGTTTTGGATGCTGACCATCTGTAGCTTTGAAATTAACAATCTCTCTTCTTCTGCCTTTGCTGTCACTGCATTTTTAAGGCATTAACTTTCCTCCTTAAGGATAATTTATTTCACAACAATCTTTTATTCTGGGCAACACGATATTCTTACCTTAATTAGTAGTATTTCTAAAGTACTATTCTTTCAACAACATTTTTTATGATGCCTGGGGCTATATGCAAATTGTAGTAATAACACTGCAAGTACTCATACATAGGGTCTGCTGGATCATTAAAACTACAAAATGATAAATAATTATTGTTGATATTTATTGCAGTAACACGTATGGTACTGGCTTGAAACAAAGCTTGATATCCAGTGAATATTAGAAATTTTGCAGAAAAATATTTATGTAGATGTCTTTTTGGATTAAACTATTTACTATCTGAGGTATTACTTCATTTTTCTTCTAGTGTTTCTGTTTATACTTTTTCATGTTTCATCTACAGCTGATAAAAACTTCCTTTTTTACATTATCACCATTCAGCTAGCAAAAGGTGTTATTCTAACAACAAATTTATGGAACATCTAAAAGGCTGTAGTAATCTGACTGTATTTAATCACTGCAGTGATTTCATATTGAATATGCTCTTCAGGGAGAAATTATCTCCTACAGGATTCCTGCAGGCCTTGACCAATGCACTTCATTTCTCCATTTCTGTTGCCTTTTTGTAAAGTATTCATGGTAGTGCTTCTTTTCCTTAGTCTGCTGGAGCTCTTTTTGACAACATTTGCATTCACAGTATTTACTGTTATCATGCCCAGCATGAGGAGGGCTTGGTTTTGACTGAGACCTTAAAGGGTTCCTGCAATAAAAGAACAATAATATCCCTACATGTAGATATAGACAGGTAGCATAAAAATACATAGCTGTTCAACTGTAAAATACATCCTGGGATAAATCCAGGACATCATTAAGGAAAATTATTTCTTCTACTCATGGGTTCCTACCTTCTTTGTATTTGCCCCACCTCTGAACTTCTCCATTAGTCATGGTTAGCAGGTGGAAACACCTCCATGGGGTGCCATATCTACTCCACAGACCCTGTTAGCCATCCTCAGCGGACTCCATGCCAAAACCACCACCTCACAGGTGAAAGGAAGCCTAGTACATGCATTAGAAGAAAGGGAAAGTGTTTAGAAGAGAAAAAGACTGTTCATGTAGCTGAAAGGATCTGTTGGATGGAGAAGGTTAACCAGGGGCAAGGCTGGAGAGAGGCTTAAATGAGTTTATTTCACTCAGAAGATTCTGAGACTGATTCTTCATTTTTGTGTTTCATCCACTAGATGATTATGTCTTGGAGACAGGTAGATGCCCACTGCTCTGAACTGTGGAGGATGAACAAACATTTGCTTGAGACTAGGGTTAAACCTTTCACTTGGTTCTGTGAAATCTTCAATTTCAGCCGTTTTAGAGGCAGGCTATCATACCAGTAAACATTGAATGAAAGATATGATTCCTGTTTACAGCATGCTCCCTCTGGACATTGGCTTGATAATTTACCTCACTGTCAAATTTTGTGCATGCACTCCAGTTTCCAGAATATATAATTCCTTCCCTTGGATAATGATAACATTGCCTGAATATAAAATGGCTGCTTTAGCTAGAAGTTATCACTACCTTAAATGGACCAGGAGCGTTTTTCACAAAAGATTACAGGGAGAGATGTCCACTTACTTTTTTTGCACCCCATATTAACTTCTTTTAGTTTCACTTCATTCATTCATGTGGCAAAACACAATGTACTGTAGTAACTATCACCTAAGTGGATGTAAAAATTTTGTGATTAAAAAAATTCTAGATATTTATAGGGCATAATTTTGTATTTTTTTGTGTGTGTTTTAACAGGTGGTGCAATTTTTGATGGAAAGAAATAAAGTAGAAAAGTTCAAGATGCACTCCCAGTGCTCTTCGCCTATCAGGCAAATATGTACTTGTCTCTTCCAAAAAAATGTCTCTGATTATGACTAGTGTTCATTTTTTGCAAGCCTTAAAGCCAATACAAAATCAGTTAAAAGCAAACGTTCATCTCTTCCTATAGAAAGATAAGTATAGTTGACATTTGGAATAGCTTCCATAAAGTGTCACTATAAGTCATAAAGAAAATCAAACAAAATATGTTGTTTTATTTCACCTTCCAGGCACTACAATACTTGAATTACCAAGAGTTCAAGTTGGTAGCTGTTCACAAGTATTGTGCCTTATGAAACTGCACATTTTTATATAAAATGCTTCTTTAAAAATAAAATGAAAGCCCTTTAAGTAGCATTCTGGTATTCTGAGAGATAAGAAATATTTTGGAGTGAGGGAATGCACTCACACCATACATTTAAGACAGTGACAGATTGTAAGAGTTTATGGCTTCCTGCAGATATTGTATCTGGTGTTCCAGTTCAATCAAAAAATTATTCAGAATGGTAGAGATAAGAAAAAGCCAAAGAACCAGGCATTTTTTTTTTCCAGAACAGTAAGGAAGAGGGAAGAAAGAAAAAAAGATAAGTAATTGTTAATCCAAGAAAAAAGCCAAAATCACTTGAGTGAAAATTACTGGGGGTGACCTTCACTTCAGCACATAACTAATGTGTCATCAAAGTTTGAGGCTTTTTCTCAATTGTCCTATGTAAAAGTAGAACAAATGCCTTCACCTGCATGCATCAAGTTGCCATAGTAGGGTCTACAAAATCAGTGGATGTATTAATAAATTACCTTAATATTTTCCTTTTTTTCTCAGTCTACTTTAGTGTACCACAAGAGCATATGTGTACTTCCGAAGGCACAGATGTATGAATTATGTCTTTATGGCATGTACCCACTTTCCTAATTTACCATGTAGCCAGTGAATGCTACTGAGTTGTGTGTGGGAAGCTGAGCTATAGCATATTCCTTTCTGGTCTGGAAAGCCCTCTACTTCTGGAAAATAAAGAAGCCATCCAAACAGCTGAATAGATTGAGCGCTAAGGTGGAATATCAAGGAAGGAAGAAGAGGTAAGAACACATGTACATCTTTCCAACACCGTACAGACAATCATATCTCTTTTCCATCTTCCTCTTGTTCCAGATAGATCTGTTGACCATTCTGAATGTCTGCATTGATACAACTTCCTGGGTGGAAATCAGCTTATCTAAATTTTTCTGTCTAAAATTAGGCATCTAGTCTAAGGTAGTCCTGCAGATGATAGAGAATGTGCTTGTTCTCACATAACCTAAATTTATCCTAAGTCCTATTTCTTTTTAAGTATGCGATTAACTGCCATTCAAGAGATGGATTCCCATGTGTACAAAATGGTTGCATATCCCCTTTTTGGCTTGTTCCTGTCAAATGTCAGTGCCACTGCTGCTTAATATTCAGGTCCATTTGAGTCATGATTTTTTCCTTCTCTTAAGTAGTTTGCTTTATGCAGCTGAAAAGCTCCCCAGAAGCTGTTTTTTGTGAAAACACAGAACTTTTAGTGAAAATACCTCTAACAGATGTAGTGGCATGCAATAAAAAAGTATAAGAAGAAACTTTTTCAGTTTTTTAGAGGTAGTGTGAGCTTATTCCTAGCCTCCTCCAGGAACTGCCTCATTTATTTACTGTCAGTCCTTTAAATTGTTAGATGCCCTTTCAAAAGGTTCTCATGCAATTCCAGTTTAAATATAGGACAAGGTTTAATTAATATGAGTGCCAAAGAATAAATCGTGAAGATCAGGAGGAAGGAAGGAGGTTATTATTACTGGAGGTGGCTGTGCATACATCTGAGATTTGTAAAAACACGTTGTTACAGCTGAAATCACTAGATGGCAATGTAACATATGCTCTTCCAGGTTCTTCCATTAGAATGCAAGCAAGTGTTCAGTCTCTGAAGAAATGCTATGTGGTTACTACTGTTGTGCAGTTGTATTTGAAAAGTACCCAAGTTTGTTTTTTTCCACTTTAATCTCTGTATTTGGTAATGAGAAACAAACATGATTTGCCAGCTCAGATTTCTGGAGAAAGACAGGTTTGAATGCTGTTTAGAGCTGGCTTCATTCCATACAGGTGGAGGGCATGAGGGAGGCAAACACACTTTGAACATACCCAGGAAAATTGTGCTCAGCTGGATAAACTGACCTATTACAATTGTGCTATCACATTGCAGGAGACCAGTGAGGGTATCAGAAGCAAGATACTGTCTTGAAAAAAGCAGCATTATGTATCTCTCAATCTGTCATTTACCTATAAATGAGACCAGATTCATCCCAGGTGGCCAATGCATTGCCAGAAGCACTATGTTACTGCACAGTCACCCTCACCGTTCTCCCTATGGTAAACAGAAAGTAACAGAAAGTAGCTCTAGAGAGTGAATCACATCACTGATGGGCTCTCAAAGTGCCTCTCTCTGCTCTTTGGCTATACAGAGATTTTCTGAAGAGGTAGCTCCTAGCTTAAGTATGTCACAAGGGTAGTTCTGGGCTACAGTACCTACATTTGTGCAGAGGTGTATACATTCAAAAATGATTTCATTTTCAATTCAATTTTGATTACAGAACCACCTTCTTAGAGAGAAATAGAAAAAATGTTGGGAGATGAGGAGGAGAAGAAGGAATGCAAGACTGTCTTTGCAGAAAAGGCAGGACAGAAGACCAGTGAGAAAGCAAAAAGCTGAAGTAGACTGAAGCCTATGAAGAAACATCACAAGCAGAAGGTAAACCACTGCAGTGAGCCTGTCAGTGTTCTGTGTTTGAGCTCTTCCTTTGCTCTAAGCAGTAATGATTACCTCTTTACTTTAGTCTGTGAGTTTTTCAAAGGCTACCAGAGAACAGGCAGGAAAAAAAGAATAAGAACTTAAAAATGAGAAGCATATGCATGTGAGAGCTCATGAGGAAGGATAGATCACTGAAGTACTAGTAAAAGAAGAATTATAATATTCTGATTATGAAGAAGCAATAAATAGAAGCAAATAAATTCCAGAATACAATAACCCAACTCTTGGCTTCCTCCTAGAGGGAAGATGAATGATTGTATCTCTTGGCTGCTCTAACTACAAGTCTTCTGCAGCTAATACACTTTCAGGGCCATGCTGGCTAGATGTTGGCACCTTGGAGAACATCTTTCACGTGTATTAGACAGCTGTCAAGGGATTGGATCTGGGTCCTGTGACAGCAGAAACCGGACTAGTGCAAAGCCTGAGTGAATTCGAGCTCCTTAGAGATGAAAAGGCAGAGGATGTTGTTATCTACATGTAATAACATGGGTAAGACAATGGGGACATCTGAATCTAGTTCCTTCTTCTGCAGCTATGCTGATGAATAATCCTGTGTGGGTCATTTACCTGCTCCTTTTGGTATGTATTTAGCCTTCATGTAAGTTGTAAAATTAAACAATTAATCTATTGCTTAGTCCTGCCTGACATTAAGGCCATGTGACCTGATGGGCAATACTCAGTTCTCATCAGCCTGGGAATTTAGGATGCCACTGGCCTTACAAGATCAAACTGTAAATTATTTTTTGTCTCTTGACTGAGTGCCCACTTAGTGATATATTAAAGAAGTAAGTTAGGTCTTTCCATAATGGACTAAAGTACATATTGCCTCCAAATGAGGCATAAGAAACTTCACTTATTTGGAACAAGTTAATGTTATGTTCACTTTCTGTAGACCAATGCAGTGACTTCATTAGCACATTATTTACAAGGTGTGTTTCTGTATTTATAATGAAATGAAGATAGGAAATGAACAGAGATGTTTAAAGGACTGATATAGGTTGTAGCCTAAAGGTATTCCAATGGATGCTAATATTCTGTCCTGGTTTCAGCTGGGATAGAGTTAATTTTTTTCATAGTAGCTAGTGTGGGGCTATGTTTTGGATTTATGTTGAAAACAGTGCTGATAATGTGGAGATGTTTTAGTTGTTGCTAAGTAGTGTTTACACTAGTCAAGGACATTTCTGCTTCCCATGCTCTGCCGGGTGCACAAGAAGCTGGGAGGGGACACAGCCGCAACAGTTGACCCAAACTGACCAAAGGGATATCCCACACCATATGGCATCATGCTCAGTATATAAAGCTGGGGGAAGAAGAAGGAAGGGGGGAACATTCAGAGTTATGGCATTTGTCTTCCCAAGTAACCATTACGCGTGATGGAGCCCTGCTTTCCCGGGGATGGCTGAACACCTGCCTGCCGGTGGGAAAGAGTGAATGAACTCCTTGTTTTGCTTTGCTTGTGCGCGCGGCTTTTGCTTTGCCTATTAAATGGTCTTTATCTCAACCCAGGAGTTTCCTCACTTTTACTCTTCTGATTCTCTCCCCCATCCCACCAGGGGGGAGTGAGCGAGCGGCTGCGTGGTGCTTGGTTGCTGACTGGGATTAAACCACGACATATTCTCATCATGTTTTAAAGCCTATCTATTTCTACATAATGTCTGAGTTTCTTTATCTATATTTAAAGCAGCCATGTTTCTGAGTAGTGGAATATATTTTATTCTTGCTGGTGAAATATGAAAAAAGTACAAGTTAACCTGTTTAGTTTTGGTCAGATGATGCCTAAGAAAAAATGGAGGTAGGTGCATTACAAACAATGGAGACTGTCACAGAATTGTCAGTATTTCTAAAGTGTTAATCAAATGAATACTACAAGCATTTTGCCTATATTTAGAAATACATTATTTTAACATACATTTTATATAAGCAGTCCTGTGAAAAAAGCTGTGCCTATATTTGAAATTAATGAGAAAACACTGTAACATTTCTATTTAGTGCTATAATTTATTAGGTGTTTGAAATTATTTCAACTTGTCAGAAGTAGTCCAATTTGCTTTCTGAGTTGTGAAATCATGGTTTCATATCTGGAATATTTTAATGGCCGCATGATACAAATCAGCTTAGGAGGATTCCAGAATAATTGATTTTTTTGTTGTGGCTATTTTGCATTTTAGATCTCCACTCAATGACTGAAAGAATTCTGAATGAGCTTGTCACAGTGTTAAACAACAAGCACTAAAATTCAGATTCTGTTGCAACTTCCATTTGTTTTCTGGCTGCAGTTGCTCTAGCACTCTGAAAAGCTCACTGTGACATGATTTCCATGTTTGTTTTTTTCTCCTCTGTGATCCATTTGGAAGGTTATAGAAAAAAAAAATGTTTAAAAAATAAAGACAGTGAACTTTAAAACTTGAAAATTGCTTAGTTTTACTTGAAAATTTCCAGGTAGTTTGTCTCATGATGTGCTAGTTCCTTAATCAGTATGCACAACAACGACAAAAAATCCACCAAGACTAAAGAAAAACAAAGATTCACTGCAAACATTTCAGTTATTTCAAAAGAACTGTGGGTGGTATCTATGTGTCTGTATGTGTGGACAAATACTATCAAATCTATCAATAAATATATACTATATCCTCACTGTTCTAAAAGTGTACTTCTTACAGCTAACTAAAATCTTTGCTATTTTGAGTAACTGCTTTAGAATGTTAAAAGCAGTAAACTTGACAGTGGCAACTACCTAGCTGAGGATGTTAATACTTCTAATTGTATGTACCCGCAGCTAATTACACTGTTACTGAAAACTGGTACAGAAATCATTATTTTAGCTGCAAATCCCATTTTTCAGGCATTCCACCTGTTCTCTTGGAGACTTCTAGGCTCCAGCCCTGCTGCACAGTCCCATTGCTTATGTCTGGCTTGCTGCCAAACACAAATAGCTCTTCTGACTACAAGAACAAAAGCTTAACCTAAAGGGCTAAATTCTTCTTTGGCTCACACTGTGTGCAAATACCCTTGGCTGCATATATTAAGTCAGCATATCTTTTCCTCTGTTAAATTGGTATTAGACATAGGTAAAATTTTTCATGTGAACTTTTAAGTTAAAATGCAGATTTAGCAGTATTAAAATGATAGTTTCAAGCAACTTATTGGCTTAAAAATATTATCTGATTTTATTTAATAAGAATTGGAAATATTTTGTTGTTTCATTTATAATTTTCAGTTTTGACAAAAATATTTGGAAAACAACTGAAAAAGTAAAAATTATACTAATACTAATAATGTTCCTGTCAAATAAAACAAATTAATTTTATATGATAAAACTTTGTAACTATTTTGACCTCATGCAAAAATTTTTATTTTTAACAAGTTTAATTTGAAGCTTTTTTGCCTTTTTTAACAACTGTTTCTCTGCTTCTTTTCTCTCCAAAAGTGAACCATTGGCATAAATTGTCAGAAATTTAGTTTTGTTTAGTTTTACCTATATGTGCTACTGAATAATCAGTAAGACAGTCTGAGGTAAACCTTTGCATGTCAAGGAATTTGTAATTTGAGAGTGGTACTGTACCTGGTACGTGGTACTGTATGCTGAAGTGTTTTGTGTTCTGGGGTTTTTTTATTTATTTTAAAAAGAGATGGTAAGCTGATTCAGTGCCATCAGACCATATGAAATATTTGCTTAGACAAGAAGCCTTGCTTATGGAGGAAGCTGTTGACACCTAATCACTCTTTTTTCATGGGAGAAATTATTGGGGAAAGAAAACTTAGTGTTGTTCTCCAAGCACATGCATTTTAGAGGATGCCTAGTGAGTTAGGTCAGCATTCAAGCAGCAGTAACATCATTACCATTTGCAATCGGCGTGTTAGTGGAACACGATGCATTCTGGTGATATCCAATGCAGCAAGCAAAGTTGCAGTTCCAGATCTGAATGTACTATGTTAGAATTCACCTTTTTAACCCTTTCTTCACTATTCAGAGAATGGGCAGCTTGGACCCTGGCTACAGTAAAGTGACATTTGGTCTCTCTCCTTGGCAGCTGTCAACTGCACTGCAGTGGTGAAGACAGCTTTGAGATCACATTGAAAGAAATGCATATAGCCAACAATGTACTTGAATCAAAGTGCATCTAAGGGGAAGTGATCTATCTAAATTAAAAAAAAAGTTTGTTACGAAGAGAAATGAGTCCTTTTTCTAGGATAAGTAAGAGATTTCATTGAAAATTCAAGCTGGCAGACTTCATGAAAATTTTGTCTAAGTTTCTGGACAAAGACCATAAACTTACTAACTAGTATGTTCTGCTGAGCTTCATGAAGTTCACAGGATCAGCTTAGGGAGACACATTTCACTGATGGTTTCCAAAACACATTTTAATGTTCTTGCAGTTGATAGAAACTAATAGCAATGAAAAAAAAAATAAAAAAAAGAAACTGCTACAGCTCACAAATCAGTAGAAAACTACTCTACTCCAAGAAGCTGGGGCCCATATGAGCAAGTAAGTAAAAGATCAAGATCTTCATGTGAATGCTTCAGAATTAGAGTGCAAAGTTCATTTTATAGAGACAATTATAACTAAATGTGTTTCTCTTCAGTGTTTTCTGCCTGAAGCCAAGGTCATGACTATTTTCTGTTACTGTTGTTCTTCCAGTATTTTATGTTTATATTTTTGTGGGAACTCATTTTCAGAAATATGACCTATAGTAATCATTGCCATCTGATTTGACGCTGTTTCTTACAATGTCAGTTAGGTAATGTTATTGTGAAGCTTGGAATGGATTAGAAACTACTTGGATGACTGGAAGCTACATTAAATTCAATTGGAGTTAAATAGGCTATTAATCAACACTTGGTGATTACTAGGCCTGAAGTTCTCCTAAGTGATTAGTTTTGAAAAATATTATGCTTGTACAAATAGAATAGATTTCACTATTAAACTAACCTTGATAATATTGGTACATTTTTGATATTGCTATTACTTTTTCCAATATTATTTCAAGATTCTTATTAGGCAAGTAATAAAGGATATTTTATTCATGGTTCTGAGCTAAATTCTGCCTTTGACTTTTGTGAAGGCTCCCACTAGCTTTTATTTGGTTTGCTTACCTGTAGTTAAAAGTAGACTATGGAATTCCATGGGTTGTGAGTTTATAATTCTCTTTTTGAATTTTTAATGTTCCAAGTTGTCATATCCAGAGTCAACTGATACAGAGAACTGCAGCTAGAGCTTTAATGAGTTTGAATTTATCAAGGTTTACTTCCTGCGTGTAGGAACCTCTTTACTGAGGTGCAGCATGTCTTAGGATTATTTTAAAATACTGTTGTTTTCAGAAGTTTTACTAACAATCAAAGTATCTGGTAGATTTATTTCTCTAACACATCTTCAATTATATTTCCTGGTCATACAACAGAATCCTGAAGTGTCTACAGAAGCAATATGCACCTCTTTCTGTATTAGTGCAATAAAAGTCAATAGTTCATGACACAGTCTTCCAACACTTACTTTTTCTTACTTTATGGATTGAATCAAATTTATGTTTCATTTCTGCAAATAGTTAAGTTAAATGTAGAAGCTAATAAAAAGTTAAAAGAAATGAACATTGATTTTGAGTGTTGGCTTCTGGGTGTCTAACCTGAAGGCTAAGTTTCAAGCATTTGAGTTCAGCCCTGTCTTTATGTACACACACCTAAAGTTATCTCAGATTAAACATTCAGATCCTGGAACACAAACATCTGTGGATATTTAGAAAATGTTGTTCTGAGATTTCAAAACAAGGTAAAAAATTATTTTGTTGTGCATTTATTTTTGTAGAGTGACCTTTTCTGTATGTAAAGAATTTCATACAAATGCTCCACATTAATAGTGAAAATTACATCTTTTCTGATACCTAGTAAGGTGTTCAGCTGAGTGATAGCTGGATTTTGAAATATTTCTTACAGATATAATTATACTCAAGAATATGTAGCCAAAGACAGTGGAAAGTATCTACATGAAAACTGACAACTTAAATTCTTCATTTCAAAATAAGTTAGTGGATAACTTTTAAAAGCAATTTTGGTATTACTACAAATTCATACATTTGAATAAATAAGAACCTCAGCTGTGTTCACAATACAAGTATTGTTTTGGAAGACATGCTCTTAGATAAGAACTTAGTACGTATATTCTGATCTGGGAGATAAGCTGTTAGGAAAAATAAGACAGAAGGAAATTTATGAGTGATAAATTCTGAAAGTATGGTTCAGCAAATCTAAGTAAAATATAGCCAATTTAGAATGCTGGTATACTTGGTTTTAGCAAAAGATATAAAAGTTCTGCTTTCTCTTTAAAAAACCTCTCTGCTAGGCATATATGTATATGGTTTGACTTTTTGCCCTGAATTTAGAAAGAACCCAAAAGTATTAAACTGTTGGATGGATATCCTGACACTTGTAATAAGCTCTCCTAAGTATGACAGAAAATGTGATTGTACTATTGGCTTTTGGACTCTCAACTTTGTGAGGAGGAATTAATTTTGTTATGATGTGTTTGCTCAGTGGGGCCTTGATGCCTCATTTTCAAGCTCTAGATATTACTGCAATACAAATATTAAATAATAAATGTTCCTGTATTGCTCTTTCACAGTTTTGTAAGAGAAAACACGTCATGGTAAAACAAGCCTATTCACCTTGGAATGTTGTTCAATTGAAAACTTATTATTTTAAAAAGAAAAGATGTCTACAGTATAGTCTATTAGCATATTTTCCTTATTGTCTGCTTATGGTACATGTTGAGGAGATTAAAGGTCAACTGGAATCACAGTGTTTTTGAAAGCTGCCTGGTGTTTCATGATATTATTTTTTCCCCAAAGGAAAACAAACTAATACTCTCAAAACCTATTAAATTTATGACCTTTTTGCTGAAAAGGCAGATGTTTAAAAAATTTTCTTTGCTTGCAGAGTTTTCACTTAGGACTTTGCAAATTGTAGCTGGTGTAACAATACCAAATTTTTATTCACTTGAAGTAGGATTTAACTTACATAGTAAAACATATAGATGTGTATGCCTGCTTATAAATGTCTACATGTGAGCTACATGGCTTGTGTACTCCTTTTGTTTTGCTCCTGGATGCCAGTAGGATTTAATTTGGAGATATGTCTAGCTGGCCAGGTGAAACTGCTGCTGGTGTTGGTACAATGGAAAACTGTAGGAATGAAAGGAATTTTTATGTTAAATATTTAGTGAACTTATGAAACTCAGTGATGAGCAGAAGTTCAAAGACTAGAAGTCTCTGACTCATAACTTAATGCTGAATCTTTTAAACTAGAATTACAGTCTGGTAAGTCCTTCTTTCAGGCTTGTTCTTGGATTGTAAGACCTACTTTTGTAGGAAAGATTATGAATATTTATACAGAAGTTATATTAAACATGATTTCAAATATTTTGCACCATACTATGTTTTTTCTTCAGGATTTATCTATACTTTTCATCTGGTTTCATTTTTCTGTGACCCTTAGTAAATACAATCAAAATGTGACAGTGAGAGTACACAAAAATTATTCTAGTTGATCACATCAAAACCCCATGTTAGGGCCTCCCTCCAAGCCAAGCTACTATTTGTTGCTTTGTTAAAAACAAACAAACAAACAAAACCTCCAAAACTGTGAGAAACAGGTTGATATGAATAACTCTTTTATATTAACTCCCAGTTTCTGGCAATCAGCAACTTAAGGATTTCCTGAGACAGATTTTCTTCTTCAGGAGTGTGTTAAATAGTCACTGGTGGTTCTATGGATTTGTCTAATTTTTCCACCAGGACACTACCATTAAGGCAGAGAAAATATTACATTAAGTGTCTGTTCTTCTAGAAGGTATCTAAGGATATGAACATCAGTTGGACTTGAAAAATTAATAAAAAAATCCCATAACGTTTGTATTCAATTCTGAAAATGTTAGGTATTCCTGCAAGGTTCTGAATTTTCTTGGTATTACTGAAGCAAGGGAAATGAAGGTGAGCAGCTTTCAGAACAAAATGCTCAGTCTATTTTCCTTTGAGTAAGTGTCTGAAGGCAAACAGTTATTCATTGGCAAAGCACAAAAGACTAAGACAACTGCCTAACAAGAAAAAGTGTCATATCTTGTGAGATCCAATCTAAGCAGAGACCGCACTCTAAATATTGCTTACCTCCTCTCATTTTATTTCTTGTCAGGCTAACACCAAGATGTTTCTCTGCTTCTCTTTAGTATTACCGTTTCTTTTTAATATATTATTTCAAGAAGTGAATATCTTTGACCGTGGTGTTATCATCTTTTAAGGAACCCTGGAGAAAGATAAATTGAAGAAAATACATTTGAAAATTAAGGAAATTACTCTGAAAACACAATATGAAAATGATCATGAAAAGATATGCTTATATTGTTTTGTGGATACTACTCTTCATTAAATAATAATTCCCACTTTTCATTTTGTACTAGAAAGGCAATTTATCTATGATGTCTAAATAAGAAAATGATGTTCACATGAATGAAGTATTTTATTGTTTTTCTCTTTGACCTGTAAGGGAAAATAATGGTAAAAAGATGATTGCCATCAATTGCCAATTTTTATCATAGATGAAACTGATGATTCCAGGTTGCAAATGCTTTGAAGTAAAAAGTAAATAGGATATTGACTTTTTGTCACTGGTTGGGTGATGGGTGCCTTGCATAATGAAAGACAGATATGCTTCTCTAACAGACAAATTCCCTCTTTCTGCTCAGCAGTTTGCAGTCTTTTATTACTGAAATATGACCATAGATGTTTTATTTCAGAACTGCTTTCAACAGTTCTCAAGGTCTCCTGAGCTATCGCTGGCTAAGACAATGTAAACCAATATAATTATACTGGGTATCACTCCTTCATTGCCAGTGTTAAAAATTACATGTTAAAACCCTAGAAGATTTGGTGTCATCTATGCTTGCATTACAGTCTGATCTATTAGTCTGAATACAGGCAAGCAATCAACTCAACTTTATGTAGGAATAAACATCACTATTTTTATTATTATACCAAGAATCTGGCATAATGCCAACCTCGAGGTTTGTGAGGAAACATAATATTTTGTCATGAAAGGCAGGTACACGTGAGAAATTGGTTGTGTTTTACACTGGAATAACTGTCAGAGCAGAGGAACAAAAATCTCACCTGAACTTAGTGGGCTTCTCATTGCAAAATTAGTCTGAATTATCTTCAGGTTAGGCAGGAGGATTGTGGCAATTTAATATAGAAACAGAATCATAGAATGGTTTGGGTTGGAAGGGACCTTTAAAGATCTAGTCCAACCCCCCTGCCATGGGGAGGGACATCTTTCACTAGATCAGGTCACACAATGACACATTCAACCTGACCTTGAACACTTTCAGTGATCGGGCACCCACAGCTTCTTTGGGCAACCCGTTCCGGGGTCTCACCAACCTCTTTGTAAAAAATTTCTTCCTTATGTCCAGTCTAATCCTACCCTCTTTCAGTTTAAAACCATTGCCCCTTTTCCTGTCACTACAGGCCCTACTAAAATGTCTGTCTCCATTTTTCTATAAGCCCCCTTTAAGTACTGAAAGGCAGCAATAATATCTCCCCAGAACCTTCTCTTCTCTAGTCTGAACAATCCCAACTCTCTCAGCCTTTCTTTGTAGGAGGTGTTCTAACCATCTGACCATTTTTGTGGCCCTCCTCTGGACCTGTTCTAACAGGTCCATGTCTTGCTTGTACTGTGGATCCCAGAGCTGGATGCAGTACTCTTTGATGGTTGGACTTGATGATCTTAGAGATCTTTTCCAACCTTAATTATTCTATGACTTCTATGACTTCTACTCCAGATGGGGTCTCACGAGAGCAGAGTAGAGGGTGAAAATCACCTTCCTTGTCTTGCTGGTCACGATTCTGATATGATTATCTTTCTGGGCTGCAAGTGCACATTGCCAGCTTATGTCCAATTTGTCATCCATCAGTATGCCCAAGTCCTTCTCCTCAGGGCTGCTCTCAACCCATTCATCCTCCAGTCTGTAAGTGATACTGGGGACTGCCCCGTTGCTGTTGCAGGACCTTGAACTTGGCCTTGTTGAAATTCATGAGGTTCATATGTGCCCACTCCTCAAGGCTGCCAAGGTCTTTCTGGATAGTATCTCTTCCCTCAAGAATATCAACTACACCACTCAGCTTGGTGTTATCTACAAACTTGCTGACTCAACCCCACTGTCTATGTAACTGATGAAGATATTAAATAGTATTGGTCCCAGTACGGACCCTTGAGGGCCACCACTTGTTACTGGTTTTCACTTGGACACTGAGCCACTGAATATAACTCTTTGGATGCAGCCATCCAGCCAATTCCTTATTCATCTAAGAGTCCATCCATCAAACCCATATCTCTCCAATTTAGCAGCAAAAATTTTGTCAGGGACTGTATCAAAGATCTTGCAGAAATCTAGGTAGGTGACATCTGTAGTTCTTCCCTTGTCCACTGATGCAGTCACTCCATTGCAGAAGGCCACTTGATTAGTCAGGCACGATTTGCCCTTGGTGAAGCCATGTTGGCTTTCTAATCACCTCCCTGTCTCCCATATGTTTCGACATATGAAATCCGTTCCATGATCTTACCAGGTAAGGAGGTGCAGCTGACTGGTCGGTAAAACACAGACACACAATTTTTGTTGTCATTAAAATGTGAGCTCTATGGCTTAAAAGATTAAGCAGAAAGAAACACCAGTGACTGTTGAAATTTTAGATTACTTACAACCTGTTTATAAATCTATTGCATTTCTAGGTACAAAGAAAAAACAATGATACAGAGAATCTAAAGTGACTCTAGAATAACAGGTACTAATTCATTATAAAGCTGTTTTTCAGCATATGGGCCTTGTTTCTGAGCAGGTGAAACAATATTTTAGGGTGCTATGTAAGTAAATGGGGAGCAAAGTGTTAGGGGTAATGTGATGAATTTGGAAGACAAGACACACTCTTTCTCTTACCCTGTTGTTTTGTTGTTAACATATGTCTTTACTCCACTCAGCCTATCACTTAGTAAAATGAACAGTTATGTGGCAGTTGGTCAGTTGGTTGAAATCAGGTCAGATGCCTTGAGAATTTGAAACACCCTAGTACTCAAGGTACTGTTTTATGAGACAGGTAGTATAAGAGTTCATAGAAGTATTGCATAACAGGCTTTTCATGGTAGTTGCCAAACAAAGTAGGATAATAACATGGAAGGATCTGCTTTTGGTCATCTTTGTTTTTACTAAATATGATTTAAGTCAGTGACATCCTAAAAGTAAAGGGGTATTTGCAGTGTATCCTGTCAGCCCTGATAGGTTTTTTTGCTTTGTTTGTTTGATCTCTGCAATTAAGGGTTTATGCTGTTACTACTACTCCTTCTTCTTCTACTACCACTATCAGTAAACTACAGATTTATGCTATCTACTGCCACAAGGCAATAGATGTGGAGGTTCTCAGTTTAAGAATAGCTTTCAAAACTTGCCTCCTAGTTGTTGGTAGATGTGGCTAAGTTCTGGTGATAGCATTTAGTTCATCACAGGATTCAGCATCTAGACTAGTCAGGGCTAATCACCCAGTTCAGTCATTAACCATTAATTACTTAGATGTAAAAGAGATTAACAGAACCAGATCAATATGGACAGCACATGAAAAGTCATCTTAGTGATTTCAAGCTGCAGGATCAATTACTCAAATCTTGCTCTCATGAAAATCAGTGATGGGCTTTTTTCTGACTTTAGATGGAAATTGAAGTTCATATTGTAATAATTCTATTTCTGCAGATTTTCTTTTGGGGATGTCACAGCTTTGTAATTCCAGCATTTAGTGTTCCGTATGTCTTTATTTTACATTAATTATTAATTTTCAGCCCTCAGAAGTGCATAACAAAACTCATTGTGGGTTCATAAACTGGTTCACAAAGGATAGCTATTGCAAATGTGACTTTTTTTACCAGAAGATTGTTGTGAGTCATCTGTGACAGAGTCTAAAATTTCTTCTTCCCCATTATCATCAAAACCGATCTTTAAAAATACATTGCAGTACGTTCTTTCACTACAATTATTGTTATAAAAATGAATTCAAGGTACAGTATGTTATACCTCATCCTTACTGTAATTTTTATTATGAGAACAAGGTAGTGCAATTTTAATAACTCTTAAAGTATACAAAAGACAGTGGCCTCATGTACATAGTAGTGTGTTTAGCTGTTCATACGTAGTTTAGCTATGTATTCCACAGCCATCAACAGGTAAACTTGCTTTGAAAAATGCATGAGGTATTGATTTTATTTCTTTGGCAAAGGATATAATGAGAACACAGCATGTCACAACAGGAATCTGTCCTCGTGACAATGATTGCAATGAGAATAGAAATATAAACTTGCAGTCCACACCATTTTCTACAGGCAAGAAGGTTCTGGTTTCACTACTTTCTCACTTTTTACTTTCCTCTTTTACATAAAATCTTGTGTTGTAGCAACCCAGTTCTGCTCCCAAGTCATCCAGATGAGTCATCTTCAGATAATGGTAATCCATGGATAATCAGAGATAATTTGAACCTATTTTTCTTATTGAACATGTTGAATAGATTACTTCTCTCTCTCTCTCTGATTCTCCTCTTGTTGCATTTCCCCAGTAAAGCACCATCCTAACCACCATAATGCATCATCATAGACTGAAGATCAATGGATACAGTTAGTATTTATGTAAACATATATATATATACACACATATATATATTATTCTCCTTTATCTTCCATATACTGCTTACTTTCTCCACTTGTCAGCTTCTGTGGATAAGCATATAGTACACTGTGAGTGGTAGCACAGTTCAAATAGTCCATTATAATTGTTCTTTGCTTTAAAAGCATGGAATTTAGGTTTTCTTTCATTTATAGCCCAAAGGGATTTATTTTCTTTTTTCAGATTTTCATGTGCCCTGACCCCTGCAGAGGCGGGGATCTGGCCTCTGTTCTGAACCTGTTGAAATAACAGAACAGAAGCTTAAAGAGAGTTATTTTTTATAGATATTTCCCTTATTATACCTTGATGTATGAGAGGTTCATGACTTCTGTTTCTTTTTTCAGTAGCTTTTTTAGTTGGATTGTCCTTTCCTCTTTCTTCCCACATGACTCTATCTCTTTCACCCTCCTTCTACACAATTTTTGATGCCTTTTAGCCACTCATGATTTCAGCTATGATTTCTCTGTCCAACATTCATTTAATTTCTCCTGCTACCTTGCCTTTATTCATCTTATGCTACATCACCTCCCCTCTATAGTTACAGAAGGATATCATGCTACACATTTTACACAAGGCCAAAGCTGAATGTTTTCTAAAATCCTTCCTAATTTTACCACATTATGATCTTTGACATTTATTGCCAAGCTGACTCATTTTCAGTTCTTCTCTCTATTTTCTTGCATATCTCTAAGTCTGTGTTTTGTCATTCATCTGCTAAAAACTGAGGTACACAGTCCAGTCACACATTAACACCATTTAATATTTTCAGTTAACATTCTCATCACAGAGCTCTGGTTTTCTTAGGAAAGAATGTGGCCTTCATTACTAGCTCCCCTAGTTATCCTGATTAATAATCTGAGCATTTTGAAGCCTTAAGGGAAAAACATTCTTCCACATTCATATAATCTCATTGATATTGGTTCGCTTGTGGATGCAAAAATGAAAGTAGGATTTGGACAACTGTTTTCATAGATACTGCACAACTCCTTATAAGTGTATTTCCAAGTGACTGAAGTTTAGCTGTATATTCTGTGATTATTTACTTTATTTTTCTTTATTTTCAGTATCCATTTGCCACTAAGTGTGGTAAAAGAAATAACTTTATCAAGCACAGACTCATGGAATGCAAACAATATAACCAGCTCAGGTTATAGCTGAACAAGAAGCAAGACTACTGTCAAATTTTCATTGATTATATGACAATAATATTTTGCTTAGTAGCTACTCTGTGCTAACTGAAAAAGGTAGATCAAGTGTTCTGGAACTGTAATGATAAACCCATAAACAAGCTGTATAATCAAAAGAAGACACAGACAAATGTGGAACAGGGCAAGTAAACCATGGCAATCAGTCTTTGTGATACTTCATATTAAGTAGGCTGATAATTTGCTGTGACTTCCCACAGCTTCCTGTCACACAAGCCTTGCACTGCCAATATTCTATTTACATTGCTTGAGTTACTATTCTTTGGAGGAAAAACCTCACTTAACCCAGGAGACCATATTGACTTTTTCTTGTGTTTTAAACTAATTGCATCCTTGTTAATGTTTGATTCACCTGTTGTTGTAATTGAAACATATAGGGTCAAGTAGCCTTCAATAGAAATTTTGGTCAAGTCAGAAAATATAATCTTGTACTTTTAACAATGAAGTTTAAGAGCAGCATGATGAAAATGGAAGTTATTGACTAATTTCTTCGTAGAAAAGGATGTCTCCTCAGCACTGAGGAGGCCACAGCTGGAGTGCTGTGTCCAGTCCAGGGCTCCCTGATATGAGACAGACATGGACGTATTGGAGTCCAGCACAGGGACATGAAGATGCTGAAGGGCTTGGAACATGTGAGGTACATAGAGAAGCTGAGAGACCTGGGACTATTCAGCCTGGAGAAGAGAAGGCTCAGGGGTATCTTACACATGTGTATAAATAACTGATGCTTATGGGGAAAGAGTAAAGAAGACGAAGATTCTTCTCAGTGGAGCCTTATGAAATGCGAAGAGACAATGGGCACAAACTGAAATACAGGAAATTCCACTTAAATACAAGGCAAAATATTGTGAGGGTGGTTGAACACTGAACATGTTGTGTGGAGACACTGTGGAATCTCCATCCTTGGAGATACTTAAAGATATCCTTGGATATACTTAAAGATATCCTTGGAGATATCTTCTGGACACAGCCCTGAGCAATCTGCCATTGGTGACACTGCTTTGAGCAACAATGTTGGACTAGATGATCTGCTGAGGCTGCTTCCAACAGGTCTGTCATTCTGTGATTATGCTGAAGTATTTCTAAATTGTTTTCTTCAGATTAGATAAGGACAACTAATAAACTTATAGCAGTAAACATTGATAAATTGATTGCTTTTTTTTTCTTAATTAAACATGTTATGCATAGCCCTTCCAATCTTTTTTAAAAATTAAAACCGTAGATTATTAAGTAATTTTTTTCAAAGAAAGTTCACAAACACAATGCAAATTCTTTCACACAGCCCAACAAACTTACCAATAATGTCTAATGGTATGTAGTAACACAAAGTATATAATTGTGATTATGCTCCTTTTACAAATAAAGAATCTAAAAGTGATAGATTTCGGTTTTAAATGTGTCTGGTAGATCAGAAATTGTATTAGTTTGTCATGTATTCACCCTACTACTTTCAAAAGAAAATAAGAAAATCTGATTGATTTACTTATCCATGTGGAGAACAAGCCAATGGTTCTTAATTAACATTCCATTCTTAAATATCCAATTATTATTTCAGTTTTGATTTACGTTAATTATCTTCCTTTAGAGCATTTAGTATATCTATAGGCTGTAGTTTTCAAAAGGATTTTCAGATTTTGTTTGGATGTTGGACACCTAACTCATTTAAGAACTGAGAAAATACAGTCTTTTGTTTCCTTGTACATTACAGAAACACTGTTTGGTGTTAGAAAAGCTTTTTTTTTCCTATCACATATTCTTACTTCAGATGTTAAGCTCCTAATATGAATTAAGTCTCTCTATCAATTCAGGAGGGAGTAGTATAGCGAATGGAAATAATGAGACTATAGCAAATGACTGCTGCTACCGTGGTGCCAAATTCTACAAACCCTTATTTATTAGTGTTTCTCATATCTACAAAATACATAGGCTCAGGGAACGGACTATCTTCTAAGGTTGGAATGTGCTGTTGTCTTTCCAGGGAGAATTAAGACATAAATGGTATGGTGGACTGAAGCATTTACCTGTGTTTTACTTGATCAGAGCAGAATTTTATAACCAAGTGCTGGTGATCCAGGAACTTTCAGAAGGATTAAATATATAGAAAAAAAATAAACAAAAGAAGTGGGAAGAGTTGGGGAGAAAACTGGGAAGAAGTTTGTTTGACCTTGTTTTTTAAATGGGACTGTCAATCATGTTTCTGTCACAATAAGACATTTGGGAAGTGATGTTTGAGCATCCAAAGCCAACAGCTATCTGCGGGTAGAGAACTATGTTACAGATGCTACATGTTACTATGATCAGTGTCTTACTAAAATGTGTCAATTGTTAATAGCCCTTTAGGAAGGACTGTTAAGATAGGATTTTTTTTAATGTATGAGTTAACCCAGTTTGCTAGTTATTCCAGTTATTCCAGTTTGTGTACTGCTGGGTTATATTAGCAAGGGATAATTCTGAGAAAAAAAGGAAAGGGATAAGAAGGGACTTAAAATGAGTTTTACCCTTAATATTTGTATTGTCTGGTTGTCATGGTGTTAGCTGGGATAGTTGATTTTCTTCACTGTAGCTAGCATAGTGCTGTGTTTTAGACTTGGTATGTAAATAATGTTGATAACACCCTGGTGTTTTAGTTGTTGCTGGGTAGTGTTTACACTGGTCAAGGACTTTCTAGCTTCCCATGCTCTGCCAGATGCACAAGAAGCCGGGAGGGGAGGGGATGCAACCAGGAGAGCTGATTCGAATTGGCCAAAGGGTATTCCATATCATGTGACGTCATGCCCAGTATATTAACTGGGGGAATTGGCTGGGGGAGGCAGCGATCGCGGCTCGGGGACCGGCAGCGTCGGTCGGCGGGTGGTGAGCGGTTGCAGCACTTGTTGTTCAGTTTTGGTTTTGTTTTTTTTCTCCTTTCCCTCTCCTTCTACTGTTTCATCTCTCTCTCGCTCATTATTTTCCTTTTCATTATATTAGTATTATTGCTGTTTTATTCTAATTAATAAACTGTTCTTATCTCAACCCACGAGTTTTCTTACTTTGGCCCTTCCGATTCTCTCCCCCATCCCACAAGGGTGGGGGAGTGAGCGAGCGGCTGTGTGGTGCTTAGTTGCTGACCGGGGCTAAACCACAACAGTCCTTTTTGGCGCCCAACGTGGGGCACGAAGGGTTTGAGATAATAACAGTTGCTGGTCACAGCATTGATTCATCTGTTCTCGATATTAGTAGTCAGACCTACACCATGCTGATTTTGAAGTACATGTTAAAGATTGGCATTGGGTTTTGTAGTTTGCTGTGCTCTGCAGTGGTTAGAGATGTTTTGCCTAGGAGATTTGTTATTAAAACACTGGCCTTGAGTTTTATCGGTTATTTGGGTTTTGCATGGAAGCCGTTACTGTACTTCGGCTACCACCTCATGGAGACAATTAGCAATTATACCTCCTCCTCTGAGAGGTTCTTTATGGAGGAAATACAGAATGGCACCTTAGCTACCATCTTCTGTAATGTCTCCTCCTTCATTACAACAACTTTTCAGTCTCTTGAACATCCTTGGGTAGTTAAGATACATCTGTTGATATTCCTATGGCAGATTGTTTCGGTTTTGTCTAAGGTTAATAAGCAATTCAAGAATATCATCCAGAGATCTGCCCCAAGGCTCGATAATTATGGGTGGCAGGGTATGTGGGAGAGTATGGGCAAATGCCTGAGACGGTGGGCACCCCCAGTGTTTTGGGACTTTACCCCTGAACAAGTGCAGAATCCTGAAAAGTTAGTAGAATATTTGGAGGAAGTATGTTGTCACCCTAGCAATTCCAGAGAGGTACAAATCATTGCAATGTGTTGGGGCCTGGCCCATGCCTACCGAGCCCTGTTTAACAGTATTCAGTACCACCAAGGGAAAACGACAGGCCCTGCGGCTACTCCAAGCCCAACGACAAGCACTGTGGCCACTCAAACCCCCACAACAGGCGCTGCAGCAGCTCCAAGCCCGACGACAGGCACTGTGGCCCCTCAAACCCCCACAACAGGCGCTGCAGCAGCTCCAAGCCCGACGACAGGCACTGTGGCCACTCAAACCCCCACAACAGGCACTGCGGCTGCTCCAAGCCCAATGACAGGCACTGTGACTACTCAAACACCCATGACGGACACTGAAGCTGAATCAGAGAATCAACGCGTGCCAGTATCAGTTGCCCCTATACAAAAGAAGAAATCTTTAAAGAGAAAGTCAACTCGTATAGAAAAGGATGATGGAGAAGCAGCGCCGTTACTAAGAGAGGAGAAGGAAGAGGAAGAACTTGTACAAGAGACGGAAACTACCCGATCCCTATCCTTAAGTGAGCTACGAGATATACGAAAAGATTTCGGCCGTCGTGTAGGTGAGCATGTTGTCACCTGGCTGCTCCGATGCTGGGATAACGGGGCCAGTAGCCTGGAATTAGAGGGTAAGGAAGCCAAACAACTGGGATCCCTTTCTAGGGATGGGGGCATTGACAAAGCAATTGGAAAAGGGACACAAGGCCTCAGCCTCTGGAGGCGACTCCTGTCTGCTGTGAAAGAAAGGTATCCCTTCAAGGAAGATGTTATATATCGCCCTGGAAAATGGACCACTATGGAGAAAGGTATCCAGTACCTGAGAGAATTAGCTGTGCTTGAGGTGATTTATGGTGACCTGGGTAGTGTACAGTCATCCAAAGATCCAGATGAAGCACAGTGCACACGACCCATGTGGCGGAAGTTTGTACGGAGCGCACCATCATCCCATGTAAACTCCCTGGCAGTAATGTCCTGGAAAGATGAAGAGGCACCAACGGTAGAGGATGTGATTGATAAACTCCGGGATTATGAAGCACATGTCTCTTCCTCCCTCGTCTCAGCTGTGGAGAAATTGTCCCGGGAGGTTCAGCAAATCAAAGAAGATATGTCCTACTCCCTACCTGTACGGACCAGTATCTCGGCCATTAGGAGTAAGCGTCCTTCTGCTCAAGAGAGAAGATATACACCACGGGGCACCCTATGGTTTTACCTGCGTGACCATGGAGAGGACATGAAGAAGTGGGATGGAAAACCTACGTCGACCCTGGAGGCACGGGTACGTGAGTTGCAAGGAAAAACAACCACTCAAGGCGGGACCTCCAGGAGAGTTGCTGCTCCAGTTTCCAGTAGGCAGTTCCCCAGACAGAGGAGTAGAAGCGCTGATTCTATCTGTGATCTTAATAGAGAGACTTTTGATTCCCGTTCACAAGATCTGGAGTGGGAAACCCGCAATTGGAATTAGAGGGGCCCTGCCTCCAGCCAGGTGGAGGAAAGGGACAACCGGGTTTACTGGACTGTGTGGATCCGATGGCCTGGCACATCTGATCCACAGGAGTATAAGGCTCTAGTGGACACTGGTGCACAGTGCACCCTAATGCCATCAAACTATGTAGGGGCGGAACCCATTTGTATTGCTGGAGTGACAGGGGGATCCCAAGAGCTAACTGTATTGGAGGCTGAAGTGAGCCTAACTGGGAATGAGTGGCAAAAGCACCCCATTGTGACTGGCCCAGAGGCTCCGTGCATCCTTGGCATAGACTACCTCAGGAGAGGGTATTTCAAGGACCCAAAAGGGTACAGGTGGGCTTTCGGTATAGCTGCCTTGGAGACGGAGGAAATTAAACAGCTGTCTACTTTGCCCGGTCTTTCGAAGGACCCTTCTGTTGTGGGGTTGCTGAAGGTCAAAGAACAACAGGTGCCAATTGCCACCACAACAGTGCACCGGCGGCAATACCGCACCAACCGAGACTCCCTGATTCCCATCCGTGAGCTCATTCGGCGACTGGAGAGCCAAGGAGTGATCAGTAAGACCCGTTCACCCTTTAACAGTCCCATATGGCCAGTGCGGAAGTCTAATGGGGAGTGGAGACTAACAGTAGACTATCGTGGCCTGAACGAAGTCACTCCGCCACTGAGTGCTGCTGTGCCGGACATGTTAGAACTTCAATACGAACTGGAGTCAAAGGCAGCCAAGTGGTATGCCACAATTGATATCGCTAATGCATTCTTCTCAATCCCTTTGGCAGCAGAGTGCAGGCCACAGTTTGCTTTCACTTGGAGGGGTGTCCAGTACACCTGGAATCGACTGCCCCAGGGGTGGAAACACAGCCCTACCATTTGCCATGGACTGATCCATACTGCACTGGAACAGGGTGGAGCTCCGGAACACCTTCAGTACATTGATGACATCATCGTGTGGGGCAACACAGCAGAAGATGTTTTCGAGAAAGGGAAGAAAATAGTCCAAATCCTTCTGAAGGCTGGTTTTGCCATAAAACAAAATAAAGTGAAGGGACCTGCACAGGAGATTCAGTTTTTGGGAATAAAATGGCAAGATGGACGTCGGCAGATCCCAATGGATGTGATCAACAAAATAGCAGCCATGTCTCCACCAACTAGCAAAAAGGAAACACAAGCTTTTTTAGGCGTTGTGGGTTTTTGGAGAATGCATATTCCAAATTACAGTCTGATTGTAAGCCCTCTCTATCAAGTGACCCGGAAGAAGAATGATTTCAAATGGGGCCCTGAGCAACGACAGGCCTTTGAACAGATAAAGCAGGAGATAGTTCATGCAGTAGCCCTTGGGCCAGTCCGGGCAGGACAAGACGTAAAAAACGTGCTCTACACTGCAGCCGGGGAGAATGGCCCTACCTGGAGCCTCTGGCAGAAAGCACCAGGGGAGACCCGAGGTCGGCCCCTAGGGTTCTGGAGTCGGGGATACAGAGGGTCCGAAGCGCGCTACACTCCAACTGAAAAAGAGATATTGGCAGCATATGAAGGGGTTCGAGCTGCTTCAGAAGTGATCGGTACTGAAGCACAGCTCCTCCTGGCACCTCGACTGCCGGTGCTGGGCTGGATGTTCAAAGGGAGGGTCCCCTCTACACATCACGCAACTGATGCTACATGGAGTAAGTGGGTCGCACTGATCAGCCAACGGGCTCGAATAGGAAACCCCAGTCGCCCAGGAATCTTGGAAGTAATCATGGACTGGCCAGAAGGCAAAGATTTTGGAATGTCACCAGAGGAGGAGGTGACACGTGCTGAAGAGGCCCCACTGTATAATAAACTGCCAGAAAATGAGAAGCAATATGCCCTGTTCACTGATGGGTCTTGTCGTCTGGTGGGAAAGCATCGGAGATGGAAGGCTGCTGTATGGAGTCCTATACGGCAAGTCGCAGAAACTGCTGAAGGAGAAGGTGAATCAAGTCAGTTTGCAGAAGTAAAGGCCATCCAGCTGGCTTTAGACATTGCTGAACGAGAAAAATGGCCAGTGCTCTATCTTTATACTGACTCATGGATGGTGGCAAATGCCCTGTGGGGGTGGTTACAGCAGTGGAAGCAGAGCAACTGGCAGCGCAGAGGCAAACCCATTTGGGCTGCTGCATTGTGGCAAGATATTGCTGCCCGGGTGGAGAACCTGGTTGTGAAGGTACGTCATGTGGATGCTCATGTCCCCAAGAGTCGGGCCACTGAAGAACATCAGAATAACCAACAGGTGGATCAGGCTGCTAAGATTGAAGTGGCTCAAGTAGATCTAGACTGGCAACATAAAGGTGAACTATTTATAGCTCGGTGGGCCCACGACACCTCAGGCCATCAAGGAAGAGATGCAACATACAGATGGGCTCGTGACCGAGGGGTGGACTTGACCATGGACACTATTGCACAGGTCATCCATGAATGTGAAACATGCGCTGCAATCAAGCAAGCCAAGCGGGTAAAACCTCTGTGGTATGGAGGACGATGGCTGAAGTATAAATATGGGGAGGCCTGGCAGATTGATTATATCACACTGCCACAAACCCGCCAAGGCAAACGCCATGTGCTTACAATGGTGGAAGCAACCACCGGATGGCTGGAAACATATCCCGTGCCCCATGCCACCGCCCGGAACACTATCCTGGGCCTTGAAAAACAAGTTTTATGGCGACATGGCACCCCAGAAAGAATTGAGTCAGACAACGGGACTCATTTCCGAAATAACCTCATAGACACCTGGGCCAAAGAGCATGGCATTGAGTGGGTGTATCACATCCCCTATCATGCACCAGCCTCTGGGAAAATTGAGCGATACAATGGACTGTTAAAGACTACACTGAGAGCAATGGGGGGTGGGACATTCAAACACTGGGATACACATTTAGCAAAAGCCACCTGGTTAGTCAACACTAGGGGATCTGCCAATCGAGCTGGGCCTGCCCAGTCAGAACTCTTACGTACTGTGGAAGGGGGTAAAGTCCCTGTAGTGCACGTAAAAAATATGCTGGGGAAAACCGTCTGGGTTATTCCTGTCTCAGGCAAAGGCAAACCCATTCGTGGGATTGCTTTTGCTCGAGGACCTGGGTGCACTTGGTGGGTAATGCGGGAGGATGGAGGAGTTCGATGTGTGCCTCAAGGGGATTTGATTTTGGGTGAAAATAGCCAATGAACTGAACGGTATGCTGTTAATTGCTATATGATATTGTATGTCATCACTCCTATGGTTGCTATATGCTGTATCAATAGTATCATAGTAAGAATTTCCAAAATTAATGAAGAATGAACTTTGATTGAACCAAGCAACATGTAGCGGTGGTGGAACAGAGACTGGCTTCAGCATGCAACAATCCAACACCACGCAGACCATCTCTCCAGCCTTGAAAGACTATTACGGTAGATGGAGCCCAAAGTTATGGACTGAATGAACTCAATGGACATGTGTGGACCCTCTACAGATGTTCTACAGGGATGGTCCATAGACTACGGGAATGATAAATGATATCTACGTATGTCATCAAAGGATGGGGAGGCGGGTGGTGGTTATTGAGGTCATATTGGATAGTATGAGACCTGAGCATGACGTAAATGGTATGGAATAAGGGGTGGATACTGTCATGGTGTTAGCTGGGATAGTTGATTTTCTTCACTGTAGCTAGCATAGTGCTGTGTTTTAGACTTGGTATGTAAATAATGTTGATAACACCCTGGTGTTTTAGTTGTTGCTGGGTAGTGTTTACACTGGTCAAGGACTTTCTAGCTTCCCATGCTCTGCCAGATGCACAAGAAGCCGGGAGGGGAGGGGATGCAACCAGGAGAGCTGATTCGAATTGGCCAAAGGGTATTCCATATCATGTGACGTCATGCCCAGTATATTAACTGGGGGAATTGGCTGGGGGAGGCAGCGATCGCGGCTCGGGGACCGGCAGCGTCGGTCGGCGGGTGGTGAGCGGTTGCAGCACTTGTTGTTCAGTTTTGGTTTTGTTTTTTTTCTCCTTTCCCTCTCCTTCTACTGTTTCATCTCTCTCTCGCTCATTATTTTCCTTTTCATTATATTAGTATTATTGCTGTTTTATTCTAATTAATAAACTGTTCTTATCTCAACCCACGAGTTTTCTTACTTTGGCCCTTCCGATTCTCTCCCCCATCCCACAAGGGTGGGGGAGTGAGCGAGCGGCTGTGTGGTGCTTAGTTGCTGACCGGGGCTAAACCACAACACTGGTCTGTTCTAGTCTGTTTCTTACAGTAACTAGATAAAAAAAAAAACCAAAACCAAAAACCAAAAAAACCCAAAAACCCCCAAAAACCAAAGAAACCCAAACAGCTAGAATATTGCTTTTGGTTTACCTAGATGCAATAAAACAACAGGAAGTGGTGATGTTGGAAAAAAGGCCATCACACATGCCATCCTTTTACACTTACAATCAGAATACACATCAGGAAGAATCATATGTGGGATCAAACTAAGCTCTGTCTTGTCATTTTTGTCAGTTTTCTGAGTAGAAATTGATCACATCAATAAATCTTTAATGAAGAAGGCGCTGTCACCAAGCAATAATAAATGCTGCATTAACATCTTACACCAGAGACTCCTATTTGGAGTGTCAAAGGGGTTAAATATAACAATTTACATCATATTATTGTGTATAATAGTGAATCAGGATTTGGATGTTGTCTAGGGACTTGGAGCAATTTGTTGTCAATTATTAGAAAAAAAGGCAATGAATGTGCTTCATTTTCCTTGATAAAACTATTCATTCTACTTGTTGATGTTTTTCCTTTTTCTTCAGGTCACAGACATTACTTTTTAAAGTTAGAAGTAAGTATTCTTTTTATTCTATTTCAATTATTTTTGAATAATATATTTATTGAAGATTAACCTTTCTTAGCATCAAAATTCAGAGAGTCTGGCTGTAGCTGTTGCTTGCTTCATTCAGTTGGGGAAATGTTGGCATTTCCTATTAATGCAAGGAACTTAGGCACCCAGTGTGGCTTAGATATAACTGCACTTTTGAAGTGTAAGACAAAAATTCTCTAAAAAGATTCTAACCATTCATGTGTCTGAAGAACCACAGATCCTTTCTGCATATGAATGTCACTGTGGTACTAAATGGTACTGAATGGTACTAAAATGCTGGTACTGTGCATCCCAGCTGAGCTGAGTTTCTTAGCACCTAAAAAAGACCTGAACTTATTGGCAACTCACAAATGAGGATTGTTGTGACTGTGACACCAAAGAGTCCTCATCCAGAGAGCTTGTTTAAGTCTGCCTGCACTATTGGGTTCCATGTGAAGAGGAGTCAATGTCAATGCCATCTTATTCCTTGCCAATTCCTTGCCAATTGCTTGGCATTGAGTGAATGGCTTTGTTACAATAGCTCTTCAACTTTATGAGTACTGCATTGCAAAGTTTTTTCTCTGTCTTCAACATAAATTCAAGAGATTAATAAAGAGATTAATTTGAAATTTCTATTGATGTGATCATTATTCAATATATTTCTGAGAATAAATCTACCTCAACATGCCATAAGAAATCTACCTCAACATGCCATTGTTTCAGCTGAATAGCACATTCATCACAATGATATTTTCAGAAATTAATGTGTAGCTTTCTCAGAACAAGCTTCAGTGGATCTCCTGGTGGCACATATTCCATGGTATTACTTGACTATTAGGAACATCCCAAAGCTAATCAATGCACTATATATTTAAAGCATCTCTGAAACTTGTAAATTAGAAATCAAGTAGGATCATTCTTGAGATAAACACTCTTCTTTTTAATTTTTTTTTTTTTTTTAGAAAGTAAATAAGTGTTCTTTGGAACAATTTTATAGTTTTTGCAACCTATTTACTAGACTCTAGAAAAAATTGTGGTGAAACTGGGAGACAGGCTGAAGAATGAAATGAAAAATTTGAATCATAGGAAATGTCTCAGAGTTTCCAAAGTTTCCCCAGAATTATTCATCAACTGTTTTTTTTTTCCTACAATGGCCAACAGAAATAAACTTGTGGCTTACTGTGATGGAATAACAAACAGGTGTGGAGCCCTCTGCAGTCCAATATGCTGTTGAAAATGCGTAACACGGATGAGAGCCTAGAAATAACATTTGGCCAGTGCCAATTATGATAATTTCTTTGAAGTTAATAAAATGATGACAGTTTGCATCAGCTGAAAGATTGTCTCCTGACATTGATAGTAACAGGATCAGAATGAGGAGTTTTAAGACAGCACATAGTCAGGAATAACACAGTTAAATTTTCCATACTTAGAAATCTAATACATATATTGTCTTGAAGGACATTGCTTGACAATATCCTTAAATACTAAATAAAATACTTCTAAAGGATTTAGAAGGTAAAATACTGACAGCTGAGTCCAAAAATTCTTGCATTTGGTGTCAGACTGTAAACTTTAAATGCATTCAGTGTTATAAAATGAATGGAAAACAAATCAAAGCACAGATGAGGCAGATTCAGATGATAATGTGTTACTGCATGTGTGGATACCATTTTTGGGGAAAAAAATTGGAGATAGAGCAATTTTTTTAAAGCACTTACTATTTTTAACATTTTGATCTCTGCACTTTAAAGTATCTGTGGGTATAATTGGTTATGTGTACAAATCATAACTCAATACCTAAAATCCACTGTGTTTTCCTATTAAGTACTTAGATGTCTAAGTGACAAAAGGTAAAAATAGAGACCAGATTTAGGGCTTTCCAGCAATTTGGGCTCAAAAATTATGTTATTCATACTACTGCTGTAATCAGTTTAAATTTAATATCAGTTCCACAGGCTAAATAGATGTCACATGAGCAGGTGCATACTCAAGTCCATAAGCAGATTTTTAGGAATCTTTTTAAAAAGAAATATTAATAGAACTTTCTCATGAGCTGAAGAAAAGCAAGATGAAAGGTATGATGCCTACTTTTAACTATTTGTAAAAGGAGAAAACTTAAAACAGGTGCATGGAAAATTATTAGAATTGTTATCTTCAATCATTTCCATTTACACACAAAGCACAAAATGATTGACTTATGAAAAGTAATTAGTGAATTCACTACTATTCTGATGAAATGGAAGCTTGATCGTATTTTTCCTTTGTAAACAGATTAAAGTTACTAGTGCAAGTCCATTGAGCTTTGCAGTGAGTTTTAATATTGTATGAAGTCTTGATATGGAAGGTTTCTGTAAAATTAGTCTCTCAGTATTATGAATGGGACATCTCTGGCTTAATTTTATGTATAATTCACAGACATTAGCACAGATGGAGAAAAAGGTCCCTGCATTAATGCACTAGTAGAACCCTCGTAGACTTCATTGTTTTTTGGACAGGTGAAGAGTAGAACCTACATTTAGGTGTTAGCTCAGTGGAAAGAAGATCTCATGGGGAACTGGGAATTAAACAAAACAATCTTTCCCAGGTAAACCATGTCAGTATTTCCCATATGTATTCTCTTTTGATATGCATGGTATTAGGTTTGTTATTATATTTAATGTCATTAGACATTTTCCATTATAAAGCCATGCTTTCATCTTCTTATAACCTTGTCAAACTGTTGATCTTATTAAATTTAAACTAACTTTCAGTGGAATGGATATTGTTTCTCAGACTAAGATTACTGAAAGATAAATTGATTTGGTTGTGTCACCTCTTTATGATTTCTTTCATGAAGAGGCACTAACGTTCCTAGATTTTGAAGTAGGTGTAATTACTTTGTGATGGTAGAAATAAAACTTTTGCAGAAAAAGAAAAATCAATCCCAATTCAGACAAGCTATTAAGCTTTCAAGAATCTTGATCCTTTCATGCTCACTTCAGATTTGGTTAGGTTGACACAATTCTTTTGAAGGATCTATGTGAACAAAATATGCTCAGATATTTCTGTCTCGAACAGTCACCCTTTACTGCTCATGAAGAATGATGTGCATGATCTCCACTTCTAGTAAGTGCTCTAGTGAGCAGTTGTAAGTAAGCAGAACTCCCACTCTCTAAATTGCCACCGTGGTGCTTGTAGAGGGACCTGAAAACAAAGGTACTTTTAACTCTAGCCTTTAGGATGATAGGCAAAATGGGTGGAAAGACATCTGATTTGAATAATCCAGATGGATCGAGATGTTACCTTGGATCAAAAGGAGTAACTGGATTTGAGACCTGAAAATAATTGGAGAAGCAAGACTGAAACGTGGAATCGGACATTTCAGGAAAAAGGGTGAAAGCAGAACTTAAGCCTGAGGAAACTGAGAGGCTGAGAACCATGGCAAAGAAAACAGCAAGAAGTTACTCAGTACTGCAGTCCACTATCATTTCAGATAAGGACGCAGAATTGTCACACCTTAAAGAAAGACAACATACTAGTAGCTAGGAAAACGCACTGGTAAAGCAGATATCTCATTTTCCACTAATGTCTTCTCTGGAGGGTGACAGCTTCACTGATTACATTATGTAGCTTTAGACCTAAAATGAGAAGGGCCTGTGGTCTAAAGATTGTCAACCATTAATAGGAAGTGTTCATACATTATGTGTGATGGAAGTTTATTTTCTTTTTTCACTTTCTACTGTTAAAATTTAGGAAGTTGCTTGTAAAATACTTAAAATGTTCCAATTGTGAAGAAAAACCTTGGAAAAGTTAGGAAAATCTAGCATTAGGTTGCCATTGAAAGTGTAAAGAACCATAATGCATAATTTTCAATGGATAATTGGAAGTGTTTTGTGTAAGTTAAATAAGCAAGAGTTGGCCTTGAATATTACATGGATAGACTGGGACATATTAATCAATTGTGCAAATCTATTGAAATTAAATAATTCTTAGTGGGAAAGAATATGGCTCATTTTTGTGAGCAGTTTTTCTTCTATGATTATATTGGAAAAGAAAATCTATAACAATTATAGATAAGTCAGGAATACACCCTTTCGTGTCTAAGCTTATTTAGGTATCTAAAGTGTGATTGGGCCTTTCTGTGTCTCTCTCTGTGCCCTACAGGTACGCTCTTGCCTTCCTTTCACCTTATTCTCTAAGTGGCTCTCAGTCTTTTTTGTAGGTACCTCTATTACATATGCTATGTCAGGAAATTCATTAAAGATTGTGAGCTGTTTTGATAACATGATAATGGTGGAATGTATCAAATACTTAATCATACCTGTTTTCTGTATATTGATTCAGCTTGGTCTTTGGGCTTTGTCTTATTCTGGTTTTTAGGTCTGAGCAATTTCTCCCCCTCCTAACTTTTAGGTGCATTTTCTCTCTTAATTAAAGACATACTAAAGCACTTGAAAGAGACTGAGGTTTCCATATTCACAGTGATACTCTTCCACCTGGATAGTAGGAAGTTATTTCAGAACTGTGTTTAAAAAACTTCACTTAAATGCTACAAGAATTGAAGACAATCATACTTCTGAAACTTTTTGAAAGTGCAGAAGGAAGCATGTGAAACCTTCTTAAAGTAAGGAAACTAATATAATGAAACTTCACAAATGTAAAATAAAAATAGGACAGAATAAACAGCCTCTGTAATGCTGTTTTTACAGAAAATCTTTTGTGATACCAAGACACAGGAGTCTATTCAGATGGATTTGTTACGCTCACAGCATTGGGTCATAGTATGTGGCATCTCTGTTTTATCTAAGCAGAACATAAGTTAATGTGACAGATAATTGTGAAATGATGAGAGCATACGCTTCTGCTTCCCAGATACCCTGCATTCATGTTGATTGAAGTCATTTTTATTCTGTTCCTTTGGACAATTCAGTCATTTTAAACTGAGGATCAGAAGATGGAAGGCATGTTGGTGGATGTTAAAGCACAGTCACCTTCATGTCACTTTTTCTTATCAGAGTTTCTGTATCAGACTGCTGTTTTCCAATCACCTTTTAGATTTATCCCCATATAATTGCAGCTCACCCAGGAAAATTTAGACAAAAAAGGCCTACTTCAAGGTTTTAGGGGTATTTTATTGAAGTCATTCCTTCCAACTGCCATTCTTGAAATGTCTTTTCATGAGCTGCTATCCCCTTTTGCATATTTGACTATATCTTCATTTCTTCTCTCATCATGCCTGTCCTCAAAAGTATATTTTAGGAATCAGTTCCAAAAGAGAATAAAATAGACTTTTGCCTCATTCCCTTCACAGTTTAGTTAGCTTCATTACCGTTGTACCTTCTATATGCTCTAGACATGAGTGTGTTACTAATGGGATTCTGAATGATCTTTAATGTTAATGGGAAAATTGTCACTCTAGGGGATTCCTTTATGGTTCTACTTGCTAAGCAAGATTGACACTCCCTGAGTCACTGTTTTCAGTACAGATATTTCATTGACAGGAGTAGCAGCCAATTTATCTCTCACTACCCACCCATTTCTTAAAGTCTTTGAAAGATTAAGTGGCATGTACCTTTCTTAAATGCTACTTTAATACAGTTCCTTTTCAATTGTAAACCGTTGTTTTGGATTTGCTTTTTGGTGCTAATAGAGTACTAGTGTTGAAAATAAAGTGTCCTTTAGCCTGTACACTGTGGACATCTAATATTATTTTCTGGACCTTGGTGCTCAGTGTGTGTGTGTGTGTGTTCGTGTGTATATAAATAAAAGTATGTATTTCTAAAACTTGAACAATAGTTGCATTAAATTTAGCCTTTCTAGCAGATGTTTGGTATTCAGCAGGAAAAAAGAAGCATCAGCAGCATGCTTCTTCAATTATCAGCATTAGTTGCTCACTGGCAAAAACAGAAGTCCTAATTAGAGACTGGAGCAATGGTAGAGATTTTCTATTACTTTATATTTTGACTTATTGCTGGAAGGCAGGAGAGAAGAAAAGATATTTTGTTCAATATAGGCTGCAGTCTTTGTCCTTCTGAAATGTACTTTTTTTTTCCCCTCTTAAATTTGCAACAAATAAAAGGTGTCAGGCCTTAGATCTGTTGTTCCTTATTTGTCCTGTTATCCATTCAGAGTTTTGTTTTCCTCTGTATCTCTGTCTTCCTTTTGTTGTTCCTTCTCTCTTTCATAAAAAGCACATTTGTATGCAGTGTCTGCTGTATTTAAACTTCTTTACACAACATATTATTCCCTGGAAATGTTCCACAGGCTAATTCCATTAATCATTTTTTTCTTTCTTTTCTGCAATGTCTGAAATCCCAATATTTTTCCCCACCCTTTTCTCACCCAGACACACCAAAACTCTTTTTCCTGTTCTGCATGGTAACACCAAAACATATGCTGCGTGCCCTTGAATAAATTCTTAGCTCTCTTATGCTCTTCTTGGTACTTTATATTTTAAGCATGAACTGAAAAGTAAAAGGTGGCATAAGGAGGACGCCAGGTAATAAACAGGTATTTATTATATCAATATCCAGTATGAAAATATAAAATCATTCAGCAGGATAATGACTTAGGCAGTTGCCATTGTGGGAAAACAATAGATGAAAACTGTTGCACACTGACAGCTGATTCCAGGATCATTCCGGTTGTTTAGGAATGCTGGTTCATTCTATAATCAATTGGGAAAGATAGACACCTCCAGAGGTAAATTCATCTGTCTGAGATGGAAGGAGTCTCTTTCTGTGACTTGAAGCTCAGATTAATCTCTCAGAATTGAAGTGTGAACTTAGGTAAAATTAACCATATACCCCATAGGTATATGTAAGTGGGGATTATAAAGAAGTAGAAAGGCATGAAGAACCAGAAGTTTTGTTCTTGGGCAGCTAGTTAAATTGGTCTTGGAAAGGCCAACACTCTGTGCTGGCTCTGGAGTTCAAAATTGGCCTGGGACCTTGTGGGGATGAATGAATGGGGGAAAAAGAAAGTTATGTGGGATATTTTCCTTTCTGCTGCAGATAAGCAGAGACAAGTACAACATATCTCAGGGTGTGTTGTGTTGTTAATATATGTGATGGAATACAGAGCATTTTCATTAGCTACTCCCAACCTAAACCAAAGATGTTATACTGCTTTTGCAAACTTTTCTGGGAGAGAGTCAAGCAGAAGCTCTCATTGCAACACAGAAACTTAAAGTGCTATAAAAAGTGAAGGCAGTATTGTAACAGTGGCATATCATTGTGCACATAGAGTATCCAACACTGAGTTACATGGGAGTCTGTAACCACCAGCAAAGAACTGGAAAGTCTGGGCATGGGACAATGGAGTCTAATCAGAAATCTGGACCATGACAGCAAGGAAATGTTTGTTATACACAGCAGTTTGTGACTGATCCCACTGAAGTGAATGGAAAAACTTCCTTTAACTGTAGTGACCTTTCAGGTCAGGCTTGCTGTTCCCAGATACTAAACGTAGAGGAATGGTTTTCCATAAGTCTGTTTCTCCTCTTCCTGATGTTCTATAGTTCTCTACATATATTGTAACTTTAACTAGTCTCTCATGTATATTCAAAACATTCTTGTTATTCAGTGTGACACAGTAAAATTATTTGATATTAAAAAACCAAAAAGACCAACAAAAAGATTCCCCATGGAGCAGAAAATAAATTGCAAAACTTCATAGTACAACTTCTTAATACACTCTAGAGAAAAAATCTGCCTGAAATAAAGACTAATTCAGCAAAAAAACCCAAAGTCTGAAAAAAATCAATCCTTTGTAAAATAAGGAAGCTGGAAATAATGCTATTGGGAATTCCTGAAACTACAATTTAACAATAAGTATCGCAATATGTATATCAGAGGAACACATTTAGCCACTTAAGTAAGTTGGCAAATCTTGAGAGAGCTTATTTTAAATTAGTTAAAAGAATGCGTACTTTTCACATCATGCACAGCCTAACCTTTACAAAATATGTAATGATGAAAAAATACCCTAAATCTAATATATAGTCTAGAAATTTTAAGTTATTAAATAGTGATATTGTTTAGTCATATTGTTCTTCCTTGGGATAAAATTGTTTTTATATAAATTATTAATTTCTCCATGGATACTGATTAAATGCCTTCCCATCACTTGACCATTTACAAGAAAATCTGTAATTAGAAATTAAACATTATGATAAAGAGTCATAAAGATGCATTAGTAGATCAGAACTATAAAGGTCTTAATCTTGGGGAATCTAAGTTTTAGGAAATCAATATACTTAAAACAAGGAATAAACAATGAAGGTACAATACTGAACACAGTTAATTATTCTGTATCCTGTGTTTATTTTGTTATAGCTCTTAACAAATGCCTACACCAATTCTGTCTAGACAACTGTGAGAACAGATTAAAATCTGTTTTGTTCACCATCTGAATTCTATTTATTCAGCACTTCACAGGAGGAAGTCTCTGAATAACAGACAACCTGTCTTACATAGGTTATGACCAAACCACTTACCACTTAATTGTCCAAAGAATCATTTCCCAGCCAAAATTACACCAAACTATAGCATAGCTTTCTCTTTCTGGCAACCCTAACCTAACTTCACACACAGCCTAGGATTTTGCCATAGTGTCCTTTAGGAGCCTCTTTCCTACCCTACGTACTCCAGTTGGAGCTCTGGACTTTCTCTTTTCTCAGCCCTAACCTTAATCTCAAAATTTTGCTTACTCTCTGAGTAAAATAAGCCCAGCTGTAGTGGGAATGCTGAAAGAAAGCTAGGGCTGCCAAAGCGACCCTTAAATCAGGAACTTCGTAGATTCAGGGATGCACATAGTATTTGTATCAGGGTTTTGCTAAGGGTTAGGAGAAGTAGAAAGCCTGGAGTTCAACTTGGAATGGGTCTGAAAAGGCAGTGCCAAAGCAAACACACTGTTGCCAAAGGAGTTCTGCCCCAAGGAATCTCCAGTCTTGGGAAAGACTGCGGTATGTAGGAGGAAGCCCAGAGCACCAGCGGGAGTAGGACTGGTAAGAGGCTACCAAAATAAGGTAAGGAATAATAAATTATTTTTTTTCTAAGGAAAATTTCATTGTTGAAAGGTCCAGGCCTACAGATCAGCCATGGGTTAGCATTTTAATTAAGGCACGGGTAAAGATTATGGCTAGGGTTCAGGCTGTGAGAAAAAGAAAGCCAAGAACTGCTGTTGGATTTGGGTTGGAAACAGCTACCAAAGGAAAATTCTGGTTTCAAAAACATTCCCCTCAAAGAATTCTTTATCTGTGAGAATTCAGGTGTGTCTTTTGTGAGGCTGAGCACGGTGATGAAGGTAGAATTACAACTGGGAGGAGAAGCAAGCCCTGGGCTCCCACTGCAGTGGAACTGGAAGAGTTTTACCAAAGGTAAAATAGGACTGCCAAAGCTTTCTCCCCTGAAGACCATTTACTATTTGGAAGGTCTAGGCTCCTTTGGTCTGTGACTCAGCCCAGGGTTAGAATTATGGTTAAGATTACTGTAAACTCAGGTTTGGTTTGTGAGAAAGAAGCCCAGAGGTCCATCTGGACTGGGGTTGAAAAAAGGCTAAGAAATCAAACTGAGGGCTGCCAGAAGAATTTTGCTCCCAGCAGTTATTCATCTAAGCAAAGACCAGGAATGCTCTATGTAAGGACCGGATTAGGGTTATAGATAGGGTTAAGGTTATGTCTGAGAGAAAGACAAAGCCCATGCCTTCACTTTAAGGTGTCTGAAAAACTTTTTGCTAAAGGCAAATTCCTTGAGGCAGATGATTCTGCTTTAAGGCAAAGTCTCTGTAAAGTCTCCAGTTTCTGGGCTTTCTGAGCCCACAGCTGTGCTTGGAAAGGGACTATAAATGGCTGCTCAGGGAAATTTAAGGGTACCAAAAGATTTCTCTTCAGATCAATTTTTTCTCCGGGACTAGTCTGGGGTGTCATGTGTAAACTATGATTAGAGTCAGGGTTAGGGCTGAGAGAATGAGAAAGCCCAAAGCAAAAGCTGCAGGGGGTTGGAAAGCTGCTTCTGAAGAAAACAAGGGCTGAAAACAATGGAGCTCTTCTGTCTTCTCTCAACCTTAACTCTCATCTTCACTCAAGCACTGGGCTGAGCCTTGCAAAAGACACCCAGGTCCTCACTAAGCAGAGAGTTCTCCAGAGGAGAGTTTCTTCCATCGGCCTGTCTCCAGGCCCTCTCAGACTGATGTAATTAGATGCTATGGTTGGCAGAGAACAGTATGAAGCATCTCTTAAACTCTTTAGTTCTTTGTTACCTTTCTAATTAACTTTCAAGACACTTTAATGTATTTATCTGTAACATTTGAGAAAAAATGCCCAGATGCTTTAATCAAAATCCCACCTAATACTGAGACCACCTGTCATGGTTTCAGCTGGGATAGAGTTAACGTTCTTCATAATAGCTAGTATGGGGCTATGTTTTGGATTTGTGCTAAAAAGTGTTGATAATGTGGAGATGTTTTAGTTGTTGCTAAGTAGTGTTTACACTAGTCAAGGACTTTTTCATCTTCCCATGCTCTGCCAGGTGCACAAGAAGCTGGGAGGGGACACAGCCGCAACAGCTGACCCCAGCTGGCCAAAGGGATATCCCATACCATATGATGTCATGCTTAGTATATAAAGCCGGGGGAAGAAGAAGGAAGCAGGGGATGTTCAGAGTGATGGCATTTGTCATACTAAGTAACAGTTATGTGTGATGGAGCCCTGCTTTCCTGGAGATGGCTGAACACCTGCCTGCTGATGGGAAGTAGTGAATGAATTCCTTGTTTTGCTTTGCTTGCATGCATGGCTTTGCTTTACTTATTAAACTGTCTTTATCTCAACCCATGAGTTTTCTCACTTCTACTCTTCCAACTATCTCCCCCATCCCTCTTGGGGCAGTGAGTGAGCAGCTGTGTTGTGCTTAGTTGCTGCTGGGCTTAATCCACGACAGCCAGTAACCCCTGCTTCATGATCCTACCTTTCATGGTAGCAGAGCCTACATACCTTCTTTCTTGCCATGGTCAGCTGTGCTAACATTGTTTATCCCTCAATTTTGATTGCCACCTACAAAATAATTCTCTTAAGGAACACAATCTGATCAAAAAGCAGTTAATTTCTCTGGCTTAAGGTTTGATGAATATTGCGACATCTTGGTTTATGCCAGTATTGCTCATAGCACAATGCCCCAGCAGTTAAAAACAGTCATTTAATAGAGGATTAACACAATATAATGTCTGCTCTGTTGAGGTAGGGAATTTTAGCTTTAGGAAGATCTAGTATGAACTGCTTGGTCAATATTAGCTATTTACACAAACATTTATTCTATTGTATGAGCTCAAGGAGAGCTCAGAAACTGCTTGCCACTCCTGCACTCACTGCCTGTGATCAGATGTAGATGTCTACATCTGAACTAGCTGTCTAGACCTTTTTGTTAAGTCATTGGAGAGAAACTGACATTTCTAGACATGTTTCATTTCATCTTAACATAGATATCTAAATTTATTCTAAATGTGCTTAGTTCTCTACTCAAATTCTGTAGATGTGCAAAATGTAGATCTTTGAAGTTAGGACAGCTGAATTAAACTTTGTTTCTGAATGATTATTGAAAACACAAAAACAAAATGAACTATGAAAATACAATGGAAGGAATTTTGGAATTGTTACAAGCCATGCCAGTGGAAAAGTTCTCTGGAAATATGAGAGACAAATGCAAATTAAATGCAGCTTGACACAGGCAGAAAAAAATAACTATGGAAATATATTACAGAAAGGTGATCAATATTGCTTACTATCATAAAAACTGAACATGGCAAAAATATGTTTGAATATCAATAGCTTGGAGGCCTATGACAAGAGGGTTATACAACAACAGAAATATTGGTTGAAAGGCACTTCCAGAAGTCATTTGGTTGAAGCTCCCACTAAAAGCAGGATCTTTGTCAACAGTAGATCAGGTCAGTCATGGCTTTGTCTACCCAAGTCATGAATATCTGCAGGGCAGGAATTTCCACAGCCTCTCTGAATGTCTTATTCTCGTGCTGGCCATTGACAGTCCTTTGCACTATTGACATTTTTTCCCCTAATGATAAGCTGAATGTCCCATGCCTGGTTTTGCAGTTATTGAACCTGTTATTTCATCTGACACTACTGAGGTTCAGTTCCCTTATCTTTGTAACTCCCTTTCAAGCAACTGCAGAGAACTGTTAGGTTACTTTTTACCCTTCTCTTCACCTGCATAAACAAGCTTGCCTCCCACAGTCTCTTGTTACAGGAGATGTGCTCTGTATCCTGATAACCCTCTGCTAGACCTACTTTCGTCCACATCCCTCTTGAACTGGGGACAACAGGAACATTATTCCCACAGCAGCCTCACCAGCACCAGGTAGAAGGGCATAATAACTTCCCTTGATTTTCTGGACACACTTCTAATGAATTTAGCATGCAGTTTTCCTTAGTTGCAAGAGAAGTTTGTAATGACTTGTATTCAAAGTACATTCACAATAAGTTTGAAGTTATTTTCAGCAGGGGTCCTACTCAGCCAGTAGAAGGCTTCACAGACTTCTCCAGGGATCATATTCCAAGAGTGACATCAGAATTTAATGGTTAAAATGTAAGGCCAAAATCTAGGCATCACAGTGGCTAACAAAAAATAAAGGAAAAAAAAATTTTGCTGTAATTAATGTCTCTGCAAACGCACACCTTTATTAATGGACTCACGGAATCAGAGAATGGTTGAGGTTGGAAGGGGCCTCTGGGTGTCATCTTGTCCAGTCCCGCTGCTCAAGACCATTCTTATATCTCATTCTTCCTGTGAATGCTATTTCATCTGGTCTCTCAATTCTATTTCAAGATCCATAGAAGAGCTCCAAGAGTTTGCTAGTATTGTACTGCAGTTCAGTTAAGCCTCTAGCCCCATTCTTCAGACCTGGGATAACAGAAGATGAAAGGAGGAGCTGTAGCAGTTATTGTTCCTCCACAGGTTTATTCAATGTAGTATCAGTGCTCCCAGTATCTGGGTGTATGTAGCACACAGACTTGTGATACCCTTTCCTCTCTGCAGATCCTGTTTTCTCTCTGTTCATTTAATGTTTCACTTGGTGACTTTGAGCCCCAAGATGCCTAGACTTTCATTCCACATTAAAATCCTCAGTGATTAAGAAAGTGAATAGTGTGGAATAAGATATTTACAGTGTCAACAAGCTCTCAATCAAGTTATAATCTAGGACAATACAAACCAAGAATAATTTTTATTAAGTCAAGCTTACACAATAATCTTAACATTGCTTGTTTATTTTGGCAATTAATATGTGGCAGGCAATTAAATGCTTGCAGCATTTAATCTCTGAATACAACTGAACACATAAAATCAAGATCTAAACATCAGATTCCAAGCTGTAGTTTCACCCTTTTAGAGATCGGAAGCAATAGATTTGGTCACATTACAGAGAGGATCTTTTACAAACCATTATTTAAAAGGTAATTTCCAGTGATTCAGGCCTATGGGAAAGTTGTACTGTCACATGTGAAACTAGAAGATTGCAAAAAAATGCAGAGATGAAAGTGACAGTGTGACTCTGTCAGGACTTTTGGTAGTCTCAGACTGTACATTAATTATCGTTACATGTTGCCTGCTTCCCAGTGTAGTTGGTGAACTTTCTATTGCTTCTTTTAAGGAGAAGACAAAAGGGATTTTTCTTCCAAATGAGACTTAATTTTTCTTAATTTCATTCCATAATTTACAATCATCTTTCATTTTATTATTCCAGCTAATTCCTTCCCCTTCTTGGTAGCTCTGTCCTTTGAATATTTGTGGACTCTCATACACAGTAGCTTGCTTTTCCATAATCCTTTCTGAAACAGGAAGGGGTGCAGAACTAATTGCTGTATTTCAGCTGTGCTCATGAGAGACCAGGATAAAGAACTTTACAGGTGAATGACATGCTACCTTTTCTGTCTGGTCAAAAACTACAATGTATCATGACATTTTATGATTATACTAATATCAGTAGAAAATCATGGCTCTTAAGACAATTATAACTTCCTCATCCTTGTCTACTTGAGCTTTTAAATGAGTTTTAAATGTATTGGCATTGCTAGTGGCAATTCAACCATAAGCTGCTCTCATTTTTGAGATGTGTATGTCTGAACAATTGCTTACTGAAATGTCACTTCAATAACAATCTGACTATGTATTCAATAGCAATGCATCTTTATGTTTTCACACACGTATATATAAATCTCTCATTCCTCTCCTAATGACTCAGGATAGCTTTTTCCATTTGTACCCTTATGTAGCTACAAATGTTACTAAAGGATGCATAGGGATCAAACAAATGCTTTAAGGTATATCCATATAACTTTAATGAAGACTGGGCTTAAAAAAAAAAAAAAAAAAAAAGCTGTGTTCTTTTATCTGCTGTGGGTCTCAATATTATTAGAAAGAAGTGTTCTTCAGCAAAAGAATCCAGTTATAAATGACCCATTCTTTTCATAAGTGGGCAATGATTCAGTAAACACCACAGAATTCTTGTATATGATGTAATAAATGGCCTGTTGACTATAGTCCAAAAAAGAAAATAGGGTGACTCCTGTATTTGTAGAAGCCAAAAATCTCTGAGAGGTCCGGGGACTTCCAATCCATTCCAGTGATTAAAAACATTTTCTCACATCTTCTTGGATGTTATGTTCATCTCTCTAGTCTCTAAAAACCTTATTAAAATCTCAGTATGCTTATTTCCCCTTGGTAAGGTTATGTTTATTTAGTGTGGCCAGTATCTCCTTGAAAATTTTATTTTGAAGTTTTGTGGTCTTACTGAGTCAGAAGCATCTTTTCTCAAACAGAGCTTAGTTCTGCACCTATGTGATAGCATATTTGCTGTCATCTCTAACTTTGCTACTAGTACTTTTTAGCCTTTGTCTTGTACATTTGGTTCATTTCATATAGATACGTATGTATGCTGATGTTAACTGAAGCTTTGTAAGGATTCAGATTTCCTCAGCTGACTTAGGTGGGATTAATCGCACAAGAATTTTCAGTAGATTCAAGAAACACTTTAGGACCTGAAATGGCTAAATTCCTAAGTTTAGGAATGGAAACTAGAGTTGCATTTGGCACCTGAGTTGTATGTCTTCTTTTATCGGGACAATTAGGCTCCTCAGAACAATGACCTGAAAATCCTGAAGACAGGGCACAGAGTTAGCAACTGGAACCATTACACCCAATGAGAATAGATACTTAAAGCAGGTCTGGAGGCAAATTCCTCCATCCAGTTGGGATTCAAACCCATTCCTAACATCTTCCTCCATTCTTTTAAAATCAGGTGGTGGTGACGGAGCTGCTTATATCTCATGGAATAGCCTAGCAGAAAGCAGGAGAACTGGCTTTATTTTCAGTCCTGTGAGGATTCAAACTGTCTTCCACATTTCAAAGAGGATGAGAAGTAAGGGACAGTGGGGGGCACTGTTTCACTCTCCTTTCAAAGCAATGCCACCAGGTTAAAATAAATGCAATGTATTAGCTAAGAGGCAGATGATGTGAACGTGATCATGATTCTACAGCTCAGTTTCTTTCGCGCTGAGCTGAAATGAGAAACACTGACATTTTTTCCTTTACTTCCTGAACTCTTCCAAAATTTCATTTTAAAAAATGGTCTAAAAACCAGAAGCAGAGAGCTGAGTCCAGCATGTGCCCTCTCAGCTGAATACCTCTGGGCTACAAAATAGAGCCTGCCTTTCTAGTTCTTCATCTATAGACTGATGATCCTTTTTAATATGGTGGTGTGGGATGTAGACTTGCATCCCTTCAGCTTGAAGTTGTCATTGAACACTGGTTTCGTTGCTGGGTGAGTCACTAAGTTTGAAGAGAGCACAAAACAGCAAAACTGCCACCGCCTTTTTTAAAAATGGTTCAAGTATAAAGAAGTTAACACTATATTTTGTAAAAGTCTAGTCAAGAAGTCAAGGCATTCTTCAACATGTTCACCCATTCTGGCTTCAGCTGACCAGAGGGTTTAGTAATACAGTTTTGTAGTCAACTCAAAACCATAAATCAATTCAGATCTTGGTTCAGTCACAGTCAAGTACTGACAGTATGACATATTTATTTCCCTATTTACTAGTTAAAGTGCATAGACATTGGCATATCTCTTTGTGGTATATGGTGATGGTAATTGCTGCATGACTCCTGTTATTTTCAGATGTCTGGTTTCAACACCCTGGAAAACTTTTTAAAAAGCCAAGCCCAAATTCTCAGAACAAAAGGAAAGAGTCTTCCAATCTGTTATTTGTTCTTCTGTATGTATTTTAAAACATTGGATGACTATATATATAAAAGATACCTGAAAGTTTTCAAAGGCGAAGGTTTATTTCTTCATGTTTGGCATCTTCAGCTGTAATGTATACAAATAAAAGAAGTGATTTTTCTAATGGAAGATAGCTGTGTAAATAATGGCTGCTGAAAGATTTGGAGATTTTTGATCCTGGTGATGTTTATTGCATCATACATTTGTGATGATTTTTTAAAAACGAAAGAGGTGACTTTGCATTCATTTGAATAAAATCAATGTCCCACTCTACTGCATTCCATAAATGACAACACTGACTTTTAGCAAAACAGAAAGATGAATTAAGTATATCTTTGTTATACTTAGCTGTAAAATAAGTCACTTTGCTCCATGAACTCATTTAGATCATGAAGTCATCTATTTTGGGATGATCCAATACTAATAAGAAAGACACATGAAGAAAAAAGACAGAAAGATATTGGACGTTTAATCAGATCCTTTAGGGTACAATATGGTTCAGTCTTGCCAAAGTCAATGAAGCTGGAGTTCAAAACATTTATTGTTCTGATAGATAGGGTTTTTGTAGTCAAGGATAGAAGTTTGTGCAAGAATAAAGTTCTGTGTCTTGAGGTCACTGGCTTTCAGTTGAAAGATCAGCTTGGAAGAACTCAATATATATTTGAGATTAATTTTTATGCTTCAGATAAATTATTGGAATTGGAATAATATGTCAGTCTATAATACTGAACATTTTAAAGAAAAATACTGTATAAATAAACTTGTGTGGGTGGTATTGAAGGCAAATTTATTTGTCACTAAAATAACACAAAAGCAAGAAAATACAGTTAACCTGTGAGATCTACACAGTATAATGTCTATGAGGTATCTATATTTTTTTGGCTGGAATTTATAGGATTGACTTGCATCCTGTGCCCTACCACTTGCCTTTGGACTTTGAAGCACTTAATGCTCTGTATGGTTAAACATCTTCTTAGCCAGAACTGGATTACTAGAAAAAAATCTCTTATCAAGTAGTTTACACATTTCAAATTATTTGAGAACTACTTTGTTTTCTTTGTTAACATACTTTTCTTTATATGCTCATTGTATTACTGTTAGCTGTTTTCTAATGACCTGTTTTACTTCTCAAAAATATTGATTTAAAAAATAAAATAAAATTAATTTCATTTTTGCGATTGAAATTAATCTGCTTAATTTCATATCCAATTTAAATAAAAATGTGCAAACAGCAGGGAAATTAGATTTTTTTTTAAACAAGATGCAATTTAGATAATTACCTCCCTTTTATTACGTGTATGATATTTGTGCATGTTTACAGTAACACATTTCTAGAGTGATGGTGAATCACTTAACTGAGATGTGACTTCTTGCTAAATTTTTACCTATTAAAATGAGAGTCTAATACAGATTTGTCTGTACCATAGACTAATAGTAGCAAATCAATCCTGTGTATGCTTCAGTTACAGCTGTGTCTTCATGGATATTTTTACACCATCCAATGTCAGAGTGTTTCTTTAGTCTCAGCAGCAATCACTGCTCATGTAGATGAATCAGAGAGAAATCTGATTTGTCAGGAGTTGTCTGCTGTTCCACAGAATACAAATCTCGGGCAGCCAGAACCTCTCCTTTTACACTGATACAAATGAGGCTGGATCTTGTATTCCTTATTCATAATTTTTGCAGGAAGTTCTGTGAAAAGACATTTTTCTATCTTCTTCATCTTCTTTCTATCTTCATTAAATTTTTAGTTTGTGATGCAAGATGGACAAAAATATAAAATGTGATGGTCTAAGGAATATTTTGAGTGAGCACCACCTTCTTCAATGATTACATACAGGATTGCAGGATAATCCATATTGGAAGGGATCTCAGGAGCTCTCTAGGGCAGCATCCTTTACAAGGTGAGCTCTACTCTGAGGTCAGACCAAGCTGTTCAGGGTTTTATCTAGTCTCATTTTCATAGCCTTGAAGGCTGCACAGCTTTCTGGGGCAACCTGTTCCAGTGCTTGACCATCCTCATGGGGAAAATGTTTCTCCCCACAGCCAGTCAGAACCTTCTCTGTTTTTTTTTTATGCCACCTGCCTCTCATATTCCCACTAAGTGCCTGGTTTTGTCTTCCTCATAATCTCCAGCAGTACTGGAAGGCTGCTGTTAGGTCCCCCTCAAGCCACCTCTTCTCCAGGCTGAACAAGTCCAGTTCCTTCAGTCACTCCTCATTGGGCAAGTACTCCTGCCTCTGATCAGCTTTGTGGCCTGGTTGATGAACTGGGAAGCCCAACCTGGACACTAAATTTGTACTGTAGATATGGTCTCATGAGCACTGAGTTGAAGGGGGAAATCACTTCCCTTGATTTATTGGGTGTTTGGAAGCACAGTAAGCTGCTGACACTTCTGAAGCTCTTCTGGTATTCTGACTTTCTCCAGTTCAGGGCAGGAGACATGCATTGTAACACAGATTGCTAAGGCATCAGGTAGAATTTGCAAGCCCTTGCTGTAGGATTCCCTAAGGATAGACAGTTCTTTGCTGTTTTTAATGCACTGGGTTTTCTCTGTTTGTTGCCTTCTAAATCCATCTTAGGCTGGAACACTGAAATTGGCGTAATACCTTTTGTGTGGGCAGTATGCCACACTAACAGATGGCCATACTAGTGGACAAGTTATGTGCATCAATTTTGATTAGGATGGGCAGAAATCCTGAAACAGACTTCAGTGTAGAGCTTCTGAGCCTGTTGTTACAGGCATAAGTCATCACTGCTGCTGCTCAGAGATGCAGCTCTGAATATCCCAGAATAGCTTGTGTCTCCATGTAAAGTGTTTCTGCTCCAGTGGATCAGATTAATTTTGAGATAGAGTAATAATATTTAAAAGTCTAAGTAAACTTCCCTCAGGTTGTCATGGCTACCTGGAAACACATTTCCCATGACCTGTAACTCCTGTGTCTCACACAAATCCTTATTTTGTTTCCTTTTCAGACAAGCAGCCTTCTAACCAGTGCAGCACTATTTTTCACAGGCACATTTTCCCAGGTAGATAGATAGGTAAGTAGTTAAATAGACTGATCCTTCTTTTTGAAAAATTTGAAAGCACGACTCACTATATGAGTGGCTTAAAATTTTGGTATGCTTTTCCTAAATGGTTTTAATACTTTGAATGCTTAATTCAGTACCTTCTCCTCTTCCTATTTTAATGGCAACCAATAAAATTGTAGTAAGGGTTTTTGGAATCCGTATCTGTTAAACAGGAAGTCTATTTTTGCTCATAATTGTAGATGAGAGACCACTGAGAAAGTTATTGTCTATGGTGATTATGTCTCCATTCAGAGATTAATGTTTTATGTGCCCCCACTTGGGGATAATACATTCTGAATTATTTTAAACCAGGAGAGCTAATCTTGAACTGTCAAAATAAACTTGGTTTTCCAAAGACAATCTTTTATGAAGGTGTACTGCACCTTGATGGTAATCTTTATTCCAGGGTTTTAGACTTATCTCCCCATTAAGCATAATCTCTCCCAGCTATTTTATTTTTATAAATGTAAAAAATGAAATTAAAAAAAATTATTGGGAAATATCTTCTGAAATGATTTGATGAAAAATGCAATGGAACCAGCTTTTGCATCTTTTTAGCTTTTGGGAAGCAAAACAACCAATAAGAACTATGTTCATAATGATTGCATTATCTTTATCTCTACATCCACTGTCTTTTTTAGGTAGCATTATGATATGAATAAATGTATTACCCTGATAGAGCGCAAAGGCACAGGGCAGTACTGTTATTTGTATTACTGTTATATTTGCAAGCTTTTATCTAACTATGGAAGCTAGCCAGTGAGCAGTGATGAGGGATCATCTTTTGGAAGCTGATTATTGCTGCATTGTCAGTGTGCGTCAAAGGAACACATATCACCATCAATGATATTGCACGGAGAATGATCAGAACTCCATAAAAATTGACCTTTGAAAGAGGATTTGAGGCTTTTTAGTCTATAAAAAAGAAGGTTGAGAGAAGATATAGAAACCATCTCCAAATACAAAAAAGGTGGCAGGAAGAAAAGGAATAAACCATCCTTCTTATTCTCTGTGGGTATAGTGAAGAGTAACAGGCTTTAATTGAAGCAAGGAGGAGGTAGGGAATATATTAGGTGGAAGTATTTTAAAACTGAGAAGGGTTGAGCACAGGAATAGATTATCTGGGTGAGCGGTGCAGCGTCTATCATTGGAAGGTTTTAAGAACTGGTTATGTTAATAAAATAGAGGTATACTTAGTCCTTCAGTTGGGGATGGATTACATTATCTGTCAAGATTTCTTCCAACCTGTTTATTCTATTATTAAATGTCTTGTCTTCATATAGAGTTCCGTGCTTTCTTCTTTAATTTGTAGTGATAGCCTTTCCAGGATGAAAGTCTCTAATTAAAGGAAAAAAATATTACTGTAACACTGATACAAAACATATGTAAACAGTGAAAGTATTTTGGAAAAAAACTCTTGATGAATTGTGTTGCAAATTAAAGACTGAAAGAATCATTTGTCTTTTTGTTATTTTGCACAAAAAAGAAATAATTACATTTTCAGATATCAAAATATACTGAGCATATCACTGTGCTGAATTCAAGGTATGAATCGGAAAAGATTAGTAAATAGATTTCTAACACTGCATAAATTGTTCAAAATTTGATTAAAGCTAGTTTACATTTTTCAGGAGGAGCTCTGACTTAAGTAATTTTCTGCCCTGGATGCCTGGGACTGCAAATGGTTGAATGTCCTTAGTTCCCTGAAGGAAGTCTGAAGAAAGTAGAAATTGAGGAAGATCAGCATTTACAGAATCAACCTTTTTTATTCCTTCAATAAAAACTAATACAGTTAAAACAAACTTCAGTTAAAAAAATTAATACACTTGTGGTCTATGCATATTGTAATAGAAAAACTGTTTCTGGAGAATGAACTACCTAATGATAAGCAAAAGGAAAATGGAGTCTATAGAAAAGATGAAATACTGACCTGCAGAATATGACAGCTGTTCAAAACCACAAGACAAAATTAAATAAAACCTTTCTTTTTTTTTTCTTAATAAAACCACTGTGGAACCAAAAGATCCTTTGCAGGCAGATCCTGAGTTAACCAGTAAGCCACAATGGAACTACTAAAGCCTTATATACTGGACTGAAATAGAAAATACGCTACAGTTTCTGAGGAAGTTAAGGATTGTTAACAGCAAAGTCAATCAAAACCCAACCATCCCATGAAAGAGAAGTCACAAAAACAGGTGATAAAATTTCAAAAAATGAGCAAGGGAGATAAAGACACTTCCTCAAAAACTTAATAACTTATCTGAAACTAGAAAAGCAAAACATTGTGTTCTTCAAAATATATGAAAAGCTGAGCTGTCTCTTATCCACAAACATATGCTCTCTCAGAACCAGATTTGAAGCCTAATTAACTGTAAAATGATAACCTTTAGTAGACTAGAGCATCCAAAGCCTTAATACTATTCTCCAGTCAATGACAAACAAGACAAAACCATTTTTAATGCAGAATTCCAGATGCCTTCTGCTCATTTTTCTAGATGTCAAATTCAGCATTTAGCTTTGTAGCCTGTTTTTTGTCTATGTAAGTATGAAATACTTATTAGCTTGTCCTTCTCAGTTCAATAAAAAATGAGTGGTTACAAATCCATGTTTGGTAGATTTTCTGAATATTGTGTCCTGTGTTTGTGAGCAGACAGCATGAAATATCCTAAACTCTTAAAAGCCTATTCTTAAACAAAAACAAACAACTGAACCCAAATCACTGTTAAAGACTGAATGCCTGTGTTAATTCTCCAAAGGAGCAGAAATTTCTATTCACCTGCCAGAATAAATGTCAAGTGATTAAGTGCAACTGTAGCTATGAAGAAAGTCATGGCTTTAGCCCTATGGGTGTGCAATAAATATAGCAGACTTTGGAAAATTCATGATGTAAGGGACTTGGGGATTGTATCCCTGGAATGTCTCACTCAAATGATCCCCAGGTTGAATTATCAGCTTTGCTTTATAAACCACAAAGCAGAGTTAAAGTCCAGGACAATCTGAGTAAGCATGCATGTTTTAGATCACTTAAAAGATTCATCTTTAAATAGGAAGGGCTTGTCAGCAATGACCTTAATTATGCTTGGAGCTCCATAACATTGCCTGAGATTAATCAGCTGCATCTACTGTGTGATAACTGTGATCTTCAACAAAGATTTATCCTAGAAGGTAAGGCTTCTTATGAACATTCAGAGGATGGAAGGAAAGGGCTTTTCACATCCCTCTGAAGCACAGGGAACATATAATCTGTCTAATCAGGAGCTGTAGATCTCTTCCAAAGATCAAGATTCGCTAAAGTGGGACCAGAAGGAATTCCACAGAGAGAGTAGTACACAAATAGACAGGAAAAGAGACTCCTGATCCTAGTGTACATAGAAGAGAGGAAGAAAATCTAAGAGCTTACTCTCCACTGTTCCTCAAAATTGATGTCCCCTCTTCTGCTGTTCAGGACCCTCAGACCCTCACATCCTTCTTCTTACCTATTCCTCAAATTATTTTTTCTATGATTGTGGCTCTCATGAGCCACATGAGCTCCCATGAGCTCCCCTGCTGCTATATTAACTCTTCTATTTATCCCGTAATCATAGATCCAAACCACTCCCTGCACAGGTAATTTTTGTCAGAATTTTTTTTTTTAAATCTCTCTAATTATTGTTTTCCTTACAATTTATTTTCCTAAAATAAACTTGCTCTTCCCCAGAGATGAGAATAGTAACACATCTGCGCACTTCTCTCACATTCTGCAAAGGTCAGGTTCAAACTTGCATTGCTAGGAAACAGCAGCAACACAGTAGGAGCAACTCAGTAACAGCATCATGGTCCTTAGATCATTTACAAAACTCTCCAAAACAGGTTTTGTGTTTTTTTTTTTTTTATGTATATGTGCATTTTTGGAGTGTGTCAAGCCTTCAATAAGCTGAATAAAGCTGAATGGATGAAGAAGTAGTGCAGAAGCAGGTTGAGTTGATGAGGTTGTGCCAAGAAGGTTTCAGAACGGTAGCCTGAACCTCAGTGGTATGCATACATACACCCAAGAAAGTAGCAGATCATACCAAGTCGAACAGCTTCTTTTCTTTCTTATCTTTCAGACTTACTGTTCCCAACACTGTATTTAGATGATTAATAATATTTCTTACCACCGTAATGTGTAGCAAGTGTCAAAGCAATTAATGTAATTTGTTGTGGTTTAGCCCCGGTCAGCAACTAAGCACCACACAGCCGCTCGCTCACTCCCCCACCCTTGTGGGATGGGGGAGAGAATCGGAAGGGCCAAAGTAAGAAAACTTGTGGGTTGAGATAAGAACAGTTTAATAATTAGAATAAAACAGCAATAATACTAATATAATGAAAAGGAAAATAATGAGCGAGAGAGAGATGAAACACTGGAATAAGGGGAAAAAAACAAAAAAAAAAAAAACCCAAAGCTAAACAACAAGTGCTGCAACCGCTCACCACCCGCCGACCGACGCTGCCGGTCCCTGAGCCGCGATCGCTGCCTCCCCCAGCCAATTTCCCCCGGTTAATATACTGGGCATGACGTCACATGATATGGAATACCCTTTGGCCAATTCGAATCAGCTCTCCTGGTTGTATCCCCTCCCCTCCCGGCTTCTTGTGCATCTGGCAGAGCATGGGAAGCTAGAAAGTCCTTGACTAGTGTAAACACTACCCAGCAACAACTAAAACACCAGGGTGTTATCAACATTATTTACATACCAAGTCTAAAACACAGCACTATGCTAGCTACAGTGAAGAAAATCAACTATCCCAGCTAAAACCATGACAAATTACATACATATTGTAGGCTTCTTCTTGCATCAGGTCTTCTCAGTCTTACTGTCAGCTGTTACTTTGCTATAAAAAGCTTCTGTACTGTCTCTGGTAGAAGAAGGACTTTTCTCTAAATTAGTTTAATTATCCTTTCTCAGACTAGTAGGACTCAGGAGTTGTTACTAAAGACTGTCAGAGGTATGCTGGCAAGCCACTGTGTGTAATGAGATCTGTCAGAGTATTTCCTCCACAACCTTTTTCAGGCTCTCTGGAAATCTGGTAGAGAAAGTTGTGGTGGCAAGCATCAAGTGAGCATCTGACAACGAAAACTATGCTGAATGCTAACTGTGGGATTCAGCCTATAATAAACATCCTATAAGTATGTTTGTCCAGACTCCCTGGTTAAAGGTGAGAGGCAAACAGGACCCTGGGCTGTAGTCTATGAAAATCAAAAGTGGAGAAGCAGCAGACTGCAACCATAGCCAAATTGCTCCCTGGAGCATATTTTCTCATTCTTCTCTTAATATTGTCAGATCAGGATTTTTTTCAGAGATAGAAGTCAGGGAAGGTAACAGTAAAAAAAGTCTTTCTAATATTTACCTACATTTTCCTTTGAAAAAAATATGTCATTTTTTCTTACTGTTTCCTTGCACTACTGGATATAATTCCACAGTCTCAGCTCAGCCTCTGCTATTGCCTAACATATATAAACTCTACCATGGCCACCCTTGCATTAGTCAACCCCAAGCTGAGCTGAATGTATTATCTTATTGTTTGCTTTCAAGTCAGTTCTGTCAGTAATAGTGGTTCTTACTGCTCCCTGAATATCAGATGATCAGAACTCTTGGTCAGCTGAAGTCTTAGAGATTGCTATACAGAAGTGAAACAAAAACGTAGCAAATTGAGACTATAATATTTGTACAGAAATATGAATTCCACAAATACGTATATGAAAACGGCAATTTCAATAAACTAGGCTTTTACAATGACTCTGGGGAAGGCAAACCTCCAGCCCTGCACTGGGAGTGTCTGACAAACAAACAACAATATACTCCATTAAGATGTATTAGCTCTAAAATTACATTAGTTAATCAGTCTTGGGTGCTTTCTTACAAATTAATAGAAGACTAAAAAGTAGAAAAATTAATAATAAAAATAAAAGAGCTAATATAAAAATAGGAGGAATTTAACAGAAAAAATAGTGAAGGTTGAGAGATAAAGAAGCTAAAACATGAGAAAACTAAAATTGCTGTCATCTATATATATGAATTCTTATAAGTGAATTCTCTAAATTCTATCTCAATTAAAGTGAAAACAACCTTACAACAAAATGCATTTTTCCTCTTGATTTTGACAAACATATAGAAATAGAGGTGGTAAAACTAAATAATATCATTATCAATACTCTGTCCTGATGTCAACATATGTCATGTCAGCGTCACATATAATCTCTTAAAAATTATTTGTAATCTATTTAGAGTTGTTATGAAAATTTATTTAACTTTCTTGGAGTTATTTGTGGAAACTTGTGTGGAAATGACATGACAACAGAGTGCACAAACTTGCAGATGCATACTGGCCTTATTTCATAAATTCTTTTATTGCTATTCCTTAAATATATATATATATATACAGTACTCCTGTATTTGACATTTTTATCCCTTGTTTAACTATAAAGCTGTCCCTGATCTTAATCCCATTGACATGAATGACAACTCCTACTGACTTCAGCATTACAGTTGGGGCAGCAGACTTCTAAGAGTTGATGGAAATGATGGGTAGGAAAACTAAAGTGAAAAAAGAAGAAATGGTCTACATGTTATCCCCACAACCGAACCTTTACAAAGTTGGTATATTTTTTTAACATGTATAAATATGCACCTTTTATCATGTATTAGAGAACCACAGAGAACTGTTTCCTTCCAAAGCAGAGTCTTTAGTAGAATTAAATGAGAGTTTTTCCCTTTATATTTTACTATGGGTTTTTAAATATATCCTCAGTCTTTGCTTCCTAATACAATTTTTCTAAGAAAACAAGAATTTTCTTAAGCCCAGTAAAAATTATAAATGTTGTCTGTAATGCTTGTAAAAGTATTGCTTATCTGCCTGTGGTTATCTTTTTAATAAAGGTGTCAGCATCAAGTCCTGATGCTTATCAAACACGGACTGTTATTTAGAGAAGGTCATGGTCTTTTTAACATAGTAAGTTCCTTCCACTAAGGCTGCAGGATTTGGTCATAACATTTAAACCAGGCTAAAATTAGCTGAAAATGCTACCTGTTTCTTCACTTCTAAGCAATTTAATTGCATTTTTATCATATAGTCCTAAATAACCAATAGCAAGAAACAGAAATATTATATGCAATCACTTTAGGAAATGTTAGATTTGTTCTGTTTCTTGAGTTGATTCTGTCTTGTTTTTCTGCAAAACTCACATAAATCCATCTGTTGGCATGTAATTTATTATTTGATACTCATGAATACAGGATCCAAAGGATTTTTAGGTTTCTAGATACACAGCGGCCTTATGTAAGTAATCAGATTGTCTCCTCACACAGGTTTGAATTGGGATAAATAATTTGGCCAAATAATCTTGCATTTCTGTGTCAATAATAATAACAACTAGTTTTTCACTCTCTTTAAGGAACATAATATAAACAATGGTTCCTGAAGTCTGGCCTTTATGATTTTATTATTTTGAAACCCACATAGAATAAGACTGACAGCTAGGCTGGGCTATTTTGGCCAGAAATGTACTAAGCTAGCTAAACTGTAGGGCTGCAGTCATGGCTGACAGAAAAAAAAATTAAATGATACCACCCTAAAGAGTTTCTCAGTAGGATGGTACCAAGATGATAATCAAATTTAATTATATTGGCTGATGCACTTATATTCTTACAGCCTAACAACATTTTTGTGTCTGCTCTATCTGAAATGCTACTTTCTATACCACAAAATTATCAGCTTTAGAAATTTGCTGGTCTGATGCTAGAACAGTCAGGTTTTCAGTGATAGTATGAAACAGGTTTGGAGCTGACTCTGAACAGCAGTAAAGACTTCACACTTGTACAAACAGGTTGTAAACTGTAAGCTTGTCACATCCTCCAGTTTGACAGATGTGTGTTCACTAAAGTAAAATTTTTCATTGGGATTTCATTTTGGGGAGTGGGAAAGTATTTGGAGGTGATTATGATTTTCACACTATTACAGAGCATTTTGGGTTTTGTAGGTTTGGGTTGTTTTGGTTTTTTTTATATCCTTTAGAAACTATTTTTCCTTTCAAGTTTCAGTTCAATGTTTTTAATGCTAACAAGTTCTCTCCATATAACTGTGAAAGCACTCAGGTCAGTGTTAAGTAAAATTCTTGTCAAAGGGCTGGATTCTATACTAAATTAAATCTTTTTTTTTTTTCCTTTTGCAATACTGAAGTATTTGAAATGGGGCCATATGAATAACACAGAGAAAATGATGCATAATGAGTAGTGAATGATCCTGTTAACACATCTTTTTCAAGAACAGTCATTCCCAAGCATTTCAAGACATGCTCAGGGAAGATTTTAGTCATAGTATTGATAATTTGGAGAAGAAGCAGAAAATATGGAAAATAAGGAAACTTAATTTGTTCTCTCTGTGTTTTTAATCATTCAGTCACAGAGCAGAAACAATGCTGGTAACTTAGATGACTGCTGAGAACGAAAAATAAACAAAATAGTAAATAAGGATTTCCCCATTTATTATTATTTCCTCAAACAGACCCTACATTTTCAATTAGATTCTTTAGAAAAATTTAATAATTTGTCTTTGGAAAACTCTATACTGTTATAACTACACTTGGTTGAAATGAATCAGTCATGGGTTACTAGTGTATTTGAAAGGAGTTTGCATGATTCAGTGTGGCCAGCTCCCAATCTAATTCCTGACAAAAATAAAATTATTCCAAAAATTGTTTCATTGAAGCCAGTGGCATTATCATTGAGGTGAGGTATTACTCAGTGTAAGTGAAACTGTGTGAATCCTGGTAAGTACGAATGAGTCAAAACACAGCTTAGATAAAGGTCAGATTAATCAGACAAGAACAAAGAACATTAATTTTTTGGCTAATTTATGAAAATAATTTGTTGTATAATTACACCTGTAGGTGGAATGTGAATGCAGATTTGCAGGTAGATTTTCAGAATGCAAGTAGATGTCTGTGAATACAGATTTTCAGCTATGAAACAATTCAGTGATGTTTTCTGTCATGGGATTTTTTGAACAGGCACAATTTTAGTTTATATGGATGTGCTCTGAGAGCATAAATTATGACAAAAAAGCTACTGCACAGAATCACAGAGTGGAAGAGACTGACAAGACTGGAGTTATAACACAACAGAGATTCATCAGGGTTTGCAGGACATACACCCTACATTGTACCACATGCCACGGGCCCCTAATAACGTTCCTAATACCTTCCAACAAACTTTAAAAGAATAACATGTCATTTGCAAGGACTGGACAGAAGTAGCACTACTGAAATGAATGGAAAACTACAAGTGTGAAATTTGCAGTTCCAGAAATTTAGCTTTCAGAAAAATGAAAAAGACTTGAGCATTGGGGATTCCTAAAAAAGTCTGCTGGAGAAATAGAAAAGAAAGACAATAAAAAGTTCTGTTTCAAAGCTGTGCAAAAAGAAAGTCACTCCTCTAAATACTGTTTAAAGAGAAATAATATTCTGCTTATTTTCATTTCACTGATTTATCACCAAAAAAACTTCTCTGAACATTTCATCTTCTGCCTGAATCTTTGTTTATCAACTGCATAGTTAGGTATTGATCATTCTTTGCAAAGGTCAGCTGCACTAAGAAATGATCTTTTAAGAAATGGCCAGCTGAGAATTCTCTAGGGGATGAAATAGTGGATGTCTCTTCATAAAGGACAGACATACAGACAGTCTTACCTGCATCGCCAGACATTCTCTGCTGTTTAGTCAAAAATTACATGTATCAGAACCACAGGGAGTGGTTTACTTTTGAGGAAGAATCAGCTGAACAAATTCAACCATTTTAGAAAACAAAACAAATCCCAATCATCCACCTGCAAGAAGGCAAAATGTCTTATTTCTTTTCTATATTAGTTGGAAGGTTAAACAAATTTGCATATCTTACTAAACACATCCAGCTGTCTTCTAATTTTTCTACCATGTATTGAATGATGTAATTATAGTGTGCACAAGAAAGTATAACAACTCTGCTAGACAGACTACAAAGCCTTTGTTTAAAGTGTAAGGCAAAAGGAAACAAACCAAATCCTTTTTTTTTTTCTCCTTGAATACATTACACAAATACATTAACAACAAAAATAGAGCCAGAGAGAACCTCCATCCTCTACTGGATTGGGGGGGAACATTGCCACTGAGAATGAGGAAAAGGCTGAGGTACTAAATGCCTTCTTTCCCTCAGTCTTTAACTGTCAGACCAGTTATCCCCGAGGTGTTCGGCTTCCTGAGCTGGAAGGCAGGGACAGATTGCAGAACAAACCCCCCATAATCCAGGAGGGAGCAGTTTATGACCTGCTGAGCCACCTGGACACTCACAAGTCTATGGGGACAGATGGGATCCACCTGAGAGTACTGAGGAAGCTGGTGCAGGAGCTTGCCAAGCCACTCTCCATCATTTCTCAGCAGTCCTGGTTAACAGGGGAGGTCCCACATGACTGGGGGCTTGCCAATGTGACGCCCATCTAAAAGAAGGGCCGGAAGGAGGATCCAGGGAATAACAGGCCTGTCAGCCTGACCTCGGTACCGGGGAAGGTTATGGAGCGATACATCTTGAGTGACCTCACCAGGCATGTGCAGGACAACCGGGGGATCAGGCCCAGCCAGCATGGCTTCATGAAAGGCAGGTCCTGCCTGACCAACCTGATCTCCTTCTATGACCATGTGACCCGCCCAGTGGATGAGGGAGAGGCTGTGGATGTTGTCTACCTGGACTTTAGCAAAGCCTTTGGCAGAGTCTCCCACAGCGTCCTCCTAGAGAAGCTGGCGGCTCATGGCTTAGACAGGTGTACTCTTTCCTGGGTAAAAAACTGGCTGGATGTCCAAGCCCAGAGAGTTGTGGTGAACACAGCTAAATTCAGCTGGCAACCAGTCACGAGCAGTGTTCCCCAGGGCTCAGTTTTCAGGCCAGTCTTGTTTAATATCTTTATCAATGATCTGGGATTGAGTGCACCCTCAGTAAGTGTGCAGACGATTCCAAGTTGGGTGGGAATGTCAATCTGCTTGAGGGTAGGAAGGCTCTGCAGAGGGATCTGGACAGGCGGAATCAATGGGCCAAGGCCAGTTGTATGAGGTTTAACAAGGCCAAGTGCCGGGTCTTGCACTTGGGTCACAACAACCCCATGCAATGCTCCAGGCTTGGGGAAGAGTGGCTGGAAAGCTGCCCGGCTGAGAAGGACCTGGGGGTGCTGGTTGACAGCTGGCTGAACATGAGCCAGCAGTGTGCCCAGGTGGCCAAGAAGGCCAACAGCACCCTGGCTTGTATCAGGAATAGTGTGGCCAGCAGGAGTGAGGAAGTGATTGTGCCCCTGTAGTCACGCACTGGTGAGGCTGCACCTCAAATAGTGTGCTCAGGGTATGGACATGACAGGGATGGTTGCGTGATGCACTGCAGCCTCTGTGGTGCTCTTATGGAGAAACAGAGACATCAGACAAATGCTAATTACCTCTCCAACCTCAACAGCTGTGCTACTTCTGGGCCTAACGGACAAGCACTCCACACAGGCTGGAAGAATTGCTCAGCCTTCCCACTGGCATTATACACCTGATACAGGGACCCTAGGTGCTGAATAACTAAGGAATCGCCTAGTATACCCATGCCACATGCTGCTGTCGACATTCTGAAGCCATTCAGTGTGAGCTGAAGGGTAGCACAAAGCTGTTAAAGCCCAACAGGTGAAGGGGATTGGAAGAGACCAGATTTCCAAGGGCTGAGTAGGGAAATAGGAGTTCAGCACTGGGGAGAAAGAGCAAACCAGAGGGTCCACGAGACATATGCCTATGTTTTTCAAGGGTGTAAGAGATATGAAGACATCTCTAACAAAGATCCCCTTTTCCAGTGCATAGGGAGTGAAGAACGTATAGGGGTCCTGGTTAGAAAGAACATATGGAAGAGAAAAGTTGTGTGGTGCTGTAGGGAAAAACTGCTTGATTAACATGGTTTAAGTCAGACCAGCATTCAAATCAAGTAGTTTATTGATTTATTAACTCCACATAATTAAGCAGCAACCAGTGATCAATATCAGCAATACAACAGATAAACCACAATACTAGACACTTAAAAAATGTTAACAAACACCTACAAAATTTCTAAACACTCTTCTATCACTAATCCCACAAAGTTCTAACCTCACCACCACCCTACGCATGTTTAATCCTCAGCTTCCCTTTGTCCCCAGCCCCTGGACATGTGGGCTATAAGCATATACACCTTCTCTGGAAGTGCCCCCTCCCCTCTTTGCACATCTGTGCTCAAGATGTGAGTGCTCTAGCGTTATGTGTACACTCCTCCCTGTGCTTTGCTAATGCACATGCCATGGAGGAAGCCCTCATGAGGTCACATAAGCACACCCCTTGAGTGGGTCCCTACGCGTGGTACCCCTTCTGTCAGTCCTCTAGCTGGATGCAAGCTCCTCATGGTGTCTGATGGGTAGGCTACTCTGGCTGGCCCAGAAGGAGGCCATGACTTCGGGCAGTACGAAAACTGGTTTTCACAGCTGCTCTGTTGCTTTCTTCTCCCTCCAAGGTGTCACAATTTTTCTTGCTTCTTGGAGACTTCTTTTCAACTCCTTGTTTTCTCAGGGGTCTCCTTGCAATTCAGTGATTACTATTTAAAGATGTCTCTTTTAAACTAACTTCATTATTGGGAATTTCCTTGTGGTGTTGCCAGCTTTTTGGGCAAATATCTTCTCAGGGGACAGTTTTGGACCGTCTATTCACACACCCAATTTACCCTCACATTCCTGCCATTATCTGTTATCTGGGCCATGTCACCAGGAAGTGGCCATGTGCACTCCCCCCCAATGTGGGAAGGGAGACAGGGGAGTGCATTCCTTAGTGAATGGATGGAGTTTTGGGCCCCTCAGTACAAGAAGGACATTGAGGTGCTGGAGTGTGTCCAGAGAAGACCAACGAAGCTGATGAAGGGTCTGGAGAACAAATCTTATGAAGAGCAGCTGAGGGAACTGGGGTTGTTTAGTCCGGAGAAGGGGAGGCTGAGGAGAGACCTTATTGCTCCCTACAACTACCTGAAAGGAGGTTGGATCGAGGTGGGTGTTGGTCTCTTCTCCCAAGTAACTAGTGATAGGACAAGAGGAAATGGCTTAAAGCGGTGCCAGGGGAGGTTTAGATTGCATATTAGGAAAAATTTCTTTACTGAAAGAGTGGTCAGACTTTGGAACAGGCTGCCCAGAGAGGTGACGGAGTCACCATCCCTGGAGGTACTCAAAAAACATGTAGACGTGGCACTTTGGGACATGGTTTAGGAGGCATGGTGGTGTTGGGTTGAGGGTTGGACTTGATGATCTTCAAGGTCTTTTCCAACCTTAATGACACTATGAGTCTATGATTCTATGAATATATATTCATAAATATGTCTTATGATGACTTTCACTGTAGCACTGTATGTATATAAGGCTGTAGCACCATAGGTTTAGCTATAGTTGATTCTGAAGCAGCAAAGGAATGACTACAGTTAGTTTTCAGAGAAGGTGGCTTCCTGAGCAAAGAATAAATTAGAAATAAAATCTCTGAACTGGCCTCTCCCCCTACTTCCTTACCTAGATGATATTGTTCATAAAAACAGTTACATGCTAAATAAACCCAGGCAGGCGTGAGCAGCCTGGTCAGGAACACACTTTGAATGCAACTCAGGAATTCACAATAACACTGGACTGTGCATCTGTACACTTGTGCATACGAGACAGAATAGATCCAGTGCTGAAAGTACTCTTTAATACCTTCCCAATATTACCTCTTATTTCCCTTACAAAACACATAATAGAGAGTACAATGTCAGCGTTGATGGCAAAATGTGGGTATAGTGGTAAGCAAATCAAGCCATATTGCACAAACATAGTGTATGCTTTGACGAAATCTCTTTATGTACATTTGTTATGGAGTGTACTGTCTTTTATGCTTTTTCTAGTCTGCACTTGAGGTAGGAAGTAAAAGTGTTGTTGTCCTATTTCTTGCATTGACATTTTACATTCCTGTCTTCAGGGCTATTTTTTTCTTTTCTTACACAGCTTTAATGAGAATTGAGAATACATCATAACCACAATCCCAGACTGTGTTTTTGCAAATGTTATTAGCAAAACAATTGCAGCAGAAAGTTCAGAACCACTAGTTACAATGCAAAATTTAATGTATTGTGCCATATTCATTGGGGAGGAATACTTGGCATTTTCTCAATCTCATAATTGCTGGACCAAACAAATGGACAGAATTTATAATAACAATACTATAAAACTCTGAAAAAGGACTGTAAAAAATAATTTTTTTTTACATAGATACTACCTCAAACAAGTTTATTTTTTTCCTGGATACCTTTCTCACCCTGGACTGAATCTATACCAGTCAGGCAATACATAAACATGATTTCAAGAAAAAAAATTCTCTGATTGCCTACCCCCTAAAAAAAAAAAAAAAAAAAAAAAAAAAAAAAAAAAAGATCCTTTCTTTTCCCAGCCATCCCTGCTCCAGTCCTGACAGTGGACTTTCAATACAAACTGTACAGTTAATTCTTTCTTGCCCTGCTCAGGTCCAGAAATGTAGACTGAACAGTAATTTCTTTCCTTCACTGTTGGTTGATACCACCTGTTAGTGGCCCAGATGGTCATCTCCAATCAGGTCAACTTTATAAGTTCTACTTTATGCAACTCATGGTCTAAAGCAACATTTATATAGCAACCTCATTCTTTTGTATTAGCCTGTCTGTCATGAAATCCATTCATTTGGAAAGTTATTCTACCTCAGCATTGCTAAGGTCACTACCACTCTACCACAGTGTAACAGTGACCTGCAAGACAGCACAATATCCTTGGATATTTGTAAATGAAATAAGACTCTTAAGGTAATTAAGACGAAGGACTGTGGAAAAAAATTTTCCAATAAATTAAGTCAATGGAAATGACATGTGCTTTTAAGTTTGGAATTTGACCTTTTGTGTAACCAGTCACTTTATTAAGCAGCTGCCCTTTTATAACATCCATGCACGATAAATACACTAACTACTCTATCAGCAGTAAGAAGGCTACGGATAGATGGCTTACTCTCAAAGACCCCATTTGGCCTATTGGGAGAAAATTTCTTCTTTGAAATAAAGAGTAGAAGGTGATAGAGGCTTAAATGACTTTAAAGTAGTAAAAGGAATTACCACATTTATGATGGGAATTCAATTGCAAAGTAGTATGTGGCAGTTCTGGAACGTAAAGCATTTTTAGGTATGTGCTTCATCCTTTCAGAATAACAAAAATATTAATTATACCAGGTCTGCATCTTACTGTGCATCTCTCTCTCTCTCTCTCCCCCTCAAACACACCCCCCCTCACTTAAAAAAAAAAACAAACAAAAAACAAGAGGAGAAGCATGTTGTCAGTACTAAATACATTAAGTGCTTTCAGATACTACAGTATATGAAAAAGGCGGGGAATGAGACTGACATAAGGAGCTATTTGAATATTGTGAAATTTTTTAATCACAGTTTGTGATTTTCCTAAATCATGTTGTGACTTGTTAAACCAGATCAAACCCCAAGCCCACTGGAAGTTTACTTAAATGAGGCTATGTTGATTACTGAGGTAAAGGATATCAGCATTTGCCATTGCATTGTTAAAATGCAGCTAAACCTGGTATCATGTCAGCAGCTGTTTGCAGTTAAACAGATGTATCAATTGGAAAACCAATATAAAGAAAGAAATACCAAAGCAGAGATACAACAAAGCTTAGTCCTTAGACCCTCCTTTACTGCCCCCAATATTCAATCTTTGTTCTTCCTGCCATGCACAGTCTATTATTAGACATTTGTTTAGCACTTGTATGTCATTATTTGTAACAAACATCCATAATCAACATTTAATTTCTTGTTTAAATGCAATCTATATTTTTTAGTCTTCATCTCCCAAAACAATATTCTGTCTTACTCTGTCAGAATTAAACAGTTACTAAAAGTCTAATATTCTTGCAAAAAAATGTTTAGAAGATAGAACGATATTAAAATGTGTCTACCATAAGTCAGTGTTTACATTATGCAGAAAGTATAAATGCTGCATTTGCACAAAATGACTTGTTATTTATGTTTTCTGGATCACCCGCTTAAACAACATTTCATTATGAAGACTGAAGTGAAAAAAACATCTTTGAAAAACCAAATGATTGCCGATACTGGTGTTATTTCCAGGGAAACTTCAACAGGCAAAACTATCTCCTTCACATGCTGAACAAACAAGATAAAATATTGACCAATTTTGCACAAAAAATTCTGAGATTAAAAAAAAAGAAGTCTGTAAATGAGATTGTGTTATGCTTCTCCCCTTATTGAATGTAATGAACATTATGTGCTTTTATTTATATTTTACAATATTCATCTACAGTTGATGTAATTTAATAATATTTCAGTGTTTCTAATAATATTTTTAAAGCCATCATATGTTGATTTAAATACAAAGATTGCATTTGCTTTCTTATATACTTATTTTATGATCTTTGATCCAAATAATTAATTATTTGAACAGCATAAGTACTTGCTCTGTGACCTTCAGATTTATGTTGGCATTCTAAACATGAAGTATTCCTTGGCAGCATCCTCAGACTGTGTGAAATTGCTCCCTTTGCAAGTGGACCAAATGCTCTCTTCCATAGCTGTGCCAGTTACAGCCAGAAGCTACTATATGATGAGGGAACACTGACATTCGTGTGACGTATTTGTACCTCCAAGCAGCTCCTTGAGTCCTTCCACAGAACAAGAACAGATTGTGATTACTACTGATCACTTCAGAATCCAACTAGAATAGTGAGCTGGCTGTTTTGGTTTCAAAACATCAGAAATTATTGCAAAAAAACCCCATTTGAATAAAAAGGCAAAGGATGAGTAATCCTGATAAAGACACACAACAGGAAAAGTAGTAAAGCACTCCACTTAACCTTGAGGTTAAGGTTACTGAATATTTTCAGCAGAGAACCCAGATGGAATATACTGAATTTTTCCTCTCAAAATTTTTCCTTCCTTCCTTCCTTCCTTCCTTCCTTCCTTCCTTCCTTCCTTCCTTCCTTCCTTCCTTCCTTCCTTCCTTCCTTCCTTCCCTCCTTCCTTCCTTCCTTCCTTCCTTCCTTCCTTCCTTCCTTCCTTCCTTCCCAATTTCTCTTTACATTATTTCACTTTTGCAAAAGCTACTTATGACCCAAATTCCACTAAAGGTTCCCAGCTTTTCTCCTTCTGTGAATGTCTTGCAAAAGAATTTTCAGTCCTCTCCTTTTGACATTATTTGTGTTCAGGATCCTGTAATATTTTCCAAAAACCAAACTGATTTTACTTACCTGAGAACTCGCTACTCCCTCTGTCCACCATTTAAGTTTACCTCCTTCCTCTGCATTTGAGCATAGCACATTTCCAGTCTCTCTCCCACAGAATTGTTATTTTGCCTGCTCCAAAACTTTCCTTGCTGCATTTTGTTGTATTGCTGTTCTCAATAATGTCCCCATGTTGTGATCAATGGAAGATTGGAGTGGGAAGATGGGATATCTACTGAGGCAAGGCTGTCCACAAACAATTCACCACTGCTCCTTCAGCTACAGTTTGGGCAAGAAAGAAGCTTTGACTTCTGGTCATAAATAATCAGGAAACAGCTCAGTCAGTTTCCAGAGTTGGAGCAGTTAGCAGCAGTCCTCTGCTCACTAAAGAGGTGGCTATCAGGTGATGGCATAGGGAATTGCCTGCAGCAGCAAACACAAAGAAGAAATTTTCTTGGGCCAAGACAGAATAACTTATATTGCCTTGTTTAAAACTTCTAATAATGTTAATATATACTTGAAACAGGGTATTACAAAGACAAATACTTTCCTTCAGCACAGTGGAGGAAGGCTATACTTCAGCAAAATTGATGCCAAGAAAATGAGACTTTCAGCAGGTTGTCCTCTTTTCTCTTTCAACCTTTGCCTGTTTACTTGTTTGTTTTTTGACTTTTCAGTGCTCATTTGTAGGGCAAAGTCTCTTTGATGTTGGGCTGTTAGATTAAGTGAAACAATAAATTCCTTATATGCTAATATCTACATCCTGAGTCAACAAGGATGCCTTTTGTCAGGAAGATAGATAATTAAATTACCCTTTCCCCAAGTAAACAGAGTTTTTGATCAAGGGAGACTTTCTCCATAGCTTTTGAAATGAGTACTGCATTGTGTCCTACCAAGCTGTCACTGTCTTTAATGAATCCTTGTTCTAAAGTGACTTTCTGATGTAGCTAATTTAGCTTGCTACTCAGTATGGATTTATGAAGAACTGTTTATTGAAGATAGGAAAGTTTATCATAATAGAGTGACTCAGCATTAGTTATATTTTTTTTTTAAGTTTTGAGTGATTTAATATTAATTAGACATGAGAGATTACAACAATAGAGATTGAAGTCTTCTGTTAAAAGAACAGTAACAAAGAACTAGCAATGTTCCTCATTCTTGACCAGAGGAGAGCTGAAAGATATCTGGGGACAAAATCCTAGAGTAGACTCCAACCTAATTTACTCCAGCACAATCTGATGAGCACGGTGATGAAATTGTCTATTTCCAAAGTATTTTTTAATGTGAACATATGGTTGTAATTGAGTGTTTAATTTTTAAAAATGCCAGATATTGATAACATGACTACAGAAGTGATACTGACATGAAAAAGATTATGTAAGGTACTACATCACAGCAGTAAATATATAAAAATCAGCTTGCTTCCTTCTCTCTTTTGGAAAAACTGGGGGGGGATACAATTCTGTTCCACAGTTCCAGAGGAAAGTCCTGTTTTGGAGTCAAGGAGTCAACCAACGTGTGGATAAATGTTAACGTAGTCTTCCTGGATTTCTGAAAGGCTTTTGACAAAGACCCTTACCAAAGGCTTTGGAAGTTAAGCAAAATGGCATAAAGCAGGAAAACCCTTTCCTATGCATAACAAATTGTTTGAAAGATAAGTAATAAGGGGTAGGGCTATGTTGACTTTCGGTGTGGTTCTTGTAGTGGAGTGACGAGGAGAGTTCTGCAGGGGTCAATACTAGAGGCTGTGCTGTTCAACATGGAACAAATGGCCTGAAAAAAGATTCAGAGAAGGGCAGAAATAGTTAAAAGCATGCAACAGCTAGGACAAAGGCTTGAGCAGGCAGGACTCATCAGCGTGGAAAAAGAACAACCTTGCACAATGTAAGAGAGGTCTATAAAATCATAACTGGTATGAAGTGGGTAAATGGTCTCTTGTAGTACAAAATCTAGGGACTATCAAACAAAGGTTTTAGGAGTCAGGTTGAAAGCAAAGAAAGAAAGGTGTGACAGAGTACAGACCTGTGGTACCCTGTGTCAAAGGACAGCGTGTGTACAAAAACTGTGTGGAGGTCAAGGGAAGATTGGGAGAGTACCTGAAAGAGGGATATATTGAGGGTTACAAAGCAGGCAAATCACAAGGCTGAGGCAAATCACATGGCTCAGGAAAGTCCCTGAGCTGAAATACCAAAGAATGACAGGGAGGATACTCCAGGGAAATGTCATATACACCTGCACTGTTTTTGTTCGCTTCCAGAAGTTCATTTATGTCTACCAAGTTGAGTCTGTACTGGACTGACTGGAGACTAAATAATGTGCCAGATGGACTCATGGTCTGACCACTGGTGACCTGTCTTCTATTTTTGTATTTATGTTAGACTTTAAATGCCTAGCTTTACAGAGTATATGCCATGGTATAGTGAAGCTACTTTATTAATATGTTCAATTGCAAATAGATATGCCTCAAATGTTAGAAGAAAAAAAGGAGTTTGGCATCTGAAATTTTAGATAGTGTTAAGCATACATCCTGAGAATCATACTAAACATATGAGTTTTTTGTGCATTGGTGTGCTGGGTTTATGTGGCAAGGTTTTGGTAGCAGGGCCCTGCAGGGGTGACTTTTGTGAGAAGACACCAGAAGCTGTCCCTGTGTTGGACAGAACCAGTTCCAGCTGGCTCTAAGAGAGACTCACTGCTAGCCAAAGCTGAGCCAGTCAGCAACAATGGTAGTGACTGTGTGATAACACACTTAAGAAGGGTAAAAAAATGCTGTGCAACAGCAGCTGAGAGAGGAGTGAGAATATGTGAGAGAAACAACTATGCAGACACCTAGGTCAGAGAAGGAGGTGGTAGAGGTGATCCAGGCACCAGAGCAGAGGTTCCCCTCCAGCCTGTGGTGAAGACCATAGTGAGACAGGCTGTCCCCCTGCAGCTCATGGAGGTCCATGGTGGAGCAGATATCCACACTGTGGCCTGTGGAGGACCCCATGTTGGAGCAGGTGGACATGCCCTGAATGAAGCTGCAGCCCATGGAAAGTCCATGCTGGAGCAGGATCCTGAGAGGAGCTGTGGCTTGTGGAGAGGAGCCCACGCAGGAGCAAGTTGTCTGGCAGGACATGTGATCCTGTGGGGGAACCCACACTGGAGCATTCCATTCCTGAAGGACTGTATCCTGTGGAAAGGACCCAAGATGGAGCAGTTCTTGAAGAACTGCAGCCTGTGGAAAGGACCTTTGTTGGAGAAGCTCATGAAGGGCTGTACCACATGGGAGGGACCCCACACTGGAGCAGGGGAATAGTGTGAGGAGGAAGGAGTGGCAGAGATAAGGTGTAATTAACTGATCGCAACCCTCATTCCCCGTCCCCCTGTGCTGCGCAGGTGAAGGAGGAGATAATAGAAGAGCTGGGAGTGAAGGTGAGCCTGGGATAAAGTGTGGAGGGCAGGGAAGCTGTTTTTAGAGTTGTTCTTATTTCTCATTATCCTACTGTGATTAATTGCCAATAAATTAAATTAGTTTTCCCCAAGTCAAGTCTGTTTCATCCATGATGGTAATTGGTAAATCATCTCCCTGTACTCATCTCAACCAAAGAGCTTTTAGTTGTAGTTTTTTCTCCCGCTGTTTTGTTGATGGAGGGGGAGTGATAGAGTGGCTTGGCATGCACCTGGTGGCCAGCCAAGGCCAATCCACAATAACAGTGTGTCACAATAACAAATTGGAGCATAAAAGCAAACCAAGTTGAACACCTAACAAAAAGTACCCTGGGCAACAGATACAGAATTTCCTAAAAGTGTTGTATCAAAATATATAGTTGAAAAAATAAATTATTATATTTGGACTGTCAACTGGACCTGCATATTACAATTTTTTTTCTCACTACTGCAGTGAAGCCCTTTTTAAAGCATAAAGTAAATTCATGCTCTATATTATTTGCAGATACTCAAAATCTCACTTGTACATGTCAGTGGCCTTGAGATACAGTGTATTCTCAATTCTCAGTGGAAGATACCAAAAAAATTGATGACCAAGGCAAGTAGAAATCCAGCAGAGGAGAAATAACGAGCTGATTGCAATCAGCTTAGCTTCTCCACAATATTTTGTTAATTCTTGTAAATAACTACAGTACTGTCAAGGTTGATTGTCGGGGAAACTTGGACACCTTTGCGTGAGGCAATACAACATTCACAGCAGCAGACTTATCCTAACGAATTAACAGTCTAACCAAACAAAACTGTTTCAGGTGGAAAAGATGTTGAACAGGCAGGTGGGAAAAAGGCAAATGCTAGTTCCAAAATTTACTTTGGAGTTGAAAAAGAAAGGAATAAAGGGAACAAAAATAGAAGTAATTAAATTAGTAGGAAAGAAATAAGTGGGCAAGGAGTGGGTATAGAAAGAGACTAAGATAAAAAGATTGTGAAAGGTGTAAGGAAAAAGGCTGAAACCAATAACAAGTCAGAATAGACAAAGAAAGTCCAAAGGAGTTGGACTTCCCTCTTTTGCTGGCTTTGTAGCCTGTACTGTATGTTAAGTATCTTGCTGGCTTCTTTTGTAAAATTTTCCCTAAATGGAAGAAAAAAATTTTCTGGCCTCTGGCTCCCCTTCCTCTGCCCTCAGTATTCCCAGTTACACAATTCTGTGTCCACACAAACACTAAGAAAGAATACCCCTTGAAGGCTCCTTCTTTCTCTCCTACTTTTTCTGGAGATAAAGGGTTCAGATAAAATGTTGGCTCCAGGTTTAGTAAGTTTTCAATGTATCATTAATCCAGAGTTCGAAATACATTGCATTTTGAACCACCAAGCTAATCAATAGTAGCAGTCTTTTATCCTTTACCAATCAAACAACAATATTCTGATTGTTTTACTGTGTTGTTAATGTGGAACATGCAGGTGTTCATACCAGGGAGCTTTGAATAGAGAGCAGAAAGGATTTTCTTGGCCATCATGCCGAGTTCTTTCCTATCCTTACACAAACATATCTTATGCTCCTGAACTTCTCCTGTCTCACTTTTAAACTAGTTAGATTTGTTCTTTAAGACCTTCCAGAACCTCACTCATTCTTCTAATTTCCAGCCTAAGTTTTCCCATTTATACTCATTTGTTCTTGTGTCAACCTTGTCTTTTAGTTTAAATAGCTTTCTCCTTCTTTAGCATTTATCTACCTCTGAAGTATTTATAGAGAGCAATGATATACCCTATCAGACTCCATTAAGTTATTTTAGTCTCCTCTTACAAGATAAGCTCTTTTTTCCCTGATCATCTTAGCAGCCCTTCTATGCAACTATTGCAGTTTAATTAATCTTTCTTAAACATCGGCTGTAAGAACAGTGTATGCAGTATTGCAGAGGAAGTCTTACCAGTGCCTTGTCTAATTGCACTAATACTTCCTTATCTCTAACAGTAATACTTTCCTTCACACATTCTAGGATTTCATTTCCTTTTTCATGATCACACAATATGTTTTATATCCATATTCTGGCTGATTAACCTACAGCCAAAAATTCACAACAAATTACAAATCTAATTATTTGTTCTCTGTACTTCCACCTCTGTTTTAGATATAACAAAATTACACCTAACTACAAAACAATGAAGTGTAAATACTTTTTTGAGAAATGATTGCCCATAATTGGCAAAGTTCAATGCTCTGTGTCTACCCCTATGTCTGTTGCAATTTTATGAAAAGTTTATTTTCTAACTTCACTTTCCACATGACGGAACTTCTCCTCAGTTGTGCCCAATGTTCCCAATGATGGTAAAACCAGAAAGGTTCAGTACTTTTGTGATAACTAGAGAAAAAGTTTACTTGTATAGCTTTGTTGATAGCATGTTTGCATATGACATCAAGGTTATAATTTAGCAAATTATTCAAATATATGCTCAGTATAAAAAAATCTTATTTAAGTTGTCTTGTGGCCTCATTTGTCCCAGAAACAGAGGGCTGAACCAACAAACTAATTTCATGTACACTTTACATTACACTATCACACAGATCTATTACAGATCACACACCAAAAGGTCATCAAGATAGCCAAGAAATTATGTTATTTCATTCCTAATTTACAAATTAATATGAAAATAATAATTTTGTAACTGATTGTTTAGTGCAATTTTTGTAACGGTGTCTTTAACAGGAGACACAACAGCTATACTATTCAGCTCCTTTTACAGTCATGGCTTGATTAAACTTTGTAAATACCAAGAGATCTTACCATGTAAATCTGCATTTCTGAGAAGTACTGTTGACACAAGCCATTACTTCCAATTACCCTGATGCTCAATTGCTATCTATCATGACAGATATGAAATTAACCCCTGTCAGAAGTGTTTATGATGTCAGAAGTGCCTGAACTGCCTGTTGCCTCATTCTTACCATTAAAATTACCACGAGGAAATTAGCTTCCTATGACTTGACCCCATGGCTTCCAAGAGCTTTAAATTTTTCTTCATAGATGTTAAATAGCTGAAGGTCAGTGTTATCTTCAGTTAAATATGTCAGCAGAATGGATTCATAAATTGGACTACTTATACTTTACACAAACAAGTAGAGGACTATTTTATTTATTACTGCTAGAACTTGGACTGAGAGCTGATAATGGGAGGGAAGTTGGTATCTGCAGTTTTATGACCACAATAGCCCTTTGTGAAATGCATTAGATGCTTCATATTTAAGTTATGGGCTTTCTTGTGCCTGATGACTTGTCTAACAATCTTGGATGTGCTCAGGTAAGCCGAGGCTCCTGGTCAGTATTTATAATATTGAAGCAGACTTTCTTTGATCTGGAAGGTTATGTATGTAGTACTGAATCAAACAGAGCCAAGGCCTGGGCTCAAACACCAGCCCATGATCATCTGCCCTGACTTACTTAGTAGACTCCCTGGTGCCACTTTGGGCTATGCAAACAAACTGCCCACTGATATAAGGCTGTGGCAATGTGCTCCCCCTCACCTGATCTTTTGCCACTGGCTCTGCTCAAGTGATAAGTACCAGTGACAGTCGTGATAAGATGCATGTGGTCATGATGGCTGCATCCAGCTCAAAGTGGAGTCACGGGAAACAAGTAACCACACAATAGCTGAGAGCTACTTTATGGATGTGTGTCCTTGTCCACCTAACCAGAGTGCTAATTAATATCCGACTCAGGCCACACTTGGCAGAAACTAACATCTGCAGCTGTTATGTAGGTATGACTATGAGCCAATCATCTTACCCCCATAAATACTGAGCCACCCAAGAGCCCTTTGAGCTCTCCTGCATGGCAGTGGGCTGTATGACAGGATCTCCCCTTGAGCAGGGATGCCTGTCAAGGTTAATCCTTGAGGTTGAGAGATTCCGTGGCACAACAGATGCTCAGTAAATGGCTAATAGCATGCTGAACTTTGAAATCTTAGCTAAGTGACATAAAGAATTGGTTGTGTACATGAAATCCTCTAGATATAAACTGTTGAACCAGTCTGGGGCTAGGATTGGATCCAGCCACCCCTAGACTCCTCTCTGAGAAGTTTAGAAAGCAAGGGTGTCCTTTCTGAACCTCGTGACTCAATGGGGGGGTCACCCTGACAGTTTGTCTGACCCTGTCCTCTGTGCAGTAAAAATCAAGTGCACCTTGCCATCAAATCTTGTTGAACCACTGTCACATTTACTAACAAATTTTGTTAACTCCTTGTAATATATTAATAAAATATATACTTTTGCTTCTCTCTCTTATGAGTGAAGTGTGCTCTCACTGTCTCTTTTGTGACAAAGGCGAGACGTGGTATTTACCATATACCTGTTAATGTGGACATGGGAGAAGAGAATCTGGGTGTGTGGACATGAGGCACACTGTGTCATTTGGCTGCAGGACCTGAGAATAGTATCTGGTTAATGGTTAATTTTTTACTCTTTTCCTTGGGAAAATCTGCTCCTTATATAGTATGTGTCTAGTCAAATTTAAATTTTTTTTTTTAACTGAAGCTTTTTGGTTTGATTGTGTTAGTTCTTAAGAGAAAGCACTTTAAAGATATGTATTTGATACAACTGTATTACCCAACTATGTACATTTGACTTGATTTCCAAAATATTTTCAGTTTAGCTCCACCACAGTAGGCTTAAAGTGTTCTGTGAGACTGAATTCTGACAACACTCTTTTCTACAGATACCTAATCTATTTTATCCTGCCTAGCTGTGATTTTTTATCCCACATTCATTACCACTGAGGCATCAAATTATTGCCTGATTTTTTGTGTTTTACTGTGTAGTACACATAACTTGTATTTTGTCTTTGGAGACTAGCCAGATAGTGAATTTTAAGCAGTGAGACTCATAGATGTCTAGAACAGACTATCACAGTCCCAAAACAGCTTTCACATCGGAGAAATAACTGTTTGAAATCAATCTAATTCAGAAATACATTGTATGATTTGTTTTAAGCAGGCTTTAAGTTTCACAGGATTGTGTTCTTAAAAATAATAAGTTTTTTTTAATCTATTTGAAGTAATTTTAAGTATACTTTATTTTTACACCAAATATACATGCATAATCTTTGCACATTTACATTTTAAGAGAGTAGCTTTGAAACATACCTTAGATGTTCTTTGATATTTCTTGACTTTCAAATGTTATTTAAGCCTCTCTTCTACCATGACAGAAACTGGCCTAAGTATAAATCTGGGAGAGAGTGCTAAGGACATATACGTGAAATGTTACGTAGAACTCTTATTTCCATTATATCTTGAGCTACTTTTACATTTACCCTCTTTTAAATTTACAATTATTCTGGGATTATTAAAAGTGTAAAACTGTGTACACATCATTCTCCTCAGATCTTTTCTTCAAATCTTTATCACTCGGAGTGGGAATACTGTTGATCATTATTATCAGTTCCAGCGCATGTTTCCACCCATCCATTTCTATTTACTTAAGAGAATATTCTAAATAAAAAGTGATTGGCTTTACATAATTCATCTCTTAAAATTACTAAGCCAAAGTTTGCCTAAATTATGACATAACTCAGTAACATTTCCAATATTACATCAGTGATCAGTTTGTCTTGTCCCTATTACATTAGTAAGTGTCGTGGTTTAACCCAGCAACTAAGCACTTCACAATAGCTTGCTCACTTCCCCCCAGTGGGATGGGGGGAAGAGAATTGGAAGGGTAGAAGTGAGAAGACTCATGGGTTGAGATAAGAAAAATTTAATAATGGAAATAAAATATACTAATACTACTACTACTACTAATAATTTTAAAAATTGTAATGAAAAGGAAAAAAACAAAGAGAGAAAAATAAAACCCAAGAAAAGACAAGTGACACAAATGAAAACAGTTGCTCACCACCAACTGACCAATACCTAGCCTGTCCCCAGAGAGCGTTCCCCTGGCCAACCTATCCCCTAGATTTATTGCTAAGCATGATGTCATATGGCATGGAACATCCCTTTGGTCAGTTGGGGTCAGCTGTCCCGACTGTGTCTCGTCCCAGCTTCTTGTACACCCACAGCCTACTCACTGGTGGGGTGTGGTGCGAAAGAGAAAAGACCTTGACTTTGCGTCAGCACTGCTCAGCAATAACTGAGACATGCCTGTATTACCAACGTTGTTTCCAGCACAAATCCAAGACATATTCCCATATAGATATTATAAAGAAAATTAACTCTACCCCAGCCAAAACCAGCACAGTAAGCATCACAGAACATCAAAATATACATATTTCAGTTTCTAAACAAATCAGGCTTTCTGACTCTCTTTTTGTTTCTTAATTTAAATAGTTGGAAAATTTCCTTGATAGTAGCATCTACTTTGAAAAGGATTGGAAGTCTAAGTACAGAATTAGACTAAAATACAACATATTACAGCTGACATCTGTGTAATGTTTATAATGTAACAGTTACATGCACAGTTATTAATAGCAGCATAAAGATAGGCATATAGTTTAAAAGATAAAAAGATGACAAGTAGAAAGAAATTTAGCTAAACCAAGCTAAGACATTCCAAGTGGAGGCAGCAGTTGAAATATTTCCAGTTAAAACCAGCAAAAACAACCTACAGAGATAGTCTTACAATTGGTATTATGAGACTTTCAGCAAGACAGAGATACACACTTTTATGTGTTTTGCTAAAAAAAAATCCCATGGAGGAGAAAAGGGAAGAGATGTATTTAATCTAGAGAGGCAAAACCTGTAGGAAGGTTCGGCAATGTACTCTGAATATACGAAAAACAAACAGGAAAGTGTTCTCTCTGTTCACTGGGGATAGAACATGTGGTAAAAGGCTTAAAGACAGCTGGAGACATTTGATTTTGCACAAGCAAAGCTTTGCAACAGTAAGGGCAGATAAGCGGGAGACTAACTTGTCTGGGAGTCTCTATCTCAGGGCGCTTTTAAGAAGAACAGAGATATATGATGTCAGTGATGATTAAATTGTCTTTCTTCTAGCCTTGAGAGAGTCGATAAACTAGAATAACTTCTGAGGTTCTGTGGTCTCTTACAACTGTGTGTAGACACTTGAGAATCATTGCTGAAAACACTGCCTTCTCTTGTCTGTTCACAGTAAAAGTGTTTGCTTAAGTTTCTGCAAGAAGAGGGCATTTGTAAACTGCAAGTGGTAAAATTCTTTCAAAATTGTTGTGGTGTGCTTGTTGTTTTTATGCTTTGGAGGTAGCTAATGGTGTTTGCTACAAGATCTAGACTATACTTTTATCTTCATGATATGAATCTCATTACTTGCCCCTAGGTATGGGCAACTGAACTGAGCCTTCCACTGATAATAAATTGTTCAACTGCAGCCTCCATAGTGACATGAAAAGGATTGCAAGCTATTAAAATTGTTTGCAAGACATCCTGTCAAACTGTCTGGCTGATTAATAAAGAGAAATCATCTGTAGAAAATAGAAATTTCTCCTTCAAACAGGGAAGCGGGGACCAGTTCACTGCAGCTAAGAGGAGGCCTTTTGTATATAAATCCTGAGAAAAAAAAGGTTATGCAATTCTGGGGTAGAAATAAGCTGGAAAAATACCAGAAGTGCGACACTTTTCATGCACAGGTTATCTGTCATTTCTAGTTCTGAATTGGGTCTGGGTTAAACACTGACTGGAACAGTTACTGGAAGGCAATGACAAAAGAAAGGTCTTTCTTGCTTTTTTACTATTTTATCTGTCTTAAAAAAACCCCAGATATTCTGAGAGGGAAAAAAGATTGAAGGAACACTCACTGGAGGACCAACTGGAACAAGCTGGGACTAAATATGTCCCTCCATTCCTAAAGATATGATAGCTGAAGTCTTTTCTCATCCAATTCAAAAGCCTAGTGTGTCATGGAAAAAAAGTCCAACTGAAGAGAAGTGTAATGTGGGAAGCTGTTATTTGAAACAATTATTCTGTGCAATTCCATGTATGTGTCCCTAAGTAAACCTAAAGGGCCAGAAATAACTGACTTGGACAGAATTAGTATATTTTGCTGACTATGTTAATGTCTTTTGTTTAAATTCCTTGGGATGGAATAAAGAATTCTGTTTTATGTATGTAGTCTTCCTAACATTCTTTGTTTCAGAATAAGATTAAATAAAATAAAACAGCACTCAGTGCTTACTTTCTTCAGTCTACATAATACCATTCATCCTGAGTCACAGAACCCTAGAGATGATAATGTGGATGCCTGAGCCCAGTTATTGCCATACATTTTAAGCATCTGTTGTTGACTCAATGCGCGTACCAGAGTAGAAGGAATATGAATATACATCTCAAGATAGTATGTAAAGTAAAATGCCTCTTACTTGGAAAGAAGCATCTAGAGAGACTAGAAAGCAGAAAGAGTTATGATGATGATGAATGCTGTTCTTATTAGGATATTTTTTTCTACAACAAGCCTTAAACACAATACCACTAATGCACATTTCATTTTACCTATATCAGTTACAATTTTTCCCTATAAATTCAACACATAAATTTGAGTTTTCAAATAAGTGATCAATAAAAAATATTTTTTTATCTTATTTTTTGAGATGAGTAAAGAACAGCTACCAGTATATCTTTTTATGAAATAAGGTTAGCTGAGACCTTGAAATAAAAATGGAATGAAGTCTGCAAGATAATAACAGGCAAAAGAAAATGTAGGTTTTTGTCTACGCTCTGCCTAGAGGAGCCAGTAACAACCAAACTCCCAACCATTACTGAATATTGATATGCTTTAGGGAGACCACTCTAACTTTAGATGGGGACTGTACACTTTCTGTTACTGTGAGAAAATCAAAACTCGCATCAAAGCACTCATCAGACAGCAGGCGTGCATGTGGCCAGATGGATAGGCAGTATCTGTCAAGAGCAATATAATCCTGCCATTTGCTGAACAGCAGCCAATAAAAATTCACTGCCTTTATGTAGCAAAGAGGCTTTAGTTTATTTCTAATTTCTGATTAATGCTCTATGAATGGATCTCTGGCCAGTGTGTGCTTTGAATCACGTGTGGCCATGGGGATACAACCCTTTGATTGACTTGCATATGGATCTCATTAGGAACTAGTGAAAGGCTATTTACAAAATGCATAAGGAAACAAACTGCCCCAAAATCAAAAGATATTAAAAAAAAATTGTTCTTTGACAGCAGAGACAACAATTGGGAAGCAGACCCCATGCTGAGCATGTAGTTAGCTGCTTAGCTTTCCTTTTAGTCAGGCAAAATATTTGATAAGTGATGAAAATTTGATCTTCAGGTACCTAGACATAGTCTATTGCTTAAAAAAAAAAATATTCCATGCCTTGACATATGGATCATGTAACTGCCAAGTACACCTCCTGTCTGGCTTTGGTGCAAGAACATATGATGCGGGGGACAGAGAGCTTGCTGAAGAACACCAGAAAGAGGAAAAGGCGGTAAATGGTTGGTAGCAAAATTGCACTCCAGATACCACCGTGCACAGTAATTGTATTGACCTTTAAGAAAAAACATACTAATGGAAATATATTTTTTAATTTGACTTAGTATTTGTAGTGGCTTTATATGAATTTTAAGCGGAAGCTCTGTCTACTGTATTTTTGCTAAAGGACTTTCAGCACATTTGTAAGTATTTGTGAAGGAAAGAGTAATGGATTCTTCAGATCATAGCAAAGTCCTACCTTTCTGAAGACAGAACAAGAAATTATTATAGAATTTAGCCTTTTCATGGAAATAGAAAATGGAAATTATCATTTTCAATTCAACTAAATAATTTTTGAGAGGATAAAAAACGATGAATTGTAAATAATTAAATCTATTAATACATATAATAATTTCTATAGTTCAAGAGATATGGTTTTATTATTTCATCACTTGTATGCATCTTTTTTATGGTATTTATAGATGTTTTGGCAGAGCATGAACATCTTTAATTAGAGTCATGCAGTGTGAAGTGCCAGAAGGAGACTTATCTTAGTGGTCTATATTTACTGAGTACTAATGAACATATTGCTTTGGATTTTATAAGTCAGGTCACTTTATGCTGACAAATTACAGTTGCTGGTTACATTTGCAGATGCTGAATGAATTGTAGTTGTTGCAATTGCCAGTGGAAAAGAAGCTGACACATGAAGTACTTGCACATGCAGTTTAGATATTGAGATATAAATACTGCATCCAGGGCTCCTATTGAATGAGGTTGTCTCACACCCTGCAGAAGAAACGGAACACCTCTGGCAGCTCTCCTCGGTGTAGTGTTGCGTCACACAACAGAAACACCTGCTCTCCATTTTGAGCATGGGTCTATGCCTTCATTCACGCTCTGGCTTTGATTCTTGCCCTTGGATCAAGATCAGAGGCAGGTTTGAAGAAGCTTCCAGGGAATTCTGGGGGAGAAAAATTGGACCTCATGTGCTTGTCGCTGTGGATCCAGCCTGTCTGCAGGCTGTATAGGCCAGCCAAAGCACAGCATATCCCATCTGTCTTGGTACAGATGTCAGGTGAGGACATGTGATGCTGTTCAAAGGACTGGCAGATGGAAGATTTAGGTAGCTTAAAATTTGCCCACTTTCCTGCTGTATATGCAGCAGCATCTGAAATGGAAGCATCTTACAGGCATTCAGATATGGATGCATTCAAAGAAGTCAGGAAGCCCACCTCTTTGGTGTCTGGCCAAGGCTTCTAAACACAATGTACGCTCAAACCAATTATTCAAAAATGAGGTAAGAATATCTTTTGTGTACCAAACTGCTCTCTATAAAAGGCTGTTATAATTTAAGAAAGAGGACTCTTGGAATTAGATAATCAGAATTCTTTGTCAAAGCTCTACAATTGACGTCACAAAGCACTATGGACTCAGCCTTTGAATTGGATTCTCTAAAGCACCTCTAGCAGTTAAAAACCTCTAAGACATTTTAAGAAGTGTTACTGAATTGTAGTATTTGGTCCAGTAACAGAGACTGGAAGAATCTTATGTCAGAAATTAATTATTTTAGTGCTGGACGTTTTTACTACTTTTGTCAGAATATGGTAGTCACATTTTACCTGGAGAGATCAAAAGAAGGAGCAGATCGTGGGATTATTTATTTCTGCCATCATAGTTTTCTGATAGCATTTCCTTCTATTTTGAAAACAACAATTTTTTTAAATCAATATGTTTTTAAGTATATTTCTGTATACATGCATATACTTACGTATAGGATAAATCCCAGGTGTGTGCAAATATGTGCACACATGCATTTATGACTTATTCACAGGATGTTACTTGATCTATGATTTATTTACAAAACGTTACTTCAGAATGTCTACAAGTTGACAGTTTATTAATATTAATGTATTCCAATTGCTTTGCATTATCCTGTTTATTGAACAATGAGAAAAAATAATATTAATGAACTCCAAGGAGACAAGCAAAATGGCTGTTGCTGTTTTAAATGAAAACTTGTGAAATGTCTTAAGGCAATTGTTTTGCATAGCGAAAAAAACATAGATCTTTACTATTTCATGACAAGCAACAACCTTGTCGCTTACTTTAAGCATGTCAGTCTTGCCCGGGACCAAATAAAAATAGACTTAGCTATACAAATAAAGAGGACTTCATGGGTCATATAAAATGTCTTCTTGTCCTAATAATACAAAATTATTTTAAAACCCCATACATGACATAAATAAGAGATTGCACATGCAAACACAGCAAAATGAGAAAAATTCATAACCTCTGAATTCCTTACAGATATGTACTGAATTTAGGCTTTTTATTATTTTATAAATTTATACCACTTAAGAATGGAATCAGATAAATTATTATTTTGCTGTGTATTGATCTGTTATATATTTTCTATGGTCAATATACATAAAAATTATGAAATCACTGGATTCAGTGAAATAAATGTAGCCTGTGAGGAAATTAAGAGCTTGCACAGGTACATGTAGTTTTTTAACATGCAATGTATGTAGACATATATGGTAATGAGGGGTTTTCTCCAAAGAAGGCGTTCAGTTTGACAGGCCTTTGAGCTTTTTGATAAAATCTTTGCCATATTCAAATCAACATGAGCTCTTCTACTGTCTTCGGTATGATCAATATTTCATGTATTGTAGCTAAGGAGTAAAACCCTTGATGTTGTAGGCAACTGCAGATAAAGAAGACAGGTGACTTTTTCTGATTAAAACCATATTATGAACACTTGCTCATCTTGGAATATTAAGAGAGGCGAGTAGTAGGCACCTGAAGCAGCTGAGGTTGAAGCAGACTACCTGCTGTGTGACTCAAAATATAGAAGCTGAATGGATTCTTGGGACGTTTAGAAGGGATATGATATCGTGGAAGGCTTAATACTCTAGTGGCTTTTAGTATTTCATATGCTTGAATAGAATTGCACAACTGTTATCCTACATTTACATCAAGATATTTTTGCTCCCAAAAGGCATACCATAGAAACAAAATGTTAGGCGAGTTCAAAAGAAGTCCTACTACTAAAGAAACAACTGATTATGAGAGTTTCATGTGTTGATTTGAGATGCACTGCCAGTGTGAAATGGTACAGCTATTCAAGATACTCTTGTTAGTAATGGTTTTGTGGCGTGCATGTAATTTCTAGTTAATTTCCCATCTCTGTAATAGGTATTCTGTCTTTGTATTAGGGATAATAAAGGATATAAATTTAACTCACTGGACATTTCATAGTGAGACTTGTGTTGAAATGTTTCACAAAAGAGGTATATTTTGAGAGACTAGAAGTGATAGTAGATGCTTGTGATCTGATTTGAATCTTGACATTTGTCTTTCAATCAGCAATAGCTGTACACTTCCTTGTATCAAAGAGAATTTCAAAGAATGCCTATGAGAAATAAAGGAGTCACACAAAAAATTCACTGTAAAAAAAACCACAGAATAGAAGGGAACATGGTATGTAATGCAGTTTTGATTTTACAATTTCTGATTATTTATTTTCAAAGTAAATATTTACATGTTCTGGATTCCTTGTTCATAACAATATATAAATCAGGTCAAAACATTTAATGTGAAAAATTGTTCCTCTTTTTCTGATTGACAAATTTTAGCCATTTGGAAGGACAGATACTATTGTTATTGCATATTAATTTAATTTCTGTCTCAGCAAAAGAGAAATTTGTCTATTAACAAAGTATTTTTTTCAGTGTGAGATTCAGTTTTCTTTTGTAGAAGAAGCCTGGATATAGGCAATTCACATGTGTAATTTTTGACTTTCAGTCCCCAGTATGTCATACTGATAAATGTCATCTGTCTCTCCAACATAGTTCAGGTTTTCTGTTGACAGTGCACACAAAGATTCTGGATAGGACCATGTAAAAATTAATTAAAGTTGTCATTTTTTGTGTAGTCGTCTATTGTGGCAGTTAACACATCTGCTCAGAGGAAGAAATAAATTTGTTAAAAAAGATCATAAACAAAAAAAACCACCTTAAAAATTATGTCATGTACCTCTCACTTTAAGATCTGTTTGTTACTAAGATGCCAGCCTGGAAACTTTCTTTCCCCACTCTCATTTTTGTGCTTTCTTCCATGCTCATAAATTGAATGAAATGACTTCTCTCAACCCTATGACAAACCCCTATCTTCTGTTCATTCAAATTGTTGTAAAAATACATTGCTCTCAATGAACCACAAAACTAAACCCTTCTCTATCACACTGATATGCTGGATTTGAATTTATTTATAAAATATTACTAAAATAGTGATAATAGTCAGAAAACCTAAATTTGGTCCTTTCTCTGATCCTAGCAGGATGTTTTCGGCATTCCAAATTCTTGGTCTTTCCCATTGTTTTGATTAGATATAGAATCATAGAATCATAGAATCATTATGGTTGGAAAAGATCTCTAAGATCATCAAGTCCAGCCCTCAACCCAACACCACCATGCCTCCTAAACCATGTCCCAAAGTGCCACGTCTACATGTTTTTTGAACGCTCCCAGGGATGGTGACTCCATCACCTCTCTGGGCAGCCTGTTCCAATGCCTGACCACTCTTTCAGTAAAGAAATTTTTCCTAATATCCGATCTAAACCTCCCCTGGCACAGCTTTAAGCCATTTCCTCTCATCCTATCACTAGTAACTTGGGAGAAGAGACCAACACCCACCTCGCTACAACCTCCTTTCAGGTAGTTGTAGAGAGTGATAAGGTCTCCCTTCAGCATCCTCTTCTCCAGACTAAACAACCCCAGTTCCCTCAGCCGCTCCTCATAAGACCTACTCTCCAGACCCTTCATCAGCTTTGTTGGTCTTCTCTGGACACACTCCAGCACCTCAATGTCCTTCTTGTAGTGAGGGGCCCAAAACTGAACACAGTATTCAAGGTGCAGCCTCACCAGTGTCAAGTGCAGGGGCACGATCACTTCCTCACTCCTGCTGGCCACACTATTCCTGATACAAGCCAGGGTGCTGTTGGCCTTCTTGGCCACCTGGGCACACTGCTGGCTCATGTTCAGCCAGCTGTCAACCAGCACCCCCAGGTCCTTCTCAGCCGGGCAGCTTTCCAGCCACTCTTCCCCAAGCCTGGAGCATTGCATGGGGTTGTTGTGACCCAAGTGCAAGACCCGGCACTTGGCCTTGTTAAACCTCATACAACTGGCCTTGGCCCATTGATTCCGCCTGTCCAGATCCCTCTGCAGAGCCTTCCTACCCTCAAGCAGATTGACATTCCCACCCAACTTGGAATCGTCTGCACACTTACTGAGGGTGCACTCAATCCCAGATCATTGATAAAGATATTAAACAAGACTGGCCTGAAAACTGAGCCCTGGGGAACACTGCTCGTGACTGGTTGCCAGCTGAATTTAGCTGTGTTCACCACAACTCTCTGGGCTTGGACATCCAGCCAGTTTTTTACCCAGGAAAGAGTACACCTGTCTAAGCCATGAGCCGCCAGCTTCTCTAGGAGGACGCTGTGGGAGACTCTGCCAAAGGCTTTGCTAAAGTCCAGGTAGACAACATCCACAGCCTCTCCCTCATCCACTGGGCGGGTCACATGGTCATAGAAGGAGATCAGGTTGGTCAGGCAGGACCTGCCTTTCATGAAGCCATGCTGGCTGGGCCTGATCCCCCGGTTGTCCTGCACATGCCTGGTGAGGTCACTCAAGATGTATCGCTCCATAACCTTCCCCGGTACCGAGGTCAGGCTGACAGGCCTGTTATTCCCTGGATCCTCCTTCCGGCCCTTCTTTTAGATGGGCGTCACATTGGCAAGCCCCCAGTCATGTGGGACCTCCCCTGTTAACCAGGACTGCTGAGAAATGATGGAGGGTGGCTGGCAAGCTCCTCCGCCAGCTCCTTCAGTACTCTCAGGTATATCCCATCCAATATATCACAATAGCAATTCTGAAATTAAAACTACTGGAGATCTGTCACAACTAAGGTATTTTACATTCTTTGAAGATGTGACTCTCCTTTTCATTTTCCCTTCTTCATGCTCCTTTTAAAGGCTAAAGCAGTTTGAATAAGCCTGTAAGATCACGCATCAAGCCAAGACACAATTCAATTCTGTATGTTTGGCCCATAATCTGATCTAGTAAATGCTTGCGTGAAAGGCCATGCTGAGCAAGAGAGGGACACACCAAGAAGATGTTCAGTGGCCTGGCACTATTATGGGTTACAGGACAGGCTGAGAAGAAGCTCTCAGCTAAACAGCCTCTGAGGAGGTGACTATATTACATGACAAACATTTTTCCAGTCTGAAAATATCAAGCAGTTACTGTTACTTACAGATGTTCGGTCGGCCTTCTCTGGGGTTGGGATATGCAATTGTGCTGTGTATAAAAGAATAAAGAGCAAAGTCTTTCCAACAGCCTTTCACTGCCTTGCAATGCCACAGGCTTCTGGTTGTCTGTGTGTAACTCTTAAATCAAATAAATTATAGCAGCTAAAATTGTATTTTCTTTTGGCTACCAAAAGGTCAAGGATGAGTGACCTAATTATGAGACTCTAAGTTCTGTTTTGTTCCTCTTTCCTCTGGCTCTCCTACTTCAGGTCTAAAATTTATTACGTGGGAGGATGTTTTATATTTAGGAGATCTTCGTCTAGCTGAATAGTATCTTTATTTATATTTGCATTGACAGACTGGTACAATATCATCATGCCAACATGTGAGCATACACTCTTGCAGAAAACAAAATGGTTTAGGCTTATCCAGCAGGATTACGCTGCAGGACGCATTTTCAAATACAAATCACTTGACATTTAAATTCTTGAGAATGTTAACAATGTCAGAAATTATTACTGCAATGTACCATACTATATTTGTATTCTCTGCTTGAATTACAAAAATAAGTTGTTAAAATAACAGTCTTCATTTATCATTGTCCTGCGGCTTAGTGATATTTGCTGGTTTTGTCATTTTGGTTAAAATGAGGTTTTGTTATAATTGGATCAGTACAAAAAACTTGCTTCAGGTTACAAATCCAAATCTAATTTCTGTGGCCCAAGATGTTTTTTTTTTAACCTAGCATGAAACAGTACTTGTTTGAAACAAGTTTTGCAAAATAAAAACAAACAAAATCATCACTATTGAAGAAATGTTATTTAAATAATCCAGGCAGTTAAATAATTCAGATAAACTATATTACTTTCTTAGTATCCAGAAGGTCATAACTGAGAATGCTGAAGATTTAGATGAACTCCAATAATAATTTTTTTTTTAAGCCCTAGGTTTTAAAGCTGTTAATTCTCTTTTAACGAGTTTGTTTTTACTACTGTCATACAACTATGTGTCTGAACCAGTCTTTTTCAGAGTTCCTTTTTTAGGTTGTATTTGAAATGGTTTTGATGAAATAATATATTATAATCACAACTGTCATTTACACCTGAGTGGTTTTATTCCTGTAAATAACAGTTCTAATTATTTAGTCTTTCAAGGAAGGCAACTCTGAAGTGTTGAAAACCTTGCTTGAAATTTAAGTTGATATTATAGACTCTTTCGCAGTGTTTTACATACAGACTAATTATCACAAGAATGTTGTTAATGTAAAGAAATCATTAAAACTCTAGATAGCTCATTTAAATTATTTAGTATATTTTCGTTATAATAATTTTTGTAATTGCAATGATTCTACTAAGTGCAAGAATTTCAAATCATATATTCCTCCTTTTGCTATTGCACCATAAATTATACCTAGCATTGAAATTTTATTTGTGTTTCATCTACCCCACTGCCCCAATTTCTGCTATTTCTCCCTGAAAAAAATAATAAATAAAACTTTAGAATGTGGAAATCAAAATTAGACATATCACGAAGACAATGGATGCTATTGCTAGCAGTAGAGCAGTGCGTGAATGTATGTTTACATTATTTTGTCCACTAGTTTTAAATGCTTCATATGTAATATCAAATTATGCAATAAGAAAAATTAACAAAAAAATTCCCTAAAGACATTTCCATAGCTTTTCTGGAAATAGGAGTCATTGGCCAATTCAAGGGGAGTCATTAGATTCACTTGAATGCAACAAAGCCTAGATCCTCAGATATTTTAGCTATTGATCAACCGTGCTTCCACTGCATCAACATCTTCTCTCTTTCACACTTTACCCCAATAAGGAGTAGGCTAAGGGTGGGCAAGAGGCTGGGAGGGGACACAGATGGGACAGCTGACACCAGCTGACCAGAGGGATGTTCAATGCTCTTTAATGTCATGCTCAGCAATAAAAACTGGGGGTGGTGGTGAGCTTTTTCCAGAGTAGCTGTTACCTGGAGACTGGCTGGGCTTTGGTCGGCTGATGGGAGGTGGTGAGTGTCTTTGCATCACTTGCTTGTTTGTGTTTTTTCTCTTTCCTTCACTTGTTAAATTGTCTTTATCTTGACTCGTGCTTTTCTCACTTCTGCTCTTCTGATCCTCTCTCCTATCCTGCTGGTAGCAGTGAGGGTAGAAATGAGCAAGTGGCTGGGTAGTGCTTAGCGCCAGGCTGGGGTTAACCCACCACCCTCTTTTAGACACAGAGGCATTTAAATTATGCCTAAGAAATTATACTGGCAGTAGTGATGAATAAGGAGAGAAGAGAAAAAAACAAATAAAAACCCGATTGATGAAACTGGTGCAAAGAAGCATTTTCTGCTTGATTCAATGAAGATCTCTTCCTTGGTAATGATATAACCACTGCTCCGTAACAGCAAGACATGAGCTGAGACCCACATCTGCAAAAGCGTTAAGAGTCATGTGTGAACCGTGTTTTAAGAGCAGCCTCATTAACATGTTTGAGACCTTACAAAGATGACGACTTACTCTCTACACTGTTTAGCTCTTGGGTAGGGGTGCTGAAGGCTAGTTTAAGGACAAATCAGCCAACAGAGTCGGGAGCCAATGAAGAGTCTTGCTGTAGAAAAAAAAATATCTGAGAAAGCTGTGAGGATGTTAAGAGAGAGGGACAATCCCATGGCTTGTGTCTTCCTTTACCAGCAGAGTGTGCTGGGATCCTCATGATGCTTGGACAGTAGTCAGAAGTGTGTGCATTTTGGCTCTATCCATGGTTTAGCACAAGACAAAGTATGAGAAGTCCTTTGGCAGTGCTCTGCCTGGCTATACTGAGAAATGTGGCTAGGTTATTTTCAGGCCCCAGATGTTCCACTGATTTTAGCGGGAGTACAGTGCCAAAATAACCTTGAGAAACTCAGCATAAGAGAGGTGAACTCTCTTGAAGCTATGCTGACTATGTGATTTAGAGACTTTTATTAAAGGCCAAAAAATATGTACAACCATTTCTCTTACTCTTTTTGTGAACCTTCCGGGAGGTAATTTTCCTGGCTATCTCTAAAATAGATCAACTTTTGGAGCTGTAAAAGCAATAACAGCAAGGAGGATTAATCCAACATTAGGGGTTTTTATTACTTTTTCTGGCAGGGTATTTGGTCCTGCTACTCAAACAACACAGCCTACTCCTTTTCTTTATCTGTAACAGTTTGTTTTACTCAAGCCTTCTAAAACTTGAACTCTTGTAATAACCACAGCACTGCATTCTGATACACTAGTTATTTCAAATACCCTTTAGCTGACCCTTTTTATTCTAACAGAAAGAAAGAGCAGATTAACTTTGATAGACAAGAATGTAAATAATTAAAATTTCAGAAATATGACAGAAAAATTACTATCTTGTGTAAGTGTATGACTCTATTAAAGATCAGAAAATGTGACAAATTAAATGCGACAAACAAACAAATTAAGTCCTTTTAAATGCTACTTAAAAATAGTTTTGGTCTACAAGCAGAGTTACTATGACATATATTCCATTGGGACAAGAACAAATTTGTTTTTTATCATTCTTAGATCACTTACAGTGTTTGTTTTAATCATTTTCACATGAATGCTACTTTTATGTAATGCCAAATATCTGGTGTACATTTTTGTGAATTAAAGTCTAAAATAAGGTGAGCACACATGGTCAAAGTTTCCTGGTAAGTGCTAAGTGTTTTCTTCAAATACAAACAGTCTGTGCACTAATAGAGCTGTGTTTCAAGGACACCAAACTAACTGATTAAATGACATGTACAACTTAGATAACTGGATGTCCTCAGGAGTTTTACTTATAAAGTGGCTTTGCTGGACATTGAGCTGGACACAAGGACAAGATTGCCAGTCATGCAGAACTGAAGCGAAATGGCAATTCCTCCTTAATTATTATGTAAGAGCTGTTAAGAGTCATATTTTGTTTATACATGGACTCACTCGGTGAGCAAACCAGAGTCCTCCAAGCACAAAAGCTTAGCCTAAAAAAGTAGAATATAGCCAATCTATTTCACTACACTACTGATGTTCTGTGGCAGGTGAGTCATCCTGAATAGGATAAAATTGCTAAATTGTCCTGCAAATGACTTTTTAATTGCAACTTCCAGAAAGTCAAACGAATGATACAACATATAAAAATGTGGGATTTTTCTAACTGGTGAGGATAAAATCTAAATGGACATCAGAATGCAAAGCTCAGTAGAAAACCAGACTCTCAACAGATAGGTGTTCAGAGTTCAAAGAATTTACTACCATTTGTAGCTAGAGCTCCTGCTCTGGATTTTTTCTTCTTTGTTTAGACATTCATATTATTTAGATGCCTACCCAGAGTTTGAAATCATATGCATTGGGCCATGATTGGGGAAGACAGCTAAAAGCACTTTGTAATGTGGCAGTCCAGGAGGATGAATATTGTTAACTGAAAAACTTCTCACAAGGACTGATTTTGGTGATTACATTTTGACTTTGGTTAAATGAAAAAAAATTCTCATGTTTCAGGCTTGGAAATATGTCTTTTCATTTTCTGGATGTCACTCAACTGCTAACTTCAAATATCATTCAGTTTTGATATGAATGCTTTCTACACCCATAAAGTTCTTCTTGTATGTATAGCCAGAAGTCCTAAGAGGACTGAACAGTTTGGCACCTAGCCCAGACCTAACAATCCATACATTAGGCAATTCTCAACCTAACTTAAAAGAGGCTTGATTGAGTCTGAAGGGTTTCAGTGAAACTGTGCTCCTGCCTGCCAGAGAGGGTTCAAGAAAAATCAGTTCTGGTGTGTTTTACAGCGCAGCTGAGGGCTCATGTAGAGGTGACCACTTAAAAGCTCTTTGGTAAAAGATTCCTCTGAGGATATTGGAAACTGTGGTTTGATTTCTGCTTTTGCTTGGATTCAGACATGCCTTTCTGGATTAGATACTAATCATGATGACATAAACTTTTCTAAAATATTGGTATGTGCTCACCCCCTCTTCGAATCATCTGTTTCAAGAGAGCATTGTTCCAAAATCAGTAATACTAAGACTAAGAGACAACACACCTGCCTGACTGAGTAGTTCTATTGCTGGGACTTCAGTAACAATTCTGCCCTAGGCACCCCTTCTTCCTTCAAAGATCTGATATATTTTGGGCAAAACATTCATTGGATAAAAAATAAAAAAGAAAGACTAACTGAAGAAGGAACAGGAGCTTGGAATCCTTACCACCTCAGCAACTCTCCTAACTGCTAAGGGTTTTTTTTTCAATGTCTCTCCTTTCGTCCCACCAAATAATTTTGAGATCTTTTTTGAATGAAGGAAAAGCTTGAAAATTATATTGCAGGGCTGCCTGGCAGTAAAAAATTACTAGCAACTTATATAGTTGAAATACTGTCAGAAATAACTGGAACTGTGGTGAAATTCTCCATGCTCAGAATTTTGACCACTGAAATGAGAGGGTAAGTGTTGCTACTTCATTGAAATAGAAAAGATTAACCATGGAAGTTTTTAATTACAGTCAAGAGCATAGATCTCAGGTGGAAGGAGATATCTTCCCTCACACCTGAGTTAGACAGTTGAGCTTAAGAAAATGGTGGAGATACTCCTATTCTTAGAGGTTTGCAGCTGGTTAATTTAAACACTTACTTCTCTGCCCTATTCCCCCTCCCCCCAACTTCAAGTTCATTTTAGCTTGCATGTTTACTTTTATGGCCTCTTTAGGGATTCTAGGTAATATAACCTTTGGTCTGCACTGTAGGGACTAGGCACCTGGAAGTTAGATGTTCAACTTTGCTATCCCTGCTCTTCCCCAAGTTCCTAATTGGATCGAGCTTTCTATCTCACTCCCTTTTCTTGCTATTTCAGATGCACAATGTTTATTCAATCACGGTTTAGTTCAGAATGCATAAAATATGATTTTCATAAGGAAGTCTCACGCTTTGAAGGAGAAATTGCAGGGTTTTCTTGGTATGTACGAACCACACTGAGTACTGCTATAGACAGCCATTAGCTATCTCTAAATCTAACAAGAGAAGAAAATTCAGGGTAAGACATTTACAGGAAGCACTGCATTTCCTTTGCCTAAGAGATTTTGATAATTAAAAATTTTCAGTGGTTTTATGGTTTTGGAGCAATTGGTTTTGTTATATTGGTTTTGGGTTGATTCACCTTTGTGCACTGTGGGAGAAAGCCAGTAAACTTTAAAAGTGAAAAACCCATTAAGCACGCTTTGTTAAGGGCAGAACAGGTAAACAAAGACAAAATAATAATATTAATAATAAAAGCTCTCCTCAAAGCAGATAAATATCTCCCAGAATTATTTTAAAGGTGCACTATCTAATGTAGACCATTACACTTTAAAAAGAAGTACATCTGTCAGCTTCTGTGACACTACACAAAAAAGTTATTTGGAAAAGATGAGGAAGGATTCCAGCAACAACTAAGTACAGACCTGCAAATATTCAGCTGTTCAAGCTCTCGTTTACTTCAGTAGATAATCTGGACAGGAGAAGTTAGTAAACCCAAGTACACTCAAAGTATTTAATTTTAAGGGGATTATTCAAATAAAGTGTATTTAAATGACATGGTGAGATAGGTAAAATAAAATGTAGAAACCAGAAAAAATCATGGCTATAAGAGCACTGGATGTACTGCATATTAAAGACAACCATAATGAATTAGTTATGTGAAAAGTTCCTCAGAAGTCATTTTTACATGTAGAAGATGACAGCAACGAAAAGAAGAAGGGTAACAGAGAATTATTAAAGTGATACTGGATGAAGATAAGAGATGGCCATGTAAAACGGCTCTGCATTAATTCATTTGTAAATTACTTTAAACTCTTGTTTCCCTTACAGTTCCATCCTAGCTCTTAAGGTTATTTTAAGGACTAACCTACACATTTTGAGAGGGACAGAAGAGAACGCTAGAAAGGAGAGAAGATGAAACAGATAATCATTGAGGGGAAAATAATGGGACTCTTTTTTTTCCTGTAAACTAAGCAAGTGACACCATCTAAGCAGAATAGTGAAATACAAGCAATTGCTGTCATCTTTGGTATGTTCTGCTGCTGCCTTCTTGAGAAGTTTATAAATGAATAAAATAGCTAGGGGCACCTGAACTAGATTATATTAGAATATTAAACTCAATTAAATGAACTATGTATGAAAATAACTTTGGGGCACAGAATCACTGTCAGCTCTAAACTACTCTCCCACAAACTTAAACCAACATTTACACTGAAGGAAAAAGTGAAAGCTATGTAAATGTCCATGAAAATATCAGCTGGAAATACATCCAGAATTACGTTAATTATTAATTACCTCTATTAAGTTAAGAGAATGGATTAACTTGATTTAGGGAGCTTCTGTTAACTTTGAATGGTGCAAAATTCTCAGCCAGTTCTTGACTGATGTAAAATTCAGTGGATTTGATTTTTTCATATCTGGAAAGATTTGCAGTTCTTAATTTTGCTTCAGGCTTTGCACTTAAATGAACTCAAAATGAAGCTTACTCCTTTTAAATGTAAATCACTGAATAACAGCAGAAGGCTGGGCCAGAGCAGCCTCATACTGACTCTTATGCACAGCAGACTGGGAAACGATAGCCTATTGCACAGTAGTGTTTGTAAAATGTGAATCTTTATTAAGGGAAGAAGAAAGTACAAGACTAGTAGGGGGAGCAACAGTATAAGGAGGTCAGGGAATAAATTTACATTTCAGCCACACACCCACTAATAAGGCTGTAAAATCCATGCTGTGGCAATGACTCCTTTTCAGGTTTGGCATTATATATGGGGAACCTACATTCATCCACCGCCATCAGCCTTCCAGGGCTGGCAGAAATTCATTGTAATTTTCCTCTACAAGGTAGCAGCCCCTCACTTGCATTTATTCTGATGGCTGACAACAAACACACATCTTCTGGTAATGCCGTTAACTGTGAAGAGTCTGTTGAAAGTGAGGTCGTTTTGCAAGCTTTTGTGAAAAGCTGTTGGAAAAGGTCTGAGTTATTGAAAAAGTAATTATAGGATTGCTTCTAATTAGATTACACAGTTCTCTGGGGAAACACAAAGATGTTGTGGTTTGACATTTTGGCCCCACACACTGCCATGCAACCACGTTTAGCTAAAAGAAAATTTTGCCAGGGTGAATAAGACATATCTCAGGAAGAAAGTGGTGAGAGAACTGTGGATTAGACTTCAGTAAAGCCAGATTTTTAATTAGAAGATGCAACTCAGATGACTTCAAAACCCCATACAAGAGGCTTATTATTTAATATAAAAAGGAGTGTTGAAATAGTAGGGTTTTATTTTCTAATGAAAAGATTTTAATGAAAAAATGGCAATGTTTTTTAGCTTGTCATTATTGTTTGTATAGTGTTCTTTAGCTGATTCTAACTCTTTTGATATCCCTAATTCATTTGTGTGGATTGCAGTGTATTTAATGAGAAATGCAGTGCTGATCGTTTTGTTTTTCATCCCCTTTTGTTATAGACAACAGATGAGGCAGACATTTACAATGATCAATCAGTGCCAATTTGTAGAATTATTTTGGCTGTTTCTGCAACCTGAATGCCTGATTTTTCCGGAAATAATCCCACAAAAAACAGAAGTAGAATATAAGCATTTCAAAAGTGTTTGTCTCTTTTGAACATAACTGCTTCTCTTGAATCGGAGAAAATGATGATATCAGTTAGAAGGCATAGTTAATTACCATACCGTTCATTAGTTTAATTAACATATCCTGCCTTTAGAAAAGTCTGTGTCTGGAGTATTTAAGGAATTATCTGATAAAGATGCAAGTCTTACAATGGAATTCTGGAATTTCCAAGATTTAAACTTTTGCAAGTCTCCCTCCATGAGCTATTCCTTTAAAGACTTGATGAAAACATTTGAGCTGGTGCCTTCAGTGCTAACAGCAATCAGCTTGCTGATCACAGATAAGGTGGGTCACCAGGCTACCTACCATTATCCTGTCATCCTCTGGGTTTGTATCAGTATTTGTAACAGCTCTATTAATAAATGTGAGGTAGAATACACTGAGCACCACCATAATGATTGGTCCCAATCTGGGAAAGTGGTGTTGTGTTAGACAGACATCTGCTCCAAGCTGATTAGGAATCAGAATGAACTGACTAGGAAAATATCCAAGCAAATGGAAATAGAAATCCCATTTCTAAAAATAGGATTTTTTTAAAAATAAGTTTTCAAATCAAGAGAACTCCTCTGTTAATTCTGTTTTACTGCTAAAGTAAAAATCATAGGGCAACTTCTGAGTCTAGATTCAGGTGGTTGATGCGAGATGATGGAGAAAACTCTGCAAAAGCATTCCTGACTTCATCAGAATAAAAGTGGAAATTCTTGTTTTCTATGGAACCATAATTTTTCCTTTAATATTTTTCCAAAGGGATTCCAAACTGGCTAATTCAAAGTGTTTTTTTCTCTTCCTTTCATAATACATGATGTTTAAAACAGAAAAAATGATCTGGCAAACAAATATGGGAAAAAAAGATTGTTGCTGGTCAGCAGGAAAAAGAAATGTCAGGACTGTTTGCATGTTCATGCAAGCATATCAGATACGTACCAATCAGATGTGAATTCACATCCAAATCTCCTCAGCTGACTTTGTTAAAAGTGTTTTAACTACAGTTGATTCCTTTACAGGTAATACAACCTACAATATCAAAAGGTAAGTAGTCCAACACAGCCAGCATCTATTAAGTATCAGGGTCTTAAAGTCTAAGAACACAAAATATCAGTGAAGAACGAAAAAAACCCAACAACCCCAAACCGAAAAACAACAAACCACCCACCAAATGATCTACAGCTCCATGGAGCATACAGAATTCAGATGCATATCCTAGAAGGTCAAATTTTGCCCTTTAGTTTCTGTAATTTTCAAAAATGATTGTTGGTTTATGATAAAGTTTAGAAGAACATATTTTTTATTTCAACGCATCAAAAGCTATTAGAGAATTTCCATTGCCTTGTATGTCACTGAAGCATTTATGGACTTTTATTTTTACTTTTGACCAGAATAATGGAAGGGATGCCGTTCTGAACTATAAACCAAAGAGCTGTTTCAATGAACAGAGCCAATATATTGTTTTTGGAATTGCTGGAAAGAGGAAGATATGGGTAGAAAGGTGGGGAAGACTGGCTGATTGTTTCTGATCAACTGTGCATGGATGCCATTAACTTATTGAATTTTTACTAGTTATTGATACCTGATATTTATGAAAATTAAAGTAATATCTACTTACAGCTTAGGTATTCTGTTTTCTATCAGCTCCATCAAGTCCATAATTACGTATTTTCATGCATTCATTAAGCTATACCTTGGGTTAAGACAAGAAAAATAAACATCTGAACATAATATTTGATGAGATAGCTATTAAAGACTGTCAATAAATGAATGGACTGAGCCTGATGGTGTGATGGTTTAAGCCTAAGAAAACTAGGTCAGTCCTCTCAAGAAGGAATGAAAAAAGGCCCAGGAAGAAAATAAATCTGAGCTACTGGTTTCATCTTTAAAAACAGATTTGAGAAACTGAAGGATCTCACATAGGAACACAGAGAAGCTTTCTGAATAAGGAGTTAGCTTAAGTAGGAAATGACTTGTGAATATTTTAGTATTTTGTCCATCTCACTTTATTTTCTTCCATCTGAGATAAAGACTGATATACATTGCAGAAACCTGGTTGTACTCGCTTCGACTATCAGATAATCCTGATGGGGTAAATCACATTTGCTGTTGTTTGGAAATCTGAGAAATAGCATGTTTACAGCGTGAAATTATTAGCACTACATTTGGGGGGTCCACTGCATGTTGGTCTTCTCTCACATTCCTGCTGGTCAAATTCACCCTTGTTAAATTCAAGAAGGCAATACTCTGGGAAAACCACTCCCTTGACTGAAAGCAGGGCCATATTCAGCTTCTTTTAAAAAAGAGATGAAACTCACTTTATGGGAATCATATGCTATTATCTGTAGTAGGAAATAAGACAAGGCCAGCAGACATGGAACAATATGTTTGTGCACTATTAAGCTTATTTACCCTGCTACTGGGAAAGGTCTTTGGCATATGTTAACTCCCAAACCATATCAGGAATTGCCTGGGAAAGTACAAGTTAGTACAGATGTAAACCATACCAGGGACTGTTTTATTAATTTAACAATACAGATGAGTGCGTCCCAGCTTCTGAGTGTTCCCAGGCACTGGTTAGTTTAGTAGTATAGGCATTACAAGAACGTAAATAGAATAATAATTCCAAATGGGTTGCTACTGCAGGAAGTAAATAGGAGTGAGACAGTTATTTATATACAGACATTGATACACTCCCAGCTTAAACACCTAAAGACATATATAAAAGACAACATTTTTTACTCTTGTCAAGAGAAAAATTCTAGAAGAGTTGTCTTATGACAAATATATTTCTATGCTGGATGTGCTAGCAGGGTGGTATGGCAGGTGACCTTAGAAGACGAGAATGCAAAATTCAACATCCCTGTAGGAGGTCACTGTGCAAACTGTCAGCTGAGGTATAGCCAGGAGCCAAGGTGTTATGTTGAAAAACATAGATTTCTGATAGTATACAGGATATTAAGGTGTACCTAGTTACTTTTTCAAGGTGTGGGACAAGAACAGAAGGACACCACTAGAGGACCTAAAAAAATTGGAAAGAAACACAGCTGCCAAGCTAAATCTTTATAAGCAGAAATTTAAATTCCAGGCAATGGAAATAAAATACTAATGAAAGAAAGAAACATAGCATGATGTTTAGATGATCACTCTAGTCATGACTACAGTACACTGCTAACCTGCTGTGGAAGGTTCCTCCTCTAAAGGAGACTCAGTCAGAGATTGCTTCCACATTCACACCACAGTCCTACTGGCTGCCTCCAGGCTGCTCCACCCATGCCAACACAGTACCCTGTGCTGGAGTGTCACTCATCTTGCAGGGCTCTCCCATGACAAAGCCACCGTGCCTTGGTTCTGCCTCACCTCTCTGCACCAGTCCTACCCCACGATCTCACCTACAATGTGACAATATGTGTCCTGCCTTCTTTGGTCCTTCAATTTCCTTTCTTACCTCACCATATGATTTGGCCATGATGAGAGACTAGTAATGCACTAGTTACTTTTGCTCTCAGAGAATGCAAAAAGAGTATTTCATTTCATTAAGGTTGTTTTTATTCTTATGTCATTAACGGTTTTACATGCTTATTTTCTCAACTTTCAGGAAGTGGATAAAAAAGGCCATAGGTAATCCATTGTGTGTGGTTTGACCACTGCGACAATTTAACTTGATCTTTTCTATTAGCAAGGTTGTTCTGCTGAAAATTGCTGCAGCAGGGTTAAACTTTCACCACTGAAAGGCTCTATGGAAGAAGGGAAATTCAAGAGAGTTGGAAACCTTCTAGTATACATTTTTATAATGTGAACTGGAAATCAGTTTTCAGCTTTACTGTAAATCTATACAGGCATGAAAGTAGTTATTCTGCTTTGCATAATGGCCTCTGACTTCTTAGGTGACACTTTTTAATAGCAATTAGACTATCTAGGATAGCAAAACTGAAAGGTGCAGCAGCTCTTGTTATGTAAAGCTTTATCTTTTGTAACATTGAAGTGTTTCTGGAAAGTTAATAATGACTCACAAATCAATGCCAAATGCATAGTCTAGGCTTCTCCCTCTTCACAGTTTGTGGATTTGCAGACTGTAATTAAACCCTGCACTTTCTTTTAGTCTCCCACTAGAGCACCTAGTCATACGCTGTACAGTTTCGACAAAATTACCATTTCTGCTGGCCTGCCAATATCACCCTGTCCCTCAGGAAATGGTCTGTGTACAAAGGCATAAACTTCAAAGAACAAACTAGATCTGGAAACATCACCACAACCACTGCTCAATATTACTCCAGAGTCCCACAGAATACTAATACTGGTTCAGTAGCATAATGAATAATTAAACACAACTGGCATTGTTTCAAACGTTTTTCCATGTCTTCAAATCATGGCAGAAAGGGAAGTATTTCAGAAACATGGATCTTTGAAGGGCCTGTATAATGATGAATGTTAGTTGAAAATTGCATACTAAAAATATGACATTGGAAAAGTCTCCCAGGTTTACAGGATAGAATTAATCTGCATATATTGTTAGCATTTTAGTTTCTTCTAGTAACATTCTTGTATTTTAGCTTGTTGCTTGGCAACACTATTTTTAGATATTCAAGTAATGTGTATCTTTGCAAATTAATCTCTGAAACATGGTTGCTGAATCCTTTCTAAATAGCCCCTTTTCATGATGCCAAAATACAAATCAATATAATAGCCATCTTGCTAGCATTTAAAAATGATGAGTAGAATGAAAAAAAAACCAACAGTGAAAACACACATTTTATAAATCTGCCCTGGGCCATGATGATCTATGTATCATAACACATAAAAATTTAGAACTACAGAACTGTGAAACTAGTTTAAGGGTCATCTATTAAGACTTCTCAATGTGCTGAACAGTTGCTGAGGATTCTTAGATAAATTAACAAATGAAATCTTTGCCTGTAATTGTTGATGAAATATGTGACCAAAATGTCTCCAAAACTTCCAAATGCATGATCACTGGCAACAATATATGTCTATGGAAAATTTTTGTAACCACTATTTTGTAGATGCACATTTTAAAGCTAGCCAGAATTTTGTTTCATTTGGATTCTTTTTGGTGGAACAATGCCCATGAAATAAAATGCAAGCTAAGGAAAAATAAATGCTGTGTTGGAAAGTCTTAATTTAAAAAAAAATTTGAATGGGAATATAACAAAAGAAATAACCTGGATTTTTTTCTTTTGAGAATAAAATTATATATTTCGATTTACTTTTTTTAAATTTTCCTGTGCATATTCAGGTAATTAATTCTATGCAGTATTTTAGACAGTTACAGCCAAGATTTGGGTGTTACATCATTTTTGTCTATGGAAAAAAATGTTTATCTTAAAAATATATGTTCAAATGAATCATAGAATATTTACAGATCAAACTTTTTTAGAATTTCTGTTTTCTGGGAAGCAGCTAGTACTAGTGAATATATTCAAAATACAAGAGTAAAAATTGTGTGAGTAATGCTATTGTTACATTATAAATTATGTTTTAAATTTCCTTTAGAATGCTGATAATAGAAATGTCAGACCTTGTGATCCTCAATTAAAAACCTTAGTTAACTTAGGCTTCAGTTGCACAACATAATTTCAAATAAATCACTAAAAATGAAGCACATCACTGGCATATTGTTAGCTCCACCAGCTCCACCAATCCCATCTTGTTTTACACTTTCATGATCTCTTCACAACAAGTATTAAACAAACATAAATCATACAAATTATGAAAAAAATGCAAATGATATAATAATAAACATGTCATGACTGCTAACCCATCTATTTACATGTGCTTTAAGAAGTTTACAGCAAATGTTTTTATGGAATCATAATAGAAAACAGGGTAAGATTTCCTTTGCTTTAGATCACTACAATTTTCAACACCTCATAACTGCTACAGTCCCTTTCTATAACCCCCTTTTTCTTTGGGATTGTAAGCTATCACTTAAAAAAAATACTGCTGTGCATTATGTCAATCTATGTATGACTTTCAGCCCAGATTTGGAAATATTTAAATTATGTTATTGTGGTCTTGAAGTCATAGTTTGGATTTGACAAAGGTTTTCAAAGAAATAGGGGAAATAAATCTGTATTTTGAATAAACCTACTAAAATGCTGAATTAATAGATGAGGACCATCAACACTATTGTATTTCTAAATATTTCAATATAGTTTTCTGAATGTTGTTTTCACAAAAAAAAAAAGATTATACACATATATGATCTTAACTGCTTTATTTTACCGATTTCTGACACGCCTTTTGCTACATAATTAAGAAAATCTTAAAAATTTTATTTGCAGTTGTATGCTACTTTTTGTATTGAAGGCAAACAAAAGTTTCACTTTTGAAAATACATACTCTAAACCAAACCTTTTGTGATAATGTTGGTTATATTAATACAATGGGATAAACAACCACCAAATGTCCTTGTAGGTTAGGGGAAAGCTCTTGTAGCCAGGAGAGAGGGGATAGAGACTTTCTATTTCACATGTACTCTTGCCTATCCAATGCACCTCAATGTCTCTGGTATGTGTCAAGTTCATGGAATCCAGCTTTTGAAAGCTGTAGTGTCAGCTTCCAACTCTTCCTACAAATAATCATGTTAAAAATAAAATAATATTACAGTAAAGGTGAATGCAGAAAGTGAGGAGTGGGACATGGTAAGGGATTCAGATTTGGTGATCCCATCTTTTAGCTACTATGTCAAACTGTATTTCAGACTGAATGCCTTTTGGGTGTTCATTAATCTACATCCTTCTCCCAGAGCAAAGTATAAAATGAAGATTTCTCAACTCTAATATGGCAATGCAGTCTCACACACATAATAGTACCTCCTACTTTGTCAAACTTAATCTAGCATAAAATCTTGCCATTGACCTTACACCTCCTTGTAGAAATTAATTAGCACATTTAGGAGTCACACATTACAAACACTAAACTTTTTAAAGGCTTTTGGCAAAGTCCTATACAGCTGTGATGAAGCTGGGGTATATGTTGTTTTAGCTATATGGGAATGGCCGCATAGGATGGAAGCAGAAGAATAGGAAGAGTTGGAAATAAAGCAAAGAAAACAAGAAGAGAAAACAGGAAGGCAGCTGGGTAGGGACAGGTAAGGCTCACTGGGTGATGAAGTGCAGAGGGGGTGCTAGGGACTATAAGAAATGTCAAAGACATACCTGACAGTTTTCTTCAATTTATGAGTTTTAACCTAATAAAAGACAAACAATTTTTCTCATGTTTTTTTAAAACACAGAGGAATTTCTGAAGAGATACGTTTCCACATATGAATGTATAACAGGTTTTTTCTTTAATTCTAATGCATATAGTCCATTTTTATTTTTCCATTTTCATTTTTTAGCAGGCATGTTCTCTCCACAATGAAAAAAGCAGGAGTTGCATAGAAGATTACTTTGCACTAAATTCAAAGTATGCACATACAGGGAGCAACAGATTAGACAGAAACTGGCTATATACTTCTAAATTAACATATTTCAGAAAACACATAAATTGTTTTCTTGTTCAAAAAATACATTTACATAACCTTCCAAATGAAAATTTTATCTTTTTTTCATAGTCAGAAATAATATTATTACTAGAAATTGAATTCTTGTATTAAAATATAAAAATAATGTTCTAGGGATGTTTTCTATCCTTTACTGTTATTTTTTCTGTCTTCTTATTGGGACGACTGGTGCAAACTCTGCTCTGAAAGGTATAGTATACATGTAGAAATTCAAATTGTGTCTTTTTTGCAGATCTTAAAATTAAGATATGAAAAATAAAACCTAAGAGAATAAAAAAGTGAACGAGAGATATTGTAAGATACCACTGAGGACAATATGAGCCTTTTGGTAGAAAGTAAATAGAATGATCAGCTAAAGCAGAAAACATAACCACCTCCCTGTTTTCAGAATGAGTTGCCCAGCACAATCAGCATCTTCCTAGTCCAATCTCCTGTTGTCATGGTTTAGTCCCAGCCAGCAACTAAGCACCACCCAGCCATTCGCTCACTCCCCCTACCCCTGTGGGATGGGGGAGAGAATCGGAAGAGCAAAAGTAAGAAAACTCATGGGTTGAGATAGGAACAGTTTAATAATTAAAATAAAATAGTAATAATAGTAATAGTAATTATAATAATAACAGTTATGATTACGATTATGATGATAATTATTATTACAATACATAATAACAACAACAATTATGATAATAATTAATAATAAATAATAATAATAATAATAAATAATGAAAGGAAAATAAAATAAAGAGAGAGAGAGAAATGAAACCCAGGGGGAAAAAACCCACAAGTGATGCAACCGCTCACTACCCACTGACCGACGCCGCCAGTCCCCGAGCTGTTATCTCTGTTTCCCCCGGCCAACTCCCCCCATTTAATATACTGGGCATGACGTCACATGATATGGAATATCCCTTTGGCCAGTTTGGATCAGCTGTCTTGGACGTGGCCCCTTTCCCGCCCCCCCCAGCTTCTTGTGCACCTGGCAGAGCATGGGAGGCTGGAAAAGTCCTTGACTAGTGTAAGCACTACCTAGCAACAACTAAAACATCAGTGTGTTATCAACATTATTTTCATACTAAATCTAAATCACCGCACTATACCAGCTACAGTGAAGAAAATTAACTCTATCCCAGCTAAAACCATAACACCTGTTGAGATGAAGACGACAGTCTCAGGACCATTAAAGACAACTGACTACTAAACAGTCCATTTATACCATTTTTATAAGATAGATACAAAAGTGTCAGCCAGACATCAAATCTCATTTCATTATTCCTTGTGTCAGATGAGTTCCAAAGACCCAGAGGTTAAATGGAAAAACACTTTAGTCCATTAAAATGCACTCACTCAAATAACTGAGTCTTTCAATAAATTCTGCTCAACTGGGATTAAAAATAAAACATATTTGACGAGAGTACATCTTATTCACAAGGAACCTTTAAACAGTGGAATATCAGTATTCAGTGAACTTAAACAATAAAGCTATAAACTGGCATAAAGGGGGGTGGGCATCGAAATACTTCATTTCCCATCTCATGAAAAAAAATCAAAACAACAGTCCTTGGGAAGGGAATAGTAAACAGTTTCTTTGTAAGACAGAGGAAAAATTTTATGTGTTCCTACTCTCTCTCAGTAGGTAAAATGTTGTGGAGATCTTTGATCTCCAGCAATTAACTAGCAGACTGGAAAACAATTTAATCACTTGTTTCAGCAAACATGCTATTATGAAATTCCCTATAAATTTTTTGCTCTTTCTTATTTAAGTAGAACGGTCCATCATTACATATATATGACCATGTGTATGGGTCTTGTGGAAAAGTTGATAATTACCTTTATTATTTATTTTTTTCAGAGTTGCTTCAAAGTGTGAGCATTGTTCAAGAAATTGAAAGATCCAGAAAGAATGCATTACCTGTTAGGGGGGGCAGGGTGGCAATTTTTCCCACTCAGAAATCACAGCTTTTTGTGTGTGTGTGTGTGTGTGTGTGTGTGTGTGTTTATTTATTAATGTGCACATAAAATCTAGAGAATATTAATTTCTCCAAAACCTGGTGCTGTAGAGTGGTCATTCTTTTCTTATGTATAAATTTCATAACTTTTCAGGGCCTGCACTATCATTACTTTAGTGGAATATCAAGAGCAGCAACTCCTCACTTTGTTAAATCTCATTTTTTTAGGCATTAACAAAACATTGCAATATCTAGAACTCTGTTATAAAATAATCATCATTTAATAGCTGCATATGGGTATTGTTAGCCCTAGGTGGTAATTAATCTCTCTACAACAGTTTCTGTTGTAGTAATTGTAAAAATAATGTGAAACTCACAAAATTACTGACTTGTTATATTTCCCATATTTTTCATGTTTCTGATATGCAGGATGTCATATCTTATCAAATCCATGACTACCTCTATGTTCTTACTACATAAAATGCTAAACATGGTATGTGTACGTTTTTTTAATTCTGTGAAATATTTGTGCTCAAGAATACCCCAAAACAACAGGAACACAAGATAAAAGGACAGTCTTATATATCATCTATGACCTTGAAAATTACCCTGAAGGTGTGATGATTTATAGGTTAGCCCCCTTTATAATGCTATTCTTCTTGCCTCAATATATCTTCCAGAATTCTGAATAGGATTCAAGTCAAGGGCCTACTAGTCCTTAGTATGGAGAAGAATATTTTTCCTGCCACCTAAGGTGCAATGATAAATTGAACCAAAAACTGATATAACATATGAATAATAAATATGGCACAAGGACTGCATCTCAAAAGATATGAAATCTAAACTGCAGAACCAGATAAAATTGTAAATATTATTGCAATAAATATGCCCTCTCCTGGGATCTACTGGGTTCTGCATTAAATGTTTCAACTTGCATATAAACAGGACTGTAAAAAATTTTTACTTTTTCTTTTTTACAAGTGCGGCCTTTATCTCAGGTGACAATAATTCAAATCCTCATAGGGGAAACAACAAGAATAAGAAAACGGCAGTGTGATAACAGACCTTCAGAGCAATGCCTTAATAATTGTATTAAGCACTACATGCTCAGGATTAAAAAAAAAAACAACAAAACACTACAGAATGTTTTTTTTTTTTTAAACATGCCAACATGTTTAAACCAGAGGAAGAATCTAACTTTTTTTTGGCTTTGAATTAAAGATTTTTCTTTAACAATTCAAAAGATAACATAACAACTTTTACAATTTTGAATTCCAAATTAGGTTACTATGAGAGAAAGAAAAAGTGAAAACTTCTCTCTCAGAAAGGCTCTCTCCTATAACTAACACCATCAGCATCAAGAGTAGAATAACCCTGCATTAGCAGAAAGTTTATTAGATGAGCCTCAGGTCAGTCATGTTATGGGACTGAGTAAGCTGTTCTCAAGGCTATTCTAATTGGTGCAAATTCATCTAGTCCCACAGAGGGATTAGTGGCAGTACAGTCACATTTCCTTGTTGGCATTTTATTATATTAGACTACGAGAGAGTGCTGCTCAGCTGGCTATGGCCATTCCTCTTAAAATTTTCTCCACACTGGAGAAACCCAGAGGCCTAATTCTGGGTAGGCGTGTTCTGCAAGTGGAGATGCGCATGACGTATGCCAACATATGTCAGAGACCTCATTAATTCACAATTAATAGCAAAGAGATGGTGTTTTCAAGGGGTTTTGCCACCCAGAACAGTATTAAGAGTTCTGCCACATTTCACTGATACATTTTGACCATCTCCTACCTAATGCCTTTCAGTTACTATGACTGTATGCTTCTTCAAAACAGCTGGATGATTTTTGGGAGACATGGTGATAGTTAGGTTTATTTGATCATTTGGGATCAGTCTTGGCCCTGCTGTGATACTGTCAAGCTGGATTACAAACCAGCCATGGAAGCCTGTGCTGGTGTGGTTTCACTCTGCCCAAGGATTTATTAAATCCTTTATATTAAAGCTAGCTCTGTTTTAAGAGTGTGATAACATTTAGAGATACAATATAGATTTACATCTATAAAAGTTCAGAAGCACACACAAAGGCAGTGCTGAGGGAACCTAGCAAAGCTGAGGGTCTGACCTAGGCATATTTTTCTTTTCCTGGTCCTTTGATTCCATAATTGCTTTAAATTAATATATTTCTTACTGAGGAAAGTACTTACAAAATGACCTTAGTTCAGGTGGAAAATTAGCATGCAACTCTCAAATCAACAACCACTGTCTCCAGGGAGCCAGGATGTCATCCTCACACATGGGATAGCTTTTCTAGGTGGCTGCGGCCTCTTCTGCTGACATTGCTGGGGGTCAAAAAGAAAATATAATCTTAATATTGATGAGCTAAAGATAGCTTTGCAACGTTTCTAGAACATCCCTACAGTATTTTCCAAATGTTGATGGAAAAATAGGTGAAAGAAATTTAGGAATCAGGCCCCAGTAAGAATGTCTGGAGGGATAAATGCTTCTGTGACTCCAGTGTGGTACCTTTGAGAAGTCAGAAAGTAGGGAAAAGTTTTAACATTTTCCTCATTTTGTAAACATACCTAGGTGGGACACTTAAAGTTTGCATAGGTAAAGGTCATGTTCCACTTTTCTAAGTCAAAACACTCAAACCAGCCATATGCTCAATCAAAAGAAAGTAGTAAAGGAGTGATAAGAGGTAAACAGAGTTATTAACTTGTCAGTGACTTGGTTGATCACCCACTGTAAGAAGCTGAAACTGAAATGGTATTCCGTATAGATAATCAGTTGTGTAATAGCCAGCAACAAATGTTGAGGAACTGTTAAGACACATGTATCATACATGCTTAAGGAATAAATGAGTGATAAGTTTCTCAGACTAATTGCAGTACATGTAGTCTAAGCTGTATGCATGTCAGATAATTTATTCTGAAATAAGATAAGACAGAATTTGTGAGCAACATGCCATTTGACCTATGCTCATGACATAAAATGCATCAGCCTAATTTTGCTAGGATCTGCTCACAATGGTGAGGTTGCTTCATCTTTTGAATAACAATGGTCTTGTGTTAAAATAGTTGTAGCTCTGTAAATTTTAGAAGTAAATGATCTAAAATATGCTTCCAATAAACTTGTGCCTGAGCACTTTTTTTGAGTCCTCAGTATTAGCCTCTGTTGAATAGTAAATTATGGCACCTGCAGTCAGTAACATCTTTTACTGACAGTGGAGGGAATCAGTGAGAAATGTATATACAGCCATTCTCTCAGGATCCACTTTATTTAGTCCTGTTCAGCAGTGGTGGTCATCCAGTTTTTGTTATAATTACATAGTAACTAGAAAATCCATGTCAGGAGAATCAGGGTGTGGTTTTGGTATCTAAACCCTTAGTGCCATTTGACATTCTCTAGGGCATCTAAGACATCTACATGGGGCTGGAATATATGAAATTGGATGTACAGGAGACCAAACTCCAGAGCAGCAAACAGAGGCCAGGTGACATACCCTTTGAGGGACAACACTGGCATGAGATTCCTCAGTTTGAACAAGAGAGTCCTTTCCTGGGAGGTCAGGATGTGAGGCCCTTCTCAGATGTAGAATCTCTGCTTCCTATGTATCCTAAATCAGAATACTCTTTTCCCTCCACTTGAAACTGGCTTACAGTGCAGCCAGGAACTCAAAAGCATGGGATCATCTGGAGCACAGGCAAGAGGAAATGGCTCGTATTCCCCTGGTGAACATGGAGGAGACCGTGGAGTGCAGGTACATGTCACCAACCCATTTTTTTCTAACAATATCAATGAATCTAAAAGCTTCCATATGTGAAATATATTTAACTAAAGAAAACTCTGCTTTTGTATTGGAATGAATAGGAATATCATTCATTCCTGAAAAAGTTGTTCTTAAGCAATATCTACATGTTCTGCTAGATATAGGTAGTAGAGGTTCATAAATCCATATCCAATTAATTAATATTTCTCAAGTTGAGTAAATAGCATGAGGACAAAAATTGTATTTAACACTGAAGGTCAATCATGCTCTTAAACTGATATTGAAGAATACAAGGAGGAAACCCCATGCTACAAAGATTGCTAACAGCTTGAGTATTTTTCAGTCTATATACTTATCAATAGAGAAAAAATATAGGCATTCTAAAAAGGTAAAAATATAAAATACTGTGAATTTCTATTATATGACTTTTTTGGGGGCGCAAGTAAGTTTTGCCCATACTTTACAGGCTGCTCCTGTCTTATTTATATTTGCTTTGTCTAATGAGCTGCAATGGAACTGTTTGCACAGAAAGATGAATTTATGCTCTTGATAAAACTTCTTGACAAATTCATTTGGGAAGCCTTTTCTAGAGCTAGTCATTGAATAAGCAGTTTTTTCAGAAAGAAAAAGTTTTACAGTAGTCACAAAAGTCATAGGTCTAAGGAGTTTAATTAAAATTGTCTACTGGAAAGTTTAAAGTTCTTGTTAGCATAACATCTGACCTTTGTCTTGGACTTTATTAGACTAATGAGAAAAATTTCTATGATCATGTTTTCTTTCCCCTTGTTTTTTTTTCCCAGGGAAGAATGCAAAGAAATTTTGATTAATCACTTATGTCAAAAAGATGCACATTGTGCAAAGAGTTAAAAATTGTTTGATGAGTAAAATTCATTTTCATGATGAGTCTAAAACAGCAGTTTAAGAATGTTAAGATTTTATAGTCAGTAAGTATCTAAACACTACACTTGGTTTTTATGCTGTATGTTTTATTGCAAAGCTCATTCATTGATTTTTTTTTAGCATTAAATAATAGTAAACAGTTCATTTACAAGCTGTAGAACACAATTGTGCTCCTCTGATTCAGTATTTTACAAATAAGCTAGGTGATGTTGTATTTAACAGTTTGGAAGAATCTAGCATATTATTGCCAGCCCCAGCTACCTGAAAATAGTAAGGCAGTCAAAGAAACAAACAAACAAAAAAAACCCCATAACTTGTTTTTTGTGGTGGTTTTTTTTGTTGTTGTTGTTGTTTCTTTGTTTGTTTTTGTTTTTGTTTTTTAAATGTCCATGTGAAAATATGAGGGCCAATTATTTCCTTTTTTGCTTTCTCTTTCATATGACACACTTGGGGCAGTTTTCAAGATTTCTTTTACTGTCCTGAGAGGTAGAACTTGTACAAAATATAAGTCAGGGTATTCTTTCAGATGAAAAGCTGGTGCTTCAGATCAGAATTAATGAAGCTTGTATCTCTATGATCATTGGATTTTTCAGATTCCAAGATGCTGAAAGTTCCTTTGTTGTCTTTTCACGGGGTCGGGATATTAATTTGAACCCTTTGGTGCAAATCTCAGGGAAATCTAACAATAAACTCTTTTCTGTACCAACGATATTAATTAGATAAATCTGAGTAAAAGAATCATTTAGCCAGCTGTCCTTTTCCACAAAATTTGTAGATATTTAATATCGTTGAGGCCTCTGCTATTCTGCCAGATTTGCTTAAAGTAAACAGTCTTTCAAAATTATTCAGGAAGGGCACACAGACAGACACAGACACACTCACACAGGAAATCAGACTAATGACCCCTAAAGTGTGTTTCTTTTCTTCTGAATTCTGAACAGTTTGAACAAAACGTATGTGAAAAACCTGTGAAGGAAGGACGAATAAGAACCTCGATTTCAGATAAATTGCCAGCAGGAAAAAGAGGTTGCTAGTTATTGCTTAGAAAACACCCTTCTCTCAACTTTACACAGTTGGTTCAATGGCAAAGGATGTTCAGTTGTAACACTGCAGTTTTTTCTAGACCGTCCAGCTCTACCTGCTACACAGCTGATGATGTGTGACTGAGTATAGTTCTGCCACAATGACTTAAAGGCTTGCCCTGGCTTACTGCCCTTATTATTGTACAAATAGAAGTGAAATCTGTGTCCACAAAATACCTGTTATGCCAATGAAGAAGTTTTACTATTGAATATAGCACATCCCCCCAACCCCATTTGTCTTTCCGAGATTGAAGAAAGATCTTGAGCTGTTGCTCAATACCATCACTATTCTGGTCAGGTCTGCATTCAACCTTGATTAAAGCAGACTGTTCTCAAGGCATGGATCTTTTGCCATTTTCTCAGTTATTCTGAACAATTGCACAGAAAAGCTTAGCTGAGAATGAATAGCCTGCATTTGAAATGCAGGTTTTGGTGATGTTCCTGAATTGGTACAACATTTCATTAAAGTTGACAAAGATCTATCGGATCATCAGGTCAATCTTTTTGAATCAGCAGTATATTTCTCTGAAATAAAGGATCTATCTTATTCTGAAACTTTAGCTTCAGTTTAATGACACTACTTCAAGAGCAGAATCATTAGGAAGCCTTGTCTGAGAGCGACAATTCTCATGAGTCCATTCATATTCCCAGTGGAAGGAATCCATCTAGTTGAAAGAGCAACAGATCTTTTCCTATTCTGGTTAATGAGCTGAGGGGTCCACTCAAACAGCAATCAACTACCTATAATTTAAAGTTCATCTGCACAAAGAAGTTGACGTGCTTGTCAACTTGTCAATGTAACCTACAACATGGTCCCTACTCACACGGAAATACAAAAGCACTTCATGCTGTTTTTCTCCCAGGAGGGACACATCATATGATCAAAGACTTTGCTCTGAGTTTGAGCACTCCCTAGCCAGAAAGATTGTGACTTCAGCTGATAGCCATCCATGGCTTTCTGCTTTGTGGTATCTTCTGGAATTCATAGTGTAACGCAAGTTTTCAAGATGTATTTAATTGTACAAACAATAATGAAAAAGAAGTTTCATTGTTCTTCTCTTTCTGACAGTTTTCTCTCTCCCTCTTGCTATCTCTTTCCCTAATATTTCCAAAGTGTTTAACCTTCTGGGTATTTAGGCAACCACTTCATTAAAACAATAGTAATAACAAAGTCACAGTGAAGGTGGTGATCCCCCTGAAAATTTCCACTTTATGGACTAGATTCTGTTTATGATATTAGTGGGTATGTTTATTTCCAAGTTTTAAGTTCATTTCAGTGCTTCCAGTGTATTTATATAATTTTATGGGAGTCATAGAGTGGATGGCATTGCTGACTGTTTTGATACAGTACAAAAATTAGTTGAAAGACATTTTTCTGAATCTCCAAAACCAGTCAGATGCTGGATTTGTTTAATTTCTTCTGGGAATCTGAATGCCCCAAATAAAATGCTTGTCTCTAACTATACTACTTAGCTAAATATTTGCAAATATTGATGGCAAATATTTCTTGATCCAACATGTACCAGCCCTGTTAAAATAATTAATTAATTAGATGTGTTCCCACACTTACAATGCCCATTAGTTAAACACTTAGTCTTAAGGTTTGTCCTGTTATTAGGTGTGAAAGTTACCATAGGAAGAAAGGTATTTGGGAGCCATTTCTACTCTTCAGTGCTACTAATTGCATGCTTTATTTATATAGCAGATACAGCCGTGGCCCTTATGATCTTTACTGCAGAGACTGGAGCTCTGCACGAGTCTGATAAGTTGCGAGAATCAGCCAGATTTCCTGAAGTGGTTATTAAACAAGTGGAAGCAGATTCTTAATCAGCAGAAAGAGAGAGAGAGACAAAAAGAAAACTGAGGGTGACAACTGAGTATGCTAATATTGACAGTCTAAATGAGGTGATGAGGTAAAAGGGTTCAGATAATGTTATCATAACTCTGGAAACAGCAACAGCTTCTATTTCAACACTGTGTACACAAAGTGTGACCTGTGGTACCTTAAAAAGATGTTTATCCGTTAATGACTCTTTTTATATTATATATAACCTGCATTTTTATGACTTGCTCTCATTCTGGGTTTTTCTATTCACAGTTTAAAAAAACCGCGTTCTCAAGCTTAAACAAATAAATATGATTTACAAAGCAAAAAAAATCCTCAAGAAAATTAGTGAAGCTGACTGACTTATTAAAGCTAATTTTCTTTAGTATACCATTTCCATGATAGTATATAATCATTTCTTTAATGACCCTAGAGTATTTGCCTCAAGAATCTTGCCTGGGAGGCTTGCTCTGCACTTTAATACTTCTCCGTATGAAAAAACATTTCTTGACATCTGCCTAAATGTTATTTGTCTTTATATTCCCTTTAACCTCTTTGTCCTACTGGTAGTCATATTAGATGGAAAAAAATAGCAAAATAACTAATATCAGTATACAGTTCCTGATTTTTACAGAGATCTTTAATAAAACTCCATTTATCTGTATTATGCAGTTTAAAAATATGCAAGATTTACAGTATCTTCTTTTGGGCTTATACTACATGTCTTGGGTTAATCTTTTTATCATTCTCATTTTTCCACAGTGTTAGTTATATATGATCTTTCCATTTAAATTAACAAGAAAAAAAATATCGAAGCAAAATAACAATAAAAACAAACATAAAATCCAACAAAAAACCACCAGTCCTCAAATTTCTCTTTATAATCCAGATCTGTGAGGTTCCACAATTTGCTATATCCTGAAGAATGTGTGTGGTCTTTTTGCAGTTCAGTTGCATTCAATTTCTACTTAAACTGGGTTTTTTTAGGAGATTGTACATTACCACTGTCAATAAGCTGTAACCTCACTTGACAAAAGTCAGCCCTTTCTTGGTGTATTCACATTAAAGCTGTAATGGGCCAGAACTATTTGCGTTCACCAGTGCGTCACAGACTTGGAAAGATACAGACTTGTATAACTTGTGCACTTTGGTGGGATGACCAGAAGTGGCTTAAACTATCATTGTTAGGAAAACACTCTGATCTTTGAGGTGGAGATATTTAAGAAAAAGCTGTTATATCAGTATATATTGATATTAAACCTTCCTTCTACTTCCTTATGCCATGTTTCTCTGTGAGGCAGTTTGAAACCAACAGTGCTGCAGAAGAGCAGCACTGTTACCTCTCTTCCTCATGAGGATAGAGCTCAGGTTCTCATGCTGTTTAACCATGTAAGTCTCAGAAATGTTTTCTCAGAAGATGCTTGTGAGATACGAAGAATCTCCCTATGCACATCTAACCCCCCACTATATTTTCAATTTCAGAAGCCATTTTGGCTTCCATAAAGAGTTCTTGTTTGCTGTTTCATGTGCAAGGTGGCTGCTGAAATTCACCTGTGAGATAGCTGTATTTCAGAACTGAGTGACTGCTCTGTATAGTCAGGAAAGTATTTTGGGATCTTCTTGGCTTAAAAACACTATAAGAATAATGTACTGTATTACTAGTCTATTTATTGATCCATTTGTCATTATTTTATGTTATCAGTTGATCTATCTTATAGCAAGCAAATGGAAGCATTAACTTTGCCTTCAGAATGGGTACTACACGGCAACCAGTCAAGCACAAGCTTCCCCACATTGTGTAACTGATGGGAGGAAGATGGAGCACCTTTCGGAATGAAATGGCAATTAAGGCTTCAGGTTCATTAAACAAGGACAAAAGTACTGTCTTCACAGAAGAGACTGCTAACGCATTTAGTCTGTTTTCCTGTCACTTTGTGTTTTGACACTACTGTCACGACACAAATGCAAAATAAACACCTAATAACAATATTGATCCCAAACCTACATTTAAATCTAGACTTCCTATTCCCATAGTTTTCTAGGAGGCTGAGATTTTCAGGTCATTGTTTTCCATTTTATTTAAAATTTTATGAAGATTCAAGTAATTTCTACAGAAGAATCAAAGCTGAGTTAAATTCACTTCTGGGTACATGGTGGATAACATGGTAGGATAACAAAATGGATAGGGCAGGCACAAGGCAGCGCTGTTGGACCTATTGTTGAATAAGTAAGGGTTTTTAAACTAAGGAAATGTTTTTTATTAATGTGTTTAGACATAATTTCTTTGCTCAACATATTTGACACGTGGGATAAATCACCACCACAAGCAGAAAAACTAACAAATATAGATTTTAGGGGAAAATGAAAAGGAAAACTCTTGGAGAAAAACTAAGTTTTTGAGAGTGTATGCTGAAAAGAGCTAAAAAATAAGCAGAGGGATGGCTTTTAGGATAAGTGTTATATTTACCTTAGGGCTTGCAAGATATATTGTTGTCTCTTTTGTGCATAGGGTAGGTAACAGCTTTGTGATGGTCAGGTTATTTTTTGTCCTCTTCAGCAGTGACACAATTTGATTTTTCAATATCTTTTGGGAATTTTGTTTGTCTATGCTTTTCTATTTTTTTTTTAAACTTTATTAGTGATGAAAATAAGGTGACTGTACCTTTTTTCATTCTACTTGAGATTCTTCCTTAGTGTTTACTCAGATTTAACATCCCCATTTGTATTTTTTCTGTTTTACGATGTTTTGCTGAAATATTACAGTTTCATTTAACTTTGTTATAGATATGACTGTTATAGTCTCTTTGAGGATGAGAAGCTACATCTGTAATATATTGGCAAAAATAACTACAGCAGAGCCTTGTCTTCAAGTGGGAGGTAACTCCATTGTTCAAATACTCACTGTGGAGTGTGAAAATCAATAAGATTGGTTATGACACAGTACATGGTAGTCCAGCAGGAAAAGATTTTAAATTTAACAGAAATTATTTTATTCTCAATTGCTAGAAATAACTCATTCTGAACAAAAAACACATTTAAAAATGATATTTTGAAGCCACACTGTTTGAGAATAAGTGTGTGTCCCCCCCCCCCCAAAATTAACTTCTAATGTATTTATTACTATTCCGTTTAGATGTTCCCTCATTAGTCTATTGGGAGTTAAACAATTCCAGAGTATTTGGCATCTTATATGAGCTAAGATACGAGTCCCATCTCAATTAAAAGTCAAAATTGGGAAGTTTGCTCCTGACAGAATGACAAAAAAGGAAAGTTCCCTCTTTGAGGGAGCTCTCAACAAAGCTACTCAGATACCACAGGAAGCTTCATAGCATCCAGAGTCTGATGAACAGTGGATCTCGTTATCCTGCCTGGACATGAGTGAGGCTACAGATGTGGTGAGCTGACCTAAACTGTGTTTTTAATAATGTGGGTTACATTTTAATATCAGACCAGGAAATCTAGATCAAAGCTAGATGTCTGGCAAATCTTGGGCATCCTGAGTATCTTTTCTCTGTCTTTCCAAAACAAAGACCTGTAATGCTTTTATGCAATATGAAACAGCAAGCAGAGTCTGAGTGGGTCCCCACCTCCAATATTTAACAGTCTAAGGACTAAAGTATATTAATAAAAGGTGTAAACACAAGTTTAAAAAGATAGTTACAAGAGGTTGAGTTTGTTCTATTCCTGAAAGAAGAGCTTCTGTTGAAACCAGAAATACTCATTTTTTTAGGGTTCTCAGGTAGAGAAAAGGATTTTCCTGCACTATAAAAGAAAGCATAAAAGTCCCTGGGAAAAGTACAAAGTAAGACTCCATGTGTCTAACCTTATCACCCTTAGCTACTCTGCTAGTGAGGAGCTTTTCAGCTTTATGGCTTTTTTTACCCTCTCTGGAAGACTGTAGGTCTTCCTACTCGCTCCACATAAAAGCTGGTATCGTACTCCAGTCTGTATCTGTCATTACAGGAGCCAGACTACCAAAGTTTAGTGCTTAGACATCTTTAAGGAGTTTGACCACATGATAATTTGCACCCTTGAACTGGGATCTTAAAGATGACTCAACAAGGAGCAAAACCTGGGAAACTGTTCTGAGATCAATCCTTAGGTTTAATCAGCAAAATGGGAATGAAACTGTTGCATATCATTCTCAAAGAATGGACAGCTGGTACACAGATAATATGCAGCTGGCAAGATCAATTTCTTGAAAGATTAGAAATAGAGCAGAATTACTGATTATCTTCATTTCACCAAAGAGTTAATTAAAGGATCAATCCCCAAAATGATTATTTTTCAAAATTTCTGTCTATATTGTTTTACATGAACTATGTGCCAATGTCTTCTGTCATTGAGCTTGAAGACATTCATTTCCATAGCTTTCCAGCAGCTGCTTTCATTAACACATTATTCACAAAAATTTATCAAGACTGGAAAATAGCTGGCTTGGAGCAAAAATCTGCTTTTGAAATGACATCTTTGACTACAGTAACCAGTTCCACAAACAAAGCTCTACACTTAAAATCCCAATGAGAATTCAGGGATTAAAAAAGCCCCAAACCTTGGAAAACAAGTCACTTGATTCTGAACATTATTTGCAATTCTTTGTTAGGACTTTACCAAGGCCAGGTAATAATAGCTAATTATTTAGAGACTCCTCATTGTCATCTTTAATTCTTGAGCTGGAACTATTTCTTGACGTCAAGAATTAGGATGTTCAGGTCTCCTATGACAGCCTTACAGCCTTTACAGCCTTATCTTTATACTCACCAAAATGAGATTTTTCAAAAAATAGTTGTTGCATTTAGAGCTAAATTAATATCAGCTGACCAAAGCTCAAGCCTACAGCAATAGTGTTTCAAGAGAAATTGCATTCTTGGTTAGACTATGGGAAGGAAAAGTTTTGCAAAATGTTATCAATGTCAAAGAAGCATGGCTTCAATAGAGCTCTTCAATAGGCTTAATAGAGCTTTTTTGTTAGAATTCTTAAGATATGTAAAGTATCAAAGCCCTGATTTCAACACTTAGGTACCATCAGGAATCTGTTGTGGTATTACCAGCTCACACAGACTCTTAACCACCCCTTCACTATCAAGTCATTCAAAAAATATTCTTTATTTGAGTTATGAAAATAAACCAATACTTCAGGTTGTTGATACCCAGCAATGACAGGATGACAGAGAATTATTGTTTCACAAACCCTCCTCTATTGTTAAGGTTTAAGACTATCCCTGTATCTAGTGACACATGGATACAAGGAAGTAATCCTGCTAGTTTATTTAAATAGCAGTTGAAGACAGATCAGCTGGAGGCATGTGAATATACAACCAGGATAATCTAAAGAGGCTCACCAGCTCTCCTGTTTGAACCTTTCATTACCTCAGTTTCCCTTCTTCATTAACCAAGACCTCAAGGCTGGTATTTTGCAGTTGGTATCCTTCATCATGCTGGGACTACTGTATTTTTATTATAACAAACCAACAGAAACAAAGCTCAAACTTTTTTTTTTCCTCCCAATTCTTCTACCTTGGGTCAATTGAACTTGTAGTTTTAACTCAGAACAGGTTACAATGTTTCTTTACATTGACTTTCAAGCCCATGCTGAAAAGACAAGATTACCTCATTTCAAATTGGAAGTCTAAAAAGGATGTGGCTCTGAAAGCTTCCTACTCCTCAGGATTCCTTAGGCCACACTGAATACAGGTTTCTCCTGTCATTTCTTTTTGAGTTGCAAGTCATTCATAAGAGGCTCCTCATTATTTCTTTAGTAGGGAAAGGAAAAGGGAAAAGGGAAAGCTTCATGTTCTAAAAGACTTCTACATTACAGTCACTAAATAATCTGCTACCAGAGAAAGACTTAAAAAATGGGCATCAGTTCAGACAGATATAACCATTTTAGAGACCTAATGGTACATGATGACTATATTAAGATATTTAAATTGGTTCTTTTTAATGCAAAATTCATTACATATATTACAAAAATATCTTTTGGACTGCAATAATAATTCAGTAATGCTCCTTGGAAGACTGAGACACTTCCACAGAAAGAAAAAAAGATGTCAGACAGAATGGACAAGGCAGAACCACAGTTAAAAGAAAGGAATGTAGTTATGTGAAGGAACAGCAGTATGCCATGACACATGAGGTTATATAAAAATGCATTATCACATTCCTCACTGAATATATATCACCTCATCAGTTCCAGAAATCTTCAGTCCTGGGATTGGTGATAACCTGCAAAAAGCATGAAGTAACTTTAGTGTCTCCCACTTCACACGAAATTTGCTGCAGTACAATATTTACTATATTTACTATACTTAGTAATTTTCAGTCTGATTTTTACAGCCTCATATCTTAGTTAAAAGGTTAGATCAGGCCTTTCTTGTCCTAAGAAGAAAGAATATTCCTCTGAAATAAAGGTCTTTGAGTCATACTTTTTGTTCAGTATCATTGTTCAATCTTAGATCAGAAGATTTTGTGTATCAATGAGAGAGTATCCAAACTGACACAGTTCTATTAATTTATCAGTAGAAGTATTAAAATTTGGACTTCAGAGCCACTATTCATCTATTCTGTTACACAACAAGTATTATTCAAGATTTCTGTCTAACCTCTTCAGACTGGTTATATGTGGAATCCAATATCAGAATATAGCTTACTTACTCTTGGAAGGTGTATGTTTATTCATACAAGCCAAAAGTTGTTTACAGTCACTTAGAGCTGTAATATTAAAAGGTTCTTGCAACTACTTTGCCCTAAAAGCCTAGCAACCACATGACACACATACACGATTGAAACTTTTTCACAGTCTGCAAGCTGTAGAATGAAAGGATAAGCAGTAAACGAAAATAGCAGGCATAAAGCACCACCAGTGCAAAATGGGAGGGTTTGCATTTACTTTGCATAGCTGTAACTAGAAGCACTAGTTACAGGCAAAAGAGAATCATGCCCAAAAACTGTAAACGCCGGTCCCTCACCAAATATAAATATTCCCAGGTCCATTGATTTCAATGGAGGCAGACAAATTTACAGCAGTGAAAGCTCTAGGCCATTTTATTGCCCAGATTCTTTTCTGAACATATCCTGTGTGCAGCAAAGACGGATATCATAGACCATGGTTCAACTTCGACCCTGTAGAAGATGTAGAAGATCCCGGGCAGTTTTAATGTGTTTCATTAATGAAGTATGAGTGGTAGTAGGACTGGTGCAGAACAGGGGCATTTCACCCGTTGCTTTGCATCCTCACCTCATCTGCATTTTTGTGGTACTGGTGGGGGAGAGCAGTATATAAGCAGAGGCATGAGCAGCAAATACTTCTTCTTGAAGAGAAAATCATCTGCATGGCCTCTGGGAGCCTAAGAAACTGTGAAAATCCGGTCTTCATCTACTTGTTATTACATAGTTTTGATTGATGGGATTAAAAAGCAGTTTAAAAATCTCGGGGCACTATTCTGCATAGGTTTGCATGTCATATCACATAAGGCCAATTTTCTCATCATTTATTAATTTTAATTCATAATTTAAATGAGACAGTTGTAAAACATGGCTTTAGCTGAAGTTATGAAAAATCAGTATTCTCCAGCATGACTCCTTTGTTCAATTCTCTGCACCATGAAACTGACATAAGGGTAAAGGAAACTTAAAGGAAGGGAACTTTTTGCCAGAAAAAAAAGGTACAGCCAAACAAAATAATGTGAGTTTGTACCTAAGAGTCATATTCTTTAAAAACAAGTAAACAGCCTTTGTTTGCCAAAATGTGCTGGTAGCCAAATGAAGGATCCAGAAACAGATTCCTGGCAATCCAGAAAGTATGTGACAAACTCAGCTACACATCAGCTCAACAGCCCTTGACAATGTATTTTTAATTGACTATGTGGTGCAAGGCGAGCAAGCACAATGAAGCAGAACGTGTAGAAATATTTAGGAATACCTTTAAAGAGTTGCCAGTGGCAATACAGGAAACAGTTAAAGGTACAGAAAAGACACTTTATGAACTCCTCTTCATCTCATCTTATTACACAAATGCAAAAGGATACTGAGTAAAACTGAATTATGGGAAAGTAAAAACATTATTTTCCACAACATATAATTAGCCTGCAATACTCATTACCCCCAATATCAGCAAGAGTAAGGGTGACAGTTAATAAAGCAGTCAGATGCTTAAAAATGCAGCTCCATTCCAACAGGATTTGCAGAAGGAACAGGGAGATTATGTAGTAAATCCCCGCTGGTTTTGTTTACACTCCTCTGAAAGCATGATCTCTGGAAAACAGCTTTACATACGGTGTGTTATGCTACCTATCTGCCACCAATCTCCCTTACAGTGACACAGAAAATACACAGACTACCTGTGATACATCCTGGTGTATATGGCAATATACCAGCACTCTGGGTGTGCTCTGGCACAAGGGATCCCCAGTTTTTTAAGGGTGTTCTCTGGTCAACATGAACATGCAGCTTGAATGCTCTATCAGCAGCCATAGGGGTAGGCTCTAATATCTAAATCAAACAGCTGGGTGGCTTTTGAGCATTTCAGTAGATATTAGACCACTATTTTAAGGCATTTTAGCACTTTTGTGAATCAAACCCCACAACCTCAGGAGGATCTGGAAAAGGGACAGACTTTTTTATGGTTAGCTGAGGTAAGAAGAGAGATATTAAAGTGAAATACCTAAACCAAAATAAAACAGAAAAAAGAAAGCACTTTGGAAGGAATAGAAATCCTTTTAAGGCATTAGCCATGTTCTAGCACTGGATACTAAAGGGAATCTTTGAGGTGAGTGGGCTTTTTCATAGATGGTATCTGGAGTGTTTTCTGCACATGGTTCAGGAATGACAGGTGGTGCTAGTGTCAGTAAATGGGTGTGTATGATCTGCTGATCTGAATGAGTGTGGCCATATCTATGATCCTATGAGCAAAAGCCAGGATCTGCTAGTTAGCTGTGGTTAGGCAGGCTCAGTCCCTTTGCTAATGAGGGCCTTTTCACCTGTCAAACTGCTGTACTTTGCCACATTTTCTTTTGTTTCATTTTAAACCTCTCTCATCATCTTCAATTTCTCATGTCATTTTTTCCCACTATGAAAGGATATGCAAGAGAAAGGACTTTAAATTAATTTTTTAGAAGTGCTTAATGTAGGTAGTGAATGAGGGCAGACAGAATTCAGTTTGGTTAAACGTAAGCTAATGTATACTTGCAAAAAATTGTCTCAATATCTTGTGCATTCTCAAAGGCTCTGTTGTCCTGATTCAATGAGTGTTCAAGTGCTCCTGAGAGAAGAAAGCCCCTTAATTTCCTTGTTTGGAGTTAAGGGTTCTCTTTCTACTCAATCAGCAATGCAAAGACCTTAACATTGAACTTTGACCCCTCTTAAGAAGAATCTAAGTGATTGTTGCTCAATGAAGACCGCTTCTTGGTGTATTGCAGCAAACATGTTGCTTGGATGAACTACAAAGATTAAAAAATGGCATATAAATACCATAATCCTGTTATATGAAGCAATGTTATGAGCTGGGTAGGTGCTGAGTTCCACACTCATAGGATCACTTCAAGAGATTTAATACTAGAATTTCGGAGAAGGTTAATGAAAACAGTAAATGATATGCTAGAACTTGCAGGAAACAAGGCATTGCAAAGAGCAAGACATTCAGTTCCAGCCTCACAGTGGCTTTTTTATGATGGCAGCAAAATAGTCAAACTGACCATTACCCAGGAGAGAGATAATTTAAAGTCACTATAGGAGGTTTTATTGCATTGCTCTCTGCTGTCTTCAGGATTGCTAGAACGCTGTTGGAAGCAGGCCTGGAAAAGGAAGGAAAGAGCAAGATCTCTATGCTGGATACTCCAACTAGACTGGCAGCCGAGGGGGGTCTGTGAACAGCCACTCTCAGCAGAACCCTTCTTAGCAGAATATAGGCAGGAGCTGCCCTTTCTTGGTGTTGCAAAAAGCAAGTTTACCTCCTTCTCCATCTTTGCTCCTTGATAATGGCAAGTATAGATTACTGAAGCATGAGGAGATAGGCAAGATATTGTTTGGCCAAAATTCTGACTTCTCATCAAAGTTCTTTAATTTCCTATGTATTTTAGCATAGAATGAAGCATTGATGAAATTCCTTTTGCCCTTTACACACTCCTTTTATTAGCTATATATAATTTCTGCAGAATGCCCCTCATTGGCTGAACATGGCAAATGAGTTTTCACCATCTTCAGACATATGCATTGACACTGTGTATGAAAAGTTGCATAGCTATACATTTATTTCACAATTTGTAATTTATTTCATAGTTCTGAGTGTTTGGAAAAAAATATAATAATTACCACACTAGAAGACTTGTCAAAGATTCAAGACTTTTTGCTGGGATTTCAATTGAATTTAGATTCTTAATACTTATAAGGAGGTTGTTATGGTTTTAAATGAGATCTGTTGCTAATGGCAACTGCTTCAGTAATTGTAAAATCTATAAAATAGACAGGGCTATTTAAGCTGCTTAAAAATTTATAGCATATTAGACTTAATTAATACATTCAAATATGAGAAGGCATTAATGATTTAAAATCTGAATCAATATTTTTCTGTATGTGTATGTTTTGTATTAAAAATAATATATGCAATTCTCTGAATAGTATTAGAATGTATAATTTGTCTAAAATGGTATAGTGACTTAGTTCACTACTGTATTTCTTGACCTCTGTATGCAACAACTGAAATCTGGATTAGGTAGGAAGGAATTACTGTGGAAGATTCAGCAGAGCTCTTTGCTGACATGTGAAAACCAAGGTTTATTAGCAGGATTGTAGTTGTATAGTCATTGCAGTGTTTACAGTGCATTCAACTCCAGGTGCAATTACCATATCTAACCTCACACATATTAACTGGTTTTATTATAAACTACCTTTCCCCTTCTAATAAATAAAGTTCACAGTTTTTATATTTCCTTCAGCATAATTATGTTTTTAAAGTGTTATAATAATATATAGAGAACTCTAGTGGGCTACTTAAAGTGATATTTTCAAAGCTCCTTGAGGTCACCAGATAAATGGAGCTTAGTAAGTTCAAAATTATTATTATTATTATATACTATTAAACAGACAGTGTAGGCAAGACTGCAAATACAGTACGGATATACATATATATCTATGTATTTGTACTAGTGGTGTCTGAAGTACTTGGAATTACATTTCAGAGTTATTTAATTCTACTATAAAGACAAATAGAATCCAATTCTTTTCCTAAACCACATTTCACTTGAAAGATGGCTTCCTTAACTATAAAAAAAAAGAGCTAATCTCTAAAAGAGTGAGTTTGTTCCAGCAGGAGATGGCATGGAAACTTAAAGCTGTAGTATTTCACTGAGTTTCACTTGGGCAAAGATTTGGAGGAAAAATTCTGTAGGGTTTTCCTTGTTAATATTTCTCCAAAACCTCCAGTGCTGAATAAAGGGTGTGATGTAGTTTTCTCAGAGACTCAATAGTGGTATCCACTGACTTCAGACTGGAAGATCTCTAGAGATTTATATCAATCCCCACCTTAGACTGCCTCCAAGGAGATCCAAAGGACAGAGTCTCTGTTTCAACCACTTCCTCTGCTATGATTCTAGGTTACTCAGAGAAATCCTGTCCTAGGATGCTCCCTGAACTCCTGAAGAGAGATATTTTTGATCAACATGGAAATTATACTGCTTTTTCTTCTCTGAGACTCAGTGGAATGAATTTAAAAGATATGTGTAGAACGGTAAATCCGTGAGAGTGTAACAGGATGTATCTTAGAGAATTTCTGCAGTGACTGCAATTTGTGCAGGACTAACTTTAAACTAGACATTTCCAGCCATGTAGTATGCTACAACATATGGTTCAGCAACTGACCAAATCCAGAAAGATTTTACAGCTTGTGTTGAATACCTTGTCAAAACTGCACTTCTGCAGGTAGCTATATTAAAACTAGCATGAGCATGTTTACAGAAGCAGCAGTGACCATCATGTGTAATCACAGAATGGTACATACAGATTGATCCAATCCAGTTGTAGACGCATATGAGCTAAACATACACCTCTAAGCTAATTACTGTTCTCAATGGAGAAAAGTACACACATGGAGAGATTAATTGATTTGACTGAATTGCTGACTAAAAGACACTGGCCATAAGGGATGGGAGCCTACATACCTACTTTAAACTCAAGACATCAAACTTCTAGTGCTTCATTAAAACAGACAAATCCCATTCACAATACTTAATGGATGAGAAAAAGTTAAAGTACATTCTACTTAAGATTCACTACTTAGAATTTTGCACCAACCCCAGAGATAAATAAGCTAGAATGTCAGGTAAAGGGTGGAGGTCTTGAGACAACAGGTATTCCTGAAAATAGTAAAATGTCTGAAATCAAGCCTATTGCAGTAAACATTCAGGCTTAGAACAGATAATATAGCTTTGTACCTAAGAAATTTCATAGAACAGGATAAATATTTGACTGGAAAGGGTCTACACAATCTCCATATAAATCTCTAAGCATAAGAATACAAATATGCTATTTGTCTTTCCAGCCTCTAGGTCACTGGAAGGAAATTGAGTGTTCAGCTTGGAGGGAGATCTAAGGAGGGAACTAAATTTAACAGAATAGCAATGCATGACTGTGGCTGGCTGCATAGAAGCTGGTGAAATGTTACAGGCAGGAAAAAAAGGGAGACACTATCTCAACACTTCAGATATTTCCACTTAAGAAAGCAGTCTACATCACATAACAGAAGGTGATAGTCTCAAATTCTGGTTAAATAAGATGAAAAAACTACTTCAAGAATACCTATAATTGGCAGGTTACACAATGCAGCATCAAATCAAAGCAAGTTTATCCATGAAATCTCATCTGAATAATTTTAAAATTTTCATTTTAAGTGATAATCTTCTGCTATCCAACTGATTAAACTAGAGAAGCAGGTTTCTCTGTTTCTATGGGGTAAGCCCTCCAACTTTAAGGCAGCCCAGCTATACCATATACAAAAGACCACCTCCTCCTTAATGGAAGGAGAAGAGTTCAGATGGCAGAATCTGTATGCTAAGCTGAGCATATTCATTAATGATAAATTCTTAAAAAGAATTGAATGGATTTATTGATTTATTTATTTATTGGAAAAAGACCCTCCCAGGACTCAACAAGCAAGGCATGTTCCAAAATTGTAGTGGGACACAGACTACTTGCAGCTGAACATGTCTCCAGAAGTGATAGGCAGCACTCCAAACAGCCAGAAGACATAATTCCCTGCCCCAGTGATGGAATTTAATGTGTTGAAAATGGAGTTTCTAGTAGAATAAAACTACTAGTTTTCAGTAATCATCATTAACCTTTTGAATTTACTTTCCTGGGTATATGATCTGAATGTGTATAGCCTGTTGATTTGCCTGTGTGATTCCACAATAACACTTATGAATGTTTTGGTTAACTTCAATCAACTTTGTCACAGAGGCAGATGTTTCAAAAATAAATAATGTCTGAGGAAAACAGATGATGAGGCAGAAGAGAGAAATCTGAGTAGTGTCTCTAGGGGAAAAGAAAAAGTAAAAATCAGGAGAGCACGGTGTTTAGCCTAGATAGAAAATTATTCAAGGATCAGGGTTTTTGGGCTATTACATATTCCCTGTGATTTTGAACATCTCTTTAAGGATTTTTGTCTTCCCAAAAAATCTGTGAAGCTTGCAGAGACTCAAGAGCACAAACCTTTTGGGAATTGTTGTCTTAGGTCAACAAATAGGTCAACTGCTGGTGTAGTCAAATAGTAATACAATATATTAAGTGAAAGATAGGTAAACTATTCATTCTTCTTATTATCTAAATGTTGTGTGCTTATGGCCAATAATTATATGTTAATTAATAATGAGTATTTTCTGTAGTAATTTTATGGCAAGCTAATCTCTGATTGTCTTGACAGAGAACATGTATGCTTTGCATGTAGTCTACAGACTGTGCAATAATCCGTTGGCTTTGCATGCATTGTTCTGTTAAATGCTCCAAAATATTTTCACAGCAAAAGCAGTTGATAGAGCTCCATCAGCACTTCAATGCAGAAATTTAGTGCACTTTCAGAGAACTGCCTTTTCACCCATATTACACCATACACTGACAAAATCTTAGAACCACTTGTCCCATGAGTTCTGCTAGCATGTCTCCCAAAGCCTTGCCAGTACTTTTGAGAACTCCACCCTTCACCCACTCATTCATCATCTACACTGTGTTTCATCCCTGCTTTTCCACTGCATTTATGTATTGAAACAGTCCAGGTCTTGAATTTAGGTCAGTGCGACCTCTAAAAAAAGAAGAAATACTCCAACCAGCAAATAACACTACCACAACAACAAAAAGTACCCAGAGGGGTACTTGACGTTACACAACTACTAAAGGTAGGAGGCAACCGTCTTACAGTACAAATCAAATGTTGTGGCAGAAGCAGATGTCTTACCAAGCACTGATGAGGAATACATGTTGCCCTCTAAAAGCTACATAGGCATGGTGAAGTCTTTGTGTTAGTCACTTCTGAGTTTAAAAAGAACCTCCAGTTTTGAGTACTTCTCTGTTTGAAGACTCTGTCACTAGAAGAAGATATGGTGAGGTACATACTGAAGTGTACTGCTGGACTGCAGTCATGTTGCTCAGCATCTTTCATTCCTGTCCATTGTATCCATTGCTACAATTTAAAAAAAAAAACAAAAAACAAACTGATTGAGAAGATAAAAGCAGACACTTGATTTTTAAATCTCCAAATTATATACCATTTCTTAATGCAATACACCACATAATTCCTGTCAGCCCTTTATTCTTGTTGGTGTCTGCCAGGTACAGGGTGCAATGGAAGCAGGGAAAGATATTTCTATACTACCTCATCTTCATCCTAGAAACAACTGGGCTGATGAAGCAACTTCTTTAAAATGTACTTGGCTCATTGAGCGCAGCCTCAGTAGCAAATCACTAAAACATTCCATAACTGACCTTTTTATTTTCCTTACTCTGAAGCTCTTTCCTTACTCTTTCCTTACTCTTTCCTTACTCTGTTTTCCACTGCCAGAGGTCTGATACTGGATTTAGCAGAGCAGGGAATTGCTTCAGGTTGTCACTTCTGTTAGAATAAGTACCAAACTGCCTCTAGATATTGTATTAATCTTCCTGCTGGTTCTCTTTAGGCAGAAAAGGTTGAAATAAAAGTACATTAATTGACTGAGGAAAAGAAAAAAGTTTAACATTTTCTGGTATCTTAGCCTTGAGACTCTCATCATGCTTTTCCTATCCTTCTGTGAAAGTGATAGAAGTTCTCATCTCAGATCTGGTTCTCATTACTGACATAATGTCAGGTGGTTAAAAGTAACAGCTGGGAGAAGGCATGTATTACATTTGCATTCAGACTGTCATCAGGGTTGTAGAAATCTGTAGCACTTCAGGGCTAATTTCTGCAGCAACGTTAACTAAATTCAGAAGCAGGTTTGTGAAATTTCCGTAACAATTCTGTAGCAGTAAATGCTGTATAATTTATAACAGCAGGAAATATAATAGATACATTTTGAAGCATTTTGTTGTTATTTGGTTTTATATCTAAGTAATAAATCACACAATGAAGACTGGTTGGCCTAACAGGGAAACATCTAACAAACTTAATATTTGCTATGCAGTCTCACAAAAAAAAGCATTTTTTCCTGCTGGCAGCATGTGGTAGCAAGCTTTTTCCCTCAAAGAAGGATAAACTTATTCTTTTCACTGCAGTCATTGTTTTGTTCAGATATTTTTATTAATGTGTGTGCATATTCCATTATTTACTTATATGTGTATTAGAAATCACCTCAAGAATTTGACAGAAAATTATCCTGTAAGAAAATGCAATTTTTCAAAAATGAAAAACGGAAACAAAAATACTAGCAGTGTTAGCACTTCAATGTTAAGAAAATTAAAAAAAAAAAAATAAATCCAAATTCTGTTTCAGTGAATTCAAGTGAATGCTTCAACCAAAGTGTTTCAAGCTGATATTGTGGTTCAGATTTGTATTTTTTTCTCTATGACACTAACATATGTAATGATAAATAATCAACAGTGGATAAAAAAGCCTTTCAAATTGAAACATTTAAATATTTTTAGAAATTTTAAAAAAATTATTTTCTTTCAGGATGTCTGAACTACTTATATACCCAAAACTTAGTCTTACATGCTCCAATGCTTATTTCTTAGCCATGGAGAATCAAGTACTGAAAAAATCTATATGAAAAATGCTAGGTAAAATTGAGATGCGGAGCATCTGCTGTTTTTCTCTGGTAGTGTGTGAAATAAAGGATGGAATAACAAGGGTGTTTTCTGTGTTACTTCATTTTACTGCTTGCATTGATACAGCTTATGCCTTTTCATGTATTTCACCAAATTAGCAAACAAGATAAGCAATTAGATAGTGAAAAAGGACCTACAAAGGCATCCAGAACTCCTGCAATAGGGTTTACAAATAGAGAAGTAATACAGGTCAGATCTTTGACTTTTCTTAAATTGAAGGAGGAGAGAATGCCCTCAAGCTCCCTATCACCCAAAACCAAAGAAACCACGTGACTAAGGAAACTACAGTTTAACATGGTAATTCTTTGTACTGTATTGAATTTGTTGCGCAAATCATATGTTCTAGTCTGATAAATAAATATCCCCTTTGACAGATAACAGTGTTGTCTCTTTTGATATGGGAAAAAGTCACACCAAACCTCCTAACTGATGTTAACTAATGATGACCAATGCTGTCAAACTGCTGTAGCCTGAAATAAATGAATTGTGTCAACAGGTTACACAAAAGCAAAATCTGGCCTCTTGACCGGTTTACATAGGTTTCTGACAGTAAATAGCAACAGATTTGAGAAAATTGCCTGAATGCAAAGAAGATGGGATTAATTTTACTGCATGTCTATGATTATAGTGGTAACCACACACTGAACATGCAAAACACAGAGATCCAAAGATATGAAAAGTGCAGTTAATTGTCAATTGTGTGCATAATAATTAATTTTACCTTTATAGTTCATCCTTATTCATAAGAATTTTGAAATGTCAAAACGTGGGACTAATTACTTTCCAAATAACCTCCAGTGAAGACATAGGTCAGGCCTTTGGAAAACAAAACGTACTATGTCTGACAGTTCTTCCTTGCTTGCTGATGTGCTCAAAGAATACACAAAATTTGGTAAGTATGATTTTTCTGCCACATTTTCTTATAGTTTCAAACCAATGCTTCTGGCTTGAAGTCAAACTTGCTTCTCTGCTAGTCTACTGAATTATCTGATACCTTTTACAAGGTAGGTCCAGATTTACAAACCTATATTTGTGCGGCAAATTACTTGTTTTTACTGAGACAAGGCATATCTTTGGTAGTCACTCAGCTGTGTCACTTTACCAGCTCATTTAATTTCTCTACTTCTCTTTTTAGTTTAGGAAATCCCTCAAAAACTTGTATTGCTTTAAACCTGTAATTTGGTGGTAGTGACCTCATGCTGTTTATGAATGGAAGCTGGCCAAAAGTAAAGACATCCCCTTGCTAATGTATGTAACCTAGGAAAACAAACTCTGCAGATTTGATCAATAAGTTGCTAAAATGGCTCTTGTGTCAGGGACAATATAAACCATATGTAAGCTGGACAATCTTATAGTCCAGCATTCTCTGCATGTTGATTGTTTAAGGCTAGATAGCATAACACATTTTATTTTAAAATACTGTTAGTAGGATAAACATCAAAGAAACTGTTGATAAATAGATAAAGGAAATGAGACTTTTCATTTGGTTAATTGTTTTAGAGTGTTTACAGAATCAAGTCTGTGATAAATACATGATCTAAGCATATCAAGAACCATTTTCAAGCAGTTACGTATGTATCCGTCTATTAATTCCTGGGTGCAACACAATAAATGTTAATTACTTTTCACATTTCTAAAGTGAATTTGGTGTTTCTGAGTTGGCAAACATACCCAATTAAAATCCCCCATCAAATAAACTTACAGAGCTAAGGGAGTGGATTTACAAGCTTTGAGGCCCTAGCAGTAACACTGTGTCACTACCGAATTGAATGGGAGGCAAATGTAGCTGTCTCTGAGCATATTTCCTCCCTCATCACCCTTTCTAGAGGGCTACCCAACAAAACTGCTTATTATGAGGGTATTTTTAGTGTAGTGAATACCTCTTTTCCAGGGCATAGCCTCTAAGTCACTTTGGATGTGTCATTAAAACTCCATCAGTGTTAGAGTAAATAATTGTTTTGTCCTTGCTCTATCTATGGAATTTTTATGGACATCCACATGATCATGGAGAGTCTTTGTTTGACTTTTTGACTTTGCGCATTGCTGTAAGCACCTCAATTTACATTCATTCATGAATACAACTCTCATGCAGAAATAAGACATTTTTTCACTTTAGTCCTCTGAGTTGCTAAATTTTTAGAGCACATTTGAAACACACCAAAACAAGTGGTATTAGACTTCACAGAAAATGCAGCTATTCCTGCCTTTTTCTTAAAAGCAGATCTGGGATTGGATATACTGATTGTTATCTTCTAACAAGAGCCTACTTGCTTATGTACCAATTCAGGAAGTGAAATAGGTGCTTCTTAAAGATTTCAATGTGCGTTTACCTAAAACATGCCCTAATGCACAGGCTATTAAGCAGATGTGGCAACAGCATCCATTCATCCTTCTTAGAAATCTATTTTATGCCCAAAATTTAGATAAATAAGTTACATGAAATGAATCTTGCCCTGTCACTCTACCTGTTTCCTGATATTCTGTCACTTCAGATATATATTTTTTACCCAGTTTCCTTGTCTATAAAAAAACTGACTTTCAACTGTCTAGAATGAATGATTAATTCTCAAAAACTGCAGATTAACTATTAGAGAAATAATTATCCACGATTCTCAGCTTGGCTATTGGTAGGCAATTTAACATATATGGTAGCCTGTGTAATGAAATGAAGATATTTGTCACCAAATCATGAGCATTCATGCTGGTTTCATGGCAAATGTCTAATTTGATTGCATATTGCTAGTTTAGGCAATCAAAGGCTCATTTCCGCCAACCCAAAGGACCTTAGAGGGACAACGACTGGCAAAGGAACACCAACAACCTCATCAGAGCAAAGGGAGCCCCTGAGGCAGCTCCTCCCCAGGTGATCCCAGGGAAACCTCAACTCGTGGCCCTGTGGTGGCACCCACCAAAGTCATTCAGCGGGAGAGGCTCCCTCATTCACCTCACAGGCTGAGGAGGAGTCTTACTGTCCCTGGGGACATGACATTCAATATAGGATACCAGGAAGATCTTTCTGGGATTGTGCCAGACTTATTCTGGGATGTTCAGAGCAAGGACCAAAGGCACAGAAAGAAGGGTAGACTGGGGAGGTAAAAGTGTAGGAAGAAGGGATTGAAAGGAATCAGTTGTGTATAAGCAGGCTCCTGGTAAGCATTCTTGTCTGGTCATGCCTTGCACCTGATCTCCACAGTCTGACCTGTCTTCTCATTAAACTCTCTTTCTAACTCTTTTTCCTGGCTGCAGGGATCTCTGTCCTGTGTGCACGTGTGTGTGTGGAGATTTGAGTGCAGCAGCTGGTGTGGGAGCAGGGATCTCAGGGGCCTGTGTGCCTGTGGTGGGAGGAACTATAGAGACCAGAGCATGTGTACATTGTGTGCAGGTGTGTGTGTCAGGGTGTCATCACTGGTGTACATCAAGCTGGACTAGCCGGTGAGTAGGACAAGAGGCTTGGCAGATAAGTATTGGAGGGGCCTTAGGTCTGGGCTGGATCCTGAAGAGACCAGGGGGTCTGAGGATTGGATACTGGAGGGACCAGGGGGTCCATGCCAGGTACTGGAGAGACCATGGGATCTGGGGGCTGGCTACTGGAGGGGTCATGGATCTGAACCAGCTACTGTAGGGACTCATGGTTGCATGTGTCTGTGTGTCTGTGTGTGAGGCAGCTGGGAGACCAGGGGGACCAGGGCCAGCTACTGAACAGACTGTGTAAAGCTAGTTAGCAGAGGGATCCATATGTATATATGTATGTACATATGTATATATTTTTCACTAACAGGTTTTCATCCTGAACAGTCTGAGTGGGTAATTGGATTTTGACTGACCATGCATATATGTATATATGTATCATGTGTACGTTCCTGTTGGGAATAAATAATTTAGACAACTGAGGTAAGTGTCTAAAATCAAGGGGAATGAATCTAGACTTTTGTCTAGATGTTAGTCGGTACAAATACATATAAATTGTAAATATGTGAGCTGAGAAGATAACTATTTAAATCTCCACACCAAAAAGGTACATTTTGTAGTACCACCTTCTAGAAACTGAAAGACAGGGGTGCACTAAGATCATAAAAAATAATAATCTGGAACTGACAGGCTTGGAGAAATAAATATATACTATTCTAGATGCAATTTATTTGATGGCAGCAGGTAATCTGAAAGACAATACAGCCTAAATGATTCATGTGTACTGAGAAAGCAGGTCTAATTTACCTCAAGAAAAGCTGTTTCAGTCGCAGTTGTTAAGCCAGGCTGAGTTCAGCTCCATATACTTCTAGTATGGTTGTATGTGTGCTGTGCTTCAAGCTCCGTCTCAGTTTGAAGATTAAAAAGTAAGAAAGAGCCTGCCTGGAAAGCCTGTTCTTTGGTACATGACATCAACGTCTTTATATCCTGCTTGCTTTCCTAGGGCTTTCAGTCATTGCGAGGCACAGTAGTTACTCTGGGACCTCTGTATGGCGTGTACACAGTGTCAACCCACATTTTGCATATGTCTTGGCTTTATTTTCTGGCAGCAGGGCAATACTTTCCTTCATGAAAATGGGGTAAGTGAACAAGCAATGAAGCCATCTTTGTTCACAATGTGCCTGCATTCTGCCTAATTGCTCTCTCTCTTTGATAAGGAAGCAATAAAGCCTATTTTTTAATCCTGCATGTTTTCAGCATTCTAGAAATGAAAAAAAAAAAAAAAAAGCCCTGTAAATAAATATGCTCAGACTAAAATATTCTAGGATCGTCCACAGTGCCAAAAAATTCAAGCTGCTCAAAGAAATGACATGAATTTCCGCAGCTGGTTTTTCAGTAGTTGTGGCCATTTTCCTTCTCTGAATGGATTACTCAAACAAGCAGCTCATCCTTTGAGCCCTGAAAGCAGACTTTAAAATATCAGACTGGTACTTTAGAATCCAGTCTGGGCTGAATATTTTCACTTGGAAATTAGGACTGTCTGTTAGATCCTAAGAGATAACTTGAACCATGTAATTCCTTGATTGGGCTTCATGTTTTACAGGACAACTCTGCTGAGAGTTCTTATCTCATATCAAAATTATTAGAGCTCTGATCACCAGCTGTGCTTGTGACTCAGATTGGAGCTGATAGTGCTGCGATCAGCAATGGCACAAAGCAGTTAGCAATGATCCGGCTGCTCTGCCCACCAGAGTCACTGGTAAGGGAAATTGTAAAGCACAAATATAGGTGATGGAGTTTTGATTTAGTGCAAGACTGAGCAACAACGAGGCATGGTCTTCCACATCGTTTTTGTTCCCCTTCATTCTTCTTGAACAATTCTATATCTGTTCTTACAACAGTTAAGAAAAGTGGTAGGTGATACACTGCAAGTCTGGATGAGAAGAAACAGAACAAGTGGCCTACCTAAGTCATAACAGTCATTGCAATTGGAAGATGATACTGTACATTGATAAAAATGCTAACTGTGCAAAAATAAAATAAATAATCAGCAAGGGAATATTTGGACCTTATAAACCTTATTTGATTTAAGTGAATGAACTGTAGGTATGATGACATATGTAGTAGATTTTTTTCCCTATACTAGAAAGTCTATATTTGCATAGGGTATACTGGGGAACAAAACATACAAACATCCTATACGAAAGCTTCTAGTTAGAAATACGGAAACCATGTATAAGGTTTGTTTTGGTATCTGTCATCTTGATAGCATGGAGTCTGAACTGCATAAACAACATAACAATATGATCATAAACACTGACTGAGATTTAATGTAAATGTACATCATTTTGTGTAATCTATATCAGTTAGTCTATTACACTTACCAAAATGCTTTAGGAAATGTTTGGAAGACTGTATATGCTTAAAACTAATATTCAACATGAAAGGATTATTCAAAAAGATGGTCCTTTTCAGCTTTTCTCAAATATTGTTTATTGGCTCTTCAGTTCTGCTTTGTCAAAAATGTTTAAGGGATGAAAACTAAGTTGCAAATATGAACATACATAAAGCCTGAAGTAGGTCTCGCTTCATTGCTTTGTTCTGTGCTTTGATGCAAAACAAGTGTTTGATTGTTAAATAAATAAATGATGTTAATCTATGCATCAATTTCTGTTGTATGATGTAATAGTTTCAGTGTGATTGATCAGAGATAAACTAAATAAAAGTGATCAATTCACTCAAACCTAAGCTGATTGCTACTAGCATGGAGGTAGCAGAGTAGTGACAGTGAAAGTGCAGAGAAATTTGGAGACAGTCAAGAAGAGACAAGGCATGTCTTTCATTCATGTTCTCATTAGACTGCAGACAAATATACCTGAGATGAATATTTGAGCCTGGCTCTTGGCTGAACTTCCCTAACAGACCATTAGTTTGATGTTGCTGCTGGAAGAAGTGGGTGGGTGCTCTTCAGAGCTGGGATGTTTATTCAGTTGAAGTGCAGAACTTTTACCCAAAACACTGTGGGACTGAATATGCTCTTGGTACATGAACAAAGATGACACTTTGTTTTTCTCTCAAAACATGCAGTGAAGACACTTAGTTTTCAAAGTCTCTGAGTGGGAGCTCAAACCAGTTTGTTTTGTAATTTTTCAAAGCAATTCTAGATTTTTGAGCTGGCTGTTGTTGCCACCAACTTTGACTGGCAGAAAAGTTACTCTGGCACTGTGAAATGGAGAAAGAAAAGAGAATGAACTTCTAAGGCAGCTATTTTTGTTCAGTGTACCACATTTAGTCCTTCCATTTGGCAGTGGAGGTGCTTTAGCTTCTGAAAATAATGTTTAAAAGCTATCAAAAATCTTCTGTAAGGGGAACATACATTTCACTTTTACTCAGGTTTATTCATGCTAAAAGTTTCATACCTGACTGCTCCTTAATAAGGGATTATTTCTGCTAGATTCTGAGCTCTTGAGTGCTGCTGAAAATCCCGAGTTCCCACTGAGATGCATGTGAACCAAAGCTCGTATGTGGCAACGTGAGATGCTCAGTTCATCTTGGAGGTTCAGATCTTATATGAAGTGCTTCCTTAGAATAAAAAGCATATTACCCCTTGATGCTATTCCTTTCAATCATAGTATTTCTAGCATTCTGGCATTGTATTTCTTAGTTTTTCTATTTCTCATCCTCATTTATTATCTACTGGGTGAATTATTTTTTTTTTACTCCACTGTAGGTGGGGGAAAAATAATTAGACTACCATGGGGGATACTAATTTCTTCTAATCTTTTCCCTCAAACTGTAATCTCTAAATTTTAATGAGGATCTGTTTGATCCCTTTCAAACTGGAATGTTATATTAAAGTTCTACTGTTTCTAATTTAATTGGTCATTTAGTTATATTGTATGTGCAGTGATTTTATGTCCATTTAAAATGATCTAATAATAGTAAAACTACCAATGGAAAACTGAGAAGACAGATGACACAATCCTATCTGAGACTATCTGAGGGATACTGCAGTTCTGCTCTTGTACTTTAAGGCTGTCCTGTGAGACTTGGACTTGTTATGCTAGTCTCATTAATTGAAGCAAATCGTGCCCTGGCATCTTCTTTTTTCCTACACAATCATTACAGAGTGCTGAGTTTGTGCCTCTTATTATGGTATGAATTAGGCTATCACTAAATTTAATATCATCTAGAGAAAGTTTCTTGATAAAAACTGGTAAGTTGTAAATTCTGAACAGGATGGGGTGGGGGGAAGTAAGTTGAAATTGGACCCTTTATTTATAGTTAGTGTTATGGAAGTCCAAAGGGAAATGCATCTATTTCTAGTGAGACTAAGCATAGATTGGGAAATGGATCCTCACAGTGCTACTCTTTCTTTCAGTGTAGTTGTTGTGCAAAAAGCAATTTTAACTTCCTTGTGGTTACAGAATAAAACATACTTAGTTTACACAGAAACAAATACGGGGAGAAATGGCAGAATCTTGACAAAATATTTTTAACTTTCAACAAAATTTCTGAGAGTAATCATCAACTCAGTGTAAATTATAACGCAGCAGGTAGGGCTGATGTTTGAATTAGTAGAGGAATTTTATTACTCTTTCAGAATGAAGCAGTATTCAAGCCAGGCTAATAAACTATCAGAAATAAGCTTGTTAAAAGTAGCCATGAACTACCACAGAGGTCCAGCCAGGAACACTGAATGAAGCAGGTATACTACTGTTCTCCAGTGATCCAGGCTCTTTGGAGGTGGGGGAGGGGGCAGTTAAAGTTTTCCTGAAGCTAATTTAACAAGGTGCAACACCATGTCTTGTGGAAGAAAGGGTAGCTCTTTGTTGCTGGATTTCCTTATGCCTTGTTGCTCTCTGGGAGATATTCAGGATATGCTAATTTACTCTGGGGTAAAACCCAGTGCACAAATGGCTCTACCACTTTTGCAACTTGCTTGTTCTAACTTGGTCTAAGACTCCTCCCAAAAGCCAAAGAACAAGTAACTTTGTAGATGTCTAAATGACCAAACAAGGAGCAAATCAGAAGAAAATCAGGCCCCCAGGCTGCAACCAGGCTTGGAAGGTATCTCTCCAGGGTCCTGCAAAAAGAACCAAGGTCAAACAAAAACAAAAAAACCAAAACAAACAAACAAGAAAAGAACCAAGTTCAAACAAACAAACAAAAAAAACAAACCTCCCCCCCCCAAAAAAAAAAAAAACAACACCCAAAAAAATCAATCCAAAAAAAGAAGCAAGAAAAGAGTTTGTTTATGATATGTTTGTCTGGAATGACTGGAAAAGTTAGATCTTTGTTGCTCTTCTTGGAAATTTAAAGTGCTTTTGGCTTTCTTACAAATCATGTTAATGAAAGATTTGCTATTTGTATATGTTGTATAAATGTATGTACTGGATATAATACGATAAACACTGAAATCCTATAATTCAGTATTTGATTTACTGTAATTTGGCCTTTTATTTATAATTTTTACAGGTACTCATCAAAGAATAAATTGCCATCCTTAAATTGCTTAAATCGCAGAAGATTTGCAAGTCCTTAGAAAGGCGTTGCAAAAATGCTTCAGAGTTTCAGAAGTGAAAATACTTAGTAAATGGCAACACCACTGGGTAGCTGCTGTGGCATTCGGAAGATGGTAGCATGTGAAGAAAACTGCTGGAGCACAATTCTTTGAAACATAACCTTTGATTTTTTTGAGTATCCTTGAGAAGAAAATCTGGACTCAGAAAATGTGAATTGTCAGATTAACTGAGCATTCTGATGAAACACTGACTTCAGTTAGATTTGGGGCTGTACAAATAAGACCTCTAAATTGTCAGAAATTGAAAAGTGAAGATTCCACTGGTGGAATTCAGCTTACTGAACTATTTCTGTCCAAAAGGTATCTAGAGTTAGCGGTTTGCTTAGTTTGCCTCTTGAATCAGTAGAAAGAAATAGGCATTTCCAAAGACAATTTATTTGATCTTCAGAGAAGTATCTGCCCTCAGCCAAAGCTAACTGATATTTTTTTTCTGCCCTGAAGCTTAGGTAGATCTGGTATTTAAAAGCTCTAAGGTGTACTCTGAATTCTAATTCTTTCCCATGCCAAAACTACAATATTTTCTGACCTGAATGTATATTAAAACAACAAAATATTGATAACGGGGGAAAGCATGCCTAACACATTGTGTCTGTGTGTTACAGCTAAGTGATTTCTTAGCACTAAATAGACATCTGTATATTTAGATGCATGTATACACTTATGAAGAAAAAAAAAGGTTTTGAGAAAGACATTTAGCTTGCTTTGGTATCCTGAAGATTGAAAATTAAATAGTGCCACAGGAAAGGTAAAATACATAAGTATGCTACAATGTTAGATCAAGTTTTTCCAAATAAATGAACTGTTATGGCATATTTTGTCATGAACATTTAATAAACTATTCAGAAACATTCCTGGAGGCTATTACTGGAAACTACTGGAAAGCATTTTAGGGGACATAATTGTATTTTGTTTTTAAATGCACAGTATATAAACTTCCACAAAATCACCATAAATTTGAGAATCAAACTCTTTACTTGTTTTTTTTTATTAAACATTATTACACCAGAAAATGTATTTTTCTACTTAGAGCTGGTCAGCATTATTGCTGGGAAATAAAGAATATCTTAATTTCAGTGTTATCTCTGTACCTGTTCAAAGTGATGATGCTGGTGGTATTACCTTTTTGACTGCAGAAGGCCTGTCATAGTTTCAAATAAAAATATATATCAGATATTCCATTGAAATATTATACAAGTGTATCCTCCCTAATCCATTCAAGTTAACATTAATATACAATGAATAGTGTTACATAAGATAAAAATTAGTGTTAACTGGGGTTGGAGTGGGAGGAACTGAATGGTGAAGTTGAGATATTGGCTCCTAAAGGCTGTGATAGGGGAGTTTATGCATTTTAGCACAAAATATATTTACCTTGTCACCACTGAAACAGTCTGGTGTAGTGCAGGTAGAGTTATGAGATATGCTTTAATTTTTCCAATATTATTCATGTGGTAACAGTTAAGGGTCATATTGCCACTGAAGAGGAAATAGACTTTCATGAGAAATACAATGCCGTGGTTTAACCTCAGTCCGCAACCAAGCACCACACAGCCGCTCGCTCACTCCACCCTGGTGGGATGGGGGAGAGAATCAGAAGAGTAAAAGTGAGGATACTCCTGGGTTTAGATAAAGACCATTTAATAGGCAAAGTAAAAGCTGCGCACACAAGCAAAGCAAAACAAGGAGTTCATTCACCACTTCCCATGGGCAGGCAGGTGTTCAGCCATCTCCAGGAAAGCAGGGCTCCATCACACGTAATGGTTACTTGGGAAGACAAATGCCATCACTCCGAACGTCCCCCCCTTCCTTCTTCTTCCCCCAGCTTTATATACTGAGCGTGATGTCATATGGTGTGGGATATCCCTTTGGTCAGTGGGGGTCAGCTGTCCCAGCTGTGTCCCCTCCTGGCTTCTTGTGCACCCAGCAGAGCATGGAAAGCTGAAAAAGTCCTTGACTAGTGTAAGCACTACTTAGCAACAACTAAAACATCTCCACATTATCAGCACTGTTTTCAGCATAAATCCAAAACATAGCCCCGCACTAGCTACTATGAAAAAAAAAAAAAAATTTAACTCTATCCCAGCTGAAACCAGGACATACAAAACGAAGAAAAATCCCCTTGCTTAGGTTAATGCATTCTGAATGTAGAAGCAAAATGGAGAACAAGATTTTTTTTAAAATTCTATTCACAAAATATCTTGCTTGTTTAGGCAGTGAGATACAAAATAAAGTGTGTGTTAGTATGAGATAACACTCACCTCTGGGGCTGTCGCAAAGGAAAAGAAATACAAATTGCCTTCTAAGGAGAGGTGGTTGCTTTCAAAGAACTTCAGAAAATTTGTGTTACAGTTAGAAACACTTCAAAGTATCTAATTAAGATTTTGGGGATGGGATTGATGAACCGTTTTTTAAGAAGAATATGTGCATGTCAGAGCAGTGATAGATATTTCCACTTATTCAAAAAAGAGTAGTGAAAACATAATAGATGAATCTTAATGCATTTTCTTTCAAATGTGCACATACATATGACCTTTTAAATATACAAAAAGAACATCAAGATTTCAAAGAGGCAAGTGCTCAAAAGTCAGGCTACCATAGTAACTTTAATTTATCCCTTGTGCTCATGTCTTAGAATTTCTGTCTCAGTTTAAGATCATTACTTGTTTTATCCATAGTGGAACAGTTCTTTTTTACATTCTTTGCAGTGATCTTTGATACATTTGAAAACAATTGTACCCTCCAGTTAGCTCCTATTCACGCTAACCAGACCCAGTAAGACAATCTTTCCTCTCCAGCCTTTCTATTTTTTAACCATTCTTACTGTTTACCTCTGAAACTCTTCTACATTTACCTTGCTTTTTAAAAATGTGTGGTAGTATTCAAAGCTGGAAAAAACTGAACCCGTGAACCAGCAGAGGCCTACTGACACTGAGGAGAGTGGGCTTCACGTACCTTACATCTGAACTCCTACTTACACATTTCAGTACAATACTAGTTTAGTTTCTGTTGGCAATCATATGACATTGTTGGCTTGTACTCAGCATCTACTCCCAGAGGATTCCCACATACACCTGTGCAAAACCACTGTTCTGTGCAAAGCCAATTGTTTCCTACCTTGTTTCTGCAGGTGGTTAATCCTGTCCTAGTAGGTAGAATATGAAACTTTGTAATATGTGCTCCTGACCAGAACATTTTCTCCAGATGAAGCAAGTCCTCTCCAGGATTCGAGCCGTGGAATATGACGGGTACCTATCACATCAATTTAATTCACATCTGGCCTTTACTAAGCCTCGCCGAACATTTCAATGTTTTCTACAAAGTTATTTGTGAGAAATATACGCTTTTTCATTTGAATTAAATCAATATTTTTTTACTTAGCATAAGTACTGAGACTGTTTTATGGGAAGAGTCCAACTAGCTGGAGACACCAAGATTTTCTTTGGTGAGCTACAGTTGTGGGCACTCAGGTTCAGAAGTCATCCCATAGCAGCTCTTGGTGTTTGACAGCATGTGAATGTATTTCTCCCAGTGTTCTTCCTGACTAACTGAGGTGCCAGGGTCATGACTGGCTCATCAATATTTTATGCTAGTCAGCTGAGAAGTTTTAAGCAGGTGTAGGTCACATAAAAAAAAAAGGCTTTTCAAATAACTGTATCTTTTTGGCTTTCACTGTGTATCTAGCTCTATTAACACTTAGCAAAGCTAACCTAATATTACTCCCCATTGCAATGATTCAAAGGACTAAAAAAAAATGAAGATATAATAAACAATGACTCAGTCTGAAGAGAATGGATATTAAATAAACCATGCCTCATCCAAGGCCCCACAATCTTTGCAGATTGATCATTCACAGAAATATACCAACTAGCAACTTCATCTGACTGAGGCAGGCTACATTCTTTGAGTTAGTGCCTGTGTCTTTACTTGTCTGTATTGCCAATAAAGCCAAAAGGCAGGATGTTTGTCTTCAATTGTACTGCATAAAATTTAGTCCAACATGACAAACGATAGGTGAGCTACTAGTTACTGTAATCATGCCAATGTCAAAGTGAATATGGCTAAATAAAGAAACAGTTTTAAATATCTGATCTACAGTTAAAATGGGACAATTTGAAAACTAAACACATAACATACCTTGACATATATATATATGTCTGTCAAGTTTTATTCATCTGTGTTATAGTTTTTGGTGGGATAGCGTGACTTTTAATTTGTTTATTTTAATAGGGTTTGGTTTTTTGCTTGCTTAGGTTTTTTTTTTTTTTTTGTCTGGTGAGAATCTAATTTCCATCAATTATAAAAATAGGTAAAAGTTTGAAATATCTAAAACTGTTCTTTTCAAGCTTTCTACTGACATTATTGTGGATGTATAGATAAAATACTAGAATACATGACAGATACAATCAAATCTGAAAAAACAATCAGAGAAAACAGTAATTAATGCACATATAAAATTTTCTTTTCTTTAGACATGTTAAGCAAGTGAATAAAATGTGAGAAAACACAAACAATTTCCTCTGCAGGTGCATCCTGTATGACAGGTTGACTTATATTTTCCCCAAGAAAATGGATAAACTATGTTTACTTTGGAAAGTAATTATCTGAACTATAAAACTTTTGAGGATTATTGAAAAACTTAAGTAAGTTTTTTTTTTTTTTTTTCTTTTAAAAATCAGATACAAATTTCAAGAAGCAGAGTAATATGTAAATTACAGGAAAATATATTTGCTTCATTATGTTAACTACAGACTATTTCAGTCTTTCTTATCAAGCTATTCTAGAAAAAATAAAGCATTAACTCTGATAAGAGTTGGCTAAAATTTGACATGCATTATGTCCCTGAACTTTTTGCCTGCTCCTGAGATAATGCTTACGTTACTGCATACAGCTGGCAGCAGATGCTGGTAATGATCATAAGAGAAGTGAAGAATAAAACACATTGCAAAAGGTATTTCTGTTAGCAGTTTAGAGATAATGTTCTTACTATGGCACCTGTAATTTTTCTCTGTTTTAATCAAGAAGCAGACTCATATTGACAGGTTTAGTAAACTTTCCTGTGTTGTCCTTGAGGGAAAGCTGTGTGAATTCCAGAGCCACGTATGCTGTTCAAAAAAAATGAACTAAAATTCATAGTAGTTACAGAATTTCGGACTCCTTTCTTTGTAGTAAAGAGGAGAAAGAAGAGGAACTTTTGCCCAGTATTAGACAACAGAGGAACCTGGAAGAGCCAAAAGCTGTTTGAGCTATACAATCCTCAAGCAATATTTTCCTTGCTCATTTTTAAGCTAGACAACCAGCAGGAAATGGCACGCCTCTTTACCCAGGCAAGCTGGTAAATCAGGTCTTGCAAACAAGAAAGGTAAAATGTCATGAAGCTGGTTAACAGCATCACAACACTTTAACCACTATTTCCATTCAGTGCTACATGTTGCTCAAATAAAATCCTCCACAATGTAAAATAGATTATTACTATATAAGACTGGAATCTATGGGATCAGATATACTTCACTCATTGCTAGATGCAGGAAAACAGATGAGATTTTCAGAGATGAGTATGTCAGGTTTTTTTAAAATATATTTCTGATTTGATGGATGAAATTGGCCTGCTTGGACATTCAGAATACTTGTGAATACAGGAGAAATAGGTGAATATACAAATACCTTGCCCCAAATCTAAATGTTGCATCCAGTAATTTATACTTTGGCTCCTTAAAGTGTACTTCAGACAAAGTTAATGATTTATCACCTGCATTTCAATGCTGCTTAAATACAAAACTCACAAAGCATACAAATAACTGACATTATACCCCAGTTATTATAACCCCAGTATGTGCATGGCAGCATGGCATACCAGTATAGATTTGCATATTTTAGTATATAATTCATTAACTTGGCATTATACAATGTACTGCTTTCTAGTTCACCAAGCACAAGATGTAAAGTTTATAAGGTGCAGGATAAGAGACTGTCCAAAGAGACCTTGCTTTCTTGGCAATGAAACGAATATATGTCAATTTGCTGAAGTAGTAACTGCTCAATGGGAAGGTCTTATGGGATTAACTATTTAATTTTTTAATTGCTAATTATGAGTGTCACATAAAGAAACTGAAAAATTAGATGAGGAGAATCTTATATAAAAAAATGTTTTCCACTAGCTGAATACACATCAACTGGGTGAAGGTCCCTTTTAAGAAGACTGCATAGCCAGCACAAAAGGTCCATGTGTATCCCAAATAAGTGACTATGTTTTTTCACAGAAGAAACCTATTCCCCTCTCTATCTTTAACCCCTACTGGGTTATCCAGTTGGTCTTACAGATTTTCAAAGTATTTTCCCAAGGCATTTAAAATGTGTTTCTTATATTATGGGTGGGACAGTGGTGTTCTAGTATGTAAATTTCTGCCAGATAATTGGAACAACGACAGCTTTTTCCATGGTCTCCTGTCCTAGCATCCTGTCTTAGCCTCTGGGGTTGGAATTTATCTCATCTAAATTTAGACATCTAAAATTTATACATCTAAGTATGAGATAGTCACCTATGCTCCACTCACAGTCAATGGAGAGAAACATGCACCTCCAGACGGTGATTCATCTGACCTGTCTTATATGGCTATAGCAGCACAAGACAAATGGCTCTCTGGTGCCTATTTCTCTTCACTGACTCTAAAAAGAGACTCATGTGAGTACAACAGACAGTTGTATAACTTTCGGATGCTTAAGCTAAGGCAGATGTATTCAACTCTAGGTTCTCAGTTAGGTCCTTTATTTGTCTTTATATTTATTTGTTAAAAATCAAACGGTTTCAGCTGAAAGGACTGAGAAAGACCCGCCATAGAAAACCATACTAGATTTGCGCTCTTCTGGAAGATGTGCGTTGACATTCTCATCATTGAGAGAACAAGCTGAACTTGGATCTCTTGAATCCCAGGGCAGTTTTTATCTGGCGGTTCACTGAATATAAGGCACTGTGTTATCCGACTGCCTCATCTCTGAAGCCTGTTTTGAGAAAGGGGTTGATGGCTGTGGTTTCAAAAACAGGAAGATCCAGCAGGGCAAGAAGTGATGAGACAAGAACATTTCCTAGAAGAAGCTGTGGAAACTTACAGGACTAGTAGGGTCCTAGATTTTCCTGGGGTTTATTACAATTCATTGAACACTGTGGTATGAAAAGTGATTTTGTGAATCTAATTTTTTAAGGATTAACATCAAATGATTTTAGTTGCTTTACCTTGAAATGTGTTGCTGAAAAAAACCCCTATGATTACTCCCATTCTGAGTTTCAGACTGACACTGAATATTACAGACATGAACTTCTCATGTGTACAAGTATCTTTTCAGCAAAGTTCTTCTTTCTGTCATTAGATATTTAATTATACTCCTGATTATAAAAAATGAATATATTTTTATTAATAGCTATTAACTTGTTCATAAACTGGAAGGAATAACATCGTGATTAAATATAAACAGACCTACATCTCCTAATAAAATAATTAAAGTTGACAGTAGCAATTCAGAGTAGTGTAATAACTTATGTTTCTTCTGATTGTGCAAAGTCATAATGACATAAATCAGTAGTCCATCAGGAACAGATAAGTTTTCCTATTCAGATTTTTCAGTCTGCTTCTGTTTAGCAGGCAATTGATAGGTCAACATTTTGTCATCCTGGTCCTTGAGTGATCTGGCATCCTATAACATTTGGAAAAATTCAACTTTAACAATTCATCAAATTAAACATGGGCAAGAATGGAATATGGACAATTAGCCAGGTGTGCCATTAATGGAATTTAAGTTTTAGCTGTATATGAAGCTAAAACTTAACTTGCCTTCATTTACTTGTCATTCAATGAATATTGAGAATGAGTAATGATGTGTTCACTTTGTGAAATACACTCATCATATTTCATGACCCATGGTCAGTTTACAGCCACATAAAAGACAGGTTTTCATCATAGTGATGACACCTTAAACAAGGAAGAAAACATTGATTGTATTAGATGAGGTACTTGTAGAAATTGCAAGTGATTGACTATTAACATGTTGTCATAAAAGCCAGCCCTCACAACTGAAGAATCCACTATTTTAATCAGAGAGGGAGAATTAAAGAATAATAAAGCTGACGGTATTTACTGCAGCATAAATCACTTCAAAGTAACAAATTAAGCAGAAATAATTGCTAATCTTTGTTCAAGCTGTTTTATTGGTGATTTAAATTAGTTCAGATATATTTTTTAAGCGTCTTGGGCTGTTTCACACTGTAATTTTAGAAATCACTCATTCAACCTGCTAGAGGATGTTTACTTCTCCTTGAGGAAGTCACAGTTTTGATATTCAGTTCAATACTCAGCGACATTATTCAAGCCATCAGATGCCCTTTCATAAATGTTCTTTGCAGCCTCCCACTAAAACTTGGCTGCCACTAGTTCTTAGATAAATGATGCATGCAATGTGTATCTGTGTTGTCACAGAAATACTGAGCAGACATTTGCTGAGGTCTGGCTGCCCTAATTGAAGGAAAGATGGAATAATTGTTAATATTATAACCTCTTAGTGCTACTCTGGGTCCTAACAGTTTTTACACTAGATAAATCTTCTTTCCTCTCTTTCAGTGTCTTTGAAACAATGCATTTGTGTAGAGCATATTCACACTCTCCACTTCAAAAGATGGTGCATCCCTGCAGAAAGGAATTAAGGAATTAATGTCTACAAGAACCATTTCTTTCTAATCACTATGAGATATGTTCTCTTGCCCACTGTGCCAAGCACCTGGCAAACACATGTTCAGACTTGGCTTGACAACTTACAGCATAGTTGTGTGGCTTTGTTCAGTTTTCAGTCACCACAGAGCTTTGAGTTTGCCCTTGCTAGAATGAGTGGAAGTCTATGTTTAGGTACCCACTGGGCACTACAGTTCAAAAATAAAGGTCTCATACAGTTTTAGTGTTCCTACTTGTGTTGGTACATAAAAGAATATGTGTCTGCAGAGGAAGGTTCAAACTCAGGCTATTTGAGAAAGGAACCTAAATTAGAATGTATTTGGTCTGTATCTATTGCCATATATTCTTGCAGAACCTTTACTGTCCAAATTAAAGTGGTACAATGTCTTTAATAACATAAACAATTAGAAAAGCAAATATGTTTTTCTAAAGGTAATTTTTGAAGTTACGAGGTGCCTCTGTGTTTACAATATATCTTTAACAAGATATAACTCTTACTTAGTCTAAAGGAGTTAGAGATCAAAGAACTTCTGTGGATCTTGCCCTCTGTCTCTAGAATTCAAGCTAAACTAAGTACAAGTATGTATTGACTGAAACAAAATTGAAAAATTTGTAGGAGTTTATTACGGACTTTGCCTTTGACACAAGACTTTGATTTACGAATGAGATCCTACTTGATAAACCTGATAAAATATATCTAACCAAGTAGAATTGTATGATAATTCAGCTTCTTTCAATACAGTACTGTAAAAAAGGTAGCAGTTTCCTCTCTGAGGAAGATTGCTCTAATCATTCATATAACCTAGGGTAGGCATCTTGATGCAAACTCATTTGTAGCTCAATGCCTAGAAAATGAATAATATATTCCACGTCCTGTAATTTCATTACAGATTTAGACTTTGAGAAAAAGCAATTATAGAGATTCAAAGGTAAAGGCCAGTAGAAGATACATCAATTAGGGCTCATGTACTTCATGTACTTTTGTTCAGTTTCTGGTAAAAATAACAGGAAACAAGAGGTTAAAAAAATAGGAGAGAAAGAGGATAGAAGCAGCACAGGCATCTTTGTTCACTATAATTTGTCCTTTAATTTTTAACTAGACAGTGGAATAAAATCCACTATATAGGGTCCATTTTCCTTAGTAAAAATTGTACAGTCAGTTGAAGGAGCAGCTGGTGACATTGTAGTCAATGCTTTCCAAAAGATAATTGAGAATGATAGGAAAAAAAAATCTGATGTAATATATAGCTGCACAGATTTCCACCTCACCCCAGACACTCATTACACACATCTGTTCCTCATTCCCAGTGAACAATACAATTCCTCTGAATTTCTTCCAAGGAAACTCATCAACAACCCAGAAGACAAAGAGGCATACGTGAAACACATGTTGAATTTTATCCACCCTGGATTAACAGTTGCTCTAATCATTATCAAGCTCCAATGTAATTTGAACTATATCATCAATGTACATTTTTTCATTAAATTTAGAAATATTTTCTAACACTTGTATTATTGTGGTGTCCATAACATGAAAAATGATGTTCATAAATACAGGGAAATCGTTGCAATGAAATAGTTTGCAATCTAAAAGGTACAGCAAACAGAACTGTTGATTGAAATCTATGTATTGAAAGAACAAAATCCATTTTGATGAGTTGGAGGGGTTCTAAAGGTTGGTGCCATTTTCCTAAATTTTTTCAGGTGTTTAAATTCCCATCGAGTGTTTTATCTTAGTTGGGATATTAAATCAAGCAGTATGTAAAAAATTAAGAAAAAATACTTGCACTTCTCACATTTTCTCAAAGGTCATAGGCACTGAGTATTAATTTATCATTTGGTTGTTAATCTAGTAGACAGCTTTGAGAATTCAACAAGTTGTGTTCTACTGATAACATCCTTCTCAATACACCATTAATTGTATTTTTTGTCATCTGATATTAGAAGTCAGGTTTTCTGCTTGTACACAGCCTTGGAGTCCTATCCAGATTAATTTGGCATCATTTTATGCATGCTAAGAATCTGGCCCACAAACAATGAGAATTACTTTTTCCTTTGTATAGGATTCCACTTTTTTGTGGTGTAATGGGAAGCACCACAGCATTCTTTTCTAGAGTCATACCTCTTTATGACTGAGCATGTCAGCTGAAATGGAGCCCAGAAATTGAAGGAGTGTTGTTTCCAAATGCTTATCTCTGCCTTCAGACTGTAGTGATTGGGATTAATTGTAATGGGAAAGTCTTCCTGTGTGTGGTTGTTGGAGGCACTAGAGCTCAAAGATGCAGAGCGGTCCTGTCTCCCATCTCCCATCTCTTACTCCTTCACAGCTGGGCCTGTACCATTACTGTTTGCACTGACTTATCATCTCCGTTCAGTTCTGCAGCCTTACATGTCTGACATAGCTTAATAGACCTATTCTGCAATTCACCATTCATTTTGGGAACCCTGTTGGTCACGGATGTGGAGTAGAAGCTTGCAGATACGGGGCAGAGGCTTAGGGTGCTGCTTTGCAGCTTTGAGTGTGCTTACTGAATAGGGTCCACATTCAAATGAGTGTTGTTACAATTCATGCTTCTAGTTCCTGTTTAGTGCCACAGCCTCTTCCCAGTCAAACAAATTGTGTGTAACAACTTGATTCTTTTGTTCTTTCCATAAAATGCTTTAATGGATGGGTTCTTGTCTTTTGGGAGGAAAGAAACTTGAGAATTCTACAGAAGAGTTGTGGTGGATATACTGTATAACATTAACAAGGCAGTACTTAAACTCCTTCAGGCATGTGTAGAAGAGCATACACCCACTACTGGATATTTACCATCATCACTGCACCATAATAAGAAATGATGTTCTGAAAAGGAGGCCCAGAGGAGTAATCCCATGTCAAAAAGTGATGAGAACTCTTATTCCAAATACCAGAAACGCCTCTGAGACTTAATTTTTCCTCCAATGCAGTGTGAGAGGGTAGTTAATGTGTTCTATTTACCATTGAAATCATGTGGTTTTATACTGCCTTACACAGAAAATCTTTGAACAAACTCCTTGGAGGGATGAAAGTCACCAGAATTAGTAAATTATAGATCATTTCACTTGGAAATACAGATGTGAGCAGTGCTTCCAAAGCATACAGACAATGACACTCGTGTTCTATACATCAAAGAAAGTGTTTTGTATGTGTGTTTGGCTGTTCCTACTCACATGCTAAATCTGTAGAAAAGTCCAGAACCAAAATGTTTATCTCTGCAGTCATACAGTAAGAGTTAAAAGAATAAACCAGAACCCTATGTTGCCGTAAGGATTTTCAATCATTTAGAGATGAGTTAGTTACCCTATCTATTTCAGTAAGGCTCTAAAATTCTGAAGAAACTGCAGTACTTTCAGTGAATGTTCATTTACTAACACCTACAGACACTCTTCTAATCCAGTCTACCACTGATAATTATGTTGGACTGAAAAGACAGAGCAGTGGTGTCCATTTTGTCTGGTAAATGTATAGAAGAACGCAGACTTTGGAAAGAAGGCAGCTCTATTTCATCCTTAGGTAGCTAGCATCATCAACGAGCAATATCACAATGCCCCTGGAAAGGATAAAATTTAACACCCTCATTTTACAAGCAAGTCATCCTACAATAATATCATTCTGTCCTATTGCTAGGAATATTGAAAATGTTACCCCACTGTTTGACATAGCATCTTTGTTCTGTTGTGCTCTTCAACATATTCTACTGAGAGGCAGAATGATAAACTCCTAATGTGAAAATCACTTAACCTTGTAAGGTTATAGTTTTATGTTTAAAGCTTCCATCACCTGTCATCAAGTTTGGCTGTTGCTTGGTCATCTTGGTTTTCTCATTCTGTTGTCTTTTTTATAATTTCCATGTTACTTGGGGAATGCTAAGAAAAAGGAATCCTGAACTTTTACTTTTTCTGAATCACCAGCTATCTCCCACAGACCATCAGTTCTCCTCACTTTATACAAAGTAGAAGCATCTTCTTCCTTGTCTCATATTTTTTTGTATTAGTTCTTTGATCATAGAGTTGTGAAGTCCATGAGGAAAATTAGGCAAAGATTTCAGCAGAACCACTGAACATAAGACAACCTTTGGCTACATCACTAGGTTTACAAACCTGTAAAAATAACAGGACAGGCTCTGGCTGTGCCAGGTCTAACCAAGATAACCTTATTGTGTGGCTGACAAGGGACAGACAATTCAGACTAGGGCCCTTCCTAACAGGGTTCCAAACTCAAATACCACAATGGCAGCTAAAGCTTGAACTGCTGTTAAGAATCTGCTAATAAAGCCCAACAGATGTCTTACAGGCAGCAATATGGGTGTATGGTGATGGGCTTGGGAGTCTGCCAAATCTTAATTACAGGCTGGACTGCAGGATCTCTGTAACAAATAATTTAGCAAAGTCTCTTGCTGACTTTCTGTTCTCTGGCCATCCATAACCTCTCTACAACATATTATTAAAGTAATGGCTATAACAGCTTTCTTAGTGGAGACATCCACAAATGGCCTCATTCCTTCAGATTTCTTGTTTGGAAGTTGTCTAATGCTTGAAACAGGATACAATTCTCTTGCCTTCAGGAGCAACCTTGTTCTTCAAATGTAAAATGTACAGCAGAATGTTAGCTGATGAACACTTTAGGGTAGGATTGGGTTCCCAAAACATGGGTTTCTTAAACCACTTTAGGTGCCTCAGGTATCTGCATGGGGCTGGAAAATATGACACAAGGACCTTTGGTAGTCTCTTGTTTTTCTGGAGCAAAAGCTGGTGGCCAGTTCAGAAGCTGCAGAGCAGCTCAAATTGTAGCAACGCCTATATTCAGACAACTGTATCCCTCCTTTAATGTCTGATCCCTGCTTCTGAATCCATGGGAACTGATAAAAGGCAATCCTTCATACACTCCCAAACTGAGATGCCATCAGCAACACACTTCCATTATAATCTGTTTCCTTCTTTCCCTCTGCTATTTTTAGAGATAGCAGTTCCTCAGGCAGATGGGAAACATCTTGCTCTGGCCAAGCCTGTTTTGGAAAATATTCTGTGACTGTAACCAGTTGGGTCATAAAGATGTTTGAATTGGAAGCTTTTTGAAGGACTTTCCAATAAATTATCTCAAGTTTTTGCATTTTACTGATCTAATGTATACATATTCTGCTTGTAAACAAGCCAACAGGCTAGCTGACCAAAAAGAAGGCTAATACACTTTCAGATACAGCTGGGAAAATTCCATTCTTAAGCACTGATTCCGTCATCTATCCACATTATATGGAAGACAATATCTGTAAGGAATAGTTTATGCTTTTCCCAAGATCCTGCTAGGAGGTATGTCAAATGGAGGCTGATTTAACTGTGAGGTCTTTCTGGACATCTTTCCTTGGGCTTCCAGTTGAAATGTCAAAGTATCAGGATCAGAAAATCCTCTTGCTTCCCGCTAACTGCTGCAATTCTATTATTCTGCAGTTCTAATGGGCCTGCATCACTGTAGCTGACAGTGGGTTATGTCCTTTATTTCTGGACTTCCAGATGCAAATCACTGCATTTTTTTTTTTTTTCACCTAATAGAAATAAAGCTAGCTATAAAAATCTAATTAAGAAACTACATCAAGATGCCGCAACTGAGAATTCCCTTTCTCTTGTTTCTAAGGTTTGATATGGGGTAACACAATCTTCAAAACTCAGTGAATATAAGCATTTGAATTCACCTTCCCTCCAGATTTCAACCAGCTGCAGAGATCAGTCTGTACCTTGATAGGCTTACAAGATGCAAACCTCCTTTAGGAAGCAGGGATGACAAAATTTTGCTGTCCTCATCAGACAAACTCTTGCAAGAGCTGTGCTCTATCTTCCAATGGAAAAGAATTGCTTGCATATTCACTCTGCTCTGTGTGAAGTAAAGATTTTAGGATTTGCAAGTTCATGATTAACGTGTGGGCTGTGAAGAATTGTCCCTAGGTCTGACAGCACAGTTGAACACAAAGTTGGTGTAGATTTTGTTACAATAGAAGCATTTTCTGTACCTTTGCAGAGTCCACTTACCAAAGATGCACATACTACCAAATTTCTATTTAAAGGAGCTACCTCCCTCCTCAGAACAAGATTTAACTAAATGAGGCTCAACTCAATAAATCACCTAAATGTATCTCTCTCTCTGGAGAGAAACCAACAACATTGCTGTAAGTTGAAAGCCATCCTAGCCCTCCTTTAGACTAAGAAGAAATAAAAGAAACTGGAAACAATGTGTAACAGCCCAGAAACAAAGACAATGCAAATCTTAAAAGTGCCAGGTACAGTAAGTATGTTTTATTCTTGGATATAAAAGAGATATCAGAGAACAGATGTTCACTTGAGCTTGTTTCTCAAGTAGCTCATAGGTCAGCTATTTATGGTCTTAACTTTGAATAGACTCTGATAAAACATTTATTCATTCTAATAAAGGACAAACGTCCTATTGTTTACTTACTTTCCATCAAGTAAAATGGGGCCTTAAGACAATGAGTCATAGTATTGTAAAATCACAGAATAGTTTGGGTTGGAAGGGACCTTTAAAAGCCATCTAGTCCAACCCCCCTGCAAGCAGCAGTGACATCTTCGACTAGATCAGGTTGCTCAAAGCCCCGTCCAACCTGACCTTGAATGTTTCAAGGGATGGGGCATCTACAGCCTCTCTGGGCAACCTGTGCCAGTGTTTCGCCAGCCTCATTGTAAAAAATTTCTTCCTTGTATCTAGTCTAAGTCTACTCTTCTTTAGTTTAAAACCATTAACCCTTGCCCTGTTGCAACAGACCCCTCTAAAAAGTTTATCCCCATCTTTCTTATAAGCCCCCTTTAAATACTGTAAGGCTGCAATAAGGTCTCCCTGCAGCCTTCTCTTCTCCAGGCTGAATAACCCCAACTCTCTCAGCCTTTCTTCATAGGAGAGGTGTTCCATCCCTCTGATCATTTTTGTGGCCCTCCTCTGGACCCACTCCAACAGGTCCATGTCTTTCCTGTGCTGAGGACTCCAGAGCTGGATGCATGAGAAGAGGACCTTAAGATAATAATATTATATTTCTAGATTAGAAAATGCTTGTCCAGGTTTTTGCTAAATTAATATGAGGGGGTTTAAACAAAGTGAAAAAATTTTCTTTATTGAACACATTCTTAGAACATTTGACAGTACAAATTTGCTAGTTCTTGAAAATTAGGTATACTGCTGTGAATGAGTAATTAGATATAATTGGATAGCAAATTAATGAGCTGAAGAGCTTAAAAGTAATGAAGAAAAAATATGTCCCAAATGAATTACAGTAAAACAGACAGATGACAGAATGAGGTATGCAATACTTAATCATTTGCAAATATTTTAAAACACAATTACAAATATTTTATTCCTACAGAATGTTCTTTTATTTACTTAGTGGGCAACACTTGTGATTTTTGAACTGCTATTGTATTATTTGCAAGCATCTTAGCTAAAACTAATAGTCTATCTCTTTGTGTGACATGCATGAAAAATGCAGAATATTTCTTGCAAATGCTAGAGCACGCATGTCTCTGTGTGTGGCTGAGAAAATGCATGCACTCACATGCATATGCAATCACTTGGATTTCAGTGTTGTGTCTCCTCCAGCCCTCATAGATGCACTCCAATTTCTACCTTCCTAAATAATGTCTACATTGCTCTAACATAATTACTATGCACCTATTGCTATTTTGCTTGGTGAAGATTGCTCATATGTGCTGCATACTAATTCAGGAAGTGTTTGCCATTGGTGGTGAATGAGTAATCTATTTCAAGCTTTTTTGCTCTCACTGTAAATGCAAAAATGTTTTACTAATTTTATTTTCTTGATAAGAAGGCATACTTTCATATAAACTTCTCTTCTTTATTTTTTTTTTTTGCCACATTATTTCAAATGCCAGTAGATAGAGTGATAATGCCCTGAGATATTGTAAAATTTCCAGGAAGATTAATGTTGTACCTTTCACAATAGACTTTAGAAAATAAAAAAATAAATAGTATACAATGCTGAGATACAGGGAGATGTATAACATCCAAAATCAATGCATACAGATATGGGTTATGAGGCTGACCCAAGTCAGAACTGCCGTTTCATTTGACTGAACAGTACCAATATTCTAATCTAATACCAATTTGGCAATAGTATTTGGAAATACAGAATAAACATGATACCCAGAAGGGACATTCATGTTCATTCACACACATATATTCATATTCATACAAGAGTGGAGCAGGATATATTTTTATTTTTATACTCCCTGGGTATCCTTCCACTGAGTTACCTTTTATTGTCTTCCTCACAGGAGGGGTTGGTGTTTCTCATAAGCTTCACCTCTACATCTCCTTTCTAGATAGTAATTTACTCACCTGCTTGCAGTTGCTTACTAGAGCCATGGTTGCCATTACTCCTGGACACACTGCAAAAAAATGAACAAGGGAAAAAATAAATTCATTTTAGACAATATCTCCCCTGTCTTAACTAGCACCAGCTTAGAGGTCTCATCCTTTGTTTGGAAAGAAGTTGAAAAATTTTGTATACGTGATAGAGGAAGTCCTTTTATCTTACCACTTACCTTTATTCTGCAGAAGCATATTGCTTCCCCTACTATGCAGTCTGCCTTTTTTTGACTTTTTACTTCACCAGTAGCTAACTGGTTGCAGGCTTTGAAGTATAATAGATGAGCTTCCATACCTCTTCCTTGTATTCTGCTAAAAGGAAGGAAGACCATAAATACAGTTGTCGCTTATATATATTGCTTCTAGTTTCTTGCTTACTGCAGCTAGAAGTATTAAAATCTGAACTGTTTGCCCAGCAAAGACCCATCAGCTCATCAGACCTGATGAGGTCATTAAGGGCAGATATAGGTTGGTATTCTGTGTGCAGTTGTGAATGTGTGCCATAGAGTTTCATGGATCAATCTGTAAACCAACAGTTATGTTGTTCTTCTCATTGGACAGAAGATTTGTGGGTCATTCCTTTTGAGTTAAATGAGGGAGAAATTTTAGCTTGAATAAAGGCTTTTTAAAAGTGAGTTAATATTTTGTGCTGTATGGCTGCATAAGTTGGTACACTAAGTAAAGGTGTGTATCTTCAAGCATTAGAAATTCTCATCAGTACCTGAATATCAAAATGGCAATGTAGCTGAAATGTTTATGCTTGTGGGTTTGTGGACTAATTAGGAGGGTCTAAAGCTATTTTAATTTGACATCACACTCATTCATATCACCTCTTCAACACAACTGGTAAATACATAATTTAAAGCAGTTAAAGGGAATACTGTGAGTGGAATAATAAAACAATACATGTTACACATGCAAGGCCCAGTTTCTGGATGGATTTTTCAAAAAACAGAAGTCACTAACTTAGGTTGAAGACAAATACTCTCAACTTGGCGTGTTTTGGCAGATAAGGCTCATCAGAATGTACTCTGTAGGGAAGATGCACAAAGGCAACAGGCAGACACTGATATTCCCTACAGGCAAACATTCCCTTAAAATCTTATCTGGCCCCACAATGGAAGTGTGTCAGGCTCTGATAGGTTTCCACAAGCTACGTGAAATTATTTTCCTGTGTCATTATAGTGGGTAAGTCCAGTGGGTGAGATCTTTAGTAGATTTGAAATGTAAGAATGAAAAGTTTAAGGCTGATAGAGCAAATGACTCCTTGGACATTTAGGTACCAGCAATACTAGCCTAGCACTTAGTATCCTTGAAAGCAGAACTATTACATGAATGAACTATTACACTGATGTTTGCAATTGATAAATATGGCTTCTCACCATATGTGAAAATAGTTTGACTCTTATTACAGAGTTCTGCCAGAAAGGTCATTGTGAAAGATAAATTGTTTTTAAATTTTGCATGTGTGCCTGGCTTTATGGCAAGAATATTTTCCATGTATGTACTATAAATGATTCTTATTCAGTATGTTCTTAAAAGACAGCAACAACAACTCCCCTTTGGGAGAATTTTCTAAAACAGTCCTGAGCTATAAAAATGAGATAGGATTTGTATAAGGACATATAAGAAAGGCTTAGAATAACATTCCAGAATTCTGGGGCTATGTCTAGAACAGAAAGTCTACAGTTCTAATAATTTGGAAGACAAAATAGATTAAAAGATCACTATGCCTGTGGATTACATAATTGTTTTTCAAATAAGCAAGAAACATTACGATTTCAAAAGTGTAACTTTTTTTTTTCTCAAGGGAAAAATGATTAAATGATGCAAGATGCTCTTTTGTAATCTATTATTCATTGGAACATATTTGTAGTTCTTATTATTGCCCCCAGATATTGAAATTGAATCAACGTTTATAGGAAAGGTTTTGCATTTTTTGTTAAGGTCTAATTACTGGGCTGCATAGCAATAGTGATACACATACTGTTTTGCAAGATCTTTTGAATGGCCCACCCCAGGTTATTCTGGGTTTATGGCCATTTTTCGCTATTGCAGTGCAGCAAAACATTTAAACCCTAGTCTAAGAAAGCAAACAACGTAGGGGCAGTTAAATGCTTAAGTGTTTTCCATCACAAGTGTAAATTGCTTAAAGATATTTCACTAATTTGGAAACCTCTGGTCCACTAATGGAAGTAGTCAAAATTACTTTTGGGCAATATTGCTCTGTCAAAGCACAACTCATTAATGAAGTGAGAGAAGACCTTTTGCTACAAAAGTGAGAGGATGACGCAGCCATTGTTTGTTATTTCTAAGGTAGCCAGGCTGTTAAGCTCTCTGAGTGTTCTGTTATTGGGTAACTCCAGCAACAGGTTTGTCACCTCTAATTCTTCATCCAGCTAACCAGCAACTTACACTGAAAGTCAGGTAAGATTTATTTCAAAAGAGGACTCAAATTGGCACAATATATTTTTTTCCTTTTTGTGAGTCATCTGGATTCTAAAATGTTTAAATCATGTTTCTAAAATGGTGATGGGACTCATATTTTCAATGTAGCTAAAATCTAGGGGGAGAAAAATGTCCTCTGTAGATATGATAAGTTATCTCATGTTTGGGATGTTATTCTTTGATTTTCCGCAGAACTGACATTTTGGGGATTTTCATTATGCATGTGTATGTGTTTGTAGGCATTACTTGTATGTTTCTGAATCTGCTTAGGTACTGTTTCTGAGTCTCCAAAAACATGGACAAATTCAATTAATTTGACAGACAGGAAGTGTCATGAATTCATGTAAGAAGCTGACAAAGAAATAGAGAAAAAGACAAGAAGCCCTATAAGTTTAATGAAAAATATTATTTATGTATGTATATGAAATGTAAATAAGGGTCCTCATTCATCCAAATACAAGTCTCTCTTTCTACACTGGGTAAAGATACAGATGGGGGCAACTAAACTCCTAAGTGTTCTGGTTCAAACGCATCTAGTTCATTAGAATTAATTCAGATCTACTACTTGAACTCTCAGAAGAATATCTTCTTTCAAAAAAAAAAATCAACATTATTTTGATTGTCTAATAGAAATATTGTCCTAGATTAGAAAGTAATTTTGTGTATTTTAAGTTGACACTAGTAAATTGGAAAATAGCAAAGAGATTAAGATTCCATGTACTAAAAATTCTTTCAAAAATCTAGAAGAAACAAATTAGATCCTATTAGATGATCTGCAACTGCTTATAGAAATCATCTTTAACACTACTACTTAACTGACTGAAGTGAATGTTTTCATCATTTTCTGCTACATGTTAAACCAGCCTCTGTTCAAAATAGGAAATTTCTCTGTTTTCCTAAAATGCAGAGGAAGTATGTGGTTTCTGTTGCGCAAAGGATTGGAAGGTATTTCAGAGTCAGTGAAGAGCTGGTGAAATATGAATAAAGGATCCTTTAAAAATATTCTGCCTCAGCCAGACATTGGACTTCACAGGAGTAAAATGGAAAAACAGATTGACTTTGTTTACTTCCACAAATCCATCAAACTGTCAGCCTATCAGACTACCACATTTCTTTCCTTCAGCCCCAAGTGGAAACTCAGGTAGGTGGTTTCTTTATTACAAAAGTATCTACAGATGTCATTGGTGCATTAGAACAGGTTGCCTTTGACTCCCTGATTTAGTTTCGCCATCCATCTTCCTGTTCCGTAGAATCACACTGAAGAAGGATGTTTGTGGATGGCTGGTGAAATGAATTTAAGGATGTATTGCAAACTGAAATACTGTCACAAGCACATTAAGTTTTGCACTAGTGATGCAGAAGGCAATCTAAGCATCTGCTTAAGACATTTAAGCATGTTGTTAAACTATCGTATATAAGTCCAAAGGGAGATTTTTGCATTATATTTGCTCTGTTGTGGTATGCAGTTTTATTTTTTAAATGCTGAGTACAGAATATTCTCTATTGCAGAGATAATCCCCACCATTTCAAGCACATAAGTGTTAAGCACTTTACCATTGTCCATCTCTGTAACTCCCCACCCCAAATCCAGGCACTGACACGTTGTCAGTCCTCTGCTAGAAAAGTTCAAATTGCTCAGAAAAATGCCACTCTTTCTCTAAATAAGATTGCGATTAAACTGAAAATTAAGGAGAAGGAATATACCTCTTTCTGATTTTGTTTTTTGTTTGTTTTTTTGTTTTCTCCTCTCCTCTTACACACAGAGTTCTACTTGTAGAAGTTTAATCCTACGTATTCAGATGGGTCTTTCCAAGGAAAATGCAAATATGAAAGAAAAAAAAAATTCTTCCTAGAATCATTGTTCTGCCAGAAGCCTCAGCTCAGCTCATCAGAAACTTTGATCACCTTTCCAGATGTATATGATCTTCCCTAGCAAAGTTATGGGATTATTAATATCACCTACAAGCCTATCATGTACACTGCACAAAGTGATGAATTAACCTATAGGCTGGTCCAAGACCAGGTCACTAGCACATAAGGGGTGATAATCAGCTGCCAAGAAGGAAAAAGAATTTTCTCTCAGATCCTTTTATTTACTTTTTTTTTTTTTTTAATTTTATTTCATTCCATCAGATTTTATGAAATGTTCACTGCTTACTTGAGCCCTTAGAAAACTTTAGATAGCTTGTGGTAACTTGTATCCATATGGCAACGCACAGCTATACTGCTTGTGTCTAAAGAATCTAATCTTTCATAAGTCACATCTGCTATCTAGAAGATGCAAAAGATAAAAATGTAAAAGCACTCTAAATTACTGAGGCATAATTTTTGCCCTGTGTCTCAGTAAGTAACATCAAATGTAACTCTTGCAGACAAGAGCAATTTGGTGTAAACAATAACACAGGAAGTCAGCTTGTCCATCACCTCTAAATTAGGTCTTTATTGGTGAGTTTAAGGAAATCAAAATGAGACAGGAAAGATTAAATCAAGTTGGAGAGAGTCTAAACAATTGTAACCTCTATGGTAAGTGGCACGCAAAAAAACATGTAAATATGCCAATTTGCATTTTTCAGCAATTTCACTTAGAACTTTTTGGGTTCATTTATAACTCCATCTATGAACTTGGACACTGCAGCTAATGCACTGGTTTTCATTTCATACTTGAAATTTTGCTTTTTTATAACAATTTGTGTTAACGGAACCACGGTCATTTTTCTTGTTCTTTATCTACAGAATAAAATTAGGGATCAGTTCTGGGGAAAGCAATGCAAGTTTTAATCTCAGAATAGACATAAAGGGATAGCAGTGTGGATTAGTGTGTATATCAGTATGGTAATTTGTCACAATGCTTCTGAATCAGTCTTTCATTTAGTGGGGATTATATATCTGGTTAGAAAACATGAGCTCCTGACCCTTTATCTTCTGATAAGAGATTCTACGGTAATGGGATGGGTCACTCTGATTGCACTATCAGTTAGGATCAGTGTGTCATGTTAGTGAATTCTTTAGTTTGAGTAATAGCCTTCACTTGTCAACAAATTTCGTAATCTAGCTAGCAGTTTTTTAATGAACTGCTTCTTTATGCTGGAGTGTTATATGTGTCCATTTCTACAGAAGCAATCCAGAAACTCCTGAAAACCACCTTAAAAAAGATTTAGGTCATTCTTTCCTTCTGCAAGGTAGAACTATGCAGTGTTTATGGGTCTGTCTCCACCACCTGAGATCGCCAATGTTTTTACTCTTTGGCACAAATAAGCAAAAAGTATTTTACTTACCAGCATTTTCATTCAAAACATTAAAGTGGTCAAATTAACAAAATGTAGTTCAGCTGAGTAGTCAAATGCTGACAAAAGTTCAATAGTTAAGTATCCTGGGATGTTGGCTCTAATGTTTTGTGTCATTAGGTCTCAAAATATTTTAAAAAGAATAATGCTGAGATTTAATGGCACAAAAACTGTACATAATTACAAAACAACTCTTAAGTCTAATTCTTAAACTGTAGTAATTGATCCTACAGTGAGATTTATTCCGTAATCATGGAAGGCAATGGCATTTACAGCTAGAATAAATTAAAGTAAATGAAGAGGAAAATTGTATTCTGTGTAACATTTAGTTCATTATAGGCTTAAACAACTATGCCAATCCATGTTCATCAATATAAGTTATGATGCTCACAGACATAATTAAATAAAAATGTTATCACCAAGAAACAGTTCATGTTACACCAGCATAGAAATTGTTACATTATAAGAGATTTGCGTTTTTTTAAGGTTTTATTGGCAGTGCTCAAGAATATGAGTAGGAGACAATAGTATAGAAATTTTTTTGTGGTTAGTTGGAGGTTTTTTCACTAGTGGTCATAATATATAAAATTATAGCCTTTTCTGCATTCTCTGTTGCTGGGTCTTACTTCCTACTGTGTTGATGCTTGATTCCATACCTCATTAAGTTTCTCTGTGGCTCTTTATTTGCTCAGTTAAGGTCTCACTGGAGTTCATTAAACCACATTAGACATCACTGACATTCCTAAGGGAATTGTAGCATAACATGTACAAAGGCCTAAAAGGGAATTCTGGAATTTTGCATGGTACATACAAGCAAGGAAGTCCATAAGGTGTGAGGTAAACTATACATTAGGTTGTCTATATATCAGGTTATTGTATATCTTCCCAGGAACTTGAAACAAGCAAACTATGCAGGCTTAATCACTTTTTCTGGGATATCATAAATGTTCCACTGAATTTTTCATTTACTGCATTTTTCAGATACAAGGATGGAACTTTAAATAGCTTTTCAATGTTTGCTTATATATTGTCAAATGGAATGAAACTCAAATAAAATAAACAAACAAAATAAATATATTCCTGTAGGTAAGAAATGTGTTCAGATTCTTTTCTAGTAGTCCTAGTAGTACTGAGTATATGAAACATATCCTGAGGTTCTGCCAAGATACAGAAAAAAGTCTTTAGTTTGGTGGTGTCAACATCTTTCTGTGGAGTGGAACAACAGAGAACAATCATTTATACCAACAACATTTTCAAAAGAAAAGAATAGCGAATGACAATAATCAACTATCTACTTAACTGAATCTTAAAATATTGTCCAGCCAGGTGGTTCAAACATGCTTGTGGGACAGATGAGCTTAAAAGCTCCTCAGGTAGAGGCAAGAATTGAAGTACAGTTCTATTCACCTTTGACAAATACCCCTAGACACTGTACTTCTGAATAAAAAGAAAATTACTCATTTGGCTCTTTGGTGACAGTAATGATTTATTTCATTTGTTTCTTTTACAAGTACGCAGTATGGTATTTTTTTTTCACATCAAAATTACTTGTTTTATGTTGAAGTAAATAGTCATTCATTTACAATTATTTACTTTGGGGGAAAAAAAAAAGAAAAAGCACAGCAAAAGAAAATTCTGGTTAATTTTAATGTAGCTTCCTCCTCAGGTTTGGTTGATGAATTACAGCAAAATAACAGTTATTTCTCAACTCCTAGAGACGCCACAAATTGTATCTAATGACTAGCTTTACAGGGCATAGAAGTATTCATAGCAGTGCAGTACAGCACCAAAGATTTTATCAGTTTGTTAGTGCTGATGACAAATAACAAAACCTCTTGTGACACAGGCAGGTTGTCCTATAGAAAAGACAAAGAAAGCACTGTATAACATCAAATAGTCATGCTGCATGTTTCACAGACAAACTATTTCAGAACTGCATGAGGCAATTGTACCCACATGAGTTCAATCTCACCCAACCTACAGAAGGTTATAAAGATTTTCTGAGATAAATATTTTATATTTTTTTTTTCAATTTCTCTAGAATCTGACTCCCAGTTTTGATTTAATCTCTCTTTAGGTATAATTAGCTTATAGAGTCAGCTGCAATAATACAGTTTTTGACTGATATTTTTCTACTTACACAGCTCTTAAAAAGCAGTTTTTCTAATAGACAGATATACTGAGTAGTAATAATAATAAAAAAAAAAGATTAAAGAAGACACCAAACATAATAGCATTAATAAGAGAAAAGTTAGAGAAATACGATAATGATTAGATCATGGCTTAACTTCCTTTTCTTCACTGAGCTTAAAAATGCATAATAACTTCTTTTACTGTATGAGTACTTTAACAGTGCTTTCATGTAAGTACTTTGTATACAGATAAAAATAACGAAAACATGCTGTAGACAGCACCCATCATCCTGACTTTGCTGTTTTCATCATTAAAATGTAATGGTTTAAAAAATAGGTAATTTCATGAATTTATTCCAAGTAAATATAGATTTACTTTTAAAAGTACAAACAGGAAGAAACTAACCTCAAAATACAGACACATTCCACTTTTTTTTTCAGAACATAAATGAGGGATATTCAATGAAACTGAAAGTTAGTAATTTTTAAAAATCATAATTAATGTGAGGAACTAACTGCATCAGGACTTTGGCACTAAAATGAATAATGATAACGTGCATTTGTGTTGGGACAAAAATATGTGGAGAAATCTTCATACTTCAGGACACAACACAACTACTAACAAAAGGAATTTTGAATAAACTTCCCCTTTCGGCAGATTAATAAAAGTAATGAAACTCACATAACTGTCCCCTGGAGTCAGCAAAACCTATCCACACCAGCTGCAATGTAGAGATACTGTTGAAATACAAAAAAAAAGAGATTTTATTGAATGCAGCAACTAGAGAAGAATCATACTACTACAAGGAAGTAATTGACAAAATGAAAACATGCATGATAAAAAGAAAACATGCATGATAAAAGAGTTAGTGGATGCCAAGTTCAGAGATGGACAAAATAAATTTGGACCCTGCGGGAATTTGTGTACACTGGATACTCACATCAAAGAAATTAATAGAAATACGGATAGAAGAAGAGGTCCAACTCACCATCATTTTCATTTATTTTCTCAAGACGTGTTTGCTCAGGCATACAATGTAGTCCACACTTATCATTAGCCTGCTAAATGAACACCAGGCAGTATCCATCTCTGAGGACATCATCTATCACAATGCTTAGGAGACACATACCAAACTTTAGTTGGTGTTGGAAGGTAGAATTTCCGGATTGCATTGAGTTTGTCTCTAAATTTGCATTTAGGTGTTCTGGATCTTGTCCCATGAATTTACTGAAAATACAAAAATAGAATCCGCGGCTGGTTTATATTAGTAATGGTGGAGAAAGTTCTTAGTGGTGTTTTTTTTTTTTTTTTGTCCCTTATTTGTTTTTATCAGAGTTTAACAACCAAATCATTTCAGGATCAGTAACACTGATAAAGTCTTATTCCTTAGTTATGACAGAAGATGAAGCTAAGCCTGAACTTTATTTCTTTGACCCATTCATTTTATATGGGTTTCAGATTAACACAATTTCTGCACCTTTTTACTCAGTGGCAACTGGTTGAGCACTATGATATAAATTAGTATGATGACATGATTTTTAAACTAATCTTCATAAGACAAGTAAATATGTTTTATAAACAATGGTGATTGCTTAACTCTTTCATATCTGATTTCCTAATCAAGGGATCACTGGACAAATAAATAGATTTGAAACAATATTTATTCTTTTTCTGTGAAATATGTAGCATAGCCTAGATAATTTCAGATAACTCATTAAGAGTCTTTCATCTATCCAGTGATTTTAAACACTACCTGTCTCAAAAATACATGTTTTCTGGTATTCACTCCATTTGCTCTGTTGTTACAGATTTGAACAGAATAATTAAAACCCAGAGGATATAACTGAACTTTGGCTAACTGCAGTTTGTTAGATTGCATTACACTGTTAGAATTGAAAAAGGCAGCTTTTTACATTCATGAGTCTCATTTCTTTTTTATTACAACCAAAGGTAGACTACTGCAATGATAATTAATCAAGGATGGTTTTAATTCAAAATATTGAGCAATACTAAACTTGTAAACTTCAGAGGAGCAGCAATGAGAAAACTACCTCATTGAGAGATACAGAACTTTCTAATCTGTGTAGTATAAGAGCTAGACATCAAAGAGATGAGAATCATAGAAGTTCTTCATTCAGAAATGTAGCTGGTGCATGAAAAATACCCTAGAACAACCCTACAAAAAACAGCATTTTGGATCTCTGTGCATAAGCAGTGAGCATGAACCAATTTTTTGATAAGTTATGACTACTTATTTAAAAAAAGTCCCCCAAAAAATAAAAGAGGAATAGTAGTTTAAACTCAATAGAAGAAAAAAAGGTTTCTTTGAACAGTTTAAAACATTGGAGTTGTACATTCTCAAAGCTAAATTAGGCATGACTACTAAACACAAGGAACACCAGCTGAAGAGTTTTCTTCACTGGAACTCATCCGAAGTTTTTCAAAGTCCATGACTAAGAAGCAGATAAATATATATTAATTATATAATGCACAAACAACACAAAATTAAGCCATTTAGACATGTCTGCCTTTGAATTATAAATTCAAATGCACCTCTTAACTGCAGCCAAGAAAAGACCTGCATGCCATAGATTTATTGTAAGGGTCACATCCAGAGGGCACATCATGGTAACGGGGTCTCCCTTCTCTTGAGTCCTGAGCCAGTGATCCAGTGCATTTTAATTTGACTCAGCTTGGAGTCATGTGTTGGGGTTATACTAAAGATAACAGAAGCAGTAAGTCTTGCTTGCATTCCTTACCAGGTTTATAGTTTTATATTAAAAAAAAGTTGTATACTTAATAAGCATTCTACAGAAAGCTATTACAAAATCGGTAGTTGGTGACAAAAATACGATATTGAACTTTATGTTGTAATTGGAAATAGATGAAACTTATCAAAGAACATAAATATCTTAAATAATGTTTACTCTTCGTTCTTCTGTGCAAGCTTGCAATCTAAGTACACTTTTTCTTACATTTTCATTTTAATCATGTGAGGTATTTATAATTTATTTGGAAAAAAATGCATTCATAATATGAGTTACACAATCTCCTTTTACGGAAAAATGAGATCATTTTCCAGAAACTTGTAAAAAGCAGTGTAAATCTGAAACTAAACTGGCTAAAATTTTGATAGAGTTCAAGATTTTTATGTCATATGCTAATTATAATACTTAACGTATGAAATAAAATTTTATTAAAACTATAATAATAGCAAAATATTGCTAATATTTTGACTGAATAGAATTTTCATTATGCAAAGGATGGATTTGGGTAACATTTGTTCTACTGATTTTTTTTTTAAGTTTCATTTAGGTGTCCCTCAAAACACCACCTTGAATAATTTCAAAAATAGAAATACCACATATTTTGGTGGATATCATAATTTTCTTTGTGTTTATATTTTTGTTGAAGTAAGAAAATTTTGTGACCATTAACCCATACTTTTGTAAAAAAAACCACTCAATTTATTCAAAATTGAACCTAATATATTGATTTCCTATTAATCAAGCAGTGCTTTAAATTTACATACTTTGTAACTACACCTGCCAAAATATTCTCAAAGTGCACTAACAACAATAAAAATAAAGTCTGGGAACTGAGTTATATAAAAAGTTCAGAGCAAATATTTTCATCATGGCTTCACTGTCACTTCACAGATTTCAATGTTGCAACCTTACTAAGATCCTCAAGAAAACAAAAGAATTTGTTAATGAAACTAAAACTGTGCTTTATGCACATTTACTAAAGGGTTACCATGATCTTCTAATCTGATGTCTTGCATAAAAAAAGGCTAAAAGGTTTCAGCCTATTAATACCAAAATTTGTATCTGAGACTATTTTTTCAGAAATGTATCCAATCTTGATGTAAATATATCAGGTGATGCATAGTCCAGTAAGCCTACCCCTCATATCATTTACTCCTTATTTGAAAAGCAACATCAGAAATCTCTTTCTAGTGTGCATGGTTAGAATACTAGTGGTCCCCTACTCTTTTATAGGGTAAATTACATAGGCTGAGCATAGTGTTACATAAATTAGTTTACCATATGATGCATTTTCCAGGACCTAGATCACTATTGTTAATACTCTTTTCTGAATTCATTCCAGCTTTTCAAAACTCACAAAATAGCTCCATTAAACTTCTAAACACTGTTTATACCACCTCTGTGCTCATGAATAGTGCTCTGCATATATATATACATAAAGGAAGCGTTTGTGGTGCAGTGTCGCAACACTTCCAACGTCTGCCACCTAGGAGCATTACCAAAGGCTGCAGAGCCTTATGGGATCAAAAAGACTCCCCTTCCCTCCCCTCCTCTCCCCTTGGATATTTTTGTTTTCCTGAATATGAAATGAATGTTATTTCCTCCAATAAATATCATGTTATAAATGTCCAGTCACAACACACAAAACATCATTTTTTCAGTTCTTCTCTTATTTTTTTTTACTACTGTAGCTTACAGCAGTGGCTGCTTTCAGTATTTGGAGAAAATAATTTAATCTTTGAATAAATTCCATTAAATAATCCTTAAAACCAGAAAGTAATATCCAATTTAACAGATTTCAATCTATTTCACATACTGGTAAAGACACTCTCAAATCATTGCATTCTTATTCTCCTGTTTTATGACTGAGTCATGAGCTTTCATCAACAAGCGTCAGTTGTTTTTGTATTTTTTTTGATAGCGATATTGCAGATTTCAGTTACTAACTTTGCCCAGTTCTCTTTGCTGCAGATTGTAATACATTTTGGCTGACCTACAAGATCTCTGAAGTAGAATACTTTTTTCACTTACCCCATTTCTCTAGTTTGAGACTTGTTGTTGTGTATGTTCCGCTGCCGGTTTCTTAACTGAATGTAATGGGTGTGGATGCCTAAATATTTAAAATTCTCCAGAATAGGTAGTCATCAGATATTGATTTAATTCTTTCTAAGAAAGCGTCATACAATAGACTAAGAGGACCCAGCACCCTTGTCTCCCCATTCTTATTATTTCACTTCTTATGATGCATTTTATTCTTACAATGACTGCTCAAATCCCTTCAAAAATATTAATTCAAAAAGATTCCAGTGGAACTAGTGCAGTGTAAGCAATATATTATTTTAATATGATGGTATTAAGACTACTGTTCTTCAAGCTTCATGTAGATTTAACACTGAATTTCTATGGCTTGGTTGTAACAATGATAGTATCTGGATTTCCTCAGCTCATTTTGTACAACTAACTAAAATTCCAAAAGAAGATGAGATACCATTTAAAATAATATAGTGTGCTTCCTTTAAATTTCAGCATACTAAACTAATGAGAAAAGTCTATTTGGAAGTGTGAGGGGAGATGTCACTCAGCCACGGAAACTGCCATCCCTACCCTGTTTGTGACTATCTCTGTGTAATTTGCTGTCTTGAGCTAAGACAATGTTGGATTTCAGGTTCAACGTAAACTTTATGTTCATGGTAATGATTAACCAAGGGGTGGGGAGTGCCATCATTAGCTTACCAATGAGCTCCTTACTATTCTATTCTTTCATCCATGGCCTATCTTTGATTATTGTCTTTTCTTGTCCTCTATCTTTAAAACTGCTATGTCCCTTACAAGTGAATCTCTTTTCTATATCTCAGTCTCTTACCTGAACACTCAACATTTCTTCATTGATCAGATTGCTTTCATTTTCACTCCTGATTTCAACACTCACAAAATATTGGGGGAAGGGAGAAGGATTACTGGCGAGGAAATTGTACAACTCAGTAAAGCACAGGGACACCTCAGTAAGTGCAGAGATCAGCTTCAGTATCCAGGGAGAATATGTGACATGAATGCGGGACCAAGCTCATCAGTCCAGATGAGAAGCAAATTGTATAAGCCTATCAAGCACTCTATCAGTGTGGCTATACTGTTGTAGAGTCCCAAACTACCTTGACCAACAACAGCTGAGATACCTCTGTAAGGCCCTGGAGTTCCCAAATATCATGGAGAGGTTAGCTTCTTGTCCAGCTGTCTCCCCTAAACTCCCTTCTGGTTACTTCTCTGTTACATCATGAGCAAAACCTTGTGTTTTTTCAAAACTCTGTTACCTCTTACAGTTGGCTTCATTCTAACAGTGGTAGTCTTCTGCTTCAAGCCACAAACAACTTCTTGTTTCTGCCATACATGTTCATACAGTCAGAACATCATGATGCTCACAGCCCTGAGGCTGCCTGAAAAACCTACAAGCTCTTTAAATTCCTCAGGACCTAAATCCTGTCCTTCCTACAGGAAACAAATTTCTTAAGTATTCTCATACTTATTTTACTTAATTAGCTGACTAAATATCTTTTTTTCTTTTTTTCTTTTTCAGAGAGTAAGTAGTACAGGTAATGACATGATTTTAAAGAACAGAAACTAGAGATTTGTGGAACAAAACTGAACATTATATTTCAGAACACTCAGGCAGTGAATTATTGGGAGACCAGTTATGTTGGTCTTACTGAGAGCAGAAAAGGTTTATTGAAGTCTCTAGGATGATTTTTTTATTTCATTACATTTACAGCTGTGCAAAATGGGGCAATTTCAGTAGATATTGTTTTCTATTTACTTATTTTGTCTCAATATTTCTTGGCTTACTCATATTTTCCTTTCCAGTTCAAAGAAACCCCAAAAGGATTTTGATATCCAACTATATTTGAAATCAAATGCAGCTGAACCAGCTGAAATGTGGAAGAAGTTATTCCAAGACACAGTGTAGACATTGTAGAACATAAGAGCAAGGTCACTGAAGGACATGCTGACCCTACTCTACCTGGCCTGATTTGTACTATAGCTCCATGATCAGGTGAACATGTTTCCAGTTTCCACCATTGCAAATTGAAGCATTTCTAATTAGAGAAAAAATCTGTTTCTCTGGTGTCTACGTACCAGCTGGCTCATGCAAGTGTAGTGTATGTGCAACCTCATTAAAAATAGGATCTGCAGTAGCTTCTTTCTAAAGATAAATAAATCTGCTGCTTAAAGTCTTTCAATGTAGAAGAAGACAAGAATTTCTCATTTGAAGGCTTATGGCTAATTTCTTATAATTTCCTAAAGTTTTGTCTCTGGAGTAGGTCAAGAAAGCATCTAAAATCTGTGAAAAGAACTTTCTGGGTTTGGATTGCAGTGTTAAATAATATGGTTTAATCAATTTAATTAAGCCTTTTAGGAACAAATTGCAACCAGGTTGACATCTTGTAACCTAAGCTCTATTCCAGTGGGAATTAAATTCACTGAGTCATAAACTCTTGAAAAACAAGGATTATAATAGATCTGTGCTAGTAGGCATAGCTATAATTACTCTTTAAGTAATGACAATGACAAAGTAAAATAACAGGTTTGACACACACCTCCAGTAAAAAGGGAAACCCGGCTTCTCTGTGCCTAGTGGTGATGAGCAAATTAAACACTGAAAAAGGACTGAATGTCTTTTTTTTTTTTTTTTTTATCTAGATGTGGTAGGATCTTGTTCATTACTCGGTGTTTCCTTCCTGCTGCCAGTGACATTGGGTAGCTCACCATTGGACAAAAAGATAATAATAGCATTATCCAGAGCATAAAAGCTCTGCCATTTTTAAAGATTTGTGTTTCACAGTTCCTGGTTCCTTTTCTTGCTGTTATATATATTACATTTGTTCCTTATTGAGATGACCAGCATGAGGGATCCCACTGCAGTGCTAGTAAATATTTTATGATCTCCTGTTTTTTCTCTTAGTTTTTCAATAAAGATGTGGAAAAGCAACAATATCAATGTCAGAAAAGACATCAGATAAAGGCATGACTATTTAATCTTTTATGGGAAATCTACTTTATTTATTACACAAAAAACAGTCTTCACAGAATCACAGAATGGCTGAGGTTGGAAAGGACCCCTGGATGTCATCTGGTCCAACATCCCTGCTCAAGCAGGGCCACCTACAGCCAGTTGCCCAAGACCATGTGTAGACAGCTTTTGAATACCTCCAAAGATGGAGACTCCACAACCTTCCTGGGCAACCTGTTCAGTACTTGGTCACCCTTTCAGTAAAAAAATGCTTCCTGATCTTAAGACAGATCCTCCCATGTTTCAGTGTGTCCCTATTGCCTCTTATCCTGTCATTAGACTCCATCGAAAAGAGCCTGGCTCTGTTCTTTTTTCACCCTCCCTTCAGATATTTGCACACATTGATAAGATCACCCCTGAGCCTCCTCTTCTCCAGGTTGAACAGTCCCAGCTCACTCAGCTTTTCCTCATATGGGACATGTTCTATCTTAATCATCTTAGTGGCCCTTAGTTGAACTGTCTCTCCAGTAGCTCCACAGGTATTTTGTACCAGGGAACCCAGAACTGGACACAGTACTCCAGGTGTGGCCTCACCGGTGCTGAGTAGAGGGGAAGCACCACCTCCTATGACCTGCTGGCAATATTTCTCTTAATGCAGCCTGGGACACCATTCACCTTCTTGCCACAAGGGCACATTTCTGGCTCATGTTCAACTTGGTCCACCACGACGCCTTGGTCCTTTTCTGCAAAGCTGCTTTCCCAGACAGTTGGCTTCCAGCATATACTGATACATGGGGTTGTTCTTCCTTATGTGCAGGAGTTTGCACTTCTCCTTGTTGAACTGGTTCCTGTCAGCCCATTTCTCCAGCCTGTCAAGGTCCCTCTGGATGGCAGCACAACCCTCTGCTGTATCAGCCAATCCTCCCTATTTTGTGTCATCAACAAACTTGCTGAGGGTACACTCTGCCCCATCATCCAGATCATTAACGAAAGTGTTAAACAGGATCGGACCCAGTATTGACCCTTGGGATACTCCACTAGTTACTGGCCTCCAACTAGACTTCATGCCACTGGTCACCATCCTCTGGGCCTGGATGTTCCATCAGTTTTCAATCCACCTTGCTGTCTGCTTATCCAGTCCATATTTCCTCAGCTTCATTATGAGGATCTTACGGGAAAAAGTGTTGAAAGCCTTATTGAAATCTAGGTAGAAAATGTCCACTGCTCTCCCCTCATCTACCAACCTTCTATCCTCTGTTCAACTTCTATTCTATGGGAAGTGCTTTAAAAGTATCACTTCAGTTTCTCCTGGAAACGCAGTCTACAAATGTCTTTCATTGTTAGTGTTTGATAACATCCAAAACAAATGAGTGTCTGACTAACTGGAATTAGTTATTTGCCTCATTTAGGACTGGAAACCACCAATACAGCACGGACAAACTACACCTGACATTGTTCTACTGAATGTGGCTAATAGAGGAAGGACATCATTTACCAATGCTAACTGTAACACATTTTTCACCACTAAGAATTTGCCTTAAATGTAAAAGAAAATCCACTTTTCCTTTGGTTTCAGATTGTTTTCTTTGTAAATCCGTGCTTAAATGGAAAAAATAGAACAAGCTCCCTTTTTCATAATATTGGAAAGTAAGGGATTTTCAAAATACATATTAAGTTATTCTTATTGCAGAAATATGGAAAAGAGCATGTCAGAAGAATTTCGTATTTGTTACAGCATTATAAAAAAAAGTAATTTCATGGATCCTGGCAACTCATTTTCTGTATAAGGTCTATAAAAGTCAATATAAGGTTTCCGTATTTAAAATTTTGTCCCATATTTTTTCATGACTAGTTTCTGTCATATCAACATAATCTGCATAGTTTGTTTAGCTAGTTGATTATGATACATAGATGAAAGTTAAGTGAGGTCACGGCTAGCTTCATGGCTGTCAGTAGAACAGCAAAGTTAATGTTCCCTTTCTACTATAGCTTTGGTTCAGTGAAACTTAATTAAACAATAATTACAGTCAATGTTTCTAAATGTTCAAAAATAAGTCAGCTGCAGTATTGAAGAAATATTTTTCTGTCATACATATTTACAATTACCCATTAATTTTTTATTTCCTTTTTGTGTAAAGTTACATTAGATTCCACCAAACAAAGGAGCCTGACTCTGCAAGGCCTTTCCTTGATTTCCATCAGATTATTTGGTATACAAGGAATCACTTATCAGATATATAATGCTAAAATGAGAATTCAAGTCAGTAAAAGTTTTAAGAATGGTGTCTATCTCCATTTAGAGTTATACTTGGCACATGTCATAAAATGATAGGCGGTGGCTTTGGAAGGGCAGCAGTTACTGTTCTTCTCTCTAAACAGTTCAAAGAGTAATTTAACACCTGAGAGGCAAAATTAATAACCATTATTAATCTTGGAGTTTGCTAGATTTGGGTTTTGTTCCTTTTTCCAAGGGTTGGAATCTGCTATTGCACAACATAGGAGAGTGGGAGAGGCAGCAGAATGGTTGAGGTGTCTCACTATGACTTCTGATGTGCAAGTTTCAACTTTGTTTTTCTTTTACATGAAGACAGTCTGCATTTGACATTGCAGCAGCAGATGATGTCTGTCACATCAAGTCATTGTGACTACATAGCACGTAGTGCTTTACCAGTTTGAATAGGAAAAAAGTGTCCCATACAGGGATTTATTTCTGGGAAGGAACACATTTTCTCCTTCTAAACATATATTCGTAGGAAAAGTAGGCCAGAATCTGATTTGACTGGAGATATTTTAGGCTTAACCATTGGGTTTAGCCAAGCATCCAAGTGTTCAGGTTTATTTAGACCTTTGACCTCTTGAATCGGAGTGTTTCTTAGTTCTGAGAAAACAAAAAGGGTAAGTGGTACATTGCCTCTATCCCTCTATATCATACTTTGTGATGATAACTGATAGAAGCTGTCCTAAAAAATACCCACATACTGATTAACAACAAAATAATAAATTCAGCTAAGTATTGCCTGTTAAATCCATATATAAACTGCCCAATATTTTTATCCTTTTTATCCCTACAAATATCTACCAACTTCTATTTGTTTATTTATATTTTAACTTTCAATATTTATTATTAAAATTAAATTGTATTTTATAATATGATATATAAAATATAATTTTAATTTAAAAAAGAAAAATATGTTATAAACAATTCTTCATGTGGATTCATGTAGGTAAGAACAATAGCTCTATCACATTTGCTATTTTACCTAAATTTATTTAGTGTGAAAACAAATATCTATATCAATGGAGAAGTTCTTTTTCCTTTCAAAAGCAAGGGAAGAGTTGCCATCTATTTATATTTTACCCATTCTAAGCTGCCAAATATGTAATGTCATTACCACAGCATGCATTATTATTTTGGAAGTATTTGTAAGGCATTATATTGGGCTGCCAAGACTGGAAACAAACATTTCTACCAGTACACCATGCAAATAACCTATATTTGATCCAAGTTTGTTTCATGACAGATTTTTGGGGGAATTATTAAACATAAGATATTAGTATTGTCTGATCTGCTTGTTCCCTGCAGAAGATCAACGTTGAAAATTCTTACTGTTTTCTGCAATATAATGACATCAGAAAAGCTGCAGTGAGTGAAGGAAACCTTAGACCAGAACTAACTGTCAAATAATACCAAAAGCCTGTGTATTGTATTGATAAAACATTGTTTTGGAAGGAGAGTCAAATGTTGGTGATCATTCTTAGGTACATATTTTAAAATAAAATTTTGAATCTGAGAGAGAGCAATGGTCTTTTAAATGTTAAATAGATTCTTTGGAGAAGACTTACTCTGGCAACAGAATCTTTTTTAACTTTAAGTTTGGTCTAACTCTTTTACATTAGGTGAGAAATCCTATTTGACAACTGAGGGGAAATTGAACTCTTTTGGTTACATTCTAAAAATAACAGTTATGATATAAAAATAGCTTTTAATAGAGAAAGTGAATATTCATGCAAGGGTTGATTAATGCATAGTACAAATATACAGATTTCAGTCTCCTACAAGTATCTTTTCTGAGAAGCCATCTCAGGGGTGAACTTACCAAACTTACATGGGAAGTTACTAAATTATTTGAGTTCTTCTGATAATGGCCAATTTTAACAACTCTTCTGTGGCTCTCCAAGATGCTGTCACAAAATGCAGGTAATAATTTAAGGATTTACAAGAGCAGAATCCTAGATGCTCTTAGCTTGACTTTTAAGAAACAAAATACATATAGGACCTTGATGCTAACTTCATCCAAATAAGATACCAGTGCTGTCACTGGGCTGCAAATGCTTTCCTTTTCAAGCCATATGAGACACTAAAGAGAACAAGACTCACACAAAGGGTCTTACAAATGCTAAAAAGAATGTAATGCATAGTGACTCAAAGTAAAACTATGCAAAAACATATGTAAAACTTTAATTTACAATACAAATACTACCTTGCATAAAAACATCTGGAAAGAAGTAATAGTAAAACAGGTGCTAAAAGAAAGCAATAGTTCATACAATTGCCAAGTGATATGGTAATAAAAGAAGGTACTAAGGTTTGGGACTTTCTGAATGTAGTCAAGTTAGGCATGCTTATTCTTTATAGTATCAATGAACCTTCACTTTTTTATATCCTCCTGTTCAAAATATATCACTGTCAACAGGACACTGACAAACTGGGAAGATGGCAGAATTTATGTAGAAAAACTGCAGAGCTGCTCACAGTCAAAGACTGTAAACAATTCATTGTCTCAGTTTGCCAGTCTCACAGTTGTTTTTCCTTAATTAAAATAAAGGACCAACCAGTACTTCATAGCTTTGTGGATGCTTTATAAGATGATACCTTCAGACCTTTGACAGGTGCTTGTGTGTTTTGGTTTCCTGCTTCTCTTAGTGGCATTATTGCATGATGTGCCAACAATTTACCTTTACATTAAACAGCCTCACATTAACCCTTGATGCATTTCCAACACAGAGTATTCTTAGAATGTAGAATTTCACCACTACTGACAATAACATCTCATACAACAGGAAGTAGACACTACTACAAATGGTCATACCATGAAGAAAACAAAACTGGTGTTTATTTTCAGACTGTAGTTAAATGAGCTTAATCAAGGGTAGACAAGTTTTTTATTTCCTAAAGGAGCAGTTATAAATGTTACACTGTTAAATCATTTAAATTTTTTCTAACTATAGTAAAAATTCCTTTACTTTCCCGTGAATATAATAGTCTCTAGCAGCTGATGACAGCTGACCTGTGCATGAGTCATATTGGATATAAAGCACAATTCATGCTAAGACTGAATTACGGAGTTAAGCATGCCTTGCTTCTTTAAGAGCGAGCTGAATGAGCTTCAGGGTGACTTTTCCAGTCAAAGTTAACTCTAAGCACAGACAGCACAAATGACAGACAGCTTTGGAAAGGAGGGTGTTTATTTGGGGTGTTATGTTGAAAATGGGAAACTTGACCTGAAGTTCAACTTTCAGTGAACTTCAGCCAGTTCCTGGTAATAATGCTGATACAAAAAGCCAGGAAGACTTGAGAAGCCCTGAAATACATGACAGTGCTGTAAGAAATAAGGTCCATAGCCATGGAGAGGGCAACTAAATTTAATAATACAGGTCTATTTTATTTTCATACTATTTGGCTTCAAAGTAATGATGTGTTATCGGAGTAGGTAATCTGGTAAATAATTTTTGTGCATAATTTATATGCAATTACATACAATTTGCATACAATATAAATACTGTTTGTATGCAATACATATACTAATACAGATATCTACTATATTCACACTAAAAAGCCCAAAACAGAAGAAAGGTAAATCACAATAGTCTTTCGACATTGCTATTGTAGAACAGGTTTTTCTCCAAGATGTGTAGGAAAGCCTGCAACATATAAGGGGATATGGATTGTTAAGGCATTTAACAGGGAGAATGAAATGTTTGCCCAGGCTTACTACATGCTGCCAAGAACTCATTAAATTATTCTGCATAAATAACTAAAGAAAAATGTCTCCGTTCTTTCTCATTCACCATTTTTCACAAAGTAAGATGAATTTCTCAGCCTCAACATGTCACTAGCCTTGATCAAATAGCTTAGTTGAAGGAGATGCCAGCTTTTGAATGTTCATTCTGACTCTGCTACATGTCATTTGCCATTGATGAGTGAGTGACAGGTGACCCTAGATAAATAGCCCTATCTTCTGTTCTCTGATTGTATGACTGAAATGTTTAAGAGGAAAAAAAGAGTGAAATTACTTGGTGAATAGAAAATGGGGATATTTTATCTCTGAGACAAATTTCCTGGAAAATGGCTGTATATACTGAAGTTCATAAAATCACATATTTCACCCATATTTAAGATTCATAACTAATGAAGGATAAAATCTGATAGTCAGAAGGGAGGTGAAGGTGCCTTATCATTCTTAGATGTATTCACAAAACCTGAGATTGGTAGAAGAGGGTAATTTCTCCCACATTCCTTGCGAGGAATTATGAAGTAAACCAGGACTCTCCAGGCTGAGAAAAAGGCAACCAAACAACGGTATGATAAAAAGCAAGAATGACAGAAAAAAGTGAACAGAAATCTGTTGTTCTTGCTCTCCATCCAATAAAATGTCTAGAAGTGATCACATTCAAATGGCAGTTGACGTTTAAAACAAGCTAAAGGAGATGCTTCTTCATTCATTTTTTTATGTTTTAGTACTCCTTGCTGTAAGGAGCAAATCATTTACACAGATGCAAAAAAACGACTGGACAAACAGGGAAAATAAAAATCACTGAGACTGGTAAATACAAGCTCTGAGCCTGGAAGTTCTTGAGATAGCAATGGCAGGGAGCTGGGAGAGGGCTCTGCAAAGTATGACAATGTCCTGCTGACTCTGACCCATGCCTCTTCCATAGGCATCTTCTGCTGTCCACTTCTGGAGGTGGCATGCTGGAGATGGTGATCGCTTGGTATGACCTGAAATAACTGTTCTTTTTAAGCTCCAGCAGAGTGTTGTCTTTCTTCAACAAGATTCAACATTTCCCCTTTCATCTACTTTCCAAATGCTTGTATAATTCCATTTCTTCATTCATTTCAAATTGAGGGGCTGATTTCAAAATTATAAATCCAAAAAGCCTATTTCTGTCCTGGTCTTCTTTATCTATTACCTCATCTCCTTAATTACTGTGCATGATCTATTGCAATTGGAGCTACATTAGGGGCACCAAATGTTTCAAACTATTAAAGCAGTGTGATATGGTGGGTTTTATGTCATTATTTCTCACAGCACTTTCATGTTCCAATATTTTTATTTTTAACATCTTAGAACAGTCCTCAACATAAACTGAACCATGTGGACATTTTGCTAAATGAGCAACATATTCACTATGACAATGCAAACAATATTTAATGTGATTTTTTTCCCCCACAATTGAGAATGATAGAATACGTCTCCTGTAATCCCAATATTTCTTTATGCTCAATGTCCACATAGATGAAATACTGTCTGAGTGGCTTTGAATTAGCTTAGCAAACTTCTTCCTTCTCACTTCTGTAGGCTTTGTGCTGAGAGGCACAAGCCCTCCAGCAATTCTTTTAAAGTTTGTGATTTCATAGAAATATTTGGCTCACGCAAGATATAGTTTTCTCGTATTCCTAGTGTCCAGAGAACAACACAAATTATTAAAGAGCTCAGTGATAACAAATAGAAAAAAACACAAGTTCCATACTTAGAGCACTGAACAAGTAAAGGAGTATCTGAAAGACATTTTTACTCTCTACCTGATTCACTGTGCTTCTACTCAGAATCTTTCTCAGACCGCTCATTTTGGTTTCTGGATTTATTTTTAAAGAAAAGAAAACATGGTAGTAGAGAAACTTGTGTTAAAAGAAATACAAAAACCTAAAGACATATACAGTTGGAAAAATGATCACAGTAATCTGGCAGTTTGAAACAAATAATTCATTTGATGGATTTAACCTTTTATTCTGTTTGGGCATGGTTCTTGAACATATCACATTCTTCTCAACTTTTTTTCATTATTTGAAATTACAGAGCCAACAAAGTGACTGATGTATACTTGGGCTGCTCTTAATTCATGAACAATTTATTTTGAATATCTGACGCTCTAGGTAGGCACATTTACTGACCTCCAACACCTCAAAATTTCCTAGCCTAAGGTAGGTCTGCCTGTGCTCATCAATACTGTCATGATTTTTCCCCAGGTTGCTCTCCCTGAAAGATGTTCACTCAAGATGGCTGCACAGCACACGGAAACTTTGCATTTGTTATTATAATTGATTTATTTATGTAGACACCATGCTGATTCCCCAGGATGATAAGGCATTTTTAGTATCTCAGTCTTTGATGAATCTTCCAAAGTGTGGATGTCTGATCTCATAAAGCTCTTTGTGATCAGGCATCATACAGGCTACCGAACCTCAGAGCTGGAATCATGCATGTAAGCACAGTAACTCTTGGAGAGTACATTCGTAAGTTGAATCCATATGCATGACTGTTTCAGAGGGATGGTTTAGCTCAAAGCTATAAGCAGATAATTTGTAGTAGCAAGCATTTCAATGACCCATGTTAATCCTCTGCTTACTTCCATGCTCAGTGCAGATAGGCCTCACCATATGCAGGTGGAATTTGAGTGGTAAATGAAGGACATTTATTTTGTATTCCTGGAACTCCTACTGAAGAGTCTTGAGATTAAGCCTGGGGTTATAAAAGAAGGGGGTAAGAACAGACTGGCTTTTCCAGATGTGTCAGCCAGTCAGTTCCTAGCAAAGGCTGGAAGAAATTACTGCTTATACTGGTATCAACAGCAAATGAGATTTTCTGTTTAGGGGCAGAGAAGACATGAACCTATTTAGATGCAACTTGGATTCAAACTTGGAATTTTCCTTTTTTGCTTCATCCCCTTCTTTTCCTTTATTCAGTTAGACTGAAAGCCCTCTTCTACTCTGCATTCTTTCTTAAATTAATTGTCTTGATGTCTATGAGTAGTCTCAGCAAGTGAATTGTTAATGTGAGATTAATATGGTGGAATGGTTGTTTTTTTCCCTTTCAACTTAACTCATCTGCTCACACAGAGGAGACACTCCAGTACAACTGTGTTGCTTTTAGTTGATTTAACTTACCATTACTACGTAATAATTTTATATATTGAATTAATATTGGCACAAAGTCTGCTTCAGATTTGTAGATGTAGTTCTTAGTGGGTTTAGTAGGCAGGTTAGTTCCATGTCTTTGCACATAATTTTGCACTGAGGAAGGAGTCATCACCACACATCATTAAATATAAATGATGGAATAAAACGACACTTACATTTCAGGCTTTTGTATTCTAGGTATTTCTACATTCTAATAAATTACAATTCTGAGTAGTCCAATATAAATCTTTTCAGTGTCAATCATGTAAATAGATAATGAATCTCAAGCTTTTTTAGATATTTGAAGAACTTTTCTGAATTTCAGGTGTGTCTAGACATTTTTGCAATATAGAGTCTCTTTTGTTTTTGGAGAAGATACTGTATTTTTAAAACACTATTAGCATCAGTATGCTAGAAAAGAAAGGCAAGCTTAAAACTCAGGAGTAAACACAAGTTGCAGTGTGAGACTAAATCACGTTCCCAAGGTGGAATGCTTGAGCCTTACTCATTGACAAAATGTTTCTATAATAAAACTACCCTACCTCTCAACAGTGTGTGTACAAAGCCCCATAATATCAGAATACTTTTGTCACTGATTTTCATAGGCAAAGGTACAATTCTGTTGAATTAAGTCCTTGTTTAAATCCTCCATGCTTATAGTAATTTAGCAGTGCAATTTCTTCTTTGTTTTTTAAGGAATATTTTTTATGTTTAGACAATTCTAAAAAAAGTTTAGCCATTTGTGCACAGGCGTGTGTGGAAATTTATATTTAATAGAGGTTTGTTGTTCCTTACAAGTACATTTTCAGCATTAATTCTACATTTTTTTTCACTGGTTTTATGATAATGTAATTTTCCTTGATATGTGATGATAATCATCAGTATAAAAATATTTAATTTTCTTTTCCACACGTCAGGTCAAAAGCCATATAGATAAATATTAAGTAATATTTTTACATAGGTATATCACACACATCTTGAAGAGAAAACTAGTTTGAACTCTTGATTTTCTGGTATCTGAGATACCCTAAATGCAATTATAGATGCTTCAGGGAAAGGGAAAATGGGTGAAGAATATTTCCTGGTATTAAACAAGAGCTTCCTTTCTGAAATATCAAACCAAAAGCATATAGAGTTTAAAACCATTCAAACAAAAATTCCATTTGGTGTACTTATTTTAAAGTACAACAACATAGAAGACAATCCTTCACATAAGGATTAGTTAGAATAAGAGTGTTTACTAAAGGGATATAATTTGTAATATTCAGTAGACCTCATAACACTTTTGTCTCTCTTAACATTCTTACTTTCAGAAACAATCAAAATTTTTGGCACAGATGGAGACAAAGGAGTTCATCCATATCAAGGATATAATGGAGAATTGGAAATCATTATTGCGTTGCTTATAGACACTTATGAAACAAAAGGAGACCAAAATGCAAATACATCCTGGAAGGTACTGCAGTTCTACAGGGGATTCCAAATGGTATGAGAAACTGGGAGACAAACAAAGAAAAAAAATATTATTTTGATGTCTATAATAATATCATGGGTGAAAGTTACTTACTATAAGAAACTAAAAAGAATTACCATTTTCTCTTAAAATTACTTATGTGGAAAAATTACCTATGTGGAAAAATTACCTCTTATTAAAATATTAATTATTTTATCATTGTAATATTTACAATCCCTATAATGCACTCTTTATAACATGTAGACATAATTTCAGAAATAATAAAGAAAACTGTAATTTACCGGAAATATTCTGCTCTATTAGGAATCACCTGCAGGGTGAAATCACCAAACTGGCTTTTCCAGACCTTTGTAATAAAACTCAGTCATGTGAATCCAAACAGTTAAGCAACTAATTACATATGAACTTATAAATCATGAAGCTTGAACCTTAAAAAGTTCTAGAGCTCTTGTGAAAGTCCTCAGTCAGATCCTTCAGCTTCCATGCTTACTGTTGTACCAGAAGATTGGCCAGTCTGCAGAAACTGTGAAAATTATATTCTCCAAAGAACACATTTTTTGGTTGGTTTTTTTTTTGTGGGTTTTTTTTTTTTTTTTTCAATTCTTTTGCAACCTCCTTTTTTGGCTTTCTGATTTAGGTAGGAAAATATATGTCCCTGAAACGTGTTCCAGAGCATTAATTTTATTAAAACAGTGGTTTAGATCGACATTATTTTTTTGTAGAGTAAATACAGAGATATGCATACATCTTTACATAGCATGAAGTGGATAACAGTTAAATATTCCTAAAAATCCAGGAAAGTTAGCACTACTGATAAGTTAATGAGTTGCATGATATTTCTGCACTGACCTCTGGGAAGCCCTAAGACTCCTAGTCTCAGAAGTATAATCTTTGTTATGTGGATGGATTTGGACTCATCAGGTCTAACTTAGGTATCTAATGCCCACCTGGTTGCCCTACATGCACTTTCAAGTCAGTGGAAAGAAATAGACACCTGGAGGAGTGATGATCCAATTCTTGCTAAGATAGGTGCTTGCGAAAAATAACTCACCTTCAAGGGTAGTCTGTTTTTCTTAATTTACCATAAAAGGATCCTGAAGTGTCTTGTTTGAATGGGACAAATCCTATGCTACTTGTACATGTAAGATATCAGTGTGGCTATGATTTGGTACCTGATATGGCTCTGATACGATATGACTGTGGCAGACCTGACTGACATTCTCCAGATTTCTAGAAGGTAGTCTTTCCTGTTTTTAATAAAAAGGAAAAAAAAAAAGTCTATGGCTAGATTGTTGTCTAGGCAGCCCATTTAATATTGTTTAAAGTTTTCTGGTACAGAGTCCTTTTTCATTGAATTCTGAAATCTCCTGATAAAGTGTAAGGTTCTTTGTACATTCTCCAGCCAATGAAGGTTGAAGAAGGCAACTGGAAGAATATACCTAAACAAGCTAGTTTTCTAAGTTGTGGAGTGCATGAGCAGCCAGTTGTTTAGCAATTGTCCCCAGTGTGCTTGTCTGGTTAGAAATTTCTGATGACTCATTTCCTTTCTTAATGATATATAATTTTACCAAAAATGAATCTCTGAGAAAAAGGGAGATAGAATATGTGCATGTTAAAAAAGTGCTTATACTGGAAAACCAAATTTTAATTCCCTCTTTCACCCACCCCTTATATGCGTACTTTGCACTGCTTTCTGAATATTTAACAATGCCTAGTGAGAGTCTTGCAAGAATTACCTTTTAAGTCTCCAAACTAGCACAGGGGTTTTTAATTTAGGATACCAGGGTTCAACTCACTGCCTTCAGAAAGGACTGGGAGATAACACTTATCTCTTCTTCTGCTGTTTTCCCTCTCACATCCACATCCCAAACACATGGAAATTCCATTCAAATAACTCATTAACTGGTTCATTGAAATTTTTGCCCTTTGTATGGACCCTAGTAATTTTTCACCTTTTTTCTTGCCATTTCTTTCCAGAGCCCTACCCACCCTAAACTTGCACGAATAAAAAACAAAGTGGCCAATAAATTAATATTTTTTGATATATATAATGAATTGGTGTAGAAGACAGGAAGATGGAGAACAAAACTCAAAGCATTTCTCAAGTAATCTTTTATCTACCCAGTGGCTCACTTGTTACAGTATTCACTCAGGATGTGTAAAGCTACTACAAAATAGCTTTTTAACAAATACATGATTTGTCTCCAAATGCCACAGTTTCTGGTTTTAGGTGACTGCCAGGTTATCAAGAACAAGTATAATTCCATTAACATGCAAATATTTTCCAGATTGCGTTCTGATCAATAAACAAATGTACAACTGTAAGAACTTTCACATTTCTCAAAAATTGAATTCTTGTTGTCCAGTCAGCCTGTTTCAAATATGAGATAATACCACTGATTTATAATATAATAATAGGGGTGGATTTTCCCATGCCTCCTATTTAGAACGTGGTTTGGAACAAAAGATAGTCAATTATAATGTTCTCTAATAAGTACTCAGTTTAGCTGTTGTTTTAAAATCTAAAAAGGAGAAATATTTTTTTTTTTGTGCTCATATTTTAATTTATTTCATTATATGCATTTGATAGAGGTGTTTGTTTTGTCACTATTCTCTAATATCCACATTAAACTCAGGATTAGATAGAACTTGAAGAGAGTAGGTTTATTTTACAGCTCAACTGTTGCCCACTCACTATAAAAACCAGAACCATTCCTTTCCATTTCACCTACTTCCTTCAAAAAGAACAACCCCTAAATCTGTTATCAGAAAGGCAGCTGAATCAGAGGCTCTAAACATCTCCAGAGTTGTCATCATCTATTACTAGGTACTTTGACACGTCTGGATGCATATTACCACTAAAATGAGTTCTAAATCAATCAGCTACTTAGAAATCCACAGCTGAGCATGTAAATTAAAGGAATCCGAATTTTCAAATGTACTCCAAATAGCTCATGGCAAAAAAAGCACTTTGGCAAATAAAGGCCAATTAACTTTTCTTTAAATACCATATTACACCTTTGTAATTAAAATGCCAGTTTTTTGTCTTAATATCTTCATTCTTCTTATATTTTCATCTCGGGAATTAAGCTACCAATCCCCAAAATACTTCAGCATAATCAGTTTTGAATCAGTTCAAATCATATGTTCAGCATTCAGAGAATTCTATGATCTCATTCTCTGCTTTGAATCAGATAATGAACAGAGCTGAAATTAGTGAATATCATCATGATAATCTTATGCTGCCAGGAAATCAATTTCTCCCAGTTCTTTGCTCCATAAAGGATTTTACATTCTGTTTAGTTGTTCTTAAATCATTGTTCGTATCTTGTAGCTCACATCTGTATTTATAGAAGTAAACCTGTCAGAGTAGAAACAATAATATATTTTAGAGGTTAGATCTGGACTTAAATTAACCTCTTTTTTTATTCCTCCCAGCTTTCTAAATTGGTAACAGACAGATGATACAAAATAACAGATTGTTTTAAATTGGTGGAGTCACTTCAGATTACATTGCTTACATTTTATGATGTTGCTAGTTATTATCACATGATGTAATGCAATTTGTCAAAATGACATATCAGTAACATGGCAGAAACACCAGATGTCATAGGGATGTAAGAACTGCCAGCCCAATTTAGTTAATTTGTCCTTTCCAGCCAACCCATCTCTAATAGTGGCCAGTACCAGATGCCTCAGAAGAAGCAAAAAGCCTTCTACAGTGAAAAAGATTTGAAAAATCAGTGTAGGGGGCATTTTCTTTCTTTCTAAATCATACTCAGCAAATGATTGGCTTATTTCCTGCAATATAAGGATATAAATTTCTTCTGCATTTGTAAACAGAATCATTCCTACCATTCCTAATATAATTGTTGATTTATTTCCTTGGCAGTATCATCATTAGCTCTCTCTGAATTCTGTTAAAAATGTGACCCCTGGTATTTCCTGTCATACCCATGACAAGGAATTCCATTATGAATTTGAACACTGGATTCCTATTAATTTAAACATGTACCCCTTCAATTTTATTGACTTTCTCTTTTTGTTCATTGAGAGAGAACATCAGGAAACAATAATCTTACCATTTCTAGAAACCAGGCTAAATTAATTAAAAAATGGGCACTCACTAGAGATTAATAAATCATAAAAGGTTACCTTTATTCAGCTGAGTAAAACTGCCATATACGAGTGCTTCTCTGAAACACTGGAATGCTGACTCTTGCATTCCTCAAGTCCCCCAAAAGTCTTCAGTTCCCTCTAATTTTGATTATGCTCTTCATTCTCACTTTCATGTCATTCTCAGCTTCTTTATTCCATGTTTCAACTGGTTTACTCTGTGTCATTTAGGATGTGATTTAGCAAACCAAACAGAAGAAACATTCATGCAGGTAACCACATACACATTGATTAATTGCTTATATAAAAAAATGAACTATATTAATCTGTTCTCTGACAAGGTAGCACCTTTATGTGAAAAAATGAAAATCTTTCACAAAAGTATGTTTTTTAAAAAATCTTATTTTAAGAGAATCAAAAATATATTTTCTTCCAGCTTGCATTTATTTGGGAAGTCTCTTACATCATCTGCCACGTGCATAGATGCAAGCAGTAAAGTGATCTGCTTGCTTATATTTTGTAGAAAGTTCAGATGACCTTTGAATAAAGAAGTTTCCGACCAACTTGAGACAGACACAAAAATGTAGTCAAATTGCCTTTCCCTGCAGAGTTACAGAAACTTCAGGAATACATATGTTAATAAGAACATAGAGTTCCCATCCTTTCTTATCTGAACCAGTTTGATAATTCTTAGTTTCCACCAGGTACTTAATAAACAGAAAACAGTCACAGTATAGAAAACTGTAATTCTTCTGTGAAAATTAATGGTTTACTGACATTCTGTTAAGTCAGATAGCAAAGATCAATTTTCTGACTTCTGGTAGGGAGTGAGTGATCTTCATTTTACATCATGGGTTCCTGGGCCACTATCCATATAGTTTAAGGAGGCTGTTCCTCAGTGCTTGTTGCCCTCACAGAAACAGAACTCATAATTTTTTTTTAAAGTAGCTTTTCCCATTTGCTAGTTTTTGTGTGCACTACCTGCACTTCTATAAGGGACTTGCTAGCAGTCCTGCTTCAAATTCTCAGAATCTGCAGAAAAAAAAACCATGTTTATTTCCTGTTGATGAGTGCTACCAAGCAATAATATGCCTAGATAATTGAGAAACAGTGTAGACTGAAAGCACCATATAAGAGTTATGTGGATGAAATAAGTAAAACAGAGGAAAATTTCATCGAGAACGTAGCTGGCTTATATCCTCTCCCAAAACAATTTAATTTCAAAGAAGAAATGAGATTAAAAAAACCAGCTTTTTGTCCCTAAAAATTGTATTAGTTGCAGGATTATTCCCAGACAAAACAACTTACTGAAGCAGCACTGCTAGACAGTGAATGACTGACAGTCTGATCAACCAACCTCCTCAAGGGCATCTAAACACAAGGCTTCATAGCAATCCAAATCCAGTAATGAACCTCTAAGCTATAAACTGTATGTTTTGCTGCATTTTGTTAGGCTTCAGTCCCAGACTATTTAGGGGAAAAAGAAGGGTAATATCATATACTACTGTTCAGTCACACTTGACCACATCTTTCTAATAACTAGATGAAGCTTGACCTTGACTTGGATGTTTATAGGGTAAAGAAAAGGTACAGCACAAAGCTGAACAGGAGCAAGAAGGCAGGCAAAAGCAGACAGACTTTTTTTTTCTTTATAAACACAGAATATTTTATTTCAGGTTTTTAAATTTCTCTTTCTCTTATTTCCTATTCTGACAGTTATATAGGGGGATTTAGTTATCTATTGCTCCATAAGCTCAAATCAAGCGTACTGGCCTGAGAGTTAACACTGGCCTGCAGCACTTCTGTTGCTAAATGTATAGGAAAGGGAAAGATTTATTTTTAACACTAATTAATTTTCTTTATTAATATCTTTGTGATACACTATTAGGCTATAAGCAGAGACACAGGAAATGATGCACACCATGTCATTTTTCTCTTTCTGCTTTTCATAAATATGTTTTTTAATCAGCCTTTAGTTTTAGACTAAGCTGGAATGTAAACTCCCATTTTTTCCTGCAAAGGTACTTCTAAAGTCAGGTCCATTCATTCTGGTACAGATTTCCTGCTCAAGAATGGAGTTCTGCTACTAGAGATAAGATTGTGTGTACATGCATGGACTTGCCAAGGCATAAGTGGGAAACTGCAGGGACATATGATGTTATTATTGATTTGGTGTGGTTGGTTCACATGAGCTAGCAGCTAAGCCCCCACACAGCCACTTGATTACCCTGCCCTGCCCCAGAGGACAAGGGTATATGAAGGGGAATACGAAGAGGAAAAGCAAGAAAACTCATGGTTGAGAGAAAAACAGTTTAATAAGTGAAGGAAAGATAAAAAAAAACAGCTTCAACTTCCTGGAGGATTTCTAAGGAAGCTCTGAAAATGAATACTGTTGGGATAATGAGAGGAACAAAAATCATTCTTCTCAAACTGGTTGGCAACTCCTGTTTCCACAGAATCATAAACACCTCAGACTCTACTACTTGCCTCAGTCCAAGGACCCTTCTACTTTCATAGGGCTTTTTTCTGACTTCACCCACACTACTTCAGTTCCAGAAACACTTGAATTAGGTGGCCAGAGAATGTGTTCTTAGAAGCCACCATAAGCCCACCTTGCACTAGAGCCTATTTTTTTTAATATCAGGACACAGATATGAAACCTTTTGACACTGTGTTCACCCCACTAGGAAACCACTGATCTCTCAGGGACACTAAACTAAGTACTATAGTACTAAGTACTATAGCTCACAGACAATATCATTAGCAAAAGTCTTCAGGTTTCTTAGCCAAGATTATTTGTAAAGGACTATGTAGAATGCCTCAAACTTGTCAACTAGATAACTATTAAATTGGCTTCCCATTACAAAAGATCCTGTAGAGGAAAAAGCACTTCTCTGCATGATTTAATTTTCTGTGAATACAGACACGGACAGGACTTCTGTGATTTTAGCACACCTTGGCTTTTGTAGAGGAGGCATATTTTGGTATATCATAATTATTTCTAAATAAAAAAGTTAAAAAAATAATGCAGGACTGTGTATAGTATGACTGTTTTTTTCAGTAAGAGGACTATTAGCATACCAAAAATGACCACTGAACAAGACATCTGGATAATTTTAATTTCAGTCTAACCAAAAGCTTAGGGAAAGCAGAAAAAATATAAAGAAAAAGCGTTCTATAGGAAACAAGTCTTAGTACTATGCATGTAGCTTTTTTCTTCAGGAAGTTTTTAAGCGCTGGTTTGAGTGCTGAGGTTATGAAGGTAAGATATAAATTACTTTGTACACAAATAATCCTTCTGGGAATTAAATAGGAACAATGGAAAACAAACCACTACAAGACACTTTTCTAAGGAAATCAAAACGAATTAATGGGTCTTCAACATGTTGAAATTAAGCCCAAACGAATTGCTATTGTTGGAGCTGGTATGAGGAGTTGTGCAGTTTTTTCTCATTTTATTAAAATTAAATAAAAGATGCCAAGCCTTAATGAATTTAAATACTGATGTAATGCAGTTTCTGTGAGAAGGAAGGCACTCATTGAACAATTCCCTTGTTTACTTTAGCTGAAAAGTCCCATGCCCAATGATATGAAGGAAACGTCCATATATCATTTACAACACTGTAATGGTGAAGATGGCACTGTAAAGTACCAAAGTCTTGCAACTCTGTAAGCAAACTGATTAAAACCCATAAGAGTGTGTATAATAAGGCAACAGTAAATTTATAATATGTTCTTAGATACAGTAGCATGTTGGCTTCTAAGCAATAATCAGCTATTAGTCCTGATTCATCAAAGGAAAATGGGTATATTTTTTCTTAAATGTTAATGAATAGGTGTCATGTACTTACACATTTATCCACTTCTGTGTTTTATTCTATTGTTCTAGAGATAATAATCTCAGACATGATTATGAACCTATCAAGGGAGTCAGCTGTTTCTGTGAACTGAAAAAAGACAAGAGGGAGGCTAGTTCCCTAGACCCTCACATCCCCGTTACCTCTACATGCCTTCTCCTTTGCTCCATGCATTGGTTTCATGGGGTCAGAACCTGAGCTGGTGATTCCCCTGCTGTGCAGAACCTCACCCGGAGGAGCCAACAGCTACAGGCTGTCTAGGCAATACACCACTACTGATGTTAATTTACAAACAGATCTCTATTGATTGGGAGAAAAGCTGGGTTCATTTTAGTGTTCTCCATGAACTTAATTTATCTTTATTACCAAGTTAATTGCCATTGTCTTAGAATTTCCATGATACAGTCCGAAGATCAGGCATACTCCCAGTTCCATGCTTGCTTTCTCTGGATTTTCATCTTCCTTCCCCCAGCCCCCTTTCTAATTCACACTACTGAAGAGAACACATTTAGCCCAACATCAGGAAGGTGAATTGCAAAATTCTTATTCAAATGTACAGCCCTGATTCCCTTGTCTAATTTTTATTTGGGTACTTTTCTTCTTAAGACAGTAGGAGTTTTTATAATTGAAAACAGAATGAAGGCTTTAAAATGCACCTTCACATCTCCAGAAAAGAACAAATGCTGTAATATTGTTATGATTTTCAGCGTGTTTTTCCTGTGGGGTTACAACATGCTGTGTAGAAATGTATTTGTATTGTAGCCCTGTCAATAATCCATCAGCTATTCATCATCCCTGTCTTACATTCCATCCTTAGGCATCTTTGAATTTTTTATTTTTGTTAGAGAAACTAGGAAAGCTTTAAAAATTATATAGGACCTCAATTGTCTGCCCTTCTTTTTCTAGTTTTAATGTTTTGATTTTAGTTTGAATTGGAAATTGCCATGGAGCTACTAAAATCTTTCAATACTTCCCATGTTATTATCTCATATTCTTGAAATATGAGAACAGTCTTTAATGCTTATCATTATTTATGAAAATAGTGGATATAGTTTGTTACATTTGTGACCAACAGCAGCGGTAGTTTTAGGCACTGAGTATTAGAAAGTCATTAAAATATTAATTGGTGTCTTCATCTCCTCCAAAATTTAGAAATGGTATATGACAGTGTATGCTCAGGGACTAAACTTCTCCCTGAAAAGTTAAAGACTGCTCAGGCCTAATAAGAGAAGATATAGCACCAGCCTTCTGTAAGCCTACATAGATTAGTAGCTGGTAGAGAAAAGCTGTTACAGAACATATTCCCAAGTAATGATGAGACATGTTCCCCAATAACTGTTAGCTTTAAAGATAGTTACTAAGCAACTTCATGAGAAATGTACTTCAAGAAAAAAATCTAGATGTTAGGTTCACTATAAATGTCAAATTTTTTTCTATCGCTGGGAACTTTCCTGGGCTGTTTTGTCTTTTCAGAATAGACCAAATGCATCTGCTGGAAATATGACATTCATATATATTAATAAATCACATCCTTTCTTGTTGTAACTCTATTGACTTCAGTAATACAAGAGAACTTGTCACAAAATCTTTAGCTCAGAAACCATGCTAGGAATTCATAATATATACGCTCTGTGCTATACGAAAATTTGAATTAACGTACTAAATTGCACATAGTAATATATCCACCCATGTTCCTGCTTTGTACTATATAACAGTGACGCGGATTTTCCCAAATGAAAGGGAAATACTAACCGGCATAAAACAAGTGACACAGAGGATTTATATTCATTATAGATTTGAGCAGTAAAATATAATAGTCTGTGCTTAGCGATGCAGATTATTATTATCAGATATTGGTTGTATAGTTTGGCTGAATGGCACAAGTAACCTAAATAATATATATTTCATGCCATATAACAAGAATATTTTAATATTTACTGTCTTTTTCATGAGTTCTTTTATTAAAAAGGATAAAGTGCTAACCTGAATGGTCTATGAAACTGTAGTCGTGTCAGCAGGATTATATCCAGGATACACATAGTTTTTATTTAAAGTTATTTATTAAACTTGTTTGAACAGATTCAGACACCTAAATTTGGACATCTACATGAAAGCTGTGTGAGAGTTCTTGCTGTAGCCAGTGGACACTTGGCTGATTCAGAGAGTTTTCCAGCTCACTCATAATAAAGGTCAGCCTCTGGACTCCACTAACTGTACTGACTAGGTGTCCATGGAACAAGCTGTCATTATAGACAAGGCAGCATTAAATTTCCTACACATAAAGTGTGAATGCCATTTCATTCACCTTAGGACATCTGACACTTCTACAAGCTCTGTCAGACATCACATAGTTTCCAGTGAAGAACCACTTCTTTCTGGTTGGCAGCTGGAGAACATACAGGGTATTGTGGAGGTTCTAAACATCACTGGATACTACCATTTAGGCAATTCAGTAGAGCTTCTAGCTCACATGTAGATCTATGTGCAGCTACACCTAGGTGTCTTAACATGCAGTGAATCATACCTGTAATGACACAGTAACTTAGAATCTGTATTGTAGAATGTTGCTGAAGAATACAGTGTGTTTAAACCTCCCTTCCCCTTCTCCATTTAAAACACATGTTCACAAGTTCTTAAAGAGCTTGCCCAATTATTTCATGTTTATTAATGATGGAAAAACATGTATTTATAGCAATTTAGTCAGGATGAACTCTTTCATAGTTAAAAATGGCATAGCTGAATGGAATTCAAAGAGTTCAACAGGAATGGCCTTACTGTATCTAACCTATAAACCTTTTATTGATAATGTCCATTGGCACATATCTTGTATAAGAGAGAGGACGAGTACACCGTATTTCTTCTATATCTTCTCTGAAGTTGCAAAAGTAGGCACTTAGCCTCCTTGAGAGCTAGAGGCACTGGGCTGACTTTATTTTCTAACAGCTCTAGGCAGATTTTCCTTCCACCAATTTGTGTACATACATTTTTGTGCATAAAATTTCAGCTACCACAATATTACGTGGGAACACATTCCATTAACTGTGTGCTACCTGAAAATACACATTGCTTTGTTTTGAGTTTATGCCTGATTGATAGTTAAATATTGTATTACTAGCTCTTGTACTGACATAAATATTTTAGCACGTGTATTGTTTCTGCCTCTTTCTGAATGGTCACATTTTCTTTGTACTCATTGCCTTTCTCAGATGAACCAAGATCTATCAAGTCAGTCAGTAGTGAAAGGCAGAAAGGTGGGGTAATTGTGAAGTGTCCACTTTCAGAGATGAAATGGTTACCATTTTCCAGAACAGTGATCCTTTCCAAAAAGACACTGAAATTCAGCCTTCAGAAAGAATCTCTTCCAGCTGATGAACCTGCTCCTGCCTCTCCATCCTCCTCACCATACTGTCATGGATGAGACATAGTAAATGTCAGCCCATAGTGGATTTGGGGCTTATTTAAGAACCAACTAAATTAGAGCTTTTAACTTACTTATCTCACACCCTCACTTGTTCACACCCTCCCAATGCCTAGTGCTTGCTCTTGATTTCCCTTCTCTATGAGGGGATTGTACCTGGCCTAGGCAGGTTGGGCAGAAAGTCATGTCAGTTTGTGCTGTGCATTTGCTTAATCTTACCAGTCTTGGGCATTAATGGCAAAGGTTTCGGGGCATCCTCCAGCATTCATCTCCACACAGCATTCTGATCTCCTGGATCTTCTTCCACTTCCAGGATCTTTTTTCCACTCAGAATCTTCACTTTCTTCTTTCCAGGCCCCCTTCTTCCTTCTGGGACCACTTCTTCTTTTTGGGAACCCTTCTCTAATGCTCTTCTTTCTGGCTGTAAAACCCATGGTTTTCCTATTCTAAACCATGTATGTGCAGAAGCACAACATATGATCAGCCTTAACTGGTAGTTCTGTCTCATGTCTTTTTATTAATTGGAGGATTCAGGACAAGACACTTTTGCTTAGTCAAGGTGTTACCAAAATTTATACCCAGCCAGTCAGTACCAGTTGCAGCCAGCAGGTAGCAGGCCTCTGCTTGGGAGCTCAAAAGTTCAATTTTGGACTCCCCTCTACACACACACACACACACACACACACACACACACACACACACACATACTCCCGATTGTCTGCTGCCTGTTAGCACTCACAATTTAAATTATTTTTCACCTTAGACACATGCATACAGTCCTTGTGTGTATTTCTTAAGTCCCTGCACACCTACCCCTCCATTCAGTTAAATTAATTTTTATGGAAAAAGTTGCTTTGCTATCTGGTAAATTGCTAAACACCATACTTACCACCCTCAATAGATGTAGGTGGATGAGTGTACTATGAGAATAATCATTCTCTTTTTACTTTTACCATGGCACTTACTGATTGTAGCAGCTGCATCAATGTTACTAAGGAATGTCACTCAATAGGAGCAGAAACAAAGTGAAACGGTTGGTGCTGAATGTTAAGATATGCAGCCCCGGCATGAGGTTTAGCTATCTGAACAGACTCTGAGAAACTACGGAACGTGACATGAGAAATTGCTGAACACAAAAAATAACACAGTGAGAAGCTGGCAAAAGTTACAGCTAGTGCTGTGAGGAATGGCTGGATTGTACAGATGGCTAAGGGGGAGTTATGTGAGAAATGGCCAAGATTCACAGATAATTATAGGGAGTATTTGGGATCTTTGGGAGAGAAGCACCTAGGTAACCATATTGGTGATATGAGGTAAGGGTGAGATGACCTAGGTAAGATGACCTAGGTAACACCATCAGAAATATCAAATCTGGGTAAGGGTATAGCAAAATTGAGACCACTGGAGAAAAAATAATTACATGTGGGTTGTTTATTTGGGAGGAAAGAAGGGTGGAGAAAGGAAGGATCAGGATGGATGGGGGAGAGGTACAACTATGGGAAAATGAAGAGGAGGGGAGGAGGCCTACTGTATGTTACCAAGTGGTTGGTCAGTACACTTGCCTGACTGAGCCTCACTACCACTACTTTTGCTTTGAAATGTCACTCTCTTTCCTGTGTGTGTGTGCTGGAAAATCTAAGTGACAGCCACTAGAGACTGGGTTGTGTGTAAACTTACCTAGTGAACTTCAGTCCTCTATGTGCATGTGTGTGTGTGTGTGTGTGCATGCATGCATATCTGCCCTCTGAAATACGTGTTCAGTCCTACTACTGGCTGGACCTGCAAATGGGAAGAGCAGCAGCTTTAGTAAAGATGGTAAAATGTGGGAAACGGTGGTAATCAGGGGTTTGACTTCAGAAGTGAACTCTAAATTGCAACTAAGACAACAGTGTAGTCACATACAATGTTACTTCATACATTCTCATTCAGTTTTTGCTTTTCTAAGGCTGATGGGTCATTCTAGGCTGATGGTCATGATGTTTTTCCTTGTGATTCCACATGTTTGGTCATCCATCACAATCCTCTGTAAACTTTCTAGTTCTTTTTATGTCTGTTTTGGGGAGGAGTGACAGGAAGAGTTTCTGCTCAGCATTGAGCTGTGATAGAGAACTGATGAGAATCAACATCATGCTGATGTCTTTCATTTTATGCTCTGTTCCTTATCTTTAAGATTATTTTTTTATGTCAGCTGAAGAATTTAAAAAGAGTTTTATGGTGTAGATTACCAAAGACATTACATTAACAGATATAGCCTGTCCCTTATTAGACACCAAATTGGAAGGTAGCAGAAAAAAGAAATACTATGAAGGAGAAACAGAGAGTTCGAGATCTGATCTGAGGTCAGCTTTCCTGGGTGGTACTTTATGGCTGGAACTTTCAGAATTAGGGAACATAGGCATAGAGAGATTTATGCATACCTTGTTAATCCTGAGACGTACTAAACTGGGTGCTGGCAATGATATATATGAATGTATAATCTTTAAGATCTCCTATCTGATAACTCAGCCACAGGAGCAGAGCCATCCACCACAGCAGCAGAAGTCACAGCTAGACAATTAATCTTCAAGCAGAAGACCCTACAGAATATTTCTATGATGGAAAAAAAATTGCAACAAAGGCTTCTACTGCATTTATTAAGATGTCTGCTTTGTTGTCTCAGGTGAATGATCTCAGAAAACACATGTCCATGTCCATGTTAATAGCAACTATTACCACAGTACTAAGTAAGAAGGAAAGAACAGAGGGGCTGATACAGATCATTAAAGGAGACCAAATACTATGCTAGCAATGAAATGCATGTTAGTTCAGCCCTTTGTCTTCCTAGGAAAAATGAAGCTTTCTCACTCAACTGGAATATGAAGCAAACAGATAAATAAATATGTTACAATTTCAGAAATTCAGGAAGCTGTGTTTCTTTGGCAAGGAATAAAAGTGGTATTAGAATACCAGCTGGGATCCCTTTATTTGGGGTAAAGTTAATCCTTTAGTTTAACTGAGTTCTTAATAATCAGGTATATATTCTGTTTAAGTCCTTAGATGCAAGTGAAATACTAGAAATTTATCTTGATGAAGATTTGACTAGCTATAAATGTTTGCAGTTAACAGAATAAAGTATTTTCTCCTTGAAGTGTTTCTTAAAAGATTCATTTTCCTAATGCTTTTTACAAAGTGGGAGATCATTGCTTTAGAAGTTGCAAAATTTCAACTTGCAAGACACCCCTCCCCCCAAATAAAAAATGTAGGACAACATTGTTATGATTCAGGCATTTTCCCAATCTATGTATATGTCTGTACTAAAGCTCAGATTGACTACCTAAATGCAGTTCTCATTTGAATGAAAACTGTGTTCTTCAAGCTCTATAGATATGGCTTAGCTGAAATGATGACTATAAACACACATACACAGCTTACCTTTCTGGAAATTCTCTTATTAATAAGTAAAAGAAAATTTAATGGAGTGACAACATCATTCTCTAACCAAAGCAGCAGCAATGCTGACAGATGTTCATTTGACATGGATGAATGGAGGTACTTTTTCATCAAGTTAAGCTAGGGAAATCTATATGATTCAGACACTACAGACAGAAAACTTGACATTAATTTTTTGCTGTACTGTTTGGAGGTATGCAATAGACTGTTTTTACACAAATATGAGGAACAGACATTTATATTCATTTTCCCTTCACAATATGTCTCTAATTCTTCTGATAGCTAAGAATTCTTATCAGCTCAGTCAGCAATATGTTCATCCCTTTTCTAATCATTTTCACTGCTTGCTTATACACAAGTCTTCCCTGCAAATTGCATTTCTGTCTTTTGGAAACAAATCATGCCAAAAGACCATTTTAAAGATACGAGAATGCAAAAGGATTCTTCCACTGAGAGATAAGACTTTGTATGGAAGAAAAAAATGTTAAGCATGTCTTAATGAAAAATATGAATGTATAATTTGTTTTGAACACGTCCCTCATGTTATTCTTTCACAACCTTAAAAAATGAACTTTTATCAATATAATAACTCTTTCTAACGACACCTTTCATTTTCCTCAGTAAGGCATACCAAATCCCGAAGCATTGCTTCAAGATTGCATGATGCAAGACAAAAGTTATTTTTAATTATTATGTGTCTGTAGTCACCCAGCTTAATACTTCTACAATGGCAATATCTCTGTGACTCGTTCTTAAGATCCCATTTATCCAATTCTAGAAAAGGTTTTCTTTCAGCGAGTCTAGTCTCACAAACTTTTAGATTATTTCTTACGTAAGAAATGAATGGCTGATTAATTCTATCAGTAGTTCAGAATTATAATCTATATGTGTGAAACTATATGTATGCAAATTGTTATGGTTGCTATGAAGCACAAATGACAACTATGCAAATTTTTTTTCTCAGTATTTCCCAATGGGATTTATGCTGTCTTTTATGGCCCATGTAAAGAGGTGCTCACTTTCTTAGACCAAGTCTTGAGATCCACTTGCAGCAACACAGTAAAATCTCATAGATGTTATTGGTAGGCCTGCAGAGAGGAGCTGAATGATATTAGCTGACTTATTTCTTTTTGCATTATATTGAATATGGTACTTCAGGGTTTTCATCCAGAATTTTGGCCAAAGGCAATAAACTATCACCGACAAAGCATTCTGTCCTGCAAGAGCTTGTTAACTATATTTACATTGATTAAAACATTACTTTTGAACTAATAACCAGTGACGAGACAAACATATCTGAGCTATTCTTCCATAAAGGGCTGTGTAAAACTTCAGATTCTGCACCAGTTGTCAACAAACTGCTGTGTGATTGCCCAGAACAGAAGCTTTTCTGTTTACAAAAGTCACAGCTAAGCTGGTATCAAGAGAAAGACAAAGGGAGATCTGACAATGAATGAAGCCTTTACACTTTATTGCAAAATTAATGTAGTTTTCCAGTTTTAACTAGGGCTTTCCGATTGTAATGTCAAACCCTTATCAAAGAAGTCTAGTGAGACTCCATTGTTTTTCTGTATGAATTTTAAACTATAATGACATTAAACTGCTCTAGGCATTGTGTGTTTCAGGGCCATTATTATACTTCACAGTAGGCTAGAATCACTTGGGTCTTCAGTCTAATGTTTTATTCCACTACCCAAGGTGTACTAAAACTGGCCCAAAATGCACTGCTTTTTATGTCTAATTGTTTAAGGAATTTGATTATTCTCAGTAGGTACTATTCAATGCCTGTTTAAAATGTCAGATATATGCTCGTTCAAAATTTATACTTCTTGTTTATTTACGACCTTATCATAAAATGAAAATTGCTTGTGGAAATCAATGCCCAGCTACACATTCTCACATGAGAATCTTTGAAATTAGAAGCTACATTCATTTTCAGATTTGGAGAATAGATAAAGAGTTCTGACTGGATTTTGAAGAGTTTATTAATTATTTTTGTAAAGAATTTAACATTCTGTTTTCTAAATAATTTTCTGTTGAATGCCTTTCTTTATATGTTGCATATGAAAAAAGATTAAAAATTATTTAGATTAAGGATTTTTTAAATTATTTTATTATTGTCATGTGAGCAAGAGAAGCTAAAAAACCTTGGAGTGATCAGAGATAAGTCAGTGGCACATTTGTATTTTCTCTTGAGATATCTTTACTGGAATTGAAGTAACAGGTAAATTACTTATTACACCAGATTGGTAGAAACAGTGCTGTTTTTCTTAATGTTACAGAAAAAAAAAAGCAATATAATCCTAGATGTGTCACTCCAGGAAGTTCTGTACTCAGGAGTCTGTTTCTCTTTCCTTTCTCTCCCTCATCTCTAAGTTTTCAGTTTTTTTGGTTTTTTTTTTGTCCCTGAGAATCAAGAGATTTTTTTTCACAAGTACCACTGTAGTCTAAAGCCAGAAACTTTAACTCCTATGGGCTGTCCAAGTGGTGCATGAAGATGTATTACTATCAGCTGTGCTATTCATAACAAGAAAGAGAGGAACATTTCTGGAGGCCCAGAAAGGTTTCACCTCTCCATCTAGGCTGGGCAAGCTGGTACTGCCCCAAGACCTTCTCCCACACCCACATAATGATAACCTGAAAGGATGTGTGTCTGAGGCAGTTCATTTCCCAGTATTTGCATGGGAAGAAATGCATCAGTCTCTGTGATTTAGAGATCAGACATATTGAATAGACCTGGGCATCAGCCTGTATTTCTTGATGCTTTCTTATGTCTTTTCCATAAAATAGGCTTTTAGCACACTCTTGAGAGTTTATTATGGTTGTGGGTATACTACTGGCATGAATGAGGTTTGTATTTGTCTTTAGACTAGAAATACCCCAGTAGGAAAATACTACCTGAGAAAGTTGTCATATTGACAGTGTTGTATTACATATCCCTTCCTCATTGTCATTTGATCTTGAAGACTGGTAGTTCTATTGAGAAGATAAAGCAAGCACTTGGTACTAATTTTGGTAGCAGCTGTTTTTAATACTTGGTAAAATTAGTCGAAACAGACACACTGTAGGAGGCAGAATGACATACGGTAGATTATAAAATTATATAACTGAGTAACAGATAACAAGCAACGCTTGTTATAACAGGTAACAGACAAGTAACAAACAATGAGTAATTAATAATTTGAGCCGTATTAGTGCATGCCTGACATAATTTTGCAAACTATTTCAGACATGCTGTGAAACACTGATATAGGAATAAAGTATAATAAATTTGGGATTTAAATTTCAGATTTTCTTATTTTTCTAAATAAAACTATTTAAAAACTACATTCATCTTTTCTAAAATTCAACTGAAAACTAGGTATTGTGATTCTTCAAAATAAGTACACTAAAAATCAACATCAGAAAACCCTTAGCAAGTCCATTTTACATATAAAAAGGAGAAATCCTAAAAATTTGGTAAGCATTCCTCTGTAATGCAAAGGGCCCAGGTGCTAAACTTTGCACTAACTAGTTTAACCCTAGCCAGCAACCAAGCACCACACAGTTGCTCGCTCTTCTTCCCCGCACTGGTGGGATGGGGGAGAGAATCTGAGGAGCAAAAGTAAGAAAACTTGTGGGTTGAGATAAGAACAGTTTAATAATGATAATAACAACAACAACAAAAACAACAATTAAAAAAATGAAAAGAATGAGAGAGAGAGAGAGAAACAAAACCCATGAAAAACAAGTAATGCAACCGCTCACCATCCACCGACTGACCCCCAGCCAGTCCCTGAGCAGCGGTTAGCACCCCCCAGCCAACTTCCTCCAGTTTATATAATGAGCATGTTGTCATATGGTGGGGAATATCCCTTTAGCCAGTTTGGGTCTGCTGCCTTGGCTATGCTCCCTCCCAGCATCTTGTGCACCCGGCAGAGCATGGGAAGCTGGAAAAGTCCTTGACTAGTGTAAGCACTACTTAGCAACAACTAATACATCAGTGTGTTATCACATTATTCTTATACTAAATCCAAAACACAGCACTGTGCCAACTACTAGGAAGGAAATTAACTCTATCCCAGCCAAAACCAGGACACTAGTTAATCTCTGTTGTCATTAATATCTTCATTGCAATGAGGGAATAAGCTGAGTAACAGGAGCAGCTGGATAGTTTTCTAGATAGGCTTCAAATTTTGGTCAGATGGATGGAGAAGGGGAGTTATAAAGAGTGGCATTATTACAGGATTTGCAGAAGGGACTGTCTTAAAACCATTTTTTTCCCCTAAAGCTGACCTTATCTATATGATCAATATACCCTGATTCTGCAGCTGGCTTAATGTGAGTAAATTTTAATGACATCACACATGGAACTCAGAAATGGGATTTGTGTCTTAGAATTCTAGGACATTTGTTTCTAGAGGGAGAGATTGTTAACATAATATAGCATGCATGCAATCTAAATATAATATTATACACAGCTTACCCCTTTTCTGAACATTAAAGTGAATGTGTGACAGCCGTGGGAGATCAAAATATGCAAGTACATTTTATTTGTTGATAATTTCATTACCTTCATGTATCACTGATTGTAAATGTTGTAAAACAATAGGAATTATTTTAAGTATATTTCTACTTCCAAAAGGAATGTCAGAAACGTCTATTATTGCAGACTCCAAAAACTGTCCCATCATGTGACCAATGTATTTCATATCTGGAGCAAACATAATAAATGTCTACTTTAGATCACTTACTCTGATTTAACTCTGTACATAGTAAAACAATATTCCATACTGAAAGCTTATGGAGCTATCAAAAGATGGAGAAAGCAAACTTAGTCATGGTGGAAAGAAGAGTGTAATCTGTATCATGATAAGGCCTTGCAAGCCTCAACAAAAATGTACAGGTTTTTAGAAAGGGGAAAATCCTTAAAAATCTTTTACTGTTCCGAATATTTTGCTATTTTTCTCTGTATGATGGCCAGTAGTACAGGTACCACTGATAAACCAGGCAAGAAGTGACGGTGTCCCATCCCCAGCCTCTGACAGAAGTCCCAAACCCCTCGCAGCAGCCTCATAGGCCATTTGCTCCAGAAGTCACTTCCTCTCCCCTAGGTACGTAGTCTATTATGATTGCCTGGCAGGACCAGCCACCCTACTGCTTTACACAGAAGAACACCAGACCCGGAAGACCCTTCCCCTACCTACACAGAGGGGCACTATTTTGTTTTGGCCACCATTTTTTGACAAGGCATCACCATTTTATGGCAGGGAGCTGCCATTTTGTTAAACAACATAACCCACATGTTTTCATAATGCTCTGTGATTGGCAGATGTCCATTTCTTGAATATATTTTATATATATATGCATATTTTTATATATATAAACATATAAGATTTAAAGTAGTCACCTTCCTGTATGCAGTGATTGGAGGCTTCCTTTTTTTATGTGCTTCTGGGCACATTGCTAGGGTCAGCTAGTTCTGCCAGCCAATCACAGGACTGCCTGAGGACATGGGTTTATGACAGCATCAAGAAATGACCATTAAGCTAGAATGTATATGTGTATATATAGATATGTATACATGAATTTTGCACATTAGAATATAGTCCATCTAACTGATGTTTTGGAAAGAGATGTTTACACAGTAGTAAAAGATAAGTTTTTAGGTGGAATGTGCAAGATCTTTCATAGGACGGGCAAAGTATATGAAAAGATAAGCATAAGGGATGAAGGCAGGCAGAAATACTCAGAACAAATTAACACTAAAAAGGTGCTTAGTCCCCGAGGAGAGGCATTCTTTGTCTAAATTTCTGCTGCAATGCAAACACACAGTATAAACTACAGAACTGGGCTGGAGGCAGTCCACCTTTTTATTGTTATTTTCTGCCTATGTTCTGTATTGAGTGTATTTATTTTTACAGCTGAAACTTGAACAAGTGACTTTTTTCAGAGGCCTGCTGTATGAATTTTGAAAGGTGGTTAATGGAGGTCTGGTGAAATTCTGTTGAAATAACTACTCACAGGCACGAACTAACATATCTGTTCAACAGCATTTTCTTTTTGCATTAGCTGAACCCATTTCAGAGCATGCAGAACACTAGGAAAAGGTTCAGTTGAAAAAGAGGAACATTTCTGAAAGGTTCAGTGTAAGGCAGTCTTCTTGATTATTTCTCCATTCTCAAACATCTGTAAGAATCCTTCCATTCAAGAAAGCCTGGCATGTACTAAGTTTGAAGACTACTTTTCCCTTTCTTCAGCCAAGGATTCCACAGAATTTGTGGAATTTGCGCTCCTGCCAACACAGAATGCAAGACTGACCTTGTGTCCAGGATCTGGGTTCTTTTTTCGTAGATAAAGTGTTGCTTACTTCTACTTCAGAAATAAGTATCAATAATAAATTTTCCTTCTTTAATAGTACAGGCCACTTTTGCAGGACAGGGGATAAGCATTAGGAAAAGAAAAACATTAGTAAAAGAACTTGAGAAAGTTAATTTTTCATCTGTGTGCTCTCTGCTTGATTTGTTAATAAACATAAGGTTATATAGTTTATGGAGATTTTATTGCAGTTGAAAAACACGTTTCCATATTTCTCAGAAATCTAACCTAGAAAACCACAAAATGTTAAGAGTTATTGTATTACCTTGGTCCAATAAATCTGCAATTTTTCAAACCACAGTAAATCAGGATCTGTGAAAGAGATTTTTATAGGCTATTGGCAAGAGAATTAAATTACATGTAAAATAGGCAAGGAATGAATCTGTTCCCCGCACTGGTGTATGTGATCGTGTGTTTTCATATGTGATGCATGATAGCAGTGTATTCTCATTCACAGGAATATGTATCCCCACTGATACAGGGTGGAGCCAGCTGTAGAGTATTAAAAATTCACCTGTACTCAGGATGTGTATTTTGATATTAAGAACTTAAACCTATCCAAACGTTGCATTTCTGAGCTCTGTAATGTATTTCAGTTCCTATTGCCTTCATTGGGAGTTGTTAATACACAGCAGCCTGCCAGATCAAGTGCTCTGAGTACTTCAAAACCAAGAATCTGTATGATAGCAGACTATTTTACACTGGAGCTAAATAAGTTAATTCGCCCCCCCGAAGAAGGCTAATTGTCTGAAAAGACAATCATTCCAGCCTTTTATTCAGCCTGGTAACTATTCCATCACTATCTAGTATCAGCATTCATGAAGCAAAGTTGTTTAAGATTCTTAGGGCAGGAAAAGATTGGAAAGGGAGGATGTGTGTATATAAAGAAAGGCTGCCAGCTAAACAAGCGTGTGCAAATATGATCCCAAGGTTAGGTTAACTTGGTTACTACTGCCCCCTGCTCCACAAATAAAATCAGCATACAAAAATATTAAACTGCTATTTATTTAAGCAGGCAGACAATGAAATAAGAGTACTATTAACTGGCTATAAACACAGGTTGGGTTTCATGGTTCATCACAGGCCATGATGCAGTCAAAGCCTGATGAATATGAAAGAGCTACTCTTCTTGCCCCTAACTTGTCCATTCAGATTACAAGTCTTCAGCTGCTCCCCTCCTTGCTGCTTAAGACAGGAGAACCACAAGCTGTGTAAGAATCACAATATGACTTTCTATCATAATAGCATGCCAAAGCAGCCAAATCCACATTTTTCAAGTGACCAGAAAGTCTGGATTTACCAGTTTTGGGACAACAATATTGTATATTGTTCTTAGGAGACATCTCTGATATTGGAAGATAGCTGAAATCACTCGTGCAAACAGTTTGTCCATTTTACTGCATATGTAGAGTCTACCGTGGCTCCCAAACTTTGTCTTCAGCAGTTTTTTGCACTGCTTATGCAGCAAATTGATGCAATCCCCAGCCAGATTTTATCTCCATTAAACAGGAAGAACCAATCCCATCCCAATAACACTCCTAACACTCAATGAAGTGAAAGCTCCACAAGGTCCAGAAGCAGTACCATCTTCTCCATTTATTGCTCAGAATGAAACGGCAGCTGATAAGTGAGTAGAAAAAATAAAAGTAGCACTTCCCAGTGAAAACAGAAGTGTGTGGCAGTAGAACATATGTGCCACTGTGCTCTGCTGAGATCTCTCTCCCTAGCCCAAGTAGGGTTCTCTGGGCACGGTACCTCAGCTAATAAGCATAGCATTTGCCAACTGCTATATCAATAATTTTGTTCCATTTTTCTGAACTTATCTTGTAAGCTTCTTGAAGAAATTGTACTCTGAGCTCATGGTCTGCAGCCCCACCATGATCTCTGTTGCAAATTCTAAATACACCATAATATAAATAAATAATACTGTATAGTTCATTGCAGTAGTAGCAGTCTCTTCTAAGCAGATGCTTAGGTGGGGGTTTTTGGCTTATTATCATTGGCCTGATGAAAGAATACACCACTGATTGTTAGTCTCTTTTTCTGTCTTCCTCTCTTAATTCTTAACAATTGTAACAGGAAGCCAGAGAAAGGCAGACTCAGTAAGTTTTGAGGGAAAAAAAAAGCCCCTCTTCATTGATAAAGACTCTTCAGAAAACAAAGAGAGGAAGTTCCAGGGAAAGCCTATTTTGCTTATTATTTCTTGTTCAGCATTAAAAAAGAACAGTTGTTCCTGTGCATTTCTGTTTTTAACCATTTGACACAGATGATTCTGTCTTGCATTTATGGAAATGAACTCATGAAAGAATAGAAAAGAGATGAACTCTTCCAAGCTCAAGAATGCAGGGAGCAAGGTAACTTCCTTTGCTGCTCCAAAGCACATACTCCGCACCCAACCAACAGTCTGTGTTCTCACCTTGTTCTGTGTTGCCATAAATTCCACAAATAAGTTTGGTCTCCAGAGCTACAGTTATCCAGTACTGCTCTTCTGTCTTATCTGTTGTGTAAAGCCATATCAGCAAAACTGTAATCCTAGCTGGAACATGCACTTGAGGAAAAAAAAGAAAAAAACCCAAACGAAAAAACAAACATGCAGCTTTGCACTTTTAAAGTCAGTAAAGTAACAAGCAGTGATAGACAGTGGATCAGAAGCTTACTCAGGTTTCCCTAATCTCCTTAGCCAGGGATGTCAGAGTCCTCTAACAGTGTAGCCATCACAGAGAGTTCTACTCTTAATCTTCCATTGTCATAATTTCTTCACTCTGAAATTTTGCTTCTGGTGTAATGTGGAAAAAAATTTAAAAGTACGTCATGTTTTACTTATTTACAAAGAAGAGAGATTTGACTCCCTATATTTGAGTGAAATCTTTGGATATTGGAACTCCATGCAGCAAAAATTAGCAATTAATTCAGTGTTGTGTCTCTCTTAGGCTACTAAAGGTCATCCCTCACATTAGACCCATACTGCTCTAGAACTCTGCTAAAAATTGAGGATTATATGAATTAAGTGTGCCAGACACTACAGTGTTACAGCTGTAGTTCTGAGTAGATTAGGTCAGATGAGGGAGGAAAGCAAGGGAGGGTGCACCCTCCTGTTCTGGCATTTCCCTTCCCTGCCACTCTTGTGGTCACTGTGCTTTCAGCTGTCTTGGGGAAGAACTGTAAGGATTTTACCTGTTTTCTTGAAGTGTCCAGACTCATGAAAGTAACATGGACATTAAGGCTAATGCAGGCAACTTCTAATGACAGAGCTGAATAAAAGTCAAACTATTTTAATGTTACAGTGTGGTAAAAAAGACCTTTCCAAAATATGTGGGGCTCAAAATTCCAGCTTCACAGACTAGGAAATCAAACAATAACTGGCACCTATCTCTAAATATTTGTGTTGCAAAAATACAGCAAAGTCTGTCAAATAGACTGTGATGATATGATAATGTTAACTGTCTTCTGGTTTACAAAAAAATTATGCAGTAGTCTTACAGAATGGTGAACCCTACATTCTTGAAAGATTTATTCTTTTTCTGTTTATCCAATGCACTCTATGGTGTGATTGTCCTATGTGTAGAGATAAGAGAAGCAAATGTGAAGAAGAAATGTTTAGGTTTACAGCTTATAACTTCAGAGCTGATTTCAAAATTCTGAGATAGATCTTTGGGTATTTTAAAAGTTAGAAAATGGGTATGTGAATATTAGAAAGGAAATCAAAGAAGATACGAATCAGATGGAAATTCTGAGTGCTGGAAAACTTATTTAGTAAAATAGACAATACATAAAGGAGCTGCATTTAACTGGGTGAATCAGAAAGCAAACCAGTTCAAAACTGATCAGTATATTATGTAATGTAGATTGTAAAAAAGAGCATTCTATGCTTTTATCATAGAACCCTGAGTAATAAGTAGGGAAATAAGCAATCATTTATTTTGATAAGCTTAAACAAAGAAAGGATTTGAACTATATAGAAGAAGACATCGCTAATTGTCTGTGCAAATGTGTTGGCAAAAAGTAAAACCCACCCCTTCACCTCATGGGTATTTCTTGTTTGTCTGATAAATATTGTTGAGTTGATATTTTAGTTCAGACTATTTATTCTCCAAAATACTAGAGAAGGTGTAGATCTGTAGTGTACCAGGTAAAGCTTCATCCGGGAATATCAGACGCAGAGAGCAGAGACCTTGATTAGGAAGAGGTATAAAAACTAGGAAAAAAATAGTTGTATTTTGAAAAGCTTAAAATGGATTTTAGAGAAAGATTTCTGGGAGAAGATATCTGAGAGGAAATGAAATTAAAAGTTGTAGGAATAAACGCTCACTACTCTTCAAATAAGGCTAATATTTTATTTATATATAAGACAAAACCTATATTACTAGATTTATTGAACAGATAGTCGATAGCTATTTACACTCTTTTCTGTACTTCACATCATCCCTGATCAGATGTCGCTTGATCACCCTGATCTTTTGATATGATATTTAATATATTCTCTTATAAAAACCAATGTCCAATTTCTACCTGTTAATTTCCAGTGTCCCTCTATTATCCTTTTTATTTTAACAGTATGTTTTCTAGTTCAAATCTATTTGAGTGAGACAATGTTGGATATTTCTTTCTCCTAAAGGTGATCATTTGTATTCTCTTGCTTATCACCACTCTTATTTCTAGTCTACATCTACTTTCTCAATGTACTTTCTGCAAATATCCATGCAAGGCACACAAACTTCTATTGGAAGGAAACATAAGAAAGAGCCTGAGAGGAAAAGAAACTCACTGAAGCTCAGGCAAACACTCATAATTTTATTGTGTTCACCAGCGTCTAGTGAGTGGCATACAATGCATGCAGGAAGAGATGGAAGTAGACACCCTGTCAGCCATATTTCCCCTAAAGTTTCAAAGCAAGTGGCAGGCCTATGGGACAGCAAGTGGAGCTCTCAATAGCAATACTGAAAAATTTCCAGTAAAAGACCATCTTTTTATGACTTTGTTTACTTATACATATAATCTTTTTTATCCAACAAAAACTTTTCAAGATCAGCAGCGCTTAATTTCTTAGCTAAGCCACATGAGATCTGGGTATAAACAGAACAATTTGTTGCACAATGTCACAAGACTACAGGTATTACAGTCCTTCATAGAATGGCAGGCATGCTAAACTGTGCACTTCTTTTTGTGGTATATAGCAAAGAAATTCTTTTTGCACCAAAGAATTTCAGTTGCCTTCTCAAATGATGAGAACAATTTGTCTCTATTTACATATTAATGGCCAAGAATTTTATGCCATTACTCAAAATGTTACATTCTGCAATTAGTCCATTGAAGTATGACATCTCATCATGAGCAAAAATGTTTTACAATGGCCCTTTCTCAGGATAAAGCTATAGGGCTGGCATCTGCAATTTCAACCGTATCAATAAACACTAGCTAAAATGATGCCAAAGTTTCTTGAAACTTTAAAACCAGAGTGAATACTTTGCAAAGATGTTTTCACATCATAAGATTCTGCATAATTCTGAAAATTCAGTTCCCAAATTAAAATTAAATACCAAAGAGTTTCATTAAGACCCCAAAGTGAACTGGGAAGTTAATGTGTCAAACATAGATTTTATTGAACCATGACTAATATGTTCTTTGCAAGCTGCTTAAATAAGTGTTATTTCATTATTCAAGACTATATTTCTATCAAACATGCTGTGATCATTTGGAAACAGGAAGTGTTTTTAGTATTCTTTTTCTCTAAACTATTTAAAAATCAAATATATTTTTGCCTGAAGAAACAAATCTCAGAAGGATTTTTCTTCATGACAGGATTTTTCACAGTTTCTGCAGAAGCTGTAGTGGTCTGCAGCAATAATTTTGACAGTTCATAACCAGCATGACATTTGAAATATTTGTACTTTCTTTGATTGTTGCAGGATAGTAAAATTTATATTGTCTGTTACTAAGATATAGATAATTTTCTCATTCATCATGACATGTTCCAGTGATTTCTCTCACTATCTTAATAGTTTACCTGATGAATGAAATTGTTAAATAGTCAGATGACGAATGCTTTCCTTGCTTTAGCAGAAATGGTGTTCAAATCAGCAAAGTACTCAGTGGAAAACCTCCTCACTAGAGGGTCAGAAGGATGCTGCACCCATTTCCTTTTCTACTTACGTCATCTTATGACTGTGCCCTTGTATGTCAGAAAACATGTAGAGGAAGGCATATCTCTAACAGTGCTGGAGGAAAGAGGAACATACCCACGGCAGTCAGTAGGCTTATCGGCAATAAGAGCTCCAGCATGGGACAAAGTTATGCTGCCTGCCTGCCTGCTGGCCAATAGATTTAACCTGCATAAAGGGTCTTGGAGAACTTGGAGAACTTTTAACTGAGTCAGCTTTGTTGTGTACATCCTCTAACTTTCCCAAATCTAACTGGGGCTACACTGCTGTATGTTCATTTTGCAATTTCAGTATGGATATATAGATGATATAGAGGCGGATATGGTGGGAATGGAGGTCATACTTCTGATGACACTGTTTAGTATGACAGAGAATGTTCTCAATGCCACAAGATAGTACCATGGATATACAATTAGGTGATCCACCCCTCTGTTTAGCTCAGGTTTGCAGCTGTCCCTTCACTTTAAGTGATAACAAGAAATGAAACAGAGAAAGGATTTCTCTCCTCCCCCATGTTTCCACCTACCTTTTCCATTTCTATTGCATTTAAAACAGCAGATAAATGCTAAGGAAAAAAGGAAACACTGTGTCAAGCTGAATAAATTGTATGAAGAGAACAGAAAAGTCTGAGGGTAATACAAGTGTTCTTCTGAAACTCCTGTTAATGTGTTAGACTTCAAAAGTAATATTGAACTGTGTAATGGGATTTCTTTTCTAAGAATGTATTTAATTTCTAGGACTGTAGGTAAGAGTGGTTTGATCATAGATTCAAAGAGCATATATACATATAGTCACCTTGTATCTTAGCTGTTTTTTTAACAGCAGCGTAATTACTTATACCATGTAGTTTATACGTATTCTATAGCAAACACAAGTCAGGAGACCTGAACTCTCCTTCAGACTTTTCTAGTGAGCAGCATAATATCTCTGGGGTAACCCTTAAACTTTACTGTGCACCCTGTGGGGATAATGATTACACAAGGGACATTTAGTAAAGTGACTAGAGCATTTTTGCTTCTGCTTTCAAAGCCCAGAAAACACCACACATTTTCATAATTAAAACAGAACTATTCATTCCAAATATGCATTTTAGATCATTAAAAAACAGAGATTAAAATTCATGCTCCTGAACCTACCAGGATGGCCTCTGTTGTATATAGAAAACAGTACAGATGGACATGATTAACTCCTGAGATATTCCAGTAAATATTTTTGTTCTATATTTGAAATAAAAGTGTAAGATCTAGCATCCATTCTATATAATATTGGAAGGAAGCACATAACTCAACCCGGAAAAGTCTTGTATAATACAGTCAAATGTAAAAAAAATGCATCCAGAAACAAAGAATATGTGTTTAGAAATACAGAGTAGAAGATTCTAGCAGAGCATTGACTTGGACAAGGAATCAGTAAGCACAATTTATTATTGTCCCAAATAAAATCTTCTAGTGCAGTGCTGTGGCAAAAAGGAATAGTAAGGTCTTTGAAGATATAGAACAGGAATATCCAGTAAAAGCCAGGGAACGATCTTGCTACTTTGTTGAGCAGGCTTCTTGGATTTTGTGTCATCATTTCATAAGAGATTAATTAGTAAACCTAGTTATAAGAATAGCTATAAAGTGATTAAGCAATTACAAACTGAGTCATTCACCTTGAAGTTTAAGAAGCTCAGTTTTTTTCCAACTCATTGTAAGGCTGAGAGATGACTCGATCGTTATATTTTAGTACTTACAGATGAAAAGGATATCTGATGGGCAGTGAGGCTTTTTCAGTATTGCTGACAAAGGCATAAAAAATGCAGTGACATGAAATTAAACTGACACAAATTCACCACCAAAACAGGATGTAAATAAGTGGGTAATCAAAACTGGAACAGATTATCAAGGAAAGAGTTGAACTCATCCTCACTCAAAATGTTAAGAGAAGAATAAATCTTTTTTGTGTAAGGTTATGCTTAAAAGGCTGAAAAAGGCAATATCTGAATCCAAACCATTGGTCCATTTCATCACGGTAATTTCTTCTGACTTTACTTGGCATTAATAATTATGTTTCCCACACATTTATTCAACTTTCCAAGTGGGGACAGAATCATAGGAGTTAGAGAACTCAAATGGTACAAAGCTGAACCAAAGAAAGGGAAGAAGTAGAGAGAGCAGGAAGGAAAAATATGAATAGAATTATCATCTTAAAAAAAAACAAAAAAGAAGAAAAGAAAATACTTTTGACCTATTAAAAGAATGATTTTGTTGACTGCATAGGTGAATACTATTATGTGAAGAGCAGCATTTTGGCTCACTTGGACAAGATTTGTTCTGTAACTGCAAGGCAAATTGTAATCAAAGACCTAAGCTTACATCACTGCACAGTTCACATTAGACATTGCCAATAACTAAATGGATGATCAAGGGCCTGGTGTTCAGAACTGTGGAGTCTCCAAAACGGTGATTGAAAACACTGGGAGCTGAGGTTCTCAGCCTGACCAAACTGCAGGAGTTACTTTCATCCTTATTATCCTTGCATCACTGAACTAGTTCCAGCCATCATACTTAACTACTACTGTCTCCATCGACTTTGGGGGTGGGGAAATAGGGTCTGTACAATACAATTACATTTAAATTATTACATTTCCACAGCAATGAACAAATGTTTGGCTTGCAGTAATTATGCATTTATTATATGTACAAAACTAAATCTATATTAGTACAAATCACCTACTGGGGCACTCATGCATGTACAAACATTGGGGAAATCATCGTTGTAGGTCAAATAGAAAATCATTCAGTAATATATAAAAGAAACTTTTACTCAGTTGTTGGCCTCCAACTGTTACCACGTTTTTTACTTTTATATAGGAAACCATGCTAGTGACTGCTGATGTTTTAACTCTTGTGGGCAACAGTTTCAGTTTTGTTTTAAATTGCTGTATAACCTTTAATACTATTATGTTGTACTCTAAAGTTCTGCTTAAGAATTTATATTTTCCAAATTTCTTACCTCCCATGACTTTCAGAAATGTTCAACAACTGGTTTTGACTTGTGGAAGAATGAGGAAGAATAAAGCAAAATAACATCTTAAAGAAAAGGATAAATGTTGTGGTTTTTTTTTCATGAGTAACTAAAAACTATGTAAAATTAAGGTAGCATTCCATAAGACTCCATCTCGCTAAGAGCTCTTGTTCCCCTTGCTGTCTGCATCGCAAGAAGACTGGAGAGAAAAAATCAGGGTTTTGGCCAAACAAATGCAAAACAGTTTTGATGTTGTGGCATTCTGCCTTCATTTAATTGTTCATAAGCCTTCCTCCAGATACTTAAGAGCCATTAATTGGATTCATGTGGGTACACTGAAAACAATAAAAATGAAGTTATGGGCAAGACCACCATGTGAGATGTCCCTGATTTGACAACTTTATGTTGTTAGTCAAAAGAAGCAATGACTTGTATGTGGCTCTTCTCTGTGATCTGAATTGCAATAACAGATCCTCTAGCAGCACATCTGGAACTGTGGCTTAGAGGTGATGCCAGACAGTAATATGAAAGCAAAAGGACAGTAGCGGTTTGCATGTGTGTTCCTCTGCGACTGCATATTATCAAAGATCATCTACAGTTTTATGTAGCATGAGGGACCTCAAAACTGGGTAGCTGAATGGTAAGTATCATTCACGGGAACCAAGAACAAAGATGGCGTAACTTGTAATGGAAGTTTCAATAACTTTATGCTATCATCTGCATCACTGAGCAACAGGTTCAGAGTTTGTAGGGTGGTGGATTCAAGAGAGAGAAGAAATCAGATAAATCTTTTGATCAGCTACTGCAAATGACTTGAGCATTCTTTGCTGGGATTCAAATTCAGCCAAGAGAAAGCTTGCTTTTCTTGTGGTTTTACCAAGGAATTTGGGAAAATTGTACATTCTTTCTGCACAGTCTAGGGTTGCTGCTAATTTTGGCATGTTGTTGAGACAATTTGCGTCTGAATTTGCATTTGAAACACACAGAAGAAAATCCTGCAGAAAGCCTGCTTAAATAAAAGATACAGGAGAAAAATAAAGTACTCAACATAACTAAAGACCCCACACTTTCTCATTTTAACATATCCTGAATCACCTAATAGTTTTGCAAAACAGTGAAAAAATATACATATATATATACACACATATGCACATATACACACTTAGATTCTATGTTATGTGTCATTATATACTTAGGTGCTTATATAAATATATATCATATGAACATAAACGATTATATATATTCTACTTGCTTCTTACTACTTGCTTTTTAATTTTGTTCCAACTTTTCTTTGTTTCCATGTGCAAATTTTATCTCATGTAACATCTCTTGTGCCATAGTCTAGCCTGCAAGATAAAGATAATACTTGCTACATGACAGATGTTTTGGGAGACTTTCATAGTCATTTCAGTGCCAATCTTAAAACTTCCAGTCTTTCATAGGAACTGAATTAATATGTGCCATAAAATTATTTTATATCCTAAATACTATAAGAGTGCTTATTTTTATTTACTTATTTATCTCTTAAATCACAAATTTTATAGAAGTGCACAGTAAATTAATTACTTTTCCTATGAGAATCTTATCTCTTGGATTCTTAACTTGTGTTTCTCTAAATGTGTAATCAGACTATTACACTCATGCAGGATTTTTCATCTAGTTTATTTACAAGAAGCACAGCTAAACTATAAAATCTATGTGCTCTGTTAATAAACTGATACACATTATAAGGCAAAGCACCACACAGAATCTTCCAGGATAATGAGAGGGACGTTTTTCCCTAGCTTTTTCTTGTAATTTGATTTCAGGATGAAGTGATTTAGAAGCATTGTGGCAGGGTATTACAGTTAAAAGGCTGTAGAAATAATGCGGGAGACAGAATATAGGCATAACACAGCATGATCACATAGCAACCAAGCTAGATTTATGATTTCATAAAGCTGAACATAATGTGAAGAAAGAATACATAAAGGATATTATGCAAAATACTAATGTTAGAGATAATTACATGTGAGAATAAAATAAGATACATCTTCAAAAATTTTGGAAGGAAAAAATATTGAACTCAGATGACATAAAATGAATACAGAAAAGAGCAGAAGTAACCCTGGCCCCAAGAAAGTTAATCTTAATGTCTTTCTTCCCCATCCAAAATACTAAGTGGATATGTCCTTACTATTGCCAGTTAAAACCCAAGGCATTTCTCATTCTATGTGTCTGGAGAGCACATATGATTCACTCTGCATTAATCAAAGAAAAATATCCCTATACAAAGAGTCAGACATGTTAGTCATTAGTAACAGGCAATGTGTGCATCCTTCCTGTCTCTGGTCACGGACTCAGAGACTGGCATCCTTATTTAAAATACATTTGTCCTAAGTGCTGTATTTTCTGCTGCTAATGTACAATCCTTATAGTATATAGTTTGGCTTATTTATACTTTACAAGAATCTTTAGTTTTTTCCACTTACACTTATTTGCAAGCTGATCTTCTACATCCTGACTGTGCTAGGACCTTCAGAATAGATGTTCTCTACAAAGCAAGAGAGAAACATTCATAGCTCTGGATATGTACTCTACCCCTCTTCATATGTACCTATCTGACGTGCTGCTTTGCAATTTAATTCCCAGAACTACTGTGTCTGGACAGTGGTGATTCCCAGAAACATATTTCAAGGCAAGGCAAATCAATGACTAGATGGCTGAAATATAATTTCTAGTACTTGAGTGCAGTACAGGACCAGAGCCATAAGGCCAAGATTGAAAATGCAACAAAAAAATTAAAAAAAAAGGGGTGGAGGGGCAGGGGAAGCAGAATCTGTCTCCAGATAATACATGGTAGCATAAATAGCAAAATTACACATGAATTCCATTTTCCAGATTTAAAACTTCCTTAATTTAGACTCTGCATTTTGGATACCTGAAATCCCACTTATTCTAATAAAAGATTTCTAAAATATTTTTTTTAGTTATTATGAGTACATGAGCTTCAATATTAAACCTAGATAGATATAATCTAATTGTTTGAGAACATTATTTCTTTTCTGAAACTACCTTAGAAATTCACATTTGCAATCATTCTTTGTCATCATGTATTCTCAGAAAAGCAGTTTTATGCTAACAGGATAGTAGTCTCACAAACATTTTCTAACACTGTGGAAATTATGTATGTTTAATCAGAAAACTTATCTATGACTAACATTTATAAATGCATTTTTTTCCTCCCCCAAAATAAAACAAACCTCTCTTTACTTCAAAATACTGCTATTCTGGCATGAAAGCGGATACTTCAACCATCCAATTTTACTATAATAAAATTCAATGCCTCAAATCATTAAAACAAATGAATTGAATAAACCTCTCATTTTGTTTTCAAATTGATCTGTGAATAGACTTGCACAGTACTGATTTTAAACAAAGGTGGTATCTATTGAAAAGCAATTGTAGTGATTCAGAATTTTTCTGGGATTGGTGCACATCTTAAAAGGGATAACTAGAATCTTGAAAAGAATTCAGTAACCTTGACACATTTCATATCATTACAATTATGTCTTTGTTCAGGTTTATCACACTCTCCATTTCACAATAACTATCGATCTCCTGTCTTCATTAACAGCATACAATAGTTTTTATTTTGGAAACATGTTCAGAATCTTTATGACAGAAGGCACCATAATGACATGACTAAAAATTAGCATTTTTATTATATTAAATCAAATCTTCAGTTTTTGAAATATAATTCAGCTGTATCATTGGGGAATCATTCCTAAAATCCAAAGCAGTTCTGAAACTCTCTTTAGCTATTTTCCTAGTGATATTTTTCAGTCTTACGCAGTTTATGACATTTCTAGAGATTGAATTTTCTGCATTTTTCTTTTTTGTCTTAGGTTTATCTTCAAAATACGCTGCTAGCAGAACTACTGCATAGTGATAGTCCACTGTGTCTAGAAATCTCACCAGTTCTGTTCTGTAAGAAGCCACTTAAGAAGACACATACTTTAACACAATAGGGATACCTTGACATGACCAGGCAAATATTTATGAAATGTTTGTGTTGTGTGTGTGTGTGAGGGGTGAAGAATTAACTTTTACCTGGCTTGTCATGGATGACCTAAAGAACGTGTCAGTGGGAAGTATCCACCAAAGAATAAGCAGAAGCTGTTGCATTTCAGGTGCTAAACAGTGTACAAGGGATGATTACCATTTATGATTATACCAGAATATGCCAATAGTATCAAAAGCTCTGGAATGGAGTGAGGAAAATTTGGGACTGACTCCCCAAAAGCATGTAAATTTTCAGGCATTTTATAGGAAACATGCCATTACTATCCTGACTGATTTGTAGAAAGAAATAATCCTTCCCATTAAACCTTTGGGCACAGTCAAAAATCAGAAGACCAACAAAACAAGTGTTTGAGCATTCAGGAAAGAAACTACTCTTCATGCAGTAGTACCAAGGAAATTGTTCTTTCCACAAGATTTATCTCAATGTCACCCTTACAAAGACTGATACAGATGTTACAGAAACCATCCTTTAAAAAGTTATTACAAAGAAGGAAGACTAGAAGAAGAAAGAAGGTTGCAGCAGGAATACCCAATATTCACAATTGCTACTACTATTCATAGTAGTTATTAATTAACAGTACTATTACTGCTATTTGTAAAAGACTGGCACCCAGAGAACAAAATATTAGGGCCAAATTGTTCTACAGAATGTCCAAAACATCTGCTCAAAACACATCCCAGAGGAGAAAAAGTCAGTCGAAGGGCAGAAGAAGAAGCAAAGACATGATAGCTAATTTCTACATGACTTCAGGCAAATTGGCTGTTCAAGGCTAGAAGATGGTCTTCATGAAGTTCTGCTTAGCAAGTTGTGCAGGGGACACTGTGCTACTCAGGTTTAGAGATATCATCAGAATTTCTCCACTACCAAATGTTTCTTCAGTTTCCTGGACTAAGGAAAATAATTTGGAGACTGCCTAAAACCATTTTTTAATTCATTTTACTGGTGAAAGGGGAGGTGGGAGAACAACAATCAGCAGATGATAAATAGAATACCTAAGATATTTGGATGGTGACTAGATTATTTTGCTTGGTCAGACCCAAAATAGTTTGTTTCACTATTTAAGAGCTGAGATAGTTGAAAAATTGAGTTCTAGAAATAAATTTCAAGCTGGCCATTTAAAGATTTCAATTTGAAAGGTATTTAAATGACATGATTTTGCAGATGGTATTAGTTTGCAGGAGTTAATAGAAAAAGGAATTTTATTATCTTGATGCATCATTATTAATGTATTTATTTGCCCCAAAATATTTTAAGTTATACAAAGTATCATGGCCATTATCTCACCTTTCCCTTGGTACCTTTTTATTTACAGTGTATTTGTCTCAGGATACTTGAACATAACCTAATGAATAATATCATAAAGTCCTGCAGAGATTAGGGTCTAACATCTCACCAGCAGATGACGTGCTGTTTTACTTTCTGAAAATTGCAAAGATGACTACCACAAAGATGATTAAAATGCTACTATTTTCTTTAATGGAAGCACAATCAAATCTCATTGAGAAATTTTCATATTATCAGTTTATACGGGTCTCCTAATGCTGTTTTAATTTTGCAATATTGATTTTAAATGACAGTGTGAAAAAGAAAAGAAAAAGGAACAATAATGAATCTTATATTGACATTGTTGTAAGAGTTTCTATTCCACCATTACAGAAGTCATTTTCTGGCAATGCTTTTGCATATTAACAACGCTGCACTGGATGAAATACATGCTGTAAAATTCCAACCATCCATTATTATGTTAATCTTTCTCTAAGATACTATATAGCAAGAACAATATGTATTAATTCTGTACTTCTACCTTCTCACGTTCTGCACAATCAATATTTTAATATTGAAACTGTTTTGATAAAACACTGCCCTTTTACTGTCCCATTGAAATACATTTATTAAAACAATGTCCTTATTACTACATTGAACCATAAGATTCTCGTTGTCATAAGACACCATTTAATTTGATTTGATATATTAAAGAAAAATAAATACACCTCGGCACCATTCTAGATATTTCAACATAATTAATCCATAGTACATTAAATTAGAACATATCAAATAATAATTTCAAACTGGAAGTCAAACATTTCAAAAAATCCTTTCCTGAATATTTAAATGAATGATAGTATAAACAGTACTGACTTTTATACCTGAGAGATCTACAGAAGTATTTAGACTTGCTTATCCTAAGTGTAACAATACGTCAATTTAACAGGAACGATGAGAGGGAGTGCAGTATGACTAGAAATCTTTTTCTCCACTCTGATTCATATATAGCAGATCCTTTAATATACATATGCTTAGTTATTAATATGCTTAGCTAAAGTAATTGCATTTGAAATTACTATTTCTCGTCCAGAATTTTGTGAATAGTGATCTGGTTACTCTAAAAAAAACCTCAAACATAAAGAAAAACAATATTTAATCACTTTGAACCTTACTCAGCATTAACCTAGAAAGGTAAATACATGTACTTTTAAATCCACATTTTAAATGTTCATATAAAAAAAACCTGATTAATAATCATACAGCTGCTATATGATATTTTCTTCCATTACATTCAATGTTTTGAAGATATCATTGAACAGACTATATTATATTTGAAATTCCAGGTCTTCAAAAACCATAGGTAAGGTGAACAGTTGTCAGTACTTAACCTGCTTCCTGGATGACAGCATTTGCTGTAAAGGAATTAGTCTTTCACAGTATGAATGTGTTAGAAAAGAAGAGTCTTCAATCAGAATAATTATATAGCCAGAGCATCCTCCTAATATTTTTTGGATGAACTCTTTCTATCAGATAAATTGATGAGATGAAGATAAAGTAAAGTGATAATCAGTGACTTAATACAGAAAAGTTATAGGGATAATTTTCATTATGTCTGTGTGCCATCTTACACTTTGATGATAACGTGCTAGATCTGGGTATTTGATTCAGCTTCCCTTTGTCCTGCCACAACCCATTACCAACACCATTTGTACTGCAACCCCATAGAAATGTATTTGGTTTCCCCTGAGTAGCCATTCACAACCTTTGATTTCACACTCTGTCAGCTTTAGATCAGTGTCATGGTTTAACCCCAGATATATTTCCCTGAGTATGGGACTGCCTTTTTGATAGATAACTCCTGCCTTGGAAAGTCTTCGTTCCTGAATCAAAGCCTGACAGCTGGGTTAGGGCCAGTTCTTCTTTTGCTGTATTCTTTACTGGAAGAAATTCAGGGTCACTTGTCAAGCTACTGTTCCTTAGGGTAAAAGAGTGGCTGACCACCAGCTTTCTGCTGTAAGTGGATTGTTTAAAGCCATTTAATAGTGATGTTAGAGAGAATGCACTGAACAGAAGGGCTGAATGTTTGTGCTAGAGTAAAATTGAAGATAAAAGCAGGAGTTTCTTTCCATTAGACAAAATGTAACTCTCTCTATATATAAACTTATACATAAATGTCTGTCAAATCAGAAGTTCCCATGCTAATGTTTTAAGTGCCAGCTATTAAAAACTAACATCATCACTTGATCTAAAATTTCTCAACTTGGCTAACAGATAAACAAAATGGAAACTCAGCTGAAGGTCTAAATCTAATTTTGGGTCCCTGAATCCAAAAATACGTGGAGTGATTGGAGAATGTATGGTGAAGAGCAAAAAGCACAATCCAAGGTCAGGGAAACATGCACTTTGAGGGAAGATTAAATGGACTGTAGTTGTTCAGAGAAAGAAACAAAAATCAAGAGGTAACATGATTACAGCTTTCAAATGCATGAAAGTATTCTGCAAAGAGGAAGGGAACTGTGAAGCTGAAGAACAGATTTTTTGGGAAGTCTCTCCTGGTCTGCAATGAAGGCAGCATGTTCTGAAAGGTAACAAGAAATCCCAGGTCATGTAGTAGGGAGAAGCGAAATATATTGCTCAAATACAGTGGGAGGCCTTGGACTGTGTTGTAGTGGGACTGCTTACTGCGGTTCCTGATAGGAAAGGAAGAGATGGAGACAAGTTGGTCTGATGCACATATGTACCATAAAGCATCAGCCTGCCATTTGCTTCCTGCTGCCTCAGAAAAAAAAATCCTGTCATGATAGAAAAAAAACCAAGAGAAGCTGTATCCAACATACAGCAAGGATAAGAAAAGACAAGTAAAAGAAAAAGGGTTATAAATTTCCCAAACCTTACCACTGGACCGTTGGTAACAAAGTACAGGCAAATATTTGTCAGCAACGACACTTCTCTAGCTGATCATGTCTTTGACCAGGGGATTATCACAGATAAACTTTGGAGGACCCTGACAGAATTCGGACGTAGTGATCATCGGGCCTCACACAAAAGAGGAGGTTCATAAGCATGACTGATCTTTTTATGTGATGCATTAATCTGATAGGATATGAATTAAGAGTGTAAGAGATCAGACTGAAAAGTGTATGGATGCTGAAGGTTCTTATGTATGGTACCTTAGATCTGCCCTTGCCATCTGGAACACAGCTGTCTCTGCAGCAGTTTTATTTTTGATACCTCAGTCCACTACTTTGCATTTTGACCCTTACAGAAGGGATGAAAGAATGACCCAGAGCTCAGAAGTTAATGCTCTTAGAAAGCTGGTTAATCCTTCGTAGATAAGAATTGCACTCATGATGCACCTGTCAACATGACCTCTAAAACATCCATATTCTTGATTCCTGCACAAATTTAGCCATTACCTAGAAAGGCAGAGAAGAATTGCACACAGCCACCAAATCTTATTGTTTGTATTTGTTTCATGACATATTTTCATCCTGTATTCAAAATACAGATAATAGTCTGATACCAAGATTTGACTTCCAGATATTAGTAATGGTAAGAACTCCAATGGTAACCCAAACATGGTCTGCAGTAAATAAAGAATATATGTTTAAGAGGGGCACAACAGTCTAGGTGTTTTTCAAATGCTGTGTTCAGTGCCTGAGGATAATATATTCTCAACATTGTGCAGATTTGTCAAAAAAAAAAAAAAAATCTTACTGGTAGTGAGCAGCTCTGCCAACAGCTTCATAGGCAGGCTTTAGAATTACTTTGTTTCACACAAGTTTTCCTTGTTGTATTGGATCTGGCTGGGATGGAGTTAACCTTCCCCATAGCAGACCTCATAGTGCTGCACTTTGTACCTAGACTGGTGTTGATAACACACCAATGTTTTGGCTACTGCTAAGCAGTGCTTGCAAGCATCAGGGATGTTCTCTCCAAACCACCCCACACACATACAAAAAAAAGCTAGGCGTGGGCAAGAGGTTGGGAGGGGGCGTAGCCAGGACAGATGACCCAAACTGACCAAAGGGATATTCCATACCATATGACATTGTGTTCAGCAATAAAAGGTAAGAAAAAGGAGGAGGAGGGGGTGAATTTGTTATTAAGGTGTTTGTCTTCTGAAGTAATCTCTACATGTACTGAGGCCCTACTTCCCAGAAAGTGGCTGGACATCACCTGCTTATGGGAAGTGGAGAATAAATCTTTTTGTTTTCCTTTGCTTCCATGCACAGCCTTTGCTTTGTTTTATTAAACTGCCTTTATCTCAACCCAGGAACTTTTCATCTTATTTTCTCTCTCTGTCCTGCTGAGGAGGGAGAGTGAGAGAGTAGCTTGGGGAGCACCTGGCAGCCAGCTGAGGTCAACACACCACAGTTGTTTGTGGCACCCAATATGGAGCTTTCAAGGAATTTGATATAAGGATAGGAATTGGGAGAAGTAATGGGCAAAACATGGACTGAATGTTGTAGGGAATTTTTGTTTTTGTCATAAAGGACAAGGGATGGAACGTGCATAAATTGTCCACCTTTGTTGGTGTTGTGATGGTGTTATTTTGATTTTGGTGTGGGGAATTCTTTTGCTGATGTAAGTGAAATTTGTGAAGATTATAGGTTGTGTGATGAATGTATTTTTTAATGATAATTCTTAAATATGTGAATCACAAAGGCGAGGAATGGAATGTATTGGGTTTACATGGAAAGGTTTTAGTAGTGGAAGAGGCTGCAGAAGTGGCTTCTGTGAGAAGACACCAGAAGCTGCCCCCATGTTGGACAGAGCCAGTTCCAGCCAGCTCTGTGATTTCTATGTAGGTTACTGGAATCAGCATTTTGAACATGTGCTTTTTTGGAAGGACTATTCCATTCACTCAAGATAAAGGCATTATTGTTCTGATGCTGGTAAGAGAGATCCATGGGTAGGCTACTGAACTTTGAAGCTTCATTCCCAGAAGTGTCAGCTCTGCTTAGTGCCTCCAGGACACATATTGAAATGTATTCTTTGAGCAATTTACTCTTTGTCTCAGGAATTCTTAACCCAAGAATTGCTAGAAGTAAGGGAGTGTGTGCTTCAGTTTTCCTTTTTTCTTTCTCTGTGCATGCTTTATTAGCAATTATTGGATGCAGGATGCTGGTCAAGAAGAGTCTTTGATTCAGCCTCTAAAGTCATTCTTGTTAGGTCTGCTGCTGCCACAGGACTTCCTTTTGTATCATCTCAGTCTTCAGAGAGCAAAGTGTGAGAGTCAGAGCCCAACCACATTGCAAGTGGAAGGGAGAAATCCAGAAGACAGCTCTCACTTTACCTGATTTTGTTTTGCCTTAGCCAGGACTCTCTTAGCTCACATACTTAGACTGAAATAATAGTTAAATTGTCTTCAGTTCAGGCACATTCAGTGCCATTCAGGCATCCAGGTGTCAGTGATAATAATGTTTTATTGTACTTGTATTCTATTTCAATGAAAATATAAACACTGGCACATGACTGAAATGCTAATATGTCTGTCTATCCACTCTATTTCTCTCCTTGATTGAAAAATGTCAAAAGATACTTCTCTTTTTTAAATGATTTCTGCCACTTGTAAGTCTCCAAGCAGATGTGGATTATTTTTCTCCCCGTTTGCTAAAAAGGATGAATAATTATCTCCTAACTTTCTTAGGGTTTCAGATTACCAAGTTTACAAAAAAAAAAAAAAAATTACTAAGTTTATTTCATACATTTACAGGACAACTATGAAGGATAACACTCAGGGAAGATGTATACATACGACACTAAAACATAATTTTCCTTTAGGACAGGGTTTTAATTACTGGTTACTACAGTTTTGAAGGTAAAAATATGTTTTATTTCTGTAACTGAAGCATTTAATATGGCAATTGTCAGATGCCTTAATTCCATTTTCCACATCACTCTTTGAAGTGGAACTTCATTTTGGGTGTAGGGCTTTTGTGCTGGTTTTGGCTGGGATAGAGTTAATTTTCTTCACTGTAGCTGGTATAGTGCTGATGGCACATTGATGCCTCAGTTGTTTTTAAGTAGTGGCTAAGAGTCACTAAGTAGTGCCTACACCGGGTAGGGACTTCTCCAGCTTCCCATGCTCTGCCACGTGCACAAGAAGCCGGGAGGGGAGGAGCCACAGCCAAGTCAGCTGGCCCAAACTGGCCAATGGGATATTCCATATCATATGACGTCATGCCCAGTATATTAACTGGAGGAGCTGGCTGGGGGCGGGGGGAGCGGTCACAGCTCAGGGATTGGTGGCGTCGGTCAGCGGGTGGTGAGTGGTCGCCCCCCTCCCCGTTCCCCGCCCCCCCCGTGTTATTTTCCTCCTCATTATATTATTACTGTTGTTGTTATTATTGTTTTGTTTTAATTATTAAACTGTTCTTATCTCAACCCATGAGGTTTTTCACCCTTCTCATTCTCTCCCCTGTCCCCTCAGTGGAGGAGTGAACAAGCAGCTGTGTGGTGCTTAGTTGCCGCTGGGGCTAAACCACAACAGTTTGCACAAGTTATATACACCTATGAATGAATGATTATGAGTGAAATACCAGTGCCATTGTAATCAGTAAAGTAAAAATTGTTCCTTACTAATAATAAGTAAAAGTTCATTTCCGAATTTGCTTAAATACTGCTTCTAACTTATCTTTCTTATTTAATGTTTTTATAGTACAGTATTCCCATGAAAATGAAATACACTAAATTAGTTTCTAATGAATATTTTTAGATAATAGGAGATTCTATCTGATATTAAAATTGATGCAAAAGAACCTAATCAGAGGATCTGTGCTCAGCTATTGATCACAAGCAATACCAACCATATTACTACTGTTGTTAAGTACAGAGAAGTGTTGTAGATAGGAACTTTGGGATTTCTCTGAAGACAGGATCTTCCAAGAAATCATGGACAGACTGAAGATAAATGATTTGTGCTGAAAAATAACTTCAAATTATTTTAATTATTTATTGAAGAATTACTTTTGTATTACGTAACATGAACAACCAGCCTCACTTTGTGTTCACCATGCAGCAATAATATTAAAAATGGATAGTCTGACATGACAATTAATGTTAAAAAATATTTTTCCCATGTCTAAAAGGAAAAAGTAGCAAAATTAAATTGATTTGGTTTAGACTATCACATTTCTTAAAAAAGTGTAATTTGTTTCTGCATATTCATTTGGTTTATATTCACCTGCTTATGGGAAGTAGGGAATAATTCTTTCTGTTTTCCTTTACTTCCATGCACAGCCTTTGCTTTGTTTTATTAAACTGTCTTTATCTCAACCCAGGAGCTTTTTGTCTTATTTTTTCCCCCTGTCCTGCTGAGGAGGGAGAGTGAGAGAGCGGCTTGGGGAGCACCTGGCAGCCCAACTATTTTATGATTAAAAGGTCACATTGATTAAATTAATAGGAGTATTTTAAGTCTCTCTTTAATAAAAACACATTACCATTCTAACTTAATATCCCTTTATTTATGTAATACACAATTAAAAATAATTCAAAACAGGAAGATTCCTAAAGGGGTTCTATTTTGCATGACCTAACCCACTGTTTCAAATCTCTGTGTGAAAAAACTCTGTAACAGAACTTGAGTACTGTAACAGAAAAAATCAGACTACATTTCTCTCTTGTTCCTTATCTACAGTCATTAACATGATGTTAACTGTAATTCTGTATTCAGACAGGGCAGAAATGTCTTTGTTTGAATAATGGATGATTTTCCTTTCTTTTAAACTAATTTAGAATCTCATGTATTCTCAAACATTGCAATATGATCCTCAGATCAATAATATACTTTCCTGTATTTATAATTGCAAACATTTTAAAGACATAAACAGTTCACAAGGTAAATAAACACCACAGTAGTTCACAAGGTAAATAAACACCACAGTTAACCCCATAATTCTTTTCTTCTTCATACTTTCTGATCATAAATCCCTATGTCTATTTTTACAGCAGTCAGCTACTGCTAAATTTTCCTTTGAAATACTTCCATATACTTTTTCTGCCTCTTCATAAATATTTGCAAAATTATTACTTTATAAAATTTGATGAAAAGAAATCTGATATTTAGATTGAAATTTTTATTCTGTGAAGGTTATTTCCCCTATAGGTACATACAGGGATGCTCAAAAGTCCTTGAAAAGTAATAAAAGTCTCCCATTTATTTACATTATCTTTGGATCAAATCTCAAGTCTCTAGAGAGCAAAAGTGAGATTGGTTGTTTTGGTCTTTATCCTCACTTCAGTGCAATCAATATGTTTGCTATGCAAAAGACCAAACTAGTGGCATGAACTCTAACTTTTAATGGACAAAGTACATTACAGGTTAGGTTTTAAAGCCTGTCTTGGAAAGTTGATCCTTTTTATAGCCTTCTGATCTCCTGTTAGATCATCAGTTGAACAGACTTATGGAGAGTCTCTTGAATTCACAAGTTTTGTCTTTCTGTGATGTTTACTGTTAATATTAGACCCTTATTATTTTTCTTCACAAGAGGTAATGAAATAGTAAAAAATTGTTGACCATATTACTGCTAATATAAATACTGAATTCTTCTGACTTTGATGTGGGAGTTTCCTCTATGCTTATCTAAGAGTATACAGAGAAGTGACAGATATTAGCAAAAATGTTTACAAATTGTAAAGATGCAACAGATTACAGACAAAATAAGTGTTTTTTTGAAAACTCATGCTGATGAAATACATCACTTACTGTCTCTTATTCTCCTATTTAAAATACTTCAACCATCAATCAAAAGGCAGAACTACTGTCGTAGACTTTGCATGGCTACTTACAAAACATAGCTAGTCATTCACAACCAACCTGTCACGGAAGACTATTTATTGAAACTATTCAAGGAATAAATAACCGAACAATTTTCAAGTGAACATCACTGCTACTTCACAGTCAGTTTGGTAACAAAAAACGATTATGAGAGATATTAATTAACCTTGACTAACTGTTACCAAATTTTTACACCACTGGAGTTAGTCTTCTGCAGCATTAATTTTATTAATTTAGGAAAAGAAAATAAGATATGGTATGAAATTTTCTTGAAAGTCAATTGTAATAAACTGTGAGTAACAGTTTATCCTATTATTTCTAAGAGCACCAATAGCAATGAGGTAGTATTTTGTCATCTCATCTGCAGATTATTAATATAACTGAGTTATACTCTTACTGAGTTTTTAAACAGCTCATTTTATCTCCTAAACAACTTCCCACTAGTAGAAATTAAGAATAGAACCAAACACAAATTTTTGCTCCTAATCTAAAAACACATCCATTTTTGTAGGGTAGATGGGCAGAAGCCTTTCTTTAGATCGTCCACTAGCTGAAATTAAAACCTAAAAATTAGGTTTAACCTAGAAATTAAACCTAAAATTCCTTTAAATTTTGGACTATTGAGTATTTTACATATCTGTGCACATGTCCCTTCTAAGAACCAACCCCAAACCCCTGAAACTTCAGACACAAATCTGTATGCTTGAATCTTACATCTACAGGCTGATAGGTTTCAAGTACATCATTTACAGAGGATGATGTTTGACCAGTGTTACTGAGCTTTTAATATGATTTGCAAAAATTTTCTTAATAATGGTATAGAGAAAGCTCTCTCAGAGTACTAGGCAAGTTTGTGAGATTGGTATTTACAGATTTTTTTAATTTATGTGTTGAAAATTAAAAGAGGACTGAAGTGTAGAAGTGCTAGATATCACAGTGCTGAAGTTGTGGAAATTTGGCTTTCAGTCTGAACCCTAGTCTGCAAAAGCACTTTTCAAAAATTCAGTGCTATCTAATAAGAAACACTAAATATAGTGGTGTCTTTGTTCTTTAGGTCATCTCCACACCTGTAGTGCCTAGACTAAAGGGAATGTCTGTCCATTTAGGAGACAAATTTTTTTTTTTGTGTTGTTGAACAGGGTTTTCTTTTAAGAGACCCTGTGGTTCCTGCAGGACCTTATCTGAAAAATCTGGTCAGGCATAGCAGGAGTGTCTGTCTCCATGCTCTGTCGGTGCCCAAGAGTTATATTTTCATGTCTGAGTGTTTATTATCCAACACAGAAACAGTCCTGGAAGCAGAATGCAGTATTTTTAACTAAAAAATGTTAGATGACATAAAATGACAGAAGCAGGATTCTTCAATTAGAAGAATGACTTCATGAGCTTTGACCTTATGCACTTTGCACAACTTCACCAGAAGAAGGATGGGTAGCAAGCAGCACTGTCTACCTCCCTTTCCCACTACATACAAATAGTTTCAATTTGTTTGAGGGCATTCCAGTTGTAAAGATGTAGGTCTGAGTCTCTAAAGTTGAGAAGACAACTCAGCTTGTGTTTCTCACTTCATGGGTGAGTATGATACTACAATGCTGTTTTGTAGATGGTGTCTAACTGTATGTTTTTAATACAGTACTTACCACTTCATACTCTAATTTATCTTAGGTCTGCTCTGGGCACACTCTTGCATGCGTCCCTTAAAGCACGCAGATGCTGCTCTTCCAGGTTTCTGATTCTAGCAGTGTTTAGGCAGGATTTAGATATGTATCTGCCTACAATAAGATGATTCTGGGGCAAGATTAGGAAACAATGCTGAAGGTACCTAGAAATTCTTGCAGTACATAATTGAGTGCAGAAACTCATTGAGTAGCTCTTCTGTTCAACATTGTGTCTAACTCATTGTATAGATCTGGCTCGGATACTTTTGTTTTTGAAACTTTTGAGAGAAAAATCATTATAATAAGCTTTTTGCCATTTTTATAGTCAATTAGATTATGCATTAATTTAACACTGTCAGCAGTACTAAAGGCTGAGCTGGCTCCTGACTTGAGCCTTACCTAACATTTTGTCAGAATTTGGACACAGTTATATTTGTCAGCCAAAATGACTGACTCCAGGAAGTCTGCTCACTGGAGGCTGCTTCTGACATTGAGAACTGGCATGTCTTACCAAATCACCCGTGACGTGGATGTGGGAGGAAACAAGGAACTGCACAGCAGTACGGTTGCTACTGCATCACATGACAGGGATTCTGCATGCCACATTGCACCCAGCTAACAAAGGTCAGGGAGAGACTGAAGTTCCCTTAACTCTCTGATAAATTCTTTGTTCTCCCCATCCTGAAATTACCGGTTGAAACAGAAATGGAAGAAAAAAAGGATGTAAGGATATGTATGAAGGTAAGTAAAAGTCTGAATAAACATCCAAATAGGTAAAAAATATAGAGTTTGGAACAACAGTAAAAAAAGTTTGTATTAATTACATTGAGCAGATAGTCTGTGGCGAGTTTGATAGCTTGAAAGAAAATTACAGCTTGCATTTAAAATGTAGTTTAGGTAAAGAAAATTATGCAGATAATAAAAAAATGGGGAACAACACCAACTTGTCAGAAGAAGAATGTCCTTGTTCCTTTGGAGATGCTCAAATGACAATACTTACTAGAATCTAGTATAAGGATATGGTCCTTCTATCTGCCAGTGTTTGATGATAAGCTCAGGGGAGCTCTCTTCTTGTCCAAATAACAAGGTCCAGAAAGGCTTTTCTAAATCACTTCATAAAACTTATAATGTGTAAAACAAACTTTGACATAACTACTTGGCGCAATGTAACATGGTTTATTTTGAGTTTTGTTTTTTTTTTTTCTTTGTTTTATACAGGTGATGGGGGAAAAAGGAAGAACAAAGAGAAACAAAACTTAGCAATAAATATCTAGTACTTTATGGAACATGTTACTGATGTCCTCTGACAAAAAAGATGAGATCATCAAAAAGTTTAAGGTTCAGATGAACACCAAAATTTTTATTCAGTCAAATTAAATTTCTCATATGAAAAGTTCAGTTGGAAATCTCACATAGAAAAGCTTTCTTATGGGGTTTTGTAGCAATTCTGTTTATAGGCCCGGTTGCAAATAGAGTACTGAAAATCTCACAAATGTCTGTAAATTTCTACTTCTCCAGCCACCTGAGGCAAATAAAAAATTATTGAGCACAAGTAATATAATATAATTAGGAGTTTGTTTTCTTTTGCATTATTAGTATCACTGTAATACAGGGCAAACAAGAAAAATTTCAGTTTACACTGCTCTGTTTTCATAAATTTCCTAAAGTACTTGCTCAGTACATCAGCACTTCCAGGATCTGAAATTTTAGCTTGTGCTAAGCTACCTGCCAGTATTGGGAAACAAAAAAGATAAATATTTAAATACTGTTCACCCATTATAGTGTTGCTTAAACCAATAAAGAACTCTTCTCAAATATAGAAAACTGAGTCAGAGTGCAATTGCTGTGATTGCATGCCTTGAGTCACTAGACTGCAAATGCCACCTCACCCATCCATGTTTGTCCCAAGATAACTCCTTGTGGTGGACCATTCTGCCTTCTTGTTTCTACTCTGTTTCCATGTGTAGGCAGTGCTCTGTTCCATCCCCAATGTCAAAGGCTCTTGTTTTTCTGCTGCCTTCTATTCTAGTCATGAGAAAGGGTGAAGACTGCAGGTCCCCAGGAAGTACAGAGTCTGAGGATTTATGAGGTCAGTAGCATCTAAACATCTGCATCTGAGAAGGAGAGGCAGCACCAAAAGTCTAGGTATTACTGGCTGCTCAGCCTCATGAGGCAAGGTAATGGGGATTTCTCTGGAAACAGTGTGATGACAAAACCTTGTAGTCTCTGAGGAAATCTATGATTCTGGCAGGTTAACTTAGCAGTGCAAAAGCATCTCAGCCAACTTTTTCTGAAGCCAAGTGCATCACAGAATGAACTACACTCATGAGAAAGCTCAGTGAGTGTCCAACAATGCTGTATCATTCAGAACTACAGCAAAGGCAAGTAAGTTCATTGGAAGAATAGCTACTGATACCTTTCACTAGTAATATCTGGAGGTCCTCATATCTGAGCTTTGCTCAAGGTCTTTTGCTCTGCTGAAGGATGTGTTTAAATAAGGCAACTAGATGATGACAGGGAGAGTCTTTAAAAAAAAAAAGAAAGAAGATACCACAGATCTTCTACTGGTGGGAAGTGTCCCCATCTCCTCCTCCCATTATTTTTTTCTGATGAAAATATGATGGTAATTATGATATGTTGTATTGTGTTTTTCTGAGACTGTTAATTTTTAAACTAGTTGGAATCTAGGCTTTTTTTTTTACTCAAAATCTTTTTCATCAATTATTTTGGTACAAAGGCAACAATGTTAATATTGCAAATAACTGTCACCACTAATTTCATTCTGAAGAAGAGATGACAAATAAGAAGACTTCCTTCGTATTCACATATTGTGGGTATAACCAATGTTAAATAAGCAGTATCTGAAAAGAAATATTCACAAAAACAAATTGGATTTTGCAGCATCTGCATTTCTCATAGAATATTGAAGTAATATTTCTGATTAACTGAAGTTTAATTTCAGTAAACAGATTCCAAACTTGGAATTTAATGTAAAATAGATTCATTCTCAAGGTAATCTGAATTAATAATTTTGGCCTTCATGTAGTGGGACTGTAAAAATAGAAAGGATATTCTTAAAGAAAAAAAAAAGTAAAAAGCTTTTTCATCAGTTTATAGGAATAACAGTTTCCCTTTCAATTAGCTCATTCCTGAACAGCAAGAAACAACACAGAACCAGCAGGAGGCTGGTTGGCACATGGGAGATTAAAGATGAGAAAATGCATTGGTCATTTTAAAACATAGAATTGTTGAAGGAACTCAAATGCTCAAACACAAAGAAGCTGGACAGTAACAAAGAAAGCAAAAAAAGCATAGGAGGAAAACAAAACAAAACCTGTGATCAAATTGAAGGTTAGATTGGCAAATTAAGCATCACAGGGTTGTATTATACATACAAACTGGGGGACGAGAGGCTGGAGAGCAGCCCTGAGGAGAGAGATCTGGAGGTTTGGGTTGATGGCAAGTTGAATATGAGTCAACAGTGTGCCCTGGCAGCAAAAAGGGCCAGCTGTGTCCTGGGGTGCATCAAGTACAGCATAGCTAGCTGGTCAAGGGAGGTGATTGTCCCACTCTACACTGCACTGGTGCGGCCCCACCTTGAGTACTGTGTGCAGTTTTGGGTGTGTCAATATAAGAAGGACATCAAACTATTACTGTGTATCCAGAGGAAGGCGACCAAGATGGTGAAAGGTCTCGAGGAAAAGACTTATGAGGAGTGGCTGAGGTCGCTTAGTTTGTTCAGCTTGGAGAAGAGAAGGCTGAGGGTTGACCTCATGGCAGTCTACAACTTTCTCAAGAGGAGCAGCGGAGGGGGATGTGCTGATCTCTCTCTGGTGACCAACGATAGGGCATGAGGAAATGGAATGAAGCTGCATCAGGGGAAGTTCAGATTGGACATTAGGAAAAGGTTCTTCACTGAGGCGGTGATCAGTCACTGGAACAGGCTCCCCAAGGAAATGGTCATGGCACTAAGGCTGTCAGAGTTCAAGGAGCATCTGGACAATGCTCTTGGTCATATGGTTTAGTCCTAGGTAATCCTGCAAAGAGCAGTGAGTTGGACTCCATAATCTTTATGGATCCCTGTGATGGATACACTAGACCCCTAGCTGTACTTTGGTTCAGGCTGACTAAGGAGCAACAGGCCTCATGCCCTGCAGTGAACCTGTGAACTGGAAAGCTCCTGGCTCATGTACAAGGGAGTGAAGGTGCCTTGGAAAAATATTTCAAAAGGTGGTTTTGAAGCCCAAAAATGCAAGATAACCAAAGCACAAAACAAGATACCAGAGCTAAAACAAAGACATCTATCTTGTCTATACTACTGACTAGCAGCCAACTACTTCACTCTATAAGTATTACCACCAGGATGAGCCCAGTTTGAGCTCTCCCTGAATTGCAGCTTGACTGCACACCAGGTGACTCTCCACTTGCACAGGGTCGCCTTCCAAAGTTTGAGATACCTCAGGCTAAGAGATCCTTCCTTGCCCAAGATGGAGAGATCCATTACTCGTGACAGATCCTGGGTAAGTGACTGATAGCATGCTGAATTAATATTAACGAAACATTACTAATGAATGTAGCTACTCAATATTAATTATTATAAACTTTATAGATATAATTCCATTAGGCATAAAACATCGTCCAAGTCTGAGACTAAGACTGGATGTAGCCACACTTAGATTCCATAAGGAGTTTAGAAAGCAAGGGGGTCCACTCTGAACCTTGTGACTTAACGGGAGAGTCTTTCTTACCCTTTGCATCTCTAGCCTCTTTATGAATCATTCTAACTTGATTCTAACTCAGTTTTCCTTTGTATGTTTCTTCCATGCAGACCTAAACCACTCTTAAAATTTGTTAAATTCCTTAGAATGTATTGAACTCTGTCAAATTATTATTTTACCTCAATAAAACATATGGTTGCTTCTTTCTTTTGAGTGAGGTGCATTCCACTCATCCATGACAGTCCCTTCCAACTTGAGATATTCTATGATTCTATGAACAGCTTATCTTCATTTGGGTTTACCAGTGTGTAGTATTGGGCAGGCTGTTTGGAACAGTAAATGAGGAAGGTTTTAAAACACTTGCCTAAGCTTGTCTAACTAGAGCAGGAGGTTTTATTCTGTTCTAGGTGTCATTGCTTGAGGTTTTTAGTGGCTGCTTTCTCAGGCACTACAGCGATGACACTGGGGTATTGTAAAAGGACACCTTCACGTTAAATGAATGGTTTCAACATCCTGGATATCAACTTTTGATGAGTTCAGTTCTATGTTTCCATTGTGGTTTTGGTTTTAATTTCTTTGCTGTTTGAATTATTGTATAGTTATCATGACTATTGTGAGCTGTACAATTATTTTGTTAACAAAGTAAATTATGGTATTTCTTTCATTCCTAATAACAATTTAGAGTATATATTTTCTATCAGCACTTCCCGTTTAAAATATTTTATTCTTGTGAAATTGATGTCTTCTTAAACCTTTCAATCTCAAGTTTATATCTTTATTAAAAAAAGAATTTAATAATTGTTTTGTCTACTAAGTAGTAAAAGCTGGGCTGGATTAATACTAACTTCATCATATTCAGTGAAAATATGAATAAATCATTGAAATATTTTCTCTGTTTCATTTGTCATAATTGAAGGTGTTAATTATGATTCCTCTAGTCAATGGTTTTCAAAAGCACCTGAATTACCCTTAATTACACTTACTAAAAAAAAATATTTATAGCTTTTACTTCATAAAGTTTGCACTTATTCTCCTAGGCTACCTATTTTTCTTAACAACATCTTATCTTCTTTCTAAACTGCTTCCCAATTCAGCAGTGAGTGTGTGTTTACTCAATGTGTAATACTTCTTCCCAACTTAAAACTCATATTTTATTCTTTGATAATATGTGGTAAGTTCACTAAATATTTACAGCTGTTGAAATGTTTATTGTATGTTAACAATTAAAAAACCTTCATACTTCTTTTAATAACTCTATTTAATTAACATTTTATAATTTGTTGGACTTTGCTAATCTTTCATTTTAGTAGTAAGTTTTTAGGTTAACATTTGTCTCTGAACTTATGAAAAGAAAGTCTTTGCAAAATATGTGCTTTGGAAGGATGGAGAAGCCTGCCTAAGTGCTATGGGAATGTGGGAAGTTTGGCTGAACATCCAGTCATGTTGATCACCTTACATTGTCATAAAGACACCTTGCTTTATTGGTTCTTGAAGGCAGTCATTGCTCCCCTGCACGACAGCAAGAAATAGTTTACCTTTTGACGGAGCCATTGCAGGAGCACTTTTAAATACTGTTTGAGTAGAGTAAATGAATGTTAAAGATATCTTATGTCTTGAATGGATCTCAGAGATCCATTTTTTTTTATGGCTGTTGCTGACCATTTTGTTTTCTACAATAGTTACAAAGCAAAAGATGTTAGTGAGAGGATAGAGGCAACATGCAATCCTGAAAGAATTTTTGCTGTGGTGCAGCTCGAAGAAGGACATCTGGATAGTTTGCCATAATCACACAATGAATTGCTCTGTGTTAATCTGTGTTGTGTTATAAATGAAGTGATGGAAATTTTAAACAAATGGTTCTTAAGGCTGATATTTATTTGGAAGGGTATGTGTCTGCTTTGAAAGGCAAAGTAAAGAAATCTTTATGTTCACAAAATAAAAACTTATTCAGGAGTAATGAACAAAATGCTTTTGGATTAGCAAATGAAGTAGCCATTAAATTAACAATCCTAAGGGTTTCTTGCAACAGGTAATGCAACATTCATGTGGGCTTTGTTCTGTGGTTGTCCATCATAAAGCAGTTGAACAAGACCAGTAAATTTGATATTTTTGATGCCATACTCCATGTTGCATTGCAATACATAGAAAATTGTGCTGTTTTATCAGTAAGACAGGTTTAATTTTTTCCCTCTTTCTCTGAGGGAAAAAATCTTTCCATATGACCATCCTTCTCTCTAACACTCTCACTTTTGCATGGAGGTAAAAAAGTGCTTCCTTTCCTCTACTATCTCTATGTGACCACAGAGAAAAACCGTAATATAACCATAACGTATGTATGGTCTTGAATGTCTAGCTTACACTGGTACATTCAGCTGTTCCCTTAAGTGAGCAATGATACTTTCAAGAGTAACTGAGTTGCATTTAACTAAAAATTAAATATAGATTTATACACAAATATATCTAAATCATCTCTCACAGACATATATTTATATACATGCACATATATATTTTTATATATGTGAGAGTTGATTTGATACCAGCCAAGAAGTTTCTATATGCATGAGTAATGCAACTTCAGAATTTGCAAACACAGGTTGTTTTGTGGCAAGTATCTTTCAATCTGTTGTAAAACTATGGACTACAAGACCGTCAATGAGCAGTTTAATAAGAGAAATCAGGAGAAATTAAAATACAACAATATTCAACAAAATTATAATAATATTTAATAATACTGTTGTCCGAAAAGCGGATTCGTTGCCTGGTGTGCAATGAGTCAATAATCACGCGCTCAGGAGATACATTGCTAAATTATTTCAAGGTTGCACAAGCCTGGGTGCTCGGTGGTTTTCCACAAATCAAGCACACCAAAGTTGGCCACCTCATTATATTTATACAATAAATTCATACATATTCTGCCTATCTAATACATATTGATTTTAATCTATATAGGTTGCGTAATGGCATTAAGTCACTCTTCTTGGCTCCACTTCAGATCCTTCTGTGCATGCCTTCCTTTATTTGGGGATCTTTGGTGGTCCTTAGAAATAAAGTACACTAATCCTTTTTATCCATATATGGTCATGTGTTACACAAGGACAATGTAAGGCTATTTTCTCTTGCCAACTCTCCTCAATTTTCTTCCGAAAGGAATGCTTGTCCTTGATTAAATGGATAATCGCTGATGGTCAAGTTATCCTGTCCCTAAGCTTAGGTTAAATATTAAAACATGAAACAGTGTTTGATCAAAAAGAAAGGAGTCTAGATTCATGCTAATTAAACATATACAATACCCCTTCTTTCTGGGGCGGTTGTTCTGTTGTTCTCTTACAATACCACATTGATAGTGAATGATGCAAAAATACAAACCTTTACTCATGGAGATATATTCTAGAATTTCCCGCCATTTCACCTATTTCGCTTATGATTGAGACTGTGTCACCTACTTCCCAAGTGCTTTGGTTCTGATGAATAGTGTTTGATGTTGATGTTGATCAATGTTTGCTGTTGATGAATGATCAGAAGCAACATAACATCTCTCCAGTGTGAAAGGCAAGGCTCAGTTTCTATACTTCTCCAGCAAGTAATCTAACCACCTGGTCCTCCTCACAGTCTCCCTCTTTCCTTCTCTTGGGATACTCAAATGCATGTTTGTAACTCTCCAGAGATCTCAGTGGTGCACAGTATGAATCAGAGGGAAGGATAAGCCAATAAATGAAAATGGGAATGGTATCATAAAGGGCTGTAGACCTTCAACTCTCATTACAGACTCAATTCCCATGTCCTATATAAAAAGTCTATAGAACAATATATTTTTTTTGTTTGTTATTTGTCTCATAGTCTCCCTCTTCCAGTTGTGGATGTGGGAACCCATTCCTTTGCCAGCACTATGAGGAGACAGCTCTGTCTATGAGTCCTGCAGTATGTGAGGTTGAAGGTAAAATGTATTACTTGCCTTGGTATGAAAGGAGAACAGCAACATTGTTTTTCTCCTGTGTGGGACCATTTCAGTATTAACAGCCAAGCTTTGTGACCATGGGATTTACATTGAGGGCTGCAGGATGAATTTGGTAATATTTACACTGCATAGCTGTCCTAGATTGTCATTGCAGAGCTGAACCTGCACACTCGGTACACTCATGAGACTGGCCAGCCAACAGATTGCATAGGTAGGCAGAGCTCCAAGTGACTGTTGCCTGAATCATCTGGGCAATCCAACATAGCACAGCTAGCTTCTGAGCAGGTTAGGTCTTTTCCTTTTAACCCTGAAAATCACTACTTCAGCTGTGCTTTGGGGTTGTTTTTCTCTGGTGCAGATCCAGTGGGAGGACTTCTATTTTTTCACCTTTGTGATCTAAGGAACATGTGGACATGTTCCTAGTCTGTAAGACAAAATTTTAAATCAGTAAAACATTTCCTGGAATGATCCAAACTCCTAATTTTACAAGCATCAATGTTGTTAATACCTGAAAACATTTTTGCATGACTTCAGCAAAACTCAGATTTTCTTTCACTGAATTTTCTTGAGTTTCTTCCAGTTAGCTCTGAATTTCAAGTAACAGCTTCTTTCAGAGACTGCTCCTTGTTTTCACAGAGAGATTCTAGACTGTGTCCATAGCGAGAATGCCAAATAAATTACAGATCAAAAGCACATAATCTTATACTCGTATTACCTCCTTTCTGGGCTAATTCTGGAGAATCAGGTAGTTGGTGCAGACTCCACCCTCTAGGTTGCAAGCTACTGGGATGCCTCTTCTATTTTCAAATGAGTGTTGTGATTGTTCTTGTCTTCCTTCTCTCCCTTTGTGGCTCCAGGGCTGTTTGACTGCTCTGACACTTGGTTTCCACAGAGCCATCACAGTTTTCAAATGTGATGTTTCCATCTTGGATGGCAACTTTCCTCACTGCAACCTATGCTGAATCACACCTCTCATGCCAGGTATGGGAATGTTGGCCATCTCTTCTTTCATGGGAAGCTGAATAATGGAGGGAAGGAAAAGTAGAAACAATAAAAAAGTGGTATTATCCCTTCATTTGTCTTTTCCAGTGTTGGAAATGACTAATAAAGAATGGGAATCAACAATACATTATCAAGCAGATATCATAAACCTGGTTCGAGGTGGACAACTAATGTGGTTATCCTTCAGTCACTGTGTGGACCACTACTCTACTGACTTCACATGTGAAAATATCTTTTTCAGTAACATCGTTCAGTCCATGATATCCAGTTCCTAATAAGATAAAGATTGCTTTTGTTTGAATTAATATTTGCAGAAGACATAAATATGTGAATGGTTTGAACTGTTTCTTAAAACTAAACACATGCTCTTAACAATTTCTTGTTTTGAAACTCAAACAATTATTACTCCTGTAATCCAAGAAACACAGTAATCCAGTACTGTACAACACAGATAAACAGTTACATAAATACTTCAATTCTATAATTGCTACAACAAATATCCAGTGAGAAATTCACACACATATCTATAGTGTTTGTAAAACTCTTGAGAGAGCACGGCTTAAAATCAGTGTATAAATAAGAAGTTAAGCCTGTCTCCAAATAACTTGTTAACAGGAAAGGGACAAAACTCTTAATTTGTAAGGTTTCCAAGAGGAAATATAATAGAAGAATACAAATTCTGCCTGGATGTTTTCTTTATACCCAGCTGGTTTGGTTTCAAGTTATTCAGTGTTTTTTTATGAAAATGAAAATAAGAAGGGCTACCAAGAAAGAATAAATATAGCAACCTTCTTTCAGTGTTCAACAAATAATAAAAAAAAGTATCAAGTTTTATGTTTTATTTTTTGATCAAAACATTTATTAACAAAACTTAGAGGTGATTTGTTAGTCAAACTGTGCAGTTAATCAAAATTGAAAGGGAGAAAAATATAGGAGCTACTTATTAGTATTTTCATTTTCCTCTGGCTGTTTTTATTTCATGTGCCCAGATTACTTCAGGCACTTGTACTTGCCTTATGCCTCAGTATAATCCTTCAGTGGATTACTGTGAAATGGTAAGCACAGCTCTATATTTTCACAGTTTCATAAATACATTCAAATACCAAAGGCGCTTTTCATTTAAAGTGGGATGAATATTGTTTCCTACTGGAAGCCATTAGATACTCTCTATAGCACACAAAAGTGAGAGGCTGTAGTGCCTTTGAAATGGAAAACACCTTTCTCAATAGATATATTTATCTTGTGAAGATATCCTAAAAAGTCTGACACACTGAAACTTCTTGAAAATATATTTCTTTCTGTTAAGTAATATACAGGATGGCCAGGCAGATAGATCTATATAGGATAGATATATCAAATACAGTTCTTTTTTGCTTGTAGTTATACCAGCTATTTATATGGAGAAATTCAATTTAATGGAGTTATTTTAGGTTCAGGGTGACTTAGAGTTGAATTTGGCTTAGAGAAGGCATATACGCTCTGCAACAGTAGTGTGGTCTTATACTGGGATGCTGATCAAGATGTGAGGCATTGATCAACTTTCATTTTGCAAAGGAGTATTCATACAAGCTGCTCCAGTGTCATCATACTTCATTCATAACTTCATTCATCTTGCAGCTGACAATGCAACACAGGCAACGGTTTCATACTGGAGAAGGTCGAGGACAAGAGCAGGTTAAAAGACGAAATATTGACATATCTGTCAAGTATCCATATTTGAAATAAATACTGTGATTAGCCAGTAGAGAGACTCTCACATTCAATTATGTGGTGAGAATCTTTAAGAGACCAATGTTAGCATAATCAGAATCTGGCATTGCTCATTTTCCTTTTAGTTTTCTTTTGTATGATGTGTTACAGCATTATTCAGAAGGGCACTATCAGAAAATCCAACCTAAATTAATTCTTCTCACTTACTTTCCTTCACTGTGGAATAGGGGGAAGAAAATACGTAATTACCTTTGGGAGATAGGTAAGATATGGTGATACCATTGCCTGCCTAACTGACGAGGACTGAGATACCGGGCATCTCCAAGGAACAAATGGACCCATAATATCATTAATCCCTAAAAAAGCCCTTTGTGCCTTGGCCAGTATTCCTACTGCAAAGTTTCTTTTCTTTTTAAAGAACATGAGATCCATGTGTGATTATATATTTGCAGACAAAACACTTTGTGTTTATAGGTACTTTTCAGCATTACTCTAGAATATTAGGACCTCTTGCATTAGTATCTACTTTTTTTGCAGCTTTTTACCCTGGACTGAAGCTGTGAATTAACTTACATTATTCTACCTGAAAATTCTTCAGAACTTATTGCATTACTCAGCTGAACCAGATTTTTTTTTTTTTAGTTCTATGCAATTGTCTGCATAGCTAAAAATGATCTGATATCCATGATGCTAATATGTAAGCTGTAGATAGGTGTGCCTAGAGATAAACTTACACAGCGATATGTTATACAGGCTTCCAGAATGCTAGAAGAAAATCTTCAAAGTATGAGTACGCTTGGCTCAAAGATAGCTTGGAGTATTGATAAATAAATTTTAGTCTGAAAACTCAAGTAAGCAAGATCTATAGCATGGGAATAATTTTTAAAGAATATCCTGATTCATGATCAGTGATATTAGTGAAAATTAAAAATTAGTGTGATGCTATTTCTGAAGTTGGACACCTTTTTGAACTTCTTCAAAGTGTGATGTCTGTTTAGATACCTACCTACATCAATTTTGGGGAGGCATTCTCAAACCGCTCTATAGATACCTGAGGATGCACCAATTACTTAGGATGGTATTTGCAAACACACAGACACACATCAGAAAGAAATACAGTGTTTGTTGCAAGAATGAATACAACCTCACAACAGAAACTCATCTTTTCCTGTGCCTCGTCTGGCATAGCATAGCTAAGACTTCTGCTGTCAGTGCAATACCCACAGTAGCTGTATTTTGGAGTCCTTAACTTGATGAATTATTGAAGTAATTGACCATAATATAATAGGGAAGATCAATGAATAAGTGTAATGCTGGGTTTTTTTATCACCTTGGGTCTGCAATTTCCATATTGTATTTTAAGTTCTACAATAAGAATTGCTGATCACTCAAAAGTTTCTGTGACTCTGGGGTTATTCTTTATGTGGTGGGGCATTTCATTCAGTTCACTGGTTTCATGAGATAATTCTTAAAAAAATTAAAATGCCTACATAGTCTCATAGTTTGGAAAGAAAAACTGTATGCGAATTCTCCAGTGTGTCTCCAATAACTACTTCCTATTCAGCATGTAAACAGATACTGGCTGTAATCAAAACCAGTTAACTTTCATTCCTAAGCCATATACATTGTGAAAATAATAATAATTTAAAAAGATCCTCATCCTATGCTTGACCGAATGGGACTTCTATTGCATCTCCTATAAAAACAGAAATTAAAGGAAGAGAACACAAACTGTTAGTAAAGCCAGCAGTCGTTTGCTTTCAGCACTTTTCTACAGTGTCAATATTGTGAAGTAGCTAATTTGCCTGAGAAACTATAGTCTGAAAGAGGGAAACTAGGGCTGCATGAAAACTGGAATTTTCACTTTCGGGAAATTCTCTATTTATAGATACAACTAAACATCCTTAGGCACCAAAATGAAAATCTGTTATTTTGAAATATCTTGAGTATTAGGAGGCATTCAAACCTTTTATTGCCAAAAAAATGAAACTACAGTCTATTTTAACTTTTTTTCCTTTAATAAACATGATGAATTGCCCTGACTGCCTAGGTCTCTATTTGCCAGTCTAATGAGATACAGGCACAAGAAATCTGAAAGACCTTACAGCTCCCAAACCTCAGATCCCTTTCTCCTTGAAATGGACACATGTTTAAGACAAAACTCCTTAGTTCCTAAAATGCCTTGTACTCTAACAGGCAGGAAACTTTACGTCAGATACACCTGCTTGTTTTGACATAAAGAAATTTGCATTTTCCAGTGGAAAAATGTTGTGTCAAAAATTTCTTGGCTGCCTTTAGAAGGCAGTTTGATGCACTACATGTAGCTGACTAGCTTGAGAATGCAGTTGAAGTATAGGAAAAATAAAGTGGATTTCCAATAGAAGTAGTTCCATGCTGTTACTATGCAGTTTTGCCCATTTACCATATGATGGTGTCATGGTTTTAGCTGGGATAGTTAATTTTCTTCACTGTAGCTGGTATAGTACTGTGTTTTGGACTTAGTATGAAAATAATGTTGGTAACACACTAATGTTTTAGTTGTTACTAGGTAGTGCTTACACTAGTCAAGGACTTTTCCAGCTTCCCGTGCTCTGCCGGGTGCACAAGAAGCCGGGAGGGGAGGGGGCATATCCAAGACAGCTGATCCAAACTGGCCAAAGGGATATTCCATATCATGTGACGTCATGCCCAGTATATTAACTGGGGGGAGTTGGCCGGGGGAAGCAGCGATCGCGGCTCAGGGACCGGCAGTGTCGGTGGGTGGGTGGTGAGCAGTTGCAGCACTTGTTGTTTGGTTTTTTAACGTTTCTTCTGAGGTTTCACCTCTCTCTCTCATTATTTTCCTTTTCATTATATTATTATTATTATTACTGTTTTATTTTAATTATTAAACTGTTCTTATCTCAACCCACGAGTTTTTTTACTTTGGCCCTTCCGATTCTCTCCCCCGTCCCACAGGGGTGTGGGGAGTGAGTGAGCGGCTGTGTGGTGCTTAGTTGCTGACTGGGGCTAAACCACGACAGATGGAAGACTAAAACAGTGATTTTCAACTCTCAGCTTCCAGTGTTATTTTTGTAGCCAAATAAATCTTATATATTTTGTAGAAACTAACAGAAGTAAGAAGGGTACACAGTTAGAAATCTAATGGTCAGCATCTAGCCTTATATGTGAACAGAAATTCACTATAAATAAACATAAGAATATTCCAGTCACATCATAAATATGGATTCATCTGATTTCCTGATCCTCTTATACTCTTCTCTTATGCAGTGAATAGTATATTTAAATATTTTCCAATAGAGAATGTTAACTGCTGACACTACAGTGTACATATCATAACCTCAAAGTAATTTTTACTGAAGATGTGGTTATCATTTTGCTGTCTCCTTGTCTGTCTCTTTCTAGCTTTGTATTTGTCCATGTACTCTTATCTGATTATAGCTTGCTTTGCATGTGTATCTCTTTACTCTCAGAATATCTCAATGTCATTTTTTTCTCTCTTCTTAGTGCACTTTCTGCATTCTAAATGTCTGAGGCTGCAAGTAAAAAGATCTTGCAGTTTTCACATGGATTACTTTTTTTTTTTTTTGCATTTGTACATCAATGTTGATAGAAAGTTTAAGGGAAAGATAATGTGAAGTCACAGAAATTAAGACAATCATGGAATCAATAAAAATATTGACAGATGATACTATTAACTGGAAATATAATAATGAGCTTACAAGCAGAGAAAGACCTAATTATAGTAGCAGAAATATGATAAGAAGAGAGAAATATTTTCATAAGGGATTGAAGTACAAAAGAATCTGGAAAATGAAAAGACAGGCAATGTATATTGTACAGAATTGGAGCTAGAAAAGGGAAGGTAATGCTGATTGCATGTATCTGAATGCATGAAAGCATTTGCACTCAGCAAAGCAGCAAGGACAGAAGTGATGTCAAGAGCTTTGAACTCTATTGCGTCTCCCAGTTTGTAAGAATTTCCATGCTATATCAGATCTCTCATTTGTCTGGCTGGGTATCTTGTCTAAAAGTTGTCCATACAGCCTCTTCTGAGAAAGGTGTATGCACAGTAGACAGAGGTAACATATCTTGCCTTTCATCTTAGGTCTTTTCTCAATTAGAGTTTTGTATAAGCCCTGAAACACAGGCATTAATATGCATTCTTAAGGTGGTGTTATTGCCACAGTAACATTGTAGGAAAAATTTCACACTGTACAATTTATATACATTGTATTTGGAAAGTTATTGACCTCAAGAGCTGTGGCAATAAGTTTCAAAGCAAAACCACACACTGTGTGAAAAGGAGTTTCATTACAGGTAGAATTTTTCAAATCTCTTTGAATGTTCACTTTTCTTGCCTTAAGAAACAGAGGAAGAAGTAATTTCTGATGACTGGGATATCCTTGATGTTCATGTCCTTTTCCCTAGTTAATGTTGTTAACTTCCTAGTCTCTGAACAAATGTTGCTTCCCTGTAGAACTTTTTTTAGAGCAAGTACATTTTTCTTGCATTCCTTTTCATTAGTCAAATTAAGTTCATTTTCCTAATGTTTTTAAAGTTGCTGCTGGTTTCTCAGGGTCTACTGCTTCTGACTAACTAAAATATTTTGCCACATCTTAGCCTGCTTCCACTTCCATGTAATCTATAAATACACAAAATAATCTGGGATATTTTATGGAGACTTAAGTTACCCAAGGATTTGCATTATGCCATGATAAAAACTGAAACAAGATCTACAGAGAGAGTTAAAATACATTATAAGTCGAACTGGAAAACGCAGTCATACTTTCTGGCACACAAGCCAGATCTGGGACAGCTGTATGGGACATATACAGTTTTTTACTCTATTCTACTGAAATACGATACTGAACAACATCTTCTACATCTGATTTTTCCCCTCCTCAGCTACACTGATCGGTATAATAAAATATATTACTTTTTCCTGAAAAGCTTGTCTTGTAAATGCCCCACTGAGACAGCATGACATATATTTAATTCTACCTTTTCCATTGGCTCTCCTAGGATTTTTATAAATGCAAGTTATTTACTGATCATTCCATGGTTGCTTAAATTCTTTATTATTTTTTGGTCATTTTAAATAATCTTTTAGAAACATAAATATATCTCCATCTATCCCCAGTTTTTCTTTACATACCACTTTTCTGGTTATTCATAGTAATGACCTACATCTTTTCACTAGTCCTTGTCTACATATATAAACACATTATTCTATTGAACATCAAGATCCATACCAGTAATTGCTCTTCAACTCAGATCTTCATCAAAACCTTAAGAGAAAAAAAGATTAAGTTTGTCACATGCCCTGAAGATTTTTTTTTTTAAAAAAAGGGAGAGTGTGTGTGGAAATTGAGTAAAGAACTCATTATAGTCCTTTCCTGGCTGGGCAGAGAATCTTTTCCCTTAAAAGGCAGGTGATGAAATCATGTTATCATATTTAAAAGATTATGAAAAAATATCTTAAGGAATGGGACTGATGTCATCTACCTGGACTTGTGCAAAGCATTTGACACTGTCCCGCATGACATCCTTGTCTCTAAATTGGAGAGACATGGATTTGACAGATAAAGAATTGGCTGCATGATCACACTCAAAGAGTTGCAGTCAATGGCTTGATGTCCAAGTGGAGACCAGTGATGAGAGGCATTCTTCAGGGGCTGGTATTGGGACTGGCACTGTTTAACATTTTTGTCGGCAACATGGACAGGGGGACTAGTGCAGCCGCAGCAAGTTTGCTGATGCCACCCTTCTCTCGACATGTTGGAGAGAAGGGATGCCATCCAAAGAGACTTTGACAGGCTTCAGAGGTGGGCCTGTGTGAACCTCATGAGGTTCAACAAGGCCAAGTGCAAGGTCCTGCACATGGGTCAGGGCAATCCCAAGCACAGATACAGGCTGGGCGGAGAACGGATTGAGAACAGCCCTGTGGAGAAGGACTTGGGGGTGTTGGTTGATCAGAAGCCCAACATGACCTGGCAATGTGCACTTGCAACCTAGAAAGCCAACTGTATCCTGGGTTGCATCAAAAGAAGCATGGCCAGTGGGTCAAGGGAGGTGATTCTCCCCCTCTACTCTGCTCTCATGAGACCCCACCTGCGTTCAGCTCTGGGGCCCTGTTGTGGTTTAGCCCCGGTCAGCAACTAAGCACCACACAGCCGCTCGCTCACTCCCCCACCCTTCTGGGATGGGGGAGAGAATTGGAAGGGCCAAAGTAAGAAAACTCGTGGGTTGAGACAAGAACAGTTTAATAATTAGAATAAAACAGCAATAATACTAATATAATGAAAAGGAAAATAATGAGCGAGAGAGAGATGAAACACTGGAATAAGAGGGAAAAAAAACAAAAAAAACCCCAAAACTAAACAACAAGTGCTGCAACCGCTCACCACCCACCGACCGACGCTGCCGGTCCCCGAGCCGCGATCGCTGCCTCCCCCAGCCAATTTCCCCCAGTTAATATACTGGGCATGACGTCACATGATATGGAATACCCTTTGGCCAATTCGAATCAGCTCTCCTGGTTGTATCCCCTCCCCTCCCGGCTTCTTGTGCACCTGGCAGAGCATGGGAAGCTAGAAAGTCCTTGACTAGTGTAAACACTACCCAGCAACAACTAAAACACCAGGGTGTTATCAACATTATTTACATACCAAGTCTAAAACACAGCACTATGCTAGCTACAGTGAAGAAAAATCAACTATCCCAGCTAAAACCATGACAGTATCCACCCCTTATTTCATACCATTTACGTCATGCTCAGGTCTCATACTATCCAATATGACCTCAGTAACCACCACCCGCCTCCCCATCCTTTGATGACATACGTAGATATCATTTATCATTCCCGTAGTCTATGGACCATCCCTGTAGAACATCTGTAGAGGGTCCACACATGTCCATTGAGTTCATTCAGTCCATAACTTTGGGCTCCATCTATCGTAACAGTCTTTCAAGGCTGGAGAGATGGTCTGCGTGGTGTTGGATTGTTGCATGCTGAAGCCAGTCTTTGTTCCACCACCGCTACACGTTGCTTGGTTCAATCAAAGTTCATTCTTCATTAATTGTGGAAATTCTTATTATGATACCATTGATACAGCATATAGCAACCATAGGAGTGATGACATACAATATCATATAGCAATTAACAGCATACCGTTCAGTTCATTGGCTATTTTCACCCAAAATCAAATCCCCTTGAGACACACATCGAACTCCTCCATCCTCCCGCATTACCCACCAAGTGCACCCAGGTCCTCGAGCAAAAGCAATCCCACGAATGGGTTTGCCTTTGCCTGAGACAGGAATAACCCAGACGGTTTTCCCCAGCATATTTTTCACATGCACTACAGGGACTTTATCCCCTTCCACAGTACATAAGTGTTCTGATTGGGCAGGGCCAGCTCGATTGGCAGATCCCCTAGTGTTGACTAACCAGGTGGCTTTTGCTAAATGTGTATCCCAGTGTTTGAATGTCCCACCCCCCATTGCTCTCAGTGTAGTCTTTAACAGTCCATTGTATCATTCAATTTTCCCAGAGGCTGGTGCGTGATAGGGGATGTGATACACCCACTCAATGCCATGCTCTTTGTCCCAGGTGTCTATGAGGTTATTTCGGAAATGAGTCCCGTTGTCTGACTCAATTCTTTCTGGGGTGCCATGTTGCCATAAAACTTGTTTTTCAAGGCCCAGGATAGTGTTCCGGGCGGTGGCATGGGGCACGGGATATGTTTCCAGCCATCCGGTGGTTGCTTCCACCATTGTAAGCACATGGCGTTTGCCTTGGCGGGTTTGTGGCAGTGTGATATAATCAATCTGCCAGGCCTCCCCGTATTTATACTTCAGCCATCGTCCTCCATACCACAGAGGTTTTACCCGCTTGGCTTGCTTGATTGCAGCGCATGTTTCACATTCATGGATGACCTGTGCAATAGTGTCCATGGTCAAGTCCACCCCTCGGTCGCGAGCCCATCTGTATGTTGCATCTCTTCCTTGATGGCCTGAGGTGTCGTGGGCCCACCGAGCTATAAATAGTTCACCTTTATGTTGCCAGTCTAGATCTACTTGAGCCACTTCAATCTTAGCAGCCTGATCCACCTGTTGGTTGTTTTGATGTTCTTCAGTGGCCCGACTCTTGGGGACATGAGCATCCACATGACGTACCTTCACAACCAGGTTCTCCATCCGGGCAGCAATATCTTGCCACAATGCAGCAGCCCAGATGGGTTTGCCTCTGCGCTGCCAGTTGTTCTGCTTCCACTGCTGTAACCACCCCCACAGGGCATTTGCCACCATCCATGAGTCCGTATAAAGATAGAGCACTGGCCATTTTTCTCGTTCAGCAATGACTAAAGCCAGCTGGATGGCCTTTACTTCTGCAAACTGACTTGATTCACCTTCTCCTTCAGCAGTTTCTGCGACTTGCCATATAGGACTCCATACAGCAGCCTTCCATCTCCGATGCTTTCCCACCAGACGACAAGACCCATCAGTGAACAGGGCATATTGCTTCTCATTTTCTGGCAGTTTATTATACAGTGGGGCCTCTTCAGCACGTGTCACCTCCTCCTCTGGTGACATTCCAAAATCTTTGCCTTCTGGCCAGTCCATGATCACTTCCAAGATTCCTGGGCGGCTGGGGTTTCCTATTCGAGCCCGTTGGGTGATCAGTGCGACCCACTTACTCCATGTAACATCAGTTGCATGATGTGTAGAGGGGACCCTCCCTTTGAACATCCAGCCCAGCACCGGCAGTCGAGGTGCCAGGAGGAGCTGTGCTTCAGTACCAACCACTTCTGAAGCAGCTCGAACCCCTTCATATGCTGCCAATATCTCTTTTTCAGTTGGAGTGTAGCGTGCTTCGGACCCTCTGTATCCCCGACTCCAGAACCCTAGGGGCCGACCTCGGGTCTCCCCTGGTGCTTTCTGCCAGAGGCTCCAAGTAGGGCCATTCTCCCCGGCTGCAGTGTAGAGAACATTTTTTACATCTTGTCCTGCCCGGACTGGCCCAAGGGCTACTGCATGAACTATCTCCTGCTTTATCTGTTCAAAGGCCTGTCGTTGCTCAGGGCCCCATTTGAAATCATTCTTCTTCCGGGTCACTTGATAGAGAGGGCTTACAATCAGACTGTAATTTGGAATATGCATTCTCCAAAAACGCACAACGCCTAAAAAAGCTTGTGTTTCCTTTTTGCTAGTTGGTGGAGACATGGTGGTTATTTTGTTGATCACATCCATTGGGATCTGCCGACGTCCATCTTGCCATTTTATTCCCAAAAACTGAATCTCCTGTGCAGGTCCCTTCACTTTACTTTGTTTTATGGCAAAACCAGCCTTCAGAAGGATTTGGACTATTTTCTTCCCTTTCTCAAAAACATCTTCTGCTGTGTTGCCCCACACGATGATGTCATCAATGTACTGAAGGTGTTCCGGAGCTCCACCCTGTTCCAGTGCAGTATGGATCAGTCCATGGCAAATGGTAGGGCTGTGTTTCCACCCCTGGGGCAGTCGATTCCAGGTGTACTGGACACCCCTCCAAGTGAAAGCAAACTGTGGCCTGCACTCTGCTGCCAGAGGGATTGAGAAGAATGCATTAGTGATATCAATTGTGGCATACCACTTGGCTGCCTTTGACTCCAGTTCGTATTGAAGTTCTAGCATGTCCGGCACGGCAGCACTCAGTGGCGGAGTGACTTCATTCAGGCCACGATAGTCTACTGTTAGTCTCCACTCTCCATTAGACTTCCGCACTGGCCATATGGGACTGTTAAAGGGTGAACGGGTCTTACTGATCACTCCTTGGCTCTCCAGTCGATGAATGAGCTCATGGATGGCAATCAGGGAGTCTCGGTTGGTGCGGTATTGCTGCCGGTGCACTGTTGTGGTGGCAATTGGCACCTGTTGTTCTTTGACCCTCAGCAACCCCAAAACAGAAGGGTCCTTCGAAAGACCGGGCAAAGTAGACAGCTGTTTAATTTCCTCCGTCTCCAAGGCAGCTATACCGAAAGCCCACCTGTACCCTTTTGGGTCCTTGAAATACCCTCTCCTGAGGTAGTCTATGCCAAGGATGCACGGAGCCTCTGGGCCAGTCACAATGGGGTGCTTTTGCCACTCATTCCCAGTTAGGCTCACTTCAGCCTCCAATACAGTTAGCTCTTGGGATCCCCCTGTCACTCCAGCAATACAAATGGGTTCTTCCCCTACACAGTTTGATGGCATTAGGGTGCACTGTGCACCGGTGTCCACTAGAGCCTTATACTCCTGTGGGTCAGATGTGCCAGGCCATCGGATCCACACAGTCCAGTAAACCCGGTTGTCCCTTTCCTCCACCTGGCTGGAGGCAGGGCCCCTCTAATTCCAGTTGCGGGTTTCCCACTCCAGATCTTGTGAATGGGAATCAGAAGTCTCCCTATTAAGATCACGGATAGAATCAGCGCTTCTACTCCTCTGTCTGGGGAACTGCCTACTGGAAACTGGAGCAGCAACTCTCCTGGAGGTCCCCCCTTGAGTGGTTGTTTTTCCTTGCAACTCACGTACCCGTGCCTCCAGGGTCGAGGTAGGTTTTCCATCCCACTTCCTCATGTCCTCTCCATGGTCACGCAGGTAAAACCATAGGGTGCCCCATGGTGTGTATCTTCTCTCTTGAGCAGAAGGACACTTACTCCTAATGGCCGAGATACTGGTCCGTACAGGTAGGGAGTAGGACATATCTTCTTTGAATTGCTGGAACTCCCGGGACAACAATTTCTCCACAGCTGAGATGAGGGAGGAAGAGACATGTGCTTCATAATCCCAGAGTTTATCAATCACATCCCCTACCGTTGGTGCCTCTTCATCTTTCCAGGACATTACTGCCAGGGAGTTTACATGGGATGATGGTGCGCTCCGTACAAACTTCCACCACATGGGTCGTGTGCACTGCGCTTCATCTGGATCTTTGGATGACTGTTCACTACCCAGGTCACCATAAATCACCTCAAGCACAGCTAATTCTCTCAGGTACTGGATACCTTTCTCCATGGTGGTCCATTTTCCAGGGCGATATATAACATCTTCCTTGAAGGGATACCTTTCTTTCACAGCAGACAGGAGTCGCCTCCAGAGGCTGAGGCCTTGTGTCCCTTTTCCAATTGCTTTGTCAATGCCCCCGTCCCTAGAAAGGGATCCCAGTTGTTTGGCTTCCTTACCCTCTAATTCCAGGCTACTGGCCCCGTTATCCCAGCATCGGAGCAGCCAGGTGACAACATGCTCACCTACATGACGGCCGAAATCTTTTCGTATATCTCGCAGCTCACTTAAGGATAGGGATCGGGTAGTTTCCATCTCTTGTACGAGTTCTTCCTCTTCCTTCTCCTCTCGCCGTGATGGTCCTACTTCTCCATCATCCTTTTCTATACGAGTTGACTTTCTCTTTAAAGATTTCTTCTTTTGTATAGGGGCAACTGATACTGGCACGGGTTGATTCTCCGATTCAGCTTCAGTGTCCGTCATGGGTGTTTGAGTGGTCACAGTGCCTGTCATCGGGCTTGGAGCAGCCGCAGTGCCTGTTGTGGGGGTTTGAGTGGCCACAGTGCCTGTCGTCGGGCTTGGAGCTGCTGCAGTGCCTGTTGTGGGGGTTTGAGTGGCCACAGTGCCTGTCGTCGGGCTTGGAGCTGCTGCAGCGCCTGTTGTGGGGGTTTGAGTGGCCACAGTGCTTGTCGTTGGGCTTGGAGTAGCCGCAGGGCCTGTCGTTTTCCCTTGGTGGTACTGAATACTGTTGAACAGGGCTCGGTAGGCATGGGCCAGGCCCCAACACATTGCAGTGATTTGTATCTCTCTGGAATTGCTAGGGTGACAACATACTTCCTCCAAATATTCTACTAATTTTTCAGGATTCTGCACTTGTTCAGGGGTGAAGTCCCAAAACACTGGAGGTGCCCACCGTCTCAGGCATTTGCCCATACTCTCCCACATACCCTGCCACCCATAATTATCGAGCCTTGGAGCAGATCTCTGGATGATATTCTTGAATTGCTTATTAACCTTAGACAAAACCGAAACAATCTGCCATAGGAATATCAACAGATGTATCTTAACTACCCAAGGATGTTCAAGAGACTGAAAAGTTGTTGTAATGAAGGAGGAGACATTACAGAAGACGGTAGCTAAGGTGCCATTCTGTATTTCCTCCATAAAAAACCTCTCAGAGGAGGAGGTGTAATTGCTAATTGTCTCCATGAGGTGGTAGCCGAAGTACAGTAACGGCTTCCATGCAAGACCCAAATAACCGATAAAACTCAAGGCCAGTGTTTTAATAACAAATCTCCTAGGCAAAGCATCTCTAACCACTGCAGAGCACAGCAAACTACAAAACCCAATGCCAATCTTTAACATGTACTTCAAAATCAGCATGGTGTAGGCCTGACTAACTAATATCGAGAACAGATGAATCACTGCTGTGACCAGCAACTGTTATTATCTCAAACCCTTCGTGCCCCACGTTGGGCGCCAAAAAGGACTGTTGTGGTTTAGCCCCGGTCAGCAACTAAGCACCACACAGCCGCTCGCTCACTCCCCCACCCTTGTGGGATGGGGGAGAGAATCGGAAGGGCCAAAGTAAGAAAACTCGTGGGTTGAGATAAGAACAGTTTAATAATTAGAATAAAACAGCAATAATACTAATATAATGAAAAGGAAAATAATGAGCGAGAGAGAGATGAAACACTGGAATAAGAGGGAAAAAAAAACAAAAAAAACCCCAAAACTAAACAACAAGTGCTGCAACCGCTCACCACCCGCCGACTGACGCTGCCGGTCCCCGAGCCGCGATCGCTGCCTCCCCCAGCCAATTTCCCCCAGTTAATATACTGGGCATGACGTCACATGATATGGAATACCCTTTGGCCAATTCGAATCAGCTCTCCTGGTTGTATCCCCTCCCCTCCCGGCTTCTTGTGCACCTGGCAGAGCATGGGAAGCTAGAAAGTCCTTGACTAGTGTAAACACTACCCAGCAACAACTAAAACACCAGGGTGTTATCAACATTATTTACATACCAAGTCTAAAACACAGCACTATGCTAGCTACAGTGAAGAAAAATCAACTATCCCAGCTAAAACCATGACAGGTCCCCAACATAAGAAGGACATGGACTTGTTGGAGCGAGTCTGGAGGAAGGCCACAAAGATGATCCGAGGGCTGGAGCACCTCTCCTATGAAGATGGGCTGAGAGATTTAGGGTTGTTCAGTCTCAAGAAGAGAAGGCTCCAGGGAGACTTCCAGTATCTGAAAAGGGCCTACAAGAAAGCCGGAAAGGGACTTTTTACAAGGGCCTGCAGTGAAAGGACAAGGGATAATGGCTTTAAACTGAAAGAGGGTAGATTTAGACTAGATATAAGGAAGAAATTCTTCACCGTGAGGGTGGTGAGGTGCTGGCACAGGTTGCCTGGAGAAGCTGTGGATGCCCATCCCTGGAAGTGTTCAAGGCCAGGTTGGCTGGGGCTTTGGCAAGCTGGTTTAGTGGAAGGTGGCCCTGCCCATGGTAGGGGGGTTGGAACTAGATGATCTCTAAGGTCCCTCCCAACTGTTCTGTGATTCTATAATTCTATAGCACAAAAAAGACTAATAATAGCAAAGTAAGTTGTTAATTAAGGCTGTTTGATGTGATGATATTGAAAAAAATAGTAAGTATTTTTGTAAAGGGACTGTATGGAAAAAACAACCTGGAAAATATGAAGATATTTGTATTAGCAGAAGAAGCAAAATAGGTGCTGTTTAGGTGGCAGGACTAAGTGAGAGATGTTGAAGAATAGTAAGAAAAGCTGTTAAAGCTGAGAACTATACTCATAAGCCAGTAGAAGATGTATACTGCAGTTAAGTTACAAAGCAATTGACTGAAATTTAAGATACTAGTCAAAGAAACGGGGGCTTAAAAAATACTAAAATGAAGAACACAAAAAATATGTTTTCCATAAAGATTTTTCTCCTCTAGACTAACATATGATATTTACATACAACATTAGTTTGTTTCTTGTTGCTTGCATATTTTCTTTGTAAGGCTGGCTAGGAATGATCAAAGATCAGAGTTGTCATAATTTATTCAACAAACATTCTGGTGTCTAATTAGAGGTCATTATTTCCTCACTGCTTGTGCCCATGACTTCACCTTAGCTGATTGTTTTCTCATTACTAATTGCATGAATTGAAGTTCTTTTTTAATCAGTTGGACAATTTAATGTTTCTCTTTTTCTTAGTAAAGCTATATATCACTTTTCATGTTTAACAGTCAAAGCTGCATAATCATAGTTCCAATGACTGCATTTAATATGATGCAGACAGAAAGCTGACATAAGTTTTGTCTAATTTTTTAAGCTGTGATGGAAAACATCATCCTTATGCTATGGTCTTCAGTCCCAGACTGACAAAAAAATCCCCCCAATAGAAAAACACCACCGAAAAAATATCACAGTAAGTCATATTAGGCAACATGTTGCAGGCGATCTAATAGCAGAGCCGTGTAATTTATATCTTTGATTTGGCAATAAAATTAAAAAACTCCAGGAAAGACTGATTCTGGCCAACATGACACTAACATTTTTCAGAAATGTCTTAAATCAGGAAAAATGGTGGGATTTGTATAAACATTTCAATTAGTCAGAAATTAAATGCTTTTCCGTGTTTTGGACTGGCCTGCATCACTTGCAAAATATCATGCCAGAAATGAGGAGCTATTACTAAATAATATGTCCTTCAGTTGTTAAAGTATATGTTAGGTAAGTGAGAATCTAGCTTCAACTCCCTTGTCTGATCTGATACAGAAATTTGAATTTAATCTCTTGTATTCAAGAAAGTACTCAGAACAAAGAGCAATGAGATAATCCAATATGAAGAATCTCTCAATAATCCTACTTCTGGTTGAATGCAGTCCCTCGTGATGAGTGAAAAAAAGATTCTTAATGATCTGTAATAAATTGAAACATTTTATTATTGAAATATAAATCTCCCTCTTACATTCTACAATGCACATCACCAAATTAACAGGAAGGACTGTCTCCTTCACTAAATCACTAGATTGAAAGTCAGCTAATTTGCACTCTGTCCTATAACTTCCCTTAAATTTCTTGTAATATGTATGTTCTTTCTCCCCAGCAGTTGAAAGAAGAAACTTGTGCAAGCTATGTTTAGACTGTGTGCTAACTCTGGATTTATAGTCTGGGTTTTGGCGTCTCCTTTGTGTCATGGTTTAGCCCCAGTCAGCAACTAAGCACCACACAGCCGCTCACTCACTCCCCACACCCCTGTGGGACGGGGGAGAGAATCGGAAGGGCCAAAGTAAAAAAACTCGTGGGTTGAGATAAGAACAGTTTAATAATTAAAATAAAACAGTAATAATAATAATAATATAATGAAAAGGAAAATAATGAGAGAGAGAGGTGAAACCTCAGAAGAAACGTTAAAAAACCAAACAACAAGTGCTGCAACTGCTCACCACCCACCCACCGACACTGCCGGTCCCTGAGCCGCGATCGCTGCTTCCCCCGGCCAACTCCCCCCAGTTAATATACTGGGCATGACGTCACATGATATGGAATATCCCTTTGGCCAGTTTGGATCAGCTGTCTTGGATATGCCCCCTCCCCTCCCGGCTTCTTGTGCACCCGGCAGAGCACGGGAAGCTGGAAAAGTCCTTGACTAGTGTAAGCACTACCTAGTAACAACTAAAACATTAGTGTGTTACCAACATTATTTTCATACTAAGTCCAAAACACAGTACTATACCAGCTACAGTGAAGAAAATTAACTATCCCCGCTAAAACCTTGACACTTTGGGATATTTTAGTGTGATGTCCAGTACACTGCTACACCACCAGAGTCCTCAGGGTGGTAACCATCCCTAGAAGGAACTTCTTCCTCTCCTAACTGTTGTGATACCAGATCTTAACAGTCAGCGGGGGTATTATGGGGTCACATACTGTTACTAATTTACATTACTGTAGATGTGGTGCACTCACTAAGGGGTCTACTGGTGAGAAATGGGGGAATGGTAACTGATACAGACAATTAATCAAGGAAGAAACAATATGAGACATGAACTTAAGACAGAGACTTGTAGTGAGATAAAGCAAATCTGCACAAAGGAGAAGAACCTGGCTAACAAAATGACATTATTAAGCTCTTCTGTATTGCTTTAACTATGGGGTGGGTAGAAGGAAAATCAAACATCTCCTGTTCTATCTGTACTCAAGCAACAGAGGCCATAGGTATTCAGGCTCAAATGACTGCAATACTTGTTTCATTTGCTTTTATAAATGTAATATACTACACTTTTTATTCATGCTTTGGAAATCCTTCTTTGCACTGCCAAGGTATCCAACAGCTAACCATTACTACCTGTAAAACTAAAAATATGTACAAAAAGGAAAATGTGCCATTTAGTGATTAACAGTGTAAACATTCATGACATCATGTTGTATGTTAATATTTTCAATAGAAAACTAGTCATGAATCAAGTAAAAACTGTGCATTTATGATTTCTCATTGTACATATAAACTTTTACTCTTATACCCTCCAAAGTCTATAACAGAGACATGTAGACTAGAACCTAGAATGTGTTAATTAAGATATAGAATGGAAAATTTAATCAAAGAACCTCAGGTAGGAAGTTGAAAAGGGAACATAATCCCCTCAGAGAACCACATGATAAAAAAAATCTAATCACAATAAACAAGCAAGGAATTTTTCTTAGGTCACAGAGAGAAGTAAGATGAGGCCATCCTGTGAGAAGGGACTTAGCTTTCTCTGTGTTTGGGAGGGGAAGTGGAGAAGATGGAGCCAGTAGCCACTTTAGACAAGTAAATTCTGTCTTAAATCACTAGTGGAAGATGCTGGGGAGAATACCTGAAAGCTGAGAGATTTTGTGATGGCTGATGAATGTATGGACTAGTTGCTCTCCCATCTCCAGTCATTGATATCCACTGAAATGGTACACTTACACCCTGCTTCAAGATTGCACCTTGGCAGCAGATAGGGCTAGAGAAGGTTTGAGCAGTGGCAAATAAAAATTGTCATTCAAGTGACAGCAGAACCTCCCTCCAAGGAATGGTAGTACGAAAATAATTTCCAGTCTCTAACATGAACAGATAATTATTATCTGCAGTTGTCTGAGTGCCTTCCTGGGAATAATCTGGTTTGCTGCTCCAGGGAACATAGCAGAGAAGAGCACTTGATGCCTAAAAGTAAACTGTCTCCAGACTCAGCAGGGAGACAGAATCTAACAGCTTAAATATTTCAGGAATGACTTGCTAAACTACCTCTTAAGTTTAAAATGGCATCCATTTAAACAAAAACTTTGATGGGGAAGGGTGACTTCCCTCTCACCTTTCAGATACGGTGGATGCTTCTGGGCAAGAAAATGAATTAATGCATGATTCCAACCTCTAATCAGGTTCAATATACAGTGTAAGCATACTTAAAAGTATGCTACCTACTTAAAAACTATTACAAAATATACAGTGATTTTTCAGCTCAGGAAGTATAATCTGTACCAGAACTCCAGCAAACACAAGCATGGGAAATGTTATGATACACTCATTCGGAGGGGAGGAGGTGCACAAAACCCCACTCTTCCCATCTCCCACCAGGTACTCTTTGAGAGCTTGGAAGCAACAACAATTTCCCAGAGCAACTCCCTTGAGTGAAAGTATTTGCATCTGTGGACGCCCACACAATCTAGGACACAGGTCAAATACAGGCAGTTTTTAGTGACATTCACATTTATAAAAAAATATTTGCTTACATTTAAATCTGAAACTTGGCCACATACTTTAAATTACAACATCTAGACTCTGATTTAAGGTTAAAAAATTTTAAAATAAACATTCCTTCAAAAACTCTTGATGTAATTTTTTTGAGAATTAAATTCGTTGTTTATAAATTCTCTTTTCTAATTAATTTACCTTTTTTGTCATCTTCCATGAAATCCAGGCCTGCTGTCTCTCAGATCAATGTATTCATCCCATCTGTCTTCAGAGCCCTAAATATTTTGATGGTTTAGTTGACATCAGTTCATTGCTTTTCATTTAATTTTAAAATTATTCTCTGTAAATATTTAAGTAGCAATGCCTTAAAAGAAAGAAAGTAGGTGAAAAGAACATGCATCTCTCTTCTGTATTCAGTATTCAAAGTCACTGTTTTCTTTGCAAGTTTTAAATGACATTAAAAGTAACAAATTTTGCTTTTCTGAAAGATTCAGTAGGCCAAGGGAGCAATAAACACACTTATAAAAGGTAAATCTTATAGGGCTTTACCTAACTCGTCAGGTACCTTCTCAGTCATTTTCATCTGGACTCTTAAGACAATACATGGGATCCAGTATATTGAAACAAATTACTTAGGTGTGATAACACACACCTGCATCCCAGTATATGAACCCTGTAAGGAGCTTTAATGATATTCTTCTGTTATTAGACAATGAAAGGATATATAGCACAAATGACATCATAGCAGACTTAATTCTGAGATTATAAGGGACTGTCCTACTCAAGATATATTGCACTCATTTTTGTACAGCTGATAGTCCTCACAATTATATAGTTGATATTGTGCTCATTGCCAATTATTTACACCAGATTATCCTATGTTACTTCTAGATCAGATGATACTAAGAGCAAATATGTAGTCATATGCCATCCAGTGGCATACAGATTCTAAATCTATTGGTCATGAGGAAAGTTTTCTGTAGTCCCTCTTTATATAGTCCTACTAACCATGATTTTCTGATTCTCTCAGAGCTGGCAACTCCATTTTTTTGAATTGTTAGGTCTTACCCAAATTTTAAAAAGTTCTTAGCTGTATTCCATCTTATTCCTACAGGCAGCTTTGATGTTCAGATCAGTTTTGAGGGATAAAATAATGATCTAAAGATATAGTGGTTCCAGCTGCTGAATTTGTAGAATCTAAAATAAGACCTATGGTTGCATGGTACAGAAGCAGGTGCAGCAGGATAAGCTATAAAACCCAAAAGCTGGAGCTGAATGGACTGTTCTTGCACTCATGAAGAGGGAAAAGGCAAGGGCTGTCTGTCACTCAGAATAACGCTACTTATTGAGGCTAGTTTTGCCTCTCAGGGTATGCCTTTGTGATACTATTACCTCGGGACTTTTGCTAAGTTTTAGGCCAAACCTCCCTACCATTCACGTGCAAGGCTGCTATCGAGATTTGTATTTGCTTTAAGCCTTGTATTGGGTGTCCCTGGCAAGGCTTTGGTAGTGAGGGGTCTTCAGGAGTGACCTCTGTGAGGAGAGGCCAGGGCTGCCTTGCATCAGACATGGCTGGTTCCAGCCGACTCCGGTAGACCCACCACAGGGCACAGCTGAGCCCAGCAACCAAGACAGTGGCAGATCTGGGAAAACATATTTAAGAAGGGAAAAAATGCTGCACAGCTGTGAGAGAGAGGAGTGAGGAAAATGTGAGAGAAACAGCCCTGCAGACACCATGGTCAGAGAAGGAGGAAGAGGAAGTGCTCCAGGCACCAGAACAGAGATTCTCCTGCAGCTGCTGGAGACCACAGGGAAGCTGGTTGTCCCCCTGCAGCCGATGAACGACCATGGTAGAGCAGATACCTGCACTGCTGCACCTGGAGAACCCCATGCTGGAGCAGGTGGAGGTGCCCTGAATGAAGCTGAAGCCCACGGAGAGCCCATGCTGGAGCAGGCTCCTGAGATGAACTGCTGCCCATGGAGAGGAGCCCATGCAGGAGCAGATTTTCTGCCAGGAACTTTAGCCTGTGGGGGACCCACACTGGAGCAGTCTGTTCCTGAAGGACTGTACTCCATGGTGAAGATCCATGCTGGGGCTGTTCTTGAAGAACTGCAGCCTGTGGAAGATAGAAGTGTTGTGAATGAAGGAGTGAAGCTGAGCCTTGGCAGAAGAGGGAGGGGGAAAGGTGTTTTAGTTTTTGTTCATTACTATCCTACTCCTTTTTTTTTCTAGTAAATTAAATTAATTTTCCCTAAGTCACATCTCTTTTGCTAGTGATGGCGATTGGTAAGCAATCTCCCTGTCCTCTCTGTCCATGAGCCTTTCCATCTTATTTTCTCCCCCTGCTCTGCTGAAGAGGGGGAGTGAGAAGGCAGCTGGGTGGACTTCTGCCAGCCAGCCAAGGTCAACCCACCACAAACCTGTACTAGTGTATCTGGCTGGAAAAGTAGGTTAGAGCTCAGGTCTGATTTTTGTTCAGATTTTACAGCAAGGGTAGGTATTAAATCATTGGTGGGCTCATAATCCTCCAGTGTATTTCCATTGTTCCCCAAAGGAAAATAGGGAACCATTTCTTCTTACAAATGATACAAAGGGGTAAGAAAGCACTGTGTGTGTTCTTGGATCAAAAAACATAGGATGTGGTGGTAGTCAAATAGAAGGGATGACAAAATCTGCAAAGACACACTGATGCATTTTTCTGTCAAGCCCAGTGAAGTTCACCTGGCCCAGATTCATGCAGCTATTTCCCTCAGGTTGTCAGATATCTGGGGTAACTTTTCAGTGAGGAAATATCATTACTTTTTATATATAATTTCTCAAATGCATATATCAAGAAAAGTGAGCATTGGAGCATTTTTTTTTTTCCCCAGAAGTATTTTAGATGAAGTTTCAAAAGGCAAAAGAAGTATTTCAAATGATCGCTTCATCAGAATATGACCTTCAGCAAGAAGCTGTCCACAAGACAGTGAGATAGTCAGAATTATTAACTGGACCTCAGAGGACTCAACTGTAAGCAGTTTTGCGAGGTTTGAGAATTACAGTATACAAATCAGACAGTGGAACCTTTAACTTTCCTAATGATAACCATCACTCTAAACTTATAATCTTCTGGATAGTATTTCTGTTGATTCATCTTTTTTTCTGTGACAAAGAGATAGATTCCAGTGATTCATTACTGTTACATTCCCATTAGTGGAATATTTGCTCACCCTAGAGGCTTGCGTAATGGCAATCCACCGTAAGAAGAGAGTGTTTCAGGTCCTGCCAGATTTTTTTGTAAATACTTGAATTATTTTGACTTCAGATAGATATTAAAAAAAAGGAATTCTCTCATGCCTGTTATTCTCAGTTAGGCCTGAAACAATAGATAAAAGCCACAACACTAAGTAGGCTCAGGAGTCAAGCAGTAATACAGACTCTACGTGTTATGCACAGCATTCCGAGGTCATAATTTAAAAAGCAGGCAATGATTTGGTGCACAAGCACACGGCAGTCATTATCTGTTCATCAGTAGCTCACCCTCAGTGTTAGTCATTAATACGCTTTCTTGAGAGATGGTGTTCTGACCAGGGCTATGGAATTTGCTGCCACTATTTTTCATTTCCTTTTGCATCATGATAAATGAGAAGGATCTGGATTGACCAAGCTTGGTACCTGCATTTGATAGTTCTTCACTGTCTCTATTCCAGGAGTATTAACTTCCAAATCAGTCTGTTTGATAATAATGGTTCAGTTTTAAAGGGAGTGGTATTTCTGACCCGATGAAATCATCTGACCATCTAGACTCTCAGTCTAGTCTATGAGAAGGTAGGCACTTTCTGATGTGCTTGTCTTCCTAGGTCAGGTGTTTTGTATTCCAAAATTCCTCATTTATCTCCCTGCCTGTAAGGAAGATGGGGTTTGTTAGTTCTGGCTACCTGGACAATCCAGTTTAGTTGTTCAAAGATCTAGTTTGGACCAGATCCAACCCTTTGCTCTTACTAACTTAGGAATCTTAATTAAATACTTAAACTTAGGTAAAATGAATCCATGCTTTCAGGGGACTATTCAGAGACTAGCTACTAGAAGTCTAACTACTGCCTTAATTAGGAGACTTCAGTATCTTCCAGACAAGTGTCTCTAGGACACCTATCACACTGGGAGCTTGTGCACTTAAGTCAGTTGATTTTGGTTACCACTGTGAGTAACCTCTCTCCAGCCTTACCTCTTCAGGCAACTTTTCTTCACAGTTTATCACATATCCTTCACACAGACATGCACACAAAAGGTTCTTTTATCATAAAGAGCTATGGTAATTCTCCAAGAATAATGACTTTTTAATATTAGCATTGTTACAAAGTGTTTGTCCTGTCTAGACGCTAGACATGTGACACTAAACAGAAGCAATCCCTCTTTCACCCAAACACTGTAATGGAAAGAGCTAATTTTCCAGTTTACATATGCCTTCCATCAGGCAGCTACTCAAATTAAGATGAGATACGGGGACTCAAAATTATAGCAGTCAATGGAAAATCTATCTCTGGGAATGGCAACAATAATAATTCAGAGAATATTGTTGTGATCAAGCCTCACGTCACTGCATTTTCTGCCAGCAGCTGAAGTATCACTTGTTAAAGAGTTCATAGCTGTATGAATGCATATGTATATTTCAGCAAGTTCTATTTCAGTTTGGTCTCCCATGAATTCATTATATGCTGGAATAACTTCAATTTTTCTCCCCCCACATCAAATCTAATTTTAGTCAAATATACTTTTTTACTTTCAAAAGAGTTAGACTGTGTTAGCAATGTTGTTAATGTTCCTACTATTAATACTCAAAAATATTTCAAGGGGAAGAAAGAGAGAGTCCTTTCAGTAAAAAGCAAAATTCATCATACATGCATCACACCTTTGTGGGTTTGTTGCATTCCAATTAATGAGGAGCAGTAAATTCACCCTAAATTAAAAAAATAGAAAAAGCCATATATTTTTCCACTTTGTGACTGTATTTATTGACACCATACTTCCTATGAACAAACACTATAAAATGCATTCTAAATAAGAAACAACAGTCCTCAGTGGCTGTATAATGTTTTACTAAATTTTCAGGACAGATGATTCAGTTCTGGATCTGAGATGTACAATTTAACTGCCTAATAATGTGAATAATAGCTGTGGCATTCTTAAAGGCTCTAGTGTTGCTCTGTCATGCCTGCTTAAGTTGTTCTTACCATAATTGGTTATCATGATTTTCGGGAAGGTGGTGAATTGCATGTCCCATCTACCTAAAAAAGAATCAAGGAGTGTGATCTTGAGGTAGCATAAATTCATTTAACTCCATTATCTTTAATAAAGCTGTAAGGTTCCAGTCTGTACCATGAAGATGCTTACCTGTGACTTCAGTTAATGATCTGGTTATACAAGAAAAAGTTCATTTAAATTGCTTGAAGTTGAGAAAGTAGGCTGTACGTGGAAATTTTTAAGTTTGTTCAATACTTAACTTGGAAGCAGGTACTGCTCACCTTTTCCTTTCGTCAGCCTTCTGGAAATGGCCATTACTACCTCTGGGCATGTACCCAGCAGAAGCATACTGGTCCTTGATACAGTCTTTTGGTACCTCTGCAGGATTCCAGGAATGGGATTTCTCCCACATAAGTTCGGATCATATTAGGTGAGCAGATCATATTAGGCCCCTTTTGTAGTTAATGAAGAAAAATAGGTACAATAACGGATAATAAGATGCAGTACATCTGTTGTGGTTTAGCCCCAGTCAGCAACTAAGCACCACACAGCCACTCGCTCACTCCCCCCAGCCCAGTGGGAAGGGGGAGAATCAGAAGAGTAAAAGTGAGAAAAATCCTGGGTTGAGATAAAGACAGTTTAATAGGCAAAGCAAAAGCCACGCGCGCAAGCAAAGCAAAACAAAAGAAGGAATTCATTCACTACTTCCTATGGGCAGGCAAGTGTTCAGCCATCCCCGGGAAAGCAGGGCTCCATCACACGTAACGGTTACTTGGGAAGACAAACGCCATAACTCCAAACATCCCCCTCTTCCTTCTTCTTCCCCCAGCTTTATATACTGAGCGTGATGTCATATGGTGTGGGATATCCCTTTGGTCAGTTGGGGTCAGCTGTCCCAGCTGTGTCCCCTCCCAGCTTCTTGTGCACCCAGCAGAGCATGGGAAGCAGAAAAGGCCTTGACTCTGTATAAGCACTGCTTAGCAATAATGAAAACATCTCTGTATTACCAACACTGTTTTCAGCATAAATCCAAAACATAGCCCCACACTAGCTACTATGAAAAAAAAATTAACTCTATCCCAGCTGAAACCAGGACAACATCTCATCTTTGGTCAGATTTATTCCAGACTGCTCCCATTGACTGTAAAGAAGAATATGTCACGTGCTGAGACATAAAAGTAGATGTCTTCTTCTGGCCAAAAGAATACTCACTGAATTTGACAATATTTTGCACAAAATGATGAAGTTATAAACAGACTTGTAAAAGAGGACAAATATTCCAATAATTAAACAATTAAATACTTAGATAATTGAATAATGACTTAATCCAAACCTATTATAGCTAATGCAAACTCCTCTGCTGAAGAAGCATTTCCCAGAAGATTAACGAATTCACTTCTCTCTGAAGGGTGAAAATACTGTGCCAACAATTTTTTTTGTTATAAATCTGGGTATTTAATCTGAAGAAACTCTGCTGACCTTCTTATCAGCATTATGCTGCAAAACTGATAAGCCTTCAGAGAAAATGTTAGATACTAAACCATTCTTACAATTAAAACATTGATAATAATGATTATGAGAATGTGGAAGATATTTATATGATATATTTATGCTCAGTACTTTTAACTGTCTAGGTAAATTTCCTGTAATTATCCATCTACTCAAGTATTCTGAAGCTGACTCTTTAAAGTAAATTATATGGTATATTTCACATTTCATATTTCTTTAATAGACAAGGTTTAAATACAGAAAAAGTGGATATTAGAGGGCAGTTAGTTTTCCTAAAAGTAATGTTAATCTTTTAGGTAATTTATAGTATAGAATCACACTAGCAAATCATCCAGGTTTTCAAATCCATATAAAAGAAAAACAGATTCATTTCATCCTGTTTTGAGGTTGTATTTAGTAAGCTATATTTTATTAAGAGATGGGTTTTTTTGTGGACTGTACTGAGATTTGGATTCTGATACATGTCTCATTTTTTTTAAGAAAAAAGGGGAAACGAAATGTCTTTTGTGAATATGCTAGGACATGTATTCGTGTCAGGATCTGTTAACACGGTAACCTAATCTTAGTTCCAAAAGTTCCTTAATGGTATCTTAAAAGCTAAGCCATCTTTTTAACTCTGCAATATCAAAGTTCCTTATTAGTTACAGAATTTTTGAGGAATCTTATCATATATTCAGAGCTTACCTTATATGTGGGTAGGTTAGAACATGTATTATTGTTCTTGAAAATATTCACTTTAAGATGCCAACTGATTATTACCTTAATTTATCACACCATATATTACCTCACAATTTGAAGCAGTGAACACAAGTTACTGGAAAAATTTTCTTGTTTTTTTAGTTACAATCACTTTTAGAAAATAAATTATCCATCCCAATACAGTGTTTGATCAATCATATTATATTGCAGAAATTAGGTGAAGGTAAACTTGATTTAATTTTGTGGTCCAAAATCCATGTCATATAGTGAATGTATATTGTAAAGGTGATGTCATATATGTTTGACTCTGTTTTATCCAACTTTTTTTAACAAACCAAAACAAAGACTTTCTCACTTGGCAATGACCAGGCAAAGAAGTAGAGGAAAAGAGGGAAAGACAAAGGTCCTGTAATGGATCTGAACAGTACTTGGGAGGATTTTTTATCCTGAGCTAGATTTTTGAAATTACTGGAATTTGACTGGGTTCACTTTTCTTCACAGAGTTCACTCCATCTGCGCCCTGTACTATATAAAATACTGCCACATTTATTCAAATTGAAATTATTTGAGAATATAATGCTCCTCTGCCTTCCCAACCTTGCCCTGAACAGTCAAGAGCCATGCTTCCAGTTTTACTTAGCAGAAGATAAAGGGCAAAACAATTTGGTTTCTAATACATAAGCTAATAATTTGGTATAAAGGTTGCACATTTGTAATTTCATCAGGTCAGTTTAAATCTAATAGATTTAAAGTTTTCCCAGATGAAATATTCAAACAAAGGCTTAGAATAAAATGATATATGTTTAGTGTCTACTGGGTCTGATTCACACAGAAAGATATTTGGTGGTTATATTTTTGTATGTATTGTAGTTATTTTGTGACTCGAAGTGTCTTTTTTTTATTGTTTGTTAATATAAATTTTTAGACAGCATGCTCAACATAATTTTGAAAAAAACATTAAAAATGTAAAAAAGTGTTCTTCGTTTACTTTTTTGTTGTTTCAATCAGCTTTATGGCTAACAAAAAAATCTGATTTGTTTTTGTAGTTGTGCTTCTAACTCTCCTTCTCACAAGTCACTGGGGCATATGATTTTTTCTGTCATCTAAACCAGAATAAACAACCAGGGAAAGAATGAATGTTCCAGCAGTGCTCTCTGTTTTTGTGTACTACTAGATCCTGAAACACCTGATTAATTCACTGGGTCTGTAGCTTTCAGATCTGGGTCTTGCAAAGTTAATCAATGACTCAGTAATATTAGCTCTGTTATGAGGACCTTTGTGAAAGAAAAACATACCAGGCATTCATTTCACTTCTTTATCAAAAGCACTATTGATGAAAAGATCCCAAACACTGCAGTGTATTTGGGATTTGGCCAGCTACACTCATAGGCGTGTTCATATGGAAAGTGAATGGCTAAATATTATTGCACTGGTGCCAAAGCAGTTTCCTCTACTTGGTGGTTGCTAACTAAAAGTCATCTTCCTAAGAGCGGTAGGGTGGTTCTGTCCAGCTGTTCTATGACATTTCCGAGTACTGTCCTGCTGCAGCTAATATTGTTAAGTATTTCCTTCATGCATTGGGCATGTTGATTAAATAAATCCAGCTGAGAAGAAGCACCTGGTATTATAATTTCCCATGCCTATGCTGAAAATTTAAATCAAATTTAACCTCAGCAGTTTACTGTTTTCCGTAACTAAAAATGTATGTAATCCAATGAAAAAAAAAAAAGTCGATGTATATTCATAATATTTTTTTGATGTTGTGGTATTGTGACAGAGGATAATTCTAAAGATAAATATGTACCAGTCTGAAATGTTATTATTCAAGTATATTCTGTGCATTTTCAAATATGCATGAAGTAGTACATGTTTGGTTACATCTATAGAATATCTAGCTGCAAAAATACATCAAGAGAGTAAAATATTTAGCAGGGTGCCTAGCTTTACAGAGTCTGGCAAATTTAAGTTGCTGCATACTGTGCTGTTCATATAGGCTCTGTCTGTATTATTTAGAAATTTTCTATGTCATAGTCTTGACTGCAATTTCACATACCATGTTATAGTTATCTAAATTCTGACTTCAGGCAACAGGTATCAGAGCTCTGTGTAACATTCTATGAGGAAACTGAAGCAAAGGAAGGTTATCATTGTACTGAGAAGTCAAGGACAGAGAAGTACTTTACTATCATGTCAGACCACTGACAGAGTGGCTTGTCAGTTAAGCAGCATTTTTCCTGACTTCCAACTGTTTTCATTTGTAAACAGAACAACAAAACAGTTGTAACGGAAAATGAGCACTCTCACATCAAAGTGGAGGTAACAGATCATAATGAGCTGTAGCCTCCAACTTTTTTCATTTGCAATTTCAACATAAACGTAAAGTCCAGACAAGTTCTGTGTGTGGCATCAAGTCTTTGAGTCTTCCTCTGTTATAAATTGTTGCATTATTTCTACGGGACAGGGGAGGACCTAGGTCACTTTCTTTATATCAAGTAGTTGAATACCTCGGGCATTTTAAATAGGAACTGTGACATCTATGGAAGTAACCTTAACACCAACTTTCATTCTGTAAATCCAAGATCCTGAAGCCCTTCTCTGGTTCCTAAAAGGTGGTGCTATACAAATCTTTTCATTGTCTTAAGACTAAGAAGTCCTGCTCTTTTTCTTGTCAGAAATGGTGGAAGGCATGTAAAGATTGAAGACCAGAGCACAGTGGGTGACAAACTGCTAGATGTTCATTGTTTGTTTTAGCAAACTCAGAGCTGTGAATGGTGCAGCTGAGGAATAGCACTCTGCTTTCTGTTGCACCTTCTTCAGAATTGATAGTTTCCCACAGATGGCCTGGATGGGCAGCCATGGAAATACCTTCCTAAGTAGCTGCACTTGGAGCTGCAAGACCTTAATTGCAAGAGACTTGTCAGAGCCAGCTAATTTCTGAAACCTTTGAATTCTCTGAGTAGGTTAGTAATCATATTGCTGGTAGAATTCACATTGCTCCTACAAGATGTTTTCAATCTGAAAAGCAACAAGAAGAAAATGTAGAAAGCCCACACTTTGATGTCAGCACTTAACCTCAGCAACTGCCAAAATTTACCAGGTCTGACTCTTGTTTGGCCTAAAGATTCCCTCTGTATCTGTATATATGCTTTTATCTGGAGACTTGAAGTTTGAACTTCCTTGTGGAGGGGTCTGACACATTACAGACACCAGCCAGATATTCCCTCCAAAGGTCCTGACTGCAGGGATGACATATGCTGTCTGGAAGTTGGAAAAGTCCTCTGAAGGTGCATCAGAATCATTTCTGGGTGACTCTGGAAGTGAACCTCAATTCCCTGCTTTTGGGAAGACTGCTTTAATTCCAAAGGTTTTTTTACAAAGTAAGGTCCCTAAGACTACTTCTCTGGTTTAAAAAAAGAGTGAGCCTTGCTCAGTTAGGTGCCTACCCATCTTGGCTTCCAAGAGATCCAAGAGCTTAAAGTTCAAGCCCTGAGACAGTCATCAAAGCTGGTGGGGGATTCTGGAGTTCTCAGTCACCACTATACTTTGTATCTGCTCTGAGTGTTTTTCCATCATCACATGCAGATTTTGTGGATTACCTTTCTAAGGACTTCTCTATTGAATTGATAGGGAATGAATGTGCCTATTTGTGGTGCTGTGAATTATCTGGTTCTGACACACTGTGAAACCACTTAACCTCCATCAGCTCATAATGAACCCAAATGAAAGCAGAATCCATTCAGGTCAACAATGTCAAATTATTATATATTAGTGCCATCTCAAGACTGAAATCTAAAGTCACAGTATTAGGTATGCTCAAATTATACGGATGGAGGTAAAAGCAAAATTCCCTAGGATGGTGAAGGATTTCCTCCCTTGAAATACAACTCCAGTGGAAACAGTGCCATGGTCAAAGTCCTTGAAAGGCTGGAACTGTCACGTAACACATAGGGAAATATCACTAACACAAGGGAGCATTGCATTTCAGTGAAGAAGAAACATAAGTGGTAAGGTACAGAATTCCAAAACACTAAAAACCAAAGTTGTTAGGCCAAAAGGCTGATGCTGTCATGTTGATATAACACAAATAAATCCTGAAATGAGTTAAAATGACATGTTTAATTTCTTTAAAACTCAGAATGAGAATGGGGTGTAATGACTCATTCCCTACTTTTGCATGATGAAAGAAACACCAATGATGGTGGGGGGTTTTTTTCCCCCCCCAGGGGTTGTCATATTTTAATTCAAAACATGGACTTTTATACCTTTCTTGACAGTAGAGGGAGGCTAGCCTGCTAACTCCAGGGTTAGCAATACCAGCTCTTAAGTTTGCACCCTGGCAGGCAGGTGCTGTTCTTGGTGTCATGATGAAGAGACCATATATCAAAGGTTCAAGCAACCCAGGAAGTGAAAACAATTGAGACTTTTAAAGTAGTCTCTACTCCATTTTTCCTTCTAACATGCAAGCTCTCCTGAGTGGTTTTCATTTGCTGCTTTTTCAGGTCATTTAGTTTCTTTTTTTAGCCATTATTCATTAAATATTAAATTTAAAGCATTTGATCAGGACACTCGCAGCTGGCAATGAGTCAGATATAAACATTATATCTTACTGATTTTCTCTGTCATTGTAATTTCTCCCTTACTGTTAAATGAATTATAGGAGACCACTGCAATGCAGAAAAGACCCTCTCAAATTCACCCATGAAAAAAGTGACATAAACCAATGGGAAGGATATGGCAACAACAAGTCTTTTATCTCCATTCTATATCAGTAGGATAAGATGCTCTTAAATGCAAATAATGTAGACTGGAATAAGCTATTTTTGTCAAAGTTCAGAATCTCATGCCACCATTTTGTGTTCATAGATTTTCCAACATTAATAGATACAAGAAAAAGCTTTGAAAATCTATATCAAATGTGAATGAAGCATTCTGAAACCATCTCTTTAAGATGGTGAATTTCCCCTGTTAGGATCCAAACTGCTGCTGGATACTACATATGAGAAACTCATAATTTTTCTACAGTGCCAAAAATCTACCATTTTTTTCATCAGATTTTACTATAGCTACTACTTGCCTATAAGCAACCATTTAATATCTCATTTTCTCTCTTACTGCTCTACTAGGATCAGCTTGCAGGTGACCTTTTGTCTCCAGCTCTCCCAATGCACAAGAGATAAATGAGTACAAATACACATTTCCTATGCAGCCTTAAGAAATAATAAGGTACTGAAATCCCCTTGCAACCATAATTTCTGGTAAACTGGACTTACTAGGGAAGCTGAACTGGGACTACAGGCTTTTGCTCCTCCTGGCACACTGCATGGGGGGAAGGAGGTTCAGAGCTGGGCTAGAGAGTGACTTAGGAGCCAGGACTCTTAGATATTAGGCAACTTAAAAGAACAGCAACTAATATTCCCATCCTGCCTCTCCTAATAATCAGTACCATAAAATCCTGACAAAATGTACTGCAATGAACCACAGCTGTATGAGCTATAAACTATTTTGCCACTTACATCTATTTTCTCAGCAATTTGTATTTGCTTTTTTTTCTCTCTATACCCTTTCTCTGTATGTCCCAGTTTGAATATTCCTTAACAGTAAGCCCAGCTGTTCCTTGGCTTACAGTTAAATTCACCACTGACATAATTCAAACTGTTTACTGGACTTACCCAAGAGCTGATTAAGGCCCAATGCCTGTATTTAAATTAAAGATATTTGTGTCATTTAAAAATTTCATATGTGCAAAGAGGTATGTTATAGAAGATCTGCCTGTCTGCACAATGCAAAAAGTCTAACACCTTAGAATGCTTTATTGTCTCCAGGTTTTTCACGGGGATTAGTATAAAAGCACTTATTCTCTCTTGTCATAGACCAGCTAGGCTAAAACGGTCACAGAATTTCACATTAATGGCATAGCTCAAAAATAAAATGCACACTCCAGAGTTGCTTTCCAAAGATATATTCCTTGCCACTTTTTCATTTGACTTTCCTCTTTCCATAGGTTGATCTGACTTTTAAGGACAAAGTAGAGTTGTGTACTTTTAAATAGAATTCATTTTAGTAGTGTTGATCTAATGCAGGCTGTCGAGGTTGTTTCTAGTGAAAACACAAAGCTGATAAGACCATTACACTCAATCTGATACATTCAGTTTAATTGCCATTCATTCAGAGAAATAACTCCGGCCCAGTTCTATGGTGTTTAATACCAATACCTTTGGAGTAGTTCAGTAAGTTCATGGTTCGGCACAGCTTTCAGAAACAGACTCTCCATCAATTAAATTTCCTGCAGCAGGATGCAACAAAACAGTCCCTGCCCTAACAAGATGTTCCAGCAGATTTTTAATGTATAATAAATGGAAGGACTGCTTTTTATTAATAAAACAAAAGAGATTCATTTTTTATTATTGGTTCTAACTTATAAGCATGTGACCATATCACAATGTACAGGAAATGGTTTCAAGTGCCTAATACTATTGTAATTACTGTTATTCATCAGCTATTGAATAAGAAATATGAGCTCTGTTTTTGTCCACAAAAGTATCTGCTGTTGATACACCTTTACTGTACTATTAAGTGAAAACTCAGAGGAAAGACCCTCAATGCTAATGTGCGGAATGAAAGAGGAAGCTTTTCAGGTGCCTAAGTAGACACCAAAACATGGAAGGCATTTTAGCAGCTTTAGGGCTGAACATATTGGTCCTTATTTATTTCCTTGTTGTCATGGATTAACCACAGCCGGCAACTAAACACCACACACTCCCCCCACAATGGGTTGGGGGAAAGAATCAGAAGGGTAAAAGTAAGAAAACTTGTGGGTGGAGATAAAGACAGTTTAATAGGTAAAGCAAAAGCCGCACATGGAAGCAAAGCAAAAGAAGGAATTCATTCACTACTTCCCATCGGCAGGCAGGTGTTCAGCCATCCCCAGGAAAGCAGGGCTCCATCACATGTAATGGTTACTTGGGAAGACAAATGCCATCACTCCAAATGTCCCCCTCTTCCTTCTTCTTCCCCCAGCTTTATATACTGAGCATGACGTCATATGGTGTGGAATATCCCTTTGGTCAGTTGGGGTCAGCTGTCACGGCTGTGTCCCCTCCCAGCTTCTTGTGCACTCCCAGCCTACTCGCTGGTGGGGTGGGGTGAGAAGCAGAAAAGGCCTTGACTTTGTATAAGCACTGCTCAGCAATAATGAAAACATCTCTGTATTATCAACACTGTTTGCAGCACAAATCCAAAACATAGCCTCATACTAGCTGCTGTGAAGAAAATTAACTCTACCCCAGCCAAAACCAGCATACCTGTGCAAATTACTTCTAAGTCCTCTATGCCTCTGTATTTTCCAGAGAAATAATACCTTTTAAAATCAGTAGGCTAATCCACACTGCTACTAATACAGCTGCATTTTTGCAGACTTTTAGCTTGTTTGATTGACTTTTTAACTGACATACTAAAATTTTCTTTTCTGTCTGCCATACACATATTACCTGCTCCAGCATAACAAGTTGATGGTGAACTGTGAGCTGTAGAAATTAGCAGACTGGCTTCAAAAGCTGTTAAGGAAAAAAATATTCCAAACTCCCTCTAGCCTTGTAGGTGTTTTGGTGCGGTTTTTTTATCTTTTTTTATTAACAATTACAAGGAGTAATTATCTGGAAGACATCCAGACCTCCAACCAATTTCTTAGATATAAATCAATGGATTATTAGAGGAGGATGAACACAAGTAACAGGTCATGTGATCTCTTAAGCTTTGTTTCAGTAGGAAAAAAGACTAATAAAATCAGTGCAAAAAAAGGACATTTTTTTCAATGCTGTTTGCAGCAATAGAAGAATAATTGGGCTAAAGAAATGTACCTGCCAAGCAGATAAACAGCACAAATAAGTTTTGTAGGACCAGCTGAGGCAAAAATTGTTGCTGGGCATGAGGACACTAGCTAAAGCTCAGCTGAATCCTAACTGTGCTTCCTTAACTCTTAGAGGTCATTGCTGCTTGGGCTAGAGGTGAAATTACCACGGCTTTCTGAAGTCTCCCATTGGAAATTAATCCTTCTTAAACAGCTGAGAGTTTGCTAGTGGAAGCTCAGGCAAGTCTGAAACCTGTAGCATGTACATACCAGACCCTATGATACAATGATTTTGCAGAATTGCACTGCCCTCCACCCTATCTTCTCCACTCTGGAATGCTCATGGGACTGTCTGTAGGCTCAGAGGTTAAGTCTGGACAAGAAAAGTAAGGCATGTAGTTAATTGTTAACATGCACTAGTTTTCAAGTGAAAAAAAAAATGCAGTTAAAGGGAATCTGTTTTGTGTCATTATATAATTTAAAACACCCACAACCAAAACCTACGTTAAATAAAGAATTAAAACAGAGCAGCTGGAGTCATTTGTTTACCTTCTTACATAAGGCGTCATCTCCAAGTGCCCAACATGGAAGTGTTAACTATATACATAACAAGTTAAAGATGATTGCTGAAGTGTTCAGTTAATTATGTGACTTGAAACCTGTAGGTACTCTATAGTCACTCTGTAGTCACTTTAGTAATTATTTTAATGAAAATATTATCGGTTATCAAAAGCCATTCATACGTACATCTGCAAGGTCTTCGTATTTTGTCAAATAGTTATTTCATTTTTGCTTAGCACAGGTATAACAAGATCTCATGATTACAAATGTTAGTAAAAACTTCATAGATAAGAAGACAACAACAACTATAATTATTTAGTTTAACCTTAGCAGTCAAGCTTCAGTTTTGAGTTGTGGTTATTATATTTTCATAGTAATTGCTGTGAGACATACAACTGTGTATTTAGGACAACACACACATATGCATAAAGGTGTAAAATACCTGGCTATGTTTAATAAAACATACATGTAGGAAAAGAGCATTACAACCCATTAGAATTACTATTTACCAAAGCAAAATAATATTCAAGCAAAATTAATCAATTATTTGATTGACATTGATATAAAGAGGTCATGTAAATAAATCATTAATATTTCTCTTGGAAGACCACATACCAGAGATTCAAATGACTTCTCTGGTTTTGGAAAGTACATTTTGCATCCACACATTGCAAAAACTGTTATTACTTTTCAAGTTCTCTTAATTTCTTTGGACATTGTACATGTAGTATTTGAAAACCTCAAAAAGATATGCAGGTGTAGAGTTCTCAGATTGTCAGGTAGCAAATGTCACTCACTCAGTACATTCTGTAAGTGTAAATCAAGTGAAAAAGCAGTATCTGATGGAAACTAAGAACACTAAAGCCAGTAAACAAGAAACATTTATATACATATTTTCTTCATAGGATAAATTAATTTCCATGTAAATGACACATCACTCTTTTACTTCCTGCTTACTTAGATCAATTTAAATGTGAAGTATTGTACCTGCTGAAATCAATGGCAATACGATTGTGTGATTTCAATTGTTTGGTGCTTGACCATGGGAATGTCACTATTAGTGTTCAGTGTCTGGCTTGCTGCTTCCCAGACCAAGAGACAGAAAGCACAATGTTTTTATGAACAGTTGTTTTAAGTAAATTCACTCTGTGTTTCACAGATATTCACACCTGTTTTTTACATCTCTTCATTGTGTTCTTCATCTTTTCTTGCAGGTGAATTTACTGTCATGATTATTTGCTGAAAGAGTGCATTTTAAGCCAATATTGCAGGATTTGAAAGGCAGACAAATTTTATGTCTTTAGTCATGCCTGCTAATGCCACAAATCTCTAATTCTTAGAGATACAGTCATAGAACTAGAAAATACCCTGTTTCTGTGTATCCATTCAAACATTTTTGTATTTAAAGAAAATACTTTACAATAAACTGCTCTAACAAAGAATGATTTCCACAAATGATTCTAGGAAATCTTTTTAGTATAATAATCATGTTTGACAAAGTAGTGATTGTGGAGGGAGATTTGCTTTTTTACATAGAAATGTAACAGAAAAAAGTAATTTATTAACTATGAAATATGTTTATTTGACTCTTGGCTTTTCATACTAACTTATGGTAATGCTCTGCCTCAAGTAAGCAGTAGTAAGCAGTAACTCATGTCAGAAGATGCATTGCCTGAATTACTGATTTAGAGAATTCAGGGTCTATACATATAATGGCAGATTAAAGGTAAGAACCAAAACTGCTATGTACACCTTTGACTATGCAAGAGAAAGGAACTATCTACTTCATGTTTTAGAATATCTAACAACAAAGATGTTCAGCTTCTCTCAGCCTGATTCATTGAAGGGGAAAAGAAAAAGAAAAAAAAAAAAAAAGGAGAAATCAAGTGGATTAGAGCCCTTTGCTACCAGAAAACATTTGTTTTCTTATAAGTAGTTTCTTGTTCTGCCTGATCGGAAACTGTGTAAGCTATTGTCAAAGTGATTCAATTGTCGCTTTAAAATGGTGGATTTTCAAGCTTCAAAACTGAGCATAACAAAGCAACATACAATGGGGACAGAAAGCCAAGCTGGCATTGTGAGGAACCAGCTCATTTCTATAGGATTTATTAGATCAGGCACAATCCTCAAGCTGAGAACTCAAGCTAAAGCAAAATAGCTATATTACCCTGGCCTTGATCCTAAGCTAATAAACCCTGTCAAACTTGATTTGGCACCAGAGAAAATCACCTCAGATATCTTGGCACGATCAGTTCTGGGAAGACTCATTTGTTCAGGCAGAGCACCACATGGTCATAGCAGTCTTCATCTATCCAGTTTTGTGGTACATTGTCAAATCTCATAACCTCTTCAAGAACAAGATGCAGTGGGGAGTGTGTGGCAAAGCTTCTCAGGCTGGCTCCATGGGCATCAGCTCAGATCCGCCTCCTGGAATACACTGGGCCCATACTGTCTGGGATGATGGACACCAAACAGTACATATACAAGCTTTCATTTTCTGGTAAGCAAAATCTTTGGCACTAAAGGTAAAACTCAAAGGACTGAAAGTCATAATATTTTCTTGTAAAAAACCAGTATTGAATTACTGCTCTGTCATCCTTAATACAGGGTCTGGAAATATATATGGATATCAAAATATAAAAGCTGAAGGAAGCAAAACATAAAATACATGGTCAATGAGCGGCAGGAGAGATGCCAGTCAGACGGACTATATCCCCTGCCTTTATCTGGGATACAGAGATGCCTCTTTGCAGCAACTCTGCATTTGTGCTCCAGCTGAACAAGCACGTACTTAAATCTGTCCATGCTAAGCAAAGGGCTAGAGTTCATGTTTAATTGTAAGCACTTTAACTGCTTACAGATGTAATCACTGTGAATTAAGCATGTGCTTATTTGCTTTGATGAACAAAACCAGAGAGCTGAACTGGGTCTCATGGAATCCAAGAGAAGAGAAGTCACTCCAAATAGGATTCTTTCTCCGCTTAACAGATTTTCTCTGCAACATCAGCATTACTTGCACTCAACACTAACTCTCTCCTGCAACCTTTGCATTTCTGAAAGGCTGACATATGGTCCACAGTCCCTAAAACCTTCAGTTTCACAAGCAACATTTTTAGGAGTTTTCTCTCTTTTTTTGGCTGGTGGTGGTGTTTGTTTTGTTTACATTAATCTATCTGATATAATAGCCCAAGGAATACTTGGCTAATACTTTTATGGTGGTTCTCTTTGTGCATATTTGTGCATATGCTACCAGTGCCAAATTTACCATTGCCAAAGGAAATTAGTTTTTTAGAATGGTAAGAATGTGTCTGCGTTTTTAATATTGCTTGCAAATTTTTGAGATTCAGATTTGCACTTTGTATATTCAAGATTTTATCTGCAAACATGAAGGAGATCACTCAGGATCCACTTTTTTCAAAACTGATATTCTCAGTAAATAATATAACCTTATGTTTCTGTTCTTTACTGTTTATACAGGTTTTCAGTCTATGGCCGTTATCATAACGTCTGAGTACTGCCTCTAGAAAAGCTTTCCAAGGAATTAATCTTTTGTGACCTTTGGCAAGATCCCTCTGACCTCTGCCTTGGGCAGTCTGCCACCATTGGCCTCTCCCTGTCATACCACCTCAGTCTGGGGAATAGGCCTAGATAAAGTTTTTAGTGGTTTGGTTCTTTATTTTAGCATCTGTACGCTGTTATTCTTCCTTTGATGAGTAACATAGAATTGACTAAAGGAGTTTGTGTTGTAATGAACTATATACCATAAAGTCTTCATGGCACAAAGTTATCTACTGCATTGTATTTGTACAGAGTCTATGACAATGGCTTCAGTCCTGATTTTTGCCTACAGCAGTGTGTTGGGTGTCCATGGTGAGGTTTAGTAGTGAGGGGGCTGCCAGGTGGTCTCCGTGAGGAGAAGCTGGGGCTGCCCTGTGCCGGACACAGCCAGTTCCAGCTGGTTTAAACAGACACACTCAGGACATGGCTGAGGCCCTTGGCCAAGATGGTGATGGTGGTGCCTCTGTGATACCGTATTTGAGAAAGGGGGAAAAAGCATTGCGGGGAGAGAGAGAGGAGGAGGAGGGTACAAAAAGAGTGAGAAAAAGCAGAGGAAACACTAAGGTCAGAGAAGCAGGAGTGGAGGAGATGTCCCAGGCACTGGAGCAGAGATTCCTCTGTAGCCTGTGGAAGAGAACATGGTGGAGCAGGTATTTCCCTGCAGCCCATGAAGGACCACACCAGAGAAGATATCCACACTGCAGCCAATGGACTACCTCATGCCAGAGCAGGTAGATATTCCCTGAAACGCCTGCTGCCCATGGAGAGCACACACTTGAGCAGGTTTATACTGAAGGATTGCAGCCCATGGAAGGACCCATGCTGGAGCAGGGAAGGAGTGTGAGGATGAATGAACGGCAGAGAGGTCCTTGGTCCTCACTGAAACTGACTGCAATTCCCCATTTGCTGCAGTTGCAGTAACTCAGACCAGTTATCCCCAGGGTATTCAGCCCCCTGAGCCGGAAGGCAGGGATGGATCGTAGAACAAACACCCTATAATCCAGGAGGAAGCAGTTTACGACCTGCTGAGCTGCCTGGACACTCACAAGTCTATGGGGACAGATGGGATCCACCCAAGAGTACTGAGGGAGCTGGTGCAGGAGCTTGCCAAGCCACTCTCCATCATTTATCAGCAGTCTTGGTTAACAGGGGAGGTCCCACATGACTGGAGGCTTGCCAGTGTGACGCCCATCTAAAAGAAGGGCCGGAAGAAGGATCCAGGGAACTACAGGCCAGTCAGCCTGACCTCGGTACCGGGGAAGGTTATGGAGCGATACATCTTGAGTGACCTCACCAGGCATGTGCAAGACAACCGGGGGATCAGGCCCAGCCAGCATGGCTTCATGAAAGGCAGGTCCTGCCTGACCAACCTGATCTCCTTCTATGACCATGTGACCCGCCCAGTGGATGAGGGAGAGGCTGTGGATGTTGTCTACCTGGACTTTAGCAAAGCCTTTGGCAGAGTCTCCCACAGCGTTCTCCTAGAGAAGCTGGTGGCTCATGGCTTAGATAGATGTACTCTTTGCTGGGTAAAAAACTGGCTGGATGTCCAAGCCCAGAGAGTTGTGGTGAACACAGCTAAATCCAGTTGGCGACCAGTCACAAGCAGTGTTCCCCAGGGCTCAGTTTTCAGGCCAGTCTTGTTTAATATCTTTCTCAATGATCTGGGATTGAGTGCACCCTCAGTAAGTGTGCAGACGATTCCAAGTTGGGTGGGAGTGTCGATCTGCTTGAGGGTAGGAAGGCTCTGCAGAGAGACCTGGACAGGCTGGATCAATGGGCCGAGGTTAACCATATGAGGTTTAACAAGGCCAAGTGCCGGGTCTTGCATTTGGGTCACAACAACCCCATGCAACGCTCCAGGCTTGGGGAAGAGTGGCTGGAAAGCTGCCTGGTGGCGAAGGACCTGGGGGTGCTGGTTGACAGCTGGCTGAACATGAGCCAGCAGTGTGCCCAGGTGGCCAAGAAGGCCAACAGCATCCTGGCTTGTATCAGGAATAGTGTGGCCAGCAGGAGCAGGGAAGTGATCGTGCCCCTGTACTCGGCACTGGTGAGGCCGCACCTCGAATACCGTGTTCAGTTTTGGGCCCCTCACTACAAGAAGGACATTGAGGTGCTTGAGCACATCCAGAGAAGGGCAACGAAGCTGGTGAAGGGTCTGGAGAAAAAGTGTTATGAGGAGCGGCTGAGGGACCTGGGGTTGTTTAGTCTGGAGAAGAGGAGGCTGAGGGGAAACCTTATTGCTCACTACAGCTACTTGAAAGGAGGTTGTAGTGAGGTGTGTGTTGGTCTCTTCTCCCAAGTTACTAGCAATACAATGAGAGGAAATGGCCTCAAGTTGCATCAGGGGAGATTTAGATTGGATGTTAGGAAAAATTCCTTTACTGAAAGAGTGGTCAGGCATTGGAACAGGCTGCCCAGAGAGGTGATGGAGTCACCATCCCTGGGGGTGTTCAAAAAACGTGTAGATGTGGCACTTTGGGACATGGTTTAGGAGGCATGGTGGTGTTGGGTTGAGGGTTGGACTTGATGATCTTAGGGATCTTTTCCAACCTTAATGATTCTTTGATTCTATGATTCCCCGTTCTTCATCTCCCTCATTTTGCCAGGGACTAGAAAGGAAGAAGGTAGAGATGGGAATGAAGGAGTAAAGTTAAGCATGTTAAAAAGGGGCATGGGTGGGTATAAGGTGTTTTCATTTTTTCTGAGTCTGTTTTGCCTGTGACAGTAGTTGGCAAGTGATTTCCTTGTCTTTATCTCAACCCATGAGCTTTTTCATCTCATTTTCTTCCCCGTCCTGTTGAGGAGGGGGAGTGAGAGAGCAGCTGGGTGGATGTCTGGCAGCTGGCCAAGGTCAACCCACCTCAAGCATCTTCATTACTGTGTTAGAAATCTCAAGAAAATAATGTAAATATGTTAATTGTAGTGTACGACACAAAAGACAGATAGGGGTGCTTAAGCTACAGGGTACTATGAAAATGAAAGAACATATGTCTTCACATTGACCATTAATTTAATTTGGAAATTGAACAATATATACCATTGCCAGGGGAGACATATCAGAACCTTTCCACAAGGATGTACATGGACAAAATAAAAATGTGGATTAAGATCATGCTGTGTCTTGCTGTGATAAGGGAACTGCTTGTGATGATTCTGACAATTCTGTGTTCATTCTTTTCCTCATTGCTATCCTACCACTACTTAAAAAGCCTTAGTAAATTTTCCTCTCTGAAGACATCTTACTTATTGTAACACCACCTTCATGTCTATGTATTTGGCTGTTATATGTTAAGGTAAAAGATCATCAATTCTCAAACTGAAACACTAATCCGTGAGATTCTGATATATATTAAGAAATAATAAAAGCAATGTAAGGAATGACACAGTCAATTACAGAGCTAACTTATCTCATGCAGTTTAGACTTTCTTGGATGCAAATTATGGTTTCAGACAGTTAACCAGTACCAGGGTAGGCCATATTTTCTGCTGGGATATTTTCTTTATTTCTTTATAGTATATTTCATAGATAACATAGCAATGTGTGTAGAGTTTACCTTCATAAAATAGCGTAATACTTTGCTTAGTAATTTTAACAACTTCAGTATATTCATTTTTCATTCCCTCTGAAAAGATCACTGCTTTTTATCAGTTTGTGCATGTATGATAAATATATATTTTTTTTTTTTTACAACATTAGCTAGAGAAATTTCCAGGTTTCTCACAATAATGTCCTCCTTTCCTGGTGGAAAATATTACTTATAATTCCCCAAATGCTGTTTTACTTCCTGTTGTGTAAGCTTGAAATCCTTTTTCCTCTTTTATCTTTCTCCTTTGCCATTTGATGTGTTTTCCTATTTTGAAAAAAAGAAAAAGCTACAGTTGCATTTTGGACTGTATCTTCATAATCCCCATTCCCTTTTAAATGTGTTCCTCTGAGATGTTGTTTACATGTCTCTGTTCCTTCCAGTGTTTCAAAGACAGCTTTAGAGTCAGAAGTTGCTTAGAGCTACAGGATCTTGATTATATGAAGTTTAATTATGTTACAGAAAATCACTAGTGAACTAACTCTCCTTCACATCCATTGGCAGAACACTCAGTGGAGTCTACAGGAGTTTCACCTGCTTAAGAAGTGCATCTGACGCAATGATTTTTCAATGCTCTTGGGAATCTGGAGAGGTCCCAGTTGACTGGAAGCTGGAAAACATTGTCCCAAACTTCAAGAAGGGCAACAAGGATGACCCCAGTAATTACAGGCCCGTCAGTCTCACTTCTGTGCCTGGCAAAATTATGGATGAGATTTTTCCTGGAGTTATTGAAAAACACCTGAAAGACATTGCAGTCATTGGTCCCAGCCAGCACGGGTTCACAAGGGGAAAGTCCTGCCTAACAAACTTGATTTCCTTCTATGACAAGGTTACCCACCTAGCTGACCAAGGGAAGCCAGTCAATGTAACCTTTTTAGATTTCTGTAAAGCTTTCAATACTGTCTCTCACAGTATCCTCCTGGACAAAATGTCCAGCATACAGCTCAATAAGCACATAATGCAGTGGGTGAGCAACTGGCTGATGGGTCGGGCTCAAAGGGTCATAGTAAATGGGGTTACATCAGGCTGGTGGCCAGTCACTAGCAGGGTTCCGCAGGGATCCATCGTAGGGCTGGTACTCTTTAATCTCTTTGTAAATGACTTGGATGCAGGACTGGAAGGAATACTAATTAACTTTGCTGACAACACAAAATTGGGAGGAGCTGTTGACACTCTCAAAGGCAGAGAGGCCCTGCAGAGAGATCTGGACAGACTAGAATAACTGTATGAAGTTTAACGAGGGCAAGTGCCAGATTTTGCACCTGGGGCACGACAACCCTAGGAAAATTGCTGTTCCAGTTACCAGAGGACAGAAGACAGAGTAGAAGACTGATCTTACTGCTGATTTTAATAAAGTAACTTCTGACTAATATTTACAAGAAGTGAGTAACAAACACTATGACCAGAACTAGAAGAGCCCTGCCTCCAGCCAGGTGGAGGAAAGGGACAACCGGGTTTACTGGACTGTGTGGATTCAATGGCCTGGCACATCTGACCCACAGGAGTATAAGGCTCTAGTGGACACCGGTGCACAGTGCACCCTAATGCCATCAAACTGTGTAGGGGAAGAACCCATTTGTATTGCTGGAGTGACAGGGGGATCCCAAGAGCTAACTGTATTGGAGGCAGAAGTGAGCCTAACTGGGAATGAGTGGCAAAAGCACCCCATTGTGACTGGCCCAGAGGCTCCGTGCATCCTTGGCATAGACTACCTCAGGAGAGGGTATTTCAAGGACCCAAAAGGGTACAGGTGGGCTTTTGGTATAGCTGCCTTGGAGACAGAGGAAATTAAACAGCTGTCTACCTTGCCCCATCTCTCAAAGGACCCTTCTGTTTTGGGGTTGCTGAAGGTCAAAGAACAACAGGTGCCGATCGCTACCACAGCAGTGCACCGGCAGCAATATCACACCAACTGAGACTTTCTGATTCCCATCCATGAGCTGATTCAAATCCAACTGAAAAAAATATATTGGCAGCATATGAAGGGGTTTGAGTTTCTTCGGAAGTGGCTGGTACTGAAGCACTGCTCGTTTTGGCACCACAACTGCCAGTGCTGGGCTGGATGTTCAAAGGGAGGGTCCCTTCTACACATCATGCAACCGATGTTATATGGAGTAAGTGTGACGCACTGATCACCCAACGGGCTCAAATAGGAAACCCCAGTTTCCCAGGAATCTTGGAAGTGATCATGGACTGGCCAGAAGGCAAAGATTTTGGAATATTGCCAGAGGAGAAGGTGACATGTGCTGAGGAGGCCCCACTGTATAATAAACTACCGGAAAATGAGAAACAATATGCTCTGTTCGCTGATCCTGTTGTCTTGTGGGAAAGCATCGGAGATGGAAAGCTGCTGCATGGAATTCTATACAACAAGCTATAGAAACTGCTGAAGGAGAAGGTGAATCGAGCCAATTTGCAGAAGTAAAGGCCATCCAGCTGGCTTTAGACATTGCTGAACGAGAAAAGTGGCCCGTGCTCTATCTCTATACTGACTCATGGATGGTGCAAATGCCCTGTAGGAGTGGTTACAGCAATGGAAGCAGAACAACTGGCAGCACAGAGGCAAATCCAACTGGGCTGCCACATCATGGCAAGATATTGCTGGCTGGGTAGAGAACCTGGTTGTGAAAGTACGTCATGTGGATGCTCATGTTCCCAAGAGTCGGGCCACTGAAGAACATCAAAACAACCAGGAGGTGGATCAGGCTGCTAAGGTTGAAGTGGCTTAGGTGGATCTGGACTGGCAACATAAAGGCGAATTTTTTATAGCTTGGTGGGCCCATGACACCTCAGGCCATCAAGGAAGAGATGCAACATACAGATGGGCTCGTGATCGAGGGGTGGACTTGACCATGGACATTATTGCACAGGTCATCCATGAATGTGAAACATGCGCTGCAATCAAACAAGCCAAGTGGTTAAAACTCTCTGGTACAGAGGATGATGGCTCAAATATAAATATGGGGAGGCCTGGCAGATTGATTATATCACACTGCCACAAACCTGCCAAGGCAAGCGCCATGTGCTTACAATGGTGGAAGCAACCACCGGATGGCTGGAAACATATCCCGTGCCCCATGCCACCGCCCGGAACACTATCCTGGGCCTTGAAAAACAAGTTTTATGGCGACATGGCACCCCAGAAAGAATTGAGTCAGATAATGGGACTCATTTCCAAAACAACCTCATAGACACCTGGGCCAAAGAGCATGGCATTGAGTGGGTGTATCACATCCCCTATCACGCACCAGCCTCTGGGAAAATTGAATGATACAATGGACTGTTAAAGACTACACTGAGAGCAATGGGGGGTGGGACATTCAAACACTGGGATACACATTTAGCAAAAGCCACCTGGTTAGTCAACACTAGGGGATCTGCCAATCGAGCTGGCCCTGCCCAATCAGAACACTTATGTACTGTGGAAGGGGATGAAGTCCCTGTAGTGCATGTAAAGAATACGCTGGGGAAAGACAGTCTGGGTTATTCCTGTCTCGGGCAAAGGCAAACCTATTCGTGGAGTTGCTTTTGCTCGAGGACCTGGGTGCACTTTGTGGGTGATGCAGGAGGATGGGGAAGTCCGATGTGTACCTCAAGAGGATTTGATTTTGGGTGAGAATAGTCAATGATCTGAACTGTATGATGTTAATTGCTATTTAATATTGTATATAATTATTACTATAGTTGTTATATTTCATATCAATGGTATTACAATAAGAATCACCCAGATTAATAAAGAATGAACTTTGATGAAACTGACCAAAGTGCAACGGTGATGGAACCAGAGCTGACTTCAGCATGCAACAATCCAACACCACACACCATCTCTCCAGCCCTGAAAGACTACTATGACAGATAGAAGCCACAGTCATGGACTAAATGCACCCAATGGACATTTTAGAGACATGGCCCATAGACCAAGGGAATTATATCTGTGTGTATTCATCAAAAGACAGGAAAAGCAGTGGTGACTGATTGAAATGTATTGGAAAGTATGGGACCCAAGCATGATGTAGATGGTATAGAATAAGGGGTGGATACAGTCCTGGTTTTGGCTGGGATAGAGTTAATTTTCTTCCTAGTAGCTGGTATAGTGCTCTGTTTTGGATTTCACATGAGAATAATATAGATAACGCACTGATGTATTAATTGTTGCTAAGCAGTGTTTACACTAAGTCAAGGATTTTTCTGCTTCCCATACTCTGCCAGCAAGGAGATGCACAAGAAGCTGGGAGAGAGCATAGCCAAGACTGCTGACCCAAACTGGCCAAAGGGATATTCCATACCATACGACATCATGCTCAGTATATAATCTGTGAGGAGTTGGCTGGGGAGCAGTGATCTCTTCTCCAGGACTGGCTGGATGTCAGTTAGCATCTGGTAAGCGGTTGCATCACTTGTTTTTCCTGAATTTTGTTCCTCTCTTTCTCTTTTGTTGTTTTCATTTTCATTACTGTTTATTATTATTATTATTATTATTATTATTACTATTATTACTACTATTATTTTTATTAAATTTTATTTTGATTATTAAACTGTTGTTGTCTCAACCCACAAGTTTTCTCACTTTTACCCTTCCAATTCTCTCTCCCCTCCCACTGTGGAGGAGTGAGGGAACAGCTGTGTGGTGCTTAGTTGCCAGTTGGGGTTAAACCACTACAGATCCACTCTCCAAAATACTCCAAGCCACAGAAACACTCAGATACCCCACAAAACTTTTTTAAGTTCTGAAGAGAAGAAGTCCTTCATGTGTATGATTACTGTCTCTCTAAAGGAGTTATTTCAAATAGGTTATGTGAGTAACATGATAAAAGTTTTGGTTCCTTTCCATTGGGCATAAAGAGGTAGATCATAGTGTGATGACAGCAAGCACAGATGTCTCTTTGGCAGACGTCTGAAGCTTGTTTAGATAAATTTAATGCTGAAACCTTAATACCATGAGCTTAACTTCTGTCTCTTCTGTAGTGGAGCTCACCTCCATTACATAGTCTCTGCTATACAGTTTAAAAGCACTATCATAAAATCCAATGTGACATTTTGAAGTCTGAAGTTCCACAAGAAAACATTTTACTATAAAAAATATAAATCTCAAGAATATATCTAATATGATCCTTATTAACATATGGGTCTTTATTCCAACTTAGATTATATTTGGATAAACAAAATAAGCTCTCTAAAAACACACAATGGGTAAACTATTTCCTCTATGCATTAGACTCTAGCTAATGAAATCTTTAGGAAACTCAAGAAAACTCCATAGATTCTCAGATCACTCAATAAGATACACTTTCTAAAGCTCAGCTTACTCTCCTGAAACCCAGCACATTATAAAAAGGACAGAGAGCAGTTTAGTTGCAGTAACACAGGTTCCTCCTTTATATTAATTTCCCATTTGCATGAAGTGAAGCTTCAGGAGGTTAAATGCTTTGCTTCCTTCCAGCCACCAGCATCAAGAATCTTTGAAGTTCCAGCATTTTTCGGTTTGTGGTCACCAGAAAGACCATGATATCATCCTCTAGACCTTGAAGTATATTCTAAATCCATATATACAGCAAACAGTTTAAACAGATATAATGAACATCTGGTTTACATTTTAATTCAAATTGTATTGGGCTTTCATGGCAAGGTTTTCATAACAGTGCGGCTACAGGGATGGCTTCTGTGAGAAGCTGCTAGAAGCTTCCCCTATGTATGATAGAGCCAATGCCAGCCAGCTCCAGGACAGACCTGCCGCTGGCCAAGGCTAAGCTCATCAGCGACGGTGGTAGCGCCTCTGGGATAACGTATTTAAGAAGTGGAAAAAACTGCTACACAACAGCAGCCAGAGAGAGGAGTGAGAACATATGAGAGAAACAACTGTGCAGACACCAAGGTCAGTGAAGAAGGAGGGGGAGGAGGTGCTCCAGGCACTGGAGCAGAGATTCCCCTGCAGCCTGTGATGAAGACCATGGTGAGTCAGGCTGTCCCCCTGCAGCCCATGGAGGTTAATGGCAGAGCAGATAACCACCTGCAGCCCATGGAGGACCCCATGCCAGAGCAGGTGGATGTGCCTGAAGGAGTCTGTGACCCTGTGGAGAGCCCATGTTGGAGTTATCTGTTTCTGAAGGACTGCGCCTCATGGAAATGACATGTGGAAAGGACCCACACTGGAGCAGTTCATGAAGGACTGCAGCCCGCAGGAAGGACCAACATTGGAGATGTTCATGGAAGACTGTCTCCTGTGGATGGGATCCCACACTGGAGCAGGGGTAGAGTGTAAGGAGGAAGGAGCAGCAGAGACAACGTGTGATAAACTGACTGCAACCCCTGTTCCCCATCCCCCTGCTCCGCTTGGGGTAGGGAGACAGAGAAAATCGTGAGTGAAGCTGAGCCAGGGAAGAAGGAAGGAGTGGGGAAAAGGTTCTTTAAGATTTGGTTTTATTTCTCATTACCTTACTCTGATTTGATTGCTAATTAAATTACTCTCCCCAACTCAAGTTTGTTTTGCCTGTGATGGTGGTTGCTTAGTGATCTCCCTGTCCTTATCTTACTCCATGAGCCTTTCATTGTCATTTTCTCGCCCCTGCCCAGTTGAGGAGGGGAGTGATAGAGCAGCTTGGTGGGCACCTGGCATCCAGCCAAGGTCAACCCACCACACAAGTTTATGTAATTATTTTTAATGTAATAATTTATTGTATTTAATCAAATACAAAACAGCTTAGCAACTAATCTGTGCAACTTGTCTACTTTCAGGAAATTTTTTTAGCATTACCATTTTCAAGAAAAATATGTAATATTTTTTCCTAATTAAAGTATACAATTTTTTTTCTGTAGTTCCTTTTAGCAGGATTGTAAATTTCTTGAAAGAAAACAGTCTGCATTTAAGTTTTCTATGAGAAAAGAAGAAAAGCTAGCTCTGTACCTTTGACTACATCTGTTCTGTTCTCTCTGTATGTTCTGTTGAGTAAAGGACTTTGGAGGCAAGCTAAAAGGCACAGGCCTTAACTGTCTAATGATGACCCTTACTAATCTTACAGCACTTACTCCAGTACTATGACTTATACAGAATCAATATACTTATTTTTCAATTTTTAAAGGTCTTATTTTTCCTTGAAACTGTAAATTATTTGAAGGATAAACTAAACTTTGTTAGGTATCTAGAAGGAATCTCTTTAAATACTAATATAATGCAAAGTATCATGGGCTTTTTGTAACTTGCATCCTATTTTCTAGTATTTGACATTGTCCACTGAGGAAAACAGAAAGTAGAATACATGAAACCTTTCTGGAGGAAATAAAAAAAAAAAAAAAATGAAACAAAAAGGATAGGGCAAAATTTATTGCATTCATAGAAGTTGTCATGAACCTGTTCTTTTTTTTTGAGTTTTTCCATAATGAGGAAACTTGTTGCTAATATTGCTCTGAGACTGAAACAGCCCCTTTACTTTTTTTTCTTTCCAGGAGTTAACAGTCACTCTCAATATGAATGCCAGCTGTATAGCTTCACAATAAATAAGTTAGATTTCCAAAACAGAAGACACTGTACCAAATTCAATCTTAATAATTTTTATTTCCTGCCAAAGTGAAGCACTAACTTTTGTAGGAGCTTTCTAGATCTGTTTTACCAAAGAAAACATTCTGATTTTGTACTCTTTTCTAATATTAAAATGTTATATTACATATATCTAATTCTTTGTATGGTTCTGTCATATAAAGCACTTATCAACTTCAGAATTTGAATCTGTATATAGCATATTCTCCAAAATTATGTTATTCTCTCACCTTCTTTGTGGTTTGTTGAAACTAATATTTTCCCTTGAAGGAGAACAGCACATTCAATATTGGATCTTAAAAAAAAATAATTGCAATAATAGAGTTCAAAAAAAATGGTGGATTACAGTACAATAACTCTCTAATGACTGCCTGACAGCACCAAATTAATGGGATAATAATTACTTCACTGACATTTTTAGGTATATTTATAAAATTATGTCATGTAAACTTTTTATTTTCAGCCAAGACATTTTAATCCTGTCTGGGTTTTTTTTAGTTTGGAGAACAATTATGAAATACAGCAAGACTGCCTCTCTGCTTGACATTTGAACTACATTGTTCCCTAAATTTTAAATCCACCCACTCAGCCTTCATAGTTCCTTATATTTCTTCTGCTCCTACTTACTTTTCCAATTTTAGTACAGCACCTTTTCCATCAGCCCTCTGCAAGAGGTGTCTACATTTCACTTTATGTCCCATGAGTGGCTTGGGGTGTGCAAGGTACCTTTCACTTAGCACACAGATCATCAAAATGGCCAGTTTTTCCTTCTTCAGACTTCCCTTACACTGGAATAATTATCATCAATAATCCCAAGATTACATTTATTTGTGCATACACATAATGTGAAATAAGTAAAATATGAACATGTTGGTCCTGATTAAGAATTCCACCAGGGAAATAATCTCCCCATTCTCCCTGTGTAGTCTGTTGGCAACATAGGGTGCAGCAGCCCAAGATCAAAAGTGGATGTCTGTCTCTTCCCACTGAAAATGGAGGGAGTTTATGGAAACTTCTCTCTGATCGTGGGCACATTAGGTCTAAGGTCAAGTGAAGCTAAGCTAGACCAGCGTGTGTAGGACATCCTCCTGTATCTGACCCTCTTCTTCCCTCAACAACGGTTTCTTGTCTTAGGTTTTAAGCTCTTTAAGCAAGAGGAACTATACGTTAAAGGACAGGACCTTCTGAGGCTTCTAGGCATTTTTGCATTGCAAAAAATTACTTGAAAAATGAGAAGTTTCTGTGAGAAGAACCATGATTCAGGAAGGAATGATCAAGGGACCTAGCAGCTTCTGTACAGCCCATTCTAAAATAATCTAATGTTTTAATTTCCTCACTAAATCATTATTTTATGGTGTCTCATAATAACAGCTACAGTAATTATAATAACAATTATTGTTAATCATAATTTAAACCCTAAATCTTTAGGCAATTTATTCTGGGCCTATTTCTGATATCCTATCAATTGTAAATGCACATCCTTAAACTTTACATTCCAACCACACACTGTATCAACTTACTTAAATATCATTTTGCAAAGTCTTTCAAGTATTAGAAGCATCCCTCAGAAATGTATTTAAATCCTCTCATTTTCATTCAAATTATGTTTTCTTTTCACTTTTAAATTCTTCTCTTTTAAAAGTGAAGTTTATATGACCCATATCACTTGGCAGGAGAGAAAAAAAAAAAGACTGATATGAATTAAAAGGGAATAGGTGGTGATGTAGAAAAGTGTTGCTACTGTGCATGTAATTCACATTCACAATTGAGGTTTTTTGATGAATTTTTTTTTATAGGTTGTGGTTTTGGTTTTTGACTTTTCAGTTAGAAAAGCAATGCATTTTATACAATGCATTTTTATTCCTGTACAGATTTGTTTATCCTATTTGGAAAGAAGTGAATTAATTCTCTCTGACATATGTTGCAGGTTTGCCTCTTATGTAACAGAGCTCCTTTTAAGGTTTGAATTAGCATTCTGCCTAGACAAGATGTGAAAATTGTTCCAGCTTTATTGGCATACAGAAGAAGACATACAAAATTGAACATGGTCGTTTGAAACCTAGATGACACCTCAGTATCACAAGTATTGCAGTATTGGCAAACAAAGGTTAAGAGAAGGTTTGCTGTAAAAATTGCCTTAGAATGGACTGACATTTTAACAATATTGATGCCAATATTGTAAATGCTGCTGTGAGAGGAATGTGAAACATAAGTATTCATATGTTTCAGCATTAGAAAAGTCCTCTGGAAATGTGAGGTGATTCTGATCTTTTGGGTCATTAATCCCATCTAATATAATCCCATCCCACTACAGCAAAGTAGAGGTAGGAACAGGATTGGAGATTATGTCTATTTTGAGAAATGAGGCTTCTTAGTTCCCCTGTCTGGATACACACAACAGACATGTACAACTCTGTGGTGCAAGAAATCCAGGCAATGTATCATTCCCTCTTTCTCCAGCCTCAGGCCCTGATCTCAGCTGGAGCAAAATCTGTATATGAGGATCAGAAGGGGCTTCAACAGTTCCCCAGTCTTTCTGCTTGAGGGACTAGGACTATGGAGTGCTCTATGGCACACACTCAGCCATGTTATAAATCACATAGTTGAGACTGTCTGGAGACTAAACCTTTATTCTGCCTGAATAGAAAGCCTTAGAAGGTGCTTCTTATGGGACACTAGAAGTCCATCTGCTCCCTTAGAGCAGAATTGGGTTACAAGTGAAATACAGTATTCCTAATTTCTTAGGCAATACAGCTGGCAAGTATAGCACTATATATTCATATTCTGAACTCAGAATTATCTGTATCTTGGAGTCTCTTTGGAGATATATCTCTCTCTCATATATATATATGTATATATATATATACATATATACACAAAAGCCACTGACTTAGTTTCATGATACTTTCCCCTGAAGTGGGCCCATCTCTCCTTTTTCTTTCATCTGTATTTTTATTTAGATTAGCTATTTGTAATTCTGTATTTCAAAGCTTCAATTTAAAGTTTTACTACATCTCCATTATTAATTTAATACTGAGTTAATTATAAAGATAATGTAAAAAGGCTCTTTAATTTCCAAAGCAGATTTTCTACTTATTAACTATATCTGAAATGAGACTGATGAAATGTAGAATTTTTTTTTAAATACTGTGAGTTATGAAGTTTAATGTGGAAATATAAGCTTAATTAAACTTGAAAAAAGTAACTAAAATTAACTGGAATTAGTAATGAATCTTATTGTAATGGGACTGCTTGCCCATCACATAAGTGAATGTACAGATCTTTTAAAAAAGTGATCCCACTGATGAAATTTTGATGGGTGTCTCAGAAGCTGAGAGTCATTTCTTGGAAATCTAGAGCTACCTTCAACAGTTTACAATAGTAAATATGAATGGCAATTATCTGCCTCAAAATGCACTGCTCACTAAAGAGTTTTCCACATGGCAATTCAATGGGTGAATCTTAGCATTTTACTAACGTTGTTTGTGTCTTCAAGCCTCTGAAGGTTAAATCCCAGAAGTTAAACTAAGTAGGCTTCTAGAAAGTACACACTCAAGAAAAACTGTTTTCCAAGATTTTTAATGCCTAAAGAGTATATTTGGAAACAATGGCTGCTAGTAATTGCACTCAATAATTCATAAATCAATAATAAATTCACATGCGCACACATAAAAAAGCCTTCCTTACGTGAGTCATTAGTGACAGAAGTATCATGTCCACTGCCTATTTATACTTTGAGACCTTATTTGATGTTCCATTTTGGAAGAAATGTGTAATCTCTGATTCAGATGTTCTGCATCATGGCCCAGGATTTCAGCATATTGTCAGTGATGCATTATTTCCCTGTGCAGTAGAACACCAACATATTGGTATAATTCCCAATTTATACATATTTGAAATTAGCAGAAGACAAAAATTAATTTCATCAGTGTCATAGAATCTCAGTTACATTTGGAAAGTTTCCAGAAATAAGACTCTTGAAATATGTTTGCTTCATGCTAAGAACAAAATTTTTTGCTTTCTTCCCTTGCTCCTAATGGGACTAAATGCATCTTTGAAAAGATGGAATTCCATACTTACATAGTAAAAAGAGAATAGTTGGACTAAGTGATGTAAGCTGGACCCGCACTGGATGAAAAACATAGATAAACCCCGTCATCATATTAAAATAGCAGCCATATAACGTCTGACAAAAAGAACATGGCAAACCTTTTGGTGACTTACTTTCTTTTCTGTTCTTTTCCTAACCTAGAGTAATTAGTTTGTTTTCTTTGCTCTGTAACATGCAGGAAGTCTGTGATAAAAGTAACAGCCTGACTGAACTGAGTACTTAAAAGTCAGCACTGGTTTCTCAGCATCTCCAAAAATGAGGTTAAAATAGGTGTCTATTATATAGGAAACAGTGGTTAGCTTCAGTCCTTTTAATCTGAAAAAGTTGACCTCATTTCTTTATTCCTGTTCCTCCATCTCCATCAGTTGAGTTAGAACAATCTTTCTGAATTACTGAGGGGTAAGTTGTAGTGTTATTAATATTTTCTTTGAGCTTCTTAGGACTATTATAGTTAGGAGTCTGCAAAATATAAAGTGTTACATTAGGAAAGCACTAAGACTGTTTTTAGCTGAAAAGCAGTCTAAAATAATAACCATCTTCTTCCTTTTAAAGTTAGTCTTGCTTGATTTTTTTTCTGCGCAAGCAATCATATTCTTCTTGACATAAAGCATATATGTAAACATAATTTGACTAAACCTGAGTCCAAACCTACAATATGAAAGCAAAGAGAGATTTAACCAAGCAGAGTTAGATCCTCAAAACAAAATTTTGATACTTAGTCTGCTATAGATAACATTAATCACGCAAGGAGGTCTATTGAGTTCAGAGGAATGACTCATGATATATAGACCTATTCATCACACTGTATCATCTTCACTATAAAATGGAATGAAGATGAAGTTGTCTGTTTAGCTGCTAATCATCACAGAACTGACATTTCATTATTTGCTATCACAACCAGCTCAGCAAAATCACTGTGCATTTTACATGGTTCAGAAATGTATCTTTTATTTTCTTCCCCCCGTCTAAATTCATAAACATTGCTTGTGCTTGCTTAAAGAGTTCCATGTTATTCAGTAATTTGAACAACACCTTAAGAGCTAATCTCCAGGAACATTAATTTTTTAAAAATTTTTCCCCTGTTGTTATTATTCTGGAGACATGTACCTTGTCTTGATAAATTGCTAATGTTTCAAAGACTGCTGGAAGTTCTTGTCCTCCCAGAAACTGAAGAAAGTTTCCAAATAATTTTCATGCTATTGTTTTCTTGCTATTATTTTCTTTTTAAATTCCTTATCATCTTGTGGGTTCTTTTCAGAGAAAATCAAGGACTCTCATTTAGGCTAGAAATCACTATTATTTTCTAACAGAACCATGCTTCCCAAAGTAAACAGTGACTTCTATACAGTGGTGATAAATTTTTTATCCCTATTTTGATTTCATAAAAACATGATGCAAATTCTTATTTGCTTTAAGAAAGGGAGTTTATCATTAGGAATGATCTAAGTAGTGTAGTACAAGTTATCATGATAGTTATCTGTTCTAAGAAAGGGAGTTGATTATTAAGAATAATGTAAGTGCTATAGTCCAACAGTTAATTATCATAGTTGTAAACCAAATTAGATTTGTGGCAGAACTGAGTCAATTTAAAATCTTTTTTTAATAATAATCTTTTTTCATCATCTATTTTTTTCAATATGATTGTACAGATGAGATGCAGACTTTGGCAACATTAGCCATTGTCATAGAGTAACTTAGGAAATTTGCAAACTTTGGCATATTATAGCAGATGCAGGAATGACTCTTGTGTTTTTCTATTTAGTTGCACATAACTTTCTCATGCTTACATTTTCAAGGGCATTCTTCAGGTCTTACCTAGGTTTATAAACTTTTTTTTTACTCCAAAATGTAGATTTCAGAGAAGATAAAGAAACATAAGGAAAAGGGGGAAAAAATACCCAAAACAAAGCAACAACAAAAAACAAATTCTGAAAGGTACAGTATTCATGTTATTAAAAAAGGGGAAAATTTAGAAGACTTTTTTTTCCTTTTTCATAGAGCTGTCAGTAAAGAATGAAATTCATCAGTGAAGTGGCCCTTGTTGACAAAGGTTTACCAATCGTTCTTATCAAAAACTAATGGAGTTTTTGCTACATTGTAGGTCCATGTAATAAAAATACAAGCAGTTGCCAATATTTGCTGGGAGACTGGAAACTCTGAAAAGATCTACCAGTGCAATTAATGCATTTGAGTCCTTGTCAGCCTGACAAATCCACATGAAGTAGGGGAAATATTCCATTTTCTCACCATCCTATACACTCCTTTGTAATACACAAGTAGTGAGACCCTGCAACTTACTTGAAAACTAATACTTTATGCATTCATCTCACTTCGGGCATCCTGTTAATGGATGCTATGGAAGTGAAAAGTAGATACAGACAATTAAGGATAAGATTCAGCTCAAAATATAATGTTTAAATTTATGTTATTAACATAACCTAAGTTTCCATCACAACCCATAGAGATCAAGTTAATACCACTAGTGGAGCAAAGAAGGAGATTCAGATCCAAAAGCAATTGTCCATGGCATGATTCAGTTTGTTAAGCACATGTACTTATTTCATTTGAGATTCTTTGAAATATCTTCCCTGGTCTCCAGCTTTTGATGTGGGAAGGCATGATTCTTCCGCAGGTCATGGGTCGTATCTTGTAGTCCTGTGGGGATGTCACAGGTATTCTAAGGCTTCTCCAATGGCACTAGATTCCCATTTAAGTAGCTGAATCCTCCCTCCATTGGCTATAATAGGAAAGCTAGCTAGTTGACATACACATACAGACATCCAAATTTAGGTTATTTAATATTGATTACTTAACTTATTAATTATTAATAATCAATAAATGTTATAAATAAAATATTTATATGTTTGTATAGAAATATATAAATAAAATTAATAACTAATTAATAAATAAATTAATTACTTATCCTAGAGGCCCCGGACAGTAAGCAACTCCAAAAGCTTTTTATTAAGCAGATGGAAGATTCAGCCTCACTACCTGGCAGAATTATAGAGCTAATCCTCATGGAAGATATTTCTAGGCACATGAAGGAAGAAAAAGGTGACTGGGTATAGCCAGCACCAATTTCTCGAGGGTGAACTGTGTTTTCCTTGCTCTGAATAAATGACTGTCTCTGTGGCTGAAGGGAGTGCAGTGGACTGCATTTACCTTGTTTATATCAGGGTTTCCATATGGTCTTCCACCGAGTCCTGGTAGACAAACTGAGGAGATAAAGATTAGATGGGTGAACTACAAGCTGGGTGAAAAAACTGTCTGGATTATCAGACTCAAAGAGTATTGTTCGATGAGTCAAAGCATATCTAGGGATCAATTATAAGTCATGTTTCTCAGGAGTTGATAAAGGGGATGGTACTATTGAACTCTGACAGTGACCTCGATGAGGATTCACCCTTATCATGTTCTTGGATGACTTCAAATTGGGGGTCATGGTTGATACGCAGAGAGCTGGGCTGTTCTTGTTGAAGAACCTTAACAAGCTGGAAGAATGGGCTAATAAGAATCTCATAAAGTTCAATAAACACAAACACAGAGTCTCGTACTTGGGATGCAACAAGCCCATCATCAGACCAGGCTGAGGACAGACTGGCTGGGTAGCATGTCTTTGGGAAATTACCTGGGATCCTACAGGACAACAAGATACTTTTCCAGCAATGAAGACTAAATGCCTACCGGGCTGTATTAACAAGAGTGTAGTTAGCGTATTGAGGCAAATGGTTAATCTTCTCTGTTCAGTGATTGAGAATTCAGTGTGTGCATCTGGAGTATTTTGTCTGTTTTTGAACCCCTGCTAGAAGAGAAATACCAACAAAGTAAGTCTATTAGACAATCACCAAGATGATTAGAGAGGCTGAAGAACATGAAATACCGTGAGAGGCTGAAGAAACATTGTTTGCTTAATATGGAGAAAAGAAGGGTAACTTAGGAGGAATTTAATTTCAGTCTTTCATTACATAGAGGGGATTTATAGAGAAGACAGAGCCAAATTTGTCTCTTGGATGTGTACAGCGAAGGATCAAGAGCTAGTAGCCAGAGTCAACAGGAAGAAGAATTCTCATTGGATATATTATTCACTGTGACAGGGTTCAAGCACTGGAAGAGGCTGCACAGAGAGGCAGCAGAAGCTCCCTCCCTGGTGACTTCCAAAATTCAACTGGTCAAGACCCTGGGCTGTCCTGCTTTGAGCAGGAGTTTGGAAAGACCTGAGTCACCTGCTCTCATGCAGTTTCCCCCTTAAAGTAAAAATGAAAATAACTGACAAACCATTTCACCAAAAACACACACCAGAAACGTTTTACTCTATTCTTCTCCCTCTCCCTTCAGATATGTTTTTACCTATTTCAAATCTGAATCTCTTAACCTGCTGTTCAATGATGAGGTAGTCTCATGCATTCACAAATCCTGATTAGGCAGCAAATGCCAATTTTCACTATGCCCTCCACAACTCCAAATGCAGCCCCTGACTTACAGAGTTGCCACTAAAGAACCAGGAGGAAACAAGAGAATCTTTAATCAAAAAGACAACCTACTCGCAAACAAAAAGTGTAAATTGATTTCCAAACCTCCTCAAAATATTTCACTATGGAAAGGAGAGAGAATGATGCTTTAATATTTTTTTAAACTTCAAAAAAATGTCAGACAACAGATTTATTTTCTTCATGTCCCTTTTATTGTATTTTATTCCTTTTTGGAGTGGAGAGATTCAATTTACAGAAGAGTGCAAGCAAATGAATAGTGAGACTTATCTCTAATACTACCAAGCTAATACTGTAACATGCTTCTGAGGGTTTTCAAGACAACTATTTCACCTTGTTTGATTGTATTATGACATTAGTATTCAGCCCACATTGGAGGAAATCAGAAAGGGCCATGTTACAGTTTCTATTGTGCTTGTTTGTGAATTGAAGCGTAAGTTGACATCCTGTAGTAGAATCAAGGAATGCAAGCAGCATAGTTCATAAACCTGCTTTTCTCAGGTTTCACCATGTTAGAATATAAATGCTGGAGGCATTTACTCAATAGGACATTCTACTCTAGTTTTACCTTCAAGAAAAAGACAACCTACCTAATTTTATTTGCTATTTTAAATATTACATTAATATCACAATGAATAGTGATTTTACAGCCATAGCACTAGATGAAAAAGAGCATAAACAGATCCACACAGCGTGTTAGAAATAACATACTTCAGACAGTTACAGTTGAAATAAGAGAATAAACAGGTCCAGCATAACCAGTAAATATGGTTGGATGTAAGAGGTGGAAGTTCAAATACTGCTTCTTTCAGATTTAGATTGGGGATTTGAACCTGAATGTTCCTGGATAATTGCCCTAACCACCTGATCACTTCTGAACACTTTTTCCCTTTCTTTCCCATTTAGATATTTGTATTATTTTCCATCAAATAAAAGTGAAAGGCTGTGATTTTATCAGTTCTAAAGTTTAATGACAGAGCTTCCGTCCCTGAATATAAGGTCTTTATTTGGTGCTAGTGAACAGTTTTTGTCTCCTGAAGTTTGTAGTTGAACTATAATTCAGATATCTCCATCACTGCATCTCTTTTATCTGTTGATATCTTACATTGAAGTCAGAATTGGTATTCAATTTTATAGCAGTATGCCTAATTTCTGATCTCAGCACAAGGCACAAGTTAATTACCTCAACATCATCATGATGTTAATATAGCACAACTTCCTCCCCCTGTGTGCCCAGGCAAACCACAGAGGTTAGCAAGTAACATGGTATTACAGTACAATGGCTTCAAGTTCTTCAGATCTTGAAGCTCCAAGTTCTTCAGAAACACTCTAGCTTTTGGATCCACAACGTTCACCTTCACTGACCTGAGATCAGTGCAGAGGATACAGTATGAGTCTGCTTAAGGCTTACAAGTGGTTCAGCTGCAGTTTCCGTGCCAGAGCAGTGCCCTATGACTGGCAGCAGGGCTGTGCTGGAAAGCAAGCTGTTGGACCGTCCAAGCCCAGAGCAATGGGACTTAGCAAGAATGATCTTGTTAATTTTCAAAGCTCACTCATACACCCAACTAAACTCTGTGCTGGGCCACTGGGAAATGGAAGGGGCCCCTGTCATCCCCCAGTTATGACCTGTGCCCTGGACACTCCCTCCCTTACAAATACTTTGTGGAGTCTTTGGCATGTACATTATGTCTAATGGAAGATATGACTCTGTGGTCCATAGAGTCAGGAAGACTATTTACTACTTTAGTAAACTGTTAAACTATTTCTCAGAAGCACTTTTCCTTGTGTGCTGATGTATACTTTGCTGCTTATCATTCCATTATTGGCATTGGAATTAACCTTTAAAATTTAAACTACAGCTGAGTAATTTCTTTCTGATTCAGAATTTTTTAGGTTTATATACACTAGAACAGAAAAAGGTATCTGTAACATATGGGTGAAAAAGTAAGTTTGTTTGATGATTGAGGAAAACCAAAAATCTTAAATACGTCTTTTGAATCCTAGTTAGCTCACAGACAAAAAATAAACCCAAACTTCTCAGAAAATGATGAGAGCTTCAGTGGTCATTGTCACAGTTATAGGTGTTCTGAGCATCTGAAGTGATTCATGTCTAAGCCTGTCTTATTTTTAACACACTTTTAGTTATTTTTTTTTTTATTATTTTGAAGATGAAAAGTATATTAAGGAACACCACATGTCTTAGAATACTACTAGGGAAATATTTGCTTTTCAGTACTCACTGGCTTGAAATAGAGAGTTTCTGAAGTTCTAATTCACAGTCTGTCTATGTAGAAAAGATGGTATTATCAGTCTGGCATGTAGGCAAATGCTGATAAGCTACCGATACAACCATCTTGCATCTGGGCCAAGAGAGTCTAGTATCTTTTTTCTGTTGTAATCAAAATTGTTTATTTTAGATAGTTCTTTAGAACAATGTTTTTAGGGACAATGGTCTTTAAGACATCTTGTAGCTAGTTTGCTTGGTACTCATAATATGTTTTATCTTGCTGATGAGTTGTTGCACATTATGCCTTACACTGGCACTTTAAATAGAGAAAATTTTAAATTTTAATTTCTTTTTTGGGATTTCTGTCTGCTTATTTTTCCATGGTAGCTCCACAGAGATCTATTCAAATTTTCTAGGTTCTATATTGAAATATCATTTATATTGGGGTAAACTGGCAACATAGTTAGTAATCTTCAATTCAGTTCATGAATCAACTTATGTACTTAACTTCCACTTCATTATCTTTGTCCCAAATAATGCCCAGCTCAGCAATCTCCCACTTGTATGGACATTTGAATTCCCATCAATAAAATATCCTGTGTGCTTGCATTTGTGCTGTTCTGCATCTATTTTACAACCAGAGTCCTGAAGGCACAAAACATTTAGGTCACTCAGGTCCTTCCAGATTTCCACATTCGACAATCCCTTCACCTATTCTTTTTTCTAAGAATATCCATCATCCAAACTCTCTCCAGTTATTCGGGTAGCCCACCGGTTCCTGCATTCCTCATCTTTATGTCCATTCTAGACTTACCTTCATGTCTGCCTGGCTTCTACCTAATTTAAAGCAGGACTTTGAAATATAGTCCTTTATAATAAAAGTGCCCTAACCGGTGCTTCATAAAAGCTGATCAAGTTCAGTAAAATAAAGATTTATGCAAGGGTGACCCATATTTCAGGCACTCCCAGACCACTTTGGTATCAAGGAAGCTGGGAAATCACTGCTTCTTCCTTTCTATTCGCTGTGAGTGCTGTCACTGAGCTTTAGAATAGAGTACACATCTGTCGAACTTGAGTGGAGACAAGTATATCTCTCCAGCCTGATATAGGTCTGATAGTTTGATCATCCCCTCTGCTAGGAATTTCCTACTGGTTGCTTTAAATGTCTCCAAACATAATTGGAAGCACTTATTATTACAAAAAAACATTGTGGAAAAAGAAATGTCAGCAGGGTATCTATTGGAATACAGAACTTTAAGTAAACAACCACTTGAAATAATAATAATAATAATAATAATAATAATCATCATCATCATAATACATTAGTATTCAAAGTACTCAGCTCTCAAGGAGTTTCTTGTAAGAAACCACATTTATTCCGTTACTGAAGTAATTGACATTTAAGTCAGATGTATCAATGCTCTTCTCTTTAACAAATCACTGCAGTAGCAAGATGAACAGTGAAATTTTTAATCATCTGCATTACCAAAACAGAACCAGCCTCTTCACAGACCAACTGGGCACCTGAGGAAAAGGGGCAATGACACTCAGGTGTGTGATCTAGGATCACTGCAGTGTGTCTACAGCTTATCTGCGTCCATTTTATACAAGCTGACAGGTAGTTTAGTAAGTGGTTCAGCAAACCTAGAACCTGAGAAACAAGAAGGATCTTGTTTCTGACAATAAAACCTTTGCAAGCAGCTAAGCAAAAGTATAGCTCACTTTCCACCAAGATGTTGCATATGAGATACAACACAAAGAGAGACTTGCATACAGTTTATGCAAAAATACTTGTGCTCTTCCCCTTTGTACTGCCTGCTGACTTGATGCTTTAAGAACTAGGCCAACCGCTGGCTTAAACTGTACTTACGAAGCAAAAAGTGAGTGCTACCACTATGACTTTGGCGTGGTTTAATTGCAAGCAAAGTTATTTAGGGTTGCTCTGCTGTATATAGTATTTTACTATGGCTAGAATGACTAACAATGACTAGGGTCCCACTGGCTTGCAGACACATAATATGGAAAGGTTGTTGAATAAATAAGTGGCCAGTCACTTCATCTATACAGCCAGTACACACTTGAGTCCAGATCACCTACCTCTGCATTTTGGATCGCATTCTAGTTCTAATTCAGAGTAAACCAAAAGATTTTGTGAGGAGAGTCAGGTCCACTCATGCCCCAAAGGGGACTGGCTCACACTCAATGCTATATCCCTATTGGCAGTACAGGTGAAGCCAACTTGAGCCACATGACTTTGGGAACCTGAGTATAGACACTAGTAGCATTACAGCTATAGCCAGCAGGAAAAATTAAACCAAACTTACTTTTAAGACTCATCTATACAAAGATGAATGAAGCAGAAATAACAGGAAGAAAGGAAGGAAACAGTAAACACCTAGGTATTGTTTAAGGTTACTTGGTAAGTAAATTAATATACTAGTCTATGCTATGTTGTGCATTCAGTATAAAAATATACAGTATTCATTCTCATGGAAAGCACAGTTCAGAAACTAGAAGTTGTCGTGTTCTTGTCAGAGTTTTTCAGCTCTTTATGTAAACATGTCTTTTAACCTGATAAAACTTCATACTGCTATTTATACACTGCAATACACAATGACATTGCATGCTTAGGGTAACTAGCCTATGGAATCATTAGCTCCATCTATACTGCTAAATAACACAGGATCAGGGACCACTAGCCCAGAAGCCAAGTGGTATAGCCTGGTTGTGTCTAATTTGCACAACACTTGACACTGGGTTTCTCCTCAGTTTCAGGTGGCTCTCACACATTAATATTATTTTGCTTATGTTTTCTACTGGACTGTGGAAATGGATAGTGCTCAAGAACTACACAGAATAGAGGGAAACAAACCACTATAGACCTATCCATGCTGCCTGTTTTGAATGGTCTTTGGCATGTGCTATTCCCAGAATTATGCTTGGGAGTCTTCTTGGAAAGTTCCAGTAAACCCAACACAGTTAAAATTTAGGTAGTATGTACAACCAATGCTCCACAGCTGAAGCACATTCCTTTTTTTTTTTTAGCGGTATAGATTTGGTCATTGAAATTATGGCTTTAATATTTTTCTGGCAGTGGAATTAAGCGTAATGAAATTGCCAGAATTCTAATTTCCATCACATCCACATTTTTAAAATGTTATCTATAATGTTGCCTTATATTTGCAGCCAAGTCCTTCAGTCTTTTGTCAGGTAAAATTCTTACTGAAGTCTTGAAGAAATTAAAAGGTAAGATCTAACTGCATAAGCAGTTGTTGAGCAGAAGTTCTGGGATTCGTCCATGGTTATCTTGCATTGATTTTCCACCCATTTTAGAAGATAGAGGAGTTTTGCAATTACTCTTACCTTGTTGTCGTGGGTTAACCCTGGCTGACTGCTAAGCCCCCACCCACTCACTCTCCCCCTCCCTCCCCAGTGGAATGGGGGAGAGAATTGGGAGAACAAAAAGCAAGAAAATTCATGGGTCAAGATAAAGACAGTTTAGTGAGTGGGGGAAGGGAGGAAAGAAAAACCCCCAAGTGATGAAAAAGCAACAAATCACCACCAGCAGACCAATGCCCACCCAGTCCCCAAGCAATGGCTCTCTTTTTAAAAAAGACGTCCGTCTGTCCCCCCCACCCAGTTTTATTTCTGAGCATGACGTTATATGGCATGGAGTATCTCTTTGGTCATTTTTGATCAGCTGTCCTAGCTGTGTCTAATTCCAACCTCTTGCCCACTCCCAGCCTGCTCGCTAGAGTCAGAGTGGGAAACAGGCAGCCTTGACACTGTACTGTTCAACAATAGTTAAAACATTGCTGTGTTATCAGCCCTCTTTTGGTCACCAGTCTAAACAGCACCATATGGACTGATGTGAAGAAAATTAACTCCATCCCAGGCAAACCCAGTACATTTGGTGTTCATACCTTTCGGTTTGCTGGGTTTGTTTTCACTTTCATTTACTCCCATTTTAATTATTGTCCTGGCAATAAGGTGTAGTGCTGCAGCATTCTATAGCCATCACTAATTTAGGGCTAGAACTTTTCATCTTTTCACATAATGTGTTCCTCACATCTCTGTATTCATTTTTCTATATTGATTTAATTTATGATAAAGTTGAATGTAAAACTTCAGACACCATCAAAATTTTTACAGACTGCTTACACTTATGTGGGCCAAATAAATGAATAGGTAGATAAGGCAGGCTGAACACACAGTTGAAAGAATCAATGAGCTTCCCCTGCCTAGAAAAATTACAGTCTTACAAAAAGGATCTTATTGCTCAAATATATAATGTAATTATTTCAGCAACAAATTTCTTAGAACTCAGATACTCAATTCCTCTTGTCAGCTATACTTACCTCCTGGAAACAAAAACCCTTACAAATTTAAAGTTTGTAAATGAAATTGCTTTTATTCTTTGCCTTTTGTATGCCTAACTACTGAAACTAAAAGTGACATAACTGACATCATGTAATAAACCATTTTCTGAGCAGGTGGCTTGGAAATTGTACTAAGACTATTCTTATTAGCCCTGAATGTAATACTTCCAGTAAATTTACTGTTAATATTTGCACTGTAATATCCAAAATATTCCTTTTTTCCCCCACAAAATAACTGTTCAACTTCAGGAATATCACATCCTTGTTAGAAAAATTATACATAAAAGTATGCCACTGCCTTTTTTCTAATCAGGGGCTAAAGTACAGCATAATTGCCTAAATGGTTCCTGACAATCACATACTTTCTGAGCAAGAACTGAAATGTAGGTAATATTTTTAGACAATCTACAGCTCTATGGCTATTACTTTCTCTCAGTACAATGCATTAGGTAATTAACGTTCAATGTTTTGAAATGGTATTATTACCTTAATATTAGAATTGAAATTTCTCACTAAACATATTCTTTATTCTCTTGGATACTGCATCTGGGAATGCCTTTTCTTTTCCATACTGCAAGCTCCAGTTCTACGGCTTTGTCTATAAAGCAAACTATTCAACCCATGCATAACTTCATTAAAATCTGAGAACTCCATAAAGATACAGGATTCTTGCTTAAGAAATGAAATTGCAAAGTCAGAATGAGAGTTCTTACCTGGCCATGTTCTGTTTAGAATCTTGTCTTAGATCACCATGATTAAATTACTATTTTACATTTCAGGCTGAGGGAAAAAAATAGGTATCAGTATAGTAAAAGGAAAAAGAATGTTTAAAAATTATTAATTTTCATATTGAAGATTTCCTCTTGGATAACAGGCTAGAGGTAATTATGCCTTCCTTTCTGTAAGATTTGGGGTTTATGTTTTAAATTCCTATTATTTCATGTAAATTTCCTGAGAACATCTGCCTATTCAATTCAGAACTTCAGCTATTGTTCCATTCTTCAAAATAAAAGCTTTGTGATTCAGCAGTATTATCTAACTACAGGCTATTACTCAATTATCTCTGTTGTTAAGTCATGGAACAGACGTTTTTTTAATTACTTGCAATATTTTTTTGAGAAATGTTAGTGTGGCTTTAGGGAAAAGTACAGGACAAAAGTACAGGACAAACTTTATGTTCTATATAATTCAGTAAAAATGCCTTTTATTGTAATAAAATGGACCTAAAATTAGTTGAGCCCTTTAATGATACAAAGTGTTCTGCATAGGTCAATGGATATTTTAGCGGTGATGCAATTGGTTAGTTCAAATAGAATAGTGGACCTTTCGGCCCAAATCTTCCAATTTGCAGCCAACACCCGTGTCCCTGTAAAGCCTTACTGACTTCACCAATATTTATAATTTTTACTTTTATTATAAATTAAGTAAGCTTTGCTTCTGCTTGCAAAATTTTAAGGGTACATTTAAGGTGTGTTCTCTGAAGAGAATGCCAGCAGTATCCAAGAACGGGCCCTCAAGGTGTGGAAGGTTTTAAAGGCTGATGGCTTCACATCACACTGCAGATATCAAATGCAAGATCATGAGACCTTTATAAAACAAGTATGGTTTTGATTAATAAAATAAATCAAACTAAGTGTTATTTTATGACCTTTAACCACTATTCAGGGAAAGCTAATGCTGTTGGCTGACAACAAGACAATCTTTCCTGTAATGGCAGCTATTAAATCCATGAGAAATCAAGTCATTATCAAATTCATACCAATTAATCTGATACCTTGGTTAAGTGGAACTAATATCCTGCTTTGTTACCAGGACCCATAATAAAACATAATAGCTGTACTAGGGGTCAATTTAGTAGTAAACCCAAGGTTTTATGTCCAAATTTCTTTGCTTTTTGTTATTTGCGTTCCAATATAGTTTTAATTAAAAACAACTTTCCTGTTCCAGTTTTATGATATCCATGATAGTTTGCAAAAAAATTAAGTAAATGTGTTGTGGTCTTTTAGAGCATCTGACATTAGTGAAAGTTAATATCATGAACGAAATACTATACAACAAATGCTCTGGAAATAAAGCATCAGCTGAGAAGAAAATGTCTAACAGATAAATTGTTTCAGAATGTAATTCTTTGTCACATCAAGGCATATATGTAAATTATAATGATGTGTTTCTGAAGGAAGGAGTATTTCAGTGAGGAGAAAATTAAGAAGAATCCAGCCAGCAAACCAGTGTTACATCACATCTTAGGGAAATTAACTGGACACTGCCAAAGATGCTGTCTTTATAGAACTTGTTTAAAGATCTTATAACATTTCACTAGAAGGAATTCTTACAAGGAAGGTTAGTGAAAGTCATACTAGAAGCTTAGTTGAATTTGCACTGAACAATATTAAATTGTTTTAATATGCTTACAGGATTATATAGCTAAAATAAAAAATATCCATCAGCCTTCAGATATTCAAATATCCACTCAATTTCTCTCACCATCTGATGTGTTAGTGGCACCCACTTGCTACCTCATGTAAGTTATAAAATTTTGCCAATGAATAGACTATATATAATGATTTTACTCATAGATGGTTATGTCAAGGTTCCATCCTGACATAAGTCATGGAAGGAACAGCTCAACAACCAGGTCTTAAGGCTATGTCAGGTAGTCCAAAGGGCTGCTATGGGTTTAGATTTTTGGTTCGTATATTACTGCCCACTTTTCTCAGATTGCAACACTGAGGAGTGTTAACAAAGGGAACAGCAGCTCTTAGTGGTATGACATGTGACTCCTTGATGAATACCTAAAAATCCAAGAGCTGACTGAGGATAGTAAAGGTAAAAAGCTTTACTGTGCAGATGGGCAGGAGGAGGATAGTGTGGAATTTCTTTCTTATGTCCAATCTAAACCTACCCTCTTCCAGTTTAAAACCACTGCCCCTTGTCCTGTCACTACAGACCTTGTAGTCTCTAGTCATCTCCTTGTCATCCATATGCCTTGCCACAGCTTCTAGAAGGATCTGTTCCATGATCTTACTGGGCACAGAGGTGAGGCTGACTAGTTGGTGGTTCTTTTTACACTTTTTAAAAATCAGTGTGATGTTTCCCTTTTTCCAGTCACTGGGGGCTTCACCTGATTGTAATTGCTTTTAAAATATGATGGAGAAAGGCTTAGCTACCACATTGGCCAAGTCTTTCAGGACCCCAGGATGCATCTCATCGGGTCCCCTGGACCTGTGTGTACTCAGGTTCTTCAGATGGTCTCAAACCTGATCTTCTTTATGATGGGGGGGGACTTAATTTCCCCAGTCCCTGCCTTGAGATTCAGGGACTCAAGAGATGTGGGAAGAACAATTGCCAGTGAAAACTGAGGCAAAAATTTCTTGAGTACCTTAGCCTTCACCATGTCAGTTGTCACCAGATCCTCTGTCTCATTTATCAGGGGAGGGGCAGAGGGAGGTGTACAATTTATTTTGTCTTCCTTTTCTGACTAATGTACCTGTAGAAGCCCTTTTTCTTCACGTCCCTTGACAAATTTAGCACCAGCTGTGCCTTAGCTTTCCTGATCCTATCCCTAAACTCCTGGGCAGTATCCCTACATTCTTCCCAGGATGTGTTTCCCTACATTCACTGCCTAGGCATTTCCCTCTTTTGTTTCAGTTTGATTAGGAGGTCCTTACTTGGCCATGCTCATTTCCCGTCTTCCTTGCCTGATTTCTTGCACATGGGAATCAATACTTGAGCTCTAAGAAAAATGTCTTTAAACAGCTGGCAGCTCTCTTCTGCTTTTTTATCCCTGAGGGCAATTTCCCACGGTGTCTCATCCACCAGATCCTTTAAAAAACTGGAAGTTCACTTTCCCAAAGTTTAGGGTCTTGATTATATTATTCACCTGGCCTATTTCCCTTGAGATCATGAATTCCGCGAGGCTATGATCACTGCAGCCTGGGATACCACCAATCTTGACCTCTCCAATAAGTTCCTCTGTATTGGTGAGCAACAGATACAGTAATGCACCTCCTCTGGTTTGGCTTTCTATCAACTGGTTTAGAAAGCTATGCTCAATGCATTCCAAGAATCACCTAGACTGCTTGCAGCTTGCTGTGCTGCTTTTCCAGCAGATGTCAGGTGGCTGAAGTCCTCCAGCAGGATCAGGGCCTGTGAGCATGATGCTTCCTGTAGTTGAAGTAAGAACACTTCATTGACATCCTCCCCTGGATCAGGCAGCCTTTACTAAACACCAGCCACGAGGTTTCCTTTGTTGTCTTGGTCTCTAACTTTCACTCATAAGCTCCCGACCTGTGCCTTGCTGTTTTTCAAATACAATTCTGTGCAATCAATCCAGTATTTTATGTAGAGGGCAACCCCCCCACTTTTCCTTCCTTGCCTGTTCCTCCTGAGCAGTTTATAGCTATCAATTGCAGCACTCCAATCATGTGATTCATCCCACCAAGTTTCAGTGATAGTGATCAGATCATAGATTTCCAGCTACACGATGGATTCCGTCTCCTCTTTGTTACCCATGGTGTGTGCATAGGGTATATATATATATGTGTATAGGGATGCAGTTGGTTGGACCGTTGACTGTCTCACCTTTTTGGTGGAACCTTTTTGGAGGGTTGGGGGGCATTTCTCACTACTGTGGTAGGTGCACTCATCCACTCTGTTGCTTGTGAGTACACAAGTGTCATGACTTTACACTCCACCCACCAAGTTCATTAGTTTAAAACACAATTCACTAAGTCAGCCAATCTTCCAGAAAAGATTCTCCTTCCTCTTCCAGATAGGTGGATCCCATCTCTCCCCAGTAATTTGTATTTGTCAAAGAATGTCCCATGATCATAGAAGCTAAAGCACCATATGACACCAGCCACAAAGCCTGGTGTTGATCTACATGATGTGTTGGCTTCTGCCTGCACCTCTATCTCTGACTGGCAAGATAAAGGAGAAGATCCCTTGGGCCCATGTCCCCTTCACTTGTGCCACCAGGGCTCTGAAGTCCTGATTGATCTTGCCCAGGTTATGTTTTACCATGCCATTGGTGTCCACATAGAAAAGAAGTAGGGGATAGTGTCTGTGCTTTTAACCAGTTGTGGCAGTCTCCCTGTGACATCCTGGATCTCAGTTCCTGGCCAAGCATCAAACTTCCTTTGACTGTATATTAGGCCAGCAGATGGGTGCCTCACTGCCTCTCAGCAGAGTCGCCCACTACTAGCACTCCCCATTTCCTTTTGCATCTTTTAGTTTGTGCAACTGGTGAGGTCTCCTCCAGCCTATGCCCGAGTGACTCCACCACAGCACAACTTGTACAGGTGAAGCTTGCACTCTCCTCCACCCAGGAGCGTGGGGTAGTTTGCAGTCTTCCACCTGGGCAGCAGCTTACCTGATAGGAAGCTTTGTCTGCGTGGCCACCTCCACTTGTCCCAGGCTAGCCTGGCTAGGTAGATGGCCCCCAACTGCTGCAGAGCACAGCCCTCACCTGGTCTCCACCACTATGCTTCTGAAGATCTCAAAGCACTGCCTAATAAACTTTGCTAATTCCCTGGAGACCTCAAGCTGCTGGGTAGGTTTGCACAAGCAACAGCTAGCTGGGGCGACCGTCAGGGCTGCAGCCTAAGCCTGCAGGTGGGCAGAGCAGGCAGCAACCTGACAACTGGCAGAATGCACTGCCCTTCTTGCACAAACTGCCGTGCCACTCTTCTCAGACGCCTCTCCCAGTTTGTGTGCTGCTCCCAGTCACTGGCACTCCCCAGGGACCAGTTATATGCAGTTTCCGATGGTTTGAACTGGCTGTGGGGACAGCCAGCCTCCAAAGACCTCACAAGCCTTGCACTCTTCTCAGCATGCAGCAACAACTGCTGCTGCCAACTGCTGCCACTGCTGCTACTGCTTCTGCTAGCATGGAACTAAAGCACAAAACAAGAGATACTGTAGAGCTGGAAGTATTTGATTTAAACTGTTTTTGCAGGAGTTACTTATGAGAAATAACAGCAACAAAATTAAATTCAGTTTTACTGGTTATTTTTAGCAATGGCAAGGCACATCAGAAATGTCTCAAAGTGCAAAATTAATGTAATGTAAACATGCGATTAGGTTCTTTTTAAACCAAAATAAACAACCACTAAAACAAAGAGTATTAATACTTGTAAACAACTCAGAGATTCCATAGGATAAAAGCAACTATACAAATGTAAATTGTTATGCTTATCACAATTCTGGCTAACATAAATTCTATGCAGAATGCTACTACTAAGGCATTTTTAATAAAACTATAGTACCTTTTTAAAAAAAAAAATAATCTTACCCAATTAGTCAATGTGGATTTTGGACAAAACAAGTATTACCTGTATCCTAAGATGTGTATTTTAGAATACATGATAAATCTTCCAGTAAATGATCCATTATACAAGTCTTGCAGTTAATCACAGGGCTCTCTATAGCCACAACATGAGAACAGTCCCACGGCTACTGTTGTGCCACCTAATGGAGAAGGCACAATCAGTGCCAGCCAGGGCTACTGAAGTGAGGGAGTTACGCATTTTAGCTTTCTTAAACAGCTACCTTCTATCTTCCATCTGGAAAACCTGTATGTCAATCAGTCATTAATTTCTATACATTCTTCCTCAAATAGCAGCATTTTAAAAAGATGCCCATGGTTCTGCTTTAGCCATCTGTACACCTGCATAAAGGCTTGACTCAGCTCAACCTTTTAGTTTTACTTCAATTGACTTTAAAATGCACTTAAAGTGGAATCTCACATGCTTTACTGACTTGGCAAGTAGAGATGCACTGATATATACACAAAGTTTCACTCGCTCTCAGTTACCACTGTCTAAAACCGTTTCATCTCCCACCATATGTGCTCAAAGCACACTAGAAAGAGTCAGACCACACTGACTGTATTATAGCTTGTTTCTAAACCTCTGCATTTAATAATGTTAAATATTTTGCTAGTAAAACTGCATAAGAAAGCTAAGCTTCAGTGCAAAATAAACCCAACAAAAACTCCCAACATGTACGGCTGAGTTATAAGCCCATGGAAGTACGGAGTTACAACAGAAATGCTGACACAGTCTTAACCACAGCTATGTGAACCCAGCAAACTGTAATTGTTCCCATTATTAAAGACTTGAACTGGCTGCATGTTTCACAGAACTGATTTTGCAATCTGGTTGTAACTCTTTTCTTAACTCCGGTTTCAAAATGTTCCTGATTACAGAAAAAGATTCTTTGTGGGTTTTTTTTTCTGTATCTAGCACTCACATATTTCCTGTGGTACAGCCTGATCTGTTGTCAGTGCTTGATATTATTTCATTGTTAATATCACAGATTGCTACCTCTTCTCTTTGAGAACACAATAGTGTCATTGCACTAATAAATTTCTTTCCTCTCATACCTGAGGTTCAGGTTCCTTGGTCACTTCTAGCTCAGACACATTACATGTTCACCTTTTTCACCTACTAAAGGATGCAAGAGATTGCATACACCTCCTTTCCTACCCAGCATCTGCTGCTTACAACATGAGCAGCCGAGTAGAGGAAAACTAGCCATTCTGAAACCACAATTTCTGCATATATGCAAGTGGTTAGAGAGGTGAGGAAAAGGGACAGAAATGGATAGAACTGCATATGAACACCAGCACAGGTTCTGTGATACTCTTTTGAGCAACCTTACTGAGCCAAGTGTAAGGCAAGCACAGATTATTTCTCCCTTCTTTCTGCAGCAAAGAGAAAATAGATACTGTGTGTAGGAATCTGCTTCTTGCTTTTCACCTCAGGAAACACAGCTATGTACAGGCAAGGTTTCTGGCAGAGTCAGAACTAGCTCCTTAATGTGTGGAAACACCAGTTCCTTCGATTTATGAAATATCTGAGGTGACACATCTAGGATGACCTTTTTCTCACATCAGTGAATACTCACTTAAGAGTGTCCTATGAGTGCCCACAAAGATGATACTGAGTTATTTAGTTTGCTGAAGCAGTAATTTTTGTATTTTAATTTGGTACAAAATAGAAATGGTGTGTTCTTCTTCTAAAGTATTACTGTTAAATCATTCTTGGGAGCATTTTGGTTGTAAAATGTTTTCAGCTTGTTTCTTATGTTACAGTCATATTTTATCACTAGACATAGCCCCCAGTGTGTTATTGAAGAGTATTTCCCTTTCCTGTTTGTCATAGAGAGTTGATCCAACTCCCACTACACTTAATGGGCATCTGTCAGATTTAATCTGAGTTGATTCAAATCCGTAAACAGCAGTCCTGGTCACTGCTGTCCAGCACTACGTTGTATGCAAGCAAATAATTTTCATTTAGATAAGCAACTACTGTGCAACGTCATTGCAAATCTTTACATGTAACATGAAAAAAACAGTGCAACAAGTTTTGAAATTATGTAATATAATCTGTGAAGTAAACTGAGGAATTGTAATTTACAACAGCTAAGAATATGTTCTTCAGTAACTCTGTGCACCAAGGAATTACTCATGCATTTATCACAAAATGCCAGAAATGTTGTCTGACAGTTCAGGTCACCTCCCCCAAATGTCTTCCCCAGCAAGCATCCTTGCGTTTCTTTTGTGATGTGAGAGCTAAGTATCTACCCACCTGGCCTTTTTATCAATGTATAAACTCCATCCAAGACAAAACACTTGAGGAAATGATGAACTAGTTCTCAACTGAAGAATTTCCGGTGAAGGTGGTGTCTCCATTAGAAATGTCACCTGTGTAAATAGCAGAATAGCCTAAGCGAACTTGCTTTTCTTAGGCACCTTTTGTAGAGGTCCTGCAAGTCATCCAGGCTTAATAATAACATCAGCCTTTAACTCAGATTACTAATGTGAGTTTGGCAGTACCAACTGTTACTATAGTACAGAGTTTAGAGAATCATATAACAAGCTTGAGCCCGACTGTAAAATACCAAGGTGCCAAGTCTTGGAAATGCAACACAAGAACATGACATTGTTTGGAAGCTCTAGAAATCTTGGTAAAGCTCTTTATATGACATGATTAGTATCACAGAAATTCTGGGGAACAAATTTTTTATTTGGATTGTTGATATTCCAGGAAAGATAGGTAAGGAAAGAAATACTGTGTATATTTATCATGTTTCTGTCTAGTGTTTATTAAGAGTTGAGAGGCTAATATTCTTTGTCCTGGCAAAAGAGAAGACAAGAAGGATGGAATAATGGCAGTAATCCATACAATTTTTTGTTGTAGAGTTCCATGAAGCATTTCTTAGCCTATTCAAAAGTTAGAATGTGGTGGCAGAAGAGAATTTTATGCAAGATCTCGTCTAATCTCACAGTTGTACGATTTTGCCTCCCTTTCATTTTGTGTTAGCATGAGTGGAGTACCTTTTGTATCTACAACACAATAGACTACATCAGGTGTGTTTATGCAATATATTTTATGCCATTTGCTAACATTTCACTAGTGGTTGTTTACTGCAGAGATACAATATTTTAAAAACCGTCTTCAAAACAGAAAAATGGAGAGTCTCTTCGTTAAATAATGATAATAGAATTACACAGAAATTATTATATCCACATTTTAAAAAGCATTTCACCTATACCCTTTCTGAACATCAGCCATTTGTTGCTACATTTACTGCTTAATTTGCAGTGCAATCAGATTCTGAAATGTTCTACATGGTAATTGTCTCAGCCTGATGATAAAGACAGCATACTTTCATACTGTATACTAAATTATACTTTTAAAAAGTTTGAGTTAACTTTTTCAGAGGTTGTGATGTCAGAGATTGAAATATATGATTTTACAGTGTAGCTGAGTGATTAACATTAGGGCCTGAATGAAGGCTGTGCAAAGACTTCTAAAATTCTGAACTACTGCAACACATCCATGTGGCATATATTCTCTTGTAATTACAAATCACCATCTTCCTAGTGCTAAGCCAAACATAAAAATCAAATTTCAACATATTTATCACTTTAAACAAGTGGTTTTAAAGCCTGTGTAAGCCTAGACTCAAATCCATGACACAGACCAATTATGTTTCTTATATCAGAGGATTATCTTCCCAATTAAAAGGAAAAGAAAAAGGTCAGGGTATTTTTAGAAACCTGGTTAATTGATTAAACTGCTGGCCAACTGCTACAGTCTTACTCAGCTCCCTCCAGTAAAACTATCAGCCTTTAATCACAACTCATTTGTCTGAAGAGTTAATATACAACTAGCTTTACAATGCTATTCTTCACAACTGATTTCATGTGCTGACACTTTTTGGTCGCAACTTCATTTTGAGATAACACCAAATGTGTTCAAAAATCAGTTGAACAATTTAATTTCATGATACTAGTGGAAAAAAAAATAACATTTCTTAATTCAGGTTATAATAATGAACTGTAAAAAGTGTAGCTCTTTATAAACGTAGCCTGAAGACAAATGGTAGGATTCCTCTTCAGAGAAAAAAAAAACTGAAATTGAGTATCTACATCTTTAACAGGAGTCTAAGTGCTCATTATGGTAAATAGAAATTTGAGGGGAAGATAGTGGTGCAGTTGCCTTAACACATGTGTCAGTACTGTTTTATATACCATAAAGTATGCCCCTGGCCTCCAGCTGCAGCTTCAGTATAGGCTTGCCATAGGACCTGTGTCATAGGTCCCACTTTGTAGGTTCCTTAGATACACCAGGGCATATAAATAATGTTTAATATTTCTACATTAACATAGTGATATTATTACTTCTTAAAGCTACATTTGTACCTGATAAATAAAATGTTTATCCAGACACAGGCTTTTCTTAGCCTTTAATAGGATTTCATTCACTTACAAATTTATTTTTCTTATCTTTCTATCTTTTCAGAGAACTTGGGTGTTCTGGCGCTTTTAAAAGGAATGTATATGTTAAATATCTGTTATGTGAAGTAATTAATTGGCATTGAATAGCCATGCTGAGCAGAGAACTGGAGATATGCTACTTGACCTCATATACAAAAAAAGGATTTGGAAATGTAACAAAAATATCTTTTCTGTTTTCAAATGTCATGTTTACTTGTGGGTTTTTTTTTAAAAGAAATTATAAATACTTATCTTTGAATCAATAAATATTGACCTTTTAATGAGAAACCCTCTCTGACAGTGCTTGTATTTTGGCTATATTTTAAAATTACATTTTAAACATTTTATCAAAAAAAATCTGTCACAGAAAAAATCATCAAAAAGTCTATGTGATATTTTTGAAGTTCCAATAAAAACATTAAAGTAAATTGATCAGGTTTACTGAAAGCTCTGTACCTGATTTATTTACAAGTCCTGCAAATCAGAGGGAGACTATTGCTAGAGTATGTTTCATAGGACTCTTTAAAAACCACAGAAATTTGATTAAGTTAAAAGAAAAAATACAATAGTCACGTTCATTACTTTATCTGGCAAAAATGTGTGTGGACTTAGCAGGAAGGGGGAATTGGATAGTTTATGATCTTAAGTAAGAATATCCTTTTACTGAAAGATCAACTATTTAAGTAACTTTCTGTAGGTAGTATATGCATTCAGGATCTACCCTTTAGATGTAAGACCTGATACTGAGGCAGACTAAATTTTCCCATTCCTCCTGAAAGCTCCCACTTTATGAATATTGTTTGAAACACATTGCTCAAATCCATTGTGAGTAAACTGAATGTAACCCTCTATTCCTTTCTGCATTTGAGTTTTACCTGAAAAAACTGTGCTACTGCTTCATTTAGTGATACGATGATGGACACAAACAAGTGGCAGGGCAAGGGTAGTGACTCATGGCATGATGTGTTATTGTTAGTTATTTGACTGGCACTAATAAAGAAACTAAGATCCCTCAGTAAACCTGTCTGAATATACTGTACCAACTAGCTAGGCATCAAATCAACTTCTCTATTTTTAGACCCTTTACCTTAAATTTTGTCAGTTTATCTGCTTCATGGATTGCGCTTATTTCTTAGGAGGAGTACTATTCCCTTTTGTCCATGTAACACAGCCAGTATATGCAATAATAAATAATAATAAAAAATAAATATAAAAATTACAGGAAATTGAGGGGTTACAGCTTATTTGGCATAATATTAATTTCAAAGAGATGGCTGACGTATATGCAGATTGGATTAAAGCTGCTGGCAGCTCTTTCTTGGAGAGGGAGCTGTGGATATGGTGTGCTAGAGAAGGTTGTAGATCCTGCTGTGCCTACATATCAGATTCTCCACCCTCACCATGCGTGGCTGAAAACCTTAAAAACCTATCCTCAAGCTCCTCTTCAGTAATGATGTGCTGGAAATCAATTACTTGCGTATTTATGTTGGCTGATGGGGAATTATCCATTGCTTCAACTAATATGAATAAGGATAATAATCAATAGCAGTGCTTGATAATTTGTGGTGGAATTTTGTGAGGAGGAAAAGTAGTATTAATCATTCAAATCTATATAGGATTGCTGAAAAAATATTTACATATCTATGCCTCTGTATACCTCAGTATCTCAAGAGATGGCAAATATAGACATGAAAAAATTAGAAATAAAATATTTTAATTAGAATTTAATAATTACTTCAAACGCTGCCCCCTTCTTTTTCCTCCAAAATCTTCTTCCATCAGTTTTCTGATTTCAATTTCTATGTAGTATATTTTTAAATTTTAATTAATTTTTAAAATTTTGTTTGTAAAATTGTAAACTTGTAGAGTTGTAAAACTCCTGTGGATCAGTTTGAGTTAATTGGCATTTGGAAGAAAATAAAAGAAATGCCACTCTATTCCATTGCATACTGAAATTATCATGGCTGGGAATCCCCAAAGCAGTCCCAAGCATGAAATAATTTCTCCCCCTTCAGGGCCATGTGCTCAACTGAGCCATTCCCCTCTTCCTCCTCCTTCCATCAACTTGCTTTCCTTGAAAGCATACATAAAGGACTAAGAGATTATTCTGAAAATTCCCAAATGTTGTTTTCTTTCATGTTAATTTAGTAAACACTTTTTTTGCCTTTTGGAACTAATGGGAACTTCAATCTTATGTAAATCTGAGCTAGGCAGATCCATTTAATTGCAAGGGCAGAAAGCAGAAGTCTGAATTGTAATTGTTAATGTTATGTAAGGTTCCTTAGAAGTAAGTGAACATGAAATCTTGACACATGTTGCATGATTAGGGTTCACAGATTTTCTGGAATTCACAGACTTTCTAGCAAATCAACGTACGCGTTTACTTGCTTCACCTGAAATTAAAAAACTCTCTTGAAACATTAAGCTGTCACAATCAAGGCAGGCTCAAATCACAGATCTTGATTGCTCTACTTAACACATCTTTTCATTTGCTCCAGTTTATCTTTGCATATCCTATTCTGTGTGATTAAATACTCTTGATCATTCAAGAGCTCATGCTGAGCCGTATCATCTCACACAAAGCATCACAGAGTAAAGCTATTCGGGATCAACACTCACAGAGAAAGCACTTGCCCCAAATTCACCTTTTTCTGTTATATGTAGGCCTCTGGAGGCAACATATTTTCAAATCAAGACATAAAAAAGGGTTTTTTTAACTAACACTAGCAATTTATAGAAACAAGCACAGTGCCCATTCTGAAAATATTTCAGCACAATGGTTTTGTCAAAGGTCAGGAAGGGAGATTTAACCTTCTTTTGTAGCTGAAAAGTTATATTCTTATACTTCTTACTTGCCTTGACTTAATTCTTTCTCAGTGAGAAGGAAGGCCAATGAGCAGTAAGTTCACAGAAGCAGCCAGAGGATTTTGTCAAAAATATACTTTGAAGGTGATCTTGGTTTATTATTCTAGTGAGAAAGCTCCTGTTCAGGTTTTGTGTTTCTTTGCTTGGTTTTGGGGTTTTTCTTGTTCATTTGTTGGTTGGTTTGTTTGTTTGTTTTAATAGGATTGCCTTTCTTTGAGTGTCTTTTATTTATTTATGCATTTCATGTCATGTAAGCATTAATAGAAGTGGGGCATGAAATGGAAATGGATCAAGACCTGAAGTTTAGGGCAGCCTCTATCCACTAAGCCTGGTCACCCGTGGCTGGCAACATGGCTTTTGCATTTCTGCCAGGCAGCAGGACAGCTTTCTCAGGAGGGGCAGAAAGGGACAGAGCTTCTTCTCTTCTAGAAGAGGCTTCTCCACCACTGGAGATGTGACCTCGGATGTGACAACTCTGGCTTCACAAGGAGGTGTTTACATTTTAGGATCTTAAGTGCTTAAGTATGATAGTCAATATTTCCTCCATGAATCATCTTTCTTTACCATAGCTCTTTTTACAGCTTGCCTTAGACAGCATTGTAACAGCATTTTTTAATAATTTCATTTTCTAACACCGCCTGCCTAAAATGAGACACCTGCTCCACATATATTTTTCTGTTCCTCTTCATTAGGTTTTTTCCTGCATCTGTTTCCTATATTATTACAAAAAAACTATTTTCTTTATCAAGATTTTTCAAAGTTTTTAAATAAAACTCAAATATTTCCCTCTTATAATTGTTGTAGTAGATATATGTTTTCCTTACAGAAAGTAATGTCATTAAAACCCCCTTCATTTTTGCTTTGTGGCACATTCTTTTCTTGTAAATAGTGCAAATATTATATTGAAATCTACTTTTCATAATTTGTTCTCTGATCCAAAATCTGTTTTTAATATACTTATGAACGCCCCCTTTTTCTCAGACTTCTAGTTTCTCTTTCACTAAATTAGGATTAAAATCTTCATTTTAATTTGCTGGTGCATAATGAGTAGGGAAACAGATGTTTTCTTTTTAAGATGAAACCTCATTACTGTATCATGAGTGACGCTTGTAGTGGAGTGATGGTATAACACTAACAGTCTTTTTGGTTTTCTTTGCATTGATTTCATTTTCATCCAGACACATTTCCTCATTGTTATAACTGAAAAAGTGATTTTTCAGTGGCCAACCAATGCTTCTCACTATTGTTTGGTGCCACTAAACAGTTACAGTTAAGTTAAAGATTAGAATACTGATAATTTGATCAAATATTATAAATATCAGGATGATGTAATTTAGACTTAGATTTCCAAAGCAACTTATAAAACTTTCTAAGGCAGATCTGAGAATTTAAACCTTAGTTCATACTTGTACTGTTCCCTATTAAAATTTAGAAAATCTATTTTTCAGAACTTAGAAAACTATTTTTATGTTAAACTTATGGGACAAAAAACACAGTCCCAGTCATTTAAATTGAAACCCCACAATCTCCCCTTTCAAATTTAGTTTTTGTTTGTTTCACATTAAAGGAAGTAAGTAAGATGAAAAGTATATGTGCCATTTCCTTTGGATTATACTGACCATAAAAAACACGGGTGCAAAAACGCAGATATGTTTAAACTGCAAACTAATGTCACTGGTGATGACTTGAGGGGTTATAATACCAAATTCAGAGTACAGTACAATCAGCCTGCACTGATTTTTGCAGAATGCTAAATAGAGATTGGTTGAAACCAGGGAATTTGCACATGCATTAAAACCACTACAGGTTTCAGAGTATTTCAAACTGGGGCTAGGATCTTATCAGCGAGAACTTGTAGTTCTAGCTTCTGCATTCCCACTGCATTTAAATTAAACATACAGAAATGTAATAGCCCATGATGTGAAATAGATACTGATAAACAATATGCAAAGGCATTTTTCTGACCTGAGTCCCATAGATCCCATAATCTATGTAACAGACTGAAAGCAACGTGCATTTCTGCAGAAGAATTAGCTAGCTATATTCTAAGAATGTGTATCTTCGAATTGTATCCAACTCACAATCAGCAGATATTTTAATCACAATTTAGATATTTAGTTTATATAATCTGAGAGTTGAACCAAAAATCGTGGTTTGGGTTTATTTTTCTTCAGTCTCCTATTGGAAGAATTGTCTTTCCAGCTTAGTCAAACTGCATTCTACTGATAAGGGGGAATATGAATGACATGTTTCAGTGGAATCTTATATGAACAGAGAAACAATGCATTTTCTTGGGATATTAACAAAAAAATCAAAATTAAATCTATGAAAAACTTTATGTGTAAAACCTGACTACCTGCAACATTATACATGGAACCTTGTATATAAGGATACTCAGGCATCCTATAAACCTATTTCAAGTTTGTAACCTGAGTTTCTGAAAGAAGAATATAGTCCCTTAAACCAAAGACCCCAGGGAGACAAATATTTTTACCTGTCTATATGATTTTATCCATGCATGTGTATACATGTTAATATATAAATAGCTAGACAACTAAAAGGCCCATTTCTGATTAAAACTCCATTTTTGGCTCTCCTGGTCTTTTAAGTACTCTGTAGCATGATAAGCATATGCATCGTTAAAAAAAAAAGAAAGGAATGATTAAATAAAAAACTGACAAAAAAGAAGAAGTTCTGTTTGAGTCAAAGAAGGGAGTAATGTGCATGCAACTGGGGTAGAAAAATAATTAAATGGTAGCTGAAAGATGGATATTTACAGATAAGTGGACACCGCTAGACGAGGAATGTTCTATACACTGTAAGCACATTAGAATCAAAGTAATGTTATCTGTGTGCTAAAATACATTTGCCTGACCATCAATATCGATTTTTCTTAGTAGATCAACAGTTTAGACACTGATATAAGCTTCCAGGCACGAAAACATTTTACATGTTTATGCTAAAAAAAGTACTTTAAACAACATGTTTTTGGCTGAAAAGAAACATCCTTTGTGTTATGAACCCATCACCAGAGAAAATGGTCATGAGAATCCAAAAATAACATGGACTAAATACTGACATTTTCTTATCCAGTTGTAGTTTCCAAACTGAGGGAAATAAAAAGAAATAAGCAAAGAAAAAAAATCCCACAAAGTGGGATGTACTCAACCACATCTTTGCCTCAGTCTTCACTGGTAACCTCTCTCTTCACCCCTCCTGAGATGATGGACCACAAGATGGAGACCCCGGGGGTAAAGCCCCTCCCACTGTAAGAGAAGATCAGGTTCGTGACCACCTGAGGAACCTGGATATATACAAGTCTATGGGACCTGATGAGATGCATCCCAAAGTCCTGAGGGAATTGGCTGATGTAGTTCCCAAGCCACTCTCCATGATATTTGAAAAGTCATGACAGTCAGGTGAAGTTCCTGGGGACTGGAAAAAGAGAAGCATTGTGCCCATCTTTAAAAAGGGTAGAAAGCAGGACCCAGGGAACTACCGACCTGTCAGCCTCACCTCTGGGCCTGGGAAGATCATGGAACAGATCCTCCTAGAAGCTATGCTAAGGCACATGGAGGACAGGGAGGTGATTGGAGACAGCCAGCATGGCTTCCCCAAGGGCAAGTCCTGCCTGACCAACCTAGTGGTCTTCTATGATGGAGTGACGGCATCAGTGGACAAGGGAAGAGCTACGAATGTAAACTCTCTGGACTTCTGTAAGGCCTTTGACATGGTCCCTCACAACATCCTTCTTTCTAAATTGGCGAGATACAGATTTGATGGGTGAACTGTTTGGTAGATAAGGAATTGGTCGGATGGTCGCATCCAGAGGGTAGTGGTCTATGGCTCGATGTCCAGATAGAGATGGGTAACAAGTGGTGTCCCTCAGAGGTCCGTACTGGGACCAGTATGGTTTAACATTTTCATCAATGACATAGACAGTGGGATCATGTCTACCCACAGCAAGTTTGCAGATGACACCAAGCTGAGCAGTGCAGTTGACACGCCAGAAGGACGGGAGGTCATCCAAAGGGACTTAGACAAGCTGGAGAGGTAGGCCTGTGAGAACCTAATGAGATTCATCAAGGCCAAGTGCAAGGTCCTGCACATGGGTGGGGGCAACCCCGATACCAATACAGGCTGGAGGGTGAAGAGATTGAGAGCCGCCCTGCGGAGAAGGACTTGGGGGTACTGGTGGATATAAAGCTGGACATGAGCCAACAATGTGCGCTCACAGCCCAGAAAGCCAACTGTATCCTGGGCTGCATCAAAAGAAGCATGGCCAGCAGGTCAAGGAAGGTGATTCTCCCCCTCTACTCTGCTCTGGTGAGACCCTACCTGGAATACTGTGTCCAGCTCTGGAGTCCTCAGCACAGGAAGGACATGGAACTGTTGAAGCGGGTCCAGAGGAGGGTCACAAAAATGATCTGAGGGATGGAGACCTCTCCTACGAGGACAGGCTGACAAAGTTGGGGTTGTTCAGTATCATGGTTTTAGCTGGGATAGTTAATTTTCTTCACTGTAGCTAGTATAGTGCTGTGTTTTAGACTTAGTTTGAAAATAATGTTGATAACAGACTAATGTTTTAGTTGTTGCTAGGTAGTGCTTACACTAGTCAAGGACTTTTCCAGCTTCCCATGCTCTGTCAGGTGCACAAGAAGCCGGGAGGGGAGGGGATACAACCAGGAGAGCTGATCCGAATTGGCCAAAGGGTATTCCATATCATGTGACGTCATGCCCAGTATATTAACTGGGGGAAGCTGGCCGGGGGAAGCAGCAATCGAGGCTCGGGGACCGGCAGCGTCGGTCAGCAGGTGGTGAGCGGTTGCAGCACTTGTTGTTTAGTTTTTTTTGGTTGTTATTTTTTTTTCCCCTTCTTCCAAGGTTTCATCTCTCTCTCTCACTCATTATTTTTTTTTCTTTTCATTATATTATTATTATTATTATTATTATTGTTTTATTTTAATTATTAAACTGTTCTTATCTCAACACACGAGTTTTCTTACTTTGGCCCTTCCGATTCTCTCCCCCACCCCACAGGGGTGCGGGGAGTGAGCGAGCGGCTGTGTGGCACTTGGTTGCTGACCGGGGCTAAACTATAACATGCAGCCTGGAGAAGAGAAGGCTGCCGGGAGACCTTATTGCAGCCTTTCAGTACTTAAAGGGGGACTATAGGAAAGACAGGGACAATCTCTTTAGCAAGGCCTGTTGTGACAGGACAAAGTGTAATGTTTTTAAACTAAAGGAGGGTAGATTTAGACTGGATATAGGAAAAAATTTTTTACAGTGAGGGTGGTGAATTGTTGGAACAGGTTGCCCAGAGAGGTTGTAGAGGCCTCATCCCTAGAGTCATTCAAGGTCAGGTTGATGGGGCTCTGAGCAACCTGATCTAGTTGGGGATGTCCCTGCTGACTGCAGGGGGGTTGGACTAGGTGACATCTAAAGGTCCCTTCCAACCCAAACCATTCTATGATTCTATAATTGTAAAGTTATTGTAAATGTGAAAAGTAATCAGATTGTAATTTGGTTGTAAATATGAAGTTTTAAAAATTCCATCATGGAAGCTTTTATAAACACAAATAAATATATTGAAATTAATATGATTCTTCCTTCTGAATCCTATGGCTTGCAACTCATCACTCAGTAATTCCCACAGTATAATTTTTACTTGCCAAGTTCCAGTTCTGAGTCTCCTGAATTTTTTCTGTGTTTCAGTCACTGTGAAGTGTGATTACTGTGACTTCCTCAGCCTTTCTGTTGCATGTACCAAAAATATTTGAGTTCAGAATGCAGCACTACATGTACAAGCATATTGGCAAGATACTTCCTTCTCTGCCTTTCCCACTCTCTTCATCCTCTCCATATCTTCAGGTTTATGTCTCCATATACACTTTTTAATCTCACCTTTTTCTGTAATTGAATGGTCTCTTCTTGTTGTTGATTTAGTAGTCACTTAGTTCCTAGCTAAAGAATGGAAAAAATAGATACTGAATTCTTACAAATGCTGTGCTATCCATCTCAAACGATCTATGACAGGCTTTCATCTTCTCACGTTCCCCTCAACCTTTAAAACATGGCTCATGCTTTATATCTCCTATCTAACCAGTAAAATAAATGCTGCTGCTGACTGGAACCAAAAAACCTCTTCTTCTCTCTATGCCCTATATGTGCCCATTTGTTGTGTTGCTCTTTATTTTAACTGTATGCATCATAGAAGAATTGTGGACATTACACTGCCATCATCCAGCTAAACAATTACACATTTAACATGTAGGCTATAACCTCTGCTTGTATACATTAGCTCCTACAATGAAAGATGAGGTAATCCATGGCAAGGTCATGTCCTCTGCAACGTCTGCAACATCTACAGCCCTGCCAAAGCCCACCAGTATCATCCTGAGAATTACAGCTGTGTAATTGCTAAGCCAAACAGTGATGCTAATAAGTTAAATTATTCTGTCTCAGCATGTTTAAAATCTGTGTATTGGTTAAAGTGTGCACTGTCCTACCATTCCCTCTTTGTTGTATCATATGGACAGAGAAAAAAAATCCCACTGATTAATCCTTACTCTAACACTTGAAGTGCTTGATGTAAAAGATTATAACATTGGGGGGGGGGAAGCCATTAAAAATCTAAATAAAAACCCTAAAGATTCATTATAATTAAATTGACAAGTCAAACACAGAACCCTGCCTACTGAAGGGATTGTCACTTGTACTTTTATTTGTCCTGGTTTTTTTTTTAATTTATTTAACTGAAAAATTTTCCTCATTTATGAATTTAATAGAAATCTGAAAATATGGCTGTCAGGTTACCAATGTTTATCAACAATTTATCCACAAGAAAGAAAATTAACCAATATATTCCAGTTTTGCAGATCCAGACACTATATTTGTGATTAAAAAGAAGATGCACAGACTTTAGTAGTAAGTAATGAGGACAAGATTATAGTAATTGCACTGCATCATGGTTGCTTCTCTGTTCAATATATGATTGTTTTTAATATTGGGCAAGTATACTTTTCTTTTTGATAATACTTGGACTTTATTAATATTTACCTTTGTTTTATTGTACTGCATTTTTAGAAGACTGGGTTTACCAAGGAAGCATTTTTTATTCTTTTCATCTTAACACAGAATACTGGCAAGTTAAGTCCTCTTAGTGGGGATGAATGTCAGTAACATTGATATTAGGCTTTTTAGTGATAAAATAGAACTTAAAAGTTTGCATCCTTACAGTGTTTGACACAGTCTTTACTCAGGCAAACTCCTTCTGATGTCAGAGGTTTGCCTGAGGATACCTGAATAAGAACTTCCAAAGGCAGGGAACCATATGCAGTTATGATTTCTAATATTTTAAGATTCAGTAGGCTCTTGTAAATAAATAGAATTATTTCCATTTCCTTCAATAGGATTTTGGGCAGACCTGGATGGTTACATATTTGCAGACCCTTGATATCCATTTTGATAATCCCATTGCCATTTTCCCACACTGCTGAGAAACATCAGCTTTAATGTGTATTCAAACTGAAGGACACCTAGAGTGCTTTGCTGAACTTGGCCATCACATGATCTAATTTACAACACACCTTCATTCATGATGTCAGGATGCATGAGTTTAAATGCATTATACTTCAGAGCCCTTTACTTCCTTGTGCTCATGCAGTTCATGAATAGTTCACAAGTAAGTCAAGTCTCAGTGAAGTTAAAAAAAACCCAATAAATCATGTAGCTCATGTCTACTAGTTCTGGTTTGTTTCTCAAAGTATATTTACAACCAGAATTTCCAGTATACTTTTTAAAGTTCTAGCTGACAGTCTTTTCATTTCTTTTGGAAATATGTTCTGACTGAAAAGTGTACATGTAGTATGATCTTGCATATAATTGTTAATGAATTAGTATTTATCTGATATTCTTTTTCCCACAGCTTTCCAAAGATGTGACAAAATCTCACCTCAAACCCTGCCAGTGTGAATTACTTTACTAGCTTCCACAACTTTTTCTTCTCCAGTTCTGTAAAACTATCATAACTAAAGAAGCTATAAATGAGAAGGAAACCAATTCATATTAAAATTGAGAAATAAATGATAGAAATATTGAAGTACAGATGGATAGGAAAATGGCACCAGTTTAGGCCATGCCAAGATCATTCCTTGCTTATCTGCAGAATTATGCTTGTTAACTCATTTTGGACCAGAATATATATTTTTCTCCAAATATACTGCCTGAGCAGTTGCTTTGTTTTCTTTTTCATTATCCCAGAACATGGAGCAGAGGTCATCTTTTAACATCAAGTGCATGTTTCCAGTGGGACCAATTTCTAGAAACAGAAAGGCTTGGGTGCTGATGGGGTGCTCTCTCTTTACTGTCAAGTAACTAATAGCAACTTTCTGCTCTGAGTCAGACACTTAAACTTTTGTTAACTCTACAGCTGATTCTACACATCCCTGCTGTCAGAGAAATTAAGATCTGTGCTTTTTTTATTATTATTATTATTATTATGTAGGTGATTAGAAGCAGTAATAACAGCTTTCTGCTGTTGAAAAATTCTTCAGAGCCAAAGGAAGAAAAGATAGTGTTTGCTTTACATGCACAGCAAAGCAAAATTAAAGATCAAATATATTGCCTGAGAGCCAGGCTTTCTTTTTCATGGTTTGAGAGGTTTGATATTTCTTAAATTTCCCATGTTAGTCGCAAACACTTGAGCTGGCTCTTTGGGCCCAGTTTATTCCTGTGGATGTCACATGAGAAATATTAGTGCTTGGAGGAAAAACTTGGTTGCACTGGAGTTGTTTCATAGCCTTGCAGTCACCAGAAAAATATGTGCACACTTTAAAGTATTACTTTAGAAAACCTTGTCCTATTCTTCCAAAAAATTATAAATGCTTTCCTCCCACATTTTTCTCAATGAGTGCCTAGACTTGCTGTATGCTGGAACACCTTAGTGCAAAATGATAGCTGTGCACTTAACTATGTTTTAAACCTTGAGGGATTTCTCTTTCTGTGCTCTTAGTTTATTCTCATTTTGATTCCTAGATTTCAGTAACATAAATGAATGAATTTCTTGAGAATATAGCAAAAGTGGAGCTAGAAAAATAATGTTGCTTGAAAGGAATACTAAAGAAGAAGTCCTGAGACAGAATGATATCCTGGACAGTACGTTCTGATTTCTTTTCCATCTTTCTCCCTTTCTCACCATCAGTTCTATGGCTTTTTATTTTTGCTGAGGGATGTGACATACTACATGAGTGCATAATTTCAGATTTAACAAAAGCTAAAAGGCTATTCCTGCTTACATGATAGTGTAGGCTAGTGGTATCGTGGGCTGCATGAGGTGGAAGGAGCTGTCTTTACCCTTTGCTCAACATGGATCCAAGGGCAGGGAGCCACAGCAGCCTCCCCTCTGCTGGGCTGCAGATTCAGTCCAATTCCCCTGACACTTTTCAGACACTGTTTCATGACCAGTTTCTTGGGGCTTGGTGCAATAATCTTTATTTTGTCACTACTCAGACCATACACTCAGCCTAAGAGTGTTCAGTGTTACCAGTGACAAAATGAACTCTTGATGAAGACATCATTTCTGGCAGGAATGCAAACACATTCTGAAACAGGTGTTCCTGCCCTCATCTTCCAATGTTTCCTCTCAATTTCACATCTTATTCACATACTTGCCAGAAATCTGTACGTAATAAAGGCTCAAAGTGTTACATTGTAAATCCTGTTGGAAATCAGAGCCTCTCCAATATTTAATTATTCTGAACTGAAATTATGCAGGAGGTTTGTCTCTTTTCACTAACTTTTTGGAATGCTTTGCACCATAAATAAAAATGCAATTTCCCCTTTCTTCTTACTCTCAGTAGGATTAAATAATGCTATTAAATATAAATCAGATTCTAACTTTTCAAGATTCTTTCCTTGCTTTAGATTTATTTTTAATTTCCAAAATACATCATATTTGAACTCAAGCTTCTCTGCCTCTTTGCCATGATTGTTTCGTCCTTCCACACTGCCTCCATCACAGTAACAGTGGGGTAACAAAATATTTTGTTTATAGATTTGTCACCGTTACTTTTTCCTAAGTTCTTCATAGGAGCATGTATTTGCACCCTGATGAACTTAAAATCTTGTCTCTCTTCTTATTACAAAAAGTCAGACTTCTGTTTAATTAGATTTGTTTAATTTTGCATTTTGAGGGGTAAAGATCAAGTCAGTAGCAGCAGGGAGAAAAATAATGGGAAGAAACATTCAAAAGCTGAGAAAACAAAGGGGAAATTCTGAGGACAGTGAGGACAGTGGAAAGACTCCATGTTTTCAATAAAGGCAAGATGTCACCCCAGGTTACTGTTCAGAAAATATCCAGATGGTTTCCTCTGCCTTTCTTCTCTATGACTTTCTATCAGGTCATCCTCAAATAGATTCACTCCTCTATTTTTAGTTCATTCATTATTCCTCTTCATCTCCCTCTGTGATGACGAAAGGACAGGTCCGGTGTCAGTGGAAGCAATTTTAAATTAATAGATGCGCTAACTGACCCCTTCATGGCCACATCACAAGAAAACATTTAGTGCTACTATTTATGGTCTACACAGAGGATTCAAGCTCTTAAATGACTTCAAGATAATCTTAGATTAATAATATGAACACCAGTCTATGCAAAGTCATAATTCTGCACCTTAGCAAAGAGTGTGAGAACAAGAACCATGGAGGTTCCAGACTCAAGGGACTGTGATAGAAAAACGCTAGTGAACAAAACAGTGCAATAAGCTGCTCCTGTTTTCTGGGCCCTGCTGTCTCTTTGCGCAAATGAAGTGCACATCTGCAGCAAAAATTGATGTTAACAAATACGAATGAATGACATTATGCTACTCTGCTCTCTCATTAGATTCTAACAGCTGATGACCATATTCTACAGTTATTGAAAATATTTCATGTTTCACAAAGGAAGATAGTAAGTTTGCCATTTTTTCTGGGAAGATCTATCAGTTGACAGCTATTATAGTATAAACTATCCAAGTCCCAAGACATCAAAGAATTGTGATAATTATACATATTACTGACTTTTACCAATATTTCAAGGAAACGTACAGATAATGAAAGGCCATTCCAAAGTAACTGAATGGAGGGTTTTTGATGGAATTTTAAATTATTTATTTACTGGGCTGAATAAATAAATTTAAAAATGCATGTTATATAAAACCTTTGTTACATTTGCTTGGGGAAAGGAAGTACAGAAATTGTATCATTAAGTGATTTCACTTTAAAAAGAAACAGTCTGGAGCCAGGGATGGGAAGAAATGGAGAGAAAAATCTATAGGCCATACTCCACTGGGTTACTGCAACTGGAATTCCGTCCAGTTTTTAAACCATACAGACTCAAAACAATTCCTAAATACCAAAGCTTACAAGACCTTTCTTTGTGCAAGGATCCAGAATTTTGCACTGTCTAATTAGGCTAAAACTGGATTTTTTCAAATATTATTTCTGCACAAATAAACTACGTTTTCTCCGACAATATCTTTCCAGAGGCTTTCTTCTATACAGGAGGCAGCTCCTCTACTGGGATACATCAGTGTGCAATCTAACTCCCCCAAGAAAAAAGTTATGCAGTCACATTTACTAATCACAGCTCTCTTATTCAATCTTTTTAATAATGCTGTCCTGTAGTGCATTTTCTCTCTCTTTTCTCTTAAAAAAAAAAGGAAATAAATAAGGAAGTGTTGTCCCAATCACGTAAAATGAATCTGTATCATGTAACAGTGAAGAGGAACCATATCCAGCTGTGCTTTAGATGTTACACAAATTTTACGTATGCATAGTTTGGAGACCCACCTGCTGAGACAACACAAACAAAAAGAAAAGCATATAGTACAGAACTCCTAAAGAGAAAATAATGAGAATAGATTACAGAGTATAAAACCAGAAAAGAACAACAGGATGCAAAATTAGTTATTTGAAAAACACTCTCAAAGAATGTCATAAAATAAGGCAGTTAACTGAATGCATTGATTTTATTAAGACATATTAAGATCAGTCCAACTCCCACTGATTTTTTAATAGAATACAAATATGAAATTTATGGAAGATGTAAAGACAGCTGTCATGTTGATTTTGGTTCATTTTTTGTTCTGAAATCTGAATATTGCTAGGTAAAGAGTTGAGATTATGTAACTATCACACAAAGAACATAACAGTGTTATATTAATGCATATTAACATGACTAGATGATCAAACCTTGTTCAGTTTTATAACAACATTCTGGACTTGAATCAAGGTTGCCATTTTTTTTTTTCACATTTACAGAGTTGCTGACACCCATTCCTGTCTTTCCACCAACCAAGGAATAGTCTCCTTCTCAGGTGACCTGTTTGCTAAATGGAGTAAAAACCACTTTGCCCTTTGAGTGACTATGAGCATTTGCAGGGCATGTTTTAAGCAATATTTTACACAACCCTTTTCCTTCTATTGCTAATTATTTTTCCTCTCTTTTGCCATTCTTTTGTTTTCTTTGTAGGCTTTTATTAAATTGTTTTCTTGTGTTTCTTTCCCATAACATTAAAAAATGCAATCTCAGAGAATGATGTTATCACACAGTGAGATAAAGGCAATTTCTTCTGAAACCCCTAAAATATCCAAGGTATTCTTCAATTTACTTCATGGTAGTTAGAAAGTTCAAAGAAACAAAGATCAGTGAGGGAATTGACAATTCCTAAAGAAATTAATTTATAGGATACAACTGAAAGAATGATGCAAGATTCTGATGCTTAAATCAATGGAGGAAGAGAGAGTGGCGCTTCTTTTGCTCCATGGAGATAATGTTCCTACCATTTACTTTGAGCTGTTGCTTTTCACTCCACAGTGCTACCAGTTTTCACAATAAGCCTATCTTGCATGTGCGGGGTGCCACTGATCTACCTAAGGAACAGAAAGCTGAATTCCTGGATTCTTCTTTTTTAGCAAGACTCTTAAGGCAGAGTTTCCATCTAAATATAAAGTAGAATTTACAGCTGTGGGCTCAACTCTGCAATCCTCATTCATAGAAAAAGCAACGGCTGGAATGCAAACCTCCTGTGAGAAGGAACTGTGGTAAGGATTAATCTCTCCTAATTTTAACTTTAAAAAAAACAAAAACAAAAACAAACAAACAAAAAAACCATCTATTATAAGCTGGTCACCAAGTCTACTTTATAAACCAGTGGAAAAGGAGAGGATTTGTCAAAAGTTCACTTTTGGCTTTTTAATCTCTCTGAAGCCAATGGAAAGGCAGAGGCTCCTCCAGAGCTTAATTTGGATGCTCTGAATAACTTTCTAGAGGAATCTCTAGCTCTTCATTGAATACTGTGAGATTTGCTGGTTTATTAGTCTCATTATAGAATATCCCCTGGGGCACACCTATAGATCATACTTGTCATTCCTCTTACCTTAGTGCTCTGTTTTAAGACAGACTTAATTATCTGTTGGGGTGCTTCTCTCTCTTCTGTGAGCATGGAAAGATCTGAAGGCAGCTACCTTAGGCTAGACCCCTGCCTTTTAGGTGAACTAAACTTGGAAAGATCAGTCCCACTCCACACAAAATATAAATGTGCTAAAGAGAATCTGAACTGGAACTGCATTTAAGTTGATAATTCAATTTCACCAGAAGAAAAGATTTTTGTATTAACTCTTCGGTTCATTGCAATAATAGTCAAACTTCAGAAGAATGTTTGCAATCATTATCTTGATCATTATCTTTGTTTTCTCTCCAAAAATCATCAAACCACAGGGTAAAAGAGAACTCTGGAAGTTGTTTATTAATACTAAACACCTGAAACTGTATCTAAATAATGGTTTGTAAAGGACATAACAAAAAAGCTCACTGCAGTAAAACATGCTCATTCTACTGTAACAAGGTTGGAGTAACTGAGTATGTGGAATGTGTACTTTTCTGTACACTTTCTATAGCTCCCTGATCTTTGTTTTCTCATAAGTGAAGCTCCAAACAAATGGAATTCAAAAGGCAACATCTTAGTCAGTTTTAATGCAGGTTATATAGGTTATACTGTATAAAGGAGTTGAAGTTGAAGAAATTGCAAAAAGCATGGCTTTCATGTACATTTAAAGATAATTTTACTCTTAGTTATTTTCAAAGGGCAATATACCTGTTCACAAGTCTCATTCAGTGTATAAACTGAATATATATAATAATATATAATATAAATATATTATAAATAAATATAATAATATAAACTCTTGGGTGTATAAAACTCCATAATTTGCCTGCTTTATTTGCAGAAAACAAGTTATTAGAACAACTGGTGCAAGTATTTGCAACTGAGATCTCAATTTATATGTTAATCCATATCATTAATTCCTTTCTTATTGAGCTGATGGAATTCTAAGGGTGGTACCCTAAAACTGATGTCAATGTGATGAATTTTATCTTTAGTACCTCCTGGTTCATTAAACAGCTTATTCATTAAGACTATTACATATTTTATGCCATTTTGATCATCTTCCTTTGCAGATTCCTGTTAAGTCCAAATACATGCAAGCTGATATTCTTTTATTTTAGATTCCTTGAATGCTCTTTCTTAACATGGACTTGGAAAGCAATCTGCCACAGTAGATTACTTCATGCTCACCATCCTTTTTATTTTTTTTATTTTTACATTTTGCATGTATTTGTTTAATTTTTATGTAAAATAAAAGTTATAAATATTCCTGTTGGCACTAAAATGCATAAGTAAAGAATGCATAAAAGAAAAAGATACACATTTAAAAACAAAAAACAGAGAATGAAAAATACAGGGTTTGCATCTATCAAGAAGGAAAGCATTCTGCAACAAAGGAGTCTATCAACTGGTCCTCCTGTGATGAAAGTTATTCAGGGCCTATAATTATGAATATTTTAGATTAGAATAGATGACAGCACATTAAATAATTCTTTGATCTTCTGTCAATGTTTGGTGCTATAATGGGGCATAAAGCCATATTATACTAAATTTTAGGGGGGGTTTATCTTATTTAGTTTCCATACTAACTTAAACCCTAAATTATTGACATTATGATGAGAAGAGGCAGTGATTTGTTAACATACTGATGCTCTTTAGAACCTGTCATTCAGTGCATTTATCTGTTATCCTTCACCAAAACTGAAAGTGTTTCACAATTCAGTGAAACTAAAAGTATTAAAAAATAAAAATATTTTCCTATTGGATATAGAAATTATGAGATTTAGCTTTCCCAGCATGCCAGATAAATTATCTAAATTATTGTAAGCTATAATAAATTGTCTTTTATATTTATGATAAGGCAATAAGTCTGTACAATCTGAGTGTTAAGTACAATGCCTACTGTGTCAATGCTTTCCCCTCACTATTCCCAAAGAACTGCTCACCACTTCAGCGAGTACCTGGTGTTGCACTAAGGTGAGTTCATGGCAAAATTCATTACATATCAATGCAAAATTAATTAATATTTGACATTCGTTACAGTTCCTGACAATAATTCAGTTAAAGTCTGCTAGAAGGGTGTCATGGTTTTAGCTGGGATAGTTAATTTTCTTCACTGTAGCTAGGATAGTGCTGTGTTTTAGACTTAGTTTGAAAATAATGTTGATAACACACTAATGTTTTAGTTGTTGCTGGGTAGTGCTTACACTAGTCAAGGACTTTTCCAGCTTCCCATGCTCTGTCAGGTGCACAAGAAGCCGGGAGGGGAGGGGATACAACCAGGAGAGCTGATCCGAATTGGCCAAAGGGTATTCCATATCATGTGACGTCATGCCCAGTATATTAACTGAGGGGAGTTGGCCGGGGGAAGCAGCAATCGAGGCTCAGGGACCGGCAGCGTCAGTCGGCGGGTGGTGAGCGGTTGCAGCACTTGTTGTTTAGTTTTGGGTTTTTTTATCTTCTTCCAAGGTTTCATCTCTCTCTCACTCATTATTTTTCTTTTCATTATATTATTATTATTATTATTGCTGTTTTATTTTAATTATTAAACTGTTCTTATCTCAACCCACGAGTTTCCTTTCTTTGGCCCTTCCGATTCTCTCCCCCATCCCAGAAGGGTGGAGGGAGTGAGCGAGCGGCTGTGTGGTGCTTAGTTGCTGACCGGGGTTAAACCACAACAGTCCTTTTTGGTGCACAACATGGGGCCTGAAGGGTTTGAGATAATAACAGTTGCTGGTCACAGCATTGATTCATCTGTTCTCGATATTAGTTCATACGACCTACACCATGCTGATTTTGAAGTACATGTTAAAGATTGGCATTGGGTTTTGTAGTTTGCTGTGCTCTGCAGTGGTTAGAGATGTTTTGCCTAGGAGATTTGTTATTAAAACACTGGCCTTGAGTTTTATCGGTTATTTGGGTCTTGCATGGAAGCCGTTACTGTACTTCGGCTACCACCTCATGGAGACAATTAGCAATTACACCTCCTCCTCTGAGAGGTTTTTTATGGAGGAAATACAGAATGGCACCTTAGCTACCGTCTTCTGTAATGTCTCCTCCTTCATTACAACAACTTTTCAGTATCTTGAACATCCTTGGGTAGTTAAGATACATCTGTTGATATTCCTATGGCAGATTGCTTCGGTTTTGTCTAAGGTTAATAAGTAATTCAAGAATATCATCCAGAGATCTGCCCCAAGGCTCGATAATTATGGGTGGCAGGGTATGTGGGATAGTATGGGCAAGTGCCTGAGACGGTGGGCACCTCCAGTGTTTTGGGACTTCACCCCTGAACAAGTGCAGAATCCTGAAAAATTAGTAGAATATTTGGAGGAAGTATGTTGTCACCCTAGCAATTCCAGAGAGATACAAATCACTGCAATGTGTTGGGGCCTGGCCCATGCCTACCGAGCCCTATTCAAGAGTATTCAGTACCCCCAAGGGGAAGAGAAGGCCTCTGGATCTAAGAAGTCAAAGAAAGGGAAAATGACAAGCACTGTGGCCACTCAAACCCCCACAACAGGCACTGTGGCTACTCCAAGCCCAATGACAGGCACTGTGACCACTCAAGCATCCATGACAGACACTGCAGCTGAATCAGAGAATCAACCCGTGCCAGTATCAGTCGCCCCTATACACAAGAAGAAATCTTGGAAGAGAAAGTCAACTTGTTTAGAAAGAGATGATGGAAAAGTAGGGCCATCACGAGGAGAGGAGGAGGAAGAGGAAGAACTCATACAAGAGATGGAAACTACCCGATCCCTATCCTTGAGTGAGTTGCAAGATATGCAAAAAGATTTTGGCCGTCGTGTAGGTGAGCATGTTGTCACCTGGCTGCTCCGATGCTGGGATAACGGGGCCAGTAGCCTGGATCTAGAGGGGAAGGAAGCCAAACAACTGGGATCCCTTTCTAGGGATGGGGGTATTGACAAAGCAATTGGAAAAGGGACACAAGGCCTCAGCCTCTGGAGGCGACTCCTGTCTGCTGTGAAAGAAAGGTATCCCTTCAAGGAAGATGTTATATATCGCCTAGGAAAATGGACCACCATAGAGAAAGGTATCCAGTACCTGAGAGAATTAGCTGTGGTTGAGGTGATTTATGGTGACCTGGATAGTGAACAGTTATCCAAAGATCCAGATGAAACCCAGCGCACACGACCCATGTGGTGGAAGTTTGTACGGAGCGCACAATTGTCCCATGTGAACTCATTGGCAGTAATGTCCTGGAAAGATGAAGAGGCACCAATGGTGGGGGATGTGATTGATAAACTCCGGGATTATGAAGCACATGTCTCTTCCTCCCTCATCTCAGATATGGAGAAATTGTCCCGGGAGGTTCAGCAAATCAAAGAAGATATGTCCTACTCCCCACCTGTACTAAGCAGTATCTCAGCCATTAAGAGTAAGCATCCCTCTGCTCAAGAGAGAGGATACACACCATAGGCTATCCTATGGTTTTACCTGCATGACCACAGAGAGGACATGAGGAAGTGGGATGGAAAACCTACCTCGACCCTGGAGGCACGGGTATGTGAGTTGCAAGGAAAAACAATCACTCAAGGGGGGACCTCCAGGAGAGTTGCTGCTCCAGTTTCCAGTAGGCAGTTCCCCAGACAGAGGAGTAGAAGTGCTGATTCTATCTGTGATCTTAATAGAGAGACTTCTGATTCCCGTTCACAAGATCTGGAGTGGGAAATCCGCAATTGGAATTAGAGGGGCCCTGCCTCCAGCCAGGTGGAGGAAAGGGACAACCGGGTTTACTGGACTGTGTGGATCCGATGGCCTGGTACATCTGACCCACAGATGTGGGTCTAGTGGACACCGGTGCGCAGTGCACCCTAATGCCATCAAACTATGTAGGGGCAGAACCCATTTGTATTGCTGGAGTGACAGGGGGATCCCAAGAGCTAACTGTAGTGGAGGCTGAAGTGAGCCTAACTGGGAATGAGTGGCAAAAGCACCCCATTGTGACTGGCCCAGAGGCTCCGTGCATCCTTGGCATAGACTACCTCAGGAGAGGGTATTTCAAGGACCCAAAAGGGTACAGGTGGGCTTTTGGTATAGCTGCCTTGGAGACGGAGGAAATTAAACAGCTGTCTACTTTGCCCGGTCTTTCGAAGGACCCTTCTGTTGTGGGGTTGCTGAGGGTCAAAGAACAACAGGTGCCAATTGCCACCACAACAGTGCACCGGCGGCAATACCGCACCAACCGAGACTCCCTGATTGCCATCCATGAGCTCATTCATCGACTGGAGAGCCAAGGAGTGACCAGTAAGACCCACCCACCCTTTAACAGTTCCATATGGCCAGTGCGGAAGTCTAATGGAGAGTGGAGACTAACAGTAGACTATTGTGGCCTGAACGAAGTCACTCCGCCACTGAGTGCTGCCGTGCCGGACGTGCTAGAACTTCAATACGAACTGGAGTCAAAGGCAGCCAAGTGGTATGCCACAATTGATATCACTAATGCATTCTTCTCAATCCCTTTGGCAGCAGAGTGCAGGCCACAGTTTGCTTTCACTTGGAGGGGTGTCCAGTACACCTGGAATCGACTGCCCCAGGGGTGGAAACACAGCCCTACCATTTGCCATGGACTGATCCATACTGCACTGGAACAGGGTGGAGCTCCAGAACACCTTCAGTACATTGATGACATCATCGTGTGGGGCAACACAGCAGAAGATGTTTTCGAGAAAGGGAAGAAAATAGTCCAAATCCTTCTGAAGGCTGGTTTTGCCATAAAACAAAGTAAAGTGAAGGGACTTGCACAGGAGATTCAGTTTTTGGGAATAAAATAGCAAGATGGACGTCAGCAGATCCCAATGGATGTGATCAACAAAATAACAGCCATGTCTCCACCAACTAGCAAAAAGGAAACACAAGCTTTTTTTAGGCATTGTGGGTTTTTGGAGAATGCATATTCCAAATTACAGTCTGATTGTAAGCCCTCTCTATCAAGTGACCCGGAAGAAGAATGATTTCAAATGGGGCCCTGAGCAACGACAGGCCTTTGAACAGATAAAGCAGGAGATAGTTCATGCAGTAGCCCTTGGGCCAGTCCGGGCAGGACAAGACGTAAAAAACGTGCTCTACACTGCAGCCGGGGAGAATGGCCCTACTTGGAGCCTCTGGCAGAAAGCACCAGGGGAGACCCGAGGTCAGCCCCTAGGGTTTTGGAGTCGGGGATACAGAGGGTCCGAAGCGCGCTACACTCCAACTGAAAAAGAGATATTGGCAGCATATGAAGGGGTTCGAGCTGCTTCAGGAGCGGTTGGTACTGAAGCACAGTTCCTCCTGGCACCTCGACTGCCGGTGCTGGGCTGGATGTTCAAAGGGAGGGTCCCCTCTACACATCATGCAACTGATGCTACATGGAGTAAGTGGGTCACACTGATCACCCAACGGGCTTGAATAGGAAACCCCAGTCGCCCAGGAATCTTGGAAGTGATCATGGACTGGCCAGAAGGCAAAGATTTTGGAATATCACCAGAGGAGAAGTTATGTGGTCATGACCGTTGCAGTATTTTGGGCAAAGATTAGTTGAGATACTTAAATTTTACTGTTGTTGTAATTTTGAACTATATAACACTAACAGTAGGAAACTAGAAAAATTAAAAAAAAAAAAAAAAAGGAAAAAAAATACTATTTTCCTTAAATCTGATAACTTTTTCGGTATACAACACTTGTGGTTCTTTGAGAAGCAACAACATTTTTGGTTTAATAGTACACTTTTAAATTGACTCTCCTGATTATGCCCTCTTACCACACTTGTCTCATGGAGTCATCTCTGGGCATGTGAACTGAGATGAGAAGGTGTATCCCAGGAAGTTTACAAATGCAATTTCAAATCAGTGCAGGATGTGTTGTACATCCTCAGGCCTTAGATGTGGAAAAAAAATCAGAACTTTTACTCTGTACTAATGTTCAGCCATCGAAATATTTGACCAGATATTATTTAATGCACTGCCACACACATGTTTACACACTCAGCTATCACAGGGACAAGGCACAAAGACTGTTTAGTGAGATAATGACAATATGGGAACCATCCTTCATTTTTTTTTCTGTTAGTCTATTCCCACAAACCTCAGTTCAAGGAAAACTCTTAGTGCAGAGTTTATACTAGAAAGTGTGATGAGATAGATCAGGATTTTCTGTAACATCACGAGATGATGGGAGTGGAAAGGCAATCATGGGCAGTTAAACAGGCCATTTATGTCAATCCCAGTCTAACTATTTTTACTCCATATAACAAGAGTAGAAAACAAATATATCGTTTTTCCAAATTAAAAAAAAAAATAAAAGGATTAATCGTTTTAACCTACTCCTCATTTAAGAGTACAGATTGCTATAAAAGTATATTGTATAGATTGTCTTTTATGGCTTCTTAAATAAGAGACAATACCTTTCAAATGGTGGGATTTTGTAGTCAATCTTTTTTCCTGAGATAAAAAAAGAGAAAGAAGTAGTTAAGGATTTTTTTCTCTATAAAGGAGAAGATTAAAGGACTACTCAGATAAAATCTTCCCTCATTTTCTATGTCTTTGCTTCTTTTTTGCTAGAAGAAAAAAATAAGATCATGTTATCCTGACTTCAAATGTAGAACAATCCTTTAAATCCTCATTATTCTTAAGATTACAGAGATTACAAGTCCATACAGTATTTCCTGAAAACAGACGCAGAGAAATGACAAGCAAGTTTCTAAGTAAGCGGCCGATAATTCTTTCTTTCAAACACTGAAAAAAGGAAAAGACACATAGCATTAACTTTTTTTTGCCATTCTGTCCTCAAAGCAGTATGGTAAAGATGAACATGAATCAGACAGAATGGCCTAAAATGATTTTAAGTAGGCTTCTTAATACAAAATATACTAATTTGTAGATGGCAGATTCAGCTGCACTTTCAAAGGTGTCCTGTGTTGAAAAGATATAAACCAAAGAGTAAATGGAAGTTAAAATCTTGCTTAGAAAAACACATGTGCAAGCTCTGCATTCAAAACACTCACTTGCTTTAAAAATCTGACTTTTCCAGTTTTCCTTATTGTAATTTATGATTATTTGAGGTCAGATTCTGCTTTTGTTTCATATAGAGTAGATCTTGGCCATCAACTTACTACAGAGCAACGCACGACTATTGCTCTAGAGGATGATTTATTTCTTTTTCAAAGTTATTTCCGAATTTTGCTTTGAAAAGTGATTTAACAATTCTAGCAAGGTTTTCATTTGTCCAACATACTGCAACATTTATTGAAATAGTTTGCATCAGTATTGCACAAAATAGAATGTACAGAACATGTGATAGCACTGAGCTGACTTGAGTTCTTATTCTCTTATGCTCAAACTACATTTAGGAGAAAATAAATTGAAAGCAGTGAAGAAACAATTGTGTATTTTAAAACCAATACATGTACTTTCTAATATAGCCATCAGGAATGCCAGGCCATCCTGCTAAAAATCAACTCTTTCTGGAACATCTGGTCACTTTCCAAGGAAATTAACTGAAATGATGTGAAAATGCAGGGACTCAGTGGAGTTTTAAAAAAGTAAAATTCACTGACCTACAAAAACCTATAAAAGAACAGCACTGTTTGTTACAGTTCTCAAACAGCAAGTTATTCTTGGGGGTTTTTTTTTAGGTTCTTGTTCGTGATCAACTGAAACTTAGAACCCCACACTGCAAGACAATATTTTCAAGAAGACCTAGTAGTGGAGTCTTGATGTCTGATTTATTAAGAAAATTAAATATATTGGGTTGCTCTGCCTATGTGCCTTCCCATATAACTTAACCAGGCAATTTCTAAACAAATCTAAATGTAGAAATCTTAGAGACACAAGATTCTGAAAAATGTTGTGGAAATTTGGAGGTGAGTAGAGGATTGGGGACCAAAATAAGGAAAAGCAGGTATGAATTTGGCCCACTGAATAATTTCAGGAAGAAAATCAACACATATATACCTCTGAAGTACCAATAATACATCCTGACACAGGAACACAAGAAAATAAAAGAAAGCCAGCCCAGTATTTCGGCAAGGGACTTACTAAGAAGACCTAAACATGGTCTGCAGGAAACAAGTCACTCATTGTCCAGATCATGGGAATACCTTGGCTTTAAATAATTTTCCTCCTTGAAATTATAAACAAAAGTCATCATTCTTCCACTAGACTGACTAGTGCTTTTTCTGAAAAGACTTCTAGTGTTTATGATTGTGTGTCTGTTACTATTCATGGCTGCTTTATATGTTTACAAAATCATAATACTCCTTAAGGTTAAAATTATTTATTTAAGATTTTAGAAGTGCCATATACATGGCAGGTGAAGTATGAAGTCAGTTTGTATTACCGTCTGTTAAGCAATGCAATAGAGTTATCAGAAACCTAAAAGCTTTTTTTTTTCTTCTGTGGTTTGCCTTTTACTTTTCTTAGAACAAATGTGGTAGAAGACTTGATATCTCTATTTTCCTGATTTAGAGGTCTATTGCAAAATTGTTATGTTATAACCTAAAACTTATATTCTAATAAATTTTCTACTTAGATTACATATGACTGGTTCTAATATATGCATATATTATTACATTTCATTTTGTTTGGTGGATGCTTTTTGTGTATAAAATGTTTTCATATGGGGTATAGAAGGATTTCCACTTATGTTGTGAGCTTGTTTGCTGTTTTTCTATGGGTTTGGAAGAGATTATTAACAGAGAACTAATAACAGAATGTTATTGTTATGTTTGAAACGGCAGCCCCTTACCTCAATGACTAAGCTGAAAGCTAAAGACAGAGGTGTCTTGGGGAAGATTATAAGGAAGCAATAGAACACCTGCTGACGGATTTGGTGTCTTTCAAAATAATTAGTTGACTGAGGAATCCAGAACTTTACAAAAGGAAAGCTTTCACACTGATACTTATAAAGAGAACAGAGAGCAGGAGGAAGAGCTCTGCATAGGCCCTAAGATCTTGAAAGGACTGAATAAAACTTAAAGAAATGTAAACATTTTGAGATTGGGTTTTGAGCAGAAGCTTTTATCATTTTTCCAAAAGGCTATGTACTTCCTGGGCATATCTGTGAGTTATCTGTGGTTGTATAGAAATCCTTTGACTACTCTGTTTATCTTGTTTTCCTTGTTATCTTGTCCCTGGAAATATATAAAAAAAAAAAAATTTCTTCAGTATCACCATTTTGGTGGAGCTCTGGAAGCAAGAAACAACTACTTCCTACTTTGTGGGAGAGCTGGCATGAGAGGAGATGGGGTCAGGATGTAGATGGTTAACATATGGAGTCCCATCCTTTTGGGAAGGGGTGCTTGACAGTGGCTCTGCAGCCCAGGGTGGTGACTATGTGCCTACAGATGCCCAGCCCTAGCCAAAATAAAAACACATTGGATTCTGTGACTGAATTTGCACAGGCCAACTTGATGAGGTATGTATTGGGACAGCTTATTTAGTATTATAATAGTCAAAATTTCATGGTAAATATGTACTATCAATTTTCTCTGTAGGGGTTTTCAAAAATTTTTACTTTACATTTTGCATGAGTAATATCCTTTGAATAAAACACCTGTGTCTTTACCAACTATCTGAATACTGTAAGTATGAGGTTTCTTCCTACTCTTTCAAACATCAGACCTTAATTTAATGTTACAACTTTATGCAGAAATTAATTCCAGTGTATGCTGGTTTTCCTTGCAGTAACAGAGCCATTGTATGTGTGGATTCCTTAGCAATGATGTGGACAACTAGATCCTTATTTCTTTTTCAGATACATCATATCTACATGCTCTACTGGAAGGGGCTAAAGTGGTTTGTTTGGTTGGTTGGTTTTTTAACTTGTATTTAATTCTCTTTAATGGAAATTAAACTTTGATTTGGTTTTAGGGGAATAACCAGAACACATTCCTCTTGAGCACGTCAAAAATATTTATAGAAGCAACACACAGAAAAGTGTCAAGATACAGAACTTAAATGATGAACATTACTGCAATAATATAAATTCCATGTATAGATGACTATCTCCAGTTTAACAACATAACAGACATTCATTAAAACATATTTCCTTCTTTTTCCTTCCCCGAAGTAATAAAAAGCCACTACAAAGTGCCAGATTGACAGCAGTGGAATTACTTCTGTCTGCCTAGTAGACAAAGCATAAAAACCAGGCAAGATTTCTTTAAATTTTTATTACCTTTGTCAAGCTTGGCTGTTTCCTCTGCTCTACAAAAATTGGCTCTTTGTCCATTGAAATTAATGTTATCATTTCCATTTACTCCAAAGACTTTTAGTTCAACTCTCAAACACAGGAGCTAACCACATGATAATTACCATTTCAGTTACGTGTATTTATGCTAAAATATGTTTGTCAAAATAAAAAGAGATATGAGAACTAGAAATTGCATTGTTTGAGATTATTGTTTAAGGCAAGTCCTATTCTTGGATCTTCCACTTACTGCTAGTAATTCTAAGTACTTCATAGCACATTATTTTTGAATAGTGACTCTACTAAGAAGTAGGAAGTATAATCTATTAAAAAATAACTTGGGTCTTGCAAGAGTGGGTAGAAGAATGAACAAGTATATTCACATTGAGGATGAAAAGTTTGTGTAAGGGCACCTCTGGCATACCTGTGAATAGAAAAAGTTTCTAGGGTGACAAGTATCCTATTCTTTCCATTTCTCACGGAAGGCATTGAAGTATTTTAGATATAGGAGTGACTCCCTGGGGAAATATATACTAGCTAAGGGTAATTAGGAGGGAGGTAAAGAAGAAGGGAAAGGAGTTCACATTTTTTCCCAGTGAAAAAAATACACCCTTCAATAGTTTTGGAGAGTAAATGAAAAGAGTAATAATTTTTGTAACTTTTAATAGTATTAAAATATAAATTTTAACTAAATAAAAATGTTAGAATCTAACAAAACTAACCAATTACAGATAACTCAGATGCAAACACTGTGCCAGGCTCCACACATGCTTTACAAACAGCCATTTCCCCCTTTCTATTAAATCCTCACATGGATGGTTCTGCTATACATTTCTTATGTCTCATCACATAAACCATTATAATTTGTATTTCCAAGGGAATAGAATTAAGGTTGCATGAACAAGTTGTATTTTACTTTTGCCTAATCTCAGCATGCTTGATTATGAAATATTAATTGTCATGGTTTAGCCCCAGTCAGCAACTAAGCACCACACAGCCACTCGCTCACTCCCCCCAGCCCAGTGGGAAGGGGGAGAATCAGAAGAGTAAAAGTGAGAAAAATCCTGGGTTGAGATAAAGACAGTTTAATAGGCAAAGCAAAAGCCACGTGTGCAAGCAAAGCAAAAGAAGGAATTCATTCACTACTTCCTATGGGCAGGCAGGTGTTCAGCCATCCCCAGGAAAGCAGGGCTCCATCACACGTAATGGTTACTTGGGAAGACAAACGCCATCACTCCAAACGTCCCCCCCTTCCTTCTTCTTCCCCCAGCTTTATATACTGAGCGTGATGTCATATGGTGTGGGATATCCCTTTGGTCAGTTGGGGTCAGCTGTCCCAGCTGTGTCCCCTCCCAGCTTCTTGTGCACCCAGCAGAGCATGGGAAGCTGAAAAAGTCCTTGACTACTGTAAGCACTACTTAGCAACAACTAAAATATCTCCACATTATCAGCACTGTTTTCAGCATAAATCCAGAACATAGCCCCACACTAGCTACTATGAAAAAAAAATTAACTCTATCCCAGCTGAAACCAGGACATAATGTACTTTTAATACAAGGTGTGGGGATATTTCTCACTACATGTAATCTTTAAATTTCTATAATTTTCCTCTCTTTTCCTTTACTCTTACAGAATAGCAATTTGGCCTAAAGATTATCTGGCAAGATACAGATTGAATGGGTGGTCTGTGAGATGGGTAGGAAATTGGTTAGCACATCACACTCAGAGGGAGGTGATCAATGGTTTTTACCCAGGCTGGCAGCCTGTCACAAGTGGAGTCCCTCAGGGATCAATACTGCCCCCTCCGCCCCGCTGTTCAACATCTTCATAAACAACCTGGACTATAGGATTGAAAGCACCCTCACCAAGTTTGCTGGTAACATTAAACTGGGTGGTGAGATGAACACTTCAGAAGAGAAAAACATCTTACAGAGAGACCGGGACAGGCTGGAAGAGTGGGCTAGCAAGACCAGTATGAAGTTCAAGAAAAACAAATACAAAGTCTTGCACCTGGGACAGAATAACCAAAGAGTCCAATATAGGCAAGGATCTGGGTGGCTGGAGAGCAGCCTTGCTGAAAGCGATCTGAGGGGGACAACAAGCTGAACATCAGTCAGCAGTGCACCACTGCAGCAACAAAGGCAAATCAGATCCTGAGCTGTATTCACAGGGCATTACTAGCAGTCATAGACAAGTAATCATCCCACTATACTCAGCACTTGTCGGGCCACACCTGCAGTACTGTGTCCAGTTCTGGTCCCCATAATTCAAGAAAGATGCAGACAGACTGGAAGGGCCATGTAAATGATCAAAGGGCTGGAGAACCTGCCTTATGAGGAAAGACTGAAGGAGTTAGGTCTTTTCTCTCTGGAGAAGACATGTCTCAGTGGGAACCTCATCACAGTATTCCAGTACTTAAACGGTGGCTACAAAAAGGACAGAGGCTCTCTCTTCACAAGGCACCACATGAAGAAGACAAGGGAAAAGAGATACATCTTGCACTGGGAGAGGTTTTATATCAACATAAGAAAGAATTTTTTTACAGTAAGAACAATCATTCACTGGAACAACCTTCCCAGGGATGTGGTAGATTCCCCATTTCAAGAGTCTATTAGAAAGGGCACTAGATAGTCTCATCCAGGCTCCCTTTCCCATGAAAGATGGAACCAAATGATATTTCAAGGTCCCTTCCTGCCTGGGCTAATCTATGATTCTATGATTCTACGAGTTTTTGATTCTTTGAATGTATATGCTACATATTTTTTTTTCTTGCCCCCCCCCCCCCATCATTTATATGTTTTGAAAAAAATGAAAATAATGTGCAAAATTTTCAGGAAGACAAAACAGCTGAGACAGTTTCTTGGCACCATGACACTCTGTCAGACCTAAGATGATATAATGACTCAATTGCCCTGCCAGCAAAGTTTGGAGTGGAAATTACTGAGTGCAATTTTTTTTACAAATTTTCCTTTCCCAACTTAGAGAGGGTTGAAAAGCTGAAGAAAGAAAGATTAGGATCAGAAGCTATTATATGAATTGCAATCATATATCCAACTGATGATTATTTTTAACTGACTTGATATTCCGATGAAATAATACTTCACTGGACACTGAAACAACTAATCTATTTTTCATACTTGATTATGCACATTCTTTTCAACTTCTAGTCTTGGTGAGACTGGGTTACAGAAGTTTATTTACAGCAACTCCCCTGTAATAGACTTGCAGGATTGCAAGCAACAACACATTGACTGAAAAAAAGTCTTTCTTTCCTGATAGGTCATTGGAAGCAGCTTTTCAAATATATTCCCTACAGAGATATACTGGGGGAATGAAAGACAAAAATTGTGCCATTCTGCTGGTAATAACTTTAAAGGTACAAAAACAAACAAACAAACAAAAAAGCCTAGATCAAGTCCATCACCATGACTGGATATCTTCTCAGTGGATTCAGCAGGCTTTGGATCAGATAAATGGAAGTGAAGAGCAGGAGTAAGTTGTCTTTTCCAGATAATGAAAATCAGGAAAATTTCAGATACAGGCAGCAGGCTGCAAGAAGTAAGATCCAAATCAAGCCTTTCGGGTTATTTTTCTTACAAAACATTAGACAAATAGACTTACGTGACCTATTTAACTTACAAAATGCTACCTGCTTAATAAGACTCTGACTGTCAGTTTGGCAGTCTCAAGATCATTTAATATTTTCTAATTTGGAGTTTATAATATTAATTTTTACCTTACAATGTTAACATACTTAATATAAATCTACAGATACTAGTTTCTATTAATAGAATATATAATTTTATCTGAGAAAAAAATAGCCACTTTAACTAACCAGTTTCACACTAGACCCCACAGAATTTCTTTCTGTACTGTTTATCCTTTTCATTCTTGGTTTCAAGAGCCTTGTATCATCCATTTTACTATTTTACTTGGGATGATATCAGAATCATATTTCTTTTAGTCCTTCACAGGAGTTGAGGTACTCCAGCAGGCTTAAAATCATAGAATCATAGAATGGTTTGGGCTGGAAAGGACCTCTGAAGTTCATCTAGTCCAACCCCCTGCCATGGGCATGGACATCATTCACTACATCAGCTTGCTCAAAGACCCATCCAACCTGACCTTGAACACTTCCAGGGATGGGGCATCCACAGCTTCTCTGGGCAACCTGTTCTGGTGTCTCACCACCCTCATCGTAAAGAATTTCTTCCTTATGTCCAATCTAAATCGACCCTCTCTCACTTTAAAACCACTGCCCCTTGTCCTGTCACTACAGGCCCTGGTAAAAAATCTTTCTCCAACTTTCTTTTAAGCCCCCTTTATATATTGAAAGGCTGCAATAAGGTCTCTTGTTCTCAAGGCTGAACACCCCCAACCCTCTCAACCTTTCTTCATAGGAGAGATATTCCATCCCTCTGACAAATTTTGTGGCCCTCTTCTGGACCCACTCTAACAGGTCCATGTCTTTATTATACTTGGGACCCCAGAGCTGGGTGCAATAGTCCAGGTGGGGTCTCACAAGAACAGAGTAGAAGTTTCTCAGTCACCTCTCTAAAACTGTTGAGTGCAAGGCACCAGACTTGTCAAATAAGAGAATAAATAAAATGAATTTGAAAGATGCTGAAGAGAGTCATCAAACAAAAAGATTGTGGTTTTGTTCTAAATATGGAATGTATGTCTTTACTGTAGAGGAAAATCTACATTACTGTTGGTACTACTTTTTTTTGTGTTGGTCTTAAGCACAAGACGACAATATAATTGTTTAAGACCCTATACTTCAGGGAGCCCTTAGCTACTAATCACTTGTATTTTTCTTCTAGCTGGTTGCAGTAAATGAATACCAAATGCTCAGCATCCATCACCTGTATATAAGTAACTATGCCCACATGAGGACAACAGCTGATACACCGAATGTCATAGAATCATAGAATAACTCAAGTTGGAAGGAACCCTTAAGGATCATCAAGTCCAGCTCCCAGGACTCTGGGAATTTAATAGCTGAGAGAAGCAAGAAGTTGCTGTGGGGTCTCAAAAACCCTGGCCCATGACTGAGTTTGTTCTTTGAGTTGAAGATATATGATAGAGGACTGGCGGAATAACAAAAAAAGTGTAGGGTGCACCAGACTAGGGAATTAGAAGACTGGACATGAAAGCATAGGGTCGAGGCTGGAGCCTGGTGATTGTAAGAGATATATTAAGATGATATGAACACCACAGAATATTGAGCTGAGGTCCTGCTTTGAGGAAAGAGAGATAGAGGAGGAGGAGGAGAAAGGGAGATAGATGTAGAGGACATAGGAAGTTGGAAGTGTGATGGAGCCAGAAGATGAACTTCCAAGGATAGCATCCTACAATGTATAAGGCCATGCCTGAGGTACAGATAGATAGATGTACAGAGATATGTCTGTTCATGTTTGGATTTGCACTTCAAGAAGAGCATGGAGAAACTGGAGACAGTCCAAAGGATGGGTGTCAGCTTGGTCAGGAGACTAGGGCACATGAGCTGTGAGAAGAGTCTAAGGTAACTGAGCGTCTCCTGGCAAAAAGACTCAAAGAGGCTCTAATGCCAACTTACAACTACTTCTGGGGAAGTTATAGAGGTGGTGGAACCAAACGCTTCTTGGTAGTACTAGATGATATAACAAGGAGAAACGGCTACAAATCCAAATTTGGGAGGCTCAGAGTGCACATACAGGGGAAAAAAATTGACTAGGAGGGTAATGGAAACTGAATAAGTCACCTAGAAAGGCTGGGTAGTCTCCATTTACAGTGGCTTTCAAAAATCAACTAGTCAAAAAGCCATAACCAACCTGATCTAATGTGATGATAGATCTGCTTCAACAGGGAGGTTGAACTGGAAAACAATCATCATTCTAACATTCCTTTGATGTCTATATCTGTGTATATTTTCCCATTAAATTAGTTTGTATCACCTATACCTGATTTTTGTATGAATTTCACACAGCAAAAGTAAAGTATGGAACCAATTATACTGGGGAAAAGAAGGAAAAAAATATGCAAAATGTTAACATGACCCTGCAGTTTTAAACCAATAGCCATTGCAAGCAAGTGAAGTCTCTATGAGATTCAGTGGAAGTCAGAGTACAATAAACTATATTTACTACTCATAGAGCACCAAATTTAGGTGAATTACACTTGATTAGCAAACCCAGAAACAGTCATATTGGTGTAAGATAAGTTATTTCACTAGAATACATATATTAACTCCATTATTTAAGCTAGTGCTGAACTTGATCTTGCATACAGCATCCACCTCTCCTTCTTCAACACAACTTCCAAAGAAATTGTCTTTCAGATGTGATTAAAGTCAAGATTAAGTTAGGGGAAAGCTTCCTAGAACTGTAAATAAATGTAAAACAAACCTAGTAAATTACTGTATCCCTTCACAGCTCTAAATTCTATCGTCAAAGACATTTATTTGCCTTTTTTTCATTGAGCCTCTAGTGAGTTGTTTAGAGAAAGCTTTTGAAAATTTACATACAGAAATACTCAAAAAGACTGTATAGCATGTCTGAGGAACTTGCATTTACCTTGGACAGTTTTAAATGACATATAAAATAGCCATTGAAAACACAACAACTTACACTCTGTGTTATGACATTTGTGGTGGTTCCAATACTGTAAGAATCAGTGAAGTAAGCCAGGGCATCTCTTTGAGCAAAGATAAAGGTTTAAAGGCAAACATGAAACATTTTGGTTGGACACAAACAACAAAAAAGCTATTTATACTGAGGCTGAAAAATGGGAAATATGTATCTCAAAGATTCTGAAAAAAATAAGTATGGAATTTTCTTTGTGAAGTGAGTTTTCTTAATGGATAAGCCTAAGCCTTTGGGCCATATTTTCTGTTACAGTATGGTACTTTGACATAAATTGACAGGTCGATTGTGTTTGGGTGGGTTGAGGAGAAATGGTTTTAAATGAAGATGATACATGGCCTTTCAAACCTGTCCAGTTCCAAAAGTTGAATATGCAAATTATTTTTTCACATTGTCATGTTTCCCCTCTACAATACCTCCCCCAGCTACAGCATCTGTTTTTTGATGCTAAAGGCAGCCACGGTCAGTCATTGGGGGGAAGATAATCTTCAGTGCTCTGATGGGGACAGCTGGGAATGGAGGTGGTGGAATGGGGTTCCTCCAAGGCCATGAAGGCAGGAAAATTCTCCAGCCTAAAGCTTTCACCTCCCCCCTGTGGTGGGTTGACCCTGGCTGGGTGCCAGGTACCCACCAAAGCTGCTCTATCAATCCCCCTCCTCAGCTGGACAGGGGAGAGAAAATAGAACAAGAAGCTCGTTGGTCAAGATAAGGACAGGGAGAGATCACTCACCAATTACTATTATGGGCAAAACAGACTCCACTTGGGGAAATTAACTTAATATATTAATGATCAAATCAGAGTAAGGTAATGAGAAATAAACCCAAATCTTAAAACAATTTCTTCCCACTCCTCCCTTCTTCCTGGGCTTAACTGTACTCCCGATTTTCTCTACCACCTCCTCCGCAGCAGTGCAGGGGGATGGGGAATGGGGTTTGTGGTCAGTTCATCACATGTTGTTTCTACTGCTCCTTCCTCCTCAGAGGGAGGACTCCTCACACTCTTCCCCTGCTGCAGGGTGGGGTCCCTCCCACAGAAGACAGTCCTCCATGAACTTCTCCAGCATGGGTCCTTCCACAGGGAGCAGTCCTTCAGGAACAGACTGCTCCAGCATGGGTCCCCTGCGGGGTCACAAGTCCTGCAAGGAAAACCTGCTCCAGTGTGGGGTCCTCTCTCTCCAAGGGTCCACAGGTCCTGCCAGGAGCCTGCTAGAGTGTGGGCTTCCCAGGGGGTCACGGCCTCCTTCGGGCATCCACCTGCTCTGGCATGGGGTCCTCCATGGGCTGCAGGGGGACAGCCTGCCTCACCATGGTCTTCATCACCGGCTGCAGGGGAATCTCTGCTCCGGCGCCTGGAGCACTTCCTCCCCCTCCTTCTTCACTGACCTTGGTGTCTGCACAGTTGTTTCTCTCACATATTCTCACTCCTCTCTCCAGCTACAATTGCACAGGCTTTTTTTGGTCCCCCTTCTTAAATATGTTATCCCAGAGGCACTACCACCATCACTGATGGGCTCTGCTTTGGCCAGTGGCGGGTCCATCTTGGAACCGGCTGGCATTGGCTCTATCGTACATAGAGGAAGCTTCTAGCAGCTTCTCACAGGAGACATCCCTATAGCCACACTGCTACCAAAACCTTGCCATGCAAACCCAATACACCCCCTTATGTAAAACAACTTACTTGCCGCTATTGACAATGTACTGTGTTGTTCAGTCATGTAACTTGACAAACCAGTGGGCTGGGTTAGTCTGGGCTAGCAGCCAAACTCCCACCCTCCCACCCAGCTGCTCACTCACCCCATATAGGGAAAATAGGAAGAACAGGAATGAGAAAGTGCATAGGACAAGATAAAGACAAGGAAACTGCTTACCAATTACTGTTGTGGGCAAAACCAATTTGACTTGGGAAAATTAACTTAATTTATTCTCAGTTGAAGTAAGTACTTAATTACTGATTCAAGTAGTGGGAAAGAAAAAGACAAACATTGAAACAAAATTCTTCTCCTCCCATTTGAAGGCTTAACTTCACTCCTTCACTGCAGACTCCTCTGTTTATCACAACAGATTAAACTCAGGACCTTCAGCGAGCAAAAAAAATGGGGAAAGGCACTGTATGGTCGGTCCTTAGCAGTTTGTCCCTGCCATTCCTTTCTTCTCAGACCTTTCCTCTGTTCCAGCCTGAGTTCTTCCGTGGGTTGCAGTTCTTCAGGAAAACGCTGTATAGAGCAGGTCCTCCACGGGTGGCAGGGAATATCTGCTCTGCTATGGAGCAACTCCTCCTCCCCCTCCTCTGACACTGGTATTTCTTCAGCTGTTTTGCACTACTTTTGTTCCCTCCTCCTCTCTCAGTCTAGTGTTTTGCCCTTTCTCAAATGCATGGTGGCCCAAAAGCAGCGTGTCCGAGGGTCTCAGCCGTGCCCTGGGGCAGGCAGGTTGGAGGCGGCTGGAACTGGCACGGGGCAGCCCCAGCTGCTCCTCACAGAGGCCGTCCCGCAGCCCCCTGCCAGCGCCTGGCACTTGCACCCAGCTCAAGCAGGAACACAACGCCCTCATGAAGATGCACCAAACCTCATCTGGGAATTCTGGGAGATTAAAAAGTCAATAACCAATTACCTGCTTGATTCCTTTAAATACATATGAATAAAAGAAAATTATTTTGAAACCGATTTACTGTATTTTATTTACAGATAAGTTACACTATATGTCTATTGCCATGAACAATAAAAAAAGAGTTTATTCAGCCCTTGACACACGCATTGAAATTAGACAATAGAAAGGTGGTGTTGTTCACTGAGAAAATTCTTTCTTAATATGTAAGGAAACTATTCAAACACTCACAGATTTTTTGCAAGCACACCTATTCAGATTTGTATAAAATCTGACATGTAACCGAGTTAACAAAATAATTTTTTTTCAGAGAGGGGAGCTGAACAAGGTACAGAGGATGGATATCAACTAATATATCTGGTTCAAATGCAATGCTGAGTAATGGCTTGAAAAATGAGGCAATTAAGGTATGTTTGTGAAAAATAAGCTGTGATACAATGGGATCATGAACTGCTGATGAGCCAAAAAAGTAAATTAGGTACATATATACAGTATATAAGAATAATATTAGATTTTTGGAACCAAGGAAGGGTAATTATCTAGGAATTTATTCTGAAAAATCAGAATATGCTAATACTCTTATGTGATAAAAATAATATGAAAAATAACCTGCATCAATTATGAAGAATTAATAAATACATTTTCAGGTTAAGCCTTGGTTTTAGGTTTTCAGTCACTGAGGAAAATAAGAATATATCAAACACCTGATAGTGAAATTTCTCACTGGAATATTTAGTTTTCAGTCACATTTTCCTTAACAAAAAATTATCAGTTTCTGAGGGAATTCAAAGAATAGACTCCCAGAAGTTTAATCGTTAGGCACTTTATGGAATATGGAAAATCTATGATGAGGTCCCAGCACCACCTCATTCATAACTGGATCTGGACCTATGATATCCCTAGTAACATCTAATCATTAAGCTATTGATGATACTGCAAAGATGACTGAGTCTTCTCTTTGAAAAAACTTTCTGATGTAGCATAGTAACTTATTTAATCTCAAGGTAACTGAAAATTACTATTTCATAATAATACAGAGACAATAAACAGAGATAAATAGGGACCTTGTGCACACTGGACTCTCAGTTGGTGAGTCTGCATTATTGACTGATTAGAAATCTAGTGAGGAGGACTGGGGGCTGATTTAGCACAATCTGTTACGGTTTTAGGATCATTCATCCACATTGCATTTTTACTTGCAATGACATTTATGCATGAACCGACACCTAACTTTTGGAGGACCTTGGATCCACTTGGCACCAAAGTGATTTGCTTTCTGATTTCACCAAGAGGGAAACCACTTGGAATACATCATTGGTGCCTTTGAGTTAGTGTTGCAAAACTCCAATATAGTTACAAGCAGTTGCAATATAGACATAAGAAAACCATGCAGCTGAAAAGAATGTCTCTGGCATCCTAAATCACTACATAGATGCACCCAATACCATGACTAAAAAGAGACAAAAATTTTGCCCCTTGCTATTCTCTGTGGTCTAAATGGAATGAACTACTAAGCTCAGGGTGCAGCAAAGAAACTCACAGAAGCTACAATTCTCAGAAAACAGCCTTTAAAGTATGGATGGGAACACACCTTGTTTAAAAATGCCTTTTTTTATTAAAATAAAAAAAAAAAAGGAAAAAAAAATTAGGTATCCTTGGTTCTCTCCTTTTTCCTCTTTTGCCCCACATTTCAGGTGTTTTTAGCCTTTTGCTCTACTTTTCATTTTTTGCTCTTAATTTCTTTTCTTCCAGTCATTTATTTGTTCCTGAAACAATTTGTGCTGACTCCTATTTCATGGGCACTTGATGCCCACAACAGGCTCATCCTCTGCTACACAAGATGATATTAAGTAATGTGAAGAACAAAAACCACGGTGTGTGATGTCCACTCTGAAAAAAAAAAAACAAATCCAAACTATTTGCAGAAAGGGGAAAGGAAATCATTTAAGGCCTGGCACTGATTTATAATGGGAAAAAAAAGGCCTTTATCCTCCAGTGAAACAGAGGTAGCCAGAGGTCTAGAGCCAGTGTTACCCTTGCAGCATTACTGAGTGGACCTCTGGATTTTATTCCCTCACCCAACCAATTTCAGTAGTTTGTACAATCTGAATTACTGTAATACAAGACCTTTTGGTAATTCCTGTGGTTGGTTGTTTCTACCACCAGCTTGGTCTGAGTAGCCCACCTTCTATACAGATGACATACATCCAGGAAAAAAAAAAAGTCAGTAGGGAACCATGATAATTTTCCTTAGAAAATGCATTTGATAAGGTGATGTGAAAGGGTACTTAAGAGTATTTTGATAGGTAGGAATTGGTCTACTAAATAGGCTTCATAAAGGAAGGTCTTGTTTAAGGAAGCCCTTGCTAAAACTTTTTTTCTAAGGAGTAATTTGAAGTGAGCCAAGACTGGCATTTAGAGCCTACCTCAATAACTATGTTAGCAAAGGATCTAGAAATCCTTGAAGACCACATCTTTCTGAATCTGCCAAAAGCCCTTACTGGTAGTTTACAGAAGGAGACATAAAACACAGAATCATAGAATCATTGAATGGTTTGGGCTGGAAGGACCCTTAAAGATCATCTCGTTCCAACCCCCCTGCCATGAGCAAGGACACCTTCCACTAGACCAGCTTGCCAAAGCCCCAGCCAACCTGGCCTTGAACACTTCCAGGGATGGGGCATCCACAGCTTCTCCGGGCAACCTGTGCCAGCACCTCACCACCCTCACAGTGAAGAATTTCTTCCTTATATCTAGTCTAAATCTACCCTCTTTCAGTTTAAAGCCATTATCCCTTGTCCTTTCACTGCAGACCCTTGTAAAAAGTCCCTCTCCAGCTTTCTTGTAGGCCCCTTTCAGATACTGGAAGGTCTCACTGGAGCCTTCTCTTCTTGAGGCTGAACAACCCTAAATCTCTCAGCCCATCTTCATAGGAGTGGTGCTCCAGCCCTCGGATCATCTTCATGGCCTTCCTCTGGACTCACTCCAACAGGTCCATGTCTTTTTTATGCTGGGGGCCCCAGAGCTGAACACAGTACTCCAGATGGGGTCTCATGAGAGCAGAGTAGAGGGGGGAAATCACCTTCCTTGGCCTACTGGTCACACTTCTTTTGATGCAACCCAGGATACAGTTGCCAGGTCATGTTGGGCTTCTGATCAACCAACAACCCCAAGTCCTTCTCCACAGGGCTCTCTTAATCCATTCTCCGCCCAGCCTGTATCTGTGCTTGGGATTGCCCCGACCCATGTGCAGGACCTTGCACTTGGCCTTGTTGATCTTCATCAAGTTCGTATAGGCTCACCTCTGATGCCTGTCAAGATCCCCTTCTCTCCAACGTGTTGACCGCAACACACAGCTTGATGTCATTGGCAGATTTGCTGAGGGTGTACTAATCACACTGTCTATGTCGCTGACAAAGATGTTAAACAGTGCTGGTCCCAGTACTGGCCCCTGAGGAATGCCACTCATCACTGCTCTCCACTTGGACATCGAGCTGCTGACAGCAACTCATTAAGTGTGACCATCCAGCCAATTCCTTATCCATCGAATGGTCCATCTGTTAAATCCATGTCTCTCCAATTTAGAGACAGGGATATCATGTGGGACAGTGTCAAATGCTTTTAAAAACATGTGGGATGGTTTTAAGAACTTCCTTCAAGGGCAGTTCTCAGTTCTTCCAGACTGTTAAGCCATCATCAGCCTTTATTCATGCAGCTCTGTGAAGGTGTCTGGGTATACCAAATACAAATTTCATTTGAATGCACCTGCTACTGTAATAATACACTATTCCCTGAACTCCTGTTACAGCACTGGTTCTCTTGAACTTCCCAATTTTTTGTGACATCCTTGAGATCTGAGTTTGCTCAGAAGATTCCATGCAGTCTCCGCTCTTCTCATACAATCTATTGTGATCACAACATGTACAAATTAAAACAGTGGTAGGAATGATCAAAGTGACCTGCATTATTTCAGCTGCAGTGTGATATATCATTAAGAATTTTCCTTCATCTATTGGGAAAAAAAAAATCAATCAAATGATACACATTGGTTCAACAACAATATATTTCAAAATAGTAGTAGTAGACTAGCAAATTATATGACTTTTAATTGAATTCTATTAATTCTGTGCAACATAGAAAAAAATAGCCTGGAAAAATTTAGCAAAATCTAATTTTTCATTAGCACCTTTCAAAGAAAAAAAAAAGTTATTGCTTTTCACATTCAATATAAAATCACTGCAAGTCAAACTGACTTATGCAGCTGAAAAACGAACTAAATGAAGGACTGTTTCTCTCCCTCCTTGCATTACAAAGGCACAGACGGTCTTTAAGATGGGCTTGAAAGAAACAGATGATATGTTTTTGTTGGGTGCCAAGTAATATTTGGTTCCAAAAATTACTGGTCTAGAAAAATAAGGAAAAAAAAAAGTTTTAACAAGTCTCTGTTAATGCAAATCCAGGGTTGAGGCACCATTATTTTACCTACATTAAATTCTTTTCTTTGCCTTAGGGGACACAATAGTTAGATGAGCAATGTAACGACAATTAACTGACTTATTAAAAAGGAAAACAATTTAAACAAACAAGCAATAAACAACATTTTTTCATTGCAACGTTTTCCTTATGCCTTTTTTTGCAGGGAGATTTTAAGAGGAATTTAAACTTTGAGAACTGTAAAAGTAAAATATATCGTGTTCGGTCCAACAGCCTGAGAGGTGAGGCTGAGTCTACTCTGTGTACCCAGGTCCTCACAGTGGTGAGGCTCTGCGCACACAGAACACAGATATATATATATACCACAGATACAAACACACATACATCCATACATACAGATATACATATATACGTATATACATATACATGGTCAGCCACAGATCAGACAGATCTGCAGAGCACCCACACGAGCACAGGGAGCACCGACAGCCTCCTCTTGTTCCCCCCTCTGGCTAGACAGAATGGAGGTCCAGTGGTGAGAATGTGGATCCCTCCAGCAGCTGCGTTTACTCAGTCTGCCCAGTAGCTGCCCCTGGATCCCATTCTCTCCAGTTGCTGGCACCTGGACATACAGGTCCCCAATGCCACTGCCCCACTCCAACTGTGGCTACAGACAGTCATACAAACACAGCTGGCCTAAATGAATTTATTAGTGTGACAGCAATCTTGCATCAAGACTGGTGAACTCGGTTGATTTCAGGCAAGCTTAAAGAGTTTATATGTAGGAGAATGTAACTGAAAGGTAAATTATTTTCACTAAAGGTCACACACAATATGAATTTTAAAATGTAATTGCAATGATAAACACAAACTGCAAACCAGACAACCTCTGATCAGCTGCCATCAGCTCCAAGCTCCCCACATCAATACTTAGAATTACCCCTCTGTGTACAGCACAATTTACCTCACCCCTAAACCTGATCAGAATTAGACCCATGTACTAGGATTTCATGCCTCAGGTTTCTTGAGGGGATTGAGGTGTTGAGCATTCTTTGAGCACAAGCAATAAATGGGGATGCAATTGCAGCCAGTGTTTTCCATAAAAATTGTTTGTATGGCATCAGCCTTTCATGAATGACTATGGCTATTCATCTCCCCAGGAAACAGCAAACTCAGCTTTTCCTCCCAAGAAAGAAAATTCAAAGTCCAGTCTTGTCCTATAGCTATGATAAAAGGATTAAACATGATTTCTCCTTTGCAATTCCATCAGCAAAGAAATGAATTTAAAATTCACTGAGCCAGAGATAGTATTAGTTTGTAAACAAGTAGTTCAAATTCTCTCAAAGGGATAGTGAATTGTGGATCTTAATTCCTACCTAACCTTGTTTGTGGATTTTATCCAGTGATTAGTTAATATAAAATATAACAATCCTAGGGCTGGGAGGTGAAAGGTGGATTTTAGCTGCTCTAAAAATCTTCATTGTATCTGGTTGTTAGTTCTCTGAATAAAAGAATATCGCAATCCACTTTCCAAAGAGTGTCCATGAGTCCACAGAGACATTTCAGAAAGCTCTTGATCCTGCTATCTGTTTTTCTAAATTATCACCTTCACTGTACTCTAGCAGTCTGTTTTCTAGTGATTACAGCAGTTGTTGGCAGGTTTGACATGTGTCGTACTACACTAAGCCTAGCCAATTGCCTCTCACCTGTGTGAAGCAAGATACAAATCTCCACAACAGTATGATTCTCTCAGGTTTCCTATCCATTTCTCATGCCTTCTTCTCAGGACTTTGTGATTAACAATCTAGAACATGTACCATTGCCTACTGTTTCTTATTTTGAACAAAAGAATATTTTTACACTGCACTCCCTGATGCATTGCTCAAATTTCATCTCTTTGAGTAATAACATTTAAGTTTTGTTAATCTTGTCCTGACACTGTTAATGTTTTCATTTATAGTTTGCATTTTCAGAAGTGCACTGATTGCATCATGTATAGAGAAGATGCTGGCACCCATTTTGAAACAATTTTCTGCTGCAAACTCTTTCTGGATAGTAATGTTGAGGAAAATAATGAACATTTTGCCATACTCCTCTCATTTCTGGAATCTCTGTCCTTGAACGAATCTTTTGATTTTTTTGATCTTCCCTCTCCCACCACCCACCCTTATCATGCATCAGCTTCTAAATGTATCTGTTCTGGGTGCTAGTTTATTTCCTTAATGGCAGTAAAGATGAAATAGAAACTGTATTTAATGACTTTGCAGTTTTCAACAATAACATGAGAGGCAAAAATATGGTGCCCATCTGTTAAAAGCAAAAGAAGAGGGATCTGGGTATTTATAAACCCATAAGTGAACTTCAATTCCTAGAAAAAATACTGGCATAAATAATCAAAAATTTTGGTAAACACCTACAAGAGCACAAGGTAATGAGTAAGTGTACATGGATATGTCAAAATCAGGCAGTGTCAGACTAATCATACTTGCTTATATGATAAGGTAACAGGCATTGTGAATACAGGAAGAACACTGGATGCCAATTATCTTGGTGTTAGTAAGGCTTTTGACATTGTTTCGCGTGACATTTCATAAGAAAACTTAGGAAGCAGGGTCTATTTTTCAGAAAGAATGGGTGCAAAGCTGGTATGAAAGCTACCTTCAGACTGATTATCTATAAGAATGGTAGGTTTCTACAGCAGTCTGGTTTGATGCTCTACTTTTCAGTAATATTTTTAAGAGTGGCAGGCATGTTGCAGAACACTCGTAAGGTAGCAAGAGTGCTAGAGAATAGGCTGGAATCCAAAATATTTTTGAAAAAGTGGAGATATGGTCTAAAAAATTATTGGATTTTCTTCAAATAAGAACAAGCACAAGATCATTTACAATTAATGAAGAACAAATCTGAGTATGCTGGTAGATCAGAACATGAAAAAGACAATAGACATCACAGACTGCATCCAGGAAAGGCATTTTCAGAAGAGACAAGTGCAAAAATGTATATGTAAAAAACATTGGTGATGTATATCGTACTGGCCACCCATGTCTGCAAAAGATTTATTCATACTGAAGTAGATTCGACACAATAATGCTTCCAGGAACACGTGGAGAACAGGATGCCTGTTTTGAAGAAGAAAAATGGGTTTCCTTCTTTTGCCTGCAAAACAAAGGGTAACAGAAGATATAACTGAGAAGATAAATCACTTTCCTACAACCTACATTACATACGTAAACTTCAGGGAATAAAAAAAAAGCCCTATTTAAGGGAAAGGTTGATGTTGATACAAGAACATGATGAATATAAACTGCCCATAACTTAAATTAGGTTGTAAATTATAACAATTCTAACCATCAGAAGAGTGACACTCTGGGAGGGGCAGGGAGGGAAATTCAAACCTAATAAGCTGATTAAGCTCCATCTTGAAGCTAGTTAAAGGAATTATGATGAAGCAGTTGCCTGCTATAGCAGCTGGGGCTGGTCTTCATGCTTCAGGAGAGCCCTTCCAGTTCCAAATTCTTCATCTTAAATCTAAATTTAAAGTAAGCATATATAATGGCTGATATACTTCCTTTAGCAGTAGGTACCTATATGCCCTCAGTAATAAAAATCTATATACTCCGCCACTCCCTGGCACTTTTCTGGGAGTGCAGTCTGGGTTCAGACCTCGTACATGCCATAAACTGCAGGGGATAACATCCCCTCCTGCAGGGTACAGCATCCCTTGGCATCTCACCAGCCCTGCACTGACTTCAGCAGCCTTGAGTAGCATCTCTGGGCCCCTACGCAGACCCCTCCCGTGCCGATCCCAACATTAATTGCCTTGCATTAGTTTGCACATCCTGATGGCAGTACTCCTGATCACTAGTGCTCCCTGGGCATGAGTTAAATAGGAAGCCAGACACGGATCTGCTAGGCTTACCTGTGAGATTTCCTGCTTAGCAGGCGATGTCTCACATTATGTTTTAGTTCCCGGTTGCAACTGACTGGGTCCACCTCCCGCTCCTTCCTCCCGTGCTGTGCACCAAATGTGCATGAGTGTGCCTTCCTAGGATTAAATTACCCTCCACTGAAATCTGTGCTACTGCAGTTAGACTGCTTTCGGTGAGCAGGATAGGTAGATTTAAGGTGAGGAAGTGAGGGGTGTCATATAGGAAGCTGTTTACTGATAATGTGATCTGATCTTCTCAGTTAACATCTCTGCAGTGGAATTAGCTGAACATTTGAGAGTGTTGGAACAAGTGCTGCCATTGCAATTAAAGAAGAGCTTCTTCAGCTGTTCTTTCAGTTCAGAAATTTACACTCAAGTTTTTGGTGTTTTTTTTTTCAAGGAGAAAGACTTGTGTAGTTAATATTTTTTATATTTTCAGTCTCAAGAGGCATAACAAAGTTTTGGGAGAGGTTACACTTTTGAAGTTTGAGAAGAAATTTCTGAGCATTAATGAATAATTAGCTTCTCAATTAATATCCATTTTTAACAAATACGGATTGTTGCTATAGTAATGAAAATATTAACTCTCTTAGCTACACTAATACTCAAAACTTATTAGATACATAACTTGCAAATGTAGAACCCAAAAATATATTCTTAAGAATATAAGAAGCAAATAAAATGCAAACACATTGCACATAACCAAAACACTTTCAATCTACTCATGTTATCTTTAAAAACAAAGACATTGAAATAAGAAATTATTTTCAATACAATATTCCTGAAATCTTTTGCAGGAATTTAAACTAAGATAATGCAAAGTGGAAGAATCTTTTTATTGCTTCTGAGACTCCACTTAGGAATTATTCATTCTTACATTCTATACTTCAAGCACTTCAAAGTTACAGCTGCAGATTTATCACTGTTCCATGCAAAGTTACTCCCAGTAATGAAAAAGTATATATATACACGCACAAAAAAAATATATACACACACTTATATATATATTTAAAACCATGGTATAAATGGAAAAAATAAAGAATCTTTAAACAAAACAGTTGTTCTGGACCTGTATTTCTGAGATTCTATAACTAGGAATTATTTTTCCTGACATTCTGAGACCCTGCTATATCGACAGAAAATTGAAGTCTCCAGGAATGTCTGCAATTAGACTTACATTTTATATAGTTAAATAAGGAATGAAAATAATCATTGGAAGTACCATAATCTTTGAGAAGCATACATGTATATGTGCATGAAGAGAGAAAGAAGTATCTCTTAAAACTGTCAGTAAAAACAAACCAAATGTTGCAATAAACACCGTAAAACATAAGATGAATAAATAATTTGATTTTCCATGTTTAGATTTACCCTCTACAGATATATTGAGCAATGCCAACACATTCAAGGATTGGTTGGTCACTGGAACAGGCTTCCCAGTGAAGTGATCACAACACCAAGCCTTTCAGAGTTCAAGGAGTATCTGGACAATTCTCTTAGTCATATGGTTCAGTTTTAGGTAGTCCTGCAAGGAGCAAGGATTTGGACTCGATGATCCTTATGGGTCCCTTCCAACTTGAGATATTCCATGATTCTGTGATTCAGTAAGGAATTCTCAGGTTTTCCAGAGAAGGGACAGAAATGGCAAAGTGATCACATTTCCCAAACTATTATTTAGTGCTGATAAAAGCAAGCAAAAGAAAATATCTTATATAGCTTGGAACATATGAGAACACTAACAGTATTCATACGGCATAAATGCAGTACGAATAATACCAACATTCTTGTTAAAACCACAGATAACTAAAGCTCCTGTTATTAACTTGCCCTGTTTCATTAATATATGCTTTTTGTCAATTAGATGATAGAAAACATTTGGCAACTGATTATTTTCTCAGATGTGCTGGTATAAATCAAGAATTATTCTATTATACACAGCTTGTAAAGTAAGTGTGAGTGAGAGGAGAGTAAAGCCCAAAATAGCATAACAGGACAGGACGTAAATGTGAGAGACTGCACATTTTGAACAGGTGGTAGATTTTCAAAGACAGATGCTTTTAAAAAAAAAAAAAAAAAAAAGTAGTTTGAAAATTTTTTTTTATTCTCAGAAGGTTTATGCTCTTTCCTGGCTGGAATCCATTCCTATTGAAGTCAATGATAAATTTCCCATTCATTCAACAGCACATTAAGAGTTTTTGCAAATCCCACTTGGAATACACTGTTCTCAGATGTTACTTTGAGGAGCTGCCTAATCCATCAGCGCAACAGAGGGAAGATGCTACAGCCCCATGCTCCCAGGTCCAGCTTCCCAGTAGGCACACATGCACATGTGCTCACAGGACACACACATGTATACACCCCTGGCCACACAGAACAACACAGACAGAAAGCACAGCACTCATGCAAACATAAACAGCACAAATGGACTCATCCTGTTCTCCTTTCTGGCTAATAAGGATGAAAGCCTGTTAGTGGCAAATATTTATGTATACAACTTGGAACCCTCCAGCAGCTGGGCTTGGGCACTCAGGCTGGCCAGTAGAGGCCCTGGATCCCAGCCTCCCAAGTTGCTGGCATCTGGACATAGGAGCCCCCGAGGTCACAGCCTCACTCTAGTTGCTGGTACTCTAGCCTGCATGCACACACATGCACACACATTCCCACACACATTAATAGATCCCTCCAGTAGCCATCCTTGCACACAGTTTGCTCAGTAGCTGGCCCTGGACACCCTGGTTTCCCAGCTGCCTCACGCATAGGCAGATGTACACACAACACATGCTCTACTAGGTGGTTCAGATCTATGACCCCTCCAGTAGCCCACTCCCAGACCCCACAGTCTCTCCAGTACCTGGCATGGACCCCCTGGTCCCTCAGTCAGCCAACTCTCAAACCCCCTGGTATCTCCAGGATCCAGCCCAGACTTCTGACCACTCTGATACCCATCTGTTGAGCCTCTTGTCCTACTCATCAGCTAGTCCAGCTTGATGCACACCAATAATTACACACTGAAATGCATACCTGCACACAATGCACACATTCTCTCATCTCTCCATTTCCTCCCACCATAGACATGGAGGCCCCTGAGACCCATGGTCCCACTCCAGCTGCTGCACTCAGACCCCCAGACACACATGTGCACACAGGATGAAGATCCCTGCACCTGAAAAAATAGAAATGGACTGTAGTGAGAAGACAGGAAAGACAGCAGTGATCAGGTGCAGGGCATGGCCAGACAACTGTGCTGATCAGCCCACTTCACACAACTGGACCTTTTTATGCCCTTTTTCCTTTGTTTTCCCTTGCTTGTTCCTCATCAGCCCTCTTTGATCCCTCCTTTTCCTTGTCTTTGATCCTTCTGAACATTCCACAATAAATCTTGCACAACAGCAGAAGGCTCTACCTGACATCCTATAACGACTCCCAGATCCCCAGAGGCAGTATTCACCTCCCTTTGGTTGACTGAAGGATCAGATTGGTGGGTGCCACCCTGGGGCCACAGGCTGAGGCTCCCCTGGGATCTCCTGGGGAGGAGCTGCCTTGGAGGGTTCCCTTTGCTCTGATGAGGTTGTCGGGGTTCCTCCAACTGTCATTGTTCCCCTGGGCTCCTTTGGGTTCATGGAGATGAGCCTTTAATCACATAAACTAACAATTACATGCCCACCTCTAATCTCTGATATATACCCTTCAGTTTTCAACATGGAGAACTACTTAAAGGATTCCCCAGTGAGAAATATTTCTCTTTGGAAAAAAAAAAAAAATTTTGAAAGAAATTGAAAGTTAAGGAAGATAGTACTATGAGGGACAAGAATGGATGAGAAAGATATATTGAAAAATGGTATTATATCAGAAGGCAGAAGCAAAATTCATGTCAGTATCCAAAAAGAAGAGTGATACAGAGTACCAAAATGTAGTATTCCCAAATAAGCAGGTGAAAGATATTTAAGGCAGTGAATCTGTGTGAATAATGCAAACATATCTGGAGGAAAGAAGACAAGGGAGACTATAAAAACAAGAAAAGAGGATGTAGCAAAAAAAATTGTGGAAGGAAAGTAAGGGAAAAGGACAAAAATCAGCACATTTGGAAGATATTTCAAATAAATCCTTTAAAGACAAAGAAGAAAAGAACACACAAGGCAAGCTAAAATGATTACAGTGATGTATTCACATTGTACTAGAACCTGACACGGAAATCAAAAAGTACCTCGATGTGGAAGGTACTAAAATAGATATATAGCCAAATATAGATATATCAAAGCTCACTGTTTGTTTATGGATAACAAAAGTAAGGTTAACACTGCAAAGAGGAAGGACTACTAGAACCAAACTAACAATTATTGAATAGTTACCGAAAATGAGATTACTTCCTAGGTAGGCATGGTAACATAGAAACAGATAGTTAGAAGTAAGGTCCTGTGGGGTAGATTCACTGGTCCAGTGCCTATAAGGAGCAGATACATAATACTGAATATGATCAAACTTCATCTGAAGACAGCTGAAATCTTCAACAGCTACCATCGGCCAGTCCTGAAGCCTTCACTGTAGTAAACAGCAATGAATATAGGTGGGACTTTATCAGTGGAGAAGAGAGTTAAATCCCTTCTTCCCCAGTTTTTGTCCTAAAAGGTCAGTGTCACTGAGCACGAGTGTGCCCCAAGGCAGTGCGGTGTGGTGTGAGCCACCTGCTATGCCAAGCCTAGGAAGACCAGGTCTGTAGCAGACCAGGATAAAAAGACACCTTGGCCAAGAGTTAGGAAGGCAGCAATGGGAATCACAAGGCTGCTGGCAACTTGTGGCAGGCCATTAGATACCCAGCTGTGACCTGTTAGCTGAACCAAACCAAACTTTGTATAAATCCTGCTGTAAAAATAAACTGTTTTGGAAATTAAGCATACAGTTTAGAAAGATGCTGCTACTGTGTGGGCTTCCTGGTGCTTGTCTTTGTCTCTTTCTTTGTACAATCCACACTTTTCTCTCCAAGTTTTGTGTATGTCGCTAGATGTGTTCATTCAAGGCTAAGATTAGTTTTCTTGCAGCTGACAATGAGCTGCTCATATATTCAGTAACAGAGACACTTACTTCAACAGATAAAGTTTCAGGAATGGGTATGATATATGAGAAGCTTTAGAAACCAGCCCAGTATACTTCCATTACTTTCACTGTGAAAGCAGCCTAGTAAAAAGCTACAAAACAAATTGCCATGTGGAAAAATACTGAACAGAAAATGAAGGGGAAAAGGGAAAATAACAAGCTTACAGGGTAAAAATTATCCAAAATTCTTGCACAGCACTTTCCAAATTATTTACACAATGGTGAGTGTGCTTTGGACTATATCAGGAATATTTGCAACTGTAATGGGGAAGAGATATTTTGTAGAATATAGAAAGGCAGAGAGCCTCCCAGAATATTATTGGAATAGGACAGATAGGATCTGCCTGCTTAACTTCAACTGCATTGAAGGCCAATGCAGGAAATAATGTGCAAGGGATTGCCTGTTTTTTCAGAAGGGTGAGTTGCTTGTCAGCTGTTCTATTGCTACATATAACCAACATTTTCACAAGATGGGCACATCTTATGTCTGATAACGTAACCATTTAACCATTTTCTGTGGCAGGGCTAAAATCCCAACTTTCCTCCCTTCTCTGTCTCTGAAATGTAAAGCTGTTCCTCAATAATGGAGGAAAGAAAATTGACTTTTGAACAAAAGGAAAATTCAATCAAAGGTGAAAGACTGCTTAAAATCAATAGAGCACTGCACACGGACATTTCACATGTGAAAATGGAGTAGAAACAGTGAACTGACTTGCACTTAATGCAGTAGAGACTGATGAAGAAAACTGACCTAGAGACATCTTTAAACAAATCATAGAGATAAATGTATAGCTGTAAGGGAGTTTCTAGTGCTGAGTATGCTCACTTAAATAAATTTTAAAAGCAAATTTAAAACTAGATTAATTAAAATTACAGCAGTATTAATTCTTAAATGGACATACTAGAAAATCCTTGAAACATTTCTGCCACTGGCTCAAACTCCACTGACATTCTTTTTATTAATATTCTTTTGGATGACGTTAGTATTTCTGCAGCTTCAGACTTCATGAGACTGAAATTTAGCCTGTCAGTTGAGTAGATTTAAATAGCTCTATTTAGCTATTTGTCACTTTGATTTAGCAATTGGCAAAACATTAAATTTTTGAGAATTCAAGCACTTTTATGGCATCTTAATTTTGAAAAGTAGAATTTAGTAGACAGACTCTAAAGCTTCAGTTGCTCTTCTTAATTGCATTACTTTTCTAAACTGTGCAGCTGTACAAAAGGCTTTGAAAAGAGTTCTTGAACATGCAGTTGAAATTGATTAGCATAATATTTGTCCATTGTATCTTCGGAACATCATCACTGTGCTTAAACACTAATAGGCAGAATACGTATTTTCATAACTCCTGGGTTTTTTTTTTTGCCAGTCTAAAATGGTTACAGACACTGGAACATTTTCATAGGTTCGTTTGAGGTAAGTGTTGGAGATGTTGTTACAACTCTGCCCGTATTAATTTGCTGCATGGCAGCAATTCTGTTGCAGTATTCTGCACAGTGACCTGATTAGTCCAGCATTGGCAGAACAATGAGGGGAACTGTAGTGGGAAGCAATAATTTCTATTAGTTTTTTTAAGTGCACAACAGACATTACCAGCTCTAGATATGGTGGGAACAAAGAAAAGTACTTTTCTGCAATCCTGTCAACTTGATTCAAGAGCAAACACAAAACATTCAAGTACTTTCCATGATATATAAATTTCCTTTTTTAACAGCTTTGCACAACTCTGTGCTGAGGGTTATGTTTGAGAGGCTTTTATGAACATCACATGGAACTGGTTGTTTTGTTGGTTAGCTTCTGATATGACACAGGGTCGATTTTTATTTAGGAGTTTACAACTGATTTTGTGGAGTTCATCTTCTAAAGAATGTAAACCTCTGTCAGTTCCCATCATTCTGAGGCTGTCCTGAACATTGTCTAGCAGTAAATTAAAATGAGGGGTAAATAAGGGAGAAGCTTAAGGCCTCATCAGAGTTGAAACACTCTTTAAATAAAGAGGGTATGTAAAGAAATTTTAAACTGTTCATTTTTTTCTCTGCAAGTGAAAGTTACCAACACAGGGGTTAATAGTCAGAAGTTATCTTCATGTCTGGTAATAACTGATTCTGAAGTACTTGATCTAAAATGCATTTATATTCACAAGAGTAGAACCCACGACACCTTCCTTAGCATCCTAATCTCTGGGCTATGCAACATATCTTTCTTATACAATGCCTTGTTCTTCAATATGCTGGCACACTGGGATACCCTTCTAGGGCACCAGCTCTCCCTGTGCAGCATGTGTCCTTTGCTGCAGAGTGACACAGATTCAGCAGGAGTGTTGAAAGAGTAGCAGTCTGACAGAGTGCATTTTCTCAACAAATGAGATAGAAGCTTGAATACCTAAAACGCAGATAAGCTATGGGACCTGTGTCTAAGTAATAATGCAAAAAGTGAGATTGCATTTCCTCACATTAGGATCTCTTCCATTTTTTACAGGTTCTCAGACTTAGGAGGATTTATGTACACTGGACCTCAAGAAGATAGAGGCACCCAAGACCTATTCAGATAAATTCCAATTGTAAGCATTTCCTCCAGGGAATCTCTAGGCAGGTCCTCACCAGCTGATGCTCTGAGGCATCCTCCAACTCTGCATATGCACTAGACAGAGGAAAGTTTGGTACTTAACTCAGTATTTCATTCTGGGTGCCTACCTCAGAAGCCCTTTGGCCATGATGTGTAAATATTTAGGAAACTATGTATACAACCAGTTCCTTTTGACAGGATTAGGAGTTAAGCTTAGCAATGTTTATAGATCTTAAAACTTGTTTCATGAAGCCTCCCATAAATTAATAGATATGAACCTCGGCGCTCCCAAGACTTCTCTTTCTTACTTATAAAGAACCTTGTAATGCTGCTGATACTTCATTCTCTCAATCCCATCTCACCTTTGGGTCCTGCGGAGAAGATTATGCTATTGGCTACTGTTGGTTGTCTCCATTCACATCTAACCCTGGAATTTTTTATGCCACTGTTTATGACAGTAAGAGATTTGTAACAAACCTACCCCAAAGATTAATTCAACATATTCTAAAAAATATTTCAGATATAGGGGCTACACACTATTTTGTTATTATTATGCAAAACTACTGTATATGAATATGCTCAGCTACTAAATCTAACAGGAAGAGTAGAGGTGTATAACTGTGCTTATTTTCCTCACTGAAATTTTGAAAATGTCTGCTGAACTACCAGTTTAAGGATTAATTCAAAGTAACACTTAAGCATTTTGAAACATTCAGAGGAATTTATTTCTCTATTTTAGTTATGGTCACTAGACAAAGTAAGAAATGTGAAAAGTCAGATAATCTAAAAAAAAAATTCTCTTCTTCCTGTATTTCTAGAGAGCTATGGAAGCACAAGTCCAAAAACACAAAAGGAGTGAGAATACATTTTGGAAGAATCCTCAGATTTGGAAAAATATCCCCAAATGTTTTGAGTGCTCAGTGACTTATTGTGATGATTGTCAATGACAATGAAGAGAAGAATTTTATCTGCGAATAATGCACTAGAAATTTTGAGAGGCCCCAAATATAAAAGTTCCATTTTAAGAGTAGATACCAAACATGTGAAGTTAAAGGGGTTTCAATATACATTTGAGCATCCTTCATCAATCCTGGCAATTACCTTCCTCTAACATTATGAGATCTGAATAGCGCTGGTACTGCTGCAAAATCGTATCAGCTCTTATTTCACTATCAGGACTGTAATTTTCCGCCACTATGCACTGGTTCAATTAGATCCCCACTACATATAATGACAGCCTCTACACGACTGAGAGGCATTGGGGAAACTAAGCGTAGGGACCATATCCTTTGATGGTTGCATCGCAATTTACTGATTGTTGAGCAGGGCTTGGTTTAACACTTAGCATTTGGAATTAGATTTAGCTAGTCAGGGAGTATTATGCTTGGTGAAATCTGAATGAAGAAGCAATCAGCCATATTTTAAAACAGAAAGTCACAAAGTTAAGTTTTGCAAGGAACGAAATCCTGCAGGCATTTTTGTTTCCCTAGCAAACCAAAATGAAGAAAACCCTACCGTATTTCAGCCACACTTCTGAGCCAGACAATACTTTTTTCCATGTTGAGGGAAAGACTTTTAAGTCTTTGAGATGTCATAAATGAGAGAACTGTGAATTTCAAATGAAAGGCAGCAATGCATGGTGCCTATGGTCCCTGTATCTGTGTTCACTCATAGGCCCTGAAATGGACACTGGACAAGAAAATTCTGCAGGCATTAGTCCACGAAAAATAAGATGTTGTAGATTTCAATGGCTCATGGAATAAGACATCTTGCTATGGAATTACTTTGACACCACTCTGAAGCATTTCACTGAAGCAATACAGGTGAGGTCGTTTGTAAATAGATTCTTCACGTTATATTTTGAATAAATGCAATAGTTCACTGCAGTTTGAAAATTTTATGAATTCACCATTTTTGTTACCTCATATCCTTCCTACTCCTTCTCTTCTCTCTTACTTATTTCATCTTGTTCTCTTCCCTCCCCTTATGACTCTTAAAGTCTGAGGGTGTTACTCGATAATCGGTTACTGAGTGGGCATTTACTTTTACATCTCATTTTAAGACTGTTAGAAGGACTTTTGTGTAATTGTGAAAGAAAGGCATTACCACAAAAGATATTTATTTTATATGTATATTTATATAAAATAAATTTATTTATGTTACAGTAATGTATTGGACGTAAATGGCAAGGCGTTGACAGCAAGCAGTGAGGCTGCAGGGGTGGTCTCTGTGAGAAGAAGCCAGAGTTGCCCTGTGCCAGACACAGCTGGTTCCAGCTAGTTTCAGTGGACACAGCACAGGACACAGCTGAGCCCATACGCCAAGCTGGTGGCACCTCTAAAAAAACATATGTAGGAAAGGAGAGAGAAACACCAAGGAAAAAGAACAATGCAGCCAGAGCAGTAGGAGGTGATCCACAGAGGAACCGGTAACACCCCAAGAGGGCCCATGGATAAACCCATGCCAAAGCAGGTACACCCCCATGGGATGGCCCATGGATAAGCCCCAAAGGAACTACAGGCTGTGGAGGGCCCGTGCCAGAGCAAAGGAAACAAGTAAGAAGGAAGGAGCAGTGGAAGAACAGGGTGAGAAATGATGAGCACAGATAGAAACCAGCATGCTCTCACCCAACCTCCTGCACCACCTTTCATCTCAGCAAAGGGACTGTGTGTACCCTGCAGTGAAAACAGGGGGAGTGGAGACTAGGAAGGGGGAAGGAGAGGTGTCTGGGTGAAGGTTAGCCTGGGAAAGGGGGAGAAAACCTGTTTTCCCTGTTTAAATATTTGCTGCCTTTGTTTTGTCACTGAATCAGTAGCTGAATATTTATGTTAATTGGCAGTAAATTAAGTCAAATTCCCAACACTGAGTCTGTTTTGCCCATGACAGTAATATGTGAGTGATTTCCCTTTCTTCATCTTGATCCATGAGCTTTCTTGCTCCTGTTCTTCCTACCTTCTCCCCATCATGTGGGGTTGGGGGGACTCAGAGGGGAGAGAACAAGCGGCTATGTGGGTTCTTGGCTGCCAGCCAGCAACAACCCACCAAGTAAAGCATGCATCTACGAATGCTGATATGCTTTCTTCTCTTAGGTCATTGTCTGGCTTAAATAAGTTCATTATATTTATAAGTCAGTTTTAAGTATCCTCGTTCTTTTAAAAATCCATGACTACTATATAAAGAGGTTAAAAAGAATTCCATTAAAAATGCTCATGCTTTCCTCAACCCCATTTTTTTATTTCACAGCTAACTTGTCAGTGCAATTTTGAACTGCTTAAACTTTCTGTTTAGTTCTACCACTGTCACCAGGCCAGTAAACCCACCCCCCAAAAAAAAGAAAGAAAAAAAAAATAAATTAAGGAATTAATTTTTTTGGGGTTCTTTTAAGGTACAATTTTAAAGGAAGTGAAAACAAAACCTTCAAGATTTGGGTTTTGAGCATGTACACTGAAAATATCCAGCTGCCTACCGAAAAAAGGCACCATCATAATGTAAGACTAGTGGGATGATTATGACTGCAAAAGTATTGAGTTGACAAATACATGTTTCGCTGAAGATTTGCTTGGGAAAGTCTCAGATCCAAAGAATAGATCCAAGTGGTTCTTGTCTATTTTCCTGCCTAATTAGAAATGCCTGGCTGTAATAGTAGTGAAAAGCATATTTTTAAACAGGGGGAAGAAATTGCAATGTAAAACATAACCTATGACTTCTGGTCATTTTCAGTGCATACCTTTTAAATCTAATTATGTTTCTTACTTAACTAAATCAAGAGTGTTCATATAATTTAAAATAGCAAATGAATGCTGTGGTATTCTGGAGGTGTTTCTGTCTTTTTCTTTTTTTGCAAAGTCAATCATTCTGCTCTTGATATCATACATATATATAACAATGAGTCAGAGGGATTCAAATTATAGAGAAAGAGTTACTCTCCCAGTGCTTCTCTTTTCTCTCAGTCAGATTCTCTGCCCTTCTCTGTTCCTGTGAAGTTCAATCTTTATTAGAAAACTGGGGGAATGAAAAAGGCCAAATGTCCTGTAAAAATATATTTATGCAGATGAAAGAACATCAGACTAATATTTCTGAACTTAAACCCTGGCAGTTTGGTGCTTAATGAGACAACTATGCTCCAAGATTTTCTCTCATTCACCATGCAGGCTTTGAAGAAAGTTTTCTGGGTTACATCCAAAAAAAGGACCTGAAGTAGGGCTTGGTGAGATTTAACAATGAAGTCTAAAACAGCAACTGAAAAGCCCTTTTTGGCTGCTGTATAACCTCAATGGGTTTGTATGTTTTCTCAGGGGTCCCTCTGGCCACTTAAGCAAGGCACTCTTACAGAAAGGAGTCAGAACTCTTACAGCTAATTTTCCACCCTGAATTATCTCTGAAGGAAATTCTATTTCCATTGATGGTGTCAGAAACCTACACAGGTCAGGTCCTACACATTGCGGTTAGCTTTTGTGCCTAGAAGATGTGGCTTTGTGTGTGCCCTGAACGCTTTGCATCACTGCAGTTCAGCTTTAGTTCAAACAGAAATTTCCTCTATGCACCAACACTAAAAGCTGGTGCCTATAGCTGGAATCACAGAATCATAGAAATCTTTAGGTTAGAAGGCACTTCCTGAGATCACCTAATCCAACCTCCTGCTCAAAGGGGTCATCTGGAGCAGGTTGACCAGTACGATGTCCAGTAGGGTTTTGAATATCTCCATGAATGGAGGCTCCACAACCTCCAATGTATGTCCAGTTTGTTTAGGTACTCCCTGATCTTGTTCTTTTCCACTGAGGGTAAGGCTTTCTTGCTCCAGACTTTCCCTTTGATCTCAGGTGCCTGGGATTCCTGAATGGAGGTCTTACCAGTAAAGATTGAGGCAAAAAAGGCATTGAGTACCGCGGCATTTTCCATGTCATTTGTCACCAAATTCCCTGCCCCATTCAGCAGGGAGGGCCTGTTTTCCCTAGTCTTTCTTTTGCTGTTTATGTACTTGTAGAGTCAGTCCTTTCTTGTTGGCTTTGCCAGATTCAACTCCAGGTTATCCTTGTCTTTCCTAACCCTATCCCTGCAAGACTGGACAGCAACTGTATACTCCTTCTGATCACCTGCCCCTGTGTTTACCTCTGATATCCTTCCTTTTTTTATCCAAGTACAGTTAAGAGTTCCTTGCTCATCCACGCAGTCCACACGCTGCCTTTGCTTTATTTCCTACTTGTCGGTATGACTCTTTCTCAAGCCTGGAGGAAGTGATGCTTGAATATCAACCAACTCTCCTGCAACCCTCTTGTCTCTCAGGCTATATCCCATGGGATTCTTCTAAGCAGGTCCCTGAAGAGAACAAAGTCTGCTCTCCTGAAAGCCAGGACTGCAGTCCTGCTTTTTGCCCTACTCCCTCATTTTAGGACCTTCAACACCACCACTGCAATCAACGCTGACTCTGACTTTCACATCCCAACCAGTTCTTCCTTGTTTGTAAGCATCAGGTACAGGAGAAATCTTTTCCTTGTTGACTCCTCAATCACATGTACCAGGAATAAGAATAGGCTAACGTACACTAAACTGCTCAGCCTGTTTGTTGCTGATCTCTTCTCTTCTAGGACGCAGTCGTACCCATCTGTTACAGAATAACCTAATGCTTTGAGCACCTGGATCCAATTTTCTTTTTAATCTGAGGGTTTTCAAAGGATTCATCCAATCTAACCTGTTACGTACCTAACTGCTAGACTATTTTTTAAAGATGATATCATCATGATGCAATTTCTTCCTTTTTTCAAAGAGCAAACTTTATTTCAGTCTTTGAAAGGATAGCTAGAAGATGTTATCCCACAGAAAGGAGTAGTCTCAGGAGAGGGCCAGTCAAAGAGCATTTATAACTTCACACTCCAATTTATACCCATTTATGCCTTTAATTAGGCTATGAAATTGCCTGTTGAAACCTTTCTTCCCCTTTAGCAACTCTGGAGCTAACACAATGACCAGTCTGAAATAGACAGCGAATAAATGAAATGTAATTAACTAACACTGTTGTGGAAAGTAAAACTAAGATAAAAGTTATTAAAAATAATGTTGAAGATAAAAAATAAGATGCATAGGATTTTTTTTCTTGAAAAGAATGAGGCAAACAAGCTTTGGCACATTTGAAAAGAGAGGAATGTTTATCATCTACCTATATCTGAACGAGTCACCAACCATGCTTAACAGGCAACAGAGAGGTGTAGCAATTTTTAAGGTGTGATTCATCGGACCTAATTTGGGAATCTACATGGAGAGCTGGTGAGCTGCATTCTAGAAATGCTTGTTTCTCTCCATTGGCTATAAAGGGAATATACACTGCTGGCTCAGGCATAGACATCCGTATTGCAGATACCTACTTCAGATCAGATAAATCCCATGCTGGATGTATGAATGAGGTACTTTCAGCAAGTCAAGCTACTCTTAAAATAACTAGAGAATGTAACCTACATCCTTGTGCTGTTATGATCTAATGAAGCTTTGATGACAGTTAGAGTTTCTACTGTGTAATGGTAGAATAAACAGCTAAAGGAAATTTAATAATAGGTGTAACAATAAAAGATATTGCTTAGGTCTCCATGGAAGATGGAGTTAAATAATGGCACTTGTTTTCTCTAAGTATTCTATCTGTCTGTGCAGGAAGAACAGAAGTGGTACAAAAAATCACTCAAATGATCTGGTGAATTTGGTTTCCTGAAGAGTCTAAATAATACAAACTGTAAAATGTCCACTTTTAAGTAGCTGTAATAGTTAAGTAAATGTTATAAAAACAGTGTTAGTGTTACTAATTGCAGGAAAAATCCAGGAACCTGTAAAATAACTTCTTTAATCTGAGGATTGTTCCTGTCAGCCCTTTCCATACCAAACACATACTCCATGGGAATTTGCAAACTGTGTAAAGGACAGAGAGGGAAAGAAAAGAAGAAATTACTCTCAGTTATATAGGAATACTGAACTGAAATACACCCTCAAAATTGCCTTACTCTCAGTTCATCTCTTTTCTATTATTTTCCTTTTTCAGGCATTTACTACCCAAGCACTGCGTTAAGTATTTGTTATTCCTTGTTATTCCCTCCTGTCATTCCTACAGCACTTGGCTGGCTGTAAACCTGTATGACTTCATAGACAAGGCAGCTTTGTGATATTAGCAAAAGCTCACTCCAGTTTTTCACTGTCCGTAACTTTTTTTCCAAGCTTTCCTGGGAGAGGTAGTAATAGGGTAAGACAACCTGTTTTCCAATGAAATATTGTATTCCAATGAAAGAGGTTTTTTGCTGTTGGTTGGGTTTTTAAGGTTGTTGTTTTTTTTTTTTTTTTGTCTGAGTAACAGTCAATGCCATTTCCACTGATGTATAACTTGCTGTTGCAGGGGAACCTAATCTGGAACACTGAGTACCCCAAATGGTGTGTAAGAAAGTTTTACAGTGACCACTGAGTGCTTAGGAAGTAATCTCAAATGACAGTGCAAAGTCACTACTACTACAAACTATAGCAAACCATAGCAAATCTTCAGTTAAATAATCACTCTCTTCCTTATTATGTTATCTGCACTTCCGTTACAAAACCATATTTTACAGACATGTAGAGAAAGAGTCTAAAATAACAGCTGGCATAATGCCACCAAGCTGGTTGATTTGCAGTAAGAATAACATTTTTGGTGGGATCTGTCAACAATTACCATGTGGAAAATTTGTATCAGAGACAAAAATAAAAATGGTTTTCAGAATCTGAGTTTTAAACCCAACATCATAGCTTCTTTCCATTACATGGTTATTTCAACCTTTTTTTTTTTTTTACTCTTTGTTTTTAACAGCATACCAAGCTGTTGACCTATAACCTTCATAAATGAATCACGAACATTGCATGAGTACATGAAAAAAAACAGTCTGTACCTTCAGTCATCTAACTGCTCAGAAAAACATGTTGCTTTTTTTTTTTTTAAGACTAGCATTATTTACTGCTTGGTTACATGTTATTTCTATTTCTTCTATGGTTTTTTTTTTGCTTATAGCTAATTAAAATTGTTAATCATGCTGTCTCATAGTTTTTTACATTATAGATGCAGTGATAGCAGATCCAGCATTCAGAATACTTTGAGAATACTTTGAGTCTTGGAATAGAATCATCAGTCTGTTTCATACTAAAATTTAAATTTAATTTAAATATTTGCTGCAATATTTCTAAGGAAGACTATCAAATTATCTGTGAGGTTTGGTGGGTTTTTTTTCAGTATTAACGTTCCCTAAGTTATACAGATGCTTCAACTTCTTTGAAGGAATGATCCATTAGAGATATGTAACATTAATTTCTCATTTCTTCATATTTCACCAGCTAAGTCCATAGCTCAAAAAAAGATCTTGGGCACAGACAGAGTTAAATATGCGCATGCATAGTGAAGGGCCTACAGCAGGACTAAGTGGAAGAAGAATGGCTTGCTAAGATCCTTTATTTATACTGGGCATGGGTGGAAGGATTCCTGGGTCAGCTTCTCTACACTTACACCCATGCCTTGTGGACTGTGAGGTACTTTCCTCTGTGAAGCAGATAAAAAGCACTTCATTTACTGGACTGGGGAAACAAAATGCCTGCTCTGAGAAAGTGTCTCATAGTCTGTTGTCTCAGCACTAGTCTCCCATCTTCTTAGATTTTGTAACCACTCCTTATTCACAAACAAGAAAAGTTTTTGCTTTTCACTTGCTCCTCCTGCCTGCCCATCTATAACCTGTTTCTTTCCCCCACCAGGGCATCCATCCATCCTTCTCCTGCCAACCCACTGAAGACAGGAGAAGGCATACATTTTAGACTATACATTACATATTTAAATACATGTTTCATACATACATGTCTTTTAATCATAATGGTATATGTGTGCTGTTAATTATACGTATATGTACACAAGAAATTCCACACACATACTGACAAGATGATTTTTGCTCATTTATAATTAGTTGAATGTGAAAAACTGGTGCTCTGGTGTTTTGGGGATTTTTTAAATCTCTTTTTGATTGTTGCTGTCCAAGGAAGTCAATAATGGTATGTGAAAATTGCTTAAAAAAATGGAACCCATATTTGTGAATAAAAAGTAATAAATTCTGTCATAAAATATCTGTGTAAAGGAGAAAGATAGGATCCATCTTGCAAGAGACTAGTAAATGTAGCACAATATTCTAGACCTTGAGCTAACATATATTCAATAACTCTTTCCAAACACCTAGCAGTGGGATAACACATCCCTTAAAGAAAGAGCAAGTAAGTTCATCATCAGCATTTAGCTAAAGATAAAAGGCCCCATGGGCTGCTCTGCAGTCTTCTAGTCCTTTCATGTGAATGCAAAGTCCCACTGTAATTATGACTAGTAATTTAGGTTCCAAACCACTCTCACATTTCGTTAATTTTTGCTACATTGTAAGCACTCTAACAAACAGATTGCTTCTTCATAAATATTAAAATAAACTGAAGTAATTTCATTTATCAACTCTTGATCCCAAAAGTCTAATCATAACTGTTTGTTATATTTCTTTTCCTGAGATTGCCTGCAATACAAGTGTTAATTTAGCAAGGGTTCATCTCAGTTGAAAAAGAAAGGAAGGAAAAAGAAAGCCTTTTTGCTGAAAAAAACTGCATGACAATGGATAGAACAAATACACTCTCTTCTGTGATTCAAAGAATTAACATTCATTGCAGGCAATATTTTGGTTCAAAATAACATCCAAATCAGAGAAGAAAAATAGATTTATTCAATATTTAGACTATATCAAAGTTGAAAATAATAAATCAGAAGTGTTAAGTGTACCAACAAAATGCATAAAAAACAAAATCTGCAAATATGCAAATTGGAGATTTGTATTAATGCTGCAAAGCAGAACAAAAACTTATATCACAGAAGAAACAGCATCACAGATACTGTCAGTGCACAGTAAAGGAACTAGAAAGAGCTGGGAAAAGGAACTTCTGATTTCTAGATACAGGCAAGCAGTTGGTTTATCAACCGCCAGATATCAAAACACACACACACACCCCTATTGAAGGTATGAATGGTTCTCACTGTATAACGTCACTGGAGAAAGAATTCAACAGTGGCTCTCTTACAGCTTAGGTCCATGGGCAGACAGAGCCTGGTAGGTGTACAGCTGTGTATTCACAAATCTAATGTTTACCAGGGAGGGAAGTTTTGTCTAGATGCCCTCCACAGTCAACAAAAAAGGATGGATTTCTCCAGGAGAAAGTTCAGGGCAGGTGCTTAGTACAAGCGTTGTGAGTCATCTGGCAAATTTCACCTTTTGCCATTTTGTATAGACAGAGCATAGGGAAAGCTGGTGAAGAAGGATATATGTTTTATGTTTGCTTACTTGCAGTTTACTGTCTACTATATTCTTTCAGAAAGATTGTGGGCAGCTGAAGAGAAGGATGATTTTGTCGTGCCTTATGCATAATGGATTAATTGTGCCCTTTTTAGAAGGGAGTGAGTTTGCTTGGCTGGGAGTGTATCAGGTAGGGAGAAGGGATCTGGCTTACACACTGCTCTCAATAGTCAACGAAAGAAGTGATCTAATGATCTGAGAGGACTGAATAGAGTTTGATTGACTCAGGATGTTACTGAAAACTACCAATTAGAAAGTCAGGCTGGAAGAAAACTGACTTTGCAGGTGAGGCAGGCAGGAGATAGACTTTCCCAGGACATCTGAGTTTTCTTGTTGAAAGTGATTACTTTGCTCTTTGGTCACAACTTTAGAGACTGCTGCAGTGGTCTCCTGCATTATGGAGCAGGTCTAACAGTTCTTCTTTAAAGTCCTGCTCAGCTTGAGACCTATTACCGCTCCCTGAGCACCTAACTTCTTTGCTGGAGCCTAAAGTGATGGAGCATCAAGTCACGATATTGACATTTTGTAAATTTTAGCTTGTTCTCACACAAATCATTTTCCTGCATGGATATTCATAGTATATAGCTCTATATAGTTTCAGACTTGGCTAACATTATCCTGATATACAAGTATTTGTGTTCTGAGTTGTGCCTTGTGTCCTAGAGGAAACAGCAAAACATGAAATCCCAATTTGCATACAAGTTTAACATCTTTCTTTTTTTCAGGTCACTCACATAAAACGCAGTGATGGCTCTTTAAACTTGCATTGTGATCCCCAAACTATAATTCTCAGTTGGTGTTTTAGTCTTTAAGTACCTAGGGGAAGAAAGTCATACAAACATTGAAAACGTACTGACTACACTAAATAGTAAGTCCTGATATATTTAGTGAAAATAGTGAATATTTAGTAACTGTTGTTGTCTTCTACATCCTCACAAGCAAATAAAGTTATGAATGCTCAGGCATATATTTATTAAATGATAATGTCCTTTGCATGTACTGTGATCTTGGAAATGTTCTTATTAAAGTAAATGAAAACAATATCATCATTCAAATATTTTTCAATGGATATAATACTTCTGATAACATATTAAAAAAAAAAATGAGGGAGATTCCAACAAACAAACAAACAAACAAATAAATACATAAATGGTATTTATGGGGGTGTTCTTGGCCTTTATGGTGTGTTCTTTCTTTTCCCATGCCATAAGGCCTAAATTTGGGAAGGCAAGAAAAACAGTAAATAAGATTTTAAATTCTTACATAATCACAGATGTCTGCTAAATCTGACAATATAATTAGCTTGTGTCCCTAGAATTACCTCTCATCAATTTATGGCACACAATGCTGACGGGGAGCAATGCAAGTATAGGAAAATGCTAGTAGCTTAGTGTCTCAGAAAGTTCCCAGTTAAAAGGTTTTAATTCTCTTCGTCTGTTTCTAAAATATTAAGTTAAAGACATGAAATCAAAAGTATGCTTTGCATAGCCCACACCATCTACATACCAAGAGATGGGGGACTGTAAAATCTGAGATTAAGGCAACACATTTACAGAAGGGAACTGATTGTCTTACATCACATGTTTGTGAGCAGAATCTGTAAGAGAAATTATAAAATAGTACAGCTATTTTATTAAACTGCAGCCACTCAGTTGAGAGCCAAAATAGTCTCATATGTGTATTTGAGAGAGGAAACATTGCTGCACAGATAAAGAGAAAGTTTGCTTTAGGTAGTGAAAAAAAGTAAGTTGAATCTTGATTTGCTGTGCTGGGTTTGGTTTTGATTTTTCCCTTATCCTTTAGAGTAATAGAGTAAGGAATAGAAGCATGTATCTTCAACTCCTTCTCCTGCGAGTGTTTTTCCTCATTTGCTTTTTCCTTTTTTTCAGGACCTTTCTACAAAAACTGTTTGTGAAAAAGTATCAAGTTATGAAATCACCTCTTTGAAATGTGCTTCACAGTGAATGTTTTGCCAGTTTAGTGTTAAAGGTTGTAGTTTTATGTGAAAACTTATCCTGTCCTGCAGATCATTACGGACAAATGTAAGCAAAAAGTGTTTTGGAACTTCTTACAATGCTCCAAAAATGAGTTTAAAATATCATTTTGAATATAAATTTAAATAACTGGAGTTCCTTGCCTAAATTCTTTATATTCACCCATCTCTTAAAGCAACTATGTAATCTGAACTAACATCGCAATAACTCCTCTCACAAATCAATGGCAAATGGAGTTCAGGTTAGGACTGCATGGGTGGAAAATCTTGAACAGCATATCTCTGTACCTGGGTTCCTATTCATAATAACATTTGTTGCTTTGCTCATATATAGGGTCTTGCATCATAAGGTAACAACATAATTTTGAAACTTAAAAATGGCCTTGAATCTTGCTGACATTTCTAGTGGTCAACTGGTCTTTCTCTAGAAAGTTGAACAAGAGTTGGAGTTACAGCACTGCCATTGACTGCTAGTAAACGAAATGTACTGTAGAAAAACTTTTCAGAAAAATTCCTTTTCCCATTTCTTTATCCTTTCATCTTCTTGTGTACACATAAATATGTCATCAAGGACCTGTCCCTCTTTTCCTGCTTTTCAAGTATTTAAGCGTTACTCTCAACTCTACAGTTCCAAATGAGAAAGCACTCAGTCCCCTGATACTGTCCCCTTTTTTAGCTCTTTCTTCTTCTTTCACTTTGTCACTTTGACAGCTCAGAGACTTTTGATTGACTGGCTGTATGCTAGAGGCAATAATAGAACTTCCACAACTAAAGAACCGTGCTTTTTTTCATCCATGTTTCAAAAAAGGAAGAAAAGAAAGCTTTTTGATCACTAAAAGAGTCAGGAATTTTCAAGCTAAAAAATGTTCCCCAAACTGGAAGTATCTTATTCATATTTTTGTTTAAATTGTGTTAAAAACATTCGTGAATTAAAAAATGCGCTCTTTTTTGTGACACAAGTATGAGGCAATTTTGAAAGAGACTTCCTTAGAAGGATAGAGATGAATTACATGGACCTAACCTCACTTATCTAATTTGTGTTTTTAGCTAGGCTGCCTAAGTTGGGAGTCTGTTCAGCTTAGGCTTCCTCTATCATTAGTGCAAAAAGATATTAATTTCAAAAAAATAAGTCAGCTTGTGTAAGGTATGAATCATTCTGTCAAGATGTCTATAACTCTCCATAAGAGAAGCTTTCAGTAACTAGGCTTCTAATTTAATTATCTCCGTTAAGTACCTAAGAGAAGGTGGGATGAACTCAGGTATCGGTTTTAGAACTTCAGCAAAAGCGAGGGAAGATAACATAGCACTCTCTGCACTTGCCTGTTTGAGATTGAATTCTCACACCTGTAATATACGTATATGCATAGTATATACCCATATACACATATATCTATTTCTTTTTATAGCCACAAGCAAAATGGATCAAAATACTGTCACCATTGTACTGCTGCTACATCTAATAACAGTAACAATAAAGACAATCAGAAAACATTTACAATGCAAGAATGTATGGAAATAGTGTGGATATACAGGGATGATACAGGACTGGGTGAAAATCTGGGTGTACAGGTCTGGAGGAAACCTGCCTGAACAAGGAAAATCTTGCTTTTGTTAAAGAAAATTGCTTAGTAAGAAGTGCCATACTTAAAAGTTCTTTTAATACATTGTTGGTCAATATAATGGAACTTATCATTGCGGGCAATGGTGACAATACCCTGAGTCACTGGGGACTCAACTAAATAGAACAAAAACAACCAGTTAGCCTGGGAGCACTGTATATAATCATGTCTTAGCCAAGTTCTCCTGAGAAATTTGACTTGTCTCTGGGAACATCTTCTGTGCTGAACTGCTGCTTCACACTCTTCAGAGAATGTGGAATTCTTGTGGCTACTGATGCAATTAATTACCAGTATAACTAAAGAGAAAAATCTCAATCTCCCAGGCAGTTGCTTCAAGATACCAGTGCCTTGGAACAACCTTCTTCGTACTTTCGTTAGGTATTGTATTTCACTATTTTAAGTCATTGGGTTTACTCCAGTGCATCTGACTAAAACTGAAAAGGGTAAAATCATTTAATTCATCTCATCAGTGACAGCTTTTAGCACAAAAATAAATGAAGCCCAGTGGAGGTATAGCATCGTATTTTAAATGAATGGTAGCATGCAAGTCCCTGAAATTTTCCTCCATCAGACAAACATGGGAGAAATATCTTTGAATGATTAATGAATTATTAATGAATTTTCAAGTTCAATGTCTTATGTCCCCTACATAAAAAAGACAGCTAATAAAATTGTATGCATGTTCACCTTAGAAATCAAGCATAGCTTACAGGATTTGCTTTCATATGGCTGCAATTGGAAGTTTTCTATGAAGACAGCTGTAATAGGTGTTGAATTTTTGATTCAGTATTATAGGAAAAATATTCTTATTCACAATTCAAATGCAGAGTGATACAAATTATTAAGAAATCAAAAATGTTAAGATTTTTTTCATGTTTTTGGTATGGCACCAAGCTTGAACTGGATGGTTGTATAGAGCATTTAACTTCTTTCCAATAAGATTCAAGTTTTTCTCTGTGGGCCTTAATGTTTGATTGTTATTTTTTTTATCTAGTTACTAATGTTTGGAAAAGTCATGAGAAGAAAATTAAAGTTGAAACACCCATAAGCATATAATGCACAAAATGATATGTTGTCTTATAAGACACAACCTTCTCTGAGTTCTGGCGCTGGAAGGGTAAGACAGATATTCATTTAGTGTCTGTATGGGTCTCAACTTACTGGGTATCAGACTGCAGAAAATCTACTATAGAATGAAATAAAGCTGAAAGGGGAAAATCTAAGGTATCAATAAACCTTTGATTGTTGCTTTATCTTGGTGTATATTAAGTCTGAGGCATCTTACCAGAGTTGTCCTGTTCTTGAGGCTCATATATAGTTCTACAGAGTAGACTTTTTCCCTTAAATTTTACCCAGTGTAAACCATTTTCTAACTATTTCCTGGAGGAAAACAAACTCAAAAAATCCTTTTTACTGTTATTCCTTTTCTTAACCTGTTCTTTCACTTCCATTCTCTCTGAATTCATCTCTCAAGCTACATAAACTGCATGCTATGCTCTCTGTCTTTACCCAGGACATTTTTCAGGATCAAAGTCACTACATTTTCAGACAGTACACTTAGTCGAATTTTGTTTTTCTGTTTCTTTGATTTTGGAGACAAAAACATTTTTATCTTAATAGTAAAAACCCTACATTTTCTTGGCCCCTCATCAGCCCTGTTGATATATATATTTGAATAAATGCAAGAGGATTTGTCATTAGACCACTGCTGCTGTTGTACTGAGAGCAGCTTGTTACAGCACTAGAAGCAAATCAATGAAACTGTTGCTTTGTACATATGATAGAGATAGGCTTCTAGTGGTTGAGGAAGAGGGAAAATAAAAACCCAAAGAAACACTGAAACACTGAAACAAGAAAAACAGTGAAAAAACCCACTGAAACACTGAGAGTATATAGGTAGAGACTGTATTTGGATTATGTTTCAAAGGTCAATAACCTACAGTTTTCAGAATTTCTTACAGCCTCAGGATCATGTCAGGGCTAGCATTGCTCGTGGACTCACCAATACAAATCTTGAAACTTCTATTCATTTTTGTTCTATGCCACACAAGTAAATGATACAAAGTCAATATTATAGTATCTAAGATTTTAGATCGTATCATTTACAATTGAAAGATGAAGCTAATCTTCTTAAGTGATGACTTTACAACTGTCACTTTGTTTTAAATATTAAACTGATTTCTGTATTATACTCACATTATACCTACCTTAGAATACCACCAGAGATTTCTTTTAATGCAGAGGAAAGCTGCTAATCTTTTGAAAGAAGTGGGTCACTTTGAGCACGCATACCCAGATCTGTGCTCACTTTAGCAGTCATAGATCTGGATGGGCAAATAAAAGCAGTCACTGATGCTCCAGAATCTGAATCATTGTTTGATGTACTAATGTGCTAATCATTGACATTTTAGTAATTTCTGCAAATTGTCAGTCTTCAGGTATCCAGGGTATTTCCATGTCAGCTTTCTCTCTGATCTGCAAAAGCTCAGAATATAACATCAGGTCCATTTATTTTGTGTTGATTATGAATATCTGTTTGTGCCTGCTACTTGATTTAATCACTGCCCTGAATCGCATGATTGCCTTCAGAAATATGTTGTGGAAATGAGTCAATTAATATAAATGACCATGGACTTTATAGGTGTTTTAGAATATTAAATGAGCAAACTGATATAAAATACCAACTGGCAGCTTTCTTAAAGCTTCTCTAAGGCTATTTTGAACTTTACTTGGTGTTTATTTTTCTAGTTGATAGATTATGTCATTGCCCATTGCAATGAGCAATGATGGATATGGGAATAACTGTGTGTGGCACCTGCCAGTTTGTCAACAGTATTACTTATTTTGGGGTTCTATTGCTTTCAAAATTGTCTCATCTCATTTGAACAGGAAAATAAGTAAATTCTAGAATAAAATTTTTGAGATGATCTAGCTCTTTTTAATGGGCTGATTTTCAACAGCTTAAACTCCTGCATCAGTCTGACGCAAGTGAAGATGCTGTCACTTTTACTCTGTTTAGGGTCTATGAAATGTGTGTGGTTTTGTCCTATTTTGCATAAAAGCTGTGTTTTAGGGATATGATTCAATCTCTACATGAGACAGGAAAAAGGAGGCTCTATCGGCTATTTATGAAACTCTATAGATATAGATATCAACATTAATAGCTATATAGAAACTCTATTCCATATTCTCTGAGTCAGGCAAAGTGTAACTTTGGCTTTATAATACAAAAAAGACTGGGTTAGTCTGGCTGCTGATGGTCCTCTCCTACTATTGTATCAGCCGGCAGTGATCCAGGCTCTGTGTCATTAGGGAGTTCCTCTGTGTTCTCTAAAAGATACTGATTTACATGGGATAGTGGAAAATAAATGGGCTTTCGTTAGCAAGGTTCTGGAAGAACAATCTGCTCAAAACTCGCTCAGCATATAGTAATCAAGAAGCAATACATCCAACTCATTTTCTGTCCCTCTTCTGCAGTTAGCAGGCCCTGCTCTTTGCAAGTAGTTAAAGATCTGTGCCATCATGGGATTTTAACCTGTGCTCTCTCTCTCTTGGAATTTTGGCACTTTGAGCAGATCAGATTTCACCAGATAAAATGGCCCTCCTTGTTATAGTTAATAGACTCATGAAAGGTGGGCTCCTGAGCCACACATTAACACTTATAAGAGGTGATAAGATTTAAACATCAAAACAGAGATCAGGTGCGTTTAAGTATCAATTCCATCTTTTATTCTGATTTGTTGTCAGTCAGGGGAAGATATTGACAATATTTATGAAGTGTATTTTAAGTGGTATAGTTGTGTCACTCAGCCTTCTGGATTTTCAGAATTTATTGAGGTAAAAATCTAGAAGCAACCAAACTATCCTGAAAATTCATTGTAAATCTCTGAAATTCATTTCCTATATCCTGAGGAGAATTTTACTCAATTTCTTTGACATTAAATTGTAAAGATTAATCCTCTTTCAGCTTGTGAAGTTCTATATGTAGGATTATTCCACTACAATTTCAAGCTTTTCTATAAGCAGATAATTTTTAATTTGCGCAGCAGAGATCAATTTACATATTTTGAAGATTATGGGGTTTTACCCCAGAAAATGAATTAATATCCAAAGTGGTTTTATGTTATGAAAAGAATGCTAACTGTCACTACTCACATTATTTCTGTGTGCTTCAGAACTTTTCTACTTATCAAAGTATCACATTATTAAATCACTCTGGTAAAGTCTAGGAAAAGAAAGTTTCATTTAATGTGGAAAACTGGTTCTTAGCTGTGTTCAAACATCCATCACAAAAGAGTTTGCTTTAATACCTAGGTTCACATAAAGTCACCTCTTTTTTCTTTCTCTCACATGATTTATTCTTCCTTATAAAAGGCAGAAGACCATGGACAGAAACTAATATTCTATCTTGCACTTCTTTCAGAGCTATCATCCTGAATGCAGCCTATCTCTGAAGCAAGCATGAATGTCTGGGAAATAAACCCCTGTAAAAAGACTAATATTCAAAGAAATGATCCATGAAATAATTCTTCCACCAAACAACACAAACTCTGAACTTAAGACAAATAGGGTTCTCTAGTCTCTCATCCTTCCTGTTAGTCTAGAATTCTGGTATTTTCACTGAAATCTTGCAGTAAACTCAGCTTGCCTCTCAGCTAGATACATATGACTAATAAGGGTTTATGTCTAGCACAGAACAAGTTGATTTTTGATTAATAGATTTGTCAATGACTACTGTGATCAATTTGTCTATTATTCTTATTATAGTTCCTGATTTTGTTGTTTAATGCCAGTAGTTTCCAGCTTTCAAAAATTGCTTCAGCTATCCACTAAAGTTACTATTTTCATGATTTCCTCAAGTATGCAAAGTCCTACCCTACAGAAACTGGTCATCATACTTTTTGAAACACTAATATGAAAGTCACAGACCACCATCACCAGAGATGAATATCCATAGTCTTTCCAGGGCAAAGCAAGGTAGGCAGAAGGTAAAACACTTACCAGAATCTACCATTTTCAGTAGAGCTGAATCCAAGAAGTCCAAATGACATTGAAGAGCAAATGAATGCAAATATACAGAAAGAAATGCAAAAGGGAAGGCAAGACATGTCCTAAGAAACAAGGCAGATTATGATGTTGGTAGGATTTCCAAAATTTGAGCAGCTGGGTGTCAATTACAAGATGATAAGGAGATATTTAGAAGGAGACAGCAGAATATAGGAGGGATAAGGCACTTCGGGAATTTCTCAAGGGAAATAGGAAATCAGTAGAACTGCTTGTGAGGTAGAACTCATGAGCATGAAAAAAGAGCACATTTAGATTCTCTGTGACATTCACAAAGGTGAAATTTTAAAAAAAAATATAAATAAGCTTTCACTGCAGTGGAATTTCAGCAGGTTCTGAGTATGTCAGTGCTCTGGGTTGCCTTTGAAAAACTCTCCACATTTTTATACAATTTTATGCACTTTCCTACAACTTAGTATAGCATTTGTAATTATATTTGATCATTCTGTCTACATAGCTGTGTGCTATTTTAACTCTACTGCCTTAAGTGGATTTATTTTTATTTTTATTCTAATATCATTGAGGAAACAACCATGAGCAGAGGGTTTGTCTAATGGTTTGTCAGAAGTGTACTCAGTCAACCTCAGCATCAGCCCTCTTTTTAACAATTAGATTTGAGGGCTAGTATGTGGGAATTTTAATGAACTGCTGGAAACAATTTTGGAATTAGGAGTTTACTAATGACAGTTGCGCAGTAAAAGAAAAACATAAATCACAATGGATTCCCATGATGTGCACACACTAGTAGAAGTATCATGCACTCCTAAAAAGACCAAACATACATAAATATGAGCAAAATGAAACAAAATGATGGATGATACACAATAAACACTTTAGAGTAAAACTTCCAGGCTGTGAACAAGAAGAAAGACCAAAGATATTGCTATTGAAATAAATAAACAAACAAACAAACAAATAAATAAATAAATATCACCCATGCTGTTGTGAAATTTTATCTCGGAAGCATATTAATAATTAGAATACAACTAATATTTATGGCCATCATAAACACCAAAAATAGTAGAAAATGTGGTGGAATGGATGTTTTATAATGTACATTTATTATATTTCATAAATCTTGAGTATTTGTTCTTTAACTTCGATTTTGGCTTGCCATTTTAACACCTTTATAGGTGCTATATTTTATAGTTGTTTGTCATTTACTCGCCTCTCATTTTTCTTTTGAACACATTTATCAGTGGTTACATTTTTTGTATTTAACAGGCAAAGAACTGGAATGTATGTCTAAAACATGAATTTCCAGACCAAGACGTTCTATTCAAGTATGTAACACCTGTTTCTGTGTTATATTTCTGGTCTTCTAAGTTTTGATCACGTTTGAAAATGGATTTATTGAAATACTTCACTTAAATTAAAACCCCCTTGGAAGATCTTACTTTTACAGGAAAATGGAGATTTCCAGCTCTGTTTGTCTGGTCCAGGGAGTCTGGCAGCGCTTCAGCAGCTTTTGTCTCCAGGGTTCTCAGTGTTTTGACACTCTCTTGCCAGCCCTGCTTGTCTCTGACTCACAGCCCGAACTTATTCTGCCCTGCCCAGGACCAGTGCCCTAATCAACAGACATGGGTTGTGTTTCCAGGAGTTTCAGACATGGCTGGACCCATCCATGCCAATAGCACACAATGCTGAGATCCTCACTAAGCTGGCTACAGAGCCAGAAACAAAGTGTTTGCGTTAGCAGAGCAGGCAGTTCTGTTTTAGGATAGCCCTGACGTTTTCCAGACTGAGGTGGATCGCCTGCAGGGAACTGCAGTGTGCCAAATTGACATGCAGGTGGTTTTGCATCCTACTCCATTGAAGAGGGTAGGTGCACAATATGCCCCTAATCTCATTTTATGGGCACTTGAAAGTCCAGAAATTCACTTGCAAGAATGACATAACTTTGCCAAATGCACAAACATAATTATAATATTGTTATCAAGCCAATGCTGGGCTGGAGAAAGCTCTCTTGAGTCTCCGAAATTCAGTGAATGCACTGAAAGACACCGGGAAAGGTTCTCTTTTTCTGAAACAATTTATTTATAGTTGTGGCAATGCTAAGTTACATTGCCAATGCAGAACTGCATATTTGGTGCAGAGCCGCTTACTGCAAAAATCCTATGGCTTTAACCCTCCAAGGGCTCTCCTTTCTGATTCTGTTACCTCACTGGACATTCCAAAGCAGAGTTAGTACCTAGACCAAGGTTTTCAATTACAGATTGAGGAACTGCCAAGAAAAGAGGCTATGTACAAAACTCTGGCTTAACTTTTTTTTCAACATGTATATTTTGTGAAGCAAATTCTACTAATCTGTTGACGATAAGGGGAAAAAAAATCCAGTCCGGTAGATGACTATGAGTGATGGGGATACATTATACACTACCTTGCTATTTTTTCACTCATTGTTTAACTAAGACACACAGACTAACGAAATCACAGCTAGTGTGGAAGATTAGTCCTGGTAGGGCACTAAATATTGTGAAATGTGTGTCCTAAAATAAAGACATGTTTATGGTTATTGCACATAATTTACCTGTAATGCAACTCACATTTTAGTTTGGAACTAACTATTCTCTCCAACTGTGGGACTGAATATTATGGGGGTTATCCTGCCTTGAATTACTGCAAATTATCATTTCATATGAAATAATAAATCTGCTTTTCTTTGTTGATGTAAGTTTGCCAAGTGTCTGTTATAGATAGTAACAGTTGTACTTTTAACTTGAGCCAATATCTCAGAAAGTTTAAACTATCTAAATTGGGAGTGTGTCCAATTATGAACCTTTCCTACAAACCAGGAGAAAATGCTAGTCTGATATTCATAGATATATGATCATTTCCCTCTGGAAATTCTGAGTCAGATACCTAGGCTGTGTTGATTTAAGCAGAACTACAGTGATATATGCCGGCTGCTGACCTGGGCCAGTAAGTTTAAATAGTATTCTGTGTCCTCTAGAATTTGTTATTCAAGATTTTCTTACAGGTTAGTGCATAACCAGTACAGCTTTTTAAACATGAAGTGAGGTAATGCTGACAGTTGATGATTAGGGGAGGTAAAATGAAAAGTATGATTAAGTTGTTTTTCTTTCACTTTCAGAGCTTTCTTTCCCCTCAAAACAGTCTGGAGTACAGTCATTTTCACTCGTGCCATTTTTGTATGTAATGGACAGCTATCATTGTAATAATCTGTTCATTCTCTTTGAACTTTTTTTTTTTTTAACCTTATTTTGGTGATTTAGTTCTGAAATTATTCCTCATGATGCTGTTAAACAGTCCTTAAACTGTTCACTGGATTCAAGTTGCTCTTTCCCCCATCCGTATATTATAATACCCTCTAATGACTTTCCTTATGTGTTGCTACATTTTTTTATTATTTCATTTGGGAGCCATTTAGTCCTTTTTGAATATATAAATCAATAATTATTGGCAAACAAAACACATTAAGAATTAGTTCATCATTAAGAAAGGAACTGAAATAGAAAATCTGCACTGTGATTAAGCATTTTCAGTAGAGGAGAGTTTGACCTGATAAGAGTTAAGGTGGTATCTACATTGTAATTAAGTGAAGTAGTTTTTATAACCAAAATTTTCCAGGAAAAATTCTCACAAATTACGGTAATAGGACTGATCCTCATGGGTAAATAAAATTGGGCCTCTGATCTACTACCTTACCTTGCTGAACATATCCTAGTGTTGCTTCGCATTGCTTTATAACGTGACTAAGATGGTATACTCCAGCTACTGAATCATATTCAGACTTCATGTCTGTTTGCCTTAGTCACAAGGGATAGTTATACATATTGTCTATGATCCCTAGCTATTTCATTTATCTTATTTTTGAGTGCTAAGATGTTCTGTTTTCCTACCCTGTACTTTACATGTCTGGTTTTAGTTGTAATGCAGGGACTATGTTTGCATTCAGCACATTCCATTTTGTTATGTTTAACTTTACCTGCTTTTTTGGCCCTATTTTCTTTCTTGTATCTTTCCAGCTTGCCTTTGCTCTTTACAAAATACTTCCAGTGCATTAAAAGGTTGCTGTATTTATCAGGTTTCACTGGGGTATTCAAAGACTTCTTACTGTGAAGTGTTCTGTTATAGCAGTATCAAGCAATTCCGACGAGCATGATAAATGACAGCAGGTTGGCTTTATTAAGGTTAATGGCTTGATGATTTACAAGTGAAGATATATTAGAGTCAAAATTATTACATTAATTGTTCCATTAGACAATGTGAACTTTGAATATACTGTTTTGGAATGCCCTGGAGAGGTGTCATTACTGTTATATTAATAGTGACATGGCATCTATTTCAGATGTGCTAACAATTTAGAAAAAATAAGTACTGCTGCTTATAGCTGCCCAAAAACTTAAAGGTTACTATCTCCTGTCAGCTATTAATGGCCAATAACAAACTGAAAATTACCTCAGACAAAAAGCAGAGCAGGCCAATAGTAACGTAGACTGTTGGACTTCCTGTGGCTTTAAGCAATGTTAAAGCCTGGGGTGACTGCACTTTGGAGGCAGTTGCATGCTCCTGTAAGCTACAGTAACACTTGTGATGGACTGCTGCCACCCTGTCCCTCTCTTCATTTCAGCCAGACAGAAGTGCTCCATATAGAAGCCTCAGTTGTGTTCTGTTGGGTTACAATCAGATAAAAGAATCAACAAAGCAGTGGGAAGATCATCTGCATATTATGGGATCAGAAATGTTTTTAAAGCACAACAGATTCCCAAGTGGTACAGTTAATTAAAGGAAAGTCTTACTTCTGGATTTAATTCTGAGACAACAGAATGGGCACTAGGAAGCTCTTCCTGGTACGAAGAACATCCTTTTTAACATTTGTTGATGGCACCTTAGAATTTAGCAATCACATATCAATAATTATGAAGGGATGACAATATTAAGTCATTATTTTACTTACTCAAGAATCCTGTTTTGTTTGCCATTATTTTTTTTTAATTAGAAAATAGTACGGTAAAGGCAGCTGATGAATGCTCTCACCTGAATTTTTGATTCATCAGGGATATATCAAACTGCTACTTTTCAATGTTGTTTTCAGAAGGAAGTATTTCACAGTAATATTTTGAGTTTCAAGGGAAAAGATCAGTACAATTCAGAGGAGATTTGAAATGGTAAATGATCCCTGAATATTCTCAGAAATATACTCAGAAATATAGCAGTTATTCTTTTTTCAATAACAAAAGCAAAGTTGCCCAACCCAGCCTTGTTAGCTGTAAGCAGGCCTATCTTCAGAGACTTCAGTAAAGCTGCACCTTTTCCATTCTGAGTAAGTTGATCAAACCTTCCTCTGTTTTAGCTTCCTTTTCTTTTTGTACATAGCTATAGAATGACAAATGATTCTGCTGACTATTTTCAGGACTACTTGATATAAGATTACTTGTAACAAGTAAAGTAAAGCAAGTAATGGCAAGTAAATTAGTCTACCTGATTAATAAACCATTTACTTTACTAAGTGATGAGTGACGTTAGGATTTCAGGGGGATGGAAGACACAGGGTTCAGCTAGACAGCAAGCATAGTATCATTTAGCAGCAATTCTAACTGTAGTTCTTATTTCCTTTCCTCCCATTTTCCTTCACTCCCAGCACTGAAGAACTGCTGCTTCTCTGTTCCCTCTGTCTTTCCACCTTCTTCTCTGTGTTTTGGGTGATTTGGGAAAGAACAGCAACAAGCCAAGCTAGAAGCTGTTGCTGCTGCTCCTGATAGGAAGAAAGGACCTGATAATTAAATTCTGCTTAGTAGCAGTACATGGGCAAAGCTTTCACAGCGTGTTCCATGGGAGTGGCAGCTAACAAAAATTCCAATGGAAGACATAACCTTAAATTGTTTACATGGACCTTGGGGTGGAGAAGGAGGGCTGAAGGAAGGGAACAGGGATGGGGAAACATGGTTAATCTTGGTTCTTCAAAGGTTGTGTTGCAAAACTGGTAAAATACAGTGTGGGTTTTTATATTTTCCATCCAAGATAGAGTGATTTGTACTGGAACTGTAAGTATAGATTCAGGAAATGGTAGCGTGCCTTGTTGGATAAATCATTCTATCTGTGGTTTCTGTAATCTGTTACTGTTTGGGCATTAGTCTCATGCATGACATTGCATGATGAAGGAGGTATCACTCTTTGAAGATTCCTTCATTAACTTGGTCTTGCATGTAAACTATCCCCAACCCTGAGCCTCAGTTTGTCCACTAGATGAGAGCTGGAGCGTGAATCTGAGCCATAAATACCGTAATTGTACAGACAAAATTTCAGGTGAACACTTGACTGCTAACACCCATTTAACATTAATTAACGTGCTATTTGTGACTTCTTAATGCTTCTTAAAAGAATCAGAGTTTTCTAACAGGATAGCAGCTTCTTAGGTGCTCAGCTAATTTTTTAATTACAGCTTTATGGAGTAATGGCATTCAGTAGTGCCTCTAAATTGTTTATGGCTCTTATGAACTGAAAATTGATTATTGTACTTTATATTGAGCAATTTTTTAATTCCCTTGCTGAGAATTACGGACTTATGGAATGGATTCAGTCCCTGGTTTTACTATATAATTTCCTTATTTCAGGATGCAAGTTCAAGCAGAGTATACCTAGAAAAAAAGACTGAATATTCAGATTCAGTGCATTTAGGATGTAAGAAATGAAATCATAGGGTTCAATGTGTTGCAATATCCAGGTATACCCTATTTTATTGCAATGGCCAATTCACAAATGAACCCTGTTGCTGTTTATTATTAGGGATGACCTCTGAGGTTAACAACTACCTGACACAGCAGGTAAAACAATGTCTCTTCCTTACAATATATATTATTTGGATTTCAACATCAGAAATTGAAAATCTGGTGAAAAGTTACTAGGAAGGATTCCATCCTGTCAGGAACATATGGTTATTTTACATCAACTGATATCTTTTGTAAATGTGACAGCAGAAGCATATGTGGAAATGTTTGCATGTGGAGGGGAGCAAAATGTGTTTTGCTGAAAATAAGACTTCAGCAATTGTCACAGCGTATCTGATGGTTAGCAGTGTTGATGTGCAAATGATTTGCTGAAAATTGCAGACTGAACACAAGTCCTTTAACACTCAAGCTGAGAAGAAAGTCAAAAGATGCAAAGTGAACATCTGGGTTTTGTTTTACTACGATAACACCTAGCTCTGTCTGCAGTCCCCAGCTCCAGCATTACTGCAGACTGGCAATCTCAAAATTAGTGACACATGCAAACTCCCACTGCTCCTTCCCTATTCATTGATTTTAAAAAAATAAATATGTCATTGTCTCATATTTAACATCTGCTGAGGAAAACACTCTTTGAAAATAAGGTGCAAAATTCCTGCGTAGAAAGGGCTGTTTTAAAATGTTTTATAAGAAGATAGTACAGATGATGATGCTTTACTAATAAAAATGGACTGCTTCTTTTTTTTTTTTTTCTGTGAAATATCATAATCTTTGTACATCTGTTCATGGGGAAAATATTCTTCAGAACTAGGAGGCAGATTGCTAAACTAAGGGATGATAATTGTTGCATGGAGTGGATAGGATACCTGTCAGAGAAGAAAAAGAAGAGAAAAAAGATATTAAAATATTAAGCGTTCTTGCAGTGCAGTAAAAAAAAGTAGTTTTATATTAGAAATGATAGTTGTGATGAAAGTGAGTGTATCTATAAATACATATGGTAAATGATGGGAAAAAGTTGAAAATTACAGAAGGTTAAATTGGAGAAAATGTCCAGACAGGGTGTGCTTGCCATGGGATTTGCTTGCCTCACTGTATATCAGAGTCTAGTGCTCGTTAGTGGCTGCTTTTTGCTTTTGCTGCTTGCTCTACTGCTGTACTGCTGATCATCTGACTCTGCTGTGCCTGGGAACATTTTGATAACAGCAATGGCAATACGCCTGGACTGGCAGGTGGCCAAGGCATCCCTGCTGTTTCTGTATGGCTGTACTGGACAGGCAAGAACTCCAGTGTGAACTCGAGGCGAAGGGACTGTGACCTGTGGATGAGTCTACGCAGAAGCAGTACACCCCAAAGCATCTGTAGCTGTGAATAAGTCCACACCAGAGCAGGTACATCCTGAAGCATTTGTGGCCATGCTAATGTCTGTGCCACAGCAGGTATGCCTCTGAAGGGATTGTGGCCCAAGGATAAATCCACAGTGGAGGAGGTACACCTTGAAGCACCTGTGGCTGTGGACAACTCCATGCTGCAGCAGGCACACCCTGAAGCATCAGTGGCTGTGAATGAGGTCGTGCTGGAGCACTCAAAGTGTGTGTCCTTGTATAAGCTCACAACAGAGCAGGTACTCCCCTGGAGGGACTGCAGCCATAAGTAAGGCCATGTTGACGCAGGTTCACTCCTGAAGGGACTGTGACTATGGGTAAGGCCATGCTGGAGCAGTTATATCTCTGAAGGCATTGTGGCCCATGGAGAAGGCCATGGTGGAACAGACGCAGCTCAAGAGACTGGCTGTAGATAAGTCTATACCGCAGCAGGTATACCCCTGGAGAGGCTGTGGCTCCCAGATAAGTCTCCACTTGGAGGAGGCATTCCCCTAAGGGACTGCAGTCTGTGGATAAATCCAAGCCTGAGCAGGGGCAAGGGGAGGAGTTTGTTGCAATGTTAAACCTGACGGTCTGGTCCAAAGGGACCAGGGGTGGAGATTGTAATGGAAATACCTCTAAATTGTTGTAACCCATGATTTGAGTTGCATGTTTTAGGAAATACTAAAGCAGGAACCACCTGAACTAATGGAGGACAAGCCTTAGTAGAAGCAGTGCAAGTGCAGCAGTGACCTGACCTGAGCTGGCTTTGGTGCCCAGTAACTCCATGCAACACACCACCTCTCCTGTCCTGAGTGACCACCAGAACAGATAGAGCCCAAAGTCATGGACTGAAGGAACTCAATGGACATTTCTGGACATTTTGCAGGGGTGGTCCATAGACTAAGGGAACAATATCTGTGTATTGTATCAAAGGACAGGAAGCAGAGTGGTGGGTAATGAGGATGTAATGGATAGTGTGGGACCTGAGCATGATGTAAATGGTAGGGAGTATGGGGTGGAGAATGTGCTGGTTTTGGCTGGAGTAGAGTTAATTTTCATCCTAGTAGCTAGTATGGGATTATGTTTTAGATTTGTGCTGAAAAAGTGTTGATAACACAGATGTGTTTTAGTTACTGCTGAGCAGTGTTTACACAGAGTCAAGATCTTTTCTGCTTCTCACCCCACCAGCAAGTGGTGGGCTGCCAGTAGGCAGCCAGTAGGCTGGGGGTGCACAAGAAGTTGGGAGGGGACATACCTGTGACAGCTGACCCCAACTGACCAAAGGGATATTCCATAATATGACACCATGCTCAGCATGGGACGAAGAAGGAATGGGGGACATTCAGAGTTATGGCATTTGTCTTCCCAAGTAACCGTTATGCGTGACGGAGCCCTGCTTTCCTGGGGATGGCTGAACACCTGCCTGCCCATGGGAAGTAGTGAGTGAATTCCTTGTTCTGCCTTGCTTGCATGGGCAGCTTTTGCTTTACTTATTAAACTGTCTTTATCTCAACCCATGAGTTTTGTCACTTTTACTCTCCTGATTCTCTCCCCAGTCCCACCGGAGGGGAGTGAGTGAGTGGCTGCGTGGGGCTTAGTTGTCAGCTGGGGTTAAACCACGACATAGGGGGAAAAAAGCATTCTCCTTTCTATTTTTGGGAAATCTTTTTCTTTCTGTTGTTTTTCATCACTTACTGAAGAGTCAGCTTCAAAAGGCTGAAAAGCTTGGCTGTAGTTTTCCTATTCAGGCATATGTTAAAATACTTGTCCAAAACTTCAAGATTTTCTGCTTTGATTTTGTAAAAACTGATGTAAAAATGTCAGGAGAAGAATCTTCTTTTAGCAAAGTTTCCAGTATTTAAACAAGTCCGAAACTAGTCTACTAGTCAACTAGTCAAACTAGTCCAAAAATATTACACTTTCAGAATTTTTTAAAATATTTTACCATTTATTGATACAAAAAGAAAATAATATTTCAGGTTAAAACCTAAGTTAATTTAACTTTTTGAATCTACAGGAAAGTTTCACTTAGATTCATGCAGAAGATTTTATTTTATGCAAGTCCTTCTGTCAATATCTTTTGGGGGCAATCATTTAACATCACAGTAGGACAACTCTGCTCTGAAATCATATCTTGCTGCTGAGTGCAAATATGGCAACATTAGTTCCATATGCCTGCAAAATCCCATCTAAAACTAGGGAAAACAAAGTTTACATCTTCTTTTGCCACTCTTAGTTCATTACAACCATAGCTCAGTTTTGTCAGTCCAGCATTTTTACATATTTTGTACCTGAGAAGACCTCAGATCTTCTAAACACTTTAAACCACTAAGATTTAAAGACTTCATACTGATAGATGACTCTGTGAAATCTCTTTAGTCATTTTCTGCTTTGTACTGGTAAGCCACTCTTCCTGATGAAAATCCCAAAGGCAAATCTGCAGAAGTGGTGGTGTCTGGGAAGATCACTGTTTCCCTGATGTGGTTCATTCTTGTTTCAATTCTAAAAAGTTATTTGAATTTTGTAGGACGAGAAAAGGAATCTGTTGTAGTCATGGTCTAGCAAACATATGTTCAAATACAAATTTCCAAGTTTTCTTATGGCAATATGTAAGTATATAATCAAGCTGGAATTTGTGTGTGCTATTACCAATTAATTGTTTTCTGATAGAAACGGAAAGGCATACCTGATCAAAATGCAGGTCCCAGACTGCATTTGCAGTTTTGACTCTGAGTGATTATTTACAGCAATTTTTTAGTTAGTTTGAGGGCTTGTGTGAGTGCATGAAAGCAGTGAGGCTGCCTGTGAACAATATGTAGGTTTAAATATCATAAGATGTGACTGCTACCTTTAAAAAGAGGTAGTAGAACAAGTGGACTACCCTATCAGAGCAGAGACAAACAAGACAAACTTAGTAGGGTTTTGTTTTACAAGACTAAAGCACTTCTGCAAATGCACCACTTGTGACGACTCCTCTCCTGATCTAAAATGTGTTGCTGCCTTTCATTTCTATCAAAATGTCATCCACGCTGGGGGTAGAGCATAAGCATCTGATACCTCACTTCTGCTATTATGTAACAGAGCAGTGCACATTAGATGAAGCTCTAAAGAACTACAGTGCACTCTTAGTTAATGGCATTGTCTTTAATGGTGCAAAGTTTCCACCAATAAAAGATTATGAAGAGATTAATATCCTTATATGTACTTTGATAATTTGGGGGGAGGAGGTGTGTGGACACGGGGAATAATAGAACTGTTTTCTGCAAATGCTATACTTCAACCTTTTCCATAATGTTATAATGACCAGTAAATGTTTAACAGAACAGCATCTCACTTCCACAGATTTAGTGACATGCCCAACCACCTCCCATATTTCTTGTTCATTTTGAAATGCTGAAAACATCTCTGTCATCTTTTTGACTAGCAGCTTTTATCAGAGCAGCTCAAAAATTCTAGAGAACAGCCCATCCCTATTACCTGTTTATTGATTCCAACCACATTCTGGGGGTAAATTTAGGCATCACGAATAACACTCAGATGAGACAAAGAATCATCAGCTTATAGTTTCCAGTAGATTCTTTCATTTTTCTTCTCAAAAGATACGTTCAGCTTCTGTGTGATTTTTCTTTTAGTTATGAATCTAAGGCTGCTTGCCTCCTATGCATTCACTTCATATCAATAAGAGCTTTAATAGTGTAGGAATTCAATTTGAAAGAGAAGTGCTTTTGCAGTGCACCTTGACGAGGGAGATGGACTAGATATGTTAGCTCATCTATTGTCTTCATGAGCATTTAAGGAGGTCGTAAATGAAAATTGGGCAGAATTTTTTGGTTATATAGGGTATTTAAATTTCAGATTTCATGTGCTTTTGACATGAGTGTGGTAATAGATTTCAGTAGTTTAATTTGAATTCTGTGATTACCATGCTTAACTTTAAAAAGGGCTACCGAGTCTAGATGGATACTCCTGTAATCTGTAAATAAAGGTAAATAAATCCTTATGTTCATGATGTTAGCTTTATATCAACTTGTTCATATGCTATGGTAAAATTACACTTCTAAACGTAATGTCATAAACTTCTAATGTCCGAGTTGTTGATGTTTACAGTCTGGTTGGTAGAAAGTGTATGTGGAGAGAAACAAGATAAAAAGCAGAATTATGAAATCATATAATAAAAAGCCTTACAGATAGGGATCTTAACTTCAAAAGTTGGAACCTAAGTTTCCCTATCACTTAGGCTTATTTCTACATTCTTACTTGTGAAGTTGAATTGACTAAATTCACTCTGACTATTGATGAGGGATGAGCATTCATACATAAAGACAGTAAAAACTTACTGGTGCTTAATTATCTGATGACAGCATTCTCAACAAATAAGAAAGTTGTGTGCTTAGTTATGTCCAAGATTAATGATTGGTCATACAATTCTGTGAAAGTAAAAACATTTCAGGAACAGAGAATTATATCTTTAAAGTGAATTTAAAATGGTACTATTGACAATGTGTTTTCAAAAGTGCTGAGAGCTGAGGACTTTAACTGGACAAAGCCTAGACGTGCAAAGGAATTTGTAATACTGAAACCTGCCCAAGCTGTGAGTTAAGTGCCCTTAAAAACACTTGTTTAGAGCGGCCGAGGGAACTGAGGTTGTTTAGTCTGGAGAAAAGGAGGCTGAGGGGAGACCTTATTGCTCTCTACAACTACCTAAAAGGAGGTTGTAGCAAGGTGGGTGTCAGTCTCTTCTTGCAAGTAACAAGCAATAGAACAAGAGGAAATGGCCTCAAGTTGCACCAGGGGAGGTTTAGATTGGATATTAGGAAAAATTTCTTCACTGAAAGAGTGGTGAGGCATTGGAACAGGCTGCCCAGGGAAGTGGTTAAGTCACCATCCCTGGAGGTATTTAAAAGACACGTAGACGTGGCACTTAGGGACATGGTTTAGTGGTGGACTTGGCAGTGTTAAGTTAACAGTTGGACTCAGTGAGCTTAAAGGTCTTCTCCAACCTAAATGATGGTATGATTCTATGATTTTATACAAGGCATAGCAAGAGAAATGTATCCAAGATGGGAATTCAATGAGATGGTCAAAATGGACCAGGAACCTTATAAACTCATAAGGAGGAAACGTCAAGGAGAGACACTATGATTCACACTCCTTTTCAAAATTTGTTAAATATATTAATCCTTCCAAGAGAATATGTGTAGAAATTTCATGCTCAATCTGATGCATTCTGTACAAATAGGTACTTCTTTTTTTCAGAGACTGAAATTAGACTCCATATATCCGCATAAATGTCCTACCCATTAGAATACGGAAGCACTGTTTTACTAATAAAAATAAATATAATTTCTACCCATTCAAGCCTCTTCAGCTGTGAAAATGCAAAGACACCCACACCAGAGCAACCAGTGACATTGTGGTGAGAAACTATGTGCTGTTATCTGGGTTACCTGTATGTTGCAGACTGGACTGGCCACTGTCAAATATCAGATAATGTAGAGATTTGAACTGGAGTCTTCCACATGCTGGGATAATAAATAACCATTGACAGATAAGGACATGCACATCAGTCTAAAAGTTTTGCTCTTTATAGTCTTTTACGCAGGTTAAGACTTTTTGAGCATGTATTTAAGGCAATATAATGCAAGGAACACCTACTCAGAAAATTCTGTAACACTTAAACGGCATTACTGTTTTCCAGTAAAAGCTTTTTCATATGTCCAGGGAAACTTGTGGATGTTTTGAAGTATAGGGACTTTTCACATTCAGCAGCAAAACAAGTCTGTGAATAATGGTTGCCTGAAGAGGATATTTGGAGCCACCTCCTAATTATATGGTTCTCCAGAATTCCCTCAGTTTCACAAAAGAGAACTATTTGTGTCCTGTGGATAAAAGATCACGCAGTATGTTAACTTTTTGGTTAATTAAAGTTATATTTACAAGCTTGGCTAAGCAAAATGAGAACCATTAAGAGAACCACAAGACCATGCTGAGATGGCCTTTGACCTGAAGACTTCTCAGTTGTATCCCAGTTCCACAGCAGGACAGGATATGGGCATGCACTATTCTTATAATCTTCCTTTCTGTGTTTCCTGTTCCCATTTCTTCTTTTGTATGCCAAAGGAAACCCAGGTGCACAGGTCCAGAGCAAGTGGCAATATGTTCCAATAGCCTTCTTGGTACAGACATTAGCAGCCTGGGTGGTCCACAGGTTACATACACCTTGAAATACTTGGAGTCTTGCAGAAAGAAGCTCTACTTTTGTTAATGCAGTGTGATTTATCCTGTAAGAAGCAGTTGTGTAAGCACTTAGTACTGACATAAAACTTTCTCCTGGAAGCCATCCCCACTTGACCTCAATAAGCCTGTGGAAAGGAGTTTCTTCAATATATACTTGTAGGCTAACATCAGAAATTAATTTCTGTAATATCTTAAATTCTGTCTACTTCCCAGTCTGACTACCTGCAGAAGATTTCCTTAAGAAAGTACTACAGAATCAAATACATCCTCTGTACTTGTGAGTACTGACTCCTATTTGAACCTGTATGTGAATCACAGTCTCTGTTCAATGTGGTAAAACATTCTTCATTCTATTCATTCACACTTGCTTCTCTAAAGAAATTTTTATAATTCTTTGCTAATTCAGTCACATTCTTATAGCTTGTTCAGAATTCAATGGCATGCATGCCATAGTACACAACATATTGTGTGAAAGTCCTCTACAATACAGTCTGTTCCTTTTAAAGTGTCTGCCATAATTTTTCATTATAGATGCTGTCAAAACTAAGTTAGACAATATACTGTTTGATAAAACATCTTTCTTCAAAATATACCAAGAATATGCAGCTAAAGCCAATGTAAATGGGTCTTGAGGAAGTAGCTTTTCCTCGTCATGATAAGAAGGAGTCAATGTTTTGATATATATTTGGCAATGGATTCTAAAATCCCGACCATGAGTGCTAAAGAGCTTGTCAGTCTGGGAGCTAATCCATATGCCAAGGAAGCATTAAACAAATATGTAGCTACTCACTTCAGGGAATGACCAGATATGAATAAAACTTTCACAAGGAAATCAAGCCCAACTACTGGTAAATGTAAGGTGAAATTTTAAATCACTTTTGACAAGGTGGAAAAGCAGACAGGGTCATAGTGTAACTGCAGTATAATGTGCATGATTAACTTACTGTGGACCAGTTCCCTGGCAGCAGGATTTTAGACAGGCTGTATTGTAGAGATTTACTGTATTGCAATTGTTGAGAGAAAACATGTAACTCAAAGTGCAGAGGCATGCAAAAATAAAAAAAAAAGTTTGGAAAAAGTGAACAAGAAATTATTTCATTTCCTAATCACAGGCCTTGGCAGTGGGTTCTACAACACGGATTTATGTTTCCATTTAAAGTCATAGGTCTGTCTTCTTTACTGGAAAATAGGTAGAGGAGCTCAAGTATCTCTAAATGTACTGTTTAACAACAAAACTTTACTCCTCTGCATGGATGATGCATTTATTTAAACCTTTAACAGAATGCTAGGTAAAGCTCTTCTTCTTAAGTTCTTAGGTCAGACTGAATTCTTCACTTCTACCAGTGGATAGTACACTCTTTTAGCATATCTGAAGCTCAATTGATCAAAGTGGGGGAAAAAAGCCACCTTCTCCTGGAGGTGCTTTCAGTTTTCTCATGCATAGTTAAATCAGCGCCTCGAGAAGTAATATTCTACAGGGATACATGCAGAATTAGCCCCTGTGGTCTCACCAGAGTTTAACGGGTGGTCTGATGCTAACAGCATCAGTTTCTGCCATCTGTTCATAAGGGGACTACTGGCTGTTCAGTGAGCCCCTTTGTTAGTCATGCTAAAAGGAATGTGGATGGCTAAAACCGAATTGTGTGAATACCCCCACCTAGCAAAACCATCAGTGCAGTAAATAACTGAAGACAGGAAAAAAACAAAAATTAGAGGAGCCAAATTATTTAAATACTTAGAGGATTAGTTCCATATTCTCAGCTCTTTTGATCTGAAGAGCTACATGCCAAGTCCTGTAGTAAAGAAATTGTGTTTATGCACTACAAATTAATTGTCCAATAAATTTAGACACATTTGTATAAAAACAAACCTGCTTTCACAAGTATATTATTTCATTTCATAAGTAGACTAGGCAAATCTGTATAGTTTGAAGAAGTATATTACCACTTATAGTCTGTTCTGAACTAATGGTCTTGCACATGTCTTGCCTGTCTAATTTCTAATATATATTCTGTTTTATTATTCCTGATGCTTAATAAAATGGAGGAATATTATAATACCAGATGATATGGAAGAATCAGTGATAAAACTAAGAAAAGTACACATTTACTCATGTATAATAATATACTTACTTGTCTAAAAAGCTATTCAGGGAAAAAAAGTATGTAAGTGCAAACATAGTTTAAATATTTATTTTAAAAGCATGATGTGGTTGAAGAAAATAGTTCTTTTAAATTCAAAGAAATATTTTTACTTACTATGTTGCAATATTTGCCCAGATACAATTTTGTAGAAATGCATTTCAGGAGAGTTCTGTAGGGTATTAAATACAGACATGAAGCAAAGATAAGGATTAAAGCTAATCAAGAGCTAAGCATAACAAAAATCAGGACTATTTAGACAGATTGTTAATTATCTAACTGTTTAAACATGAATTCCCTGAAGAACAGTCAGCGTTAAAGACATCCCTGAGAAATGTGTCTACTGGAAGGAAAGGCTTTTTACTCTGAAAATGTTTATTTGGATGTTCTAATTAGCCATTTAAGCATACTTTAGTTTGAAAGCGGCTACAAATTATATTGTTATCAATAAGAACAGGCCTTTTCAACAATGACCTTCATTGCTTCCATTTTTTCTTTTCTAATTAGAGTCTGGGGAAGCATCTTTTCCAGACCAGTTTCCGCATCAGTACTGAAGCAAAGTTAAATTGTTTTCAGCTCTCTTTACAAGAGCTGAACAAGCTCTAGGCTACTGTCTTGCTCCCCCCTCCTGCTTTTATTTATGTCATACTTAATTCCAGCTTATCTGGTCTTCCAGCAATTAAGAATTATATTAGGAAAATTTGCACGGAAAACTGTGAGTTAGAAGTTGAGTAGAAAGATGTATTCAGCTATTGTTTATTCTCATGGGCAAAGCTCTCACTGCATTGAGCTTAAAAGAGGATTTCATGGTGATCTTATATCTGAAATGTATCTCGGCTCATATTGGCCAGCATTTACTCTATAAGTATCTATGGGCATGCAAGTATACCTATTGAGTTCACTGACTATAGAGATGAAATGCAAAGAGAAAAAACTCCTCATAGGAAAAAGGATCTAGAGGACTGTACCCTTCAACTGTAAAATTATCCTTTGGGAAGAGAGGTCATTCACTGAGGTTTAGAATGAGAGTTTGGTCTTTGCTTCTCTTGCATAAATGATCTGTGGTGCCACGAATCTGACCAGAAATGAGATAATTCCTTAGTTCACAGTGTGATGTAGTTAGGAGATGTATGGGGTTTATGTGGCAAGGTTTTGGCAGGGGCGGGGCTCAGGGGTGGCCTCTGTAAGAAGGCACAAGGAGCAGTCCCCATGTCAGACAGAACCAGTTCCAGCTGGCTCCAAAACAGACCAGCTGCTGGCCAAAGCTGAGCCCATCAGCAAAACTGGCAGCGACTCAGGGAAAACGTATTTGAGAAAGGATAAAAAAACACTGCAAAGCAGTTGTGAGAGAGGGGAGTGAGAAAAATGTGAGAGAAACAACCCTGCAGACACCAAACTCGGTGAAGGAGGGGAGGAGGTGCTCCAGGTGCTGGAGCAGAGATTCCCCTGCAGCCTGTGGAGAGACCATGGTCGTCCCCCTGTGGAGGATCCCATGCCGGAGCAGGTGGACATGCCCTGAAGGAAGCTGCACCTTATGGAGAGACCATGTAGGAGCAGTGTCCTGGCAAGAGCTGTGGTCTGTGGAGAGGAGCTGACATGAAACAGGTTTTCTGGTAGGAACTGTGGCCCATGGACCCATACCAGAGCAGTCTGTTCCTGAAGGATTGTACCCCGTGGAAAGGACCCGTGCTGGAGCAGTTCTTGAAGAACTGCAGTCCATGGGAGGGACCCATGATAGAGCAGTTCATGAAGGACTGTATCCCAGCAGAGGGACCCCATGGTGGAACAGTGGAAGAGGGTAAGGAGGAAGGAGTGGTAGAGATGAAGCAATGTGAACTGACCACAACCCCCATTCCACATCTTCCCTGCACTGCTATAGAGCGAAGAAGAGATAGAAAAGTTGGGAACAAAGGAGTGAAGTTAAGCCTGGGAAGAAAGAGTAGGTGGAGGAAAAATGTTTTTAGTTTTGCCTTTGTTTCTCTCTATCTTACTGTTTTGTTTTGTTTTGTTTTGTTTTTTTTAATTGGGAATAAACTAAATTAATCTTCTGCAAGTTGAGTCTGTTTTGCCTGTGACAATGATTGGTGAGCAATCTCCCTGTCTTTAACCCACGAACTTTTCTGTCTAATTTTCTCCCCCTGTCCTGCTGAGGAGGGGGAGTAAGAGAGCACCTTGGTGGGCACCTGGCAGTCAGCCAAGGTCAATCCACTACAGAAGTTTGTAATTTTGTCACGTCAGATGAGTGCCTTCCCCCTCTTCCCAGTTCTGCTGTGTTATCTGGCATATGATGGGGGTGGGTGGTATCGATTTCCCTAATGTACTAATCCAGTCTCTGTCAGTGTCCTTTGAAACTGATGTCTCTTTTGTGCTGTGATCTTAAGCCACAGACACCCCATGCTTTGACATGGGGAAGGCATTCACATAAAATGTTCTGAAATTGCAAGCTTATTTCTCATCAGTGAGCAAGATTTTTTTTGAGATTGACTTCCATGTTTAATATTTACATCCAGCTTATGCTGATTTATCTGCAAATAATCATCCAAGACTTTGCACATTCATTTTCAGAAGGGTATCAGTGAATTGCTTATGCAGATTTTCCACATCTAGAGTTGCAGGTTCTGCAGCTACCAGAGTTCACATTTTAAAATGTGGTCCTATTAGTGCAAATTATACAGTGTTAGCATCTGCTGAAATTTCAAGGCAAAATGATATATGTAATAGCTAGGATTCTAGAAAATGATACAAGCTGTGATGGCATTTATAGTATATGAGAAAGTAATGTTGATAACATAAAAGCTAACAAATGGTTTAGAGAAAGATCCTGATACCTCTTCTAAGTGTGTATGATGGCAAACTGGAATTTGCATGTAAAGGGCAAAAAATATAAAATGATAGATTCCTCTGGTGTGAAGTACACCTAATATAGCACTTGGCAGAAGCAGTAGTAGCACCTGTAAATTTGAATGTTTGTGGTGAAAAAGCAGACTACACTACATACTCTAAAGTCCCTGCAAATAGTATCTTTTATTTTTTCACACGGTATTTGACATAGGGATGGTTTCAAGGTAAGGGATGTTATGATTGTTTAGTTATAAAACTTTGCATAATAATTCAAAATGTAAGACGAATACCTACATATGTACAAAAAAGTGCAAGGAAAGGTGATGTGACCACACTAATGAAGAAAAGGGAACTGCAGATGGTAACAACAGCATGAATATTTACCACAGGCACACTGTTAGGGAGCAGTTTAAGGAAAATATTAGGCTAGTGCTCTCTATTCTTACACTGTTTCACTGTACTACTAGGTATACTGGTTTTGGTTAGGATAGAGTTAATTTTCTTCAGAGTAGCTTGTATGAAGTTATGTTTTGGATTTGTGTGAGCTCATGCTCTGTGCATTTGCTGTGGTTCCCATCTAGTGTTTGGTGTGACACTTGGCCTTCGCCTTGGCCTCCTTATTTAGTAGTATAAACATAGACTTTACATAGCATATGCGGTTACTATTGTAAATACAGTTTTCCTTATCCAGATTCGGAGCTTATTGCCTAGAGTTTTTACATCTGCATTGTATTATCTATGTTTCTACAGTGCATGATGCATTTTAGAAAATAGAGTAAAGAATAAGAATCCTACTTTGCTGATTTATGAAACTAAAAACATATTTTAACCATTAAACCATAGGATATGCTTCCTAATGTTTTGATGCGATGACAGTGTGATTGTATTTCATTTATGAAAACTGATTGTGCTGTTGGAAATATTCAAGGATTAAAAAATACAATTCTTATTTCTCCTTATATCTCTGGTGCAACTGTACAAGCAATAAAACCCTCAGTCATGACATAAGAAACTCCTGCAAATCAGTTGGAAGTCTGCTGCTTTGAATAGATAAATCTAAGTTCTAGAGATCCTGATTAAAGCCTTCTGATTTCAAGATGGTGACTTTACTACATTTGGTCATTTTATGGTCTTTGGAGAGCAGTCCTCAAGCGTGTGTTACTGAAAGTGAGAACATTTGCACAGCTATTCGTAATCTGAACATTTTCAGAAATAGCCTGCTTATGGCCAAAGTTTTTGCTTCTAAACTGATTACATTTATAAATTGAACCCATGCAACAGTAAGACATAGCAGTGTGAGTTTGTCAAAGACAGATTACTATCAACAATTAGAAACAGTCATTTTGATGCTATGGGGTGCAATAATTGTGATGAACTGAATATAGTTATGTGTTTTTTAAAAATATTCATGATCATGTGAAATGTACCTTTTTGGATATTTGGTAACATCTTTTATTGTGAGTAGTCAAATAGGTTCTTCATTCTTTCTCTTGAGAAGATGTACTAAATCATGTACTAAATCAGTACAAGAAGGACATGGACCTGTTGGAGTGGGTTCAGAGGAGGGCCACAAAAATTATGAGAGGGCTGGAACATCTTTCCTATCAAGAAAGGCTGAGGGAGCTAGGGCTGTTCAGCCTGGAGAAGAGAAGGATCTGGGGACACCTTATTGCAGCCTTTCAATGTATAAAGGGGGAAAGAAGAAAGAGAGTCGTTTTACCAGGGCCTTTAGTGATATGATGAGGGGCAACATTTCTGATTATTGCTTAATTCAGAATACACATCATAAAGGTAAATTTTTTGGCACAGGAACTAGGGTTCAACATACTTAACAAATCTAAAACTTACAACTTAATAGAATCTGTTTTGTCAGGCATGGTACGAAACCAATCTCTTCAGGCAACTCTTTGCTAAACATAATAGGCATATTGTTTCTCATCTAGAGGACTGGGAATCTTATGCTAATTCTTCAACAATAATTAAACACGTAGTCAATTAGTGTTACATTTAGGATGGCTTTAATCACAGATGTTTGTAAAAAAAGTACAAAGATTATTGCTATGATATATAGATGAAATGCACATGTTATTTGTTCATAACATGGGGTAAGTTACAGCTGAAAGAAAGATTTTACTTATGATAATTATATATTTTATAGTGCTAGACATAAAACTAGCTAACTGTAGTAGCTATAGATTTCAACATAGATTTATAACACAGATCATAAAAATATGCATTTTACTTTTTACAGCAGATTTTCCAAATATTTGAGAACTGCTTTGTATCTTCCAAAGGTCAGTTTTGTAAGAACCTTAATGACTGCTATTAGTATGACTTGCTGGAGTGCTTCTTTCCTTTTGATGTATCAGTTTGTTTATAACATTGTGATTATGACTTGACCATTTAACTACAAAAAATGTCAATTTGCATTTTGAGAATAAGTTGTTGATGGTTATTTGCAATAAGATCACCTTAAGAAAAGTTCCATAATTTCAGCATTGCAGAAATATGATTAATTTACCTTCTTTCCTATTACAACAACTTTAAGAACGGATATCTGCTGTGGCATTTTCTGTACAGATATAAATCTTTCTGTCAGAAAGATTGACTGACCTTGTATCTTGAGTGCCATTTGAACTGAAAGGACAATGCACCAAGGACAAATTTATTAAGATAAACAAATAAGCAAACAAAAACCTCTGAAACAATAATTTATTTTCCAAAAAGTAAAGGAAATATTTCAAATACAGAATAAATGCTTCAGAGATATGTAAGCTTTCTTAAAAATTGTTGCTGATTTGACATCTTCCCTTTTATGTATTTTTAGATAGAAATAACATACAGTAGTTTTTGACCTTTCCAAAATGACATATACTGAATTAGCCAGAATTCTTGTCCCTTTGACAGTCTACTCTCTCCATACTGTATGTGTCACAAGGCAAAACGATCAGTTAGCTATGTTCCCAAACCTTAGTATTGTTAATTCTTCTGAAGAGCAAAATGTCGGCAGTAGATTAACCAAGCCCTGTTTTCTTTTACTTTTCCTTGCCAGAGGTGAAGCATATTTGTGAATTACGTAATATGGTGAACCCAGTTCTTACACAGTTTTGTAAATTTCCTTTATTTCTCTTTACTTACATTTTATGGGTGCTTCTTTGCATCCCTACCACTCTTGCTATATATTGGAAAAATAATCCTATGTTTTTTATTTGCAGAACTGCAATGTTAAAAGAATGACATTTTATTCCTGCTGTTGTTCAACAACAGTGGTTCTGAACTCCAGTCCAAGAATAATAGCTGGTTGTATCATCTTACAAACTGTAATGTCTCACTGCCCATTAAGAAGAGTATTTCACAAATATACAGCCATACAAAGGTCTTTGAGTTCCTGCAAACAACATATACTTTACAGCGCAGCTGAAAATATTAATAATGGGAAAACATATAAGCATCTTTGCCATTACTCTGTTCCCTGGATCTCACAATAGTTTTAAATTTCTAGTACCCATTTCAATACCCTAGAAGGTTATCTGCATCAAATATTCAAAAGCTGCTTCCACTGTGCATCTACATGAGTTCTTTTATTTGCAGTCCTCATAAATGATCCATAGGGGAGGGGAAAAGATCATAAATGAACAAATAATACTAAGGGCTCTATTGTGAGTAAAACTGTCAAGGACAGGCTTTTAGACAACCTATGAGTCCAATAGACATGTGTTAATTACTTGACACCTGAGTAACTAGGGATCTATTGACAACACTTACTGATATTAGTGGCAGTTAATGGGATTTAACCTTATTTTCCTAGGTGGTTAAGTTTCTGTTCTTATTGTGTTTTACCCAGGCTTTATAGCACTCATCAGAACAGTTGAACACCCTCCAGTAGGATTGTAACATGACTAAGAAGTCATCTGAAATTTATCTTTTTTTTCTCTCTCTTGCTAGGTGGAGAAATGGCTAATTTGGGCTAATAATATTATTGCTTTATGTAAGTTTGGTGCTATGGATTTCCAGTAAAAGGGGGAAAAATAAAAAACCAAAGAAAAACAAACAAACAAAAAACCCCAACCAAAAAATAAACTCTTTATAGAAAGGTGCCTTCTGTTTGGCAAGAATTTTTGTTGCAGTTCATTCTATGGTCTCAGATGGTCCTCAAGAACTTTCAGTCAGCCTTAATTTTCTTGCATATGGTTTATTTATATTATAGGATAAACTCTGTCAACAAGAAAACTGTAAATGGTCTTATCCATGTGCTCAATGAGTATCTTGCAGATTGAGTCCAAGACTTTGAATCTAGTTCTATTTTCCATAATATGACAATGTAAAGAGCTGTAGATCCTTCTGATGAGTTCATGATATCCAGGAGTACTGCACAACCAAGAAGTTCTGCTGATGCTCTGTGAGACCATCTATTTATGTGGCAAAATTCTAGCATATTTAGAAAAAGTACAGCTGTGTTTGTTAGTATCATCTTCTTCCTAGCTACTTTACCTACTGAGAACAGTACTTTGAGAAAAAGAGTATGAAAGACTAGGAAGAACATTATGTCCAAACGGGTACATAATTCAGGTATCTAATGAGTTATATTAAGACTAAATACCTCAGGATCTAGTGTAGGTATATCCCTAAGAAGAAGTGAGGCCATTCTGATCATTTGGAATTTGTGCACTGACCTACATGTTGAACTAAAGCCTCAAAAAGCCTCAAATTCTTCACATGTTTTCCAGTGCTCACAAGTTTCTTGTCTTGTTCAGATTTAATCAATAATTTAATGTGGGGGACTTATATGAATAGATTTCATCCAATCATTTGTTCTCCCATGGTTTTAATGATGTGATGATACGTGAGGAGGTACGAGAGGAATTGTGTTTTACATGACCTGGAGAGCTCTGCTGTTGAAAGGTAACCAGCATCTTGACTGTAAATCACTGTCAATACAGTAAATTTATAATAAGCAAACCTCAGAAAATCAACACAAGTTATAAAATGAATGCAACTTAAAAATCAAGATACAGAAATAAGGATACTAAAAAAAAATCAAGATACAGAAATAAGGATACTAAAAAATTGCACACTTTAAGCAATATTGAAGGTAAAATGGAAAAAAAAATGTGAACACATTATTTCATTAACTTTAATGACCTTTTCTTTCACATAACTTTTCCTTGCTTTCTGAGCAGCCTGGCAAAATGAGAAATTAATCTGTGTAATTGTAACTCTTTCACTACATAATAAGTATCGAAATTCATAAGTTGGTTGTTTACTAGAATATCATTGAAGACTGTCAAAAGCCTACAGTTTCTCGTCTATACAAGTCTGTTAGCCTGGAATAGAAAGAAGCAATTAGATTAGTCTGACATGATTTGTTCTTGGCAAATCTGTATTGAAGTTATATATATATTGGTTACCTTCCAGATGGTTTTCTAGTCTGCTTCCTCCCTTTCCCAGTGCATGACAACCTATTCCAAATTCCAGTTACTTCATAAGCTCAAACAAGGAAGGTCCGTATATAGGACCTAAAGATTCTGAGTATGTTGATGCTAATATGATGACATTTATTGGAATATCTGCTTTTGCACTTTGCTTTTGAAAATCTGGAAAATTCCTTTAAAACACATATAGAAGGTTTTAAACAAAACAAAACAAGTGCTCACAACATAAGAAATGGCAAAAGTGAGAATTTTGTCTTATCTTAATCTTCCAGTTTAAGCATATTCATACAGACTTTTATATGGTGATAAAATTATATTTTATGAGAATTCTTGTGACTCATACATTATTCCAGGTACACCTACTATTTACTCGCTCAAGGCTGTGCAGTACAAAAGCATAAGATAGTTTTTATACCCGGCCCCTTTTTTTTTCACTTTTAATGAAAGTCTGCAAGACACAGATGCTCCTAGGCCATGCTGCTGAGACTACCTTCAGTGGATCAGTTTGATGATACCAGGAAGGCAAAGTTATAAGAAATCTACAGCCCTGCTTGAAGTTGCAGCTGAGATGATTGTGAATTCTTATACAGCCTCTTCTGCAAACAGTCTTTAGTTTTTGTTGCATGTTTGTTATCTGTGTGATATGTAGCACGTTAGAGCTCTGGTTTCAGGTAGCATGTCTGGGAACTACAATAATTAAATCTATCATTATTGTCATCAAGCAAGAAATTTACAGGAGAGCTCTAAAAACATGTTGATCTAATTAATTTTGGCCTTGTTTTATGAAAAAAAGCTATGCAATGATTAAATTGATCTGCTTGCTGTATTATCACAGCCACATGAGAGTCTATGATCTGATGCAAGAGGGGTGATCTGTCTCCCTGTCAGCAGATGTACCTTACTGAAAAAAACATTATTCTCTTTTAAAAATATTCTGCTAACAGAGGCAATGTTCATAAACACTGAGTAACTAGCATTAGCCCCAATTTAAATAATTATTGCTTTTACACAGATCCTTTTTGTCAAGTAATTGTACATCAGCTGAAAATGACCTTTTTATCTATGTTGATGTTACTTTTGTATTAAAAGCTCCTGCATTAATACAGTAAGCAATAGAGAAAATGATCTGGTAGAAGGATTAACATGGAATGCTAACAATACTGCTTTATGTTAGGTGCAATGACTGAGGTGAAAAAAATCATAACCAGCCCACTCTGTCATTTGCAATAATTTTACAACAGGTTTAAATATGCCAGACTGAGTATTAGGGAACAAATGTGCAGCTCCCTTTCTATGAGTGATCAATAGGCTTCCCCCAGTCTTTATTGGCAGAGTGACCACAGATATCACTGGAATCACATTCAACTAAAAACTGAAAATAGCATTCAAATCACATATAAAATTTCCTTTTTAAAAATTTATTAGTTGCTTGAAAAAGAGCAGTGGAAGGATTTCTGTAAGTGACAACTGATTTCTAGGCAATCAGAGGTTAAGGACCCAGAATTATGGCCTCATTAATATTTTATGCTGAATTATTTTATAGATGTAAATTCAACATTTTAATTACTCACATTGCTCTACACCCTCCCCAGTGTACTGCCTATATTTAAACTCCCAATGGGTTCTGTTCCCTCAGCTTCTCTTTTTATCTTCAAATATCTGCTGAATTCCCTGACTGCCCATTCTCAGAGGTTGTTAACTTCTCATGTCCACATCTTTTAGCTACTCTGAGTGCATTTTTCAGTTTTTGTGACATCTTTTGGCTCCTGGTGTCACATCTCAGTGTCAGCTTTCCAGTTTTCACTCACTTTCATCAGTCAAGGTTTTAAACAGCCTCCACCTTCAGTTGCAGTCCTATCATGTACCTGCCTTATTGTAAATGCCATTCCTATGTCCATACCTGTTTCTCTTCACTCCTTCAGTACCCAGATCTCCAGACAGCAGTGATGAAATAATAAGCCCTACTTTCAAAGGCTCTATAGAACCTATAGCTGCCAGAAACACGTCTGCATGACTACATATATATCTATTGAAGTAGATCTTGTCCTGTAAAATGCACAGGTAAATGTGATCTGGGAGGTACAGGGCCTCTGGAGCTCAATTTTCTCTTTGTTTCACCCTTGCCCCATAGCAGCAACTACTATGGGAACTATAGCTGCTTGTGAGTGCTAAGTCTGTTGGGTATGAGAAAATGTGACACCGCTTGTAAGACTGAGGGACCAATAATGCTAATGTCAACATGCACTGCAGAAGGCTCCTGGGTGACACTGATTTCCAGTTCTTATTTAGCACTGCCTGTGTCAGCACAAATGGCGGTGTTTGTCCCACTTGCCTCAATGTTCAAGCTGAGAACTAAAATGAAGCCAATGCTCTGCCCATTCCTTTTTTTCTCTCTGCTCCCCCACCCTAAATTCTGGTCACTTATGAAGTGGAATATGGTTGGGAATGCAAAAGTAATTAGTTTTTCCAAGTCAGCCATCCAACTGGAAAATAATCATTGTAAACAATCCACCTGGATATTCTAAAACACTTTAAAAATTTATTTTCATTAAGTTATTATTAAGTTGGAAAAGCAGGAAAATTGGGAGTCTAATGAAAGACTTAAGCATGAAATTGAACTTTTCTTTTTCATAAACTTGTATTTAGAGGGAACCCTTTTTGATGTGTAACTCTGAATTATGTCATAATTAGGAGATAATTTTGTGCAGTTTAACACCAGTTAGCTGCCACTTTTTCTTCTAAGACTGCTTGCATTTTGGAGAAAATAATAAACACATTTTTTACAAACACCATGGAAAGCCTCTGTTCTCTACTGTGCTAGCCAGTGAAAGTATCCCAATGAAACAAGGCAATACACAGAGCTGACAGCAAGCATTTTTCCAACTACAACTAAGCAGTAAACAAAAGGACCTACCAGAAAAAACACAGGAACACACCTTCTGATATCAACATATTCTCTAACTGTTTTGGCATTGGCTCAGTCTAATTGCTATTCTTGAAGCTGCCAAGGTAAGTATTTAATCCGTAGCATCTCACTCAAAAAACCTGTCATCAGAGAAGGAAGTTTATTTACAAAATAAGAAGGGAAGTAAGAAGTGTTTTAGCTCATAGATACATCCTGGAATAGTGCTCAAAGTCAGCCAGAACAAAATTCTACAATTCTTCAGGAAATTCCATTTTCCCAAATATGTAACCCAAGTATCATAAAATACGAACATTTTTGAAGACATCGTATGCACAACAGCTTTGTTAAACAGCTTTTTCAGCATTTCTTTTGACCTGAGCATAATGAACACCTTCAACACTTCATGCACTGCTAGCTTTCGGTATTTTTAACTTCTGCTTCTTCAGTCTCAATAATTGTATACTTTGTTTATTTATTCCCTTGAAAATTAATTTAGAAGTGCTAGCTGGTGATGTAGTAACTACAACAAGGCCTTGGAATCTCACTCCTCAAAGAATGTCATTGTCTGATTCCAGGGCATCATAACTGTGCAAGAGATGCCAATAGCCAGAACCAACCATCAAACACTGTTATATGTCAGAATTTTCTTATACCATCTTTTGCCAGACTTTGTTCAGTTTTTGCATTCAGACAGTTCACATGGGAAAACACTTCTCTGTACTATAAAATGCCACTTCTTCCCCCCCACACACACACTGTGCATCATTAGCTCTGTGTCCTAAAGCTTTTGCATTATGATGGCTTTCACATTTCACTAAACATGCTATTTCCCATTCACTGTCTTCTCAAAAATTGGCCCTGGTGTCATCTGAACACCAGTGAAAATTATGCATATGCTTAAGGTTTTTATTTTCCCTGATCTGGTGAGGAAATCCAGAAATCTTTCTGCTTGTTACTCCAGCAGATGAGTAAACTCCTGTAACTTTAAATGTTACTGACAGCATTCAAGAACTTGAGGCATTATGACATGCATATTGACAAACGTGCCCATAGCAACAGTCATCAGTGTCATCTGTTTCAAGCCAACTCTTATTTTCTCAATTTACACAAAAGACCCAATACACCAGTCACAACTGTTCCAATTTTAGCGTGAGTTGAAGAATGATGACATACATATATCACCTGTGCCAACTCATGATGCACTTCATCAACTTGAATTTTCAGGAATAAAGAGTACAGTGGTAGGCCTGTGTACTCTCTTCGGCTGCTAAACAAGTTTGATGTCTATTACTTGTTTCCTTTTTCCTTATTTTTGTGGTTTAGCCCCGGTCAGCAACTAAGCACCACACAGCCGCTCGCTCACTCCCCACACCCCTGTGGGATAGGGGAGAGAATCGGAAGGGCCAAAGTAAGAAAACTCGTGGGTTGAGATAAGAACAGTTTAATAATTAAATAAAACAGCAAAAATAGTAATACTAATATAAAGAAAAGGAAAATAATGAGAGAGATGAAACCTTGGAAGAGGGAAAAAAAAAACCCAAAAGCAAACAAGTGCTGCAACCGCTCACCACCCGCTGACCAACGCTGCCGGTCCCTGAGCCGCGATCGCTGCTTCCCCCGGCCAACTCCCCCCAGTTAATATACTGGGCATGACATCACATGATATGGAATACCCTTTGGCCAATTTGGATCAGCTCTCCTGGCTGTGTCCCCGCCCCCCCCAGCTTCTTGTGCACCCGGCAGAGCACGGGAAGCTGGAAAAGTCCTTGACTAGTGTAAGCACTACCCAGCAACAACTAAAACATTAGTGTGTTATCAACATTATTTTCATACTAAGTCTAAAACACAGCACTATACCAGCTACAGTGAAGAAAATTAACTGTCCCAGCTAAAACCATGACATTTATACTTTTTAAGATAGTTAACTAAAGACAGGAGAGGTAGGCAAGAGGTTAGCAAAACTCTGTTAAAGAACAGCTCTGTGTAATTGGACTTTTTGATGTTTATATGTTTCACTGTGAGTCTGAATGTCTGTATTTTGTCTGCAGACAGTGGAAAACTATGAAATACTGCTAACAGAATATATCTGTGGCTGATATAAATCATCCCACATTGGACCAAAACTATGTGGATCAGCATTGCCACTGTTTTTGGCATTCAAGAGTGGTTTTCTTATTAAATTTGTTTCTAATGCTTCAGTGCTTGAAGCCAAGAGATTTTAGTCTTCCCAGACCTGAATGTCTTGGAATGAGCATAGGCTCCTTCATGTTTATGTGTTACAAAAACCAGAAAAGAAGAGACACTTGTTAACATTCTTCCAAATAATAGTTTTGTTATCTGCTCTTTTTCAGTCCTTTTTGATTGCCGTTGTCTGTGTATGACGCATATTAAAAAAGCAACAATATTTGTCTTGCTCAACAGTTACCTTTCTGTCACATTGATAATGTATAAGCATATTTTGATGTGAAGAATAACCCTGCAATGGCAGACATTGCTTGGCACTTGAAGTTGGGATATCATGTAACATACAAACCATAAAATTATCCTCCTCTGAATGTAGGAAAGCACTTAACAAATGTTCTTTTTAATAGAGGCTGGAGGCTGACTCTCACTTAGGAATCAGTACAATTAAAGCAATGTCTAATTCTCAAAGCAGTATATTGACCTGAAACTAAAATGAAACATATAAATTCTATAGCACTTTTTAATCTATATACATTTATGTTTATCTAAATATTTAGCTAGTGTGATATGTCACTTGTGGTTCCAAGCCTGCATTACAGGAAAAAGATTCTTCCCATTCTTTCTAAATTCTTTCTTCCTTTTTTACTTACAGTCATCAAAAGAAGGCTATGGGAAACTGCAGCCATGCATTTTACTCAGAGTAGGTTACAGACCCCTCATGGACAAGATGTTACTGTTGATTCTGGCCAATCATCCTGAAAAGCAAATCTCTGTCCCTCATAACAGCCTTCACCTAAGAATTAAACTTTGGTCTTGAAGATTTTTTGCAGAGCACATCAGTCATTCAGTATTCTGGACATGAACCACAAGCTGGAATTAAAATGCACATCAAGCATGCATCAATAAACCTTAACTTTCCCAGAGGTGTATTTAATAGTCATTCTGTGACTGCTGAGTTAGAAAGTAAGGGAATTCTTGCGATGATTTAGATGGTCAGTCCATTTTTTCATAAGTCAGGGAGGCAAAGGTTTGCTGAGTAGTGGGGAATTCTGCAAGTTTTAGTGTCTGTCTTTTTCCCTTAACTGTTCACCACCTCTTAAGGCAGAGGTCAGGAGCACTCTCTTAACATTCATTCTGGTACAGTAAATAGTATTGATGCAATCCCTTCAAGCGTCATGGAAAAAATTTCTCAGTGAATTGTGGTTTCTGAGAATTGAAAAGGGAATGAGTGCACTCCCTAATGCACTTTTGGGTCTCACTGTAGACACAGGCAGTCAGAGAACCTCAGGGAATTTTTAGGATTTGCAATGCGCAAGCAAATGCTTTCCATAGCTCAGTATATGCACTAAGCCCTGGCTTTTAGCTTGCTGTTGTACTATCCCTCAAAACTCCTTAAGAATCAGGTATCCTTTTCCCTCTCTTACTGCTCAACTTAGCAGTGCAGTGAAAAAAAAAATAAAATGGTAAAACCACACATTGCATTGGGAAGTGATGAGCGAAGATCCTTCAGGACTATCTAAACTAGCTTCCATGTTTCCTTCATCTGAATTAGTTTGGAATAATCCATTTCGAGTTTAAGAAGAAGCCACTCTTCTCTGAACAACGTGGCCACTCTTTTTTCTTTTCCTCTCCAGGTAAACAGGAGGAGCACAAAGCAAAATCTTTAGCCCAACTTTTATCCCATTCTAAACTATAAAGCTTCTCCCATTTGTCTTTCACATTATGTTGTTGCTGTTTTTCCTGTTCTTGGGCACTGTGACACCCAAGGTTGAAATATTCTCATTTCTCTTTTGATATGTCTAATGTCTACATATATATATCTGAGACGTTCATTCTAACTTCCCCTTGTGGTCCATGGAGAAAAAAAGACACCTCTAGGGCACTGTTTATCTGCTTTATTTTAGACGTGTACATCTAGATGAGTTGAATTTGCTCAAGAAGAACCTGTTTCTCTGCATAAGCTATGGAGTCTAAACAACAAGCTGAAATGTATATGTTTACACAGTAAACATCTGTATTTAGGCAGATAACCTGACCCCAAATTTCTCTCCCTCCTCTTTTTTGGATTAAAATGTATAGTTTAATTAGTAATTTCCTGCCTTTATGCTGTTTTGCTTCTAGAAGAAACATTTTTAACATATATATATTATGATATGGAACAATCAAACAGTGCTTTTACATTAATCATAACTATTTTCTTTCATGAAAGAAGTACAAACATTAAATATGACACCACTGTTAGCACTTAAATTAACTACTTCCATGTCCTTCACATTTTGTTTTATGCAGACTGCTTGCTGGGCACTCTCACTCTCTTACCTCTGTCTAACAATGGAATATAGACTGGAAGATGCTGAGTGGAGCAGAAGGATTATATATATACCTTTATATACCTTCCTGACCATACTCCTGTTTTGCCTTCCAGTATAGAACAGAAGGACTTTGCTGACTGCATAGCATGTGATCCTCTGTAAATCCATATCCTTCTTAGCAGAACTGGCATTTACTCAGTTGTTCCCTCTATTAAATGTAAGTACTAAGTTGCATTTCTCTGGTTGTCTGGAGACTTCCTCATCTCTAGATAATGCCAGTAGTTCTGAGAGTACCTTATGCACCTCAACAAGGCCCAGATTACAAATTACAGTTTATTACAAATATATCATCCTTTCTGAGACCCTTTAAACGTTTATTTTCGTTATTTAAGGCTGCATATTTACACATTGGTTGCTAATATGTGACTAATAAGAAAAATGTTGCTGGTATATGATGGCAGTAAATCTTTTTAGTGAAGACTGATACAAAAAGACAGTTTAAAACTATCATTGCTAGTAGTTTTGTATCAGACCAAGCTTTTCCTTGATCCTATGATCCTTTTAGGATGATTTAATGATGCTTTTTTTACCACTTAATATTTGCCTTTTATTCTTGCTACATTTTTTTTTCTTTATAATTTTCTCCCTACACATTTGTGCTACACTTTTTAATTCTTCCTTAGTAACCTGACCTTAGTCCTATTCCTGATTCTCTTGTCTGAGTTCTATGGAGGGGGCATGATTTAATCAAAATGATCTTTGGTAGTCTCCCTATTTTTCCTCTGCAGTGAGATAATTTGTAATTATGCCTTTACTTTTATTTCTTTAAAAGTATCAGCTCTCTTTAATTCTTTTGCTTTTAGTTACTGTCCCCAGAAATATACCCTTCTACTTCTCTGAATTGATTGAACTCTTTACCCCTTTTTACATTTTTTTCCTGCCCTAGAACTTGTGAAGACTGCTATTTCAACTTAAGTCTTAACAAAGTTACCCTCCACCATGACAGTTTTAACAGTTCCTCTTTATTAGTTATAATCATATCTAGAAAAGCCTTCCTCTCATCTATCCTTTTCCTACGAGAAAAAAGTATTGCTAAAGCAAGAGTAGCAGAGTGTTGCACTCAGAGAGCCCAAGGTTCTTTTTCACCTCTGTAATGAAATTTTGCAAGTCCTCATACCTGTGGAGAAAAGCCTTAAACAGAAAGCCAAATATACTGAAAATAATAAGACAACATTGAGATAATTAAAAAGAATCCCAAATGCATTCATTATTTAAATTTCAAGATTTTGGAGAAACATGGCATTTAAGGGTTTGAATGTCCAATATTGAGTTATCAGTAACAAATCTTAGAAAGATGAAGTGAGGTTTTGTTAGTTCTGAAGTAGGAAAGCAATATTTTAAAAATGGAAAACATTTTAATATACATTTGTCACCCTAAGAATAAAATCTCAGACAGCTTTTGTCTGTTCATGTTTAAAAGAGTTTAGCTAAGAGTTTAGCTTTCCAGCACAGAATGTGTTTCTTTGTCTTTTCTGGAAGATTATGTAGATTCACCTTAAACAGTATGAAAGCAGAAGTTAAGGGGATGATTTTATATTTGTTAATGTAGAAACAAATACAGAAACTCAATCTATTCCCAAGAACCAGCACGACAACAAGGCATGTACCTGTCAAATATTTCTGAAAATGCAATGAAGCAAACTGTGAAACTGTAATGTTTTTATTGCTAATAAAATCCCCATAAGGAAACTCATTAAAAGATCTGTTGTTCATCTTGTGAATATCTCTGACAAACTCCTGCACCTGAGCAGAATGAGTGGAAAGTCGTTTTGCTCTTGCTGGACGAAGGACACTTCTCACCAAGCTGAGCCACCAGCATGCACCATCATTCCTCTCCCCGTTGCTCCCTGTGACATACACCACGCTCTCCAGTGTGTGGACTTACAAAAACCTGGAGATACTCTTGGTTTAGTAAATTGTCTCCCTCCTTCTTTTCTAATACCTCCTAAGAGTATTATCAAAAATGACACTTTTATTACCTTTCCAACATCCCTTTCTATGCACAGAAATCTGAAATTTCCAGTAGTGGTCTGGGTAGGAACAGTTCCATAGAAATATGGAGTCAGAAGAACAACAGAGGTTTTGGGAGACTAAAGCTGAAGCAAAGAAAATTAAGGTAACATAAATGTCCTAGACAGATGGTTCTGACTTCTTTCATAACAACTTTCCACTGTTCCTTGAGTAAGAGGGAACAGCCTTTTCCAAGTGGAAGGATATAAAGAATCTCTTTGGCAGAAATATAAAAATATTTTCCTTTCTTTTTCCTGTACAAGCTGCTTTTTATTTCAGATTTTCAAAGTACTGCAGAAAGTTATTTAAGTAATATTATCTGCCATTTAAAGATAAGAAACTAAGATTGAGAGTTCTGAAGTAGCTTGTCATTACATAAAAAGTTAGGGAACAAACAGGGAATGAAAACTTGTTAAAAATATTATCTCCCTTCTTCCCTCCCTCTCTTCATCTCTCTCTTTAGTCTTTCTGCTTTTTTCCCCCATTCCTTCCTCTTTTCCTCTCTCTTTTTTGCCTGTGCTTGCTTTATGTTAAAGTCTGCATCTTCCTGTCAGCAAGAATCTACCATAATTTAAAAGTGATAACAGTAATGCAAGTGAACAAATACTCAACCATCTCATATGGCATAAATGTCAGGAGGGAAATGCTCAGAAAATTGCATGCAACATATAAAATGCAAATGTAATATATAATGTCCCATGTGGAAAATGAAAATGCTGAGCTCAATTCTTGCCCTTTACTTGCCTTTTACTTTGACTACTACTGCTGAAAAACTAAGCCATAAACTCTCCTGAATCTCATCTCACCTTCACCACGGAGACAATGGTGAAGTACTGAGGTAGCAGGTTTCTCTCAGAACCAAGAGAAAATGAAGCTTCATATAACTTGTTTTATCAGGTCCACCTATTCTGCAAACGCTTTAGCTTGTATTGGCTGGCAAAGGATACACTTCTTTCAGCTTTCCCGTCATTAATCTCTCTTGACTCTACCAACAATTTCTCCTGCAACTATTAACAGTGTGAACTTGCAATAAGAATTAGAAGTCTTGTTCTTTTCTTGTGAAAGAAAAGTGGTTTTCCTCCTTTCCCTGCTATCAGTGGGTGTTTCTCCCCAGCTCCCCCTGTGCTATTATAATGTCCCAAATTTCATACCAAATGGTTGGGGCTTTTTTGCTTGTTTGTTTTTTGAGTAAAAGATGGGGCTGGTCATGCAATATACTTTTATAACTTCTGTAGAATTCCCATTGAACTACCACATTTTCAGTTACATTATAACGTCATAAAACTTGTATGTTTTAGACTGATTTCTTTTAATGTCCTCAGTGCCTACCTTAGATCAAACATTTTGTGTGTTATTTTTTTTTAGCTTAGCCAGAGCAGTTCAGTCATTTAAAAAAATAATACATGTTAAAAAATTCTGGAGATCTTAGTCCTTAACAGCTTTAATATTCTGTGGTTTGGCAAAAGGCTTAGCATTGGTGGAAGGACTGTCGTGTATCAGAAGAGTGCTTTTTATACTTGTCATGAAAATCTGCTTTGCTGTGCCTTCTGAAAAATTGCCAGTGCAGGAATCATTGGCAGTAATTAGAAGCAACCTTTAATGATTTTGTCCTCCCAGATAGAGCCTGACCCAACCATAAAGCAACATCTCCAGTGGCATGTTCTTTCCATCACAGAGTTACAGCAGAAAGAGAAAGATTTTGGCCAAAACCAGCCACAGCTAGCGAGTGGGAAGTAAGCTAGACACATTTGTGACTGTCCTTCATGATCAGTGTAAAGGATGCTCCTGAAGGAGAGAGCTGTCAAAATGGGATGTAAAAAGGACAAAAGCCAGGATATAGGGAAATAAAGAAATGGACTTAGAAAGCCCATTAAGACTGTAGCTCCAGAAAAAGAGATAAACTGTGGGCAACAGTTCCGAGTCTGGCGGCAAACAATAGGGCAGATAAACAGAGAGGTAAGGGGGGTTTCAATGGACAAGGACAAGAAGGAAGGAAGACAGTTTATTAATGCATGCGTGATAATGCCAGGAAGATGGAACTGTTTGAACAAAGCAATTGGGTTACAAACTTCTGCAAGGAACACAGCAGAAAAGAGGAAAAGACCATCAGAGAGAGACATTAATGAGCAAAAGATTCATTCATGAGACTAGCTGATGAATTTCTAGGGAAGTGGTATAGTTAAAGCCATTGGAAAGAGGACCTTGAAGGATGACATGTAAATACATATCTGAGTAAAAGAAACAGGACTGAACCAGGGCACCATGAACACCCAGGCAGCTTATGTGGTTCTCTGCATACTGGAGCAGCTGGCACAGACTCCTTTCCTCAGGAATCTCATCATCCCTATATATTGCATAGAGACTCCAGAGACTTACCTCAGAGCTGTGGATTGCATTTTGCTTTAAGATGTTCAAACATTAGTCCTTGCAATGATCTTTCTCCAGCCTTCCTACCAGAGCAACTGTCTATTTTCCTTTTTCCTGTATTCAGATTCCCCACATCAGTGTAACCATCTGGCGAGTTGGAAAGTCAGTGTATTGTAATGGACAAATCTGGATTTATCACAAATTTAGAACAAAGTGCTTGTTCTGGGGATAATAGATTTCAGTTCACCCTGTTTGGTATGGCAGGAAAGAAAAGGTAGAGTTAGTTTAAAGTGGTAGGACAATTTATAGCCCTTATACAAACTCTTTGTAAATGTTTTTGTGCTGTGTAAAAAAACCGAAAGTCTTCCTGTTTGATGAGAATTCATCATCTGAGTGAAAATAATTACAGCATGATAAATCATAAAGCTTCATCAGTTTTTAAGCCCAGAAAATATTGACCAAATTTAAACAGAAGCTCATAATTAAGTGTCTTTTTCTGAAGATGTGGCCCTCAATGACTTATGAGCAGGATTCACAGTACACGTTAGATCAAAGAGAAAGATGCTTATGCCGACCAGCTGGAACAAAAAAAAAAAAACCAAGAAAATTTGCCTAAAAATCAGGTTTTCTTCTTGATATGGCCTAGATATAACCCTTTCTGAAAGGCACACCTCTAACTCCCAGATGTCTGCCCTCACAGCTACTGTCTGTCTCTGTGAATTTTTTAATCTCTGTAAGAAAGACAGTAGCCCTAACAAAAATGTCCTACTGCATAGAGCAAGTCCCAAGGCTGTCAGCTGACCTGCCTAATTATGTTGCCAAGATAAGTTCAACTCCCTCCTTGCACTTAGCCTTAAATTCCTTGTTTCATATTTCAGTTGTTTCTAGAGAGGCCTTTTAAAACAAATGCAGTTAATACTTTTAAAATGACAAACATGTAATTTTCCTTGACTTGAAGATAGCTGGCTGGAGTATCATTAAACATAAAAAAACCCAAACAAAAAAAACCCTTAATTTGGACACAGAACAATATGGAAATTTTCCCCTGAAAGGGACAATTTAAACTATTATGCAAGTGAAAATTAGAGGTTATATCTGAAACCATTTTGCATCCTTAACTGTTGTGTTTGTTACCATGGAACAAATGTGTTAAGATAATGCATTCTAATTTGGTACATTTTATTGAACTATTAGGTAGTTCAACTAATCCCTGTAGTTTTAATGTGAAGAATTTCCACATAAGGAAGCAGAAAAAGGTCCTTGTATTTTCATAGTCTTTTCCTTATTAAGTTTATCTTTTTTTTTCTCATACAACACTTTTCCTGTCCTCTTCTAATACAACATAGCAGAAACATCTGATAAGACCGTAATAAACTTTTTTTTTGAGGAAAGAATTTCAATATTCAATAGAACGTCAGTTCACATAATGAATCTAATAGGGGAAAATGATTATTCTCTTATCTTGTACATTACAAAAACCTGAACTCTTTAAAAATAAATCAACAATAAATATTCAGCTACATACCAAAAAATAGTTTTAACAAAACCAAGATTGTGTCTGATCAGTAATTGTCTACTGTTTCTGATTTATTACGGCTTTCCAGGCAAAGTATGGTGATCAGAATTCAGTGGTATTTTAAAACCTCTACTGTGTCTATAGCCAGCAAAATTATTTTGTTTTTCTTTAAAGTGATGTCACTAGAAAAATTAAATTATTTTTACAAACAGAACTATGTATAAGTCATCTGCAGTTCTTCCTTCTTTGGTACCATAAGACTCTTGTTAAGTAATGTCATTGTTTAGTGGCACAGTTTTAAACAATTTCTTTAGAAACCTAGAAAGTTATAGTTATTACCCTGCCAGGGAGAGCTTCCCCATACCAATGTGACATAGACTGTAGCTTGAAGAACTTGTTTCCGCAGTGTTGTTGTTGCTATGGGAACAGATGCGAAATGCTTACTGCTGTACTATAACACAATTAAACATATTATGGCCTCTTTAATTGCATTCTTTAGGAGTCACCACAAATGAAGAGAGAGTATCAGCCTGGGTGGACTCTCAGTTGTTTTTAAATGACAATTTTGAATGAATATTGCAGGATATTCTTTCACCTATTTTAACTGCTTATTTCTCCTACAGTTCTCACACCAAAAGAAAAAAAATAAATCTCTCTCCTAAAGACATCCAATGAATTACTGCATTTAAAAAATGGAAATACAAAAAAGTGGGCTTAGGGGCTTACTGAGCCAGCAGATCATATTTAGTAGGTCTCAGCAATTCCAAGCTAGTGACAGTTGAAAAATCTTGAAAGAGAACATGCCAGTTCCTCCTACATCATGGATTCACATATTTCATTATCTCTTTTTAAATAGCTGGGATAAACTGATAATAAGTCTAGACGTAAATATTTCTTATAATGGTGATTCTATCTTCTTTATTTGCAGTTTGTACTATAGAACAGCTGTTTTACTTTTTTTTTTTTTTCTCCTCCTAATATTGACTCTCCCTTCTAGTTTATATACTATCTAATGAGTTACTGGGCTGTTTTCTTCAAAAGAAATCTCCATTGTTTCAGGGAAGAGGGAAAAAAAAACCCCAACAACAACAACAACAACAACAAAACCACAAAAAAAAAACCCCAAAACCAAAAAAAAAACCCAACACAATGTTTGATAAAGAAAAACATAGCTTGTGAAGAGACAGAAAAATAAGGGGAATTTCCAAGGCCCCACTAAGCCTAAATTCTTGTACTATGCTTTAAGTAGTGCTAATCTCTCAATGTCTCATATATAATTCTGTCTCTGATCTGTTACTTTTGTTACCTAGCTCTTCCCACAGTCCGGTAATGTAACTTTAGCCATAGAGAAAGAATTGCTCTGGAATTGCATTAAGGAAGGAAGGAAGGAAGCAAGCAAGCAAGCAAGCAAGCAAGCAAAGAAAAGCAAAGCAGCAGGTGAAAAGAGGAATATCAGATTGAGTCCTTGCTGCCTCTTATCTGGGGAAAACCACTAGAATAGTGATACTGTGCTACACTGTACTAAGTATAACTCCAGAACAAAGAAAACTTGCATTTTTAACAAAGTCCTCATTGAGTTTTATTAGTTCAATTGAAATTCAAATTCCATTGAAACACAAAAGTCTGATTTGGAAAGCCACATAACCTGAAAATGTATAAAGATTTATTATACTTAGTAAATAGGAATACAGTATTTTCCAGAGCTCAGGTGAAAACACCCTCTACCTATTACAATCTGCATCTCTTAAGTAGGCCAGAAAATGTAAAGGAAGGTGGTTAAGTCAACAACATGAAAATTTTGACACCTTGCTTGTGGTTACAACTTTCACAAGGTTTTAAGAGCCACCATGTAAAGCTGCCCCGACCTGAAGGTCCCTGACAGCTTTTGCACACCAAGGCATTAGGCCACTATGCCGATGTGCCAGGGCTACACACACTAGATGGGTTGTCATGGGCACAGCACCTAACCTCAAGCCTTTACTTAACACCTGGAAATGCTCTTTGTTATTTGAGCCATGCCCATCTCATCCTTAGTATACTGCCCTGCTGCCTCAAATACCACCAGATACCACTATTTGAAAGGGATCTGGCTTACCATTATCCCCTTGAGTTCCATACTCATAGTTTATGCACAAGTTACATTAGCAGTAGAGACAAGACCCTCTGCAATCTGCTTGTCCCCTGCAGATGGCTGAAAAAAAAGAATAAATCCAAAGGTTTAGGGATTCATCATCTCCCATGGTCTAGTTGAAAGTACTAAAGAAGTGCAGTATCATCGGGATCTCTGAATCCTGCTGAATGGAGACAGAAAAATAAAATACATGAATTCTGCCAGCTGAGGACAAGTTTTCAGCTTTGAAACCCTGTATTCATTCATCAGAAATACTAAAAAAGTGCAGACAACAAGAGGACATTTTAGGGGTAGAAGAGCAAGGAATAGCAGGAATAAACACTTTGAACTGATCTTAAAGAAATAGCTGAAGAGTCAAGCAGATTGGCCTATGATGGAGATCAGAGACAAGTCAGGGACAGGAGGTTTACAGAGCTGCCAAAAGGTAGAAATACCTGAGAAACAAAGACAGCTGTGGTATGGTCCAAGCACCATTCTTTTTTTATGTTCAAATAACAATTACTCTTGTTCAAAATATTGTTACTAGTACCTCTATTATGATCATCACTGTTATTGATCATTTCCATTTTTAAATGCCTGTGTGCTTCTGTGTCCCTGAAACCTGGATGAGGCCTGGACTATTCCCAGCAGGAGCAGTCAGCTGGACTGACATCTCAATTACTGGGAGAGCCAACAGAAGCCAGGTAGAAGCTATGGCCACAGAGACTGGCTGCCTACAGGCAAGGAGGCAGCAGCTATTGGTCCAAGGCACTGGGACAAAAGCTGTGCTGTGATTTGTCAGCATTATTCCAGTCTCACACAGTAACTATTCAGCACATTTTTTGTTGCCTGGTAACCTCAACAACAACACAAAATTTGTGATTAAGTCTCCTCAAAGGCTCACAACAGGTTGTGCGCTCCTGTCATGTTGATCACCTCGACAGTTCTCTGCTCATGATTCTCTTTTTGAGGAAAGCACTGTCTATATCCATTGAGCAGAAGATCAGTTCAGAACTCCAACCCTAACAGTTGGAGGAGAAAGTATATAAATGCAGAAGACTACAGAGGGGACAGCAAAAGGTTTCAGCCTCAAATTATCAATGAATGCTTAATTCATGTCATAACAGTTTTTCAGCAATGATTCATGTGTGTTTCAACAGAATAACTTCAGACTTGTAGGCCATCTGTTAGGATGAGAGAAATCAAATGGAATTTGGAAAGAAAATGACGGAATAGTAATTAATTATTTCTATGTATTTGTTATTTTTGAATGGATATATGAGTCATTTATATTTATTATCTTAATTTCTTGCCTTTGGGAAAAATGCAATAGTCCTCTTACAGAAGGACAGTTATTTCAACTGGTATGTGACAAAAGCTTAACAGATTAATGGAGTGGGACTAACCCACTAAAGGACATAAGCTTCTAAATCTGTCTGGAAAACTCCTTTAGGTGCCTGAATCTGCCCTAGGTGACTAGAGCAACCTGGTAGGCAATTGACTCCACGTGGCCCTGCTTGAGCAGGGCGGATGGACCAGATGACCTCCAGAGGTACCTTCCAACCTTAACCATTCTGTGATTTGGTAATCCAAAATTTAGATTCTAAAAACTCACATTCAGCAGCCATAATTGTAGAGGCCTTAGCTTTCCCTGAATAGGGACTGCTTTTAGATATTACCAGAACTAACTGTATATGGCAATGAGAAGTTATTTGTTCCTTTTTTCCACATTATCTGCTAGGCTAAGTTCAGTAGACATTCATAGCACACTTGTTGGCTGACACAAAGTATGCTACTGTCACAAGAGGATATGTTGCTTTCTCCAGCTTTATTAGTAAAGAAAGGCACTTCTCTGGATTTTGGGGATGTCCCATGTAAAAAGCCATCCCATCTTTGTCTCCCATACCCATGCCAGTGGTGTTAACACCAGGCTTGTTTCTGTCCTCCAGCCTGGTGAAACAAGAGTAAGACTCTAGTCCCTTCTGGCTTAGCTATTTCACTCAGTACAAAATGATTACATGTTCAGTATTCAATATTTAAGCATGACTTCACAGGCTAGTGGATAGGGAAAGAATCTTTGATTATCTGCTCTACTGAATACTTAACATAGAGTAGTGATCATTTACTGGCACCTAGTCTCTTTGTTCAAAGGACTATGCTATACACTGGAAGAAAGTTGTTAATGTTTGCTGGTCCAACAAAAATGTATGTATTTCATGGGGAAAAAAACCCACTTTCAACAGGATGTAGTGATGGAAACCTATTTCCTTATAAGCTATTGTTGCATTGCATGGAAGTTTTGCAGGAACAGATGAGAAAAAGAAGGACAGAAAACCAAACTCACTTCTTCTTCTAGCCATGTTCTGTCAGAGAGGCTGGAATAAGCAGTTGGTGTCAGGAGCCACCATACAGGACTGGTATCCTGTAATTGGGACTTAACTCTGTCTTGATTCAAGCCCTGTTTTCACTGTGTTTTATTAGGTACCTCAATGTTTCCTTTTGCTATCTTCTGTCTTTTATGAATCTTATCTTCAGAAATGAGTTCCTATTTCTGTTGTTGACCTTAATTCTTTGGACCTAATTTTCTCCAGGCATTTATGGGAAGCCTAAGCACTGGAGCTGGGATGAGGGATTCCACTAGGCAGCAAAATGCTTTAAAGGGTCAGTATAATGCTACCCATTGCAATGCTTAAATCTTTTCATGGATCTAATCCCAAATTACTGCTGCTCCCAAGAAAGAGTATAATTTACAGTAAAATGGGAATATGTGAAATGAGGAGGATATTTTATTGCTCTTTCCTTGTTCATTTGTAAAACACAAGGGTCAAAAATATCTTGTTCTGTCTCTAAGCACTACGAAAAATAAAGGAGAGTAGCTTCAGAATTTTCCCCTCATCAGGTAATTTTATCTCCCTGGATTAAAGTGTTGGCTTTCTTCTGTAATTCCAGACTTCAGTCCTAGTGTTCACTCACTTTCTGTATATATACTTCAGATTACACTTGTTGATACTATCTGTGGCCACATATTTCACAGTTCTGGTTGTGGATCTAGGATCTAGGAATATCAGGAAGACCAATGCAGAGGATGTGGTGAAAAATAGTGTTTGTTATTAAAACCATTACATTTTACAGTGATTACCAAACTATAAAATAAATTTTAGATCTGGAGCCAACTGTTGCAGTTCACATATTCTAAACATATATATAGGGGACCAGGAATCTCTGACTATATCAACTAATTGGAGTCAGGTCCACTTCTATGGATGGTAGGACACAGTATGCTATATGCTTTTCTTCTTAAAAATAATTTGGAGAATTATTTGTTATCTCCTTGCTGTCTTTATATCTTTATATGAGGTAATAGGACCTCTTGTATATACTTAGGTGGATCTCTTGCTGCCTTTTCCAAAGAACAGATTTATTTTTTCAGAACAAATATTTGAGTTTGTGGATATGTTTCTCTGTTTATATAGGCAGGTATGTCTGATGGGTGAATCTAGCTGCAGCACTAACTTTAGCTCTGAAGCTAAGAGAAAATCCTCTCCCTTCAACTGTTTTAGATTAAGGCATTCAAACACCAGTGGCTATTATTCAAAACAGATGTTCTTTATATTGGAAATATAAAGAACAACATCAATTTGGGAAACCATAAAAAAGAAAATGAGTGTATTCTGTCACCAGCCATTATTGATTACTTTTGTTTTAGTGAAATAAATGTTTAGTTATATGGATACTTCAAATAAAATGGATAGCCAATATTGATGTAAAATAGAACAATGGCATTTATCCAGGTTGCTTTTCCATTTTCTTTCTTTCTTCCTTCTTCCTTCTTTTTTTCTGCTACAATTGAAGAAGCTAATGCTGCTATAAAATTCAGAACACAATAATTGCTTTCACGCAGAAGCTTCGTTTGTTTCCTTGCTAACAGCTCACATAATTCCACATCTGGGTTTTACTTTCTATTTAAAATAATTATGCAGAAATTAATTCATATAGCCATATCAATGGAGAAATCTAAGGTAAATGTTTTGATTTGCATATTTTATGCTCATGGATTTTAAATATCCATGTATCTTTTTATTGTCACTGCAGTGAATCTAAAATCCATATTACAAATGTCAGTTGTAAACACCATCCTTAGAATCTGCTTGCTCTAAGATCACTAGGCTGTGACTATGAAGAGATCAGTTGCCACTTCTGTTGTTAGTACACAAATAGTCTGAACAACCACATACTTAGAAAGCATGCAAAACTTCACTGCTCTTACCTTGTATATATGTCCCAATTCTCCGTCACAACTGGCATACGCAGAGAAAGGAAAAAGGAAGTAATGATGTGCTAGAGACTCAGGAGTAAGGCACTTGAAAAGGTACACTTTTTCCTGCACTGCAATAGGTATAATTTTCACTTAATTTTATTGCCAATCATGCTCCGTGTTATCACGGGGTCTCTGCCAGTGTCACAATTTCTATGTGTTACCTATGCAGCGATCATTGCTCAAATCTTTCAATTCTTTGGCTTTTTTCTAAAGAACATATTTAGTTTAAGACCAAAAATATTTCCTTAAAACTAATGAATGGTTAATCAATTGCAAAAAACACCCTTACTTCCAGTGTGAAAACACAAAAAGAAAAACTGAAAAGCATAATGGCATTATCCTGCTGTCAGAAGAAGAGAAGATGAGGAAGAGGAGGAGGTAAGATTTTCCTGGTGCCATTCTCTTGCCCGGAGCCTGCTGTGGCTGGGGTAGTTCCAGAGGCTCCAGGGAGAGCAGAGCTGCTGGCCAAGCTTGCACTGGGACTGCCACCAGAGACCAAGAGAACAGTTACTAGAAGGGACAATCAATGACTCTGGGCTTACAGGTGTCTTAAGTTTGACTGGCAATATAGACATACTTTTGGACAATGCTTTTCAGCAGGAGGCTGGAAGTCAATCAACTGAAGAAAAGCCCCAGCAAAGAACAGTAATATATCTATTTTACACCCCAAAAAAGTAATAGGGGAGTGAGACCCGGGTGAAATAGGTCTTTGAAGAGACAGTGCTCTGGGTGAAGGATCCATAATTCTGTGCTTCCAAAACTCATTAATTTAAATACATGATGTGGTAGTTGTGACAGGAAGAAGCATGACAGATAAAGTGGTCTCTTTATTACAATGTCCATGAGTGGATATCTTCGAAGCAAGCGTGAGTTGCCTACAGTGTTACATCTGAATTAGTTATCCTAGGCTTCCTTTATACTCAGCAAAGAGGAATTCCTGCTTCTAAGGTGATATTCACCTCACCCTAAATTAGATATGCAAAATGTGTCCTAAATTAGGGCCCCAGAAATGTTTACTTCTATGTACTGATTGCCTCAAATGTAAAAGTCTATGTGATGTCTGTGGTGTCTAAGTGAGGTAGACTGCACTGTATGTCTTTGATGAGCTAAACATATACTCCAGCATTGATTTAATATCTACTTTATTATATGAACTCTAGTTTGAGAAGAATGAATACTTATCTACATGTTCAGATTAATGAAACATGCTATTCGAAATCCTGTGCAAGTGTCTAAGTAGCATTTAAGTATGTTAATCATGGACACTACTTGATCATCATTCCTATTTATCCACTACAGCTTTGTTTCTGTCTGGCTTAGCTGCAGATAATCACTGCAGAAACTCACTCATTTCATTGTTCAGTTGCCATCCTGTGTCCTCCCTGGAAGTCTCCTGCCTGCGTGTTGCATGGAGATGCTTCACCTCTTATCTCACATTCCCTTCCTACTTCTTTCTTGACTCTTCATATCTGCTTGGGTTTTTTTGATGAATTGACAGGTGCTGTTTGATCTCAGGCAAATCAAATACTTGTGAATTCATCTCATTCTTAATCTTTACAAGTGACACAACCTAACAAAACATTTCTACTGCATGAAACTTGAGCAGTGAAAGTGAATATATGTATCCCACAGGGAACCGCAAAAAGAGTGGAGGTGACAACATGTATCTGCAATGGATTATATGAGTTTTATGTAAAGTGTAATTCAGCTGCCTTTAGCATATTGTTGTAAATTGGTGGAATTGTGGGGAGATATAGACTGATATTTTTTCTCTAACATCTTCAGCCCCACCAGCTGTTCTGAAAAACAATAAAAAAGGAAAATAAACACGCAGTAAAATGATTTATCATTTTATAGTGTCCCATTTGGTGCAAAATATATGATACTGAACATAGAATTTTCATGTCAACTTTCAGCTCAGAGCAAAGTTTTATTGAGGAATTATAAGCCTCTGAAAATAGGGTATTATAATGTAAATCCCGACAAGATCCTTAGCTATTGTGGTACAAATGACAATAGTATAATAAGTAGCCTACCACATATTGTTATGTTAATAAATATGCACAAGATAAAACATGCCATTTTAATATTCTGAACTCATAACCAACATATTAATATATAACACACTTCCCTGAAATAAAGCAATGCACATACAAATCTGAGGCGATACGCTGTTAGAATGTCCTAGCTAACTAGAAATAAGTAAAATGCATAGGTGATATCAGTATAAATTCAGTGATACAGCAGCTCCTTCCTTTTACCTTTTGACCTTGCTTTTATTAAAACTTTGCTGAGTGTCTGGATTTTTTACTTTTACATGCAATACAAAAATGATCTGAATACTAAAATAATTTACAACGTCTTCAAGACTTGTTACCTGGTATCTAATTGCATCTAAACATAAAGTAAAATGCATATAGTCTTGTGGGTACTGTTGATAAAGAGTCAAATACAAAATAATTACTCAGTAGCATTTTATAATTTTGGTCTAACAAAATCAACAAGATATTGTGGAGGTCCCCATGGAACACGTGAAAACTCAGATAGCAATTAATGTTCATAACCTAAAATAAGGTTTCCTAATGCTGTGATATGAAGTAGAGAAAAAAATTGAAGTTGTAATACAGTGTATTTCCAAATGTTTTAAGACTCTTCAGAACGAAAGCCAACCTATGGTTTTAATTTGTCCATTCATTTGTTTAACATAAGGAGAAGTCCTCATGGCCATGAATATAACACTAGCAACAGAAATTCAGGACTTTCATGTCATATCTCAAGGGAATGGCTTTTTTCTCTACTTCAGCTTTATCATCCTAAACAATCTTCTTTTTTATTTAGAAAATGCTGGTACTTGATGCTTATCTCATTGGATAGATTAGGGTTTAACAGCGATGATGCAGATTAAGTGTTTTTAAAGCTTCTGAAAGCTTATACTTCTAAAACTCTTTTAATGAAAGTAATTAAGTTAAGGTATTTGGAAAGTTATCTGTCAAAACTGTTGAAGACTATTTGCTGTACTGAGATTTTCAACTACCTTGTTTAAAGTCTAAATTTCCAGTTTATGGTATGATACACCATATCAATGCATGAGCAAAACATATGTGCAATATTTTTACATTTCAGTTTAGTCAGTGAAAAAGTAGACTATGGAGTCTACTAATGCACTCTTCACCCCAAGGACCTCATTTCAAATCTGCCAGCAGTCAAAAGTCCTACAGTCTAAGCTATCTTTATAGCCTTTTGCAGTCCTCAGTCTTGTCATCCTCAGGAAAGAATCCAGGCTCTGAATCATGGAAACTTAAAAGCCTTGTGTCCTCACTAAATCATGAGAGGAGACAAACTGAAAGGCTGGCATTGGAAAAATGGGGGTTCCACTTCTCGCATTTTACCTTTTCTCAAGACAACCTAAAAATGTCTGTGTCCTCAGTAGCTAAACTGTATGTGAGTTTTAACTATTCTATTAACAAATTCCCATTCACTAGTATCTTCCTCTTGTTCAGCTGACAAACATAGATCATACAGTCTCTTTCGCTCCCTTCGCTGTATTAATTTTATGGGTGATGTGACCTTCCTAAAACAGAAAGTCAGAATAGGAAGCAGTAAAGAAAACGTACTAATCCCAGAGCTGGGCTGCTAGATATCTGCCTGGGAAATCCTGTGCAGACATATTAGTATACAGTCTGTGAAACCAGGGAACCCGCTGCAGCCCTAAAAAAATAGTGAATAGCTACATTTATTCTGAAGTGATATTTTGCTATATACATATATAATATATATATAGAAAATATTCAGATGATCTGTTAACAAAAGAGGATTAATAATTCCACTGAGGTACTGCTTTGCTGTACACTGCTATGTTTCCTACCCATATTCTCCTATTCTGTATATTGTCTGAATATGGTACCAGATTTTTCCCCAGATACCTCCAGAAAGACCTGTGACATTAGAGTCTTCTCCATCCAAATAACCTTTCTACAACTTCAGCTACACCTCAGTTCAGCCAAATATATCTATGAGAGCGTGGCAATTAGCATAATTTAGGGCTGGTGGACAAAAATGTTAGCATATGAACTTCCATTAACCCTGTAGGAAAAGAGAGTTGCTCAGTTATAGGAGTAGAGGACCGTAAGTATAAACAACATGGGAAAGTCGTGAAGGTGTCAAGAACCACTGAGTGTGAGGGCCAGTGCTGGTGGCATCCAAGACTGTTACGGAGAGACTGTGTCATCTTTCCTGTGGGGCAGGGAAGTCATCAAATTGTAAAATGGCATATATGTGTGCTTGAAGTGTTTTGGTATCCAAGCCCATTTTATTCTCTTCACTGTCCTTTGGTCTCGCACGGCAAAAGAGAGTCAGCATGGTTTAACAAGTGCTTACTTGTTTAATTATATTATCGATCCTTTTGCCTTTTTTTTTTCTTCCAACTTGTTTCTATGTAGTTGATTTCTTCTCCATGCTGAATTTTCTTTTTAGTAGTGTAAATATTTCAGTGCTATCTTTGACAAGCAAGCAGATGTTTTTATTATCATGAAGGAATGTGTCCAGATGAAAGGAGGGGGAATATCTTCTCTGCTTCTCCTTAGGCCTTTAAGGGCTAGACAGCCAAAGTAGTCTTACCTATCTAGTGAACAGGTAAGTAATTTCAACATTTCCAGAAAGTATAAATAATAATACCTGAAGGCATGTTTTACTCCACCCACCTGCAATGCTGGAAATAGAGGAAAACAGTATAAACGTACCAGATCTCAACGAAATGAAAGTTGCAGAATTAAAAGCTGTATCTTCAGCAGAGTAATGAAAGAGATTGTGGCTCTGGGGGGATGTGAAGAAGTTAGAGTGAGATTTTAGCATATTTTCCTAGGTGAATAGGTGTTTTTACTGTCCTATGTAGCACGACTGTATTATCTGGGCAACAGAGAAGCGACCACAGAGCTTTTCTCTTTCAGGCACTATGGAGTAGTCAAAGGGGAAAGGACAGTAGTTACTAGTTGATGAAGTTTTGCTGGACAGCATGTACAAACCCATTGACTTAATTTCCTGGCACAGTTCTCATTTGAATTTCTGATAGCTACATGCCCATATTAACTACCTATCTGCACGAGCAACAGCCTCAGTGGCTGATTTTGCAGAGATAAACAGATAAAATATTTTGAAATCTTTCTCCATATCACATTTAATACATACCATTGCTTTAGGGGGGACTCCTGTTCTGCCTCTGCTTTTCTGTACATATTCAGTGACAGTAAATAAGTTTCACTTCTGTACCAGGCAATTTTATACTTTCCATAAGCATTAAATTAATTTGAAAGTGTGCTGTTCTTTTATGGAACCACAAAGGATGATCCTCATTATAGTATTTTAAATCTTCATTCAAACATGCTAATTCTAAGCCTTTCATGAACACTGTACTTTGTATTGAAAGTTGCTCAGAAAGAATGTGTTGTCTCTGTACTGCTTCTGCTATGCATAAAATGCATTTAAAAGGAAGTCATTCCTAAGAATTTAAGCCCATAGAAAAAATAACCGATTTGAATAAGATCTGAAGAAAAATATATGGTTGTTCTATTCAATTTTCATGCATGTGCAATTCCTTGTTCCATAAATCATGCCACATTCTCTGTTTTAGTTATAAAAATACTATATACGTGGACATTCCACATTTTTAAAAGCATAAATCCTACTTTACTAATGTAGTTGTCAGTCCATAGCACAAACATTTTTAGAAAAGCTAATATTTTAAAATAAAAGTGCTACACACAAGCCTATAATCAGCCAGTCAATAAATACGCATCTTACATTTCCTTGCTATTGCAGTAAGAAAGAGAAATAAAGGACAAAGCCAACCGCAATCAATAGCTAATTTCACTTAGAAGAATAGACAGTAGTCTGGTATCTGTATGTCTACGTGGTGTGCTCACTTTGGATGAATCACCACACTGGAAGTTATCATATAACAATTGGCTGAATAGAATAAGTTAGTGAAAAGAGAAGTATGGGAGAATTTAATTTATTCTGGAGCTCAGAGTACATGATGAAAAGTGTAAATAACACAATTTACTCAGAGAAGCTTAAAAATATAGCAAAATAATATAGGGTCTCAAGAAAAAAGTTTAAAAAATGTCTGGTACAAAGACAGCTGCAAGACATGAATAAAAGAAGCTGAGGGCTGCAATTTCTTGCTTCAGTAGGTTATGATGTAACAGATTTATATAATTAACCATTTGTACATTCAATTGTACAACATTGCTAACAGGAGTACAAAGAGAATTTTCTAAATATTAATATTATTTTAATATAGTTCTTGTTTTTTGTTATTTAGATCTTCATAAAACAACACTTTCATAATAGGTACTATAACTTCAAGCTCTTTATAGTGTCCTGAAGATCTTATGAGAGCAATAAATGCAGATGTCCTCATTTTATTAAAACAAAAGTACCTTATTTTACTGATGTACATTCTTGAGTTATGTATATTTATAGTTTAAAGATAACTGTGCTAAAGAGGCATACAGCTAAAGAACAGAAATTCATCAGCATTCAAAATCTAGTGATTGACTCTCTCCCAAAATCAGTTTTACAATGAATATAAATTGAGAAAAACACAAAGAAGTAGGCCAGCAGGAGCTCTCAAATGCAGGTGAAATTAAAAATAAATACTGAGGTTTCCAAAAGTCCATTTTCTCATTTTCACTCTGAAATAGATCCATTGGAAATACAGATAGCAATTGCAGTTTTCAATCAAAAAACTCTGCTCAGAGCTTTTTTTGATCCTAAATTGTTGTTGTTTTGAAGGCTAAAAGCACATTGAAAAGTTGTACTTCAGCTAAAATTAAGCAAGCTGATTTGTTTATTTGTTATGTGTCTGAGTCACAACATTATCCACTCTGATGTAGGTAACTAAAAAAATTAAATGAAATTGATTTTCATGACCAGATGGCTAACATTCAGAAAGGTAAATCCACAAACAGAACCCAAGTTCTAAAAGGAAAGAGTTAATGATATTCCCACGAAACCAAGACAAGAAGCAAAGAGGCAGTTTTGCCATTCTTGCCTGCCCCATCACCCTAACACACATCGCATACCAAGCCTGGAGTCAAGGGTGTGTAAAGCAGCTAGATGCACTAAAGCTCAGGTTACAGTGCTGAGCACACATTCAGATATCGTGCAGACACAGGCCACTAATATACCAGCAAATTAAACATGCCTGAGAGTACCAAAGGCACTGAGATCATTCACAGAATGGCTGGCACCTACACTAAGAAATTGCCAAGACTGGGTAGCTGAAGGCAAACTGCCCATTGGTTATTTTGAGCTACTCTGACCGACAGACAGGGTGTTGTTGGGGAATATCAATAGTTGACACAGGCCAAGTTTTTTTTTAAGGGAGTGTGCTGAGAGTTGCCTAGCAAGGACAATCACTTTCCCATGCCCGAAAGCATTCCAAAGCATTCTAGAATTGACTAGTATAGATGCATCCAGGCAAACTGACACAGGAGCTCGAAGTCTTTGACTGTAATACCTGAGCTGGGAGCCAGTCATGAACCTCTAGAAGTGCTTCTTAGCTCTTACCTAGAGCAGGCTGTCATCACACAAAATATTTAAAGACAGTGAAGCTTAAAATTTTTTACTGTGAGGGTGATTGAGCACTGGAGCTGGTTGCCTGGAGAGACTGTGGAGTCTCCATGCTTGCAGATATTCAAAATCCATCTGGACAGAGTCCCGGAAAGCTGGCTCTAGGTGGTCCTTCTTAAGCAGAGGGATTGACCAGATGACCTCCAGAGGCCTCTCCCAGTCTCATCCATTCTGTGATTCTGTAAAATGTTCCCACTTCCGTGTCATAGCACTCTACCCTCCCTGTTGTGTCAGCTCAACTGCTTGTGAGGTTTTGCTCTGAACTCATCATAGAACAGATGCAGATTACAAACAAAAGAACAGTTTTTATTTAACTTGTACCGCATTCTGCATCATGAAATTGTGGCCTGTCTGAGCTTTTAAGTCCATCTTATGCAAGAGAAAGATATTAACTTAAAATACTTTCTTCTTTGTACCCTCACCTTGTCTAGTTTCTTTGAAACAGGCTAGGACCACTTGCACAACCATGTACAGCTGCTGAAAGGCGCTTCAGGAAGCTGTGTTGCCTGAGCAATGTTTTACTGCCTCATTTGAAGCACAGTACCTCACTATAACAATGTGGATATCTGAAACACATGCTGGCACATTAAAAGTGAATGTAAATTCACTTCAAGAAAAATCCTGTTTGAGCAGGGGGACAGATACTGCTGGCCAGCAGGAAATGCTGAGTAATACTTGTCTGTCAAGTTTGGAATAAGAGTCCAGAATTTGGCCTCCCCTACATACACTGAGCCTGACCCAGTGTTTTAAAAGGCCAGCAAAAGCACCTGTTATTGTGTAGGCACTCAAAACATGAAGGAAAAGAGGACAATGTTCTAGGTCTTCCGTAGATGAAGGAAATTTGTTATTTTTCATCTTCCAGGAGTGTCTAACTATATCCAGGATATCCTCTCTAAGGATATCTGGTATAACCTCTAACCTGGGACCTCTGGTCGCAAGAGTCATGGGGTCCTATGCCAAGGAGCAGAGCGAGATGTAGTCTAATGGGGTATTTGGATGGAAAGGGGAAGATGGAGTTTTAATTTTTCTCAGGACAGAATTTAGGTTTCTGCTTGGTTATTTCAGCTTGCTGCTTGGTTATATGAAAATGAGGCTTTTTCCTTGTAACAGAAAGGTTGTTGGTTGTTTTCATTATGCATATAATCCCATGCATTTTATGCTGTTGTATTTGAAAACATTTTTATTGTGGCCATGCATTTTTTTTTTTTTTCCCTAGATATGGCATTCCATCTGTTGACAATGTCTTCTCAATATTATTGTTACCAGTGAATTCTGTACTTCTACTTATTTTTCCAAGGTCACAAATGGAAATATTAACTGACATTGTTCCCATGACCAATACCAGAAACGTCCACTGGCAGTCTCCCTCCAACTTGCTCTCTTTGTGTCTACTCTTTAGCCAATCCCTGATCACTTTACCATTCCTCCATTACCATTTACATTCTGCTCCTAAACTAATAGTTTTCCAAGTAATATGATTTCAGATGACTTACGGAAGTGTGAGCATATAAATTTCAGTAGAATTGCTATGTAATAGACTTGCTATATAGTAAGTATAATATGTAAACTTACAATAAACTTACTTGATTTCCTGTAGCTTGAAAATTATCTAGTTTAACATTAGAAGAGATGAGCTTAATCTGGCACCGTTTCCTTTTGGCAAACCCAGTTCGCATTTATATTTTGGAGGTTTTTATATAGGCCAAATCAATAGTTAATCTTACTATCTGTGCAAAGGAAAGATGGCATTACAGTTGTCTAGACAGCAACTCAGTTCTGGCTAGAGAATTGGAACAGAAAAAAACAGATATAGAAAAGAGAGGGGAGAAAGAGACTAATGCCTTTATGTTTTCAGTAATTCTATACTTGATAAATAACATTTCTTACTGAGTAGATAATTATAATCTTATAAGCATCTCATGCTTCACATGCCAATTGAAGGCAAGAAATTAAGAAAAATTAAGAAGACAAATGTTTCTTTCATAAGAAGATATGTAAAAGAAAATACAAACACATAAGCTTATGAATTACTAAATTTATTCATATTTTAATACTAGCTCAAAATAATACTTTAAAATGGAATTTGGGTGAAAAATGTATGGAGAAAGGAATAGCTCTGCAATTCCATTTGTGTAGAAAAACACTCAGGGATTATATTTATTATTTTTTCAAGTGAAAATGTTTGCCTGTATGAATTGAAATACTACTATTGAAGTCAACAGATAATTTTTATACACACTGAACAGACAGATAGGCCAATGATGGTCAAAGAAAGACCCGATAAGAGAAAAATAATTTTTTTGGCACAAATCTGTTAACATTTTTCCATTGTTCTAATTTCTAATTTATTAATACCCATTTGCTTGTTTGTTTTATTTCTTTGCCTTTTTCATCTTCACCAAGTAATCTTTGCTTATGATTCAGTTTTATGAAGTAACCTTGAATTGACAGTCATTGTCAATAGACTGAAACTGTACTTGCAGATTCATTGAATTCCATTAGATTCACTCAACAGTTCAAGTGTTTTTGACAAACTAAATAAGGCACCCTAAGAATGTGGATTTTTATCCTTTTTGTCGTAACTGCTTTTCCATGTCATTTCACAAAATATCTCTAAAGTTGTGTATATATTTTCTAATTTAAAAAGTTATGTAACAATAAAAAAATCCTTGTGTATAAAGGCAGCTTCAGACATGTGCTAATGAGCATGTTCTCAGACCCTCAAACGAAGTCTTCAATCATATGTATATCAACTGACAAATCAAGTGGTATTACAAGGTTTTAGAATACACAAGTCATGGAACTGCAACATGAACAGGACATGTCCTGGGACCTGCTTTTGCATCTTTAGATGAGATTCAAAAAAGAATATCTAATTAAGACACAAACTACGACACCTTTAAATTCTTCCCTGTCTTTCTGTAGGGTACATTCAAGAGCATATTTGTTTATTTGTATGTATATACATACATTTTCTGTGAATATTTTTGGGGGCCTTGAGTCATAAAAGTGCATGCAAAAGTTGATTGCTCGGGGTGGTGGTGGTGCACCCACAGAAGTCACTCAAAGTAAGACTGTATAGTACCAATCTTGTTTGTTGCTCTCTCACTACACAGGTCTGAAGCAGATTGTACTCCCTCCACACTTTTGTGCCAGTGCTCCTGATAGTCACACAACACTGACTCCATACTTCTTCTTCTCATACAAACTTCATGAAAGGCAAAGCTGGTCAACAGCTTTTACTTCTTCCCTTCTCCCTTCTTCATCATGCTCACATGCAGAATCTGACAAAATGAAGTATTTGCACAAAATGTAAAGGACATCCTTATATTTATGATTTTCATCCAGACATGTGCAGCAGGCTTTATAGCTGAGCCCAAAGGAAAAAAATAAAAATTAGTATTTTTAGGAATGTGAACTGTATTTAAATGAGTGTTTATTTGGATACTGAACAGCAAAATTTTATTTTTTCAGAGATTCAAACTGAAACCTCTTTCACAACTGGAGAAGATGCAGGAAGCCATCCCAAGCTGTGAGAGCTAACTTCACATTCCTTCCTTGTGGTAAGTCAAATTTTGAGCTCCAACATATATGTAGAAAGTACACTTAGACATACAGACTATCACAGATGACTACAACTTGTATAAAGTCTTTCTGGAAAAGCTGTATCCTGTAAAAACTAATCTAGCTTTGAAGATAGTCCCACTCTGAGGAAGATCTTGACTACATGACCTTTAGAGATCCCTTCCCTCTATGAGTCTTATACTGCCTTTGAGCTCAGTAGCTACTGGGTTGAAGTGGTGTTTCTTGCAAAAGACTACATTTATTTAAAATTTTGAATGTTAGGTCCATTCAAAAATATCATTCTGGGAAAAGTAATTTCTGAAAAATCTCATTATGGGTTTGGTTCTATTTTTTAATTCAGAAGCAGGAAACTACCTAGAAGAATAATTGTTTGTGAAAAATGTATTTGTTAAAAACATTTTTTTCAAAAAAATGCTTTGATATATACCATTCACCAAAATCTTTAAAAAGCCATACATTTTAATCTTTTTGATTTTTCATAAAAAAGCCAGACAATAACATTGCCAATTTTCTTCTTAAAAATAAATTTTAGATTAAAAGTCAGTTTTCCTTAAACTTATTTTTCAGTTACGTAATTACTCTTCAATATGTACCACTACCTCTTTTTGGTATGGGTAAAATAGTTAACTAGATAGTGTAGTTGTTTTCAGAAGCTACAATATTGGAGATTAATCAGTTCTGTCATTTCACAGGAGAGCAATTTTCCTCCAGATACAACATGCTATACCAGCATAGGCTGGTTATCTTCTGAAGTTGATAAAAATGCAAAGAATGTTAAATTTAAATAAGATAATATGATTACATACCATCAAGGCTATATAGCGTGCTGTTCTCATGTGTGCTGGTGTCAGAACAAGTTAGCTTCCCTCCTGGATTTTAATATATTTCATTCAGAGAAAACAGTTTTGTACAATAAATGTCACAATTTCCTGTCTTGGTTAATCTTATGTTATCTTATCTTATCTTATCTTATCTTATCTTATCTTATCTTATCTTATCTTATCTTATCTTATCTTATCTTATCTTATCATGTTATTAGTCTAATTACAAAAAGGTAATAACTTAGACAAACTTTCTGGGGACAGATTCTCATTATTAGGTCAGGGAAACCAATTCAAGTAGAACAAGTGACAGTGGCAATCTGCTGACTGAGATCTAATGTAATTAAGAAACAAACTGTTATCAAACTATTTTTTAAGATGCAACTGTTGGCTCCTTCCTAGTTATTGTGTCTAAGTTTACAGTGACAGGAAAGCATGTCTCAAAAGCTGGAGTAGTCTATTATTCCTTGTGACTTCCTTCAAGAAACAGTTTCAGACAGCATCACTTGTTATAATAGAATGCTAGGAATAAAGGTAAAGAATGAAGTTTTTGTGACAGCAGCTGATAGGTTTGCCGAATGCTGCAGATATGTAGACTTCAAAAGAGAACTAATAAGAGAAAGAATAATCGCACATATAAAACGACCCTGCTTCTGGGAAGAGACACTGTCACTCAGATTCAAGCGCAGGCAATGTTACCATTCCCAAAGCAGAAGTCCTGTATCAGGTGGCCTCGATACACGGAAGATGAGCGAAACAGAACTGAAATAGCAACAGAAGCATTCTCATAATACAAAAATAGTGCACAAGTAGGGACAGGGAGAACAATATCTCTTCACAAAAGAGAACAGTAGAGCTGTAGAGGAGGGAGCATGATGACAAGTAACAGCTGGAAACTATGAACAGCAGAGAAGAGGACTGAAGGAAGTATCATAAAATAGGTACTTTCCTAACAACATAGAGGCTGCCCAGAGAATCTGGACGTAACATTGCTGTCATCAGTGTACATCACATGATGATTTCACATTCCAAGGGACAAAACATGCACAAAAAAACATACAGTAATATTCAATGTTGAACCGAACAGACTATATCTTACATTTAAAACTAACATGAGTCAACTGCTGCACTATTGCCAGAAAAAAAAGAAAAGAAAAAAACCAAAACCAATTCAGAACAATATTTATTCAAAGCAAGACAGCTGTGAAGATCAAGTGAAATACTGTATGGGCTCAGAGAAACAATGTTGGACTTTTATGTTTAATTCCAAATGTAAGTGGATTTTTTCCAAATAAATTTATTAAGAAACAAGGACTGATGGTGTATCTTTAGGTTCCAGACATATTGAAGAACCCTGGTTCACCTCCATGATAAAAGATGACTTGGCAGAGGATGTTTAAACAATTCACATGAGGAGGAGGGCTGCTTAGGCTAAGTACAAAAAAAGACTTAATCAGCAACTCCAGGTGCACTCTGATATCTGCATCTGGGAAATTAGAAAAATCAAAGAGGCTGATCATATGGAATTCAATATCTTAGTGGAGCAGAAGCAGATTTATCAAGAGTGATAAGAAAGCAACACTCTTCACTTTCTCCTGTCCAAGTCACTTCTCATGGGATGAGGGCTGACATGCAGCTCCACAGCTCCTGCATCCACATGCATGCTGCATTGTGCCAGCAAAACAAAGCTTTATGGCAATGACAAAACACCTCTTATTTTATATTTACAGAACAATATTTATGCATGGGCAAAGACACATGCTTTCTACAGCTAATTAAACAGTAATTCTGGTCTCAGACATCAAAGTATTCTCAAGACAAGTAGTCCCAGCAGGCCTTGGAAAAATCCCTCTTGTAAGAGTCCTAACCAAGTTTGGAAGATACTGCTCCAATGAAGAAAGATTGTCAAAGGTTAAATAGGTCTCATCATTACATTATTGACTTTTTTTTTAATGCAGTGTGAGGTGCAGAGAGTGTAATGGATTATTGGATGCAACTTCTTAGTTTTTCCAACAGACTACACTCACCATATGAGTAGGCAAGGAGCAGGTAACCTAGGAAGTATGTATGTAATCAAAAATTTCGCAATAGCCAAGCAAAAATACAATAATATCTGCCTTATTTTAGTGTTAATATATTTGTGATATCTAAAAATCCATTAAAATAGCCATTTTTTTGGAAAAGTGTTACTTATATAATGCCTACATAATGAAACCATGAAGTAATCTACCAATGACTGTAACATAGGGGTACTGAGGAATTCACAAGAAAATAAATGGGAAAATTGGTATCTCTGCCTGTTTTGACAGTGTTAAATGCACTCTCCATCTACATTAGCAGCAGATACATCTCTTAATGCTTTTAGAGCAATGCTCACACACACCAGCTATCAGTAAGCTAAGAACCTCTTTCCCTTTCATTCATGGTGTTTCACAGGTGATCACTACACTCTTATTGCATTAGTAAGGACTGAAGACAGCAGCCACTCATGATTCATATCCTAGCAATGACAAAATGCTAAAAACACATCTAAGGCAGCCATTTCTTAAAGGTCCTATGCAGCGTTGCAGTCTCCTCTCCTTATCCAATAAGTGAGTAATCCAATAGCTCCTTTTCACCTGACATGCATTCAGATCCCTCATTGGTCACATAAATCTGAGCTGATATCTCTACCCACCCAGAAGGAAACAGTATGGATATATGCCTTCCTTGCCTTGTGGAAAATGCTTCTCCTTGAATGAATTCTTAAAATATAGTCAGACAAGAGATTGACTCTAGGTTTTAGAGCTTAGACAGGTGAAAGAAGTATTCCTGTCTCAGATAAAAGGTTTGTTGTGCAACTAAAATAGATTTAAGAAATCTGAGAGGCAAACCCAAAGAGACTCTCATGGTTAAATCACTGTCTTGGAAAAGATGCATTTAAATGCTCTCAAGATGAGGAGAAGGGTGAAAAAGAACTGGACTTATGTCATCTGCATCCATAGTGAGTACTCTAACCAGCCTTTTTTGGCTATGCTGTATGCAGAACATACTCTGCTCAGCATGCAGTAAATAATTGCTGGGTCAGACTGTACAGAAAAGCTAAGAGACATCCCTAGATTATGACTCCTGGTGGGTACCAGTGTAAGAGAAACATCGATATACACCCCACTATCAAGAATTGATTGGTTTTGGAAATTTTACTGCAGAAATAGATGACTTTCAGCACCTCAGGAAACATTATGGTAACATTAACATATTGGGTGGTTATGTGCTCAGGATCTAAATTTGAGACTAGTGTGGCAGAGAAGTTAGAAGAGCCCCAATTATTTGTAGCTGTAGCTGTTGGCATACTGAACTGGATTTTTCTACATAAATAAAAAATAAATAAATAAACCACCACAAGCCCTCAGGTGTCACCATTTCCCTCATAACTAGTAGGTGACCTTCTGCTACAGAAATAAATGGCCCAAATGCAACAGCTGCAATTTTCTTTCAAAAACTGAGCACATCCCAGTCAGAGTAACAGACACTGTATGAAGAGCTTCAGTTAAATAGTTGCTAACGGAAGTTGAAAGGACAGTGGGAGTCAAGCTCCATACTGACTTAATGAAAGCAACAGTTTCACTATTAGCCAGCTAATAACAAAACTACCAGCAACCGAGATGTATTCAGCTAAAGGAAAAAAAACAACAACAACAACAAAATAAAACAAGCAAACATGGAAAACCAAAAATACACTCATCTTTGCCGTAAAATTTTACATCAAAGGGAATAAATTCCTGAAAGACCTGCTGCCACACTGGTGGGATTGCAGTTGCCTATATGCAGTTGATTGCATGCCCGTGGAAGAACAGCACATTTTATTACAGCACCATGTCCTAAAAGCAATTCTTTCAGAAAAATAGAATCTAGCAACTTGTTTAGTAGTCTGCTCTGAGCAGGTAAATTCAGGCTCTTGTACAGAACCGTGAAATATTTAATATGAAGAACAACTACTATACAGCATAACCTGACAACGTTTGTTGGTTTGTTTGCTTTCTGGATTGAAATACATGCATTTTCTGTGGCTGATCATTTCTCCTGATACATAATTTGCAGTATTTACAGAAACTACAGATATTCAGGCCATATAGAAATGGAAACTGATATTTCCAAAGCATACTATTTTTCCTGATTTGATTTCTTATGCTGGTTTTCAGTGTATGGATCAAGGCTCATCATTTTTGCACAAAACTTTGACAATAACTATTGTGTTAACTGAAGGGCTGCATTATTAACATAATGTTGGGGATACATAGTGAGAAGACTTTGTAAACTCAGTTTGTGTAGTGCCGGTAGGATCTTCTTGATTTTCCAGAAAAAAACTTTTATCAGAAGACAATACAGAAGATATTTATCACAGTAGTAGTTTAATATAACTTTAACTAGCTCAACCTTCAAAGCAGTTCAGTGCAAGAGACACCAAACTTCTGGAACAACTGTGAAATCAACAGCACTCAGTTTGCACAAATACCAATTTTAAGGCTAAAGAAATCACTTCTCCAATTAAACTGAATTCCTACAAAACAATGAAAGGCACCAGATCTAAAAGCAACTTCTAAACAGGTCACAGACTAAGGCTCTTGTATGCAGCCACTCATACTGTTGAATTCTTAGCACGGTCCCTAAAACAGCTTTGACCTGTGCCAACCACGACAGTCCTACACAGTGCCTAAGCAGTATTCGTGGAACAGTCTGGGCAAGGGACTATTCCCAACAGGTTGGATGCATGAAGCCTCTGAGTGAAGGGAGAAAACTATGTGCAACTTGCCACCACAGATTTGGTTCTTGGCCCATTTTGCTCACTTACTATTACAGCTGCTACTAGAAAATCTTGTGTTGGGAAAATCACCACCTTTATCAGGAAACACTCCAGAGAAACTCTTCAAAACTTAACCATGCACAGGAAGACCATCAGTTCTCCACAGGAAGCCTTGGGTCAGACCCTCATTTAACATGAACGAGGAGAGTTCTACTGATTTTGAATGAAGTCAGTAGCACTATACTGATTTCCATGTGCTAGGGCTTTGGCCCTCTGCTTCACAGTACAAAATCATCTTCATTTAAGGTCACGGTTTAAACAGTTCTGAGAGATTTCATTTGTCTGGAAAAATCTCTTCTGAACTGTGGTTGGTTTGTTGGTCTGTGTCCTTAGATAAAAAGGGATTAGAGCTTTAAAGGCAGAGAGAAGTGGAGCTAAGTTAAAACTATAAAGCACTTCATCCATTTGTTCCTACAGAGGATCACTAAATGCAGTAAATCAGATGCTATTAAAATCTTGGGGGAACTGGTTCAGAGAATTTCACTGACAGAAGCATGATGCCTGCTTCTTCCACAGAGTAATATAATAAGAAACAAAGGCAATGATGCAGACCAGAGCTTTGAATGGAAGAACACAATTTTAATTTGGTAATAAAGGCAAAATATTTAAAAGTAATTACTTTCCTCTATATTTTTAGATATCTGTGATTTAAAATAGATATTTAACCTCTTTTTGGCAACTAATGACAGGAGAGGTAAAATGATGAGCCCCTTCATGGGGTTTCAGATCCAATGTCCAGTCGTTAGCTGCCAGGAGATACATGACTTCAAAATTACTTTATTGCTTAGTTAGTATCTTAAATCTGACACCATAAGCACATTAGAAAACTGGTGCATCTGAGCCCTCTATGTATTGACTATTGCCACTCTATAACTACTACATAGCCTATAGCTGCTCTATAGTTTCTCCTCTTTTGTCTCTTATTTTTGCTTTTCAAAATGAGAATTACCTCATCCATAAACTTTCAGTTGCAGTCAGTTGCTTTCTATCCAAACCTACATTATTCCAAATGCAAATTGATGCCTCAGTGAAAGAAGACTTTGGAAGGAAAAGGAACTTCCAAAGCTGACCCTCAGGAAAAGGGAATCTGGGCTAAGAAAGGGGAGTGTTTTCTCATGCATTGATAATACACAAATTCTGTGCATATCTGTACACATAAGTGGCATAGGAGAATGCATGAATGTTGAAAAGAATGTGAATGAAGCTTAGTAGTTTTGCACTGAAAAGTATCTCACGTGAGAAATTCACCCAGGTTTCATGTGGGATCTGCTTAAGACAAAGTGGGTCTGCAATAGCTGGGCTATCACGACTTGACAAGTCTTTCTGTCAGAGCATCACACTCTGGGTAACTCTCATTTGATCAGGATGACTAGAGACTGACTTTAGAGGTTTCTGGTTACAGCGCTCAGGGAAAAGGAGGATTCAAAAGCCCATCTAACTGAATAGTTAGAATTTGCAATTAACAACTGCAGCAGCCCCAGGTTGTCAGAGCATTCAGATTCAAATTCTTGACTTGAGTCAGAAGAACTGAGGGGCAGACTCTTCCACCTGCAAACAAATAACTTGACCATGGATATATAACATGGGTAGAACAAGGAAGGAGGGTAAAGCTTGCAAATGTCTAAAAAATTGCCTTACAAGTTGCTGCAAGATCATAATTTTATTTTGTTGCTTCATTTCCAAAAAAATTGCAACTATACTTTGGGAGTAGGAAAATTGATTCTCACTCAGATCTCTTTGGGAGAGAGACTGCTGACATTTACTGGCATTCCCTAAACACAGATAACAGAGCTACATCTCCTAGGAACTGCTCCATTTGCAGTAGCTTCTACAGTTTTGCTTCACAACATGCAGGGGTACTATTCTCCCCGTTTCATCAAGTATTCATCTATACACTTTCTAGACTGGTTAGTCAGATCATGTTTAAACTTGCTTTTGCTGACTCATTAGGAAAATACACCCTAACATTACCCATAACAAATCATTAGAGATGGACTAACTCCATCATTAGTCAAAGGACTTAACTATACTAAAGCACTACCAAAAACTCCTGTGAAGTCACATACTCAACAACAGGAATATGTTCAAACTGGAGACTATGAGCCAATTCTTGTCTCAGTTAGTGAACTCAGTTTGATTCCTCTAAGGTCAGTTTATCCTGGAATATCTGGGAAGAGAATGGGTCCCCACATTTTTTACAAATAAGAAAACCAGCACAAAAAACTTACCAAATAAGTCTTCTTTTCTGGATTATGCAACTGTACTCTTTAGGTTATTTCAGAACCTTAATCTAAACCTTCGGGTAGTATTTAACTCACAACTAGTGAAGAGGCCTTTGGTAACCACCAGATCATGCCACATATTTCCAGTGAACCACTTTGGGACCTTAATTCCCAGAGAGGATACAGAAACAGCTCAGGAAAGCATTGACTACCTGGGAACTAACTGAGGCAACTAAACCCATTTAGGCCCTTCACTTATAAAGGATATTAAACTCACAAGTAAGAGAAACAAAGGATTTTGCTGGCCAAAAAATAAGTCAGAGCAGAGCTCTGGGAAAACATAGCAGCAACATTGAATACCTCAGAGTTTTTATTTTGGGGGAGGATTTCTGTTTGTCACACTACAAGGAAGAAATAGGGCTAGAGACAGTTGCGTGTTCAGTGTCAGGCTGGATAAATCCAAAATCCTTGCAATAAATCCCTAACTGCAAAATGAGTTCAAGCCTGAGCCTTGAGTGAATTTTCTTTTTGTTCTGCTTCTGGCTTGCTTGAAATTACAAAAAAACCCCCAAAAAAACAAAAAACCAGTGAAATCCAGATAAAGAGAAATAGGATAAAAGCAGAAGAATGAACACGCAAAAAGCTTAAAAAAGGGTCTTAAAAATTATAGTGATACTTGGCTATGCAGTGATATTTTTCCTGAGAACTTAATAATGTATTTGCCAAGAGCCAAGTTCAAACCTGCTTTGCACCTCATGTAACAGAGAGCATTTAGGTTGAATGAGTTCCCAAATAGGCTGTGGGATGACCGTATGAGCCAGTAGGAAGGACATAAGGGGATCGGTATGAAGGCTAAATTCGGGTATGTACTGACTTTTAGTAGCTTACAGATCTATGTCATCTTATTTAAATTGGTTGTTCTCCACACTGATTCACTGAGGAAGTTCCAGTCAATGGGAGATTTCTTCTCCTCTGTTGTTTTCCATCTCTTGGCCTCCAGAAGAACGGCGTCTGATCAGACTTGCACAGACTGCACTGAGGGAACAGACTCACTCCTCAGCACGTGATATAGCTGCTACCTCCATCTGCTTTGCTGCAGGAGTGGAAGATGTCAGTATGGGGAATGAAGATTTGGAACTGTTTCTCTTGCCTTCTGAATTGCTCAGGAAGCATTTGGAGCCAAGGCTGTCTGACAGATGACTGTTTCACTCAGGTCTAATATCAATGATCAGGATGGTGTAATATGTCTCTCTGCCCTGAGCATTGATCAACCAACTGATTAAGATGCTTTTGTAGCTACAACATCCCATACATACTTTCCTTGTCAAACAGAACCATAGTTATAATTAAACATCAGGATCGGCATATTACAGACTTTCAAAACTTGTCTTATAACTGTAAAATACAAGTTTATATTTCCATTAAACTACTTTATTAAATTAGATTAAATATTTATGTTATTATTTGAATTTATAGAGAGGAGAAATAACCATTGGAAGTTAATTATAATTCTAGACTAAGACTTTAAGTTCATAGAAACTTGAAAGAAATTCCCAAAGTAAAATGTTCTTTTTCTTTTAGTAATTACCGAATATTAAGTCTCACAGAGGAAAATGTCCAGTCAAAATATCTTACTCCATAGCTGACTTAAAAATATGCACTCTATGACTTATATCTTGGCAGTTTCTTAATATTCTTGTGGTCCTCAGTATTAATAAATTTCAATAAATTTCTACAGTGGATGGATTTCTAACTACCCTAATGGACTGACATTTTGACTACACTTTCAGCCAACACTTTTTGTTAATAAAGTGGGGGTTTCCCCTGTTAGACTGAAAAAGTTCAATACAAAATGCATTTATCCAGGCAGATATATGCATTTAGGTATCTGCATAATCGAACAGCTTTTCCTCCAAAATATTTCATACATCTACTTTGTTCTCTGAGCTCTGTGCTCCTAATCACTAACGAACAGTACTAATATTCTTCTCAAGAATAGAATATTACTGAAGCTACACACCACCTCAGATCTGGTAACATGCATTTAGAAAAACAACTGTTTTACTCTAGAGAGTTACACAGAGAGGTAGCTATACCAAAATATATCTGTACAGATACAGATATGCAAGCAGACAGTCTGGAAACACATACTGTCTAGCAGAGGGAAACTGATTTGGGACTCAGAAGATACTGAGTCAAATCTTACTTCTGACCCTGCTTTACTGTCCTGTTTTCAGATGATCATGTTCCTTTCTTATTTCATCTCCGTATTTGCAAGACAGAGATAATGAGCTCTATTGTTGAAGAGATATATAATAAAAGAGCAAAGTACTTTTTGCCCGGACAAATTTCTACTATGAATGAGCTGGGACAAGTGATATGAGTCAAGACAGTATGAAGTTTAATTTGTCCTGAAAACATCTGACTTAGTTTGTGAAACTACTCTTAGTTCAATAAAAGTACTCACTTATGTAAGTAAGTCTCAGCATTACAGTCTATTAGCCAGTAAAATCTCTGCATTGGTTCATGTTCCTGTTCAGCCCTTTGAACTCTGTGAAAATTTGTGCTGCTGGGTCATATCAAACTCCTGTAAGCAAGCAGCTAAAAGGGCTAAAAGTTTATGTTGAAACTGCTGCATCAAGTATGATGGCAGTGTGAATATTTTGCTGTTGATGTATGCATCTAAGTAGGTCCTCCCATGCCAGAGAAACTGCAGGGCCATTCTTCCCCTCCTTTATGTCATTGGCACATCTCCCTTTCATTTCAAGAGGAATAGAACAAGATCTTGAAAAAATAAAATTGCAAAATTATATATTCTTTGCCAAAAGATGCTACCTCATAAGGCCCAGTTCTGACTTCACCCATCTTGCCAATTTCTATCAGAAAAGGCTTTGAGGATGAGGATGATATTTTATGCTTCATATGCAAGACAGAAAACTGGGGCAGCAATGACTGTGCCATAGAGCTGAGGGAATAATTCAGAGTTAATAATTTATTTGCTGAATACAGCTTCCTTTCTTCCTTTTTGAACAGTTGTGAAAGAGCATTTTCCTTTCAGCTGCTAGAGGCAATGGCCCACTGGGTCACTTAAGGTGAGCAAGAAGCCTTAATATACCTTGCATCTATGTAGCCTGCCTCCTTGGGGGAGTCCTCTGAGCACAAATCTCCACATGATGACCCACCCCTTGGTGTACAGCCACTTATATTGCTGGCCTGTGACCCAACCAGTCTGACATGCGGGCTATAGAGCACCTGAGGAACTATGGTTCTCTGCCGCATACACCTAACACCCACAGGCCTGGGTTTGGGCGTTCACAAGGCAAGAATGAACAGCGTGAGTCTCACACATACTACATGGTACACCTCTAAAGAGAGGGCTGAAATTAGTTTAAAGATTCATAATATAATACTACTATTTATTTATTCATTAGCATTACCCAAATTCCGTCTGAAAATATACTTGGTAATAGTGTAGTAAGCAGTTTACTACAAGTACAGAATAACAGGAGACAGTGAAGATAAATAATAAAAGACGAAAATGAAATTCATCTGTAGTAACTGAAATAGGTCTTTTGTTTGATGCACTTTATCATCTATGTTAATACAAGTCTTGCCCCAAAAGTCTGGCTTCATAAATTTCCCATTCTAGAAATATTTCTGCCCATGTTTGGTCATATTATAAGACCATTTTGACTATGCTTTAAGTTATGAATACATAAATGTTTGTAGGGACAGACTATAAATTTGATGATGATGATGTTTGACTATAACTGTAAAAGAAGAGCAGGAGTTTACAGGTAAAGTATTGCAGCTAGCATATAAGCAGCAGTCACATTTTCATATTTGTTCTCTTCAGGGCAGAGCAGAGCTTAGAACTAATAGCTTATTGTTCATTTTCAATAATTGCATATTAGAACTCCAAGTATGACTTTCATTGGTATCATCCACTATTCGGTAACAATACATATTTTAAGCAGCCTCTCAGTAAATTAATTTCCTAGAATATTCTTGCAAAGTGAGCACAAAACGAGTTAGAATATTGCCATGGAAAATTCAATGTTTCATTTAAATAAATATTTGCAGATTTCACCCCTCATTATCTGCTTAGCTATACTCATCTACAAAAAGGGAGCTTATAAGTATTCCTTTTTTTTATGCATCAAGAGCTGAAAATTTAGTTTAGATTTTTTTAAGTGCTGAAAGTCATCCTGGAAAGGGAATGGGAAGAAAAGAAACATAAAAACCTGACCTTTCTGAAGCTCTTCCATGTATACAAATGTAAATGTGCATTTAAATCATAGATATACCTATACAAATTATATATATATATATGCATGTATAGGTACACTGTGTATAAAAATGTACACCAACTGAAGCAATAATGGAATTTCCTTTAAAGACCTATATTAACTGCCCCATTCTAAACAATAAGTTTGGAAATTTTTTTGACAGACATAGTTATGGCATGGCTGCAGTGAAGACAAAACTATTGTTCAAGTCTTTAAATACAAAGACACAATAAGGTCACAGCAAACTCCCTACCAGAACATTACAAGACCAAGACAATGTCAAATATTTATGGTAATAATATGCATACTGTTGTTTAGGCAATGAAGCTCGGGAAAGCAACACCAAAAGGTTCAAATGAGAGTTTCATGTTTCATTTCATCACCGAGGTTATTTGTTTCATCCTCAGACTATATCTGCATACTGATTTGCATGACAACTCAGAAGCCCAAATAGAATGAACAATGTCTCTGATTGCCATTTCATCCCTAGGGCAACTAGTGTGAACACCATTAAATGACAATTCTTGTTACTGATAAAATGGAGTTTGCATACCCAATTAGATAACTAGGTGAGAATTTTTGTTTCATGAGGGTAGTCCTTTTTCAATGACTTCATTCGGATTGTCAGAAGATAAGCATCTTTCACATAATGTTACATGATATTTTTTCACAAAGTGGGTGCATGGTATTTTCCTCCTGATATACAAAAACAAAAAAGAAAATGAGAACACACCTATATTTACTCAAGGCCTGCAGAGACTAAGAGGAAAAGGGGGAGGTACACTTCCCCACTAATTACATTGCCATAAATGCAAAATCAGAGGGGAATATTTTAAATCCAAGTAAGGCATATTAGGTTTAGGAGAAGCTATGAAATACATTTTACACCATCAAAGCAAGGAGAAGAGAAGGCTTTAAAATTCTGTGATAACAACAAAATATTTGCACAAAATTCCTTCCTTTTTTCCTCTGAAAGCTGGCAGATATACTTTACAATAAAAGAGGTTCTGGGTGACCTCATTAAGCTGAACTTCTGAAAGGTTTATCTTTCTTTATACTCACATATGGGCACTTACCTACCCCACCAGGGAACCTTTCCCATCTCTCTCCCTTCCTGTTCTCCCCTATGGGCTGATTTGCCTTGAAGTCCATTTTGCTCTCCTTTTCCTCTTCAGGACTCCATCTCTATTCACTCCCAATTATCCATGAGAAAGTGATCTGGTCAGGAACTTTACTGACAAGATTTCCAGCATCTTTTCTCCAAGTGTTGGGTAGAAAGTAAAGAGACAAGCATTACTCTTGAAAATTGAAGTGCCTTCTGCCCTTTTTTCCTTTTCAGGTCCTTTAGCTGGTGAAGGACTCTTCACATCACCAGCAGCAGCCTTCACCAGAGAAGTGAACTACTCATCTGTGTGGACTGCCTGCCTGAAAACAAGGAAAAGAGATCCCAATGGGACAAAAGACTACCTTGTCAGGATCTACTGCAAATATCTGCCAGATGTATACAGCAGGAACCTCCAGAAAGCCCCTTAGTTCCTTTACAGTTGTTACTTTACTATGAATGTGGCAAATCGTTGGACAGCCATAGGATCTGAAATCTGAGCAGAAAATAAATCACAGCCATGTTGCATCAATTTTGGCCAAAAGTCTGGGGGTACATGCACTCTGTCACCTTTAGAATACTTTTTATCTCTTGCTGTAATAAATTAGATTTTTTTTAATCATTTGTTGCAATAAATGTAGCCTACCTGTGATCCATTAACGCTTGAAGTATGATTATTTTAAATTTGGATGACTTTTTAAATTCTACTAATCACAAATTGGTTCCATTTGACAAATGTTCTGTTTTGCCTTTTATTTTCAATGAAGCTTGAAATAAAAAACTTTTTTTTTCTGTCATTGTTTTTCACCAGCATCATTGTTGGTTTCATTAATGTCAGCACAACTCAGAAATGAGTTTTAGATGAGTTGAGCTGCTTTTGCTGACTAAATTTGCAGCAGCAAAGTATAAAGCATTTCAGGCTCTTCAAAAGCAGAGTCTTTTTATTATTTCTTATTGACAGACCGGTGGTTTAAGAAACAAATACATACATAGATTTCAGTTCACTCCCTTTTTGTAACCTCCATGCAATGAGGGATTTCTGTGCACTAGAAAATTAGCAGACTTTATATAGATTTTTGTCATTTGGCACCTGCAAAACATGCACAGTACCTAGACTGTACAGCTGTTACAGTCACACAAGATTGTCTCTATAATGAAGAAATGCCACATACCCAAACAAGCAATATATATGTGTATATATACCATATATATATGTGTATATAAATACACATATATATACATGCACTCATATAAAATAGTTATTTTGCAGTAGGATTTGATGTGTTTTATGGCATGTGATAATTCTCTTGGTGAAACTAAATGCACATCACACCTTCTCTTCTCAGCCGTTGTGCACTGCCTAGTTTTCAGTTTGGCACTGTCTAGGTATGCAGCCGCAGATGGAAAGTCAGTATGTGTGACATGCTTTTCACCTGCCATGAAATGCTGAACTCCCTCCATCATTTTGTATAAACAACTTGCAATTCACTTAGTTCTCACACAGGGTATCCAAAATAACTCAGGAAAATGTTTACTATTAGCAGTACTGGATTTAAAAGCAACGAGAAAGAAATCCACTTTTAGGAGGTATTACATGGTATAATTTCCAGATCTGTAACCTACCGCACAGGATGAGGGATTAAAATTATGTATGAGGTTCTGCATTTGAATATCTGATATGACTTTTATGTATTGACATTTGGAACAAAAAGGATTAGATGTATAATTCAATCCTATCGAAGACAATCGTGGTTTCCTTTTTCTCCACTGTATTAAATGCACGGAAGCTTCATGCAATAGCCATATGACTACCTAACAGCAACTATATGACACGGAAAGGATGTTGACTTAGGACACATGATATAAACAGCTTTGCAGCACATCAATAGACCATTTCAACTGTGAGGCCATGTTTCACTTTTCAGTCCATGACCTTTTGTATGTCTTAGAGAGTGAGGAGTATTTTAAGGATGTCTTCTTGCTCTCACAGAACCCCCTTTGATGCCAAAGAGCTTTACAGATCTTAGAAAAATCTCCTGACATCTGTTTTCCTAATATTGTTCTATGCAAAAGTATTACAAATATTAAGAATAAAGAAGAGTATACTGAAAGATACTATAAGTGAAGACAAGATGCAATTGCTTGCCTTTCTCATCAACAATAAAAGGAGCTTAGAATACTATCTTAGAATAAATTCTTAATTTTTAGATCATTAAACTTAGGTGAGATGCATCCCACCTTGCAATGTGCCTTTAGAGAGCCTCTGCAACTCTCTTCAGGTTCCTCCCTGGGGCTGATTCTTTACTAACACAGACTAATATTTCATGGTGCTAACAGTCTTCATTTTAACCTTGCAATGCCATCAAATAAGCATATGTCATGCCAAGAATTACTTTTTGCTTACTTACCTCATGGAATTGTTAATATTTGTACACATCAAATACCTAAAGGTTCATTGGATAATAAGTCAGTAGTTCATGCACAATACACAGTACTAAATATTATTAGGATTTCCTATTGGAACTAGTAATAAATGCTGCTCTTTACAGTTGATATTAGTAAACCTGGTCTTTTTTGTCATATGTATTTTTATGAACAGTAAAGTAAGGCAATCTTTTCTGTTAGATACAGGCATATCGTTAATGGGAGGCACCAACATATGGACAAAAGTGTTTAATTTTTACAATTTACGCCCAAATTGTATTCAAGACTACGTATTTAGCTTACTTTGATCACTGTGGGAGATATAAGTAGGCATATAAGATTACAAATTAATCTTACTTACACAGTAGGAGAAAGATTTTATGTCAAGGAGTAAGAGTTACAGAAGTATAATCAGAACCCTTATTAGCTTATTACATATATTAGTCATACTGTAAAACATTAAATACTCAGCCAGTACAAAAATAGAGGTAAACAGTGTCCAAGACACAAGTAAGTTTACACATAACCATCCTGAAAAAAATGCAGGCGTTCTGGATGGCTCTTCAGGGTCAAAATACTTGTTCACGAGTGTAACATTAATCGCGTATGCAATTACTGGGAGAATCAAAGCCTAAAAAAATGTTAGCTTTCCCAATTTTAGACTTAACTGATCAGCATAGCATACATAAAGCTGCAAGGTAAGCATGTACATTTTGTTTCAAATAACTACTGATTTTCCAACTGGCTACCATACCCTGCAGGTTCCTTTCCAATGACAACACTCACTGTGGACATGTTCATGTTTACGCATGGATCCTTACATGAGGAATCATGAATTTTAAAATCAGGCCTTGGTCCTTCAGTAAGAGTTCTGTACTGAACAACCCTGTGCCTACATAAAACCCTGCTGAAGCTCACGGTACTTACAGGGACAGCAAAATTTGTATTAGCTGTCACTACAGACTCGAAGCCAAACAGAGGATATAAATTTAAATTTTCACTTTACCAGAGAAGCCCATATCACAGCCTAAATTAATTAATGAGTTTTGAAAAGTCTACAGCAAATAGTAAATCTGTGGTTTATGACCTTTTTTCCACAAACAGTCCATTCTCTGAAAAAACAGCCTTTGGGTTGAAATAACTTTTGATAGTTTTGGCTGAAAGGGGACATCTGAAAGTATGTTTTTTGACATTTTCTAGGTAAGACATTTCTTTTTTATTGTTTTGAAATGACTTTTTGTTTTGTTAAATGCCAAAATTAGGGAAAATTTTAAAAATCATGTAAAAACTCCAAATGAAATGTTTCTGTCAAAATCTTATGAATAACTTAATTTGTTTTCATTCTTTTCTTTCAGTGGCACAATCAATGAATTTTAGCTCTGGGTTAACATACAACAGTGTTCTGGGTTTTTTTAATGTTTCTGTTCAGGCGGTGAACTGGAAAAAAAAAAAAGAAATAAAACCAATTATTTGCAGGTCTAGTACCAACCATAAATTCTTTCATTTGAAAAGCTACCAGCTTGTCAACTACATATCCAATACAAAACAAAACAAAGAAAACCAGAAGGCAATAGCAGTAATTTGTCTTTACAGTTTTACCACGTACTTGGCTACAGAAAACTTTTTTAGATCAAGCTTACAATGACACAAACATGCACATTTCTTACTTTTCTATGAGTGTATGCATGTACAACTTTTTCCTTATGTCATTTCTATTTTACTTAGAGTCATGATATTTACATTCCACCAAACCAAATAGTAAAATCTCTATTTTTCAAACATAACACTGGACTTTGTAATTTCCTGAAAGGTTAGTGCATTTAACCAGATACTGTATCTGAGCTTTCCATATGTAGTAAAGCATAGTACGAGATTATGAATTCAGAAGAAAGGCAGGTACACCTATGATCTGACATTGCATCTTTTAAAAAAAACCCACATGAATTCTTTATTGCCCTTTGTTGCTGTTAGTCAAAGAAAAGAGAAAAGGAGAATAGTTACAGCAGAAAAAGTGCTTCTTTCATAGTAGAAAGATCTCTTCAATGGTATGAATGATATTAACCATTAGTTCTACCTTTGAAAAAAATATTTTTCATGATACACCAACAAAAGTGAAGGTATTAAAATTCATCTCCCAGTTACAGAAGTTTAAAACCTACTAAATCTGTTTGCTTCTGTGGCTTTAATCAGAAGTGCGATGGTGTAAACAGACTGAATGTGACTTGCAATAGTAAAATCACTCCTTGCTGATTTTTCCTCCTTAATATTGCATGCAGAATATGGAGTCTGATCATTGTGAAGTGTTTCATATATGGCAAATTAATTTTAGGAAATTTTCTATAATTAAGCTGTTTAACAATAATTTTTACTGTTTTTTTTTTCTGTAAGTATAATTTTGTGTTGGTTTTATTGTATTTTAAATGTTAAAATGCTAGATATTTTACTCCTAGTTTAGATTTTTTTAATACTGTACATATATATTAGTTAAAGAGAGAATTATCTTGGCAGGTATTATACCAATTTAATGATTGAAACATTAACATATATAATTTATACAGCACATCACTGATCAATACATCTTGATGCTGACTGAGAAAAGCCATTTACACATAGGCAGTTGCTTTCTGAGCTGTTATTTTACCTATGTGGCAGCGTAAGGAAAAATAGATACATAATTCATACAGGACCTCTTTCTGATGGTGCTGAAGTTAATAGGAATGACAAACAAGGGCTTAAATTTAATAATTATGACCCATTCTGGTATCTTCTTAGGTGGTAAATAAGAACTTATTCTTGTGAGGTGCTGCACATTCTTAGATGCCATTAATTTCATTAGGAGCAGGAGGTGTGTGGCACTTTGCAGGAGGTGCTCACCATTAGCTCAAAATTAGGTTTCTAATGCCCAGCAATGAGAGTTCAAATTGTTACCATATTTCAAGATGGCTCATTCACTCTCTGGTCTTGAAGGTCTGAATGCACTTAAACATTTATGAAATGTCACTGAAAATATGACACTTTAAAAAGTGTGAAAAGTTGTCCAATGGCCCCAACAACAAAATGATATGGCAGGAAGAAATAGGAAGAAAATAACTAGAGTTTCCCTTTAATATTTTCATAAAATAGAAATGTGGGGTGTTTTGAAATGGCAGTTCTCCCAATTCTATAAATTACTGGGACTGAGGATAGCTTTTATCTTGGAGATACTGAGCTCCATCCCCATCCAAATTTTCAGAAGCTCACTGAAATCTTTGTTATTCAGTCTTAAGTGACACGCAGTGATAACAGAATGCAACAAGATCGTACAAATAAAGAACTGTACGGATTATTTGTTATCAAGGCAACACTAACAAGGTAAGACTATTTGGTTGTTTTACACTGGAAGGGGGGGGGGGGGGGCGGGGGAGATTATTACCTTGTTTGTAACTTCCCTTCTGTGACTTTTTTCGCACTCACCTGATGTTGCTACATGCCTGTCTCTGCCAGCCTGAGGAGAGCCAGACAGATCCCCAATATGTAAGTTGCATCAATTAACAGGTTCCCATAGGTATGTTTTTTACTAATGTTCAAGCAAGTTACAGAGTTGTCATGCAACAGTTCACTTTCACACCAGCTCTTAATGGGTGTTTTGCAGGCTATTCCCAAGCTCAGAGAGATGGACTGCGGCAATGCCGCAAAAATTACCAGGACCTTTACAAGTTAAAGACCTTTGTTTCTTCCCAATAACTACTCTCATCTTGTTAGTATCATTGTGATAATGAATAACTTATACTGTGCTTCGTTTTTATGATAATGTTCTCTTAAGATATCAAAATAAGGAGAGATGACTATTTGTAGCCTGTTTTTTAGATAATTGAGTACATTTCCAAAATTGAGTGAATGCTGTCATTTCCCATGTCAGTCTGTCTGTCAAACTCACAGTAATTCTTGAACATCATTTTAGAGGGGTAAAGAGCCTAAAGATAAGCAGTTTTTGTAATTTTATGAGAACTGGCAAGTGGATGAAGAGACACCCTCTTATTATTCATTGTGAAAGAGGCTAATGAGATCACCCTTTCTTAGACATCAGAGACAGGAGGGAAAACAGACATCATCTGTGCTGCACACAGTACTCTTTTTTTTTTTAAAGCTTTCAATGTTATATTATCTTCTGTCATAATTCCTATAACTGGGGGATGAAATAGAAGAGTATGGTATGGGATTTGGAAGGATTGATGTCCCATCTACACAACATTTCCACTCACTATAACAGATAAAATTAGATGGCCAAACTTTTTGTCAATTACATAATCAGTTTGCAGAGGCTGATGAGAGCAGAGCAGAAGCTGCGAACGGCCTTTGACCTGTGATAGAACTCTCATTGATTCTGGGACCTTGAGCTACACAAGTGGTTTCAAGTTGTTTCTTCCAACAGAGCTGTATTTACAGAAATGTCCCTGCTGCCTGGTGTTTCACCCTTCTGCTTTCTATTGCTTTAACATGAATTAGATTGAACAGATTTTTTTTTTTTTAATTCACATGGTGTATGTCAAATATCTAGACTGTAATTGCTGCAGTCTTGAAGCTGGTTTATGTTATATCATATAGCAGTTCTTTCAAGTGACTGAGGAATGCTACATACATAACCAGAAGGAAACTAAAGATCTGACATTGTGATGATTTTGTTCCTTATTATCTTGCTTTAAAAAGGTTGTAATTCAAGTTAGGTATTTTCTTGCTTTTTGGTTTATGAACAGTGATACTACAGTAAAATAATGTTTTTAATTGGTAAATAAAGCTACAGCCTCTTTATGAAGCAAGTATGATTTCATTGAAACATACTTCTTTTAACTTGGACAGCAATAATTTTGTGCAAGCTGTCAGATTGTCCTAGCAGTATAACTTATAACTGAATTGCCTGTGCTGAAAACTGCCCTTGAGGTTAAGTATTGTTTATCAAGCAATAAAATATTTGTTTAACTTTGTGATGAAGCTAAATAATGAATAAGTCTAACATATCTCTGTGACATATTTCTTTTGGAAGCATGTAGAGTATAACGACCAGTAAATTTAGGGCAGTTTTCAGTTGTAACTTCACGATTTTATGACTGCTAACTTCATGATTTTATGACTGCTAGGTCCAGATGACATCCACTAACACCATGACATAAGTCTAATAAACTTATTTCTCAAGACTTGTTAACTATCCACTCTTCTATCCTCATTTGTGTTCCAGGGGAATAAAACTGGTTTTAGATGTTATGAAGAAAATGTTAGTTTTTCTGATTTTTATTATTTCAGTTTGATTTTTTAAATTAATTTAATGCAAACGGTCATGGGTGTTCTTTCACTCCTGTAGACAGACTCCAAGACATTTTATTTCATCCTTTCTTCCTATTGGAAGCTTGGACTCAGCATTCACCACAGCAATGCCACCAGGAACGCCACAGAAATTTTACTTCCTCCCTAAGTTGGAGAAGTCGCTTGCTATAAAGGACTGCTTTCTCATTGTTGTTTATGCGATTAGAAAGCATTCATTAACAAGAAAGAAGGTTTCTGTTTCCTGTTCTGAACTGTGGTATAGGGGCTATTAGCAATTACTGGCATAAAAAGTGCCCCTACAGGCAGCTCTCCAGATATTCTCAGGTTTGAAGAGTTACCAGCTTCATGCCAGTCTGCCTGACCTCAGGCTCCTTCCTTTGCTAAGAGCTGGCTGGACTAAGGAAGTAATTTGTAATGCAAGATAATAACCTTATTCAATCTACTAACTTCTGAAAAATGTTCTATATTCATTTGCGCCAGTGAATGACACATTATTTCTATTAACTATATTTTTGCACATATTCAGCTCTTTCATATAGGATTCCTATAAAGCCACTGAGATTCGAAACGATGGAAGCTTTGCTGGAACAGAAATCAGTTATTAAAAATGGGTAGGATACAATTCCAGTCGCTCTCAGTCAGAGCTGTATTACCCCTCTTTGGGTACCCTCCACATAAGGTACTGAATAGCAGAGCCAATCTAGTAACAAAGCAGTTTAGAAAGGATTCGCAGTATAAGAGAGATGGGACTAATTAGGCAAGGAGCCATGGATGATTGTGAGGCTTTTGCAGGAACAGAGTAAGGTGGCTGACATCCAAACCCTACATTTCCTGGAATACGAAGAAAAAGGAGTATATCGAAAATGGTAAAGTTTGGATACACGTTGAAAGATTGCCATGCTGCGAGTATGATATAGAGTAAAAATTAAAAAAAAAAAAGAGAAAGTTAAGTCAAAAACTGTGATGTAAAAAAAAAAATCCACTATATTTTTTCTTTTGTTTTGGCTGATAAATCATTTTACCATACAATCTGTTGTCTATGAGGCAAACAGCTCCTAAAGTGCAGAACACAGAGAAAGGTCTGCTAGCAAAATATATATAAAGAAACTAAAAAAAAATATAAAGAGCACCACATTTTAATTTATATATAACTCTCAAAACATTGTCAAAATCCATTACCAAGATTGAGGTAAGAAAAGTCAGAATGGGAACTCCTGAAAAAGTATTAGTTTTACCAAGTTTGCTTTGTTTATCTGCACTTCCACAAATTTACCACAATTTCAAAATTTTTAGCAATATTTTCCATCTTAATTAAAGTGGAAACAAATATAAAGGACAGTAACTTTTTCTTGCTTTATTCAGCCAACATTAGGCATCTATTCTATCAGGTATCATCCCAATGGAACAAAGATTTCATAAGTCCACTGAGCAAATATTTCATAATTTCACTGATCAGATGACTTTTTCCAAGTATAAGTAGATAGACAAGGGTGGTAGGGCTATGGATGGCCTGGAGTAAGGAGCTTAAAACCTCAAGAGAATGGGGAGAAATTTTCTTCTGCAATGTTCTTCATATTCTTTGAATCTGGAAGCTACTGAAATGTAAACTAACTTATTTTTACCTTGGCCTTTGCCTATGGACACTTTTAAAGAAGAAAAGTAACCTGATTTGAAAATGGAAAGGCTCAAGCTTTCCAAGATTGTGCAGATTTATTGTATCCTCCAAGATTTTGTAACCACCCTACTGGAGTCTGTCTCATCTATGGTTACACTGGACCACAGACTGCCCATGACCCTTTCAGTGTTACTCCCTGTGAATCAATCAGCTCTTGTTTTAGCAGATCTTGCAGCTCTCTTTGATAAACATTATCAGGCAAGTTCCTTTCCTGCTGAGACTGAGATTCTCATCTGATTTGCCATTTTCACTGCTGTAAGACTGGAGAACTTACTGAGTAATTTCAGTTTAATGTGTAAAGTTGGATTCAGCACCCTAACTAAAATGACATCAACTCGCAATTTTATTTATGTTTTGACACACTTCGGTCCTTCAGTTTAGCCAAGCCTTCTTCTGAATCAAGAAGAAACATGAAGAGATGGTCATGACTGAATCAAAGACTGTTAATTCTGTAGAAGTCTGCCTGCTGCAATATAGTCTGTATGTGCAACGGTCTTTGAGAAGCAGATTAATTAAAAAAAGTTAAATCATGTCTCATATATGCCCAATGGCTCAAGTAAATGATGAGACTCATGTTAGAGAACCAGCACACAGAAATGGAACAAACAGAAGTACCAAACTCTGCATACTTAAAAGAGCCAACTGGTCGGAGTGGCACGTTGTCATGCACTGATGCAGATTTGTGAGAACTAAGTACTTTACTAGTGCTTCACACTTCAGTATGAGGAGAGAGTGTTTCTATGCTATACGTTCTAAGCGGGTTTCTTACTGTTTTTTCTCCTTTTTTAAGTGCTTGCGGAGTGAAAGGTGAGCATCTGATGATACTGGAGATTCTGCATGTGATTAGAAATGTGGCTACAGTGACACAGAGTAAGTCTGGCAAGAGGCATCCTTGTCAAAGAAGACTTCCCAAAGTGCTTCAGTGCAACCAGGAATATGAACTCTAGTGGTTAATTAGTTTTCTGTACTAATTCATTTTAAGCTTCTCTTTCTAAGGATGTGAACTTAAAGACACTTGAAGTCCAGGGTAGTTTTCCCACTAACTTGGCAGACTGGCTCAGACTCTCAGACTCAGGATCATTCTACCTAAATTGAAGTATCTAAGACTCCTAACTTAAGGACCACAGTCATCCCAGCCTGCCTTTTATACTCAACGGATACCTGCCTACATACACTGAGATTGTAGGTAGAATGAATTGCTCTCTAGAGTTGTTTCTCTCTCTGTCGACTCTAGGAAGTCAGGGTGAGTAGGCTCTTAATTAAGTAGCACAGGTGCCCAAAGCTAAATGGGTTGAAATTGGACCTCATTACATAGACGAAACAACTATTCCTTTGAAGATACTATATGAAATGAAACATGAATTAAAAATGAGAAATAAGTACTTATCTAAAAAAGTTTAACAGTTTTTATTTACCATTTTGTTGATGGGTAAAGTGTCACTAATCTGAAGAGGAATTCCCAGAGCCTAATATGACTAATACATACTCTAACAGAATTAATCTTTTGTATAATATCCTGTACAACAAGAAATACATATATAATTACTAAATCATAGAATCATAGAACCATAGAATCATAGAATCATTAAGATTGGAAAAGATGTCCAAGATCATCGAGTCCAACCGTCAACCTAACACTACCATGCCTCCTAAACCATGTCCTGAAGTGCCACGTCTACGTGTTTTTTGAACACAGAATTCAATGAACACATTGAATAATGAACAAATCATTATTTGTTGGTTTAGAGCAGAAAAGGTACAAATATTTGAGATCGAATCAGCCTCTTCTTTGGAAGAATGATGTTTTCTTGAGATGATTCCAAGTACTGACTTAACCTCACCTTAAGAAGAAAAGAAACCACAGTGCTGATAGCTCTGCCTTCCTCTTGCATCCACTAAATCTGTGATAAATGCATAAAGAATCTTTTCCACAGAAATAAGGGTCTTTTTTTAGGTTAATGATGGCTATACTAACTCTCAGGTTGGCTTCAGAATTTAAAAGAAATGGTGCATATTGTGCACTTCCCCCACAGTATGTCTTAATCCTTGACCAGTGAGAGGTCATTTTTTAACATCCGGAGCAATCCATTTCTCCATATAGAAAGAAGGATGACAAGCACTTGCACTGCAGATGACCTGAGCCTATTTTAGCAAACTCCCAGAAAGATGACGTTTTGTCTTTGGAAAATTATGCCCATAGCAAAAGCCTCCCACTTATTCTGTCTGGCCCATAGTACAAAAAGCAGCTAGATATAGACAAAACGAATCTATGAAGGTAAAGAATCAGCAGACTATGAACATATATATTTGTGTTGATTGCACACTTGACCAAAGCATTATTTTTTTATTTGCATTATAGAATCAAACATTTTCCTTTGTAAGTCACATTCTTAATCTTGTGACCCAGTTCTTCAGTGGGGCTGGATCAGCACTCTAGAAATCCTTATACCAGACTTTTTCTACTTAGAAGGTCTCAGGAATGTTCCCTCCATTGGAAAAAAACTCTCAAAACAAAACGCGAAAAACCCAAACCTCTTTTGCTCAAACTGAGAAGCACTCAGACCTTCAAACAAGCAATACATCAGGTAGAAGAGGCAGATCAGTAGAATATTCTGCTTGTAATAACCAGAATGGGTTTGGGAAGAAACTTGTATTTTGAAGAAGAATAACTAATTTTGGTTCCTATAAATAAAAAAAAAAAAAAAAAAAAACAAAACACAAAACAAAACAAAACAAAAAACAAACAAACAAACAAAAAAAAAAACCAAAAACCAAAAACCAAAAACCAAAAAACAAAACAAAAAAAAAAAAAAAAACCCAAAAAAAAAAAAAACCACAAACCCTTCACATTGTTTGACCAAATAGTAAATATATGTTTTTTTATGGAAGCTATTCTTACTAATCCAGAAGGGCGAAAATAGCATATACTCAGAAACCAGTTATCTCCACATGATTTTATGCATTTGGTATTGAGTGTACAAAAATATTAGTAAAGAATGCAGGAACTGTGAAATTATCTTCTAAGCTAAAGAGGAAGGAAAGAAAAAAGTCAGATGTATAGCTGAATCTTGAGGTTAAGGCTTACAAGGTGGCTTTAAATATTTGTAGTGTTCTTTTCTCAAAAGGAAAGACCATTGGCTTAATACTAGAGGAATTAGGAAGAGGGGATGTACATGTACATTCAGTCTGTAAAGAAAATTCTTGGTTTCAAACATTCCAAATACTTCTAAAAATATTAAAGAAAAAATTAAATGCATTAATATAAACTTATGCATCATAGCTGTTACCTTCTTTAATCCTTAGAGAGTTCTTTGTACCTCGTGACTTCGGAAAGAATTAAGAAACAGTGCATGTTAGAGTCCATTGTGCATTCCCCTTAGTACCATTTTCTTCTTTTCCTACAATTACTAGGATCTATTTTCTTCGTTTGAAAACAGAATTTTTGTCTCATTTGAGGCCCTGCTACCTAATTCCTACTTTAGGTCATAATCCTCCCTGTCACATCACACCAATCTCTTGGTGGCTAATTCTGATGTCACAGGCAGGATTTTGACTTCAGAAGAGCTGATTATTTAGGTACACTTTATGTACCAGAATCTAGCCTCTCTGAAAGGTACAAAGTAAGGAACACTGCAGCCAGACAATTTCAAGGCACTAAACTCAAGGCACAAGGTGTGAAAGTTTGAGCTCCTGGTTATCACTCCTCAGTAGTTTATTAATGGACTTCTGTTAGAATAAGAACCCTTTGTCTTTTCCTTCCAAGATACTGTTTCAGAAAGACACCCCTCTGATACACAGGCTGTCCACAAAAATTTACACTGATGTGATCATTTTTCCAAATAGTCAATGGTGTCAGAAAAGACTTTGAACCCAGATTGGTTTCAAACCTCTGATTTAAAACAGACACAGTGTTACAACGCTTCCTGATATCCACTTCTCCAAATGTATAGGGTTTCTTTGGGTTTTTTTCCATTTCCTAATGAAATGTGAAAGTCTCTGAAACAACTTTAAGATTACAACAAGAATCTGAGTGATTCTATAATGGAACCCATTCTCATCTCTATGTGGGGGGGAAACCCTTTGTTGCAAGTGAAGAATTCTATTCTGGAAAAACAGAAAGAAAAAGCAACTGAAAGCAGTAACTGCTTTCTGTAAAGCTAGGCACGTTAAAAAATAAGAGCAGCTATTGATTACAAAAAGAATCTATAGCTGAAAATGAAACCTCTTTTGATTATTTGTTAGGAAAGGAAGTCCGGTATTATTGTCTCAGTGTTGAGCTGACAGGACCATAAATTGGGCTTTATTAATTGCTATAGGACTGTCTTTTTGTAGCACCAAATCAAACCTCTAATCTTTCACATGGGAGAATAATATCCGCATCATCGAAAGCTCAGTACCTACAGCTGACCAACTAATTTCAAATTAATGAATTAATTTATAGGATATAACGTACTGAACATTTGAGCTAGAAAAAAAACAAAACAAGAAACCAACAGACAACTTCAGTAAAACTACAGAAAGTATCCTTTATTTTATGTGATATTTTATTTCACGTGATCTGATGTATGTGACCGATCATCATCACAAGTTCTCCTAAGTTAGGAATTGCACTCAAACATTTTTAAACCTTTTCTCTCTATGCTTTCAAATATTTCTTACAGGAACAGCGTGGAGACTACAGTACTGATAGCGTTCATCTTTTTCATGGAAACTAAAACAGAAGCTGATATATACTGAAGTTGAGCGTATTATTAAAACATAGAAAAGAGATACCTCTCAAGCTTCAGTATATATTTGGTTTATTTTTGCTTTGGGTTTCTTCGGCATATATGCCTAAAATAGGTTATCGGAGTGGGAGGTTTGGTCAGAAGATCTTCAAGGATCAAGGAACCTATTCACTGATGCCTTTGGAAGCCTCCTACTACTAAACTGAAACAAGCGTAAACTAGGAGGAGGAATACCTTCTGGCGCCTTGCTGCGAGCTCTGCCGAGTGTTTTCAGAACCTTAATTAAAAAATACAGAGTCGCTTGCATTCACCGGAGCTATCGGAGCGGCGCGCAGAGCTCCACGAGCGGAGTGCCCGTTCTCCCCCGGCGGTGCGGCGGTGCCACGGTGCCGCCCGCGGCGGGGGGCGGCGGGGGGCGGCGGGGGGGCCCTGCTGCGGGCGGCGGGGCGCGGCGGGGCGCGCGGGGCGGCGGGGGCCCGGCCCCGCAGCGGCACCCCGGCGGGGAGCTCGCTTCCCGTCATCCACACGCCATCTAGCGACGGGAAAAAGGGGGGCGGCTTCGCACGGGAGCGGAAAGGAGAGGAGGAGGAAAAGGCTCCCATGCCCGTCCCAGCCCTCGCCTTTCCCAAAGCTGGTAAGAGCCATTTGGATATTGCAGCGAGGACTCCGGAGTGGCTCGGGGCGGGCTGTGAGGAGCATCGCCACACTCCACTCCCAGGCATTTCACCGCCCCCCCCCCCCCCCTCTTCTTTCAGTAAACCGTTCCCCTTCCCTGGAAAGGAGCTAGCGCTCCGGAGAAACCCCCTCGATACCTCACCTAAGCCATCTCCGCCGCCCGATCCCTACCCGGAACGCCCGTAACTCCAGAGGGTCTGCGCGGCGCTGCCGGCGGAGGGGTTGGACCGCGCGATGCCGGCCCCGCGGAGACCCACGCACGGGCACACACGCGGGCGGGCGCGCACACACACACGCACACACACACACACACACACGCACACAGGCACACGGCACACACAGAGGCGCACACCCAGGCACGCCCGCCCCCCACCCAGGCGCTCCCCGCCTGCCCTGCCGCCGCCGGCGCAGCCGCCCGCAGCCCCTTTGTTCCGCCGGCGGAGCGATGCGCCCCCTCCCGCCACCCCCCGCCCCGAGCCCGCGGGCGGCGGCAGGGCGGCATGGCCCGCCCGCCGCGGGGGAGGCAGCGGGAAGCCCCCCCGCGCCCGCCCCCGGCCGCGCCAGGGCCTCGCCGCCGCCGCCCGCAGCCCGCGGCAGCCCCGCGGCAGGGGCAGGGGCAGCGGCCGCAGCCGCAGCCGCGCCTGACGGCAGCCCCGCGCCGCAGGATCCGCGCCCCGAAAGGACGTGCTCCGCCGAGTTGCCAGGCGCGATTACGTTGTTTTTCCCCCCACCCACCCCTTGAACTTGTTGCTTGGCGCTCGGCGGCGGCGGAGGGGGGTGGGGGTGGGGGAATGCCTTATTATCGATGTCCCTTTGGATGCGATCAAGCTTTCTCAGGAGCAACTACTTCCCCGCCGTTCCCGGCGGGGCGCGGAGATCTAGCGGCTGAGCCCGTATTTCCAAAAGTCTCTATGCAACTGAGCGCTCTCGCCAGACTTTCCCAGGTAGGTGCCGCAGGCTGGGCACGTCCGGAGGGATGCGAGAGCGGAGCCGAGGGGAAGGGGCCCTCGAGGGGAAGGAGGCGGGAGCGGGGGGAACGATCCGACCGCCGAGCCGCTACGGAACCCCGCGCCCGCCTCCGCGGCCCCCGCCCGCCCCGGCCTCCCCCGCCGCCGGGCAGCCCCTGCCCCGCTGCCGCTGCCGCTCCGCCGCCAGGCTCCCCCGGCTTCGCCCTTCGCCGCCCGCTCCCGAGGGTGCCCCCTGCATCCCACCTCCTGCGGCTGCCTCCAAAGCCCCCGCTCCGCTCCCACCCCCGCCACCGCCACCGCCGCTGTGCCCGGCCCCGCTCCCCTCGCTCCGGGTCAGCCCCGGACCGTGCCCCGACGCCCCGTCCCGGGGAGACTCCCCTCGGCCCGCTTCCTCTCGCGGGGGCGCCCCCCCCCCCCCGGCGCCCCTTCCCCGGCGCCCCTCTGCCCTTCAACGCATTTCCCACGCCGAAAACTTGCCTTAAAGTTTAATGCTGCCGCCCAGAGCTCCACCCCCTGCCCCGCCGGCTCCCCCGGCCCGGAGCCGGGGTCAGGAGGAGTCCCCGGGGCGGCGATCAAGGTCAGGGAGAGGATTCGTCCCGCTGCCGCTCCAGGGCTGCGGCTGCGGGGGGGGGGGGGGGGGGGGGGGGCGGCCCGCCGGGCCCATCCCCTCCGCCCCGCCACGGCGAGGGGGCGGCGGCGCCGGGCGGCCCCGCTGCAGCCCGCCCGGGAAGGGCCCCGCCGGCGGCCGCGGCCCGGCGCCGGCAGCGGGCGGGGAGCGGAGCGGAGCGGAGCGGAGCGGAGGAGGGGCGGGGGACCGGCTGCGTCGCGCGGGGAGGAACATCTCCTTCCAGGTGGCTGCACCGCTGCACCAGGGCTGCTAGCCGGATCCTGGCGTTAGCGCTTCGTGGACCGTTGCCTCCATCCAGGGGCCTCGCGCGGACCTTGTAGCCAAAGGATCTGGCTGCTGGAGTAGATGCTTTGAATGCGTTGATTTCCAAGTGCCCTCATTTACTGTCCTAACTGGCTAACCAGCCCCTAGAAGGGATATTCTGGCGTGAAAAGGGGAGGAAACAACAAGGAAGGAAAAAGATTTTCGGTTAATCACAACAATGTTTAGAAATTCTGTTGCCTCAGAAATATGTGAGCATTTGTATTTTTCTTTTCCCTCTCTATTTTAGTGGCCGGGCCAGGACTGTCTCTAGATTGACTCCCTCAGCTGTAGTAGTTGCTTGGGACCATGGCGGCAGGAGTAGCAGCTTGGTTACCCTTTGCCAGGGCAGCAGCCATAGGATGGATGCCAGTGGCCACAGGTCCCATGCCAGCTGCTCCGCGGCAGGAGAGGAAGCGAAGCCAGGACTCTCTGATTGTGCTGAATGTGAGTGGCATCCAGTTCCAGACGTGGCTGGACACCTTAGAGCGCTACCCCGACACTCTGTTGGGCAGTTCGGAGCGGGACTTCTTCTACCACCCTGAGACACAGCAGTACTTTTTTGATCGGGACCCTGACATTTTCCGCCACATTCTCAACTTCTACCGTACCGGGAAGCTTCATTATCCCCGGCAGGAGTGCATCTCAGCTTACGATGAGGAGCTGGCCTTCTTTGGCATCATCCCTGAGATCATTGGTGACTGCTGTTACGAGGAGTACAAGGATCGCCGGCGTGAGAATGCCGAGCGCCTGCAGGATGATGCCGATCAGGATCATGCTGCTGAGAGCTCCCTGCCCTCAATGACAGCTCGGCAGAGGATGTGGCGGGCCTTTGAAAACCCACACACCAGTACACTGGCTCTGGTCTTCTACTATGTCACTGGTTTCTTCATTGCCGTCTCTGTTATTGCCAATGTGGTGGAGACAGTGCCCTGTGGGGTAAGCCCGGGTCGCATCAAGGAGCTGCCCTGTGGAGAGCGCTATGCTGTGGCTTTCTTCTGTCTGGATACTGCCTGTGTCATGATCTTCACAGTTGAATATCTCCTACGTCTGCTGGCGGCCCCTAGTCGCTACAAATTTGTACGCAGCGTCATGAGTATCATCGATGTGGTTGCCATCATGCCGTATTACATTGGCCTGGTGATGACAGATAATGAGGATGTCAGTGGGGCTTTTGTGACACTACGAGTCTTTCGCGTCTTCAGGATCTTTAAGTTTTCCCGCCACTCACAGGGGCTGCGCATCCTGGGCTACACCCTGAAAAGTTGTGCCTCGGAGTTAGGCTTCCTCCTCTTCTCACTCACTATGGCCATCATCATCTTTGCCACGGTCATGTACTATGCAGAGAAAGGTTCATCAGCCAGCAAGTTCACCAGCATCCCTGCAGCCTTCTGGTACACCATTGTCACCATGACAACACTGGGGTAAGTGCAGCTGGTGTTTGGTTACAGCCAACATTTCAACAAGTGTATTGGCATGAACGGAAAACACTCAATTTACAAAAATGTTGATAGAAAAAATGCGAGGGTAAGTTTTTGTTACAGAACTTTATGAATGCAACTCATCACTTCTTTCTAAATGTTTTACACATGCAAGTGAGTTAAAAGTGTTGCTGAAGTTAAAATAACTCAAACCTCCAAACTGCAGATAAACTGAAAAAGCAAACAAGAAAACAAAACAAAACAATCTTGAAACTGTTTGGGTTCAATTTTCTCTAACATTTTATTTGGTTTTGGATAGTGAAATTGGAATATTTTACGAATATCTGTGAGTTATCAGTGAATTTTTAATAGAGCAATGTGCTTGCTGACAGGACTTGTTACAGTGTTGCTGAAGTAGTGACAATTATAAGGAGAACCCAACTGCAATCTTTTAATTTGGTGATACGTAAAAGTCTGCCATTTTGTTTGAGGTGATGTATTGATATAGATTTGGATATTGAGTTTGATATTACGAAGTGATTTGTTTTCACGAAAATAAAACAGGTATAGGTACCTTAATCTTAAAAAAACCTATTCCTGATGTTATTTAAGACACTGGATAAATTTCCTTTGATTTCCATGGACCTGTAACTTGTAAATGGCCAGTGTCAAATTATACTGACCGGTGACAGACTCTGGAAAATGGTCTGAAGAAGTGTGAGATGTGACAGATCAAGCGTATGTCTTAAAGCATAATTCTAATGGCAATATAAATTATTCCAGAGAATTAGGAGTTTAAAAAAATGCCATTGTTGACATTAGACCCCAGTGCAGTTTAGTGGAAAGATGGGAGATAGTATTGTTTTTTATAAAGTCTCTGATACCAGAGTCGTATTGTACCAGCTGATTCTGTGCACCAAGTTGTAAAATTCATTTGTCTGTAATTATAACAGGGATTTAGAAGGTTGATTAATTTGAGAAGACATTTTTTTTCCCTATTCTTAATTTTGAGCTGTAGAGTATCATCTGTGAAAATGAAAATTTCTTGATTCATTAGAAACTGTCTAATTATTTAATAATTACAGATATTAAAAGACAAACTTTTCACTTTCATGAAGACAGAGCCCATCATTTTATCAGTCATCTTCTTGGGACTGTTGAGATTTATGAAACGTGTAACTTTTAAATTTAACAAAATGAAAGTGCGTTATTAAACTATTATGAAAAAGTTGATTTATTATGTGCAATTGTAATTTAGTTGGAAAACGCACATAACAAAATATTGAAAAAGATAAAGGGACTGTCTTATGCCACCATTTTTTATACAGAGCTTTTATCTTCAGCGTGATATAACAAATGAAGATAAATATAGTGCATTGTGAATATTTCATACTACTTGTAAGGGCAACTTATGCTAAAAAGGAGTGACAAGAGCTTTGGGGATTTTAATCTGCTTTTTAGGTTCCTGGTTTTTTTGGTTTTCATTTTCTTCTGGTAGTGACAAACTGAAGGGACAAGTTAGCAGAAGGAACAAGTTATGCATGGTAACTGGTTCCATAGCTCTGTATTTTCTGATGCTGATACTTTTTGCCACATATTCTTAATTAGAACGGTGATGATTTCAACAAATTAGGTCTTAATAATTTACCAATATTTAGAATGTACAAACTTACTGTAGAAGAGAAGAGGCTGGTCTGTGTTTTTTGTAATGAAAGGTGTTTTTTGAGTAAGTTGTTTTCGCTGTTAGGGACACAGTTTGGGCAGTACTTGTCCATGGTACTGAACATAATTTTGTCTCGGTTTTACAGCCAGTTTGCAATTGATTATGACATGGGTATGGTATCTATTTGGCATTCATATGATTTGTTTTTTTCTTTCACCAAAAAATGAGTATTATTGTATAGTTTCAGGTTCTGAGGTATTGCACCAAGTAAAATTTTCAAAAGTACTGGTGAGATTTGAACATTAAAAATCTCTTTGAATAGAGACTAAGAACCTATTTCCAAGTATGCATCCATCCAATATTTAGGTCCTGAGGGGAAGAAAAAGGGTTAAAAAGAATGCACTCATGCTTGACCCCTTTTTTGAGGTAGTTTGCACAGAGGAAGTTTTGAGCAGGTTGTACAAAAGTTCACACACGATTATAAGTTCAGATATGACAGGCATCACAAATTTCTGGGAAATCTTTAATCATTGCATTAGCTAGATGATGTCCTTTTAATAACATCATGATAACCATATAAAGATTATGTTTAAATGTTAAATACATATGAATAATTTAAATAGAATTAACATAATAAAAGCTTTGAACTCTTGTTAGTTGATAGAATAATTATACAAAAAGAGAGAGAAATTAAAAGGAAAAACAGCAAGGGTCAGTGAAAGCTGATTGTAATTAGTACTGCTACCTTTGCTCTGTGCTAAAGCTTCTCGTCTGTTTACTGATATAGAACTCCCATTCATTTTTAATTTTAGCTTTAGCTGAATTAGGGCTCTATATGAATAACCTTTTTTTTTTTTTTTTTTAAGGAACAAAGCTAGATGAAGTCTTTATGTTTTAAAAGACAGTAGCACACAGCAGGTTATGTGAAATATTACAAAAATAGGTGAAAGCTAATACCAAATAATCATTTAACATTAAGTTGAGTTTTTGAGTCTTGGTGTCATTCTTATATTTTGCTAGGTAGCAAGGGTGTTGAGTAAGCGACCTTTGCAATTTGGGGAGTTATTATCTTGGAAGCAGAGCTATATTTCTCAGTTCTGCACGATTGCTGAGCAATTAAAGTGTCTTTAAAAAACATAGATTACATTTTCCTCTGCAGAGTGCCAGTGACTTCAAATATTACTATATTTTAACCTCCAAGGATATCCCAGCTATTAACTGCTCTTGACTGTTCAACTCAAGTAGTACATAGGTGTACATAGAGATATTATGTGAAAGAAATGAAGAAAGGGAAGAAAGGAGGAAAGGAAGAGAGAAGGAGAGAGCAAGAAAGACATGAAGGCTGAAAGAGAGAGAGAGAGGAGAGGGAAAGATGACTCTTGAATAACAGCATGCAGTCTGCCAGAAACTGAGCTGTCTGATTTCAAATTTCAAATTAGTGTTTTATCAGTATTACTTGTAGCAAAAACAAAAGTAAAGTAGGTACAAGGGACAAGAAGGGACAAGAGAATAAAAATTGAAAGAGGTCACAAAGCAGTTTGTGGAGATTCAGGATAACAATGTAAAGCACAGAAGTTAGGGGCATAAAGGTCAAGAAACAAGGTAGTGCAAAACCTGGCAAAGAAAAAAGCTCAAGTCTATTAAATTGGGACTGGCAGACTTACATGGGGGCCTGTGAACATCTACAGCCATAATGACACAGTTATGTCACTTTCTGCTGTCACCTCATAACATGATAATCTAATAACTTTCCTTCTGCCCTGTCTCAGTAGCCGGCAAGTGAGCTGGAATAGCTGGTAAGGTTTTCATGGTGTAAGGGTAATGTTTGTTCCCAAATCAAGCAGAGCTATAGTGTAGTTTATGTTTTATAAAGATATTATAATTTAAATAAGGAACACAGTACTCTTCTGTGACTAGTTCTAAAGCAATCTTGCTGCTATATTAAAACTTCTGTATTTGTAGGCTTTAGATTGGGTAGCTTCATCAAGTCGTACAATACTTCTGTGGATGAGCACAATACTTTATGAAGGGAAGCTTAAACAGAAGACTATCCATTTATTTACTTTGATTGTATATAATAGAGGTGTGTCTTCCAGAAAAGATAAAGCAACTCTTCATTTTCATTATTTGTTAATATAGGTCATAGTGTGTGAGGAATCCTATCTAAGGTATATCAGATTCCCTGAAGACTTTATAATCAAACAGGTGACTGGATGTGACAACAGAGAGCCTCAAACGATGAACAGGGGAATAGAGCAACAGATTTCATTTTCCTACACATTCCATTCTCTCCCATCTTCACTCCTTTTCCATTCATATTGCGTCCCTATGGGTATATTCCACCTATTTGTTTTCTTCACTTTTCTTTCAAACTACCAGTTTCCACAGTCTTCCTGTCTGGAGATTTATCTGCTGGCTTGTCACCTTTCCTCCCTTGTTCAAGGCAAGTTTAACGTTCATATTAAGATTCTTCTGGCTTTATTTTTTCTGCTTCTTTGTTCCAGATTCTTCATTCATCCTTCACCACTAGATCAAATCTTTCATTCATCATCATTGTCATTCATTTGACCTGAACTTTCCTCATAACAAGTTTTTTTTCTGACCTTTGTTTGATAGATTTTTTTCCTTATGAGCGTCATAAAATTTCCACAGCATCACTTTTTTTCCCGAATGCCACACACATTATCTTGTTTTCCTTTTCTGACCATTGTGAAACAACATCCATCTCTTCAGAATTCGTATTAAAAATTTTTAGTTCAATAATATCTAAAAAGAGAGCACAAAATTAGAAATCTTTGTTTTGTGAACAATTTCATTAAAAATTTAGAAGCACTTTTATGATGAATATTACAAAGGTAAATATTAGCAAAGTTGGAATATTTTTTCTTTATCTCATTCTTACATATTGGTTCATTCATTCATTTTGCATTTGATATTTTCAACCCTGTTTAAAATAGCATTTTTCTATTTTTGTATTCTTGTATATAACCTAGTGAATTTTGTATTTCCTAAGTGTGTTTGATGTCTCAGTCTATTTTCTCTTCACAGCAGAGAGATTTAGCCTGAATAGTTAGAGTACTATATAACAGAGGAGGGACAAAGTGTAGTGTAATCACCTTCAAAGCACATTACTAGATATTCAAAAAGGGCTCCAGGGAGAATTCGAAATACTGAAAAATAAGGGTCATTTTGATGGCAGTGAAAAAAAATTATTTGTTCTCTAATAAAAAGATTACTCAAACTGTATTGGGCTGTTGTTGGCTTGACAGAGAACAGGAGTCATTATATTCTTATTTAGTTGCACTGGGGACCAGCTTTCCTATTCAAAAAATCCTGAAGATCTCTTAGAGGACCAGGAGTTAGTTTACTTCACTCATTTTTCTTGAGCAAGAATTTCCTTACTTTAGCTACAAAGAGCATGAAGGTGATGCTTAACAAAAAGATCTTTCTGCTCAGAATCTAATTTATTTGCTCCTTTGGTGGAAACAGATGGAATTTTGTTTCCTTATTGTTATTGTGAGTCAAGAATAAGAACAACGGGATTGGTGTGGGCCAGGATGTAGCAAAGAAATATGCTGACTTAGTAGAGCAGAACAAATCGACTCAGAAAGTAATTATGACTGTGCCTGATCTATTAATTATGGCCTATCATTCAACTAATCCTCAGTGAATATTGTGATTTTAGTAAAATCCTTAAGTGATCGAACCCAAGAAGTTCAAACTGAGTGATGACAATCTGTACTTGACTCATATCATTGTGTCTCTGTCTAGGAAGAAAAATTTGCAATATAAAAGCCATATAAATCTATGAATACAGTATTAGAAATAGTGCTACTGTGCAAAAAAAATCTGGAAATGGAAACTGTATTTCTGAACATGGGAACTTATAAATATTGCAGAAATAAAATTATTATCTGAAATAAGTTGAGAACATCTTGCAACTTCAGGATGACAATTAACTTTTCAGACATTTGAAAGAAAGTCTAATGAACTACTCCTATTACTTGATTTTTACACCATTATAGTCCACTGGCAGCAGTTCATAGTTTGCATCATGGTAAGCTGATGAGAGAAAAATCTGGTTCAGCAGGGGTTAAGCGGATAGATTGTTCAAAAGAAGAAATAGAAATTAGAAATACAGAAACAAAGTTTAGATTCAACTTTATCAGGTTTCATCAGTTACCTGACAACAGAGCTGACAGAGTGATGGAAAAGATTCTGTATATTTCTGTACCTATCATTTATTGGGCAATAGATGGGAGCACAGATTTTTGTGCAAGACGTAATCTTTAAAACATATTTTTTCTGCATTGCTTATGCAGTGGAGGAAAGGTTTTTAAATCCATAGACAGTGCTTTGAAATGATAGCTCTATGCTACATTTCCTGGAACAATAATAGTTACCATGCTTGGACTTCGACCCCTATCACAATTAGTAGCCTAAATTCTACCATTATTTCTGAAGTATTTTTTGCTGAAGCATATAATTTTTATCTTCCTGCGCCTCTGGTAATATTTTATAATCCCCCTGTTAAGTAAAAAAGTTGTGGGGTTTGTTTTGACAAAAAAAAACCCATTTTCACCAAAGCACACAAAGAAATTTGCATTATTTCCACAGCATAGACTTAAATAAATGTGAATTGAGATGAAATACAAAATAGTGCTTTTGGCTGGAGCACCTGATGTGCAACAGGTGTAAGTGTTCTGTAGAAAAATACTGGATACAAATATTTACTCAGGTATCTGGTGTATGAAGGCTCAGATTTAAACATGAGCACATATGAAGATCATGTGACGAATGCATCAGTCCTAGAATATTTTAGCTTCATTAAAAAAAATCAATAAGATTCAGCTCTATTATAATTCAAATGAGACTCCACTCTTTTTCTCACACCAGCATAGACACACCTTATGCATTATTAGAAGGCATATCTTAATGTACCCCGTCATCAGTACAGAGTTCCTACTATCATCAGTTCAGATTCTAGCAGTTAAGTGCATTTACAAAAGCTAACAAAACATTAAAAGTCTGCTATCTGTGTGAATATTAAAGACACAAAGTTATTATTCATACAAGCAATCGTGTTCTTTGTGTATTTAGAAAAACAGTTTCCTTTCTTATATTGCACTGCACAGTATTGTTCCCTACTTTTCTGCAGGTCTGAAATTGAAAGCCTTTGGAGCCACTGTGTAAATGTACTTAATTAGGGCTTGATTCTGCACTGTAACAGAAAATGGGAGGTTGCCTAAAAACCTACAAAAATATTATTAATATGAACAAAGTCAAATTTTGCATATTTAAAGTGTTTATGAGCAGTATTTTGCATTTTACCCCCAGTTTTTCAGTTTCATCCATGTTACTTCTTTTTTTTGGTCTGGTTGGATTAATGGTGAAGTCAAGTCTTACAGACACAGAGGTCTCCTGGGTTTATTAGTTTATGGGAGCCAAACACTGCAAGGAAGATTTTTAAAGGCATTTAGGTGTCTGGAGACGCAGATAGGCACACAGATTGAAATCTCAAAAGAGGCTTAGGTGCTTAGAAACACAAAGGAGAACAGTTCAACACAAGTAAGCTGGGAAACTAGATACCTAGTCACCTTAGAAAACATAGTCTTATGTGCATAAGAATAACTGCTAGGATAAGTAGAGTAGTGTACTGAGACTCTGGGTATGGCCTACCCCTGTCAGATTCAAATGGATCTTATAAGGGTTCGGGTCTTTTTGAAATACAGTATGCCCTATATTCATATAATACTGTAGAAGGAGATAGAGTATTGTGTCTATGGTACTCTTAGGCAAGAGGAATAAGTGATTCAAGAACAAAAAAAGGGTAATATGTCTGAAAAAGTAATGTAAAGCATCCAAGGGAAATTATATATTTTGATCCTAATTTTCTGCCTCTGTGTTTTTCAGAACAACAGTTCAGCATGAAAAGGTGTGTAAGAAATGTGAGTTATGACATGCAGATATTGTTAAATTAATGAAAATGTTTTTAGAAACTGGGTGCAAAATTATAAAACAGTGTCAGGTAGGAGATTCCATTTTTTCAAAGAAACATCCAACTTAAGGATTTATTGGTTTCAGTAGGTCTCATATTTAGCTTATATACCGTAAATTTGTTAAGATGTTGATGTGTGGTAAGAAAAGGTAAGCCCTACTTCTCAATTTTGACCACTGCAAATTCATCCCCTTCTCTGGTGTGCTGGCAAATATTTTTGTTTTGCCCCTGTTTGATTTTTTGATGTATATTTTTTGTAGACTTAAGTGGGAGGTTTGAGAAGTACTTTGCCTACATTTGCTTTCTCTTTTTTGCAGTAATACGAGTTTTGTAAGCATGGTCTATAGCTCTGCTAGTTGATTTTTATGTTAATCTGTGTTCCTAAATGAAACCTCTTTAAAACACATTTCCTTGATTTTTCCTGATTTTCCTGATTCTTTGCACAAAAACATATTTTCCTGAGGTAAGCATCTTCTTCCTCTTTGAGGAGACATTGTGATTTGTGAGTTGACTCTTAACCAGATGTTGTCTAGCTCAGCTTTGTACAAATTACCACATGCACTAAAGCTTCATATCAAAAATTAGCATATGAAGCAGAACTCCCAATATTAAAAACACTTGTATAATTTTTTTTCAAAATATGATCTAATATAACATAATATGAACATTAAAACAAAAATGTTATAAACTCTGTATCTGCATAAATAAATTTGGCTGTTTGATTATTGAAGAGTCAGTTTCCTTAGATAACACTTCTTATGGTATAACAGACAATATAAACTTCTAGGAATTTATTTAATTAGTCTGAGTACTCTGGTAAATTAAAATGAAGTAAGTATATTCCACTACAGTTTTAAATCACCTTGGATAAAAAAAAAAAACTGTGAAACTGCATAAAGGTACTTAAAATGATTTAATTTATGATAATACATTAACCTGCTTTGATTAATTATTAATTTGGAAAAAAAATATTTTGAGGCCAAACCCCAACTTTCTTCAAATGTGTGTCCAGAGACACGGGGTTTTTTGCATTGTACTGGCAGATTCTCAAAATATTTTGGCTGATGCACAGGGAACAGTCTTTCAAGTTATCACTTGCAAGCTTGGCCATCCAGTCATTCCTTATAAATGGCTGAGAGTCAGACTGTGAGGTTGTGAAGGACGTAATTTAACATTGTGTAATAGCTCACACTCTGAAAGTGTCTGCTGCATCCTAACTCATTGCTTCTTCCAGTAAGATGGACTAAAAGAGTTTTCTGTATGAGAGCATATGTAGTGTGAGTGGGATCCTTAACTTTTCATTGTTGTTACTGTTCATCTCCCACTTTTTTTATAACCCAAAAGAGGAATTTCATTACTGTGTTACTGGCCTTACTTTCAGTTCTGCATCTTTCATCTCTCCTACTTGCAGCCAGTTAACAATTCCCTGAGCATCCTTATCAGCTATGGACAGCAACTACTGCACCGTGCAGGGTTGCTTAGGAACAAAATTGATGCTCTTTGACATGGTGGATTACAATTGCAACATGCTGGTCCCCAAACTCTCTTGCTTCCCACAGAGGAATGAAGAGCAGAGAGGTTTAAGATGCTTTCCAAATCTGACTGTGAAGGTATATGCTTTTTTGTTTTAGGGTACCTAATCACTTCATTATTGGTAAATAGCAGGTTAAGAGTTGTGGCCTTTCTATTGAAAGCACAGCAGTACCAAAAAAAATCTTTAGTAACAACTCTCTTTAACAGCAACTTTGTAATTTAAATACCATGGTATTTTGTATCACTTATAGAATTGAGAATTTTTAGGTTTTCTAAGCTTTTTGATTGGCTTTGATTATTGATGCATTTGTTTACATCAGGTGATCCAATTCATGTTGAGACATATCAAGGACTAGGAACAGGCAGAACTAGACAAACAGTATATACACCTATTCTCATACACCTAATGAGAGCTACATAAGTTATAGGTGCAGCTATTTCTTGTGTTTATTTGATATATATTTATATAAAATGAAACTTTGAATATTTGCATTGTAAACTCTACAGTCATTGAGAACTTAGTTAGTATTTGCCTTTTTGGCACCTGGATGGATGGAAAACTTCAAAGAGTACAAATTGAAGCTTCCCCGCAGACAGATAGCTTAGAGTAAATCTATCCACAGACTGTCTTAATGATTTGACAAGTTCAGTATTAGTTATTTTTCAAGTGAAAGGGAAGCTCAAATTTTATCTGATTTGCTTGTGAACACAGTTATCAACCTATAGGATGTTAATCTGTGTCAAAAGGTGCTGAGTTTTATTGGTAAATATTATAAAGGAAGTTCCTTACAAAAAAAAAGTGTAATATGTGATACATATGCTGTCCTTCTCGGACCATGTGCTACTTCTGGCACTTCTTCCCCTTCACCCCATGTCAGTCAGATCATTGCAGAATTGGTAGCTGCTGAAAGACTGCAACCATTATCAGTCATTTAACCTACAGTTTCTTTCCTTCCAAGGCCCAAACTTTTGAAATTTAATGCATTAAATCATTCATGGGAGAAGCAATATTGCTAGTCATGCTGGTGAGCCCTTCAGCATGGTTCACCCTCTTGCCGTACCTGCAGAGCTGTGATAGCCTCTCTTCTCCTCTGGGGACAGGCACAGCTGCAGACCACAGATGATGCTGACTAGTTGTGTCTGGCACATGCAACCAATGATTTTAAAATACAGACACCTTTGTGCAGCAGAGCACACATGTAGGATAAAAACCTAGTTGTGGGAGGGGGAGATAGGAACCGGTTTTGTTTCACGTCTCTAGGAGAAGACAGAAAAGCGCGCCTGGAGTGAACTGCACAAATCCCTTTGGATGCAACTGCCTTCTGGCCACTGTCTGCCCTGAGCCCTCTTCAAACCATAAGTACAGCACGCTGTCTGTCAGGCAGTGATCCACAGAGTGGATTTACAGTGGGTTCGGCCATGCAGTAGGAAAGAGGCTGTGGGTTTTGCAACACTTTTCCAAAAGGTATGTGAGCTTTCCCTATTTCTCCATGTAGCCACCACATTTAGTGTGCACTGTTTGCTACGTCTTTGCAAACAAATTAAATAAATACAGAGAAAAGTGCTAGATGATGTGGAATACTGGACAGGACAATGGTTTGAACCATGGATTTGGATCCACATAAGTGATTTGAAAGATACTCATATCAAAAGGCTGAAAACAGGTTGGTTCATCTCTTTAGTGTCAATGGTGTATCTCCTGCCTTAATATACTTTCTGATACCTATTTTCCAGCTTGCTAGTTATACTGAGAAGTTCCTTTGTTTTCAAAGCAAACAAGTCCAAATACAACAGAAAGGTTTCCTTAAATAAGACTTTCATGTTGTCTGTATACAGTTCTTTTCCCAGTCCCTATGTTTGTTTGGAAGGATAAAGCTACAGAATTTACAGATCATATCTTAGGTGGGTGGGTTTTTAAAGGAGACAATCAGGACATACAACTCCTTTAAAGGAGACAAGTAGGACATCCTTTTTTTAAAGGAGACAATCAGGACATACTGTACAATAGAATTATTATGGAAGAATCTGGAGGTGGAATTCAAACTTATTTCTCTGCCAGTTGCTTACCATCTCTGGGAGATATTTATAAGCCTTAACATATTCCTCCAAAAGTTAAATCCTTCTGAAGTAGTCATCCTTGTCTCACTTAGGAGCTAATGAAGAGAAGCAAGCATCTGGAGGTGCTCATTCCTTTGCACTGAGTATAAATGAAATTTATTATGATTAGCAGAGACTTAAATATTTAAATACCAAGTGAAATGGATGAGATAAATCCCAACCTCCATGTCTAGCTGGTTTGGTCTACTCTCCTTGTTCCCAGTTATATAACTCTGAAGGGCCCATAACATAGCAGAGTACATGCTTGGGATTTGATGACAATTCCCACTTTATCAAAAAGGCAATGTGTCTGCTACATTTAAACTCAAAATATTCTTGTTTTGTGTAAACCTTAAGGCCACTTGAGGGCTTTTGCCAATTTTTTTGCCTTTTCCAAAAAACACAAAAAAAGTTAGATCTGAAAAAAAATACTGAGTTTTAATGTTCCTGCTAGTTTAGCAGAAGCCTCTAGAAAACTGAAAGAAACATTTATCTAAGTATCCACTATAATTTTCTGCAGGAAAGAAGTCATTCTTCAAATAGCAATGCTTTTGAATTAAGATATGGAGAGCTTGAAAACCTTAACTTCAAAGAGTTGTAAACTATTTTTGTTCTTCTGAATGGGAAACTTGAAGACTCACATGTTGGTCTTGTTAACTGTTTCACCACTGTCCATTTATAGAGTGCCCCAACAGAGAGGTGTCAGGCGTATTCCCCCATGCCATTCATTATTCTAGTGTCTTCCAGGAGGTGCCAGAGCTCTAGACTGCAGTTAGGCATTGCCAATACATAGCTCTGAAGCAGACTGAAAATCTTAGAGACACACTAAAATAAATTTGAGCGTGGACACTCTCGTCATTGCAGTATTCATTTTCATATTTAATTCATTTTAAAAATTACCATTTTCTTTAAAGCTGCCTGCAGACTGGAGCACTGCAGAAGCTTGAGGGCCACAAGAGAGGATTATGGTCAAAAATGCTTCAGAGTTTATGTCTTTCTCACTTATCTTCTGAACTTTGTTCACTTCTCTGCAAATCATACCAATCTCTCTGGTGAGGAAATTCTATAATTTGGTATGAAATCCTGTTATCAACAATGATTTGGTTTAATTTATTTTAGTTCATCTTCACGTTCTGCTTCTCCAGAGCAGCAAATCTCAGATTTGCCAGCTAGTACAGTTCTATACTAGTGTGAAATAACCACATTTCCTTCAGTATGTTTCTCTTTTGTGTAAGATTTCATGAAATTATGTTCTTTTATGCATTAAATAGCATATTAAACTTTTTTTTTGTGGAAAGAGATGAATAAACTGCAGAAGAAATAATATTTCCTCTTCTTTCCCCTCAATTGGGCAGCTTTATCATAAACTTCCAAACAAGTTCTAAAGCAAAAGTGTTAACCTGCACCACTGCACCACTACAGAAAATTTGCTTCTCCTCTGAGGGACAACAGCGGTTATTTTGTAATTTGGGGAAATTAATTTTGATTTAATTATATTAAAAGAAATAGTGTTCCTTCCTTTTGCTGTTCAAGTAAATGCTTTTTACAAGCTTGAATAGTGATGATGTTGATGGGAGAGAATGTAGGCTCTTTCTTAAGCTTCTTGCTTAATTCTAAGTTGTCCTTGGAACAAGTCCTTCTATGAAGACAAGTTTATTTACATACTTCTGAGACTTGAAGTGATATTTTTAACATGCCAACCAATTTTCCACTGTTTTAAGAAACAAATTGTGAACAGGGACACATGTAACATGTCTGCAGAGAAATTATTTACATAACTAGTTTGCTGGAGAGAAATAGATGAAGACAGTGTTAGAAATCTGTATCACTAGTCCTTCAAGACAGCAGCCTGATAGTGACTGGTGTTCTGCACTGGGGTGGGGTAGTGGGATGTGAGGCGAGAGAGAGATGGTGCAGGATTCTTTCTGGATCCCAACAAGAAAAGCCTGACAACAAATGGCTTAATAAAATAGCTGTTTTAATAAGATAGAGTAAAAGAAGAATATAGATAGCTAGTAAATCTTATGTCGTCTCAGATGCTGGGAACCATGCATTTGTGTAGCATTGGATGGATTTTCCCACTACACCCTGCACAGACTCTGTCCATGGAGAGAAGATCCTCGTTTTTGGTCCTTTGTGCTATTTCTATATATATTTTTTTTTCTTTTTTTACAGTAAAACAACTCTATTCATAAAGGATGTTCTCATGAGTACTTCTTGCTGCACTTTTAGATGAAGGCAAGGCCACACAGGTGGCATAATCACTGGTACTGAGTTGCCTGCAGGCTCCTCTGTTACAATGATCTGGTCAGGTTTATCCAGCAGACAAGGTATTGTGCAACACAGCACAGCCTGAAGGCCGGGATGGACATGCAGGACAGGGCTACGATGCTTACTCAGTTCCATGTACTGTGGTCTCCCAGTCAGGTTCACTACAACAGGTTTGTGGTGCAAGGTAGAAGAGCAATATACCTGTTCACAAGTTTTTGTTACTATAGTATAAGAATTGGTAACTTATTCACTGATTCTGTTTACTGAATTTGATCAGAGAATTCTAAAAAGTGCCAAGAACTTTTGCAGTCAAAGATAGTATCAAGATAAAGTGAATATGTTCCATTAAATATCTAGAACCTTTTCCAAAAGAAACCTCATATTTCTTCTAGAAGTTTCACAATAAAGCATCAAGAGCTTTTGCCATACAAGGCAATAGAAGATCTATTCAGGCATCTTTGAACTTTTTTTTCTGAAGTGAGACTTTGATAAAAGCAAAATGTAGTTGGAAAATATAATTTATGAATTTCCTGTTTCCAAAAATCTATGAATGAAACCCACTTATTTTTTATGCATTTTTGTTTAGAAATGTAGAACAAAAATTCAAAATGAAATGACAGATTTGGATTGTTTGATCTGAATTGCTTTTGGGATTTCAGTTCAAAGCAATTTTGTTGTTTCATCCATACATGGAATGGAGAATATTTTTAAGAAACAATGCTATGAGAGAACAACTTCATCTTACGATGAAAGGCCACGTTCCAGCCATTACTGTTCCATTCTTTTTTGACTGAAAAAACAATTAGAAAAATTAATAACAAAATATCCACCAATGCATATAAAATACAAAAGATACAGCATCTGCCTTGGGAAATCCTTAGGCTGCAGATTGCTGAAAGCTGAGAAGATATAATGGGGGAAGTATCACTGTATTCTTGCCTTTGCTTCTGTCCTACCCATGTCATTTGCTTCTGGCCACTGATAGGGCGTTGGGCTAAATGGCTCCTTCATCTCACCCTCTCATGTTCTCAGTTAATGAAAATGACTTAACTGTGGGTCGAATCAGGCTTAGATTAGGGAAATAAACTTTTATACTTTTTTCCTAAATTCTTTTAAAGAAATGGCAGTGGATAAAAGCTAGCTATTCTCAAGTGCCAAAGGTTCAGAGGGTCCAAGAATATCATAGAGCTTGAAAACCGTGCAAACAGGAAAACAGCTGCTTTAAACTCACAGTTACTTCTCACATCTCTATTTTGCTCAGCTATTTATATAATCAAAGGTCGTAATCTGCAAGGTGATGAGAACTTATGTCAGCTTCAAAACACTTAAACTTAATAAGCGTTTCAGTGGAAGATGAATATATGCTGCAGCACCTGGGAGTGCTGAATGCCTTGTAGGATTTAGTGCTATTCACTTGATCCAAAGCTCATGGAAATCAACTAGAGACTTGGATTTGACTGGAGAGGACTTTGCATCAAGCTTGTGGATGAACAACTTTAGCAAGGTAATGATGAGGACAACAATTATTTATCTGAATTATCTCAAACTCTAAGGATTTAAACCAAACTCCATGGCAGTGCCACAGGAATTCCTGCAATACACGTATTGCAATCAGTGCCTTATACAGAGGCAGGGTGAAAAAAACAAAAGATAGAATTTAGTTATATTTATTGAAGCATAGTTTCATCGTCAGAACAGTAAGATAATGGATTCCAACTTCTGATGTAAGAGGTTTATTTTGTCTGCAGTTTATCAAGAGGAGACTCTTTATGGGAAGTGAATAATATAGCATCTCCTCTGGTAACATGGAGGTTGAGTGATACATGGGATCCCCCCACCAAGTATTTCATAGAAGTTGGTCATAATCAGCACTGGAGTAGGGAATTTGCTCAGAGTTTCTTACAGCTAAAAGGGGAACAAGTTAGCATATTTTTTTCCTTAGCTTACCAAAGTCTTGTTAACTCACATAAACTTTCAGGCAACCTTGAAAGGATATCACACATTAATAGCATCAGGGAACATGACAGCCAGAGCCTGATGTAACTAATTTTGGGCTAATATAACAGTGCTATTTAGAGCAATAAAAGTTTTATCTGTTGTTTGATCTGTTTACTAAAATAGTCGGTGAAAAATGTGCCGTATATTATATCTCCTCATTATCCTGCTGGTATAAAGGACTTTTACACTGATAGTTCTACCTATCCTTTGGGATTGTCCTGCTTAACTATATTAGGATAAGGTCATATATAAAATGGGCATAAAGAAATACTCAGTTCCTAACAAGAATCTGTCAAACAATAAGTTAAAGCGAATGGCTGCCTAAGACCCATACATATCAATGGCACAAGGATTATTATATGCATTTCTATGCTTGCTTGCCTTTCCACATTAAAATCTATCACTCCCAGTGAGAAGGCCCACACTTTCTTAGGTTCCTCCCATACATGATGACCATTAGCTAAATAATTTATTTAATGAAAAGCAAATAAACTTGCAGTTATTTTTTCTGCTATGAGACATGAATGGCAATACTCTGAAAATCCTGGAAGAAGGACTGAGAGAGAGTAGGTTTTATTCTTAGGCTTTATTCCACTTAAGAGCATGTTGCAGCTTTGTTGGAATGGATGCAGTGCATGAGTGACTTTATGTGTATTCACAACTGTTTCTTGGAAAGAAATGGCTTATTAAACAGTAATCATATAGCATGTGTAGATGAGTTTTGTGGATAAACACATATCTTTATCCTCATTGCCTGAGATGAGTTGTTGACTAAAAAAGTTTTCCTGATGGCATTTACTCTTCCAGCAATTTTAACAATCATCCTATGTCTGATTTTCTTTTCTGCCTGAGAATTTTCTTTTTCCTTATCTCTTATATAAATAATGCTGAAGAAAAAGGGAACAGAATTCAGGAGTGTCTAAATATGAGCCTAGGTAAAATGCTCAAATATATGTGTCTACTTTCAGGTGAGCTAAATCACTCTCTAGACTCATTGACTGCAATGACTGCAATGGGAGCTTCAAAATGAACTCAGGTGCAAAAACCTACATGCACACTCCAAAAGTGTCTTCACTTTCTACTTGAATACCATTCCAGGACAACAAAATTAACTGACCATGATGTCAGAGTTAAAAATTCTTTTTCTTTTTTCTTTTTTTCTTCCCTTCAGATTTGTGGTCCTGTTCTGTCTAATGATCTATTGCAGTTTAATTGCTCCATGTTCCATTTTCAAGCTTCTTTCCCCAAGATGCTTTTTGCTAATGGCGTTGCCCACTAAAACAGAGTGACAACATCTTTCTCAGGAGAAAGGACAGAGAATATATTGAACAGGTCACCTCAGAAAAATTTGTGTACCCGTGTTCTCTTGAGGCATTATGGTTATATTACAATAGCCTCTGTACACGTCTTTAAAGAGTCCTGGGTAAATATTTTTCTGCTAATTGAATAGAAACATACAAAATTCACAGCATTTAAATCTTCTGTCCTTGATAGTGTGTTTAATAAACAGTGGAAAACACAGCTGAAATGATATTCCAAGATATAAAATATTGCTAGAATAAAAAAGATGTAGAGGAATATTATGGAACTGTACTACAAACTAGTGAAATGAAATGAGAGAACCTACAGCAAATAAAACTAAAGAAATATACACAGTGAACACAATGTCTTATGATAAAAAGACCACTAGAAACTACAGGGGAAATGTACTTACTGTATTTGAAAAATATCGGTAAATATTTTGTCTTTCTAAATGTAGAAGTAATTTCATGCTAGTTTCTTTTCATTTATGACAGTCTTATTGATCTAATACAAAAGAGAAACATTTTTCACCTGTGCATTTTTTTTCTAAGCAGCAATATAGATAAATGGCTGGAAAAGTTAATTGTTTCTACCAGCATTTGGGTTTGGAGGCAAAGCCCACAGGAGCTTTCATTTTCTTCAGCAGGCTTTAGATCAGGATTCTAGTTATGTCTTACAGTATATAATCTAAGGTTTCTATGTTATTAGTTCATAACTTTAAAAAGAACTCATTCCAATTGGGACTCGAGTGTTGGATTTTTCCCACATAAAATCCACAGTAAAAGTTTGGCCTGCTTTCCTTATCAGAAAGGAAGGCAACTCTCTTATGATAGACTGGTGGAAATGTTAATGAAAGCTGAAAACACTGCTAGAATTTTTTGTTTTTTAAATGTTAAATGTGTCATGGAAAGGTTTACTTACTTTATGTAATCCACTCTAAAATGTGTGTCTCAGCCGTCAGGTTGGAACATATCAATGTGTAAAAAATGCAATTACTCTTCAGGGCTGAGGCAAACTCTAATAGTTAGATGCTGTGCAAGCTTCTGAGACTAGACACCGTGACGATTTTGTAGGCATCTCATTAACGAATTGTAGCGCTGCAGCATGCTCTGCTTTACTTATTTATTGAAGAGATAATGGGAAATAACTGGTTTCTTTGTGAAGTCATAAATAATATGACAGAAGGATATTAAATGCACTGAGATGTGACAGAAAAGCTAAAAACTTGTGGGGTTTAGTATTTTATGGTGCCAGTTCTCTTTTACCAGTACATGTAAAACCAACAGATATGTTTTAGCTGGTTTTGTGAACAATTATCAATTTAGTGTGCTAGCTACTGAAATGTGGGTGTCTTAAATCATGAACAGTATCCCAGTTCTGCTATTTTGCAGGAACATTCAGAAGTTACTAAAGAATAAATCTTCTTCCTTTTTTTTTTTTTTGTTTCTTTAGGTCTTTTTCAGTTTTTGTTTTATACAGGAATAGTCTTTCTCTATTTTTAAATTCCCAATATGAAATACTGGTTCTACAAAGTATGAACATTTCTGACATTCATTCTGTGCATCCTTTGTTCTCAGTGGGAGTCCTGTCCTGAAACTGCATGCAAACATACACACAAGGTCCACCATGGTTTCTCAGTACTTTGCACACTTGTTTAAAATAAAAGCTAGCTTTTTTTCTCTCTGTGTGTACGTGTGTGTGTGTGTGTGGCTGAACCAAAGAGAGAAAAATGTGCTTTATTCTGGAGTTCAGACATAGCACTGAGATCCAGATTGAGGTAGCACTGTCCTCTCCTGTCTTTATTCCTGTTCTTTTCACTAAGAGATTTATGATGCAGTATATTGTGAATTTCCTCAGAGACTGTGGTGATTAAAGAAGTAGCAATCTCATTGGTTAGTCTTGGGAATATTTCTGAGTATCATGACCCCACAATTTTTTACCCTAGATTTGACTCAACATTTAGCATGAAGCTACTATACAAGACAGAGCTGCACAGTTATGCAGCTGGTTCTAGTTAGGTTTCTATAATCTGTCCATCTTCACAGTACCCAAGCACCTATATTGTAAACATGCTTCTACAAGTTGAACAAATTATTTTTCCATCAGCAATAGGAGTTCCTTCAGGGTTGGTAGTTCAGACATTGTTGCAGCAGGCAAGTGTTGAGGTCATGAATGTGTGGATCTCAGCCACTATGCCAATGTGAATTCTGTCTATGCAAAGCACTTTATGGTTTTATAGTGTCTATTGCCACATCATCTGAAGACTAAACTTGTTTTCTGTAGCATGACCTTTTTATTGGAGGGGTTAGAAGCATTTTCATATGGGGTGCCGAGCCCTGTTGCTTGCTTATCCCACTTACATCAGTTTTACAGCAGTGTAAATCCATTGTTTCACAAGCTACTCCTAGTTTTACTTCAATTTCATTACAGTAATGCAAAAACAGATCTGATCTGTCATGCTTAGCACTGCCAGCAAAGTACATTTTTAATTCTTTTGAAGTAGTGGGATGTAGGAAACAGATGAAGCAATTCTATTGTGGTTCAAGTGATGTATATATAAAAATCTAAGGTTAGAAACAATTTTCATCAACCATTCCAACTATTTTGTGATGCTTATTATTGTAACTTGAAATTTATTGTTAGGGTCAACAGTGCCATAATGACTTAAGAACATGAAGTGTTTGTTTTTCATTGAGCAATGGAGTGGTGACTTGGTGGTTCATACTACACTTGTAAAAAGCAGGGTTTCATCTCCAGTTGTTCAAATAACTGAGAAGCCATTGGATAAAATACCACTTTGTTCTGGAAAAACAAATTTCAGACAGTCTTACTCATAAATTTTAGGAAACTATGGAATTCTTGATCTGGAAGTACAGTACATGAGACACACTCATGTTGTGATCATACATAGCAAAAAGGATAGTTTACTGTTCCTGAAGTATCTGTCCATTTCTGCTAGCTGTTTCATAGGGACTATTATTATAACTAAATTTTCCTTGTTTGCACTTTTTGGATCACCCTCCAGGGAAAAAAAAAAAAAAAAAAGAATGGTTCTCTTGAAATGTCAGTTCTCCAAGTGAGCAAGCTGTGGAATTGCTGGATCAGGTGTGGACATGCTGAGGTCAACTATTTGAGGTTTAACAAGGCCAAGTGCTGGGTCCTGCACTTGGGTCACAACAACCCCATGCAACGCTCCAGGCTTGGGGAAGAGTGGCTGGAAAGCTGCCCTGCGGAGAAGGCCCTGGGGGTGCTGGTTGAAAGCCGTCTGAACATGAGCCAGCAGTGTGCCCAGGTGGCCAAGAAGGCCAACAGCATCCTGGCTTGTATCAGGAATAGTGTGGCCAGCAGGAGTAGGGAAGTGATTGTCCCCCTGTACTGGGCACGGGTGAGACCACACCTCGAATACTGTGTTCAGTTTTGGGCCCCTCAGTACAAGAAGGACACTGAGGTGCTTGAGCACATCCAGAGAAGGGCAACGAAGCTGGTGAAGGGTCTGGAGAAAAAGTGTTATGAGGAGCAGCTGAGGGAGCTGGGGTTGTTTAGTCTGGAGAAGAGGAGGCTGAGGGAAGACCTTATCGCTCTCTACAACTACCTGAAAGGAGGTTGTAGTGAGGTGGGTGTTGGTCTCTTCTCTCAAGCTACTAGTGATAGGACGAGAGGAAATGGCCTCAAGTTGCATCAGGGGAGGTTTAGATTGGATATCAGGAAAAATTTCTTTACTGAAAGAGTGGTGAGGCATTGGAACAGGCTGCCAGAGAGGTGATGGAATCAGCATCCCTGGAGGTGTTTAAAAAACGTGTAGACGTGGCACTTTGGGACATGGTTTAGGAGGCATTGTGGTGTTGGGTTGAGGGTTGGACTTGATGATCTTAGAGGTCTTTTCCAACCATAAATATTCTATGATTCTATGATTTATCTCATGAAATATTCTACTTTTTGAAAAGTTACCAGGAAGTTACATCTTGAACCTGTGTAATAAATTGAAAGACCCAGGATGCAACCTGGGGGCCTAATTTTGGTACTATATGTCATTGTAACTCTCTTTTTCGAACTGGTTGGGAGGTCTTTGAAACACAGAGCCTTTAACACATTATTTCTATCAGCAATCCATTCAGTTAAGCAGCCACACATGGATAATCAAGGATAATAAATGGAGACCCTTGCTCAGTTTCACGTAAAAGAGGTAACAGATTGGATCACTGTCATATTTTCCCACAAGTGGCTTGTGGTAGAATAATTCTGCATTCATTACTTTCTATGTTTAATACAAGCTATTTCAACAACATTTCCAAATATTATGTTTCAGAAAGAATACACCTAAAGTAGTTTGGTAAATTCTAGGTCAATTTTTCTTAAGAATAATACTAGATATACATTAAAATACCATATAACAGTTCTAATTATCAAAAGTAGTAGATGTTCATTAATTATATCAAGTATTAGGTGCATTTTTAATACTCATTTTACCTCTTCTTTCTTCTGAGATAGTAGTTACAGACAGCCAATATTCAGATTGCTGTGCTGCTTAATCCAATTTCCTCTGAGCAGCTATAGGTTTTAAATAAGCTGATTAAAAAAAGAGAAGAAAACATTATTTTGTACGGCAAATTTTACTGTGGCTTAAAAGGCATGAAGTACGTGGCATGTCTCAAGCATTTGCTTGCTCAAATGCAGTGGAGCACTTTTTTTTTCAATATATATGATGTATTAAAAATGCAGTAAACACTTTTCAGCCATGAACCACTTTGTCGGGAGAACTGTAAAATAAGGGTTCATTTTAAAAGTCAGTTTAAAAGTTACGCTAATATTTTCTCAGTTATGTGTAGAATACAACTTGAGCAAAAAGGGTCTAAGTTTGTTATTAGGCTGTTCAGCTAACTGGTGGGACCATTCTGTTCTGATTCCAGTCCCAGAAAAAGATCTGATTGTCAGGCGATACATCCTTGTGAATCCCTCTTTTTTGCCTACTGCAACTTTTTCACATTGTATAAATTTTTAATAGAAAAGGGCCCTAGTTACAAAGGCTTCCTCCTTCCTTTTCTAGTGCAGAATCGTTCCGTCAGAGGAGCCTGACACCCTCTGCCCTGATGGGAGCAGAGCACAGCTGTATTGCTTCACAGGATCTTAATCTAAAGGGTGTTCTCAATTTATGTTCCCAAATGGTGACATATCTTCCTACCTGTAAGATATGTCTATTCCTTGCAAAGCAGCTCAGACCTTTGCTATTTTTTCCTGAAAAGCTTGTAGTTCCCCAAGCAACGATCTTCAGAAGACTATACTGTTATTTATGTACCTGGCTCTTTCTGAAAACAAACAAACAAAAAAACCCCACATATGAGGTGCCTCAAAGCTAATTTAGTGCCTATTAGAATTTTTCTTCTCTACACACTTTTTAGGGCCTATTAAAAATGTACAGTATACAATTTATACCAAAAAATTACACAGTGTGAGTGTATCTGTGTTTTTGTATATATGTATACACACATATAAACATACGCACACATAGAGTATAAATGTAGTATATGTCATCATATAAATAAGTTATACGTGATTATACTATATATTTTAGCAACACACCTTATATATACTTCAATACATACAAGAGCATTCAAATCTTGAAAAGTGCTGCAGCTCATTTTTGTCTATCTGCATTTTATTTACAGAAATATCTTTTTTTGAGTGCTTTATTTTTGCCCCACTTAATTTCCATAAGACTTCTTGCATATGCAAGGACTCAAAATGTAAGGATCTCTGTTTCCAGATTCTGACTCAGACACTAGCTAAACAGTAACATCGTTACCTTGAACCGCTCTCTTTTCTTTTAAAATTGGCAGGGAGCCCAGAAGTTTTCTTCATCAAAGACATGTTCACAATTTTTAGCCTACTTTCATGCTAATTTGTTCTTGTAATCATAAAATTAATCAAATTTTTTTCCATTGTTTAAAACTAAAGATAACATTTTTACAAAATCATTTTAGAGCATTTTGAATATAAATTAAGTTGACTATTAATGACAGAAAAATAATTACAGTTAAAGTTCTGTCCTTTAGGCAAATGGGAAGTAAATTAGTGGCTGATGCAAAGCCCATTAAGGATCCTGTTGACTTCAGAGAGTTATGGAATATGGAATTTCTCAATAAAGAATTTTTATTAGAAAAAGACCTCAGAAGAGAGGAAAAAGTCGGCATCTTCAGAAGTATAAATTGCATCACAGTTCAATCTTCAGCCATAGTAATTATTAGATTTGGTCAAAATTTGTGAAAAAAATCTTGAAAATGTTTGTTAAAGGAGGATTTCTTGATCTACATTTCTCTTTAAAATCATACTGTCTTTGTGAATTTTGTAGTCTAAAACATGCATTTCCAGAATTTTTTTTTTTTTTCACAGGTAGTCTGTATATAACTCCTTCCTCCTTTTATATCCAGATTATTGCTTCCTGGCATCCTGTATAAAATCAAAATGGAGCTGATCATGGAAATTCAGTTCTGGAAAATTCAAGAGAAAACCTTTGCCAGACAGTATAATGTTCCCAAATGGGGAGGAAAAAGAACTGAGTAATTTCAGAAGAAGAATTCAAGACTTGAAAATGTCGTTGAAAGTTAAGGTACCTGAAGAAGCATTTTTCATTAGGACATAGAAGATCAAAGGGGATTTTGAAAACTGCTTATTCTCTTCCCATGCTCAGTGTAGGCAGTAGGGCAAGGTAACAAAAGGGAAGGTGTCACCAGGTGGTGCTCTTGTCCACCGTGGTCCAAGTTCCTGTTCTTTTATGTGTGAGCATATGTTTAGTCTTGGGAAGACATGAAAATCTGATTTAGTTTGGGATTATGCATGAAGAAAGTTCCTGTTTTAAATTGGTTTCTGTCCAGTGAACATTCCCAAGAAGAATTTGCTTTTAAGGAGCCACTCATCAGGCTTGAGGTTCAGAGTGGAAGAAAGAAAAAAGATTATTTGCAGAGTATATCATTATATTTATTTCAGCAAGGAATGCATTAGAAGAAATAAATATGATGGAAATCCTGTTTACTAAAATTGTGCTAATACAGAAGAGCAAGAACATATATAATATGATTATATATCAAATTACATGTTAGATAAATGGCAGGTCAAGCTACAATGTCTAAGTTAAAAATTTAAGGATTATTTTTTATTATTTTATTTAAATATAGGAACTTAAAACATTTTGCATGGTTCTAAATTTTCAGCTATGCTGGCATAAAATCTATGGAAAAGACTTGCCTCTAGAAAAGCTTCTGTCAGTTTTAGATTTTTTTATTATGAATGCTCTAGTGCTTCATTAACCCTTACTTTCATCCTGTATTAAGAGAGTTTATAGTTCTTAGGAACTCAACTTTTTTCTCAGATTTTCAGCAGACCAGAAACTCACTGAACTCTGCAGTATCTCATGTAATAGATGTTTAAAAACTTACTTTTACTCAAGGGGATAGCTAGGCAAATTCCTGCAACAGAAATTCATTTATGTTTGTGAGTACATGGAAAAGCTATCTGCTTCATTAAATCCCTGAGCTGAAAATGGATGGAAGACAAGACAATGTTAAGGGAAAGCATCAAATATGTTTGCTCTATTTTCATTCTTTTTTATGCAGTCAGTAATGGCCACAAGATCCTGGCCTAGATGTATCTTTGATCTGGCACAGTGTATGAATTCTTAAGTCCTTATGTCACTTCAAAAGCAATGGAGCCTGAGATTGCTGTGTTTTGGGTAGGTGCATCAAGCCTGCGTGCTATGGGAATGGAGATTCCAAAATTCTTGTGAGTCACCAGAAGTCCTAAGATTTTCTAACAAAATATTTTGCATTCAACACATTGTCATCACATTGTCTCATCATAAATATCATATCAATGTAAAACATTTGCCAGGAAGCTTCCAATTAGCAATATATATGTTGCTTACTGCATACTTAGTCTGAGGAATTATTTTGTTTTTAATTAAAAATGAGTATGTGTGGCATTTCTTTTTTAGCAAAAAGTTAAGAGGCACATTGGACAGAAAAATGGGTTAGGTGGATGTTACAAAGAAAAATATTTCTAAATTCTCAACCATTACTTCCAGTAATTTCTTTGAAAATCTTACTACTGAAGAAAGTTGCAGAAGATGTCTTTAAAATTAAATAGCTTCCACAGGATACCAGTAATGTGTATGTAACTTTTTTTGTCTATAAGGCTATAAGAACTGAAAGTTAATGCTTGTGACCATAAAGCCAGCAATTTTAAATAGCTGTTTAAAAGACTTTTAAGAATTTGAAGCCACTAACTTAGAAAACTTGCATCTAACACCTTAGAACACTTGATAGACCAGATGATGAATAAGTAAGTAATATTTCATTGCAGGAACTTGTTTAAATTCTCCTAATTTTCTAGTTGAAGCAATACCTCACATAGATATAAGGGAAAAGTTTGTTTTAAAGACTCTCATGAATTACCAGACCCATAAGTAAGTCTTCTGATTCTTCTGAAGTCCCCTGACTTCCCGACTCCTCAGTCTGTACTGTTTATCTCCTAAAGTGCTCAGAGGATGTTAATAGAAGTTTTGCAAAGTCTAATCTTCTCTAATTTGTGAGATACCTGAACTGACTTTCCTGACATTGCTGTGCCAGGCTCTCTGGCAACCATCACACCGAGCCACACCAGGGATTTTAAGACCACTCTTTGCTGTCTCTTACTCAGTCACAAGCTGGGGAAAAGCTGCTTTATCATAAATCCCACAGGGAGTGTTACAATGTAGGGGATATAGCCTTACAGCACAACATTTTATTCTTGAAGAACAGAATTGCAGAACTGAGGTGAGGTTGAAAGGGACCTCTGGAGATTGTCTTGTCCAACCCTTCCTGCTCTAAGTAGGGTCACCAAAAGTAGGCTGCTTAGGGTCATGTCCAGCCAGTTACTGAATATTTCCAAGGGTGGAGATTGCACAACCTCTGGGAAACCTGCTCCAGTGTTTGACTATTCCCACAATTATTTTTTTTTTCTTATGTTTAAATGGAATTTCCTCTGTTTCAATAGTGGCCCATCACCAGTTGGCCTTTCTCCAGATACTATTGAGAAGAGTCTGACTCCATATTCTTAACTTCTGCACTCATCAGGTATTTATATACATGGATAAGATGCCCCTGAGCATCTTCTCCAGGCTGAATGATGCAAGCTATCTTAGCCTTTCCATGTAGCTCACATGCTCCAAACCCTTCATCATCTTCATGGCCCTGTGCTCGACTCACTTCAGTATGTTCATTGCCCTCTTGTACCAGGGAGCCCAGGACTGGACCAGCTCTCCAGCTGTGGCCTCCCCTGTGCTGAGGAGTTGGGAAGGATCATACATTCAACCTGCAGGTGATGCAATCCTGTTCCTGATTCAGCCCAGGAAAGGCTATTGGCTTCCTTGCTGCAAGGGCACATTGCTGGTTCTTCCACCAGGATTGCCAGAGCATTCTCTGCAAAGCTGCTTCCCAGCCAGTCGGCCCCCAGCCTGTACTGGTGCACATGGTTATTCTTTCCCAGGTGCAGGATTTAGCATTTCCCTTTCTTGAACTTCTTGAAATTACTGTTTGCCCATTTCTTTAGCCTGTTAAGGTCCCTTTGGCAGCACAAGCATTTGCTGTATCAACCACTTTTCCCAGGTTTGTATAATCTGCAAATTTGCTGAAGGTGCACCCTGTCCCATCATCCAGGTCATTACTGAAGATGTTAAACTCTACTGGCCCCAGTACTAACCCCTGGGAAACACCGCCAGTGACTGGCCTCCGGCTAGACTTTGTGCTGCTGACAGCAACCCTTTGAGCCCAGCAGTTCAGCCAGTTTTCAGCTCACCTCAGTGTCTGCTGATCTAGCCTGTACTTCATCAGTTTGTCGAGGAGAGTATTATGGGAAACATTGCTGATAGCCTTGCTAAATTCAAGATAAGCAATATCCCCTCATCCACTGAGCTAGTCATTTCACCATAGAACGCTTTCAGGTTCTTGTGGCATGATTCTCCCTTCATAAATCCATGCTGACTACTCCCAATCACCTTGTCCTTCATATGTTTGTAAAGGACTTCCAGCATGATTGGCTTCACTGCCTTCCCAGGGGTCAAGGTGAGGCTGATTGGCTTGTAGTTACTTGGATCCTCCATCTTGCTGTTCCTGAATTTAACTTTTGTTCTGAAGGTGAATATATTAGCTACCTAATTTAAGAGGCTCATTTTAACACATATGTAATTATGATATGCAAATATCTTATAAAAACCAGTATGCATATTTTTGCTACTTTAAGGCTTTTTTTTAATTGAGCAAAAGAGTTTAAAACACCTGTACTGTGAGTGGATATTGGGCTCGTTAACTTTGCTTTGCTTTGATTATCAGAGAGTAAGTATCTTTGGGATATGATAATACTCAAATGTCACAAAATGCCAGTTAAATCTTAAAAGATATATATTTTGAGAGGTTTTTATGAAGACAGCACTTTTAGTAAGAAAACTTGAAGTTCAGGAACACATTTTCTCTGTTTCTGCTTGGCCATTTTTGGGACTTATTGTGGTGTTGTTTCCAGCTGCTTTGTCAGTTGAGTTTCTTCATGTACTGAGGAAGTCTGACAAAATATCTTTGACTGACAGCTGTAAAAAGACATTCACATGGCCCTGACCCTACACAATGACAGAGTATATGTGGATAAGAGGGCTGTGAGTTACTGTATGTCTTCAGTAGGAATGTGTTTCCAGCTGAAGTGCAACAGATGAGGTAGATGCCAATAGATTAGATTTAAGAGTAAAAAATCTTATGTAACTTATGAGTCCACACCAGAAAAAAAAAAAATCACTTACATCCAGTATAGATAGGAACAATACTATACATACTAACCTTCTGTGGGTGTTTTGATATCTATGATATTGGGCCCAAGTAAAACTTCTCTGCCAATTCCTTTATCTCTAATAGTCTTTTTTTTATTTGCCATGAAAACATCTTTTAAGAATATAATATATTTGACCTTGTTATACAAGCTGTACAGTATCACTTGGGGGTTTACAGTAGCTATACAGCATTTATTGTGTTTTGGAACAAGTGTGACAGAACAAATAATATCTAATTTCCAGCCTTTTTTTAATAACTTATCTTTTTTGTTGGGGGAAAGTTGAATTTCTCTCTTTTTTTTTTTTTTCCTAAGGGAAAACACTACCTTTTCTCATAAGTCAGTCTTAATTCTTTATCCCAAATAGCTCTAGAACAAAGGCAATTCCACTTCAAAAGAACATCTGATCTTGGATACATATTGAAAAAAGTCCTAGAACCTTAAAAATCTTTTCTAAATAATGTCATTTCAGTGAATGACACAAGTTAATGACATAATCTCCATATTTTTAAAAAAGAGGCTGCAGAGGACTATTCACCCTCCTTGTTTTTTTCCTTTAATTTGTCCGTTATCATCTTGAGACAGAGGTAAAGACATGTCTTGGAAAAAAAATTCTATCCTTAATAATGCAATACTGCACAGGAGTCACAGAAGTCCCTTCAAACCAAGCAAGGGAATTGGAAAAATCTGGCATTGAAATGTTAAAAATTTCCTTTGTATCCTGTCCTATTCACACTGAACTCAATGGCATAACTTCTAGTCAACCTTGTTTATATCCAGTACATGAAGATAAAGACATGCAAAAGTCTTTGCAAGGCTAAGCATATAGAAAAAGCTTAGGGACTAATAGTCTGATTTTAGAAGAAACTGAACACATAATTTTAGTGAAATAAAAGTCAGAATATGAAACCAATACCTTTCAGTAAAATATCAGGAATGGAAAGAATCTTTTCTTATGGGATATGTGAAATGTTAGTGACAGTTGTGAAGATACTTTACATTTTAGTAACTGATAAAAATAAGGTTCAAAGCTAAATAAGTTCAAGAGAAAACAGGATAGAAAGCTTAATCTATAAACCTATTTTATATTTTTTTACTGATTTCTTCCATCACACCTCAAACTGCAAAGATGAAATTAACATTAAGAGAAATACAGTTCCGCAAGCAATGTGGTGATTGGATAGTCTTACTAAAAAATGATAACTTTGCATGGTGTGGAGAGAATTTGGAATAAATTTTAAAGATAATGATAAAGTAGATTTCGGAATAGATAAATTAGAAAAGACTAGAAACAACAATCTTGCTACTCTTTGTGAACTCAAACATTTGCAAACCCCAAAGATTTGGTTTGCAAAAAACCAAACAACAAATAATTTGCAGTAGTATCCTGAATTCCGTTTGAACAAGCATACATCAATACAGTGACATTTATTTTTACTTAGAAGTCTCCCATGACATCACCCATTATTAAACTAAATTAGTGTCTGATTATGACGGTGTTGGGAGCCAAAGTAATTTTTTCCCCTATTTTGTCTTGGTTCTTTAAATGAAAAACAAACAAACAAACCAAAACCAAACAACCCAGTTTTAGTGAACATTACTACTAAGCATATACAGAAATCTGTAAAAGTTAACCTGCAGAGAAAAATGTCATTCTTATTTATGGAGCATTACCTTGGTGGAGCGGTACAGCTCACTGATTTCTGTACTAACTGCTGGCCACATTTGGATTCCAGAGCAGCCATATCACTGCCATGATACCATGAAACTGTTTTATGCTAAGCAGTGGTCTGTCTGCCTCTGCCCCTTCAGGCGTTCCTGAATTATTTGATTCCTCTGACTTCATGGTCAGAATCAAAGCTCATCACATACAGATGTATGTATGTAGGCAACAATACTGAAGAACGGTGAAAACAGTGAAAACCTCCTGCCTGTCTTCAAAACTTAGGAAAAGGGCAGAAAATGGCTTAACATTTACAAGTCATAATGACAGATTCCCAATACAGGAACAAGAGAGTAAGAGGTAAGCAAAGTATTGTTAATAATTTCTTTCAATCAATCTTCTTTCATTTTAAAATTGACTTTGAAATTCTTTTATGTGATTCTCATTACTCATAGGAATTTAAACTCTTTCTATTACAGGGAAAGTGGGTTATGGAAAGAAGTAGGTCTTTCTCATTGGCCTTATATAGGTTACATAGTGAAATGTGCCCAGAGCTAAACATGTCCCACATGGTTGTAAGCAGAAGCTTATATTACTACTTTGAAGTATGAGTATCTAAGGCACCTCTGGACCTGCTTCACGCTTATGAGTTTAAGTCAGATACTCCCACATAACTACAAAAAAAGAAGTTGAACTTTCAATTTATCATGTAAAATTTAAAATGGTAGATTTAAGACATAAAAACTTGCACCTACAGTACGTTTAGAAGTCTAAACTGCAAGCTCAATTAAAAAACTGAGGAAGGAAGGAGATTTAAGAATGCTGAAGATTCAAACCAGAGCCAAAAATATTTGCAACTAATGAATGAATTAAGAACTGTGATGTTAAATATGTCATGCATTCTGTTGCATTTATATTTCAGTGTGGTTACGAGGCTGAAAACTTAGTCACATTTTAATTTTTGGACAGGAGAGAGCATTTTTATGTTCTGTGTTAGAACTCCTTTGAAATGAGCACAGCTTGTACTGAAGTCTTACATATAGTGAATTATTTCAGCACTGAGTAGCGAATTCTGTAGGCATATAGTAAAGGTTGCTAAACAGAAGAAGACATTGAGAAGTTCTTTTCTGAATTAGGGGTAATATGAAAAGAAGGCAATGAAGTTCTCAGTTTTGATTACATCTGACACCTCTTTTATGTCTTACAATTTGATTTCTAAGACAGAAGTGAAAACTCATGTTTTGGATGGATGAATAAATAGTATTGTCCAGCCCATGAGCATACAAACATTGCTATCAGGAAAGAATAAAAGATTAATGCATCTGTGAAATGCAATTACAACAATTCTGTAAGAATTTCAAGACTGTAGCATTAAAGGTTTGGTGACATAAAGTTATTTATACAGGTCTCTTTTCTTTTTTTGCAAAAGATCCATTCACGCAGACTTTCTAAGGGAATTAATTATTAATTAGTTTTATTTCAGCTAGAGTTCCAAATTGAATTTGAACAGTTGAAGCAGAACTAAAGGATCTAGGTTTGCTTATGCACATCATGACATTTGTTTCGTGGCACGGTTTTAAAGTAGCAAAGTTAAGCTGATGAAGAAATGTTTCTGGAAAATCCTTTTTGGTTTCAATCAACTGCATTCCTTTTTTAAGGTCGTTTATGACCATTGTGATCACTGCATCAGACCTCATATCTGACACAAGGTATAGGAATATTCCAAATTAGTTTTGGTTTAAATTTGAGAGTACAGTATAAGAAGTGCTTCCTATTCTATTTGAAGAGCCATCAGTGAAGAGTCCGTCAAAGTCTTTTAATATCTATTGAAATGTGTGTGACATTTCTAATATGAATAAAAGAGTTCTCAGCAAACTTTAATTTAGATGTCTATCTACAACTGAGCAAGTTTTCCAGTGGAGAGTGATAGGCCCTTTAGAGCACAGTTCATTTACCTAAGATGAAAAAAGTAGCATGATAGAAATGTTCATAGCTGTCCACAAGCCTATAAAGAGAGTCGAGGCAACTATTCATACTATAGTTGTCTTTATCTGAACAGAAGGAACCTGAATACCATACAACTTCTCTGTCATCAATTTTGAACATTTGGAAGTTGTGCTATTTCCACTGAGCTCAATGGAAGAGTTTATCATCAGTATGTTTTCTGGATAGACATTGCAGTATTCACTATGATCAAATCAGTCACCCATTAATAGAGTCTCTTTGAGAAGTTTAATGGGCAATGTGCTTCTGGAGTCTTTCACTACGAAGCATGTTTTCCAAACCCCAGTCACTCTTGTGGTTATTCCAAGAATTCACCTTCATTTTCAGCATTAATCTTGAATTATGTGCAGCAGAACTGTATGCAGTATTCTCAGAACACTTTCTCCAGAGACAAAATTGCTAGTAATATAACCTGTGTAATTGTGATTCCTATGTATGTACTGGAGAATCACACTGGCTTTTTGTCCACAGCAATAAACTGTGAGCTATTCAGCTGATTATATCCTCTCTTATAAGTTTTGTTTAATTTCAAGTAATTAAGGGAAGAATTAAGTGAAACCAGAGTAAGAATATTCATACAGCTGAACTGACCCTGTGAAAAAGTATTGAGATTTCATGAGACACAAAGAACTGTGGAAGCATGCTGTCAGTGGCATTGAATATTTGCATTGTGCCTTAAAAATATCTGCTATAGATTTATTTGAGCTTTACAGAAGTTTCAAGTAAGACAACTGGAAAACATTTTTATTGCACAAATCTGTCAAATTTAAGATGATGGAATAAAGGAATATCATGTGCTCTGAGAAGCATTATCCTTGTTAATCCAACAAATTGTGAGGGACCTTGCATATTGTGTACAAGACTGAGCAAACCAGATAGTCTTCACTTAAGTCTTTGTCTTAATCTGATACACCTTGGAATAAGGGCTTAGTAAGGACTGTCAGGTTTTCACAGTGGGAATTTTCTCAAGTAGAAAATGCAGAATGGAGTTAGTAGCAGCTTCAAAAGGAAATCTGAAGTTCCTTCTATTCCTTTTAATAGGGCAGATATCCCTGTTAAAGGATGTTTTAATGAGAGGATACAGCATTATATCTCTCATGTCTAAGTACAGTGATCACAGTAAGATTATACCCACTACTAAAGGAAAAGAATAAGGAAGAATGCTAATTTATGAATAGAAAAATTTGGTTAACAAATCTGATTAGGAGTTGCATGGGTAGAGGTATGTGCTGGGGTATTTAGTCATCTGTATATAGGACTAGAACAGAGAAGAAAAAGGTTGTTACATTAAAGGTGCCAAAATTCTATTTGGATTTATGTACGTACACACAAAAATTGCTTGTTCCTGTTCCTATTGAAATTGCTGTCAAATGTCCTCAGAGCTTACTGGGAGGAGGATTATGGCCAATATCTGACCTAATGGAAAGACGTTAATGGGAAAGAGGCTTATGTCAACTGAAAGAATGCAGCCTTGCAATGTGGAAATGTGTACCAAGAAAAACAGGGGTAATTATTTGTCCATATACACATTTATGTTATATATATATATTTATATTAAATATTAATCCAAAATCCTGTTTGTAAGGGAAAATGTTTATATATTTAAAGTATTGTATAAACAATGGATAATTTAAAGAGTACATGTGTACCAGAATCACAAGAGGACACTCAGGCTATTAAGAGTTAATACATTTTCTGGTACGCCAAGACCAAAAAAAATGAAGTCTTTCCACGTGCTGTGCTTGTACCAGTGAGTTCAGCTTCCCCTGACATTTTCTCAACTTTCTTTTAGGCAACATGGGAGCTCCTGATAGGAGTTTGGCATTAGGCAGTTTTTCCCCCCATCCTCTAATATTCTTTACTTCCTGCCTTTCTGAGCAATTCTATGCAGCTTTCATTTGAGCTTTTGGTTTCAGAGCTCAGTGACTCTTCCCTTCTAAGCTTTTCAAGGTTTTCCTAAGTTAAACAGATAGTCCGATGCAATTGCTGTTTTCCTAGTTTGTCTGCTTAAGGAATGTCAGGTTTTGAGGTGGATTTCATGCTTGGGAAGTTATTGTTTATTTGTTTAAGTGTTCGTTATGATGGGCTGGTATTCAGAACTCTGTCTCCTGCAGAGACCCTTCAGAAATCTCCGCAGCTGGAGCTCCTAAACACAGGCGAGATCCTAGCAGGTATTTATGTTCTGGATGAGCTGTGTTTCTTGCCTCTGAAGTAAATTGTTATGAAAATCTGTCTTTGAGGAATAAATGTCACAGGAAAATTCATCTCTACTAGTGCAATGATTTTTAAAATATTAACAGATATGTATGTATACATATGGTTGCTTTTGTAGAACTGTAGGACAGGCTGGCCATCTTGTCTGACCTTAATGATCATATACTGAGAAATTTAAGGACTAACGGTTGCACGCCTGAGAAAGCTGAAGGAAGGGCATGCTTTAGATTTGGTTCATAGGTGAGAGATGAAAGCTGATCCTTACATGCCCTCATCCCCTAGAAATCTGGGCTAGACTTATCATTGAGTTCCATAGCAAATTATCATGTCACCTCATCACCCTATTGTCTTACATCTTCATGGGGTTTAAATGGTTCCAAATCCCCATACCTACATAGTTCCACTGTCAGTTCTGAGACTCAACTCTGGTTTGAAAGACTACCCATAACCTGCTTGTAATGCAGGATCCGTGATTGGTACCAGATAGTACCATTATTGTGGGACACCAATACCGCCAGTTGTTTCTTGCCTTTCAGATAGCGCATCATAGGCAAAAATTTTGCTAAATCAGCAGCACTATTCTGTCTGAATAAATTGAAAGGGTGTTGTGTACAGCCCTGCATAAAAAACTGAGCATCAGTCCTGATGATACCATTTGCCTTTAACCTGAGTTTGTTATTGTTAACTAGCTAAAGTTTTAGCACATAAGCATGTGATAGTCTTGCAGACGCTCATCTAGATCAGCTCTACTTTTTCTATTGTTGCACCTACTGGCAAGCTGTTTCCTGTCCTTGACAAAGAATTGTTTTCAAGAACCAAAGTAGGGCAATTACAAAGTTATGATATATCCAGCACTAACGATCCAGTCTTGCTTGCTATCCTTCCTCAGGCAGACTCTATTGAAAGGAAACAATTCAGTAACAACTGTTTTCTGAAGAAGTAGTGGTAATCAGCTCAAGGCCATCCAGTGTACATTGTCAGAAATATTATCCATTGTACATTAATGTGCGACTCCATTCTGGATGTCAGGATACAAGAAGATCTTTAACAGAAATGACATTAACACAATGTAGTGCTTTGCCTCTAGTCATGTGGCATCCCTCCACTTCACTTCATAGAGGAGAGTAGCTGTTCATATACAGCTGTCATGCAAAAACAGAGTGAAGTAGTGACTGTTTTTCTCTGGTGAAATTAGGCAGTTCGTGCTTTGCAATGGCTTAAAGTTACAGGTCTGAGGAGATAGCATTTTGCGCTTGTTTTATGACGCATGTAATTAAAGATTTCTCTGGATAAATGGCTTTCCCAAACAAATGTGCATTTTCCAGCTTTTTAAATAAATGAAAGTGAGCCATTTTTTTGGCATGAGGAACACCTGCTCATAGATGTCAATTACTCTTTCTCTTTTTCTGCCTTTAAAAAATGAACTATTCTAAATTGAATAGACATTTAAATGTAGTATTAATTAATATTTCATTGCTTTACACTGGAGAACAGATCAGGAAAAAGGTTTTTTTGTTCATTGACATCTGGTTAAACAAAGCTAAGTGGAACCTTCTGACGTTATCAATGGAAAGATCTGAAAGGAAAGCTGTTCTGTACAATAGCCTCCTTCATGTATTTCTGCAACTGTTTTGTTCGGGTTCATTACGAAATAATACAGCTTGTGTTGGTTATTTTTTATCTTTAAAAATAAGCTGTAGTTACAGTTTGCATGAGCTATTTTTCATTGTTTTTAGAGCCAACTATAATCCATTTGCCTATGTTTACGTTACGATTTCTGAAGCCTTTGTAGACTATGCTGATCTTGCCTCTTTGAACTGTTAGTTTGCCCACTGAATAGATCAACCTTATACTTTCTTATGAACTCAACCCTAGTGAGTCATCATTTATTTCCATGAAAATCCAGTTACCACCAACAACTACTGCAGCTCAACCACAAATGGGCTTGTGCCTTCCAGACGAAAAGCAGAAGTTCTTAATTTTGTTTTGTATGTTGTTTTCCTTATGAAAAAATTTGCTCAGTAATTGTGGTTGCAAACCTTCTGAATGCTGCATAATATTCCAAACAAAAAGAATGTGCCTGAGGATGTGTTTTTCCTCAACTAGTTTATTCCTAGTAGGAGTGTTTCTGCTTTCCCTTACACACTAGGTTATGCCTAGTCATTCAGGTACTGCAACCTTCTTCTCTGACAGCAGGCAATTCCAAGAAGGCAGCCAAGATCAAGGGCCCAATCTTAACTAAAGTTAAAACTCCTGTTCATAGTGCTATCTTATGCACACACACACAGGCACATGCACACATCGCATTATGCAAAACAGCATTGTATACTTATTTTTGTTTTCATATTCTGAAATAAGGGGTTGACGGTTGGACCTGATAATCTTAGAGGTCTTTTCCAACCTTAATGATTCTATGATTCTATGAAATCTTAAACAGCATGGATATATTTTAAGCAATTAAACATCTAAGGCCAGTCTTAATCCTACTACTTAGAATAAACCCAATATAAGATATAAAAAGCTGTTTGTAAGGAAATATTTCTTGTAGAGTTTAAATGTGTCGTTATAAACGATGGTGGAGGAATAAAACAGGCAAACAAATCTTTGCATCAGTAGAAACAAAAAAAAAATTATAGCAAATTAGAAAACAAGTCTGTTAATCCCTTTATCATTCAATTTGAATAAAAATTTTACTAAATTAGTTCTTGAATTATGCTTTGAAGCTAATGAAAACAGCTTTTGATCAGGAAAACAGTTTTGTGCTGCCAGTAAGGTTGACAAATGTCATGGAATCTGATAAGTTCTACTGAAGTTTTATATTCCCAACTAGGTGAAACATAAAGGTAACATAAAGCAAGACAGTAGTTTTGGTCTTGCAAAACACAGGGGAGAATAACCCCCCACATTTTTGGCCATGCACTGCTTGTACAGCTGGAATACTACTTTTCCCTGAATTAATTTTGAATAGTTTTATAAATGTGTGTGTTTCTTTCAATACTTTTAATAATGTTTTAATTGTTATCTGAGCATTAAAATTCAGTTTATTTTTGTTACATGTTATTTTCATCATGGAGTTGGTAAATTTATATCACATAAATTCCTACAGGAAGTTAAATATTTGAGTAGATTAAATTTAATTAAAGATTCAGTTCATCTGCAAATATGCCCACTAATTGATAAACATTGAGGTGTTGTAGCATAATAAAAATAACAAAATCAGATATTAAGAAAACAGCGGGACAATGAAAATGAGAGCTGCTAAGTCCTTTCATAAACTGGTCCCTAAAAGATTAAAATCCCTGGACACTGTTATTTAGCTGTCCGGAAGCTCAATGCGGAGTATCCTTACTGAGAAAAATGCAAATAGTGTTGATATAATTTTTTAATAATGTATACCCTCTGTATAAGCCACGTTGTCATCTCATATTTTTCTGTCTTCAGCAGGTGAGATAAATCAGATTTTCTATTTACTTTGCACCAGGTACAGAACCGAGTAAAATAACGGCAGCCCTTTCTACTCCATATTAACAGTGGATGTTACATACAGCATCTGCTTTACATTCACCACCTGGAAAGAACCACTAGCCTGACCTGCTGTAAGATACAAGCTGCAGCATTCATAAATTTTCATATTGCTCATGATCAGGCCTTACCCTGCTGTCACTTCTCTGCTTTGGTCGTATACCACAGTACTGCTGTGCTGATGCCTGAACTGTAGCATAGATAAAAGTAACCTCTGCTGACAAACCATGCTTTTCTTGGTGTATTTCTCACATTTCCCTGTCCTTTAGTTCTGCAAGTGTAGTAAATGCATCAATTCAGAAGCCTTGCCAAAATTATTTTTCTGTTACTGCACCAGATATTCAAAAGCCTTGCTGAGCGGCAATGATATTGCCAATACAGCCAAACCATGAAAAGTCACTTTTAGGGCTATGAAGAGGTTTGAGGAGAATGGCCATTCAGTGGTCATTCAATCCTACCCTGCAATGCCTGCCCTGTAAGCATTACAGAAGGCACTCTTCATGTCCATTAAATAAGAAAACCTGCTTGGTAGTGTCATGGTTTTAGCTGGGATAGTTGATTTTCTTCACTGTAGCTAGCATAGTGCTGTGTTTTAGACTTGGTATGTAAATAATGTTGATAACACCCTGGTGTTTTAGTTGTTGCTGGGTAGTGTTTACACTAGTCAAGGACTTTCTAGCTTCCCATGCTCTGCCAGGTGCACAAGAAGCCGGGAGGGGAGGGGATACAACCAGGAGAGCTGATTCGAATTGGCCAGAGGGTATTCCATATCATGTGACGTCATGCCCAGTATATTAACTGAGGGGAATTGGCTCGGGGAGGCAGCGATCGCGGCTCGGGGACCGGCAGCGTCGGTCAGCGGGTGGTGAGCGGTTGCAGCACTTGTTGTTCAGTTTTGGTCTTGTTTTTTTTTCTCTCCCTCTCCTCCTAGTGTTTCATCTCTCTCTCGCTCATTATTTTCCTTTTCATTATATTAGTATTATTGCTGTTTGATTCTAATTATTAAACTGTTCTTGTCTCAACCCACGAGTTTTCTTACTTTGGCCCTTCCGATTCTCTCCCCCATCCCAGAAGGGTGGGGGAGTGAGCGAGCGGCTGTGTGGTGCTTAGTTGCCGACTGGGGCTAAACCACGACAGTCCTTTTTGGCGCCCAACGTGGGGCACGAAGGGTTTGAGATAATAACAGTTGCTGGTCACAGCATTGATTCATCTGTTCTCGATATTAGTAGTTAGACCTACACCATGCTGATTTTGAAGTACATGTTAAAGATTGGCATTGGGTTTTGTAGTTTGCTGTGCTCTGCAGTGGTTAGAGATGTTTTGCCTAGGAGATTTGTTATTAAAACACTGGCCTTGAGTTTTATCGGTTATTTGGGTCTTGCATGGAAGCCGTTACTGTACTTCGGGTACCACCTCATGGAGACAATTAGCAATTATACCTCCTCTTCTGAGAGGTTCTTTATGGAGGAAATACAGAATGGCACCTTAGCTACCATCTTCTGTAATGTCTCCTCCTTCATTACAACAACTTTTCAGTATCTTGAACATCCTTGGGTAGTTAAGATACATCTGTTGATATTCCTATGGCAGATTGTTTCGGTTTTGTCTAAGGTTAATAAGCAATTCAAGAATATCATCCAGAGATCTGCCCCAAGGCTCGATAATTATGGGTGGCAGGGTATGTGGGATAGTATGGGCAAATGCCTGAGACGGTGGGCACCTCCAGTGTTTTGGGACTTCACCCCTGAACAAGTGCAGAATCCTGAAAAATTAGTAGAATATTTGGAGGAAGTATGCTGTCACCCTAGCAATTCCAGAGAGATACAAATCATTGCAATGTGTTGGGGCCTGGCCCATGCCTACCGAGCCCTATTCAACAGAATTCAGTACCACCAAGGAAAAACGACAGGCCCTGCGGCTACTCTAAGCCCAGTGACAAGCACTGTGGCCCCTCAAACCCCCACAACAGGCGCTGCAGCAGCTTCAAGCCCGACAACAGGCACTGTGACCGCTCAAACACCCATGACGGACACTGCAGCTGAATCAGAGAATCAACCCGTGCCAGTATCAGTTGCCCCTATACGAAAGAAGATATCTTCGAAGAGAAAGTCAACTCGTTTAGAAAAGGATGATGGAGAAGCAGCGCCATTAATAAGAGAGGAGAAGGAAGAGGAAGAACTTGTACAAGAGACGGAAACTACCCGATCCCTATCCTTAAGTGAGCTACGAGATATACGAAAAGATTTCGGCCATCATGTAGGTGAGCATGTTGTCACCTGGCTGCTCCGATGCTGGGATAACGGGGCCAGTAGCCTGGAATTAGAGGGTAAGGAAGCCAAACAACTGGGATCCCTTTCTAGGGACGGGGGCATTGACAAAGCAATTGGAAAAGGGACACAAGGCCTCAGCCTCTGGAGGCGACTCCTGTCTGCTGTGAAAGAAAGGTATCCCTTCAAGGAAGATGTTATATATCGCCCTGGAAAATGGACCACTATGGAGAAAGGTATCCAGTACCTGAGAGAATTAGCTGTGCTTGAGGTGATTTATGGTGACCTGGGTAGTGAACAGTCATCCAAAGATCCAGATGAAGCGCAGTGCACACGACCCATGTGGCGGAAGTTTGTACGGAGCGCACCATCATCCCATGTAAACTCCCTGGCAGTAATGTCCTGGAAAGATGAAGAGGCACCAACGGTAGAGGATGTGATTGATAAACTCCGGGATTATGAAGCACATGTCTCTTCCTCCCTCGTCTCAGCTGTGGAGAAATTGTCCCGGGAGGTCCAGCAAATCAAAGAAGATATGTCCTACTCCCTACCTGTATGGACCAGTATCTCGGCCATTAGGAGTAAGCGTCCTTCTGCTCAAGAGAGAAGATACACACCACGGGGCACCCTATGGTTTTACCTGCGTGACCATGGAGAGGACATGAGGAAGTGGGTTGGAAAACCTACCTCAACCCTGGAGGCACGGGTATGTGAGTTGCAAGGAAAAACAACCACTCAAGGGGGGACCTCCAGGAGAGTTGCTGCTCCAGTTTCCAGTAGGCAGTTCCCCAGACAGAGGAGTAGAAGCGCTGATTCTATCCGTGATCTTAATAGGGAGACTTCTGATTCCCATTCACAAGAAGTGGGTTGCGAATTCTGCAATTGGAATTAGAGGGGCCCTGCCTCCAGCCAGGTGGAGGAAAGGGACAACCGGGTTTACTGGACTGTGTGGATCCGATGGCCTGGCACATCTGACCCACAGGAGTATAAGGCTCTAGTGGACACCGGTGCACAGTGCACCCTAATGCCATCAAACTATGTAGGGGCAGAACCCATTTGTATTGCTGGAGTGACAGGGGGATCCCAAGAGCTAACTGTATTGGAGGCTGAAGTGAGCCTAACTGGGAATGAGTGGCAAAAGCACCCCATTGTGACTGGCCCAGAGGCTCCGTGCATCCTTGGCATAGACTACCTCAGGAGAGGGTATTTCAAGGACCCAAAAGGGTACAGGTGGGCTTTCGGTATAGCTGCCTTGGAGACGGAGGAAATTAAACAGCTGTCTACTTTGCCCGGTCTTTCGAAGGACCCTTCTGTTGTGGGGTTGCTGAAGGTCAAAGAACAACAGGTGCCAATTGCCACCACAACAGTGCACCGGCGGCAATACCGCACCAACCGAGACTCCCTGATTCCCATCCGTGAGCTCATTCGGCGACTGGAGAGCCAAGGAGTGATCAGTAAGACCCATTCATCCTTTAACAGTCCCATATGGCCAGTGCGGAAGTCTAATGTGGAGTGGAGACTAACAGTAGACTATCGTGGCCTGAACGAAGTCACTCCGCCACTGAGTGCTGCCGTGCCGGACATGCTAGAACTTCAATACGAACTGGAGTCAAAGGCAGCCAAGTGGTATGCCACAATTGATATCACTAATGCATTCTTCTCAATCCCGTTGGCAGCAGAGTGCAGGCCACAGTTTGCTTTCACTTGGAGGGGTGTCCAGTACACCTGGAATCGACTGCCCCAGGGGTGGAAACACAGCCCTACCATTTGCCATGGACTGATCCATACTGCACTGGAACAGGGTGGAGCTCCGGAACACCTTCAGTACATTGATGACATCATCGTGTGGGGCAACACAGCAGAAGATGTTTTCGAGAAAGGGAAGAAAATAGTCCAAATCCTTCTGAAGGCTGGTTTTGCCATAAAACAAAGTAAAGTGAAGGGACCTGCACAGGAGATTCAGTTTTTGGGAATAAAATGGCAAGATGGACGTCGGCAGATCCCAATGGATGTGATCAACAAAATAACCACCATGTCTCCACCAACTAGCAAAAAGGAAACACAAGCTTTTTTAGGCATTGTGGGTTTTTGGAGAATGCATATTCCAAATTACAGTCTGATTGTAAGCCCTCTCTATCAAGTGACCCGGAAGAAGAATGATTTCAAATGGGGCCCTGAGCAACGACAGGCCTTTGAACAGATAAAGCAGGAGATAGTTCATGCAGTAGCCCTTGGGCCAGTCCGAGCAGGACAAGACGTAAAAAACGTGCTCTACACTGCAGCCGGGGAGAATGGCCCTACCTGGAGCCTCTGGCAGAAAGCACCAGGGGAGACCCGAGGTCGGCCCCTAGGGTTCTGGAGTCGGGGATACAGAGGGTCCGAAGCACGCTACACTCCAACTGAAAAAGAGATATTGGCAGCATATGAAGGGGTTTGAGCTGCTTCAGAAGTGGTTGGTACTGAAGCACAGCTCCTCCTGGCACCTCGACTGCCGGTGCTGGGCTGGATGTTCAAAGGGAGGGTCCCCTCTACACATCACGCAACTGATGCTACATGGAGTAAGTGGGTCGCACTGATCAGCCAACGGGCTCGAATAGGAAACCCCAGCCGCCCAGGAATCTTGGAAGTGATCATGGACTGGCCAGAAGGCAAAGATTTTGGAATGTCACCAGAGGAGGAGGTGACACGTGCTGAAGAAGCCCCACTGTATAATAAACTGCCAGAAAATGAGAAGCAATATGCCCTGTTCACTGATGGGTCTTGTCGTCTGGTGGGAAAGCATCGGAGATGGAAGGCTGCTGTATGGAGTCCTATACGGCAAGTCGCAGAAACTGCTGAAGGAGAAGGTGAATCAAGTCAGTTTGCAGAAGTAAAGGCCATCCAGCTGGCTTTAGACATTGCTGAACGAGAAAAATGGCCAGTGCTCTATCTTTATACTGACTCATGGATGGTGGCAAATGCCCTGTGGGGGTGGTTACAGCAGTGGAAGCAGAACAACTGGCAGCGCAGAGGCAAACCCATCTGGGCTGCTGCATTGTGGCAAGTTATTGCTGCCCGGGTGGAGAACCTGGTTGTGAAGGTACGTCATGTGGATGCTCATGTCCCCAAGAGTCGGGCCACTGAAGAACATCAGAACAACCAACAGGTGGATCAGGCTGCTAAGATTGAAGTGGCTTAAGTAGATCTAGACTGGCAACATAAAGGTGAACTATTTATAGCTCGGTGGGCCCACGACACCTCAGGCCATCAAGGAAGAGATGCAACATACAGATGGGCTCGCGACCGAGGGGTGGTCTTGACCATGGACACTATTGCACAGGTCATCCATGAATGTGAAACATGCGCTGCAATCAAGCAAGCCAAGCAGGTAAAACCTCTGTGGTATGGAGGACGATGGCTGAAGTATAAATATGGGGAGGCCTGGCAGATTGATTATATCACACTGCCACAAACCCGCCAAGGCAAACGCCATGTGCTTACAATGGTGGAAGCAACCACCGGATGGCTGGAAACATATCCCGTGCCCCATGCCACCGCCCGGAACACTATCCTGGGCCTTGAAAAACAAGTTTTATGGCAACATGGCACCCCAGAAAGAATTGAGTCAGACAACGGGACTCATTTCCGAAATAACCTCATAGACACCTGGGACAAAGAGCATGGCATTGAGTGGGTGTATCACATCCCCTATCATGCACCAGCCTCTGGGAAAATTGAACGATACAATGGACTGTTAAAGACTACACTGAGAGCAATGGGGGGTGGGACATTCAAACACTGGGATACACATTTAGCAAAAGCCACCTGGTTAGTCAACACTAGGGGATCTGCCAATCGAGCTGGGCCTGCCCAGTCAGAACTCTTACTTACTGTGGAAGGGGGTAAAGTCCCTGTAGTGCATGTAAAAAATATGCTGGGGAAAACCGTCTGGGTTATTCCTGTCTCAGGCAAAGGCAAACCCATTCGTGGGATTGCTTTTGCTCGAGGACCTGGGTGCACTTGGTGGGTAATGCGGGAGGATGGAGGAGTTCGATGTGTGCCTCAAGGGGATTTGATTTTGGGTGAAAATAGCCAATGAACTGAACGGTATGCTGTTAATTGCTATATGATATTGTATGTCATCACTCCTATGGTTGCTATATGCTCTATCGATGGAATCATAGTAAGAATTTCCAAAATTAATGAAGAATGAACTTTGATTGAACCAAGCAACGTGTAGCGGTGGTGGAACAAAGACTGGCTTCAGCATGCAACAATCCAACACCACGCAGACCATCTCTCCGGCCTTGAAAGACTATTACGGTAGATGGAGCCCAAAGTTATGGACTGAATGAACTCAATGGACATGTGTGGACCCTCTACAGATGTTCTACAGGGATGGTCCATAGACTACGGGAATGATAAATGATATCTACGTATGTCATCAAAGGATGGGGAGGCGGGTGGTGGTTACTGAGGTCGTATTGGATAGTATGAGACCTGAGCATGACGTAAATGGTATGGAATAAGGGGTGGATACTGTCATGGTTTTAGCTGGGATAGTTGATTTTCTTCACTGTAGCTAGCATAGTGCTGTGTTTTAGACTTGGTATGTAAATAATGTTGATAACACCCTGGTGTTTTAGTTGCTGCTGGGTAGTGTTTACACTAGTCAAGGACTTTCTAGCTTCCCATGCTCTGCCAGGTGCACAAGAAGCCGGGAGGGGAGGGGATACAACCAGGAGAGCTGATTCGAATTGGCCAAAGGGTATTCCATATCATGTGACGTCATGCCCAGTATATTAACTGGGGGAAATTGGCTGGGGGAGGCAGCGATCGCGGCTCGGGGACCGGCAGCGTCGGTCGGTGGGTGGTGAGCGGTTGCAGCACTTGTTGTTCAGTTTTGGTTTTGTTTTTTTTTCTCTCCCTCTCCTCCTAGTGTTTCATCTCTCTCTCGCTCATTATTTTCCTTTTCATTATATTAGTATTATTGCTGTTTGATTCTAATTATTAAACTGTTCTTGTCTCAACCCACGAGTTTTCTTACTTTGGCCCTTCCGATTCTCTCCCCCATCCCAGAAGGGTGGGGGAGTGAGCGAGCGGCTGTGTGGTGCTTAGTTGCCGACTGGGGCTAAACCAGGACAGGTAGCTCCTTCTTTTAACTCATCTGTAGTTTTGCCTCATTAAAGACTGAATGAAGACATAATATTTTGTTCAGGGATAATACTGATTGGTGAATATTCTTAAAGAATGAGTCTTCATTTGACTGCAGATCTACTTATCCATATAAATTTACCACTCAGTGCAAGATTTCTCTTCCTTTGAGCGAAGCTGAGTGTGAGTGATCTCTCAAGTCAAATACCTGGGTTTCGCAGCAAATCTAGGGAAAAATAATTTATAAAGTAATCAGCAGCTGTTTAAAATCTCATCAGTGAAAAGGAAAGCCTGTCTTTGTACCATACATTGAAAAACAGTAATTATACATTGAATCAAGGATTTTAGAATTCTTCAGATTTCCTTAACCCAGATTGATTGATTTTTAAGAGTTATTTTTTTTTTAGCCATTGGGAAAGTGTGCTTCCAATTGAGTAAAAAGTTGAGTAAGCCCATGATTCATGAATAACGATCAAGTTTAATCTCTTTCTTTCATCCCCATCCTTCTGCTCCTTGAGGTATGAAAAGTTAGGAGAATTTGAGGGCCTTCTAGATATCAATGTTGAAGGGAATCAGATGGCCAACTTGATATGGCTAAAGAAATAGGCAGTTCTCTCCCAATACATGTTTATCTTGATAAATTTGCAAAAGAGATAGATAGCTAGATAGATACATAGTTACATGATAGGTAGATTTACTAAAATGCCTGAGGAACAATAAACAAGTTGGCACAGATAGACAATTCAGCACATAATAAACAATTCAGAACAGATATTTGTTGGTTTATAATATCTTTGTTGAAAGAGTCTATCAAACTTGGGATAACCAGAACGGATTCAGGACTCCTTTGAGTAACTTTTTTGTTTATTCTTTGAACTCTATATGAAAGCTTGGAATTACTGCTTTTGTACTATAGCACTCTGGAACGTTTACTTGTCATCAGATCCTGCTACAGAACCTCCCAGATCCCATCTCTGCACCAAGATAAACTGGGATGTGTACCCTTATCCCCTTCCTGCTTTGTATCAAAGAAGATACAAAAAAGCACCCCGTTTGTGTGCGCTGACCAAAGCTTTCTGTCATAATCAATGGGTCCAAAGCATCTACTTCAAGGAACATGAAAAGATATTTCTAGATGCAAGACAGAAGAAAGCCCTCTTCTGCTCTGAGCATCTCAACTCATTAGTCACCTTTATGTTGGCCTCAGTTTCTTTGGTGCTCGCACCCAGGCATTTTGCACAGTTAGAAACATCTCAGTCTAGGAAACAGGCACTTATTTCCTGACTTCATTCTGCTAAAATGCAAACCTCACTTAAGTCTCCAAGAGGATTTAGAAATAGCAGATGGACTCAGAAAACAGCTTATTGTATTAAATGGCATTACCTTTGTTCAGAAATATGGGCAGCAGCATCAGTATTGATTTGTACAACATTTAGGGATACAATGTATATGGACTATTCTAAGAGAAGGTCCTACGAAGCAGGCTATTCCAGAGTTGCAAGACTGAGGTGGAGAGGAACATTAAGAAGACAGGCAAGAATAGTTTCTTCTCTTCAGCTGAAGTTCTGCCTAGGGCAATTCTTCCACTTTCCTGGATAGGTGCTCCTAACAACTAGAGTACAATGCAAAACATACACAGCACCCTCAGCAGCAGTCCTTTTTAAAATATTAAGCTGTGTGAAGTTAGCTCAGCTTCATTATCAACACCCTAGGTGTTGATAATACAGAAATTCTTTCCCACTGGTTGTCTCCAAATATTGCCTTACTCAGCATCCAGGTACACTGAACTGTTCTGCAGACTTGACCGACCTTTCCGTTGAGTCAATGCAATGAAGTAAATAACTCGAGAACTGGATGATCTTTGATAGCAAAAGGTGCCTATCTCTTTCCAAAGATCCTGCCACAGTTGGGCACCCACTTTTTAGGCACTGTGATGCTGACTTTTGTGTAGAAATCTTCCCTGTGAGGGTAGGTATTGGAAATGAAATTCTGCTCCAGAGAAGGTAGGTAGCTATTGACAGGTATCCACAGAGCTGGGTGTTCAGCTGACTTAGGATTCAGTTGCTTGGACAGAGACATGTAGTGCCATTTTAAACAACCTATGACATCTTGCCTGGTAGCCATCTGCTCCTCCTACAGGACACATGGTACCTGTCTGCTTCTGCTACAGGATGTGTGTCTCCTTTGGGATTATGTTATAGCTTTCATTTACATACAGAAACTCTAGAGAACTCTTTCAAATGGCACTAGACATCCGAACTATGTCTGCTTTAGGTGAGTAGCAACACTCAGCAGGCATCATTGGCTTCACTAATTGACTATAGTGGGAATTTAAACACCAATTCACAACTGTATGTACAAATATGAAATTAGATATTAATTTTAAACCAGATTCAAACCTAATGGACTACAGTACTCCGAAGCCAGCTCAAGGCAGGACACGAGAGAGGAGAGAGCGAGCTCATTTCAGTTTTCTGAAGGTAGGTGTGTACCGACTGCCATGTGGGACACCCTAGGGTTTCCAAGACTTCCACACAGGGCTAGCAGACAGATGTCTGTGACCTACAGGAGGCCCATTCCTTTTTTTGGAAGACCAGATGGCCAGGTCAGATGCCCTAGGCCAGATTACACAGAACTACATGCCTAGGTTTAGACAACCGAATCACATTCAGAGAGTCTATAAAGACGACTACAGGGCCAGCTGAACTTGGGAATAACCAGAGCAGAAAATACAAAACGGGTGAAATTCACAATAAAGCTAATGATACGAAAAGTGCATTAAGTTTGTATTGAAAGCATGGGGGTTCAGACTGGAAATGCAGCTTCCATATAAGCCTGTTAGTACTTGATACAAAGACTGCTTTTTTAACTTAGCATGCTGTTTGTACTTATTTCTAAGTCTTGTGTTTCAGAGTCAAATTTAAGTGCTCTCACCTACTCCACAATATATGGGATAATGGACTTATTACCTAGTTAGTTAAGAACAGTTAAGTTTAACATAAACTGCTTTCAACTTTGATAGTGTGTTAACATAGTAACATAGAGCATTATGCCTATTTGCCTGTAAATTATGAAAAATACCAATTATGAAAGCTGGAGATTTGCTGTATCTTCTTGAGTAGAATATTTTTAAAGTTGCCAACCTCAGTTTGATTAGAAAAGGCATATGCAGAAATATTCTTTCATAGTCTTTGGGAATTTTTAATCCTGTGTTGAAAACATTGATCTTGAAATTCTGCTGGGATTATTGGATGATGGAGGTCCTGGAACATGTAATTCAAGAGATTATTTCTCCTATGGATAAGACAGTCAGAATATTTTGTTTACTTTTAATAAACTGTTTTGGGAAAAAATGTATTTACACTGTTACTGGCATATATCCAACAACAAAAAGCATGGATTACTTAATATTTCACTAGTGGATTGTTTCTTTTTGGCTCACTTGAGACCACCATCACAAATCTGCTAAACCCTCATATTTGTGTAAAAGCATCTTCTTTTAGAAATGAAAACTTAAACCAGTGCATATTCAAGAAACTCATTGTTTCTCAAGCATAGAAGTGACTTTTAATAGCCTTTGTCCTTCATAGTAATTATCTAGTCTTGTCTGTTAGATTACAATTCAGAAGAACCTTAGTTTTGCCATTACAAACTTCTCATGTAATTAGTCCGTCCTAGAAACTAAAGATTTATATTTTCAAAAAAAAACAGTCTTCATATGTGACCAAGTGTATTCCCCACATATTCTATATATTAAAAATTAAACTAGTGAACCGGCAACTTTAGAAAGAAACAGTGTTCACATAAAAAGGTTTAGCTAAGAATAAATATTTTTCCAATAACAATAACAAAAAAAACCTAGTCACCTTAATAGGTGTCCTGGAGAAAATTAAATGAGTCATCATGATTTATTACAAATTGAAAAAGGAAATTCACTATCTGAAGCCAAAATAGGAAGTAAAACACATGAAAACAAAATGACGCACCTACTGTGATAAAGCATTTTAAAACATGAAATTCTTATTAATACTATTAACGGTTAACAATGGCTGAAAATGTGTACAAGCTATTTGAATGTAGCTTGTTGGTATCATTCCCTTAATAACATTAAATTTCTCTTTAGTAGGAAGAAGGTCTGTATTACAGAATAATTTTTTTGTCATGTGATTCTTAAAAGATAAGTACTATCTCTTTGCAGAAAACCATTATTTTCTTCTCTTATAGAAGCTTTCTTTGTTAAAGAATCTCTCCACATGCTGAATTCACTAAATTTATCTAGCTGTCACCATGACTTCCCATAAATCTACCTGTTCTGAAGTTTCCCTGCAGTGTACAGCAGCATAAGCATTATTTTTGGGACTTCGTAAATGAAAAGTCTGACGAAGAACAGTGCCATTTTCAATGCCGTGTTAGGGTCTAATCTGCAACACACCAGAAATATTCCCACTGACATAACCAGGCATTGTTTTGGGCCTCAAAGGAATCTCACTAGCAGTATCCTTGCTACCAATAGACGAAGAAGTAAGTGAAACAAGCCTGATTTTCCAAAATGGGTTTGTATTTTTTTAGAATACAAGTAAAATCTTTGTTAGGTTTTACTTCAGATGAACCAGTTTGCCACACTCTGGAAGAAATAGTACAATGACTCTAACATCAGGAGAATTGAAATGAGCTTGTGAATTATCAGTGAGTATGTGTGCTGTATTTGTTTTTAAACCTTCAATCCTTAAAATTCTTAAATCCTTAAATCCTCAAATCCTCAGACATCAGTTTGCATCTTCAATATTTTATACTGAAGGAATTATTTATTTGAATCTCCTGTCTTAAAGTATACTCACTCTGTCTCCTGTGAAATATACCTCTAAACTGCCTTGATTTCTACTGTCAAAGTTCAAAATTAGAAGCAATACCACTTGTATTTCAGCCCTTCATAAGCTTATTTTCCATGGTGACATCTCCTCAGAAACTGACATTTCCTGACATTATTTATTGCTTGTTTGCAGTGGAATTTCTGTACTGACAGTAATGATAGCACATTACTTTCCTTTGGCTAACAAGAAATTTGCATTTTATTCTAGTTGATCAGCCTTGGAAAATAAGTACAAACTCATGCTACATTTTTGTTATATGGAGAGTGATATGAATCAATTTCTATGCAGATGTTAATTCTTGCATATGAAAGTATTTGCATTTGTTTTTCAAAGCTATTTTGGAAACGTGATTCAAAATAGAAAGATTCAGAGAAGAAATTTTCACACTGGGTAAAATCTTAGCAGCATGGAAGTCAGTGGGAGTTCTGCTTCAGTGGGGCTAGGATTAAATTCTATTAGAATATAATATAATAAAATATTCCTCCCATCCTTTTCCATAAAGCTGACTGAAAAGGAAACAACAGCCACGTGGCCTTAGCCTGCAAACCAATAGTATATTTACAATCAATACCAATATGTATAGTAAGTTAGCAATGTTAATTTAATAAAACCATAGTTTATCCATGAGTTTTCTATGCAAGTTGTTTCCTATCCTGGATGAACTTTTCCCGTTACATAGTGCAGTAATCATTTGGTTAAGAACCATATGATTTCACGGCCTCTTTTTTGAAAAGCTTGGGACCACACTAAGCAAGAAAGGTAGACAGTAGGGGGAAAGATGCAATATCTCCATTTTATGGAGGAAAATTTGGGACCTAGAGAGTAAGTTGCTTGCTGATGTTTGCAGAATTTGTGGCAGGCCTGGGAACTGAATACAGAGCGCTGGTGTTGTTGCTTGGAGGTTAGTGTCTTCTCATCCTCCTGCACACAGGCACAACTCTTGGTTCCACTTGGTCCAGTCTTCTGAACTGACCATGGCTTCTTAAAACTGAGGAAATAATCCAAAGGTATCTTAGTTACAAAAAACCTATTTGATCTTTAGTAAAGCCCAACAGAAAAGAGCAACGAAGCTGGTGAAGGGTCTGGAGAACAAGTGTTATGAGGAGCAGCTGAGGGAGCTGAGGTTGTTTAGCCTGGAGAAAAGGAGGCTGAGGGGAGACCTTATCGCTCTCTACAGCTACCTGAAAGGTGGTTGCAGTGAGGTGGGTGTTGGGTCTCTTCTCCCAAGGAACAAGCGATAGCACAAGAAGAAACAGCCTCAAGTTGTGCCAGGGGGAGGGGGGATGTGTGTGTTAGATTGGATATTAGGAAAAATTTCTTCACTGAAAGGGTCATCAAGCATTGGAACAAGCTGCCCAGGGAAGTGATTGAGTCACCATCCCTGGAGGTGTTTAAAAAACGGGTAGATGTGGCACTTAGGGACATGGTTTAGTGATGGACTTGGCAGTGTTAGGTTAATGGTTGGACTCAATGATCTTAAAGGTCTTTTCCAACCTAAAAGCTTCTATGATTCTATAAAAATAGGAAAGTAAACTTAATATTATTTTATATTCTTATATCAGACTAAAACTTTCCTTCTGAATTAGAAAAAACTTGAGAAACTTGCAACAAAAACCTAGAAAATTATAACTGATAAATATTACTGTGAGTAAGAAAAGAGACTAACAGTGTTTTTTCCTCAAGATTTTACTTCAGCTACAAAACCCAGACCCTGTCATTGCCCTATGGGGCACTGTTTGATCTTTTACACTCATTGCTTATTAATGGGGTCTAAAGACAGTTTTTCCTTGCCCCTACGTTCCCTGAAATGCAGAATAGTGTTCTTTAGCTGTTGGAAAAAACTGACTTACAAGGGCCAAGTTTTATATTAAATTTACAGTTCATTTTTAAGCCTTAACACTTGTTGACTCCAGTAGACATCAGGGGTACTCAGCGCTTTGTATTACTGACTCCACAGATATCACCTTACATGAATACTTTGTGTAATATGCATAATCTAAGTGAACCCACTTCAACCAAAAGAAATGAAGGAAAACATTCCTGAGAAAACAGGTTTTGACAGCAGTGATTTTTTTCCATCTGTGTAAATTTTAATGGAATAGGAGATGGAGGTGGGATTTTTCATCTGTTTTATTTATGAAATAGGCTCAGCTATTCCTTTTTTCCAACTCAGAAACACAACTCTTATTTCTGCAAATCTTACAAAATATCACTTTTCCGTATAGCTGTATGGGTAGCATCAGTGCTTCTGGAGCAAGTCACTTAAGTGCTACTCCACATGATCAAACATTGCAAGTAAGACATGTTTTTATGAAAAATATTGCTTTAATTGCTGTTTAGTACACTATTTCTACACAAGTGGATAAAGAAATCTTTCCCTTTTTTTGTAAGCATAAATAAGGTTTATGTTTTCATGTGTGGATTGCTGAGAATACCAAAGTTTGAGCAATCACAGGACTGACTGAGGCTAAGAAAAATATGAAAGATGTGGGAGAAATTTCATTCTAAAAGGCCATTCATAAAGGCTATTCATAAAGAAGAGGTAAATGAGTGATTTTATCTAAACTTTTGAGTATCTTATCACTGAAAGCACTTAATATGTCCAAAACTGCTCTAAAAATATTTCTAAACAATAATGATAGAAATTTCTCAGACGAAGAATCATGTATTTTTTTTCATTTGTCTGTTGTTTGTAGATTAGCTTCAATGTGTGTCTGTTCTCTTTTCTGAGCCTTGAACATCTCTGTTCACTGTGCAAGAATATTTGTTTTTACCCATTTTTATCATGCCTGTTGCAGCTTTGAGTAGGAGGTGTAGTCTATTTTTCATGGTTTGTTTTGAAATGCACATCTTGTTTTTGTGTCATCTTTGAAATTCCCATGCCCGCTTATCTCTAGATGAAAGAAAGCTCTTCATTTGTGCAATAAGATATGATATAGAGTGTATTCGGGGATGATAATTGCACATTTTGTAAAGTCTTCAAAGACAGAAGACTGAAGGTCAACAAACTAATACTTCAGTAAAGAGTGGTGGATATCCTGGCTGCTCCAAAGTGATTAAAACAATTCTCTCAAATCTTGAATAGATGTTTCTTTCTTTCATGAACTGAACTGATATGGTAAAAATTGTATCCAGTTTGTCTGATGAGTTCCCACATCTGGGAATTTCTTAATATCCAAAGTGAATGTTGTTTTCTGAAGTGTAAGATGTCTTTCTCAGAAATACCCAGTGGGACATGTCTGGAATGAACTACATTCCCCCAACCTGTCACTGCTAGGAATGACAAATCAGCATACCAGAAAACATTTGCCTGAAACTCTAGTATTTGACAGGGTCCTGAGAGTCTAGACATGTTCTCTGGAGGCACTAGCTTTTCTTCATAGGTCTTTCTCATGGCCATATACTGTAGAAACACAAGAGTCCTTGGCCCAGAGAGATTCTAACGGAAATTTAGGGGTAAATCACAACTACTTTGCTTTGAAATAGGCAAAAATTTGTCAAATCTGAGATATCTCCAGTTAAACACCTCAGACTCAACAAATTGCTCTTTCATTAACAAAACCATTTTGCTTTTTCTGGCTTATTTTTCTAACTGCCATACTCCAGATCTAATCATCACCCCTTTGTGAGACTTTTTATTCTGTGATCTTCTTTGTCCTGGAGACTGCAGCTGCTGACTCCACCTGTACTAATGCAAATCACAAGTGCAGCTGAAGAAATCTTTAGAAGATGTGATTTATTCTGCTTCATTTTACCCTTTTTAAAAAGAGGCTTAAATTGCACTAACACCAATTTTAGACTGCACTCTACCTATCTTGATCCATGCATGCTATAAAACAACACAGTTACATGGACAGTGGGAACCCAGTACTGAAATCAGTGACAAAAATCCTAACCCCAAATCAAGGCACTGGAAAGCCAGGCTGATTAAAGTTGCAAAGGTGTACATTTAAGCTCAGAGCTGAAAGCTGAAGTCTGAGCAGATTCTGAGTGTAGGAAAATACTGATGTCTGAGTTGGCAAAGCATAAGGAATTGAACACAAAATCTTTGTAATCAGAAATTTCAGGGAAATTTAATGTCAGCTAGTGCTGTTAGGCCTGCCTGAACTGCCCAAATCAGCCCAGGTGTAAACAGCTGCAGCTGTCACTGAAGTTAACAGGAATTGCATCCACTTACAGGAGTGGATTGTGTTCCCAAAGATAAAGAAATATAACTCCCCTGTGCCCTGTTTGTTTGTTTGTTTGTTTTTTTCTCTGAGCTGAAAGAGCAATAAAATAGCCTTCTAAAATAATGGTAAAGATAAAAGCAATGATGTTCAGAGGTAAACAGATGAAAGATGAAAATGTTTGATATAAAAAGACTAGCCGAGCCACACAAATCATTGGAATTCGTATCACAGTACAGTCACTGGTTCTATGAATTAATCAATAATCCAGCAGAGAAAAATCTACAAACTTTAGAAGAACTACATTATGAGAAACCCAGTGTTTTAGTTGACCACTGGCTCTTTGGTTTCTAAACACTAAATGCATCCAAGGGGCCACTTAGATTGTGTCTCCATTTACCTCAGTGCCCTTATTTGATGTTTCACTCTTGATGCAGATGAGACTTTTTTTTTAATAGTTAGCCAAAAAGTCATAAGTATACACCAAAGGCAGAAAGAGCCTTTAATTTTAGAGTCACTATTAGCTTTCAGTTTATATTTCTAAATCAAGTGGTTAGATATGTCAATGCTTCAATGCTACCTCTTTCCCTAGTTTAACAGTATAGAGCTCCAGGATGCTGCTTGATTCTAGCTGAGGGACACGTGAGAAATGGCATTTATGACTAATGCACTGAAGATTTCCATTCTATGTGCAGACAGTACAAATGGTATGCACATATCCCTGTTTTATTGCTATTAAGAGTACTAAGAGGGGTTTTTTGCTTGTTTGTTTGTTTAATGCCAAATGTCCCTCTCAGAAAGATGCAGCAGAAAATCTGTTCCCCTAAACTCTCTATTCCTGATACTTATCATGGGTAGGGACAAACTCCATACTACCCTAAACTGAATGAGTCAGGCTCAAATTCATCCCACCTAATATTGGAAATTTAACTGATGTGTCTAAATTAAGAGAGCAGTTGCCTTACACTTCTTCCATAGTCAATGGAGAGGAAGAGAAAGTGCTTGGGATGAACAGTACTGCTCTCTCTCTTTTGAATGAAATAAGATGGTAAAATGGCTAGGCTCCTAACTTACATATGCCTAGAATAAATGATGAATGCTAAGGACTCATTGATTAATGGTGAGATTAATGTTGGATAAAAGACTGGCCTTCCAAATGAAAATGGAATTAGGATTAGATCATAAAACATTTTTGCTTGTTTTAGGGTAAAGAAAGGGTGTGAGGAACTATATTCCCCTCTGTTAAGATATCATTCATTTGGAGTTCTATAGTTAACACATCATTTGTAGGCATCATGCTGCACCTGTTACTAAGACCACACTAACATTTACAAGGCAAGACATTTTAAAAAACTTGACTGTCCATCATTTGGTCCACTTATGTTTTATTATCTTTGCTTTCTGAACCAATACTTGTTAGTTATTACCTGTCATAAATGGCTTTCAGATTATACACTGGATTCCTCCCTCCCTTTTAAAACTTCTACCTATAGCTTCACTGGCACAATTAGCTTTTAAAGCTAATTTAATTCATCCTTTGATTTTTTTCCAGTACAAGAGCCAACTTACTGTGAGTAATTTGACATCCATAAACATATTTAATTAACGTGACTTTAAAGTTTAGTGTTTTAGAAAGTGAAGTTTTTTTGAAATACAGAGTATGAATTTAGAATGATCAAGAACTACTACGCCATCTCCTTCAGGGAACTTCTGGTAGCGTAGAAGTTTCACATGCAATGCATTAGGAGATGAAAACAAATTTGAATACATTACAGCATGTTTATGCACATCTAATATAAACACAAAGTGTAATCTAGATTAGAATATTTCTCATTTAAAATATGTTACTTACTTTGCTAGTGGAGTTCTTAAACTGTTATTTTATTATTATAGTTCTTAAACTATTATTTTATACTTTAACAAGTTTAAATATATTACATTGTCATATTGTTGCTGAGATTCTCCTAGTGGTTCACATTCAATCCTCTCCTTTCAAGAAAATAAAATACATAAAAGTAAAATTAAATTATATTTATAAGCTTTTAAACAGTCATTCTTGTTTGCCTGTTCTACGACATTGAAGTGATTTGATTTTAGGAGAACGCACATGCACATGTTCCCTGTTTGCTTGTGTGTGTATATGTATACACATAAATATATAAATGTATGTATGCTTACATTTATATCTGAAATAAATATTCATTAGTTAACATGATTTGCACTTTGACCCTACCATACTCATCATGTTGATGAATCTTTTCATTGCAGAGTCCACTGAGCTTACATGGCAAGAGGAAGATCACAAGATTAGAATCATAATATACAAATGTCTTAGCTCAGAAAAAGCATGTTCAATTGATAAGTGAAAGTCTTTAAAAATAGAACCTGAAGATATATTCTCATTGTTAAATCAATATTAGAATTCTGTTTTAAACCTATGAATGCATTTACCTTTTCTGACAGTTATTTTATTCTCTTTCTAGTATATCTCAACTGTTATGAAGTGTAAAAATGTCTTCCTCCTCTTTACTACTTTTCCCAAATCTGATGAGAAATCTTTTCAGTCTCCATAAATCAAAGTCCTTGTTGAGAATTAGAATACTCTCCTAGTCAAGGGAAATGGGGATTTAGCGCTATTGTTTTATTTATCACTTGGAGGCTTAGATCTCTGTCCTACCAGCTCAGATGTTAAAACAGATTCACAAGACTAACAAAAGTTGTAAGGCACATTATTAAAGAAGCTGTATTATTTTATGGCCACAGACTTCAGAGAAGCTTTACATTAATAATATAGACTGGAAGAGGCTAAAATTTTAACTATATTGGTACAAAAGTTATGCAGTTCTCAGTTGAAACCATACAAGAAACCTTTTACTGTAATTTTTACTAATTACTTAGCATTAAAAAGCACATGTTTTAATGACAGTAATGATGAGCAAAGAGCCATAACCCTCAAGAGGGAAGCCTCTGATTAAGGAATAAGATGACAAACTGCGTAGTAATTCTGATTAAAATATACCTTGGTTGTACACACAAGGAGCTGTTGATGCAGAGAGCCACTAATGTACTCAAGGTGTGCATTAATCAGCCCCTTCACACATTTGATTTAGATTACTACTTTGCATTTTTAAATCAAGATTTTTATGCTTAAATAAGAATCTCACTCAAGTTATAAGTAGACCCAAGAGACCCTTTTGTAAATGTGTAACATTTTGAAAGAATTGTTTGTTTAAATACTTAATGCAATTAACACTATTTGCAAGGACTTTTTTTCTCCTCTTCCTCTGGTTATATGGTTAGATGTCTTCTTTTGTTTTGTTGTCAGGACATGTTTTGTTGTCCAGTCAGCATTTATTTGCACTGTCAATAGCATGTCAAATCAACTTTATACTAGCAAAATTTAGCCAGGTCCTGCTTATTTTGCTCACTGCAGGAAGGTATTAATCAGGCTGGGGGAGCATAACTGGCTATGGACTTGTGACTTTCAGAAATCATAAGAAAGGGAAATTCTGTTCATTACCCATCTCACTGGGGCTATAACAAAGCTCAGCTAATGAATATAAAGTATTCTGACACATCTTACCAACTTACACTTCTTTTGCATGTCATATTTTTAGGACTGCATTTTTAAGTATACTAGCTATTTGTTGCTGTTCCTTAAACCTGGCAGAGGTGTTTGCCATATTTTGTTAAAATGTGTTTTTCTCAGTGTTTTGGGTTTGCATGGCAAGGCTTTGGTAGCGGGGGGCTACAGGGGTGGCTTCTGTGAGAAGCTGCCAGAAGCTTCCCCCACGTCTGATAGAGCCAATGCCAGCCGGCTCCAAGACAGACCCACCGCTGGCCAAGGCTGAGCCCAGCAGCGACGCTGGTAGCGCCTCTCAGACAACATATTTAAGAAGGGGGGGGGGGGGGGGGGGGGGGGCGGAATCCCTGCACAACCGCAGCAATCAGAGGAGAAGAGTGAGAATATGTGAGAGAAACAAGCCTGCAGACACCAAGGTCAGTGAAGAAGGAGGGGGAGGAGGTGCTCCAGGCACTGGAGCAGCGATTCTCCTGCAGCCCGTGATGAAGACCATGGTGAGGCAGGCTGTCCCTCTGCAGCCCATGGAGGTTAATGGTGGAGCAGATATCCACTTACAGCCCATGGAGGATCCCAGGCTGGAGCAGGTGGATGCCCGAAGGAGGCTGTGACCCCATGGAGGGCCTGCATTGGAGCAAGCTCCTGGCAGGACCTGTGGACCTGTGGGGGACCCACGCTGGAGCAGTCTGTTCCTGAAGGACTGCACCCCATGGGAGGGACCCACGCTGGAGCAGTTTGTGAAGAACTGCAGCCCGTGGGAAGGACACACATTGGAGAAGTTCATGGAGGACTGTCTCCCATGGGAGGGACCCCACGCTGGAGCAGGGAAAAAGTGTGAGGAGTCCTCTCTCTGAGAAGGAAGGAGCAGCAGAAACATGTGATGAACTGACCAAAACCACCATCCGCCATCCCCCTGTGCCACACTGGGGAAGGATGTAGAGAAATTGGGAGTGAAGTTGAGCCTGGGAAGAAGGGAGGGGTGGGAGGAAGGCGTTTTAAGATTTGGTTTTATTTCTTATTATCCTGCTCTGATTTGATTGGTAATAAATTAAACTAATTTCCCCAAGTCGAGTCTGTTTTGCCAGTGACAGTAATTGGTGAGTGATCTCTCCCTGCCCTTATCTCAAACCATGAACCTTTTGTTCTATTTTCTCTCCCCTGTCCAGCTGAGGAGGGGAGTGATAGAGCAGCTTTGGTGGGCAGCTGGCACCCAGCCAGGGTCAACCCAACACACTCAGAGTATATATTTTCCATGGGAAATATACCTTCCAGATTGCACAGGCATTATTAAATAATAATTTAGAGAGATGTGTGGGAAGGCAGTATCCCAACCTGCTTGAGATATTGCTCATTTGCTTTGATCATTTGCCTTTGATCATTTGCAAATTTAGGCCCTGTTACTGCTAACACTCATGGGCTTAATTCTCCTTTAGATAAAGGTTTGTAGCAGTAAGGTCTTGAAGTTTTTTCTCTTTCCATCAAAGACTGAAGGCTCTGATGTTCTTGGATGAGAAGTGCTAGATAAATACAAATGATACAGGGCTTTTTCCCTATGAATTGCACCAGAAATTTCCTTTCCTCCATTCCTCCTCTTCCTTCCTCTCAACACTGTTAGGCAGTATGCCCAAGCTGCTTCCTACCACCATGTACAGTCTGAGTATATACCTCTCTTGCAATCTGATATAATTGTATGTGACCATTCACATAATCCAAAATGTAAGTCTCACAAGTCTGGAATTAGGAAAGACATGTAGGAGGAAGTTTCTGAGTGGCAGTTTGGCATTTTCCATAAATTAACACCCAGACAGGCACTTTCATTGTGCTGAAGCTCTCAGTAAAACCATAGATTCTTGTCTAATAGAAATAAACAAGAGATTATAATCCCCTACACACCTGAGAAGAAGCTATAACAGCCACATAGCATCCCAAATTCTCAGTAGATTGTACCTTCCTAGTAGAGTCATGCATTACCCAGGCTTTACCAGCTGAAGAATTTGCACATCGAGAATAAAAATTAATGTCTCTCTGTAAGAAAAAAAAAAAAAAAGAAGAATAAATCATAAAACTTTATGACTAGTGTGTTCTCTTTTCAAGGTCATAAGGTGCAATTACCAAAAGAGCATGTTGCTTATTTTACAGGAAATAGCCCAGGAAGAATTTGAGACATCCCGATCTGATATTCTGTCCTAGGGTCATAAAAGAACATTAGGAGCATGTGTGCTAACACAAAGCCTGTGCAGAATGAGGGCAGTATGCACATCCTTTCGGGTTCATGAGAGATCATGCTGAGGCTTTAAGTCAATTCACTGCGTTTATTTTTGCCTAATTCAGAGGGATACACCCTTGCAGACTTAAAGTTGAGAAACTACATGAAATGTATCACTTCTGTTCCCACTCTACCAGCTGAACAGACACTAGAGTAAGAAAGCGATTCGTACTTCCTTGCCCTCCTAAGGAGAAGCAAACTAAAACCAGCTTCAGAAACTGCACATGCTTCTGACACTTCCTGGCAATTCTTTGAAGCTTTACAGTTAGAAGTTTAAATATATTTTCTCTTCTGAGTTGCTGTTTGAAAGACACCCACCATGAGGGAAGTCTGACTGGAAAGCAGGTAGTGACTTCTCTTGTTCAAAGTGATCTCTGCAGGCCTGTACCCGGAGAGTCCTATTGCAGGTAGGAGGGTTGTCTGCTGGCATAACATTTGGTACTAGCAACAAAAACACCTGTATTCTCTTTCTTCTTCTACCTGGCATTGCTCTTGGCTTCATTATGGGGAAAAAAAATAGTTGGATACAAGAGAAGCATCACAAGGTTCGTTTGCAGCCCACTAGAAGGTCTAGTTATGGATAATGTTAGAGGTCTTCTAAAGATAACCAGTAGGTAAGCAAACAGAGTGGATGTACCTCTGATGTACCATGAGGAAGAGAGTGCACATCTGTGCCACCACATTTTGGATCAGGATGGAACAGAATAAAGGAAAGAGGCCTTCCTCCTCCTTCTTCTCCTTCTATGCTGAGTCCCATGCCAGGGCATTTGAGCACAGATCTGAACATAGAGATCTCCCCACAGAAACCGAGAAGACAGAGAGACCCCTAAAGGGGCTAAAGGGGAGCAAAGGGTTTCTTTCCTTAACCACATCAGAAAATCCAATCTGACATCCCAAGAAAGTGGAAGTAGCAATTAGCTCATAGCATCTAGTCAGAGCTCTGTCAGTTTGCAACCTGTGTTGCTTCAGAAATCAGAAGAATTCAAGTAGTGAAGCAGTTTGCATATTTTGGCAGTAGCATTCAAACCAGTAGGGGTGTTTTGGAAGGAAAAGAATATCAATTGGAAAGATGGTAGTTACATTCATCATCTTAAACAAAATTAGGCTTTTGAAAACCTAGTATTTAAAGATGAAATTCTGAAATGTACATCTCAGATGTCATTTTCGTTTTAACATATGGATGTGAAGGATGTAAATCTGTCAAAGGTATAGACTTAAGTCTCATTTCTTTCAAAAGCAAACACCCTTGAAAAATGCTAGATATTGCACTGAATCAATATGTAAGAAATATTGGTAAGACTGGTATTCAACAACTTTTTTTTATCTAAAGATATGCAAAGAGAAGATGGAAATATGTGGGAATTGTGGTGAAAATAAAGCTAGAGATATGTCACAATAGGTGTGCCATTGGACACCAGAAGAGTCATGCAAGTGGACAGCTAAAAGACTCCTTCTGCCCAATATTAATGAGAAAGGAGAAAACTTATGAGACTGAAAAACACACAAATGTAATGAATGGTTTCTGACAGGCCTTATTTGCACAGCAAGTGACATTTGAGAACATGGGAAAGACTCAGCTTCAGGTGTTAGCCTAAGCTTCAATTCATGTCCATGATAAGAATCATTAAGTGCTATGAAAGTTGACAACATACCTTTAAATAAGACAAGATAACTTAAAAACTTGATAAGCAATTTTAGGATTCTACTGTAAAATGTCAACTCATACAGGTCATGATCAGTAACTCCACTGTATTTAATGTTTTTACAAAATATATCCCATCCTTATACTTTGAATATTAAATTTTGGTGAATGTACAAATGCATGACTTCTGAGATTATCTAAAAAAAAAAAGGAATAAAATTACTTTTGTCTTGAAAATATCTTGTTTATAGTGGATGTTAAATTTATATACATACCCTAAAATTTTATTTTGCTCAGTACCACTTGGAATCTACAAGCCTTTGTTTTGGTTACAGATAGCAAGCTGTTTCTTATGTTTTACTTTGTCTTAGTGTCTTAATCTGTCTTCCTATTACAAAGCACATTATGTCCATATTCCCCTGTACACACCAGATAAGCACTTCGTTTTCTATTTGCAGCCCCAAATTCTCTAAAATTGCATAAACTGAACCAAAACTGATTACTGTAACTAGAAAACTGAATATTGATTTAGAGATAAATATAACTACATTTCCTCTCTAAAATTTTTTGAAAGATTAATTGGCACACTGGAAGGGATCGATATGGTACCTCTTAAAGCAGATAGATAGGATGAAATGTTGTTTGACAAGCTTGTCAGAAGGAGGGTAAAATGGCTGTAAAAGCTTCACTTAAGGCCAGACTATTTGGTTATTCTGTATGTTGATTTTGAAGAGTTCTTCCAGTAGAATTCTTTCAGGAATCAACCTTTGATAGATCATGATTTTAAAGGAAATCCTCTTATTATGGACTTTATTTACCTAGGACTTATCCTTCTATTTTGTAAGTACGTATCTGTGGCTGACTGCATCATGGAAGAGAAAGTCAGTGTTCTGTTCTGTTGATCAGTTTTACTAAAAGGGATTGGTGGGAGTTAATATTTGGTGAGAATGATGATTTGGAGTTCTGTAAGATATTTTGGATGATATTTCCTTTTCTTTCTCAGCTGAAGCAAATTAAGGTCTTCAGAGAAGTGTCACCCACCACTTTGCTGTGACCTAACAGTCTGTACACTTTCAAAATTTACAGTAATTTCAATAAAAAGACCAGTCATAGAAACAGTTAAATGTTCATACAAAACAAAAAAAATCTGGGTGTTCCTGACATGAACAGAGGATTGAAACTTGGGAAATAACCAAGGTAGGGCACTGACAGTTCAGTTCAGAAGTTGTAATACTTACAGAATAGCAGAAACCCCCTTGGCACACATTTTGAGTAGTTTTGGCACTGTTTAGCTGGAGCACTGAATCAGAAATAGCCATGATGGACAAAGCCAAGGAGCATCCTTGCAGGATCTCTGTAAAAATATTCATAAGAATTAATGGTGCTGGAAATAGTTGTCTTGGTGCCCGCTGTTCTCCTCAGGCATCAGAATGCTAACGAAGGGCACCTCGTTGGTTAGTGTATCATGATGTGAGGTAAGCAGAGACCAAATTCCACCTCTTTACAGGATTTCTAAGGTCCTATTGAAGTTTCTTCAGATTCTGAATTGTGTAAAATAAATATGTGTACATTGACAAGGAGAGACATTAATCTCTATTTGCTGGGAAATGGGCCCCTTTACTTGATGAGTAAAGCAGGGTGTGCAGAAAAAAGTGAGCTTGTTCCTTCTGGTTTGTCTGCTGTCTTCTTAACCCCAAGGAAAGTAGGAAGTTGTAGGAGAGAAGGGGTAGGAAACAGCTTTACCAGCTCTCCAACTGCCAGGGAATCTATCACACTAAGAGTATCACCTGCTGGTGAGATGTTTTTCACTCCTCTGTGCCACATGGTTGGTGCAGAGGGAGAGAAGTAGACGAGATAAGTCAGACCACTAAGTGCAAAACTGTAAAATGTTGTTCTTATTTCAAACATGTGCAAAGCATCAGACAATTAGACTTTATTTTAAGGAACTGAAGGAATACTGTGTGAAAGGACTGTGACATTAAATCTGGTGATGATTACACACTGGAAATGTAAATTGCATTTCTTGAGCAATTTTTTTCATTTCATTTCCATTGTAAATACTTCAAACTATGAAGCCCAATTTACTGCAGAGAATGTGTGAAATGACATGCAGTACGCTGTGCAACATCTGTCTGCACACATCACATTTCATTCAGTAGCAGTAAAATAAAGTGGTTTTTTAATTATATTGACTGACCGTAACCTTCCCCTTCTATTTAAAAGCATTTTACTACTGAATGCCCAGCTACAAGTTTGAGGATTTAGTTCACCACTATACTGATGGAAAGTCTTTTCAGTTATACTGTTTATTCAAGCTATATACTCAGATTACAGAGGAGATCACATGTTAATAATTAAAGTACATGCTTCTCTATAAATTTGAGGGTGGGAATATTTTTCAAAAGAGTACATAAAGGTCATCTGCTAAACAATATTTGCTTTTATAGTAGATTGTACAGCCTATTCTTTTCACTGTATTCTGAAAGCATTGGCATGTAACAGAGAGCCTCCTCCTGCACCTAACACAGTGTTAAAATTAGCCCTTACAGATGTGGACCAACAATTATTGCCAAGAAATGGCTCTTTGGAGATCTTTGAGGTGGGTGGCTAAGCTTCCAGTGCACTTCCTAATGCATTGTATCTATATACGAATATACAAATGCAAGGACCATGACTTTGAGCAGCCTTGGCAGGATATGAGATATGCACTTGAAATACAATGGAGACATCACAAAATTTTTCTTGAACATTATGATGATATAGCAACTGCTGTGTTGTTCCATGCAGAAGTAGCTAGATTCTCAAAGACAGTTTCTAACTAATATCTCTGTCCATTTCATGCACCGTTCTCTGTCCAATCAGTGTTTTCTCTGGAGAAGTTCATTAACTATGAATGCTGGTTTGAAGACCCGAATAAGGGGGTGACTGGCTCTTGGCTTTTTAATCTATAGGGATTAAACATCTTTGCACTTTTAAAATCCTCTTGATTCCCATCTCCAACTTCTTATGCCAAAAAACTTTGAAAGACCATTTCTAAATCATAATTTGCTCCAGTTTTCTGATCTATAATGTAATAAAATATGAATAATAATGCCTATCTACTTTATTGCCAAAATTATTTATTGTTTCCAATGTGCTCTGAAAATATGAAATGTTAATTATTGTAATTGAGGTTTTAGTATCAAAAGAAGCTTGAGGAGCAGAAAATTTACTATTTTTTTCTTCCAACTTTAATTTTTGGGCTGTAAATAGATTTTACCATGCTTGATTTGTGCTCTAGCTCTTAAACAGCACTTAGAAAATTTATTCTTAATTCTTTCTAACTTGATACTAAGATACTGAATCAAGCATTCTTACCTCATGCTATTACTTGTTTTCCTCAGTCTTCCATCCCTTAAATTTTCTTGTTTCTCAAAATATACGTAGAATATATCTCAGGTCCGGCAAGGTATTGCTTAAGCCGCAATCCTTTCAATGTGGGAGTCAACCCTTTCAAAACAATAGTGTACATTTGAGTATGCAAACTAAAGAATTAACAGACATAATTTCAAGCCCGCTCTCTGGTTCTACTTAAGCTGTAGATGAGACATGACACTGAATTCAATCAGAAGAAAGTTTGAAGTTTCGTCAATACAAGCCTCAACATCAAATAGCACTTCACTCTTATTTGTTGCTGAATGGTCTAAAACATAATTGCAAAGTACTCTTCTAATTAGTTATCTTTAAAATTTTGCCTTTAGCACATTATATTTGGCAGCTTTGTGAAGTGTAAAAAATGTCACATAAGTAGATAGTGTCTGGGGAAACAGCTACTTTTTTCTAATCCTAAAAAAAACAACAGCTTGTGAGGGTCAATCTTTTAAAGTGTATGCTTCACTGAATGCAATTATTAATCATTTCCCTTCAGGAAAAGTATTAAATTAAGTGTTAAAGTACAGATCTAAACAGTGTTAAGTGCCCAGAGCTACTGAGTTCATAGTTTCAGCTGTATTTCAGTGTGAGATAATTGACCTTCCACAATGCAAATGTAGAGCTGGCACTGACTGATACAAAATGACTCATCCTGTCTCAGTATTTTATCCCTTGCATTTATTTATTTATTTCTGTGTCCATCCTCAGTTGCCATGAAGGTCTCTGTGGGTGTTCTTAGGAGTGGGTCCTTAGCTTTTTCCATTTTCAGTAAGCACACAGTTTGCAGGATGATTTTCTCTAATATGACAGCTTCCTAGTAAAGATAGACGGAAATCAAGGCAAATAATATGGTCAAGGCTTTTTTATGATTTAACAACCCTCTAAGCCAGCTGAATTTACTGAGATATAAAACTATATTTGTAAGCTATGGTTAAGATGATTTTTGTAGGTAAACAAACAAAATCCTCAAACTGTATCAATCAGACTCAAAAAAAATCATAACAAATCTTCAGTGTGCTTATGATACTGAAAAAGGCCTCTGATATTCATCCTAGTGTTTTATTAAAGTGCTTTCTGTAATTACATTTTAATAATCTGATTGATGTCACTAATTACAGATTGTGGCTTTTCCAAAGCAGTACCCAATTCCAGACGCCTTCTCAAAGTATCATGCTGATAACATCTAAACCAGAAAGGATACTGCTGGTTTGCTGATCCGAAGAGGCAGATATGAAAAGCATTTGCAGTTTAAAGGAAGCAAGGCTGGGGCAGTTGGTAGGACCTGGGAACAGCAGTGCTCATTTTTTCTACCTTAAATTTAGTATCTTTGCATGTGTGTATGTATAAATCTGTGTACACAAACACATGTCCATGCTTCTTTCTCTCTCTCTCTCACTGTATACATGCATGTGTTTATTTTTGTCCAACTATCCTGAGAAATGGACCTGCTCTGTTACTATCACAATATGCTATCATGAATTTACATTATTTTGTATCCCTGGCAGCATTTCACAGTAGAAGGAGTGTTGCTGAAGAACAGTGATTTTGAAAAGTGTGATTAGGAAAGAAAGACTGCTCTGGTGGGAAAGATTATGTCCTGTGTGATCAGAGCTTACAGTTTGATTCATTACCCTTTCACAAGACAGTTAACTTTAGACAAGTCACTTATTCTTATCTTGTACTATGGCTGTGATTTCACAAACAAATACTTCATGTGAAGAAATCCTGTTATCCCAAGTTGCAAGAAAATTATAAAAATGTCTTATTTTTTCCATGCATAATTTTGTAGTCATTTGAAAGGTTTCATTCTAAATATTGATGTATATAGATTCTGTATATAGAAATCTCAAATATATCCCAGACAGAATTAAAAATGTGATGCATTTTTTACCATGAAAAAAGCTCTTTGTGATGCTTTGAAAGGTAACAACTGGGAAGGGAGTGAGATATGAACCAGAAACAATTCAGGATCTTTGTTTCTTCAGGTTACAGTTGATATTTCAAAACCATTTTTGATATCTAGGACCCAGCCACATTAGTGAAAACAGAGATTTTTATGTAATTACTTATACAATACAAAAAGTGGTATCTGAAGGGGCTGATCACAATTCTTTATATCATCTGCTGCCACATCTCCTTCCATAAAATAGCCTAGTAGCAGAAGTGCTCAAAGGCAACGTGGGATATTGTCCTGACCCCAGGTCCTAGAGAGAGCAGGGGATTCAACCTGTGTCTTTGATATCAATACTCTGGCTGCAGGGCTGTAGAATCTCCGTCTCTGATGTAATCATATGTTATAGGAGAGTTCCAAAAAATGACCTCCTTCAGGTCAAGGACTTGAACCCATTTTTCTGTATGTAAGGTGGCTGCACTGATAAGTAACACACTTGTGCGTTCTGGGCTGATTTCTGCTCTCAGGTAACATACTCAGTTCTAGATATAAGGAACCGGTCCAATGAAAGCCAAAGCAAACCCAGTGTATCCATGCAGAAAGTTCCAGTTTTGACAACTGGCATTTTCATATGAAGTGGTATTCTGCTGAGCAATAACCGTGAACATGTACAACCATTTTAACATTCCTGGATGTTAAATGTGGATGGCCTCCTCAGAAGAATTACTTTGAAATTATAATGTCCAGGGTGTCTTCTCTAAACTTTTAACTTGCTTTAGTTCCCCAGCTACTGACATAATTTTGAGTTTTCTTTAAGGCTATTACAAGCCTTTGGTAACTTACTGTATATATAATTCAGACATATTCTTATGGGTTTGAACCTTGTTCAGGACACAGTACCAATGTTTTAAGTGAAGGATAACCTTCCTTCAGATTTCCAGATATTTTCAGCTGACTATTTCTGTTAGGGCAAAGTTGGAACCATGCGCCACCTAATATCTGTCGAAGTGTGTTAATCACATAACAAAACTGTCCTATACATTACTAAGTGACCCTATGAAGCAGCAGTAAAACTGTAATCCAGTGTTTCAACACATGCTGAGGATTCCAGAAGTTTATCTTCTTCCATCAATGCTGTGTGTAGCTCGGAGAGGGGAACAGATGTATTTCCATGAATACTAGTTTTAGTTGCAGGTTCACAGCAACTGCTTTCTTCTTGGTTTGGCAAACATTTATTTCATCAGTCATACCGCTTCTTGCTTTACACCTACCCTCATTCTTTTTTTTCTGGGATTTTGCAAAAGACACAGCTCCTGAGGGAAAATGGGAGCACGTTCTGAGTGTTGGAGCACATGGCTGTCCCTGAATACCTTGCTCTGAAGTCTCCACCCCTTGATGGAATGATTAATTGGAAACTGCACAACATGGCCCTCATACCTGGAGTCTCTTCTCCTCGGCTTGTTTTAGCTTCTGGAATGCATCTAATAATATTTTTTTTTCTACTTTGTTTTATATTAAGCCAGCCAAGAGATGTTTATTGTTCTTTGAGAGCATATCAGAATCTGTCTCACCAAAAATACTGAGCTTCTGTCTGTTTAAGTTGCACTTCTAAAAATATAAGTACAAAATTTGTTATAATGTGCATTTAGAGAGCTCTTAGAGAAAGTTAGTCCTTTTTAATTTTGCTCACACACCTCACCTTGAGTTTAGACTCTGTGTCCTTGCCTTGAAAGGCCCTCAAAGTTTTGCCCTAAGCTATCTCTCTAACCTTATTCCCTATTGCATTCTTCTTCTTTATGCCACCAACACCTGTCTCAATGCTTCATTTGTCCCCGGTCACTCTCTCCAGGCTTTTTTCCATGCCTGTACATTCCAGCTTGCAATTCTTTGCCAAGTCACAATCCTACTTTCGTTAAAGTCCATTAGCCAAAATAAAAGAAATAAATTTATTTCACCAGATTTAAAGTGAGTATGCAAAGAAACAAATGAAAAGCCCAGCCAAATCCTGGTCTGAAGTGGTAAGCCAGTGTCCCATTTCCTTGGGTCAAAACCGCTTGCTCAGGAACATGACCAGGCAGATAAAACTGCAGGACTTGGGAGATGATCCTTCTTGCCAAAAGTAGTTGGAGCAGATTTATTTAAAATCTGCTGTGTTGCTTAGTCAGTATCACACCAGTAAGTAATTTTGGTATTCATTTAAGTGTTTTATGTGGCTGTCTTTTTAATATTATTTCCATGACCCATAGATAAAAGTATCAGTGCAGCCTGATAAAATTACTATTCAATGAGAACTGTAATTCTCATCTATCTTTAGCAACGGCTCATTAAAACAGCACTAATTAGGGCTAGATTCTGCCATGAGGAAAGTTGACAAAGCAATATAAAATCCTTGTAGAAAAGAAAGGATTTTTATACGGCCTTAGGGTTATTGTCCCTTAAAAAGAGACTGGCAAAGTTTGGTTCTGATCTGTGCTTCCCCCTCGATCTGGGAAGCAGTTGGCACTGCTCCTTTCACTGGAGTTGCTGGCTCTGTTTCTGGTCCATACAAAGTTGCTCAGTGCTCATCCACCAGGAATTTAAATGTCTTCCAGCAGTACCTGATGTGGCTAACATCTGTCCCATGTGGTCTGGTGTCACATCCTGGTTCTGGAGAAGGTGCAGATGGAGTGTGATGCAGTGCTCTGTTTCAATATGTTTGAGTTCTTCCTAAAATGTAAGCTTAAAAGAAAGAAAAGGAAAAAAAAAAAAAAAAAGTCAAGCAAGCAAAAACATTCTCTACCCACAGCTACACCAGCTGCTGAATTTGAGATTTTTGCTTGAGGTCGGATGTGGTGTCTATTCACTCTTTGCCTCTTTCTACTCACTGGAAAAGACCAGCAGTGGTGACACAGAAAGAGCAGCTGTCTGCCTTCCCCGAATCCCACAGACACAGGTAGGGTGTGTTCCACCCACTGCAAATGCTATCCAGGTACACTGCAGGGCTGACAACCTAGTCTTTATATGTTTGCTTTGTTTATTAATTATTTAATTATAAAAGTATCATAGCATTTAAAAACATGCTTCACTGAAAATCTGTCCTAAATTTTATTCACTCTGAGATGTGAAAGTGGAGGCATAATGCATAACCTTTAAAAGATTAAAAAACTTTCATAGGATTTCACTCAGGAAGACCCTCTCCCTTGCCTCTTAATACTGCGAAGTAGATTAGTGCTACATAAAGAAAGCACTGCACCAGAAGGTTTGTTTCTTAATCCTTTGACAGGCCTCCTAATTTTTTTCTCCAGTGTTCTAGAAAATAGACAGACAAAAAAAAAATCTCAGAAAATATAACAGTTAAACTTGGCGCTGTCAGACAGTACAAGATCAGAGCTATATGTTGTACTCCAGACCTGGAACTGCTGTCAAAGATCTTCTAACCAACCTTCTGCTTAAGAAAACTAAAAGATTCAAGAAGAAAGTTGTTTGGTTTTCTGTTCATTTTTAAAGTTGATTAGTCTAGTGGGCATTAAATCTTTCATTATGAAGTTTCCTTTCAGGATAAAATGTTTGGTTTCAATCTTGCAAAAAACTTTTAGTCTTTAAAAAAAACCCTTCAGTTCACTAGATTTGGATGGCATATTTTATCTTTTAGAGATACACAGGAAAGCCCCCCAGGAATGGTAGTATTGTTTGCCAGTATTCCTTGGGGGATTTACAGGAATGCTCACAGCTATTCCTGCATCAGTTATTTTCATTCCAGATTTAATTTTACTTCTGTGTATGAAGATTTTTTCTTCCTTTCATGCCATCTTCCGTTCTCTCATTCTTCCTTATTTCCTTAGTTCCATTAAATGATCATGAAGAAAACAACAGCTGTGCTGAAAGCAGCAGGAGTGAGGGGGAGGAGTACATTCTTGTCCAGTTTTCTCACTAAAAATGGGAGGGAAGGGAAAAAAGGATGTCAAAGAAAATAATAAACAAGAATTTTGCATTTCAAAACCAACCTGTTTTGTAAAGTCCCACGATTATTGTCTGCACATATACAGAAGAATCTTAATACAAATGATATCACCTTCTGGATTGCATTCAAGGGCATTTAGAAATGCCACAGTTCTTTTAATTTCTCCATAGTGCTAGCAATTTTTTTTATAATCATTCAGTCTGAGTCTTGCCGAAGTCAACTGACAGTGAACAATTTCTCTTCTCGATTAGAGAACAAATGGAAGACTTTTCAGCCTTTGAAATATCCAACCCAAACTAAAGCTTGCTAGCAGAGAAGTGCATGTTCCATAGGAGGGTTAAATGGAACCTGTAGTCCTGACAAAATTAACAAAAACATACAGCTGAAGTTGCAAAGATACTGGGCATGGGGTGTTGATCAAGGTTTAATCATTACATACATTCATGCTTTTAATATTTACATATAGGAGAAAAATGTGTTATTCTATGTTAGAGCTGTTCTTCACTATAGGTGAACACCCTATTTAAATTTCTGCCCATCGCTTCCTGCCCTGTCACTGGGCACCACTCAGAAGAGTCTGCCTCCATATTCTTAACTTCCACCCCTACCAGGTGTTTATACACATGTATAAGATGCCCTTGAGCTTTCTCCTCTTCAGGCTGAACAACACCAGCTCTTTCAACCTCTCCATGTAGCTCACATGCTCCAAGCCCTTCGTCATCTTTGCAGCTCTTTGCTGGATTTACTCCAGTATGTCCATGTCCCTCTTGTACCAGGGAGCCCAGGACTGGACCCAGCACTCCAGATGTGGCCTCTCCAGTGCTGAGGAGAGGGAAAGGGTCACACCCTCAACCTGAAGGCAATGTGATGCTGTTCCTGATGCAGCCCTGGAGAGGCTGTTGGCCTTCCTTGCCACAAGGGCACATTGCTGGCTCATGGTCCACTAGGACCTCCACAAGCTCCTCTGCAAAGCTGCTTCCCAGCCAGTCAGCCTGCAGCCTGTACCACCATTATTCCTTCCCAAGTGTTTGTTCCTCCAGGTTGCTGATATCCCTCTGAATGTCATCATAACCATGCGGTTCATTAGCCACTCCTCTCAGTTTTGTATCGTCTGCAAACTTGCTGAGGGTGCCCTCTGTCCTGTGGTCCAGGTCATCAGTGAAGATGTTAAATCATATTGGCCCCAGTATCAGCCACTGGAGTACACTGTTGGTAACTGGCCTCCATCTGGAATTCATGCTCCTGACCACAACCCTTTGAGCCCAATGGTTTAGCCAGTTTTCAAACCAACTCACCATTCACTTATCTAGTGATACTTCACCAGTTGGTCTAGGAGGATTTTATGGGATACAGTGCTGTGTGTAAGCCTTACTGAAGTCAAGACAAACATGAAACCCATCTCCCTATATGCACCAAGCTAGTCATCTCATTGCAGAAGGCTTTCAGGTCAGTCAGGAATGCTTCACAAATCCATGCTGACAACTCCCAATCACCTTCTTGTCCTTCATATGTTTGGAAATGGTTTCCCAGGTTATTTACTCTATCACCTTTGCAGGGATCAAGGTGAGGCTAACTGACCTGTAGGTCTGCTGATCCTCATTCCTGCCGTTTCTAAAGACAGGAGTGATATTTGCTGTCTTCCAGTGCTCAGAAACCTACAGCATTTGCCATGACTTTTCAAAACAATTATTGCGAGTGGTCCTGCAATGACACTGGGCAGCCCCCTCAGCACTCCTGAGTGCATCCCATTGGGTTCTATGGATTTTACTTTGTTTAAATATTCCCTGATTAAAACCTCCTCCACTGAGGGTAAGTCTTTGCTGCAGACTTCCACTCTGTTCCCAGGGACCCGGGATTCCTGAGGTCTCATCATACCAGTAAAGACTGAGGCAAAGAAGGCCTTGACGTGTTGGCCTTTTCCATGTCCTTTGTCAGCCTGCTCCATCCAGTGGCAGGACTATGTTTTCCCTAGTCTTTCTTTTGCTGCTGGTGTGCCTTGCGATGCCAGCTCAGTTTTTCCCTTTGCATTTCTGTTTTTCTTTACCTAAAAATCCCAAAACAGCAAAAAATATGATATGTATTAAATAAAATATAAAATTCTGTACTGAACCTTGTATCAGCTCTTTTACACATGATCTAATATTACTGCACTGAGTTTACTATGGATAATCACTAATATCTGGTAAAATGTAGTTCTTTGTCCAGCTATAATTTAGCGCTGCATGCACAAACTTCAGATATATGTAGACAGAATGCTGGAATTCCCCAAGTTATATTTAAATTGTTATCCTACACAACCCAAATCTTCTTTATATTAGCTAGTGTGAATAAAAACATTGTTTTACTGTACTGTAAGCACATAATTTGACTTAGTAGCCTCCAGGATCCCAGACACTAAGAGTGTCACATAGCTTCTTAAAACAACAGCTTTACTGACTCAAATATAACATTTTATCTGCTTGGCTGATATAGTTTAAGCAAGCAAATCACACATTTTGGTATCTCCACCATGAATTGTAAGGTTCTTGTCAGAGACATTATGAATTTCATCTCAGTCACAGCTTTCACAGTTGGTACCATGCTCCAGTCTCTGCAATCTACTTCACTCATCCCCATTATTCTTTACTCCATTTATGCATTTCTCATGTTCTGCCTCTGATCATTTACCCATATTTTCTACTCAGTACGGTCTCTTTCTATCTTTTCATCTCCACCTTTTTTCTCTTCTTTTTCTGTGTTGACCCTCATTTTCAGAGATAGCACCATTTGTTAATAGGCAGGGCTCAGCTCAAGTGCACATACTTTCTTTCCCTATAGGAAAGTAGCTAGGGAGATGAACAACATAGGATTTCAACAAAAATGTTTACATTTCCATATATTTAAAGCAGTTTTCTTAGCAAATGTTCTATGTGCACAGTCATCAGTAGCCTGATTTCCAAAAGATCCAGTGATATTTTACTGTTATAGTTCCCTTGAAATCAAGGGAAGGAGGCTGTTGGGTGGCTCTTGTGTATTACCTTTCCTCAGAATCTGCTGTGCTCATATAGAGAGAGTTTTTCAGTGACGTGTAATGGTCTCAATTCAAATGCAATTTCAGCTGGAAATTTGTCCTGACTGAGAGTAGTTTCACTGGCAAATGGGGGTTTTCTGTCTTTTCTGTCCTTTCAGTGCTAAGGTTGTTTACAACACATGCACACCATTTTCTTCATTTTTTTTCAGCGGAGAAAACTTATTTTCTCTGTGGTTTGCTAACCTACTGAAATATTTGAGTCACATTTTACTAAAGTTCAGTGAAGTAGGATATTAGTCTTTTCTCCCCTGTCTTCTTACATACTGTGTTTTGCCTTATACAACTATGTTGATTGGTAGTGTTTTGTGTTATACCCAATTTGCAACTCATTTTGCACAGAAGTTATTTTCTGCACAAAAGACAAGAGATGAAAGATGAAGCTCTGTGTCCAGATTATTTATTCTCAGAAGATAATAGTTTGTTCAGAAGGTTTTCAGGAAATGGGTGGTAGAATAGAAACAATTATGTCATCTTTCCTAGAATGACTGAACTTGCAGCTACAAAGCTAAGAAGTTAGGACTGGCTTGTGAGCTGGTGTATATCATCGTAAATCCTCCTCAGTCAAAGCTATGCTGAAGTAAGGATCATCCTTCTGACTGGGTGGCAGGAGAATAATGAACTGCTACATCAGATTGTGCTATTTTAAAGAGATTTTAAAATATCAGCTGTGTAAAGACTTTCAACAGCATTTGCACTAACCAGTACCTTTCAAAAGTCACTATCAAGGTGATGTGCCAAACCAGACCATAGCAACCCATTTATAAATTAACTTAAATACATAGAATGTGCCAGAACAAAAGAAATTAATATAAGTCAATACATTTTCACCTTGACATAATGCCACAGGAAAAAAATAAAACAAAGTTAATCTTAAAACGAATTCAGCCCAGCCTACCAATTAATCAGTGTAGCATCAAATAGGCTTTTGGCCTCACACAGGGTGTCCTGTGTTTTACCTAATTCTAAAAATAAATGTCCAATCACATACCTTCAATATCCAACAAGTGGATTAAAGGCAGATCCTTGAATTTGGATCTACATTTGAAGGCAGGTCTCAGTCTGGAAGAAAGCCCAAGGTACCTGAATGTCCTTTTTTGTACTCACTTTGCATCTTTCTACTTCCCTGTTGCAGTAACCTCAAATGCTTTCCTCTCCCCTTTCATTAATTGCTTCACTCCCCCCTCCACGGCTGTGTAAAGATTCAGAGGTGGGGACAAAATTTACTGTAAAAGCAAAAACTTACCTTGTTTCTGAGTTCCCCACATTCCCAAACTGGGAACCCATCCTTGTGCCTCAGTATCCCTTCTATCTTACTGCCTGAGTATCCCTTCCATCTTACTGCATACCTTAACTCTCTTAAAGCAAAACCCTAACCCCTATTCTTGTACCTTTCCAGCCTTTCTGGTACACTTTTTGTCACATCCTCTTTGCTCCCTTTCTCCCCTTTCCTTGTGATTACCGAAAACCTCAGAAATCAGCTTGAACTTGTTACTGCCCAGGGTGATAGCTGAGGGAACAGCATGAAGAGGAGGGAGTAAGGCCGGAGACAGGCAGGAGTCGAATAGTGATGCTTAAGCAATCAAACCATAGCCATCCTTCCTATAAAAGCAGCAAGTAGACTGCAAACTGGAAATACGAGGAGCAAGTTCACTGTACATCAGAAGAAATTTTTAAGTGTGAGAAAACTGCATGGATCCATAAAGGTCTACACTTGTCAATGTTGAAACGTGTTCTCCTGAGGTAATGTCTTGCTAATTTTTTTGTAGTCGGGACTGTGTGACTTGCTATGCATTAACTCATTCACTTCCACAGCACCTCACTTTTGAATGTCCAGTAGAAGAGGGTATTTTTACAGGAAATCAAAGTATGAACATTTACTGAAGATCAAGCAGAGATAAACTTTGAACCTGGATGTGCCCTCCCATATGCTGGGTAGGTGTTGTAGTATTTCATCATTAAGATACAGGTGAAGAGTACCACCACATCTTCCTTGCTTGTTTTGCTAGAGTAAAGAAAGATACTTGGTGTAAAAGCCTGATTTCAATATCAACAAAAGAAAAAAGTTAAACACTTCATAAAAATTATTCAAAGTTCATCCTTTTATTTTTGCTTTAATGCTAGGCCTAGAAGACCTGCCATCCTTATTTAGCTTTTCATCTACAACTGAATTTTATGACAGAAATAAGAAAATAAGCTGTTTAAACCATAACCCTAAAATGACTAACACCAGTCTTATCTAACACCTTAAGGCTTTATTTTTATAGCTAAAACATCCAACCCTTCAATTTTTTAATTTACCAAGCCTTTTACAGAATGCCACAGAATCCAGAAGGCTTTTCAGCTGACCACCTGAAGAGAAATATAGAAAGGTAACACTATTTCTATTAGTAATGTCACACCATGCAATATTTTGAATTAGTGTTCATATATCAAGATTCTAAAGCGGGCTTTGGCCATTGACTGAAAGTGGAAAGATAAAACACAGGCCTTCTGTGTGCATTCAGAAAGAAATAAACTGAACCCAGAGTTATTTTCTCTACCTAGTAATTACACAAACACATCTTTTATTTATAGAAGTATTCTATCCTTGACTCTTTGGAGTGCTACATAAATACTTGGAAGAAAAATATTGGAAAGAGGCCAGATGAAAAAACAAAATGTCCATCACAGGTAGAGCAAACAAGAATGGTACGCTCTAAACTAACATTTCTCTTCAACTCAAAAACTGAATTTGCACTCAGGAGTACAGTTCTGCTTTATGGACCTGTTTTGCAGTTTACGGATTTTCGCAGTTTCTTTTACAAGATGTCGCATGTTCTAACACAAAATGCAAATTCTCAGGAGCAGATTATATTACAAAGTTTATATCAACTTTTTATTGTCATTAAAGGCATATTGAGTGCAAACTGGGGACAAACTATCCAGGAATTCCAGATAGGAAGTCATCACTATTTTGGGAATCCTTGTTTGGAGGCATGGGGATTGCTTGTTTATTTTTTAACTAGCTGGTAATGAAGGTGAGAAAAATTGGGAGGGATGGAGGCAGCTTTCTCTCCCACAGTAGCAAACTTACATTCAGTGCTATGTAAATCTTCAGGATTGTCAAATTAGGCTGTACATTTTCTTCCACGGCTGGTAGTTTAACTGGTGCTTCAGCCATTGCATAAACCCTTCCAAGTAAGCTTCACAATTGTGCCTTTCTTCAGGATCATATTTGTTAACAAGCATTGGCCCAAGTGACTCACAGACTGCTCATGGGTCCATCCTTTAGATAAAAGAGAGGGTGAAACCAGGGAACACTTTTTCCTGCTGCAGAGTTTTTGAACTAGCTTGGGCAAACCTCTCAGTTTAGATTTTCTAGGGAAATTATATCATGTAGGATCTATCTACAGAAAGTGATGTAGGTATTTCAGTCTAGAGCTGGTAGACAGTTCTGCATTACATTGCCAGTTTTTAAGAGTAATTGGTATGCTCTGCTCAGCATCACGTGGCCTCGCTATCATCTTACCATGCCATGAAGTTGTGAGCCCAGCAAATACCACAAGTCAAAAGTCAGGGACCTTGGCTTGTGGGAAACCCACAGGATGGAAAAGAGCTTCATCTGGGTGTAATCAAATGCAAGTGAAAATGGTGGAGAAGAAATGTGTGTAGCCAAGTCGGCTCAGTAGTGCCTCCATTCTCTCAGCATCTTCAGCTGTGAGTTGTGTTCCTCACAGCCATCATCCTAGCATCTAGAGGAAAGATTCCCTTCTGATTTTAAAAAACCTATAGTGGGAGGAGTATCCATAAGGAATGTGGGAGACATGAGATCCTCCCTGCTCACCTGACCTGAAACAGGGACTTGAGCAAAGGTTGCCTAAGCAGGAGGCAGGTGCCTTTGCCTCCATGAGCTGCTGTTTCTTGCTTGGTGGAATCATTCCTTTTTCTGTAAATAATAAAAAGTGAAGGACAGAATTATGGTTCAGCTCTAGAGCATTTCCCCAGGGAATGGCAACCCAAGTTCAAACCTCTGTGTCAATTGTTAGATAATTACTTAAACACAACAACTGTTCCAGCAAGACAAATCTAAGCTCCAGCTTAAATAACTGAAAATCAGAGAGGACATAAAGATAAAAGACAGGACACTGGAGCACAGGAGTGTAGTGAAGCAGTCCTGCTGAGGTATAAGGTGAATGTACCAAAGCCAAGCTAAGTGCCTTTGCAGACAAGGCAGCCTTTCTAACTGCCCCATCCTGCAAGACCAGCAAAAGTGCTGCCTGCCCTTCTGCATTAGCAGGGAGACGTCAGCATTCGCATCAGGGGAGAATGAGAACTCACATGCCAGTACTGCCACATGCCACCAAGATGTGGTCTTGAGAACACCCACAACAGTTGGATAGCAGAATGGACAATGAAGGCACATCTCCAAATCCAGTCTTTAAGAGCAGATTTCAGTAAATGTTAGGGGAACTTAGGTTTTAGTGGCACTGATATACAAAGACAAAAGAAGGTCCCCCGATGTCCTTTGGATTAAGGCAGCTGGTTTTCTTGGAGAGTTTAAGTTTTAACTGTTGTTCCAGCTAGAGCCTGGATGGCTTTGTAAAAGCCTTGTTAAACTGTTTTGCTTTTATTTTTTAGCAGTCCTATACGATTATTAATTTAAAAAATCACTTTTAAAATGTAATTTTTAGGAAGGAGCAACAAAATAAAAATAATAAAATTATTTTCTAGATCAATAATTACAATTAAATTGCATTTAATTATAGTAATTATTAAAGATTTGGATTATTACACTCACAGGATTAAATGACATAGGCTGTCACAATTTCTCACAGCAAATGTAGAATGCCTTTTCTACAACTTTCTGTGTTAGCTAGATCATCAAGGTGATGGCTGTTATTTGGAGTTGTCTTAAAAGTTCCTAAATTGTATTTCCACATCTTTTTTCTTTGGAATCTAGATTATTCACCATTATCAAAGTTTAGCTATCATAATATGGGAACAAACATTTTAGTAGGGCCTGTTGCGATAGGACAAGGGATAATGGTTTTAAACTAAAAGAGGGTAGATTTAGACTAGATAAAAGGAAGACATTTTTTACAGTGAGGATGGCAAAACACTGGCACAGGTTGCCCAGAGAGGCTGTAGATGCCCCATTCCCGGAAACATTCAAAGTCAGGCCGGACAGGGCTCTGAGCAACCTGATCTAGTTGAAGATGTCCCTGCTCACTGCAGGGGGGTTGGACTAGGTGACCTCTAAAGGTCCCTTCCAACCCAAACCATTCTATGATTCTATGATTCTATGATAATAACTGTATACTATAACCTGCTATAAATCTTTAAGCATCAAGGGATGATTGAACAAATCTTTCAGTTGGTAATGTTTGTTTAAAACACTGCTAAAACACTATGCCCATAACACTTTCTTTACAAAATTGGAACTGAATTAATCAAAGGAGGTGTTTTTTTATGTACCCAAAAGGTGGTAGAAGAAAATTTTGTGTAGGCTAAGATTATCTCCTATATGACATGGTTAGTTAAATTAAACCTAATGAACTGTGTGCTGGCATTTGAAAATCCAGTTAACAAGTTTTTTTTTTCCCATCAGAAGATTGCTCAGAGTTAATTAAATCAGTTTCTCTTTTTTTGTATTGTACATATCCTCAAATTATTTCTAAGTATTACAGAATCATTTTGCCATATTAGAGTCTGTGCATCATGTTCAGAGATTAATCTGCAAAAGGAGATAGTTATTCACTTAGTTCAAATACGCTGTAAGTTGTAAAGAAAAACTACACTTGTGGGAGGTACAGTTTCTCATAATAATCTTTCATATTAAATATCTACATATCAGTTATGTGCCACTATTTTTTTAAAAAGTTTTGCAGGCAATAGTTACACAGTTTTCATGGATTTATGTGTTTGATAAGATGGACGAAGGTCTGTGAATTTTTTTTCTAAGTGTCTTGGACTATGTCCATCTCTGTAGTATTTAAGCAGTCCAAGAGTAGTTTAACTGAGTTATCTACCATTTATAACATAAACATAGCTCATTCTTTTTCAAATCCTCTGTCAAGAGAGGCAATTGTTTTCTAGTATTCGATATCTCTTTATAGGATGTTGGTCTGCATGCTTGACCACATCAGTCCACATCTTCAGATTGGCCCTAAGAAATTTACTTCCATGCAGACAAGCTTTACCATTTTTCTTTTTATACACTTTTGCTTACTTTGCCTTTTTAGACAATATATTTTGACTGTGAAACAAAGCAATCTACTACAGCCCCAAACTGTTGAGCAGTCTAGTCATAAGCCACTGTTTACGCAGGTGCATATACAATGCAATGAGAGTTTAAAAAAATGCCTAAGGCTAGAACCACACTGTACTGTGCACCTTATGTATAGTTACTGTTATTATCACAGGAGATACAGATGCCTCCAGTGAAAATGGAGGCAGAATTGGTTGGACTATTTTCTGTATTAGCTAGGTCGCAAAGGACTGGATAAGTCTGATGCTTTCTTAGGTATTAAGCTGGCCTGGAGGAAGTCCACTAAGAAATCATAGGTACTCTTGACAAAAGCAACAGAGTCAACTCCCCCTCCAAGAGCTTGGTGCATATAAGATCAGAGAAATCAAAGAGTTGAAGGAATTTAGTAGGTTCTGCCATAACAGTTGAGGAATGAAATAAGAAGGCTTATATAAAAATAGATACTACAGGAAGATGAAAACTGTATACCCTAATAACTATTTCTACTTCTTTGATACAATATAATTTCTAAATTACTGTGGAATCTTTATTGGTCTACATAATGTAAAGTAAAAAGATTATGAAATTGGCTGGCATTGCACTGGGCCTGATTACAGAAATAATGTCTCCAACATTTTCTTCATGTTTCCATAAAATATACCTTTATAAAAGTATAACTTTTTTTTTAAATAATTTTAGCCCTTAGATATGAACAAAATTATCCTCATAATGCTGTATTTCTAGTATTAACATTCAGCACTGATTTTTTAACAATGCAGAATCCCAGGGCCAACAAACAAACGATGAGTGAAATTGTAAATCTGCACACTTTACTACAATAATTGCCTTTATAAATTTGAACCTTTTTGCACAAAAAAGCCCAGCTTGCCTAACTACTTATAGTAATTATATGTTCACATCAGGGGCTACAGTTTTGCATGGTTTGGAGATATTTCTGCTTTCAAAATCAGATCTTCTCCACTGATTTATCATGTGCAGAAAATAACATTTCCTTCAGGAAAAACATAAAAATAAGATTAGGGCTCACAATATACTTTAAAAAGTCAGCACAATAGTGGGATGAAATAATCTAGTGACCTAACATCCAAAGAGAATACTAAACACAAAAAAGCCCAAGTCAATGTAATAGAAAGACCATAATTTAAAACCAAATTAACTAAGCACTAGTTATTCTTTTAACCTCTTTAACAGCTCTAAAATCGGACTTCTTTTCCTTTTCATAACCATTCTGTTCATAACAAAACAATGAACAGAAGAGGCTCCTAAGCAGATTAATGAGTCAGTGTCTCCCTGTCATTCTCAAGATCAAATCAAGATTCAGGCTTTTATGTCCCCAGTTATGCTGAAGTAAATCTTCGCAGGTCTCAAAATAGAAATTGTGACCGAAGTTTCCGTCAAAGCTACATCCATACAAGCAGGCACAGGTTTGTCAATAGAATTGGCATATGATTCATGGTACATGAATCGGTACATGATTTATGCCTGTTACTAATTTGAAGTTTGGCTTTTCAGCCTGTAGCCCAGAATTATAAAAATAAATGTGTATAAGCTTGTACATATACAACTTCATGGCATACTTAAGCATTTAGCTTCAAGCTTTAGCTTGGAGTTCATCTTAATTAAGATTATAGATATAGGTGTAGATATTTTAGGTAAATCATGGAAGTCTTCCATCACTGAGGAAAGGAAAAGGCATCTTCGAGGGTGCATATTCTTTTTATTACCCTCTGGAAGAATCTTTCTCTCCCTTGGTTAGAAAGGGAGCATAGATGACTGAAGCTTATGAAGTAACTAACTTTAGGATGATTAAAATAATGTGAAACAGATCCAGTCCTTAGAGTCTGATAGCTTCTTGCACTATGGATCAGTAAGATTTACACTGCATTTGTTCCCAAGAAGTTCAATAAGAGACTGTCTCACATCACCTTGTTTTCTGTTTACGAACCAACATTTTGGGCTTCGTGAATTACTGAGTATTGAACTTAAGAAAACACAATGAAGAAATCAAAACCGTGAAGACAGTAGAAGAAAGCAAAATGGACAGATGGTCAATTTAAATCTAGATTGTTTTAATTTTATTTCAGTGTTCTGAAAAAAAAGTTTAAAAACGCAAGAGTCAGAGACCAGCGGGGGCAAGAATGCTTTACTTGGTCATTTGTTTTGTAATGTACATAGCATCACTATTTCACCCTAACATGCAAACAACTACTTTTAAGTATGATGTGAAACCAGATTTTAATGCAGGCCTTTCCATTTCAAAAGGTTTGGATCCATCAGAAGGGTTTGCTGTACAGTCAGGTTATTTTAAGATTTTTCTCCGAGTCCTGTAAAATGCAGAGGTGTTACTGATATTGTCTATCTTTGTTTTGTATTGCAATGTAAATATTCTTTCAGGAATGGAAAAAAAAAAATCTCTGTGATAATCGCTCTGTTCCTTTCTGTAACTCCACCCTTTAAGGAATTTGGTTTCCTGAATTTGAACACATCTTGTTTTGCTCATGTCATATTTCTTATGCTCGGTAAAACACAGCACACAAACCAGATGTTAGAGTTGCATAAGGGTTTCTAGATTGAAAACAGCACAATTACTTCAGTGCTACACAAGCAAATAACTAATGTGACCTGAACTTCAAGGCCAGCTAATGTGATACCTTTTCATGCTGCAGAAACATACCACCATTGCTTACCAGATGCAAGCATGGTGCCATGCTGAGCTGTGTGGACCTACATTCTTGTGTAGAGCTCATCCAAGTAGACCTAACATGGCAGTGATTTATGCAGTTAAGACATGCAAATAAACTTAGAAATGCAAGAAAACTCCCATCCTGATCTAGGCATCTGCATGGGATTGAAATTCATAGCCTGGTAAACGTCACATGGATGTATAAAAGTCTGTGATCCCTTTTGAGCATGGATAATTAATCACTCTTTCCTTTTAAAATATCAGAGCACAAAAGGGATGGAGACAGTCTATATACATTTGCCTAATGCTCTGGTTCTGGTCATCCAAAGAATAAAGCTTGGACTCCCAGGCTCAAGGATTTTCTCATCCTTTATTTCTGGCTTGAGCAAGAAATAAGAGTTCCTTTGGCACAGTAAAATACAGTATTTCTAAAGCTAAAGAAAGAGTGAATGCCAGGAATGTCCATCTTTTGAGACATTATCCTATATCTTCTGCTGTTAAGTACAGTGAAATCCAAACCAAATGTACTTCTTCCCAGACAACTCATTTTTTTCCTCTCTCAGTGACTGGTGTTCGCTGATTGGTATTTTGATAAACATGTGAACTTTTTTATAAATCTGGCACATTGCAAGGTTTTTTAGAGACTGAAGGGGTGATATAATCATAGTTGTAATATTAAATTTCTCTGCAGTAAATGGTTCGTGTCTTCCACTTTAATCTGTGCAGAAAATTTATGTCAATTTAAGTGAACAGCTCATTTGTAGCTGAAAGTAAAATAAAGCTGAAATAAATGGCTAGTAAATTGTAATAGTCACTTACAGAAAGTAAGACAGACTCTTCTAAATGGAAAATATTTTGTTCCAATAATATTCAGAAGGTTCAGCAGCATAAGGATAACTGCTTTACCAGGGACTAAAGCAGAGTCAAGCCAGGTCTATTTTGTTGTAAACTGGATCATTGGTGGAGTGATCAAGATGCATGATATAAATTAGATTTGGGCATCTTCTAGCATACATTATTTCTGGTTAAAAAGCTCCTCTTGGGGTATTCCTGAGTTTTGTAGAACCTTAGCAGAAGAATACAGGCAAAACATCTAGTGGGAATAAGTAGTAAAATGTAATTCCTCTGGTTATATAAACATGGACTCAAAATGGATCTGAAGGTCACTCGCAGTGAAATCTAGCCGATGTCCGGGGTATTGACACTTGTGGTTCTAACTTGAAGTGTTGTTCTGACAACTCTGATGTAAAAACTACACCAAGGGAGCAGTTCTAGGTGCTCATAAAAATACACACATCTCTGTGGACAACCAAAGGTGTTAAACAGTTCTGTAAGAAATGAGTAGCAAGGTATATTGCTGATCATTAATCTACTATTAGTTCTTTTCTTTCTCACACAGGTCAACAAATTTATTCCCTGTTCTGCCTCACTGTTACAATCATTAATCAGGTGTAAATTCCTGGAAAAATATGATCCCATCAGACTCTACAGCAAAACTCCGTTGATGTGTGTGGATCAGAATTTTGTGCTGAGGCACATGCAGAGCCATGTTTTAGCATGAGAAACAAATACAGAGTTGCACTGTAGAACAAAAACATCCACTGGATGATTTGCATGTTCCCTTACACCCTGGAAGCTAACAATACTGTGAGAATCAAATAAATGATAAATTAAAATTAACATACATTTAGTTTACTAGTACCACAAAAAATACATTAAAAACATAACTTTTTTGTTAGTAAAAGCACTAAGCTACTAAACAGTGCACACTCATGTCAAACACCTGGTCTAGTCATCTAATTTAGTCCTGCTCTTCAAATATCTGTTCTGTACACTTTCATCTTAAATGTAATAGTTCTGTACCTGATAGCTGTGGGCATAATTTTTGAATGTGAACCAATGTATCACTTTCAGACTGAAACTGCAACTTGAAGAAAGTGATTTTCCTATTATGAATTAGCAACTCTGCAAAGTTAATAATTCATTAAACATGAAATTATATATGCAGTGTTGGTGTTTTCAATTTCTATAACTATTTTTATATGTAAAATTACAGAAAACTTTATACTGTTAACTAACTATGAACATGGTACTCAAAAAATTCATTGCAAGAACAGATTTTCTGTTTCTGAAAGCTACTTCATAGACAAAAAGTAGTAGAAGTAGTGGAAGAACTGATGAACTCTTTTTCTGTTGTGCTGTGCCTCTTGTTTGGATTTTCTAACACCTTAAGTCATAAACTCTAATTGTAACTTCTTCTGTTTTGGGGGCATTCATAATGTATCTTTCTCTCCTGCATGGATTTGTTCATGTCTAATTCGAGGTTAATTCACGTTCCAATCATTCCCTCAGTGGATATATTAATAGGTTGTTCATATCTAGCAGTAATAATTTTTAAAAAATTTGAAAAACATCTTATGCTTGATATTATTTCTCTATCAAATTTCGTAGGCTTTGGACAATGGTTTCAAACATTGACTGGGAATTGACAGGTACACTCAGGATTATTACAGCAAACTTTTTCTTAGAGAAACTGCCAAAGAAATGCAAAAGTAAGGACAATCTGAAATTTGAAGAAAGATTAGGGTTTTCTTCAATGTTTGCCTAAACTGGAATTAATCAGTAAAACCAATTTATGGTTCTTCAAACTCAATAATCAGTACTTTATGAGTAGTTGGCCTGTGGAGGCATACTGTCTACCTCGACAGCCCTGGTGTCTAGCTGGCCTGAAAACCTCATGAGCTGAGCACCACGGTGAGCCACCGGCTTTCCAGCCTCAGACCTGCCACATGCTTCACCTGAAAAATGCTTCTGACTGCTCACTGAAACTAGCAGATATATGCAGGCATGTGGCATCCCACGAGGCTCTGGCTATGCCTGCCACTGGAATCATAACATAATTGTTGACACAGCAAATCTGGTCTTTCAGAAGGTCTCAAGATGGCCCTCAAAATGCGCTGAAATCAGTGGGATTACCGTAGCCAATAAATCCCAGCTGTGAAATTTTCTGAGGTGTTCCAAATTGCAGACAAGGATTTTTTTGTGTCATTTTGACTTTTTCCTCCATCAGGAAGCAGGTGTTTTCAGGAAATCAAGAAAATATTTTAGATATGTAAAAGTGCGTTGTCTCTCACTGGAATTTAAAACTGTCAATATATGAAAGCAGAGCTGGAAATGTGATTATCATTTGAAGAATAATCTGAGTCTGGCCACTTCTGAAGGAAAGAAAGAATGCAGTTACTACTCTCATGTCTCTTACATTTAATACATTTGCAAAGTATACAGAATATAGCTCAGAGTAAAACCAATTTAAAAAGTAGAATTTATTCTTCTACTATTTCCATGTTTGTTTAAAATATATCCATTTTTTACAAACAAAAAAAAATTTCAAAGGCAACTTGTTTGTTTTCCAAAGCACGTACACATTTCCTTAATTACTAGCAAACATGGAAGTACTCAGGAATAGAACAGACCTTAAATCATTCTCCTAGAGACAAATCGAAGTTTAAAGAAACTATGGAACAGCTGAAGGTTATCTCTGGACACCCTTGTCTCTGAAAAAATGATTAATCTCTGACATAAACTCTTAAATCTCCTTGAAAGTTTAGAGTTGGATACATGCCAAACTACATAAAAAACTCTTACTGCTTATTTTCAGACAATTAATACACATTGACTTCTGTTAATAATTACGTTCTACTCATGTATTTCTGTGTTCTTACACTAATGAAGTTTATCATCACAAGAAGGGTTGAGCAAAGAACTGATTCCTTTTAGTTTATTAGCCAAATGGCAAAATAGAAAAAAAAATATTTTCAGCTTGACTGAAGTATTGACAATATTATTGACAATAATTGAAAGTTTCACTGATTTTGAGTGCGATTCATACCATCTTTAATTGATTTTTTTTAAAAGGGAAATTTTTAAGTGAAAAGTTAAATTATTTTTCATATGTTTTACAGGTGGCTGTTTTCACATAATTCATTTTTACTTTATCTTTAAAGCACACATTTTCATCTGAAATAATCCAAAATCAGAAAAATTCACAAGTAATTCCAATAAAATATTTTTGGAGAATAGTATATCATTAAAAGGTATGTATCATCAATAGATTATATATAATCAGTTGATTGTATATAATCAATAGATTATAAATTCTGAAATATTTTGCTCAACTTCACTCACAACGTACTTGAGGGACAATTAAGGAAATACAGTTCCTTCTTTACAGATGGAGAATACAGAATACAGAATAGATTGCTTTATTCCAAATTTGATGGTATGCCGGTTGACATGATCCAATCGGCTACATTAGCTGATCATCTGTAACATCTTTAAATCATCTTTGAAACAAAAAGCAAAAAAAACCTCCTAACTTTTATGATAGTGGATTTGGTCTTGCCAAATAGAAGTGGGAGGAAAGATCAGTGCATACAGACATCTGAGAAACTGGCAAGTTTTTTCCTCTCTTACCCATTATGAAAAGTTCCAAGTCAGTATCTTCAGCAGAGCAGGAGTAACTACTCCTTTCAAGTGTGACAGCTGGGAAAGAGGTGAATTGTTCAAAGGTGCTCCCCTTTGAGGAGTGAACAAAAAGCTTTTATGCTTGGTGGCCAAGTGTTTGCTGTGTAGGGAGAGAAGTGCAAGCAACAGTCGGACTTGCTGTCCCAGCTGTGGTGGTGTGCAACCCTCCTCCAGCCTTTTCAGGCTGATGTAGCAACTGCCTTAAATGGTGCATAATTTTGCCCTTCTTGGGATTATTCACCTAACATTTTAAAAAATGCACACAGGAGCCTCATTACGATTTCCTTTATTTGTCTCAGTAGTTATTGACTCTGTTGCTCTTTATGATGATGTAAATCACTTTTCTGAAGGGAGTTACATTAGTGTAAAACAGCTTGGAGAGGAAAATCAGAGTTGTTCCATTTCTGGGAAACAAACAATATTATTTCTCTCTAAATGAGTAGGAAGGCTTTTACGCATTGATCCAAACTTCTCTAAGTCTCACCTTTCAATATTACTGTATATATAAAAATAGGAAGGCAATACTGTCCTAATCTACAAGGAACTGGTGCAGAGCTGGCCATCCAAAGAAGGCATCATCCATAAGCGATCCTTTTCTTCAAGGCATTATGGTTTTACTCCTTTGGGCACGAGATACACCTGTCAGAGAGATGCTCGAGATCCTTTTCAGTCCCAAACAGATAAATCATGCATATGCAAAGGACTACATCATGTGTAAAACGGATGAGTCCAGCTGAACCCATACCCGTGATATACAGATTTGTTTATTCGGGCTTTATTCACAGGGAGATAGTTACTACATTTCAGGATTGGTGAACAGCTGGAAAAGCAGCAGGTTGCCACAGACATATGGGTAAAGAACAATTTAATACGTTTTTTGTATAACACGTGGAGTTCAACTCAGATGCAATGTTAGATGGGACATCTGAACTTTAGGACCAGTAAGACAGAATGGGGGCTGGGATTGAGGCATGACCCCTTTGAGCATATGCCTTTAAATGTTATTGTCCATTTTATCAGCAAATTCTCACTATTTTCAGTAACCTCATCTGGGATATTCATGTGAATAACATGAGCAGGCTATCACCCTAACTTGATTAGTTTGCACCTTCAAGGTAATTAGCACCTTATGTTCCTTTACTAGAGGCAATCTGTGTTATATTCCAGGCAGCTACACAGTTGTCTTCCCTTCTGTCCATACCCCCTTTTAGATTACTCGGGAAGGTAAATTGTGCTCCAGAATTATTGCTGCTCTGCTCTGTAGAGAAATAGGTTAATGAAAACATACTTTTAGGGGAGAAAAACAAGAGGTATCTGAAGTACAACTAAGAACAGCTACAAATCTGTTTGCTCCTGCTTATATTTTTTGATGTTTTCTTTTTCTGAGGTCTACTTCTCATTTAAATTCTTTATTTTCAGAGATTTCCTTTTTCATTGGTAATAGCTGAGAAACAATATAAAATTACAGGTTGGTAAATACTAGGACTCAATTTTAGGACTTAAGTATTTAACAAGTTAAAACCTGGCTTCTGCCTGGGTTTTGACTTTGATTAAAAAATTACAAATTCACTTACATAGCTGTATGTTTATTCTATTAGACCCTCTAAAAGAGTCTTTCACTTTATATCCTTCCAGGTATGGAATGCTATAATTTAGTACTGAGGATATTTAAAATAGGTGTTGTGCTATGGTTGCTGTGGCACAGAAAGAGAAAATTCTGTTACAATACAAATTGCTGGAGGAGGGCAACTTCATTTTGCTTTCAGGGTAAAGAGTATGCGGTCACCTACAGAGGCATGAAGGAAGCATTAGAGGTACTGTAACAGTCACTGGATTACAATTCCTCAAAAACTACATTAAGAAGCAAATTAGGGGGTGTCTTCTAAAATGTTGTGATTTAGTAAGATAAGATATCTCAAAGTGAGGGCATCCTCACTGGGAATGATAATACCAGTACATTAAAGGGAAGGTCACTTTTATGTAACGTTAATCATATAAATCCCTCAAATATGACCGTTACAGTAAGGCATTTGACATATCTTAGCATTGTATGACCTTTATTTGTATTAGCATTGTAACTAAAAATCCATTAATATATGAGAGCATAAAAAGGTCATCTTCTATCCTTTTATTTTAGTATTTTAAGGGTTTGGGTTTTTTACCACATATTGCATACCATAGGCTCAATATTAAACTTGTCTTACAGGATAGTTTCTTCATGACTTTGCCTTTTATAGTACAATCAGGTAAAAAAATTGAATTTGTACATTTGGTTTTGGAGTGAAAGTATTTTTCAAGGAAGAATACTCAATTCCCTGCTTGATTGTTATCCCATATTATGCCAAATGAGCATAATGCACCCATTCCTAGAAATTATTTTGAAAAGACCTTAAATTCTTGCTGTAACATTTCTGTGGGTTCTTATTATGGAGACTTATAAAAACAACATGAAAGCGTAACCATTTTATAAGGAATGATTGCAGAGCTTTTTTTTTTTTTCCCTCAAGATTACTTTGTTGACATGACTAAATAACTGTAGATGTTCTTCAAAATGCTGTAAAAAGATAGGGAGGGCAAAAGCAATTTTAAACTGTAATTTTCATACAGATTTTCTAGTATTTTTTTGGATTATATCTCCGTAGATTTTTCGCAGAGAACAGAAAGTCCAGAACATCATAAAATGTTTTGACAGTAATTTTTTAAATGGGAAGTCTTCTAGGAAGATTACTCAAGACACACATCTAAACATTGGTGAAGATCAAGTCTAAACTACTCCGTGTTTTTCACTGTGTTTTTCATGCATGCAACAAAATCTTTTTTTATCTTGAGTGAAAAATTGGTGTAGCTACAGAGTGTAGATTTCTTTTTTCCCCCCTGAAAACTGTGATATCCTCTGAACTCTAAATGACGGTCATTGTTGTGATCTTATTACTATGCACACCCTGCAGAGTGCCAGGCAGCAAGTAAAAACCACGAGGACCAAACTTTAGTGGTGCGATTGAGACAGAATTGCCTCTGAAGTCAATGGATTTCCAACATTTTACACTACTAAGGAACCTGACCCGCAATTCCTGGTCCTCAGTGAGCTCATACTCTCAAACTAAAAAACCACAACAGATGAGTGTGATGAATATCCCTAAATCAGAGAGAAAATCAAGGATAACAATAACGTATCACAATGGACTACATGGCTTAGTTAACAATTCTGTGATCTGACAGGAAAAAGTCATGCTGGATTTTAAGATGCTTTTATCAAGGGCAAATTTCTCTTCTCATGGCAAGACATATTGGTTCAGACTGGCTTAAATATTTTTTTCTTTAGATGTATGCATTTTTTCTATTTTTTTCAGTCTTCTCCCTTTGTTTTCTTGAAGTCTCGCTCCATTCATTGTCTTTCTATCTCTTCCTGTGCCCATTGTTGTCTCTTTCCTCATGATACCTGAGACAAACTGGAAGGATGAGTCAGAGTAAGGAGGATGACAAGGCTCTGAATGTACAGCCAGAAGAGCAGAGCGTTTCTCAAATAAGGTTCAAAAAGCTGGATGTGTCTCGTGTCTGATATAAGCTATTGTAACACTTAATTTTTCTCTTCTTTATATGTGAAAAGATGTATCAATAGTTTATTACATTATTTAATCATTAGGCATCATTCCAGATGACCACATCTTTCTTTTTCCCCCCAAAAAATCAGCACAACTTTCTGCTGTAAATACAGGGGACAAATTGGTGGTTGTAGCTATTTTCCCTCATAGCAGAGCAAATAATAAGGCGTAAGGCTTTTCCACCTCTGTCCCCTTATGGGAACACTAACAAGATGAGCTTTCAGACTTGTAAGGTCATAAATCACATAAATAGGAAACAAGACCCATGTTTTTTCTAATTTATCATATTGTTATTTATTATAGATACCCTTTCATCTAAACTCTCCTAGCACTGTATCTTGCTCATCTTCTTAAGGCAACTCTCTCAATTGCTGTTAAACATCTTACATTTCTACATTAACTCTTGGCTCTTCTCACATCCGCTTCTCCAACTTTGTCATTCCCACCACCCATCTCACCTCCTGTCTACTGTTCCAGTGCTTCCTTTCTGCCAGTCCCACCTTCATATTCAGGTTGAAAAATATCTTGAAATACTTTCAGATACTAAAATCTTGTGCTGGAATGGATTTCTCAGCCAATGACAAATTCAGCCTTTTTTGTCTCACCTAACTTCGAAGGCAGTATTAATTTCTTAGTAATTGGTGCAGATCATTTGACACAACCTAGGTTACTTGTCTCTGCTCTTTGTAACTTTGTTTTCTTATACAGATCCTTTATCTTTTCTTTTTTGCTAGTGTAAAATTTACTTAAATCATTCATTTAACTTCTGATTGTGTAAACAACTGAAGATTTAAATACAGAAAGTTTCAAGATGATTGCTTCATTTTATTTTAGGTTACAGATAAACCGAGCTCCTCTTTCTTATTGGAACGTTCTGCCCCACCCCCCCCCCCAAAAAAAAAAAAAAAAAGATTGCCTGGTGAACGCACAGCCCTCTTTTTTTGATTCTTAAAACAGGCTATATCAGGTCATCATTCTTTTTGTATTTTGATGAAAATTTCTGATTAAAAACTGATATCTATCGTACAGTTAAATAACTTCATAAATGAGCTTGAATCTCAGAAGAACCCTGTAAGCTAGAACACTGAATAAATTGATAGTTTTTATCAAGGTTTTTACTAAGAAATCATAGAAATACCTTTAAATCTCCAACTTTTTGAACAGTGATGGTCATATGTAGACACAAGATGAACATTTGAAACAAAATCATAAAATTAAAGTGTCTCTTTCTGTAAAAATGAACAGCAGTCCTTAATATCAAAAAGATGCTTCTTAAAAATTAAGGTACCATTAATCTGGCTTTCTGAAATATTTTAGAAATGATAGCTTTTACACTGTGTGATCTAAAACCTTTATGTCTTCTACCTAACTAGAAATCATTAAAAATCATTAAAAGTAGCTCAGTATCAAAACACTATTTTTAAAAGTCAAATAGGTTCTCCATGGTATGATGTACATTGAGAGGAAATGTTTTCAGGTTTTATTGTTTGTTTGTTCTAATGTAAGAAAAAAAATGCATAAATGCTGCAGAACTAGGACAAATATGGGTCTATAAATAGCAATCAGTCTCAGTGAAGCACAGCAACTTAATCTCCATTTGAAGCTATTCTGAGGACAAAGTTAGGTTGAAGGACATGAAACTTGTTTTGGTTCCCGCTGTCTTCCCATCACTGCTGTCACTCCAAACATTCCCCTGTTCTCCACCTGTCTTATACTCCTCTAATCCCTCATATTTATCTCTGTATTTTTCTCATTCTTGACATCTCAGGTTCCTACTATCCTTCCTCTCATGCTCAACTGAGTAGCTTTCCCCTTGAATTTTCATCCTTCTCATCTTCTGAGAACTAGATCTGTTGTCCTTAGGCTCCTTGAAAGAAGCACAAAGAAAATACTTTTTTAAAGGATAGGAATGTTTTCTAAAATTGCTGAATCTTTCTGAATAAAATGAAATTATTTTAGCTAGAAGGACTGCTGTTACTCTTTCCTGATGCTGCTAAACTAGGTAGAGCTTCTTTATGGCATATAGGAACAAAATATGTAGGACTATAAATGAATATAGGACACAGAATATAGGAATATAGTATATATAATAAGGTAGAACATAGGAACATAAATCAACTGTTCTTTGGAGCTGTTAGATAGACATGTTGCCCTTGATCAATATACCTCTCCTCTCAAGCTTCAGTCTACTACAGTCCTCTGGGGTTGAGTCATATCATTCAGCAGACAAACTGTAGCAAAAAGCAGCAAGAAAAGGGACTTCCTCAGAGTTTCTTTTTGTGTCATTCCAAACTGTTTTCTTAAAAAGTAGCAGCGTTTATTCTCAAAAATAGAATTGGCAAGAGTCCTCAGCTTGTACCTCATGCACACTCTGATATCTTTCAGAGCTTAATACCCCCTAGAACATAATTTAAGTCTTCTCTCTGAGGCAATTGGGCTTAGGATGTCTGAGCCAGTCTCCAGGGAATTTAGGATGATGCATTATTATTTTCCACAATCACCTACGCAGCACCCTGAGGTAAGATGCTGATATGTCTAATGTCATACAGGAAGGCAGTGTCAGAGCTAGGATTTAAATTGTTTCCCAGTCGTATTTCTGATCCCTTCGGGCGCAGAAGGCTGTCAGTCTCAAAGACTGTTACTCAAAGTGGCCAGAGCTCCACCAGTCGCTCAGCAAGAGATTGATGTATGCATCCTGTCAGAGGCAGATAAGGAGCTGAGCAGCCCTAATGGGATCAGTGGTAGCCCACAGCTGTATGATGCTGGTTGCTAGCTGGGATGGCATGGAAAGACAGGGAGTGGGGGCGTGTTTCTTTTTTGTAAAATCTGGCTACGTACAATTTCTGTGCTGCATCTTGAGCTGATGTTCTTTTCTGAGGTTTTCAAGTCCGAGCACACTGAATAGTTTGGTATGCAACTGGACATGACTAGACAGGCTGTCTGCAGGTTGTCCTTCAGGCAGAGGTCTAGCAATCCATGGAGCATGCATGGATTTGTGGCACCCCTGCACTCACCATCCACTGAAGGGCAGATGTAACTAACACTGCAGAAAACCAGTACAGATTTCTTTACCATGCCTTTGTTCAAGGGAGCAAAATTGTCCTTGGTTCCTGTTACATGCATCTAGAGCAGCAGATAACCAACTTTTTCTACATCATAGATAAGACCTGGAGTACAAGATCAGTCTGGCTAGTTAGCCTGGAGTCCATGTGACTGCCCAGAGGGAGCAAAAATGATTATGAGAACAGGAAGGCATTATCCTTCCCAAGAAACCACTCCTCCATCTTAATCTGCTACTCTCTGTATTGTTGTTTCATGGTTTTCTGCTTTTTTACTGCACCTCCTTTAGGACTGAGTGCTGCTAGGAGGCTGGTGATACAAGAAAGCAGACCTGCAGAAGGCAACAGTACCAAGAATTAGAAAGCTGTCAGGGAACAGGGATTTCACAGAGGCAGTTGCAGGGTTGGACAGTGAGGAAAAAAGAACTCATCACTACAAGGTTTATAAAAGAGAAATGTTCAGGAGCCAATGACCCAGAACAAGCTGACTGATTCAGATCTGAAGAAAATACATTAATTTATAACAGGGATAGGCTTCCTTCTTGCATTTTCTTCATGTAGGATCCTGGTTAGATACCACTCTGCCCTGATCAAAGTAGGTTTCTTGTACCCACTCTGTTTCTTGCGACCATTCACCCAGAACTCTTTGTGGGGAGGAGAAATGTGCTGAGAAGCAAAAGGCACCTCACCAGTATAAATGTTAATGTTGCCATGTTCTTAGTTTAACAGAATATTAAATAATTTTCAAAGCCTTAAGTATTGCTTTGCTAGTAGTAGATTTTGTCAGGTTTTTTCCTTCTATATGTATGTTCTTCAGCTTTATGTGATTTTCCTTACAGGAAACAGGCCCTAATTTGTATGCTGCTTCTGAAGCATGACCTTGGCATCTCTTGTGTATTGATTAAGACAGCAGAGATACCTGAGTGTTTGAGCCCTAGTAGGTCATTTTAGTATTATGCCCATTTTAAACAGCTTTAATTTGATTTTTATATAAATATCACCTCGCCAAATAGTTTCTTTGTCTGTCAGTTCAGTTTAGCTATGCAGGGCAGTTTGCAATTAGCTCATATGCTGTTCTGGAGCTCTAAGGCACAGCTGTCATACGCAAACAACCTTTCTCTCTATCCCTGCCTTCATCTGTTCTGTCTGCCAAAAAGTTGGCTCTGCAGACAGACCTCATGTTCTCTTTGCTACCCTCTCCTCCCTGTCCCTCTGAAGATCTGCTGGTCTATGAAGGGGAGCTATGGTTTTGCCTTCTTTGTTGTGCACTGTGTAGCAGTGGCAGACAAAGACTGAATTGGAGATGAAGATATAAAAGCCTATGATCTCTCCTCTCTGAAACCTTTTCTATGACCCTTTTTATTTTCTAAGGACAGAACTCTATACTACCCCAAGAAATGACTGCACCTTGTGGATGCAATCAAACCCTTATTAAATACCCTTCAGTCATTTCTACCATGTAATTCCTTTAATTTTAAGTATTATTTTTGCTGTTGTTAAGAAATACTGTGCTACACTGCTGGTGACAGAATTTGTTTCTGTTTTGCCAGTCATCCTGAGTTTTGGAAGGAAAGGGTTTTACATGATCAGAAATATGTGTCCTATGTACAAAGTTGTCTTTATCCTGCTTAGAGGCATTATTATAGTGATTCTGGCATGGGCACAGTTTCCCTCTGAACGCACATGGTGGTGTACGGCAAGTTGAGTGATATCTGCAGTAAGGGAGCAGGATGAGAACTGCTGTCCTTGATGTCCTTGTGTTGCCTGAAGGGAAGATGACCAAGTTGAGGCTATTTTTTTAGCACATTATAAGCCCGTGAAAGAGAAAGTTGAGGGAAGGGGGAAAAAAACCTGCTTGTAAATGCCATTGTCCCCAAAATGTCCCAAATATACAAGGGCATCCTAAAAGAACACTAATCCCATGACTAGTCATCTAGATTTTAGTGGGGCCACTGATGCTCAAAATTAAACATGCCCTTAGGAGCATGTCTTCACAGAGTAATGCTGAGAAGCAGCATCTTCCATTGGCTGCTGGCATTAATCTCTTTCTCACCCTGTGTGCCTCCTGATAGCACAGAAAAATGCTTTCTGTGAAGCAATGATGTAATTCAGTCTCATAAAAGAACAGCCCTTGAGAAAACAGCCACAATGATTTGGCATCACATAGAAGAGGTAGGTGTATAAGTCTCATCAGTCAACATTTTAACTTTCATTTACACCACCCTGTTGCAGCAACAGTGAGGAATTTAAACTCTAAAAATAAACTAAAAAGATGCTATACCACGTCATTATTGCTAAAATCATGCTCTTTTATTATGTCTTTTGAAAATACATGATGTAAAAAGGAATGAACAGTAGGTTAATAAAGAGAATAAAGAAAGCCCCAAAAAAGAGAGGGATTATGTAAGGGAACCCTATGCACACCCTGAAATGGCTGTGCATCTAAGATATCGATCTGTTGCAGACAGTATGGTCTGACCCTGTTCACTAGGTGAAGCTGAAATGGAAAATTGAACTGCAGCTTCGGGATCATAGGGGCAGCCAAAGGCCATCTGCCGCTCAGGAACTGCCAATGCATATTCCCATGCTGCCCTCGTGTAATCCATGGCTAGCTGCTTTCCGTCACCTAGATAGGACTTTTACACTGCTGCAAAGGCCTCTTTCAGGGGAGCATCTTCCTGAGGATTTTTCTGAAAAATATTGTTTCTTTTGGCCACAACGTATATGTTCTTTAAAATGATGTAAGGAAATAAAGCATTTTGGACATTGAATGTATTTTTTCCAGTTTATAAAGAGCATGTATATCTGGCTATGCACTATACTGAATTCCTGCTTAGGAGTAAATACACCATGACAAGCAGACTTGAGCCAAACAGTGGTAGGATAAGGGACTTCAGGTTTGCTTTAACATCCTGTGCTGATCACATCACTGGTCCCAGATTAGTGTAGTATCAAACCATCTAGGGCTGCTTTTCACAAAACTACAAGATAGCTCAGATGTAGAAGTCTGATTTTATTTTTGTCAAGATAAATGGCTTTTTAAGAATTTTCCAGTAACAGTCTTTTTTGCTAATTAAAGAGAGAGGATTCTATCAAATCAATTCAAAAGAATAAAACTGTGAAATCATATCTGCCCTAAGTGTAGGTTATCTGTTCATCTAGACAACACACAGATTATTTATGTACAACCATACTGATAAAAAAAACAATAATACATGGTATCCAGCATTAAAGACGTTGCCAGAGTTCCTGCCTGTTAGCATTGCACGCTGTTGGTAGCTTATCCCTTTGTGTGTCAGAAGGACTTGCATCTTTATAAACTGAAACCACATGCACACACATATATATATGCTGCTTTTTTTCTCTCTTTCTATTTATACCCCTTGGATTCTTTGAAGTAAAAGGTCTGATCTTTTATTATATCAAGCATGAATATATCTTCTATATTTAGCACCCTGAAAAAAACTATTTGCACAGGTGCATCCAAAAACACTCTGGCTTCTAGCTATTGTTATCTATTCTGTTTTCCTCCTAAATTTTATGGCATTGTGTATCCTAGAGTCATTTGAATGTTGTCTGTTTCTTATTTTGTTCTTATTTCAAGTTAATTTTTGGGAGTTTCTTTGACATTATAAATGTGTTAATGCTTCCTGCATATCCTGATTAGAGTAATTTGTTTTTCATTTTCCAATGTACTGAGTCTCTAGAGCTCTGCACTTCATGTAATCCTTTACATGTGTCCATTGCAAATGCAAAATTACTATCAAATCAAAATAATGTCTGTGAATAGTTGCACTAGGTGCTATACACCTTAATGATTCACATCTCCCCAGCATATTGGGGAGAAATGAGGACATCTCTGTACTTCTTGTAAAAAATTCTAAGCTCTTTGAAGTCTTTTGAAAGATATTTTTAGGCAAGAGCTCAGTTTCTGTCAGTCGCAGGTATAAAAGGAAAGTGACTATATGAGTGTTGTGTGAGTGTATGTGCATCTGTAAAAAGATATTTATTTAATAGTTCTCAATTTCTCAGCAATATGAATTGCTGAGATATTGATTATCAGTTAGGATTATCTGTCACACAGAGAATATTCATTACTTCACAAAGACACACAAAGCTTCATGGGGTTTGACTCAAAATATCTGAAACTGGTTTGCATAGCTTCATCAATTAACATGAAGAACTCAAGACTAGTTTCATTATGATACAGGTACAACTTCAGAATACACACTACTCAAAATGGAAATAGTTGAATATAATAATAATTCTCAAAAAGAAAAATGCTCAATAAATGTTTCTGTTCTGGGGAAAAAGCCAAATGCTATAGTTACATCACAAGATGAGGAAAAACATTTTTTGTTTCAGTTGTAACTAGAGGCTAAACAGCAGCTACTGGAGTTAAACAATTTCAAGCTACCATCTGTAGATACTGTCCATCTAGGAGCCTTGAAATCAAGCAGCTCTCTGGATTATTGCTACTGTTTTTTTTATTTTTCTTGGAACAAATAGAGAAATTCCATAAGAATGGAAGATAATAACTATTATATCATTATTTAAGAAGAGTAAATAAGCCAACTCTGGAAATATAAACCTACAGGAAAAGTAATGCAACAGTGATATGGACCTCAATTAATAAAGTATTAAAAAAGGATAATATAATGAAAGACAATCAGAAAGGTAAAAGGAAAATTATTCCCCTCAAACACAGTTTGATTTTAATAAGAAGACAATTTCTGTTGATAAATTTTGTTCATATATTGTATTTAAAATAATCTAAGACAATGATTTAGCATTTTTAATTATTTTGATTTGAAAAATGTGGGAAAAAAAGGTGCCATAGAGTCAAGTCACCTCAAATGAACACGTAGAAGGAAAATTCCGCTCTTCTGAAGAGGTCAGCCTCATGTTATTTTAATTCCAGGTAGTTTAATTACTTAATGATGAAATCTTATCATGTTTTGAAAAAAAAAAAAAAAAAAAACAACCATAAAATAAGTTTTCAGTTGACACAGAACTTAGGGTACTGATAAATAATTAAATAAATATTAACTCTTAGCGCAGTGGCAAAATACAAATACGGTCCTCAGGTGCACAGACCTATAGAAAGCAATAGTTAAAGTCCTTCCATTGCTTCAGTCTGTAGTGTTGATACAATTCCCCAGTGAATCTCTGCCTGTTTGATGAATACGTGAAGAATATTGATACAGAAACAGGACAGAGAAATTTCATAAAGTGTTTAAACAAGTGAAAAGCAAAATATACATTAGAATACTGGAGAAGCTATATGTATTCAGTTTATAAAATAAAAAGTCAAGTAAGATTGTCCATGGCATGTACTGATGTTGTGGGTAACATAGGCTGTGTAATCTAACAGGCAGAAATTAATTTTTCCACTGGCTAGATTTGAAGGTAGAAAAAGCTTTATCTACATTTTTAGCAAATTCCAAGGATTTGAGATGGATGCTCTATCAAAAGTACTTTTAAAAATAGGAATAATCATTTGTTCTGAAAGACATGTTGTTTGAACAAGAACTAACCTCAGGGAAGTCCTGCAATCTGTATTAAGTAAGTGGTAGTGATTGCTCGGGTCCTTTTGATTTATGATCTAGGAATTTATGAAAACCTACAGCTTGTCCAGGATACCGTTACAGAAATCAATTTCTAATGCTAATATCTAAAAAGCTTAGAAGGTGATACTGAAGGCTAGGTAGGGTTGAACTCTTCATGTTGTTGGACATCATTAAGGAAAGAAAAATATACTCCAGGTAGTTTAATTACTTGATGATGAAATCTTATCATGTTTTGCGAAATCCTGTATACCTTAAACATTTTATTTTCTGTTTTCAATACTAAAACAAGAAAAATAAAAAAAAAAATCTAATTTAATTTCTAAAGATTGTTTTATTCTGAGAAATGGAGGACAGAGAATGGAGATCCTCTTCTCAGTGTGAATGATGGCAGATTAACATGGCCCAGAAAGAGTGCACCACTTTGCTGGAAGTATTCAAATCAGCATTTTTGTAAAACATCAGCAATGTACAACATGGAAACCAGATACCATATGTATCTTATGTTAAACTTTTATCAAACTCTGCAACTAGGATGTTTGAAACACTTCCTTTCTGAGTATTGATATACAATAAAACATTTTTAGAGCTTTACATAAATGGATCTCAGGATACTTGACAAAAATATTCTCCTGACAATAGAGAGATATGTATTACTGTCATCTCATTTTACAGAAGGGGGTACCAATTGTGAGATAAATTAAGTAATATTGCTGTTATCATGGAGGAAGGTGATGACAAAAATGGGACGAAAGAGTAGGGTGTGTGATGCTGATGTGAACTGCCCCTGCTGGCTGAAAGTCCTATGGACTTGGCCAGCACAACAAGGAAACTATGGCTCATCCTATTCACAGGTCTGGTGATTTGCTTACTTTCCTTCTGGTTAGCCAGAATCACAAGCCATTTGTTTCTTAACTCAGTCCAAAAATATATACACCATTTATGGACCTGTTCTTTATTGCATTTATTATTTTCTGTTCCAAGAGGAATCAGGCCAATTCAGAAGGTTACACTCTCTCTAGATAAATGTTCCAAAACAAATCGTTTTATATATGGCCTCTGATTTAGTTAAAATAGGTTCTTTGGCAGCAGTCCCTAAATATTGAATAGAAACCCACTTATAAATTGATAATCTCAAGTGAACCCGAATAATAGGGTCTTGTCATGAAATTCTAGGACTAATGTTGGAATAAATTGGCTTCATATTAGCATCACAAGTTCTTTTGTAGTTGCTGTGTCTCCCCTTTAGACTGCATATCTTGTTTTGAAAATTAATCTTGAAAGACATAGTAAGGTTTGTTTGTTAAGCAATTGAAATTGCTTAACAGACATCAGAAAGCAAAAATCTAATCTTAGGGTAAATGTTTCCATTTTAAAGGAAAGTATTATAAGTAGAGTAAATTATACAGTGGAATTAAAAATGTAAAAAAAAAAACGCTAAAAAACTATTAGTTTTACTATCTTAACACAATCTCAACTCTTTTATAAATACTGGTGTGGGCTTTCAATTTGAAAATTGAAAATGGTCTCTGTAACGTTGATGGTGAAAGAGAGAGACTGTAATGAGACTGATAAAATGGAAAAAAAAAAGTTTACATCCTTTCTTACCATTGTTTTACTTCAAAAAGTATTGTTTCATATTCATAATTGAAGTAGCCACTGTACTGTTACTAATAATGGCAAGAGACACAGAAACAATATAGAAGCTAAAAATTCTGGTAATTTTTGTCTGGCCAGTAAACCTCTTTTGTATTTAGCTTCTGGACAGTTTTAATGACAGATGCCTCGTGTCAGCTGTAGCACTATCTTCTCTTACTGTACCTGCCAGCAGGAAGTGAGTCATTCCAAAATTTACTGACAGCAGCATGATCAACATGACATCATAATGAAACTTGGGAGAATATTAGAATAATACATCAGACTAGGAACTACCATTAGTGCCATGAGTCTAAATGGTATATGCCATTTTTCTAACTGTTGCCACAGAGGAAACAGCAGGGCGCTTTGTTCCTCTAAGGATTGCTCATGTAACAACACAATCTTTTGATTTAGACGCTCACAAGCACAGTTAGAATGGCTTGCAGAATACAGAACATTGATTAAATAATTCAAAGTACTGTAGAGGGAAATGATGTGTAGTCCCTGTTCTTGTAATAACCCCACTTGAGATCAGGCAAGGTAGAGCATGGCAGTGGATAGAAATGCTTGATCATTTAAGGCCCGATGTTGGGAGGTACAGAGCTTCTCCTGAAGTTCTCACTGGAGATAGAAGGCATGAGCCTCTCTCAGGAGCAAACTTTCACTTGCCAAATATAGACGTATAGCATTTTTGTTCAGGAGATTTATATTAGGCTGCTCTGCATTCTATACATAGCTGCTGTTCCTTTATATGGCTTGTTCTTCGAGGGGGGTATTCACACCATCTAACTTCTGTCATCTCACTTGGGGACCTAAATTAAGACTGTGGTCTCCATAATTAGTGGTGCTCCAACAGGCAGTTTAGAGCTAGTCATCACTAAATATCTGCTATTTGGAAAAAGTGACAAGTAACTAGAGTAAATTGTAGTGCAAGATCTTTTTTAGTGTGGCAGAGATTATATCAAAATACTGTACCTGGATGAACATACACATTTTAATCAAGGCATAAAACCGCAAATAGCAAGTGTCAAATACTCAAACACATATGTGTACAATATATGTTTTATTTATATGTGATATATATGTGATATTCAAGGTTTTCAGCACTCACTGCTCAACTTCAAACAACCACTTTTTATTTTGGAAAATGAAGTTAAAATCAGCTGGTAATATTTTAATTCCTTTTAGACATTTGGCTGTGTTTTTCAAGGCCACACATCTTTTTTTAATGTTTCCTTTTGTGTTTGGCTTTAAAAGTGTCTTGTGCACACTTAAACAAACAGCACTGAGGTCAATGAGAGCTGCAAATGCGCAGCATCTCTAAAAATCAGTCCACCTTTATCCAAACCTTTAGGTTATTGGGGGTTCAAATTACAAGTTTTCATGCACATCTACAGTTTATAATAAGCAGTGATAGCAAGCCTATGGCATGTGTGACAGAATTAGCACACAGGGTTGTTGTCAACAGCAGAGAAACAGAGCCCCGGGACTTACCTGCTTCTCCTGTCTGCCAGGTGGCAAGTGGCAGCTAGGGGCTGGGGAGGATCTGGGGAATGGCAATGGGGAGACGAGGGATGAGAGGGAATTCAGAGGCCAAGTGGAGACGGTAATGGCACAAGAAATTAAAAAAAAAATCAACCAAGTCCAAACATTATTTTATGTAAGCCCTATAAACTGGGAATATAAAGTATATTATATTAATATTAAGGTGGTAAAAGTTCTTCTTACTCTAATTTCAGCCTCCTTATATGAATAGAAGAGGGCCAAATATAGGTAACCTGTTGTTACTAAGGGAAGTTCCAGGTCAAACTGGAAGATACCTGGTGAATTTAAGCAGTCTGGATCCCACCATTACTACCTCAGATTTCTAAATGCAGAAATGAGAAAAACTATGAGGTACTATTCTCACAAAGAATCACAGAACAGTTGAGGTTGGAAGGGGCCTCTGGAGGTCACCTGGTCCAAGCCACTTGCTCAAGCAAGGCCAGTTGCCCAGGACCATGTCCAGATGGCTTTTTAATTTCTCCAAGGATAAAGGCTCCACAATCTTTCTGGGCAAACTCTGCTAGTGCTTGGTCACCCTCACAGATAAAAAGTATTTCCTGATGTTCAAAGGGAGTTTCCTGTATTTCAGTTTGTGCCCATTGCCTCTTGTCCTATCACTGGGCACCACTGAAAAGAGCCTGGCTCCATCTTCTTTACCTCCTTTCTTCAGATGTTTGTACATATTAATGAGATTCTTCCTTGAGCCTTCTCTTCTCTAGCTTAAACAGCCCCAGCTCTCTCAGCCTTTCCTCATATGAGAGGTGCTCTAGTCCCTTAATCATCTTTGTGACCCTTTAGAGGACTTTCTCCAGTAGCTCCACATCTCTCTTGTACTGGGAAGCCCAGAACTGGACACAGCACTCCAGGTATGGCCTTGGCAGTGCTGAGTAGAGATTCACAAGGATGCTGTGAAGATAAAAATCTGAAAGACTATGAGGATCTCCAATATCCTGGTGACTGGAAAAGAAAATAAATTATACAAATAAACACAGAAAAAATCTGAGCTAAGGCAGTAAGCGCAATCTTAATTTTGTTGTTACATAAGCCTCGTGTATATGACTTTCCAAAGAGAATAGCATTCTTGTAAGGCACCTTGAATTTCTTTTGTCTCAGATTTCTCAAGTTTAAAAAATAAAGTACAGCTAAAAAAAATCCTATGATGTAGAATCTCATTGACACACCTATGATTTATTCAGAAGACTTTGAAGGTATTCAAGAGCATCGACACGGTAACATTAGGATTTCTAGTTTTTCTAATGAATATGAAAAGAAGAATCCTGCCTCGGTATGAATCTCACTGTACCTGTTCCCTTATGCTAAAGGCCCTACACCCCCTGTTCCTCCTGCACGCCCCTGTCCCAGGCTACTTCAACTGCTCATCCTAGTTGTGTATTTTCTCTCCCATCTTGATACAATGTTCAAGCAATCAGCCACTGCATCCACGTTGCCATCCTTCCACATCTCTGCTCTCTATCTTACCTGCTGAGGAACTGCTTGAGTTCCCCTCTTTATTCAACACTGCTTACAAAAAGACCTCAAGCAACCTCTCACTCTTATCCTTCCTTCTTCCTTCCCTCTTGTCCTTCCAATAACAGTCATTACAAAACAAACTTACAGCGTGAAAACTGTTGACCTGTATTTTGGCAGTTACACTGAAAGTGTTCTCAGTTTTCTCTGTGGATGAAAGTAGTGTCAGCATTTTCACTGACTATAGCTTTTAGAAATATAGTAACTTCTCATATTGTAATATATAAACATGGTTTCAAATATTAACATTTCTTAATTGTTTCTGTATTTCACTAATTAGTTGCAGTTTGAATAAGCAAAGGTGTGATGCATTTCTGGTTTCCATCCTAAATCCTCTTTACTGTGCACTCTTAGAATTCTACATTTCAGAAGTGTTTCTCCTGACGAATCCTGTTTGTCTTGGCTTCTTTGGATACTTTGGCAATAGTAAGTTGTTAGTTTTGTAGGTCAAGCTACACTGAATGGAGAATTGAGTGTTTTAATGTATTTGAAATAACAAGAAGAGCAGATTTACAGTATCACTTGAATCACTTTCATATGCTATAGCAATCTCAATACTTGATGAAAAAGCATCTCTGCATAAAAACAAACACAGGCAGACTTAATGAATTTTTTTCTTGTATCTTAGAAATACAAAAGGTATTAAAATAAAAATAAGGTAAAGAAAAGCGGCCTCAAATTTTGTTTGAAAACACTAGAATGTTAGGAAACTCCCTATTATCGTTGCACCAGAAACACGTATTTATACATGTAGCCATATAAATGTCTTATTTTAAATCTATACTGTGATATAATCAATTAACAAGTATCCAGAGTGTCTGGACAAACCTAAGTCACAACTGCAGAGAACAACTTAAAATCATCTAACTTCCAACAGAGAGTTACAAAAATTACTTGTTTTATGGATATATTCTCTTTCTAGAGGCAGATTGTGACATATATTAAGTAGAAAATGGAACTAGAATATGCAGTATGTTTTCACTGTAACATTTTACATCTCAGGAAACAACCTCATGGGAAATACTGTGTGGTACAAGGAATAAAAGTTGCATTCAGTCTTAATTGGTTTCTTCCATGGTTTTGTAGACATTGACTTGTGATTCAAAGAGGGCACATGCATTTGTTTCCTGTTTGTTTTCGTTTTTCAATCACAGATGTTCTTTTAGGTACATTTGTTTTCTAAAATGCAAAAGGTTTTGTCACATCTGGCTACCCAAAGAAGAGCATCCCTTAATGAGAGAAAAAAAAGTCAAAGTCATAATGAGATTTAATCCCAGTTTAATTACTTCAGAACTGTTCGGGAATGTAAGGGCAGGAACCACAATAAAATGCTAAAACAGATGGATCCTACTGAAATCTGTCCCAGTCATTGTGCAATACTGACTTGCACAAACTTCATTATTTTCAATATACATGAATAAGCGTTGATAAAATACTTAGTAGTTCATAGATCCATGTGGTCTTCTGACTTTCAAAATTTGAATGAAAGGGAGTTCTGCCCTTGCTACTAACAGAGTCAGGTTGTCATCTGTGGACTTGTGGGTGGAAATGGCCCATTGGATCATCATGGATGATGTCATATCAAACACAGGAGGGAAAAACGTCTGCCTACAAATTTCTGCATCCAGCTTCTTGTAATTAAGGTACAATATGACTACAATGGGAAAATGTATTTCCCTTTTTATATTGCATCAGTGTTTTTTGATAGATTGGGGCAAGGAGGGTTCATATCAGTCAATTAATGGAATTGATGCAGTAAATTGAGTTCTTTTTCTTTGCTTTCTTAGCGCAAAGTTCTGGTTTCTGCACTAGTGGTGTAGTGATCTAGTGATCGCTGAGAGAATAATGATGGTGAAGTATTCAGCTCTCCATTTATGTATATTAAGAATTTATATGGCCCAAATTTTTCTCAGTGATGTTGATTTCTAGGCAGAGGCTTCCCACTCAGTAGCTATTATGTAAATCTCCCTGGTTAATCACCACCTGACATTTTGCCTTGACAGGGCTGATGCCTTTGCTCAGCTGATGTCTGTAAGCTGCATTCTCTGCATCACTTTGTCTGGACAACTTTTACCATGAACAAAGACACTGCAAGAAGGATGTACACATCCAAAGAGTATAAAGCAGTTATTTTTGGCTGTTACACACAACAGACAATCTGGACAAACAAGAAAGGAGAATGAGTATTAATATGCTTACAACCCCCAGTAAAGCATGTAGAAAGTCTGTGCTGGCCAGACAGCTTGATGGCAGGTGTGAAAGGGTCAGCCTCCATTGCTCACCCTCAGTTCTGCTGAAGTGCCATCTTTATACCTTCTCATGTCAGTGTTTTTCTCCTGGAATCACTGAGATGCCAACTATACCTGTCTCAACAATCTTACCTCTGCCTGTCATTTTACCCTTCTTTTCTAGCTTAGTACTTTTTCACAGCTCTTTCACACAACTTAGCATTTTTCTCAGAAGTTTGAGCCAAGATTACACAACCATGTTATATCAAAAGCAATCCTTGAATCACAGACAGCTCTGAGAGGACCCCCAGGAGAGAGGTTACACACCAGTGATGTTGGGCGACTGACGCTATTTAGTGAGGAAAGCTTCTGTGTGTTTAAGTAGAAAGGATGAAGTACTGTTCATCCCCAGCTGTACAATAGCCAGACTTACATGAAATTAAAATGGCCAAAGCCTCACCTTTGTCATGGCTAAATTTTAGGATGAAACTTTAAATAGAGGGAGGAAGAAAAGCCAAAGTACCTCTCAGCTTCACCTCAAAACATTGACCTCAGTGCACCATGTATTTGAGAGCCCTCCATTTTCCCACAAATTCACCCCAAAGAATTTATCTATCACACATTCAAGCCTCCTTTGCCTAGGAGATTACAAGACCATCTGCTGAGGTTTAGACAACACAGTAGTTAAAATGCTGGCATCCTTCCTGCTCTAGCACTTTCATGACTGTTGCCACGAAAGGAGGTGAATAAGAGATAGCACCTCCACGTGTGCGAGGTGAGGGAGGAGTGCTGAACACTGACAACATGTTAATGAGTAGGAGAATGTGTAAATGGAGAAGGGAAAGATTTAACTGGCGTAGCAGAATATCAAGTGATAAGCAAACGAAAATACTCTATCCAAAAATGAAAGAAAAGGAAACCGAATTCCATAGAGAAAATGAGAAAGTGGAAAAATGGAATGGGTCAAAAGGAAATGGACTGAGTGCTGTAGCTGTGCCAAGGTTTCTTCTGAGGGGGTCCAGAGGGGTAAGATGTGTTCATCCAGAAGAACTGAGTTGTCTAAAGAGAATAGGTCAGAGATTCTGCCTGGAAATTAAATGGAAAGAAACAAGAAATAAAATGTCCTAGTATAAAAGATTTGTACTATACCATCATTATCATGACAGATGAGTAGGCTTTTTATATACAGCATAACTCAAGATAAGGAAAGAGAGACTAAGGTATGTATGTAGAAGCACACACAGGTAGGTATCTGTGATTTAAATCATTGGTAAATATACAGCAGGTAAAATTCATGTCAGGCAGGCTAGATGCCATCTGTCACAGTTAGTTTTCCACAGGATGACCGGAAATAGATACTGGCAGCTTCCTGGTTAAAACCATCTATTTGAGTATTCAGAAATTCAAATTTCAACTTTCAATTCATAATTCAAATTTCAAATTCAACAAAATTCAATTCTGCTATTATAGTCAGCATTACAGTTTACATTTTTTGTATGTAGACAGTAAAAATAAATCAGTATATCAGTATATCCTTAAGAGGTTTTGTGGCATAACAATAAATGGTTCTGTTTTATTCTCAAAACTGATTTATTATGTTTCAAATCCTTCCTAAAACAATTTCCTTTTTCTGAATATACAGTATGTTAATCTACTGGTCTCAAGCTCTGTTTCTCTCTCTCATCACTAAACCTGATGTTGAGGCTATCATTCTCCTTTTGTTCCAGGGGGAAGAAAAAGTTAAAATAAAAAGAGTTTCTTTCTAGATAAGCTCCTCAACCTTTATGCAGGAAAAAAAAAAAAAAAGATAAATACTGGAAAACACTTTTAGTGGACTAATATCACAAATGCTTTTAAAATTCATTAAGCATTTAGACTTTATTGTTCCTAGCTTTGTGTAGTCAAAATGTATAAACTCCAGAAAGACTGTGTTGCTGTAATGGATTCCTATCCAGAAAAATCTTAGCCATTAGCAAACCAGTACTTTGATCAAAATTGGCTGACTGATCTGTGAAAGAGGTGATATGATGTGATGCATGAATTAATCCATAAACTACTGCAACATTTTTGTGGCCACCTTTGGTTTCATCCTGTGCTATGTATTTTAATAGGAATTGTGCACACAATTTCAAATAGAGTAAAGCCAATTAAAATGAAGAAGGGGTTGGTTAAGATGCCTGTGTATTTTTACATTAAACACCAGCTAATCCATAAGCCACATATATTGCATATTGCTGGTTCTCTGCCAACAACAAAAGTTATTAGAGCTTTTAGTTTACTCTTTTAGTCCAGCAACAATGTATAACATTATACTTCTTCCAATACAGTAAACTCAGAATTCCCCACTGAATACAATTATGGTAAGACAGAAACTGTGGATAATTTTATTTAAAATTGCGTGTTTTCATTTAAAAAGAAAAGGAAAAAAAACCCAACCCTGCTACCAGGAAATAATAGTAATGTATCTTTAAAAAATTGTCTTGTGTTACTTTTCATGTCTTTTTACTGTAAATCTGATACTGTTATCTATTCTGATAACCATAAATATACATTCATGCCTGAAAACTGCTCATGTTTTACAGTTTTTGCTTAATAACCCAATAATTTGGCTAATCTATTTTTATATAAGAGTATATGATGTATATAATTATTTATACATTATGTAAGAATAATAGTTTCTTGAAAAAGCCTCTGGGGTTATGACTATTTGAAAGATGAGAAGAGTGTTGCAAAGCTAGGTGGCATAGATTGAGAAAAGTATCTTTTAAACAATATGTACCACTGTTGTAATAGTTTATTAGCTAATTTCTGCATAGTGCCATTTTCGTAAATATGCTTTTTATAATTTATACTCTTTGTGAATCTGCTCCATGGTATGTACTCCATATTTGTTTCTTTTTTTTTTTTTTATTATGAGGAACTGTCTTTTAGAAAATAATGAATGTTCCTTTTATTACATATCTTATACTGAAATTTTAATTTCTTTTAAACGACTGATAGCAAAGCTTTATGCTGTCATTTTGTCATGCTGCTTGAGTTTTAGTTAATAAGCATTTGAACAGGATAGGTATCAATTTAGGAACTAAAACTTTTGTTTAGCAGTCATTCAAAGTCAGAAAATTATTTGGAATGGTGTTGTACTTATATTCCATGCTATAGTTGCAGGATGAATTCCAAAAAACATGGAAAATTCAAGGTCTTCTGCAGTTACAGTCCAAACTCTTTTCTGTCCTAACAAGCAAACTTTCAAGAAGCAAAAGCAGCACTGTGGTGTGATTGCCAAAAGGGGAGATATAAGTCCAATTTTATTCCTGTTTGGACCATAGTGTCATGTTCAGAATACAGGCCCAATATTTTCAATGAGCTTTTCAATGATACCTTTGTAGGTAGTACTTTCAGCTGCAGGACTTATGATGTTTTGGGTTCTTGACTGTCTTGGAAGGTATAAAATATAAAGAAATTACTAAAATTAAAGTGTATATACATATAACTTTTAAAGTCTAAAATTTAGCAACTAAATTCAGAGCAGATAACTACAACACAAAAATGCACAGAAGTTACAACATAGAAGGTGATTCCTATAATACTCAATGTTAAAATATTATGAAATGGTACTATAACACAGAGGAGAACGTGTTAGCACATCACAGTGTTCAGTAAAGTCATAAAAGTAGAAATCAACAAACTTTTAACCACTTCTCTTTGATTTCTGTTCAAGGTGATGGGAAAAGTTAGGATAGACAAAAATGTGCCTAAACTCTCTAAACATGATTATTGGGTTCCAGCTGAAGTACATTAGCAATACATTTACTCACTGATATATGATTTCTTGATGTCAGCTAAACATTAATGTTTATGCTGTTAGGAAACCACTAGGTACTTTTGATAGTCTGGGTCCTAAAAATGGTGTAGGCATGCCTGTGAGAGCGGACAAAGTTGTTCTATTGTTGCCTTTGTTCACTCTCCTCAGACTGAGTGAAATTAGTGCTGGGCAATTTCTTCACACTAAACGTTCTCACAGGATGCTTAAGATTTAGACTGCTGTCACCCCTTTTAAATCTAAGGATGTATTAGATTGCTAGGATTTGGTGAGGAGACATCAGTTGAAATATGAGTAGCATCTTGATGATGCCCAGTTTTACATCTCTCTCTTGTATTAAATATTCTGCTGACATCAGTCAGGACACTCATGAAAGCAAATTGCCTTTTCATGTCTGAAGGAGATAAAAAGTGAGGAGATAATGGTAGCGTGTGGGTATTTTGGCAGTCTTCTGAATCTAGAACATTCACCAGACATTTGGACAATAAAAAAAAAAATAAAAATTGTGGTTTCCTTCATTTTCAGGTGTCTTGGGAAAATCTAATGGAAAATTTACCAAATAGAAAAGATAAAGTCTAAGTTCTTCTCACAAAAGATCATGTTCTTTTCATATCTTTTCAGATATGGACCTTAGTATCATGGCCCATGCTTTTGGCACCTTCAGGCAAGACTAGTTAAATATGCTTATTGTGGGCTAGACTGACAAGATAAATGGTGAACAACTCAGTGACCACTTGTTATTGTGAATATTAAACACTACAGCTCCACAAATTACACATTGAATGGCATAATGTTGGCTTTGATCAGTAAAGAACTAAACAATCTCTCCTACCTGGAAGAAGACCTGATATGTCAATTTTAATTTCTTGTCCCCTTCTGCATTATAGGGTATAGGCAGGTTCCATGGATAAAGGGATTCTTCTTAAAAATGCAAACTAATCAGTTATCACAATAGTTTTCTCCAAATCCTTTTTAATAAAACAAGCAAACATAAAGATAAACAAAAACAAACAAGAAAACCCCAACCAAAACCAGAAAAAACCCAAACATCATCTTAAACTTCACCTAAATGCAATAAAAGATGTCTTCCATATAGACAGGATTTTTTTTTTTTTTCATTGCAAAATATTAAAATAAGGAATGGGGTGAGAGAATTTGGACCATCATGTCTGAAGGTCTTGTTCTTTCACAGATCTCAGGATTCATGTGAGAATTTTTTTCCCTGTAAAAGAATTCATGAAAGGAATTGCCAGCTGTGTTCCAGTGAGAGTAAATGAATTTGTGTGAAACAATCAGTAAAGCCTAACTAGTTCATTAGGATGTGGCTATACATACAGCAGTAACCCTGTGAGGAATCAGTACTAAATGCTGAAAGCCCACAGAAGGTACCTACAGATAGAAACTGTGTGAACCCTAATATTCTTTCTCCTGAACTAAAGTACTGTCCCATGAGAATATCTGCTCTAAATTAATGCTATTTCTTCAAACAGAACACAAGCAAAAGTAAACTAAAAATACCTAGGCACCTCTAGACTCATAGCTGAAGAAGTAAATGGCCACATTCCTGGAGTACTGAACCACAGCACTCTGACCTAGTTCATTACTAGAAAAAATGGCTTAAGTCAAATAGTGACAAACTAAAGCTGTTAAGCAATTTCATCCTGCTTCATACTGCAGTTCAATTTTACCATAAAATCATAGCCACCACTTGCCAAAACATCACACCCTATCATAACTCTGCACAGCACGAGAGAACTGCAATTTCCAGCAACGGGCTATCATCTGCTACACTCCACCAAGCACACACTACTGTAGCATGTCCCTGGCTCGCTGCCAGACCACTTCAGCACTCCACAACACTCCATGTCCAGCTCATAACTCAGCCTACTAGTATCAGGACACCATAATGGACATCATTGTGTGAAGAAGGATTTAGCACAGCTGTAGAACGATGCAGCTGACACTCTTATCATGATACATCACCTTATAAAACCAGTAATATCCACAAGAGGGGAGATAGAATTGGCTGGCCAGATGCGGGTGCAGCCAACTAGCCCCTATTGTTCTCCAAACCTCTGTATCACATTAACATATCACATTTCAAACTCGCTTTTGGAAGCTGTAAATGTAATACAACATTTCATGTGTGAAAATGGCATAAAATTCTTAGGCCAAAGTCTGTCCTGCCTTGTATGCATGTAACGCTATTAAATTTACTCTGTACAGTTAATGCCCAGCAGGTGTGCTAATTTCAGCAAAATGTTCTGTGTCATGCTGTGTAGCCCTCCACATGGACTGCAATGTCAGGCTGCACAGGAGGAGACAAAATCCACAATGCACTGTGAGGTCTGTCTAGGCTCTCAATTCAACCTGATGATATGATGAACTCAAAATAGGAGGCCCACTGGAGACAAACAAAAACCAACAAAACACGTCATTTTAAATTTTGCTCCATGTGAGGAATGAGAACAGGGAGTCATCAGGTGAGGAAAGCTGAAGACCACATGAGCGAGTGTATTGGCCAGCGTGGCTTAACTAAGTTGGCGCCCAGGCAACTGGATGAGAGTTGTGACCAGATATAACCAGATTCATCACTCGCAGATGAGCAGCTCCAGCCTCCCTGCAGTATGGGACTGGGTTTTACAGTCTACTAAACGCATTACACTGGTTGACATTTGAAGGACAGGAGTAGGTTTTTACTTTTTTCATCAAATTTTCCACCTTTCTGAAAGCAGAGGTGGAATCTCCATGAGGTAGATTGGTTCAAGTTGCAGTTTACACATACAGTTGTTTCTGGGCATCCAGAGATGGAACTAGAGACGCGGGCATCACCCTCCCCAAGGGTGGGAAAAGGTGAAAAATGTTGTGGTGATTGCAATCCTGGAAGGATTAAGAAGAAACTGGTGAAGGCTGTGATGTTCTTAGCTGGAATCAAAGATGAAGGACAGAATGGGGCTTGTCTGTCTTCTTAGGGGAGGACTGTGCAGATGTATATTGATTATATCTTTTGACATACAAAGCATGCACCTCACTGGATAGAATGAATGGGAGAAGGAAGAGGAGGGCTGTCTGCAGACTCACCTTAGGCCCCTCGTTAATCTCTACTTGGATCAGAGAAGGGTTGATGACAGTCTTCTACAAACTGGAAGAAATTAAGGAAGGAATAGTGAGCTGTACTGTGTAAGTTATGTCACATACTATTCCCCAGTGACTTAGTAATTTCTTGCCTTCAGTGCTGGAGTAAACCATAAGTCTTTCTTCTCACACATTAAAGACAATTCTTACCTTTCTCTGACGTTTGGTGTCTCATGATCTTCAGCTCCTCCAAGTTCAGGGTGTGATTAAAAGCTAGAATCTTATTTGGATGGGGAGCAGCATTTTCATGTATCACCCTCATAGAGGGGTATATGTTATAAAGCTTAGAGAGCACTCAGGAACCAGGTAGTCTATACAAGAGTAAAAAGCACTTTTATTAACTGAATACGTGCTCAGTATAAAGCAAATGACTTTGGGTGCCTGGAAATATCCACACTATGATTCAGCGTGGTATTTAAAAGGGATACTTAACTGAAAGCCTAGGCTTATGTCCCGTTAGTGAACAGTTTAAGACAGTCTTGCACAAACAAAGAACTTCTGTTATAAAATCTTGTCCTTTAACTAACATATATGTTGAAAGTATTTTGCTTTGATTTAGGGCACAAACTGGGTGTCCAAGAATGTTAGTAGTACCTGTTGTAATATTATACTGTCTATGAACACAGCCCCTCCTAAATTTGCAATGTGACTGTCCTTTCTTGCACAATCTTTAAATTTGTGTTGTAGGAAGTTTTTCAGTACCCTGAATGAAGAAAATGTCCAAATGAAAAGTCTAGATTGTATCTTAAAATAGTGGTTTCTAAAACTCCCCAAATCATCTTTCTCCCTTCTGAGTCTTCCCAATAGTCTCTACATTTTAACATTTAGAAAGCATAATCTCCACTTCCAAAATGCAAGTATGAATTTGTCGTTTAGACTTCATGCCTTATTTAATGTAAGAACTTAAAGTTATACTAAATGGAATAATTAGAATTGTCTCTTTGTATTTTGTGAGCAGTTAAACATTTGGTTAAGATGAATAATGTTCAGTGTTGAAATCTAAAGGAATTAGGAAATCAATCATCCAGGAAACAATTGAAGGTGATACATACTTAGCCAGACTCTGCAGTACAACATTTTTGGATTCGCAAGCTGTTAAAAAAACAGGGAAAAAAAAAAGTAGTAAACTATGTCTCTTTTGTTGTTGCTGCTGCTTACACTTCCAAACAATATTTAAACAGCTAGAATAACAGCAGGACATTATATCCTCTCAATGGTCAAGGTAATTACTCTTCTTTATGTGGTCAGAGTTACTTATGTTAAAGCAACCACTGTAACTGCCTTTTCTGGGTGGAAAGACAGGAAGGAGAGCGTGTGTTTATAAAGGGCAGCTGAAAAAGGTTGTTCTGAAATAAAAGCATTGTATTTGGATGGCAGTTAATCCTAACATTTCACCATACTGGCCCTGGGATATGGAAATCTAAGGCTGTATGGAAAATCATTTCTCTGTTCTGTCAGGTGGCAAGGAAGTCATGCTGATAGACGGGGAGATGACAGTTGTCACTAAACAAGTGACTGTGGAAAAATCGTGAACACTCCAGTTCCTTTAGGTATTTGCTGTCAAGCTGAAGTGAAAGAGATCTTGATAGCAAGAGTCATTGAACATCCAGATCAATTCCCTTCTTTGGTAAGGGCAGAGGGACCTTTGTTCAAGGGAAGTCTTTGTCAAGGGCTAGCAGGAGCAGAAAGAGAAAATAAAACTTAAAAGAAAAAATAAGTAGCAATTTTATTAACCCCACTTTATCCTCTGAGAGATGCGATGGCTGATTGAGTCACATTTTATGAAAATCCCTGCCATACTCATGCAACATTTAGATATCAGAACATAGGAAATACAGTGAGATAAAATTGTTCATGCTTAACACAATTGGAGAATTTTTTTGATTTTTAGAAATATAAATGACTATTAGATATTGTGCTAAGTTATGAATATTAGGAAAAATTAAATAGCTGCTACTCTTTTTTTTCATGCAGTTGATGTGTCTTTAATCTCCAGGAAATTCAGTTTGTAATAGTGAACATGCATTTTTGTAGAAAGCATATGACAGCAGTGTCTGAAAACAGCCATTTAAGTTGTATACAGTACAACAGTACTAACAGTAATAACAATATTAACAGAAAGGAAATCTTAGAGAAAACCTGAAATGTTTTGCTTTCTTAATTTTTGTAATGAAAATGTGCATAAAAAACTATATCAATATGAATAATAATCATTATATCCAGAGCTTGTTGTTTGATTTCAACAGGTGCACAATTGGGCTTGTTTGAATAGATTTTCTTCTGTATGTGCCACAGGAATTTCTCCCAGGAAAGTGCTATTTAATACAATAATAAATGAGCAGAGAAAATGAGAAGGGAAAAGAATAATAGGGGGATGTTTAAATTTTAAGCTACTCAAGGTAGCTAAATCTACAACTGACTGTGAAGAGTTACAGAATAATTCCCAAACACTGAGTGACTGGACAATAAAAACAAAGATTCAATTAAGAAACGGTAGGTGCAAAGTGATATAAACAGAACCGTCCCCAAACATCTAATGACAATTACACAGTGATGTGCTCTAAATTAACTTTTGCCACTCAGAAAAGAGTCATTATGAATACATTTCTAAAAATATAACTCTGTGATTGGAAGACACCAAAAACAAAGTGGCATAATAAATACTATGTATTTAGGTAGAATTTGAGAAGAAAACATAACATCATACATGCCCATAGTGCATCTTTATCTTGAATACTGCAAGCAGCTATGTATCTCCAAAAGATTTTCACATAAAAATTAATGTATGATTTAACTTGAAATCATTAGTACATTTCATAAAAGATATCAGTAGCTTAGCCTGATATTTTGAGCTGGACACAGAAAAGTCTTGAGAAGTTCTGGGACCTTCCATGAACAGGGCAGCACAAAGAAAAGCTACCATGGAGGTCAACAAGTAGAGACAAGGAACAGATTTTGAATGGGCAAAGACAGAACAGATTGTCGTTCTTCATCTTGGAAAAGAGACACAATAGTTTTCTTTAAAATTATGAATGGCAAGAAGGCAAAGCAGAAGTATTTCTCTAAGTTTCTCACAAAAGAGGAATTAGGAATATCTGAATTAGAATATTAGGCAACAGTTCTAAATTGATCAAAAGAAAGTGCTGCTTTCATCCAGTATGTAATTTAAATTCTACGATTAGGACATTTTTCATATACATAGGTTGAAACAATAATTAAATTCATGGATAATATGTCTTAGGTTGGGTGTTAATTGTTTAGATGCAATTTGTGGCTCAGACCATTGCTACTTATTGCTGGAAACTGAAAGGATACACCAGAAGGAAGAGCATTTTATTCATATGCTCTTCTTACTGTGTATCTGTTCTTGTAGTTAAGCCTCTACTCTTGGCAGCTATCAGAGACAGGCTAATAGGCTAAGCGGACCTTTGATCTCACCCATTATGACAATTTGTATGCTTATCTTAGATCAGGTCTCCTTAGAGTGGTGTGTTCCAAAGAACTTGGAAGGTGCAACCATTAATTTATGTTTCTTACTCTCAATTTCCAAAATAATAACCAATTCTAGCACAGTAGAAGAACAGGTACACATACAATAGAGTAAGGAATTGTTTTATCGTTACCTCATGTGACTTGCTGCAGGGCTGTTAAAGATAAAAAATTTTCAATTTACTCTTACAGCAGCAAAAATCTGCTTGCTTTTCCAAAGTACCTGTTGGTCACCATTCTAGATGACTTGTAAATGTTCAGGCCCAGCATAAAAAGCTGCATTTTAATGTAGTTTGTGTTGAGTATAAGATACTTACGTTTTCATGTGGAAACTTTTGCTTCTTAACCCTGTCTCAATTCAGTGGAAACATCCCTTGCAGTTTTATGAGAGCAAGCCATTTTTCTTCTTACCTTTATAATTTTGAAACCCTACTTTTCAACTATCTCTGCTTTAGCTGAGGACATGTGTCCTCTCAGTCAAGTGCTTACATTCTAATTATAATTAGTCAAATTCCATTCAATCCATTGCTAATACAGACTATTAGAGTTTTAGCCATCTCAGCCTATCAGCCTCTGATTACCAGGGTGTTTGAGCTTTTTGCTTTTTGACAATTGGCAGCAGTGCTTTTTGTCAACCATCATGCTTGTTAGGAGGACCTTAGTTGCATTTCCACTACATACACAAATATTAGGCAAGTATAAGGTGTTGGTAATCTCCAATTTTATTGATAACCTTCACATATTTGTGTGCTGGGCAGCCTGCCCATGCTGCAGCTGCTCGGTCTGTAAGTCAGCCAGAGGTCTGGCAACCAAGGATCCCTGGCCCTTGCTCTACTCCCTGGGCAAACAGGCAAACAGGCAAGCATATTTTGTCTTGAAAACAGTTAAATGTCACTTTGTTTCCAAACCTAACCATTATTGGACTGCCATACTTTGACAGAAAATAGAGTTTGTAAGCCTTTGTTCCAATGCCAGGGAAATGCCGTTCCCAAGTGAGTCAAATCAACTCCAGTTGTCACAGAGAGGAACATAAACTGGGCACTCTTCATGGGCAAGATAATAGATTCTCTTCATTAAGATAGTTTTAACCCTCCATCTTCACCTCAGCTTGCACATCTTCTCCACACACTCATACAGCTATGAATCCTTCACTATAATAACGATCTGTGATGCCCTGAGGGGAGGTTACCACTGTGCTTTATATTTACCTCTTTCCTTTCACCTTCTTAGAAATTATCCAGAGTGAAAATACTTACCAACTGTCAAAGAGGAAAAAGGTTTCTCAATCTGTAATTTGTTCTCCTGAAGTCACTTCAACATCTGTCTACTTTATCTTCATTCTGTATCTGGTCGGGGCAGATAGGGGCAGTGGAAATGTTTGGAAGGGAATTTTCAATTTCAAGCACAGAGAAAACTGACAAGGATTTCCTCTTCCATCATAGCTCCTAAATACACATTCCCCCCTCCCCCCTCCCAAAATTCAATTACTTCTCCCCACCAATTAAAATGCTTGGGGGTGACTCTCAAAGAACAAGCCTGACTCAACCCAAATTTGTTTTTAAAATTTCCTTTATCTATGTATGAATATGGATGGAATGCATCTCACCAGTTTCGGTATTTATAACATGGATATTTACATCTAGCTTAGACATTACTTGTGGTCAAGAGAAAAGAGTGCTCAGCAATGGATTTCTTTGCCTGTCCCTCTGTCCTGTGTTAGTCACTGCTGTACCTCTGGGTGACATTCCTCTCACCACCTACAAGGAGTTTAGGTGGCTTGGTCTGTTGTAGGTCATCCACATGGTAAATGTATAAAGTTAGGTGGGAAGAATCTCACCGTGTCTGTCTAAATTATTTCATTCTTTGGGGTCTGGGAAGCAGAAAGAAATAATTTAAGTAAATAGTTAGTGTTACTGATGCACTGTGGGAACTTCTGCCTGCAGTAGACATACATATGATCATCCACAAAACATGCCTGAAATGGGGAAACTTCTTTTATGCTGCTAAAATGCAAGTTTTCATTGTTACAAAACTGAATTTGTGCACTGGGAGATTTGTTTATTTTCTTAAGGTCCCACACCTAAATGTTTTTTAATCAGTTTTATGATTTTGATGGTGCTGGAGGAGTTCAAAATTTTCCCAAGAAAATTGCCCAGAAAGAGTTTTCTTTCAAAAGAAAATATCTATACTTGTGCTCCATTAAGATCCTGTGCATATTATTTCACTACAGCACATCAATGTAACTACGTGTAATATTGATTACAGAGACCCTGTCATGTGTTTTATTTACAGGCCTAATATTAGCTGTCTCAGCAATTCACTTTAATTTCCTGTTGCTTTGAATATTTCTCCCCATTTGTATGATTTCAGTTCCTCCTGAAGGAAATTTTTACCCTACTAATGTTGGTAGGAATTTTGCCACTTCAGAAAATCCATGGCTTCATTTTAGATGACAGGTTTCACCATAGCTATATGACATCTTGAAATGGTACACATCTCGGTAGGACGACTGGAGATGGCATAGCTAGCATTTTCTAGCAGATGTATACAGCGTTCACAGGTTTAAAGTTCATGGTGTGTATAGTTTGGATGTGCATGCTTGCAAAAGTACGCTGAGAATTATTTAAATATGAATAAACAGAAATTTGGTTAAAAACTTCGAAGTGAGACATTTAGCTTCTCAAAAGCAGATTGAGAAGTAGCTTAAGGACCAGAGGATCAGTTTCTTCACAAAAAGAAGCTACTGGCTGTTAAAGGTCTCTTTAATGTGAAAAACACCCTAATAGAAACTGATAACTGGAAGATAGTTAAACTGAATAAGAAACTGGGCCAAAATTTGCAACAGTGGGATTAACTAATTGCTGGAGGAAGCTACAGGAAACCACTAGAGTTTCAGTGGCCAGATGTCTTCAGATCCAGTCTGGATCCTTTTCAGGAAGATATTCTTTGGCCAAACTCAATTTGTACTTCAGTACAAATTTGTACATATTTGTACACACACTGGTATGTAACTTATGAAGTGATCTAATGGTCCTTTTTTGGCAGTAAACTGAATGGAAAGGATGTGGCTGCACAGTCATATTATAATTGTTTTAACATAATTTTCTCTCCATTTAATGGAATTTGCTGGAACCACATAAAGCACTAACTTTAGATTTTATGATACCTCTATAGCAAATATTTTTGATTTCTTACCCTTGATCAAATTCTCTTTTGCTGACACTGCAAAGAGCATCATATGGACCAAAACTGGTTCAACATTTGGGGCCTGTGTGTTCTATATAACCTTTCTACAAACAGTTTTCATGCTATTCTTACTGCAAATGAGAATGAAGACACAAAGATGATGTAGGTGTGTACAATTCATACATATTTTTGAAAAAATACACAAATAATGCATGTTTGTACTTGGTACTGAGACTGTTTATATTGGGCTACTGTGTTCATTTGTCACCACACTTCCAGAAAGACATTCAAAAATGAATCAGCTTTAGTGAAATTACAAAGGGACAATTAAATTAATGGAAAACATGCACAACAGAAAGAAAATGAAGGCTCTTAGTCCATTCACGTTTTGAAGAGGAATACTTTGATCGTAGTTTGCAACAGAAATTCAAAGGAGAAATTTGATAGCGGTGAGTTTTTTAGTCCAGTAGAAGAAGTTGTAACAGATTACAGTCTGAGAAGTGAAGACTCACAAATTTAAACACCAGATAAGACTGCCTGGGGTTTGGATTTTGCATTTGTTTGCTTGCTTGTTTGCTTTTGGAATGTGAGGTTGGGGGCTGGTCTGAAGTCCAACTGACACCTTGCAAACACTAAATCAAGCCAACTCCTCAGAGGTTCTGAGATCCCCACTGTGCTGGAGGAGGCACAAAGCCACAGGAAATCTAGAGATCATAGAAGATCTTGATCTTCAATCAAGACTTCTAGGTTCCAAGTTGTACAGGTGGCAATAAGTAAGATGAGTTGATAGGGAGCCCATATGGGTTTTAGTTTAACTAATTAATGTTTTCCAGATAATTTTTCACATTTTTTCAAACAGTCTAGAAATGAATGACTTAGCAAAGTATACAGTGAATATGCTATAATTTGAAACATTGAAATGAGATTCTTATTTCAAAAAGAACACATCTGTTTCAACAACAGCTACTAGAAATACTAGTAAGAATAGCAAGATATAACCTGGAGCACTTCTATGGTTACATTAGGCAGGATGTAGGACTAAATGTTTACAGTTTTCTCTTTGCCTGAAATTCTTTAAACTCATCAACAAGCAGCCTTCTTTCTTTATTTCAATATAGTATCATTTGATTAAAAAAAACACTATTGTTGTAAAAATCTGATTAAATCAGAAATGTAGGGTTCACTTTCTGGCTGGCTTTCCAATTGTGTAATCCCACTGGTTATTATCAAGATGCAAAGTTAGAAAATCAGCACAGAATTTAATTCTGAATAAGTTAATATTTTAAGAGTTTTTCAAGATCTTTCATGTTCTTCTTTGTTTGGCTCTGAAATTTCCTATTGCTAACAAATAATTGTGCTATTAAGTAAATTCTCATAATGGTATTGTAACAAAGAAGATTGCACTATTGTAGCATTGCTGATACTGCTCTCAGTTCTTTACTTTCACTCTAGCTGATGCAATCGTTTATACTTTCTCTGTTGCTGATTCAGTTTTTACTACTTCTGCAGGAATGAAGGAGAAAAAGCTTAATTTTAGTGCCCAAGAGTCTCAAGTATTAGACTATCAATTTCCGTTTGGGACTTGACATCTAAAGTGGAATACTACAAAGAAACATTGATTTCACTTTCTGTATGACTGTACTTGAATACAACAAGCTGAATCTGAGAACATTAATACTCAGTAATGAAACCAGGAAAAAGAACTAGAAAAACAGGCTGGGGGGAAAAAAAAGTTTTGAATCCTGTTAAGCAGAGGAGGAAACCCACATGTCCCTTAAAGGTTGCTTTAATACAGAAATGGTCACAGGGTTCTTAAAGAAATCTTAGATGGGAATTGGCCTTCTGTAAAGGTATCACCTTGGAGATAAAGATGTCATGGTCAGTGAAACGGCAACTTTGAAATTTGCCCTTAATTGCAACCGCCCTTGCCAAGAGGGGAGGGACAGTAAAAAAGACTTTTTTAAATATGTTAACAGAAAAAAGGCAGGCCAGAAATAACATTGGCCCATTACTTGATGAGCATGGTCACCTTACGAACAGGAACATAGACAAAGCAGAGATGTGTGATGCTTTCTTTGCCTCAGTCTTCAACACAAATGATGGGCTCTGGGACCCCCAGAGCCCTGGCCTAGAGAACCATGACTATGGGAATGATAAACTCCCAATCAACCCCAAACTTGTGCAAGACTTGCTGCTCCAACTGGTTCCCTATAAGTTGATGGGGCCTGATGGGATTAATCCAAGGGTACTTGAAGAGCTGGCTGATGTCATAGCGAGACCTCTCTCAATGACTTTTCAATGCTCTTGGGAATCTGGAGAGGTCCCAGTTGACTGAAAGCTGGCAAATGTTGTCCCAGTCTTCAAGAAGGGCAACAGGGATGACCCCAGTAACTACAGGCCTGTCAGTCTCACTTCTGTGCCTGGCAAAATTATGAAGATTATTCTGGGAGTTATTGAAAAACACCTAGAAAACAATGCAGTCATTGGTCCCAGCCAGCACGGGTTCACAAGGGGAAAGTCCTGCCTAACAAACTTAATTTCTTTCTATGTCAGGGTTACCCATCTAGCTGACCAAGGGAAGCCAGTCAATGTAACCTTTTTGGATTTCTGTAAAGCTTTCAATACTGTCTCTCACAGTATCCTCCTGGACAAAATGTCCAGCATACAGCTCAATAAGCACATAATGCAGTGGGTGAGCAATTGGCTGATGGGTCGGGCTCAAAGGGTCATAGTAAATGGGGTTACATCAGGCTGGTGGCCAGTCACTAGGGGGGGTTCCATAGGCATCCATCGTAGGGCTGGTACTCTTTAATCTCTTTGTAAATGACTTGGATGCAGGACTGGAAGGAATACTAATTAACTTTGCTGACAACACAAAATTGGGAGGAGCTGTTGACACTCTCAAAGGCAGAGAGGCCCTGCAGAGAGATCTAGACAAAATAGAGAGCTGGCCCATCACCAGCTGTATGAAGTTTAACAAGGGCAGGTGCTGGATTTTGCACCTGGGGCACGGCAACCCTGGATATACATACAGACTGGGGAATGAGAGACTGGAGAGCAGCTCTGCAGAGAGGGATCTGGGGGTTCTGGTGGACGGCAAATTGATCATGAGCCAACAGTGTGCCCTGGCAGCCAAGAGGGCCAACTGTGTTCTGGGGTGCATCAAGCACTGTATTGTAGCCAGTCGAGGGTGGTGATTGTCTCTACTTTGCGCATGTGTGGCCTCACCTTGAGTACTGTGTGCAGTTTTATTTATTGGTGATTATTACCAACTGTGTGTAGTTGGTTTATTCAGCCTGGAGAAGAGGAGACTAAGGGGAGACCTCATCGCGGTCTACAGCTTCCTCACAAGGGGAAGAGGAGGACCAGACGCTGATCTCTTCTCTCCGGCGACCAATGATAGGACCCAAGGGAATGGCAGGAAGATGTGCCAGGGGAGGTTTAGGTTGGATATTAGGAGAAGGTTCTTCACCTGGAGGGTGGTGGAGCACTGGAAGAGGCTCCCCAGGGAGGCAGTCCCAGCGCCAAGCCTGATGATATTCAAGAAGCACTTGGACAATGCCCTCAGAGATATGGTGTGAATTTTGGGGTTGTCCTATGCAGGGACAAGAGTTGGACTTCATGATCCTTGCGGGTCCCTTCCAACTCAGGACATTCTATGATTCTAAGAGGAAACTGCAGGGAAAGGTCTTTTGGAAAAGTGTGCTTAAAGTAGGAATACATCATAGCAGTCATAGACAAATGTATTCTTCTGTGAGTTAAGCAAAAAGTAGCAAAGACAGTAATGCAGATCCTATTTCACTATTGAACTATCTGGCAAAATGTTGTATCTTCAGATTCTGCTTAGTGGTAATAGTTTGCCATTTATCCTCTCTTTTTACCTCTAATAAATACTATTTCTAATCATATATTGTCCCTTCTTAACATCTGACATTGATTTTGCACTCTAGTACCTCAGAAATGTGCTATAAGCTTTATAGTACAGATAAATAGCACAAGATACCTGTTACAGATGCAGGTGCTCAAGTTTATTGTCAGATCTCAAATATGATGCAGTAACAGCTCAACAAAGGAGTGAGGGTTTGGTGATTGTTATAAGTTATTGCACAAAGGTTCAATGTATTCTGTAACTGCACCAGGAAAGGTGAATAATGATAATGAATTAGTTTTGCAAGATGGTTAGGTACATTATGGTGTGTTACTGAATACTTTTATACAAGAATTTCTTTACCTGGCATGAGCATGCTCACAGCTTTTGGAAGGACATGTTCTTCAATATTTTAAACATATTTGATATTGTTTAAGTTCCACTCATTACTTAAGTGAAAAGAAAAAGGAACTAATGAATATGATCAGTATATTTGGGAAGAAATAATGAGCTTTACACATAATAAGACATACTATATAAAGGTATTATTTCAACTCCTTCTTTCTTAGAGGACAATAACTTTGCTATCCTTTTCCACAGAGAGTCATGGTAGTCTGACCAGGCTGCAGACCACACGAGATTCGGAACTCAGTCTGTACCCAAGCTGGTGTATCATATTCTACCTTCTGTAATAATCTACATGCAAATTTTAGGAGAGAATATACCACTTTGTTTAGAGAGTACTTCACAGATTTATTCAGCTTTGACCCATTTTGCACTTCACTGTGCAAATCCCTTAGATGTTGAGCTTGGGTAGAGCATAGAAGTAAATGAATTATAACCTTTCATTTGTGGAGCTCAGTGTTTCATCTCTGTCATACCACTGTTATGAAGTAGATGTGGTTATTAATCTTCAAATAATTTATCACATGTGTGTTTCACACTAAAATATATTTAACTGCTGTATAATCACATTGTGGTTTCATTATTGCACCAATAGGAGATGTTTTATTTCAGTTCTGTTAACAGCTCCTGTAAAATCAGACATCACAATTTCTCTTTTTTTTTAAGTAGATGATTTGTAGAAGATTAAGGGCCCAGTCCAACTCTTCTGAAAGAAAATGGCAGTCTTTCAGTCAGGGTGTCTCATTAGTTGCCTAATGTGAGGAATAAATTTCACCACTTCAGGCATTATTTACACAAGTTTTTACTGATATATAGAATGCAGTTCATGAAAGTGTTTCATAGAGTTAGAATAAAATAAATTAAATAAAGCAGCACTAGATATTATATAAATAGCCAAAGGATAAAATAAAATAATATAAAAATAGGGTAAAACCCTTGCAAATGAGTGTACAGCATACAGAAACTTATTTAATGAACACATCTGTGGCATAGGTTTAATGTTTAATTACGTTTATAAATGGTAGCTCAGTATCTAATTTCACTTCTATTTTAGAACTTTTTTGGTGCTATTGGGATTTCACAAGTCTGAGTTTGAATATTGATTCTCTATAAATATATATAGCTGTAGTGTCTATTTTTTATTTTTTTACTTATTGTATTTTATTTAAAAATATTTAGCAGACTGGATGATAGGAGAAACAGACAAACAACAGTATGACATGGCTTTGGAAATGTTAGAAAACCAAATTCTATTCCTATGTACTACAGAGTTCATTGACTTTCATTCACCTTAAGGTGTTTTGGATTAGACGTTTATTCAGACAAAGTCAAATTGTTCAGTACTGCAATTGTCCAGAGCCTCTTGGCAACTACCTGATTTCAGGTGAGTTCTGAGTTATATGTAAGTTTTAACATATCCCTAATACTATTTTCCAAGTCGTAAACTACAAATAGAAAGAGGGAAAAGCAGGCTAATAGAAATAGCCAGGCAATAATTTTTAATTCTACTATTCCAGATAAAAAAGCAGACCCCTTTATTAATTTTGCTCTGCTATTTCATCTCAACACAAGCTAAATTCTCTCTCTAATTAGTACTGTTGAAGGATCAATACAGCGCTTCAGTGCTTCACAATCTTTCACCAATCTACCTGCCATACTCCTGAAGAAAGACATTCTTTATTTTCCTCTTACAATGTGATTCACTCTTACAATGTGATTCAAAATGAGATAAAGGTATTTGATCTTGGCAGATGGGCAAATGATCGCTGTTTTTCTTGACTACAATATAAACTATGATATATTACAAGTGTGGAAGAGTGTTGCTTTGGGTTGTTTTTTTTTTAAGAAAAGGAGGAAAAGGAAGGGAAGGGAAGGGAAGGGAAGGGAAGGGAAGGGAAGGGAAGGGAAGGGAAGGGAAGGGAAGGGAAGGGAAGGGAAGGGAAGGGAAGGGAAGGGAAGGGAAGGGAAGGGAAGGGAAGGGAAGGGAAGGGAAGGGAAGGGAAGGGAAGGGAAGGGAAGGGAAGGGAAGGGAAGGGAAGGGAAGGGAAGGGAAGGGAAGGGAAGGGAAGGGAAGGGAAGGGAAGGGAAGGGAAGGGAAGGGAAGGGAAGGGAAGGGAAGGGAAGGGAAGGGAAGGGAAGGGAAGGGAAGGGAAGATACTTTGGCATGAAATGACAATCGTGTTTAGAGTGAAGACAAAATTTTCTAAAAGTGTCTCAAAATTTCAATCCTAGTCACAGAATACATAGATATTTAAAAGGCTGAAAACATTTTAATGAAATATAACAGGCCATTTTAAAATATTTCTAGCCAAAGTCTATACAAGAAGGTGCAAGATTTTATCTAGAGGTTGAAAGAGACAATAATCCTACTCTGGATGAGTTAAAAATAAAGTGAAAACATATGTATGTGCTTTTTCTTATGCCTGTGAACCAGGTTTAATGTTTCCATTGCTCTTATAAGTCATTAGTCTCTGAACTAAGGAGAGGCAAATCGGGGTAAGATAGATCTCACCCCTTTGGAACCTCCATCCCTGAGGTTACTTTGCAGAAACACATGAAATGCAAAGATTGTGGTGCAGGACAAAATGCAGAAAAGGCAGCTGCCAGGGCACCCATTTGGGAGCATCAAGCCACAGATTCTTGCTCCTGATGGCTGAAAAGGGAGATGAAAGGGCCTACCATTTTTTCTTCATCCAGTAATATTTGGGGAAAATGGATCGTTCAGCAACTCTAGGATAACCATGGCCTTGTGGTACAGGTATTATATCTTATTTTAACATGGGCAAACAAAACCCAGCAAAAGCATTCCTTAAAGCCATGCTTTATTAGAAGACAAACTACAATGAGGTAACTGAAATACAAAAAGCTCAGTTCTAGTGAGTAAGTTTGAAATAGAATGTTTATGGAACCAGCCTCCTCTTTAAACTTTTGTTACAGCCATGCTTTCTAATCACCAATGTTCGTTGGCTGCTTGGACAGCAAAACCTTTCACACCATCTTTTCTGAGGCCCTATGGAGACTTCTCTCTTGTATTGCTGCAGACTTCTAGGGGATCCTGTGCTGCAGGCCATCTGTGTGCCATCCCAGTGAGCACTCCCAAAGCTTCTCATAGTTGCCTCCAGGAAAGGAACAATCCCTTGTGCGTTTTAGTGCCTTCTTCCTAACCCAGGCCAAAAAAAACAGGAAGCCAACTCCTCCTTGCTGATGGTTCTTTTAGACAATACCATGCACACCACATGTGCGGTAAGCAGTGAACAAAGAAATTGAACAGATCTCATCCACTTTGTTTGCAAGTCTCACCTGACTAGAAACATTCCTGGGATTTGAAATGCAGAGAACAGTTTGGACCTGTGATAGTATAGGTTTCTTTATGCTTCTGAAATGAAAACTTGGAAATCTATATTGTGCCACTTGGGTCATTGCGAAGAGGAACTTATGAAATTCCAAGAACCTCCCAGAATGTGTGGTCTGATTGCATTGTCCAGGAGAGTTACTCTACCCCAGCACAGAATAAATTAGGCGATTCACAGCACATTCTTGGTTCGTTATGCATGCTCATTGACTACTTTAACTGAAATTGATCCAGCCTGTCGCCATTCTGTTTTGGCTTCTGTTTTCAAGTGGCACCTAGAAGTAAGGCCATGGTTATCTTGTCTGAGTTTAATTTTATTGTAACTGAGAAGAAAAAGATTCACAGTTCTCACTCCTACAGTGAATCTCTGCAGCTGTATAATGTAAAAAGGCAAAAGGTGAAATCATATTCTGTTAAAGATAATGGGAGTTTTTCCATTTACACCACAACAGCCGGTATGTCACCCAGCAATGACTGTGGAAAGCAGAAGAGTCACAAAAACATTCATGTGTTGGACCACATCACAGAAAAATATCATTAGGGTCTTTTTTCCCCGAAAGATTTGCATGGGCCACCTCTCCTTTCAGCTGTAATTGAAATGCTTTTGTAGCAGCAGCTGCAGCAATTAGTGAGGTGGAGGAGTAATGCTGTAGAAAAGTATTTAATAAATTTCAAGTGTTTGCTGATGGCTTTACTCTCCACAGAATGGCCTGTTTAGTCTCAGGAAAAGGAGTCTGAATCATAGGGTTGTAAACATTCCTTTCAGTTTTTTAACAGCCTTCCAGGCTCTTCATTGCAATTCAGAGCATGAACATCAATAGGAAATCATGGCTTGGAAGCCCCTCAGATAGATTAATTGCATAGACATTTGATCACTGATGGCAACCACACTGACTTACGACAGTGATCTTCCATACCTTCAATGATAGCAGACAGCAGGATTTTCAGAACAGTTTATATTTCTTCATCAACAAAAAAGGATAATATGTGTACCCGGTTTACTTATTTATATATATATGTCAATGTAGCCATTTTGAGTAGCTGTTTCTATGTTCTTATGTCAGAGGGTTGCAAATTGAGTATTAGTAACCATGCAGCAATGGTTTTGATGTAAAAATGGTAAATCAGTCATTTTTACTGATATTCACCAAAGATTAACCAGCACAATTTTTCCCTCTCTGCATTCATCTGCCTCTGCCTCTGTATTTCCCTATTGCCTAACTTTATGTCAAATCTCTAATATGTTCTGTGCTTTCAACCATGCTTAAGTTGAATGCTTCTTCACACTTTACTGTTTATTTGCCTTCCACTCTGAGGCTTATTTACATTTTTCACCCCATGCACTCAGTAATACTTTTTCCCCAATGGAATCAGAGAGCTTAGATTAATTATGTTTGTTGGCCATGCATCTGACATGATTAGTTCTAATTAGCAGATTTGTTTACTCATAAACATAGTTTCCAGGTAGATCATAACTCACATGACCAGCAGTGCATATCAGTAGGTCTCCTAAATGTTTTGCCTTTATACTCAATGTCAGAATAGTTTACTAACACTTAAGAACAAATGACTCTCTTCCATTTCATCCTTGTATCATGTTTTACAAACCACTCTCTCTTAACACTGATTACAGCATTAGGTGCTGAAGTTTAGGAGCAAACCCAGGTTAGAGTTCCTGTCTCCCTGCCCCCCTTTTCTGGATTTGCTACACTAACATTCAAGAATTACCATAAAAATAAGAATCTTAAACCTTATCATATGCTTCATATAATTTTATTTTAAGTAACATGATGAACAGTGTTGTTTAATGGGTTTTGGATAATTAATCAGTATATTCTGGGCAGAATAATAAGATCAAGAATAACCAGATTCATGTATAGCAATCAGTAATAGTTAATGCAAAATGAATTGTACAACACTTCAGTAGAAATGGGTGCTACTTTCTCCAAGCATAGATTCGTCTGTTTTGGGGTTTGGTTCTTTGGGAAAATCCAGCAGCTTTAGGTGTACCAGAAATTAAGAGATCACTCCTTTAAAGGATATACTACTTATTCAAAACTATGTTTATTGAGTTATATAGCTCATTAAAATCTTATTTTCCTAAATATTATGGTACATGTTAAGTATCAGATATTTTTCTATCTCATCACTGTGTAGGTGCTTCCTAGTAAAGACTTTTCACAAACACTAGCCCAACCTGATTTCATAACAGTGATTCAGATGTAAAAGGCATGACATTGACATCCTTTGTATAGTCTTGTATTACATCTGCTGTTATCTTACAGTATATGAATGAGAAAGAAATTGTTAACAAAGTAATAAATAATACTTTAGCTTTGGAATTCATAAGAAAATCCTATTGAGATTTGTCTCTGCTCTATCTTTGCTGCAGGTTTGAAGCCACACTGTGATTCCTTTCTTTTCCATAGGTCACTTGATCACTGTAGTACAGGCACAGGTTATTGCAATCAGTTTGTGCAGCTGCTGAACCATGGAAACCCTCATTCATGGCTGTGACTTGCAGCCCTGCAATTACTCTTTTTGCACAAGCTGAATCTTCAAATGCCCTCTTAGGTTTCCAACTCAATCAAAGCTTTCAGGAATAGGCAGCTGTTGAATACAACAGATGCCTGAGTAAAGGCAAGGTGTTCTTCTCCCAGTTCTCTGCCTTGAACTAGAACAGGCTTCTTAAAAATATAGTTCTAGCCAGATGTTCAGTAATTTACCTTTTAATTTCTTTGACATGTCTACTCTGGAGAGAGCTATATATGTTGACATTTTGCATCTAGTTACTTCCTTATTGATGGGAAGGCCAGTTGGCAGATATTATTCCCCTAAGAAATGCTAAGCAAATACTGCAAAACTTATTCAAAAACATTTATTTGAACTAAAAAAAAAAAAAAAAAAATAAAATTGGCTGTGTCTGTGGCCCCAGTGGATTCACCTTCTGCAAATATTCTAGCAAACAATTTTAAAAGGAGGCATGTTCACTGAAAGGCCCAGCTGAGCAGCTCATGCATATTCAAGAAAATGTTTAAGCATATGCTTAACTTTGAACTTCAAATTGTGTTGAGTCTCAGAGAGATTCAAGCATGTGCTTAAAACTCTGCTTGTGATTACTTATGTCAAGAAATTTACCATACTGTGTCCTGAGGTAAGACCATATGCATTGACAACTATCTAAGATTAGCTGATGCATGGTAACTTGCACTATCAGATCACTTGTGGTCTTGTTAAAATTTTTGCAGTAGCATAAATTTTTCTCTCTAGGCTTTTTAGAGTAACTATTGCTTAAAGACTTGACATCAAGCTCTTAATATGCTTTACCTTAATCCACTTCTAAAGTGTACAGTTGTTCCTCACAAATGAGGGATAAGAACATCTCAGAGTTTTATGAGTAGAAGAGCAACTGAAGTATAGCTGTGTCAAACTATAATATATGTCAAACTGTGTCAAACCAAAGCAGAAAAGCCCTTGGGTCTAGATTTTTTTCCATCTAGCTCCATTTGTAGACAGTGGAGCCTAGATGACATAGTTATCTAGGGATTCCTGTTTCTTTCCTTTGGCTAGAAACAGAAAGTATGGAGAAGCTATGTTCTTAATTTAGTTCAAATAGTGTGAATCTGAGCCTTAATCTTATAACATGGTCTAAGATGGGTATTTGGTTAGGGACTATACTATGACATCTTTTATTCTTATTGTCATTAAAAATATATTCCTTGACCTTTACCAGCCACTTAAAATCCCAACAAAAGTTCTTGACACTTGCAAATGGAATTCATCTCTGCAGGCACAGATAAATGTTTTGTTTCCTGCAAAACAATATATGCTTCATAAAGCCAATTTAATTTTTTGTTTATAATGACCACCAAACTTGATTTTTCATTCAGCAGAAGGAGTTACCTAAAACATTATCCAATTTGTCTGTTTCTGGTGATGATTTCATGAACTCTGCTATTCCCCATTTTTTATTGTTTATATTATCTACCCTAATATACTGTTCTGTCTTGACTTTGATAGTTTGCTGCAATATGAGGATGTCACCATTGCTTTATGACTCTGTAAAATTGCTAGACAACTTAATTCATCTTCAGTTGTTATAATAAACACTCGATAATGATCTTTCCTTAATTGCTCAATTTATAATTCCACTCCCTCTCTTTTGAATTTCCTTCTTGTGATAATCTGTTTTCCCTCAATGAACTACAGAAAGCAGAGAAGGAGAGAACACTTCTGCCTCCCAGACTAGAGCTTTGATGAATTACCACTTTTCTGTACATCTATTTTGGGGGGTACGGGTTGGGATGAGTTTTTTTTTCTTCAGATACGTGCATTTCTTAAATGAATGCAGGTAACAGCTGTCAAAAAAATGCCACACAAAATGGTCAGTTAGAATCTCCAAGCATTCCAGTAATAATGATAATGACAGTAATAATGATAATAGTTTTTTTTAAAGTTGTTCATGTACATCGTCATTGTTGTTGCTACTGCAAAAAATAAATTACTGGTCAATAAAATTGTATTGTTTTCAAGATTTAATTTAAATATTTTTCAGTGTTCTGCAGAAAAGACAGAAAAAGACCCTAATGCAAAACCTGAAGTTTAGAAATCCATTCTCCCTGCTTAAAAATACAAATTGCCATAGCAAACTCAAAGGAAACCTGAAAATCTAGCTGTTCATTAAAGTGGTTTCTTTAGCTGCATGAACTAATGGCAAGTCCTTTAGCAGTTTCATTTAGGGGTGCTTGCACTTCTTTCTCCCATAGTCATTTGAAAATAGGAAATGTTAGATCATGTTGACAAGTTGTCAATTAAAGTTAAATGTTGCTAGCAAATGCCATTGAGTGCCCGAATTAAAACTACCACAGCTCTTTTAAAAGTTAACGATATCTGTTGTTAGAACTGTATGTTAATAACCCTTAGTACAGAAATGAATAAAAGGAAGTGTAAAACTGCTTTAAAGACTCACTGTCATGACACATGTATGCATGAAATTCCATAGTAAGAAAATAAGAATAAATGGAAACTATAATAAGTGATTTGGAATAGATAAAACATATTTTACCATTAATTGTATTCCCTTCCTTTAAACTGGTATGAACTATATGACTTACAAGTGATCCATTTGTGCCCTGTGTTGCGTATATAGCCAAGCAAAAGTAGAAAGTGAGTCACTGTCTTAGGCTGGCTTGGGAAACAGTGTTCTGCGTGAGGGGTCCACAGACTTCAGTGATTCTGCCTAACATGGTCCCAAATCAGTGTCAACACATTTTTAGTGGAAGAATCTGTAAACTTTTAAGGCAGAGAGATGAAGGAGTGAACAGATAGTCATTTCCCTTTCCCTATATCAACCTAAATTCAGTGGTAGTCTTTGTTCTGCGTAAAGGGAGGAAAGTGAATGTTTAAATGGCTACAAGTCTTTTCTCTAATAAGATACATTAAGCCCAAACCTTAGTTGTATAGAGACTGAAATCTATGCATCATGACAGCACTGCCATACTTTCTTTCTGAAGACAAATTGCTTTTTTTTTTTTTCTGCATGAAAGCAAAAGTTTCCAAATAATTTGGGAAATCTGAGTCCATCAAGCACAGTTGCTAGTGGCCTTTCACAGCACTTGGTGATTTTTAGACACATTTTTAGGCTGTCCTACCAGTTACTTCATTCTAGAGCTGATTTATGACATGCTTGAAATACTCATCCTGTTTCTGTAATCCCCAAGGAAAAAATGGGTAGGGAACCCGCCGGGGGAAAATACATTGGAAAAGACTGTAAATTAAATTACATTATCTACATATAGTGAAATATTTGTGAGGTTGATTGTGTGGGGGAAGTATGATCCTCAGTTGAGTGGTGAATTGAGGTATAATTAACTTTGAAGTACTTGATTAGGCATTTTTGTTATTTAAATGCTTACTTGAATGTTATCAAGGGGTTCTTGAAATACAACATCCCAGATACACTAGCAAGAGACATAAGACAAAACAACATCAAATAGGATAAGACTTCACTGATGCAATATACTGAGGAAGGTGACAACAGCCTTCCATATTCATGGTACATATAGCACCTAAAAAAATCCTGTTCCTGGGACGTGTGCCTTCCAGTACCTTCTGCTGAATTAATAAATCTTCACGAGCAAGAGTTCCTGCTTTACAATGAGGCTTACTTACCCCAGGATCCGAGCTCACATCTCTACCAGTAACATTAACTTCCAGTTGGAAAGAAAAAACAGATCATCCATGTTTCTCTGGAAAGATTTTTTATTTCTACTCTAACGTACTTGCAAAACAATATTGCACCCAGATTATATAATTCAACTCTTATTTGGATTGAATTTTAATTATATAATGCAACTCAACATATCTTTAAATTCAGCTTTGTTATATGTAACAAGGGGACTTTTGGGGACCTTTACAAGGAAATTTTCCTGAGACAGTGTCTGAGTGGGGGAGTTTTCTTTTGGTTAGAAGACAGAAGAGGAAAAGGACTGGAGAAGTTGTCCATGTTTGTTGCACTTGAAGAATAAACACCTAACTTTTCATCCGGTTTTACTCCCAGCTTGGTTTCATGTTGTTTTTATTCTGATAATTAGTTGTTAGCTTCAGTCAATGATATGTATTGACTTCTATTTGTGCAATTGGTATAATTACATAATTAGTGTAAATAGATGCAATCATCATTAGAATGTTTTGGATTCCATGAGACTTTATGGAAATTATGTAACATACACTCAGTGGTAGCTAAAATATTGCAATGTGATAGTTTCAACCTGTTTTCTTAAAATTACATTGTGAATTTTCCACAGCGTAGCTCAAAACTGTGCCTGTATTGGAGATTGCAGTATGAAAGCAAGTTAAGTGCACTTCTTGGCAAATAATACCCAGCAACTTCTAGAAGCATGAAATGAGAATACTTTTCCCAACTGCATCTAAAACATAGACATAAATACCTGCACAAAAATTCTTACACAGAAATATGCACATATTAAAATTCAAATTCAGCAAACACCTCTTTAGTTTTCACAAGTGCTAACTTAGTATTGTCTTAACATCTGCTTCTTAATGAAACAGAAGGATGGATGGATAGATAGATAGACAGAAAGATAGATAGACAGACAGACAGGTAGATAGATAGATGTGCAAAAACATAGGACATTGGAAAATAGGACTAAAAGTCATCATTTCCTTAATGGAGACCCTGCAACTATGAATAGAAGCTTCATTCAAAATAGTCCTACTATACTGACTCAACAAATTTTGAATATTGCTGGTTGCATGAAAAATAGAAAGCCACAGCTATTCCATGCTACAACAGGAGAGCTGGAGAAATTCCGGGTATCACAACATCCTGAATTCCTAGGAATTCTGCTTGGTAGTGAAGTGTTTTATAAACTGCTCTGCTGAGGACATCAGCTGAACCCCAGAGACAAGCAGCTCTTTACTCGTCTGCAGACATCTCTAAGAATGCTTTTTTTCATGATGATTTCAAGAACCAGCCTAAGGACCTTAGTGTAAAAAAATCTACAAATCTGTAGAAGGGTCAAGACTTTTATTTGCTGCCTCACTAGTCAGCTTTGCTGTGTAGTTGTGTGATAAAGACTGAAGTGATAGCAGCACTTAAGGGCCATATTTTATGAGGAAATGATACAGTTGTGAAAAGCTGTGGATAGTTTGAGGAGTTTCCTTACATTTTCTGTTTCTCATAATTCCGATATTTGACTGTCTGTTAGGAACAATCAGATTTTCCAAGGAATTACGCGTCCAGGCATCTAAAGGGGAGCTAAACTCTAAAATTCTTTTCAAAATTGTGACTACTGAACATCAATGTCTGGCTTACAAGATGTTGCACTGTATCTATTAGATGATGATTTCTATAACTCTATTCATAGTGAATATCACTTCCTCATAAGCAGCATCCAATGACATATCCTGTGTCACACTAATACACACGAGAAATTCTGTTCACACCAGGAAATTGCTACCTAGCATGCATAAGCATTTTAATGTTCACTTTACTTAATAATTCTCATCTATAAGGATATAGGAAATTATGAAAAACATTTACTTTATTGCTATTTCTGAATTGCTATTTCTAAACCTTGGAACTCTGAAACAGACAAAAGATCTAGAAATCAGTGGGAGTTTGTTTCATTAACTATTTTAGGTATTAAATAGCTGAGTAAAAATGTAAGTCCTTTTCCATTTATATTTTCATTTCCTTTCAAATATTTCTGAGATTGTCTTTCTTCTGTTTGAACATGATTTCTGTATCAGTCATGCATCAGTCTCATTTCAAGAATAGCATAACTAAAGGTAAAGTTCTGTCACAGGTTGCAGGATATTTTAGATGCTGTGGGGAGAAAAAGAACATACCTCCTGTAGATCATAGTTTCATTTCTGAACACTCTGCAATCTTTACTTTTTTATAATTTTGTTAGTACCATGACTTGAGTATTTTGAGACCTGCTACTCTTTCAATTCAGCAATCCTGGAAAGGAGTTAATTTTACCATGGAGGAGTTATTCTCATATTTTTATGATGTGGAGTTCCTCAAGCCTGCAACACACACACAACCCTGGAGATAAAAAATGCCAGTATTTTCTACCCTTGTATGCATGCTTTACATTTCAAAAACATTGGGGTTAATTTAAAAATTATGTTGGGATGCTGTGTAATGCTAGCTAGGGTTGTCACTTTTGCAGTGCGGCTCAGCCATGCTCCCTGCTGTTCTCTAAGTTCTGCTGAAAAACTGGGAAGGGTAGCAAATCTTATGAAGAGAAAAATGCTGGCACACTCAACTTCATTTATGGCTTGAATAGTCCAATTTTTGATATTTAGCTCTACTTTACTAGGTTATTTCAATGCATTTGCTATTAAGTAGCTAATAAAGGGAATACACTGTAGACATCTGTAATCATGCTAAGCATGTGAACAAGCAGGGCTGCATTTTACACTTCAGATAATATTTTAAACTAACTCTAAGGAGAGGTGCTTCGTGGTCACCCTCCATTCTCACATAACAGGTGTATAACTCCCACTCTTTTCTAAGTTAAGCTACAGAGAAAAGTAAAGGATAATTTTCAATGGCAGAGGTCAGTACATTAAAAATTCAGATCTTTCTTCTTCCTGTAGCTCATAAGAAAATACCCTGATCACTGTTTTGTTTCTTGGAATTGTTCATTTTAGCTTTTATTTGCTGCAGACACCAGCCAGCCTGGTCACCCAGACCTCTGCTGGGCTGCGGTTTCTCTGTTTGCCCTCTAAGGACCAGGAATGACACACAGACTCCTTCATCCTTCCATGCACTGTCAGACTCTCTCTGATCACCATCTGAGGAGGGAGAAAGGGCACCATAGCCCAATTGTGCTGTGACTTTGGACTTTTCTTAAGTACTGAAAACCAAAGTGCAAGAAATAGCATGTCTTGTTTACTCATGTCTGCTGTGATGCCAAGAAACCAACTGACTACAACTGCCTTGAAAAAAATTGGTGACATAAATAATTACTTTTGTGTTTTAACTTTCAATTAATTCATAACCATTAAAATTTTACTCAGAATCAGCCTAAGCTAAACATTTTCTTATTGTTATCATTCAGCCCCTCCCTCCCAGCCTTTCCCTTACCATGTGTATTTGAGGCCTGATCCTGCTCTGAGGGTCTTTATGAGTGCACGGTGAGTCCTTTGCATCTATCTATCCTCGATTAATCATCACTGCGTTCTTGTTCCCAGGAAGCAGTCATTGTCCGAAAATAACTTGCAAGTACAGGTCTGATTTTCTTTTTTCTCTGCTCAGCAATGCAAGGCTCTACAAACAAGATTTTTAAAGGCCTTGTGACATCTATCTGCCACTGATTTTGATGAGAGTAAAATGTCTAAATACCTTGAAAAATCTTGTTATAAATGACTTAGTGAAATCCAATTTTCCAAAGTGACTTAAGCAGACTTAGGAGCCTGAGAACTCAGACACACAATTGGGTTACTACTGCTTAACATGTTACCATTCATCAGCTTAGCTTGAACTTCAATCATTTCAGGCTAGGCTAAACAAAGTTATCTTATATTTGCCACTGGCTAAGACTGAGTGTACAAACATTTAAAATTGCTCAGCTAATTCAGTATATCTTGTTAAATCATGGTAACATGAAAATGTTCCTGGATGATTTTTCTATTTGAAAATCAATGGGATTTGGAACTTTGATAGAATAATGAGTTTCTATGGCATTACATTTTGTGCTATGTTAGCTTTTTATCATTGACAGTCCCTGTCTTTGCTCCAATGCTTTGGCACAAGGTGGCAGAGTATCCCCTTCACTATGCTATGGCATATGTTCCTATGAGGCAAACAATGAGAGCTACAGCACCTTTAGCTCATCCCCAAATGTATTACGTGTCATAACATTAAAGTTCATAGTTAATTTTTACAAGTACATCTTGGCTATCTAGAGATATTTCTATCCCGAATAACTACAACTTATGTAGATATAAGCCTGTTTTACATTAGCTGCAGTGGTAATAATGAAACTGTGGCAACATAATGTTCACTGTGAACTAGCTGCATTGATATTTACCCAGACTGTCAAACAGATGAATTTCATTTCGTAGTAGGTACAGTAAAAGCACTTTCCAAGCTAGCGAGTTAGAAGTTTCTGTAAGCTCACAAAAATGGCCACACCAAAGATCCGTGTAGCCTGGCATCTTACTTCCACCAGCGACTTGGAGCAGTGTCTGTGAAAGAGTATCAGAGCAGGATTAACATGTTGTGGTATCTCCCCTGCGATACCCTCTGAAATTGCAGCAATCTGAGTCTCAGAGGTTTCCCAGCATTCGTATCTTTGTTTTTAATAGTCTCTGTAATGTATTTCTTATTGGAATTCACCTGGTCAGTTTTTGATCCAGTGTCACCTTCTGCATGCACATCATCATGCAGCAATGGATTTATCAGCATTCTGTCTGGAAAAAAAAAAAATAAATCTGATTTTGTTTATTTTGACTTGTCTAGAAATTGGAGTTGATATTCTCCAGCTCTTTACCTTTAACAGTCTGGATGTAACTGTCTTTCCTCAAGGTCACAGAGAAAGGCTGTGGTAGAGAAAAGGTCTGAATCTCTTTTCCTGATTTCTGTCTTATGACATACCCACAGAACCAGCCTCCTCTTGTATGTATCTATTTAAACTATTTGGAATTCAGATGAGTTTGCCTTACTGCATTCCTAATTCGAATCAATCTGGCTGGCAGTGAATACTTCTTTGCTACTGCAGTATAGATAAGATATAATATTATGAAGGAAACATTGCAGTGAAGGCATTTAAATGTTCCAGAACACCTCTCAGACATCAGGAGCCCAGGTGTTCCTGTTCAGCTTGTATATATGCTTTATGTGTATTTTTTATTTTGTGTTATCTCACAGTAAACACTTTACATATGTGGGCTTTATTTCCAGACTATTAAGTTGGTGCTATTTCTCCAGAGAATAACCTTGTCCTATTGATTGCCAGTAACATCTTTCAGCTATGCTGCAAAATCTCTTGTGAATTATTGTCATATGTTTAGTTGTCATAGGGAAATATGAGGATTATTACATTCCTGTGTTGTGTGCCAACATTCATCTAAATCTAGCTTAGTTCCCTTAAGTGAAGAAAACAGTTCTTCTTTTGATTTGCTTTTTTAGAACTTGTGATGATTTTTAAACCTTTCATGTTATGGGTAAAGTAATAAGTAGTTGTTCTCTCCAGTCAGACATTTGCCCCCTTAGATACAATTTACAGGTTCACTCCTTTTCTGGTTCCTGACAACTTCTGGTCTGACTGACTGCTATCTGCAACTTTAGCATCATTTCAAGGAGCCAGCAGCTCTTTCCCCAGGGCAAGATTTGGCCATTAAACTTTATTCAGGCAACAACTGTTTTTTCCAAGATGGCTATTCCAACTCACTTATGTGTCTTTATGTCTCCATAAATTTATTCTTTACTGATAGGCTGAGGTGACCTGTAAATTCAGTAATGCATACAACATGTTAGGAGGAAAACTGTTCCTCTGTATGTGGCGCCTTTTCATAAATCAGACCCTAATTGCCTCTTACCCCTGTGGTTTTTTACTATCCCTGGTTTTTCATCAGCTGAAATAATTCTCATTCGTGGACCATTTCTCTTGTAAAGCAGTTTTACATAAAGCCATTTCTTAGCAATTGGTTTATAATGATGTTGTTGCAGAAATAATTTCTCCGTAAGTTTTATTGTTTTTTTTTTCTCTTGACTTTTAAGGAAGACAAACAACAGCAATCAATGAAAGATTTTTGTTCTGTTTTGCTTTCAGTATTTTTTACACCTAATGGAGAAAAGAACACTTAAAGGGAAAAAATATAACAAGCAAAAACCACAGTCCTAATATATGCACATAAAGGCAAAGCACTGTGTAAAGGCTGTATCTTGGCTCAAAACAAGACAGTGGAAATCCCTAAAAGAAAAGGCACACAAGGATTTCCCCTAAATGTCCTAAAGTTTTGTCTATTACTAATACTTCTAACAGCACCTCAGACACTGAAGCAGCAGCTGTAAATTTAAGTAAATTTAAACATATTTCCTTCCTTCCTGTAATCAGAAATGATGCACACATACTTTTGTTAACCAGATATACACATTTCTCCCAATAATTATTTTTAAAAGTTCAAATCTCATTCCAGAGCACTGTGGCAAACTTTTGAGTAATTTCTGGCCATATTCCAAACCAGCATTTGTGATTTTTTTTCTGTGTAGAAGAAGCATTAGTACTACTAGATATTATCAGCCAATATCAAACTCTTCATTAAAAATGCTTCTGATACATTGCTTGTTAAAGAGATAGGCTTGCTTACTCTGACAGTTTTTTAAACCAAAACTATTTTTTCCTTCCATTCATCCATCTTTGAGTGTTGACATACACTGTCTTTCCATGAAGTGAAGAGCCAAGATGACCTTGCCAAAGATCAAGAGGTGTCTCATGAAGAATTCTAATTTCTTGGAAGACAATTTATGCAATTACTGTGTAGGAGAGTACTTGTTCTGTAGTGATTGATGAAAACGCTGTCAGTATGGACTGATCATTAGAAATATTTGTAAGGCAGGTCCTTTAAGGTAGTGGTAGATGTGAAGGAAAGATTAAATGCATATCAAGAAGACAACAGTTTCTCTGTGTATGGAATCAGAGTTTGTAGTTCTTTTGCAATATCTTTAATTACTGTCTTAATGTTTGTCTTGTTTCACAGACACAAATGTACCATGATTGCCTCCAAAATGACTTGTAGACCCCACAAAATTAAGAGTGCAGAAGATGTCTTTCACATATTTGAAAAGAAGTTGTTTCATTTTTGCAATTCATATTGTAAAACACTGCTTATAAAAATATTCTTAGGTATGGAGAATATTCATAAAGATGTGTTAAGAAAGATAAATATATTGTTGCTCACCTATTTCTCAAGGTTTGTAACACACATGAACTTTAAAAGAATATGCATACTTTGTTAATTTTTTTACTTTGGCGTATTTTTAGACATTGGAGTTTTCTACTGCATTATTTACCAGGTTGTGCTGATACATTAATGAATAACTTTTTGTAAGTGATATGCTAGTATTTTAGCTATTTGTAGTCATTAAAAATAGATGGTCATTAAGGTGGTGATTTAAATATAAGTAGACCCAGCATTATTCTCAGTTTCACCACATCACATAACTCTGTTAAAGAGAGTATAAAGAGTAGAATTACTCTTAATTTATTTAGGTGCAAGTGAAAGCAAAATCTCTTAGCCTGCTGGTGTATATAGCAACAGAAAACACGCATGAACACTCAAACCCTCCCTAAATATATATTTATGTATAATGAGAGTTCATATACAGTATGAATAGAATTATGACAGCTTAACAGAGTACATTTAACATATTTAATTTATGAGAAATCTATTAAATAGAAGTATGTTTAATTGATTTTAGTTTCTTCTTCTTTCTTTGTATTGCAGCATTATGAAAATTTTTACTTACACTAAAGTCAACTTTTTGAATTCTTTGAGCAACGGAACAGGTTGTCCAGAGAGGTTGTGGAGTCTCCATCCTTGGAGCTATTCAGAAGCTCTCTGGACATAGTCCTGGGCAACTGGCTGTAGGTGGCCCTGTGTGAGCAGGGGGGTTGGACCAGATGACCTGCAGAGGTCCCATCCAACCTCAGCTATTCTGTGGGTCTGTGCTTCTGTGAAACTAGCCTATGAAACTTCTTGATATAAGATGCACTGTTGCAATTCTGATAATAGGTTGCATGTAGCACAAAATACAAATAGTAAGTGCTCATTAAGATATACTGATTCCATTGTTTTGATGTGCTGAAGTAAAGACTGAGACACATTTCTCAGGTTTTATCTTAGTATATTTACATACACCAGTAATCGCCAGAATAGCTAGTTATTTTAGCTCATCAGGGGAAATGTATTAAAGCTACTTATAGTATATATCTAAATTCATCACTCCTTTCCTTCATGTTACATTTTATGGGAGTTAATTATTAGTTGCTTTTAATTATACTTCATGGCCTTTGTCCTGGAGACTATCCAAAGAGTAGATCATCATGGTATGCAATTTAGTGAAACAGTTTCCAGGCATCATACCATCCTCAAGACCATGTGAAACAATTGTTATTAAAATTAGGAAAATATTAGTATGCATATTTAGGTTATGAATAATGGGAGAGAAACAGTTGACATTCCATGGAGTGCTATTAATCTGATGAAAATTTGGGGTTTGGTTTGGCTTTTACTGTAATTCCTAACCACTTCAAAATTAAGAGCATGAGAACAGCAGTGTGTCACTTCTGTTCCGTTTGCTGACAGAAAGCACAATGGTTTCTTATCTTTCTGAATCTTTTATAAGTTCATGTGTAGGTGTAAAAAAGCTCTCCCCACTGCTTTGGAAGCAGCTGTTGGGCAGGATTTGTCCTCAGAACAACATTATTCCTCAGCTGAGTGATTCAAACAGTTGAGGTGAAATAAAACTGGCACAAGTTCTCACACAGGCCATTGACATCAGTGAGGGACTACTGGAAAGGCTAGGTAAATCCTTGAGCTGCTGGACCATGGTGAAATCCTTGGATAACCATGATTACTTGTGCAAAGCTGCAAAGCTACCATGACTATATTATAACATCTGGTGTTGGAGGCACCTTGCAGATGCAATCAAATAGGTACAAGGGCAATAAATGTTTATGTAGATACAGATAGATATAACTATAGGTCAATTTAAGCCTTTCGGGATCCATTTGTGATTTTACAACAATGTTTTTATAAGTATTTTTAAATCTTAATACCTGAAGAAGCAGCCATGCAAAGAACCAGAAAAACTGACTCAGAGATTGATCCCACAAAGACTTGCTGGATTAATAATTTTAGTTTCCTGAATTGTCCCATTGCTGGCTTTGTGCAAATCTGTGCTGTAATGGAAAATGTTGTAATACTTTTAATTTTGTTAAAATGCAATTGAAGACCAAGTAATACAAAAATATTTAAAAACAATCAGCCATGATTTACAAAACGATGTGTTACATATTTATGAGCTACCTGAGGTCAGCTATGTATTCCACTACAGCAAAATTCATCAGCTCGGGACCTTTCCAATGAACCAGAAGAAATAATTACATGGAGTTCACAAACAAAGCTGATTCTGGAAAAAAACATCCTACTCCAGAAAACTAAGACTAGTGAAATGTGCAGGTAACAGTTAAGCCAGTGTATTGTCAAATGTATAATGTAAACAAACTGGAAATACCATCAACACAAATGGAAAAGCTTTCAATCAAATTATAGGTATAAGTACATGTATAGTTAAAAGTACCCTAGGAGAAGAATATACTATGACCATCCAAGCAGAAGCTTTGTTGTAAGAAAAGCTGAAAGTTTTTGTTCATGCTAAAGTGCATTCAAAGTAACCACTAGTAGGAACAAAATACTTTTGTTTGGCTTGTGCAGTACTCCAATACAGCACATCATAATCAATATATAAAAAATAAGACAATTTGACATTTTCATATGAACACCAAAGAGCTAATTTCTAATAAGATCCCACTCCAGCAAACTATAAAACTATTCATTTAAACCAAGCACCTCTTGTTCTCCTTGTGTAACTCTGCAACTTAAAAAGTTTAACAGATTTTTTCTTACTTATTTCTTACTAAATTTTAGCTGAGAATTAAAAATGTCTAACATTATTCTTATATGTTCAGAAAATAAACAAAATAGACACTTTTTTTTCTTTCAGAAGCAAAACCAAAAATAGCCTTCAGAATAGGCCTTTAGTATAGCAATTGAGCCTAAATTCAGCCAGCAATGTTCATTGCAATTTGGCATTGTGTTATTTATGCTAGCTTTTTAACAAATTTACCATTTTATTTATTACACAATTAATATTTTAAGAGTTAAAACTATTCAGCTTCTCCCTTTAGAACTTTTAGAACTTAGATTTTTCCCTCAGTGCTTTACTTCCTTAAACCATTGTAAGCCAAATTCTCAAATTTAAAAGCTGGCTTTACTCTCAGGGATTTCACCTGTTAGAAATATATCTGGATTTAACAAAGTAGTTAAGCATGGTCTTAAACCATTCCTACTCAACTAAATACATATGGGAGTGTCTCTGTTTGCTTTTCTTTTTTAAATCCGAACCCGCATTTTACACTAACAAGCCCATGAGAAAAACAGCGCAGTGGTAGTTTCTCAGTTACTGTTATTCTGCCCTTTGTTTTTTAGTGATCTAGGCATGGATCTCAGAGGCTTCTCTCTTTTGATTGTGACAACATCTCACCTTTTTGCTTTATTTGTCTCTTTCTGCCTCTACTATTTCCTGCTTCTCTGTTTTTTAATCCTCATACATATTTTTCAAGACAGGATGTTTCCCAGCAATTTTTATCTGCAGTTAAAAAGTGATTCACATTTTTTTACTCAGTTCAGTGGCAACCCATAAAGATTTCTGAATCTCTTTGCACCCAATAAATTTCACAGTGAATATAATGTGGATTTAGATCCTTACTACTGAGTAACATCTTTCTAAACTGAAAACCAGTTACTCAGAGTTAGTCTCGTGGTTTCAATATTACAAAGAACAGTTGTTGCAAACTCAGGTCATTGTCCTAAGGGTTCACGATAGTTTAAAGTAATAGTTTTTGCTTAATTATAATGATCCTTTCATGAGCAGAATCTCATTTGTGTTAGTAGTCAAACGTTGATTTTAATTTGGAAAGTTCATTGCAAATAAGTTGTGTTCTCTTGATTTAGGTAATTATACTCACTTAGTACGTTAATGGCAAGGACTGCTCAGTCTTTTTAAAAATCCTCTATCTCTCTGTAGAACACTTATTAAAAGGAGTGGAGAGTATGCAGCTCTCTTTGATCACTTTAATGAACCTCAGTGTTTTTATTGTCTATTCACTTATATGCAAAGAGTAGTGCAACTGTGTATTAGCTACTAATTAGAGTTTTATTTAAAAAAAATAACATAAAAGCAACCTATGTCATAATTAAGATTTTGAACAATATTGTTCCTAATGGTTATCATAAAGCAAGACAAATAATTTTTAATTACTTTTAAAATGCATATGGCTTATTGCAGAGCTTTTGCTTTTGGTTATTTTTATGTTTATAAGGACTTATGTTTCGTCAAAAAGACAAATTAGAGCATAGCCATTGTCACAACCTTTGCCAGCCCGTGGGCAGCAAAAGAAAGGGGAAAATGTTGTGAGAACAATATGAATTTTTTATCTCCCTATTGGTCTCAGTTGCAACATTTACATTTACATTTCCTGCAGCAAATGCAACAGCCTTCTAATAAACCTCTCAGGCAATGAATGGCCAGTGGCTACAAGTAAGGACCCCAGCTGTTGAATCATGTTATACTTAGATGGATCATATTTAGATAATCCTTTACCACTTTTATTCTGTATTTTCATGGGACATAACATTGTAATATGCATGAGATAAAATGCTCTCATTGTAATTCTGTTCCCAGTCTAGGTCCATTATTTCCAGCAATGGTTCAGGTGATAGCATAGGGCAAGAGATGGTACGTTCACTGCTGTGTTAGCTAAACTGTTCATGGTGCAGTTCTTTATGTAGGAAATAGTAAAATAATAGGACAAACATGTCTCTGACACAACCAGATATTCAGGAGGTGGGGGAAGTAACTGAAGAGTAATCTTCAGTCCAAAGAATAAAGACACAGAGGTATAATTAAAAATCACACACACAGGAAGAAAGTATGTGAAATAGCTTCTTATGCAGGGAAATTATGCACGAAAGTACCCTCCCTGTTTGGAAACTGTAAGAAATAAGAAGAAAAGTCATAGGAATGGGCCACATAAATTAACAAAAAATCATGGAGGGAACCTAAATATCGCCCAAGCCCTAGTGAGAATAAAAGCATGGAAAAGAGGACATAATTTTTAGGTGATGTGTAAATCTTACTTTACAGCTTATGTTGGACTTCAATAATAAATGTGTATTTATATATATTTTAAAATAAAATCTGAAGTTTCCCTTTTAAGCCAAGTTTCCCATTCCTTTAAGAAATTCATAGGAGAATGGGATTTTTTTATATGCACTAGAAGTTAGTAGTGTATAGTCTTTGTATATATACAAAGATATATCTTTGGTTACTTGGAAGAAGCTCATTGAGAACTGAAGAGAAAAACTGAGAGTGATGCTTAATCTCAGAAACAGGATGAGAGGTGGCAAATTAGGGACAATTTTCCACTTTATATAGCTCTAACTTTTCATCACTCCAGATCCTTAAAGCCATTCAGCCCTTGGAAAGGGTCTTCCACTCTAATACAAGCAATAGCATTATCAATACTGTCTGACAACAACCTGCGTGGTAACAAGATCCTCCAACAAAAGGTGCTCTGTATGAATGAAATAAAATTATTATCTTCAAATGCTAAAGCTACAAGGAGTTAATACCATTCAGAATAGTATTAATTTCTGCATAGATCTCCCTTTAGACTTGTTCACTGAAGCATGTTGTGCAGTGGCTACAGCAGTGCTGCAGATCCAGGGATATGAAGCAGCCAAAGACCATTAGCTGAGTGGCTGTGCCCCACCACCAAGGTATTTTTCAATAAACTAGAATAATGGATATGAGTGTTACAGAGATGCAATCCCTTTATGTGTTGCTTATTGATGTTTTTCTCTTTCATGTTTATCCACTCATAATTTCAGCACTTTCTTTGGCAAGTGACCTGAATAAGCTGAGAGCACAGATGCATGTTAGATGTATTAATTTGAGAAGAAATTGTTTTGGTCTCTGCACTAGCATTAATAGGAATAATGTTCCAACTTAACTTTGGTCAAACAAAAACCTCTAATAAAGTTCTATGTGGCTTTAACAAACTTACTTTTTTATTTCCTTTTCACATATGCAGCAACTTTGCTTAACTGAAGGCATAATTTTATTAACTGATATCATGTCAGCAATTGTACCTGAAGGTTTTTGAAAGAGGACATTAGATGGGTGTTGGAAGTGACACTTTGCTCTCATTAGGCCTGTGAGATTGCTGAACTGCAGAACAGATTGTCTGCTAGTCAAGCTCCTGCCTCATAACCTTGCATTAGGGCCAAATGACCACATAGTTATAGATTTCATGTTGCCTGTTTTAGTCCCTCCACTGACTCCCCTACAAGAAAACAAAAATGTTGCAGAGAAATTGGCTTCTTTCATCACTACAGCTTTCTGTTCCCATACAGAGCTCACCGTAAGCAAGATTTTCTTCATCCCCTTTACTTATTGCCTTACCTAATGCCATGGGATTCAGCGCAACAGTTTCCATTGGATTTTGTGGACTTTGGATCACACAAACCGGGGTCAGCATGTTACCAGGAACTATATATAGATATCTTGGAAGCCCTCCTAGAACTACATATACACCAAACACAATTTTCATTAAGCAATTCTTCTCTTGTTAATTGGTTATAGTCTCACACAGGTTTACGGCCCTTCCCTACAAATCTTCATGCAATGGGGTTCTGTCCACTCAGGTGTTGAGCAATGTCTAGTCCATACCCTCCCAAAGCTGACACAAATGCCAAAGGGAAGATGGGATGCAAGAAGAGGCAGAGCACAGCAGCAGCTGGAGGAGGGAATGAGTTATGTGCCAGAATCAAAGCTAGTAGCATGCTCTGGGCAAAGCAGCAGTCGTGCAGGATCTGAAAGCTTTATCTTCTCTGGCACTTCCAGCTCTCACTTGCTAGATGCTCTCCTAAATTTCCCCAACATTCACTAGACAAGATTCACTGTAAAGTACTCGACTATTATCTGGGGAATCCATAACCAGAGTGCATACTCAGTTTAGTTCAATCAGCTCTCAGGAACCACCCCTGCTCTTAGTGTGTTGTTGACAAACTAAGTTGTTACTCTATCAGCTCTAGTATGCCAACATGGCATTAATTCTGTCTAACCTTCAGAAATTAGAAAAGGTAACAATTATACCTTTAAAAAGTCACTTTTGAATTGACTAATTAATCATTCATTGCCCATGGCACTAATAAGTCATTAGTTGTGTAGTGGCTCATTATAAGGTGCAATATGTAGAAGGGCTCATTTATGCAACTCCTTGCTGAATGTTGATTAGGTTATTTATAGATAATACGTGCTTGTTATGATCAATTATGACTTACAACACTGGGAATGTGTTTTTTCTGTCGAAACATAACAAGGTAAAGACTCATTTAAAGCATCTTTACAAATAAAGTATTGTAAAAGAAGCTCTTAATGCAGTATTTCTTTTAGTACTATATCCTCCAGAGAAAGGGTTCTTTTGTCTTGCTACATTGAAATCTGTTCCCATTTGCTCTTTAGTTTTGTTTTTCAATTGCTGTTCTGTCTACTTGAGTTATTCATGCTTCCGAAGAACTCTGCAATATAAGAGCTAAAGTAAAATACATGTTGTAAACAGACTTTAATGCATGAAGGCAGTTAAGTAGCATTATTCCAGTTTTATATGCTAATGTTCTACAGGTTTCAAAAATATAATATGAAGTCAAAGTTATTGGAAATACTAACCTGTGTTTTGAAAACACTGTCTGAATTTAAAAGAGGCATAATTACCCCAAAGAAAGAGGAGAGAGGAAAAAAAAGATGGTAGCAGAAATGTTATGTGTCAACTTTTGCCAATTTAGAGTCACTGAAGTAATTTTTTAATTGTTCCTTTATGATTTTTGCCTCAAGAACAGAAATTACAACCAAACAATTAAAAACATGCATTTCTCTCTAAAAAGAGCATAAGTAAAATGTAAAAACACATTAACTCTTCTTTACTTTAAAAAGCCTGATGTAGAATTTATCCCAATAAACATACACAGAAATCCTTTCTCCCTACTGGATTAGATCATGTCTGTAAGGACAGCACTTAACACACCTAGAATAGTTGCTATGGCTTCAGCCAAAACCTCAGTCCTGTTAGCTAGTTGCAATGGAAAACCCTGTTTGATATATCCCAGCCTCATGTGGTTGATAAAGACTTCCACACCCAGGCTGCCACAGAGAGGAAAGAAGGGCTGGAAGGAGAGGGAGAATGTGGCAATCTGAAGGGATTTCAGCTCTCATTCTGGAAGAAAAAGAAGAGGAGGGGGAAAAAAAGAAAGAAAGAAAAATAAAGAAACCCCAATTGTTCTCACAGCTTCAAAAGTTGGGAAAATATCCAGAAGGAGGAAAAGTGACTGGTCCAGAAGTGGTATACAACACCTCTGAGCAGATCATGGAGATACCAAGGATGATGTTTAATAAATCCAGGACTACTTCTTTCCTTTTCATTTAGTCCTCACTGTGCTCAGATCAGAACTGTGGTATCCTGAGAGATCTGAGCCACTGAAGAGCTCCCTGGGACTAGCTAATATGAATCTGTCCAACGGAGGAGAGGAGGAGTTTATGGTACCCCTCTTGCAGAGGGAAGAAGGTAATGTAGATCTGAGGAAAGAATTCCCAGGTACAGCAGAAGAGTGTCTTAGCTTTGGATATTTGCCATCCTAGGAGAGGTTTGCCAGGATGATATATAACTATATAAAAAAGGGTTATGTTCTTAAATAAAGGTGGCAGGCCCCGAAGGTTCTTTGGCCCTTTTCCACCAAAGTGAAGCTGTATCCAGGGATAGCACTTCCAGAAATAAGGAACTGGATGTGGTTCTCTGCTTTTTCTCCACAAGTGCAATGTCCCACCATGGACACCCTGGAAAGATCATCCTTGAAGGGTGAAAATTACCTGAGCAAGGGGTAAGGAGTCACTCAAATTCCATGTTCTAAAAAGTCAGGTAAGTGAATCAAACAAGTACTGTAGATGAGCAAATCACACTCCGTGAGCCGTATTCTGACTCCTGAAAGTGGTAAGAGAACAAACTGCCACTTAAAATATCAGCATTGCTTTACAGTAAGTTCCTATATGCCCTGTGACTCTGCTAATATGCATTCAAGACAGCTGTTGACAGCTTTCTTTGCTGGTCATATAAGGTAAAAGGCCCCAGTTTCTGTGAATCAGTATCTCATTTGCTCAGAGGCATCAAAGCCCTCCATGATGTAGAGGAATTGGCTGGAAACTCTATCCACAAGAGCTTGCTGCAGCCAGGGTCTAGCAAAGTATTAAACACATGCTTAAATCTACCCAACGAAATACAGGGCCTTAAGCATGGAAGAAACATTTAACAGCAAAGTAATCCATGTGAAATTAATCATGGCAATTAATCATATGCTTATGATATGCAAGTGTTAAAATGGCTGCTGTATCAGGATCTGAGTTTGTTTCTGGGTTATCCCATAAAAAAGAAGACATAGTTATAATTTGATAATAATGTAGTAGTCAGCCTCAAACTCTCACTTGATTATAGAAATGCTCCTGTGAGCATTTTTATATGAGTTAATAAAAGAATGAAAACGTCTATGGTCTGTATATAAAATAACTAAATCAAAAGTATTATTTAAAAATCAAAGGAAAAATATTTCCTAATCCACTTAATTTAAACTCAGTTGGAACCTATTCAGTCACCTTCATAACTATTTAAAATGGTGATTGTGCAATACTTGCATGATCAAAGTTAATGTAATATTTATGCAATCAAAGTTAATGTTAAGACATATAATGATTTTACCAGATGAGCTGTGAATATAAATGACAAATTAACATAATTATTAAAGATCATAATATTTGCATGGAGAAAAAATATTTTTTGCAGAAGTAATGGTTTGTCTCATTATCTCTAAGAGGATTCCATGTATTATTTATTTTATGAGAACACTTCCATATGCCAGCTTATGATTTGACCTTTTTGGGTGATTTTTTGAAACAGAAACCGTAAAAGAGGGGTGGGTGGCTTTTAATAGAATTATTTTTAAGTACATGGACAATTCTGTCTTCAGTGGCTGCTACTCAAATCTTGAGTCCAATCCACCTTGGTCATTGACTTGAACAGGAACAGACAGGCTTCTTAATTATGCTGTTGCCTTTTAAGTTTATATTCCATTTACGCATTTCATAGAGTTGCCTTGTCTGAGTGAAAAAACAGAAACAAAAAGCACGCAACTTCCCCAGAGCTGAGGTCCATGGTGGGGCTTCCTCTTCCCACGCTACAGGTAGGCTCTTGCTCAGCCCCCAGGACAGCAGCCATTGGGGATGGCTGTGCTCCTCCTGTCAGGACCTGGCACCAAGGTCTCCTGTCACGTAACAAAGAAGTGATGCCATCGTGCGCGGCTTGTCACGTCTGCAGAAAGGGAGAGGCATTTTTCACATGTCATTCTCTTGCACTCAGACACCAAGGAAATGTAATCAGGCTTTGCTTGTTTCTGAAATACAAGCTGAAGAGAAGCCACAAAGATGAAATCTCACCGAATTTTAAACTTTGTGAAAGTTTTATATTCCAAACTTGTACATGAGGTTTAGAATATTAGAAAAGTAGGGATTTGCCTTCCTTTGTGAGATGCTCATAGACTGTTTATCCATTGTCAATTAGTGACTATGGAAGAACATTTTTAATTTTCCTCATTATTTCTATTAATTATGCTCTAGTTCCTTCTGTCTTTTGCATTTGTCCCAAAAGCCTACTTCTTAAAAATCCCAAATATCCTGCACCTGTACTAGAATTATTTGGATCTCAGGTCTCTCAAACCCCCACCAAACATCGAAGAAAGAGATGTTTGCCGGAGTTGTTGTGGACTTAACCATTCAGTACAAAGAGGATCTCTTCTCATGTTTCTGTGTCACAGATAGAAATAATTACTAGCTGTGTATATTTCTAATCAGTATTTGTGTATAACAGAGGTGGCTTTAGGACTAGAATAAGTAACAGTCCTCACAAGTAGTGGCCATTGAAATACAGTCCCTATTTTATGTTTAATTAATGAATCCTTAACAGCTTAGTTTCAATGAATCTGGCCTCATAAATATTGGCATGTTTAAATACACATATTTGATAAAGGTAAGGGTGAAACAGGCTTCTGAAACTCTGTGGAGTTTGTTGATGTGTTTTATACATATACATAACCATGTACACAGTCACAACATAGATAGTGTTTCCTTGTAATTTGTACTGATAATACTACCAGTAAATCTTCTGCACGTGCATTTGTAATGGTACTGTATGTATTTTGTAGTAGTACACTGACACCAACTCTACTGTGCTCAGACAATAAAAAATAATGAGAGGCTGTTCTACAACTGTGTAATTTATGAATACCATAGTTATTTCAGGAGATTATCTTTGTCCTCATGCAAATTATTTATTTCATGCCTACGTATAGTGTACCCTTTGAAATTAAGTTGAAATTATGGAATGCCTTAAAGCCTGACTATCGTGTACCAGCTGTCTCAGTCAGCTGGCTCATCAGTCAATACAGACTGCACATCACAACTATATTTGACCCTGATTGGGAGACTATTTTGGGAATCGTGCCAGTGTAATGAACAAGTTGTACTGAAGAGATCATACCCTTTGTAACTGGTGAAATGAAGACCACAAAAATAATCACAGCTACACAATGATAGCTTCTGTTTAAAAAAAGTGAGAGCCAAAAAAGCTTTTACAAAAACTCCCATAGCCAAACTGCATCCTATTTTTCTCTCCAAGCATTGTCTTACTGCTTTTCCTTTTCTCTTCCCCACCCACTTTTTCTTCCATCCTCTGAAAAATTACTGCCTTTCCCAACTGTCTTGAAGCTCTTGCTGGCCAGACACTGTCCTAGAGCATGCCCACTAGATGCTGCTCTGGCTTTCAGTCTTGTCTCCTTCCTTGTTAGCCGAAAGCTTCTGGCAAAAAATGTTTATTTATTTATTCTTGGGGAAATCTTGTCACAGGCTGCTGCTCTATTTCACATCACTGTAGTTTTTTAATATCAGATTGGAAGCTTTGAGAGTTTTAGGTGTTGTTTCTTCTTTTGGCTAATACTACTAAGTACATACTGAGGTTCATTCATATGTGAACCTCTGTTAAGGTCTAGTACCCTAGCCTAACTGGTTTTAACTGGAGGAAATGTATTGGAGAACTTCTTTTTAAACAAAAACATAAATCATACAGATGTTTTTTTCTACACACACACAAACATACTCCCCAGTTAAACTGTTCAATTTATGCCTGGATTGCTAAAACACCCTTCTTCTATCCTCCTGAAAATTACAATGACTGTCGTGCTGTATTTTGTTGCTGGGCCACTTTATTGACCTCCATAATCATAACATCTCTGTCGTTTTAGGACTGTTCAGAGGCACATAGTCACCCAGACACATATATCCCCAGCTGGTTCCCTCACACTCTCAGCAGATTTTTCCAATATGCACTTTGGTGATTTCATCCATAACCTAAAGGTACGTCCCATAAGTACCTGCCAACCCGCCTCACTGTTTTCCTTCAAATCACAAATTCTGCCTTTCCTTTGCTGCAATGCTTACACAACCTCTGACAAAACTGCCGTCACTCATACTGACTAACATTACCTTGTTGTGCCTTTGCAGTCTCTGTCTGCCTGCACTTGCCGATGAGCTGTCTTAAACCTAAATTGCCTGCCTTTGTTCTTCTATTTGCACAATACCTGGTGCAGTGGACACAGGAACCTTGCCTGTGCTGCTGCGAGGTTTTATACTTACAATAAACAGTAATAGTTAAAAAGTGCCTAGCACCTAGATTGTCTTGCTAATAAGGGAAACAGAAGGAGGTATTACTGAAACAACAGTTTCTTCTTAAATGCTATGAGATAGTTCTTTCTTTTCTGGGCTTGTCTGAAGAAAATCTCATTTTATCTTGAAGTAAGTGACCTATTTGCTTTGAGAATTTTGCCTATAGAGGGGATTTACCATATGAATGACTCTACTTAAATACTTCCATCTTCAGATTTTAATCAAATTTTAGAGTACTATTTTTTGGGGAATGAAATATAACATAGGACGTGTTCTTTGATTTCTGTTTCCTCTGGGAGGGAAAGAGGAAGAAAGGGGTAGTACAATATTCACTGTGCAAATGTGCATGTCTTCCTCATTTCAAGAATATCATGCACTGAATCTCCATTCCGCATCTCTCTCAGAAACCTGCTTGTTCATGGCACTTACCCAAGCTGCTTTCCTCATTGCTGAACTTGAAATGCTCTCTCACCTTGGCACGGTTTCAACTATGTCAGTTAAATCAGAGAGAGGGAAAGTCAAGCCAACAGCAAAACCACCTTTCCTGGAGAGATATGATGCTGACCCAGAAAGAACACTGAGCAGCCAGAACATCATTGCTACATGCAATATGGTTTTAATAGAGGACGAATGATCTAGCAGTATCTGTGCATATTCAATCATTGCTGTGTTTCCGGCTGTCATGGTGTGTGCTTACTAGAAAGATTTAAATAAGGAAAAAGAAAAATAATGTTCAGTATATGAAATGTTCTGCTTGCTACTCTGTAATACAGTATACTGCAACATTTAATCATTGACAAGCATCATTCTTTTATTACTAATAATGCATATGGAAAGTACATTGCTTGCAGTAGAATTTTTACCAACTTATTTTAACTATGTATTTTTATACATTTCGTTATATTAATAACAATAATGCTTTTCTCTGCAGAAATGCAAATACTGAAGCACATTATAGTCAAGGCTTTTACAGCAAAGGTTCAGAATAGATTCAGGAAGTAAAGGACATGCCCTTATATTAAGGATTTACTTAAACAAAAGTCTTCAAGTTGACAACAAATTTCTTTTGGATTTTTTTTTTTTCATTATTATTCTCATGGTTGTACTAGGTGTCAACAGGCTTTTCATCATATCTATATGTGTATAAAATGCACTGAAATTATTCCAAATCCTAAAAGTAGTAAACATAAATGGGATAAGAAAGACAGAAAATTATCCAATAAGCAAAGACTCATTTTGTTCTTTGGGATCCAGATAGTATTAAATAATATTTCAAAAGCATTCATTTTTGGCCTAACTTTATTTTCAGTGATATCAACTCAGCCATTGAATTCTATGAAACTGCCCATTACTCAGTGATCTTGAAAACCCTACCCAAGATACAAAGGAAGAAGAAAATTACCAAGTCAAAGCTCAGCATGGTTTAATTGGCTATTTTGTTATTTGTATCTCCTAAAAAGCCAGCCACTTAAATTTTTATGCTAATCAAAAAGCACATTTTTCCATATGTGAAATTATTAACCTACACTACACTTACATTAAGTCAATGAAAATGTGGGGGTTTGGGTATCCATGCTATCAGCAGTTAAAGTAGAAAAAGATGAAATCATTAAGTTCATATAGAAGCCAGGGCAAGCCATTTATGTAAATACATAATGGAATATTCTTGTTCGTATCAGTCAATGGCCAGAAGTGGCAAATGCCAAGTCCTTCCCAAAGATGGTTGTTGTTTCTTCATTATCCACAAATTGTGGAACACAGTTAAGATATGGTTAATAATGTTTGTGTGTTAACATCATGCCCTAGTCATTACACAGATTTTTCATTGTAATGTACCCAGAAATAAAAGGAGATTCTTAAATTTTCTCTTAAAGCTCCATCTTTGACAGGACAGTGTAACGCATTCTAATTGCAATGTGCATAAATTGATAAACATGTTGCTTTGGAATTTTCATATCACCAACTGAAATCAAATATGTACCTGCTTTGTATATTTATGCAGTTTAATTTGAACCTGAATAGTAAAAATATATTTAATAGTCTGCTTCAATCATTCTGTATCGTTATGTATTACTAAAGATCTCAGAATTTGTAAATACATTCATTAAACATGACACTTGCAAGGACAGGGTAGGCTTTTTCTTGTACTAGCTCTCCATTGGGAACAGTATATTTCATGCTGAATTTTTCTTGATGAAGTGATAGCAGTGTTGAGCTATCTTAAAATATATTTCCCATTTTTCTACAGTGCTTATAATGATTGGAGACTAATGCAAATGTCACTCCCCATAAAACTGAAGTTTCAATGAGAGGAAATTAACTGATTCAGTATTGTTAGTAATATAATTTTAAAAGTCTTTAAGATGCTGATTCAAAAAGTCTTCCATTAAAGAGTCTATTTAACATACATAGCTCTAATTTTCCTACATGAGATTTCTAAATTGTCCAAGTATACTCTCTAGAACATTTAGTATTTCACCTTCTTTGAAAAAAAAAGACAAAAAAGGACATGTTTATGTAGGCTATGGTTACAATATTTTGCTTTGCCTCTGTCAAAGTACATATGTCTACCATACATAATGTATCATAAAAGTGAATATGAATAGATATTTTTATGAGCTACGCATACATTGTGCCAAGTCCAATTCATGAGTTGTAAAATATTTTCACTGATCAGTTTTTTCTTTAGTAGCACAGTATTCACAGTAGGACATTAGCGGACAAAATGCACCAATGTACTGAAAGCTGGTTGCATAATCATTAAGAAGTTTGCCGTTTCAGAAATCACACCATGGTGGGAGGGAGATCATACTCAGGTACCTTCATGATGTTCTGCATGGGTTCTGTGTAACATAATAGTATTTGGGGCATACAGCCTTCAAAAGATTGATTTTGTATGGTTGGCTGTCATGCTATTTAATGGCACTTTAGTTGTCAGACCTCATCTGAGAGAAGGAAGATAAATGAGAGAAATAAGCATGAATGATGAGAGAAGAAAATTCCACGGGAATATTTCCAACAGATTACATATTGTCCTCAGGACCTGTGTTTAAGTACCAGGCTGAGTTTGTGCACAAACCTGTATCTATTTAACATCCCAAAAATCTCAATGCTTTCTGGTGAGCACAATGATCCTCCCTGGTAATCAATATATCATTGAGAAATAATACCCCAGCAAGGGTACCTGACTAACAGTACCCATTCATGGCTATTAAGGAATGTGAATCCGTCTAAAATAGCTGATAATTTGGGGTATCTGGAGGCCAAGAATTATGTTTAACAAAACACACTAACTTTTTATGGCTTTTCCTATAGCACAGGCATCTCTTAATTGTACAGGAAAAAAACTAATTATTAATAACTAATGATAAGAACTAATCAAGTAATATATTAATTAATTTCATTCCATTTCCCATGGTAATATCTCCAGCTCATTTATATTTGATTTACATGAAGTATAAATGGGCCTTAAGGGCTGTATTAATTAAATAATATGAGAAACTCCACAAAATCAGAAACAGCACAACTAAGTACTTTATAATTACCAGTAAGAAGTGACTTTGTCTCAGTCTTTTTCCAGTTCATCTCATAATATTAGGTTTCCGTACATTTGGGGCTAGGACGCAAAAGTGACTGTTAGGCACATAAATTCAAAATTTGGATCCTCTAATCATTATGCTCTTGTGATCTCACTTCTGAAGCATTTTGAGTCCTACCAAGAAAGTTCTGCAGAACCTTTAGTTCCAATGCTGGGCAGGTCCTTAAGTTACTGAACACCTTGGTCCCTAATCCCCAGCAATATTTGGAAGATCCCCCAGCTCTTCCACAAGCATAGTGTCATCAGGAGGATGGCCACACTGTCTTCCCCTCCCCAGCCATTCCCACAGGTAGAATATTTGCCTAGTAATTTGGATATCTTGTCTGAAATCTTTGCGTAGCCCAGGCAGGGAGAAGACCCAAACCAAGTCCCCCCACATCTAAGTTAGTCTCTACCCACTGAGCTAAAGGCAGTAGAAGCTGTCACACTTCCAGTTTTTCTTTTAAAATGCTATACTTTTTACTAATTAAATAGTTTTTTGCAGTGTTTTAAGGATGATCCAACCCAGCAAGTTGTTGTAAGTGTTGTAAGTGAGATATCAACTAGTCTGTATTTCCACTGGGGCTGATGCCAGACAATTTGGCACCAAAACCATTGAAACAAGCCATGTGTAGGGCCAGCCACAGAAATGTGGCTGCCTAGGACCTTTGCTAGTAAAAATTTAAGTGTCAGAGCTGGAGGAGTGTTTTTAAGGTACACGCTTAGTTGTCAAAATGACATTTGAGATCTAAGCTGCTGTGCAAATCTTAACCCTAAAGCTCTAATCTTAAACTTAATCCATTTTCCCATGTCACTGTAGAGTTCTTTATGTTTACAAACAGCTAATAAAGGAAGCAACTGAAGTGTCAATATACTAAAGTCTTGTTTGTTCTCTTTAAAACCCATTAAACTCTTTTAAAAATCTCCCTATGATAAAAGGAATTGTCAGTCTCAATTAGCACTGCTTCTTTTCTCTTTTAAACTGTCATGCCTGCTCCCTCTGGGTTTAGGTGTTTGCAATAGAGATACACCAAGGAAATTGTTCTGTTTAACTAATTCCTTTGTAGTGCTTCATACAATTAATTTCTTACTGGAATAAGACAAGACTCCTGGCAGTTGCCATCTCAGGAATAAAGCAGTCCCATAATATTTCTTCCTGTTCTTCAAGAAGAAGCATCCACAACCAAAGTTCTTATGGCATTCCTGGAATCAAGATTTCTGAAAGTACTTTGTGCTACAATCCACATCAACCTTGCCAGATGACTTAAAATGCTTTTGAAAATAAAAAGTGTATCTGTGGTCCCAGCTGAATTCATCTTACATGAAATACAAGTAATCCATTAGAATATTGACATATTTTAAGGGGGAAAAAATCTAATTAGAATGATGTTTAATTTGTTTTATGTCAATCTTGGAGTTAGCATTGAGAGAAAGTATTAATAACCAGTGGCTTCCTAGTATTTTTAAAGATTGTGTAGGAATGTTTACACCTGAGAAAAGTTTTTGCTGAGTTAATGATGGTTTTGACTGGAAGTGTGCAGCCACACTTGGATAATCAGGTGGTGCCATATTTCTAGAAGAAGCACGATGCAGACATCATCTTGTAGGACTGTGAGTGTGTCTGTAATATTTAAAAATGCCAATCTGTAACCATTCTCTGGCCCTAAGTTTTAAAGCCATGGCACAGCTCACATCCACATGACCAAATTTTTTTCCCTTATACAGAAACAAAATGGTGGGAAGAGCATGTGGGAAATGCCATTCCCTGTACTGTAGGCTGGCACTGTCTGGGACTCCTTACACTGGCACAGCACAGAGCTGAACCAAGAACTACACTAACAGTTGGACAATACCTATGACCTTGGGCAGCTTCACTAGGACCCCCTCAGGGCCCTGTTTTACTCACTAGTATAGATGTCGCTCTAAGGCAAATTTTGTCCTGAAGCTGTAGTAATAATAATAATTATTACTGCATATATAATAAGAATGTATATAAAAATATAGATTAATAAAAAGAAATAATAACTGAAGCAGTAGCAATGCCCTTTTTATTTGGAAGGCTGGTCACAATATTTTTAAAACCTGAACTTCTCAGTCCAAACACAGACACAGCACTATTGTCTTCTAGAGACATATTAATATCTAATAGATGAAGACGGAAGTACACTTTGATGCTCTTATTCCTTCTGACTACAGACAAAACATCATCATAAAGAAAATTCTCATAGCCATGCAGTCCTCAAACCTTATCAGACTCAGGTGCTGATTCTTATTTTAATTTTAGACTGTAGTTGACTTTGCCAGTTGTCACTCAGTTGAAATAAATTCTCTTAGGTCTTACAAATTTCATAGAGCTCAAAAGAGAGCTGACATGGTTCACATTGGCAAAGTTAGGTCTATAGTGGAACAAATATCTTTTAAATTTTACCAATATAATAGAGATTATTTCAAATTCTTGCACACTTATTGTCTTCTCTAAAACAGCCTGTTATATCACGATCTCACACTAGTACCTCTTCCTTTGCATGAATTTTTTTTGAAAGTTTCTAACCAGAAGAAATCAGGAATTTAATCTTTAGTAAAGGAAGACAATTTTGTGAAGAAGATGGGAGTTTTATTCAGCCTCTTGTTTATTGGTGATAAGTAAGCACAAGGACTTCAGTGATGAAAGAAGTTTGACACATTTTGCTAGTGAAAATAACAAGGAAAATTAGGATTTATACTTTGGTGTATACATTGATCCACATTTTGCCTTTTTCCCAAATGCACCTCTTCACATTGTTATAATGGATCTTTTGACTATTATGACTAGAATAGTCCAACCATCAAACCCTCAACATATAGCTGAGTGCAGTTATGAAGCTTGATAAATTCTAATGATTTTTCTACAGTATAGTTATTTTCAGCACAGCCTTGACCAGTGAAAGCTACATGTTTGCACTGTTCCCCTCCATGTTATTTATGGCAAAAGTGGTATGACAGGGCTACAAGCTTCCAAAGTCATAACTTTTTCATTCGTGTCCTGCCCAGTCATTTTTGAGCATGCCTTTCAAAATTCATGGAATACCTGGAGAGGGTAATTGTCCAGGCATTTTCTGAAGAGGAAGGGAGAAGTCTCTGACAACTGAGTCATCTGGTCAAAGGTTAGAGACGTGCACATTCCAGTAATGTGAGAGTTTAAATTAAGCGTATGAATTAAGAGCCCTGATTAGGTGGTTGGGCTATCACGTACAGTCCATACAGAGTTGCCACTAAGAGCAGTATGTAACTATATAGATATTTAGTCAGGATTAGGTTTTGTGTACATTAAACTGAGGTGAATACCCTTCTGTGTCATAACTTGTGAGCTGCCTTCATCATGATGTGAGGCAACATTTTCACACATCTTGGAGATTCCTGATATATTAGAATTAAATGGTCTCTTGGATCCCTTAAGATGAGTGGCAGGTTGGTCTTTTACTTGCATGAATACAGAATTTCACCCACTGTGGTGATCATAAATTTTCCAGTCATTCTGACAACAGTTTTTTTCTCCAGAAGCAGAAAAGTGTTGCTGGGTGTATTAATTTTTGCTTCCTATTTTGAAGAGATATTTTGATGTCATAAGCAGAAGAAAAAAAAGATTATTCAACTATCTTTGTGGTGGGTTCTTTCTCATTTTCCACTGGTACTCAGTGCTCAAATTTTATTGGTATATTAACATCACTACATGCAAATTTTAAACAGGTCAGTGGGATATCTCCCAAAAGTTAATTTCTTCTTGTACTATTGGCAATCTGTTATGTATTAGTTGGTTATATCAGTCATATGGAACTGTTTATGTTAAATCACATAGCTCTCTTGGAATCAGGGAACGTAAAACAGGATTGCATAACTATCAACAGGTACTGTAGATACTTCTGTCTATTTTTTAATATCCAGCATCTTCAAACATATTGCAAAACAGATGTGCAATCTGCAAATAGGAGTGAAAGAACTATGAAGAAAACAAAATTCTCAGCAACTTCTACTACTAAGTTGCAAAGTTTTAAAAACTTGTCCATGACATTAGTTGGGAAAATTATTTTAGTGTTTTGCTAATAAATCTTTGTACTCTGTTGTCATACTTTGAGATTACTTCAGAAATTAGGCTTCAGCAGAAGCAAAGAAGGAATAAAATTTAGAATATAAAAACCAGGTTAACTTCAGTGATGTATATGTCTTAAATCATTAATCTTAATAAGGTTAATATCTTAAATGAGTATATTAATATTCATTCTACATACACAATTTGAGAGGTGTGAGATCATGTCTAGAATATTATGGTTCTAAAACATTACTGTATTGGCACTACTCTATCATTCAGCATATTTTCTTATTAATATTTCATATTTATACATTGCAGTTTCTTGTAAATTAATTTGGTAGATATGGTTACTCTTACTAAAAATCTCCCTTTCACTTGATATTTCTTCCTTCAAGTAACATAATTACTATACAAGTTTTTATACTCTTAAAACTTGAAATTCCCCAAAAAAGTGCTCAGAATTATGTTCTTAATTAAGAGATAATGTCAATGGCAGTGAAGTTGTCTTAGGTTAATGGGCTCCAGCTGCCACATTAATGCTGAGGCAGAGCCAAGACATTTATTTTCAAAGCTGGAAACATTGATCTTATGACAGTGCTCTATTATGATGACTTCATTCCTATTATGTCAAGAAATTGATGAAGAGTTAACCATTTTATCAGATGAATTGTGGTGCAAAAGAGTGACAGATGTTCAGTGTAATAGTATTCGTTTGCTGCATCCTAATTGATCTTATTTGTCCAATCAGGTGCTAGATTGAATTTTAAAGTAAGTCCCACCATTTGCAGTTGGGACCCTTTATCATAATGGTAAGTGAAAGAAAAATGGTTGTGGAATAAGGGATGACAATATTGGTCATCCCTCTCTTATTATAAAGACATTCGGCCTTATCACTGCAATATAAAAGGAATGTTTTAAGGTTTAGGATTCATTTTATGTGTAATATATAATTTCCTATGCATCGGTGGAGCAGTCAAAATATCAATATGATGATTACCTTAGATGAATGGTTGGCTTAAACCACTAACTTCCATAACATACCATTAAGCAGTCAACAAATAGTTTAATGATCCAGAGTTTACGAATATGATATTACAAACTAGAAGCTGGCATTATTCAGAAAGGAAAAATATACATAAATTAATTCACTTTTCTTCTTGATTATTTTCCCTCTCATTTCTGTGAAAAGAGTATTATTTTTTAATTAAGTAGATATGAGGTTTTAGCCAAGTCCAATTTTTGAGCTTTTCAATTGTACCCAGATTTAATCTTCAATATTTTCTTTGAAGCCAAAACACCCAGGTGCCCTAAACGTAGGGGCTAATTGCTTAGGGTCCCACTGTTGTCAAAGGAGAAAACTGCTTCCACAAGAGTCCGAATAAAAAGAGAAAGGTAGTAAAAGTTCTCTGCATCTTGCTCAGGAGAAGTCTATTTCTACCTGTAGACTACTGAGAAAGCCTAGAGAGTCTGTCTTCTTAAATGAAGAACCTAAAATAGGATCACCTAAGGCTTGGTTTTCACATGAATTTTGAAGTTTTTTTCTTCACATGGTCACTTCCCTGGAGGAGCTTCAGCTCCTACAATGAAATTATGAATTGGCAGCACTCCCAATAGCCCACACCAAGTTTTAACTTCAGACATGATGCTGTTCAGAAAACTTTGTAAAGCATAGCTGTTGCAATTTTTTTGCCCTTTTAATCCCTCAGGGGGAAGAGGTAATCTAATACACTGAAATTTTAAAATCACATTACACTGTCAGAAGCACGTTTCTATATCCTCAAGGCATTCTTACTGAGATATTAAATTCACTGGGAAGTTTAACATTTAGCCACTTGTTCTACATGACAAATGGAGATGGAAGTGGCCATCAGGTCCTCAGAAACAGCATATTCGGAAAAGTACATTTTGAGTTCCTTTTTAAGTAGACTAAAGAAAGTAATCAATCTTTCTTCTTGGGTCAGTTAAAACTAAGGATTTTATGAAGTTGCAAGAGGGCATTTTCCTCATTTGTATGAGCATGCCTTAAATCAGTATTTTTCTTTATGGGCTCTTTTAGTTAAAATTTTTCTAATGCAAGCGTCACTTAGAAAAATTTAATGGTTTTGGCTTCTAATAAGGAAATAAAATGATTGATTAAAAAAAAACAAAATTAAAGTATGCAAAGTAAAAATAAAAAGCAGGAGAAAATATCCAGAAAAAGGTTAGATAAGGGTTTTTAAACACCTTGTTTTGTTGGAAGAAAAACAAATATGAATTTAAGTAACTTCTTAATGCAGGAAAGAAATCTAAAACAGCACTTAGACAAATAGCATCAAAGCCATAGAAACAAATCTAAACTTGTTTAAAACTTTCTGTGTTATTCCTATGCTTTTTTAGTATCATTTTAATGCAGTTAAAAGAGTATGAAACCCTACTTCCATAAAGCTCAAGCAGAGTTTAGCCACTAAGTTCTGTAAAGCCTGAGTTTAAAGACTGATCATGAGGCAAAGATGTTTGTTGAAAACAAAAGTCTTTGGCAACTCAAATATCAAAAAGGAAGAAAGCTGCAAGCTGGAAGCTCTTGTTTCCTTACAAATTTAGGGATCCCTGTATCTACAAGCCGAGGTGAGCCCTCCATATAGCCCCCAGCAGCAAGCATGGTGGCAGTCTCTGGAAGCACCAGACCATCTGAAAGGCCTTTTATTGCCCAAGTCCTGCTATTTTCCCTCTGTTGACTCATCCTCCCTCTGTGGACAACTGTGGGACACTTGTGACCTACTATGTTTTGCTCCAACTTGTCCCCCAGCTGGTGCTATAAGGTGGACTTTGCCTCACTTAACACCTTTGTCTCTACACATCGCTAGTGTAATGTAGTATCTATAGTAGCTGTAATATCACAATTACTGAGCTTAGGCTTTCTAAGGCTTTCTAAAGTCACTGGAGAGGAGCAGGCATTTTCAGGTCACAGTACATCTCCCCAGATGTTGTCTGCATTATGAATCATGCCTCCGTGACTCTAAAGGATGTCCACAAAAGATAATAAAAACTACATGGACAGCTGCAATTAGTCAGGAAAGTCCTACTCCCTCTAGCAATAGATGTAGTCCTCACAGAGCATTCTCCACTTTCTAGCACATTCAGATTCATTTAGTATTATTTCAGTAAGCTAAAGATTGCACAAGCCTGCTCTTACAATCCTTAACAACAAAAAAATTACATTAACTACAGTCTACATTTCTCAACATTAAAGCAGGGGGCATTTACTATCCTCTGTTTCTATTTGACATAGTAATCTGGAGTTTAGCAGTGATTTGATCACAGGAAAATTTTGCAGTGCCTACAAGAAAAACAGTTCTTTTAAAAAAGCCCAAATAAAACAACTGTAGATATTGAGACTACTGTGAAAATGGGCACTGTACTATGTGATAGAGATCTAAAGAAAAAACACTGCTAGAATAAAGGAAAAAATTAAGGTGAAAAAAACTACTATGCATTAAGTTTAAATTAATTTTTCATAACACATGATTAGACTTGAATATCTGATCTTCTTCTATTAGGAAAATGAGGATGTGATTGATGGAAGGCGAACATTTTAATATACACCCCCCAGATCCTGACAAGATACTTTTCTGGGTTCTCAGAATTATCTTCTGCCCCAAAGCATATTCATAAATCATTCAATGTTGATTTAAAAATGGTTGTTTGTCATGGAAAATCTTGTTTCTGACGCCCTGGAATGATTCTGTAGAATCTTCTATTACATAAAACTTGTAACAGATTAATCAATCTGAAGAATTTAGGTCTTCTTCATTTTAAAAGTAACACTAAAATGCTTGCTAACTTTTCTACAGACAGTTAAAATGATCACCTATTCACATGTTTCAAAGTATTGTATGCTTATCACAAAGCTTCATCAACTTATCAGTTGAACTGCAAGCAGTTTATATGAAATAAATGGCTGAAAATCACAGCTCAGCAAAATATCTGGACACGCTGGGAGAACCACAGTAAAAAGAAAAATCATAAAAACTTGAGAGAAATATCTCTTATTACTGTGAATGTACAAGTGTTTTAAATAGTTTTGGGGTTTTTTTCTTTAATGGAAAAGAAGACCTTGATTTTTAATTGTCTATTCCTTTTCCAGAGTTTCGTTAATTCCTTACATGTTAGTATTATAGCTCTCTTCCTAGACAGATAGTTTCTGGATGAAGACCTAGTGAACATTGTCCACCAGGGTTGATGTCATTCCTTTACTTCTCTCCAGCAGTGCCTTTTCTTTCTGTTTCAGTTGTTCTTCTTTCCTGGTGGCTGCAAGATTGCACAGAGCAGTTTTAAATTGGTAGCATGCTGTTAACTGAAGAGTATAGCAAATTAGTGTAAATTACAGGGTTTTGTACAATGTACACTACAAAGCTCTTAGCAAACTATCTGTGGAGTTCTAAGAAAATAAACTGAATTCCACAGTTCTACCACCAAATGCACTATTGAGATCAAGGGGAATTGTATCCTAGGAGCAAGAAGAAACATCACAGACTAAACTCTATTTTCGTATACAGCCAATACAATATCATTAATGTCAAAGTGATTTTCAGAGGGAGTTCAAAAAAGCTAAATTTGCTAACATGTTAATAAGGAATAAGGGGAGGAACTACCAGTTGGATAAGGGAGGAACATCTTACTGGAAGAAAAAGAAGGACAGTATGGGGAAAAAAAAAAAAAAGCAAAGGAAAATACTAAAAAAAAAAAAATAATGGGATGACTAGAGAAGAAAAAAAAGGTAAGAGATGGGGGGTAACAGAAAAGAAAAAGAAAGTGGATAACAAACCAGACAGAGAAAATGCATCCCATCAACAAGGACCTTTTTTATTTCTCCAGAGTAATTGTATCTGCATGTACCTGAATCTTGAATCATATATAACATTTCTTTAGCTTAGACCTCTGTGCTGTTTAATTATATTCTCAGTAATATCTCTTCACAGGGCCATGAACTAGTAGAGATGGTCCTCTATTTGCAGCACAGCTCAAGCCACTGTCAATATCAGGTGTCAGAAAAATTAGATTTCTACTTTCCAAAGAGAGTTTTCAACTCCTTCTCCAGCATTATAATGAGTTGCCCAATCTCTTGAGGTGCCATCCTCAGTGGGAGAGGCCACCCCTGCTTTGGCCATCCAAACTCAGAGGAAGTTTGGCCACTGAGACAGTTCATATGCATGGAATGGGATACCATTCCAAATAATTTTCAAAATGCTGTAGAGATATAATCCAGTTCATATGGTTCACTTCCTTGTGAACAGAAAAGGCCAGGACTGAGTAATCCATACTGTTTTCAATGACTTTGATAAAACCTTTGTATGCTATTGTACTCATAGATATACTGTATTTGTCATAGCAAAAATAATTTTTCAAAGGTATTCAAGTTTTATTTTTACTATGTCTTTTTTTGTATTGTTATGCTTGCAAAGAGAGGTCCAGACCTACTGTGAAGCACCCGTGGGCATTATTAGAACCTTTAAAAATTGCCTAAAAAGCTCTTATACACATAAAGATGCAGCCATTATTAAAAAAAAAAAAATAAAATAAATCCTATTTCAAACTTTTACTTTCTGAAATCTGTCACAACTTATGCTGGATCTTATTCGGGAGAAGATTTATCTTCCTTCCATAGAAATTGCTAAATACACTTTCCTGTGTCTTAGGAAAGAAACAATGATTCATACAAATCAAGAATCCCTAAAATCGAGCCAGTCATCATCTACCTGTGAGGCTACAGGTATTGTGAATGGGATCACTTGTCTATGTCTGAGCTGCTCACCTAAACTCTGGAAGTAGACAAAGGAGAGAAACAGGTATCTTTCAAGCATGATACTTCTCATCCTAAAGAGATGATATATCTCTTCTAAAAGAGGAGAGACAAATTTTAGTGTCTTTTTCTCTTCCTTGACTATAAAAAGAGCCTAACATGGCTAGCTCTGATTCAGACATCTACACTGTGGATGTTTTAATCCAGATGCAGTGAATTTCATCACGTATCACTATCTGTAGCTGGCCTATAAGTATTAATATTGGATTATGACACTAGCACCAACAGGAGCTAACTTAGAGCCCCACTGGACTAAGTGCTATACAAAGAAATAGTAGAAGAAACTCCCTGACCCAGACAATAGATAAGAAAGAAAAATAGAAATAATAGTCTTATTTTACGGGTAGGTGACTGAGACACAGAGTACCTAAACTCTTCTCAGTTAAGAGTTTCCTTTATGCAGCTGCATAATATTTAGGGCAGTGTAGTCCCCTGAATGTGGCTCTTAGGCGTTAGTGCACTACTGATTAAAGCAATGATATTTAGCATAGGCCCTGATGGAATCTACAGAAGACCCTGTGACTGAATCCTTCTTTCCTAAGCCTTCATCCTTTCATGAGCTTAATCACAAATCTATTATTCCTAATTTATTTTTCTAAGATTTTCTTACACCTACAACTGATGCATTTCTAAGAGCTTGACTGAGTAAAGCATGCATTTATTTTGCAAATAAAAACTAAGCAAATGTGGATGAAGACCAATGTCTTAAAGGGTAGTCTGGGGAAAGAGAAATCAGTCCTGATAATTTTTGTAGCTGAAGAGGATTTTGTTACCCCACTTTTCAGTTCACCTATCTTACCAAGATTTATAGATTCTTTACTCAGCTTTTAATTTAAATTGAAATTAATTCCATTTTCAAAAAAAAACCATTCTATCTGCATTCAAAAGCAAGAACAGCTATTTTAAAATATAAAAAGTATTTGCAAATAATTCAACATGTTAATACTTGATATTAACTGAATAACAGAAAAGGAGTAGTTTCAGCTCTGGAATTATGTTCTGCAATTATGTCATAAATGATCTTTAATTATTCTTTCTAAAATCTATCTATCTAATTTTCTAATGATTGCATCCTCCTATTTATAAACCATATCCAACTACTAACAGTATTCTCTTTCTTTGAAAATAGTCTAATTTTACAGACCACACTATTTCCTGATGTAATGTATTAATAACATTCTTAAAGTTTTCAACTGCAGGTCTGCGTAATCCTTTTTAAAACATCTCAGATGTAACCAGATGATTATTTTGAAATTAATACTACATGTAGCAGGTACAAAACATTGGAAGTTTGCTCTATAAGAGGAATACTTTTAATTCTCTTCTAGTCATTAGCATTTCAAAAACAAGTGAACCTTTGATATCTTCTCCCCTCTCCCTCCTCTTTCCCCAGTTATTTGTTGGTATGGCACAATTACTAAAAAGCAAGCAGAGCATTTGATTAAGAGAGACAAGAATTCTTCAGAGTATGACTGTCTCTCCTGAATGCTGTTGCCTCACCCGTCTAAAAGGCCAGCCCTAAGTTAACAGGGAGTGAAGAGGACCCAAAACTGCTAAAGCAGCAAGTCACAAATAGTAATGTGTGGAGCTTTTTCCCCTAGCTGATTTGGAGGTAATTGGGCTGATGGTGAGAAAGAGGCTGGGATGGAGAAAGGCAGAGAGGGAAGGACAGGAACAGTTTTCACAAGATCAAGACAATGCATCCAGTTATAAAACACTGTGCCACAAGAACTCAAATCCTTGTCTCTTTAGAGAAAGAAAGAATATAGCTGGAGAGGAAATTTATACCACTTTTTCTTTTTAATGAATGCACCAGGTTTCTTTGCCACACTCACATTAAGTTCCCATTATAGTGTTTTGGTGTTAAAAAGAGTAGTGTCATAGCAGCTTCTCCTGAGGAGCAGCAAATAGTAAAAGGCACCTTGTACGGGCAAACTCTCTTGTTTTCAAACAGCCCTATAAAGCAAAGCATTTTCATTTTCATTCTGTTTTCTTTACAGAGTTCTGGAAGTTGGCTATTTTTAAATATTTCCAGTGCTAGTAACTTCTGAACAGACAATTTTGCTGCCTCTTTTTATGTTTTTTTTTTTTATGGTTTGCTTAATTCATCAGCATGAAAACTAACTACAAAGAAAATTGAATTTTGTTTAGGGACTTGGACTCTGTCTAGCAAAATACAGATTTCTACAGCATCTCTTCTTTCCATGCTCTGTATAATAGTGCATTTCCAAAGGCTTTTGTATACTGTGTACAGTACCATACTTCAGAAGACCGGCACATAAACAATAGATAATTGTTTTCCTAAAGGATATGATGGATATGGAAATCCCTCATATTTGCTATTTATGTGTCATTAGGGCTGCTAGAAAGACTGTCACAGAATCGCTCAGTCCCAGTTTCAATGGCAGTATTATTTTACCAGCTCTGGATTCTTAAAACATTTTTGTAGCACTGGAGCATATAAGGAATGCTAACTGCACTCTTGCTGGATGATAAACCAGCACACACAGCTCATCGTGTAATCGTGAATGTGGGGCCTAGTACAACACTTTCTAATTTCTAAGTATTTTTTCACTTTAATTCAGTTACATTATGGCTACATCACTGCTGTTGTCACTGTTACCCTCTATTGCTTTTTTTTTTTTTTTTTTTCACATTTATCACAACGATAGCCAGGGAAACTTTTGCAGACTTCTTTTTTGGGGTCTTTGTGATAAGGACAATTTAACATGCTGCTCAACATTATGTAAGAACTCTTTCTCCAGTATTTCAACTTCTAAGAAAATATTTGTATATGAAACAGATGTCTTGTCTACATTAGCTCTGTAAAAATAAAATAAAAAAAATTAAATACAAGAAATAAAAAATTATGGTATATGTTTAGGACTTTTCTCCCAGCAAAGCATAACAAAACCCAAGCTGCATGCTGTTATTAGGTTTTTGAAGGACAGTTCTTGTCCTGTCCTTGCTCAAATAACAGCCTTTCATGACAGCAAAACCACAGCAGCCAGCCTGTAAGCAAGAGCTTAATAACGTGTATTGTGCTGTGATTTCTAACCTGCCATGGTCCAGATTAGTTTTAAGAACATATCAAAGTAAATTGCAATAGCAGTCCTAGGAATGTTTTTGTGTTTGTTTGCACGCTGTTAAAATGTTTTAATTGCTTTCAGAAATCTGTTGACATAAAATAATTCAATTCATTATGCTGCCTCTAACAATAAACTCTAAATTACCTTGTACCTTCTCTATAGTTAAGCGCAGTATGTTATATAGTGAATATCTGGAATACTTATTTTATAGCTTAATAGGCAAAAGCTTTGTATTACAGACACACACACATTGTCTGTGCACCTTAGAGAATTGCACATATTATGAATGATTCAAGAACAGTAAATACATATTTTGTATTGAAATACTGAGCAATTTGTGGCAAATTGCAAAATATAAACTAAAACCTATAATGAAAGCTCCAGTCTAACTCACGCTTTCTGCTGAAGTCAAACTGTAGCATAATTTAAACAGAAAACTGATTCAATGCATTCAGCTGAATTTCCATTAGATCTCTTTGCTGTCACTAGGAGGTTTATCTGGTAGGTAACTTCCCAAACAGCACCTGCTGTAGTGTCCCAAGTTAACAGCTTTGAAGAGAAGCCCAGATACAAAAGATTTATATTTGTACTGCACATATGTGGTAAAAGTAGCATTGGGACTTCCCTAGGCTATAAATATAACTGCAAGATGGCTAGGGATGGCAGAGTGCCAGTAAATTTTGCCTCCCTAATCTCAGAGTGCTGGGATGTGCCGTGATGTTAATTGAACTAGTACTAAAAAGGAACCTTTCAGATTTTCAGTATGCCTAAATAGAGCTCATTCACTTTAAAATTAACAATACTAGGCAAAATATTCGTAAGAAAATGCAAATCCACTTATGATCTAAGGTTATTTTTGCATTTTTTGTGGTTGGATATTTCTCTTCTAGCAAAATCTGTTGCTAAGGACTGCTTATTTTTAAAGCAAAAATGGGAAAGCTTTTGAAAACACGAAAACACAGTTCTTCAAAAAACATGCTTGTTTTCCCCAGCAAATAAGGAAATATGATCTGTTCTCTCTTTCCACCAGCCGAAAGCCTGCTGCCCTTTTGACACGGTGCTGCGCACGTTGGTGCTCTTTGGGTCTGTATGCGGGCTGGGCAGGTCTGATGTCACCCTCCTGGGAACAGAGGAAGGTGGAAAAGTCATTCTAAACAGGGTCGCAGCTCAGCTGAGCTAAGATTGTAGACCTCAGGAATGGAGGAAGAATCCCAGTCAGCTCTGGAGCCATCTATTTCAGGACCTATTCTGCCATCTATTTCTGGAAAGCAGGTTGCAAGGGTGAATTGAGTGGAGGCAGTTAACAGTACTACAAAACCGTCTGTCCCGGATCTGTCCTCCCAGGAATAGATGTAGATGAAGAGAAGGCTGCCAGGCTCATGGCTCACCTGCTCCAGGCTGTGACTAGCTGTGACATCTGTGCTGAGATCTGTGGCTGATTGCAGGGGACACAGCAGTCTGGAGCTTGTGGAGCCACACACTGAGCTCAAGAGTTTAATGTAGAAGTGTATATGTAGCTGGCAACTTACTTTTAAAGGAAGCTATAGGGGTCAGTGTTTCAAAACAGGTAGAGAAGTCTCCTGCATCGAGGGCTGAGATAGGAGAAAGTCACCCTGTGAGGATGAGCACTGTTACCAGAGTAAGCTGCTATAATTTTCCACCATAAATTGAACATGGCTTCTTTTTTAATAGCTTGAGCATGTGAAGTCTGAGGAATGAGTGCAGGGAGCCTGGTGTGTCACCTGAAGACAGCTGATGTGCTCTGAAGGTCCTCAAGAAGGCTGAATGGTTCCATGAGACAATTTTTGGCACATCAGGATCTTCAGATTCCTTTTACAGTCATTAAAATATTCTGAAGTATGTTGTATTTAGAGGAACAGAGGCTGTTTCAAAGGGACTAATTATCAAATATGCTGTTTTCTCTGAAGGCTGTTTCAGTTCACGATGCTCTTCAGGGACCAGGAGAACCTACATGTGAGGTTTAAATATAACTGCAGCCACATTCTTCAGGTTCTTCTTTGGGGAGTGAATGGAACTGCTTCAGAGAGGCAGGTGTATTCTCTTAGGACCAAACAGAGCATTTGAAGGGGAATAAGTACTGGTGCTGTCCTCTAAGTGTATCACAGTCCTCTTTCTTCTGCTTTCAGGCTTTTTTAGACAGAGGAGCTGATAATGAAAAAGTATTTAGTCATAACAAAACTTGTGGAAAGGCTTTATAGGAGGAGTATTCTTTGTCAAATTTTATTTTGATAACTAAGACTGTGAATTTCAGGAATATTAAAAGAAGACTTTTGACATTTATCCGTGCCACCTCACTGGGAACTCAGTGAGTTTAGGCAGCTTTGGAATCAGGGTTACATAGATGCAAGGCAAGCAGTGACTCCAGTACGTCTTTTCCCCAAACATGATGAAATCTGAAGAGGTGGGGAAAGAAGAAACATAATGTTGATGACCCCGACTTCACCATTTTCTTTGAGTTATTCTAGTGTATTCATGGATTATCAGTCTCCAGACTAAAGCAGAAATTTTCTCTGTAAGATGTATTGGTCTAAAATATCTTAACGGGGGAAGTAGGAGTGTGATTTCCAGGCCTGTGAAGAAGACAAAGAAGAAATTAAATAACTTCTGTTGCTTTCAGCAAGCTATTCTAATCCAGCTCTTTGCTGTGCCTCAAAATCTCTAATTATCATGTTCAAGATTATTCAAGGCAATTAAGAAATTATTATCAAAAAGAACCGTGTGCTGAAGCCGTGTTATTTGGGTATTGAGAACACAGCTTTATAATTAAATGCTGCTTGCATATTATCTATGCAGTGTCCATCCTGCTAAGGCTCAAAACAGATTCTAGCAAAATGTTTACATGTATAATACAAAAGTTCAAATGAATTCTGAAAAGGCAACATAAATTCTTCTTTGATTTTTTCCTTTTTTTTTACTCTAATGCCGAAGGCAGCTACATATTATTTTGTGATTTAAAGTTTTATAGGAAAAAAAAGAAATGCAAAATGCATCTCAGACTACAAAGTAATTTTTTTTAATATTAACAATGTAAACAAATGAACTGGTTCTTTTGAATATAGGGTGAAAAGAGTTTAGATTATAAGAACTTTGTGGTAAAACTTTAATACAAAAAGGCTTCTTATTGTGAGGCTATGAATTGATTTATTCTTGTTTTGAAGGCTTTAAAATGAATCATATTTTGGACTTTTCACTCTTCCTGACTGCTCTATCTGCTGGCAGGACACTGCACTCATTTCAACTGGAATATTTCATACTGATTGTTCAGTTCAAAAGAAGAAAAGTCCTTACCAAAATATTTCATTTTAAGGAATAATACACTAAAAACGAAAAGGTCTACTCACAGCTACTAGAAAACTATTTAAATAGAAAACAAATTTTGCTACATTTAGGACACACAATACAATCCTGGTCTTCCTGTGACACATGTAAATTAGGAGAAGTTTCACTGCCAGTGAACTACACAAGTTTATAACTGTTATGAGTTGTTTCAAGATTAGACTTATTATGATGAACAGTAACACATTAAAGTTAATGATGACATTTCATTTGACATTTGATGGTTTATAGTTTCTCATTCAGGCTTTTCCAGATAGATTGTAACAATGGATGTGGTAAAGGGTAAAGAAGACTCTAGAAATAGTGATACTTGAAAAGGTCATCATGATTTCTCTATGTACTGAAGAACATTTATTTAAATGAAATGCACTTGTTATAAAATGTCCTTTGTATATTGGCACATACATAATTTCTGATATACTGTTTAGGTTATCCTTTTCAGTGGGGTGAACATTTGAGCAAAAAAGGTTTCCTCCCTAGACTGAGAAGCACTAGCTGTCTTTCTGCTTCCATCCTTCTACCTTCACATAGTCAATCACTTTCAACACTAAGTCTCATTAAGTCCACCCTACAACCTGAAAAAAACATTATTTCCTTCTTTTTTTAAAGTTACTTTCAAAGGCATCAAGCAAGGGAATTCTTGCTTGAACAACTGTATAGATAATGTTTAAATCTTAGTGTATTCTGAGCCTGAACAAGATCTTATATTTTGAATACATAGAAGCTAGTCTGGATACAAATCAGTAGTCCATATCCTCTTTCTTGTTATATATCCAGAGATGTGACTGGCATATGACAAAAGTGCAGTCATTCCTGCCACGTGCTAAGAGATCTTCTGGATATGTGACAGCACAAGGTTGTGTAATTAAATTTCTATTTCCATGGGTTTTGTGCAATGGGAGGGAAAGAAAAAAAAAAAAAGAAAGATAAAGTGTAGAGCATCAAAACAACCCATCCAGCCCAAGCATGATAAAGGATATTCCTTAACTAGTTTAGAAAGTGCCCTGGATGAATTATTCTCAAGGGATAGATGTAGCCTGCAGGACAGAAGATGGGTAAACCTGAATTAATGTACAGTGTTATTGCTGAAGTAATTTCCAGATGACATCTACTGGTACTTCTGAGGGATGAATGTGTGTCTCCCACTCTTTTCAGAGAAGCCCACCCTTGCAATGCAACAGTCACAGCTAGGAGAGTAAGCAAGACTCTGACTCTATATTTACATAAACTCAATTCATATTTCCAAAAGAATGTCTCTTATTAAGTGATAAATATACATACTCAGACACAGGATGTGGGAAAACCCTCTTCCGAGTGAAAATCAAGCTCCCATTTCCCTGACCAGGTTTCAGTGTAAACTTGCATTTCTTTTTCTTAGTTTTTCAGCTCTCCTTTTGATTACTTAAATCTTTCTGTAAAACCAGCTGATCAGAATTCAGTGATAAGTTACCAAACATTATCATATGACTTTCTGTTGCCTTAGGGTCCATACTGCTGTCTGTAAAAGTAAAATGTGTAATTCTTTCTCATTAATTAGACCAGCAGTAGGAAAGTTCTTAATCTGTTTAAGAAGAGCCAATAACACCATTACTTTTCAGTTTATGAAAATTACTTATTTCAGGCAGAAAGTTTGAACTGGGAAGGGTTATGTGTATATTATTTTCTTATTTTGAAGTTGAAGGACCTTGTAAGAAACAAGTGATTGCACTGGCTGAAGTCATGAAACAATTCTTCTGAAGTGAAATGTAAACACTATCAGTGGCTGTTGAGTAGCAAGAGCAAAAAGCTTTGTTCTTATCTCCAAAAGTGCTAGAAATTGGCTTCCTTAGTGTTTTTAAGATTAAATGTTCCACTGAGTGTAACTTCCTGTTGAAGGAAAAAGCACGACTTGATGAGTTTGATCATCCTGCAGGTGGGACATTCACAGAACTGTTAACATTGGCATATAGACATGATAGTGGTTTAGCTCCTCTTCCAGGTTGCTACAGCTGTTTTCTCCCAATATGTAAGTAAGTGTGGTGAGGATTTCTTTTCCCTTTGTGCTATTCCTCCTGCTAGAAGAGAATTGCATGTCGTGGAGACTGCATAAGGCCTTTTGACTTTCCTTGTTATGTTGCTTTTGCTTGTTCTGCTAATTCCTCCAGGTGTGTGGGTGGAGGTGTGAGGGACCTTTTCTTTAGGAAGTTTCACTGAAAAGAAAAGAAAATTGCAGTTGCAGACTACCTAAAGCCTTTTAAGCTCTTCAGTCTTTAATGTCAGACTGAGTTATTATTGGACACTCATCTCTTCAGCTGTTTATCTGCAGTATCTTTTTGGTTTGCCTACATTTAGACAGATCATAGCTAATTCTTCGTGTAGTTATCACATAACACTACAGACTGTGACAAGCAAGTAATTCTGTTACTTCAAAATGCTCTTGCCTATAATTCCAGCCTGCATTTCAACACATATTCCCAGACTGACAGCCATCTTCCAGCTTTCTTCTGAAATGTCAGTTTTAAGCTTATGATTTTGTTTGCTTCTGGTTTACTTCTATTTGGTAGCTTGCTCACATTTCACTACCTAGAAATTTTATTATTTCCCACAGGTGTTTTCTTTTTTGTTTATTTAGGAATTTTAGTCTAGGCAGGACCAAAAACATAGTTTTGTATTACTTAAGTGACTGTATAGTATTAGTTGTGATCTTTTTATAAAATTGTCAGCACCATTCTTCTGTACTATATTATGCTTTGTGTACTGTTATACCTCTGAAGCTGTAATAGTCTTTCCTCAGAATGCTTAATGTTTGTTCTCCTTATCTATCTCAGTAGAGAGAGAAGCAACTACCAAACTCTTAGATTTTTTTTCTATACATCTGTTTAGATGAATGTCAAAGCAGCACAGGCATAGGATAAGATTCAAAGTAGATTTCTTGCTTCTAAATTAGAATATACAGAAAACCGTGGAAAATGAAGTTCATTAATAGTTTGCGTGGATATCAGAATTGAAGGCATTCCAGGATTCAAGAAAGGTGCTGATATTGTCTATGCTTTCACAACATTTGTTCCCTAGGAATTGATTGGTTGTTACCTATTATTGGAAGAATTATAATATGAAAATTATTTTCTGCCACTATCAAAAAAGACTGTATTTTGAAAAGAACCCTAGGCAAGAATCCTTGGAACTGTATTTTTCTGGGAAACATTGGAGCATTCTGCAGTAGTCTTGATATTAAGTCTTGAGACTCCACTTTTTGTTCAAATGCAGTGCAGAAAGTAACTGCAACTGAAATAACTGTCAGATTAACGTCTAAAAATCTAAATTTTACTGCAGGTTCCTGGCATACATGCATGGATGTAGAGAGAATGCTATTTAGGAAGCAAAAGTAACCCACTATTCCAGTTTAAAAGTCTGTCACAAAACAATTACATCTTAATGTCCTTTCCAGAAGGATTAGATAACACTCAAAAACTGTAAATTGCCCATACATGATATGACTGCTTCACTCCATATAATTATATAACTACACTGTAGTGTTTGAAACAGTGATTCCATCTAGTGACAGGTTAGATTACATACAAATGCATGTTTCAAAATATAATAATTTTTAAAATTCCCTGACCAACTAGGAACTGTGAAGGAAAATTTAACTGTTGTGGCTTCGTAGCCTGATCCCACAACTGAGCCTTCAGGTAGCTGTATGCCATCACATGGGGTGGCTGCCAACATAGGTGAGAACAGCTTTCAATAAAGAAAAACAGGACTTGTGTCTGTGACTTTGCAGTTATTTCACTTTGAGGTCTTTAAGGCAAAAATAGGCTGCGAAAAAGTACATAAAATATCTCTACTTTTCTTTCAGAATTGCACTTTTGAAATTGGTCCCAGAAACAAAATCATTAACAAGTGCTTTTATCTTGAGGAGATACTCTTTTTTTGACAGTTGACCTAAAATATCAGTGTTCTTTTTTTTTTTTTTTTATGTTGCTAAGACAATATGCCTCTTTATTTCTCTCTGATGACTGAAGCATTTATGGAGATTTATGGGATAGCTACTGCCCCAAGCTGGCAGATTTGCTGTCCAGCTCAAGAGGATACACACACATTTTTTACAGCCTAAGGTTCTGGGTTCATTGTTTGCAAGAAATTCCACAAGGCATCCTGAGAAAATTAAATACCATTTTAATATATGTACAGATAACCACTAGTTATTGGTCATACCTTAAATAGGATGGCCTGTGGCATTCATTTTCAGACTTTTCCTGGGATGAGGTACCATGTGTGCACACAGAGGTACCACTTCACTTCCTATAGATATGTACAATAAACAAATGCCACTGGGTTACTTTATATTCAGCAGTCCATGTTTTGGATTTGTTTCCTTTTTCTTTTTTTTTTCATGTTTGTTTTTATATTAGATGAAAGATGGATATCTTTTGATATATTTCAGTAGGTGTCTTCTGTCTTTCAGAATAAAAATCTCAAATTTTTGATAGAAATAACTAATGTCATTAGTTTGTGTGTTTAGACCTGGTTATGACATATGTTAGACAGAACACAACAAAATCATCTGTTGTATCAAACTAGTTTCTTTCTGGTATTGTCTACCTGTGTCCATACAGTCAGTTAGCAAATTAGCACAGCAGAATAGGTTAAATGCAGTTATATATGTAATTCAGGTTTCCTTATAGTATTCTTTTAAAACTTTAGGGCAGACTTTCAGCCAAATACTTAGGAGACAAAATTGTTCTTTAGCCTCCTGAGATTCATTCAGGTTGAGAACAATTCAAGAAAACACAGTCTAGGCATAAAATGTTTAAGGCACAAATTTTCCTAAATGTCCTAAAAAGCTAGCACAACCAGTGTAAAACAGAGATCTTGCTGTTTCTGAGCAGGACAGTCTGCAGTCTAAAACCTTTTGGAATTTCAAAACGTAGATTTCTTGTGCCTAAGGTGGTGATGCCATACGTGTTCCTGGAAATATTCAGGGAGCCTCACCTGGAACTTCTGCCAGTCTCTCTGTTGGTAAGGGTGCCGTTAGGTACTGGTGGACACCTTTTGCATAACACCCCAGTATCTAAAGTACCTTTCCAATCATCTGGCATATTTGGGTTCTAGACCTTCATCCTGAGCGACCTGAGGCACACGGCTCTCCCATTGTAGAAAGATGTGCTGCTGCTGTCTTCTGTGGCTGTGCTCTCTTCTGGTTCAAGAGGGTTTAGAGCTCAGTATTTTCTATTTCCTAGCTTCCAAGCTACTGTAGGGGAAGTGGTGTTGTCAGTTCAACAGTCTTGTGGCTCTGAGTCCTAGTTAACTGTGCTGAAGTAGGAAAGTTTAATGTTTTCTACGGTTTAATATGGATGTCCTATTGGTCATCATGTTGGTTGTCATGAACAACAGGAGAGAGTCTTCAAAATTATCTGGGTGTGGACTTTTGGGCAAACAAGTCAGGTACTCCAGATCTTCAGCTGATCCCTGTCCCTTATGGAGAGCCCGCTAGCAAAGCAACTGCCCATAGCGCATTTGCCTGTGATAACTGATGTACCGAGCAGTATCCAGTAGCTGCCATTGAAAGAGGGTCAAGGTATGTGAGGAAACATTTGCCACTCCTTCACCAAATGGTAAGGAAGCATGCATGCACCACACACAACCAGGATCTCCAGGGCTACCTGATCTGGTGCTGCTTTCCCTGCCTCCCCTCACCAGTCGTGCAGCACCAGGGCAGGAATGTATGGAGGTGAATAAGGGCTGTTGCAGAAGAAGGGCAGAGATTTGGCAGGAGTGGAACAAGGCTTTTTGGAAAGCAGTACATAGCTGTGTGAGGATGGAGAAAGGAGCCCCAAAAGGCCGTACTTTCTACAAGGATGTGAGGGAAGAAGAAAAGATGGTTCCTAAAGCGAAGAACTGGGTGAAGAAACAAAGAAAGAAAAAGAACACCATCCAAACACACAGCTACTCTTGGACTCTTCAAAATTTTCTAGATCCTTTCCAGCCCTTGATTTCTTCCAACCATATGCAGTCCTCATTTCTGTCCCCTACCTGATTCATACACCCCCAATATCTCCAGAATTTGACAAAAGACTCCTCCAGTAACTGTATATTCCTTCCATGCCCTCTCCCTCCCCAGGCCAGGCCCTTCGCACCCTTGCCAGCTGATGGAAAGCCATGTTGACACCGACAGATCACCTTAACTCCTCTCCCCACCTCCTTGCTCAGCAGACAACCCTTGAAAAGCTGCCCAAAGCTGCCCACAAGGATAAGGACACCTGCTCTTTTGGGTAGCAACAGTCAGTTTTGCCTACATTCATGGGCAACGTGGTGCTGCCTCAGCTCTCCCATGTCCCAGTTAACCACGCTGTCCTGCCTCCTCCTCAGGGAGGGCTGTCCCATGAGGAGTCCTCCTGTAAGGCTGCCTGCTGGCAGCTCTTGGGCCCACAGCACCCTGCTCTGTCATCAGGAGGTGCAACAACCCACACAATCTCCTACAGCCATGTGGTGCTGCAGGCCAGATAAATTGCTCATCAGGCAGCATCTGACCCACGTATGCATTTGTTGTCGAACAAACAGCAATCACACAGCAATAGTTCACTGTTAGGTTGACATTTTATATTCCATGTTAATTTAACCCTCATATAAAAGACAGAATGACACAAAATACTGTCAGGATATTTTATTTTTCAAGAGATTTTTGCCTTTTAAACATTGTTTAGTGATCAGGGGCATTTTACAATGACTATGAGTGTCTGTGCTCCTCTTGTCTTTGACCCATTCTTCAACTCTCGGGTAAAAGGTGAAGATCTTGTTCTGATTGATGGTTTATATAGTGAGAATTTTAAAGCATTATTTAGAAACGTCATTGTAAAATCTAGGCATATTCCCCTGTGGCTCAGGGCTCAAATGAGGAGGTCCTGAGATTTCTATCTTTGCATTTTGATTATATTTTCAATGCTGAGTATACTGTGTAAGTAATAGAAAATCAGTCCTCTTCAGAAAATAGGAACTTCAGTTGGTAACTGGGGAGTGGGCACATAAAGCTTAGGAGTCAAACCAGCACTTCTATGTGGGGAACCAGTACTTGAGATTTGAGAAGGGCTGCGGGTTACCTCAAGCAGGAATGTCTTTTATTGCCCTTGTGACAAGCTGCCCAAATATGATCACCAAGTGGAAAAAAAACCTTTCTTTACATAGGCTGGATGGAGGCTTTAGTTTACCAGATGAATTCTCCCCAGACTGTTTGTTATAAACAAACTCAATCCAAGTCACAGCTCCTTTTCCCTGATAAGAGTGCTCATACCCCACCCCACCAAATGCATGAGCAAGCTCCATCCAGCAGCCACAAGGCCTCTACAAATGACTCCATGTGGGCACTGGAGGACACCATGGTGCTAGCACAAGATCAGGCAGCAGGAAGGCTTTCTCTCCATGGAGGTGGGATGCACTCTGCTACAGGAGGAAACAGGAATCAGGCAGAGAAGGGAGAAGGGAGTAGGAACCACAGAAGAAAACAAGCAAGAGTGAGGAAAGCTTATGGGGAGACACAGCAGTTTGGGATGGATGGGGAAGTGAAGGAGCAGAGGTGGAAAAAATAGCCAGCAGTAAGAGAGAAAGAGGAGCAGAAGGTCTGCAGGAAGAGACAGAGGCACAGCAGAAAGAAAAACAAAAAGAGTGAACATAATTGGAGAGGCCAGAGCTGGAGCTCAAGGGAGTTGAGTATGGCAGCACCTGCGGCTACACTCTACACCCCTGTTACCCCACCCTCCACTCTATGTACTCTGCTGTGTGGCAGCTTTTTTTCTTTTTTTTTTCCTTTAGTGAGTACTAAAGATTGGAAAGAGTGTGGAAAAAGTGTTCCTCTACAGTAAACACATAACTTCTCCACCCATTCAGTCGCAGACTCTGCACTCCTGCAGTGTTTTTCACTCTTACTTTCACCCAAGGCACCATTTATTCCAGCCCTCCATCCCCGCAGACAGGCAGGGGGCACGACTGCATCAGGGTGGGCACAGGAGCTCAGTCTACCTCTTGCTAGAAGGGCCCCAGTTTGTGCCTTGTGGCAGCAGCTTCTTCCTAAGAGCTAACCCTGGCCACAACAGTCTGCAAGCTGACCTTAGGAAGGAGGCAGCTTCTCTGAGCTCTTAGACTGCAGGTCCTTCCAGGATTTGCCTACCCACAATCTTATAACTGGATCTGTTGCCCTGAATGAATGAATAGTTCCCTACACACACACACATGCACACTTGTCAAATTCATCCAAATTCATGTTTAATATCATACTAACTCAAAGACATAAAAAAAATTATTACAGCCAACACTAAAAATATACATTCCTGCTTACATGAAATGGGAAAGGAATATCCAATAATGAACTCCAGCCTTGAAGTGTACTAGGAATCAGGTTTCTTTCTGAGTTGTCATGTAGGATTTCTGAGGCTTGCCTTTGATGTGAAAGCTGATGGGCTGACACAGTAGCTTTTCCCTTCCTGATCTTTTTGAGCTGTCCTCCACAGTGTGCCTGAAGCATTGGTGACCTGCTCAGCTGCCTGGGATAGTCAAGCTAGGGAGTTCTTGGCAACTGTTTCCTCCCTGTGTCCCTTTGATCAACATGGATCCTTTTTTCCCTCCTGGTTCTGTTCCTGAACTGATTCATACTGCTGTTCAATGCAAATGTAGTGAGTGCTCTTCTCCACTCCTTATTCAGGGAATTTCTCCTAGTTTGCACTCCTGCTGTGTTTTTCACTTAGCACTTTTCACTGGTGTAAACCTCCTGCCTTAAATGGCTTTCCTGTGAGATCACACTGCTCTCAGAAATGTTACAAAACATTATAAATCACATGCCATAAAAAGTCTTCATTGTACTACATCTTCTCAAGCTCACAAGATTCAGATTGTTTTTAATGTTTTAGAGAAACCATGCACCATCTGCGGCAAGGGCGACAGACTGCTTTGTCTGAACCTGCTTCCCTCTTATTTATTCTCAGTTTTATGCAACACTTCCCTGGTGTTCCATATACTGGGAAAACAATAATGATACAAAATAAAATACTCAGAAGGTAGGAAACACCAAGATTAACTTTACCGTAGTAATTTTAATCTCTCCTCTTTTGCCCTGCAAGTGCCTATTTATGAAGTTTATTACAAATCTTTCCTAAAGCACAGATTAACGTTAGTTTGCCCAGTGAGTCCTCAAGCCCTCTCATTGTGAATGAATAGCTAAACTTAATCCTCTGAAAACCAAGTAATGCAAAACTCAACTCCCGTGTCATGAATGTATAACATTGCCTCTTTACACAATGCTTGATGTGTATTCAAGCCTTCACCCTCACTGATGCTCAAGATCTCAGACTGCAGGGTAAGTCTAGTACTTTACTAACATAGATTTGGGTTTAGATCAAATATAACACAGGGAGCTATCTACAGTTTGCCTGTAGTTAAACTTAGCCATATAACACACAAAGCTATCTACAGTCTGCCAGTAGTTAAAACTACTCACGCAAAGCTTATCATCCTCGAGAAACCATTACCTCTTCTTTACTCTTGCTCTGATGATTTTTCCCAAGAAACAGTAGAAGGAAAGTGAAGGACATCACTGCCATGTACACCACATGCATCTTGATGCTTTCGGTGGCCAGGAGATATCATATCTGCTTATTTCAGAACCAAACATAAAATAAATACCAAAAGTCAATCAACACCAAAACTGCTTATTTCAGTGCTGTTTGGGCAAGCAATTAACAGCAAGTAAAGCTTGAGCCTAGCCATTGCAGGAATTAAACTCCTATATGAAAACCAAATGGTACAAAACAAACATTTTAACATGAAAGCAGAATTGTTAGAACACTGGAAAATTAATGCCTTAGTATTCAGTTATCACAAAAAAAAAAAAAAGAAAAATACTGGTTTAGCCTGATCATATAGATACCCAAATGCTGTAAATACCCTTTTCCTGATCAGGGATTGAGTTGAGGCAGACACAGATCACAGCTGTGAGCTGTTGACACTGGTGTGTGCTTGTGGCTTTGCACGAGTTTGGCAGATTCACAGTGTTCTGAGTTTATCAGTTCTTGCAGACTCAACAAACTCCAGAGGTTATCAATTCTTGGGAAACTTTCCCACACTACCTTCTCAGTGTGCATTTTTCCTTTCTCCAGCCTGCTATGTTCCTGTAACTATTTTTCTATCCAGACCTATAGATACCTGTAGTACTCATTCACACAAAAAAAACCCCATGTTGTTTCTGATGTAAAATTGTAATAGAAATTTTTCATGTTTTAAACTTTCTTTTTCTCTCAGATAAATATATAGATATATATGTATATGAATGCATACAAACTCAAAAAGAGTACAAGAGTGTATGTGTGTGCAGTGTGTTTATACGTACAGTATGCTTTGTATAAATTTGAATACATATTTAAAGTGACTAACATATTTTGTATGGCTTTAAAAGTATCTGTTTTAGTATTCTCTCCACTCCTCAGCCTCACACCAATGAATAGTCAACAAGGGATTAAATTAAAATCCAAACAGTATCTCCTACATGTGCTGGAGGAAGTCAAATGCCTCATTCTGCAAGATGTGGATGTGTCCTGTGTATGAACTCAGCACAATCAAAGCCTATTGATTTTTTTCCCATGGTGGGCTCTATCCAACTCCTGCTAATGTCAGTGGGCACCTTTTCACTGACCTCAGTAGGGTTTTGGAGCAGATTTTTAATCTCTTTGATTTTGTATGAACTTGCAGAAATCATGAACTGTAAACCTTTTTGTTTGACCAGCTCTTTGATATGAAGTGTTTTGTACCCATGGAGTTAATTTATTATTTACAGAATGATTTAAATTCAGAGCTACAATAAATGTTATTTTCTGATGCATAAACGCAGTTTGACTGCTCAGTGGTACAAAAATGTATTCAGCAAAGAGCAAATCTAGTCTAGGCTTTGCAACAAACTGTTTTCTGCAAAAAAAGGCTATTTCTTAGCAAGGAAAAAACCTTCAAAAAAAAGAGACATGTATATATTTATTCATTATGAGTCCATTTAGAGATCTGGAAAGAATTTTAGGATTTTTAAGTTTTTCATTTTAAAAAAAAGTTGTTATGCTAACTCAATTTTAAGATTGTGGAAACACTGAACACATATCCATTTATATTTATCTGCATCTATTTAGTTAAAGATTTAACATTTTTTTTACAAGACAGAACTATTTAAGATATAGAGAATCTGAAAAAAAGTTTCATCTAAATGGAAAATATCAAGAGATTAATTTAATCACTTGTTCAGTTACATGCAAGACTCCAATACTCTCTCCAATTGATATCCCTGACATGCAGGGCAATAAAAGTTAAACAATTGCATTTTAATGATTTATTCTCAAGTTCATATTCAGAACTTCAGCCATGTGGCTGCCATTAATGTTAATAGGGGTTACACAGCTAAAGCCAATTTAATCAAGTTAAGAACATATTCCAGAGTTAAAAACCTGTCATATGACAGAACATGCATTTTTGTTTAACTAATGAGATTATGGGTTGCAGTAGAAATTCACTGTGTCTTAATGTGAGCAAAAAGAAAAAGAAGAATTCAAAACAATGAATTTCCACTACTAACAGCACCTTCTCTCTACCTCATCCACAAAAATGCACTTGATGGGAAACAGGGCTCTGAAGCTGATGAGTCAGACAAAGCTTAACACAAATAAGTTTTCTGAGTCTGATGTGCCCAAGAAAAAATATGCAAACTCTTCCACTTGTTTAAAGTAGGGAAAGAAACAGTAATTCTTGCAACAGAAACAGTTTAATCTTTCAGGCTTTGTTTTGTTTTGATTTGATTTTTTTGCTGTACAAAAGCATCTTGCTGGGGATGCCTAATATGCCGGAAGAGTTGAATCAGCTTTGGGAAGCAGTATGAGATCCTGTCTCCATCTCCCTTCCCAAGCTGCCTTAGGTTGAAAGGACACTAGGTTTCCATTACAACCCAACAGCTCACTGTGAACTCAGACTGCAGCAGCTGTGAATGAAAGGCAACTGGCCTAGACCAGGCAAGTCTGGATGCATTGAAAGGGATGGCTGGGTGCTAAGACCCCCAGCTGATCTTCCTCAGCACCTTCTCCAAGCTGGTGGGGACAGGACTAAGGGATGTGAGATATGGTGTTTGAAGTACTGGTTGTTGGCTTTCCTGCCCAAATACCTCTTTTCCCTTTCCCCCCAGAGATTAAACAAGGACAGAAGGAAGAGGGGGCAGAGTGTAGCTGAAGTCCCCAACTGGGAAGAAACCAGATATTCTTTTTTTCAAGGGCTTTCAGAAAGCAGCCATAAGGTCTGCTTTCACAGAATCACAGAATCACAGAATGGTAGGGGCTGGAAGGGACCTCTGGAGATCATCTTGTCCAACCCCGCTGCTTGAGCAGGCTGCACAGGACTGCATCCAGGCAGGTTTTGAATGTCTCCAGGGAAGGAGACTCCACAACCTCTCCGGGCAGCCTGTTCCACTGCTCTGTCACCCTCACGGTAAAGAAGTTTTTTCTCATATTTAAGTGGAATTTCCTGTGTTCCAACTTATGTCCATTGCCCCTTGTCCTGTCATTGGGCACCACTGAAAAGAGTCCAGTCCCATCCTCTTGACACCCACCCTTCAGATATTTATAAGTATTGATAAGATCGCCCCTCGGTCTTCTCTTCTCCAGGCTGAACAAACCCTGGTCTCTCAGCCTTTCCTCATAAAGGAGATGCTCCAGTCCCCTGATCAACTTTGTAGCTCTCTGCTAGACTTCCTCAAGCAGTTCCCTGTCCTTCTTAAACTGGGGGACCCAAAACTGGACACAGTGCTCCAAATGTGGTCTCACTAGGGCAGAGTAGAGGGGGAGGATAACCTCCCTTGACCTGCTGGCCACACTTCTTTTAATGCACCCCAGGATACTGTTGGCCTTCTTGGCCACAAGGGCACATTGCTGGCTCATGGTCAGCCTGTTGTCCACCAGCACTCCCAGGTCCTTCTCAGCAGAGCTGCTTTCCATCGGGTCTATCCTCAACCTGTACTGGTGTGTGGGGTTGTTCCTCCCCAGGTGCAGGACCCTACACTTGCTCTTGTTGAATTTCATGAGGTTCCCCTTGGCCCAGCTCTCCAGCCTGTCCAGGTCTCGCTGAATGGCAGCACAACCTTCTGGTGTATCAGCCACTCCTCCCAGCTTGTTTAGGGGATGCTCTGTCCCTTTGTCCAGGTCATTGATGAATATATTGAACAGAACTAGACCCAGCACAGACCCCTGGGGAACACTGCTAGTTACAGGCCTCCAACCAGACTCTGCCCCGCTGATCATGACTGTTGTTCAGCTCTGTTGTTCAGCCAGTTCTCTATCCACCTCACTGTCTGCTCATCTAACCCACACTTCCTTAGCTTGTCCATGAGGATGTTATGGAAGACAGTGTCAAAAGCCTTGCCGAAGTCGAAGTAAACAACACCCACTGCTCTCCCTTCATCTACCCAGCCAGTCACACCATCATAGAAGGCTATCAGGTTGGTCAACCATGATGTCCCCTTGGTGAATCCATGCTGACTACTTCTGATAACCTTCTTTTCCTCTACATGCCTGGAGATGACCTCCAGGATGAACTGTTCCATCACCTTTCCGGGGATGGAGGTGAGGCTGACTGGCCTGTAGTTTCCCAGGTCCTCCTTCTTGCCCTTTTTGAAGACTGGAGTGACAATGGCTACCCTCCAGTTCCTCGGGCACCTCTCCTGTCCTCCATAACCTTTCAAAGATGATGGAGAGTGGCTTGGCAAGAACATCCGCCATCTCCTTCAGCACTCGTGGGTGCATCCCATTGGGGCCCATGGATTTGCGAGGATCTAGTTTTCCTAGGTGATCTCTGTCCCAGTCCTTCTCAACCAAGGAGAAGTCTTCCTTTCTCCAGGTTTTCTCTCTCTCCTCTGGGGGCTGGGATGCCTGAGGGCCAGCCTTAGTTTCCTAGCCATAGTTCCCAGTGATAAGGCTGTCTATGGTTTCTGTGAAGTTCATTTCATGCAAAGATGGGCTTTACTCTAGGGCTGATTGCTGGAGTGATCGGCCTTTATGTCTGTACCCTCAGGAGTTAGCTGCAGCCTGGAGTTAGGGCTTTCCATCCTACCAGCAACTGGGCTGCTTTTCTAAACTATGACTGGATTTCATGTGTGTGTAGGGAATGTGCAAAGATACCAGATTCAAGTGAAAGCCATGGATCTGATGGCATGATTCCAAGTTTTATTGTCCTTAAAGGTTTCCCTTGACACAGTAATTAAGCCCCATTTAGGAAAATATCAGAGAGGGCCTGTGATGCAGATATCTAAGATTCCACATGCCAATTTAGGTGATGGGCAAAGGGGCATGAAATAAGGACACCGTCAAGTGTACTGAGTCCCATGAGAGGAAAGACCTGTGGCTCCCAGCTGTGGCCCAGGGGACATAATCTCCAGCAGGTGTTTGGACGTGGCACGGTGTCAACGCAACTACTCTGGGGTCAGGATTGCAGGATGAAGAGAGGAGAAGCTGTAACACTGCTCAGCAAATGGATATGCCAAAATGAGAAATAGATCCCAAAAGCATGAGTTCATAGAGGTGCTATGAGGCTTGGCAGGCCTGTACAGCACCAGCAACAAGGATGAGCCAATAAAATGAGTGACAGCAGTATAAAAATGTGGGAAGAGGAGGACGTGGGCAGCACAAAATGGCTGTGTGTGAGAGTAATCCCCCCTGCCAAAAAATATATCTTTCACAATAAAGAAAGGTAGCTCAGAAAAACAAGATTTAATTTGTGGCACTGGGATTGCTGAAATTCTGCTGTTGGAGTGGGGAACATTTGCTTAAATTCAGAGTGCTTTCAACTCAAGCAGAACTTCAGATATGATATAGGGTTCTGGTCATGGGTTCTGCAAAATTCAAACAAGATGTGGAAGACAGTCATCAAGAGTGCCGCTTAATAGAGCAAAGGTACAAACCTTCTTCTGAAGAAAAAAAGCGGGAAAAATGAGCTAGTGGCCACATGGACTAGCACAGACTGTACTTGTGGCTCACTGACCAGTGACAGGATCTTCCTGGAAGTTCATTGCTAGGCTTCAGTGGTGAGAGCAGTTCTGAAATGGTACAGTAAGAAGGATGTATCCAAGGTAAACCATCGTCTTCTTTTACCTTGATCAGGGAGGTATGTGAATAAGTGGGTAACCACTGTATCCTAGGTAAATCATCTTCTTCTTTTACCTGTATTTGAACAGGGAGGTATGTGAATATGTGAATAACCACTGAGATCCTGGAAGTAATAAAAGAATAGTGTTAAAAGTTAGGGAGAAAAAGGCCAGAAGCAAAGCTGGAACCTTTCCTGTAGAGTACAGGTTCCCCTGAGAGCCTACAGCAGAGGATTTGCCAGGGAACCCATCTGGCCTTCATGAATTGATGAAGTCAGGCAAAGGGTTAAGTGGCCAGAAGTTTTGATGTAAGCAGGAAAGATTGGTGATTGCTTATTGTAAAACTGTGTATTCCATATCGGAGTCACTGAAGGAACAAACAATTCATGAGTATGATACTGGCAAAACAAACTGTCGCCAGTCTGGGAATCCAGCAGCAGAGGTGGAGAGAGTCAGCTCCCACTGGAAGTTCAGATAACTGTTCAATAGGTATCATCACAAACCAGAAGTCAAGAGAAATAGGTGGTGTCTTTTCTTAAGGGCAAAGAGAAAGAGGATTAGAATTCCTATTATCTGCTAAAATGAGGAAAGACTGCACAGAAACATGAGATTAATTCCTAGTGATGGTGCTGGTTCTGTGTGGTGCAGGAAGGGACAGGCAGAGAAGTGGAGAACATGTGGCTGTTCATCACTCAGCAAAGACCAGCTGGCAGGTCTGCCTCAGGTGGTGGAGCTGGCACTGCAGAAGTTATTGATAGATCTCCATTGCAAACTACATAAACTACTTTGGGGAAAAGATGGTACCAAAATATGGTCTTGTTTTTCCCTGCATTACATTTTGGAACCAAGTTACATTTGTAACAAGTACTTCCTATCAAAGGGGAAAAAAATATTAGGTGTACCAAACAATCAGTCCTGGATCCTTCTGGCTGAACTTTAAGGAATTTATTTTAAGTTTCAGCTTACAATAACAGCCTCCAAATATGTTTATGTATGGATGTAGTTTCTAAAATATTAATGCTGCAAACTCTAAAATATTCCAAAGCAGAAGGAACATAACATGCCTGATAGCATGTTTCTAAGCCAGTAATCTAACTAATCCAATTTAATCAACCGAATAATCTAACCATAACATTAAACAATTAACACTGTAGTGCCAGTACCCCTTTTACTTAAAGAAAAAGGAAAATTTAATGTAATGTTCCATTAACCTATCTTGGATATAATAAACTATGAAATTAACTGAAAAATGAGTGAATTGTCTTGTAAAGTCAGCAAAAGCTTCTTATATCATCAATCATCCTTTAATTCATAAATCCCTTTACTACATCCTACAGCTGGTTGAAAGTATTCACATGAATTTTAAGTAATACTAAGCATTAACCTTCTAGGTTCACTGTAGAAGATTATAGAATATAAATAGACTATAGAAGATTAAAATGCAAGCTCATTTGATAGCTCTAATCTTAGGGAAAAAAAAAAAAAAGCAATGGCTTAACAGGTTTTCTGACTAATTAAAAAAAAAAAAAGAATATTTCTGACAGGGTGACAGAATTTCCCTGAACGTTTCCCTTTGTTTCCTTCTTTTCTACCCCACCACCACCCAAAAGTCTTAGAATCATTTTTTTCCACAAATTATATCCAGACCTGTAAGCAAACCCTCTTTATATGTAGCAGTAATAAATGGTTGCAACCTCAAACGCTGAAAAATGGCTGACTACACTTGAAACATTAACCTGGTGGCAGTTGCTGAACAAGTAGCTGAACAAGAACTGTTCATCAACTGCCTCCCTCGAAAAGCCTTCCAAAAGTTGTGTTTTAAAGATAAATAGCATTTTAATTGATTCAGACATCTTTCGCCCTTCAAAATGCTGATGGAGGCCAAAAGTGGCAGATGCAGCTATCAGATGTACAACCCTTACGCTGAGGAAAAAAACAAGCTGTGTTCTAACTCTACGGTTTTTACCTGTGTATTTATATAAAACATCATTGCAGGCATGATAAAACAGGAAAAATCTCCTCTCCTCCCTGCTGTCTGCATCCTCATCCACACTTCACACTGGTCTACACTTCAACAGCTAATGGTATAATTTCTCATAACTGTAGTTTATGCTGGCAGCATACACAACATCTCATCAGTGTTCCATTAATGTACACTGGTGCTTGCTTTGGTGTCCGTTGCAGGTGAATGGCTGAGGTAAGTCACATCCCTGTATGCCCACAGTAACAGGAATCCATGTTCCTCTTTCCTGGCAGTCCAACACTGAGCATCTTCTTGTTTTGTGCATCCACTCGGCACCTCCTGCCAGAAATGCTTTGTTAGTTGGTACACTTACAGATACTGATATCTAACATGTATTTTGCAGGAAGGTTTACATCTCATGTAGTCTACTTAGAGCTTGTAAGAAAAAGTGAACTGTACCTCTATTAGGTAAAATGGAAATGTTTTGCAGCACTATTTTGGCAGAACCCCGGGCAGGACTATATAAACCAGCCTCCCAGCAGATCTGGAAAGTTGAGTGGTCTTATGACCACTCACCTGCTTTGGCCCACAGCCCAAAGCCATCTGCTAGATAACTTGTCCGCAAGTCCCCCACAAGCTGGAGACCACATAGATGGCTGTGTTTTCCCCAAAAGAGCTCTCAGAAGCCAGCCAGGCAGATTATTCTCCTGCTGGGGCTTCACTGCCTTTTTAGAAAACACTGCCAAATTTAGTTAGGCCTGTGTGGTAGTTAAAGTAGTTATCTATAACTACAGATTTTAGGTGTTGCCATTACAGCTGTAACACTGCCACAATTGTTTTTTTGTTGCCTCAAAGTAATTTGCAGTACAGAACTTCCACAGGTTGTGGAGGTAGATAATAAGCATAAGAAATAGGAAGGCACTGAGTGGAGTATTCCTCACCTCAGCATGGAGAAAAGCAAACATGCAGATATGTTCTTTTTTTTTAATTGCTGAGATGTAAATCTTTGAAAGTATATCTTGTATCTTAGAACATAATCACTCACTCTTCTCTCCCTGTTTTAATGTCAGCATAAAGAAAATTGTGCAATAACATAGCAGGTGTTAAACGTAATAACGTTCTGTACTAGAAAAACCTTTGGCTGGTAACTAAATTAAGAGGAAATTGATGGAAAAGGTCTAACTGCTCTCCTGAATATCCAGATCTGGATGATGATAAAGACTGCTAGTTCTTTCCTCCTTTTTAGTTTAGGCAAATGAGTGGCTGGGATCTGACCCAATTATTCTATTTCATTTCTGGAGATAACTTGGAACATGTCTGGATATGAACAGATGCCGAAACACCCTAACCAAGACATTAATTTTTAATGCTCAGATTCTTCTCTGTCAAGTAATTTGGTTTATATAACACAGAGATCAGTAATTATTAGACCTCATTGAGAAGCTCTCTACTTTGCTTTGAAATTCCCTTTGTGCCTCTTGTTGCATTTAGGCCAGTACTGATCTTTCTGTGCCTGAAAGCTTAGCCTTTTGGATTGTTTTGTGGAATTCATTAACACCCCCAACTGTACTGATTTTCAATTTACTGGTATAAATAGGAGCCTTTCCACTGAGTTAAGCCCTGAAAAATCTCTCAGTCTGTCTGAGCTGCATCTAGCCATCCCATACTTCTTGCATCTGTGTGACTGAGAAACAAGACTGATAGTATCTTAATATGAAAACAGAAACTGTTTATAGTACTCCATTTTCCTTTGCTTTGCCTCAGATTGCCTCAAAGACCATTTGGGGTCCAAGCATTTCCAAAATACACAAGGAACTATACCACTTCCTTACTGATATGTTCCCCCAGGTTTACATTACTACAAAATGATCCAAATACATGTTTATTACTTAGAATTGTATTGTGAAAAGCTTCAAGTACATACAGATTTTTTTTTAAAAAAGATATATCAACTCAAAGTTCCTTTAAGAAAACCTGCTGGCTCCATATTCTTGCCTCTAGCTGTCATTAGATTTGCTCCACCATTTTAATTTGCAGGGTCTAGATATGTACTCAAAGCTTCAGGAATTTACAAGTGACCTCTTGTGTAACATATGTTTATCATTTTATGTGCTAACCTTTCATATACAGAATGCACATTGATTGGACTGCAAGACATGATTTTTGTACAACAAAAGCACTTTAAGAAAACAGAAAAATAGGCAAACAACCAAACACGAAAACCTGAACAGTGTAGCATGACTGAACATTGAGTGTCTCTGTATTTCCTTCAGAGACCTTTGTTCACATTTCTAGACTGCATAGACCCTTAGCTCGGGTCCTGCTGGTAGGTGTTTGGGGCCAGCCCAGCTATCCCAGGAGAGCTGTAGCCATGAGAGCACAGGCTGCCTGGGGACTCTAGGGATCTTCCATGTGGACTGTGGACTTTATTACCTTTTAATTTCAAACAGACTCATAAATGTCCTTTCAAAAGGAAATCAGCAGTCTGTGGAGGTAAATAGTTTTTTAAAAATAGGTGAGCAGGGTTACAGTTATGTGGCAAAACTGATTAGGAGGGCACAGTTACTTTCCAATAAAACAATGGTGTGAAATTATCACTTTTTATTCCATATTTTGTGCTGTGACCTGAAATTCTGTTCTGTTTTTTCTTTTTCTCAGGATCTTATAGATGTCTTTTTTGAATATCTAGTACATGGCATCTTGGTCTACTAACAAAACAAACATTTTGCTATTCCAGGCATTGTTTTCTTGTTCTCTATGTCCATGACTTCATGGCTTTTGTCTATGACAAAAATATCATGATGAACCTCTACTATGTTTTTTTATGTCTGGTTAATAAGTGCATTAGCCTTCAGTTATCACTCATAGAACTGAGCAGGGAGTTGCAAAACTCTCTCAAAGAAATAGTGGAATCCCATTATGAATCAGTCTCTATATTACAGAATGGGGCTCATGTATATACTTTAGTGAAGAATTTGTGGAAGCAGAAAACTACCTGTTCTCCCTTCATGTCAGTGAGGCTGTGATGCCTCATTTAGTAATGTTTATCACTCAAGGTGCCGAATGAAGAAAAAGTAAACAGCACTGAATAGGCTACAGAAAGAATAAGCACATCAGAAACTATTTCATGTACACTGCATTGAGGTGCTTAGGAGAGCTCTTAGTCTTTCCATTCAGAAAAGAAACTACTGCACAAAAAATAACGCTGGAGACCCAAAGTATTGTTTATTTACTGTTAGCAAGTAAAAATGAAGCCAGCAAGCCAAAACAAGCAGTTTTACAGAGGAAGAGGAAAGTAATAATGAATATCAAAGTGGTACTGATATATGTATATTTATGCATGTTTATTTATTCCAAATTTATTCAATTCATGTATCTACATATGCATATGTATATATACTTGTAATTAGGAGGGGAACAGCTCCACCTCTGATAAATCTCATGTTCCTGAGTGAACATGCCACTTTTAACTGTATTCCAGCAGACTCAGAGGAGAATGGGCTGACTTCTGCTGGGATGCATATGTGGATTCTCAGAAGGCACACAGAGATACATGGAGAATAGCTCCTAAAGACAGGCAGATCTACCCAAGTCCTGCTTTTGACTCAGCTGGTGTCATTATAGCTGACTGTGATAATCATGACTAAAACAGAGAGCTGTGAAACAAAGGCAATGAATGCCCTTTAACATGACCCCAGAGCGTTCATCCCCGGCATGGAACAGCAAGCAACACTGCAGATGAGGATTGCACAATATTAGCTTGGTGACATTCAACATCTTCTCCTAGGATTGCTTAAGTTTTACCCTAATTTGAACTTCAGAGAGAAAGCAGAAGGTATATAAGGGGAAAGAGACATCTTTTACCCATGCATTTTCACAATACCTTCTGTACAGATAGGGATAAGAAAGTTTTATGTGGCATGACATGTTGACACATGTTGACATAGATTGCGATGCAGAGGGGGAGTTTGTTCAGCCATCAGATCACTCCAGAAATCCTAACAGTGAGCTCAAAGCAATAACAGCCAGGCATTGTTATCTTAGAGTTTTTGTTCTTTTATAGTGGTTCTTTTCTTAATTCTGATGTGATTTTATTCACTATGTTTAGGTCTGTGCCTAAAGTCTGTCAATGGCTCATTCTCATTAGAGTTTCTTATGTCAGCCCACTCTAATGTGCTATCATGCGTGATGGCGACATTGTTTAATAAGCCACACAGTGCGAATACCTTGCCTGGTGTAGAAGGATGGTAAACAATGTTGCATCAAATTTATCTAGCTATGGAAAGCTCAGGCAGTAATCTATCTGATGTTATTTTATAAGGCAATATCATTTTCTTTTTTGTAGCTTTGGAAAAAGAAGCAGGGGTGATAAATAAACAGATGGAACAGAATATCAGAAATAGATAAGCAAAATCAGAAGCCAGTCAGAAAACTTAAAAAGAAGGAGACTAATTTATCCACAGCAAAAACCCTACAATCTTTCCACACTTTATATAGATCCTTTATTTTTAACCTATGGAGAGCAGATGGAACAACAAAAAAATGGTATCTATGACTAATCAAGTCTATGAAAATGACCAAGGCAACTAGAAATGGAAAAAACGTGGGGTTTTCTAGAGTATAGCTCTGCTATTTATGCCTGTTTCTGTACAGTACATTTTCTTATGACTTTTTAAGAATTCTATTTGGATGTAAATAGATTTAAAAATCCAACTTGGGAACTAGTGCAGCAGCCAGTTAGAATCATCAGATAAATGTTTTATATCTGATAGTCTGCAAATTTGTAATACATTTATATATACATACTTTAAATACAATACATACAATGCATATATACATACTTTGAATCTCCTGTCAGAGGAATATGAAACAAAACCACAGGAAGATAAGTTGTGTAAATGTTTGATTCCTGTCTGTGAGAATGGAATAATTTTACATTTGAATTCTCATAAGAATGAGAATTTCTGTGAACAGTGTAAAAATGGTGAAATATGGCCCTTAAAGTAACCATTAATGTTTAATCCTTAATAGTTAAGTCACTTTATAGTTATGGTAGGTAGTCATATAAGCTACAAAGTGTGTAATAGCTGTGTGTAATTATACAATGGTGCTATTTCATTATCAAAATTGTGTACATTTCTAAAGACTTCTTTTTATGCTAGCAATAATATGGAAAAAACCCCACTAAATGTTTAATGAGAGTTTGGTTTGGTCATATGTATTAGAACATAAATGCACTTCTATTTGATATATATTTTCAGATATTTCTTGCTATGGTATGTATGATTTTATTAACAGACAGTGCTATAGCACCAGTAAATCTACCTGGTTTTGTTCAAATGTTTAACTGAAAAGATGAAGTTTGTTTTCTATTCTCTTGCAATAGGGAATCCAGGTGTCTTACTTCATTCTTTGAGTGGATCTGCCCTATTATATCCTTACAGAAGGATGCTGCTGTTGAAGTTTAATCCAAGGGCTGATGAAGCTCAAGATCACTCAGGTGTGATGTTGTCTGTGGTTATTTAGTAGTCAGATAGTTTCACAGGAGTGACCAGGGTGCCCATTACAAAACACTGGATGCATTGATTATAGGACCCAGTACTTCAATGTCAGATCCAACCACTATCATAACAAATTAGTCTACATTTTAAAGTAGGAAGTTTGGTCTTTGGGTTTGTTTCATATGCTTCTGAATATTCATTCTGATTATTCAGATGTTTAGAAACATAACTTTCAGACTAGATTTAATCATAGACAGTTTACATTCACTTGTTCTTTTCCCTATATTATCCTTTTGTTTAAATAATTTACTCTTTCTGGTGTTTACCTTCTTATATGTTTTTAGCATCATCATGTTCCCCCTCAGCTGCTTTTCCCTGCAGTAAACAAGAATGTACTGTCTCTCTCCTGATCTGTAGGAGGCTCTGTACTGAACTGACCACCCCAATACTCCAGCTCTGTTTTTGTCTCTGAATTAATCTTTTTTTTACACAGATGACTAGAACTGCACACCTGGCCATGCCAAAGTCGTCTATGACAGTGGCACATCCCACGTTCTACTGTTTTTGTTTAAACCAGCCATTGACTATACTTCAACACACATGACAGCATTACACAAATGGCTCTTGATAACAGTATATCTACTACATCTTTTTTCTCTTTAGTGACCTCCAGTTGTTAAAGTGCTAGACTAGATCTTGGCAGAGATTTCTGGGTTTTTCCTTACATGTATGTCTTTGCATGTCACATTAATGATTTTGATCTGTCAAAATATATGTCTAGACATAGTATCCCTACAACATCCTAGTTCCTCCCTTGACAGTACTTCTCAACTTTCTGTATTTCCCAACTTTCTATCACAATCAGCTACAGCGCAGAAGTAATGTAGCATGTTAAAAAAAAAAAAAAAAAAAAAAAAAAAAAAAAAAAAAAACCACGAAGCCCCACAATCAGGAGTTTAGCGTATAAATCTTTCTTTTGAAAACTACTTAGTTCAATTCTGTAAAAGGACCAAATATATCCAAAGATGAGTGAGTAATGGGGTTTTCAAAAGTGATATGGCATTCTCTGCGCATCATTTTAAGACATATAAGGACTTGCTTTGCAAATAGTACAAATATCTTGCAATGCATTAGATATGTTTTTCCAAATGCTAGAAGCCATCAGTAGGAACCTTTGTTCAATTCCCCCTACATTTCTGACAGGGCAGAAACACAGACCTCTTATCCTGCCAAGCAGTTCTGCATCATGCCTGCAGTTCTCAGCTCACATCGCTATTCTGAGAAGCCATGTGGAAAGCTTGCCTGGGACAGAGGATTCCACCAGATGTGAAGGCATTCAAATGTTAGACACTGCAGTTCTGATCACTGAAACATTGAAGTCCATCTGTTGATTTAACCCCTGATTTAATGCCTTGAAGATGTTTCTCTCTCTTTCAAAGTGCCTAAATACATTGAACATGTGGATCTTTATTATAAAAAGTGAAAATATCTGTACATACTTCTCAGCACATTCATTTATCATACTTGGTTCAGATCGGGTTCTACGGCTCTGGCCTGGGACTCTCCTGACCCAGCATTGCTGTTTCCAGACTAAGAAATGATCAGGTAGCACCTACGTGATGTTTCAAGATGTAGCCAGTAAGAAGCAGCTTAAATGGTGATTGAAGCTAACAGGTTTGACTGAGCTCTTTCCAAGAAGTGTAAAAACCTGTTCCTTTTAGTCTGCCAGCTGTTAGATATCAACATTTTCCACCTGACCCATTGGCAGGGTTGCTAACAGGGAGAAGTCCATGCCCAGTTTTGGAAAGCTGATCCCCTTCCAGCATTTTGCTACGGAGTGTCAAACTGCAGTCAGCAAGATTTTAAGATTCAATTTTTAAATCGCACTCAAGCTCAGAAACAAGTTTAGGCCTAACTAACAAGGTCAACATACCTGCACAATGTAGAAGACTGTGATGGGCAGCTGGAAAGTTCATTGAAGCTAACAGGAGGTGCAGGGATGTCACTCTGTCATGCTTATCAGTTGTTTTTCTCCATTATATTTAAGTTGTACAGCTAGCTATGATTACAGTTACATTACTAAACATGTATGTGATTCAGAAGTGTTATGAGATTTGGACATCACAGTGTCTGTAAGAGGAAAGAGGAACTTAAAGCTGAAACATTAAAGCTTAAAATATACATCAAGGATGTTAATAAGAAATACCTGAGAGAATGGGATTATGTAATCTTTTATCATACATCACAATATCAAAACACAGACAGTAAGGGACAGATAAACAAGAAGACAGTGTTTCAAGTTAGACAGGTGTACATAAGGGAAAGTGGTACTGTAAAAACATATCGTGGCCCAGGGTAATCTGTTCATTATCCAGCCCCTTAAACTGAGCAGGGAGAAAGATCCTCATCATAGAGCACAATCTTAAGAAAATATTTTATCTCTAGGGTTTTTCAGTGATTTTTTTCTCTTGATATAAATCTGTGTTTGCAAATAATACATATGACTTCATTCTTATATAGCCATACACTTAAGTTTCTCATTTCCTGGTATACAGAAATCATTAAAACAACATTACTGGGACATTGTCAAAATACCCTTAGGGTGAATGGATTTCTCTAGTGTATCCCTAGGTAGCAGGGTACACCTTCACTGAGCTGAACAATTTGCTTTTAGGTGTACAGGAATTTACAAACAGAGCAGCATTATCCAGGAAATGTCATTGTCATACAGAAAGAAACAGCTGAGAAAAATGCTATTACTGCAAGCATCCCATTGAAAGTTCATGGAAGTTAAGCTTCTAAGTCACTTAAAGTTCAAACAAAAAATTTCACCTTAAGACTCACTAACACTCGGACCTACGCACATAAGTCATGTAGGCTCTTTTTAAAATGTTTATACTATGCGTAGCATTTAATGAATTAATTTTTGACATTTGGCAATCTAAATTTTCTTTTCCTTTCGTAAATGTCTTATTCAGCAGGAGGGCTCTAATTGAGCTATAACTGAAGCATGCAGTAATTAACATTTCTTCAGTCATTGCTTTAAAGCGGTCATTATGGTCAGGAACTTGCTTATGCAAAATCTTATTCGTCAGAGGCATTGTTTCTATGCATTCAGTCATAGAAGTTTATTCACATTTGCTCTTTGAGTGGCAAAAAATCATTGCCAGCACAAAGTCAGTACAACTATGAGATGGTGATCTGCTTCTATTCTGGCTGGCAAATCATTTGCAGAATCATTAACTAAATAGCAAATCCTCTATAACAGTTTATATATCAGCCAATAAGAAAACAATTCAGAATTTGTTTTCTGAATAAGTTAAAAATTTTTTTTTTTCTTTGTTTACAGAGTAAGAAAGGTTGTTTGCTTACAGCACAAGGGCAGAATTGCACAGTGCCGTGTAGAAAGGGTTGCTTTATAGAATGTAACTGCACCTCATTACATTTGCATATCTGCAAACAATATCTAAAGAATTGATTGTTCAGCATTAGTGCTACTTTTTTAAAAACCATGTTCATTGTGCTAGAGTGTGAAAACTGTATTAAAAAGGTTTTACGGTCAAGATAAACGTATTTTCTAAGATATTTTACAGAACTCGTGTGCTTTATTTCATTACGTTAAAACCAGCAAATAACACAGATCCCCTACTCCTGCCCTGCAAATGCAAAGAAAACCCACCTGTATGTCAGGAAGCAAAATAACAGGAAAAAATCTGTCTCAGTTTTTTTTCTTGTTTTTTAAAAATATTTTTAAATCTTTTTTTTTTATCTAACTTGCACAGTTGATATCAAGATTCTTTAAGCAATATTAATGAGTTTAGCAAAACTCAGGAAACATGCTAAAGTCTAACTGATATTTGTCAAATCAGTACAGATCATTCTGATTCACCAGACTGCCTCAATGCCTTGTGGTAGACAGAAGACTGATTTCTCCATGCCAGTGCAACCCTTGGGAGATGGATATGCATAACTCTTACACTGCAGAAATAACTGCACCTTTCCTCACCTCTTCTCTGCTTGCAATGCCCAGTGCCAGGAGAAGATGTTAATTTAATCAAAGGTTTGAAGGGAAGATTAAGAAAATGGTGATACCCTGCACTGCCATTGCTTCTGTCCATAAATGTAATACATGATCCTCTCTCTCTCCCTTGTGTCAGAATGGCTGCAAGTTAATAAATTTGACTTTTTCAAGAAACAGAAAGCCCCATACTCTGCTACCAGTCTCCTGAGCCAGTTTCTTCACCCCAGAAATCTGTCTTTTGGGCAGGATGCAGTTCTGTGCCGCTTAAGTTTAACATGCACTTCATCGTATGTTCATACTCTTTATGCAAAAATGATTTTGCATTTTACAAAGCTTTTAAATGGAAAGGTCCCTTAGTAGTTGGGGATTGCACAGCACACAAGGAAGGTGGTAAGATAGTTCTGAGTTGAGTGGTATTTCCTGACATGGAGATAATAAGATTCAGTTTTAAGTGTTCACTTGGCTCAGGACCACAAGTCATGGAATGCCATTGTGGTGTATTTCTTAAAATAATCATGCACATCCTAGTTGCTTACAGATGTATGCACTTTAATTTAACTGAAACATACAGTCCTGAGTAAACTGTTTTATGTATCTGAAAACTGATTTCTTGAAAGAGACGAGACTGTTATTTTTAACCACTAATTGATGTTTTCCTCATTAGATAGATTTTAATGTAGTAAGATGACTCCTTTCCTGCCAATCCAATGTCAGCTGAATCCATCAAGTAGTGTTCTGTTTATATCAGGTTTACACATGACTCATTTGAACACATTTTTTAAATATTATGTTGAGATGTTAATATGTGAATAAGTTGAAAATGTGTCTCCCCTTAAACAATAGTTACCAAAAGTAAATCTGTCCGGTTTCATAAAACTGAAAATAAATAAAAAATCACTGAAAATCACAGTTACAGATTTATGCACTATGAATTGCATTTATATGCATTGTGCAGAGAGGTACTTTAGTGGTATGACGAATGGTAATGACAATAAGGGCATTGTCAAATACTGGGAACCGTATATTAAGAACCACTTTTAAATTGTGGAAGAGAGATTTCCCTTGCAAGCAAAGTGAAGTCCAGCTTTTAGATGCTCACAATCTATACCAGGGATAAAGCATTTAAGAGTAAGGACTACATTGTGTTTCATTTCTGCACAGATGAATACAAGGACAGGAGTATGATAACTTCGCTTTTTCTCTTTGTATCTTGGTGTTACCTACCACGTGTTTTGCAAACAAGTGAAGAACAAGGGAATGGGGAAAGAACAGAGAGAAAAATGGGTCTGGTGGAGATGGAGGTCTGGGTTCATCCTGTTTGACTTGACTGAGCATCCCACATTAGTATGCCAGCAGTGGTAGGTTGCCTTTACAATCAATGGATAGAAGCAGACACCTCTAGAAGGCAATTCAGCCCACTTCAGTAAGTGATTCGGGACTTGCTTTCTCTCTCCATGTTGATCCTAAACTCAAATGCTACGAATCCAGACCAGAATTCAAACTTTATCTAATGCCCTTGTATAGTTGAGGTGTTGAGAGCATACTGTGTGTCTGCTTAGAAATGAGTTGTAGCGGGCTTGCGGAAGTGATCCAGTGAATATTAACAGAAAGTAGATGCCATATGGCTTGTGCAACTGCTAGTAATATGCAGTAGCCCTTGCATTCTTTAACACAGAAGCAGGAAGCACCTGAAGAATCTTATTTTATTAAATTTTGAAGGTAAAAAGGAAAAGATAGGTTTTCTTATCATTTGCATACTTCTTAATGAGTTACTTCTCTGCATGGTCTGCTTAAAGAAATGCTGTCATTAACAACAATCATGCTGTTGAGAGTAATAATCTTTTTTAATTCCTTTTGGCAAAAATGTATTAAGTTCAGTACCTATGTCTTCAGTCCAGAAATGAGATGAAGGGGCCTTACATTTTTAAAAAAAAGTAATAAAATCAAATGTATATATATATACACCACAGGCCATCTATGCACAACGAGGAAAAGTCTGCACAACTGCTATGTGCATGTGTGTAGGTGTATCTAAATATAGGTTGTCTTTTATTTATCGGTGTATCTGTATATATGTTTAAAGTTTCTCAGGTAACTTTCTGGAATACGGAACTTTCCGAATTTCTGTGTATTAGAAGCTAATGTACATTACAATCATTAATCATAGTGACTACTTCCCAGACTTGCACAATTTTGCTTAAGGCAGAGAAAAGAATTATAGTAATTATTAACAAGCCACAAAATGGATATGCAAAAAGCACCTTTGAAATAAAAGGAATGCGTTTTGTGAGAGAGAGTCTAAAAGGATCCTTCATTTCTCTTTACTGATGACCCTGTCAAAGATCTCAGCTTGAGCCATCCTACCTACTTGGTGATAACATTGAACCCAGTAGTCTGTGTAGCTCACTTCGTTTATTTGTTATTAGCATATTTTTATAGTGGCAATTACAGGAAGCTCTGCTTAGGCCCAAGGCCAATGCTCCCAATCTAGGGAATTGTGAGACTCTGATTCATACTTGATTGGATTGCTGGGTCACAGGAAATGGATTACTGTTAAAAGAAGAGACCAGACCCGTGTCAAATATATTTAAATGGAAAGAACTTTTATTTTGTAATACCATTGTTGCTTTGAGTCCAATTTGAGAAAGTAAATCTCCAAGAGTACTGTAAGGCCTGGGAGGCACTGGAAAAAATCTCTTTTCTGTATGCTTCAAAAGAATCCTCAAAAGAATTTAAGAAATTAATCCCAACCACCCTGAAATGATCTACAGAAAGTTGTCATTAAGATAACTTCTGATTTGTTGAAATGCACTGATACCTGCCAAGCCAATATGAAAGTCTTTGAGGGAAAACATTAAGGGACTCTGCCTGTGGTAAAATATTAAACTCTTGGCACAAAGGAAAGCAGACAATACTCATTTGTCAAACTTCAGCTTGCTCTACACTGGCTGTAACAAAGCATGCAACCTGCAGGAACAAGCCTAGAGATTGTGCCACAGACCTTTGAAGATGTCCTGTCCATTTCACAGGCTGATCTTCCATACACAAGCTTCCCATTACTACCCAAAAAAAGGTCCTTGTGATTTCTGTAGACCACTACTCTAAAATTCTTATTGCCTCACAGAACATAAAGCTTGAACAGATCTCAGATTACCCAATCTATCTGCCTATGCCATAAAAGCAAAATTAAGATTAACCACATTCAAATTATTTCTTGAAGGTTTTTCCTAGCTTGTTCTTTGATTTTCCACACATTTCCTCTTTGGTAGTATCTTGCCCAAAGCAAGATTAATTTTTTAATTCAAATTTCCTTTAATGTTAGACCTTGCTCACAAAATGACCTCGAATTCAAGTACAAAATTAGCGGTGGGACAGACATGGATATGCTGTATATATTTAAGAAGTACAGTTATATATCCTAAGAGTGAAGGGTTCCTCTGAATGATAAAGTTGAAGTTGCTCTGTGATTAAACTTCTTTGGAGATTGACAGGCTAGAAAACTTTCTTACAAGTAAATTAGTCAGACCATATTTCTTGGTCTGACAAAACTGTCCAGCCTGAAGCAAGAAAGAGAGAAAATGCAAGATGACTTTACATTGTATTTACACTGCACAGATCTTGAGGCCAGATGAAGACTAGGCAATATCTAATGTAATAGGGACAATAATGTACAACCATAAGAACCATTATTATATCTGGCAGCTTTCAATGCCAATTCCTCTAATTGCTTGAGACACCAAGCAATAGATCCCCTTTCCTCAGATCTTATCTGTTGTGCTAGGAATGGAAGTGTATAAAGGTATAATAGAGCACATCCGCGCCCTGAAATCATACCCCTGAGCAATGTAAAATCTTGTGAGACAAAGCCACTGCCTTTAGTGAATCACCAGTTGTCGTGGCTTAACCCCAGCCAGCAACTTAGCACCACACAGCCGCTTGCTCACCCTCCTCCCCAGTGGGAAGGGGGATAGAATTGGAAGGGTAAAAGTGAGAAAATTTGTGGGATGGGATAAGAACAGTTGAATTATTGAAATAAAATATTATCATTATAATAATTATAATACTAATTATAATAATAATGATGATGTAATGAAAAGGAAAACAACAAAAAGAGAGAAAAAAACCAAGAAAAAACAAGTGATGCGACCGCTTACCACATGCCGACCAACACCCAGCCCATCCTTGAGCAGCAATCGCTGCCCCCAAGCCAACTCCCTACAGCTTATATACTGAGCATGACATCATATGGTATGGAATATCCCTTTGGCTAGTTTGGATCAGCTGTCCTGGCTGTGCCCCCTCCCAGCTTCTTGTCCACCTCCTCGCTGGCAGAGTATGGGAAGTTGAAAAGTCCTTTACTTAGTATAAGCACTGCTTAGCAACAACTAAAACATCAGTGTGTTATCACATTATCCTCATGCTAAGCCCAAAACACAGCACTGTACCAGCTACTAGAAGGAAATTATCTCTATCCCAGGCAGAACCAGGACATCAGTGCAGGAAAACTGGGAAAGGACTTCACCTTTCACCTTCACCTTCACCCTGCAGAATCTGCCACTTTTCCTCCTACTCAGTTAAAAACACTGGGTGCAAGAGGAGAAAAGGAGAGGCATGACTGCAGAGCACTGCCTCTGAAATGATTGATATGTATGACTATATCTGAACAACAAGTTCCCCCTGAGTAAATTTTACCTTAAAAGTTTCCAGCATGCAAAGGAATACTACATCCTTCCCAGCTCATGCTGAAGAGAGCTGCCATTAAGACTGGCCATTAGCGAGGAAAGGAGTTTTCCTCCTCTTTTCAGGGTGGAAACCCTGTTTCCTCATTTTATTTCTTTTTATGTGTTTTACCTTGTTTTCTTCCTTTCACACCTACAGAAGTCCTGTTCCCATTATATATAAATATATGGATCTGCCCTGAGTAATTCCATTTTTCTAGCCTTATACTTTTGTGGATAAGCCATGAGAATATGTCCTGATTTGCCTAGTCTATACATCCGTGGTGAGTGTTAAGGAGTGGCTGAATTTATTGGGCCTGGAGCCCCAGGGGTTTCCCCTTGCCTGTTCAAGAGAGTAACTATGGGTCCATACTATTGTCACAGGACCACAAACTTGGACACATGCCTGTGTGCGCATACACACACACACACACAAACATGTAAGAGGATGCTTTTCCTTGATTCTGCCTCACATATACATGCTCATTCATAGATGCATTTGCCCTTTGTATCTTCTCTTCTGCTTTCAGAGAACCATTAAGTTTTCTTATTACAAAGACCAGTTTGGGGTGGACTACAGGAAGAGTAAGTTGACAGTGAAGCAAATAGAAAAATTAGTTGTGCATGCATGTTCGAGTGTGTGCACATCCCAGAAGAAAATAAGGCAAATACTATTAATGCATTTTTAATTTAGGCAAACATTCTGCAGGAATATGTAGTAAAATTTGCAGATCTGATGATAGCAGTCCTCTAGTGGAATGATTTGAGTGGGGTGATTTGAGGTAATGAACTGGAAATGAGTGTTTCATGTCTCCAGCTGGAGGGGCCTGCACATTCAGAAGGCAGGTAATACCATCATCTACAACATCTTGTACTTTAGATCCCTAAAAACTTTCTTATAACTAACGCTAAAATGAACCTGTTAATTCATGACAAATGGAGAGTACTGAATAAGGACTTCTTAAAACTTGCCTTGGTGAGTTATACATTTTAAAAATATTAACCATACTGTCCTTTGAGTGGAAATATACTTATGAGAAGTGCTCTGAAGTATTAAATCCTGGAATGCATGTACAGGTGTATTTTATTTCAGGTTAGTAACTGCTCTCAGTTCCCTCCCTTTAAATGCCTCTAGATAACCATAGTTCAAAGAAAAATTAATTTCACATGAATACAAACCTGAGCTTGGACCTGTTTATAAGTCTTCCTACACAATGCCTGCTTTCCTTGGCATATATGTTCAATATATCGACTCACTGAATACTAGTTTTAGAGATATTTTGTACTTTTACACAATACACTCAGGAGTAATAATGGCTAGAACAGCTGGTGATAATTAACTTTTTATACAAAAAAGTGGTATTAAGAACATATCGAGCTGAGAAAGTAATAGAAATGTTTGGCAAGGGGGCATATACCTAACTTATTTTAGGTGGAATCAATGAAAAAAATCAGTGTTTTAGGGTTGATCATGCTATGCTCTCTCCTTCAGTTATAAATTATAGAATGAAAACAGGTGGAAGTTGGTTCTCTTTCTTTTATTTCTTCCTTATCAGCAGTTAATGCAATGATCTTGTTAGCTATTAAGAAAACATGGCATATTCCTCCACTGTGCATTGCCTTCCTTGGAGTTTATTTAGCCCACCAACTGGATACCTTGCAAGATTCAGACACTCCTGCATGGAGCCTACAGCTTAAGAAATACAAAAAGCTTGAATGCCTGTCTCATAACATTTAACAACAATCATTAAAATACTTGTGTTAAAGTTACTTCCTTTTTAAGACAGTTGTAGGAGAAATCTTGTGGGGGTTGTTTGTTTTACTAGCCAGCAGAATTCCTGAGTTACCCAGCAGCTGGGACCAAAGAACCCCTGTCTGAGGTTCAGGCTAGGGACAGTCTGGCTGGGGAGCAGCTCTGCAGAAAAGGCTGTGGGGATCTTGGCAGAGCACAAGCTGAACAAAAGCCAGCAGGGTGCCCTGGAAGCTAAGGCCAACATCATCCCAGACTGTATTATGAGCAGCACAGTCAAGAGATTGAGGGAAGTGATTTTGCCCCTGTAGTAAGCAGTTGCTGAACTACATCTAGGGTATTGCATCCGGTTTGGGGAAAGACTTTGATAAACTGGTACAAGTTTGGCAGAGGGCCACCAAGCTGGTCAGGGGACAAGAGCATTTGCCCTGTGCAGAGATGCTTCTGAGAGAAAAGAGTTTCTTCAGCCTGCTGAAAAGAAGGCATAAAAGCAACTTGCCAATATGTGTAGGGAGGTTACCAAAATAGACAAATCAAACCCTTCCCAGTGGTGCATGGTGGGAGGACAAGGAAAACATGTATAAATGGAGTCAAGAGAGGCTTAGGCTGGACATTTATGAGAACAGTCAAGTCCCATGAGGACAGTCAAGCAGCAGAACAGGTTGCCCAGGGAGGTAGTTCAGCCTCCATCTTTGGAAGTTTTCAAGATCAGACTGGATAAATCCCTGAGCAACCCGGTCTCACCTCGCAGCTGAGTCTATTTTGATCAAGCAGATGGCCTAGAAAGCTGCTGAGGTCCCTTCCAAGGCGAATGGTCCTGGGGTCGGCTGCACCTGCAGCGGTGGCAGCGCTGTCCATGGTGCTAATTTTGCCTGACATTCTGACTATGCTTTTTGGCACTAGACAGAACAGTTTCTAAGCACACATCATGATATTTCATAGTAACAAAAGTTATAAGTTCCTAAATGGAACACAATTTATAATTACATTATCTGAAGTGTTTAACTTTGCTGAGAGATGAAGCTGCTGTAGGAAATGTAGCAGCAGAACTCTTAACAGCACATGAGGAAATTAATTCAGTGCTAGGGACTCTTTAGGTTCCATTTTAGTGGAAGAGCAACGCTCAGCAACATTCACTACTGGATGCCAGTGCACTGAGCCAAAGGACCTAGAAATGAAACAAAACTTACCAGGTCAATTTGTTAAACTCAATCTGATGGGTTGTTTCTTATTTACATTTTCAAACACCAAGAAAGAGAAATTTGAAAAGTGCATCTAAGAACTCAGTGCAGCCTCACATCTTTTAAAACAAACATAATGACTTTGAACTAACAAAACTTATGCTGACTGTATCAAAAAGATTGATTTTTTTTTAATAGATGCTCTTCTGACTTCACATAAAAGAATACTATTTACATCTTCTAAAATATTTATTTGGCTCCCATTGCTGAAACTCCTGAATGTTAATTAAGATGCTGAATAAATACTACAAAATATTTATATCACCTTTATCTTCTATTGATTTCAAAAGAGAGAAGAATGGAAACTAAGCAAATGTTGCAAACTAAAGTAGTGGGCACTTATCTGAAACCAATGAAAAACACATTTCATACCTAGCAAAACAGCATCATAGCAAAAGAAAAATTCTTTACTTATAGACTATGGTGAAGAGGTGCATTTATAGATGTGAGCAATCTAAAGACATAATTAATACTCTAAGTTCTCAGAATAAAAAGATGTATTTGTTAATGGAATGAGCATAGAAAGAATTCTCAAGTGTCTTCTTATGTTACCCTTATAACTTTTGAAAGAATATTTTCTTCTTAGTTTTTATCACAAATGGTGTTATTCACACATCTACCTTCTTGTGCTGAAAAGTTCATTAATATTTTCAAAGTGAATTGAAGATGTAAATACAAATAATAGTAACATTTCCTGCTTTTGTCTTTCAAAATTTGGTATCCATCTGACAAAGCTTTTTTATATGGTTTTCTCAACATCTCTAGCTCTGTAGCAGGACTTCTAATTCTTGGAAAAGAAATTATTAACGTTGTATTTCTTTTTCATTTATTTACAGCATTAAAACAAATAAACAACCTCCAATTCTAACAGTTCTCCAATCGAAAAGAAATTTTTATTATGGTATCAGTCCTTTTTAGTACTGATTATGGCATTATCTCTCATACAGATGAACAGAAAAGTGAGTCCTAAATTATTCCAGAATTTTTTTTTTTAGTTCTTTCTGTGGGCACAGAAACATAAATAAAAGACTATACAATAAAATACCATTCAGAAAAATAATTAGTATGTTAGGTATGATGTGTGAAAACTCCCATTAGGAGTTTTTTAAATTAAGCCTTTAAAATCAGCCCAGTGGGCAGGTCTTAGGCCTGTTTTGACAGAAAATATTAATGCCTTCTTTTGAAAAAAAAGCCAAGTAACATCAACACTTAAGAATAAAATTCTTAGAGACATAGTTATCTGTTTTCCTTCTGTTTTTTCAGATCTTCAGTGAGGCAGCATTGAGTCATCATATGCTGGCCTTAAGTGGGAGGGGGGGAAGTGGCAAGGTGAGATTTACATTTAAGTTCCATTGGCACACTTCTTTATTGTTAATATAAGTTCAGCCAATAGTAACTGCAAAGCAAAGGGTAAATGTGTTTTAAATAAACCTTCAGCAATCAATTACACATGGGGCATTTAAACATCTCATTCACAAAGGAGAGTAATTACTCAGGATGTTTAAGAACCACAGCATCTCTCATTAGGCCTTATTAGTTGAAAAGAGTATAGTGAAGTATTCATAACATTTTTCTTTATATCGTATAGCAATAGCATGTAACTGTGACAAATATCACAGTGCACAGTGTCAAATGATTTAACACATCACTTGGAACTGATGAAGCAAATTGAGCAACTGAAGACACACTAGAAAAACAGCAAAGCAAAGCAGTAGATATTAGTAGCAGAATTTAATGATCTTTTTAAACGTTCCCAGCAAAAATTACTCAATCTGACACTCAGTTCCTATGTAGACCTTCTGACTTCATCCACATTCTCTTTTAGTCTTAGTAAAAGCTGCACAACATACGTATGTATCCCAAAGGAAAAACAGAGATTTAGGAATCACAATCATAAAGCTGAGCTGGCCCTCCCACCTCGGTAAAGGCATGATAAAACAGTTAGTCCTAGGCACTCTGAAAGACCCAGAATTACAATTCTTCCTATTGTATCTTAGCCTTCTTTCCTTTTGCTGTTTCTCTTAATTCTCAGTTTTCTACAGAGAAGTGTCTGCTTTCCCTACTTTCCAATCTGGCTTTCATCTACCTAAACTAGTAGAAACGTGATGAAGGCTGTAGTCTTTTGATCTACCTACTCATTGACATATTTAGGCCAAAGTATCCAAAAAAGTCCATTAATTTTACATACCTCCACTATTTCTTTTAAGAAACTGGGTCTTACATTTTGATAACCTCCGTCATACCTAAAATCAAAGCTATAATGTTTCAAGAACTAAGAAAATTAAGCTTCCTATGATTTAAGTTGAGTCTCAAGAAATTACCTTCATGCTGAAAGAAGACTGCCACGTGACTCATTCAAACTCTTACATTCATCTCTAAGAAGTTTTTCACAGCCCTAGCATTCTCCTTTTGAAGAAAAGGAAATGTCCTTGGAGCTCTAATTGCAGTATTCCTCTTAATCTAGGCTTAAGACTTTTAAGTGTGCACTTAGACAAATTATTGTAAGGAATGCTGTGGTATTAAGAACACAGAGGAGAATGCTTAATTAGTCTACAGTGGCTACCTACCTACATGCTGATATTGACATTCATTTTATCACTTCTGAGGTTATCCATCATCATTTCAGTGTGCTTCAGAACACCTTCTAATTTAGCAAAACCACAAAATATAGCAAAACCAGAATAACTTCAAATTGTTTTTCAGACTCTACAGTGACAAAAAACCTCTGGCAGGCTCTCTGATTGGAAGCTGAATACATCTGCAGCTTTTAAGAAAAAAGACACTGCTGGAACATTCTGTTCCACAGAACACTCCCACTCTCTCACGTGTGCTTATCAATAGTATCATCTTCATAGTGATGTTTTCTGTGGAAGGAACTACAAAGGTACCAGATGTTTGTTAGCTTTTCACAATGTAAGAGTAATTTTATAACAATAAATCCATCACTGAATGGCAGAAAGCAAATTGACTTGGCAGCTCTGGACCTAATATTTGGAGTGAAAGAGCAAAAAGTCTCCATATATTCCAAGAAATTTCGAACAGTTTCTTTGGAAAGAGTTCCCTCTCTGTCAAAAATGTTCATTGTTCCTCCAAATTTTCTAGAAAAGGAGGGTGGTCTTAGGTTGGTTGGTTTTGGTTTTTGGTTTTGGTTTAAATCTGATTCCATACTTTTAATTGGCAAAGATGATTTTTACACTAAGCCAGCATCTGAGGGCAATGGTTATCAACTGACTTTCATTATTGGTATTCACTCCAGTATGTGTTTAGCTACATATTATGTCTTCCACAGAAAGCTTTCTTATAGGATAATGCTTCTGTCCACTTTCCCTTTGTTTCTATAATAAAGATATATGACATTTGAACAGTTTGACTTCCAGTAAAAGAGTTGTTTAGGATGCAGGGAACTGGATTGCTCACTCCACCGAACTATTTCTTTAAATTTCTAAAGTCTTCAGTTTATTGCAAGTTATTAGAATAGTTCCTCTGTTTTGTTCTTCACGTTCTTTAGTTTACTGACTTCTCTGGAAATATGTTATGATTATTTGACATGCAGCTTTTCAACTACCTCCTTTCCCACACAATCAGAAATAGCTCATACTATATATTTGCTACATTGGAAAGAAAAACCTGAAAACTTCACAGAATCATAGAATAGTTGAGTTTGGAAGGGATTTCTTGACATTACCTAGTTCAACCCCCTCTGCTCAAAGCAGGGTCAACTAGCTAGAGCAGGTTGCTCAGGATATTGTCCAATGTAGTTTTTAATTTTCGCAAAGATGAATCCACAACCAGTGGATCAGCTCTCAAGAGGCTGAATTCTGTTTGCTTCAGGTTTTGCCTCCTTTTGGCTGGCAAAAAATGAACAAAACATTAATTCGTTAAACTGATAAAAAAATATGGAGAACAAGCACAAAGCATTATGGGGGAATAAATCTCATTTTCCATGTCTTCATGTTAAGTAATTATTTATTCAGTTGCAAAGCAACTAAAAGACAGCACTAATTCTGCCTTATTTGTGTGTGTGTGTGTGCATGCGTGTTTGTGTGCACACGTGCACATGCACATACATGCATGTTGATTTACCTTTTTATATTTATGCATTTAGATACACATGGTTCATTTATTAAAGTTTTCTAAGAACAGACACACATTAATTATATAAAAAAATAAACTTTTAGACCTGCAGAAGACCATGTGTGGGAGAATTTATGTCCACCGAAAACCCTCATTGAATGAGCTGCTGTTCAAAGGTTGCACATTGTGTGACTGGTAACTAACCACTAATATTGTTGTTAATCCAGCTGCCAATGAAAATGGCCCAATAAAAAATCCAGTCAAGTATCCATCCTCTAAAGATCTCCGTCATTTCCTCCTCAAAAGTTTAGGTCATTGATTTCGATCTGTTGCCTCAACAGGGAATGCCTAGATACATTTTCTTGCAGAGGCACACTGGTCCTATCAGTTGCCCCAAAACATTTTCAAGAGGATTTCATCTCAAGCATTACATCTGTGAGACTGGATACTAAAGACAAAGACAGTGGGCAAAGTAGGAGAGATCCAAAGCATAGACGGACTTTGTAAGTGAACCCAAACCATCTGAATTGTGCTAATTGTGTAGGTTGTCTCTCCAAAATAAATCTGGTAGCTCTGGACAATTTCAAAGTAAAACTTTTATATCTCCTTTTCCTTTTTTAAAAGTATATTAATATGCAAATTATACTTGCCAGAAGCAGTCTTTTAATGTAATTTCATATGGCAGAATTTGAAATTAGGTGTGTATGACTTAACATTATAAGAGTGCTGCTAACTACATCTGCTAACTAAATCTGTAAATTATAAAATCTTCTGGCTTAGTGATTACATCAGCCTTAAGGAGCTACCATTTAAAAAAGATTATAGATATTGCTAACAACTGTTCCTAAAGCTGTTGACAGAAAGATAATGCATGGTCTAATATCTCAAGGTTTATCTCAAAATGTGATCAAGGTAAAATTTTTGATCCATTTTCACTTGGGTAATGTTACAACAAATGTGGGCGATCATAAAATGCTGTTTATGCAAGCTTAAATAATGATTTTACAAACTTTTATCTACTGAGCTATTCCATATGCAAGGCTACTTACAGTGATGGTAATACTTTCTCATCATAGTTAAGAATATTACCTTTGTTTCTAAACAGCAGGGCTCATCCAGCTTTTAAATAGACAGCAGTAGAATTTGAGCAGGGAGCTTAATGACATTTGAAACAAAATAAATTGAATGTTACTTGATAAAATTATTATCTGGAAAGTAGGATATAAAATCTGATATAATGTAGACCTGAACAGGGAAGATTTTAATATCTGCTTATACCCTTTAAGAATATTTATACCGAATACTAGGGAAGCACCTTAAAGTATGTTTTTCTTCCTAGATCCAAAGCAGATAAATTGATGCCAACTAGGATTTTCCAATAACTTGTGTTTCATAACTAATTCTGCTCTCATAGTGATAACAGGGAATTTCCCTTGACTTTTTCACCTAGTGAGAGGTTACACGTCTCCACAAAGTCAGAATTTTCAGGTTTTAATGCTAAGAGGTATTCTACCAGAGTCTGGGCCAGGCCAACAGTGCCTGACACTAAGGGATATTCCTAGCCAATCTAACAAGGTATTTAAGGATTCTTCTTGTCAGAAGTCCTCCAGGAGTGTACACCAAAGGCAGAAATAGGGAGAAGGAAGAATAGGTGATCTAAGGCTGCTACTGCACTGTGGCAATGCCCAGCTCAGGCATTGCACTCTGAGGGTTCTTTCAACTGAGGCACTTCAGAGATCCTCCGATGTGGCTTTTTGGACAAGTCTTAAGCCCAAGTTCTTATCTCGAGACCAAGAAAACAGCCTGAAATTAAGTAAGTATATAATCATAAGAAAGCATTTGCTAAGATTTCATTGTAATTTTTTTTTCATAGGACCTCAAGAACAAGGTTTTCCAATTGCTTTTAAGGGGGGTGTGGCCCAAAACAGGAAATGTGAACCAAATAATACTAATGAAAATTAGCTACTGAAATATGGGTAGCATGGTATGTACCTGAAAATCTACCCCTTGGGCTGACATCTCAGCCTACCTGAAGGAATCTTTTTCAAGCACAGAAGGCTGTGCTGTTCTCTGATTGACTGACCAATATGTAATGGGACAGATCCAGGAAAATCTGATGACCATAGAAATACATTGGATGTCATGACTATGGGAAAGTATTACATCTGCCTCATCCTGTATCTTGATAACTTTATCATCTCTGTCTCCTCTTTCTTTCCCTGTGTTCTTCAGGAGCATGCCAGCCTGAGAATTCTTGACTCTTGGTGTTACAGCTGCAGTTTCTTTACTAACTGAACAAACCTGCTGAACTTGACAATAACTACTCAGAGAATAGACTCCAAAATTATTTGATTCCTCAATGATTTGAGGAAGTAATACAATATAAAGCCAGAGATCAAGTTTCTTCCTTTGTCCTTTTTTAAACTAGAGCTTACAGTTGGCCTTCTGGTGTATGTTTAAGTCCTGATCCAGTAATTGACCTGACTCCTGATTTCTTTGGTGCTATAATAGCTGTCAATCACAGGACTGATTTCTTTGCAGGTACTGAGCATCCAACAGCTTCCATTGACCTTTCATCTAGGAATGTTCAGCAAATAATAAGAAAGAGAAAATACACAAATGTATTTAGGAGTCTAAATGTTAATTGAAATATATCAATGAAAGTTCAAGCATCTGAACAGAAGCGTACAGAAAAAGTTTCCCAGCTAAAGTGAATCAAAAAATTAGTTCTATCTGTGAGGTTTTACAAAACTGAGAAAGAGATGCCAAAGCATGATATTTAATCCAAAGTAGGTCTGCATATTTCTTTAATACTTGGACACTGACTGAATTTCCCATCTCTACTTTCCCCTGCACCGAACGCCATCAAGAACAACTTAAACCTGAGTTCACATTAAAGTATATGTACATATTTTGGCAATGGAATTTTGTGTTCAGGTGATAACCTCCAATCTACATAAGTGGTTATTTTTAACAATAAATGGTTAGTATCTACTGTCAAAAGTTGCCAAAAAAATTTTTTTCTTTATAAAATCTTCTGGTGCAGCTTTCTTTGAGATGGATAGCTCACCTTTCTTTTAATCTGATCCAGTTTGCTCATACATAATATCCTTCATCCCTGCACAAACTGTGAATGGAGAAATACAGCAGAGATAAATTTAATCTACCAAGTACATGTTCCTTCTTGCTCAGTTACTCATGTTCTTGCTACAAATCTGTGGATGAATTTAATTTCAGCTAGGTAGCAGTAGGTAGAAACTTGCAAACACTTCAGTCAAGGGAATTGTCTATGCTTTTGTCAGCCTTTGACCATACTTCACATTACTAAATCATACTGTACTTCATAGTATGCACTTTGTACACAGTAGTCTTTTTTCCAACACCTCTGAAGCAAATGATCCCTGTGTAAAAAAAGCAGAAAAAGCTAATGGAACCCATTCTTATGTCTAATCTGAAACTCTTGTGTATGTGTCATTCCACTTTTCAGAAATCAAATTTAAATTACAGATATCTTAAATGTGGTTTCCTAATATTCATTGCTTTTGAAGATCGATTGTTCAGCAGTATTTCTATTTTTTCCTTTTCAGTACTTTCAGTCTACCCTGTGGACTTTGAAAAGTCTAGTAGTATAGTGAGCTTTCAATGAAATTTATTATCCTTTTTAGGTTACATAAAAATACCTTAAATAAAACTTTGGCATCAACATCAAAGCACTAAAATATGTCTTCTGTTCTCTGCAGCTATTCCATATTTCATGTGTTTGATGTTAATGTGAATGTGGTATTCAAACTTAATAAATGTATGGCAAAGGGAAAAGTAAATGTCAATAAGCTTCGCTGAACACTTTATTAAATGCTTGTGTTGTGTAAAAAAAATCTTAAAGATAAGAGATGCTGTAAATCCTCTGTGCCACCATCATGTAGTTTCATAAGTTACAAAAAGATTTATAAACCTCTATAGAATATGTTAAAGAAGCAAGTTATTCCGATATATTAATAAAAATCATTAATGTATTAAACTTGCCCTTATTGCTGAAGGCTCTTTCAGCTATCTGCTTCTGCCAGCCTTAAATTTTACATGCTGCATATGCACAATGAATAATGCTATCCTAAAAGAAAGGATGTTTTACTTTTTCTATTTTGTTAAATCAAAAAATGTAATAATTAAAATATTTTCTACTTTTTTTAATATTTTCAATTCAAGTCTAAGAGCTCTAGCAATGAAATGACATTATTTCTCTATGTTAAAGTTCTGTGCATTACACATAAGCTGTGTTTGAAGAATCTTTTTATGTACACAATCTGTATGAAAGAAAACTAACTTGCATGCAATGACTCTTCCTAGGTCTAGTATTCAGTAATCCAGCAGTCTCTTTTCTAGGAAAGACAGGTGCAGGAGACGTGGATTATGCCATCAGCCTCTGTATTTGAGATTAAGATCACTAGGAAAATTATTTCTGGGGCTGTAATGCCCGTCCTTATGGATTCTTCCCTGCATGGTTCATATTCAAGTCATTTAACAGAGTAGTATCTACAGGGTATCAGCTATCCTATTCACAGCATCCAGCTCCTCCAAATGCCAGGTGGGTCTGGCTTAAAGGGTACTGTGATCACAGCAACTGGAGAAATGGTTTATTTCAGACTTTGCAAAGCACTATAAATAGTAACAGTTCAGTAACTATCACTGCCTTGGTGAACAAAGGCAACAACTGGTGAAGGGTCTGGAGAACAAGTCTTATGAGGAGCAGCTGAGGGAGCTGGGGTTGTTTAGCCTGGAGAAGAGGAGGCTGAGGGGAGACCTTATCACTCTCCAGAACTACCTGAAAGGAGGTTGTAGTGAGGTGGGTGTTGGTCTCTTCTCCCAAGTTACTAGTGATAGGACGAGAGGAAACAACCTCAAGTTGCATCAGGGGAGGTTTAGATTGGTTATCAGGAAAAATTTCTTTACTGAAAGAGTGGTTAGGCACTGGAATAGGCTGCCAGAGAGGTGGTGGAGTTGCCATCCCTGGAGGTGTTCAAAAAACGTGTAGATGTGGCACTTTGGGATGTGGTTTAGGAGGCATGGTGGTGTTGGGTTGAGGGTTGGACTTGATGATCTTAGAGGTCTTTTCCAACCTTAGTGATTCTATGATTCTATGATTCTATGAACATAAGTTCACCTCAGCAGTAAAGAGTTACATTAAGAAGAACCAACACACACATACATCCACCAGCTCTCCCTCCGTGCTAGTCAGCCTAGTGCCACGACGGACTCCATCAGCCTAGGTTAATTTAGTCCAAGGTGTGTTTGAAATCACAAGCAGCTGGCAGGCTGCTTTGGCAAGTGTGCTGGAGAGCAGTTCCTTTGGCGACATACACCAGATGTACCTGGTGATGTGGCTGTAACTTTGAAACAGAGTATGTATGGTTTCCCCTTCCTCACTTAGACTTGGCTATGCGGGGCTTTGCTTTGTGACTTGGTTAGTAGCTTCTGGAAGATTGTTATCTTGAGCCCTGTTCCCCATTTCCTTCATCCTACTTTGCATTACTCATTTATTTCCAGTACTTGAAGAATAAATGCTGGTAATCTCTAGGGGCCTTCTTCTCCAAACAAAATAATCTTATTTCTGTCTATTTTAAAACTACTTCCTCCTCACAGATGGAACATGAATCCTGAATGGAATTTATCTGAGGTCTAAAATTGGGGGAAAACACAACTTTAAACAATATCACATATAAATCTGTGTCCCATACTTCTATAGAAAAATTCCTTTGTGCATAGTCTTTCCCCAAGGCAAAGCCAAAAGTATGAAACCCTCAAATATGGGTCCCTACTTCATGGACAATTAAATTACTTTGGTTTTACCAGGGGGCACGTCTGTGCAAATGGCAGTTATCACAGCTATCTAGCACCCTGCCAATTTACGCATCCTCAGGTTTCCCTCTCAGTCATTTTTTTGAAAGTTAAAATTCATGGCATTTTCCCTTGGCTATTAAAATTCTAATCCTTCAAATCAAAGTGGAACATTAAAAGATGCCTCTTACTCTTCCAGATGCACCTGACTAGGTCCCACAACAGTTCTGCTAACCTCCATGGATTTATGCATGAGTGGATTGACATGATTAGCTGTTCTTTTTAACTGCCAGAGAAAGCATTTTAAATTCAGAATTAGCAACAATACAATAATTAGATTTTAATCCCTGTGAATTTTAATGGATATGAAACTTCAGGCCACAGATAAAGAAAGACTTAAACACTTAAAGGAGAATTCAGGTGAACTTTAGTTTGCACACAATCGTGATTCCAAAAACTCCCATTGCCTGAGCCCTGAAAACCACCCGCACTGCTAACCAGCTTTCTGTCTCAGATCTCAAACCCCTGCCAAGCTCCTTCTGCCACTCCCCAGCAGCACCTCAGTCCTGACAAGATTGAGCAGCTTGATGTCCTTCTCAGGTCTCTGCTGTTTGCGAATATGGGTATTCTGCTGCCTTTCTCTGGGGGAGCTTCCTAGGAACTGGGGAAGTCGCACTTCTCAAACACCACTTTGGCAGTCACTTTCTTTTAAAACATGACTGAGTTATGCTCTTCCATTCCTCAACTCCAACCACAGCCTAATGGTTAACATGCTCACAGATTCATAGGAGATGAAACATCGGTTCCCACCTTTGGGCCGAGGAGATTCACTCCCATCTCCTAGGAAGGGATGTGTAAGCAATGGTGGGACACTGTTAGGCCTTTCTTTTGAGTGGGTGCCAGAGTGAAGACTCATCTGTTTGTCTAGTCCCAGCTCCACAGATGGTATGTGACTAGCACAAAACGCACGAACAACCCTTGGGTCTAGAGCAAAAACTCCAGTTCTCAGGTGAACTCCTACCTTAGCTCACCTCAGCAGACTTGCTTCCTTTAGCCTCCTTTGTAGACTAGCAAGTCCTGAACAGCTCCCACAGCAGGGACAGAAAGACCGAATCACATCACCTGTTTCCTCCATGTATGATCAGTACATTTCTACTTTATGCCCACAGAGAATAACACTGAAAAAAAAAAAAAAACCCAAACCAAAAAACCAAACTACAAAAACTGCTCTCATTTAAGTAAAGGTAACCAGCACCTACATTCAGGACAAGCTTCTGGGTTCTCAGTCCTGCCTGGACAGAGATGTTTACCTGCAGGAGGAGACTAGCAAACTTCAAGATTCAGGTTTTCCCCCTGCATTTTTCTAAAGGTTATCCCCAGCTGCCTCCCCACATGGTTGGCTGCCTGATTTATCCCAGGTTGGGGTGCCCAATTCTCCCCATGCACATTGTAAGAGCTGTTTTTTGTGGCACATAGTCCTCTTGGATGCTACACTGCCATGCCAAAATTAGGTTGTGTGATCTTACATTTGCTTTCTGATTTTAGTCTATAATAATTATAAACTTCACTGCAACAAAATCTCTATTTTCCCCCATCTCCTCCATGTCCCAGCTTAAGTTTTGATTCCTGTAACATGTCATAATACCAGCAAATACATATAACTTTTTCAATAGTTGATTGATGATTCTAGTGGTCAACTTGCAGCATAGGACTGGGGCCTGCCTGTCAGAAGCCAAGTTCTGAGCATTTTCTGAAAATCAAATCTCTCAGTCTCCCACTATATCTCTGCTTTTCCATTTTTTTTGAGCGTAACTTGACTGGCACGGGTGAACTCCCAGGCTCCCCAAAGGCAGCGGCAGCCCTGCCATTGATTTCTAATTCTCCTATAAATCTTTGTCATGAGCATACAAAGACTATAAAAATCAAATGGAAAAGTCAGAAAATGGCAGCTGCCTATCTGACATTCTCAGACTTTCTCCTCCAGTAATTTATACCGGTTTGATTCCATCTGATATTGAACTTCAGAATGAAGGGAATTAATTAGTGACAACCAGTGAAAACTGACAAATGAGATGAAATCAGGGAGATCAGTCTACATAGCCCCAAAATATAAGCAGAAAAGTCATTTAACCTATTTTCTCTGTAAAGTTGTCGCTGTTTGCAATTTAGACTGTTTACCTACTACTTGCTATTAACTTTAAACTAAGTGTTTCTCTAATTTAGCAGATTGCCTTGAAGCCTGCTACTGGCTTTCTAGTAAGCTTGATCTTTTATTAGCTACAGTGCTTTGTGGTATTCATTATACATTAATTTACATTTACATTTTTAGATTTCAGAAGTACATTCATATTAGCATTCTTTTGTTACTAGCAAATGCCAGAATAATTAACATAGAATATTTTATCTCACTAATAGAATTCATGTTTGGTCTTTTGAGACAAAGCTCATAAAAAAAAAGCAGTGAAAAAATTGTAAACTATTACTCTTTTGATATGTTCAGGATACTTTGGTTGGTGTATCCTTTTATGTTTCTTTATGTTCATTTTACCAAAAATGCATCCTTATCTGCACAAGCATGTTAATGTACTTTTTTATTCTGTGGGAGATAATATACTCTAAACTGGAACTGATAGTTTGAATGTAAAACTGGTAACACTACATATATACTGTTCTAAAGTTAAAACCAGGAATATTTCCTTGTTCATGTCATACTGTGTTTACTCCTGTGAAATTCTACTAAAGTGGCCAATTTCTTCTACAAAGACCTAGGGGAATATACTGATGTGTTTAACCTTTTTACATAAATCAGTGACTTTGTATAAAACATAGCATGACTCTCTCCCATGCAGTTGATTGCCTTTCATTTGGGAGATGAGTGGAATTTGCTCATCAGTAGTTAGCATTCGAACCCAATAGGGAAATGGGCAGCATCCTCACAGTTTCTCAGCAGGTGTTGGGTAGATACATAATCTAAGGTCAGATAAGACAGGCAAAGGAAATTCTCAGTACGATTGCTAAATCTAAGCTGAATACACATGGTGAAGCAAAGTCCTTTTTAGATGATTCCTCAAAAGATACTGAAGGCACTTCACCTGAGGAAGGTGCTGGTGCATATAACCACAGCATGCCCAGGATGGTGGTAATCTCACAAAGGTGAGGCCATACATTTGCCAAAAGGCTGTAGCTATGTATGACTTCACTGTCCCTAGGTGTTACCTAGAGACAGACAGTGAAATGATTACCCTCACTACTGGGCAGAATATACATCTGTGCTCAGCTAGCTCTGTGCAGAACCTGGCAGGCTAACTCAAACTGCTGTGGCAGATGCTTGGGTAAGCTGCCAGGGAGTGCACTGAGGAGCACTTACATGCTGTACCCTGGCCACTCAGCTTCAGAGACAGTAACCTCTGGCAGCAGAGAGGGAGCAAGGAACCACAGGGGAAATAACATCAACTATCAGAGCTATTTCAGCAGTGTATGACTGCCTATGGCCTGGCACATTAATTGCTATTGTTCCTGTATTTTCTGAATGGTAAATTTTCAAAAAAATTACATGAGAAAAAAATCCTGAAGTTTCTAATATAGGGAAATAATTCAGTTGACATGATTTCCAACTATTGTCTGCATGAGGAACTACCACAGCAGGCAAGCAGTTCCGAGAGACACTGCAGGGCAAAGTAATGCAGCTTAAAATTTTTGGCTGGGACAACCAGCATATCAGGCTTCAGCCAGCTATACTGACAGTCAGTAACTCTGAGAGAAACAACAGGTGAAAGGGCACCATGAGTGTTTTAAGAAATAACTGCAGAAAGAGCTAGAATTAAAAGCTGAAGATAGGCTTTGGCATGTGCAGCAGCTCTCTCTCTACAGACTAGGGTGCTTAACCAAATATGGAGGGAAGGGGAATCAGTTTTCCATTTGTTCCTGGCTGAGAAATAAAAGGTTTTCAACTTTTGCTGTAGTTAGAAAGTCTGAATTTTTTAAGCAAAAGATCTTCATAAAGTCCTCCTCTATGGAGGAAACATTATTCTTTTGTTAGATCAGCCCATGCTGGTTTGAAAGCATCCAATTCACTGCTGAATTTAAGGAATAATGCAAAGGGGAAGACCCTGTAGGGAAGGCTCTCTGGGGATCCAGATTCTTCAAACAAGATACTATGCAAACTGAATGAGGCACCTCTGTGCTCTGTGAGAGCACTCTGCTACAGGTTATAGCCTCATATCACACTTTCTGATTTGACAGGCCCTGCTAATGCTAAAACAGATCTTCATGACTAAAATGTTTCTGATCATATTCATCATTAACACAGACTTCTATAGACACATTTTATTATTTACCATTTGGTCTGAAACATGATGGTCAAAAGTGCAACAGCTGCTGCTAGCAATTAGATTTGTTCATTCCCTCTCCCACTGTTCCCACTAAAAAAAAAATAAGCTCCCAAAAACACCCTGTTACCTTAGGAAAAGTAGCTGACAAAGAACATCTGGCTCCACCTGAAATTGGAAAAAGGGGAGAAATCGTGAGTTTATACACTGGAAGTCTGTTACACTCTGAAGAGTGTAACATTTTGGGTTTGTGTTTAACCCATAAGAAACACTACCCTTTCTTGATCTTATAAATCTTATCTTTTTGAATTTTGGCTGAAAGACATCTCAGCTCTATGCTGAGACTAAGAATAGTTAGCTAGCTAGTTAATTAGCTAGCTGCTTCACTATTAAGTTTGTCACAGTGCTGTGGAAGAAAGGTGCATTTATGGCTTCAGTTCAATACTGGAGAGTGGTTCAACCCAGTGAAAACTTCTGTTTTCTGGCTCCAAACTCTCTGCATACCATGCCAGAAGGTGTCTTCCAATTGTTAAATGGCAAGTGGATAAGCATGCTTCTGAATTTTCCCTGTTTTTAAGTGCATTTTGAATTAAATTGTTTGTAACCAGGGTAAGCATACAATTGGAGTTGGAGTTTTCCGTGTGTTTCACAATCCTATTTAGTATAATACTCTTTTGAGCCTGCTTTATTGGTCTGACCAGATGCATACTCTAGAAGAGATTAAAATAAGTAGTTTTGCAGCTAAAATTACTTCACCAGCCACAATTTAAGTTTTGCAAGCTGCAGTTTTTGCAACTGTTTTAAATGAGTACTCATTTTCTTCATGAGGAATTATGAACACTTATCAGCAATATTTTTTTCTAAATGAAGTTAAATGATTGCTTTTTGATGAACAGCAGATTTACTCCAAAATATATCTATGAAGAGCCTAGAGCTACCCTTAAATTAAGTTGAATCTGGCCAAAAATACAGGCCAAAAATGTTGGGTGGAAATTTCCAAAATATCAAGTGCTGGTTTTCACCAGTTCTTAAAAAGAAATGTATTCCAAAATGAAAATTTTAATTGACCTATTACTTAAAAGAATAAAAGTTTCTAAAAGCTTTTTCTAACACAAACACAAAATAAATTAAATACTTCAGTTGCATTTTCCAGGTTTACTTCAAATTATATATAACTTCCTTTTCCTTATCCAACATTTCCAAATATAACATCTCATTTCAATCAAAGCCAAAGTAGTTTTTACCTACCAGACAAAAAACATCTACCCATATTACCTCTCCTACTTCTAATTGTAACTTTAGTAATTGCCCCTGCAGATATATTTTCTTTCTTTTTAAGCATGACTGACCAAAAATATCTGAAACATTTCTATACATTTATGGGGAAAACTTTCAATGTTTTCATTCATACAGTAAGAATACTTTATAAATTCACTATATTCTGTTTTTCCTGCAGCATGTCATTGAACTGCAACTACTTTACTTTAAAATGGCACTGTAAGCTCTTTAAAAAAAAAAAAGACAAAAGGAATGATTCCGGGTTTTGATAACATGGATGAGGCATCATAATCAAAGTGAAAATTTCTGTAAAAAGAATATGTGTAAGCCACTGGATCTGTGGACACTAGCCATTTATACACCAATGCTTATTCAGGATTGCTTTCCTAACTACACCTCAGAAAAAGATCATTATTATGCCAATGCAATTACTTGTTCCCTCATAATGTGGTAGAAGCAGTACTGATACTAAGGTATTTGTTAAAGAAGCACATTCTTCTTGGAGAAATACTTGATATATTTGCATATCCTGAAAGGAATTGATGCAAGTAACAGGCAAAAAGAGGCAGGGTCTCTAAATTATTTTTTTTATTTTTAAAATTTGGCCAAGATAGAATTAATTTAAATGCTGTGCAAGAAAGAAATCCCACTAGTGTGTCACTTGTATGCTGTTGAAATAGCATATCAGCATCTAAAGGAAGGATGTTATTTAACTATCAGAGATTAGTTAAATGTTTATGTGTCCAATTCACTGATTCAAATATAATTCAAACTGCTCCAAGATTTAGTCAGTTGCATAACTGCAGTGACCAGAGCAGCCAACTGGAAACCCCATTTACTCCAGTGGTTTGATGTTGCTTAACAAGTTGGGTGGAATATGTTGGTCATGAACCCCCCCAATATCAGTTTTTTATGTTTTTCTATGGGTTAGCCATCATCACGCACTAATCACAAAGGGAAAGAGGAGTTCAGAAAAACAGCTTCCTCCCCTTATTTAAAGTAATAGAGGTCAAAACTCTCCTAAACAACTTCTCAGGAGTTTCTTACCTCTACAAATCTCCTGCCTGCCTTCACTCAAAATGTTTGTTAGCTTCTACTGGCAGATATCCATGGGTAGGTGTGTGGTCTGAAAATCTGCTGGAGTGGAGTTTACAGCAACATAAACTGCCTGTTGTCTCCTTTCCCAGTAAGGACTTGAAAAAGGCCAGCTTGGCTTGAAAAATTGGACAGACAGTGCAACTAGAAGATTGCACAGAGCATGCAACTAGAGAATTGGAATATGCACAGAAGTGCCTTCCCTGCAGAGCTGTGGCCACACTGAGAGGTGACCTTTCTCTTAGCGTAAGATTGATGGAAAATGTGTTGTACTCTAACCAGATAAAAACCAAATTCCAGAGGTCATGTTAAGGGAAGAAACGGAGATATTCATCTATAATAGTCGAGTATATGTTAGCTGTGTAATATCTGTGCCAGGATTACTTAGTGTAGCTTCCAAGTTTTTACTGGGTTCCTGGCAAAGGACTAATGTTAAATGACCTTAGCTGTATTTTAATCCCATAAATGCTTGTGCGTATTCCATGCAACTTTCTCAGAGACAGCTTGCATTGCCGAGCCTTGTCTGAGTATGAATTTATTTTCTTTTTTGTAGCTGGCAGATCTTTTTCATTCTGTTGCTATCGTACTTAAACCTCTTTTTTTAAACATCTTTCCCTGATACATAGCTCATTCTTAATTTATCTCATATTAGTTGCAATATGGTACGGCTAGGACTAATGTAATTCCCATTTAAACGACATGTGACATCTTCATCAGTAATACATTTTCCTATAGTTTTTTACCACCACAGTGAATTAGAAGTTCATTTACTATTCCAGCTCTTATTACAGAAATTCTCTGTAGCTACTTAAAAAACGTTAATGTCCTACCAGATTCCTGACAGAGTATAATTCAGATGCGTTCCTCAAACTGACACTGGTATTTCTGGTTCCAAGGATACGTAGATCACAAATACACATTCTCTGATTAACATTATCGTTTACTTTAATACATACTTCTTATTATTTGTCTACTGGTATTCTAGGAGCACCTGAAGCCAGGCTAGTATTCAATAAGATGCTGTACAAAATGGGAGCAAATGATAAACCTTGCCTCTTAAAATCTAAGGCTATAAATCAGAAATGCATTCAAGTGTCTATGAAGATTTTTCCCTCTTCAGAAGAGCATTTCAGTTAAGCACATGTATAAGTATATTCCCATTAAGGAACAATTTCTGGATTAAATCTCTGAAATTCTAAACCTTAGATAAATTCTTAATTTTGCTTGCCAAGTTGGAATAATTCCATTAATATTTTACAGCACTCTGTGTCTCTGCCTGTAAAATGTACGTGCATTTGAGAAAATTTCATGTAAGGGGTTAGTGATATCATGTCTGCCATGTTTCTTAATGCTATGAAAACCCCCAACAATTCCCAGTGCAGACTGTAAAGTATAGATCACTTCACTAACACTAACCTATTTCTTCAGTTTCTTGATGAATAAAGTTGTTAAGGTACAGTTCTGACCCTCTTAATTTTATAAGACACAAAGGGTTGTTGTTATTGTCAATTGGCGCAGTATTTTTCATTTTTTATTTTTATCCCATGAGTTAGGTTCGTCACTTGATAAAGTGCATTCCTTTCAATGAAGAATTAATTCCTTTGTATTCAATCTTTCTTGGCATTATTCTGCTGAAGAACCTCACTGCACATTTATATTTTTATGTGGCTAAACATTTGCATTTAATAGCTTTTGAGAGGCAAGTTCACGGCTACCCTAATTAATAACAATGATACAGTGTGGATTTTATAGCAAATTAACTGTCCAACAACAAGGCTGAACAACAATAACATAAAAGTTATGGTGTGTGCTTCATTCCAAAACCAACATACAGAAAGGAAATAGACTGCAAATGCAGAACATTAAATAATTCCTCCATAAATCAAGCTTGCTCCTCATTTACAAATTTATATCAGAAGTATCTGTCTTAGTTAAAAACACTGTGTGCATTACTTACAGAATACAAAAAATAGGAGGGCAGTGTTCGCTTGCTTGTTTCTTTTTCTAAAAGTACTGATCATATTACTTAAGTCATTATATTTTTGTGAAACATATTCCTATAAACACCCATTGTTTTCAATTTTCTCAGAAGAGCTTACAACACTTTGTAATCACTTTGCAGCACCTCTGCAAATTAGAAGACTCTTGCGTTGACCAAAAAAATTCAGTATCACAGAATTAGCTTTTCTCAGTACTTTCTGGTGTGGTCAGCCAAATTTGACTTCTAAATACCAGGCAGTGAAGAGTTACTTTTGTATTTTGTATTCAAAGCTTTTAAAAGTAAAACCAACTAAGCTGAAATGCCAAAATAACCTTAATTCTCATTCACATGGAAGGCAGAGTTATTCTGAGCATACATATTCCTTTCTTGTACTCCTTTCTATCTTGTCATGAGAGCAAATGGCAGAGATGACTGAGGTCCTGACTAATGGGAAGAGAAGCAGGGAACAGGTAATAGACAAATCCCAATTGCCATGAGGAAGGTGAGGAAAAGAGCTCAACTATCTTGGATGATGCCAGGGCCTTGCATCCTGACACCTTTATCAGAGTATGGGACTGAGCTGGGACATCCCAAGGGTGATAGGGAATCACAGCTTGAAAAAGAGAAGAGGATGTGAAGCTAATAGGCACTCTCATTTATTCTCCTAGATTACTCCTCCTGTTTTCCATTCCTGTACTCACTATTCTCCTAATATTAATGTTTCCTCTTTACCCAGACTTTCTCTCATGTTTCCCTTCTTTACTGATACATCTCATCTCCTCTTCTCACTTTCCCAAATGTCCCTCTTGTTCCCAGCCTTTTACTCTTTAAATCCTGTCAAAGAACTGGATTTCTTTCTGAAAGTATGTTATGGGGACTTTGAGTCTTCTGGGGTACTCCGATTACATGTTTGCCTTATCCCTTCAAAAAAAAAAAAATCACACAGGCAGACAGATAATGGCATTTTCCACTTATTGACAGTGATCAGTCTGCTACAAAATTTGGTTTTCTAGGTGATGTTTTAACACCAAGAATCAATGGTAATTATGTTACAGGGCCCTTTTACTGCCATTACTAGACTCACCCCAGTGCCTAATCTGGCTCAAGTACCTGATGCTACTGCAGCCTCACATAATCTTGCATATGCAGAAATGCAATATTTTTTTTTAAATCACATCATTGCACAGATAAATTGAATGCATTACAAAACCAAATTAATCAGGCATAGTTCTGCAGGAGAACAACTTGCAGAGATCTTTCTGTAGAAGGCAACATCTGAAACAGTCATTGTTTTTGCCAGAAATAAGGGACACAACTTTCCTTGGCTCAAAACTATTAGTCTCAAGGTGTCTAGTCAGAAGAAGAAAACTCTTCTGAGGTTTTAACAGCAGGGACAAAGGAAAATTCACCCTTAAAAAACTGCTGGGCCTTGTAGAGTTGTATATACATCTAAGAAGTTGAACCAGACCATCTGGGTTCTCATGAAGTGATTTAAGAGGACAGAACCACAGGCATTGATGTGCTGTGTCTGTAATGCAAATTATAACATTTGTAACTAAACCAACACAGTTATCCTTTCAAGGAGAACTTTAAAGTTTCTGCTACATGGCTGCCATGACAGGCTCTGTACAGAACTATGTTATTGTCTCAGTTTTGTAAACTGAAATCAGTCCAATGAGATAACTGGCTTCCTCTCCCAGTAACGAATACGTGAGAGTATGGCAAACATTTAGTTTATTAAAAAAAAAAAAAAAAAAAAAAAAAAACAACCAACAAAAAACCACAGAATTAAAATACAATTAAATGTTTCTAGTGCCTACTCAACGTTGCGCACATTTTGAGTCAGTCTGAACACAGAGGATCCTACTGGGGAGGGCAAGAAAGGACTCTTGCTTCATCCTGTTGATTCTCCTTTCTTTGCTGTTTGAGTCTCAAACAGATGGATGATATCAGACTCTTCCCTGTTGTAAGGAGGAGGGGTGAAGAATTCTTTGAAGATGTACAGCCTCAAAGGCAGTATCTGATAATTGCTTGGTAATTCCTCAATGGTAGAGGCTATATATTTTATTTTTACCACCACTTTATGGAAAGCCCTTACAACAAGCGAGCCCCAAATCCTAGGATGGAGGTTAACTCATGGCATTTCCTAATCTCTGTCCACATTAAAGATCAGTCTAAGTTCCTCTCTGACCAAAGAAACTGCTATTCTGAATATACTTTTAGGAGGCAGCAATAAAACGGATATGGAAGAGTTTCTCTCTTCCCATTAAGGAAACAGATAGTTCTTCTCTGAAGTACTTTGATTTAAAACCTAAGCACATCTGTAAACATTTTAAATATAAATGCATTCTTTTTCTACACAAAAAGTAGGAGAGAAGGAGGTCCATCATATGGCATTATATGGCATAGCTTAGGGAATGCAATACTTCCACTTTCACATAGAGTTGACTTAGAGATTGAAGTAAAAAGTGATGGGCCTCAAATCTGATATTAGGGTAGAAATCTTGACCACGCTGAAACCAAAAGCACCCATTGACAGGAGTGACAAGATTTTGTCTTGCCCTGAGTACTGACTGGAATCTTTTTTCAAATTCCATGAATTCCTAATCAGCTATGCTGAAGATCCACGCCCCGCCCCCCCCCCCCCTTCTTTATTCTCTGAATATAGCTTTTACTTTTAAATGACATACTCCTATCCATTGTTTATGCTTCTCCTTCAGTTCAGTTTAAAATACAAGTTTGCCAGTGGGTTTAGTTACAACTAATTATAACTCATACTCTAAGCAATTGGTAGAGAGATGCAGACTATGATTATTTCACATCTGATACACATGTAGCACTCTTCTTTGTATTTTCAAATACACTTGATGAAATATGTACTTTGAATTTTTTGCTTTGCTGCAACAATGCAGAACTCTGCTTTACATGATATACCAGGGTATTTTTGCTATTCTAAACAGATGAAACTCCCCATTAACTAATTTTATTACTATAGAGTATTTTGCCAGTGTAACACTAGGAAAAACACAACAGATTTCAGTCATAAAGCTTTCTTCATAATGTTTTTAACAGCTTTTGTTCCTTGAGGGCATGAGGAAAAGGTGTTGCATATGCATGCAACTTTGTTGCCAATAAAGCTGAAATAAAATTAGTTAAAAACCTAGGGAATTCAGAGTTTTTATGGAATACTTTTACTATTCAAAAAAATACTACAGTAATATAATTTCTGTTCCTATTTGTATTAATTGACTAACAGATTGTTTCATATGGGATCTTTAAAAGATTTATTTCTCAAAAAATCTTCCAAAGCAAAGAAGGCAGCAGGTGGAATAAGTTATAATTGCATGCTGCTCTGTAGTTTAAAAACATTCTGTTGACAGAAACCTGGTAGGAATAACATAACCCCCAAATTTGCAGAGGTCCCATTGAACTGCTCTAATTTTAAGAAAAGGTCATAGTGGACTAAGCAGTACTTGCGATTCAGTAACTTGCTCCAGATCAACCAAGCAGCCTGTGAAAGAATCCAGATGCTGAGCCCGGTGGTTCTGCACAATAGATGTGTTTTTTACAAAGTCTGGTTTCCCTAGGGTCCCTCTGCAGAAGGTGGAAAAAGAGACTCCTTCCAAGGACTAACCTCAACACCCAAGTTCCTATTCTGCATCTTTTGGCTTGTGAGTTTCACAAAGATGGGGATACTAACTCTCTCCCTGAGAACTGTCTTATAAGAAATTACTTGTCTGTTTACTATTAAGGTAGGAAATTACAAAGGGTCATTTGAGCACAAAAGAACATCCCTGCTCAGAATAGGTTAATACAAAGTGCTTTGGTCCCTCAAAAACTTACTCCTATTTGTTTTAACTACTGAGTATTTTTAGTGACTTCAGTGGAACTACATGTATCATGTTCAGTCATGTAGTTTTCTGCACCTTTGCTGCAGGGAGTAAGAATTCATGTTGGCTCTGCACATAGAGTGGAGTGAAAAAAATATCAAATATTTACAAAATTCAAATTAAATACAAAGTTCCATTGTTATAATTCCAAATATCGTGTGGATGTTTCCTCCTGTTCTTCTCTCTGTCTTTCTCTCCTAATGATCCTTTGAGGGTGGAATAGCAGAAATAGACAGTGCTGAGAGGCAGTTCACTTACAGCCTGGCAGGGAAGGTACACACGTGGTAGAGCATGGAAGAATATGAGAAGTTGTTGGAGAGTAACTTACCATCAATGCTGGTACCACCACTGAAATACAAGAAGCAGTGATTGATCTTATAGGTAGGGGAAGGCAAAGATGAGTGAAATAAGGTTAAATATGATACACATGAGAAAAGAAAAAAAAAGTGTTCTAGCCTATTGGGGTCTATGGCATGGACAGTACCTAACTGAAAAATCTTGCGTCATTGTAGATCAGTTCTATGAAAATATCGTACCTTTGTTTTGCTGACAAAATTTTTAATTTTCAAATTGCTTTTTACTTACAACATGTTTTTATGGGAGTAGCTGAAAAACATCTTGATTTCCAGCAGCTTTTTATGCAGACACAACGCTTATCTGAAAATTGATCTGTTTCTTTGAATGAATTAGTGTATTTTTGGTTTTATTTTTTACTGGATAACAGTGGATCTATTTTTGCTTAAAAGATTTGTGTACCTTAAGTGAATATTCTTTCATAAGTTATCTCTTTGTGGACTGTGTAATGAACTGTGAGAAATAAGTGTAATTTCAATATCAAATATCATAGCTGCATGAACTTTACACATACATATTTTAAATCATTTAAGTATTCATACATGAATGTTAGTCAAGTAAGTAAAATAAAATGTTTCCTTGGCAAGCTAAAATACATAGTTTAGCACAGAATTCAGGACTGGTATAATAAAAATTGCCTAAAACCCGCCTACTTAAAAATATATTAGCTAGGAATTAATTTTCAACAATAATTTGACCTTTAGGCTATTTCTTCTTAAAAGAGTATCATTGTGCTGAAAAAGCAAAAACCCAAACAGAATAAAAAACAGTGCGGTACACAGGGGCATTCTCAGATGAATACCTGATGAAGAGCTAGACATGTCCAGAATTTTTCTGTGCATCAAGGTTATCCATTTAACTGGTGTCTCTTTTGCTATGTAAGGGCATGCATTTTTCCAGCCTAGAATATTTCACACATGAATGATAGTAACACATTCTGTAATTATCCTTCATCCTATGTCTTTGTCACAATGTGTAATGCTGCAGCTTTTTGTCATTAGAAACAGGGCAGGAATTTAAAATACTTCAAATAAATTTTACACAAAACCATTTTTTCCCTGAATTCTTAGAATACATAGGACTGTGTTTTAATCAAGGGAATGCCTTCTTAGGCATGGAAGGGGAGAAGTCATTAATAGTACTAATTTTAATCATTGTTTTGAGAGAAGCATAAGCAACAAAATTAATTCTTTCAGAACTGTTCTGAATTTTTTTCAAAATGAATACTTTGGATTCAGTGGGTTACTAGACAAAATATAGAATTCACCATTCCAAAAATCTAGACAAGAAGTTCCAACTAGGAAATGAATTTCTTAATCAAAATGCCTGTGATGATTTTGATGTGCTTGTTGGCTAGTCTAGGTCCACAGAGTGGATGCAAACCAATTTCAGCAATGACAGATAGGCATTTAATAATCTTTGGTAAAAGATATTTTCGACATACCACTTAGAACTGGAACAGATACAGAAAATCAATGAAAATATAGTGCCAATTTCATCACCTCTAAAATTATGGTCTTTTCAGAAATATATGATGATATGAATACCACATCATTTCATTTTATCTTCCACGTATGGTCGTTTCTCTGTTATTTCTCTGTAAAACATGATCAGCTTCTTGTAGAAATATTTTATAGCAGCTCAAGGTTTCACAACAGCTGTTCAATGGAAGATCTTTAACTTTTACTACCCATTCTTCACAGACAACATACAGGCATACCTGCAAACCTATTCTTGTGAGGATGTAGGGCCATCACAAAATGTAATTGCCAGAGGTGAGCAAGATCAGAACTGGTCTTCTGGACCAATGTCATGTAAGATAACTGCAGATGTTTCATGTTCACTACTTTGCTTACTCCGCCTTTTCAGTACTTTGTCTGTAAAACTTAAAAGTTACAAATACATGTAACTTATGCTTCCCATTGGGAGCAGCAGGGGCTCCTGAGGGTGGCTGGGCATGGTCCCCCAGCCAGGGCCCGTCCCAATGCCGGGGTGGTGGGACGGGCCCTGGCTGGACATCCCCGCCCTAAGGGAGTAGGGCAGACCAGGGGGACACAAGGAGCAGCCCCAACCCCAGGCATTGAACACCTCCATGGGGGTGCGAATGGACCAAGGCCCGGCCAGGATGTGGACCCAGCTTGTCAGGGCCCATGGTTGGGCAGGGCTGTGAGGAGCTGGAGACCAGCCCTACTTTGGCATTGCTGGCACAAGGGCTGACAGCTCCAGGGGAGTCCTGGGCCATGGCAGGGTTGGAGGAGGCAAGAAAAGCCATTAGTGCTCTCAGGGCCTTGACAGTGCCAAGGACCCTGTAACCCCGCGTTAGCAAAGACAAGCATGCTTAGGTGTATCTGTTTCACTATGTAAAATAAAGCTTAATTTCCAGTAGCAGGATAATAAATTAAGCATAGATGTCCAAGTTTCATATTGACTAAGGTATTTAAAGCCAGGAGTAAGTGAGCAATAAAGTGCCTTCTCAGATTTGGTGCATTCTCACACTAGGTCAGAATTCTAACACTGGTATCACTTGAAGTATCTGCTGAGCTCCTTTCATCATTTCACATCTTCCCATTCCTTCGATCTACTAGCAAAGGCTCTACAAAAGTGAGCCTACCAAACATACCAGAAGTTTTGTTTCCAGAGCTTCAGCATAACCTCCGTCTGAAGCATGGCCCCTGGGCAGCGCTACTCCAGCTTGCTAGTGACATCCTTCTCTGATGAAAAAGGCTATATAATACCGAGGCAGAAGATAAAAAGACTTAGCAAAGTGTATTTTTTTCCAGGTAGTTTCAGGCTGCTTTCTCTCAAAGCAGAGGAAGAAAGGATGTTTTTCACGAGGGAAGCACTATAAGCAGAGGCAGTAGATAAAACTGTCCCAGTAACAGAAGACCCTGCCATTTAGCAAGAACCTTAGGTTGGAACTATGCTGCATGCCAACATCATTCTTGTCTCAGCAAATTGAAAGGAGCATAAAGGAATGTAACGATTTTCAGGATACTTCCTTTCCTTTGCTATAGGTCACTGAGATAGTGGCTGCTAGAGGTTAATGTTGCATTGGCAGTGCTTCACCCTGCCTGACCCTCTTCCCACCCCTGAAAGAAAGGAAGAAAGAAAATAATGATGTGTGTAAAGTTTGAGACAGGACACAAAAATCAAAAGAAGGCAAATCGATCTTAAAGATGTCCTAAGCCATTCCTTTCAGATATCTGATGAGAATGAACAAAAAAAAAGGTTGCTAAAATTTATCTGCAAACTGAGTAGGTATTACAAAACAGAGAGTAGAATACACGGGCTTTGAGGGACTAAATTAAATAACATTTCATGATGAGCACCATACGGCTTATAGGTGTGAGGAGTGATATGGAACCTGAGCACAGGACAATATTACTTAAATTATCCCAAACATATAAGTATCTTAAACATTAAAGTTTTTTAATAAATTGAATATTAATAATGATACTGAATATCAATATAATGTGATTGTTATTTGCTGAATACATTGAATTATCAGATACTTTCAGCTCAGTATTAGTTAGCGGTAATGGTCTCCTTGGCAGCAAGCATTAATAAATACAAATCCTTCCCCCATTTTAAATGTTATGTGTGTATCTGGTTAGTACCCCATTTTTTCCCACTTTAAGTAAGACATTTCAGCATAAGGCTGCAGCAAAGAAGTGCACATTTTGTACCTGTTCTGTAAATAACAATAGAAAGCAAGCCTGTCATTTGGAGATTCTTCAACAATTTATAAATTCATTTCAAAAGGAAATAAACCAAAAAAGTAACTTGAGCACAATAAGCCATGCCCTTCTTCATTACCAAAATATTCTGAATACTAATGCATTCTATGGGAAGTGACTTGATGCACCTCTTGGAGTTCAATGACAAAAATGCTTTTCAGTTTTAGAGTTTCTTAAGCTTCAAAACTAAGCTGCATGAAAAACAAAGTGTGATTATGAACTAATGAAATATACAATAGGATGGGCAATTAAGAAGAGAGCCTTAAAAAAGCACTTACAGAGGAGCCATATTCTGCTCCCATTTTTAACTCCGCAATCCGTGTTAGCTTCGGCAAATTAGAAGTGCATGAGTCTGATGGGAGCACAATTTGTCATGCTAGCTAAGCAACAGATTGACTGTTCCTGAGAGTTTTTCTTCCTTTGCATAAGTACTTGCTAAGGAGAGAGCAAGGATTGTTTCCGAAAAGGTGTATCACAGCTGTCAAGGAGAGTTTCAGCAGTACTGTTCTGAACAGCATATAGTACATGAAATAATAATGGACTCCTGTCTTCTTCAGGATGTCCCTTTTCTCTGCATTGTTCCTACAAATGGCACTATTTTAATTCATGCAGCAATTCATATCAATAATTAGATGGGCGTCCTACAGGTCTGTAACACCCTTCAATTCACTCTTTCAGGGTGAGCTTTCATTTCCTTTCTGTATAGTCAAAAAAGAGATATTTTCAAAAATCTGGTATTTGTTGCCATTCAGCATTTTTGGTACTGCTGATGGATTTTCAAAAACATGGTGTGCAGTAAGTTATACTTCCTGATCTTTATTATGTCACCATCAACTCCATGAAAAGTGTGGAACTATGCCAGCATGAATCAGATGCATTGGCTTTTAATTTTATCAACTAAATAGGAACCAATTGACTTTTTCTGTGCCATACTTCTAAGAACATCTCCTTTATTTATCTAAGAGCTTTCTCCGTAGCTTTTAATTGCAGTTTTACTGTGTTTTTACAGACCACAGTATTTTCTTTCATAATTTATAGCGTTACTGCACAATTAAAGGAACTCCACAGATTCTCCAGATTTCATAGGGAATACCTTCCTTTCTTTAGTGAGGAGATACTGCAATGCACTGTACATATCTCACAAAGCAGTTATTTTCAAAAAATATCTTGCCAGAAAAATGTAGATACTTCATAATTGTTTAAGTGTTTATGAATGCAACCTATTTTGCTGGAAGGAAGACATGTTCCAAAATATCACAGATAAGTTAAGAAATAAAAAATTACATGTGTCCTGATCAATGGATTACTTTTTTTCATGGGAATGCTAATGCATATATATATTTGCCATGGTAACCAGACCATTTTAAATTTCATGTACAGGCTTTTCTTCTCTTTGTTTCTGAATGTTTGAAAATATAATGAACAACTAGGTTCACAGATGCTGAAGTTTTATAATGAAGGGCTTCTAAAAATGATTCCTGCAGTTTAGAACTGTCACAACCTGAAAGTTCTCAAAAAAGAAAAATGTCTAGAAGCAATTAGTCTGAAACCATTCATTGGTCCTGGATTTCAAATGAGAAAGCCTGGATGCAGTAGAAAGTCAAGATTCATATGAGCATTTAATCTCTGCTCAAAATGGCATCAGTCTTGTGTAGGGGTAACTGGTGATGAGCAGGGAGCTTATGTTGTGACACCATCCATTTAAATAGTGTGTGGTAGCTTTCATTCTGTGTGGAGCAGATTGTCTGAAATGTCCTTAAAATGCCCAAGATCAAAAGGTTGGCCAGTTCTTCCAAACATGTAAGTTTAAAAAGATAATACAATATGAAATATATCCCATTGCCTTTAATGTAATCTGTATCTCTTAGGAAAAATAAAAAATTGGGATTTTACCATGTCATTAAGTATTGAGAAGTTTTGTTTTTGGGTACATGAAACAAATCAGCAGTCCATATACTTTAAACAGGATTTTTGTGTATATTTTGTAGTGAGAGCATAGTCATTAATTTGTTAGCCATTTTTTGTTGAACTATCAGTGCAATAAATGGCTTTTGTGGATGGAGACTTAGCATCACCTCAGCTCCATTTTCTAAAGATGTCCTGTCTATTAAGTGTACTCTGTCAGTGCACTACATTTAAACTTCATTATAATTCCTGCATACTAACTTTGAAACAGTTACCATGATCTGACCATACTTGGAACACAGCTGACATTTCCAGTCATGTTGAAATAAACGCACTTCACTTACATATAGCATGTAGCTATGCTGACTTTGCTGGTAGACATGTTTGGATTTTTTTCTCTAACAATTTCTGTAATTAATCCATAATAAAACTGACTTTTGAAAACAACTAAACATATTAGACGTCCAGTAGTTGGAGCACATATTAAAAAAACAGAGAAACAGGTTTCAGCCATTTACTCTTGGGGTTAAAAAGACTGCAAAGACCTGAACCTGTGTGTTATTTTTCTGCTGAAGATAATGGGCCTGGGATTATACTCAGGCACATATAGATATTAATCCTCTTTATTTTGTATACATTCTGTCTAATCACTTTTTTTCTTCACTATGAGGATGGGGAGGCACTGGAACTATGAGGGTGGTGAAGTACTATCTAATCACTTTTATTTCTTCACTGTGAGGGTAGTGAGGAACAGGTTGCCCAGAGAAGCTGTGGATGCCCCATTCCTGGAAGTGTTCAAGGCCAGGTTGGATGGGGCTTTGAGCAACCTGGTCTAGTGGAAGGTATCCCTGACCATGCAGGGGGGTTGGAACTACATGATCTTCAAGGACCCTTCCAACCCAAACCATTCTATGATTCTGTGATAATAAAGACAATTGACATCTACTTATTGTCATACTTCAGCCCATTGTGGATTTCAGTCTTCCAGGTAATTTCCCTTAGAGAAATCAGGAATATGTAGCTGGATATTTTCTCCCCTAATTTGTTTCATTAATGCTGCATAGACAAGGGGTCACAAACAGCAGAGAGAATAACTCTTTCCTGACTCTTCAGCTGTGACATTAACCCTGCTCCTTAACAAGTGGTTCTGCCCCAAGACAAGATTTTATTTAAAAACTCAAGGGCGAAGAGCAGATTCCTTTGATCTACCCAAAAGAAGACTGTATGACAATACAAGCAAGGATATTCTGTTTCTTCAAAGATATACTCACTTCATAGGTTCAGAAAACACTTTGTAAAATGGTGCAAGCTTCTAACTCCTGTTACCCTTCTATCCCACATACACATACTTTTTTCTATTTGATGAAACTCACCCCATCTCTTACTAGTTTATCTGGATTCTTTTCTGCCTAGCCTTCATTGATTGTCTGCTCTATTTTCTGTTCTTTCCTCTTCCCTCTTCCGCCCCCAGCACTGTTGCTAACTCTTTGCCCCTCAGTTCTTCCAGTTTTTCATTTCTAAATCACAGCTGTCTAGGTCATCCTTTGGCATCCTTTAATTATTGTGCTGAAATTAGGTAAGAAATCTCTGGACCAAATTGAGCAGTGTTTCAAATGACAAAGTGAAGCCTGAATCTGATTTTGCTGTGGATTTAAATTAATGCAACATATCTGGAATCATACCTCTTTTACTGTGGTGTAAGAAAGTACTGACTTAGATATGTCACTAATAAATATAGCTCATATCTTTGTTCTTGCTTGGGATTATATAATGTATCCCAGAGAAAAAGCATCATAAGAAAGGCAGTTACATTCCTCCCTCCACTGCCAGCTTCTTACCAGTTGTATATTACAGAAATGACAATACTTCTTGATTTTTACTATTGTTAATGAGGTCTAGACCGAATTTATAATTCCCACATTTTTCAACCTCCCTTTAGTTGTTTTTTCTCTAAATTTAGGAGGACATTTTCATTCTAGCAGTATTTAAAATCTTCATATGAGAATTAGAAAGGATAACAAGTTTGGAGATTACATCTATAAAATTCTCCTTAAGTGATATCACTGGACCAAAGAGATTAATTGCATAGAAAGGCACTTCCAACAGGAACTAAACAGTTTCAGTTTCCCAATTTTAGCTCTGCTTTAAATGTCAAGGAATTGCTCTTCTCTTGTACAGCAAGGATATAAAAAGTGTGTCATCAAGACTTAGTCTTTAATTTCAGTTATGATTTACAATTCCTGCAGCAAGGGAGGATAAAATATTCCTCACTGTTAGTTGCTTTTTATTTTTGGATGTTGGGAGTTACTGTCTTGCATCCTAAGGAAATAAAGTCATATTCTGAACATGTTTTTATGAAAAACAGTGGATTACTTACTTTCTAACTCCTCTGCATATGGTGAAACACAAAACAGAAAACCAGCAAAGGATTAGATCTTGAAATAAAAAAAGACAGCAAAAATAAACTGTTTGCATTGGGTAAAAGGGTCTGTATATAATAAAAATAAGAAAAGTTTTGAAAGAGATTCAGACTTTGGCAGTGGTTTTATACAAACAGTGTGGAAGGTTCCACTATACAAAAGTTATTTTCCTAACATTGCCAGATATGAAGCACAAAGGCTTCTTAAAGAATTATACTTTACACTGGAACTTACTGAGATAAGGACGTAGTAGATCTAAGGAAAACATTAAAAATTTACCACGCTTTTTTTTTTTTTTTTTTTTTTTTTAACAGAACAATAGTTTTATCTTGGAAATCAACTAGAAGGCTAAAGTGTTCTGGTATTTGGCAAGCCTAAAAATGTTTACTGCTACCAGTTGTTTCAACAACCTTTTGCAAAAGACTCTCAAAAATCAGTCTGATGCCTAGAAGTAATTTCATAATTGTGCAAGCACTTTAAATTGCACGAAACAGTGCTGCACCCAAAAAAGGCAGTCCACCTCCCAGCCCAGCCCTTCTTTTCCACCTCCATACCACTGTCTCCGTAAGACTGGCAGAAGTATTTAGGCAATAATGGACTAAATTGCTAAGTAATCTGGTTTAAACCAACTCAGGAAATTAAATGCTTGAACCTGAGTCCATTCTCTGAGTCAGCTCACTGTGTCTCCACCAAAATGCCTGGAGAATTACAGCCCAAGGCAGGAGCATCACTCATTTAAGAAGCCGCAGTGCCAGAAGGGTAGGTGCTTGTAGGGACTGGAACACAATGGATATCAGAGAAATCTGGGCAATAGACCTAAAGAGGAGCATCCCAGTAATTGGCTCTGATTACAAGGGTGGTATGGCTGGTCCTCTGACACTGAGCTAATGTTTCCTGTTCGTCCTAAGCTGATTTTTGTGGAACTGTTTGAGTTCCTCTGCATTAAGCTCCACAGCTCTCTGAGGGTTTATGAGCTTTTGCCAAGGACTGGACCTAAGCTGGCTGGCAAGATCGTGCTGCACTACTCAATCTGATAAGAGGCCCCTAACCGCAGCACTGGAATCATCTCCCACATGCACCCAAGTGGATCTGCTTGAACCATATTGTGTCTGGTTGGGTTTACAGGTTGTTCTGCCCATGCTGGAGCAGGCTGGAGATGTCTGTGGTCCTTTGTATCCTCCCTGGCTGGGTCACCACACACCCAGTGAGACTAATGTATCAACAACTGCACGGAACTGCACTTGCATGAATAATCCTACCAGAACTGAGCTGGCCTCCCCCAGCGTCTCTGCATCTGTGGCACAATTAATCTGTCAACTAAATAAACTGTCCGTGGATAACTGAGCACTGGCTGTGCACAGTAGAAAATGAACATATATAACACTCTGTATCGTGGTAGTGTAAGGACAAGTAATGATTAACAGGTAGGTCTTCCTGTCACTGTAGTTTACAAATACACTTCATTAACACTGAAGGCAATCATAACTGAAAGTGGTGGGCAGAAACTGTTTCCCTAAGCTTAAATTATAGTGGATAGTAGCTAATCAGCTGTGTAACAGGGTAGGAAAATTCAAACTAAAGTTGCATTCATTACAGATGCGGTTTAGTAACAGGAATAACTGCAGTGTCAAATGTTAGTGACAAAATCATTTCTGCATTTCTCATGAGCAGACCTGTGCCATAAGCCCTGCAAAAACTTGTGGAAAAGCAGCTTGGTGCACTGGAAACCAGAGTCTGTTTCTTCCCTTGGATGTCAGTGAATGCGCTGAGCAAACTTTATTTCAGGGGGGAGTTAAGAAAGACTTGTCAGAAATATGAAATCACCAGCAGTCATTGGCCGAGACTGGACAATACTGGATTTCTAGAGCAGAATTATTTACAAAGTGCTGAGCGGAGAGTAGCTAACCAAACACGGCTTGTCCCAAGAGTGCCAGCAGGTGGCTTTGCAGCTAGTATTAAAAAAAAATTCTGACGACAAACACACATAAGGGGCTATTTAGGTATGAACAGAAAAAGCACCTGCTGTGTTTCAAAGAATAATGAGCTAAGTAAGGCAGGGGGTAAATGGTGTTGTCTGTTAACTGGATGACATGCTAATAACTGGGAAGATTTCAGATGAACATTTACAAAACCTAGAGGAGGCTTGAAAGAAATTGCAAATATGTGATTCTAAAGCTAACAAAGATTAGTGTGCTCATTTTTGTTGGATTTTTCATCCCCCCCCGCACCCAAGCCAGGTAACATAGCATATGGGCTGAAAATTAAGGCTACATGTCTTCCAAAAATTAAAATCCAGTATACATAAAATATAAATGGGGCCTTTAAGAGTTGTTCAGGGTTGAGCTTTAGGGCCATGAGAGGAGCTAGATGTGGGATGCTGTGGGGTGATAGAGGGAAGAGTCTGTTAGATTGGCAAACCATGGTATGCTGTAGAAGCCTTGTGGGATTTTATTTTTTAAAGTATGGTTTGTTAATTTTTGCTTCTTAAGAGTGAGGGCTGCTTCAGATGTTAGATATCCAAGGTATGCCTCAGAATATTTTGCTGCTTAGATAGGACTATGGAATATTCATTCCAAATATAACAACTTTAATTGGTTTGATATCTCTTCTTACAGAGAAAAAAAAGTGAAATGGCTGTGAAGAGAAGAAAATAATGTTTTCTGAGGAAGCAAAAAGGAGATTGAATAGTTCAATTTACAACAAAATGACACGTTATCCAAAACAATAGTATGTAATACCTCTCTTCCAGGAATTGAGCTGCAGCTTCAGGCATTTATAAATCTGGGACTGAAAACATGTTACATTTCCTTTCACAATATTAGCAAAAAGTGGGAGAAATTACTAAAAAAGAACTCAGACTAAGGGTTATTAAATTCCACACAGAAAGACGTTTTTTCAGCTCACAACAAAAATCACAAAGAGTTGGTAAAAATACTTCAAAGATGCCCGTTCCCTAGCTGGTGACAGTGAAGATCCTAGATCCTACCGGATCACTTTAAAGACTCTCAGAGAGATATGCTAATCTGGAGTTTCTGTCCCAGCTGCCATTTGTTCAAGGAACATGTTCATAGACAAAGAAATGTTTCACTTACTAAATGACCTCTTTATTACAGTTAAAAATACTGCCCTATAAATAGGAAAAGCCCCTGTAGCAGTTAAGAAAATGACTTTTACATACTCTGACTAACTTCACATAACAAAAGGGAAACTTTATTCTTTCTTGAATTAACTATGGAAAATGCTGGCTGAGGACTAAATGTAATAATACCAAAATATCTATAAAAAGCATGGAAAATAAGTTCAAATGGGAAATAAAAATGAAGGAAGAAGTTAATTTAGGAAGCAGACATAGAAATCAAAATACAGAAAAGGCAAGGAGCAGGTCTGACCAGCCATCAGAAGATGGCCCAGTATTAACAAAAGGCATCATGTCACCTGTGGCTGAAACTGAATTGCTGAACACTGATTCTTCAAGGAAACACTATGCAAACATGGCCAGGCAAAGTAGACATGATCTCTCAGTGCCCAGAATTTGAGGTCTGTGATAACAGCCTTTGCTGTTAACACCTGAAAAGTCTTTGGAGAGGTGTTTTATTCCTATAAATGTTATTTCAGACAAATGTCTCTGATTTACTCTGGATGAATTTCATATGTTCTCCAAGCAGAATGCAGTAAAGGTCCAGCTTTGAGTGAGTTTACAGAGTAAGGGTAGAAGAAAAACAGCTGGACAAACCCACAAGGCAGCAGCCCAAATTTCTTGTTAGCACCAAGTTTTGCCCTCCACCTCCTGCTCAAAAGACTTATCCAAAGTTGGTGTTCCACATTTGATTTCCTAAAACCAAAAAACAGCCAAGACCACTTGAAAAAGGTCAGCACACAGTGTACATCTGCATTTCACACCCTCGATTCCGCAGTGACACAAAGCAGGGAGGGAGGAATAGAGAATAGGTTTAGGGAATGCGTACTGAGATCAGTGGTATATTAGGGAAAAAGAGAAGATAATAAAGATGAGAAAAGGCCAGCTGTTATCAGATAAGAGCTTAGTTACAGGGCATAAACCTGGAAGTAAATTGAAATTATTAGAGTTTTCATTGACCAGGGAAAGAGAAGATAATATCAGGGGGAAAAAATGAATAAAAAGGAGCAAAAACAATTCCTCTAGGTGAAATTCTAGTAAAAAACTGAGAACTTTTTCTGTTTCTTTCCTTGATCATACAGCTCTAATCACAGAAAATTTTCAGACTTTAATAAGACCAACCATATATTTTGTATTGATTTTGTATTGCATTTATTATTTTCAGAATTTACAAAGAAGGCTCTGCAGTGGATTTTTGAAAAAAAAATATTGTGATATGACTCCTAGTTCCATGGATTTGCCTATTTCCTTTTCTCAGAATAGTGTGTTTTAAGTACATATGTGATTGAGAAGGTTTTAGTTTCAGCCATGATTTAAGCTTCTGCAGTAACTAACATAGGTTATGTTGTTTCTCCCTGTTGTTTTTCACTTTCCTCTATATCTCAGATGAAATACAACGTGCTGTTCAATATCTGCCTTTAGGGAAGAGTGCTGGAACTTTTGATTTCATATCCCCACACATGGCAAAAACATAACACAAAGCTAGAAGGAATACACAACACCACTTGATGAAGCTCTGATGGTAGAATCACTAACCCATCTTACTCCAAATTAAAAAAAAAGTTTATTTAAATTACCCTTGACACAGATTGCATTCAAGGCCTTTGAGGATAAAAGTCAGCCGTGGGGAGCTGCAGCCAAGGAAAGCAGCTGTAACCTCACCTTTCTTGGTGAGGCCGTTTTATCCAGCATAAAAAGGAATAATTTGCAGCTGAAATTATGGAAGGATCCAGAATCCTCCATTCACAACTTCATGCCTTCCAACCCTAAGGGTGGCAACACTATCCCTTCTCTCTATGTAAGAAATGCACTCCCTCCTTACCTAAAAAAAATGGGCAGGCTGGGGCAGGTAAAAACACATTACACATCCTTGCATTCACCTCAGCAAACCTCAGCTGTTGTCTACAAGAGGAACAATTTTCAGAAAGAAGTGCCTGCCTGTAATTCAACAGCAATTGTTCTTTTTTCCCCATAGAAATAGTTCCTGGTTCAAGCAGGCAGGCAAACATATGCATTCCTTTCACAGAGAAAAACTTGCTCTCAGCAGTGTTCGGGTAGGCAGGCAACCAGGCATGAAACTGAAAACACTCACGCATAGACAATACAAGTGCAGGCAAAAGCAGCCTCGAGTTACTGAAAAAAAAAAAAGATAGAGGATGAGGGGCATAGATCAGATCTCAGATCAACTCCTACTATATTTTTTCATATTTTCAAAATGTTTCCAGGGAAAGCAGGGAGATAATTGAGTTATCCCAGAACCAACAACATCTCCCCATTGCCAGAGGAAGGAGTCGCAGCCTCATTGTATAACACTGTATAGCTTGTGACCCCTGTTCCTCAAACGTGTATGCACATGGGTGGGCTGCCTGTCTTGCCAGCGCAGACTGGAGTAGCACTGGGTATTGACCTAGATCTCTGCAGAATGGAGGTGTCTCACAAAGGCAGCTGAATGAACCTTTGTCATCTGACGATCCATTAAAAAGGAACAATAGGGCATTCTTCTTTTAATAGAGAGCAGGCAGAGGATGATGGGACCACCTGGATGGAGAGGACTAGAATGGCCCAGAAGAAAGGAACAGCAGAGAAAGGAACTAGAGAAAGGTCCGCTCAGCCTCAGGCAGCAAGCAGTTTTATACCTCCTGAGCGTTAAAGATCCCTGACTGGTAGCAGCTTTTGGAGTGGAGTGAACTATTAATTCTGGCACCCTCCATGTCACAAGGTAGTAGAGAGGCTGAATTGTTTCATAATCCTATTTTCCCTAAGCAACCATCCCTGTTGAAAGAAATTATGGGAGCATGTGTATGGACATTTTGGGCAGCATTTCACATATCTAAGGTCTGGAGTGCAAGAAAGAATAAGAAATGCCTTCTCATGGGCAGCAAAGCACAGTATCAGGAAAAAGAAAACAGGTCTGCCAAATGAGCTTATTCATCAGCAAACTACACGTTTGACTGGGTGTCACGAGAGCCTAGTTCTCCTTAGAGTGACACTTTAGTGTCCATGTTTTTCTTTCAAATAAATGTCTGGTTTCATGTCAAGCTAGTTCAGTTTATCAGTCAAAAGAAAATATTTATTTCTGGCAGACGTGCAAATAGATTTGAAAATCTAGCTGAAATCTCTCTGTTTCATATTACATATATATTACCTTTCTTTCTCTGTCTCTTTTGCTTCTGTCTTGATACTGAATGATTCTTATTTTTACAGACTTTGGGTGTCCCTCTGGTTTTCTAAAACAAGAACAATAACTATATGTCGTCTTCTCCCCTCAAGCCCAGAGATAAAACTGCTTGTTTCTGTTTATTAGCTTACGTTTGTACGTGTTTATGTGATAAGGGGTAAATGTGTGTCTCATGCATGTGTAAATAAATTATTGAGAGAAAATAAGCTAAGTCTTATCTTTTGTTCTGAAAGCTTTTAGAGTAATGTGGATATTCTTATCTTGTGCAGAAGAGAGCATGATAATGTCCATTATCCTCTGCAAGTTTTGTTCCCTACACACACCAGCCTAGTATTGTTCCATTGTTTCAGAAGACCATAAATGTTATCAGAGGCAGCAGTTAGCAAGGGGCATGCAGTTTGTCAGCAGGAAGGTTTTGAAATTCAGAAATTCAGTCAAACCTCCTGATGAGAATTAATGGGAAGCCAGAACAGAAAACCAAGAAACAAAGTGGCAGGTTTATGGACCAGAGGACAAAAAAACCTATGTCCCATCCAGACCCAAGGCCAAACTGGGAAACGTCAGCTCATACTCAGGACTGGAGACCATTTCTGCTGGTTTATTTGTGATAGTCTGATCAGTAGGTGAGAGTTTATAGCATCTGTGCTATTCAGTGAGAGTTAATTTAGAGCTGAGCAGGTAATGGCCTTTTTTTTGCAATAAGTGTTTATCATCAGATGAGGTGTTGAAAACCTTTGCTGCTGTCCAGTTAAGGCAGGCTTCAGAGCCAATGAAGATGGCCCTGCCTGTTCTCCTGTCTTCCAGGTTTAATTTTTGTGCAAACTGAATTGGACAGAAAAAAATCTGTTTCAGTTCTTCTTCCTCTTCTTTCAAAATCCAGAGATTGTCTGTAAGGCCACCCTGCATGTGGGTGTTGATCTCTGAGCTTTGTTCTCAGGGGCATGGAAGCAACAAAGAGACAAGTACTTCACAAGTATTTGGCAAGCTGTTATTTACCAAACACTTTTAGTCATTCTGAATGTGTCTGAAAAGAATCTAGCTCACTCTTCTATAGCAAATTTCTGGTTTATTTTTTGTTCATCTGAACTCTCTCCAGGAATGCTTGCTGTTACATCAGTTCAGGGCAAGACTGAACAGAGCACAGTAAGAAGCATCAACATATAGTCTTGCCATCAGCTGCTGTAATGCAGAGCTGTGGTATCTCAGATGCAGAAATACCTCCTACTTCAGGGCTGGTGGAGACCAGGAGTCCACAGTCTCTTGAGAGGCAACGGGAGGCCTCAGTGCAACAGAAAGTCATGAGTCCAGGTGGGACAATTCACCTGATGCTGGTCAGCTCTCTTCTGGTTACCTGGATCCAGCTGAGCCAATTCAGGGACTCACCACCATGTTCCCCAGTGTTGGTTTTATGTGGCAAGATTTTGATAGAGGGTGGGCAAGGGAGAGCTTCAGCAGTGGCTTCTGTGAGAAGACAACAGAAGCTTTCCCCATGTCAGACAGAATCAGTTTCAGCCAGCTGCAAAACAGACCTGCTCTTCCCCAAAGCTGAGCCCATCAGTGATGCTGGTGGTGCCTCTGTGATAATATATTTCAGAAAGAGTAAAAAATGGTGCACAGCATCTGTGAGAGAGAGGAGTGAGAAAAATGTGAGAGAAACATCCCTGCAGACACCAAGGTCAGTGAAGAAGGAGGGGGAGGAGGTGCTCCAGGGACTAGAGCAGAAGTTTCCCTGCAGCCCCTGGAGAAGACCATGGTGAAACAAGTTGCCCCCCACAGCCCGTGGAGGACCACAGTGGAGCAGATATCTACACTGCAGCCCGTGGTGGACCTCACACCACAGCAGGTGGAGATGCCCTGAAGGAAGCTGCAGCTCATGTAGAGCCCACACAGAAGCAGCCTCCTGGCAGCAGCTGTGGCTTACAGGGGACCCACACTGGTCTGTTCCTGAAGGAACCCCCATGGGGTTCCATGTACCCCCATGGAAAGGACCCACGCTGGAGCAGTTCTTGAAGAACCACAGCCGATGGGAGGGACCCCACGCTGGAGCTGGGAAAGAGTGTGAGGAGGAAGGAGCAGCAGAGATAAAGTGTTATGAACTACCCACAACCCCCATTCCCCACCCTCCTGCACCACTTGGGATGGGGAGGTAGAAGAGTCACGAGACTCCCTGCCCTATCTTGACCCATGAGCTTCTTCATCATATTTTCTCCCTCTGTCCTGTTGAGGATAGGAAGTGATAGAGCAGTTTGGTGGGCACCTGGCAGCCAGTCAAGGTTAACCCACCACATTCTCGATATTCTGGGTTCCAAGTGGTGCCTGGACACATTCCAGGCAAGTCAGTTTAGGTGTAACCAAACCAGCACCGAATAAATACGGCCATATTTTATCCATACCCAAAGTGGCATTAGAAGCAGGATTTAGCTATGTTCAGGTGGCACTGGACCCAAGTAAGTCCTACTAGATCTTATGTAACCTGCAGATGCAAGCTTGGCTGTCTTTTAATACCTTGTGCAAATCCTAACTCATTTACCAAAAATGAAGGCATGGCTACACTTTCGAACAGACTTCAGAATTCAGTAATTCATTTAAAAATGCCAGTCATGACTTAAGTACCATGTCACATCGTCTGCTTCATTTTAAAATCTCAATAGGAAAGTTAGCCTGGAGGAATAAAAATACAGGGTAACAATTCACAAACATTATTAGCCCAATCAGTATTTCAGTAGTAACTGACTGCTAAACAATAACTTTTTTAAACTTTTTTGGGGGAGGGGGAAATTGATAATGACACTAAGCAAAAGTGAAGATATAATATTGATGGTAAGTGGGCATGTTACCTGCCTTGGGTTGATTAGGGTTAGAATTTCTAGGACAAAATTTCACTTTTTTGCAGTCTTAAAGAGTTTTTATAATGTGTGCAATATCCCCAGTGGGCATAACTAGGTGCTCCATGTTTGCTCTATAAATATAAAATAGCCTTTCCCTGGGGATTAGGTACCTCAAACCTCACAGCAACTCAAAGTACAAGAGAGATCAAGGAAAGGCAGGGGAAATAGAAGTGCAAAGGACTATAGTCAGACTACATATTTCACAGTACTTCAACCCAAGGAGAGTGCTGAGAGTCCACCTGCTGTTAAGAGCTGCTGGCTCATTATGTAACCATAGAATTGTAGAAAAAATGTCGCTGGAGGTCGTCTGGTCCAGCCTGCTTGAAACAGGGCTAACTTTGAAGTTAGGTCACACTGCTCATGCCCTTTCCAGTCAAATTCCAAATATATCCAAGGGCAGAGACTCTATAGCCTAGACATCTTGGTGGCCCTCTGCCGGTTTATTAATGTATCCCTTGCAACAGGAAGTCCAAAATCAGACACAGTACACCAGAGGCAATCTCACAATTGCTGAATAGAGGTCTATAATAACTTTACTTATCCTGGTAGCTAAACTCCTGGTAATGGAGCTCTGCATGTGGTTAGGAAGAACATAACTGCTGACCCACGTTCAGCTTGCGCACCAAGACATGCAAGGCTCTTCTCTCCAAAGGCACTTTTGCTGGTAAAGAAAACGGCAAAGACATTGAGTATCTCAGCCTTTTCCTTGTCCTTTGGCACTCAGTCCCATACCCAGCATCAGGCTCTTGTTTTCCTTAGCTTTCCCTCTTCTGCCAAAGTTACGACAGAGTAAAATAGAGGGCGTTTGGTACCACATTCACATTGCCTGTTGTAAGGCCTCATTCAGGTGCTACTGGGTGGGTTGTTTCCATTTACCTTACATGCCACAGTGGACAACATGAATGTGGCCTAAAGAAGCATGCTCTATTTCACACAGTAAGCCACTGGTAGAGGATGGAGTAGCACTCTGTCCTCTCCCTTATCCCATTCTTTCTCTTCAGTTTGATATTTTATACAACTTCTTGGTGAAAATGCTGCCTGGATTTGCTAGACTGAAGATGCATTAGCAATGTTCCTGTGTCCAAGGGATACAGAAACCAATGCAACTGGCAGCCTCACCTTCTGCAGAGAGTTCTGGTTTGCACATCCTGCAGGCCCCAGCAGTCATCATGCCATTCCTTACATCAACATGGGCAGCACATCTGTATTCCTACTGGATATGACAATAAGCCACTGAAGAGCTCCAGGAGCCTCATTTGGTGTCTTTCAGCATACATGATAGTTTTTCACTTTTCAGGGCCTGGCTCTATGTCCTTTTTAAGTAAGTAGCAGTTACAGAGACCAGTTTCTCAGATCATGAAAGAAATCCCACTGCATAATATTTTCAGCCTAGAATAATTGTTCCAAATGCTTGAGAAGTGGCACTGCTTTTCACTAAAGTATTGTTTTCTGGAGGAAATCATTTGACCTGAGCACTGATGAGCATACAGGCTGCTCTTGTAAGTAAAGCAGTGTTTTATGTTTTATTCTCTTTCAAATATGATTTTGTCAAGTAGAGGAATAAGAAAGTACTTCAATCCCTGGAAAACACTTTACTGACTTAAAATTTTCTGTTGTCTTTGCTAACATCAACTTGCAGAAACATTATTATTTTTTTTGCCTCAGTAAACAATCCAGTCCTGGACTTAGCAGCTTTGTGTGGGTTGTGGATTTTAATTTCAGGCTAATGGGGATTAGAGACCCATGAAATGCCCAGTAGGATACCTCATAGTAAAGAGTTTCCAGTCTGGTGTGTTAAATAGCTTCGAACAGTTTCTCTATAATATTTAGCACATACTAATATAAAACTTGAGCATGATCTGATTTACAGATAATCCTTTAGAGTAGTATCATAAAAATGTATGAGCATATAAAATGAAAAGGAAAGGGAGAAGAGCATGTGTATCTTAATAGACCAAGTACACGAAATATTGAAGTATATATTCCATTGCTTAAGGCAGAATAATAATAAAAATTGCAATAAAAAAGAAGTAGAATATCTCCAGACTAGAAATGACCTGTCAACCTCAACTGTAAACCAAAAGCAAAGTCAGAAGTATAATTTCTAACACCAGGCATTAGGTACTCCAACCACAAGTATCAGACTTTTTAATAAAAAGCAAATATATTATTTATTAGACTCCCTAAAAGTCTGGCTAAAGATGATTAATACACATGCACTTACACATGCTCAAGTACGCATGCACTGACAGGTAAGCACAGTCAAATAAGGAGAAAAAAGGACAACTGAAGTATTCTGTGCATCTCAGGGAAAAAGACAGGTTTTATTTCCCTGAATATTTACCTATCGAGGACAAACTTTTTGATCTTGACCACTGGAAAAGGAATCTGAGGAACTTCTAAAGAGCACCATCATTGATCTCCAAACATTTTGAACATTGCTTCTGAGAACATAAATGTATGGGCTGAGAGTGACCTCTTCTGCTTTTTAGCTCTCCATATTCAAGCACTTGAGTTTACCTAGGCTTTCAGATGATGACTGGAAAAAAGTTACCCTGAAGTCTTCGGAAATGGCTCAACTATACATTGAGAATTGAGAGCTGTCCAATTCAGATTCCTCAGATAGCTTTACAAAGGGAGGTGAGGTGAGTCCAGGTGAAGGTCTGTACAACCATATATCATGTGTCTCACTGTTCTTACTACAGAAAACAGCATTCCCATTACAAAACAACATTCTCAAAAATCGTATAAGCAACAATATGTACTTTAACTCCTATTCAGGTTTTTCTCCATTCTGGCTTCATCTCCTGTCTCTATAAGCTCTGCTAAGGTTTTTGAAGCATAGGCACTGCCTTCATCTCTGTCTATAAGTACATTAGTACTAATAGTACGTAGAAGTACATAAGTATATTAGCATTGCAACAGTAATAAGTCCTCATCACCAGCAATAGGGAGCTTATTTGCTATCTTATTTGAAAGATTCCAGATGACAGAGGCTGGCTTTCAGACTTAAATTCACTACTCCTTTTTCTGTGGTACTGGCCCATTGATTCCAGTGGGGATTCATTGGTGTAAATGAGGTTAGAATTTAGTCTACAATGTTCATGTAATGCCGTGTCACAGCAAAACTTTTTGTTTCACTACCTTGAAAGTTCTCTTCATTAAAGAGCACTATTACAGGTTCCCTGTCACATTGATTTCAAAACTCTACTTTATAAATGACATATTTTTATATCAGAAGAGAAAGGAGACTGTATCTCCAGAGCTTAAAGAACATTCATTACACAAACTTGTAATTGTTGGTCATTATGGAATTATGTTCCTAGTAAATTTCAACTCAAAAGTCATTTCTTATAGTGCTTACAAACATTTTTTCTTTTGCATTTAAATCCTGAAAACACATGTGCAGACTTTTTTTGAAGAAAACAGGTTATTATTCGTAGTTTTAGCCCTAATCTGCATCCTGCCAATTTGAAAGAGTATTATGGGTCTATTCCTGCTCTTGCTAATTCAATTAAGAAAATCAGACAGTACACATAAGGGCACACATATTGCCTTTATATTGGCTTTGGCTGGGAAAATACCCCTCTATTTCTTCTTAAGCTGCTTTTGTCCTCCTCAAACACTTCAGCATTTTAGCAGGATCTGGAACAGGGTTTTAGGGCAGTCCTCATAGAAGAAGGACAAAAAAGATTGTGTTAGGTTTCCATGACTGCTACCCTGAGACCTTGAGAGACTAGGATACCAAAAACAGCATCCATGACTGTTTAACAGCAGGATTTTTACTCCAACAAAGCAAAATCATTTGTCTGAAAAAGGAAGAGAGAAATATTTTAATGAAGTCTCCACTGCTAAATGTTCTTTTTTTATGGTGCCACTTGGTCTTTGGCAAGAGCTACCCTGTAGGCCTAATGCATTTCTTGCCTAACAGCTCAGCTGAGTAAAAAGGGCTGGATATAATGCAGTACATAACCTGCAATGTAATTATATCTGACATGTCCAAAAGATTTTTGGAAGAACAACAGCATTTATTATACTTGTTGTTTTACGTCACATTCTGATTTATTTTTCAAATAATACGTTATACAGGTTTATAAACTACTTAAGGTGGGTTTTTTTAAGGATTAAGTAAATCTGCTCAATCCCTTATCTACAAGCTAAAATGCATCAATTACTTGGACTGTCAGGAAGTTTTTATTGTCTTTAGTGTTTCTCCAGCACTATTTAGGGCTTAGCCTTTTACTACAGCAAACACTTGTACAAACAGGAATTTGGCACCACTGGTTCATTCCTACACTTTGATGAACTCTGTATTTCAGGAAAACTAACCACATTGACTGTTTTTGTTTGATCGCTCATTTTTAATAGTTGTATAATTATTATGTCAGAAGGACAGAATGGAGGCAGATGAGCTGAGTCACTGTCTTCCAGTCACCACTAACCACACCCTAAAATGTGGTCCATATTGTCCACTAAGGGTCACAGACCACCCTCTCCTCAGAGCAGAAGCAGTGCTCCTCTCCCTGTGGGATACCAGCAGTACCAAGTAGCAAATGCATTGGGGGTACAGCCGTCGGGTTGCATGTCTCTTCTGCCCACCCTCTGAGCTGACGGGATGAAATCCAGTCCTGGTCTGGGGCCTATGCCAGCACAGCACTGAGCTAAAGCTGATAAACCTCTTGAAAAGGTGACGGACACATCCACTTGGTTCCTCCACCTCACAGAACTGAATCACCAAGCGGGAGGACCACACGTGTTGCTGTCCTCATAGAGATTTCTATAATAATTCCTGAGGAACCATGCCCCTGGGCAACTCTTTCTTCCCTTCCCTTATGCCCTTTGTTCTTCACTCTCTTTGTGAGGTTATCCTCACATTATGCATATGGTGACACACAGATTTATATGAAGGCAGGATCCTAAAGCCTGTAGGCCATGATACTACAAAGTGAAATTTGAGGTTGAATGACTGGACAATAGTTCTTATGACTGCGAGGATCAGAGATGACCAGGCAGACGGAACATTTTTAGGCTGGGGAGAGGAGGGGAAAAGCAAAGTGGAGTAATGTAAAATCAGAAGGAAACAATACTGCTCAGCTGTGTTCTGATTATTGGCACAGATGGGAATTGCTCTTTATTCCCTAAGAAGCTTCCATTAATTTGGCCTTTTATTTTCTTTCTTGCGAGAGTTGACCTCCTGTGGATTTTTTTCTCCATTCCTTTCCACTCCTTCTGAAGAGGAACAGGCCAGTGATATACCTGCATGCCTACTTATTAAAGACATAATATTGATAATAGAAAGTAGAGATCTTCAAGCTCCTAAGGCAAATGCATTTAGTGGTTAATACTAATGAGCACATTAAAGAAAGAAAGGTCTGGAGAGAGGCTTGAATTGCTATCTGACATATGAGCTTGTAATAGCAAAAAGACTAAAAAGAAAGGAAAACTCTCCTACTATTTACAACCAAAATTTGCCCTACTTTGAAAGTAATGAAAAATGGTTTAGTGGCTTTTTAGCTGTCTAACATCCAGAACTGATCTATGCTGTCCAGCACAAGTAACTCTGAGACCTCACAGTCTAAGTTTACCAGCAGGGTGAAGGATGATCTAAAATGCACCAGAGGAAAAGCCAGCGAATACGACAGGAATCACGATAATAAGACCACATGATTATTCAGTCTCAGATGCTTGAAATATTTTTATTCTTTCTATGAAAATTATTATTAGTTCAGTTTTTGTAGTGCTAGAAGGAATCCTAAGTATGGATATGAAAAAGAAGATGTGAATGGTGTGGTCCATTGCTGTACATTTTTGCTGTGGCAGTGGTGAGGATCCATGCCCTGTCTACCTTCTCCCCTTCTTCCCAGCTGGCTCTAAGCAAACTCTTCCCATAAGAAGGGCACTGCAACTGCAGCTGTGGGGGAAAGCAGGGTACTGAAAAGAGAGACACAGCAGGAATCCAAGAAGAACCCCTGGTGTGGTACCAGGTAGAGTTAAGCAAGGCGGCAGGGACCAGTACAAAGGTGAGAGCAGAGTGTATTCTAAAAATGGACGGGAGAAAATAGGGAGGTCTCTTGCAGAAGATAAATTAATAGGAATTATGCAAATTACCTCATTAAATAATGTGCCTTATCGTCACAAGAAACAGCATTAATACCAGCATTGATGGTGTCTCCTCTGCAATCAGGTATAGATTGTGAGCCAGATTGCAAACAGATACTTACAGCTGAGAGCAAGTACTCATAAAAGAAGCCCTACTGAAGTAAGTGAAACTGTTGTTGCAAGTGAAGAGGCCAGAATCTGGTCCTCATCAGAAGTTTTACTTCACTTGAAAATATTACTTTTGAAAAAATTACCCTTGAAAAAATTGGATATCTCTGATTTTCAGGATACAATGACCCAGTGCATTAAATCTCTGGACTAAGAGTCAGTTTAAGAGCCTTTGCAATCATGAGACACCAACTCCCATCTCCCACAGTAGAGCAGAAGTCACTTCTGGAGATAAGTGTGTGCAATGTGACACAACATCCATAGCAGTGACATGCAGCCATACCTGTCACTCCTCTGCCTTTTGTACCATGTAAGAGCTCAAGGCCAGCAGGTCATTTCTTCATGCATTCCCTAGACACACAACTTCTGTATAGAGCTGAAAATCAGTGGGGATCCAGGAGGCAATTGTCAGGCAGTCCCAGCCCAGTCCATGGAGAAGCAATGCTCTGAGGTATATAATCTTTTTGCACCAGGACTGCAGCATTGACTCTCTTCTCCTAGGATGTCAGCTTCATCTGCAAAGCTGTGCAGTTATAATGTGGGCACAAACAAGAAAGTACCAATAATAAGAAAGTCAAGGAGAAAAGGAAGAAAATCAGTGTTCAACACACTGAAAACAACAAACCTGACAGCAGAAAAGGACGGAAGACTTGCTATATAAAGGCCTCTAAAAAGAGATTTATACTCAGTGAGAAGCAAAATTAATTGAAAATGCATAAAAAGGAGAGGGTTTGGCAGTCCTCATTAAATTGTGCCTGTTGTTGTAGAGATAAAAGAAACTCAGTTTGAACCAAAAGGTTGAGTAGAAATTTAAAATCCAAGGACAAAATTTTCAGTGAATGGCAGAGGCAAAATTAAGCATGAGAGTTGTCAGATATTGGTGAGAGTTCCCGATTGATTTTGACAAACAGAAAGATGAATACATCAAATATAGTAATACTTGAAGTGGAGACAGGTAGAGACTGTTAGATTATTCTTTGATGTTGTTGTGGACCTTGAGGTCAAGCTGGAGAGAGTGGCTCATGAAATAATCTTTCACTTATGGTCAGAGTGCTGGTCAGGAGGAGCTTTACTTGCTTAGTTATTGTTTACATTAAGGGGTCCAAAAATACAGCCTGCAAGGCCGAGATAAATGATCTGCAGTATATTGCTTTTATAGTGTTTTCAGTTAACAATGTGATTCTAAAGGTTCACAGTAGGTCAAAGAAAGCTGGTGTGTGTTTCAAAATGTTCGGGAATCACTGGTTTGGGGAATTCACTGCTTGGTGGACAAGCAGAAGGAGCCCTTATTTACAGCACAGAAATCATTACTGAAAAGGCAGCTTTTACAGTGCTTCCATGCTGATGTCTGACATAGCCCAGCATTTCTCTGACCATGATGCACAACTTTTGGAAGGGGAAAGAATTACAGCGGCGACAAAATATTAATGAATCAGAAAGTCTCGTGTCACAACCCTGAGCACTGCAGTATCTAATTATTAGGCATAACGATTTGCACGCAGACTGTGCCAAATAATGATGGGAGAATTAGACACCTAAAAATGGAGTCTGCCCTCTGGGGAAGGTCAGTGTAAGCCAATTGGTGAAAAAAAACCTGAAGTAGTGCTGTAGGACTGAACTCCTATTCCCTCACAAAATCCAAATCCATGCTGCAAGGAGGGCTACATCCTCCGGGAATACATACTGCACCATCATCTTAAGTGAAGCATGTTTGTCTTTCAAAACCTGAAGAAGGAAGAGGATAGAATAAAACTTTTCTTCCAAAGGGCAGTGAAGGAAGCACAGGTGCTGTCTCTGAATTCCAGCCTTGAGGTTTAGTGCAGTCAGACCAATTGTTGGAGAGCTGGGATTAAACAGATTTTCTGCATGAGGGATTTGACCCTCCATGAAAGCTCCAGTCTCCAAAACCTTTACTCACTGTTGGCAGGTAAAGTATTTCGTCTATGTCATAATTTGAAAATGAAAATTAATTAGTTAAAAAAAATTACAAGATTTCTTGTAGCTGTGGTTTGATTGTTCACTTAAAACAGTACCAAATTTCAGGCTTGGCTTGCTGAATATTTAAGTGTTTTATGAAACACAGACTGCACAGCAAGAGATTGAGAAAATCCCTTTCTATCATTCCTTATAGCATGATTTCTTGAGTACGTGTGTGGAGTGTATACTCATATCTCCCTGGGCGGAGAAGTCTCACACGATCTTCCAAAATCCTTGCTTTTACCATTGGGCATCTGGCAAATTTTCCACAAAGCTCCAGACTTTTTAATGAACACTGAAACTTTACAGAGTTTTCATTTAAAAATGTGACAGAAATGATGTTTAGTGGCCCAGAAGCTCCATTTCTGAGGCATCCATGAGAAAATTCAAGCATTAAGTGTGGTCTCTAAAAAGTTAGATTTTCAAAGGACTTTGGCACAAAAATTTTTAAATGTATGCAACAGAGAGAGAGACATTTTTTAACAATTAAGAAAACACATGGAAAATTTATTTCTTTACTACCTGTGAAAGGAATGGTAGTTGTCAGCATTATGAAGCATTACACCTGAATGACTGAAAGGATTGGTGCTGAGATACAGAACCTTTCAGTTATGGGACATGAATTCAAATAGGAATGGGGTAGTAGTGACGGAAAGTCATTACCATGTCATTGCAGTTTGCTAATGTTTAGAGATTCATTGGTGGCTTGAGTCCAATTACTAGCACACAAGAGGTCACATTACAAAAAGCACCATCAAAAGTGGCAGAGGTAGGCAAACCCATTTCTACTCTTTGTAACATGCTACCTTTCTATATCCAAAGTTATCCTTTCAAAGTCATGTCAAGACTCAAAGCTGGTGTGGTGAAGCATTCAAAGTCCACACTGCATAATCTGATGGAGAGGACTTTAGTCTCCTGACCATTGATCCAATACTTCTCATGTAATGATTGCAAATTTCCCTATTTAAGGTGTATAAACTATGTAATGCCAAGATTTTACAGCCTGCAGAGGCAGCGTCTGGCAGCTGGGAGGGTGAGGGTTAAGCTGCCCCTGGGCAGAGCAGCTCACACAGGCTTTTGGTTTCTTTGCAAGAAAGGGGTTATAACTATGCTCAGCCAAAACGAATTACTCTGCCAGGAAACTTTAAGAGGATTGAATGCTATAGCATCCTCTCCTTCTTTCAAGGTTTGGGGTGATTTAGCACTGATGGAAAGCTGAGTTGTGAGGAGACTTGAGTAAACTCAGGAAAGGCTTTTGTTTTGCTAGACTTGAAGTACGTGAATTGTTTCATTTCTCCTGGACATATCTGAGCAAGCTCAGAACTCCCTGAAAACTGGAAAAAAGCAAAAAAGACAATTAGACCAAGGGAAAAAAACAGCAAATAATCCATTGCTGCTAGTAACTTCCACTGATGTTGTTTTCTCAAATATATTCTAAATAGAAAGACATGAAAAATATCATGAAAGAGGAAAGAGCTGAATTTCGGAGACAAAATAACAGTAGATGTTCCCAAAAAAATTACTCTCCGGACTACTAGCTAGAAAGAGACACTAAGATCCTGGACTGTGATAACTCTTCTAGTGAACAAAAGTTGTACAAAGGAATTATTATTACCTTAGAGGGAAAGTTCTTAGTCTTATCTAAGTGTACATATATATATATTTATATATTAAAAATGTGTGTGTGTGTATGCACGCATATAAAAATATACTAGAGTAGTTTTTACACTTGGTTTAACAGATTTAGAGTTAGCATTAGAGAAAAATTAACTGAAGTATTCAATATTTGGCAGAGATCCCTAGAGAGTTAGGCCACTAGCAGTGACACAAACTATTTTGTGTTTTTCAGCTTTGCCTGAAGGAATGTAAAAATAATGCTGGTCCATCGGTGGTTGTGTTGGCAAGCAGAAAATTAGCTTGGCCTAATTGGCCAGTGCTGAACATGACACAATAACCTATTTTCAAATGAGGTGAAAATATTTGAAGCAAAACAAGTAATAATGAGAAAACTAGGAGGATGAGGAGTACTGATAATTTTTAAAGAGAAGGAAATAATTCTGTTTATTGTTTCAAGAACATTTTTGGAATATTTTTACTGTCAGTATTTTAACACATTAAACTCCAGTGTTATCTAATGGGACTAAATATGTGGAAGAAAAACCAGAATGTTTTTAAGTTGGAATGTGTGCCAAAGGGTGAAGATAAATCTCTACTGCAGATTGGGTACTTTGCTTAGTACTTTGCTGACAAAAAGCAGAACGAGGACCTCTGAATTTGCTGAGAATCATCCTTAGATCTTGATCTGCCCATTAGAGTGCTGAACAGCACTAAAGCCAGCAGTGGCTAAAACCTCTGTCAGTCGGAGTTTTACTTGAACATGGGAGCAGCTGGATTTGATTCCCAAGTGAAATCAGCTCACTGATCTCAGTGCTGTGCCCAGTAGCTGTCACAAAAAAGGCACGGCTGTCCTTGCAAACTTCCACAGTGCTTTTCTAGCGTTAATGTGATTTATACTTGGAGCAGTTTGACCTGATGGCTAATATATACTCAAGAGAAATTTCGGAATGGATTGCCAGATCAATGCTTTGTTTTGACTTTGCTGCTATTTAGCACAAGTATTTCAACTAAAAGAAAATCTGTAGGAGCAATTAATTACAATAAATTTTCAGCAATATTTCTGGGATGAACACTGGACCCAGAATGTACCTAATCACACTGCTAATAGGAAAATTGTCCCCTCCCCTCCACTGAAGCAAGGTGGCACATCAAAACAAACCCCTGCGCTTCAGAAAGATGCATTTGAATCTGCACTGAAATCTCTGCTTCACAGCTCAATCCTAATTTTAGTCACAATGCTGAAAAGTTTTACTAAACAGTGTGTTTCTAGAAGAATGCAGAAATGTGTGGTTTTGTCACCTTCCACATGCTCCTGAGGTGTCTGAGGGAACAGAGAGCAGCTGCCTTTGGGATCGTTTCCCAGGAAGGATGTGTCAAACCCTAGTAAATCCTGCTGGGAATCAATGGAGCCTACAGCTGGACTGTCTTTTCAGCCAACCTTGGCATGGTCAATAAATCTCACATTGCTCTCGTTTACCTGGACTATGGGTTCTTTATTTGGTCTTAACTAGGCACTATGGCCAGACCCTCACTTGAAGGCGTTGCCCATCTTTCACCCCTAACCTTTAATGTGAAGAGTGGCTAGAGATGGAGGTACTTTTGAAGGTGGGGCTTTTTATATCCTGATGTTCATGTTTCTTCTAGATAATGTCTCAGGTAGGAACTGCTGGAAACTCTTTATTGTATTTGTATCAATTTATTTAAAATGCTGAGTGTTTGGGATTGGTGTGCATTTATCCTTGTTCCTATTTCTCCATTTCTCTATGATATATAAAACACTGTCTCTTAACTTTGTATTGCTTTTTAGTCCAGTTCTCCCAAGAAAGGATTTTCTGAAAGAACAAAGGAAAAAAAAAAACAAAACCCTAAAAATTCCTATTCACAGGACAAACAAAGATACATTTCTTTTAGCATAAATGTTGGTACAAATCTAGGAGTGCATTTTCTTTCTCTGATTAGCACAGGTGCTGGGTGAGCTATGATATTTCCATGATTATTTTGCAAGGATTATGTCATGACAGTCATCAAAACCCCCATGCTGTGCTGAAGCCTAACAGCTCCTTTTCCTCTGTCAGTGATAGAGATCTGGGAAGTAAGGCAAATTTTACCAGCCCCCACAAATAAAGATTTGGACAGAGTAATAACAAGGGTAAGAAATCATGTCATAACATTGGGAATAATAATGGCTCGCTGTCCCAGTTGGCACCAGAAAAATAAGCTATTCTGAACTCGTCCATACCTTTTCTTTGAAAACTCTGTGCAGTTCTGGTCTTGTTTTCTTGTAAATAGTATAAAAGGATTGGAGAAGATTCAGAAAAGGGCAAAAATATTATCAAATTTAGAGAGTAGGTTCTGTATGAGATGAGTAGAAGTTGTCAGGCTAGAAAAGATATAAGGTAAATAGGTATAAAAAGACAAGTAGCAGGAGGAGGGTGGTTAGAAATCATGCACCAGCTGCTTTTGTGAATACAAGGACCTGGCTGGGGGCATAATACAAAGCAAGGAACTGCAGCCAGAACAGTCAGAAGGACACTGCCCGAGGAACTGCCAAACAGTGTTGTGAATGCCAAAAATGTGCATGGATTTAAGGGACAAAATAAAGCCCATGGAAGTGCAATCCACTGAGGATCACTAACTACAAAGAAATTACAGTTCCGGTACTTCTCAAGTTATTTGTAAGTGGTTGGAGGATGGAAGAGCATTCAAGGATATTATAATGTGTATTTAGCCTACTCTTTTTCCCTATATGTTTGTTTGATTCAGGTTAAATTTTGGAGACTGAATACTAGGCTAGGTGAAGCTTTGGTCTGACCTATTACTGATATTCTTTTGTTCATTTCTAAGCCTTGAAAGAGCTGGTCAGTTCATTCTATATATGTGCTTGTGTGTAGGCACATGCACTGACAAAAGAACTGTTGAAAAATTAGGTCCTGACTAAATAAGTAATACAAGTCATTGATTTTTAGTAGCAAAGATCTTGGAACACTTTCTCTTAGGGAAGTAAGTCAGAATTGCAGGAATAAAGATCAAATTGTCTTTTTTTTTTTTCTTTGAGTCACTGTTGGCTTCACAAAATAGAATGAAAAAAAGGGAATGTCTACATCAGGCCCCAGAAAATGCAAAGTATCGGAGTGACAGAGGAAAAGTATATTCTTCCCATAATCATTTGTACCATCTTATAAGTAATTATCCAGCCAAGCATTTATTCTCTGCTTATCACCATGGTATCTTAAAGACTTGAAATTCTGAAGTAATACAACAAAGTAATAAATGAATTCTATTTTAATTAGATATAGTATTCTCAGGACTAAAGATGATTTTAGGAAATGAAGACATTTTTACTTATCTCTGTCTCATTTTTCCAAATCTAGCCCTGGATCATTTCAAATTCACATACAGAGGTGTTTTAAAAATAGAATTAGTTCCTAAACAGCAACTTAGATACTTTTCAAATTGTAAATGTACAGGTTGAATCCTTAAGGCAACACAGTTGAAATGCTTATTTTGAAATTCCACTCAAACTTATTACCAGTAGCAATTTAAATTTTCTGTTGTTGGATGTAATGCTGAAATAAATGACTAATTAGTGTCACTTGCCAGCACTTAGCCACCAAGCAGCTTGGAAGCTCCAGGGAACAGCTTTATAACAATTTACAGCACCTCCCTTAGACAAGGACACCATTTTGCAATTGTCAGATATAATTTGACATCTCTATAATATTACTTTATGAGTAGCACTTCTTTTTCTACCTTCAAAATGGATAGTTTCTATTCTTCACTGATGGTCTTTTTTTAGCTGATCTTGAAGTTAAAGTGGTTAACTGATATTTGCTCCCTTGCAGCATATCTGCTTAGCCTAAGGGCTAGCCTTATTCGAAGGAAATTGAGATCAGGTAATTCACACATCTGTGATACCACAAAGGCAGGGCTCAACCAGTCACTCCTCCTTTCTGGAGCATGTGGCAGTCCAGCTGATGAATTTTATTGCTGACTTACAGTCCTCCATCCACTGTACTAAGCATAAAACCCCACCAAATACATGGTAGATCTCTCCAGGTAAGCATCTCTGTCACAGAAGCTGGTGCTGGAAGCCTCAGTTCTGAGGTACTCCATAATGGGCCATGATGTTACATGGTTAAAAACAAAAGCCAAAAAGGGGATTGGGAGTGCAAGCCAATGCATGCCTTGGTATGCAGAGATCCTTTCACAGCAATTGTCACAATTGTCACGGTCTCAGTGTCACCTTTCAGCAGGAGAGGGCTCAGGTGCCAGCAGGAGCCACGCAGTGTGAGGGCATGTGCACTTGCTGCAAAAGCCTGCTACCATGTGAAAGGTTGTGTGAAGGTCCTTTTGCCTGCAAAATCTAAAAAAAATTCCCATTTTCACCTATGACTGTGGATGATGGCCAGTGCATTGTGAGAACCACTGTGATTTAGGTAACACTAGGAAAGGCAGCTTGCAAATTTTGCATCAGGAATAGTTTTTCTGCTATGTTTCTTTGCTTAGTCATCAAAAGTGTCTGATCCATTCAAAAATATTCTCTTTTTTCCTAAAAACAAACATGCCTATTTTTGCCCCTGAAATCTGGGAAAAAAACAAAACAAAACGCCACCTCAGTAGTATGTCTTTGTAAGTGTACTGCAACTGTTAAGAGTCAGCTAAGCTGTAGCTCTGGTAGTTTAAATAGCCCCCATACAACATGAACCAGACATTATACTTCTGTGATGCTTTACAGCAGCTCAGGAACAGTCAGGATATTAGCTTTTCCTGTGGATTGAGGGAGAGATGACAAAAAAAGGGTGTTTTTTCCTACCTTTTTGGATTTAATATTTTATGGTAAATGAAAGCAGAAGGAATTTGGTTATCTGGATCTCTGTTTTGACTGCAAGAAGCAGGGAGTGTTTCCTTGGGCAAGTCTTTTAACTTTTCCATGCAAAAGTTCATTTTTTTGACCTCTAAGTACCAAAGCCCACCTTTACAAATCTGTTTAAGCGTCTTGGATAAAAGCCCTGGTGCACATGCAATAAAAAGAATCCCTGAATTTTATTAGAAATTTTGTATTTCAGAAACTGCAAACTCAGCCAGGTGCAGGGACAATAGTTTGACTGTCTCACACTGCAGGCTGGAAAGCCCAGGGAGCACTGCCACTCTAGAGAAGCAGATGTGGTTTTCATCATTCATGAGCAATCATTCTGGCCAGCTCTTGGAGGAACATTTGTGGACCCCAGAGGGGATCACGTCCATCACTACTGAGCAGAAGAGAGGGCTATTGCAACAGAGGGCCCTTCGCAGCAGTAAAAGCGGCCAGGAAGATTATTTGCAATTCCGTGCAGAATCTCCCTAGGCTGGAATAAAATTTTGAATAATCTATGGAATGTTCAGCAATCTTTTTTATTATTAGAAATTACTTTTCCAAAATCATTAGCCTATTTTAAGACCTAGGCAAGGCTGCAGATTCATCATGATTACTGTTAGTGTCAGAGAGGCTAGGAATTGCTTTTCTTGCCTTCTCCCCTCTGCCGGTGCATAAGTGTATACCTGATTGGGTGGCTGGCTGCCTATACGCATGGGCCAATGAGCAGCTGTATAATCTTCGCTGAGACTCTCACCAGAGCATTCTCCGGGGCTCTGCCTGTGGCTCCTGGAGAACAGGAAACGGCCATTAGGCGAGACGGGAAGCAAGAGGGCAGATGCATCACCCACCCAGGTGGGTAAGCCACCAACCCTGCCCAGAGCAAGCAAGCAGCTGGAGGATGGGAGGATAGACCTTGTCCTAGAGCAGTAGGGCACCATTCTGTTAATCACCTCCAGAGCAAAAAGCTTGAACTCCACCTGCATGACATGCTAAATCCACTGGGAAGTGTGATTTGTCTCCCACACATGAAAAAAATGTGCCGTGCTGGCTTCTACAAAGATTGTTTAGCTTCCATGGATTTCATACTATTTTCATTGTTCCTTGCTTTTAAAATAAATATTACCAGGTTAATTTTAATGACTTTTCACTTATTTTACAACTCCATTATTTTCTGACGTTTTTTACATATTTGAAAACCAAAATGTTACTAACTTCCCTTTTCAGCAAATAAGATGGGAGCAGACAAGACCTCAACCAATGTAATATTTTTAAAGAATGTAAATGAATTCGAAGGAGGTGGGAGAGGGCACATGTATTTGTAAGACGCATTTAAAAACGTTTTTTCATTTGCATTTATTTTTAATGGCGTTTATGCCCTCTAGTGTCAGTAAAAGCTATTGCAGCTAGGTTTTTCGAATCTTGACTGTTTTTTTCCTTAACTGTTTCTGTCAGTATCAGCCTAAACTATTTGAACTTTGTAAAAATGCACATCCTGGATTTATCCCTATTATAGAGGTCCTCTAGTTTCCGAGTTTTGTTATAGAGGTCATCTAGAGGGGATGGTGTTTCTCTCCTAAGTAAGCTATTCCAAATATGAATTTCTGATCTGTCAAACACACACAAAAATATTGCTAAATTACAATTTCTGTGATATCTTATTTTATCCTCAAAAAAACACTGATTTTTGCCTTGAAAAAATTACTCCTGTATTCAAACAAACAAACAGAAGTTAAATAAGCAGCATTGTCCCTTTCATTTGTTAAGATTATTAAAGAAAAACCTTCTCTACTCACAGAGAATGGCCAAAAAGTATGACTCATTTCAATTATAATTCAGACCTTTGACATATGACATAGTCCATCTTAGAGCCATCAAAAAAGAGTCTTCATTAGATTCAGGGATAAGATAAATAGCCGATGATGCCACAAATACAGCCTCTGTTGTCTGAGATTTCTTGAATTATGGGTATGCGACATCAGATGTATTTCACTCATCAGTTAGAAAAGCAGTATTGCTTTGGCAGGTGGAAGTCCATGGGTAAGCTCTGACATGGCAATGCTTAGGTTACAAAATGTACATTTGTAAACCCAAATACATTAACGTTCCAAGTTCCTACAGCAACTCAGCCTTTTGTGTGTGATTCAAGCTGCATTTCATGCCCCCAAATCTGTCATGCAAAGCACTAAGAAATCATGCCCATGCTACTCAGATCAGTACTCTGAAAGATAGAGTTTTTGCAAAATAAAGGAATCCACTGGCTTGCTGTCTTCCTGTCCAGTAAGGAGTCAAATATGTAAAAGTGGTCTGTCACCTGTTGAATACAAACAACTGAGAGACACACACATGCCTTTAAAACCATCCATCCCTGTTCGACATCACTTAGTGAACAGATATCCACAGCCTGCAAGCAGTAGCACAGCTGACCTGTCTTGACTCTGTCTGTTGAAACCTAGGCATTAGTTTGATCATGTAGTTTCTGACTTGTAATTTGATAAAACTTGATTGACACATCTAGTTTGTCATAGCCTGTTCCCTTCCCTTTTTGGCTAATGAAGTAGAATGCACCTGACTGATAACAGGGATCAGTACGACATCTCTTTTTCTTCACTCATCCAGAGCATACAATATTGGGATGGCGCTTTTGACTTAACAGAATTAGATTGTCAGTACAAATCATAAATGCCCAAAGACTGGCTTGAGCTTTGGCCACAATGATAGACATATATGGAACAGACTATATACAAAGTTATGAAAAGACTGCAACTAGGAAAAAAAGCATGAAAAGGAGAACATGTTTGCAGCTACAGTCTAAGGAGCAGTGAGACAAGCAGGATAGCACTAGATAAAACCTTGAAATAGTTCCCTTTTGAAAAGTGGCTCTGTGAAAATTGCTTAATAAGATTCCATATTTGTTGTGTCTCCATGACTGAAGAAATCAGATTTTCTGCAGAATTTAGAATTTGTTTTAGAGATCAAGTATTATTTTTCCACTTTGAAATACAAGCACCACAAAGCTACCCTTCCGTCTGAAAATGGTGTTGTGTTCTTTTTTAGTTTAGACTTTCCAAGGAATAAAGCAAGTGCATGTGGGGTAAAAGAAGAAATTTTCCCTTAATTTTATGTCATCCACTTCCACCACCTCAGTGATATATGAGGTATAACTAAAGGTAATGTTTAATCCAGCAGGAAGAACTTCATTAAAAATTCTGGTCATGCCTACAGTAGACTAAAATCTGTGTCACTGTCCCGAAGGAGAGGAAGGCTAACCACTGTAAATGTACTAAAAGCTCCGCTTTGTGACAAAAGTGAGAGAATATGTTTCTCACCCTGTGCAGGAAGGCTAATTTCTTGGAAGTCATTTTTTCTGACCATAATTTTATTTAAACATCTCCAACACAGTGTTTATCAACAGGAGAAAAACTAATTATGTAAGAGTTATTAATGATGTGAAAGATATTATTAGCACTAAACAATGGACAAATATTACATTTGGAAAATGTCACTGTACTACAACTTATTCAAGCTGAAATAGAAAAACAATGAGAAGCAACCTATTTTAAAATAAGCAGTATATCCATCTACATCTCATTTTGCCCAGAAGGTAAGAAAAACATTGCAAAATACCTTCAACTATCAAACAATCCTAATTTTTTTTATTTCATTCTGTAACACTGAAACACTGTGAAAAGGCACCTCTTTATGTCAGTAGGTAGGTCCACACATAAATACTGAAATGTTAGGGACAGATCAGCTAATAGCTCCTGTCACCACTCCTAAAGCATCAGTCTGCGTTTCAGTCACGTAATTACAGTGTCACATTATCAACAGGATGAACTATATCCCTGAGCAACTTCAAACCAAATTAATTACAGCCAGAAATGCCTTCTGTCCACAGCAGCCATCGGTGACAATGTGAGCTTATGAAGGTTCAGCGTTTGACATTTCAAGTGACAGGCATCTAAATATAGGTTTAGGAATCTAATTTAAGAGATCTGTCCCTGCAGTACTGGGCGTGTGTAAATTTTGCATTTCAAGATCTGGTTGTGTCAGGTGTGTGTAAATATATATTGCCTTTTAAATAGCTTTCTGTTGATACACTTTGATTCAATTTAAGAAAATAATTGGATTGTATCTAAAAGGATGAAATAAAACAGAAACAAATACTGTAAACTAGCAACGATTATCAGTGATTTGATCCTAAGACTTCTCCCCTAAGCTGGCCACCCTGGCCCCATGCCCACCGCTCACCTCACCACTCCACCTGAAAAAAACCTAGGGTTACATAGTTTTTGGGGATCCTATTTGTCACAGGGACCTTGAAAAGTTGTTTATCCACTTCCCTGTCCAAAGAAAGGAACAGCTGGGCATGCATCAATCCTGACAGTTGATAGTCAGCTCTGGCTTTAGGAAGATAAGCACCAAAAATGCCTATGTTGTGAGGTGAAAATGTTGAAGTTAAGGAAAGCATGACTCTCTAGTATTTTTCCAGTTTTATACATCTTGTAAGTAAGAACAGATATATTAATAATTTAGAAGATGGATTCTATTACATTATGTCTTTTTATCCAATCCTGCATGTCACAAAATTAGAAACAAATAGCATTCAAGTTCTGAGCAGGTGTGTGTGGGGGGTTATTTGTAGAAATATTAATGTATTTTTTTCCTGTGAATATTTTACACTTGGGCAAGCTTGGTAAAGCAACTAAACGATTATTTTACACAACATAATCTTTGTCAATAGTCTAAGACTTGGTCTTAGATATTATATCTGCCTGGATGACAATTTATTTGAATATTTACATTTAAAACCTTCCTCTTATCTTAGAAAATGCAAACCATTCATCTTCACCTACAAGGTGATACATAACCTCTTTTTGATATATGCTGAACTCTCATTGCTAGAAGGTGTTCTCTAACCTCACATAGATTCTCCATCATCTGATACCCTCATCCCTTTATCTCCTCCTCCTCATGATTAGGTGCACAATTTAGACCATGTGGCTTGAAGACTCGTCCCCATCTTCTCTGTTTTTTTTCCAATTCCTGCTGAACAGACAAGTTTTTGTTTCCCAGATAGCATTTTCCAAACACTGCCCCTCCTGCAGTTTTATTTCTTATGTTTTCTTGTATTAACAATTTTTAAATCCTTTGCAATAGTAAATGTGCTATCTGCTCACAAGCATACGAAACTCACATGCTACAATCAATGTTTAATAATAACTTAAAACAGAATGGTACTAGAAGGTAATTTATCTCTTTATAAAACTCTGTAGTATCTAATTACATACTTGTCTATAGAATATGGCAATCTACTGAGTGCAAAATGCTGTTATCTCTTAATAACCTGTCACTGGAATACCTCTACATACTTCAGCAACACTGTGTTCTTACTTGCTGGACAAAACAATATCCAGCATCATAAAGAAAAGTGGTAGCCCCATTCTGAGCACTGTCAGGATTTGCAGTTAGAATTTGTTTGGTTGCTTGCTTGTGGCTTGAGTGTTTTGTGTTTGCTTTTGGCTAGACCATAGAAGGGACCTCTGGAGGTGAGCTAGTCCAGCCTCCCACTCAAAGGCGGCCTATCAACAACTAACAATAGGTTAGGTCAGCCATGTTTTTGTCTAGCCAAGTGTTGAAAATCTCCAATGACAGAAAGTCCATGATCTCCTGGGCAACCTGTTCCAAAAATGCACTACCCCACTAAATGAAAGTACTATATCAACTTAGTGAGACAACAGATTATTCAGCTTGGCATCTAACTTACCAAGTGGTCTTCCTAGGATCTTGTCAATGGAAAGTGATGAGTTCTTCCAACAGGCAAACAGGGTAAGGACTTAATTTCAACACTGATTTTTTTTTCCTTTGCAAGGTCACTCTCTCTCCATTGCAATAGAGGCAGCCTGGGAAGACTAGAGCAGGTAAAACATAGATGCCCACAGTTTGATACAGAGGATACCCTACATCAGCTTGAAATTAAAATTACGCATGTACAACACTGAGCAAACTGTATATGTATGCATATGTGTATAGAGTATTATTTATATGCAGTGATTATTATTTGCAAGAGAAGTAAAATCTATTGTGCAATTAATTCATTTTGAAATTCAATACTTAGAAGAGATTTTGCCATTACTAAATGCTTTGTTTTCTTTAACCCAGGTATGGTGACATGGTGCCGAAGACAATAGCTGGCAAGATTTTTGGTTCAATATGCTCCCTAAGTGGGGTCTTAGTTATTGCTCTGCCAGTTCCTGTAATTGTCTCCAACTTCAGCCGTATCTACCATCAGAATCAAAGAGCAGACAAGCGCAGGGCACAAAAGGTGGGTTTGTAATTTTTGCCCCTTTTGTTGTTGAGCAACAGATAAAATGACTTTTTAGATGCTGCGCAACCTCAAAGTGAATTTGATTTCCTAGCAAGAGAACTACTATATGCATGTGCTATATGCCTAGCCTGTGTCCCTGATGCAAATGCTGTGTTATCTTTAGTGAAAAAAAAAAAAAAAAGATTCATTTATCTTTTCTGTCAAAACTTACAGATCTATTATTTTGGTAATTCATGCCACTTGTTAGACTAGATCTAGTATTTTCAGGAAATAGCTGCAGTCCCACCCACTGAATATTTTTCTGTGTTTTTCAGGCAGACTTTCTCTCCATCGGTCTTCTGAGGAAAAAAACAACCAAGCAAAAAAACCCTAATAATTATTTGTAATGTCTATCCTAACAGCCTGCTTCACTAATCCATGTGTTTAATTCTCAGGTTCAGTCTCTGGGGACTCTGATTATTGGGGAACTTGTCTCCTCAGCTCTAGTTTGTTTAAAAAGCTTCAGAAAAAGAGCTTAATCAGGAAAAGCTGAAAGCAAAAGTCTGTTTTCCCAGCTTCCTTGATTTGTTGAGTCTCTCACTAAAATATCAACCAGCTCTACAACAAGACAGTTGCCATAGGAGCCTGCAAGGTCAGGAGCCAGGAAGAACTATTTACCAGGAGAGATGCAGCTAAGCCTGGGCAGTCACCTTCATTTCCACATCACTGTCAAACTACTAGTCCAAATCCACTTTGCCCAAACCTATAATGCTAAGCAGTTTGGATAGCCTCCATTGGCACCTGAAGCCCTGATAAGGGAACTGAGATGCATTACCTTCTGCTCCTCTGCTGGTGGCAGTCAAAAGGCTCTGGATGCAACACCAACCTTGCCAAGGCTGAGGTGTCACCACTTGGGCTTTTTGTGGTCCCATGGCCTCTCTTCAGAAGTTCTGCATCTCCAGTGGTCCAGAGAGAACAGGATTGTTGCCCGCAGAGAGACGCAGGCAGGCTGTGGATGGGGATTACGTACATAAACCAAGGAACACAGGCTGCCACGGGCTGCATCTGCTTCATATAGACAACAGCACCAGATTTAGAGATATAAAATATTTGTGTATTTCTTTCTGGCCTATGAACAAAAAGGTTACCATTTTCACTGATCTTTTAATGGAAATGAAGTAAATGTACACAGTGATACCACTCCCAGAATATCTTAAAATCAGGATAAACAGAGATACATGGCCAAGAAAGTCAGTCATAGGCCCAGGCTATGATATTGTACCATTTAATGGGACATCTTGGAAGAACACTGTCAGATGAGGAAAAAGTCCGTAAAAGAAACCAGGTATATCACAGAAATGTCACACCTTTCTAGAAACCTGATTTCAAATATGTACTGCTCCAGTGATCCAAATATCATACCTTACCTATCTACTAATTGCACCCACCCTTTTGCCATTTTGTCCCATATGCTAATTCCAGCTGTGCGTTCTCCACTCCCACAGCTAGAACACGCAGAGAACATGTCGCTTCTACACTACGTTTTTTTTTGTTGAGGATTTTTCCACTTCTGTTTGTGTAATGGCAGCAGGCAGAGAAAGAACAGTATGTATCAGCCAGAACACAGTGCTTCATTACTGTGCCTCAAAGCATTGCACTAGTCATGGATAACAGATCTGCTTGATACCAGCAATCAATGTGCCTGTTCTGAGTTTTCATAAAAACTGCAGACAGAACCAGCCTTACTTCAGATAGAAACTGTCTCCTACTGCATGTCATGGAACAGAATTTTCTATGCCTGCTTTACACTTGCCAGTGAAAAAGAGCTGGACACTAGAAAATACATTGCAAAAATTAGATTGGCAGACTGGCTGATATTCCCCATAATCACTTACTGAATAGAAATCACTTGAGTTAATACCTGACTTTTTCTCCTTGCAAAACAGAGAGCTTATTGTATGTTTCAAACAGGAATATGAAGTGATGAATGGCAATCTTGCCAAGTGCCTTCCTCTGCTCCCCAGAATAACTCCAAGAGTAAGGATGAGAGAATTCCTCTGATCATGTTTTTGCCCTTCTTGTGTTGGAGAAAATGGCATTGAGGTCTGATTAACTTAGCACTGGATGAGTGTTTCTTTGATATCTCCTACTGTAAAGCTAATCTCTGCCAATCTAAAATGACTGAATAGTGTTCTGACAGACTGAAAAAAATCAACAAAAAGCAGTTCTTGGGTACTGTAGAGTCCATATTTAGCAATATTTAGCTATAGAGTATAGCCTCGCATTTCACAGGAGAATTCTACTGCATTGTGTAAGAATATTTAAGCAAAAACTTCACATTACTGAAGTTTGAAATTCCTTCTTCATTCAATACAATAGAAGCTTTACACAGATTTCTAAAATAAATGTTTCCCTAGGCACCAACTTTATTTCTATTCTGTAAGGCTGAAGAACATAAGCTTGAAAGAAGGTGCTGTTTCTTGGAGCACAGCATGAACCCCTGCAGGTGATGATACCTCCTGCTGGCTACAACAGCTTCCATCTGATGGAGAGAGTTGGATATCTGAATTGTGCAACTTCCTTTATCAATATCTCATACAGAATTTTAATCAAGGTAGTCTTCAGAAATGGCAAAACATTTGGGCTGTAAAGAAACTCAAGAGAAAGTTCTCCGTTGAAGAGTTGAAATCTGGTCCCAGGAGCACTGGCAATTTCCAGCAGAAAAAATTTGTCACTTATATTAGGTTTGTTCAAGAGCCATGTGACAATCTGTATATGCATTTATTGAGTTCTGCTCAGTCATTCAGGATTAGAAAATTCCATTTCTTTCTTTTTGGCAAAAAGATGCTGCACATTAATCCTCAGGGAAGATGGAAGAGAGAAATTTATTTATATACCATCTCATTTTGAATGCATTTTAAAGGAAGCTCCTGCCTCCAACCATGGAAATACACTGTTGTAAAAGAGACCTCAAAGTAAACAAAGAAAAGAGATGAAAATATAATATAAAGAAAAATAATCTGTGCTTATCAGAACATTCTCGTCTATGACATAATAAGGGCTAAAGATCTGACATATCCTGAAAATAAATAAATAAAAAATCCGAAATGTATATTGGCAGAACTACTTATGCCCTGTAGTCCTACTATGCCTTTTCCTCGAGCAGATTTACCACAACTGAGACAGTTTTGAAGAATCCTATTTGTGGACCTTTTCTCAGCTAGAGACAACTTCAAGAGGCCAAGTTATTTTGGTTGCCCATCAGTTCCTTCAGGTGGCAAAGTTAATGACAGATGAGTTGTGACTGGTCCATGTATAAAGAAAAAGAAAGGAGTGGAAAAGAAAAAGGAAAGGACAGGAAAGGAAGAAGAAAGGTTTAGGTAAGCTTGGACACAATTTCCTACTCCGTATTTGATAGGTATCAAGGGTTAAGATATGGCTAGACCCTCACAGTGTCAGATTCACTGGGATGACTGCCAGCACAGGGAAGGGAAAGGAAGAGGCATAACTATTCTCTTTGAACAGGTGTCTGCTCCATCCCAACGTACTGTAGCAGCTCTTATGATGACAATGATGTCCTCCTTACCCTGAATGAAGCATTTCTTGCTAGATGCCTTCCCTGTTTTCCATACATCTATTTTTCTGCATCTTTTGAAGACAAGAGCCTTGTATCCTCTTAGCCAGCAAGTCCTAAGTGCAGGTCCATCTGCACATTATTGTTCATTACCTGATAACTGAAGGAGCCTTAATTTTAGTTGCCCAGGCACTTTCTCCCTAGAGTGAGTTTGCATGGTGCCTCAACAGAACACCCAAACAACTCTAATCAGCTCCCATACCTGACTTAATACATAAAATTCAACCTGAATCTTTCATGTGAGTATGGTCTTCCACCTTCACGTAGCAAACTATACCCTGAAGATTGGCTTGGTTTTATTATTTATTGATCATACATGATGTATTTATCTGTCAAGTTATGACTAATTAGTTACAAGACAAACAAAAATAGTTCTAGGATAAACTGCAAGAACTGCTTAACAGCACCTGGCAGTCTAGAGCTGAGCGTTTGCAGTAGGGAATGCTGCTAGCCATTATGACTTCTTTAAAGGAGATAGATGGGCTGTTAATCTCAGTAGGGTTGCAGAGACAGACATAACTAACAGAATAATTTATCCAAGATTTTTGAATTTTGCACAAAAGCATGTAAAACTTGTTTTATTGAACAATAATTTGAATAGATTGTGATAGCAAGGCACAACTCAACAAATATATGAACCTTATTTAATTCCATATCCATTAATGTACAAAGTAAACAGCATTTTCTTCTCTAATGCGTGCTGACATCTTATAAACTATTGCCAGCTAATCTGAAGTTAATTATTTGCAATTACTGAAAATTAGAAAATCAGAGCATGAAACGTGGGCTTGATTTTTCACTTGAAAACAAATATATAGGATGGATTTATGAAAGACCAAAGAAAACATGATGTAAACAACAATGTGACTGATTTTTGGACAATTTTGGCCATTGCTGAAGGAGCCACAATGTTGTGGTTTAACCCCGGTAGGCAGCTAAGCACCACCCAGCCACTCACTCCTCCCCAGCAGGATGGGTGGGAAAACCAAAAGGGTAAAAGTGCAAAAATTCATACATGGGGATAAAGACAGTTTAATAATTTTTTAAAAGGAGGGGGGGAAAACCTACAGAGAGAGCAGGGGGAGAAAAAAACAAACCCAATAAAACAAAGTGATGCAAAAGAAAACAATTGCTCACCACTGACTGATGCCCTGCCTGTCCCAGAGCAAAGGCAGCCCCTGCCAGCCTCCACGCCCATCTAATTTTATTGCTAAGCATGATGGTTATGGTATGGAATATCCCTTTTAGACAGCTGGGGTCAGCTATCCCAGCTGTGTCGCCCCAAACTTCTTGTGCACTCCCAGCCTACTCACTGGTCAGGTGGGGTGAGAAGCAGAAAAGGCCTTGACTCTGTGTAAGCACTGCTCAGCAGTAACAAAAACATCCCTGTGTTATCAACACTGTTTAGAACACAAATCCAAAACCTGGCTCCATACTAGCTATTAGGAAGAAAATTAACTCTATCCCAGCCAAAACCAGTACACACATAACAACTGTGAAAGAATTCTTATATTTTAACTGTACAAGATGATTAAAAAATAATAACCATAAGGTAAGTAATTAGTAATTTTTCAGTTTTGATAGTAAGATAGTTATGTAGTACAGAGAGCAGCAAAAGAGAGACAACAGGAGCAATCTACGTACTAAATTACCTAGGCTACATAGGCTTCTCGCACAGCAAATTGAAGAGAAGCTCTTGCCAAAAATGATCCCCAGTATCGCAGTAAGCCCCGCCCTAAAGTGTTCCTGGTAAAATCTCTGTCTTAACACAGCCACACAGCTGAGGGCATCTTGAGTGTTAAAAGCTGGATGTTGTAAATACACCACAGTGCTACATTTAGCACTATTTAAAACCTTATGAAAATAAATGTGTATGTTTCTAAAACTGACAGAGCTAGCTGCTGTTGAATAACAGTGAATACCCTTTGTAAGGTTTCTATAAATGCAGCCATAGACAAGGATCCACCTCTAAGCTGTACAATTTGAAGCTAGAAAGAAAACCCCGATGCATTCAAAAGAGAAGTTCAGTGCAAATACAAAAGATATGGTTAAGAATTAGAGCTGATCATCAATTTCCTTAGGAAGTTTCAGACAAGATGATTATGGTGGAATTTCATCAGAGTAAGAGAACTGTATTTCAGCTACATTGGTTTTGTCCTAGGCAACGTAAAAATTAGCATAATCAAAGTTTCACATTCAATGGCTAACAGGGAAAATCTCACAGCAAAGAAGATAATCTACTGCAGGAGAACTTAATCTTTTCTTTTTTTGCTAGATATTCCATGAAAGGGAGAGTTAGGAAGGGCTTTGCAGTGGTTGAAAGGGGCAGTCATCACTCCCTTTCTGTTGTACATGGCAGAAAACGCAGTTCACAGACTAAAGGAAAATGCAGTTGTTCTGTAATCACAGTTTTCCTGATGTCATCACATCATTTTGGTATCCTTCATGGGAATTCAGACCCCAGTGCACAGCCCTTCAGATCCTGTAGCTCACATGAGCTTTTAATGATTCCTTGACAGGAAATGTGAGGAGTCACTAGACTACTCAGGCTATAGGCTTTGATATAAATCAGGCAAAAGCACTAAAAAAGAAATCTTATCACTTTAACAAATTAGTAAACACCTCCAGTTTCAGGAGTATTTTCTGTAAGCTGAAGTATAAGCATGGAAGCCATAATATCTGTTTTCCATCTTGGTAATAGATTTATTGTCTTCTCTTTGGTAAATGATGTAAATTCAGGCCATCTGAATGAGTCTCAGCTAGAAAGATGTAAGCTATTACTTTCCACCTCACAAAAGCTTTCTAAGACACAATAAATTAATATTTGCAAAGTGACTTGAAATCTTCCCATTGAAAGTATGACCGTCATATTATATGTGTTGTAGCACATTGATATATTAAGATAGTCTCATGAACTGTTATATTTTTTATATTTCTTTAATAAATAATGCTGCAACTTAATTACTACTTCAATCACTGAAAAAGAAAATGAATATGCATGCTAAAAGGAAAAGCATAACTAATGTATGTAAAATGTTTGTTCGTTAAATCTAATGAATGTCCCTGTATAAAGAGCACACTGAAAAGTACCACAGCTAAAAAATTTGTGACTAAAATAACTTATTTATGGGACTCCGTGTTGCACCCTGCAAAGGCATCTCTAAAGCATCTCAAGCTCCTAAGACTAAACAGTAGTGCTAAGAGAGACCTTTAATATATTTATGAACACAACCCACTGCACAAGTTGCAACCTATGAGTATTCTGTGGTACAGGTAAAGCTCTTCCCCCAGCCTTCAGCCCATCATGCTGGTGGTGTATCTGAAGAGCTCCACCTTGAAAATAACTTATTTTCTGCCTGCCCAAGGAGATTTTTAATGGCCATGCCGGAGGACTCAGCCCTAACCACATTGTTGGCTCTGGTTGTGCCACCAAGGAGCATGTGCAAGCCTGGAGGGTTGGAGCTGTTAACCATTTCTCCCACTGGTTGTCTCCTGGGGACCCCAGGCCAGCCTGGCACGTTGACCTCTCGGGTGACTCACTGCAGCACACCAGGCTGCCCGAGGCTGGTCAGCCGTGGTGCTCAGTGAAAGAGCCCTGACTGGACATTTACCCCAGTTCAGTCTCTGGGGTCCCACTCAGGGTGATGGAGTGTGGGGCTGCAGGTGTTCTTTCAGTGCTAACAGGAGGAAGGGTAAGGTAGGAATTCACCTGTGCAGAGGCACTGTAGAGGTGATCTGCACGCTTCACTTCTTACCACTACAATAAGCTGCATTAAATGCATAGCTGGAAAGGCTTCGTGCACTGAGGAAGGTGACAAACCAACATGTTATTCTAAAACGGCCAATATATCGCAAAATCAGGCAGCAGCTGCTCATGAGGTTTTTCACTCAGTGATGCACACATGCACAGCATTATCTTATTTTCTTTCAGAACAATTAAAAGATAATAAATACATGACATATGACATAAGCCAGATTCTAGCCATGCTTGCTGTTAGCTGTCATGAATTTCTTGGCTCGCTGTTGAGATCTGTGAGTTTGAGACTGTGAGTGCAAAGCAGCGTGGTGTTGAGTCATTCCTCATAGTCAGTTAATTATTAATCATGCCAGAGAGATTGGGCAGCTGCAGTGGCCAGGCTGCTTCTCTCTATAAGTGTTCAGGGATTCTCAATCATTTCATGCTGACATTTAATGCCACAGAAATTGGGAGGGGAGGGGGGAATGCTCCCTGTATTTTCTAAAAATATCAATGGAGAAATTATCTGATATGAAAATCCCTATTAATATGTCAAAGGCAGTTTTTCAAGTCCTTCACTGTGTCTCCTGTGCTTCAGCCGCCATTCAACTCCACATGCTGCTCACCATTTGGCCTTCAGAATCAGAAACCAACGCATGAAGATAAACCCAGACTCCACATGTAACCAGCCACAAAAATTACAGAATAAGGATGCCATTCTAGAAATCCCATAAAAGCTTCTGTTTTCCATATTATTGTTTGAGAGAGTCTTGTCTTCACGCTTTCCCATAATGTTGGCTTTTAACCATTGTACAGAAGTCAGTGGATGCAAGATGTCTTTCACTGAGCCACCTTCTACTCTGAAATGAAAGTCACCTTCACAAGCAATGAAGCTCACCTGAGAAATCTCAAATCTCTCCCAGCAATTTGATGCCTGCAGTCTCTGAAAATCAGGTTATGGACAGATTATTACCAATGATGAGAAGTATTAAGTCTGATTATACCAATAGACATGAAGAGGTAAAAAGGCTTTTAAAAGGCCTAGCAAGCATTCAGGAACTTAGCTGGGAGACAGCATAAAAAAACACTAGAAGGCTCTGACATACCAGCTCACAGCAGTTGCAATATTATGTTTTTCTGAACCATTTCTTGCCCTTTAAAGAGATTTTCGCTGTAGGAGCAGCTGAGATGGATGCCTATGTTCCTGATCCACAAGGCATAAGGAGTGGCACAGTTGCAGTAATGCAAGCAAAAAAAAAAAAAAAAAAAAAAGAGGCACTTACCTGCTGATCTGCCTAATCCCTTCTCCAAAATCATTGTTCATATTAGCTGATGCATGCAAACAAATAAAAACTTCTGTCATTTGCATTTTAAATAGGTAGGCACTTATAATTTGCTCCACCTGGAGGACAGATGCAATGCAGCCTTTCAGTGGTTATGGTATTGGTATTCACAGGCAGCTGATTCCAATTATTGGTTTTAGATAAACAGAATAATAGATATGAGTACAAGTGACACTCTTCCTTTTGTCTATTTACACAGAAAGCCAGACTTGCTCGAATTCGTGCAGCAAAGAGTGGGAGTGCTAATGCCTACATGCAAAGCAAACGAAATGGCTTACTGAGTAACCAACTGCAGCAGGTAATGTTTTTATATCCTCCACCTCCAGAGAAACAGCTTAATGACAGCCCAGCAGTAGCTTATTCTATTTATCACCAGGGCAAGTCAGCTAGGGGCTTTAGGCAATGTTATCTTTAGAGGTAGATTAAAGAAGAATAAATTGGGCAATTACTATTGTTCAAGGAAGCTTATGAGAGTCAATAACTGGGTATTAAAAGATGAGGGAAATGGTCAGATAGAAATGCTGGATTCAAATGTAACCCACATTTTTAGAGTTAGATCCTGTAGAAGGCCTCAATAATAAAGTGCAGTGTTTGCCTCTTAGGAGGTAGGTTGGATTTATCTCATTTGGCTTTAGAGAAGTAGAACATAAGTGGCAAAACCAGGCTTCATGGTCAGTGAGGGAAAGAGGTAGCTCTGGGGTACCATTTGCACAGAGGGGTGTTGCAGAGTGAAAAGTGTTCCCTGGAAGCCCCTACTTTGCTCTAAGGAGAATCTTGGTGATTACCTCAAATGCATTGAAATCTAATGTTACCTGAAGCAAATTCCCCCCTTACTGCTGCTGAGGAAACCAGGACGTGGGAGCCGTGGGCAGCAGCTGGAACCGGGATCCACAGCGACCTGTGCTGCCGGAGACAGCCCCTTGGCTGCTCGGAGCTGTAGCCAGCTGAGATAGACTGAAGACACAGTGTTTTTCTAATCTCTGGCATTTTCTGGCATTTAGGCAATTCCCTGAGGGATACAGGAAGGCCTTCATTCAGCTATGCCCTTTCTGTTCACTACGTGTTAGAAAGCTGAATGCTTTAACCTATAGCCAGAAGAGGAGGAAGGGGCTGTCTGTCCGTCTGGTGTAGCACAAAAGACAAGCAGTCAGAGCCCTCGCTTCCTCTTCTGCTTGAAAGAACTCAAATCTTTGAACTAAAAAGACCAAATAGCTTAATTGCCATGCAGATTTCAAATATCCTAAAGTTGAATTGTAATATTACCTATTATCCCACTTCCTCCCCTATTTAGTTTTCTGCTTTCTAGTGAAAAATTATGAAAGCAATTAATAAACAGTGGATGCTTTCTACTTAATTCCTCATTCTGTGTCAGTAACATCTGCTATATGCTTTCCAAACTCAGCAGATTGGGATCACTGACATGAATTTTTGTGTAAGCAGCAATACCACAAATTCTTTAGTGCTATGAAATGATCCCAAGAGGACAACTATGTTTAATTTCCTTCAAATGAGGCACATTCCCAGGAAAAAAATATTTTACTGTCAATTAAATTTATGATAATTTTAAGTATGCATTGATTCAACATTCAAAGCTTACATGTTGATTGCACTTGTAAATTGTACTATTCCACCTATGCATAAAAGACCTAAGATGGAAACTTTTAAAAGGAGGTGCAAGGGAAGGAAAGACAATATTTTCATTAAAAAACAAACTGGCAAAAGAGCTCAGGTCCAAAATGATTTGGGTTATACCGTGTAGATAAAGCATTGCAGTTATGCTACCATGTACAATCCAGATTAGTTCTGATCAAGTATTTGGATAAGAGCTCTCTTGTTCAAAAATGAGAATAATACAGTGTTCTATGTATTAACAGTCCTCCGGTGAAGAAGAACAGGCCTTTGTTAGCAAATCTGGCTCTTCCTTTGAAACGCAGCACCACCACCTGCTTCACTGCCTGGAAAAAACTACGGTAAGAAAAGTGAACTGTGTTTTCCTGTGAATTCCAACACCAGCCTAATTCTGAATGTTTTTCAGTATTTCTTCTGATTAATAAACCTTTATATGAAAGCAGTTAACTGAGAAGAAAAGCCATTTTATCTTATTTTAAGGCGTTATATCCATTGCTTATAAATAACAGAGAGATCCTGGATGAGAGTGTCATCTAGGGTGAAAGATACTGTCATCAGTGAGATGACATCAGTATAGCCACGCTGTATATGTGACCTTCAGTATGGTTTTCATACACTCCATAATGTTATCATTTACACTTTTCTGCAGTGCAGTTCATAAAACACAATTTGTAATCCTTGCACATTCAATACTCAGTGCAGGCAAAGCAAGTTTTGCCTGAGCAAATGTTTGGCTTTTGTACACAGAGAGCTGCTGAGTGTTTTCTCGGACGTGAATGCAGTTCTCACTGAAGTGACTGTAAAAGAAGCTCCCCAAGCATCCTATTTTGAAACTTCAAGTGCTTTATCCACATACAGGTGCAAAGCTTCAAAGTTTTTTGGCTTCAGTTTAGACACTGAGATCCCTGTAGAAATCACTGATGTAATTCATAACAGCCCAAATATGCTCATCTAGACATGAAACTCCCTATAAATCAAAAGGACCTCTTATGTGGTCTCTTTATTTTTCCCTGGTCAATACCAGAATAATTATACATCCATAAAGTAAAAAAATAGTAAACTACAGCAGAGTTTTGATTCAGTAATAACTAAGTGCTATGTTTACTAATAGTATATTTCTGGACAGATAACACAACAGCAATAACTCTAATCATCCCTAAATTTACATTGTTTCCTCTTTTATAATTTCCTAAGGAAACTAAGAACATAAATATTAGTTATATTGAATTTAATCTTTGTAGATTTGGGAATTTCACATAGGACACACTAAAATTGTCCCCTTGTATTTTTATATTTTTGTGGGGGTTATACTGTCATGTAGAATTTACCTTATATTGTAGGTAAGTTGGTCAACATCCATTAAACTACCATTAACAAATATAGTTCTGTAAGTTCAAAAAAATTATAAATTAATATAAATAATAGATAAATATAAAAACTATAAATAAAAATTTATATGGTTTCTCTTTAAGTTTTGTATACATAGAGGAACTTTATGTTATTTTGTCTTACCTTTATAGCCTAGTTTTAGATTTTCATTAAAAGACCTAGTAATGCTTCTGCTGTATTTGATAGAGGTAAATGTGAAAGTCTTTCTGCTCTTTCTCAAAAAAAAAGAGATTAAAATGTTTTCCCACAACAGTCATTGCTAAATTAAAATATGATGTGTATATATGTATATATAAAATTTAATGTTCCCATTTCGACAGCATTTCTTTGTAAATAGAATGGCCCGGTTGTTACATCACTGAGATAGTAATATGTCACCCCACAGGTGCTTATGTCTTCTCCATGCTTACTTCTGGAGTATTCATTTTTAAATAATGTGCTGTAGGACCAAATCTCTTGCTTCCTATTCAGAGTATAACATGGTTTCTTTGCCAGGATTCAGGCTAGTTCCTTCTGGAACATTTTTGAGACATTTTGTACTGGAACCTGATAATAACGATCTGCCTTAAAAATTGTTCCATAGTTGAACATATTTAAAAACCCTAGTAGTAGCCACAGGTCTTGTCAAACTCTCATAGAAATCATGGAAAAAAAATGCCGTTCATTTGGTGGGAGTTGGATTCGACTCCCAAAGTTTCACATTCCCTCTAATCATAATGGTGGAATGTGTAAGCCTATTCTTTTTTTTCTTTTTTCAAGCAAAGAATAAGTCTATAAAGCATGTATTATCTTGTTTCCTAAATTTGCATAGAATCTACTTTCTTTTTATCTTGTTTGTTGCGTCCTGCTACTGGTCTTGATGTACATATGACACATGAACACAAAAATGTATGCAGGGGTTCCAAGTTGTATTCTGCAACTGCCTGGTCAGATCATGCATTCCTAAAATTTTAGTGGGAACTCAAAATTTTGGGCCTTCAACTTGGGAAATCTGGCAAGTTGCTGGTTCATGGTATAACAGCAAGAGTGAGGTGCCTTCTTAGCCTCATCTCATCCTTTGAAATATCATTTGGTATCAGCATCAGTCCAGATGATACTAAGCAAAGGCATATTTTCTCTTTTCTGGCACTTTGAAGTCAATAGAATAAGATCTCTTCCACTCTAAAATTGCAGTTTGGGCAATGTTATGGAATTCTGTGAAAATTACATTAATAATGAAAATAATTGCACTGAAAGTTATATTTTACAGGCTACTTTTAGCTGATTTAAGAACAGTTAATTAATAAGTATCATCAAATATATTAACTTGAGCCATTATATCATTTCAAAATGTTACCAGTCTATATGAAAAGTTCACTTAATAACCCTCTTTAATGGACCCTACAAATTGAATTGGGTTGAATTGAATTGACTTGGTTGCTCCATAAAAGTTTTAGGAAGCACAAAATTACTTTTAATTGGAAAACTAACAGAGTTCTTGGCAAACATACTACAAGCCACTGAATGTAATCTAAAGATGGTGATTTCTCTCTGAATTTTATGTCCACTGTGTGATCACATTCAAAATCTTGATTGTGACTGACGTATGCCTTATAGAAGTCAATTTTAAAGCAAGTTTTCTTTCCGTATCACTTGAAATTGGCATTCTTCAACACCACTCATTTCCACACAAACTTATGTCTGAGTGAAGAAGAACAGAAGAACAGAAGAAATGGAAATAAAAATAATATACCTATAAAGGTATTTCCATTTGTGGCAAATGCTTGGCTACAGTTGTTAATCGATTTACTTCATTCACATATTTTTTTATTAGCCCTGGACTGTAATTCTCCTGGAAAACATGGGCACCTTTCCAATTAGTGCATTGTTCTTTAGGGTAAAAAATAGTATTTCTCATTCTAATCCACAAAGATGCAGCAGGCTAACAAACTTTAAGTGAATGAGACTGACTAGAATGTAAAACAATGCAGAAATTGCTCTCTAAACCTTTCTTAGGATATGCAGACTGATTCCAGCAGTAACTGGAAAGATTTTTTTTTTAAAGGAGGCTTTTTCAAACTGTGCATAAACATATCTTAATCTCTGCTTAGTTTGGGCTGCTACTTTAAAATGACTGTAAAATGTGTGTGTCCCCCCCCCCATAAGCAACACCACTATTTCACATCCTTTCACACACAAAGATAATGTGGAAATCACGGCTATGTGTGAAACTCTCCCTAATCACCTACTGAGTCAACACCAGCAGTTTGCTTGAATTTGGATTCAGCTCTATGACAACCCTATAAGATTACGGTCTATGCTGGGAACAAGCAAAGATTTCATGAGTAAATACTTCATTTAACTAAATGCTCAGACTTCTAAACTGCTTTCAATATATCCATCTACAGTAATTAGGAACTTTTTGGATGCTTTTAAATAACTGTCTCATCTCCTCTAATCAAAACTTCTATTTAACTGAATCTTTTTCTTTTACATAGGTGCATACCTCAAAACACACTGTTTCAGATCCTGATTTCTAACATGTAACTCAACAGGAAGCTTTATAAACTCATCTGGAAAATACTTATGATTTTTATTTTATTATAGTTCAATACAATAAATCTTATTTATTTCCAAATGACATTCAGAGCATTTACATAAGCACCACTTGCATTTTTATTAATAAACATAATCCCCTATTTTGTAGCACTTCATAGATTATACAGATATTTATAATGCAAACTACATTACAATCACGTGTTATTTTACAAAATAATTTGGATTAACTTTTTCTTATTTAGAGCTCTGAGCATTTTGTTCCAGCGTTTACATTTGTATTGGTATTCAGCCCAGGCTAATATGGGCTAAACACCATAATAAAGAATAAGCTGTCTAACTTCCCTAGTTGATTCAGTTGCATCAATTTAAGCCTTTAAACAATCACGATTATTATGTTCACTTTAATTATGTTTCTGTGTGTGCTTTGTCCCTTTGTTGGATTCCTCTGGGCTAGAATCACGAGTTTGTGGATGAGCAAGTCTATGAAGAGAGCTGTATGGAGGTTTCCACGGTCAATAGACCCCCCAGCCACAGCCCCTCTCTCTCATCTCAACAAGGTGTTACCAGCACTTGCTGCTCACGAAGGCATAAAAAGACTTACCGCATCCCAAACACCACCATCACTGGCAGCCATCCAGGCAGTGTACAAGAGCTCAGCACCATCCAGATCAGATGTGTGGAGAGGACGCCTCTGTCTAACAGGTACTTCACAGGCATCAGCACACCGAGAGCTGAAGTGCCTTTCTTCATTAGAGAAGGGATGTAGAGGTGTTATGGCCTCTGCAGGGAGGCTGTGAGGCTAAAGATGAAAGTCAAATAGTCATCCAAAAAAGGATACTAGTGCTGAAACATCCTGCACTTAATTTGCTCCAAGCTTAATCCAAGATAACAGAATAGGCTCTCTACATCCATTTCTGCCCTCTCACGCCCTTCCCACAAACTACTGTGTAGTGTTTGCAGTGAATAGCATCCAGGGACCCCAAATTAAATAAAGCACCAAATTATATACCATGGACAAACACATAACAAGAAAGATTTAGCATACAAAAACATGCAATTCAGATATATGAGACGAGCTAGCAGGAAGAGAAAGAAAGGTCTGTCCCTGCTGTTTCTACTGGTTTGGTTCAGAAACACAGGACAAATAAGACTTCCTCGCATTTCCACAGAGCAGCAAAATAAAACTGATTCCCAGAGTCCTAAGTGTAATAGTCATAAGAAAGACTCTTCTAAGTGAAAAATATGAAATGGATAAGAAAAATATATTTCCTAGTTTGAGGAGTTATTAGAAAAGTGAGGAAAGTGCAGTTTAAGAGACTATGATTTACTGAACATCTCTGTACTCTCACAAGTAAACCACTTGGCTTTCAGGTATATCCAAACACCACTTCTGAAAACACAGCAAAGGTCTCAGGAGACTCAGAAGTGTTTTCTATTGAACTCAAACATGCCACCATTTAAAAAAGAAGTGTTTTCAGCACTAGTTGCTATAGAGATTTCCTTGTTAAGTTACATTTTGAGTAGCTTGTTTTGTATAGTTACTAGGTTTGGATTTCACTTCCATGAACAATCCGGCAGTTTGTAGCCACTGAAGTTTTTCAGCTGTTGTGCAGCAAGACCTCCTGGCCAGCACAAAGCTCCAATCTGTCTTAGGTTTTCAGGAAATATTCTGCCTGGATCCATCCTTTCTCTACTAGGGCACTTTCCTGCACCATACTTCCAGTCACAGAGTATGTAAAAACACAAAGCACTAGCTTTGTGCTAAAAAAATCAAGCTAAAAACACAAGCACAAAATGCCGGTCTCACCTCAAAACAATCTGAGTTTTACAAGTTTCTTATGATGCTGAGGAACTACAGCAACTCCATGAACACGTTAACCTCTATTAGTGCATATGTCACTGTGTCTTGAGGATACATAATACACAAAATGTTCTTAAATAAGCATGGCATGGAGGAATCAGTAGGGAACTGGGACTACCCCTTAGTTTCCACTTTGCTGCATAGCAAGTCATTTGGCTATGTGAAATTTGCTTCCCAGGGAGCAGCTCAAATGCTTCCCCTGATCAGAAACACTTGCTTAGGTGATAAGCCCAGAAACTTTTAGAAGTGCTGAAACAGTGGGAAGGTAGGGAGAAAGGGGGCCTGTCCATGGCCATAGCCACAGACCACCTGCTGCCAAGATGCAAGGTGGTGGGGTGGTGCCGCTTTGCACCTCTGAGCTCTCTAGTGGGGCAGGATGGAGATGGCCAGCTGAGGGAGTGGAATCAGGTGCATGAGAGGTTTGCAGTACATGGACTTTCTTTCTTCATGGATTTTTGTTTCTTCTTCCAGCCGTTCCAGCTTAAATGCCAAAGTGGAAGAGTGCGTTAAACTAAACTGTGAGCAGCCTTATGTCACTACAGCAATAATTAGCATCCCGACACCTCCAGTCACCACACCTGAAGGAGATGATAGGCCAGAGTCTCCCGAGTATTCGGGAGGAAACATTGTCAGAGTATCTGCTTTATAAAATAAGGAATTATTTATAACTTAGCATAAAGACCACTTGCAAGCTGAGCTCAAGCAGTGAGAAATGAGTCGCGAGGAATGAGAGAGCTGACAAAGACAACGCCCCTTGACGTGTGTGCCAGCGGCTGCAGACCAAGAGGTTCAGGAGAAACAAAACACATTGTGGGGTTTCAATGTCGTAGCGTGTGAACCAAAAGGAGTTTCTTACCCCTTGTCCGAACTGACACACGGTGGAATCTTCTGTGACCATCCTGACTTACTATATGAGCACAATGAAATGTCCCCATTGATGCTTCTTCTTATCATGAGAGCTCTTTTTAGAAAAAAAAAACAAAACAAAACAAAACAAAAACCGCAAAACAAAAAATAGAAACAAACCTGTGTTCCTGCTGAATGCAAAAGGAGAAACATTTTGATAACGTGTCTTTTTTTTTCCTGTTAATAAACCACAAACCTGTTGAGAAACTATCAAAAAATGAAAGAAAAAAATGCTCATATGAAATATGTTTGTACTGACTAAAAGAACTACAACCATAATGCATGCTGAAATTATTTGGAGCTGTGATCTCAGTTTACTTTTGTTGTTTTTCAGATTAGGCATGATAAAATATTACTGTAGAAAGGGGCATTTCCGTGCACTTACAACAAGCTGATTGTTAATGTTCCATGGTAGCTGTACAAATAACTTCCCTTTGAAAAATGCAGTATTTCTTATTCAAACACTCATTAGTGAACTAAAGGTGTTCAGTTAGTTCAATATTTACTATTGTTTTATCTTGCTTCCTAGATACTGTTACAACTGCAATAAGTCATTGTACACCTGTTGTATCAGGAATCAGGATTTCTTTTTTTTAAGGTATTTTACACAACTTCATCTACACTACAAACTTCTAATGGCAAGCATTTAAATAATCTTACAGACAAACCGTGCACCACAAATGTGCTATTCATTGTTCTTTTTGTCCACTGTCCTCTATTTCTATGACAGTTTGTAGTCCACTCCAACATTACCGTCCTAGTTGGGATTTCAAGGCTACTGATGAATCAACACAGTCCTTTCTTCCATAGACATCTTGTATACTTCTGTGTTTTCAGAAGAAACCTCTTGTCCCAGTGTACTCTTGCAGGACTAATCGTATTTGAATTAAAATTACAACAAAGGTGTTTTTGGGATCAGCTAACACTTATCTCCAAACCTTCCTTGTTGACATTCTGCAGCATCCAGAGTATTGGCTATGCTGGAAGACACCAAAAGATATTCAGTAAAAAAGATAGCTAAATTCTTTTTGTAATTATCTGTAAACTTGCATCCTAAAATTTGTTTGAGAATTTATATTGTGTGAAGGTATTTAATTACCTAAGAACACTGACAGAATAATGGATTGGGTCCCAAAGCTATAAAAATGTAATTTATTTCAATTGGAATTTACCCACATGGGCAGGCCTAAAAGCTAATATGAATGCTCTACTAGTAAAGGCTTTTTGGCTTCAGTTTTAAAAGACATTGATGTTACCAGAAACCCTTCTGATAAAAAAGTGTCATTTTTCTTCATGAGAGTGCATTAGGAAATGTACCATAATGTTTCCTGTATACATGACATACCATACCTGATATACATCAAATATACATGGAATATGTGCATATCAATACATACATATATACATCAAAACACTGGATCAGAAATAATTGCATGTCTGCAAAATAAAATAGGCATATAAATCAAAAGGCTCAATGCATTAGATGCCATTACAGTAAATGATTAACACAGTTATTTAATAGTTTGAATAGTGTATGTTTCAGTACAGTATTTGCTAGCATTCTACTGACCTGAAAATTTGCGTTAAGAGAAAATACCCACTAAAAACTGAAACCTGCTGATGATACACTTTTTACTGCACACAAATACTGGTCTTTCTACCTGTCAACAGAGATTGAAGAGTAGATGATGGACTATCATGCTACAGTATATACACCAAAATACAGAAATATCAGATACTAGAATTAAATTGCAGTTTAAAGGAGTACATGATGTCATACATTACTCTTTTATCTTATCATTGACTTATTTGGAAGCTTGGTTAATTTGCAATTGACTTCCCACTTTTTCTGCAAATCAGAATAACTTAGTCATTGTAAACTGAGCTTCTACATTTCTTCCAAATCTTAACAGAGAGCAGAAGCACAGGCTGTCCTCTGACCCAGAGGAGCACTCCTTCTGAGGAACTCTGCTGAGGCCGATTACCTGACGTTGCTCTCCTCTCTTTGACCCTGTTGGAAAATTGCAGTAAATCTGCTGAGGCTGGTGATTTACGTGCATTTTAATGGGGTTTAAAAGAGAGGCAGAACGGCCCCAGAGTTTTTACTTGCGTCCTACTTCTACCCATGATCACTCATTAAAAAAAAGACTTGGTCCCCACCTTTTGGCAAACAGTTATTGATATAAAACTGCCTTGATATTAGCAATCTGCAACAACTTCTTTATGCCACATGGTACTTCTTGACTAGTTATATCAGGTAAATAATGCAAAAAGGCAGGTACTAAGCCCAGTTTGGGACAGACTACATGCAACCCAGGAAACCTACTGACTCCATCAGGTCATGTGTCTTTTAAAATCTCTTGATTCTCCTTTTCATATGGACTAAAAAGAACGCACTACAGCAATACACATGCATAACAGTTAGACCCCTGAAGCAACTTGTACTTTCATTTTTAAAATGTAGCTTAAGGAATAATTTAGTATGATTTTGCAGAATTCCAGGCCTGTCTCCTATTTCCATATGACACATGCAAAATCATTAATTTATTCTGAATTTGGGAAATACACATTCTTTTGGTGTTTTAGGTGATTTAAATGCTGTTTTGGTAGTGAATGACTGTTGATGACTGTGTAAAATGCATCTGTACTGTACATGAAATGTAATTATTTCTGTGTATCATACAAAGAAGCCGAGGTTGTTGTTTTGACAATTTTGTTTGACAGTCATATATCGTATTTCAGAAGGCAGCGTAATACACACATTATGCTGAATAAATAGACATTTGAGGAATATTTAAATAAAACATCTGCATGCTTGAATGGGTGAACTTGGTTTTGCAATAACTTATTCATGGAGGGTTTTTTTGTAATAAGATTGAAGGAACACTACATTTCAGGGCAACAAAGGTCCCTGACACTAATTCCAGGCAAGCCATGAGTGCATCTAAACCATACCAGAGTCACCAAGACCAGGATGCTGCAGGTCTGTAACACAGAGCTGCCCTCCTCCTGTGTGAGTGGCTATCACCTTTCCCATCCCAGCCTGCAGCAGCACAGAAAACTGGGGCATGAAATTATTTCCAGCAATAGGAACTCCACCCCTCTATGTTTTCAATACATCCAGACACTGACTGCTCTGCTGAACCTCCCAGGCTACAGAGCCACCCCAAACCTGATATGAAATTCTCTTGATAAAATATTAGCGCACAGACGAGATCAAACTCCTTCTGTAGTATAACAGCAGGTAACAACACATTGTGTATCACTTACAAGGGTCGACTGGCAGTGCAGATGATGCTGAGCTATCAGCTGCGTGTACCATCGCACTGGCATGCGTGATGGCTGCCTCTGCCAGGAGATCACTGCTCTGTCAGGGGGGAAAAGGTAAAAGTAATACCTGCCTGTGAACCATCCCAGAGCATTTTTAAGGAGAACCACTGTGCTCCCATAAAAAGGCTACCAGAGACAAACTGGAAGCGTACGCTTTACATTTTAAGGTTTTGGATATACTCGCTGTGGAAACACACTAAGAGAAAGCTTTCACAGCTGAGATCATGATGCAACCTCAGCTGCTCCAGGGAGAAGGGTGGCTTTCAGAGAGGAAACTGGTCTGGAGGAGGATACATTAGTGAAATCACAGGATCAAAAAGTTTTGGGCAGGGAGGGTGCTTAGGAGGTCATAAGCTCTCTTTCCTGCATCTGGGGCCCACCAGGACTTTATTTTCCCATTGACTATGGAAACATCTGAAGGTTTTCAGGTGTTCTGGAACAGCAATCAGCTGACAGGAAACATAAATGTGCAGCTGAAAGAGGAGTCAGGAGTGAACAACATATTTAGACTGTAAAGACTAAAGACTGTAAGATATACCTAATTACCTGGACAGCTTAGTTTCTTACCTACTTGCATTATCTAGTTATCTACTTTTAAGGTACCCATTTTTACAGTATCTATGTACAAGAAACAATTGAAGGGGGGGAGCACTGAATAAAAAGCAAGTAGATGCATAAAAATTCTGAAGTATTTAGGACATCCCAATTTTTTTAAAAGGAATGTAGTCAACCGTACACGAGTTTTAAAGTTTTAGATACAATCTCACTTCAGTAATAGCAATTCATATGAATTAAACATAATGCTTTTGTGGTAAAAACTTCAAAAACTATTTGAAAATCACTGTCTCCATCATATTTAACTGTATAGTCATTGTGACCAACAGCCAGTCTTTTTAGTATTTATTCTTTATAATTTCCCTTATATTTACAGGTTGCTTTTACAAAATGAACTGTAACGAACAGAAAACATAGCTATGTTTCCTTCAGAAAGCCTTGTCATACAACCTGCTGGCAGATGAATCAATACCTTGTCCAAAGACCAGGAATAGTGAATTTTGCCTCCTAAAAGCATCCCCATACTTGCAAGTCATGACTGCGTGGTGCAAACCTTACTCAGCCCCACAGCTACAGGCACAGCCCCGCAGGCTGGGGGTGATTTGCTGGGCTGAATGGAAACACCTAATTCAGGCAGGGGGTGACCCCTTTTCTAATACAGTTGCTCTCCTCGACATTAAGCCATCTGTGAAAAACGTTAAGAAGCAGCTCCATAGTTGTTTGTTGCAACAAGAAAGATTTGGCTCATTACAGTTTACGCTGCAGAGAAGAAAGAACACACCACCTTACTCCTCCAGGTACTCCTGCAAAACTGAGGGGAAAAGGAAATAAAAGGATGAAGCAGTTTTCACTACCGCAAGTATCTCTAAATGTTCCCCTCTTGCCAAGGAGCCTCTCTCCTACGTATATCCTAAAGTGCTACAGGAAAAGAACAGACTCACAGCAGCCTAGTCAATCAATTTTAAGGCTCTTTGAACAAGCCCTAGAAAAACAGACACTTCATAGCCTGAACACAGTTAAAGAAAAGTTTGAAAGCGTTCCAATTTACAGCTGAGACCTATTTCAGCAAATGTAGTTAGATACTCAAAATAGGATTCTTTCCTAGAATATTTATCAGTAGTCCTTACTAGGGAAGGGAATACTTTTATCATTCCTGACATGTGGGTCTTTCCCCTGATGAAATTAACCCCATTCTGAACGCAGACTGGCTCAGGATCTGGGTAGCCAAGCCCAAGTGAGGCTACCCTGACCATGGATGCTCACTGTCATGGGCGTCCACAAACACGGGTCTGGGAGGTTGGTCCTATATGAAAGGAGCCCTACCACAAACAATCCTTGAACCAGGGAACCACCACCAAATCAGTTTAGGAGAAGTGCTACCTCAAACCCCACCTCCTGGATTTACGACTTTCTGGACCTAGAGTCTCCTGGTTTAGCTGTGATATGAGAAATCCCCTTCACTATTTGAGCTGAACAAGAGGCAATGAGCATCTTTACCGAAAAGCTGAGCAGATCCCAGGAACATCTGCAGACCCTGTCCTTCTGGAACCTGGTGTTTCTCAGTCTTCCCTTAACACTTTTGCTTGCTTTTTACTCCAATGACTGGCAACCCCCACAAGGACCATACACATACCTCCGCCACCCATTACATCCCTACAAGAGCAATCCTGGGCGTAATCAAGGATGGCATATCAATCCCCACCCTCATCACAGAAGCCTGGGCACAATTTGTCACTGTGCAGCTCTAACCTTTTTTTGTCAGACTAACATATGGGGTGCATAAATACCATTCCTCAATGCCTAGGAAGAGGATCACTACAAGCCAATGTCCAAATGTTTTTGGATTTAAGGAATCCCTAACAAGGGACTCCATCACATGAACATCCCTCTAGAAGGGAGGAGCCTTTGCCCCTGAGCCTGTCTCAGCAAGCACACTGGCTCACCCTTTCAGACAGCTGTATTCCTGCTCCTAGAATTACCTGACTACACCTAACAGTAGTGCTTCCTCACCACCTGACTACCAAATGCCCTGGGCTGTCAGCATCTCTAATTCTAGCTGTGGACTTCCCGAACAAATCTCCCTTAGCCCAGCTTGCTGTATTTGTTCCTTCATGAACTCAAACCCAGACACGAGAAGACACACAGGCAACCTCACTAGCAGCCTGGGGAGTCCTCCCATGGGAGGACCTGGGATAGGTGGAGCATGGCTAAGGGAGCTTCCACAGACACTTCTTGGGTAAAACTTTAAATGTCAGGATTTCCTGGACAAAGGGCAGGACTTTTTCCTACCCTTTTTTTCATAGAATCATAGAATGGCTTAGGTTGGAAGGGACCTTTAAAACTCATCTAGTCCAACCTCCCTGCAGTGAGCAGGGACATCCCCAACTAGATCAGGTTGCTCAGAGCCCCGTCCAACCTGACCTTGAATGTTTCAAGGGATGGGGCATCTACAGCCTCTCTGGGCAACCTGTGCCAGTGTTTCACCAGCCTCGTCGTAAAAAATTCCTTCCTTGTATCTAGCCTAAATCTACCCTCTTTTAGTTTAAAACCATTACCCCTTGTCCTATCACAACAGGCCTTGCTAAAGAGATTGCCCCCATCCTTCCTATAGTCCCCCTTTAGGTACTGTAAGGCTGCAATAAGGTCTCCCCGGAGCCTTCTCTTCTCCAGGCTGAACAACCCCAACTCTTTCAGCCTGTCCTCATAGGAGAGGTGCTCCCTCCCTCGGATCATTTTTGTGACCCTCCTCTGGACCTGCTCTAACAGGTCCATGTCCCCCCTGTGCTGAGGGCTCCAGAGCTGGGTGCAGCACTGCAGGTGGGGTCTCACCAGAGCAGAGTAGAGGCGCAGAATCACTTCCCTCAACCTGCTGGCCACGCTTCTTCTGATGCAGCCCAGGATAGAGTTGGCTTTCTGGGCTGCAAGCGCACATTGTTGGTCACGTCCAGCTTTTCATCCACCAGTACCCCCAAGCCCTTTTCCACAAGGCTGCTCTTAATCCCTTCATCCCTCAGCCTGTATTGATACTGGGGGTTGGCCCAACCCAGGTGCAGGACCTTGCACTTGGCCTTGTTGAACCTCACGAGGTTCTCACAGGCCCACCTCTCCAGCTTGTCCAGGGCTCTTTGGATGACATCCTGTCCTCTGGCATGTCAACTGCACCGCTCAGCTTTTTACATTACTTAGGGTGAAATTCCCTACATTCAGCTGTAATCCACTGCTGATTGTAGTGGTGTACATGTAATCTATGCAATCCACAATCAAAATATTTCACAAGTTTTGGTTTAGCTTTTTTTTTTTTTTAAAAAAAAACAGGGAGGAAAAAACACAACAATGGCTCAATCCACTGTGTAGCATCACAGGTCTCTGTAGTACTCCATAGTCTAGAGCTGGTCTACATCCAGGCTCAGACACCTGCTCTTTTTCTATATAGAAACCTCACCCTTAGCTGCAGAAACGCTGCCCAAGCTAAGGGATGGGAAGGGTGGAAGTCTGCAGTAATGCTGGGCACAAGGCTTCCCAAACAGTGCCTGAGAAAGTATTTCTGACAAAGATACTCCAAGCAAAATTTTGAGAATCTCAATCCTTTAGCCTTTTTCTTATCTTCCGAAATAACTATTAGCATTTATGTAGGAGAGGTACAAAACTAGAAGGGCAATCTTGCTTGCAATAGTACCTGTGAAATAATTACACCCACGTGTAGACTGCTAAAAAACAAACAACAACCCACACAACTGAAGAGTTTAATTTCATGAGTCCTTAAGAAGCTTTCCGAGAAGCAATAAAAAAAGCAAATGAAATTTAAAATTCAGTTTCTCCAGGACAGAATAAGTGGAATGGGTAAAGACATGTCAAATTAACTCACACCAGCAGGAGGATCCTCCCAACTCCCACACGAAGCATTCACCCTCTAGGACTTAAAAATAAAAAAGCCATTATGGAATTTAAGAAAAAGTAATTTTATTGTCTACCAAATCACACCTTGCATTTTTTCTTTTCTTTTACAAATTCCAAAACAAATGAAAGTATTTTAAAAATGCAATATTATGTAAAAACCCATTTGCCACAAACTACTGTACTGAGTGGAACAAATATATATTTCAGGAGCGTGGCCAACTGTAAAAATAATCCTATGAAATAAACATTGTTCATAAAAATACAGTAAAATGCACTTTCCCCATCTCAATAAATATATTTTAATGCTGTTTCCAGTTGGCATTTTAAGCCACTAGAGAGCTCTTAATGAAGACGCCACCAAAGTATAATTTCTCCTTGTGTACTTCTACAATTATTGCAATAGCATCCAGAACTGCAAGCATTTTCCTTGTAGTCTTCTGTTTCCACCTTCAGGGAAATCACAGACAGGAGAAAAGATTTGTCTATAAGAATGTGCTACTCCCATACTGATTCCCATTTTGGAAAGAATGTTTAAGGTTTTCTTTCTTTTCTTTTTACTATGAAATAGTCCATACAACAAACTGTTTCAAAGAAGAATTCTCTGGAATTACTCAGAAAATTAAAATCTACTGCCCAGAGTCATAGTTTTGTTTTTAATCCCTGTTTAATATATTTAAAATTAAAAATTAAACAGTTATGTTAGATAAAAATAGAAGTTTTAGAACATCTTCAACAACAGCTAAGATAAAGGTTTTATTAGAAAAAAGAAAATCTTGCCCTTTTTACAAATCTTGCAAGTTTTTAAATCCAAGCATTGACTTGTAGTTCTGCTTTCCATGCACACACAAAAACACACAAATAGATCCCTGATTAAGACATTTTCCAAATGGCTTATTAAAAATGTAAAAGTCAATTTCAGCTGAAGTCACATTTTGTTCGTCCAAAGCACAGTTGTTTCTTCAGATGATGAGCATTTCTCTTCCTTTCCTGTGATGCTTCTTTAGAGGTTCCGTCTGTCTACCTGTGAATGAATCAGTATTTTACACATCACATAGCTTGTGACAATAAGTTAAGTATTACTGTGCCCAGTGAATGAGTGCCTTTTAAAAACAAACAAACAAACAAAACGAAATCAACTGTTTCATGGCGCTTCTAAGAGGCTAACAGGTTTAACCTTCTTTCTATGCAGGCCTCCTTCACTTCCATTCATTAGCTGTTTTCTGAAGCATAGGAAGACTGGTATATTTGGCATACTTGATGGAACAGAATAAAACCAACAAAACGAAATTAAAACCCTTTGTGACTTCTCAGATTCCTTGCATCACCTACAGCTCTTCCATTTCAAACTGCGTATTAAAGCTGTTTGCCATGGATGTGTGTTCAAAGATCCTTGTCAGGCTTGGTTTCAGTAGCTCCACGGAATGACATGACAGCTGCTGCGAGGTATCACCCTTCAGGGCCATGATCTGGTCCGCCCCAGGATCCCTTCTGTCGTAGTACAGAGCCCACAGCAAAGTAATTGTGAGGATCATAGCCAGGATCTGCGTTACTCCAATAGAGATTCCTAGAAATCTCAGTACTTGCAATTGCTTCGTCCCCCTCAAAAAAGTGTACATTTTTTTACCGCATCCCTGTGAAACAAAAATAGATTAGAAAAATTAGTCAATATTGTTTGGCTTGCAGTTCCCAAGGTTTAGCTCATCCTGCCTAGTGCTGGCTCCTCCGGCTCCCCAAAATCTCTCTCTCACCTCTTTCAAACAATACTTCGAAAATTTATTTTGCCTACTTTTTAATTGCTTCCATGATGCCATCTTTAAGTTTTCTCATACACCGAGAGTTTACTGCACGTAAAAAGCTCCAGGAGATCTGTGCTACTCTTCATTTCAGAAATCACTCAAAGTTGATCTGAGTTCCTATCAACTATCATTGATTTTTAAAGAAACTCAGCTGGTTTTGTGAAGGTTTAAAAGCCATTAAATCCTCTTAATCCTCGTTTCCCTCCTTAAATTGCAGGTGACCAAGCTTGTAAATTATTTTAAACTCTTTAGATTTGTTCTACAAATAATTCCACAATCTGAAGTTAAAACAATATTCTAGGGAAGATCTACAGACCTGCATAACCTCAGTGGTTCTTCACACCTTTTCTTTTTTAGTGTTTTATCTGGACTCATTATATGCCAGTTTATTAGTTCCGCAGAAAGTCCCTAGGGATCAGAAAAATCATTACATTCCAGACACAATGTGAGTAAGGAGCATCGAACAGAATAACCTTTAACAGAGGACCTCTAACAATTTCCAGAATGCAGCAGGTACAAACAGATTTTACTTAGTAGTAAAAATACCACATATATGTGGTGTTATTCCTGCTTTTTATTCTTGAACTAGAAGCATCTCCTCATTGTGAAAAGCATATCCATTTATGTTAGTTACACTCTGCCTACCTCCCCTATCTGTAGACTATATTTTTAAACTAACTGGCTTAATGTAGAAACTTCTCTGTCAATTATTATGATGGCATTATACCAAGAGCCAGTTTTATCTCATATCTTGTGCTGGGCTGTTGCCACTTGAAGCACAGTAATGTCCCAAAGTCTTTAAAAAGATGTTGGTTATTTGCTTAAGAAAAAAATAATCATATCAACACCAAGTCATTGTTACTGGGAGGTAACATCAAAGACAATAATGTGAAAAATGACAGGGAAATTTACCAGTTCAGAAAATGAACTGGTTTGCCATAGTGGTTTCCACACTTTTTCCCCTCCTGTACACCATCTCTTGCTGCAGCAGGGACCACCCCTGGCCCCGGCAGGTCCCCAGCCTGACTCAGGTTACCTACAGCTCTGAAGCAATGCAAGTACTAATACACATCCCACAGACTGTTATGTCAATGCAGACTGTGCAGATATTTGAGTTTGAAAGTCACCTCAGTGTATGACTGCCTTTTTTGTTTCATTAACTACTGCGGCAGTAGCTGTAACAACTCACCCTGCATCAGGGTCTGCACAGACCCTGCTCCAAAGAGCTGACCATCCACATGCTGTATTAGGTGATGGTCACATACACCACCTCTATCGTTGAGCAGGTGCAAATTCAAAGCAATTACTTAAAGAATAATAATAATTACTATTATCATTTACACAGAAAAAGTCTGATGAACAAGAAGTATGTTAAAACATCACAAGTTGAAGTTTCCTAGGAATGGAAGTTTAGAAAGAGTAACTGCTCTTTGACTCCTCAGCAATTTCCAGTCCATCAGCGCATGCTCCAGAGTTTGCTTGAATGGACAAACAATTACTGTGCATTGTTTCAGGAAAGCCCTGAAGCCCTCATAAGGCAGCAATGATACACAGAGACACCGGCTCTGGGAACTACTGGACAACAGTGTAAATACAAGCTATGGTGCTTGCTGCTCAGAAAAGGTGATGCCCAGTCTTAGAAAGGATAAAACTTTGAAGGGAAGGCCCTAAGCCTAGGCCATGCTTATTCTCTATTCTAAACTTCACAGGGCTTCACAGCACAGAAATCAAAGGATCACAGCCACCAAAGGAAAATTCAGAGTAATAATCTGGACAGGATAACACCACGGGTACCAAAAGGCATTGGTCCCAGCAGAAGACATCAGGAACTCATCAGAATGGGCATTGTTTTCAAATTGTAATTGTTGCGTTTATATCCTTACTACGTATTTCTTATAGCTTTTCCACAAAAAGAAAGCAATTGATCAAAATGACAGAAACTGAAGACAGGACATGATAAATAACAGTGTTCAATCACACTGAAATTCCCCAAAGCCAATAATTTCAAATGCTGCAGTCCTGAACGTATTTGATGAAACGCCCGATTCTTGCCTGCCTCACACAAAATTCACACTGCAGTCAACAGATTCTCATTTAGGATCTAAATAAAATTAATGTACTATATAACAATTGTACCAGAGTAAGTTAAAGGATCTCAATGTCTGCTCCATTCATCATTTCAGTGTGTCATTTTTTAAACATTAACATAGTTTAGACAGAACAAGGAGTAAATGTGGATTCTTAGAAATCTGAAAAGAAAAAAAAAACAACCAAAAAACCTCACACTGTAGCAAAAGCAATGTAATTGAACTTGATGAGGAACAGAAACAGTCTTTTTTTCAACTAGAAGACAGTGTTGTAATTATACTACTTTCCAAATTTGTTTTTAATTACAGAGAAACTGGCTGCACTTTAATACTTTTGATAACTTTAAGGGATGAAGGTACAGGCTGGTCACAATTTAAAAATGCTCAACCACAGCAGTATTCAAATTCAGTTCATTTGTTGCCTAGAGGAAACATCCATTAAGAGAGAGCAATAACATTAATGCCTACATCTCCTGCAGTACAGACACATAACTGAGACAAATTATGCCCAATCTAGATAGACTGCCTCCCTCCATTTAATGATGTTCTTACAGTTCTGCTCTAATACACATTCAAAATCAGTTTCAAAATTGAGAAATATCCAGGCACCCTGTTATCCTCACATTTACACGTTTTATTTCTGCTTATGCAACACATTCATATTTGTTAGCCTGCAATTAAAGAGTACATAAATACACTTTCCTCGGCAAAAGTAAAAGTTTGTCACTAAACAGGGAGCTCTTGTTGACAACTCAAAAATAGTATAAAACTTTGCAGCGATCATTCAGAAGAATTAGCTTCAACTCCTACAGAGCTATGGATTAAAGTCCTGATTCATATTTATTACAAAGGCCATTTTATATTTTCAGTCTTAAAATGGAAACAAAGCATATATTTCTGATTTATTGCAACATCACAGAATAAGGACCAGATCTTAAATGAGGCACTTCTCAGAGCAGAACATATAAACCACCAGCATATTCAACATATCTGTTGTATACTCAAATTTCAAGTATACTCAAAACTATACTAGAAAACAAAAGAAAAAATATTGAACATGCGATTTTGATTTTTCTGAAGATATCAACTCCTACCAATCATTTTATCCAGGCTACAGCTCCCAATCACAAGATGGGCAGAGCTCTCCTTGTCCTCAGACCACAATGAACCTCTGAGGCCACATCACCATCGGACGCACCTCCCTCACAACCACGCTCTAAGGTTAGCCTGTTCCATGAACTACACCAAAGGTGAAGCTCGTCAGAATAAAAGCAGTCCAATACAACTATCAGAAAAACAGCCTTCAAAATCCAGCAGGGGGAACGTGATTCCTGCCAAAAATACTCTCAAGCAGAACTATAAGTAAGCCCCCTTTCTCTCTACAAAGATTGTATTGTAAAGAGTTCCAGCTTAGACTACAGAAAGCTCTGAGATCCCAGCAGAAAATTACAGCACAGCTACAACAAAACAATTTTATCAACACCAGCCAAACCAAACTTCAGTTTTCTGAAATGCTACAAAGAATTTTTCTGAAGTACCAGAATGGACTTGCGAAGCATTTACATAAGCCAGTTTTAGGCTAGCGAGGCTAATCTCTTGAGGCTCCCTCTCAAACCACCAGACTATGCAAGTTTGTTTTGAATCACTTTCTAAAAAAGCTTTTCTCCTTCAATTCTCCAAAGCAGAAGTCAGACAGATTAGCCTTGCAAGTGTAAGTTGGTTTTGCGTGATACAGATGAATATATTAGCAAGTATACTGTATGAGCCTTTGAGACAACCCAGAAGCAAGCACTATGGAGGAAAAAAAAAAAAATGTTTTGCCAACCAAATATCATACATATCTCAAAGAGCACAAGAGTATTTCTGTGGCTGGTAAAAGAGAAAACAGCCTGTCCCCTTTTGGAACTTATTCTGCATTAGACAACCAAAAATAAATTTTTGCTAAGAGCTGAATCCATCCAAAATGCTCTGGGGTATGGTAGGGGAAGAACCAGAAGTGTGCCCTTCAGGTTTCTTTTAGAAAAAAAGCCAGGCAGCCTTTCTTTTTATCAGGTGGGTCTCAGAGCCCTTATGTCTTACGTCATCATTATCTCTGGCTATTAATTTTCTCTAAGTAGAACCAAAAGAACCTGAACATACGAAGTACACAGAGAACCACTTTCCTGGTATATGGCTATAGGAATGAAACGTTAGCAGAAGAGATGGGACGAGAAAACCTTGCAGTTTTGACAATACACTCCAGTGACTAGTACTCCTTCTCAGAAACTTTTAAGCTTCCTGAGCTCAAAAATTAGGTTTTTTTTGAGTGACACTGCTTACATATACTTGCCTTTTCACATACGCAGGAAGGACGCTTAAGGCAAATGAATGTTCTGCAGCTTCCATACATCTACACTCCTTGAGGGCTCTCTATGGCAGAGTTGGGCTGTATGGTGTCAATACTGGCAACAGTATGACAAAAAAAATAAAAACACCACCCATTATTGCAGAGTGAGCCACAGTTTGTTCTTCTTCAAGAACGTATAAGAGATTGGCAGGCCCCAGAAGCAGCTTGAATGGCTTTCCCATTCAGGGACTGACACTTCTAAAGTGTAACCAGTACTGCCTGTGTGCAAGCCTTGCCATAAGGCAGGAAAGGCTCTACAAGTAGCTGATGGAAAGAAAACAGCATCTGCCACAGTCTTTAAGGTTCCCTGGCACAGACTGGCCTTCTGAGGCACTTGCCTTTTGGCAGCATTACCTTCCCTCTTCCTACCAGAAGCACAGGAGGCCTAGGACAGATGTCTGAAAGTCCAGAATAGATTATATAATTTCTGCTCAAAGAATCCATGCCATACAAATCTAGCAAATCACTCCGTGTCAGTGATGCCATTTCCCAAAAACTCAATTGTTTCTTGGCAATAGCTAATATTCATCCTGGTTTGTTTATATAGTGAATCTCCCCTGCTTCAGAGGTATCTCTCCATGGCTCCTGAACAAGAGCCATGTTAATAGATTCTTGTAAGAAAGGGTCTTGAACAGTGGTAAGAGACTGGGACAAGATAAAATGGTTCTTTGGGTGCTCTTCCATAATGCAGAGTTGCACTGTCCACTAGAGAAATGTTCATACTGCAGCATCTGAAAGCATGCTTCTCAGGCCCACCCTCCTTCCTATGCCCCCTATATTACTCTTAAAGCAAGCAAATGAAGAATGCACCTCTTCTCAGATCCTTGTAACTACCTGACTGACATACTTTTTGTTGCTACTGGACTACCTGGACTGTTGGTCATTCTGATATTACTGAATGCACAACTAAAGATCTTCAGAGGCCTGCTAGCATTAAAAAAAGAGATAGGTAGCAAAGTAGTCTCCAGACAAAGGTGACTTTTTACAGCATTTTTGTGAGAACAGCTAAGTTTTAGTAGAGAATATGTTCACTTGTTTTTATAATTTTCACCCTAAGAACAGCAATGACTTGCTACCATGATCATCTCCCTTACCCTCTCTGAGTTCAAACAGGTCCTCTCCTGGTTTTAAGGCTTTTTTTAATTATTTAAAAAAAAAAAATCATTGTGTAATGTAGTAGAGTTAGCAAGAAAGAGCATTTTCACACTAAGTTTCTATGCATGTTCACATCAGAGCAACTGAATTACCTGCCTCCTTGCATAAGCTCTGTTAACAAGAGAGCTCCCATCTTCCAAAGGACTTCTCAAAAGCATCCTTCACTGTACATACCACTAGAGTCCTCTTTACTATAAGGTAAGTAGAATTTTTCATAGTTTGGCAAGCTGGAGACTGGACATTGCACCAGAACTATTTTCTTTTTTTTTTTTATTGGAGCAAATTTCAACTCCAACCTAACCAATATAAAACAAATACCTCAATGTTTAAGCATCTCTCAGATGTTAACTGCATTGCTACTAACTTATCTCACTTCCAGGTATGGGTGGGTAGGTGGGTTCTTTCTCTCTTTTCTTTCTTTCCTTCTGTCTGCCTGCCTTCCTTTCTTCCTTTCTCCCCCCTCTTCAGCATTAATAAATAATAAACAAACACAATAAACACTTTCCGTAAACACAATTACTCTACAAACCTTTCTGCTGCACTACAAGTGATGAGTTTGGAAAATTACTTGATCAGGAAGAATGTACAAAGCCTTCCAAAATATCCACATTTTTCTTCTTACCTCCTGATAAAGGTCACTGAGATCCTCATGATGTGCCTGCTTAGAGCATCCTGGGAACTCTCTGACACAACACGAGTCGGGTGGCCAGTCCATCTCTGTCATTTCCAGCCAGTCTGTGAAGTACACCACCCCACAACATTTAAACTGCAAAGGAAGGATTAGCCAAGATCAGCAATAATGATGCTACTTCTTCATAAAAGTAGGTCATCATGTAAGCTAAATAAATTCCTATTAATAACTTTCAAAATATTTACATAGGACTAAACACACCTGCAAGAGCTTCCACGTATCTTCTTTTGCTGTACTTCAACATAAAAGCAACGTGAAAAATGTAATGTGACCAACGAACACCTCAGAAACAGGTAATGATACTGCTCTGTCCTTTAAATCCCAACTGCTACCTCAAAGGTTGCTTCACAGAAATTGTCCTACCCTGTACTTCTGCTATCCTTACTACAAGGAACTAACACATGATAATTTCATGTCAAAAGGGTGTCTAATGAACAAGTATACCTGTGGCTGAAGGACGTAGTAGGAAAAGATGATTAAGCTCTTACTAGTGAGGACTGTTACTGCAAGGCTACAACTATGGACGTATCTGTTGAAAACCAGATGAGAAAAAGCACAGATTTATCTGAATACAGAAAAAAGAAAAAAGATGAAAAAAGTGCACAAAAAGGTATAGAAATAACAAATGCTGAAAGGAAAAAGGAAAATGGAAGGAAGCGGTACCACACTAAAATAAACACTGCAACAGAATCAACCATAAAAGTAGGAAGTCTGGCCGCAAAGCAGATGAACCATAATTGGCTATAAAAAACACCAGGACTAACAACCTGTCTTCTCCTCCACAAAGCACACAGAGAGATTTAAAGCCAAACAACCAACCTACCACATTCCTAGCTGCTTTCACATAAAAAAGGGCTGAAGCAGATACATTAGACTTTCTTCAGCATCAGATGGGGACTTGTTATGACCGAAAAAAAGCCTTGCTGCAGGAACAAGATGCCACTTTTTTTCTGTCTGTATGTTCTCCAGTACCAGCCTGAGTGTAATTCATCACCTGGTTCCTTCGACCTGTGGGCTTGAGAACATTTTCCCCCCTTACTTGCTTCAGATCCAGAGTTCTCTGTATACCACGCCACTCCTGGGCCACAATCAACCAGATCAGTGCCCAGACACCATGTTGGCAACACTGTACCTTGACTTCACCAGTCCTCTCACAAATCTCACTTCTCCCTTTTTCACTACAGCTTTAATGTCTCTGTTTTTTATCAGTTCGTTAGTCAGTCAAAATCCTCCCAACACGGGACTGTCTAAGGAAAGCTCAAGCTTTGGCTCCTCATTGTAATTGCAAAGACAACCTCATTAAACATCCTTTTCTTACTCTCAAATCTTTTCTTCCCCCCACCCGGTTCTTCCTTCCTGACTTCAACTGACCCTTCCCATCTTCCTTAGCATAGTCACAACTCTGATATTAGACCAGCAAAGGGGTTGTGGGAAAATACATTTCCCATCTCTCTCAGATGTTAAAAGGTACAGAAGAAAGAACACAGAGCTGATCAGGGCTGAATCTTTGGGAACAAAATTGTAGTTACTAATTTTTTCTTTAGGAAAAAAATTGTAATGCTGCCTGAAGAAGGGCCCCAAGCACAGTGCTCATTCAGGCATAAAGCACATACCAGGCTCACACATCCACCATCTGACTTATGAGTAGACAGAATAAAAATGAGAGCCCATCAGTTAACTAGAAGCTGTGAAAGAGCCTTCTCACTTCACTTCAAACTTTCCCCAAATCATTCCTCTGGTCAGAGATGGAATATAGGAAACCTAACTTCTAAAAGGAACTTTTTCTCTGCTGGAAGAGTTAAGGCATGCTTGAAGTTTTATTACTAATATTCATTTTAAAACCAGCCATTATGATAACACTACAACAACCAGGAGTGTAAGAGGCAGCTTTTAATTTATTCAACCTATACATTTAAACCAAGATACAGTATCAGCTCCATTCAGGGAAATCAAGACCATTTGATTATGTTATTTCAGGTACAGAATAGACACAGACACTCTACCTGCATAATATGTATTACTCTGTTTAAGAGAGCACTTGCATAGCCAGAGCAGGGGACTGGGGAGGGTGGGGGGTGTTCAACTTCATGTAGTCCTCACTCTTTCTTTCATGTTTTAGTACAAATACAGACTAACCAAGTGCTGCCAGGAAATGTTTAAATAAACAGGAAATCTGTGCAACAATGATAGATTTCAACATTTCAACAAGAGCAGCACAATGACAGGCATTTAAAGAGTTCTCTTCCTGCACGTGAGTTATATTTGGAGTTAATGGGTTTTACCTTGGGCAATTTCATGTTTTTGTAACATAATACTTCATTCTTTAAAAACAGTTCTGAATTTTAGTAGGCTAGAGGGCAAAGCTGTGAATACACAAGGCAGCTTTTTGGTTTGTTTCCTGCCCCCCCAGTCAAAGGAAATAAAAACTCTGATCACTTTCTCTAACCTCAGCCAAAGAGACAGTGTTGGCATCTTTTTGGAAACTTCCTTTCCTACTCATTTCCAGCTAAACACATATCTTAACTATGACAGCTCCGTGAAAGGAAACAACAGAGCGTACAGGCAGGGGAGCACAGTTTAATATTAAAACAGCATATAGAAATGTCCATTTTACTTTACCTGCAGAGTTTTAATTTTATATACGTCATTCTTAAATGTTATAATAATCCTAAAAGGTGTTGGCGTCCTAACCTTACTGACAAAGGAGAAGACAAGCGTTAGCAGTTTAACTGAATTTAGTAACATTATTTTTTTGGTGTTTTAGTGTCATTAGGGCCTACAAAAGCTCAAGAGTTGGATATCAAGTGATGTTAAAAGATATCCCCACTACACAGGGTTTCACATGACATGAACTTGCATTTATTTACCCATTCACTTAAAAATAAACCTTTTCCTTTAGCAGATAAATAACATTTACTGAGCATGTATTACTTTGGCTCACGATTAACTGTCATCTTACCTCTCTCTGGAAGAAATTCCAAGCATGCGTCAGCCACTGGTACCTAGGTAGGCCATAATTTGTCATCCTGGCTTTCAGCGTGATCATATCGGACCACTGCACTGGAACCTGGAGCAAGGAAAGAAAAGTGATTCATACAACAGATAGTTGGCTTGTGGCTCCAAACCCAGAACTTCCATCTATTCTGAGATATTTCCAGTGGGATGACCAAAACAACCTTGCATTCAAATAAAACAGAAAAACAAATGCTTCAATTTTTACGATATTGAAACTTCATGAGCCTTCATTAAAATATCAGGAAAAAGTTATTTGTATCCTTTGCTTACAAATTAATGTACTCTGGAAAAGGAGATGCATTTTGGAGATATTCAGAGATAGTTGGGTACAATTTGATTATATCATTACCACATTTTTTTTAATCTGGCATAAAACGTCAATTGAGCCCCTTCCAAGTCAGAGGATGGCATTTGTCTGCCCCAATTCAGGTATCACCCTGGTGTCGTCTTAGTCAATAGAAAGAAACAGGCAGTCATATGGGGCAATTCATCTCAAGATAAATATTTTAAACAGAGCAGATGATTCATTCCCTTGAAGTCTCAAATCCACTTCACTAAGGTGACAAACTTAGATATAAACATCTAACTTCTAAATATACAAAATTAATTGAGATGAATTCTACCCTAAGAGTCTTTTCAGTAGCTTTCTGGTTTTGCCTGGAGTCCCGCATGCAGGCATCCTGAATGTACTCGACTTCAGTATCTTGCTCAAGAACAGTAACAAATGAGGCCCTGGGAACCTTTTCTTCACACACACTCATGGCCTTGTAAATCTTTTCTTCTGAAAGAAGAATTCTCCAAGTATTTTTCTTTCAAATTTGACTGCTTAGAAGTGAGGAGCTGGTGTTCTCCATTGTCAGACAATGACCCTCAGTTAGTAATTTGTTAGAAATAATAGAAGCAAGTGCTATGGCACCTGGTGTACAATGCAGTTAAGAGTCAAGATATTAACTTCTGCTCAGCAGCACAAATTTCAGTGTGCCCAACTAAAACAAGGAGCTGAAGACTTTGCAGTTGCTCTTGTAAGCACACATACCATTCATGCTGAGTTTTGCCTTGTTCCCATTAGCCTTAATAGTCATGGTGAAAGATATCACAATTGTAATATCAGCTTTCATTTGGAGGGCAGGGGAGCGACGCTCCTCTAGTGGCTGTGACTTAGCTATTCCATTCAACTTGAAGCGAACAGTAAGGGTATTCTGCAAATAGCAATAAATGTAACCTAAATTAAAAAAAAAAAAAAATCACAATACTTCCCCAAGGAGCCCAGTCTTTGTCATGCTAGATGCTCTACAAAAAGATAGGAACAATCACTGCCTGCCTGACCCCATAATCCAAAAAAGACCATTTGATAATATTTCATTACCACTGCTAAGTTATACTACATTTTTGATGCCCTGGTAAAGCTTCATATATCATCAATATGAACATATTAATAATATCACAGAAATTTAACACACCTTTCACTTAGCAAATTTTATTTCTTAAGCTATGAAGCACTGAACTCACAATTGTTCATGTGAAAAATGTTAGGAGTACTAAAAATACCTAAAAATATCACAGAATATTTCTACCACAAACATTTACACTGGTCACTATAATAAAATAATTTGGTTTTGCACTCAATGCATTTCTCTTCTCACTGCGTTGGAAGTTAGCACTCTGCTTTCTTTGGATAATACCTGCTATTGCTGCAATTAAGCTCATATTTGCTAGACTATTTTTTTATTATCTTATTTGAGTTGAATACAGTCCAAGATTACGCACGCAATACAAGGCATCCAACTTCTTTATGAAAACAATGGAAAGCAGAAAAAAAAATCAAGAAGTGAGAGAAGGAAATTAAAAGCAAGTCAAAACAAACTAAACCCCACTGTAGGAAGGCAATTTGAATTCTGGAGCTATGGAGGGATGCTGGAATCTGTGTGTTCGACTGCTCCGAGAACACCAACATGTCAAACTAAGGACATTGAGGTATCTAGTAAATAGCTTCCTGTCAGCTCACGCACACAGTAGAGCACAGTAATACATGATCTTGAGGTGCATTTTTTTGACTATACACTAACACTTTCATGCAGTGTGCAGACGAAAAAAAACTAGAGATGCTGGTTTGATTTTAGCATAATTTCTGTAAAGCTCGGTTTGCCGTTGAAATCTACTTATTCATTATTATTTTTCTAATGAGGCTCAAGGCTTGACCAATGCCCAAGTAAGCCAAGAACCCACACTGGCTTTTCAATCTTGTGGGTGAAATAAATTAGTCATGAGGCACACTTCATGCTGAGAGCTATCATGAGCTGGAAGGAAAATTGTTTACACAAGGACTCTTACAGCAACTTGTCCACACGCCAAGGAGAGCCCATATTGGATCAGCAGAGGCGGTTATGCCTCAGTGACATTTTTGACAACATCACCCACCTACCCACCCGCCAACTGATTTTCTGAAACCCACCAGGGGCTCTCGTGTGATTTCATGCTACGCTGAAACCAACATGACATCAAGTCACCCCCACAGGTATAAGAGGGAGTCTTCTTATCTTTATCAAATAGAGCAGGAGAAAGCATGCTCTAGGGAAGTGACCTGCACAGTTATGAAAGAACCACTGAAAAACAACCGTGCTTTTCCAGACTGCCACATTCCCTATGAGTCTCAGCAGCAAGAAACCTGACTCTCGCCCACCTCATCACATAAGAATCAGTAGTGCTAGGACAAAAGAAATAAAAAGAGGAAATTCCGACGCAAACAAAAAACAAAAAAACCCAGTATTTTGGCGGATGAGGAATAAAAAAATACATAAAGGGAGAGAAGAAAAGAGATAAAAGAAGAAAATCAGTTGCTAAAGAGATTTTTTCTGTTCTATTTGCATGCTCATGTTCATACATTCAAACTCCTGGGAGAAAGAGGAAGAACCGGAGAAGCTTGGAGTATTTGGGTTCATTGTGACCCACTGCAGATGGCACAGACATGGAGCTCAGCGCTGCTTCTTTTGGCAAAGGAGTGCAGGGACAGCCCTGTTTTTTTTCTGGAGGGAAGCAGCATCACCAGTGCCTTAACATATAGTAGGGCTATGCCAGCTTTTATCAAAGTGTCCCAAGTTTGGGTTTCAGTAGCATAGCAGGTAACTGAAAGCTTGGGGGATCACACTAAAACACACTGTAACTTCAGGTTCTCTAACTTAAGTGAAGGCTGAAGGCATGTACCAGTGCACTGAGGGCTATGTTATTTCAGGCAGCTTCCACTGACAAGATTTCTGTGGAAAGATGGATGTTCGCTATAACTGTCATCCTTAACAAAACCCCCGCAGAGGGCAGCTGTGCCCATATGATGAAGCATGCCTCTTGTCCACATTCCCAATTTTAAAATGCATCAACGTAAGCTGACATTTAAAGTAAAGGGATAGCTTTAATCGCTGTTATATTAGAACACCCCTCTGGAATCTGTACCACAAGGGGATAAATGCTGATGCAAAGTGCTGCCGCATAACTTCAGACTTAAATCTGCCAGAAATTTCTTTGGTCCCAGTACCATGTAAATATCAAGAAGGCTCCCTCCCATCTTATTGCAATGTAATTGCTACTCACTGTTGGAAAGACCAGTATATTGGGCATATCTTGGCAGCTCAGAGAAAATATTTGTCCCTCTATTCATAAAAATGTACCAGACTGAGTACAAGACGTAAGGATATAGCAGCCAGCAGAATAACATTTCAGTTTAATTTCTGCTCAACACTTACCCATTTTCTTGCACGATGGTTACAAGTCTTCAGTTTGAAAATTAAAGGTTGGTACAGCTATAAAAACTAGACAGAGATAAAACCTCTTCACAAGTTTACAGAAGACTGTTTTATAGCTAAGACATGTTTTGCCTAAAACTGGCATTTATAGTTTCTGGAGGCAGTGTGAAGATTTCAGCAGACAGCAAGTCCTCTAGTGAAAGAACACACTGTCTGTTTACAATGTAGTACACTCAGCTATAGCTCTTCAAAACATGAAGAGCTTTCAGGGCAAAATCCCTCCAAATTCTCACATCTCCTCTCTCAAAATACTTATCTTAAGCCTGAAGTTCATACTTCATCCTCAAAACTTCCACTGACTTCAGTGACAACCTGCCTAAGCAGGAATTAACAAAAAACAAATTCCTTAAATCAGGGGCTGCAGGATTTGGCTCTCAAATATAGAGGGGGTGGGGAGAAACCCAGAGAGGACCTTCCAGACAGACAAGCTTTCCCAGAAGAATTCTCTGTTTTAAAAAAAGCAGTCACAAGGAATTACACTGTTGGAATAATGATCAAAGATAAACACTACAGCAATTAGAAAACAGCTAACTAATGGAAATCTTTGTTTTCTTCTGTTGAAAAAATGCAGCCTCCTTTTCTGACTCACCGTTATTTCCTGCTCGTAGGTCCAAACACCACAGGCCAGTTCGACGCAGAATATTACAAGCAAGCTTCCGAAGTACTGCAGAAAACCGAATGGTCTTAGTTATTTTTGATATTGAGTTTAACTTTGAAAAAAAGGCTTAACAATATTGAAGGACTTCTCAAAACATTATTAACATTTCACATGACTGAAGACATGGAATCTGAAATACATTTTTGTAACCAAAATATGAAAGATTCATGCAGCAAACTTTCTAGAAGTTTAAGTCATGTGACATTTCTCACTAACTTAACATAAATATATGAACATTACAATGGGAAAATAAATTCATTTCCTTGTGGCCTAAGAGTACAAGACTATCGTGACACTTTATGCTAAAACAGTTGCAAACAGGACAATGTTTTTTCCCTTATATACCTGGGAAAAAAAGAAATCTCTGTTTTCATTTTTATCCACTTAAGCAACACATCCAAATCATGCTAATAGCCAAAAGAGGGAAGGAATAAAAAAGAATAAAAAAAGAAAATTGACAAGATGGAAGCAAACAGTTCTTATCAAAGTGATTTAGATATTTGAGGTCAGGCACAAATGTACAAATATTTGAGATGGATTGAAATATCTTTGTCTATTACCAGACCTAACCCTTGAACTTTTTAAAAATAGAAAATACATGTATAAATAAAGAAGCCGTACAGGTCTTGGTAATGACGGTTAAGAAAAACTGGTTGCTGTGATTAAAAAGATTAGGACCATCTTCTGTATAGCATCAACAAACCCTTTCTGAACTGCAGGATAAAGCTGCATGGAAATTAAGACTGCTTTAACTGGTGTTCTCTATTAAAAGTAAGCCATTTATCTTTTATTGAAAGCAGAAGTATAGTTCCATTCATTCTTGACTCCAAACTTTCTTCCATGTCAATGGACTGAGCTCCCCCTTGTTCTCCGTACACAAGACAAAGTTACAGTCTTCATGGATTTTAATTTTATTTGTAAATCAAATAGACACCATCACAATAAAAAATAGAATAGAATAAATATATAATTCCATTAGTAGGATATATGCCAAAAGGCTAATTTAGCCATTTCATTCTGGAATCTATTCAGGACAGGTATAAAAGACAAAATATGTATTGAGGGTGACTGAATTTTTTTTTCTCCTATTAAAAAGTCAGTAAGCTGCATTATTTAAAATAGAGAAAATAAACCCACAAGTGTTAGGATTTAATGGTCATCTACAAGACATCTTTTTCATTCACCCAGTCTGGAACTAAGTAATTCACAGATACCTTGGCAGCTACTGAACAGTCTTGCCTTAACTTCTAATTGCTGATGAAATCTAACTCCCTGAATTAGGTTTGTAGACACAAACAGCCAAATTAAAAGTGTGCATGCAAAAATATCCATGTGAATTTTCAAGAGAAACCTGTACTCATATCCGCACCCTGCAAAGGTCTGTTCAATAGATGGTGTTGAAAGAAGAGATCCTGTTTTACTAGTCTCCACTACATTACATTGCATCTTCATAGTCATTATAGCTGAACAATGCATTGCGTATCCTTATAAATCAACACTATAAGCACATGCAGAGCTCCAGTATAGGCCTTCAATAACCAGTATGTTCATCCTCTAAAGGTCCAAGAGAAGAAAAACATTTGAGTCATACCTTGTAAGAACAATGTTGCTTTCTCTAAAAAATAAATTAATGAGCTTCTAGACAATGTATCCACTATCACTGTAGTGACTGCAAGTTATGCAAAGGGTTCTTTTAAAAAAAAAAAATGGAAATCTGCTTTGGAAAGTATTCGAAAGGAGGAAAGAACGCCACGTTTTAGCTCCTCAATTCATAAGAAAAAAAATGTTTAAGGACATTATGGGTAAAACTGACTAAATGTTTAGATGAAAAGCAAATTTGAGTTCTCAGCTGTCAAACAAAATGTCAGTGGTTTTATACTCTAATTGAATAACAAGCCTGGGACTGCCTGCTATCCCCAAATCTTATGCAAAACTCACTGATCATACTGAAAGTGATACCTCTGGGGGTGTACATGTGGCATTCTCTGGAAAACTCTTAATCTGCAGTTCCTTGTAACATTTAATTCATTCACAAACCTTAACATTTCAAACCTTAACATTTTTGTCAGCATATAGTTAAGAAAGTTTCTGGTAGCAGTTGGAGACAGAAGAGCCAAAACCAAGATTTTCTCCAGTTACTGAGTATAGCTTGGGATAGAAAACTATTAATGCAGATTCACTCATAAACCACTTCTGGGTCTGCCAGGAGTTGAGCACTCCTGACTCTAGCTACATCTGAACACATCAGGGCACTGCAGAATCAAGCCTTCTGTCCTGAGAAAGCACATCATCTGTCCATAAGGCAAAAGACACAGAGTTTACACACATGAAAGCCCATTCTAGGAACTGAGCAACTGCAGGCACACCAAACCTGCACACAGGATCTTCAGTTTCACTCTGCTGTTGAAGGGGAATATTACACCTCTCTCTAAATGTAATGGTTTGCAAAACAAATAATTCTTATACAAGTTGGGGGGCAGGGGGGGGAACCTCTAAGCATTATTTAAATTTATTACCCCTAATTTCCATCTTTCAAACACAGAAATTATTACTGGTTTCAATGCTTAATCCTTGTCCCCAGTTAAATTCCCACAGGAGTCTTAATACTAAATGCATCTTCCTGCATTTACACACTTCTGCTTTTTGCCAGAAACAGGGACTTGGTTTTGAAGCAAGGCTTAATATTTCCTCCTATGGGCTGAGTGGCTAAGTTCTGTAAAGGAGACTAACTCACTGAGAAACACCACTGTGCATTATGCTCAAAACTGCACCAGCAGGTCACTGAAGTTACCTCCTACAGCACACCTCTCAGAGCACTCTCAGCCATTGCTGAGATGTTTTCTACTGTGTTTTGTTTTTTTTTTTCTTTTCCTTGTGTTGGGTTTGGTGGGGTTTTTGGCAGGGAGAGGGTAGGATAGAAAAGGCACAGAAGGGAACAAACAGTTTTGCAAAGATATCTACAGGTTATCACAAAATAAAAAAATCCACAAGCAGTAATGCAAAGCCACAATCACTTTAAGAACTAAAGACCTTTTACATGGCGAATCCTACAGACTTTTAACACTTTTCTTTTGTAGGCAATTGGTAACCACTATCATTCTCTCCCTAGTCCGACTATGCAAAGTCATCAGAAAACTGAAGTGGTGCCTTCATCCTGTTACAAACCCAGAGTCAGTTTCACTGAAGAATTTGTCCAGTAAAGTTGTGAAAAAGCTAAAATGTTGCTTCCCTGAGAGAAACTGAATGATTGAAATGCTGGTAGAAAACACACTTTTCAGAGTAACAAATCAGTCGAAAAATATTTGCCAACAAAAAAAAAATGAATAATACAGTAGACGTTTACTGCTCCTTACTAAGTCATAGACAAACGTGGCAAAGATACTGAACTTCAGCATCCCTGCAGTGTCAAATCGATGTTTTCAATTAGCAGGAGCTGGTTCTCCTGCAACTTCCTCATTAAGCTTGCTCCTCACCACTGGCTGCAGGGGAAGGAGGAAGGCAGCAGCTCAGTAAAGCAGTAGCTTTCCAACAGGAGCATGTCCTCTAATACCTAGAACCTTGCAGAAGCACCTGGATTTTTTCTGCAGCAATGGATGGGTATATGTGCATGGCTCCATCCCCAGAGCTCCATCCTGCAGCACTGGCAGCCTGCACAGGCTTAAACAACTGTATTTTTCCAGCACTTCAGTCCTGAAACACAGGTGAAGGAACTAGGAACTCCGGAGTTCAGGAGAATGCCATTCTCCTTCCTTTATTGTGCAAGAGAGTAAACAGGAAAGAAGCAGGAATAGAAACAAAGTCATTACTACAAAAACAACTTTCAAAGAGATGTGGAAAAGACAGGGGGATGAAGGGCCAAGGAAAGATATTAAGCATATTCCCTAAGTAGTCACCATACACTGTTCTGCTGGAATACTCTTCATGTGGTACAGGTGTAAAAGTGACCACAGCCGACATCCTCATCCTGCCCTGAAACCTCCGACGCAGAAACTACACACATCAACAGCATGGAAACCCACTTACTCACAGCCAGTGCAGAGACACTGTGAGATCATGCTCAGCTACTGCAAGTTATAAGCACCTCCAGAGAGGTCTTACTCTTATGAAAGTCAGATAACCGTAGTCCACTTCTACAGGGAATTCACATATAAGACAAAAAGTGTAGTGGGATAGTGGAACATATGGAACAGAAATCCAATGATTGTGAAATTCAACAAAGGCAGGTAACCATCAAGTAACTAGTCAAGAACAGAAAAAAAAGAAACCAAAAAATGGGAACTATTTTGAAGTAATAGGCTTTGTGCTAATTCAGATAGCTATTTTCAGATAGCTACCTGCATAAAGGCTATCAGAACCTGATAAAGCACTAGAAAGGTACACGTTATTTTCACCTACGCATTAAAAAAATCAAAATAATTTAAAACTATTTTTAGAAAGATCTGTATGGATTGCCTGAATAGGATCAAAACTTTTAGTCTGAATAAAATTCCTGCACACAGCAGTGGCATCCTGTAAAAGGATACAAGCTCCATATATGCCAGTGCTCCCTATACGGAGCATATATGCTCTGGCATATGCCCGAAATGTCTTCCTATCTCTCTATCTAAGACTAGCAACTGAACCACAAAATTAATTTATCCTAATTAAATTAGGACAGGGGTTTTCCTGTTCTATTTTCTCTGCCAAACTATGTGAGTGACCGCTACCACAGAATACACTGAAGGACCACATTTCTTTCTTGATCATCGCAACTACTTAGATATAAACACAAATAAAAATAGCAAATGCAAGGACAAAATCACTATTACTGAATCTAAGATATTTTGCATTCATTTAAAAGGTCTTTGTTCCAACAATTCCCATACAGTTCAGAGAGTAACAGTGAATGGCACACACATGAAGTGCCTCTCAACATAAAATCTCTCCCCCGTGGCTTTCTATCCTGCAGAGTATAGGATTTTTTTGTTGCAATCGTGGGCAGCTGCAGGGAAGGATATAAAGCGTGAAGCACAACGTTTTATGTTTTTTGCAGAGATGTAATACAAAACTCTTACTGCAGTTCTAGAGATTTTTTGTTTGTCTTGAATATGCCACATGATTCCTGCAATTAATCACTTAATATACTTTGCCTATGCTTCTCAGGCAACAGGTGAGAAGAACTGGTGAAAAATAACCTTCCATTTCTGTTACGTGGCAACAGGACAACGGAAAAACTGGGATTTCAGAAAACACAGCCCATATAGGGAGTTTGTAAAAAATTTTGCTCCTCCTCCCACCCCAGTCCCCATTTTAAATGCCCTTCTCCAAAGTATTTCCAAGAACACAGAATTTTTCAGAGATTTTTTGACAGTGGAAATATTAAATTCTAATTAGATTTAACAAAGCAAAACTAGAGTTAAAACTCTAGTGTCCTGCAATAGTCTCCTTCACATTGCCTTGGCTATTGGACTGAATACCCAGTGCTCTATTATCAGCCACCGTGATAACCCCACCGGCACAGATACAAAAAACACATGACTGTCCTCCGAGGATGCTCTTCCAAACTCTAGTGCAAGCATTATGCCAGAAATGAAGCTAAGAGCAGAAGCCCTCATTGAAATTCGATGACTTTGGGTACTTAGTGACCAGTGAATCACTATGGCCCTCTGGTGCCAAGCAGCCCAAGCAAAGGGTAGCCACACCTCAAAGCCGTGCATACCCAACTACATGCCTGAAGTGGTACCACATGGGGATTTTTGCTCTGCCACAGATGGGTTCAGTAATTTTTTGCCAATGATCTATACAATCATAGAATCATTTAGGTTGGAAAAAACCTTTAAGACCATCGAGTTCAACTGTAAACCTAACACTGCCAAGCCCACCACTAAACCATGTCCCTAAGCACCACGTCTACACATCTTTTGAATACCTCCAGGGATGGTGACTCAACTACTTCCCTGGACCTCTGGAATGCATCATCAGCATTCAGCTACTATAACCTGTAAAATCAGTGGGCTGTTAGCCCACACACAGGGAGAATCAAAAGCCTGGACACATCCCCAGTCATTCTCTCTTGATTGCGCTCATACTAAAAGTGGTATGATCATTCTGTTTGCAATTTGGAAGTATGATTTGGAAGCAAGAGTCTAGGCAACTCGCAAAAAAAAACAAACTAAGACAGGGTTCTGCAGCAATCCAAATTTCATCAGAACTAGAAAAGCACAACAGTGGCTTATTTCATCTTTTTCCTCCCTCAAACCTTTGGTTTGCATGTTGCATGATGCTCCTGTTACTGGGATTAGGACCCTATTTCACCTGTTCTGACAGCTTCCTAGCTAACTACTGCCATCCTAGTAAACCCAAGGAGACTTCACAATCTACTAAATCCATCCCTAGAGAACAAATCTATTCCATCTCATATACTCAAAACAGCATTCTGTATATGAAAGCAAATGGCAGTAGCAGGCAGGGGCTAACAACTGGAGTCAGAAGTTGCAACACAGTGAAGAAAAGTGAGAGCATGGAGGGTGTTGCAGGTTTTGGAGAATCTGGTCTACAGGACTGTAGAAATCCTCCCATTTTTGAGCAAATGTTCCTTTCTTTGCAGCATCAGTGTACTTATTAATGAATCATCATTCATGTGCTCTGTATTTCATTTAATAAACATCTTTTTTTAAGCTTTACCACTCTCCTCCCAAGTGTTTTTCTTTTCTCCCAGAAGATAAAACACACACACACACCAGGCTCAAGAAAAACCACAACCCTCATGTCAGAGCAAATGAAGAGTAGCTGATCAGCAAGTCCAGCCTCCTCAGACTTGCTGTCTGGTGCTCACACCACCTCCTTGGGCAACGTGGTCCATATGGCAAAGAGGCAAGGAAAGCTCTAGGAGGGAAGGGCAGGGGCTGAAGGAGATTCCAAGGGCAAGGCAGCTGCAGAATGAAACCTTACGGGAATCTCTAAAAGACCGGAGTATATGGTATGTAAAACAGATGCCAGAAGATTTTAAGAGGGTTATGCGTAGCACTTCCCAACGGCTAACAGCCTGAGAGCGTCAGCCTTGTTCTGCTGAGACGCAAGCCATCCAGACATCTGTCTGCACCCTCAGAAACATCAGATGACCACCACAATGCTGGATGACCAACGGGGAACCAGACTCTGTGCAAAACAAAATAAAAAGTCCTTCCTCCCTCTAAGTTACAAGCTATGGTTCCCTTCACTTTTGCTACAGTTTAAAAACTAATAAGGTTATTTTAATGATTAATCCAGCTATACTTTTTAAAAATGGAGCAAGCACTCATTAAGTGGAGTCAGACAAGCTGCATGGAAAACTGAAATCCTCTGTTTATCCACTCTGGCAGCGCAAACTTTCCCCTGCCCCGCCTTCCTCCCTCCCCAGCTCCCTCAGCCCTGCCCTGAAGGGATTAACAGTCCATTTGTCATTCTGATTTAAAATTTGGTTTACTTGCTTGACAACGCAGAAATTTGTGAGAGATGCAGTCACAAGTCAACAAGGAAATGGGCTGAAACCACCAACTTACAACATTAGCTACTGAATGCCATCCAGTTCTTCAGAACATGTACATTCCACAGCAAAATGATCAAATATCTCTATTATTTAAGATTTTAGTTTCCCAGATAACAAAATTTTGTCAATCTGTACCAAGTACCTTAAAGCCTGTGACCTTTGCAAAGGTCAAGTTTTATATAAATAATTATCACTTTTTCCAAAACCTTTATAACTAATTTTCTGAATCAAAAAAATTTTTATGGCAATGAACATTTTAATTTTCCATGGTATATGTCCAAGTTCTTTTGATTGACCCATTTATTTTTTTAAAAACTAAACAAGATTATTTATGAATAGTTAGAACTTTGTTCACAGCCTCGATTCTTCTATGAGATACTAATGACCTTTTTTAAATTTTTACTTTAACAATTAATCTTTGCCTATATAAGGAAACAGGTATTACTTTGGAAATAAGCAAAACACACACACTTCAGACAATTATTAGGATTTATTTGCCCAAGACTCAATTACCTCAAGTCAATGAACTCCAAGGAATAAGGGTCACTGCAAGGTCATGGTAAAGTACTGAACAGGACATAGGTAGAGATAGACATTAGACCATAATTTCCTCAGGGTTTACAATATTCCCTTCCCCCTCTTCTCCCCTTATTTCAAAACACAGCATCCTTCATCTCTCTAACCCCTCTTTATTTTCTACCAAGAAAATTAAACACCATAAAAATGCTTCTTTGGTCAAGAAAATCCTTTTTCCTTGTAAAACAGACCAATTTGGTGCTGATGGACACAATAACTCTGCCTCAGCATGCCCCAAAACACTTCAAACATTTACCACTTTGAGTGAAGAAGTGCTCTTAGATATAAAGCCCATATCGCAGCCCCTGTGCACACAGCAAAGTGTCTCCATGGTTAATTAGTCAAAAGGGCAAGATTAGGCAAGAAAAAGAGATTAATTTACCTGACTGGACATCTGCTCCATACTCAGTTTGTGGCAACAGAATGCAGTTGAACCACAGTGTCAAGGGATGCCCCATCAGTGAGGCTGAGCTGTATTTCAGACAGGCATGTAGGTTTGGCTGGGCTTTGTGGATCTCTTTACTCATTTACTCCTTCCTTGCTCTCAGGGACTCTCCCATTCCCTATTCCTTTCAGCAGAGGAAAAAAAAGCTGGGCAAACAAGCGAATAGAAAAGAGGAGCTGGGAAGGACTGAGGGAAAAAAAGCACTACAGCAGCAAGACCACATATCATCTCAGCAGCTGCCCATCTTTTCTCACTGAAGATGCAGCATCCCTTGTTCCCATCCTGGTACCAGTCCCAGCTCTTTCGCCTCAACAACCCAGGTCCCTTGAGCCTCCTATCATATCAGTCCCTGTCTTTTCAATAGCTTCCTGGTATCCACTTCCATCATTCCACCTCACCAACCTTTCTATCACTATATTCCCTCCTCAGTTCAGCAGGGGGTATCACTCTAGAACCCTTTTCAGCTTTGGTGCCATTTCAGTCTCTTCTACTGCCCTGGACATCAATGACTTTCAAGAACTTAGAGGGAGAAAGCAATATTAATGGCTTAAAAAGTGGGAATGGGGGAAAACGGGAACAAGGAAGATAAAAGGAATAAGGTTTGCCCCAAAAATTTTGGATCATGAGGCCAGACATGGTGACACCTAGTAAAACCAATACTCAGGACACACATCCCCCCAAGACCAGGCAAAGTAGCCACCCCCATTAGATGAGCCTAAAAGCATAGGATGTAGTGAAAAGTGTGTCACAGAAGTCCAGGCAGCACATTTCACGCTGAAAACATACTGAAACCATAAAATGGCTACTGTCAACAGATATTTACCTTTTAATTTAGCACTGTACCTTTGAAAGAGGATGAGCAAGTGGCCGTTCACTACTGCAGAAGTATGCAAAAAAAAAAAACCAACCCATTTTATTTCATGGTATCTTAACTGCACTGTCCAACCTTGCTGTTTTAAGTCAAAGGCATTTCCCTGAACAGCCCTCAAGGGGCTGGACAGTTCTTGTCACTTTGAGCTGCCAGATAACTGCGCCAAATAGTACCGTGCTGCCTCTGTCCTGGTACAACATGGCTGCACATTCAAGGTAGCTGCTAAGCACCGGGGTGATGGAAGCAGATCATCACCATAAGCACAGCAAACATTTGGATTTAAGCCAAGCATTCACAAGAAGACCTGGACACTCCCACCAGCGCAATTCCTATTGTGCCTCTCTCCCAGCTAAGAAAATTAGGTAACCTTTCAAAGCACTTGCTTTGAAAAAGTCTTGTAAGTACATATACAGTGCTGTACATTTACATTGGACAAGAACAACAAAATGCACCTCGTTGATAGACAGGCAGAGAGATTGGCACTGGACCGCAGGACCAACATAGTCCACCCCAATTTGTTTGAACCTTAAACTCTGAACAGGAAAGAAGCTTACCTTCTATCCAATTTAAACCAAAAAAATGTCTAATGATGATTAGTTCAGGTACCTCCTCAAAGAGTTCACCTTTGGACTGAAAGTTAGAAATTCAGAAAGCAAAAAAAAAATTTAGTCCTATATTTATTTTCTTGAGAAAGTTGCTCGTATCTGAAACTACTGGGGTATAGTAACAATTGGTGAACTTCAAGTGTATTTTCTGCTACAAATGGAATGTCAAACAAGCAACACTTCAAAGTGCAAGCTAAATGTCCAGACCCTTACTTATCCACTGACTATCTGAATTGGAGTTTTAGCACAGTACCGGCTTCTCACCAAATCTGTACTACAGTACTGAGAACCCACTTAAATCAGTCTTTCAAAAGGCAGGCTAACCTATCTTGTGAATCACTGTTTTTCTCCTATTCACACCACATTCATAAATGAGCTGCTGATAAAAGGCACAAAATATGAAAATGATGAACTCCAGTCTCCAACCTGTCTAATTCTAATCTGCACAGGTTTACACCAAGTATGTTTGTCAGTTATTTCTTCCCTTTAAATGCTTAGTAGTTTAATAATGAAGAAATACTTCTGGTTGGTAAATAACAATTTCAGTGCCAAATGTTGGTACAAGGTATTGGAGCAGCTGTAACTGTGGTAAGGGTCCACATGGGTCAGAACAAATATCCTGTATCATTACAGAACAAATAACCCATATTATGTATCATTGCAGAAATACATACTGCCACAAAAAAGAAAAAATTAATTATCACTAAACTCTCATACTAATTCACACTAACTGTAGCCACAAGTACTGCAGAACAGTCAGTGCTGTGGTACTGTAGAGCAGCTACCATTTAACACATAGTAAGAGTCCCTTTTAGGAAGACATTAGCAGTTATTGATATCTTGGCAACATAGCAGACGTCCCAGTTTAATCATTCCTATCAACTCTGCAACTGCATGGACTGAAATGGGTGTATGGGTATAGATTAATCTGCCCCAAGTGGGAATACAGTCTGTGGTTCCCTGTCATTCTTCAGACGAACTTTACAGAAAACACTTTCCCCAACACTGCCTTTAGCTGGCTGAGAACTACTGACATAAAACAGCCACATTCATGGCAGGTTTGTCACATCTCCAGTTTACCTTTTCAACAAAAACATAGTTACCAGTTCATTTTTTTCTCTTTATGAAATATTTGCCTGCTTTTAAAGAAAAGATCAGTTTAGTTTAATGATGGTTTGCCTGGTTGTGTTTCAACTCAATTAATAGACAATTTAGTCTGCCAAGTTCCAATTTATAACCAGGTTCTGCCATAACTAAATTAACAAGCTGTTTGACCACACACCAACAGAGACTAACAATGTTTAGTTCTGAAGAATATTTATTTCTCTGCCAACTTTATGATAAAAATCAGTAAAATTATTTGCCCTCTTGACCATTAAATATTTCTAACAGTTTTTCCCTTTGTGAAAACATATGCAGACAAATTTGAATCCTGTGCTGTTTGAATGCTGTAATTACAGAAAACTCATAGTTATAAATGCCAGAATTTGCAATGAAAACTCCAGCCAGGAAAATATTTTCCAGTGGGATTTTAATGAAGCCGTTCTTGTCAAACAACAGAGCTTACTCTTGTTGCCTTAATAAAACAAGAACTTAAAGAAAAAAAACAACAAAAAACAAATCACACACCCTTAAGCTTACTATTCTTAAAGAATATATGCATGTGGCGGGGTGGGGGTTTGTTTGTGGTTTTTTGTTTGTTTGGGGTTTTTTTGGGTTTTTGGGGGTTTTGTTTGTTTGTTTTTTTCCTCCAGTTAGGCTATGTGTACAACAGACTTCAAAAAGAATCCAAAATGTACAGAGCCTCAGAAGAGAAGAGGCAAAGGGGGAGTTCTGGATTTGGAAAAAAAAAAAAATTAAAGAATCTTGTTTGAAATACTGTAACAAGCGCCATAAAACCTGGACTCTAGTTTCACTTCCTTGGACTTTCTATACATTCAAGTCAGTGACTTGGAAAAGTCCAGATCTTTCAGTTCAGGCTGGCATCACAGCTGCTTCTTCTACATAAGGACATTGGTCATTCATGACACATAACAAAATTATATTATAGTCACTTAAGGTACACACGGGCTCTTTATACCAACTAGCCTTCAGGACTATGTATTCCTGAAGCAATTAAAATTGAATTATCGTAGCTTTAAAATGCTGGTTCTATAAATAATCCAGAGCAAGCACCTCAGAAGACTGAGGTGCTATATTTTCTTACTATTAAACTGAGTAAACATTAGTTCAATTTACATTTATGCCTCATGTGAGGCTGGGAAGGTTTCAAGCATTTAATCACAAGAAAAAATTTCAAGAACAAATGAAAATAATTATGTATTCAGATGTATTAAAATATATAACACCATAATATATATTTTATGGTCCTTATGCTTTCAGATTTTCAAAAAATCCAATTCAATTAACAAGATTAGCACTAGCAATTAGCATACTGCCAGGAACATCAAGATTTGTATCCAAATATCTCTGCATGCCACCATTATGGCTGTTCATGTCCTTCAAAAAGAAGATTATAAGCATGATTGAAGAGGTTGTTAACATTTCACATGAAGGTTCTTTTCTTTTAGTTCATCTGGTTGTACAAAAGCTCATTTTGTTGATCCGTCACTTTTCTGATTAGTCTGACGAATGAAGCATTGACTTATGTCTGCATACCTCTGTGGTATAACATGATTGCATTCATTTAACAATTAATCAAAGACAATGACACACTTAGGAAGATATCATTTAGTTTTGCTTATCAGTTTGCTTAGCAAGAGCAAATTCTCAGGCTCCTGAAAATGAAATAGTGCAACATAAGATTATAGAAACGTCCTGTTTTGATTTAGTATAATTTGACCGCCTAAACACACTTTAAATAATTGATTTCCAGATAGCATTAGAAGATATAAATGATTTCTTCTTTTCACTGGCAGTTTAAATAAACTGAAGGCCACAACCAGTTTTAACTTCATTTTCTTTTCAATTAGTTAGGATTTTTTCATGGTTTATACCAAAACCGGTAAGTTTTTTTTTCCAGATACTATATAGCATTGGTCTACATTGTATAGTTGCTTTTGACTTTTAATTAATTTTCATTCACATTAAAAACTATCACCACTATAAAATAAAAACCACTTAATGAAAATAATCTTATAATAAAAACTGAGGGCTTAATAATTTTACCATTCTTTAACACTTTCACTATTTATATAAAACAAAAATATGTACAAAGTCCTTTAAAGTATGTAAGAAAGATTACTAGATAAATAATTATACGGTATGAAATTACATCAATCCATTATTTTTATGCAAGTGCTCATAACTAAGTAATATCTGTCTTAGAACTTGTTCCCATTGACTTTAACATTGCAAGGTTAAGATCTAGAAATAAAAAAATGCATGATTATTATATTACTATAAAGCATTCAGATTTAAATGAGAGTCTTTCTGAACTATATAGCTTTGAAACAACAGTCTTCATATTGTACACGGGCTTAACAAATATCCAAAAGGAGAAACAGCATTTGCCGTCTTGCAATTGAGGAACACTTCTGCTGCAGACCTTCAGCTGGAAATCTCAAATAAAGCTTACTCCAAGCCTCTCAAATAAAAAAGACGTTTTAATATAAAACCCCAGTAAAGTTTCCTGACTGGTTTAGCTGCAGTTAGAGTATTTCCTATTAGATAAAAGCAAAGGTTGCCTAAATCTCAGCCAACTTCTCTTTTTTTTTTTGGTCATTTTGTGTGAAATTTGTGAGGTCCTGGTATTGTGTACTCAAGCTGGCACAGATCCACAAGAAAAATGCAACCTTATGCACTTTGGGAGAACCCAACACACACTGCAGTGAAAAAACAGCAGGAGCCCAACTCTACTCGTGTAAGACTCCTGGATATTCTCAAGAGCTGAAGGATTTCACCCATCCATTTTCTTCTACTGCAATTATGGTAGTCAAGTCTGATACACCTCTTTCACATCCATTGCTCCCACTCTCTCGGGCTAATGGACTGCTTGGAATCCTGCTCATCCTCACATTAAAAGACAAAGCCCAACTCTGCAAAGGGCTACTAGCTAGGCTTCTAAGCAGCACACATGTACATGGCACTTCATGATCTCAGTGTTGCCAATGGTCTAAATATTTCTTTTTTTTTTTTTTTTTTTTTTTTTTGGGGGGGGGCATTTTTTTTGTTTTGTTTTTGTTTTTTAATTGTCCTCAAACTCACTGACTTCCAGATGAAGAAAAAGGCATTTGGCTCCCTTGACAGTCAAAGCCTCATCACAGTTAAATTGTACAGAGAGCCTTGTGCAGGAGAGACTATTGCTTTTCAGTTGCTGTTGGCTCAGTTATATAGCCTCTAAACAAATGAAAAACCTGGTTACCTGGAATTTATTTTTAAACTTGCTCACAACCAAATGCAACTGCAAACTTCCACATCTACGTAAGAGAAGGCAAAGTTTCTGAATACACTCAGAATTAACTTTCATCAGTTAGAAATGCTGTTACTTTACACACACAATCAACTGTGGGGATAAAGCAAAGTCTAGGTTATTTAGCTATTGCACAGCCAAGAGTCAAAAGGGTAGCATAAAGGTTTATTTCAGAGCACTCAGACTCACATTCCAATAATTATTAGTACTTAAGAGTTTGAGTAATTTTTCCCTTCAGCAACTCCTCTGCAAAATGAAGTGGATTTTTGCAAATGAGACACTGCTTGTCTTTCAGTCACAGCATAATGCAGTCTACGCAATAAATTATTTCCCACTGTGTGCTTTGCAATTACAATTCCTCACCAATATAATAACTCAACATGGTAATAAAAAATAATCAGTATTTATCTAGTGCCTGTGGCTTAAAACTTTTCTTACACTGTTGAAGTGAAGCAGAAGTTAGCTGGTTTTAGAGGTTATGAAACATACCCAGACAAGGAGCAACAGATTTCTTTTCACTGTTCCACAGTAGCCCAGCATTCCAACTATGATGAGGAAACAGCAGACTGCAATCATGACCGGGTGGACCACAGGAAAGTAAGTCAAAATGACAGCCTCCTCCACCCTAAAACCAATCAGAACAGTAATCAAAAAAAGCATAATCACACAAAAATGATACAGAAGAAAAACATAATATAGCCATTAAAATGAAAACGGTGGATTAGCAGATGCATTTTTTCCAGCACTTTAAACATTTCACAGAAATTTCTTCTATGTGGTTTTAAAGTCAAATGTTGCAGTCAGGTACAAGGAAGTAATGCATCATCCGAAATCTCTTTGGAGCGAAGGCGATCTTCCTGTCCTGCACTTGCACAGTATGTAGCGCAATGAGGCCCTGTTCCATCACTAGGGCTCATAAGCACTGCTGTAATAAAACTAACAGCATTCCTAAATCTCTGGACTGAATAAAGTATTCAAAACTAAACAGTAATATAATATAGTTACATGTTGGCAAAGGGCCAAAAATTGATCCCTGTCAGAAGAGAAAGGCACGGGAATAAAACAAGACTGAATTCACATCTTTCTCCCTTCTCTAATTTCAACTGATGCCAGAAATGGTGGCAAAAATACACCTTTCAATAAAACAATAATTAGCTCAACTGAAGGCTTCTTAATTCTAGAAATCCTAATTAGGAAACTTGCCATACAGAATGAATGACATATACCGCAATCAATCACCCACACAGATTAATAGGTTTAAGGAAAGCTTTACCTTGTTTCTGCGGTTAAAGTGAGAACGTTATTCAGGTAGTCTCTCATCCAAGCAGAAACACCTAATACGCTGATGGACATCAACTAAAAAGAAAATATGAAGTTATTTATTATGCATTTAAAAAAATTGCAAGATCATTCAAAATTTAAGTAGAGGATCAATCATCAGTAACATTTTTCATGCATTCATTTATCCGAACAGCATACTGTCCCCAAAACTGTACTTTTATATGCTTGGAGTTGGTTTGTTGCCCAAGTATTTAGGGAGCCAGTGACAATAATATTCTCTTCCAGTATGCATACTTAATGCCTGGAACACCTTCTCTTCCACCCAGTGATGCCACTGCTGGCCCAAGTCCCACCACTTTGCAACGTAGCATAGGAACAACAGGGAGGGTTTATGCTGCTAAAACCAGCAACTCTTTCAGGGCTCACAGGTGATATCCACCAGTCTGTATGAAACCGTGAAGCCATGCTCCGGTACACAGCCAGTGAAGAACAATCTGAAGCCCCATACAGGATACAACAGTACTGATACACTGACACATAGATCTATCTTGGGACTAAATTTAGAAGAATCTGACTCTCTTGCTCATTCAGACAAAGTCACACCATTAACACTATGCCTCTGTTTCCTGAGCCGTAAAATGGCAATAAAACTCACTGCACTTCAACTAAAAACCCCAAATCAAAGCTTTTGGGTACCTAATCTGCCAGGCACTTGACAGGCATAAAGCCACTACACTTTCACCAGGACTGCTCCTACAGCAAGTAAATCCCTGAGACTGAGCCCACCTAGAATTGCCACCACCTCAGCAGACACAGATTTCTGTCACCTGATGCCATCATGCACTCCAGCACACCTGGGATCTACCAGTAGAAGCAGCTCTGGCCTCTGATTTTCTTGAGAAGCCAAACCTGAACGATGTGGTCAGAACTTACCTGCCACACCGTGACAGCACCAGCTCTTCTGCTGCTGTATCAGAAGTACCGCTAGAGGACAAGGCACTCTTCACGGCACTTGTCCATGCATTTTGCACTGGGCTAGGTAAGTCAGTAGGCCCTTCCTCCTGGAGGAGGGCTCATGTAACAGTGGCAGTCATCCCCACCTTTGTGCATGCTCTCCGGCCACAAGAGCACCGCATCTCCTCCTGCAGGCACAGGACAGATGGAGCGCTGCTCCCAAAACAGAAGGTGGGAGATGCAGCTATAAACTCCTTCATGGACAGGAGGGAACCACTAAGCTTTTCTACAAAATGGAGCAAAGTTAAGGTTAGTAATGCCACTGCTTACTTCTCAAACCATTTCAGGGAATTCAGCTGGTTTATAACACCCAAAGGAGAATTTAGTAATATCAATCTCACATGGGCACCTAAGCCTGAACTGCAGCTCATGGGCTGAACCTGACAGACTCAGGACTTCAGAAGCACCACTGTCTAGCTGAGGGAGGAAGACCTAAGCATGCTGGCTCTCCTGAATACTACTGTTTTCATGCATTGTATAGGCGTATGCTAGGAAACCTCAGCATTATACTAACAACTTCTTAAATCAGTGAGAAGTGCTAATCTCCCCTGCTGCCTTCAACAGCTAGCTTCCCACACGCCCTCATATTTCCCTGAAGTTTTTATGAAGAAAAAGTTAACTGGATCAAACCTAACACATAAGAAAAGTCGCTCTGTGTCCTTACTGGTTCCTATGCCTGCAGCATGCCCACAGCAGGCTACTTCAGCCTTTAAAACGTCACAAGAAGTCCCAGTGGGTACCCCACAGCTGCCTCCTGCTTTTCGGAACTGATGCACAAAGCACAGGCACTGCCTTGGTTCTGGGTGATGCCAGCGACAGCCCTGGGTGCTCGGCATGCTGCAAGCATAGTCTTGAAAGCTACAAGTCTGCTACATACACGCATGTCGCTTATGCTCTGTGGGATCTATTTTGGCTGGTGGAACAGTAGGAGTAAAGAGCATTTTCTGTTGTGTTATTTGCAGGAAGCTGCAGGAGCAAGGAAAAGATGATTACTAGAATCTCCTAGATGAACTCCTCAACAACGGCTACCTCCTTGGAAGAAAGCATCAGGCAAATATATCACACAGGTAATAAAAACCATGTTTCTAATACAAAGAGAGGTAAAGAAGGCTACAAGCAGATAGTCTACCTTCTTATGGTCAAAAAGCAACAGAAAACATTTTTAACCCTCCACATGTCCCTGCAAGGCCTGCTAATACACACAGAGAGAGTGTTAGCTTGCACTTCTACTCTGTTTGTAGTAAAGTACTTAAGACAAATTTGGTTACTTTGCTTTTAAGCAGTGGTGCTCAGGAGTGACAAGTTCATCAAAACCACACTCCTCAGCAACTTTTAATAAGAGCCAGACAGTCCTGCTACAAAAACTGTACCAGAAAAATGTTCACTTGTCAAATAATACTCTTCCTCCCATACCAGACTGCTGGGCTGCCTAGTCTCTGCTCTCCATTAGGAACCCAGAGACTGCACTTGTTTTATTCCAGCCTTCAATATGCGGCAGTACAGTCCCGTACAGCAACGGGAGGAGGTGCATCCCTTGGAAGAAGGCAAGGGATCACTCGTTCAGCAGAGGTTGGATCTGGCAGGCAAAAGAGTCACCACAAGGATACTGGAGCCTGCAGGTTATTCAGAGACAACAGGGAGATCATGGAGCAACCAGCTAAAAGACAGAGGGGACAGAAAGGACTTCCTATACACCAAAAGAAACGAGCAGAGTCCTGCCACTGAGAGAATCATTCGGTTTGCTAAAAGAAAGGTCTTGCCTACAAAGGCAAATCAGGAAGGAGAGAATTTTTATTTGTGCTCTGTCTGCTTAAGTTTTCTTTACCTAGATATGTATTTTTGCCCACATAAAGTCAGTGAGAGGAAAGTCTAGGCAGATACATCTCCGAGCTGTGGCCAACACATGGCCACATGACTACTACAGAAACACTTAATGACCATATCATGGAACAGGACTCCACTTTCATTTATCATGAGCAGCAACTGGAAGAAAAGGACTACTTCCTTTCACCTCGGAAACAACCTTCACCAGTGATGTAACTACATGAACACTATTTGAGTTCATAAGAACAAGTTCTCTATGAACAGTCTCTCACTTCATTCATGAAGCTTTTAGCCATTTAAGTCCCCTGGCTGTTCTCCTTCACTGTAAATAGCTAACAGCCAATTACTACTGTTTCTTGCTGGACGAAAATTACATGCAAGAAAATTCCCTCTGTAATCCCTGTGAGAGCCAAGCTACAGCTCACCTACCCTGTGCCCTGAGTGATCTCACCACCATTAACTCCTTCGGGTGTTACTGACTTCTACTACCCTTACAATGCACGTAGGGTATCAACCCGAGAGCTAGCTCAGCATTACTCTAAAAGCGTACACGCACAACGCCTTAGCTGCCTGCTACACAGATGTCACACGCAAATTACCTGTGCAACACCCTCCTGCCAACCAGACAAACTCTTTGGGAGGCACCTTTGGCACCGTGTTTTGAAGTAAGTCCAAAGTGAATTATTACTCCGAATGACCTGAAAGCCAGAGTGCTGTGACACACTGGATTCACGTCCATGAAAGTCAGTAACACTGTCAAACTGGGGCAGCATAAAGACATGGCTCAGAAAAAGAATAGGCAAACACTCAAGAAGCTCCTCTTGAACAAAGAGGCCTGTGGAAGAGCAAACCATGATAATTTGAAAAAGCAATTCAGCAATAGGTTGATTACAAAAGGTATATTTAATGGCACATAACCCAGCAAGTGTGTTGTAGCTCTCTGCTAGCAAAGGGAAGTGCTGGGAAGAAAGTCATATCCCTTCTGATCAGCTAAAGTGAGCCTCTGGGCAGGAACACCCTGCAGGATGAAAGATGCATTTGCAACAACAGACTGCCCTGCGTAATGGCTGATGTTCAGTTTAGCGACAAAAGATTATCAAGCATTAACTTGCACCCATCAATCGACTTGCTCACCTGCTCCATAGCCACAGAGAAATCACAAGTCATATGCGCCCGACCTCCACAGCCTCCTGCTTACAACTCAACATGCATACGTGCTGCCCTGTAAAGCGCTACACACCCTCAAGTGCCAGCTGACATCAAGGAGGCTCCAGGCACCCACCACTTCACAGCAGGGGCAAATCTTCAGCCAGCAGCACAGGAATTACGCTAACACCAGCAGTACAACTCAGCCCATGGGCTCAGTAGGCAGGAGCAGTAACAACCTTCCCAAAAACCTTGCTGTGTATCTAAACCTACCAGCAAAGAACAACAGTCACATCACTGCAATTCACTGCCATGTGATTTTCAAGGAGTCATGGGCAGGGGCAAGGTCCTGATTACAGTTTTTGTTGGTTCATTTAGAGGATGGAAAAAAGGCAGCCTTAAAAAAAACTGACAGCCCTTACTTCAGCCATTGTTTTGTAATTAATTTAGATGTAAAATACAGTTAGAAATCTGTATTAAGCAATCGGATGAAAGGACACAAGTTTATGAGAAATAAAACTACCAAGATAATTCTCACCACATTAACAGTTACATCGTTTCACCAAAAAGTTTTCATCCAAGCTTCTCTGATGACAGCGAGTCCACTGTGCTGTAAACATTATATGATAGTAGGCAGTAAAACATGTTTATTTGTTGCAGCTGGCTGCACAAGTCACTATGAGTTTCATTCTAAACTGTCACAGTATGTTATATAGCCGTCATCATGACACTGAAGAGTTTACAAAACTCCCTGCTGTCATACTCCATTTTAAATATATTTCCACCTTGATTAAACAAAGGTAATAAATTATATTTTATATATGAGCAATATGCAGATCACACAATAATATATTACAATTCCAAACTAATTTATAGCATAAAGTTTTTAAAGCTACCAGAGCGTTCTCAGACAACTGAATTACAATATCTAACAACGGACTCAAACTACGAGGAGTGGTCATTTCCAAGCATACTTTAAATTGTCTTTGGAACTCTTTTACATAAATTACGCATCAAAATGAAAACATCAAATCATCTTTTATTCATTAAGCATATATTTTAAGCCCTTACTGTGACAGAACTACTCACAAAGTCTTTGAGGCCATACCTAAACTAGAAAATCTGCATTTTCAATTAATAATTGAACACGAATTTGTCTTTGAAGGAACAAGACCAATTGCTGTAGCTATTTACACACTTGTTTTCATTCTCTTTTCACTTTTTTATTCAAACCCTCTAACACCTTTATTTTTTAACAACAAAAGTTGCTTTGCTCAAATTTGAGAGAAGGGTGGGTTTTTCTCATTATTAAATGGGAAGAAAGATGTAAAGTATCTTCCACATTAAAAATCACACACATTTCTTTTTATTCAAACAGATGGGATAAACAACTTCAAGCCACGCTCTGGTACCTGTACAAAATGCTGACGAGCAGCACTACAGATCAATTCGCTTTGCAGAAAAAGGTTTCCAGCTCCAAAGAAATTACTTCCAAGATACGACAACGTTCATCAGAATACAGCCTTTAATTTCAGTAAAGAAATAAACCTTGGAAAATTTTCCAGTTAAATTAATTTGGGTAACCTGAGCTGTGACTTAAAGGCGGGGCTGGGGGGAGGGTGTGCTGAAATCACTACAAGGTCATGAACAGAGCATGTTGCAATGCCTTCACAGGATCTTCACAACTAGGTTCAATATTCAGATCATTGAACAAACACAGATGACTCAGATCCCTGGACAAACAAGACAACTACATTTTTCTGGGAGGGAGGGGCGTAAGGGCAGGGGAGAGCAGGACAAGAGGTCTTGTTTTTCTGTATTGCCTGGTAAAAGCATTTAAATGTTTACAGAAAAAAAGGGTGGCCTATAAAAAAGGAAATTCCCCTATTCCCCACTAATGCACCTTTTATTCTACGGTCATGACAACATTTAATTTTAGCTAAGGTTCCTACATAGGGTTATGCCTTAGTCCCCTCCCACTTGCAAACGGCTGAAAGCATGTACTTATTTGCACTGTGAATCGGAGTTTGCTTGCACAGCTGCAACAGCGAGTTAACAACCTGCTCCGCGTTTGGCACGGGCTGGAACTTGCACACTTTGCAGTACGGCAACTGCCACAGCAGTAACAGGCTGCTAACAGGCCACCCTCCTGGGGGAAGCAAGCATGTTTTCCAACAGTTGACTGTGCAAGGTTCCTACAGCATAGCATAAAGAACAAATAAGATCCCAAATATGCAAACAGGTCTAAGTACAGTTCATCTATCAGCTGGTTCTTCCGAGTGTCAGACCCGCATATCAGCTTCTGGGCTGTGTAGCGTAAGAGTACATTGAAAGCAAAGAGGGATAAAGGGATAAGGAAGTGCATATATCTCTGCATCCATTCTCTCTGTGACTGCTTAGGCACTGCATTTCTTGTTAGGACACAATCTGTGCCACTCTTCCCTCAAAAGTAAGCATCTCACTGTCAAGAGACCTTTTGCCTTTGGGGAAGCAGAGGCATGTGCTGCTGATCGTGGATAATTTGCAGCCACACGCAGAGCTCCAGTGTTCAGATCCACATCACAAGCTACACACCACCATGAAGATGATATCCCTTCACTTATACACAACATACTCAATTTTGTTTCTGTAAGAGCTTGTTTTTGTTTACAGACAGCAATCAACATCACAGATGGCAGGCAAATTATTTTTAACCCAGGGTATATAACTGGAAGACTGATATGAGAAAACAGTATGCATTTCCAGGACCTACATACCGGCCAGTTGTGGGTACACCACTTAACTTTCCTGTTTTACATGTGAATACCCATGAGCACATGACGATTACTCAAATAAACCTGAATTTTTAATTAAGTCACACATTCCTATAAAACTGTCCCCTATACCTTGGGAAAAGCTACAAGAGATGAAAAAAATCAGTATTATTCCTATGACCCTTGCCTAGTGTCTACCACAGACTCTAGAGGTGATGGAAAATCTTCAAGGTACAGAAGCAGTGCCTGAGGACTCATGAATAACTGGGTAGCTATCTTCTACAGAAAGAGATGCAAATTTAAAGAAAAAAAAATGCAAGTACCTACAGGCCAGCTAGACCTTCCCACTTATGCTGGAGATCATGGCCTACTGGTATGAACAGCTCCCCCTGAGCTATTCACTCAGATCTAGTCAGCATGGGTTTGTGCCTTCATCCTCAAGGTAGATGCAGTGAGCTCCACACCATTAATCACAAGGATTATGGAAAAAATGTCTGTGGTTTCATTGATTCCTGAATGCCAGGTAAGAAGAATATTACTGTCATTTCTAACATTAGGGTGGGATTATTTTTCCCCTTCCATCATCACATCAAGCCACTCTCTTTTTCAGGACTGTTTTGCAGGGACTCATCTACCAATTCATTGTTGACATGCCATGCGGGGTGAGCCGTGTTACCTACAAAGATACACATGCGATAAAGAGTTATATAGAAGTAGATACAAAGTTGACTTATGGCTGAACTCTACTTTGTCAGGACATAGTCTGGTAATATAATGTTGTTATATAAATAATGCAGCCTAAAGACACCAAAAAGTAAAAGATTTCTCAAAGACCAGAATTAGAAGTGTTTCTGGTTCTTTAAAACTCCTCCTATAGCTCGCTCTGCTGAACACAGTCCTTTAAAAGACACCATATTCCCACAGAAGCTGGAGTTATTCTTGCATGGCTTTTAGGTATTTTCTTTATACAAGAATGCTAAGAAAATCGGGTTCCAATTATGCATGTCTACACTGCAGTGTCTAAAATCAGAGTATATTAGCCTAGAATGAACCCCATGTTTACTCCACTATAGGTACCCAGCCAGGCAGCATTCATTTCAATGGATATTATTAGCCACTTAAATTCCTTAAAAACTTGACCCTAACTCTATTCGTTCCAAGTATCTACAAATTCCACCAATGTGAGTGGAGGTTGGAAAGAAGTAGAAACACAACCTCTATGCAGAATATGCTTCCACGGAAGGGAGGATAGACTGATTTCTTCCTCATGTCACAGTAGATTTGAAAAATGAAGCAAAAAAATTACAAGATTCAACACATATATTTGAGGTGGGAAAAAGAAGGAAACAATACCACTGCTTCCAACCACCTTTAGTGCTTCCTTGCACAACACTAATATTCCCTTGCTCTAAATTCTCAGGTGGTACACATAGCCAAAACTAGAAGATCTCAAAGTGCAAAGTATTCAAAACAAACAGAAAAGTAACTGGAAGCTTGCTCCTCTTTCATTTTATGTGATTTTTTTGTTCACAAGCACAGATTCAAGATAGATGCAAAACATTTTCTACTACTGCCAGGAGGGTTTATTGGCTGCAACCACACCGTCTCAGTTAGATGGTACTGCTATGTACATGAAGGAAAGCTTAGACACTGCTCAACAGAAACAGCATATCCCCAGGGAGAAAAACCTCACAAGGTAAAGGATGTGGCAACATCGCTGGCTTGGCTCAAACATCCAGTGACACTATTAATCAACGGTTAAGAGATCCTTACCACTTATGACACAGTCATCTGCAACTTACAACCCTGATTTGCCCAAGCCATTATAGTACAGTCATCCTCAATTACAAGCAACACAACAGCAGCTGCTCTTCCTTTCCATCTCATGTGCTCACCAGAAAAAGAGAAAAAAAAAAGCTGGCAGTTTTCTGGTTTTCTTAAGACAGAAAGTCTATACAGACTGTTTCCTGCATGTTAGCTGTATTTTGCCTTTTCTTAAATGAGAATACTGAAAAAAAAATTGCGCTGCTTTTACTTGCATCTACTATCACAACCCCCAGGGGCCGCTGCCCTTGGATAACCTCCTGTTTTATGCCACTATTACAGGCTGGCCATGTTCTGTGGCTGAAGGTCTCCCTAGCATAAATGCCTGCAAAGGTGGTTTAACTGGGAAAGAGACAGCAGCAAAGTACGGAAGAACAATGGCACCATTGCAAAATGTAGTGAGGAGGATTTCTGTGAGGACAAGTTATATAATGCTCAAAATGAATGAAGATGCTCATGTTACATCCATGACTGCTACAGAGTTGGAACAGTGTTAGGAACTTGCTGATACAGAAAAGCCCCACCAGAAGGAAAGACCCTGTGGTCTCATCAGCTGGATAAAATGTTTGTAGAGCTATCAAAACTAAATTTCTTCAAGTCCTGACACATGCTATCTAGAGACAATAAAGACCCATATTGCCACTAAGAACAGAAAATTAGGAAGCGGTAAGGGCATGTCTTCTCTCAAGCACCACTAAGATAATCTGCTTAGTTGAGCACTAAGTCCTGACTACAAAACACCAAATCATGCATGTTTGGAGGTCCTCTCTTTATTAGGCTGTCTGGAATGTCATACGCTGCAAATAGCAGTGTTACAGAGTGTAAGATGAGAAACATGAAGAAATCAGTTGGGTCTCTCAGTCTCATAAATTACTTTAAGTGATGCTCATTTATACATGAGGGTGGCAGAAGAATGAAACCAAATGTTAACTGCAGGATTTAATCTGAACGGTATTCCTTGTCCAGGGCACTGTCAAAAAAACTGTTATGAAATTAGCAGACTGAGGAGGTCCTGAAACTGCAACTCCCATTGCTTTGAAAGAGACATCTTGTAGTCGGACGTATGATTCAACTGACCTTGGAAACAGCTTCAGGTCTATTACCACAGTCAGTCACTTAATCAACAACAATTAGAGCACTGACAACAGATTTTGCCCCTCCTCAGAAGAAAACACATTTCAAGATCTGCTGCAAGTTGCAGCTCCAGAAGCAACGATCCATTCACATACACAAAACCAGTGCCTTTCTGGAGCAGTAAAGGCAGAACATTTATTGGTCCATTATCAAAACAAAATGAACCACTAAAACAGAGCCTTGGGCTTCCAGTTGATTGCTTATAAATTATTTACAACTAAACAGCCTTCAAGCCAAAAATTACAAAAAGCATAACACACAACATTGCCTGTCTCCCCTCTCACGCGCACACAGGTACACCGCCCTGTCTACCATTCCACATCACAGCTCATCAGCTGCGCCCAGTAAAAGAAGTTTCTTTCTTTCCAAATAGACAGCACACAGCTAGCTGTACACTTACAAGCCATGCTCTGAAGAAGCTACAAGGATGGCAGCAGAGTGACAAAGTTCTCTCACTTCTCTGCTTCTGTAGGCTCCAACAGCAGTCAGATTATGAAAACACCAGTGTGTTGCGGCAACCATCTGCATCTTAAGTTTTTCAGCAAAACTGATGGTCAGATTAGCCAGTTCTCTTATGCATAACTTCTTCTTAGGGATCTTCACACGCACTAGTCTGCCCTCACCAGACTGCCAATGACAAATGCTGGAGTCCCGTCATACACACAGTGGGACAGTTGTACACACGACACACCTGAAGTTTACTTTAGATGTTCCCTTCTAAGAGGCTGACAATCAGATCGTACCGGACAATGACTACTGGCTCTTGCACAATTTTTGTCAGGCCTTCAAAAGCTTCAATCCCCCAGCTTGGAGGAGAAAGCAATGCTTTTTGCACAACGTGTGGTTAGACCTACCACTGGGCACCACCACAGTGAAACAAGGAGAGAAGGTCACCCTGTTCCAGCCAGGACCCTCAATCAAACCATGATTTTAAAAAGCCAACACACACATCTTCACTGTTTTCAGCCAAACGCTGATAACTGACACAGCAACTGGGCACATTATCAATAGGCTTGAAGATGCTTGGAGGCAATGGCCCTCGGGAAGGAAGGAAGCAAGAGAAAGCATAAAACCCTCCAAGATCGGGCCTGAAGAGAATCACACGTATGCGTCCCAAATTGGGAGGTCTGTACAGACCCTGGAATCGCGCATCGCTCTCATCTTTACCCACTGGACAGATCCCGCTGTGCTCAGGACACAGGAGGAACGCGCCTGCACATTTTCAAGGAGCTGATCTACTCTAAACTTCCCGACATCCACCCCATAACCTGGGCTGGTTTTTATCACAGTAAGCACTAACATAAGCAACAGGCAAGCTAAAGCTTTCCAAATGGAAGGAGGGGCAGCAGCAAGAGGAAATCACAGCCCCCATCCCCACACCAGGGGGTACGCACCTGCTGCCAGGGGAACTTTTCACAAGAAAATTCTACCCTGTGGGCCATGCTCTGACACTCAGAAAAGGCAGTGGCAAAACTCCCACTGAGCCCAACGGGAGAAAACTCAAGCTCTGACAGAGGAGGAGATATAGAAGATTTCACTACAACAAGCAGCTTGTAGCAGATTTGTGTGTAGCTGTTAAATACACATCTGAACAGGACCAGAGAGGAAGCAGAAAGAGGTTTTTTCCTCCAAAGAAGTCTGATGGAACTGCAATACGTTTAGCTACCCACCTACCACACATCCTATTTCTTACCGCACAATTCTGGCAGGCTCATGGTTTTTTGCTTATTTGTTTATTTGCTTTGAAGGAAACCATTGCATTCATCTGCTTTGTAAAATGCAGAGAACTCCAAATGGACTGGCCAATTTTTCATTTGAGTTCCAACACCTTTAATTTTATATACATTACGGAAGAGAGCTTTAATCCTTCGCAACACCTGTGGGGCAAGTCATCTGCTACACTGGCATTTATTATTTAATTATATATTCACATGCTTCAGCACTATACAGATTTCATTTAGCTGCTTGGGTGTAATCTTCAGTGTCCTGGCCTCAGCTAGGAAGATTAATTACAGACATTTTTTATATTTTGGAGACAAGCACGAGAAGTTACCATTTTCTTCCCTGGCACTTGTCATACTGCAACAGGCTCAAAAGATCCTTTTTCCTATATGACATGGTGGGGGTGGGGGTGGAAATCACACTTTATAGTTAAGGGTGATCCAAGACATCATTATTTAAAGGGCAACAAAATCTAAAGAATGAGAAATTATTTCTAGCCGTGAATGCTTTAAAACAAATCTAGACATGAATTACAAATGGACAAAGTTAACAGCAGCACTGCATTACAGATGTAGTTAGTGCTGTTCCACTGCCAAGCTCAAAGGTGCTGTGTAGCCCCACACCTGAGGTCCACAACAGAAAAACACATTAACAAAACAATGACAAGCTGGAAGGAGCAATCTGACATAGAAAGGAACTTCAAATCTGAGCAAAGAGGACAGACACATTTAAATCTCCCAGGTGAGACCTCGATCTCCCTAGAAAGGAACTGCAACACAACGTACTAGTCCCCTCTAAAGATAAGGGCAGGCTTTCCGACACAAAGAAAGCATCTCAGGACTGAGGGATGGAATGCCATCCAGAGGGACTGGGACAAGCTCAGGAAGTGGGCCCTCATGAACCTCATGAGGTTCAACAAGGCCAAGTGCAAGGTCCTGCACCTGGGTTGGGCCAACCCCCAGTATCAGCACAGGCTGAGGGATGAAGGGATTAAGAGCAGCCTTGTGGAAAAGGGCTTGGGGGTACTGGTGAATGAAAAGCTGGACGTGACCAACAATGTGCGCTTGCAGCCCAGAAAGCCAACTCTATCCTGGGCTGCATCAGAAGAAGCGTGGCCAGCAGGTTGAGGGAAGTGATTCTGCGCCTCTACTCTGCTCTGGTGAGACCCCACCTGCAGTGCTGCACCCAGCTCTGGAGCCCTCAGCACAGGGGGGACATGGACCTGTTAGAGCAGGTCCAGAGGAGGGTCACAAAAATGATCCGAGGGAGGGAGCACCTCTCCTATGAGGACAGGCTGAGAGAGTTGGGGTTGTTCAGCCTGGAGAAGAAAAGGCTCCGGGGAGACCTTATTGCAGCCTTACAGTACCTAAAGGGGGACTATAGGAAGGATGGGGGCAATCTCTTTAGCAAGGCCTGTTGTGACAGGACAAGGGGTAATGGTTTTAAACTAAAAGAGGGTAGATTTAGACTAGATACAAGGAAGGAATTTTTTACGACGAGGCTGGTGAAACACTGGCACAGGTTGCCCAGAGAGGCTGTAGATGCCCCATCCCTTGAAACATTCAAGGTCAGGTTGGACGGGGCTCTGAGCAACCTGATCTAGTTGGGGATGTCCCTGCTCGCTCCAGGGAGGTTGGACTAGATGAGTTTTAAAGGTCCCTTCCAACCCAAACTATTCTATGATTCTATGACAGAGAAACGAAGCACTCGGCTCCAGCACCAAGGGCCCCATAACCACAGAACAGATCGACTGACACAATGTAGGGGGTATAACTTCATGTGCAACCTGGCTACCGCCTAAATGGCTGCTTCAGCTATAAAAAGCTGTCACTGAATAATAAATCTGATGGGACATAGCAGGCAATGAGCATGGAGAGCAAGGGAAAAGAACAAAGTTTAAGGGGACAGAAACAGTGGTGAGTTAAGATGTGAATGGGAACTGATGAGGACAGCTCAAGGCAGGAATCACAGAAACCAGAGGAAAGCAGCAAACAGGCGAACGGCAGGACAGGATGTTTTCAACCATGTGGATGTTCTTTCACACAACTCTAACAGCACATGTGTAAAGATCCAAAGTTGAACGCAGGTCAGCTAAACCCAGGCAACCTTTATCTTAATCAAAAGAAAATATAGGTTTTCAGATTTTGTACAGTATCCAGTGAAAATCATGTATGATATGAGAAGCAATTACACATCCTTTTTTAAAAAAATAAAAATTCTCATCTCCTATTAAAAGGGTTTTATTCCTACATGCACTACTGAAACAACTTATTTTTCACTTCTGTTAAACACAATATACAAAGCTACATACTTTCAACAGATTTTCAGAACACCTGCATTACACAAAAAGTACCATTCTGTACCAAATGTTGTTTAACAGTTTCCTCTCATTCATATTCTGATCTCCACTTAATTTCCAGTAATCATGGGACTTCATCTCAATTCCATTATAAACTAAGCTTGGTCCCTGCCCGTGTATTATCCCTGCATCATTCAAGTCTACAGCACCTCAGGAGTCAGCCATTGTGAACAGCTGTGGGATTGTCACACCTTTTGCCCTTCTCTTCTCTTACACTTATCCAGCATAAATCTCAACCATACAGGTGAAGCAGATTTCTTTTGGTGCAAGTGAGTGAGGACTGTGAGCAATCTCCATCATGCTGTTTGTCCAGAGCTGCAAAAGTTTAGGAGCAAGTGCTGATCACACCCACTACACTGGAGAGCGAGAAACCCTGCTGCTATAAATACAGCTTTGACCTAAATGCTGAAAACAAAAGAAAGAAATTACCCCAGGCCTTGCCTGCCAGTTCGCATCTGGCCACTGAAAGCACAGAAAAAAAGACCCTGGGCAAGGCCTTCGCAGAGCAGCTGGCTGCTCAGATACCTGTGAGAGCTCAGAGTTCAGCTGGGGTCACGGGATGCTCAAAAACTCATCCAGCCAGGAAGCCTCAGCACCCGTGGATATTTCCCTCTCTAGACGCTATAGGTGCACAAATTCACACGTGTATTTATAACGCTGGGTTAATACCAAATCTAAATTTAATTCCAAGTAGTTTCCAAAAGCTTTTTTTTTTTTTTTTTTTATTTCAGTGATCACTATTCCCTTACAGGAGCTGCCCGGCGTGGGGGTACACCGAGACCACCGAGGCGGGCAGCTTGCACCCGTTGGCCAGGTGCGGGGCGCCCGCCGAGTGCGCTCAGAGGCGGCCGGGCCCCCGGCGCCCCCCGCCCCAGCCCGCCACCTGCTCGGGCGGCGGCGGGAGCCCGGCCCGGCCCAGCCCAGCCCGGCCCAGCCCGCGTCGCTCCACTCACCCAGAAGAGGAGGTTGAGGGCGTAGAGCAGGCAGCGCAGGCACTTCACCGAGTCCTCCCTGGCCATGGCGAGCCCCCGCGGGAGACAGCCCCATCCTCTCACCACATCCTCCCTCCCGAGGCCGGCCCGCCAGCGCCCTGCAGGGGAAGAGGCGGAGAGGGGCCGGGCGAGTCCCCCTTGCCGAGGAACCAGCGCGCAGGTGGAGGCGGCCGAGCCGCGCCGCGCCGAGCCGAGCCGAGCGGCGGGGCGGCCCCGGACCTGCCGAGCCCCGCCGGGACCCCCGCGGCGCCCACCGGCCGCCCACCCCGGCAGCCTCCCTCCTCCTCCCGGAGATACTGACGGACGAGGAGGTTTTTTTAAGAAAAACTGTAAATCCGTGGAAAGGGGAGAAGCCGCGGGCTGCCGCGGGAGCGGAGCGGGGTCGAGGGCAGCGGAGGCTCGGCCCGGGGCGCCGGCTCCCTCTCCGCGCGGGAGGGACGCGCTGCCCCGGGGAGGGCGACCGGGAGACAGCGGCCACTCACCGCCGGGGCGCCCCCCCCACCTCCACTCACTTGCTCCGGCGAGGACTCATCGGGACGGGGCGAGGCAGCGCGGCGCGGAGCCGCGGCGCCCCATGCCCGGCGCTGCGGGCGCTGCCTCCGGCGGGGCGCTCAGGGGAAGGTCCCGGCGGCCGCCCCCGCCCGCAGCGCTCCGCCGAGCCCGGCGGCGGCGGCCAGCGGCACCCACGGCGCCGCGCATGCGCCGCCGCCCGCCCCCCGCCGCCCGCCGGGTCCTAGCGCCGCCGCCGCCGCGCTTCCCGCCCCGCGGGGTGAGGAAGGCCCTGCGGCGCCCGGCCCGGGGACGGACGGGAGCGGGGAGGCGGCGGTGTTCCTAGAGCCCCGCGACTACGGAGGCGTACCTGCGAGGCTGAGTGGAAATGACAGCTCGGGGCGTGCCCGAATTTCGGTGGGAAAGACCGCGGGTTTCCTTCAGGGGAGCGGCGCCCGCCTGCGCGCTTTTGGCTCTCGGCCTCCGGGGCAAAGCCCGGCGACGGCCATCCCCACAAATGCGTTCCCCGCTGACAGACGCTCACCCTCAAAACCCCGTTTATGGCGAGGCTTGGGGCTTAGTTCGCTTTTTTCCTTCTGGGGAGACGTGAAGCAACGGGCTCAGACAAGCAGGAATACACGAAACCCCTTTCTTGTGGCATGTTGGCCCGGAGTGGCAAATACCTCACAAAACGGGGGGTTTCTGTGAGATTTCCCAGGCGTTTCACAAGGTTTCGGTGCTGTTGCGTCGGAAGTTAAACCCTGTCGACATCAAACCCAAATCTGGTCATTAACAGCCCGGCGCACGTTCCCCACCACAAAGCAGCAAATCTAGAAGCGCAACCACATTGGAGATAACTTATTCCAGAAACGGGCAAAATCTGCAGTTATTATTTAGGCAAAACAGCCGTTGATTTGCCCCGTACTGTGCACAGTACTTAGAGATGCCACAACTAAGCTGAAAGTCATCCTCTGAAGCCTGCTGAAGTGTGTGTGCATCTGGTGATTAGGTGGTAAATTCCTACTGATGTCTGTATTGCTTCAATGTACGTATCTCTCCATATTTAAAAGGAAAAGTTATAGTTTAAAATGGAGGGTTGTACGCAGATTAGCAAAGAATTTTCCGTGAGCGCATTTAAAGGTGTTGCAGTGCCACCATCACAAAATTAAGAAGAAAATACACTAAAAAAGGTTTCTTAACTGGAAGAGGAAAAGGGTTTTCAGTATGTGTTATATAAAGACCGTTTTAACAACTGCTAGTGAAAGCTGAGAAAGAGGAAAAAGGATGTAATAAATGAAATCTACCTCTTGTGAGGCCAAAGAAAAACCCGTTTCTTGAAGCACTAGAAACAATGACTTGAAAAAACACACAGACTCCAGATATTCAAATACTTGTCACTGAGGCTGTTGGTGGGATCTCACTTCAGCTTTAATTTCCACGATTTCGTGCAATTAGTAATGAATCGGGGCAGACTGACTCTTCAGGTGTATTTATCCCTCCTTGAAAAGAAAGTAGAATGGACATGGATGGATGTAAAATCCCATGCAACAGGGATTTTATGCCAAATTTATAGAAATTAAAATGGTAGTAAAATTGAAAGTACTTAAGAATGTTGCAGAAATGTGGCGCGTGAAGATTTTTCTTCCTTGAAATTTGCTAAGCTTTAACTGCTACTTTGATCCTCTTTTCTGGAATCAAGAGCCCCTCAGGAAGAGTAGTGTGCCACATTTCTAATCTTCAGTGAATATTGCTAATTCCATACCTAAATAAGGCAAACTGAGCTAAGACAGATACTGTTAAAAGGTGACATTGTACATTCATTGTGCTGTTTACATACCATTCATTCCTTTTACTACTGAAGACTTCAAATGAACACAGTCAGGAAGACAGATCTTGAACAGGTATGGTATTTTCAGTGAACCCATGCCAGTTTACAAAAATAGTGTCAGTTTACAACTGAGCTCCAGCCTTGGCTGAGGACAATACAGTCTGTTATAAACCAAATTAAAAATAATTGAGGTTGTGTTTGTGTTCTTGATTGTTCCTTAGGAGACGACAAATTACCTGAGCAAGGTTTTAGAAAAAATGTACTACAAAAATATTCGGTTATCTTAAACCCAGTGATTTTTCTTTAAACGTGCCTAAAATAGCAAATGAGAAGTTCTCTTACTTGTTTCAGATATTTTTTGGCTTAGAGCTGAACTATTCCTAGTGCATAAGGAATTTGAGGAAAGGAAAAAGAAAACCAGTCTCTTAAACCTCCTACTTGTTAAAAATCCTGCTAAAAATGACACTTCAAGATTTTATGTCTCTGAGTTTTCATTCTTTGAGGTCCTTGGTCATAAGACGCTCTCAGACTAATTTGTTAAAATTCTGTTATGATAACTCCATCATGAACATAAAGTGGATCCCCTAGTTGTTCAAAGAATTTTCCCGTCCTTTTGCTGTTAGCTAAATTGTTATTTGCCCAGAAGAGATTTTGCTCAAAACCTAAAGAAAACCGGTCCTGTTTATGAATGTCTGCCAAACGCTATAGGGTCCAGAGGAAGGTCCCTTTGGAATACAGCTTTCTACCAGGCTATCAAACGTTGTGAAATTTCCGTGATGTCAACACTGGGAAAGAAATACACGGAAAGTTCCCATGCATTCAAAACAGTAACTAAAGTGGAATTATTAGCTGATCACCCCCCAAAAAAAATCAGGGAAGCTACTACGCTGCTTCAGTACGTGCTTTTCTGTTTTCCTTTACACTGAATACTTCAGATTTTATTTAGGACAAGACAGGAGGATATTTTTTACAAACAGAAGTCTAATGGTGAAGCTCTTCATATTTATAATTTTCTGGAATAAGAGTTTGCTCTTAGCAAGTAATGCTTCTTTAATGTGCAGCACAGAGACTTAGGAGCATGGAAACTTTTGAAGCCTTCTGGACTGGTATTGTTTGCTTGGATTCTCCAGTGTCTAATAAACTACAAATTGTGAAGGTTTTTTTCTGTGACAGGACATCCACAATAGCTTTCTAATATGAATTCTATAGACTTAAATAAAGTGTTTGTGATACAGCCTTTCCATCAGTGGCAGAGGAGGGGGATGGAAGTACCAATAACTCCAATAATCTCTCCTTCCTCTGCTTAACTGCCTATTTTAATTTGATGTACGGAAACTCAATATCTGTAAGCTAGCTCCTCTTTGTCAAATGTGCTTGAAATTGGCCAACAGGTTCAAAAGCTATCAGAAGAGTGTGCATCGACAGACGTATGTCCGGATGAATGCTACTGTATGATCTCATAAGCCCTTCGTCATCAGGAAACCCGACTAAAAGAGAAGTAGATATTAAAGACACCCATCCAGCACATAGCTGCAAGTGTCTTTATTTTAAACTACATGAGTAGCCTGATCAAGTGGAATAGCATTAGGCATGTGTGTAAATTTATAGATGATAATTGCCGGATACTAGATGGCAGGAAACCTTATCACTGAAAAAGCAGTGAGTTAATATCTTTTTATATGCTGCCATAACATCTAAAATTACTCAGATGAGTACGGAACAGAGGAACATACATGTGGATGTGCTTTGGCACATATTCATTTAATTCTGTGTGGTATCATTCAACTCAGACTACTCCGATGAAAAAATTGTTCATGCGCAAATTTATGTACAAGACAGTGAGTGTGTAAATAGCCGACGCTGGCCTCTGAAGATGGTTTTCTGAAGTTAGCTGGTGGCTTGTCAGTGGCTCACGCAGGCATCTCACCATTTGGCCTTGCTTTTTCAGTGTTACTTGATTGTAAAGGTGTTCTGTACTTTGGTCCTGTCTGCTTAGCTTAGATCTTTCTCAGCTTTGCTCAAGGTCTGTCTGCTCTTTAGCCTAGACTCAGAGTTCCTTAGTTTCCTTCCCTACGCTCCTTGAGCCATTTACTCTGGAGCCTTTCGGTCCATGTTTCCCTTTTTCTGCTCTTTGCTTGGTACACTGCTTAACTTAACCAGAGTCTGGTTTGCCTAGTTTTTAAGCCTGATTCTTGCCTGGTCCTCAGCACTGGTTATGACTGTCTGCCCAATCAATATCCCTCCCTAATGACAGCATTAATGTCAAGGGCAGGATGGAGGTTTGTTTAATAACAAAATTCTCAGATGCACAAATATTCGTCTGTAAAACTGAAGGTGTACTAGTTGGCTTCGGAATAACCTGTCTGGTAAATGCATGTTTGTAACAGGACCCAGCATTGCTCAAGACCATGAGGTAAAAGTGTCCTTTCTTTTGAAATAAAGACATCAAAAGAAGCCAACTTCTACCCGTTTCTAAAGCTTGGTTTTACTTGAACATGAAGACAACAGTCTGGAATAAGGTCGCACGTGAAATAAATAAAATACAGAAAATTAAGAGATTAAAATCATAGTCTTGAACACACTGGCTTAATGGGCTCTTGCAAATGGGCTTCCCTGCTTCCTAGTTCAGCAACTTTCTGTGGCTCCCTGAATTGAAATAACACCTCAGCAGATCTTTTTTTCTGGGACTTTAATTACAGTTTTCCTTTTCTCCATCATTTCAGGGGCTTTGCTGCAGATCTGCTCTCCTCTCCCCTCAACAATCTCTTATTTTGAGCCCAAGATGGATAAATCCCTAGGCAATGTGTTCTGACCTCTAGTCACGTCTGAGCTGGTCCCTTCCAACCTGAGTTACCCTCTAAGCCTATGTTTCTACCTCTTCAACCTCTTTCCTCTCTGTCTCCTGTCCTGGCCATCGGTGTCCCTCTAGAAGCTCCTCCGGGTCACCCTTTGGCTGGGGAACAATCTTCTCTCGCATCCTTAACTAGAGGACAGCAGCAGCAGCAGCAAGGCAAACAGCCTTCCTCTTCACAGCCAACAAAACTCTTCTTAACGGAACACACAATATGTAATTCGTACACAGTACATTTTGAGCAAGCAACCAAAGAGTTATAACGTCCATTACAATATGTTTCAGTGTTTCTCTGTGAAGATGAATATGGATATGAGTATGGACAAGAATGGATTCTTCAAAGGCAGGGCATCTGGAACAAGAAAAAGAATGGAGCAAAACAATAATACACATTAAAAATATGAGAATAATATACTATATAGCAGCTGAAAAAATGAAAAATGAGAAGATTAAAATTTGCTCTTAATACTAAGAGAAAAAGTACTACTCATTTTTCAGACTATTTATTTTTTTTAAAAGCATAAAAATGCATAAAAATCTGCATGTCAAACAAATGATGTGAGAACCAAATTCAGCTGGAAAAATATGTCCTTGGTATAAAAATTAATATGTTAGGAATAACAAAAACGATGTGTCCAATAATCAGAAACAGATGAATCTGGCTCTGTGATTTCTAGGTCAACAGTCCTGAGATGTGCTACACAAGCCAGGAGATGAAAATCCTTAGTAGGGGTGCACATCAACTCATTAGGAGTTAACTCCCTGTAAGGACAGTCTGGAAATCCCATCCATTCCAGAAAATATGCACAGCCAGTGAAAGATGGAAGGTTGCTACCAGAGCTAATCGCTAAAAGTGTTTAAGCAGACACTATAACTGTGAATTTCTTAGAAGCAAGCAAGAAAATGTCATATGGCTGGTGAGCCATGTGTCATAGAGCTCGGAAAAAAGAATACTTTATGGATTTAAAAGAGTCTTTGAAGTGACTCCCAAGGTGAGTCCAGCTAGAGGACCTGAAAAATATGGCGTTGGATTGATTTATCCCTGCCATAGAATGAATTTCTTTGCTGTCTATCCTAGGGCACTTCCCAGTCCCTGTTCTTCCTTGTCTTATTCCCCTCTCCATAAGTATGGATTTCAGTTCAGCAGAAGGATCTTGCAAGCACTAAAAGACATGGTTTGAAAAATCTACTCTATTGCTTTCTGATGGCTTTTCTTCAATATATTGTGCCTGATGTTATAATGGGAGTCACAGAGGTTTTTTTGCTAGATATTCTCTTCTAGTTAAATCCTATAAGGAGGCATTCAGCATTTTTAACTGCTCCAGAAACAAGGAAAGGCACGGTGATCGTCAGAGTCCTGTTTATTACAGTCTGCACTTCCTTTTCAGGCACAACAGGGGATTTTACACAAGCAAAGAGCACATTTTAGTATCTGTGATGTGCCAGTAGCACTGCAAGTTATCAAGGTTGCATGACACTTCTTATCAAAACCCTGGTGCCATAGGGAGATCTCTCATCACTAGACAGTAGCTGCTTTGGAGAACTGGAGTCGTCCTCCACTGCAGAGTTCCTGTGTGGCAAGTTTCTTTAATCACAGTTTTCCCAGGCGGTTATTTTGTTCTCCATTTTTGTTGTCCAACTTGAGATCTCACAAGCTGATTTGCAGAAAAGTTTAAACATTCACAACTGTATCTGAAGCTACTAGGAACTGCCCTTTGAAAATATGAAATGTTACCCATTGTGAACTACTCAGACGGATCAGCCTGAATTCTCAGATGCTCATATCATACAGCCTGAGTTTCCCGGCTGTAGGCTGGAGATGATGAAACTCCTTTCCTTCAGGGCAAGTGTTGTGGAGAGGAACGTTTGTGAAATATATATGTGCTATGAGAGCCACCGAACAGGCGAGCAGGAAATGTATGGCTGTCCTCACAGCTGAGACTCAATACTGGAAAGTAAATAGACCACATGCTGAATGAAGCTAAAAGAATATACTAAAAGGCTGATTCTTTGCACATAGTGAAGCATGGGTTAAGGGGAAAAATGTGTATGATTGTATAACTAAAGCTGGCATTGTAATTTAATAAGGGATTGAAGATTCACAGACATCTTCAACTCTGACACTTCCTTATTTTTCAGTGTTTGATAAATTATCTCTTAGGGCAGTTTTTCTTTGGGGAGGTCAGGGTGAATATGAAATAGGTTTTCAGAAAAGACTCTTGCTAGCTAAGGTCAATGTGCTGCTCTGCACATACTTGCTCTGCAGTACAGAGTTGCTGTCACACCCTGTTGTTCCATCTAATTACACATACCCTTATGGGATTATCTTCTGTAATAGAGGTCCCAGGTCTGAGACGTGACAATCAGAGCTCAGCTCTGATTAAGAATTAACAGAGAACTTACTAGAGGCAATGAAGCAAAATCTGGTGTTGCAAAGCACTAGAAGAGCACTTAAGTAGTCATCAATCTCCTTGTAGCCTTAAAAGGAGGGGAGAAGTATTCTCCTTCTTCCTGTTTGTTTCACCTTCTTCCTTTTTCGCCTTATCCTTCTTTTTATCTCTACTTTTTTCTTTCTCCTTTCTAAATATCCTCTGCAGCTAACCTGTTTTTCCTCCTAAGTTTCTGTCCCTTGTCCAGATTCTTCTCTGCATTGAGGTTGTCATCCAGGAGCCATATAAAGAAGTGTCTGAGGTGACAGCTGTGTCTGGATCACTTACACCAAAGTCTTCTGATGACAAAGCCTGGAGCTACGATGCATGAGATGCCTTGACACGAATGGTGTTCCCTTCTCCTCGTATATGAAAGCCCTCCTGGCTGGCTCACAGTTCCCATGAAAATTGCTGCTGAAACTGTCATTGGAGGCTTGAGTGAGATGCGGGAGAAAGCAGGACAGAGGAATGACTGAGATGAGTGGAAATTCAAAGACATTAAGAACAGATGAAATAAAAGAGCATGCAAAAATCTGCAGAATGATGGAGGGATGCTGAGGCTTAAAAAAGAAAACAAGGGATGTGAAGCAATCTGAACTATGTATTACTTTGCTATTATTATAAAGCCTGGCAGGAAGTGTGGAGTGAAGATGCTTTAGACTGAAGCTCTTCAGAGAAGGAAAAAAAGAGTAAAAGTTGTCTGCCTGCAATTTTCTTCATTCTAATAAAGTTCTTTTTCCATGTCTTTTAGAAGACACAGATTTTTACCATGACTTTTTAACTCTGACGGGTGACAATTAGATCTGTATTGCCTGCCAAGATACTTATCTAAACCGAAAATATAAAAGGCATGGAAAGTCTTTATGGAAAGGATGCCTCTCAAAGGATAATTTTTTTTACTGAATATCTGGAATTGCCAAGTGGCAGGTTTTAATTGCTTCGAAATTATGTGTGGAAAAAGTGAACATATTTAGGTATCTAAGCCAAAATGGTTTTTCTCCCCAGAATGATGAGTGAGACCAGGGTCACTACCATTTTTTCCTTCACATTGTAATCAGTGTCACATTTCTGCAATATGAGGGATTCTTCATGTGAGAAAATAGGCTAATATCATGAGAGTCAGCAAGTAACTAGCTTTCAGTAAAGTCAGAATTAGAAATGATCTTTCATGGGACAGAGGATGACTGTGACTTCCTCACCAATTTTTTTCTATTTCCTATATGTTACCTGAAGCAGGTTGTTCGTGCCCTAAATCGGAGCCATCTTTGTGCTAGTTTTTTGTCAGCAGTACTCGGCATAGGCTCTGATTTTTCCTCAGAGCCTCTATACGCTTGCTGCAAGACAAACAACAATACTTCATAAATATATACAGCAGAAGCATTGTACAGCTTCCTCTCAACACAAAACCTCATTATTTTCACAAGTACTTGTAATTCTCAAGTATTTTGACTTTTAAATTGGCAGATGAGAATGTATAGCATTTATTTGTTAAAATTCCACCATAAAGAGTCTCTTTATAATACCTTCCATGAATGTAGCCCATTTTTCAAGTGGGTGAATTGGCTGCTTCTCATGTAAACAATGTGTTATTGAAATGTTGATGCATTACTGCCATGGACCTAACACCCTGGGGAGGGAAGCTGCTGGATTTGCAATGCAGACATAAGGACACAGAACTGGACTGCCACTCAGTGGTGCTGGGGATCATCAGTTCTTGTGCCACTACCCATCGGCACTGCCATGGCTGAACACAGCTAGCTACACAATCAAACAGATAAGATAAACTGGTCACAAACAGGGGTGCAGAAATGCTATACAACTTTAGTATAACATCCTAGTAATGCCAGAGTGATTATAAATAGACTTTGTAAGCAATTCTGAAAAACACAGTAGGAACCCAAATGCCATAAAGCTCAATTTTGTCCGACAGTAAAACACCATTATTAAAGAGAATTGTCTGCTCTGATCTATCACATCAGTGACTTGGACACTTTCCTACTGTCATTTATCCATGATTTTCCATGGAAGGTGTTAAAATGACATTGCAGTCCTGGTGGATTGTTTATCAAAGAGCTCTTACTTCAGTACTACAGCATTGGGATGCTTTTGATAGCTATGACATGCCTTAGTTTAAATCGTCTTCTGTTTGCATCACACTAGTATGTATCAACTCTTCTTTTTCAGGATCAAAGGATATCTTACTGCACGTCAGAAAGTCATTAAATCTATATTTGTCAATAAAGCATTTGTTCCACAGCACCAGGTGTCCTTGAACCACTACAATGAACAGCTCTGCGGGACGTGTCCTAAATGTACTCAGGGCTCCACTGAATGATGAAAATGTGACTTGTCTGTTAAGTGTCCTGGGAACAACTTGTTATGGCCTATAAAGCAGTAGAAAAAGTGCACACAATGGTATTTCCAGAACTGAAATGCAAATCTAATTAGAATCCCATCAAATGGCCTATTTGAGACTGAAAAATTGCTGGACTGATTACAAAGTTTGCTTTATAGATTAATAGGCTACTTTAATAGCCATAGTTCTCATTGTGTATAAACTACTGCTTTATGCACTTTGTTGTACAGGTATTAATTGCTTTGGCTTTTATGTAATATATGCCTATATTGCTGCTACTTTTGCAAATGAGACCTGCCTCACGTAACCTTTTTAGCCTGTCATTTCCTTTTTTTTTTTAATGAATGAAAAAATCAATCTGTTTTCCAAGTTAGAATTAATTTTCAGGTTTATCGGCAGCTAAATACCCAGACTGTTATTCCTGCTTCATAATTATTGAAAAACATTTAATTTAATCCAGTAAGACTTTAAAAATGGAAGCAGAACAAATAATACACACAGCAGTATTTTATACACAAAACTGGTTAAACTAAAATACTAATAATCCTCCTTCTGGGCACACCTTACATTTGTAAGGAGCTACTGGATCTGCAAGATGAGCGAAAAGAACTTTTGTCTGTGTCACATCATGGCAACAACTTCTTGGTATTGATGCTAAAATGATGATGGCTAACCACAGCCTCACTCTGCACACAGCTACTGGGCAGCAAGGGCATGTTTTCCTCCTTCCCCAGTTTCTGGTACTTGAGATGACAGTTTTCATTGTGGAAGGTTCAACTGTGATTTCATAAAAAGTTCTCTATAGCCTCTAAAATCCCTGTCCTAACTAATAACGAACTACAATGACAATGAAATTTTCATGCATTCCATCCTTTTTATTTATACAGCCATATCAACTAATGAGTCCACCCCCTGTCAAAATCTAATGCCAGGTGTTATGTTTGACTTTTAAAGAAGCCAAGAGAAGGACAGAACATTTTCTTGAGGGGGAAAAGCAGCACTGGCAACAAATTTTGAGAACACCAGAGGTAAAGGGAAGTGACTGGGTGGAAGTACAACTTCAAGACTAGAATAAGACATTTTAATTTCCTAAGTATGAAGGAAACTGCATTTCTGACCACTCATTTGACCTCTTCCCTCCTTCTAGTTTTGATGTATTTTTTCTGATTTTCTTTTCTGAAGTGATTGCTCTTCTTACCAAAATGTCCATTTAGTTTAGCTTTCTCTTAATTAAACACTGCTCTGGCTAGGAGATCATGATCCAAACTATTTTTGACCAACCACCGTTGTTTCCTACGTGCTTACTGGCTATATGTTGGCCTTTCATGGGTGACCATGACTTTGCAGTCTTCTCTCCTTCACAGTCTTCTTTCTTTTCTACTTCTTGCATTACTCATCTGCCTTATTCCCTCTCTTCTCCTTCTTACCCTTAAATCTTTCCCTTTCTTTCCCCCATCTTCCAGACACAGATAATGTTGAAGAGCAATTTCCTTTTATTTTGTGCAGCTATATATATATATATCTCCATATATATTATTCTGCTAGACAAATCTTATGGCTTCTTGGAGTTACTTACTCACTGTAAGCTTTTACATTCTTCCTTTATTTCTCATACTGACATTTCTCATGTGCTCTCTCTTTAGTTTTCAGCAGGTTGTCTAATTCTTTCATTTTCTTATAAGTATTCCTCAGTAAAACTTTGCTTCTACCAGCTAATGTAAGTGAAATCCATCTCTTGGAAATTCCTCCCTTTCTGTATCTGCCCGTTTGCAGTCCCCACAGGTTCCTTCCTTCTCTCAAATCATGAGATGATTCATTTGCAGCTGGAACTGAGCAGGATTTTTCATATCATCACATCTGATGTGTTGAGAATGTACTTTACTTAAATACACAGGAAAAAGGAACCTCCCCCTCCACTCAAATAAGAAAATGAAAGTTTAGGTGGCTGAACGACAAAGATGGAGTTACGTGTGACGTGATCATAGTTTAAATATATATCTGTATACTTAGAGTTGTGTTGGTGTTTTTTCATGCTATTGTCAGTCAAATACAACATACATACTTAGCAACTATATGTTGTACTCTTAAACATTGACATACTTTTTCACCATTGTTGTTTATTCTTTTCTAAGTCTGAGAACGTAAAGGTTTAGGAATGTTTTATTAGTTCTGTTAGATAGTCAATAAGCTTGAATGATATGACAAAAAAGTATTGATCTGAATTATGTTATATAAGTACATTCGACACATTTGCCCAGTCATCACTATTGTTAGAAAAGAGTTCTTCTTTACGTTCAGCATTATGCCATGTACATTTTCTGTTTCATTCAAGAACATCTCCTAATACAAAGAATCAAATGAAAGCTCTTTCATATGATGAAATTTATATTCAAAGAAGGAAGCATTGTTTGATAGAGGTCTTAATGTGATAGAATAGTGGCTGTGCTCAGTTGACCAATATCCACAGGTTTTGTGATATCAAGGGTCCCTGCTCAAACTAACCATTCTCCTTTATTCCATAAAAGGCGGTGTGGCACCAGTGATGGGCCTTTTATGGGATCACCATTACTTACGGAGTGCTTAAAGTATTAAAGTCTCTATTGGGAGATGTCTGCCTTACAATACCTTCTGAAGATACACAGATGAAGTACATGCATGGTTTGTCCATTACTTGTCTTTTTTATATAAGTAATAATAGGATCAAAAGGAATTTATTACTAAAACAGGACAGCAATGCCTGAAGAGTTCTGCAAGTGAAGCGTATCATCCTTCAGCCCACAGATTGGTTATCTTCCATGTTCACTCCACGTTGAACAGAGAAAAATACTTGGAACATATGGAAAAATTGAAGGTGATTAAGATAAAGCTATTCTGAAGCCTGATTTTGCCATTCAATAGTGTTGTTTCCATGGTAACTCCTGCATCACATGGCACCTGTGTACATGATGCAAAGACATTTCTTAAAGTTACACAAATACTAACAGGAAGGGCAAACTTCTGTGATTCTTTTTTCAGTGTGAAGTGAGTATTTTATTTCCATTACAAACACAGAATTTTCCATCATTCACTGGCTACTTAAGATGTGACATTGTAAACAAAGTATTATTCATGAGTGAAAAACATGTAATATTTAAGGATAAAAAAAAAAGGTTTTATGAGGAAGGAGGAGAGCAGTGGGTTAAAGGGACAGCTGGTGTATGTGTGTTACTCGATATGGGAGTTCTGCTCTCTGTTACTATTTTGTTACTGCTGTGGCAAGGCAGCAAATGATAGCTACTAGTAATTCACTGAATGAGGCACGTGCATCGTCCAGCTGTATCCATGCCTTCAGCCTTCCTGTGAACAGACTGAAGAATAGAGTCTCTACAGAAAATCCTTTAGAACTTCTCACCAGAGGTGAGGACGCTGTCAGGATTCTACAGAAATGACTTTAAAACTTAAAGAATTTATCTGAGTATGTCCTTTTTATTTTTTACATTATCTTACAAGATTCTATAAGACTATTACTTCCTAATGAAATCTGTAAGATAAATAAAAAATATAACAAAGTTATAACATTCCATTAAATTCTGTAGGTTTACCTTTATGATGTTCTTTTTGCCCTTTTTCAATTCGGTCTTATAAGAATCTTACATAAAACCACACAGATGCCTTCACTGAAAATATGCATTCTTTTCCTATCCTGTTCAAATTCTGCATCTGTAAGTATATATTGTGTCAACTGAAATGAGATATGCAAGGACAGAGAATGGAAAATAATATTATGAACAAGATCAGAGCACCGTTGCCAAAATAACACATGTATGTATACATGTGTGTTCACACACAGGCACATGTAGATATATGGAGGGCAATATATATACATGTGCTTGGAAGGGGGGGGTTAAAATTCAAATCTGAGTGGGTGATTAAAGCTGAAATCTTCACCAGATGACAGTATTTCTTCTTGATTCAAATATGCTGGTTCTGAGCTAAAAATCTGTATATTGATTCTTAATAGTGAATGAATTCTTAAATCTCTGAGACAGACAGCAGGCACAGAGCACCTCCAGACTATCCTTTAATTGTATGTGATGCTAGGTACAAAGACATTTAGCTCTGGCTCCTGCTAATTTTGCAGGACCCTGTAAAGTCTCTGAAGACTTACCTGACCTGCACTTGTCTTCTTTTTAACAGCTTGATGTGACCATATCACTTGCTGCCTATGCTATACATTTAACAAAACGTGCCTATATTTTTGAAAGCAAGTACCAAGAAATGATTACACATCAGTTTTATGCAGTTAACACTGGTTGAAAATAGAAAAGGAAAACATTCACAGTAAACAGATACCCGCACAGGTGTATTATGTTTTTATTTATATATATAATAACTTTCAGTCTTAGCGTGATAATTTAATCTTCCCTCCATTCTGTTCTAGCTTGTTCCAAACGCTGTCCCATTTGGCACAGAAACTTCGAGTTCTCTGTTGGAAACCAAATATTTTTCTTTCCAGGGGCAGACATTCTTCAGTCAAGTTCAACTAAGTGGCCCACAAGGGAACTGTCTCTGTTGTCCAAGCTAGCAAGATACATTTATGAGCCAGCACCAGTAAATAAAGAAGGCAAGCTGCATCTGTCCTCCAGCACTTGAGGTCACTGAGCAATTCCAGAACCATAAGTCACTGATTTAATGGAATTTCCCATTGAAATGATTAGGGCACATTAGACCATATCATAAGCCAAAACATTGGATTCTTAGTGCATTCCCATAAAAAAGTGCCATGAATCAGGTTTTTCTGTCTGGCATCTCCTACATAAATTTTCTGTAATTGTGTGAAAGAGTACAGAGAGGTTCAGAGAGAGAAATTTTTTGAATGTGAAATATCGTGTGCCTTTTAATGAACTCTGCAGCCTACATGAGCCATATCCTTGATATGAGCCAAGGCCAGTCAGAGAATTTACTCATTGTCTATAATAGGGGGACGCAGCAGGGGCAATGAGCGGTGCTGGGGACAGCCCATGAGAAAGCAGCCCCCTGTAAGGGCATGCTGACAAGAGACCAGAAGGTATTCCCGTGAGCTGGCAGAATGTGCTCCAACCCCAAGGGTTAGCTGTGAATCCTGCCAACCACGGGGCTGAGTAGGGATGAGGAAATAAAAGTAGGAAACGAGTGCTTCTTGGTGGGAAGAATGTGGGTCTTTTTCTGTGGTGCTACTTACAGGGTACCATACTCTATGAGAAATATGATAGAGGTCATTTTAGCTAAACAAATGCATAATTGATTATCCAGCCACTGCACGTCACTACACAGAAGATGAATGCATTGCTCTGAGATATAACATTTATTCAAATATAAGACCATATGAATTAAAAAAATGCAATTATAAAACACTACAATCTATTCTTGTAAATTACCTGTTGTAATTTTAGCTCTAGACAACAATGACAAATTACAGTCCTCATTTCAAGGATATGAGATGCATTACATAATACAGATCTATACTGTTTAGAACCATTAATCATCATCTTCTGGCAGCACTGTTTGTGCTAATCGTGTTTACAAAAGAAGAGCCCTGCTAAGACATACTATTTTAGGCTTTTCTTTTCCAGTAAATATTTTTTGGAAGCAAACATTTGTAATCTGAATTTATGTTTAGCCTCAAAATGGAAAAATAGCCCAGATGTAATTACAGCAAAGAAATGTTGACATCCATGATAAAAAAGAATAAAAGAATAAAAAGAATTAAAAAAGCCTGTTTCTATTTTTACCAAATACTTATCTGTTACTATGTTAAGTAGCAGCTAAATGTTGTTATAAAATTACAACATTGTGTTAACCTGATAGTTTTAGGATTATACATTACGCAAAGAATTTAGGGGCCACTGGATTTTTCTCAAAAATTTATAAACCACTATCTTTGAAGGTATATAAAGTTCTTCAAGTTTTCTGTCAAATTTTTCAAGTGAGACTCTCCCTTTCTACATACAAAACATTGTCAATCATAGAGTACCAGATTTCACTGCTAACTTAACTAATGTTAAGAAGTGTTATGAAGTTAACACTGCATTCTTAATGATATCAGGATATAAGCATGATCACAGCCAAACTGAAATAATATGAGTTTATAACCATGTATTATAATAAATATTTTTTATTAAATCTGTCCCCTATTGATGAAAGATGTTCAGTATCAGGTTAGACCAGGAAATGTTTTTTTGATCCTGTAAAACTTTTTCAGGTTTCTTAAATGTTCTTTTTCTTTATTAAATGACACCAACCCCTTTCAATTTTATGGATGCACAGATAGTAGTCCAGCAGTAAGAGGAATTTACCTAGGATGTGAAAGATTCAGGTTCAGTCTGCAGGTCTGCCATTCCTCCCTGTCCCAGAAATCTGCTCGAACCACCAGGAAATCAACTCCGCAGTGGTTTGCCTAAGCTAGAGATGGATTACAACTTTTTGTATTTGTACATTTTGTTTAAATTCTCTGCAACAAAGCCGTGAAGCTGAGTACCCAATGTCCCAGATAGACAGAATAATTGTTGGACCAGCTCTATAGCGGTTTCTCTCATACCTAGCAGTCAGGTGACTAGGTTAAGATCAAAAAGAAAAAATCTCAGGCCCAATATCTAAATAAGGCAGAAGAGACTCCTGAATTTGCTGCTTATCTCCCAAGAGAGTTTCACGATCACAAGGCTGTTACCTATTATACCTCTCGCTCTCTTTGAGTTTTGCATTTCAGTAAAAGTCCTGTTGAAGCACCTAAGTTCTTGCAAGTGTCTTAGTATATAGTGAATGAGTATTTTCCAGCTAAAAAATTGTTTCGTCAATGAATTCCCAGCCAGCTGCATTCCCAAGTGTTTTTCTTTAATCTTTTCATTAATCTTTAAGGGCAGAGACACAGAGAAGAGCAGAGAAGATCTGACACTGTAACTAAGTGGAATACAGGATTTCTAGTTAAAGGGGAAAAAATACTTTCTGTTTTCAAATTTAATTGGAGTAAAACATGCAGTAATTTTATTATTTTCCTTTAAATTATTGACAGTTAATTAACAATAAGGATTTTTTTCTTAATAAAAATATGTTTCCCTGCAACATTAGCACATAGTTGCTGACATGCTGTAAATTCAACTTGTGACCTCTGATGAAGTAGCTCTCTTTTCTGGTAAAGCCCTTAATTCTTATAACTTCTGTGATACCAACAAATTGAATGGGCAAAACATATGAAAAATGTAAAAGACCAGACAGCTCTGCAACAAACATGCATGAAAATGAGAGCTGGAAAATCTCTCAATTAGAACCTCTTCACCAAAATTAACTCTTTTGTGAGTAAAATCTTCTGCTTATGGTAGAAAAGCTGTTTTTGAAGTGGCATTCCCACCACTTGCTACACTGGAAATATGCTGTTCGTTGCAATGAATGCCAACTAATATTAGGCCAGTTAAGTCCAAAGTGACTATGTAACTCTTCATATTTTGTTGAAGTACAATACTGATGCAAGGTGGATGTCTAACAGGCAAACTCTCCACGTGCACTAAAATAAAATATTGCACACTTAAGATTTAGATTTCTGTTTTGGAAACAACTGGCCTTGAGATATATGAGAATTGTGGACATGTCTGAAAACTTGAAACAAGATCAGTCCTTCTAAAATGGACTGCAGTGGGACTTACTGCCGGTTCTGTTTTAGCAATGCAATTTCAAATAACCTTGGGCATGCTTACATTAAGGATTTTTGCATTTATGCAAACATTAGGTAATTTGTTACATCATTATGGTACATGCTGATTGCAAACCTTTAAAAGTCATCTAAAAATACGGTAAGGTTACTGAAATGAAAGGCATGAAATGAAAAACAAATCAGGTATTAACTTAGCCTGTGGCCACATTTTATTCTTTATTTCTAATAATGTAACTAATGTGACAGGGCTCACCACATGTGGGACCGTGAATTTGCATTTCATAACAAAAATGAGAAACCATAATAACCTTAAAGTAAGCGGATGCAAGTCAGTAGGGTATATTAGTTCATTTGTAAGCTAAGCAGATATATTTTTAGTTGTGATGCAAATTTGACCAAGGATATATAAAACAGGTATGTTTAGATCATGTATAATACTTGTAAACATCACACAGAAAAATGTCAATAGGACAGTTGGAGAAGAGCTTACGTGCTCTCCAAATTGTTTGTATTTTCATCAATTGTATACATCTCTAATAAAATAATTATCATGTAAATTAGCTTCCCCAGAAAGATCACTTGATTATATCTTTAGAGCATCACAGCTACAATGTTATTACCATCTCCAATACATCCAGTCATAAAATTTCAAGGAAGTCAGTTGTTCTTCCTTTTTTCCCCAAGTTTTGCCTAACATTATCACAGCAAAGAGGTACACCTGTGTCTTACGCTAAATTCTAATAGATCTTCTCTCCTTTGGTAAGAAGTTATGGTATTTGCATTCTGTCACAAGGATCTGTCCTCTCCTGCAACTCCTCTGAGGCTGAACTCCAGTTTCTCGGGTGCCCTAATCTCTGCACAACTCTTGTTTAATGATCGTGAAGGAGAAGGTGATTTCTGGGTTATCCTCACATATCTGACAGTGCATGCCCAGGAGCAGTGAAGATTCATGCCTGCACTCAAAGTCTGCATCCTCTTCTGTGGCAGCTGTGCTCCTCCACTCAATCATAATGTCACTATTTTGGCGAATTTCTCAGAGTATTTCCTTCCCCTGCTGCTGCTTTCAACTTCTTGAATTTGCTCCAGGGACAAGGAGGCTACAAGAGCAGAATTTGGGTGGAGGCTAATGCAACTGCATTGCCATCTCCTAACTTTCAGCATTTTTTTTTTTTTTTTACCTGCTGCATCTGCAGACCTCAGCTCTCAGAGGACACGTTTTCTGAGCAGCACAGGGGATAGATGGTGTCATATCCCAAATTTTTCTGTGCCACTGTTGGTGTAGCAGCCATTTATAGCATTTCTTGGTGGAAAGCTAGCAGATATGGACCTCTTCCAGCCACAAGAATGTGCTGACCTCATGGAAAAAAGTATGATTGTACATCTGACAATTATAAAAGGGCAAGAAATATCTTTCATTACAGATAATCAGCTGAAGGTATTTGAAACTTAAACTTTTACCAGAAGTGTTCAAATAATCATGAAAATAATTATTTTCAAACTTTATTCCCATGCATGCCATGTGACCCAGCATTCAGGATTTTAAGAAAATCAAGCAAACAAAACCAGACATTCTGTGAGCAGCAAAACTGCTTAAGTTGGTTCCTTGTGCATTTGTGGCATACAACAGTGCCAAATAAGTTATGTTCACCAGCTGAAGCTTTTTCCATGGTTGAGGCACTCATTGCTCTCATGTGTGGGTTTTTTTGAGTCTAATAGGTAGAAGGTTCATATTCCAACCTTTTCCTCAGCGAAAGGAAGCAAACAACCCAAAACTATTAGGGACAATACAGCAGTTAAGGAGTACACAATTCATCTCTAAAAGAACATCTTTTGGTCTCTTAGGTTAAAATTAGTCAGTTAATTTGATAGAGACAGGGCAGAGTGAAAGGACAGATAAAGAAGTGTGTACACAAACATGGATTGCTCACATAAGCTTTATTTCCCTAGGAATTCAGGATAAAACATTTCAGTGATTAATATATAAACAGCAATTGCTCATATCCTGCAGACTTTCAGGAAATAACTGAAATCTGCAAGTAAATTTAACTGAGTCTGTGGCAGATAAAATTAACTAAAAGATGAAGATGAAGATGTAATTGCCTTAGTCTGTACACAAAGTCAAGCTGAAAGATAAATGGCAGTTCCATTTTCCTGTTGACTTTTAAAGCAAATTAATTATCTGGGGTCATGGATTTGTTTCCAGAAATAGGAATGTAAATCTCAGAATTTGAAAGAGTTTGTAGTAAGTAGAAAAGGAAAGTGATTTCTCAGATAGATTACCATCCAGCCACAACACTTCTGGGCCAAATTTGCCCTTTTGAGGATCATTTCGCGAAAGTGAGAGGTTTCTGCATAGTGCTGCACTAGACAAGGGTAACATTATGATTTGATAGTCTCACCCAGCTTTTTCCTAGGATCTGGCTTTGGATGGAGTTTCCCATTACATAAAGTTGATTGCCCAGAACAAATACGATCATGCTGTAACCCCTACATGGTGCACAGTCTCAAGACAATTTAGTTATTTAACTCATGTCCTCCAATGGCCATGGGGTGTAGTACAGCAGGAATGATAGATATTTCCTGCAGAGGGAGAACAAGGCTGTGGGTGATGCAGAAGGGGTGGAATATGGGAAATGGTGGGGTCCATGGCAGCTGGGAGGGACAGCTGGACTGCGAGACTGGGAGGACTGGGAAGAATGGAAGAACAGCAGCAACAGCAGAATAGCAGCCAACAAACAGGAAGTGAGGGGGGATTATAATAAAATGGTTGAAAGCATGTGAGAAGACCAGCAGACCTGATTCAGACACTGGCAGACAAAACTGCTAGGAATGCTGCAATCGACAACACATGCTCACAGCAGTGCACCGTGGTGAATGGATTCTGGCCCGCCAGACAGGACTGGTGTAGTGCAGCAGTGGCAGGTGCCAAAGAAAAGCAAAATGCTCATTTCTAGTAGTTTGAGATCTACCCAGGCTCTTTGCACCACTGCCTAGTGCTGCTTAGCTCTCACTGTGTCTTAAAGTTCTTCTGTGAGAGCAGGCTAGCCCTCAGCAGCAGGCAGGTTTTGTGTTCTGCAGTCCATATGGCAGCAATCTTTGTGTGCAACAGGCAGTGAGGCTCCCTTATGAGAAATCGAAGCACAGGAACCTACCAGCAATAGCTGAGACCTGGAGCATCAACCTAGGAATGGGCTTGGTAGGCCTTTCCTGATTTTTTTTCAAATCAAAGCATTAGAAACATGTCCTTCTTGAAAACAAAGAAACAAGGTAAGGACTTCAGGTCTGGAAACACTATATTAGACAAGAGTTAAAAATCAGAGTACTGAAGAAAAATACGCAACTGTGACAGTCCTAAATGAGTACAGAAAGCCCCAGAAATCACACAGCTTAGGAGACAGAATGGATCTGGAAGGAACAAGGAAAGGGAAAGACCAACAGACTGATAGCAGGTGGAATACAAAGATGGAAAGGATGGAGTTAGAGATGTGGCAAACACCCCTACATGTGGGAATAGATAGAAGAGATTAGAATAACAGAAGGAGGACATTACAGAGATCTGGAATGGGAAAGGACGTAGGAGAGGGAGAAGATTTAAAAGTCTTAACACCATCTGAGAAGTGTACATCAGAACATAAATCCATGTTTTTAATCAGTTTTTTTTCCTGTCAGTTGAAAACTAATGAAACCTACGGAAGCAATTAGCTTAAGGTAGATCACAGGGCAACTGCAATATTCCTTTATGCCATCATTCTGTCACAAGTGATGATACATGATTTATGTGAAATGTTTGCTGGAGAAATGCCATCAACATTAATAATGTTATATCAACAGGAGTAAACAGCAGCTCCTGTGGCCTCCCTTCTTTTCTCCGTGCTAAGCAGTTTTGTTGCTGTTCGGAAGTTTTTTGAGCGATGTTGATAGGAATTCACAAACTGAATTTCTTTTTCCCTTGAGTTCACGGTTGGTATTTAGTTCTTTTTCACTCTATTTGCATCCCAATAAACAGTGTCGTTAATCCACGTTTCCTTATCAGGAGCTGTTCTAATTAGGCTATTCTAAAAGTTGAGTTAATCAATGGAGTTAATTCTTCACATTTATACACAACAGGAAGTTCTCCATTGTAGACATAGTTTCTTTTTTATGGCCTGAGTGGATAATCGCTTCTTAATTGTCAGTTTAAACTCGGTTCCATCAGTATGTCATGATTAGCAGCACTTCTACACACAATCCCACTGAAATTGGTGTGGCTACTCATTTGGCTATACAATATGAATTAACATTGGCAGAAATAAAAAATATGCCAGTTTCTCCACCTGTCTAGAAAAAAATGCTGAAGACGACTACCGGTAGATAAATAAGTTCCTGTTTGCTTTTCAATAGATCCTGAACGAAGTTGAGTTGCATTTTCATTTGTATTCTACTACATAATCCCCTCCCATCCCCTGCTGCAAAGCACTACAATGAACAATTTTTGAAGCAGGTTCCTATTTTTATAAAAGCCTCTCACATGTTCCAATAAACCATGAAACATAAAGGGGGGCACTTGAAGACAGAAGCCTGTTCGCATGCCTGAGTTTCATTTTCCCTTTCCAGTAACGTAGACAGTGCACATGCTGTTAGTAAAGGGAATGATGAGACACAGCCCCAAGAACTGCGTTTCTTGGTTTGCTTGATCTGGGCACCACAACACAGGGGAACTGGATGAAAGTACCCTTGGACAATAGTCGTCAGTGAGGATTTTGCTGGCTATTCCCAAGCTTGCAAAGATGAGAATGTGGTAAACTCAGGCACGAAAAGTGGAGCATCAGAGAAGTCACAAGGTCCCAATGTCCTGGTTGTCCTACGATTTTGGTCACGAAGCAAACGGTAAGAACTTACTCTATGACTGTTTCAGCTGTGGTTCTAACAGTGGAGTCTTTGTACGGTATTTGTGTACAATATTGTTCTCTTAAACTTCTGCCGCATGATATGTGCTCCCAAACATGCCTACGACAAATTTTTTTATTTAAAAAGCATTAAAGCCACCACTGAGTGTAAAAGACAGTGACCCCATCAATTTAGATTTCCCTAAATTCACTTAGCTTTTCTCCTAATGAATATAGGATGTCATTGCTTTGCTGTGCTTTTGCGTGGGCTAAGTTCTCTTGCTGCCTCAAACCCTTTCACTTCAATAAAAGCGCAGGCATTTATATTCCTAGGAAGGGTCAATCTTGTCTTCTACATAACAAAATGGGGCCAAGCAATTTTTCGCACAAAACTTCAAAAACATTGTCATTCCTACACCAGTGTGTCAGAAGTTGTACAGTAAAGTGTGATCTGTATGAGCAATAGCATACAGATTCTTTCATCTAAGGCTTCTGGTGGATAGTAACTGAGCTTAATGACCAGCTAAAAAGTGTTCATTGGCATGTATGAAACTAGTTGATATTTCTGTTTTGGCAGTACAGACTACACAGCTAATGATGGAGTGAGTATGGAAAGTGACCGCTTTGGCACAGCACTTTTTTTGCGAAGCTGATAGTTATTGTTATACCTTTTTTTCCATCTGTAATGACACAGGAACTAAAAAAAAAAATGCTCAGCTGTACACTATGTATTCGACACATAGCTAACATCAGTCTTCACAGAGGCTACTACACAATATTTATGCTTCACTTCCCAAAATTCAGTCATCCTTAGCTAACTACTCACAATACATGAACCTGAGAAAAGAATGCCATTTTCCATTGGTCCTGACACTCAAAAACATCCCACACAGTTTTCTGTTCAGACTTGGCTTAAGCACTCACTTTCTTTCCTTGCTTGGATGCACATGGTACAGATGAGAACATGAAAAAGGGATAAAAAGCATGGCAGAAAGCTAGCCTGTTCTGCTACCGCAATTCTTATGCTCCTGTACCTACACCTGACATCACGCAAGCCCTAAAAATTCCTTCCCCTAGTCAAAAAACAAATCTGGATGAAAGCATCAGTCCATGATTAGAGCAATAAATATTAGATAGTGATAAAACAGTGATGAAAGAAACTATTTGAGGGATTGAAACTGCCCTCAGCCCCAAACATTTAAAAATAAAGTACGATAAGAAGTATTGTATCTGGATTGCAACCACTACTATCTGCTGTTTTTTTCTACTCTGAACAGCACTTCCAAAGCCCACAGAAGTTTATCCTCTCACATGCCTGTAAAGTTGTTCCTACGCACTGAACACAGCAGCCCTTTTCACCTTGGGTCCCCCACGAGAAGATAAAGAAATTGGAGTAATTTCATCAGTTTTGTCACTTCTTTTGCTTTTTATGCACTATTACCAGCTGCTGTGAGCATGCAAAATACCACATAAACAAAGGAAAACAAAAAGTCTGATCAAAAAGCTGCAAGTTTTCCCTTTCCCTTTCCTTTCCCTTTCCTTTCCCTTTCCCTTTCCTTTCCCTTTCCCTTTCCCCTTCCTTTCCCTTTCCCTTTCCCTTTCCCTTTCCCCTTCCCTAAAACCAGCCGGCGGGGACGCCTCCGCGACCCCGGAGCGGCGGACACGCCGGGGCGGGGCGGGGCGGGGCAGGGCGAGGCAGGGCGTGCCGTGGCGGGAAGCCGGCTGAGGGGCGGGGCCGCCGCAGCGCATGGCGGCACATGTAGTTTCCCGCCGCCTCCCCGCGCGCGGACTACGTTTCCCGTGAAGCCGCGGGGTGGAGCGCGAGCCGCGGTGTGCGTCAGCGGCGCGGGCAGCCAATCGGGGCGCGGCCGGAGCGAGCGCCGTCAGCCGCCAATGTTGTTTTCGCTGAGTCGAGCCGCGGGTGTTGTTGGCGGCGGCGCCATATTGGAAGGGACGATCCCCCGTTAGCGAGAAGCCCCTTGGCGCTGGCCCGGCCGCCGCCATGCTGTATCTGGAGGACTATCTGGAGAGTGAGTGTGTGCGGGGCGGGGGCGCCGGGCGGCCGGGCACGGCCGGCGGAGGGGAACCGGGGGGGAGCCGCGGCCAAGGGGCGGCGCCCCCCTCCCCCACGGCGGTGACTGACTGACTGACTGACTGACTGACTTCCCTCCCCCCTCCCCCCCGCCCCTCCCTCTCCCGCAGTGATCGAGCAGCTTCCCATGGATCTGCGCGACAGGTTCACCGAGATGCGCGAGATGGACCTGCAGGTGCAGAGTACGTGAGTCCCGCCCCCGCCCCGCCCCGCCGTCGCGGGGCGGCCGCAGGCACCGGCTCCTGCCTCGCGCCCCGGAGGGGGGGTGGGGGGGGCGAAGCGCTGCCGCTGCCGCCGCCGCCGCCGCCCGGGCGCTCCGACCGGTGTGGCGGCTCCGCTCTCCGCCGCTCCCCGCGCTGGCCCGGGGCGCCCGCGCCCCCTTCCCCACCCCGCTCCCCGGCGGCGCCGCTCCGGGGCGGGGCGGGGCGGGGCGGGGCGCGCCGCGGGGCCGAACGCGTCTCGTCGGCACCGGGCGCCCGGCGTCGTCTCCGGCGGGGCGGCGGGCGCTGGCGCGGCTGCGGGAGGCGGCGCTGCGGAGGCCCGGCGCCGTGCGGGAGCCGGCGGGGCGCGGCGCGGCGAGGCGAGGCGAGGCGAGGGGCGGGGCGCGCTCGCCTGGTGCTGGGAGTGTCGGCGAGCGGCGACCAGGCGCGGCACTGCCGAGCCGCCCGCCCGGGGCCCGCTCCTGAGCCTCGGCGCAAGTAGGATCTTGCAGGAAGTTCGCTCCTGCGCTTGTGCTGCTCCCAAAGGCATTTTCGGTGGCACGTCCCAAACTCTTCAGATTTCTGATCCCTAAGAGCAGTGATGGTGGTTTGGAACGTGAGTTATGTCCCACTCCTTCGGCAGGTAGCGGCGTGCCGCGTCTGAAACTTTCCAGCCAGCTCCCCTCATAACAGCATACGCGAAGGCGCTTTTTGCTTAGCCTCTTGTGCCCTAGCTGACACGTAACCAAATACACGGTCTGCTTTAGGTTTCTTTGTAGATGACTTTGTATATCTCTGCTTATATCCTGTTATAGTACACTGCCTTACACTGTTTTCAGGATGCCTTTTCATCTTTCCTAATGCAATCTCATCTGGCTCTTAGGTGTCCTGTAACACCCAGTTAGGTGTTGCTGTCATTTAGCGCACAGTCTGTTGGTCTATAACTGCGATCCAAAGGTCTTTGTTAATGAAACTGATATTGCACAAAAGATGAGAGGAGTCATCAATACAGAAGGGTCTGACTATTGTAAAGAAGAACAAGAGGAAGAGCAAGGGTTGAAATTAGAAGTGAACACCATACAGGAATACAAAATGCGGCACTATGTGGGAGCACAGTTCTTGAAAACAGTAGTTTAACCTATAACACTTTGAAGTGAGGTCTCAGGCTTTCCCTTGGATACTTTCTTTAGTGGAACCAGCAGGTCTGTTTAACAGACTTTATTAACTTTATTAACTGGCTGTACGGTTTTTTGTGTACTACGGCTTAAGTGTTGTCTTGGGTTTAGTGCTTAAAGTTGTGGGAACGGAGCAGTGGCTCCCTATGGGAGATAACACCTCTGAAGTAACTACCGCTAGGGAGCACCGGGAGAGGGAGTGAGCAGCTCACTGTCTTAGGTAGTTCAGAGTAACTTCACAAATTTTACTTCTATTTAGTAGGGAGGCAAAGAAGCTAGTAGTTTTTTTGAAGTGTGGTTAGGAACTGAGCCAGCTAGCACTGCCAAGGTTGCAGTAGTGTCATTTCCTCTACTTTAACTGGAAGTAGCAAATAACACTGAATATTGTATACTAAGACCAACTTTAGGCCCAGAGGAAAATTGTCTCAGACCTTGGTACTTACGTAATTCTTGCACAATGAGTGCAAAGCATCCAAAGACATTTATGAAACTTCTGGACTAGCATCTCTTCAACATCAGTTGCCAAACTGCCCGCTGAACACTACGTGCAAATCTGGAGGTTGTTCTCGTGCTGTGACATAGTGAATTGCTGTGAAGATTCAGTGTCTCTGAAGTGCTTGAAAACAGTATATTGATGAGTGATGCTGCCCCAGAAACCTACATGAGTTGTAATTCAGAGATAACTGTGCTGCTGTGTTTTAGAGTCAATGCCACCTTTATATTCTGTCCTATTTGGACCACATAGACTTCTAATGGGGCAGGTTTGTTGGAAGAAATAACAAACCAGCTATACCTATTTTATGTCCTGATGAAGCTGCTGTGGGAAAAGTGAAGACTGTCTGAGCTGTGACTTTACTCTTGAGCTTTAACTGAGCTCCACGTGGAATGTAAAATGTGTTTCTCTATTTAAGGTCAAATCATGGATTATCAGGCCTCCATGGTAAAATGTCAAGCTCTGGGAAAAGGCCTCTCTTCTAACGGAATTTCTTGCAACTCTCTTGGGAAATGCGGCCTAAGAAATTAGTATCTCAGAATATAGTATCACAGTTGGATTAAAAAGGTATGGGGGGAGAAAAGGTGAAGGAACTTGAGTGTCCCAGTGAGAACTTTTGTATAATTTAATAGATCTGACCTTCATTTCCCTTTGTCGTTTCTGCCCTTCTGGGAGTGACCAAGTTTCTGTGGAAGTTTTCTCTTATGCAGTTTCACGCAGCCTGATATGTGTCCTCAGTAAAAAGTAAAGAGGGAAGATTTTTTTTTTTCTTTTCATGTCCACGGAGCCACTAGAATTATTGTCACCTAGCTGTTTGCATTCTGGGAATAGGAGATGGAACATTTTGTCTGTTGGCTTTATGGACTAAATCATAGTAATTTGGTCAAAGAACAAAGCTTTTAGAAGCCTCCACATAAAGTGTGTGCTGCTTGCTTGCTGCTCAGGCTTCTTAATCTTCTCCCTGAATAACACAGTGCAAGTGGAAAATGATCATCGTACAAATTCTCCCATCTTTAACCTTTTTTACACCAAAACCATTTGACTGCTTAGTTTGCATGGGTCTAAATAAAGTTGATGTGAGCCTATGTCACAACTGTTCTGGCTTGGGGTTAATTGCACTCTGTCCGGTCAGTTGTTCGGTTCCTGTTAGTTTTGATGCTGGATGTTCCCAGCATAGGGAAAATCAGTGAGTGTTTTTGATCATGTAGTATGAATGACTTTTTGGTTATTTATGTGAACAGTTAGTTCTAGTTGTGAATTTTCATGGAGTGAGAAAACCTTTGGGCTCCATTGGATTTGAAGAGTTAATCATACTTGGGGATTTATGAGATCCTTGAACTAGTTAATCACTTTTTTTTTAATTTTCCTTCTTTTTTTTGGTAAGAGATGATGGCCATCATGTGATCCAGTTGTAATGGTGGTTTCTGGAAAGCATCTTAAGTGTTTTACACCCAAAGCCTGAAGTCTGTAGGTAGTTGGTACATTGTCAACTTTAATTTGAAACTGCTATCTGGACAGTATTGCTGAGAGTGCTGTGAAAAAATTTTTGGTACTACCATCTATCCTGAGACTAGCAAGGCTGTCAAAGCTAGTTTGACTGAGGCAGCTGCATGTTTTTTGGAAATATGCAAGCTGTTGTATGCACAAGTGTCCAGCTGTTGAAATAGTACACTCAGTGCCTTTTTTTTTTTTTTTTTTTAAGGGAAAGGAAAGGGAATCCCTCTTCCTATCTCAATAATTAACAGCGAAACAAATAACTTGTAGTTGACATTTTCCTTTCTTATGGTAGTTAGTGTTAGAGAATTGGTGGCTTTATTTTTTCCCTTACAATATTTCTCAACTTCATGTAAGTGAGAATACTGTGCAAATAGTATTTCATCAGTGCATTTACCCCTTAGTGCTACCCTGTGGGGGTGGGGGGAATAATGTGAGTGCTTCAATTTGCTCTCACCCTTCCTCTCACCGTACAGTGGAGAGAGCCTTGACTTAAAGGCGGTGACTTGACTCTTCAGTTGCTCTACCTTTTTTCATCTAATTTTTTCAATTATTTGGTTTTGTATCTGACTGTTTCTCTTAGGAGAACATTTTGTTTCCTGCTCACTTTGTAACTGGCTAGAATGTTCCAAAGCCAGCAGTGTAGAGCCCTGGGTGAGGAGTTTGGGTCGTACTTTAAGTCACTACCACTGCTCTTAGGGACAAAAAACCTTTAGAATTTGGAGTCCTGCCAGTCCCATGCTGGAGAGCACAAGAACCTTGATGAGAATCCTACCAGAATGCAATTCTGCTTCTTGGAAATTAAGGTAAGTATTTCCCTCCACTGTCACTTGGTTGTTTTGGTTTTTTTGTTTTTTCCTCTCTAATAGTTTGCATCTCAGTTCTGTCAACTTTGTTTAAGAAAAAAAATCCGCCTTATTTAATAATGTTTATATACATGAGAAGATAACATTTATCTTAATCTTTTCCTGTGTTACAGATGCAATGGATCAGCTTGAGCAGAGGGTAAATGAATTTTTTATGAACGCAAAGAAAAACAAACCTGAATGGAGAGAAGAACAAATGACATCAATCAAAAAAGTAAGGATATCACAGGAGTGGGTCACATTTTTCTTCTGCAAATGAAGATAACCTTAGGAAAAAATAGCTTATGATTGATGGAGACTTAAGCGTTCAGAACTGTGACTTCCCTTGGGCTTTCACAGAGATGGATAGAACTACCTAGGACGAGAAAAATGACTGAAAGGTTTCTTTGATCAAGCATTTCTCTCAAGTTTTACCCAGTATTTGCTAGCATTTTAAAAGTTATGATCCTGAAATGGTGAGGAAACGAGGTACTAAATTTTCAGCTCAGACTTTGTTTCTGCTTGTGTGTCATGAAGCTGCATAAGTTAATTGGCTTTCTTTTAGAGGACGTTTTTCAAGCTTAGCTTCAGCGTTTCCTGTGATTCTGTCTATGTCCTGCTATATGTTACACATATGTCATATGTAGCTTTAGGGAGGGAGGAATAAGATGATGGATGTGTTTTGTTTTATTGTTCAACACTCGGGCATTGGTGGTGGTATTGTTAGCAAGGTAGTCCATCATTTTGTCAGGAGAAACTCCTTTCCAGTCTCCTACACTTGCTGCTTCAGCCCCTTATTTGGCCAAGGATTTTTTTTTTTCCTTAATTAATACCAATAGATTCCTGTATTTAAAAAAAGAAAAAGTCAAAGCTCTGACTGCCCTAGAGTAAATGAACAATTTGCTTTTGCCTTTAGCTGGCAAATAGTTTTTGCCTAAGCAAGATACTCTTCAGTGGAAATCAAGAATAAAAAGGCACTTAAACCTGTTTAATTCTAGAGTAAAAACATGCAAACATAATTTAAAAAAAGTTTTGTCTGTGGATTTTCATTACTTAGAGCAGGTTTTAAAATAGGATTGCTTTAGTCAAATTATTTTATAATAGACTTATGAGTTATATAAATGTATTTTAAAACAATTCAAGCTATATACATCACTATCTCTATTTAACTACAGTGCTGGAAAGGCCTCCCCTCACAGTACTGTTTAGCATCATTTTGAAGGGCACTAGTATCTGCAGTGGTCCTAAAGATCCATACAAAGTAAAAGACATCATCTCATTTTGAGTCCATAACTTCATGCTGTGTAATATAAAATTAATCCAAGACTATTTCTATTCTTGTAGCACTCCTTGTAGAAGTCTAAATATCACTGTAGGGGGAAGTGTCCACATCTTCTAGTATGGCTTTTTCTAAGGCACAAACAATAAATTGATATGTAATACACCCCTCATCTAAAATTCAGCTGATTGTTGTTTACAGTAGAGTTTCGCAGTCTTTCTGAAAACTGACTTGAATTTCTCCTTTTAACTTATATTTTCTGCTGGATAACGGTAGCTTAAAATGACTACAATTAATTCAGTTATGTTTAATTTTTAAAAAAGTTCTCTTTGTGGCAGGATTATTATAAGGCTTTGGAAGATGCAGATGAAAAAGTGCAGCTGGCTAATCAAATATATGATTTGGTAAGTAGACAGAAGGTTGTGGTGAATTACCTAAATTTATGCCCAAAGGAGTTCTAAACATTTTGATAAGCACTACAACTGTGCTTCCTGTACTGTTATGTCAGCTACATACAGATATTCTTGCTGGCTAAAGAAACATTTAATATTTTATTAAGAGTTTTGTTGCTTTGGGTAGAAAGTGTCACCTAAATACAAAACATACAGAAATAATTTGAGAAATCCTAAGATTTTCATGCGTGTTGATTTTGTCTTAGTTATTTTTTTCTGAAAAAAGACCACGAGTAAGTTACTCTTCCTTATAGCACGTGGATTTTGAATTTTAAGTATATTTATTTTACATTTTCTTAGAGAACAGAACCTGCAGGTCAGACTGCACTAAAATATAGTAGACATAAACCAAATACTTCTTGTCTGCTTTAGTTCCACTTCAGCTAACCAAAAGTTAGTTCCAAAAATTGGAACTTACCCCCCCTCTCTTTTGGTTAGCTGGTAACTGCAAAAATCTGTTCACTTTTTAATAGTTCAGAGATAGGTACAGTATTCTGCTGTATGACTACAGATGAAGAAAGCATTTGGAACACAGTGTTTCTTTGCATTATATTAAGTTTAAATTTTTTTAAGGTAATTTTCAGTACCCAGGAGCATGTCATACTTTACTCAAATGCACAGGTGCCTTTACATTTTGAGTTTAGAGACACTTTTACACAATACTGAAGCTTACCAGCGTGTAGAGTGGCATACAAATTGCAATTCAGTAAACTTGCAATTTCCCCATGCAGCCCAATCTCTTCTAAACTGCGTATCGTGTACTGCTCTTTCTCTTCCCCTTTCTATATCCACACCCACAACACCCCCAAGTCCTCTTAATCTTTTTTCTCGAAAGAAACACTTAACGTTTTGTCTCGGAACGTTGCCTACAGTAAGAGGAGGGCTTCTAGCTGCTGAGCCGATACGCAGCCTTACTGGATCCTGTGACTGCGCAGCTTAGGAGCAACAGTGCTATTTTGGTGTTAATTCTAGTATCTCTGCTGAGTTAGGGAAACGTAGGTGACCGAGATGTTATGCTTCTGTGTGTTTTTATACATCTTTAATGCTGCACAGCAGAGAATTGCTGGAAGGGAAATATTTAGCAAGCCTGAGATTAAGGGTGTAGATATTCATGTTCCAGAACTGGATGTTATTTATTGTTGCCTTGTCTCAAAAACAGGTAGACCGTCATTTGAGAAAATTGGACCAGGAACTTGCTAAATTTAAAATGGAACTTGAAGCAGATAATGCTGGAATTACAGAAATATTAGAGAGAAGTAAGTATGCATGGTTTTCTTTAAGAACTTGACAGATTTTCTGTCAATTTGCAAAATTAAATTATCATAAACTTGTTAGCGGCCTGCAGTATTTCCACTTGTTCCAAAATTGCGTTTTGACCCGCATACTTTTCATCATTCAGTGATTCTCAAATTTTAGTTCCAACCTCAATTTTTACCAGTGAAGTCAAAATACAACTGAGTAATTAGAATAGGTTTTTTTGCACAACTGTTGCACTAGTGAATTGCTGCAGTAAGGTACAGAATTCTTTAAACCTGATTTTAATGCGTGTAGGTATTCAGACAAGTACTTCAGCCTAAGCTTGCCACCTACCCAGCTGAAGGCGTACCATTTCTTTCTTGAATTGATTGCCACCAAATTGAGGAGGGTCATTATTTTAGTTACAGGTGTGGAATGTCAAATAAAGTTAGGTATTTGGCCGTTTTCTTTCTTTAAAGGGGAGAGAGTGGTTGTTTTGTAATGGGGTAGTGAGGGAGAAGCATTTTGGGTAAGAAACCTGCATGCTTAACAAATACAGCAATGCCGTTATTCAGAATATGAACAAAAATGCAAAAATGTAATGTGACAGCTTTTTGGCCAACTTGGTGTAGAAGAAGCTGGCCTTTCTGTACATGTCAGCATTTAGACACCAAGTTCAAATGTGATTATGGTAAATTTCAAAATTGATTTAACTACCGTAATTATGGAGCTAAGAGGCAATGACTGTTCTTCATACCCAGGGACAGTGAAAAGTAACTTAAATCACTTGAGAAGATGAGGAATAAATATTCTTTCTTTGAACTTTCTGTGGCTTTGTCATAAAAGCTGGGAGGTTTTGGATATTTTATTTGTAATTGCTATTACAAATAGCAGGCACAAAAAGAAAACTGGGAAGTAAGTGCTTTTAATGAACTAGCAACTACAGAAAAGGACTGGTTTATTGTAGTTGGAATCCCAGCTGCAATTTTAAGGTGCGATACTACCTTCAGTTGAGCTATGTGTTTGGTGAGGTAGGTAGAATTTCAAGAACACAAAATAGAAACGTACCAGGATCCACGTTGCATCCTTAAGGTTTGGTTTTTTGTTTGGTGGTTTGTTTTTTTTAAATAAAGTGAAAAGTAGAAGCCTCTTAACATTTTTAGCTTTCAGAGTAAATACATATTGTTGAGGTTCCGCCAGAGGGCAGCCTTTGGACTAGTTTATAATATGATTAATGTTAGCTCAGCCAAACTACCTCCGTATGCTTTGAACCTCTTCTAGAATAATTTCCTTTAAACTTCTGTTTAAACTCATGTACTCTTCGAAAGCACTGAAAAAGAAGGACGTGAAGAAATGTTGAAGCTACAGATTTTGAAAAATGAATGTGAATTACTTTCTTGAATTGTCTTCTGTATAAATGTAAATTGGTGTAGGTATTGCAGCTAGTTCAAAATTGTTTTGCCAAAGGCTGATACAAAAACTGTTGTATCTTCTTCTAATGGAAATTTATGGTCAAAGGCTCTCCTGTGTGGTGATCATTTAGCCTCATGTTACAAGAAACATTATTCTTAGACATAGACTTGCATTTGTGCCCGCCCTGCCTTTTTTCTTTTTTCTTTTCTCTCTTTTTTTTTTTTTCTTCCTTGGATTGTTGCTCTGTGTATTTTGAATGTTAAGAAAACTTAGATAATGATCTGAAGCCCTTCCTGTTGAATATTAGGTCATCTTGAAGGACATTGCTAGTGCTTGTGTGTTTTGACTCTGTGTGACAAGATGGACTCAGTGGGACAAGATGCCTCGTTAATACAGTTTGCCTGTTACAATCTTCTTTTCAATTCATGTTGGTGTAGGTTGTCAGTGCTTTTGGTGCAGCGTTCTCCAACCATCACCAGCTTGTGTGCAACTCATTTGAATAAGTGGCATGTTAAGGCAATGTTGTTGTTTGTTCTCCTTATTGGCCTTGGTTTTAACTTCTTGATTTCAACAGTTGAACAGCAGCAGTCACCAATTTTTATTTTAAAACTGTTCTTCTCATTGGCTCCTGGTTGTACTACAGAAAGGGTTTCAACTTTAGCAAAAATCCTTCTCATTAAAATAAACATAACTGCATAGTGATTTGGTTAATATTATAAATATTCATTTGGTATCTAAAAGTCAAAACCATGCCAATGATGACTCTGAAATTTTCCTATCCTTCTTACCTCCCTCTTAGGGTCTCTGGAGCTGGATACACCATCACAGCCTGTGAATAATCATCACGCCCATTCTCACACTCCAGTAGAGAGTAAGGATTTAAGACATAAAAACATGTCCGCTTTTTGTGTTCCCATATTTTTTGTTGAGTAGTATTAGGAAAACAAATGTTCAGAACTTTTTCCTTTTTCTCCATACATTGGGGAGTGGGGGTGGGGGAGGACACATAATGCAGTAATAATAATGTCTATTCAGAAGAAGTGCAAGAATGCAATAATAAGGTTTTGCTGGTGGGAATAAGTTGAAAGTGCTGTTAATCTCTAGTTATAGTTTGACTTTCAAGATGAAAAGGTTTTGCATTTAAGTTCCCTTCATTTGTTTCATTTAGAAAGGAAACACAATCCATCTTCTCACCATAGTACAACAGATCATGTTCCTGAAAAGAAGTTTAAATCTGAAGCTCTTCTATCTACCCTGACTTCAGATGCTTCTAAAGAAAATACACCAGGTAATCTTAATTGTCTTGCATTTTATTGCTTTTTAACTGGAAGAAGAGAAACCCAATTATATTTGTGAGTTATTGTCATTTGAAATCAGAGGCTCATACCCTTTCCTCTGGGATTTTCAGTCATTTGGAATATGAGAAATTGCAGGCATTGTTACTCATTTGTGTTGTCCATGAAGTGCATTAGCTTTGCTGTCATTTAACAGCTGCATGTTGGCTGTTTCTTTTTATTTCCACTGCTTGGAAGAAGATAACAGTACAGTTTCATTCAGCCAGTAGCAGAAATATGAGAGATCAGTGCATTATTATTTTGGGAAAAAGAAACGCATGCAACAATCTCCAAAGTAAGGGAAAAGGATTTTCACGCTTTTTTTTTTTTAAGGGGTGGTCTGACATGGCATTTGGCTACAAGAAAATAAAATTCTTTAGTGTGTTGTCTATTTCAAAATAGGTGAGAAGTCTTTTTGAGTAGTGAATAAAAACAACCCCACAACTTCCTGCCCATTTTCAAAATTAGGGTGTTTCATAGTTTCTTTTCTTTTCAGAAAAGATTGTGAGAGGTTATAGTAAGTAAACTACGTTACGTTTTGGAATTTAGTGCTGTTCATCAGTTTTAAGTAGTCTCCCTCATATCCATTTTACCTTCCTTTTGAAGGAACTTCACGTGAGATGGCAAATAAAATGTAACTATGTCTGAGCAGCTGCCAGTCTGTAGATGGCCATGGAAATCTGTGTTGCATTAAAACTGCGATTTGTAGCTTTTAGAATTAAGATTGTTAAAAGTTTTACTTCAGAAACAATATAGGTGTACAAATTCTTACTCTCTTCTTGATGGTTACAGTAGTCAGCATCATTTCAACGGAGATTGGGTTTATATAGGCAGACATAGCAGCTGCATCTGTTCTTCGATGGCTGAATGTGATAGTGAGGGCTGTTTTTCTAAAAGGACTCCTTGCACATGAGGATAGGTGGGGAGCAAACTTCTTTTTTTCTTAAGCCAATACTGGCTGTGTCAAATGACCTTTTAAACTTTTTTCCAAATGATCGGACTGCTCTGATGCATAAACGGAGTTCCTGCTCTTTCACTGGTTGTCATATATAACTCTTCTTAAAATGCAAAGGATTTTAGTTTCATTTTGAATTTCATAAATGTGTTCTGTTCATCAAGGGTGTCGAAACAGTAATTCATCATCCTCTTCAAACAATGCATACAATACAAACTCTTCTCAACCATTGGCATCATATAACCTGGGCTCATTATCTTCAGGATCCGGGGCCGGTGCAATTACCATGGCAGCAGCTCAAGCAGTGCAAGCCACAGCGCAGGTAATGTCAAAACATTCTTGTTGCTCTGCCATCTGCTACGGGTTAAGAAGAAGGCCTAGTGATTTTTTTATCTGAATTCCCGTGATGACTTTCAGCTGATGTGATTCAGTTCTCATGTTATCATTTTTGTTTATATGCTACAGTTTCATCCCATAAAATGTGCATAAAGGGACAGCTTGTTTTCTAGGTGTCCTGTGGGATATTCTCACACCTTTTTACCACTTACTAACACATTTTGTTAACGGGGAGACTAATGAACCTGTGCAAATAATTAGCAGTTAGCAGCCTAGGATGTCTTCTGTAAGAGCTCTACTGTGTAATCTGATACAATATCAGTATTGCTTTTAGATGAAGGAAGGAAGACGAACATCCAGTCTAAAAGCCAGCTACGAAGCATTTAAGAACAATGATTTTCAGCTTGGAAGAGAGTTTTCGTTATCCAGAGATTCAACTGGATACTCATCGTCAGCTCTGGCATCTACGTTAACACAGACATTAAGTTCATCAACCACTGATTCACGAAGTGGCAGAAAAAGCAAGTAGGTTTTCTTACTTGTTCACTGCAATTATACCTTTTAAGACAGCTAAGCTTTCTTTTGAAGATCATGGGCCATATGAGAAATCCTTGCTATTTAATATCTGGGAGTGGGGATCAGCAGAAGGTAGTTATTGCCTGCTGGCCTTTTTTTGTTCAGTGCTTTCTTCTTTTGTACTCTCACTTTTTTTTTTCTTTAAGCAAACTCACTCCAAGGTTTTAAACAAACATCTCTATTTGCTTTTTCATCTGTGATGTAGTCTAGTTTCTTCCCTCATTTTTCTGTGTTCTGGAGAGAAGATTTGGCCTAGCAGCAAATGTTGGGAATTACTGTGCTTTTGTAGATGGTTGTGAAATAATCTGGAGATCTGCTTCGTGCTGCTTCACAAATAATCATAATGCTTTCTGATGGCTGACCTTCTAGGACAGGAAACAGAATGAATTTTATTTCTGATTAAAATGGAATTTAATAGCATTTTAAACAACACAATGTCACAACACATTGTGACAGCAAGCACAAGTGGTACTTGAAAGAGTTTCTCTCAGAATGCCCATCCTTTTAAAATGACTTGTGTGTTTTTCCATACAGATTTGTTTGTTCACACTTCAGTTAAGAATTTTGTCTTAGAAGCATTTTTCATCTATGGATATCTTGGGTGTCAGATCTGACCTATAAGCAAAAGCATCGGATTTGTGTTCTGGCACTCTTCCTGTGGAGTGATTGGGGATGCTTGAGTGGAGATTAACATAGAATCAGTCATCCTCAAAACACAGCTGTCTAGTCTACGTGACATATGACATTATTTATATGTAAATTCCTGTTTTACTGGTAACATAATTTTTATGGGGACTTTACATCAAGGTTGTTTGATGGAAAATTGATGGAAAATTTTGTGAAGATAGACATTGATTAAAACCATTTGGCAGTTTAAAGCTGTTAAATTCCATTGATTAGAATAGCCTGTCTTGCACTTGTAAGCTAGTAAGATGTTTCCTTTTCCAAAGAGCATTCGGTGTGTCCATTTCAGTTCTTGCAATTGTTGAATGAAATCTGTTAGGGAATGATGCTTTGGGATTTACCTACTGCAGTATTTCAGAGTGAACAAAGTACTTGTTTTGTGATCCTTTCACTTCGCAGGAAATGAATTTATGAATTGCCTTTTTTTTTTTTTTAATAGAAACAACAACAAATCCTCAAGCCAGCAGTCCTCATCATCTTCCTCTTCTTCATCTCTGTCATCATGTTCTTCTTCATCTGCACTGGCACAAGAACTGTCTCAGCAAACAGCAGTAATACCAGAGTCTGATTCTAATAGCCAGGTTGACTGGACCTATGATCCAAATGAGCCTCGTTACTGCATATGTAATCAGGTAAGGATGGCTTCCAACCTGAAATTTAACTAGAGCTGCTATTTCACTATAGTTGAACTTCTTCCTCTGACTGCTAATTTCAAAACATTCTATTTGCAGTCTTGAAATTCTGATATGTTTTTATTTACTTACTGGTGATAGGAATAATGAACTCAACAGTTGAAGCTAAAACCAAGCAAGTTTTCCAGTGATGTGACATACCTGAAGAGTTTTAAATCTTCTAATGAAGACTTCAGGAATAATTAAATTAAAAATTGAAGAGGTTCACAGTGAATTTAGTTAAAATTTTAAGTTAATGAGGAATTTGCCAGGTCTCTCCTACTTTCCTTTAAAAAACAAAAGAAAACAACAAAAAAACCCCACCAAAAAAACCCACAAAAACAAAGCAAAAAAACCTGACAAACCAAAAAAAAACAACAACCAAACAAAAACTAATTTTGTAAAAGCTATCCGGAAACCTGAGAGACTGAATGACAATGTGAGAAACTTTTATTTAAAAATGCCTGCTCTTATTTTAAACATTAAGAGCATTGTCTTTTTTTAGAGTTTATAGAATTCTGGAATCCTCTTGCAAGTATTTGATTGTTTCACGTAAAGTGCTTGAAATTGTCATGTATGCAAGGGAGATATCAGACATCTTGAAAACTGGGCTGATAATGTACTGAGCACTGTTGTTTAGACCGAAACGTGCTTCCTTCAGGTTATGAATGCTGACCTTTTTCATCCAACCTGAAATATGCAGAAGTATCTTTTTTCTTGCATAGAAAATTTTTGAAAATCGATTTTCTGTGAACATGTTCTTTGGGTTGTGTAACAAAAGAAAAATCAAAATATTGTTGCTGCTGTTAATGGAAAAACCTCTTCAGAGGAAGAATGTTGAACTTTAGCCCTTTGAAAATGTTGATTGCTTTTAATTAGTAATATAATTATTCATATGGGTTTTTTTTTTCTTATTGACTAGGTGTCCTACGGTGAAATGGTAGGCTGTGATAACCAAGATGTAAGTAACAAAGCTCAAAAGGTTCATGAGGCGCTTGTGCATGTAACTATTGCTTGCAGGACTTACTTTTCTTTAGAGCTGGTTTTGGAGTAGAGTGTTTTTAGGGTAATGTGTATATGAGTTGAACCATTCTTCAGGAGACTTGTCCTCATCTGTCCCCACAGTTTAGGTTCTTTTTTAAGGCTTCACCCTTTACTGGAAGGCTTGACATCTTTAAAATGCCCTTTATTTCTGGGAACTTTTAGCTATGTCACTACTAATACCGGTTGTCCCCTTCAAATAAAAAAAGACTTAAAGTAACAGTTGAATGTACTTACTGAGATGCTACATTTAAACAGAAGTGAGTGACAAGATTACTTTTGTGTCACTTAGTGTTGTCTAACTATTTCGAAGCACAGCATACTACTTTTGCTCTGCTATGAGTCCATATATGACTCCTAGAATTTTTAACCCTTTCCTTAGTCTATTGAGTGTACGCTGGGGACTGAGATCCTCCTCTCTTCTCGATTTTGTCCCGTGACTTTGGGTGAAAAGCAGAATCTATGCTTTTTATTCATGCTTCATTTTCATAGAATTGTATTTGTGATAGGTGTTTCGAAAAAAAAAACAAAACTCCAAACCCTCTCTTTAACTCTGTTTTTATAGTGCCCTATTGAGTGGTTCCACTATGGATGTGTTGGACTGACAGAAGCACCGAAAGGGAAGTGGTACTGTCCACAGTGTACAGCTGCAATGAAGAGAAGAGGCAGTAGACATAAATAAGTCTTCTTCATCTGGAAAACTAATTACATACTAAAGGTTTTATAGAGGGCTTGGGAGGGGGAGGAACCCCCGCTACAGTTCCTTGCAACCACTTAAGGGTTAACATAGCAGGCATAAGATCTTGAGCTATTGATTTTGCTAGTTGTGTTTTCTTATTGTAAATTATTTATGCACATTGATGTGCTACAGATACTATTCCAGTGAGCCTTGGATTGTTCCAGTGGCCAACATATGCAGACATTTGTACTATCAAACCATTTTCTCTAAGCAGTGGGCATTCTCCAATTATTCAATCTTCAAAAAATTCCGATAAGTCAAGATTTTAAATGTATGTTTTATATTCAACAGATATATTCTGCTGCATGTACTGTACTCAAGAGCTGTTATGTAACACTATGTATATAAATGGTGCAAAAAGTCAGTGCTTCTGAAAAGAAAATGAGACAATGGTTTTTAAGATGCCTTTATAGCTTTGGTTCTTTATGAAACTTAATTCAGCAGGCTGAAGAAAATGGTTCTTGTATACAGCGGGCTGTTGTCCTCTAGGGTACTTGAGTATGTAAAAACAAAAAAAATGCTGTAGAATAAAACAAACTTGTGCCATTAGTCTTTATATGTTTCTGCTCCGGAGAAGGTGCAGGCCATAAGAGGAAAAAAAGGTGTTAAAGTGATGATAAATTTTTATACCAAATGTGTTTATTTTTTTGTGCAAGTAATCCTTTACATTTGAATTGTATTAGGTGTTAAAATAAAACAACCTCAACTCCTCAAATTAATGTTTTCTGTGCATTTGTCAAAAAAAAAGGTTTGACCCTGAAATGGTTCCAGAAGAATATAGCTAAGTTTGTGTAAGAAATTGCTTTACATGACCCATGTGAAGGATGGTTGTACAGGAGGACATTTGTCTGGTAGGTGGATAACTAATACATATATAGGCAAATGCTGAAGGAGCGTTTGCCTTGATGCCTCTGCCTCCAGACAGTCAGTGGCGCCTGCTTAAATGGGCACAAAAGTTCTGTTTTCCATGTGTTTCAAAAAAAAAAAAATCCTTATGCTGTCAAGAGATATCCACAGGCAGAATTGCCTTCCTGTTTCCATGGCATGGGTGGAAATAAGAAAGGGAGAAGAAAACCATGGTACAGGTGTCTTGCAGCTGCCATATACCATCCTGGACAGTTGTTTTCATGTAAAAAACACATGGTTCAGGAAAGAAGAAAGGGAGAAATAGTTCATTCTGCTCTAGAAGGGCAACAGGGAGGCTCATGTTGGGAAGCTGTTGTGGTTTAACCCCAGTCAGCAACCAAGCACCACGCAGCCGCTCGCTCACTCCGCCGTGATGGGATGGGGGAGAGAATCAGAAGAGTAAAAGCGAGGAAACTCCTGGGTTGAGATAAAGACAGTTTAATAGGCAAAGCAAAAGCCACGCGCACAAGCAAAGCAAAACAAGGAGTTCATTCACTCCTTCCCATGGGCAGGCAGGTGTTCAGCCATCTCCAGGAAAGCAGGGCTCCATCATGCGTAACGGTTACTTGGGAAGACAAATGCCATCACCCCCAACGTCCCCCCCTTCCTTCTTCTTCCCCCAGCTTTATATGCTGAGCGTGATGTCATATGGTGTGGGATATCCCTTTGGTCAGTTGGGGTCAGCTGTCCCGGCTGTGTCCCCTCCCAGCTTCTTGTGCACCCAGCAGAGCCTGGGAAGCTGAAAAAGTCCTTGACTAGTGTAAGCACTACTTAGCAACAACCGAAACATCTCTGCTTTATCAACACTGTTTTCAGCATAAATCCAAAACACAGCCCCATACTAGATACTATGAAAAAATTAAGGCTATCCCAGCTGAAACCAGGACAGAAGCCTAATGCAGGCCCAGAAGTGATTGGATCTGTGAGTTGTAAGTGTAGCACGGGATCAGAAAACCGATCTTTAAATTAGACCCTTGACCATGAATATAACAGCAAGATTTTCTATATTTTTTGCCCACTTGCTTATTTTGGACATAGTTTGCAGATTTCCTTTCACTGACAGTTTCCTTTTGTTGTTTCTGTATGGTTCTTCCATGCAGCAGCACTGAAGAGGAACAAGATTATTCCTTCTACTACTAAAAAAATAACATTTTCCCTTTGGAATGAAGATTTTACTTCAGCACTGGGTCACTCTTTGGGCTGTCAGGCGGGAAGATCCATGGTAGCTTTCCAAACCCACGCAAAGGAGAAGAGAGGGAGAGAAGCAGTGATTCAGTGCAGGACTATGCAAATAGTGTCAAGGAAATAAAAAGTTAGGCTCATTAGTAATAGGGGTATGTGCAGAAAATGCAGGCTTTATCGGAACGAAAATTAAACCAGGCTTCTGTCACAACATTTATTTAAAAATGCGGAAAAGTACGCACTTTAAATTCATAAACTGGGTAAAAGTAGATGTGTAAGAAGGAAAATGTGATTATGGATGATAAATAGATTTTGGTAAAAGACTGGAATAGAAATTGGTGAAAATAAACAGCAAAGAGCAGTGTTACTAAGGTTCCTTTAAATCTGGGAACTGAACCCACTATGTGTGTATTTCTGTGGAAATCTAAGTCTAAAAAAAACACTTGAGGACTAGAATATCTGGTTTTAAGTGAGGCTATTGAGACCATAGAGATAACAAACTATTTGTTCTGTTGGAAACTGGTGCCATGCTATGAACTGAAGTTAAATAAGCAACAGATAATCTAGACTCCCCTTGCACTGAATGTCTAAGTCTCTAGGGCTAAGAAGTCCACTGAGAATTAAGAATATATATATCAAAATCCCTCACTCCGGTGGTGATCATACCTAAGATGGTGCAGAGACTGCAGAGCCAAATAAAAATTATGTGAATACAAATATTTATGTATTTATATATATAAATATAAATTGTTTTTTCATGCAGGAGCTAGTTAGAGAGCTCACAAGAGGAAAAACTTACCTTTGTCCTCATTAGTACATTAGTGTTTTGCCTCTAAGTTAAGAAAATACAAATGGACAAATGTGAAAAATGTGGGAAAAAATGTAATACATAAGTCAAAGATGTGGAAAAATAAAACCTGTACATGCTGTTGTTTTGTTTTCTTCGAAACAGGAAGCCTGTGAGAGAAGCTTAAGGCTCAGCAGGCGATTACAGTGTAAAAGCAGTGAGTAGTGACATATTGGCAGAGTCCTTCCCTCGTGGGCGGTAGGGTTCTTGGAAGCTTCCCTGAGTAGACAAATCCAGGTTGATGTAGTCTACCTAAAGGTGTTTAGACAGGATCTCTCATTAAAGTTTCTTTAAAAAACAGTGATGCGCTGGTTGAAGAGTGGAGGTCCCTTAATGTTACATGGCTATTTGCAAAATAGAATAATAAAGAGTAAAGAAATAAACTGCCAGTATTCCCAACACGGGGAGGCTGCTAAAGGAGTCCAGCAGGACTCTGCCACTCAGCAGGTATGTAACAGATCGGCTAAAGAGGGGTAAATAGGAACATAATGTTTGCACTGATGTGGGGTTCTCAAAAATAACAAAAATGGAAAGTGTTAAAATAGCAGAACAATCTCATGATACTGAGTGTCTGATAAAATGGAGGATGTAATTCAACATTTGCTACAATAACCTAAGTAAAAAATAATCCTTAATTCTCAATTTACCTGCAGCTGGGGCCTCTGAAATACCTATTGCTATATAGGAAAGTGATTTTGGAGTTACCTAGGTAATTCTATGGAAACATCAGCTCATTGCTCAGCAGTGGGTCAGAAAAGTGCTAAGAATGACTCAGTAGGAGATAAAGAATAAAACAAACTGTGTAAATCGATGATGCAGTTAACATAGTGTAAAACTCTGGTCCGCTCTGCTGCAAAACCGTAGCAAAACTAGGAAAGACTCAAATAGGAGATGAAAATAGTCAAAGCTGTGTAATGACAACACAGCTGAGAGGCAGCTGAATTGTCTGGGACCCTTCTGGCTGGGAAGGAGGTGGCTCAGTAAGGATGTAACAGGGATCTGTAAATTCAGGAGTGCTGTGGGAAAGGTGTGTCTTTTGATAGAAGAAGTAGTGGGGAGGTAGCCAAAATGAAAAAGGAGCAGCATTTTTTCACACATGGCATGCTTAAATTGTAAAACTGGCCATAAAGCTTACATGGGTGTAAAAAGCGACTGAGACATTAATGAAAGCAAAGCCCATGGAGGCATAAAATGCAGAAGTAATGCATCTGGATCAAAAATTCACTGAAGACCCATCACTAGAAATTAAGAGAGTTTGTAACCAGGGTTTGTTCCTGAATGACTGTGAGAGTCCTACAATTCTCTGGCATGCACCACCGAATGCTGTTTGATACAAGACAGTAGGTTAGGGGAGCCTTCAGAACTATGCAGTGCAGCTGGCTTTGGTTTCATCTCAATGCTCCAGCATCTGGGTGAATTTTTAGAATGAGGAGGTGTTTGTAGTACCACAAACTGAGAAGCGATGTGCTAAGCACTGTAACAATACAAAAAGTGGTCTTTGCCTTGTAAACTGTGTTGTCTGTTTGCATTGTGAAGAGGTAACATTTTTTTCTCAGCTGTAGGTTTTATTTATTCCAGGTCTGAAATGAAAGAGGAAATATATTTATGCTTCCTGTTCTGGAAATCCTGCTAGGTTGTCTCTCTGAATAGCACAGAATAATTTGCATTCCTGTCCTCTTTACTGAACTTTGCAAAATGTTGTTCAACCACACACAGTAAAGATTAGAAATTCTGAGATTTGTTTTCCCCTTTCTGTTCCCCCCTCACCAGGGAGGTACTTTCCACTGTGAGCTGGCTTTTCCTGGCAAGTTTTTTCATCTCCCACCTCATCCTACTGGAATGCCTGGACCGTACACTTTTCTTGTTCATTAGATGTGACAGGTGACAGAAGGAGGACCCAGGTGGCCTTCACCTTGACAGCAGAGGGTTCAGTTTTGCACTTACACTAAAAATCTCTGAGAAGCAAAATTGCAAGAGGGATAAGGGTCTGACTTTTTACGCTCTCCTAGGGGTATAAATGAATAACTCGAGTTAGGCCACACTGTATGAACACTGCCTCTGCAGTTTTGTTACCCCTCCCAGGATTGCCTAAAATGCTCTGAGAATAATGTAACTAAAACAAGAAAAATGTCACTCTTCATTATATCTATTACACATACAAGTTACAGTAATATTCCTCTAGCACTTTCAAATCGATATCTTGCTTTTATGCTTATATGATATTCTATAGACAAGCAGCAGCTTTTTCTTCTAGATATATCTCATATTTAGGAGCTATTTGAGCATGCAGAAGTTGTCAACAAGTTGCATGATTACGGACTTGTGCTTGCATACCTCACACCTTATATTTCATAATAATAATAGTTTCTTACATTGTTTCACATACATTTAAAGTCTTTATTATAAACATAACTTTAACTGTTTGCTAATTGTATTCCCTTTGTCTACTGAAAAAAAATTCCTGAAGGTGTTGAAAAAAAAACCCTAGCATTTCTCTATAACTAAGATTATATTCTATTAATATTATTATTAAGATTATTATAACTAAGATAAGATAACATCTATTACAACTAGAGTAGAGAAATAATACTTGCCTGATGACTGCACAAGAAATCTACCTAATGCAGTAGAAAATGATGAACAATGTTAGGATCCGCAGCTGTTTTAACATTTTTAAAGTGCTAATATTTATTTGTACTTTATCTTAGGAAAACTTCTGAGTGTTGTGACTGCTCTGTTCCATTGTAAATATTTATTCAGCAATGCCATGTACATTGAATCAAATCTGTATGCCCACGTTTATGAAACCAGCTACTGCCAAGTAAGAAAAGTTTCACTGAAGTACAAGAGTACAAAGAGCAGATTCTTAAATTAAATAAAGTAGATGCAATTGTTCAGCTACGATTTGTATATTTTTCAAAAAAATAACAAAATTTGGGGGAATCCTAAGTGTATTGTTGTTGCTGAACACAGATTTATGTATTAGGTTGACAGTTAACTTGGTTTTTCTAATTAGGGTTATACTAAGCCTTTCTTTACAGAATAATAAGTAATAGTTATACTGTATCTGTTTTTTACAGCTCTGTTTTTTATTCTGGCGAGACTAAAATTATATTGTTTCTGTGGGGGGGTAAAAATAAGTGCTCATCATATTTAAAAATAGTTTTAATAAATGTTCAGTTATGTGGTTTTCTTGAAAAGGTGACAAGTTGGAGCGTTTCCACTGTGATTAATTCATCTGGATATGGTATTCTTGATTAAATTCTTTAAAAATGTGTTTAATTTCTCTGTCAAGTTATTTGGGGCTAAATTAATCTCAGACTTTTAAAGAAAGCACATTCTATAGATGGATGGATTAGTCAATAGTTGAATGAACTGACAATAAAAACATGCGTTCCTTTGTCAGGTCTGGAAAATGTAATGGTTCTACAGTCAGTAGTATTGACCAACCCCTTATTTTAATTTAGGAAGATATACCATACATTCCCCAGGGATCTTCCCGATAGCCCAGTACACTTGGAATAGCTAAGGAACTGAGGAATAAACAGAAATCAATCTAGGAGTTCTTTTAAAATTACCCTCAAAAATTAAAATTATATATTAATCATTTTAATTCAGAGTAGAAAGTTTCTTAGACACTGTCTTAAAGCGTGCTTGTGCGCACAGAAGTCCTGATTTCAGAAGTAATGGTTATCTTTGAGAGAGTCACTTACATCAGAAGGGTTATGCCCACCTCTTCTATAACATCTTTGGTTGCTCTTGTAAGACATAGATACAATCTAAAATACACACTGGGAAAACATCTCAGTGAAGTTTTAGCCCAGGACAGGAAAACTAAAGATGATTCTCAAAAAAAAAATAAAAAGAGAAAAAAATCCAACTTCAAGGTGTTTTGGTTAGTATCTCCATTAATGTTCAAGATTTACCAACTCCAAAGTACTTTTCTCTTTGAAAGTCCTTTCCAAACACTCACCTACAGCTATTTACTTAAAGACTTCTGTTAGGAGGGTGAAAGGAATGTACTGAGAATGTCTCTTCATGGAGGCTGACAAGCCTTTTCATAGAAAAGATTCTGTTTTCCTTTTCCCTACTGCTTAAATCTTAAGCGGTAACATTTTAACTCATGAAGGAAGGAATCGTCTAAATATATTATTTGTAATTACATCAACACATTATAAAACTGTAACCTGATTTCATATTTGGCTAATGATGGTGTGGTTTTACATCAACCCCAAACATTCTCTGTAGTTCTCTTTCTAAAGTCTATTTTAAAACAAGTAAATTAGCTATTAGCCTTATAAACATTTTATTAATTTTCTGTGTTGGCACTACCTGGTTTTATTTTATTTTCCAACACAAACAGCCTCTTCAGTATGCTTTAGTTTTAAAAGTGCATCAAAGTCGAAGGAAAACATGATTGATTTAAAAATATTAATAAGACATTAGTCAGCTACTTCATACTGTATTTCAGAGGGATTCTGATTTGGTTATATTTTAATTCTTGCAAAATCAAATCCTAAGAACATCTACACCTGCCCCTAGTCATAGAATATACCTCCATAATTAAAAAATAAAATTAAACAACCCACAAAAGAGACAATCCCAAACAACCCAGTAATCAGACAATGAAGAAAAATGTTTCTATTCACTCTTCAGCCCCTCTGGACAATTCAAATTAAGTGTGAAGTATAAAAAATGACAGCAAAACGTTTTAGATCTCTCAGATCTGAGAAACATCTTTCTTAAACCTCGCTTTTACAACAGCCCCTTGCCTGGAATGCTGGTTTTACACATGACCCGTTTAATCAAAATGGTTAAGATCACCCACTGACAGTATGATGTTCAGCTTCCTCCCAGCCGTATCACAGCGGTTCAGCATGACGTCCCTCCCTCAGTTTCAGCTTTCAAGCCACTTCCTCCCAGCCCAGCGCAATAGCCATCAGGCGTGCTTTGAGTAAGCTGTGCAGTCCAAATGACCAGAGCTGAAAGGCAGTGTAGTGACTCTGCGTGGGGCAGGACACAAGGAACTCATCAGTCCAGCTGCAATGCCACAAGCCAGCTGCAATGGGGACCTTCTGTGCAGCCTCCTTCAGTATATGTATTCTGGCCACCTTGCTTTTGTTAGCTGTAAAAATGGTTAAACTTAATTTTCAGCTTTACTTTTACAAATACCATGTGGACTAGGTTGTCAAAAGTCAGTGCTTAAAAGATGTAACGCTCTTAAGGGTATTTCTAAAGTAACTTCTGTGCCACAGTGGTTGCTGTTATCTTGTTCTGCTGTAATCATGCCGCGGCAGCTGGACTCATGAGAGAAACTGTATAGTTATAATCAGAGAGATAAGTTCAGAAGTATACTATTATCTTTTTCTGCTTGTCCATAAGAAAAACAGAAGAGCATGTCTTGCATCTCCACATATTCTATTTGCTTGTATGATAATTTCTCATATACATGCACAATATGTGAAGTGCCCCAGGTGACACATTTCTGTACTGGCTTAGTGTATATTCTGGCAGCATCACAAGAATGCAACAAACTGGAATTAACTGTTATCTACTCTAGTATATATAATAATGGCTTGTCTTGATGGGTCTGGTTAGCTGTATGGGCGCCTTGAGGGGCACAGGTGAGCATTTAGTCTACCTTTCTGTGCGATGTGGTTGTCTTAAAACTCTCCTTGCTAACAGAGGAACTCTGTAAAACAAATACCCATCAGTACAAAGCCTTTTGATACAAAAAGAATCAAGTTCTTGTTCCCTTGTGCCTAAAACACCCACATGTATGAACTCAGCCACTGAAGTCAGTGGAGGCGATGATGTGGTTTAAGTTGTACAATTGCATGGATATTTACTGTACTGGGGCTAACCAAAATTTAATGATCAAAATGTCTGAAATTATTTGCACCTGGAAAACTTGATCCAAAACTACAAAGTTTGTTTGTCAGTTATGGCAGGCACACCATCTGCAGCAGCTCAGACTAAATAATCTGAAGGACAACACAGAGAGCCTCGTTTTGTATGCATCCAATAGAGGTAGCACTACATGATGTTTTCTTGTTTGTAGGAGACTTCCATTTGTTTTCCAGCTGCCAAAGAGCATCAGAGGACTGCTGAACCTAGGAGACACTGGGATGCTCATTTGGAAGTCTGTGAGTGGTCTCAGCAAAGCAACCACTCTACTAAAGGAAGAGAGGATGTTCCTAATTGTGGGAGCAGTGAAGAGGAAGAAAGGCAGCCAAAGGTAATGGGACAGAAGAAATATGGTTTAAGGAATTTAGAGAGTGAACTGGATGATGAGTGTTTATGGAATGAGGAGTCTAGTTGTATTTTTCTTTTTCGGCTTCTGACAGTTGGTTTATTTGAAACAGATCTTGCTCCTGAACTTGAGGGCAACTCTATAAAAAATTGGTGCTTGGGGATGACTGTCATGAATTTTCTGGTTACCTTGGCTTTCCTCATTTTCTGGACTGTTTTGGGTCCACTTATGCTGTAGAACAGAAGGAGAAAAAAATAACTGCTCCTCTAGTCTTGGCTACCTACATAATGAGGCCAGGCTAAAGTGAAAAGAGAACACGGCAATGAAAGAATTTAGTTTACACAAAAGAAGAGGAAAGACCTTGTGACAAGACCTGGAGGACTATGACATTTCAATTCTATATTTTTGGTTTTTTGGAAAAGAAACTAGAACAATTAACTTACCCTGCCCACAAAAAAAAAAAAAAAAGAAAAAAAAAAGAAAAAAAAAAGAAAAAAGAATGCTACATATTAGAAATAAAAGGGTTTGTAAATGCTTCTCTTTCCCCTGCTAAATGCCCTTACAGACTGGGCCTTCTCTTCCCATTTGTTGCTGTTATTCCAGCAACTCCGTGACTGGCTTGCAAGTTTCACCCATTCCCACTGTATAGGAAGCTATTTAGGACACGTCCTGCTGACACCCTGGAGGCCTGGCTGAGTAATCACTCCTTCCTCTTTGCAGTAGCCTCAAAACCTGTAAGCTTGCCAGTGGTTGTCCCTCTCCACTCTGTCTCCTTCTCGTGGAAGCTTTTCTGACCTGGTGCTGGGGGTGGAAGGGAAGGGCCTAATGTGGGGAGGGTATCCCAGTACATGGAACAGTTGGTGAGCAACAGGGATACCCTCCATTGCAAACATAATTTGAGCAGGCATAGAGTGGTTAGGATTGAGTCAATGACACTGGTATTCTCAGTTTCTTCCCACTCCCATTGGTCATTTCAATACACTTTCACCTGAATATAAGCAGCTGGGAAGAACTGCAAGGAAAACACTATTATGCAGCACAGCACATAAAGCACATTCAGAGCCCTTCTACAGGTACAAGGCAGTGAACAGCTCTGCTTGCAGAAATGCATGAGAAAGTAGAAAAGTATTTGTGCAAATACCTTTCATATAATAAACCCAGAGAATGTAACTGAAAAAAAGAAGACAATAAGAAGGATCTAGATCACCTAAAAGAAGAGATTATTCACTGTGTTAAAAAAAGAGAATGATTTTGAGAAAAGACAGAGCTGTCATTAGAAAAAGTTTGTAGGAAGAAAGAGGAAGACCTGAGAATGGAAGTTCAAATGTTCTCACCTGAGGTGTGAAGAAGAGGGGAACCAGCAAGATACCAGAGAAGAGATGTGGACCATGACAAAATAAAATATTTACTTAAAATAAAAAGGAACTGAAATGCTGTCAGAGGTCATGAGATATTTCACTTTGCTCCTGTTCTGCATACCCGAAGATAGATGTCCATGTTCTTGCAGCCTATCTGGGCATTTTTTGGTTATCAGTTATTCTTATTCAGCTCTCAGCAGTAACCAATGAGTCTGAGCAATCACTATGGCTACAAAAGCCATAAATCTCTGTGTAATCATAGAATAACTGCTGCAAGGGGACTATGTCAAGAGTCAGTGAATAACAGTAGACAGGAAGAAGCAAAGAATTTACCGATCTATTTCTTCCTCCTTTGCTTTTTAAGCAGGAACCAGTATCTTCATAAGACTTTGGTCTTCATCTGCTTTCCCTTTCCTCATGTCAAGCAACCTTCTGTATTATTAACATATATAAATAAATAGATACCTGTGTTTCATTGTCACCCTTCTGCCAAAAGACAGTAGTGCAGAACATGGCTGAGTACAAAGAGATGCTTCTGGACAAACAACTCAGTCCAGATCTTACCTAAAACTTTAGGGAGGCTGGGGTAGGTTCAGTAGTCTGGTGAGTTGAGTGTCAAGCTTTGCCACTGCCTAAAAGGTCCTGTTTCCTTCCTCTGTTTACATCCTCTCTCACTCATGTTCTCCTGATGTTTAACTTCTACCAGCACTAGGGCCCGTTGGACCTCTCAGTCAATTCGGCTAACTCACATGGCAGAAAACCAACCCGTCTAAGCAATCTTCTCATGAAAGGATCTAATAAGCACTGCCACAAGGTAGGAAGAGAGGAAGGGAAAGAGCAGGAGCAGAGGTAAGGAAGAGACGCTAAAGGCAGAGGAGAGGGGAGCAAGCAAGACCTTCCCCTTTCTAATACTGGAAAGGGAAATTACTAGACTGGCTGACCTGCCCATGGAACTGCAGGCCTAACAACATCTTTCTTGGGGCAAAACATCTAGCAATCACAGTTCTTAACACACGACAAAAATTACAGACTAAGGATCTAGAATGGACTATATGTTGACTATACATATATATGGACTCTAAATCCTATGATAAGAGAAGTAAACACACTGCATGTGTAGTCCAGATCATTTATTGCCTCTTACCTAAAGAGAAAATATTAAATAAATCAAACAATAATGAGAAGCAAAACCAAAGGGGAGTCTCCCCTAAAACTCTTCTCCAGTTAACATCAACTATTTTGCTTTCCAAGGATTTGCAGAACCTACTCTGCTAGCCTGCCTTCACTGTGAGCCAGGATCAGAGAGCCGAGCCAAAGCGGGATTAAGATGTGAATCTTTGTTCTCTGGAGTGCTCTGTGAAACAAAATCACAATATCATTAAGGCTTACAGTGTTCTATGAATGGGAAAAGGGGAGAGAGTCTGGGTTTTTACTACGCTGGGATTAATTTAAACTTCAGTAGTATCAAATCTTCCAGTGCAACAATGCAATGTATTTCTCCTATTTTCTTCACTCTGTGCCAGTCTTCCCCATTCACTGCTTAAAATGGGACCACACACAGGACTGAAGATACTGCAAATCTAATTGCAGTCTGGATTGAATTCAGAGTGAAGTAAAAAATCATGGAGGGTGCAGCTGAGCAGGCTCTCTCCAACACAGTTTAACTAGATGTTTTGCTTGAATATTTACAGTGCTATTAATGCCTATTTTTCATAAAGCTTTTATCCAATATTTGAAGTTAGTGAGAATTTATGGTCCTTGGCGTAGTTTTTAGTATGCTAGAAAATAAAAAGAAATTAAAGAGTTGACCATAAACAATGAAAATTGCACATAGGTTTGCACTGTGAAGATGACAGACATGATTACAAGGACTTGACTATCAGTTCATTTAGAAATGATCTGTCTGAGCTTATTTTTCATGTGTGCTCATTTATCACTGAAATGGTTGCTAATACGCTATACTTTGTAATTTGAAACTTGCTCTAGAAAAGAGCAATTGTGAATAGATTTTTAAACATATTTTCTTCTTGACAGCCTCAATATAGTGAAAGTATTGATGCAAAATGGTTTTTATTATATCAAGTCCTGATCGTACAAGCACTTATATCTGGAGTTAACTTCATTCAGAGTTGCAGAATAATTTGTGTTAGGTCTCTGAGTGAAGTTAAGCATGCATAAAATGGATCTATTCAGCTGGCCTTAAATTTCTGCTAATTTTCTGTGCCTAATATTTTCTTCTTGGTTGGCTCCTGCAAATATCTGTCCAGGTCACTACTTAGACCATGGAAATAATTCTTCAGTGGTCACTAGCTTTCACCACTGAACAAACACAGAGACTTGAGTGAAATGGAAGCTGTGTGAATATGAGTTGGATTGCTTGAAATCCCAGTGAGATGATGAATGTTGCACATAACATGACTGCATGGCATATTGGCTAAGTCCTTTCAGATCGTAGCCCCTGGCAATTTTTAGCAAGTCCTGTGAATTTCCTCTCACCTTTTCTGTGTCAGGGTATCTTTAAGCACTTACAGTCTATTCCAGATGATGCAGATGGAACTGGGATTCTGGCTGCAAGCACTGGAGATCACTCTTGACAGACACGGCTGGTTGGTTTTGGCAGAACCAATCCCTGCAGGACCTTGCCTCACGCAGAGCAGGGCAGCAGCTGGCTGCTGTAGAGACCATCCAGGAAAGCAGTCCTGAGTGGAAGGAGCAGGGAGAGGTAAGCAGGCTAGAGAGCGCTTAATCCACGCAGCAGAAGCAGCCACTGGAAGGAACAGGTCTGGGAATCCCAAATAGGAAATGAATACTAGATTTATTTTTTATGTCAGAAAGAGATTTGCAGCTTTCTGCTAAGATTTCTGAAATATGTACAAAAACCTGCAAATATAAATACTTAGCTGGATATTTCTGATCTTACAGATAATTGTGTTCTGCAGTTATTTGAATATTATGCACTGAAGACTCATGAGTTTGGGACCCAGGAGGCCTGACTCTCTACCCACTTATATTCTTTTCGTAAGTGACCAGTTAATGCCAGGGGAATTAGTCCCTATTTGCAATAGTCTTGGCTTAATTTCTGAAGAGTCAAAATGTGTCCAGATAAGTTAGTAGACACGTAAGCCCAGAGATGTGGTGGAATCCTGATTCAAAAGATGACAAGAATCATGTTCATTGCACTCTAGCTGTGATTGAGAAAAGTATTTACAGCTTAAGAAATGTGCATTACATGCTATTGTCATGAAAAGAAACCACAAAACATAAGGAAAAAGCCAGCTCACTCCTTGGAACATCTGGGAAAAGCAGATGAACAGAAGGCTGATCCCCAGGAGTATACAGGAGGCAGTGATCTGCCTGCCCTCTCCTGATATCCCTTCATCTCTTTTTTTGCAGTAGCAGTCTTGGTAAGTAAAAGTTGTCAGCTTGTCCTGAAGACTTGGGGCCCATGGGTGATCTTGGGGTTGCAGGAAGGATGAATTGGCTCTGAGACATTGGGGAAAATGTGAGGATAAAGACCCCACTTGTGCGCTTGAAAGGGGAAAATGTTGTTGGGTTGGGGGGAGAGCATGGTTACTTGCTGTGCTGAAGGTAACTGAGGCAGCAGGGCGTGAGGACAGAAAGGATTACTTAGTTCTAATGTGGGACTCGAGCAAGAGGGTATGATCTCCACATCATGAAGCAACCATTAATCCAAATCTTTATAAACTGGTTTTAATCAAGTCATCTAGCAATAGCACATAAAGCTCTGACTAAAATTCCCTCACTAAGAATTTGGGAGAAGTTGACAGCCATGCAAATGCCACCCATACAGCTGGTGGTGTGGGCCCAGAAATCAGGGCATACCAAAAACCACGGGACAATCTCTTAAAACAATTAAGGAACTCTACTATGCTCTCCTCCTCTGCTGATGAGGTTACTATGGCTCCTAGGCTGGCTGTAGTGTCTCTGCAATCCTCCTTTGAATGTATCAGCCCCCTAGGTACCCTTCTCCATTGTATGGCATAAAACTACCCTGAAGCCAACTGCAGGAAAACCATGGTTTTCTGATGTCCACTAGCCAGATTTGTTGGCTTGCCAGAGGCTTTGCAGCACAGACTGGCTGGAGGAGGACCCAAGGATGTGCGCTGGTGTGCTGGGAAGGAAGGAGCATCAGCAACATGTCTCCAGAGAGCAGAGATGGGAGTCTCTGTGTGGATGACAAGCATCTAACACAGCAGGGCACAGGCAAGTTTTGTACTCCTTTCCTACTCAGGACAACCCAGGAGTCTAGTTTAGACAATGACAGCCCCAGACAGAAAGCTAAAATGCAGTGCATGTGACAGCTGAGGTTGTGCGTGAGGTGTTGAATCACTTCTACAGCATTTTTCTATATGTGTAAATTGATGGTTTTAGTATGAAAAAGAAAAAAAGGATTTGAAAGCTGAATAAACACCAACACTTCAAACAAATATATACTCTACTCTTTATTGCTGTATATAGGCCTCTAACTTGCTAATGCTACTACTGCTGTTGAATTGTGTAGATTGGCTCAAAGTTATCATAACAACACTCATTTCTTATATAAGAGGCAGTGTATAAAGAACTCTTTCTTTTCAAAAATAACTAAGGATGGAAAATAAAATAGACGGCTTGTATACAGATATTTTTAGCTAAAAGAACTTGATTATATGAGAAGTTTAGGTCTATAAAGATAACAGAGTTCCTCAACTGTTCCCATCTGTCTCGTCCCTGTCCTGTGTCAGCAGGGGGAAGTAGTAACTAAGACCTTCTGTGGCTTAGATACTAAGTGCTTTTACTGGAGTATTTTTGTCCGCCCTCCTTTCTTTCCCTCTTTGACATCAGTAAGAAGTTTTATTTATACACTGCTATGAGATAGTATATCTACTACGGAAAATTACTGACAACTGCTTTGTCAGCAGCACTTACGTCCAAGTAATTCTTCTTCCTTTTACAACATTTTTGTTAATCTGGATTAAAATATTGCAGGTGCTGCTCAGATTTCTACTGCCTGCAAAATAGTAATATTGTTTCAATTAGACTGATTGCTGTAACAGCAGTTTTCTAAAAATTGCAGTGATGGTGGCTTCGAGGCATGCAGTGTGAGCAAGGACACCTCTTGTTCCCCATCCAGATCTCGGGCTGTGTCTCCAAACCCCGTGCCTGCTCAGAGCGGAGCTAGTTTAGCCCCACCCTCTGAGCAGTCCAGCCTTTATTTATATGAAATCTGTGGTCCAACTGGCTTCAGATGGCGTGTGTATGTGCGTGTGCCTGCCTTCTGAGTGTGTGAGACAAGCTGGGATCATGAGCCAGGGCTGTTCCAAGTGGTTTTAATCAGCAGCCCATTAGAGCAGAACGGAAAACTTCTAACAGGATAAGAACCAAGTAAGTAAACCTAACTTTGAACTCGCAATCTGGACAAAACAAATGCAAACTAAAATCTTCATAGCCTGTCAGTTTTCAGATAAATGATCAGTTTTAGAGAGAAAGCTGTGCATGCTGACAGGAAGGAGGTAATTTAAAAGGACTGGAATGAAGGAAACTGTAAAAACAAAGTGGGAATTGAGAATGCAAGAGAGAAAAAAACAGCAAATGATTGTTCATGAAGTTGGTACACTCTCTTACGCTTTTCAGCTGTGGACAGGACATGTTAAGCTTTAACCTCTTGCTTTCTTGGATACTATTGTCTGGCTGAGTAGTTCCTTCTGCAAAGGGGGTGAAGATTTCTGCTCCTCACCTGTCTGCCCGCAGGTCTGTTCTCCCGAGGGTGTGGTGTGGACGAGCTCGCTACAGCTCCTTACAGAACGCCCCATGGCACGCTGCTGTTAGCCGCTGCTCACGTGTTGTTTCTTCACAGGTTGTTCCCGTACCCCCATGGGAGGGTACTTCCCAAGCCTCTGCTCCTCTCGAACCCGTGTCTTCTTACCATGCACCAGGAAAGCACTCAGCAGCAGAAATGGGGAAAACTCTCACTAGTTTTGGGTAAAGCGTGCCTTTGACTTTTTTTACCCTGGCAAGACGTGGCTACTTGGACTGCATCTGCAATGTGGCAAAGGGTGAAGTGAGGACGGCAAAGAGGCCATGGTTTGTGGGCAAGTCCCCAGGTGCCGGAGGCTTTGTCGCCCTCGTCCCTTCCTTCTGGCCTTAGTGGTGGCCATCTGTCTGTTCTGCCAGACCCTGACTCCTCTCATGACCAGCAGCATCCTTTCGGCAGTCATTAATGGGATTGCGCCCAACAAACTGACTAAAACACAGCAAGGAAGATACAAGGAGGTCTCCCCAAGCAACACTCACTGCTTCCTACCTGGCAGTAATTCACAGACAGTGAAAAAGGTAAGTCAGCTGGAGCAGAGTGCTGAGCAATAATTAGCAAAGTGAGGGATAGCGAGTCTGGTAGGATCATCTGAGTCCAGCTAAAATTAGCCTAAGCTTGGAAGTCTGAGATCTGTATACAAACAAATGGGTGATCTAATGACAGCAGCATATGCACAGGCACATCTCTGTTACCAGCTCCTCAGTGTGGTGTTATTAACACAGGAATCCTGAAATCTTCGACTGAAACATGGCATTGCTGTCTGGCTCTGGGGAGATTTCAGTTTGCTGCACAGACCATATTTTATTTTGGTTTTCGGAATCGGGTCAGAGGTTTTACAGTACAGGCATGTAAATCAGGAGCCAGTGGGGTTTCATGAAAGTGACTGAGGCTGTTAATTAACACCGGGACTGCAGCTGCCCTGTGTTAAAGTTATCTGCTGGTCAGTTTTGAACCCTACTGGGCTTCCACTGAAAAGCTGAAATTAACTGCATTTGAGAAATAAAAAAAGCGCTTTTCACATTTTCAAATCACACTATTTACTTTGGAATCTTTGTCCCACAAATTTTACTTTGTCCTTAGGTTACCTGACCTCATGTTTATTTTGTATAGAGTTCCTAGAACGGGTGTTAAAACCTAACAAATGCAGACACTGTTATTTTAGTTGGAAAATGTGGTTTGTTAAATGGTCCAGACTGAGGTAGTTATTTTTACTGTGGAATCTGTGATCAGCACTAGCACAAATGTTTCAGGTTTTCGTTAATCCTACAAAGGGCTGCTAATAGCGCAGCAGATATCTCAGTGTGAAATTATCATTATGCTGGCATTTTATATGCAACTGTATCAGGACTATAAACAATCTGTGACTTCACAGGTTATGGACAGCATCCACATAAAGCAGTTCAAATTAAAAAAAAAAAAATTAGGAGGCTGCTTTGATTAGACAGGGTTCACAGTCTGAAAGGTCAGCAACATTGATTTTAGGAGAGAACTTGTAAAGTGCATCTTCTGCAACAATCAAAAACAGATATGTGAAATAAAATTGGCATGAAGTCTTTAGCCTTAAGTCTTAAAAAATGGATTT